>OV884002.1:39675470-42521998 GCA_930367185.1 Myathropa florea
GCAAGCAAGCAAGCAAGCAAGCAAGCAAGCAAGCAAGCAAGCAAGCAAGCAAGCAAGCAAGCAAGCAAGCAAGCAAGCAAGCAAGCAAGCAAGCAAGCAAGCAAGCAAGCAAGCAAGCAAGCAAGCAAGCAAGCAAGCAAGCAAGCAAGCAAGCAAGCAAGCAAGCAAGCAAGCAAGCAAGCAAGCAAGCAAGCAAGCAAGCAAGCAAGCAAGCAAGCAAGCAAGCAAGCAAGCAAGCAAGCAAGCAAGCAAGCAAGCAAGCAAGCAAGCAAGCAAGCAAGCAAGCAAGCAAGCAAGCAAGCAAGCAAGCAAGCAAGCAAGCAAGCAAGCAAGCAAGCAAGCAAGCAAGCAAGCAAGCAAGCAAGCAAGCAAGCAAGCAAGCAAGCAAGCAAGCAAGCAAGCAAGCAAGCAAGCAAGCAAGCAAGCAAGCAAGCAAGCAAGCAAGCAAGCAAGCAAGCAAGCAAGCAAGCAAGCAAGCAAGCAAGCAAGCAAGCAAGCAAGCAAGCAAGCAAGCAAGCAAGCAAGCAAGCAAGCAAGCAAGCAAGCAAGCAAGCAAGCAAGCAAGCAAGCAAGCAAGCAAGCAAGCAAGCAAGCAAGCAAGCAAGCAAGCAAGCAAGCAAGCAAGCAAGCAAGCAAGCAAGCAAGCAAGCAAGCAAGCAAGCAAGCAAGCAAGCAAGCAAGCAAGCAAGCAAGCAAGCAAGCAAGCAAGCAAGCAAGCAAGCAAGCAAGCAAGCAAGCAAGCAAGCAAGCAAGCAAGCAAGCAAGCAAGCAAGCAAGCAAGCAAGCAAGCAAGCAAGCAAGCAAGCAAGCAAGCAAGCAAGCAAGCAAGCAAGCAAGCAAGCAAGCAAGCAAGCAAGCAAGCAAGCAAGCAAGCAAGCAAGCAAGCAAGCAAGCAAGCAAGCAAGCAAGCAAGCAAGCAAGCAAGCAAGCAAGCAAGCAAGCAAGCAAGCAAGCAAGCAAGCAAGCAAGCAAGCAAGCAAGCAAGCAAGCAAGCAAGCAAGCAAGCAAGCAAGCAAGCAAGCAAGCAAGCAAGCAAGCAAGCAAGCAAGCAAGCAAGCAAGCAAGCAAGCAAGCAAGCAAGCAAGCAAGCAAGCAAGCAAGCAAGCAAGCAAGCAAGCAAGCAAGCAAGCAAGCAAGCAAGCAAGCAAGCAAGCAAGCAAGCAAGCAAGCAAGCAAGCAAGCAAGCAAGCAAGCAAGCAAGCAAGCAAGCAAGCAAGCAAGCAAGCAAGCAAGCAAGCAAGCAAGCAAGCAAGCAAGCAAGCAAGCAAGCAAGCAAGCAAGCAAGCAAGCAAGCAAGCAAGCAAGCAAGCAAGCAAGCAAGCAAGCAAGCAAGCAAGCAAGCAAGCAAGCAAGCAAGCAAGCAAGCAAGCAAGCAAGCAAGCAAGCAAGCAAGCAAGCAAGCAAGCAAGCAAGCAAGCAAGCAAGCAAGCAAGCAAGCAAGCAAGCAAGCAAGCAAGCAAGCAAGCAAGCAAGCAAGCAAGCAAGCAAGCAAGCAAGCAAGCAAGCAAGCAAGCAAGCAAGCAAGCAAGCAAGCAAGCAAGCAAGCAAGCAAGCAAGCAAGCAAGCAAGCAAGCAAGCAAGCAAGCAAGCAAGCAAGCAAGCAAGCAAGCAAGCAAGCAAGCAAGCAAGCAAGCAAGCAAGCAAGCAAGCAAGCAAGCAAGCAAGCAAGCAAGCAAGCAAGCAAGCAAGCAAGCAAGCAAGCAAGCAAGCAAGCAAGCAAGCAAGCAAGCAAGCAAGCAAGCAAGCAAGCAAGCAAGCAAGCAAGCAAGCAAGCAAGCAAGCAAGCAAGCAAGCAAGCAAGCAAGCAAGCAAGCAAGCAAGCAAGCAAGCAAGCAAGCAAGCAAGCAAGCAAGCAAGCAAGCAAGCAAGCAAGCAAGCAAGCAAGCAAGCAAGCAAGCAAGCAAGCAAGCAAGCAAGCAAGCAAGCAAGCAAGCAAGCAAGCAAGCAAGCAAGCAAGCAAGCAAGCAAGCAAGCAAGCAAGCAAGCAAGCAGCAAGCAAGCAAGCAAGCAAGCAAGCAAGCAAGCAAGCAAGCAAGCAAGCAAGCAAGCAAGCAAGCAAGCAAGCAAGCAAGCAAGCAAGCAAGCAAGCAAGCAAGCAAGCAAGCAAGCAAGCAAGCAAGCAAGCAAGCAAGCAAGCAAGCAAGCAAGCAAGCAAGCAAGCAAGCAAGCAAGCAAGCAAGCAAGCAGCAAGCAAGCAAGCAAGCAAGCAAGCAAGCAAGCAAGCAAGCAAGCAAGCAAGCAAGCAAGCAAGCAAGCAAGCAAGCAAGCAAGCAAGCAAGCAAGCAAGCAAGCAAGCAAGCAAGCAAGCAAGCAAGCAAGCAAGCAAGCAAGCAAGCAAGCAAGCAAGCAAGCAAGCAAGCAAGCAAGCAAGCAAGCAAGCAAGCAAGCAAGCAAGCAAGCAAGCAAGCAAGCAAGCAAGCAAGCAAGCAAGCAAGCAAGCAAGCAAGCAAGCAAGCAAGCAAGCAAGCAAGCAAGCAAGCAAGCAAGCAAGCAAGCAAGCAAGCAAGCAAGCAAGCAAAGCAAGCAAGCAAGCAAGCAAGCAAGCAAGCAAGCAAGCAAGCAAGCAAGCAAGCAAGCAAGCAAGCAAGCAAGCAAGCAAGCAAGCAAGCAAGCAAGCAAGCAAGCAAGCAAGCAAGCAAGCAAGCAAGCAAGCAAGCAAGCAAGCAAGCAAGCAAGCAAGCAAGCAAGCAAGCAAGCAAGCAAGCAAGCAAGCAAGCAAGCAAGCAAGCAAGCAAGCAAGCAAGCAAGCAAGCAAGCAAGCAAGCAAGCAAGCAAGCAAGCAAGCAAGCAAGCAAGCAAGCAAGCAAGCAAGCAAGCAAGCAAGCAAGCAAGCAAGCAAGCAAGCAAGCAAGCAAGCAAGCAAGCAAGCAAGCAAGCAAGCAAGCAAGCAAGAGCAAGCAAGCAAGCAAGCAAGCAAGCAAGCAAGCAAGCAAGCAAGCAAGCAAGCAAGCAAGCAAGCAAGCAAGCAAGCAAGCAAGCAAGCAAGCAAGCAAGCAAGCAAGCAAGCAAGCAAGCAAGCAAGCAAGCAAGCAAGCAAGCAAGCAAGCAAGCAAGCAAGCAAGCAAGCAAGCAAGCAAGCAAGCAAGCAAGCAAGCAAGCAAGCAAGCAAGCAAGCAAGCAAGCAAGCAAGCAAGCAAGCAAGCAAGCAAGCAAGCAAGCAAGCAAGCAAGCAAGCAAGCAAGCAAGCAAGCAAGCAAGCAAGCAAGCAAGCAAGCAAGCAAGCAAGCAAGCAAGCAAGCAAGCAAGCAAGCAAGCAAGCAAGCAAGCAAGCAAGCAAGCAAGCAAGCAAGCAAGCAAGCAAGCAAGCAAGCAAGCAAGCAAGCAAGCAAGCAAGCAAGCAAGCAAGCAAGCAAGCAAGCAAGCAAGCAAGCAAGCAAGCAAGCAAGCAAGCAAGCAAGCAAGCAAGCAAGCAAGCAAGCAAGCAAGCAAGCAAGCAAGCAAGCAAGCAAGCAAGCAAGCAAGCAAGCAAGCAAGCAAGCAAGCAAGCAAGCAAGCAAGCAAGCAAGCAAGCAAGCAAGCAAGCAAGCAAGCAAGCAAGCAAGCAAGCAAGCAAGCAAGCAAGCAAGCAAGCAAGCAAGCAAGCAAGCAAGATAGCAAGCAAGCAAGCAAGCAAGCAAGCAAGCAAGCAAGCAAGCAAGCAAGCAAGCAAGCAAGCAAGCAAGCAAGCAAGCAAGCAAGCAAGCAAGCAAGCAAGCAAGCAAGCAAGCAAGCAAGCAAGCAAGCAAGCAAGCAAGCAAGCAAGCAAGCAAGCAAGCAAGCAAGCAAGCAAGCAAGCAAGCAAGCAAGCAAGCAAGCAAGCAAGCAAGCAAGCAAGCAAGCAAGCAAGCAAGCAAGCAAGCAAGCAAGCAAGCAAGCAAGCAAGCAAGCAAGCAAGCAAGCAAGCAAGCAAGCAAGCAAGCAAGCAAGCAAGCAAGCAAGCAAGCAAGCAAGCAAGCAAGCAAGCAAGCAAGCAAGCAAGCAAGCAAGCAAGCAAGCAAGCAAGCAAGCAAGCAAGCAAGCAAGCAAGCAAGCAAGCAAGCAAGCAAGCAAGCAAGCAAGCAAGCAAGCAAGCAAGCAAGCAAGCAAGCAAGCAAGCAAGCAAGCAAGCAAGCAAGCAAGCAAGCAAGCAAGCAAGCAAGCAAGCAAGCAAGCAAGCAAGCAAGCAAGCAAGCAAGCAAGCAAGCAAGCAAGCAAGCAAGCAAGCAAGCAAGCAAGCAAGCAAGCAAGCAAGCAAGCAAGCAAGCAAGCAAGCAAGCAAGCAAGCAAGCAAGCAAGCAAGCAAGCAAGCAAGCAAGCAAGCAAGCAAGCAAGCAAGCAAGCAAGCAAGCAAGCAAGCAAGCAAGCAAGCAAGCAAGCAAGCAAGCAAGCAAGCAAGCAAGCAAGCAAGCAAGCAAGCAAGCAAGCAAGCAAGCAAGCAAGCAAGCAAGCAAGCAAGCAAGCAAGCAAGCAAGCAAGCAAGCAAGCAAGCAAGCAAGCAAGCAAGCAAGCAAGCAAGCAAGCAAGCAAGCAAGCAAGCAAGCAAGCAAGCAAGCAAGCAAGCAAGCAAGCAAGCAAGCAAGCAAGCAAGCAAGCAAGCAAGCAAGCAAGCAAGCAAGCAAGCAAGCAAGCAAGCAAGCAAGCAAGCAAGCAAGCAAGCAAGCAAGCAAGCAAGCAAGCAAGCAAGCAAGCAAGCAAGCAAGCAAGCAAGCAAGCAAGCAAGCAAGCAAGCAAGCAAGCAAGCAAGCAAGCAAGCAAGCAAGCAAGCAAGCAAGCAAGCAAGCAAGCAAGCAAGCAAGCAAGCAAGCAAGCAAGCAAGCAAGCAAGCAAGCAAGCAAGCAAGCAAGCAAGCAAGCAAGCAAGCAAGCAAGCAAGCAAGCAAGCAAGCAAGCAAGCAAGCAAGCAAGCAAGCAAGCAAGCAAGCAAGCAAGCAAGCAAGCAAGCAAGCAAGCAAGCAAGCAAGCAAGCAAGCAAGCAAGCAAGCAAGCAAGCAAGCAAGCAAGCAAGCAAGCAAGCAAGCAAGCAAGCAAGCAAGCAAGCAAGCAAGCAAGCAAGCAAGCAAGCAAGCAAGCAAGCAAGCAAGCAAGCAAGCAAGCAAGCAAGCAAGCAAGCAAGCAAGCAAGCAAGCAAGCAAGCAAGCAAGCAAGCAAGCAAGCAAGCAAGCAAGCAAGCAAGCAAGCAAGCAAGCAAGCAAGCAAGCAAGCAAGCAAGCAAGCAAGCAAGCAAGCAAGCAAGCAAGCAAGCAAGCAAGCAAGCAAGCAAGCAAGCAAGCAAGCAAGCAAGCAAGCAAGCAAGCAAGCAAGCAAGCAAGCAAGCAAGCAAGCAAGCAAGCAAGCAAGCAAGCAAGCAAGCAAGCAAGCAAGCAAGCAAGCAAGCAAGCAAGCAAGCAAGCAAGCAAGCAAGCAAGCAAGCAAGCAAGCAAGCAAGCAAGCAAGCAAGCAAGCAAGCAAGCAAGCAAGCAAGCAAGCAAGCAAGCAAGCAAGCAAGCAAGCAAGCAAGCAAGCAAGCAAGCAAGCAAGCAAGCAAGCAAGCAAGCAAGCAAGCAAGCAAGCAAGCAAGCAAGCAAGCAAGCAAGCAAGCAAGCAAGCAAGCAAGCAAGCAAGCAAGCAAGCAAGCAAGCAAGCAAGCAAGCAAGCAAGCAAGCAAGCAAGCAAGCAAGCAAGCAAGCAAGCAAGCAAGCAAGCAAGCAAGCAAGCAAGCAAGCAAGCAAGCAAGCAAGCAAGCAAGCAAGCAAGCAAGCAAGCAAGCAAGCAAGCAAGCAAGCAAGCAAGCAAGCAAGCAAGCAAGCAAGCAAGCAAGCAAGCAAGCAAGCAAGCAAGCAAGCAAGCAAGCAAGCAAGCAAGCAAGCAAGCAAGCAAGCAAGCAAGCAAGCAAGCAAGCAAGCAAGCAAGCAAGCAAGCAAGCAAGCAAGCAAGCAAGCAAGCAAGCAAGCAAGCAAGCAAGCAAGCAAGCAAGCAAGCAAGCAAGCAAGCAAGCAAGCAAGCAAGCAAGCAAGCAAGCAAGCAAGCAAGCAAGCAAGCAAGCAAGCAAGCAAGCAAGCAAGCAAGCAAGCAAGCAAGCAAGCAAGCAAGCAAGCAAGCAAGCAAGCAAGCAAGCAAGCAAGCAAGCAAGCAAGCAAGCAAGCAAGCAAGCAAGCAAGCAAGCAAGCAAGCAAGCAAGCAAGCAAGCAAGCAAGCAAGCAAGCAAGCAAGCAAGCAAGCAAGCAAGCAAGCAAGCAAGCAAGCAAGCAAGCAAGCAAGCAAGCAAGCAAGCAAGCAAGCAAGCAAGCAAGCAAGCAAGCAAGCAAGCAAGCAAGCAAGCAAGCAAGCAAGCAAGCAAGCAAGCAAGCAAGCAAGCAAGCAAGCAAGCAAGCAAGCAAGCAAGCAAGCAAGCAAGCAAGCAAGCAAGCAAGCAAGCAAGCAAGCAAGCAAGCAAGCAAGCAAGCAAGCAAGCAAGCAAGCAAGCAAGCAAGCAAGCAAGCAAGCAAGCAAGCAAGCAAGCAAGCAAGCAAGCAAGCAAGCAAGCAAGCAAGCAAGCAAGCAAGCAAGCAAGCAAGCAAGCAAGCAAGCAAGCAAGCAAGCAAGCAAGCAAGCAAGCAAGCAAGCAAGCAAGCAAGCAAGCAAGCAAGCAAGCAAGCAAGCAAGCAAGCAAGCAAGCAAGCAAGCAAGCAAGCAAGCAAGCAAGCAAGCAAGCAAGCAAGCAAGCAAGCAAGCAAGCAAGCAAGCAAGCAAGCAAGCAAGCAAGCAAGCAAGCAAGCAAGCAAGCAAGCAAGCAAGCAAGCAAGCAAGCAAGCAAGCAAGCAAGCAAGCAAGCAAGCAAGCAAGCAAGCAAGCAAGCAAGCAAGCAAGCAAGCAAGCAAGCAAGCAAGCAAGCAAGCAAGCAAGCAAGCAAGCAAGCAAGCAAGCAAGCAAGCAAGCAAGCAAGCAAGCAAGCAAGCAAGCAAGCAAGCAAGCAAGCAAGCAAGCAAGCAAGCAAGCAAGCAAGCAAGCAAGCAAGCAAGCAAGCAAGCAAGCAAGCAAGCAAGCAAGCAAGCAAGCAAGCAAGCAAGCAAGCAAGCAAGCAAGCAAGCAAGCAAGCAAGCAAGCAAGCAAGCAAGCAAGCAAGCAAGCAAGCAAGCAAGCAAGCAAGCAAGCAAGCAAGCAAGCAAGCAAGCAAGCAAGCAAGCAAGCAAGCAAGCAAGCAAGCAAGCAAGCAAGCAAGCAAGCAAGCAAGCAAGCAAGCAAGCAAGCAAGCAAGCAAGCAAGCAAGCAAGCAAGCAAGCAAGCAAGCAAGCAAGCAAGCAAGCAAGCAAGCAAGCAAGCAAGCAAGCAAGCAAGCAAGCAAGCAAGCAAGCAAGCAAGCAAGCAAGCAAGCAAGCAAGCAAGCAAGCAAGCAAGCAAGCAAGCAAGCAAGCAAGCAAGCAAGCAAGCAAGCAAGCAAGCAAGCAAGCAAGCAAGCAAGCAAGCAAGCAAGCAAGCAAGCAAGCAAGCAAGCAAGCAAGCAAGCAAGCAAGCAAGCAAGCAAGCAAGCAAGCAAGCAAGCAAGCAAGCAAGCAAGCAAGCAAGCAAGCAAGCAAGCAAGCAAGCAAGCAAGCAAGCAAGCAAGCAAGCAAGCAAGCAAGCAAGCAAGCAAGCAAGCAAGCAAGCAAGCAAGCAAGCAAGCAAGCAAGCAAGCAAGCAAGCAAGCAAGCAAGCAAGCAAGCAAGCAAGCAAGCAAGCAAGCAAGCAAGCAAGCAAGCAAGCAAGCAAGCAAGCAAGCAAGCAAGCAAGCAAGCAAGCAAGCAAGCAAGCAAGCAAGCAAGCAAGCAAGCAAGCAAGCAAGCAAGCAAGCAAGCAAGCAAGCAAGCAAGCAAGCAAGCAAGCAAGCAAGCAAGCAAGCAAGCAAGCAAGCAAGCAAGCAAGCAAGCAAGCAAGCAAGCAAGCAAGCAAGCAAGCAAGCAAGCAAGCAAGCAAGCAAGCAAGCAAGCAAGCAAGCAAGCAAGCAAGCAAGCAAGCAAGCAAGCAAGCAAGCAAGCAAGCAAGCAAGCAAGCAAGCAAGCAAGCAAGCAAGCAAGCAAGCAAGCAAGCAAGCAAGCAAGCAAGCAAGCAAGCAAGCAAGCAAGCAAGCAAGCAAGCAAGCAAGCAAGCAAGCAAGCAAGCAAGCAAGCAAGCAAGCAAGCAAGCAAGCAAGCAAGCAAGCAAGCAAGCAAGCAAGCAAGCAAGCAAGCAAGCAAGCAAGCAAGCAAGCAAGCAAGCAAGCAAGCAAGCAAGCAAGCAAGCAAGCAAGCAAGCAAGCAAGCAAGCAAGCAAGCAAGCAAGCAAGCAAGCAAGCAAGCAAGCAAGCAAGCAAGCAAGCAAGCAAGCAAGCAAGCAAGCAAGCAAGCAAGCAAGCAAGCAAGCAAGCAAGCAAGCAAGCAAGCAAGCAAGCAAGCAAGCAAGCAAGCAAGCAAGCAAGCAAGCAAGCAAGCAAGCAAGCAAGCAAGCAAGCAAGCAAGCAAGCAAGCAAGCAAGCAAGCAAGCAAGCAAGCAAGCAAGCAAGCAAGCAAGCAAGCAAGCAAGCAAGCAAGCAAGCAAGCAAGCAAGCAAGCAAGCAAGCAAGCAAGCAAGCAAGCAAGCAAGCAAGCAAGCAAGCAAGCAAGCAAGCAAGCAAGCAAGCAAGCAAGCAAGCAAGCAAGCAAGCAAGCAAGCAAGCAAGCAAGCAAGCAAGCAAGCAAGCAAGCAAGCAAGCAAGCAAGCAAGCAAGCAAGCAAGCAAGCAAGCAAGCAAGCAAGCAAGCAAGCAAGCAAGCAAGCAAGCAAGCAAGCAAGCAAGCAAGCAAGCAAGCAAGCAAGCAAGCAAGCAAGCAAGCAAGCAAGCAAGCAAGCAAGCAAGCAAGCAAGCAAGCAAGCAAGCAAGCAAGCAAGCAAGCAAGCAAGCAAGCAAGCAAGCAAGCAAGCAAGCAAGCAAGCAAGCAAGCAAGCAAGCAAGCAAGCAAGCAAGCAAGCAAGCAAGCAAGCAAGCAAGCAAGCAAGCAAGCAAGCAAGCAAGCAAGCAAGCAAGCAAGCAAGCAAGCAAGCAAGCAAGCAAGCAAGCAAGCAAGCAAGCAAGCAAGCAAGCAAGCAAGCAAGCAAGCAAGCAAGCAAGCAAGCAAGCAAGCAAGCAAGCAAGCAAGCAAGCAAGCAAGCAAGCAAGCAAGCAAGCAAGCAAGCAAGCAAGCAAGCAAGCAAGCAAGCAAGCAAGCAAGCAAGCAAGCAAGCAAGCAAGCAAGCAAGCAAGCAAGCAAGCAAGCAAGCAAGCAAGCAAGCAAGCAAGCAAGCAAGCAAGCAAGCAAGCAAGCAAGCAAGCAAGCAAGCAAGCAAGCAAGCAAGCAAGCAAGCAAGCAAGCAAGCAAGCAAGCAAGCAAGCAAGCAAGCAAGCAAGCAAGCAAGCAAGCAAGCAAGCAAGCAAGCAAGCAAGCAAGCAAGCAAGCAAGCAAGCAAGCAAGCAAGCAAGCAAGCAAGCAAGCAAGCAAGCAAGCAAGCAAGCAAGCAAGCAAGCAAGCAAGCAAGCAAGCAAGCAAGCAAGCAAGCAAGCAAGCAAGCAAGCAAGCAAGCAAGCAAGCAAGCAAGCAAGCAAGCAAGCAAGCAAGCAAGCAAGCAAGCAAGCAAGCAAGCAAGCAAGCAAGCAAGCAAGCAAGCAAGCAAGCAAGCAAGCAAGCAAGCAAGCAAGCAAGCAAGCAAGCAAGCAAGCAAGCAAGCAAGCAAGCAAGCAAGCAAGCAAGCAAGCAAGCAAGCAAGCAAGCAAGCAAGCAAGCAAGCAAGCAAGCAAGCAAGCAAGCAAGCAAGCAAGCAAGCAAGCAAGCAAGCAAGCAAGCAAGCAAGCAAGCAAGCAAGCAAGCAAGCAAGCAAGCAAGCAAGCAAGCAAGCAAGCAAGCAAGCAAGCAAGCAAGCAAGCAAGCAAGCAAGCAAGCAAGCAAGCAAGCAAGCAAGCAAGCAAGCAAGCAAGCAAGCAAGCAAGCAAGCAAGCAAGCAAGCAAGCAAGCAAGCAAGCAAGCAAGCAAGCAAGCAAGCAAGCAAGCAAGCAAGCAAGCAAGCAAGCAAGCAAGCAAGCAAGCAAGCAAGCAAGCAAGCAAGCAAGCAAGCAAGCAAGCAAGCAAGCAAGCAAGCAAGCAAGCAAGCAAGCAAGCAAGCAAGCAAGCAAGCAAGCAAGCAAGCAAGCAAGCAAGCAAGCAAGCAAGCAAGCAAGCAAGCAAGCAAGCAAGCAAGCAAGCAAGCAAGCAAGCAAGCAAGCAAGCAAGCAAGCAAGCAAGCAAGCAAGCAAGCAAGCAAGCAAGCAAGCAAGCAAGCAAGCAAGCAAGCAAGCAAGCAAGCAAGCAAGCAAGCAAGCAAGCAAGCAAGCAAGCAAGCAAGCAAGCAAGCAAGCAAGCAAGCAAGCAAGCAAGCAAGCAAGCAAGCAAGCAAGCAAGCAAGCAAGCAAGCAAGCAAGCAAGCAAGCAAGCAAGCAAGCAAGCAAGCAAGCAAGCAAGCAAGCAAGCAAGCAAGCAAGCAAGCAAGCAAGCAAGCAAGCAAGCAAGCAAGCAAGCAAGCAAGCAAGCAAGCAAGCAAGCAAGCAAGCAAGCAAGCAAGCAAGCAAGCAAGCAAGCAAGCAAGCAAGCAAGCAAGCAAGCAAGCAAGCAAGCAAGCAAGCAAGCAAGCAAGCAAGCAAGCAAGCAAGCAAGCAAGCAAGCAAGCAAGCAAGCAAGCAAGCAAGCAAGCAAGCAAGCAAGCAAGCAAGCAAGCAAGCAAGCAAGCAAGCAAGCAAGCAAGCAAGCAAGCAAGCAAGCAAGCAAGCAAGCAAGCAAGCAAGCAAGCAAGCAAGCAAGCAAGCAAGCAAGCAAGCAAGCAAGCAAGCAAGCAAGCAAGCAAGCAAGCAAGCAAGCAAGCAAGCAAGCAAGCAAGCAAGCAAGCAAGCAAGCAAGCAAGCAAGCAAGCAAGCAAGCAAGCAAGCAAGCAAGCAAGCAAGCAAGCAAGCAAGCAAGCAAGCAAGCAAGCAAGCAAGCAAGCAAGCAAGCAAGCAAGCAAGCAAGCAAGCAAGCAAGCAAGCAAGCAAGCAAGCAAGCAAGCAAGCAAGCAAGCAAGCAAGCAAGCAAGCAAGCAAGCAAGCAAGCAAGCAAGCAAGCAAGCAAGCAAGCAAGCAAGCAAGCAAGCAAGCAAGCAAGCAAGCAAGCAAGCAAGCAAGCAAGCAAGCAAGCAAGCAAGCAAGCAAGCAAGCAAGCAAGCAAGCAAGCAAGCAAGCAAGCAAGCAAGCAAGCAAGCAAGCAAGCAAGCAAGCAAGCAAGCAAGCAAGCAAGCAAGCAAGCAAGCAAGCAAGCAAGCAAGCAAGCAAGCAAGCAAGCAAGCAAGCAAGCAAGCAAGCAAGCAAGCAAGCAAGCAAGCAAGCAAGCAAGCAAGCAAGCAAGCAAGCAAGCAAGCAAGCAAGCAAGCAAGCAAGCAAGCAAGCAAGCAAGCAAGCAAGCAAGCAAGCAAGCAAGCAAGCAAGCAAGCAAGCAAGCAAGCAAGCAAGCAAGCAAGCAAGCAAGCAAGCAAGCAAGCAAGCAAGCAAGCAAGCAAGCAAGCAAGCAAGCAAGCAAGCAAGCAAGCAAGCAAGCAAGCAAGCAAGCAAGCAAGCAAGCAAGCAAGCAAGCAAGCAAGCAAGCAAGCAAGCAAGCAAGCAAGCAAGCAAGCAAGCAAGCAAGCAAGCAAGCAAGCAAGCAAGCAAGCAAGCAAGCAAGCAAGCAAGCAAGCAAGCAAGCAAGCAAGCAAGCAAGCAAGCAAGCAAGCAAGCAAGCAAGCAAGCAAGCAAGCAAGCAAGCAAGCAAGCAAGCAAGCAAGCAAGCAAGCAAGCAAGCAAGCAAGCAAGCAAGCAAGCAAGCAAGCAAGCAAGCAAGCAAGCAAGCAAGCAAGCAAGCAAGCAAGCAAGCAAGCAAGCAAGCAAGCAAGCAAGCAAGCAAGCAAGCAAGCAAGCAAGCAAGCAAGCAAGCAAGCAAGCAAGCAAGCAAGCAAGCAAGCAAGCAAGCAAGCAAGCAAGCAAGCAAGCAAGCAAGCAAGCAAGCAAGCAAGCAAGCAAGCAAGCAAGCAAGCAAGCAAGCAAGCAAGCAAGCAAGCAAGCAAGCAAGCAAGCAAGCAAGCAAGCAAGCAAGCAAGCAAGCAAGCAAGCAAGCAAGCAAGCAAGCAAGCAAGCAAGCAAGCAAGCAAGCAAGCAAGCAAGCAAGCAAGCAAGCAAGCAAGCAAGCAAGCAAGCAAGCAAGCAAGCAAGCAAGCAAGCAAGCAAGCAAGCAAGCAAGCAAGCAAGCAAGCAAGCAAGCAAGCAAGCAAGCAAGCAAGCAAGCAAGCAAGCAAGCAAGCAAGCAAGCAAGCAAGCAAGCAAGCAAGCAAGCAAGCAAGCAAGCAAGCAAGCAAGCAAGCAAGCAAGCAAGCAAGCAAGCAAGCAAGCAAGCAAGCAAGCAAGCAAGCAAGCAAGCAAGCAAGCAAGCAAGCAAGCAAGCAAGCAAGCAAGCAAGCAAGCAAGCAAGCAAGCAAGCAAGCAAGCAAGCAAGCAAGCAAGCAAGCAAGCAAGCAAGCAAGCAAGCAAGCAAGCAAGCAAGCAAGCAAGCAAGCAAGCAAGCAAGCAAGCAAGCAAGCAAGCAAGCAAGCAAGCAAGCAAGCAAGCAAGCAAGCAAGCAAGCAAGCAAGCAAGCAAGCAAGCAAGCAAGCAAGCAAGCAAGCAAGCAAGCAAGCAAGCAAGCAAGCAAGCAAGCAAGCAAGCAAGCAAGCAAGCAAGCAAGCAAGCAAGCAAGCAAGCAAGCAAGCAAGCAAGCAAGCAAGCAAGCAAGCAAGCAAGCAAGCAAGCAAGCAAGCAAGCAAGCAAGCAAGCAAGCAAGCAAGCAAGCAAGCAAGCAAGCAAGCAAGCAAGCAAGCAAGCAAGCAAGCAAGCAAGCAAGCAAGCAAGCAAGCAAGCAAGCAAGCAAGCAAGCAAGCAAGCAAGCAAGCAAGCAAGCAAGCAAGCAAGCAAGCAAGCAAGCAAGCAAGCAAGCAAGCAAGCAAGCAAGCAAGCAAGCAAGCAAGCAAGCAAGCAAGCAAGCAAGCAAGCAAGCAAGCAAGCAAGCAAGCAAGCAAGCAAGCAAGCAAGCAAGCAAGCAAGCAAGCAAGCAAGCAAGCAAGCAAGCAAGCAAGCAAGCAAGCAAGCAAGCAAGCAAGCAAGCAAGCAAGCAAGCAAGCAAGCAAGCAAGCAAGCAAGCAAGCAAGCAAGCAAGCAAGCAAGCAAGCAAGCAAGCAAGCAAGCAAGCAAGCAAGCAAGCAAGCAAGCAAGCAAGCAAGCAAGCAAGCAAGCAAGCAAGCAAGCAAGCAAGCAAGCAAGCAAGCAAGCAAGCAAGCAAGCAAGCAAGCAAGCAAGCAAGCAAGCAAGCAAGCAAGCAAGCAAGCAAGCAAGCAAGCAAGCAAGCAAGCAAGCAAGCAAGCAAGCAAGCAAGCAAGCAAGCAAGCAAGCAAGCAAGCAAGCAAGCAAGCAAGCAAGCAAGCAAGCAAGCAAGCAAGCAAGCAAGCAAGCAAGCAAGCAAGCAAGCAAGCAAGCAAGCAAGCAAGCAAGCAAGCAAGCAAGCAAGCAAGCAAGCAAGCAAGCAAGCAAGCAAGCAAGCAAGCAAGCAAGCAAGCAAGCAAGCAAGCAAGCAAGCAAGCAAGCAAGCAAGCAAGCAAGCAAGCAAGCAAGCAAGCAAGCAAGCAAGCAAGCAAGCAAGCAAGCAAGCAAGCAAGCAAGCAAGCAAGCAAGCAAGCAAGCAAGCAAGCAAGCAAGCAAGCAAGCAAGCAAGCAAGCAAGCAAGCAAGCAAGCAAGCAAGCAAGCAAGCAAGCAAGCAAGCAAGGTGGGCAATAAGCACACTTTCTGCAATTTGGCCTTGATGCCCATGCGAGGTGGGCAATAAGTGCACTTTCTGCGAGGTGGCCTTGATGCCCATGCGAGGTGGGCAATAAGTATACTTTCTGCGAGGTGGCCTTAATGCTCGTGCGACATGGGCAATAAGTACACTTTCTGCAAGGTGGCCTTGATGCCCATGCGAGGTGGGCAATAAGTATACTTTCTGCGAGGTGGCCTTAATGCTCGTGCGAGGTGGGCAATAAGCCAGCCAGCCAGCCAGCCAGCCAGTCAGCCAGTCAGCCAGCCAGTCAGCCAGTCAGCCAGTCAGCCAGTCAGCCAGCCAGCCAGCCAGCCAGCCAGCCAGCCAGCCAGCCAGCCAGCCAGCCAGCTAGCCAGCCAGCATATTTCTTAGTCTAGCGGAACACAACCGATTCGCGTTATTCGGATTCAACCACTGTATCGAGTACATACATACGAATATATGCATATAAGTGGACCTCGATAAGTGGATTAGCAATAGATCTTGTTGTCTGCAGTTTTTTCGCCTTTTAATTAAGTTGTCTTCGTTTCAGTTTAAAATGTCCTTTTTCCTCTTCACCGTTAGCCCACTAAGCAACTTGTTGAAATTATTAATTATGACCCAATCTTGTGCCTCTTGCAGAAGACCATAATCCTCAGCCACACACAAACACGTGCATAAATCCGTGCCTCTACGACTTAATCTACCCCACTCTGTCTTATGTATTTCAAACAACCACACACATCCCCATCCCCCACCACAACAGTGCTCTCCGTAACAGTCACTGTTACGTGAGGCTCTTATTTATATCCTTTAAGCAATTAATGTCTCATATTTCAATCACTTCCTGTGGATTTTCTGCAAAATTAAAGATATCCTCACTTAAGCCGGCTGCGAAATCTCTTCGCCTCACAGGCGTAGCAGTCACCACAGAACCGCACATATCTTTGCGGAAACACAGCCCGGATCTATCGACTCGTATCGTCTGAGGAAAGGATCCATCCATGTGTGTCCGTACCCCGCTCGCAGACATCGAGATTGTAATCACTTGAATTGTGTAAAGGATTTTCATACACTTGGCTGCCCTAATCGATGTTTATTCGTTTGAAATTCTCCTCGAGGCATTTTCCAAGTTCGCCTTCGTCCTTTTTCCTCCCCGTTCGTCTAAGTTTGTGTGGATGTGGGCTGTGAGCCTTTCCTGCTCAGTCTGTGCCTGTCTGCGGTGAGCGATATAAAACCAGATAAAATGCTCGCACAAAAGTTTAAAAAAAGGATATTCCAGGGAATCGTTATGCCAATAACGTGCAGGAATTTCCTATTTATCTCGCTTGGGGTTTTCCTTCAATCCGCTACCCGGACGCGCTTCCCTGGCTCATTTACAGGGACGAGTGTTTATTGAAAATGGAATCACTTTCAGCCGGCAGTGTTTCCAGAAAGGACCAACCCGGCCCCCATTCAAATTGCTACTTACGGCTGAGGAGGCGTGTGAGGCAAAGAAAGCGATCGTCTGCGTCGGAGAATTAATTGGAATTTGATACGTCACGAGGATACATTTCAATTTCGGAACTTGCTCAAAAATTAATCGCAACAGATGCCGCAAATGGTTACTCGACAAGGGGACGAGGGAACGACACTGAATAGCGACGGACTGCGCGCAGAGAAGGCAGATGAAACGAGGGTTCAAGGCATGATGGATTTAATTAGATTTCCTCGGCAACAAACGGATCGTGAATGACTGCGAATTTAAAGTGGAAACGTCCGACAAATGTCACTCAGACTCCCTCGCATCCCAGCGAGGACACACCACTTGCTACCTACAAGCGCCCATAAGATGTAACCCCGACTACTGTTCCAGTGTCTCTGTAATTCATTTCTGCGACGGGAGAGAAGCCCTTTAACTCAAAAGAAATAAACAAGGACCGACTCACTGAAGGAAATTGCTTTCGTTTTGTTTGCGGATGGCGTAAGGACAACACACTGCGAGCGTGTGTGTCGTCGTTGTGTGAAAGAAATCCTGTTTTCTCCCCAAAAATAAACGAAACAATAGTTTTTCCCTCCTCGCGCTCTCTTGTCTCCCGAATCTCTTTTTTTGTTATGAAAAAAGTTTCTCTTTGAAATGGAAACAGGAAGCAAATATTTCCTTTCGTTTATCCTTTGTGTAGTTACTTCCCCTCACACAAAGCGAAACACGGATTAGAGACACGACTGAGGAGTGCGGTAGCCGAGGATGGTGGGTTGACGGAATATTTGCAAAAGTTTCTAATTGATTTGTTGGATAAACAGGAAAGAAGTCGGTATGCCCTTGGAACTTTCTACAAAACGCAACGCAATAAAAGTTTCCAAAAGGAAATTCGTATGAAGTTTTTCTTGGTCTGGAAATTGCATGAGAAGTTGTGATTGTTGGGAGGCAGTGTGAAAGACAGCGAATTAGAGAATCGAATTGGGGATACGATTGTGGACGGCCTTGAAGCATCGCGTGCAGAGATTTAGGATCTACAGAAGAGAAATGTTTTTCGCCGTGTTTTTTAACATGTCATTGTCTTAAGCGTTCTTAAGCTGTTTAGAGTTAACATTTGTAGGCGATTTCAAAAAAATGTGCTACTTGCTGTAAGCCTGAGCTTAAGTTACATATGCACACCCTGTGTACATGTTTTCGATATTTCTCTCAAATAAATAAGCCACCTATAGGGGGTTAGACATTCATTTACAAATAAAAGACAAATTATCGAATCTGTGTCCACAGTGTGTATTTAATCTGGAGAGGAACTCCGCACAGAAATGAATATACAAGAAAAGAAATAAGTGACATGAAGAACACAAATCACCGAACCGTCTGGTATGAGCGTTGAAACGGAACAGAGCGAAGAACATCACATCATCAGACCACGCCCTTCCATCCGTTTTCGCTAAACAAAGTGACGCTGGTAATTAGCGACAGGCAGGCGCCGCGATCCAGGATGCCGTTCTCCTGTGGCTGTTCGCACAGGCCATGCAGTGATCATCTGTGGGGCTAAGGGTAGCCCTAAACGACGAATATGCTCGCCGAACTTGCTCGTTTGCGTTATCTTCTACACGGCGAACACATTTGGCGACATTATGCGATATGCACTCGGCGACGTTCACACAAAAATGAGTTTGCTCGCGAACTTGGCCCTACACGGCGAGCATCAAAGCCAACGAGCACGAAAAAATCGAAATTTTTCACCAACAGCGAGCGGCTCGCGAACCAGCCCATACACGACTAAAATGCGGCACAAGCAAGTTCGGCGAGCATGTTCGTCGTTTAAGGCTACCATAAGCGCTCGTCGAATGCAAGGATGGTTCTTGGCGATGTTCGCATGCTCCGCTCCAGGGTTGTCGTCAGTAGAATATATCAATGCTATACACCACCGTTAATTCGGGCCTAAGGTATTTGAACCCTGATCGCGCGATTCTCCCGCTTACCTCAGTCTATTTAAGAGCGTGTAACACATATTGCGGCACTCAATAAAGGAATATTAAACACAGAGTGAAGAGTTGTTTTTTTTGTTTTTGTTGGTCCTCCTACAATGATTTTTACCTTCAATCGATTGGTAATTTCTTCAATGGCTTTTAAGACTCTGCTGGGTGCAATATGTGAGACATTTTGGTGGAAATATTAACATTTTGCCAGTGCCCCAGTTACCAAAGCTACGTAGGGACATTAAGGTAGCTTCTTCGATTGAATAAACAAGAACCGCCCGTCTGACGTGTTAGGATGTGCAGTATCAAGCACGCTGTCGTTCTACACACCAATACCGAAGCTTTCCCAGCGACCTACTAAGCATTTACAACACCTGGTATATTCACAATGTCATTAAGTTGCCAATCTATTCATACCGTATAGAAGATCACAGTCGAAGTACAAATTAAAATTAAATAAAACACACTCATAAATTTTAATAAATAATAACTTTATTTATTCCTCTATGAGGAAGCTTTAATATCGTCCGACACTTATGCTATCTCAGAAGCAACTGCAACTTAAGCAAAGCGTGGGTGAACCTTGTTGTGTTTAATTAGGTTTGATATTGCAACTTCTTTAGCTATGATGTTGCCAGGCTTTATAACTTACATCAGACAGGATTAGCTGCGTTGGAGATTGGTGACATTTTAGAAATGCTGAGAGCGAGACTTCGTAATCTCAACGAAATTCAAATGTCAAACGCAATATTTATTTCTAAGCAACGAATAAGTCAGTGTCCGGATTAGAAAATCCGGAATTGTGTTCGTGATGCGTCTACACAGCCTTTAAACGCAACTTATTGATTGATGTTGATTTATTTTTAATTGAAGGACGCGAAAGCAATGGTTCTAAACTTCATTTCGAAGCATCTAGAGACTTTGTATTGGATGACTTAAAGCTTACAGTCAATTCAAGCGCAGTACAATACAGTTTCCTACGAACGTGAGTAACAGAGTGAAAAGTGCCTGAAGTCAGTTCAGTGCATATGATTGTGATTGTGATCTGAGTGTCAAATCTTGCAAAAATAAAAATCATATCACCAAATGTATAACAAAATACTTAAATTTATTCCGCCCTTCCTAAAAAAAAAGCAGCGTGACTCCAAGTGCCTGAAAATATTTGAAAATTTCGCTGTATGACGTTTCACTCCGGGCGGATCTGGGATTCAGATCCTTGCACTTGTTACATTGTTTTATATAAAGTTGAAGTACGGAGTCGGTTCTGCTATTAATTTAGAATCTCTGAATACCTCCTGTTGGGGCGTTGATAAAACTAACCCGGTACCACAACCTAATATACCCAATATAGGACGACTACTTGCTACTACATCCTATAAATGTCATACTGTTATACTAATTTTGAATTTTGCGCCAAATTAATATTGTACGCCATATTTTATAAAATAATCTAACATTTAATGAGTTCTTAAGAAAGAATTGAATAAACTGGAGACACTTCAAGTCAACCCTTCGTAGAAACAAGTCGTTTATTTTAAAATTGAATTTCGTCCCTTTTAAGTTATTTTTGCTTTTCGTTAATTTCGTAAGTTCGCCCTACAATATCGTTTTGATTTTCGCAACATAAAAAATCCTTTTGAGAAAAATATTGTTGGATCTAAACAATGAAGTTTCAAAATAAAGGCGAGCAATTCGGCTCGAACACCTCCCAAGCCTACATACTTTTGAATAACGCTAGTGTGATACAAAATTAATTAGTTGCCATAGGAGAAGTTTGTCTTTACATTAAATCACAATCGTTAGCCAGGCTAAAATGGCTGCTACCAACAGACAATTGCTATCGCCGCTGGTCGGTGTAGTCCAGACCACATCGTCGAAATAAGTTTTAGAATCCCGCAATGAGCTAGTCTCATGGCATGGTCGGTGTAATCAAGCTCTCAAGATACAGACAAATATCTGGGAGAGAAAAATTATTAAATCTGGTCTGGTGCTGATAATATACCGCCCATTGCAGTTCAGCTGAGCAATGCCAATCCAGAAATCACAAGAACACAAGATCTCCGTCTAAACTAAGCCCGGTCCAGGCCAAAAAGAAAGAATTACAAATATTGGACAATAAGAAGCAGCAGCTGATTCTAAGTGGGCGCCGTGGCGTAGTGGGTAGGTGCGTCGACTCCTACGCTCGAGGTCGTCGGTTCGAATCTCGAGAAAAACATCAAACATTTTTTCACGGCTTCACCTCTTTTGAGTCACTGACACTGGTTAAAAAAGTATAACTGTCTAGAAAAAGCTTCTCAATCTCGCCGTTCGGAGTCGGCATTAAACTGTAGGTCCCCTTCACTCGTGAGAGAACAATAGCAAGCACAACACGAGTGGTTGCTGAGAAGCTAGACCAGGTTCACCTCGGACTGTAGCGCCGCCAATATATATTATATATATTATAGCTGATTCTAAGTTTCTAGTTTCTTCGAAAGAATTGTTTTCGGTCAAATATTTGATCATGGTTTCGAGGGAGCCGAATTGAAAAATAGACTCAGTAACCTCGAACAAATGGGAGTAATGGCTGAAACACAACAATGCGTTGCGCTAGCCGACTTCATGTTACGGAAGGTGTGCGTTGACGCACTGCGTTAATCAGCTATTCCCTCTCTCTCTCAAATACCAAATAAAAAATATTCCGTCAGCTGTTTTAATTTCTGAAATGTCAAATCAAAAAAATATTCTGGTCAAGCAATTGAACTATAAAGAAATTAATTGCGGAAAATTAATGCCAAGAAAGTTAAAACAATTAAAAAAGTGCTTCTTGTTGCTTATTTGGCGTGTTCATGCTTTCAACCATAATAATAATAATAATGGCGGCGCTACAGTCCGAGGTGGACCTGGGCCTAGCTTCTCAGCAATCACTCGTGTTGTGCGTGCTATTGTTCTCTCACGAGTGAAGGGGACCTACAGTTTAATGCCGACTCCGAACGGCGAGATTGAGAAGCTTTTTCTAGACAGTTATACTCTTTGAGCATTGTCAGTGACTCGAAAAATTTTTTGAACTTGGTTTCGAACCTAGACTGTGTAAGTCTAATGCGCATGGGTCGACGCACGAACCCACACGGCCACGGCTTCCAACCATACACGGATTTCAAATTAGTTTTGTCGTTAAAATAATTTTTGTCAGCAGAACTATGTCATGTCAGTTGCCACAAAATATTCTCAATTTGGGAAAAAAAACTCTCAATTTGGGTAGCATTTCTCAATTTTCCTCTCACAAGCGCATCCCTCAAAAAAATATCCAACATGTTGAATAATGACGTGTGTTGGGATTACGTTTTACGTTTTATTACGATCCTCTCATCTCTCTTATTTTTCACTTACGTAGATCGACGCAGTATTTCGTTCATGTCCACTGAATTGTGTGCGTTGAAAGACAACGCTGACGCTGACACACTGTTGTGTTTCAGCCATAATGTTTCACCCAAACTTGTCTTTGAATTCTAGCCTTCTTTTTTAGTCTGGTGAGAAGAGTGGTAAAGATCGAGCCTCCGGTAGCTTCAGCCATCTCAGTAACGTCGATGTTGAAAAGCAACTATTGTTTTGCTTCAGGCCCTCCATGGGTTTTAAGTCTAGTCTAGTTTAGTAAAGATAAGTTAGCGAATTAGCGGACTGAAAGCAAATATTTTATGGAGCGAAAAACAGTCGAATAGGATCGGATAGATAAAAGTGTATGACAGGACTACGAAGCCTTGAAAATGAACTATGGTATACTATGAAGAATGTATGAAAACTGTAGACACTGCTGAGAATCAAAGGAGACCATGGAACACCGTCGAGTGTCCAAATCTGACACCAAGCAGATGTAAAATAACCAGCAGATTCACATTAACAGGAACAGACTACCAGGACATTCCATCCAAAGAGATCATAAAATTTCTCAAGGTGGCTCTGAAGTCCTAGAGAAACAAAAGGGGGCACAACAGATTTATTGTGGTCGTAGTTACATAGCACTACAATACAGTCACTCCCCAGTCTCTTCAATTCAAAAATGAAGAATGTAAAGCATGGTGACGGAATAATAATGTTAGTGGCCGTGTCATGGCGTGAAGTAGGTCCTGTTGTTAAAATTGACGGCATTCTCGAGCAGCAGCAATCCAAATACATTTTGGCCCCTATTGCGGATTTTGACGTTGTCCACTAGTAAAGGCTTGTTAAAACTGGGCTTACATACTTACTTAGCGGGCTCCCGACCTGTGAAGAGTCTCTGCCTGAGACACGGCAGCCTTCCATGCCCTGCGATCCAGGCACGCTGCTTCCAGTTATCCAGACCAAGCCCTCTGGCATCCGCTGGGAGGCCATCAGAGCCAGCGGCTTTTTGATGGCCGAGCTGACCTCTTCAAAACTAGGAGGGGGGATGGCTTCTTCATTGACTGAAGGTGGGTTAAAACTGTCATTTGGAGAAGAAAATTCCCCTTCTTGATTCGCCAGTCCAAAATCACGAGCTGAAAACCATCGAGAATCTCTGGAATAATGTCGACCTAGTTGTAGAGTCCTCAAAAGCCGAAAGTTTAGAGGAAGTTTGGCAAACAATAAAATCAGCGTTGTTGTTACTCAGATCTTCCTTAATAATAAGGAAACAAAAAAGCTTGTCCTTAAGTTGCGCTTAAAAAATGAACGCCTAATTATTAGTATGGGCGTGTTGGCTACGTGATCACCACTTTATGTACATACGTTTTGTGTATTTAATTCTTTTAATTCCAAGCCAAACTGAAATCAAATAATGTGTCATCTATTAGTTCCCGCTGAAAAAAGTGTTGCCAGTTTGAAAAAAACCTCTACAGAAAACAGAAACTTATTTAAGTACCACCATATTTTCAATTTAAAAAATACCTAAACGAAATTTCTCTGGTGTTTTTTGAATTCTGTTGTTTCCCTGCAAAAAATGAGTTCGTTCGAATAAACTTCAAATATAGAAACCCCGCTTTGAGTAATGAAAAATATCCTCCCACAAGACAGCAGCAAGCACACAATCCTTTCCCATCAGAATAACCAGGTCCAACCCAACAAAACCCCCTTTCGTTTGAATCCTTCTCGAAACTCTGTATAAATTTGATGCTTTTCTCATTTTCTTTCGTTTATTTTCTAAAACGATGACCCTCAACTTCCCATGACGACTTTAAATTTTGCTCTCCGAACCAAAGCCCCACTCCAGCCACGCTCGGATGGATTCAACTCTATAAATGTAGTAAGCACTCTTTGAGCAGTGTTTCTTTTGCCGGTTAACGTTCGTACGTACCCACACAGTAGCATGCTCACAAACATAATTTCATGCACATTAGTCTGACGAAAACACGGAAACCGCATCCTGTGGAGCAAACCCACTGCACCCGCCTGCCCCGTCATCCCATCGAAACGTTACAATCCACTGATGGCTGTGTCATCCACGTGGGAGAACATGCTACTTCCACGGTGTAGTGTTCGTTCTTCGACCTTCAGTGGTGCACAGCAACCATATTTTGGGCGGCCAAGCCCAAAGGGAGCCGAAAACCGAAACGAAAACGAACACGAAAAAAGTCCTCGTGCTAATTTTCATTCACGAGTAGTGCGGCCGCAAAGAAAATTCCACATTCACACAGGTAAGGCTCTGTGGTGTGGTCGGCGATTCCCTGAGCTTACACCACCGGGAGCGGGAGGGAAAACGCATTTCCGAGTATGTGTCCATATTTGTGGCTTTTAGCGCTGTGTCCTTGCTGTTCGGGCGCACTTTCCTCGTTTTTCCTTCGCTTTTCAATTAGGATAAACATTCGGCTTGCACTAGATGCGGGTAAACGATAGTGGGATTTTTATGTAAACCGAACCGCCTCCAGGCTCCAGGCCTTCTCCTCTGCTTCCCGTTCCGGCATCCGCTAGTCGGACATAAATCTGATACTGCGAGAGCAACCTACATGCAACTGTTGGATATGTGCTTGTAGGATGCGGAAACGAGGATACATAATACGCGCCGCATGTATGAGGAGCTATTTGCATAAATGAACAGACCAAGCGAATAAATATTTCCCGCAGCCATCCGCCGGGCGGCGTGTTTGTCTGTCCCCTGGGGCGGGGAGGTGAATTCTTGCCTGTGTGTGGCAGGATGTGGGGCCAAGGAGGGCAGGGCACAACTTCTGGAAGACGGCACTGGGTCCTGCCGGTGGCATTTGAATAAATTGTAAGATTTTTTTCCTTTTCTAAAACATCAGCGGGCGGCGGTGGTGGAATTTTCTCGTTGTGGGTGAGCGGGTGTCTCGTGTGGAACCTTGTTGAACTCTCGTAGTGATCTGGAAAATTTGCCATGGCCGACTCTTCGCTTCGTCCCATGAGAGGGGAGGCGAATGGTGTCCTGTGTGAGTGGACACCTGGGGTTGACAAAGGGCAGAGACTGATGTTGGGTCTGTTCTTGGTACTTGTCTCGTGTTTTGTTATTTGTACGCCCTTCGTTATTTCGTTTCATGTTTTTGTTATTTTTTGTGTGTTCTGTAAGCATTGTTTCCCGACAAGTATGCTCGAGGGATTAAAATGTTTTCATTCGAAAGCAAAGCGCCCGTCAAGGAGGGACTAGAAAAATTTGATGTTTTCCAAAGAATTACCCAGTTCGTTGGCAGATTTATGTATTTTTTCAGAGAAGTGTGTGGGTGGTGTGCCTGGGTTCGGTTTTCCTGGGAAAGAAAGTCGGCTGCAAAGAAGATTTGGCCGGTTTAAGGAATTACACTGTTTCGGTTCAAGTGTAATACCCAGTAAGACGGCAGGCACGAGTGGAATGTTGGGGGAGAGGTCAAGACAAACACAGCGATGGTGTGTAATCTTTGTGAAGTGGAACAGTGATTAGCACTTCGTTTAGAGTAATACCACCAACCTTAAAATAATGACTGTTTTGCAAGGACGTATGAATAACTCTCTGCTGCATGGGGGAAACTTATTTAGAATTTCAAAACAAACAAATTTGTGATTATTTGAGTTTAAAAAAAAACTGGTCTAAAAAGACAGGCGTTAAAAAGTTCTTAGAAGTTTCTTGCAAAAAGTCTACAGATCTAATTGTCATCATCCGCATTCTGATTGTGAAATCCGTACTTAATCACTCAGATTACACTATCATCCAAATTATACTTTATCAGCACTCGGTGCACTCGGTCTGGGTGCAATTAAGAGGCTCTCCCGACTAGAACGACAGTCTCTTTATACTGTTAATATCTGAGATGTTGTACTCAAATGAACTTGGCCAGTCTTAGCAAAGCAAATCGCTCACAATAGATTGAAAGTGTCTACTGTGTGTTAAGAGTTAAGAATTATGGAGTTATGGTACTCTTCAGACAGGATTGAAAACATTCAAAAAAGATTTACGCGCTTTGCATTAAGGAAGCTGAAGTGGTCTGAAGATTTATCCAATTACAGATCTAGATCCGCATCAATTGATTTATTATTACTATTACTTCATCATCATCATTTTCAGTGACTCGCATGCTCCACTAAAGGGTTCGCGGGGGCAATGTACCCACGAGATATCTCCAGGCCACTCGATCCTCCGTCATCGACTTTAACTCATCAGGAGCTATGCCCAAGCGCAGCCAGGCGAGTTTTTGGACTTGGTCCAACCATCTCGCCCTGGGTCTGCCAAGCGGTCGCCTACCTAATGGAATCGCCTTCAAGGCACGCCTCGGAATAACTTCATTGAAACATAAATAAATTACATTGCAATAAGAAATTAAGCTCTACCTACGAAGGGTTTGAGCTTATGTTTGAATAATTGTTGCTTGTGCTGGAATTAAATCGTAGGGGTCGAAACACATACGCACAAACACAAATCAGTCAGAGAGGTAGAAGAGATATCCAACTTCTACCTCTCTTGCCCCTTAATTTCCCTTGGCATCGTTTTTAAGGGTCCGTCTACAAAAACGGAACCTTTATAATTTCGGTGTGGCCGTTTGTCCGTCCGTCATGTCTGTCACACTTTTTTATCTCCGAAGTTTATAAAGATATCGATAGAAATTTTGGAATTAGGTACTTCAGGCCTAGATGTCATTGCCTATGCACCCAAATTTAAAATATTGGACCATTTGGGGGTGGCTCCAGTATAGATGAAGTTGCCATTAATTTTGAAACATTATCGCACCCCATCGAGTCATATATCAATCGACAGATCTTTTGAAATGAGGTAGAGGTTTTCTTCAACAGTCGGAGCTCCAAAGTTTTTTTTAAAGCGTCCCCCCTGCCATTTCTAAACCAAAGAGTTTAAAAATCTGAAAAAAATCTCAAAAACTTCGCCTTATTGAGTACTTTCATTTAAAACAATTTCGAGCATTCTGGCCTTAATAGTTTTCGAGATATTGGCCAAAAACAGTCAGCCATCGACATCCGAATTTTGAAGATCTGAAAACGTAGTTTTGAAGACCTCAGCGTAAGCATTAAGAAATGATAAATTTCAAAATATCAATTCATGTTGAAATTTTGAGATATCTGACATTTAAAATGATCACTATTTTCATTTTCACACATAAATTTCATGCTGTGTTCGACCACTCTATTCGTCGATGAGTGTTATCTTTTGGATCTAACCCCTAAATGCCGAACAGAAATGAACACACACACCGCAGGCACGAGCAGTGATTAGGTAGGTATGTACATATGTATGTATGATGGAAGGGATTTTTTGTGTTGGATAAACTTCGATATAGGTATAGGTATATGTCTGGATGAATGTTTGTTTGTTTGGATGTATGAATGTATGAATGAATGGTTGATTTGGGTTGAAGTTAGAAGAAAATTCAACTGAAATAGTTTGGAAACGTAGTTTGAGATTCAGAAATCATCCATCAATATTATGCGACGGAACCTTCCCCGTGCGAGTACAACTCGCACTTGCCCAGTTTATTTTTATAACATTTTCATCGACACAATATTGAGAATGCGTATGAGTTATTCCAAACAGCCAATAGACTTCCCCTCCAAGCTGATGTAGTGAAATAGGCATAGACGGTGTTTGCATGAACGGAAAAAGGCAGGAGTGCCGAAGACAATTTAGGGTCTAAACATTTATTGGAAATAATACTGGGAACTTGTGAAGAATACATATAAAAATGCCATGCATATATAAATATTCAAATCATTTCGGTTTAGGATACAGAAATTCTTTAAAGACTCAAGTTCCCCTAAAACCAATAAAGATATATCAATGATATTGGTAATAAAAATAAATGGAATACGAAAACTTGATACAATTTTATCATTCTTCTGAACTATTATATGACATTTACATTTATATGGCAATAAAACCTCGTCTTTATTTCAAAGAAAACATGTTTTTGCATACGTAAAACCACGAAAGTTCCCTTTGTACCATTCTGGTACGGATCCCTAAAAAGTAATTTAATATGAGCGAAACAGAAATGTGAGTTGGAAAAGATAATAAAATGTTGTAAAACGAAAAAAATTCAATTTTGTCAATTTTGTCAAACAATATTTTTAGTTTTTGTCTAAATTCACGATAGTTTTGAACAAAGACGCAAGGGTTAGCCTTGTTTTCTTTTGAAATGTTGCCATAATGAATACAATTTTAAAACTATGTTTTATTTTAAACTAGAGTATCCAGCGTGCCTCGATGCGCCCTTTCTAGTAGGCGTGTCCCCATCTTTTTACAAGGGATCTAATTTTTCCAGGTGTTCTTTATATGTGTGCAGAATTTCATAATTCTCCGTCGAATGTGTGCGGAAAGATGCGGATTTCTGTTTTTCCAATAGCCTATGACCGATCGGTGCTAATAGTGCCAAAAATTGCATAAAGAAATTTATCCCAGTACATACAACCGAGCCTTTATTGTTATATTTATGGTTACAAATGGCAAGATAATAATAAAAAATTGAGGTTGGCTCACGTCGTTTCTTAGAAGTTGCACATTCGGGATTTCAGGTGATTGTGTGTCGCCTACTAAGGCTTGACGATGAATATGAAACTCTGAATAATGACAGTGGGCGCCGTGGCGTAGTGGGTAGGTGCGTCGACTCCTACGCTTGATGTTGTCGGTTCACATCTCGAAAAAAACACCTAACATTTTTTTAACGACTCCACCTCTTTCGAATCACTGACAATGATCAAAGAAGATAACTATCTAGAAAAAGCTTCTCAAAATCGTCGTTCGGAGTCGGCATTAAACTGTATATCGCCTCCACTCGTGAGAGAAATATAGCACGCACAACACGAGTGGCCTAGAAGCTAGGCCCAGGTCCCGGATTGTAGTACCACCATTATTATTATTATAATGATATAGGTTGCATAGCTCGAATTCTTCTAAGCCAAAAACGCATTAAAAAAGCCCAAGCCACTCTTGACAACCTCCTCTTCATGCCTGCAAGGTTTCATTGAAATCGGTTCATACGTTTCGGAGATTAGCTCGAACAATCAGACAGACAGGCATTACGATTACGACATAGACTTACATACACACTATATAAAACATAATTGCTTCAATCATTCAATTTTTCGCATACCAAAAACGACAAAACAACAACACCTACCGGCAAGCACGAATAAAATCTGCACATGAACGTTTGTGTTTAAGCGAAAAAAAAAATTTAGTTAATTGTTTGATGATGTTTAGCTGCAAGTTAAAAAAAAACAGATATACGAGGCAAAACTGTTTTTGTTCAATAAACAAAAAAAAAATCAAATGCGATTACATCAGTTCACAATGCGAGTTGAATGAAAAATAACCTTAACATGATCACTCACTGACAGCTGTCAATGTGCATGCGTATACGCGCTACAACGTGTATTTGCCGTGCCGTCAGCACACAGTATTCATACAGGACACTCTCAAAGGAGCCTACGTATTTGTTGTTGTTTTTTTTTCATATAAATATAAATTTTATATAAATAAATCGGATAAAATCAGATGTTGACATAAAAGGTCATAACTCACGAACGCGTTGACCAATTTCGTGCAATAAATACATAAACCATCTACACGACCATGCCGAACAAACCCTAAGAATTTCATCGAATTCGGCTTGACCGTTCGTGAGTTATAAAGTGACAACGCATTTGCAACAATTTTTTATATATATAAATTAAAAAAATGTCTATTGATATCCATAAAAACTTCAATCAATCGAAAATGTTATAACAAGATTACCATTAGGGCGACTTATTCTATTCTACAATTATATTTGTTTTCAGTTAAAATAGTCTAATTGCATGAACGTTTACTACGCGGGCCCCGCTGCATACTGAGTAAGTGCGTCGGCTCCTACGCTTGAAGTCTGGGTTCGATCCCCGAAAAAACACCCAAAGAGTGGACCCAAGTCTGGAAAAAGCTTCGCAATCTCGCCGCTCGGAGTCGGCATTAAACTGGAGGGTCCCTCCACTCGTGAGAGAACAATAGCACTTACAACACGAGGGGTTGCTGAGAAGCTGGACCCAAGTCCACCTCGAAGTGTATCATTATTATTATAATTATTCAAACACCTACAGCATTTAAAATCCAAAAAAAACCTTTTAAAAGTTAACACTTTTGTTGTGCAATGACCAACTTTAGTCTAACATACGTCCTCCAGGGAGCCATTTAAGGTCCATTTCAAGACCTCAAAGCCACAACCACCAAGTCCCGGTGTTGTCTGATGGATTCTAACAACGAAAACAGTCGCTTAAGACCATCAAAGTCCAATCGTACACAGTAATCCCCATTGTGTCCGTTTAATGCTCTCTGACAAGATTATGGATGCATCGCCAAATGAATCCATATGCACATCACACAATCCCGTTGCCTTGACAGATTCCAATTACGGCACTCACAGCAGCTCTATCCATCACCGGAGCTCCTTAAATACCATCCCGTTGCCAACCTCATTTCCATTTTGCGGGCGAGAACAAAAGGCAATGCAACCGCAAACGCAAACTCAAGAGGATTGACATCATTAGAAACTGATTTGGCTGTCACCATTCCCCAGTGGTCAGCGGGCAGCAGCGCTCACCCGGATAATGAAACTGTCGTCAGAACTGCCACCACCACCCTCATTTCCTATTCGAATCTGATTTCAATTGAAACTCAAATTAGCTCACCGACGAGTATGAGACTCCATCCCCACCGGGCCGGCGCTCACGAGTCCGCCCATCATCTCCATAACCAGTCGCTCTGTTCAGGACTAATTAATTGCAAAGTACATGTGACTACATGCAGCCATTCAATCATTCACTCCATTCATCTCGAATGCACTGCACGGGTCTGGGGATGTGGCGAAACGTGTTTGCCCATTGTACCTGCTTCGCCCCCGTCTCTTCAACCCTCGACCGGTGTATCTCAAGTGATTCATAAACTGGCAAGTGTACATCAAAAAAAAGTTTGTGTAATCCTCTTGGATAACTTCCGAGCGCAAGCACACGCGCATACACACAACACTGGCAACAAAAACAGGACAAATGAGGTTTTGATTCGACTGCTCGGTGTGCACTCCTCACAGGATCGTCGGCTCGAGCAGGTCAGGTGATTACGGTGCAGCAGCAGTTCGCTCTCGTTAACTGCGGTGAGCTGGGCTGCTCGCAGACAACTTTTTGACCCCCGAACAAGGCTCCATTAAGGAAGCGCCCACCACACACGTTAATTGATGGCCGAGGCGACTGTGAGATGTTTGCCGTCAAGGATGGAGTCGGTTCGTTGCACCTTAACGATGCTTAGTATCCTGTTTTTGGGTGATTCCCTTTGGGCAATCGTTACGGAGAATTATTGCGGCTAAGGACATTCGAACTGGCTCAGAGTTTAAATTTATTTTTCCCTCCTCACCGGGGTCTTCGTTGGTTCCTGGCACGTGATCAAAATAAGCAAGTGAGTCAATAAAAGAAACTTTTTTACGTCACTGCTTGGCTTCATTCAGTCCATTCGCCCCTCTGGACAATTTTTCCTTATCTTCGTTTGTGTACACATTCCTCCCGGACTGGCTGGCACGTTAAAGGGACTCCTGACCGCACCATCGCTCGCTGAGAAAGTTAAGCTCCGTTGATTTCTTCATCCCCGAAGGATATATGGCTGGCAGATGGAATGTTGCCATTAACTGCAACCGAAAGCCAAGACACGGATCCTAAATCAGTCCAATAAATTATGTTTGGCAAAGTTTGTCCTCTGCCAGAGGCCCTCTGATTTAGTGTTTGCATGGCGGGATGCGAATTCTCATTTTCTGGCTGATTGCTTGCGGTGTTAATTTGGCGAAGCGGACAGTTAATGTGGATCATCGGATGGCATGTCCTGTGGACGATCACAATCATGCTGATGACACTGCATAAGGTATTCATGAGCGACAAGTTGACGGGCGAGCAACGAAAAGAATTACGTCTCCGAGGAGACAGGATTCTTCCGGTAAATATTTTATGATTCGATTGAATTATAAACGAGGGATTCCCATTGTCCCGAATGGGATTTATGGAAATTCCACTGTCTTATTGTTGTTTGCAGCTGTGTGTGTGTTTGTTTTTTTCATCGTTAAATAATGCATCCTTGAGGATGAAGGAATGAATGGGAGAAGGTACCCTGGGGACTGTACACAGGGATTGTGACTTTGACCGCCGGTTATTGCGGTGACCTTTGAAGGGGGGGCAACCAGAAAAAAAGGAAAAACACCGAAATGTCCTGTTTTTTTAGGGGATGGTCGATCATAAATAATTTATATGTCATTTGGTTCTCTCAATTTAAATACAGAAGAGGATACATTTAAAATTATTCTTGTGTGGACACAGGCAGGGCCGACTGTGGGGGTGGCGGTACCCAGGATCCTTGTGGTTTTTTTTCGCTTTTTTCTTCTTTTATTTTCCCATCTCAAATTGTGTTGTGGGTTAATCATCTATTCTACGGCGAGCTCGTGGTGGAGCACTTGCATTTTAATGCCGTCCTTTGGGTGTGATGTGGTCGTTCGCTGAGTTTAGAGGGGTCGCCTTGTTTTCATGGGTATGTGCATGCAATCGGGTCGAGAGGAGAGTAGGGAAACAAATTATCTCTGGAGTGGAAGAGGGAGAGGAATTTTAAACTTTAATTTGGTCTCAGAGTGTCAGAGCCAAGGACTGCGTTGGAGAAAATTACATTTTAACAAACATCTGGGTTATTTGCGATGAAAACGGTGGAAATGTGTTGGATATCTGTTACTGCTTGGATAATGAAAAATCTTCCGGACGGACCTTTGCATGGCTTAGTCAGCTTCGGTGGATCTGTTGAGGTTTCACTGGACGTACGTCGCTGTGCGTACATACGCTGTACATTTCTCCTCCGATGGCCTCCAAAGGTTGCATGCAGAACGTTTTTCTCGAATAAGGCAAATATTTCACTTGGGTATGGCTTTGTCATGCATGAAATTAAGTTTAAGGATATCATGGACAGTGTTACCTTATGTGCTTATGAAATCTTGGCTCTGCTTGCGTTGTAACGGAAGTGGCAAGATATAGATGCACAGCATTGTCTCAGCAACATCGATTTGTGGCTAGAAAAGATTGGTTTTCGAAATTTTGATTTCAGGATCGCGCTGGATGTGGTCTTGAATTTAAGTGGAATGACAATAAGCGGATTAAGCTGGTAACTTGATTCGATTGCATATATCCCTAAGCAAATTTAGACAATCTTTTCTGGATAAGACATAACTTTCAACAAAATGCAGGAAACAAAGCCTAGCTTAAGGCGACTTGCCATTGTGACTAGCAACCGTTGGAGCGGACTGCGTAATGAAAAGCCCAATTCGTGCATTTGTAATAGATAAAGATGATCACAGAGGGTATCCTGTAAACGTCTAGAAACTTTTCATGCGCAGAACTTTTCTCTCGAAAAGACACTCTTCATCCGCTTGGGTTATTGTCCATGCCTCTGCGCCGTAAAGCAGGACTGGAAAGGTCAACGTCTTATACAAAGTCAACTTGCTCTTCCTAGAGAGGGCTTTACTACTCAAATATATATATTGTATTGTTTGTACTGTTTACTGCGGAGCCAAGGTAGACGAAGTCCTTAACTACCTCAAAGTTATAGCTGCCTGTGGTGACGTTCTGTCCAAGTCGTCGATGTTGTGCGTCTTTTCTCGATGACAGCATAAACTTGGTTTTGCCCTCGTTTACCGCCAGATCCATTTTACCCGCTTCCGTTTCAATGCCAGCAAACGCATCATTGATGGCTCGCTGTGTTCGCCCAATCACGTCAATGTCATCCGCGCAAGCTAGCAGTTGAACAGATTTTTTGAAGATTGTGCCTCTTGTGTTGGCCAGTGAGTTTTGCAGGATCTTCTCAAGAACGATGTTAAAGAAATCACATGACAGCGCGTCGCCTTGTCTAAAACCATTTTTGACAATGAAGGTCTCGGTGAGTTCGTTACCGACCTTGAGGGAGCAGCGAGTGTTCTCCAGCGTCATCCTGCTCAGTCTGACGAGTTTGGCAGGAATGTCAAAACTAGAGCGCTGTATAGCTCTTCTCTATGCACGCTGTCATATGCGGCCTTGAAATCGACAAATAGATGGTGTGTGTCGATCTGCATTTCTTGAGTCTTCTCCAGGATCTGCTGCAGTGTAAATATTTTATCGATTGAGGACTTTCCTGACCTGAAACCACACTAATAAGGACCTATCAGTTTGCTTACAAATGGTTTCAGGCGTTCACACATTCTTCAATCTAGTTCTGGATAAGATAGTGCGCCGAGCAGGCGTAAACAAGGAAGGAACTTTCTTCTATGAATCGGTTCACCTACTGGGATACACAAGTAATATCGGCATCGTCCCACGTTCCCAGCAACCGTTGTACTCGTAGAAACTCTAAGGCCGATTGAAGATCAGGCAAAACGATCTGGTCTTAAGGTAATTGAAGAGCAAACAAAATATGTATACGCTGCCGAGAATAATCGATCCGTCGCTCATCAACTGGGATAAAATGTCACAATCGACAGCTACAATTCTGAAGTGCTAGTCTAAACTTCTGAATCGATGGACCAAAATCATGGTTTTGTAGACTTGTATACTTCGTACTTCCTGAATTCCTCCCTAATTCCTCAGTTTCACTAATAAAAAAAAACTAATAAAAACCGGGCATGTTCACTGAATCGAGATTGTTCATTGTAGCGAGCGTGGGCTGCTTGGAGCAAATTTCATCAAAATGCGTATATTTTGAAGTACAATTCATTAAAAATCGAATATAATTACAATTTTTCTTTGCAATAACTAAAAAACGAGCCAATATTTATAAAAAAAAATATTTTGTTTTTAACAAAAACAGCTCACCCCTAAGAAAACGTAAAACGCAACAAATAACCCCAAACTGTGTACCATATACAGCGAGCGTCAAAAGTGAGTGAACATTCAGTCATCTAATAAAAGTTAATCTACTAAATTAATATTCACCGGAATGAGGTAGAACAGACATGGATATATCAAATTAGAGCTCAAAAGTCATACTTTGAAATATGGTAAATAATATTAAACACAAGTGTATATATAAAACAATTAATTTAATTTCAAAGAGAAAAGTGCTAAAAACAGCATTGAAAAGTGCTGTTAAGCATTTGAATGAAAATTAAGACCACCATATACGATAACTGAAAAAGCGCTAAAGGCATACAAAGTAAAATTTTTTTCTTAATAAGATACTGTATTTGAAAGAGATGTGTTCACTCACTTCTGACGCCTGCTTTAGCCCATTTTTTCGTTTGAACTAAATAAACTTCTTTACGTTTACTGTTATTTTAAATGAAATATAGCTTATCTTGAAGTATGATTTCAGAGCTTTTATTTGAGGCATCAATGTCAGACGTAGACCATACCAGTCAACTTTAATTTAGAGGAATACATTTAAGCTAATGACTGTTTACTCACTTTTGACGCTGACTGTACATAACAGAACTAATCGTGCAAGATTTTCGCACAACACGATGAGTAGAACAAACGGTATAACATTTTTTGTGTTCATTATATTGGATTGTTCACCATATCGAGCGTCTACTGTAATTTGTTGTTTCTCTCATGTAAGGTGTTTCGATGGGCATTTGAAGCAAATCAAATTCATACAAAATAGGATGTAATTCGATTGACTTCCTTTTTAAGATTAAGCCTGAATATTAACTGAAAGAACGAAGATGTCATGCATGAAAGGTCACACGAAATTTACCCGCGTGTTCGAAACCAACGGGTGATAAAATTCCAAAGCAATCGATGAAGAACTTTCAGGGATTTAAGATTTTAAATAAACGAACACTTATCGTAAAAGGAGGTTATCTAAATTTAAGAGAGGGCGAGGGGACAAACATCTGAAAAGGAGGACTGTCCTCGCAAAAAGTAAAAAAAAAGTTATTCCTCTTTTTGATCCAATACTCCCTTTTCTCAACTTGGCATCAATGTTACACCATTTGTAAGGCGTTCCTGCTGTTAGAAGTGAAATTCATTTACATATCCCAGTGCTTATAATCCTTCTAGTACACTTTAGGCCTGTCTTAAGGCCATTTATGTTCCAATTCTGAAGTCGTAAAGAAAAACCTCGCTCGAAAGTCTCTTCAAAAACTCAGATTCAGCAATAACGCCGATAGGTGAGGACTTATTAAAGATAACAAAAAAGAATAAAGCATTCCCTTAAAGCAAATTAACTCAATTAACTTCAAAGCAAAATAAAGTTCAAATACTATCAACTTCATTAGCTGCAATCCAACACGCTTACCGCTCAACTCCAGTCCCCCAAACCCCGTCATAGGTCACCCACAAACAGTAAAAAGTCAACTAATTACCCTCAACATTCCCATCACATGTGAGCCCTTCATAAGCAATTACGTGAATTGGTCACCAAACCCCAGCAGGGTGCGCGCTAATGGGCGCCCTTACTCACTCACTGCATTGCACCGAACGACATGCCGGTGGAGTTTAAACAAACTGACCTCAACCCCACCTCCCGATTTCACAAATCACCGATTTTCCTAATTAAGTGTTGCCACTGCCCTCTAACTCCGCACCAAACCACCCCTCGATCTTCAAAAAAAAGCAAACATCCCCGTATCGCGCTGTAACTCCCCTTTACGAGCCATCGAAGCACTCACGTTTAAGCTGAAAACACTCGCTAATCCCTCGAATGATGGCCGGGAAGAGCTGAAGGAATGGGCGAGCGGTTATTCCACTGCTTCTCGGTCCTAATTACAAGCCAGCGCTCAGTGCCATCTGTGTGCAGCTGAAAATAGAAGAAGTCGCAAACAGTTTTTCGAAAGCGTAGCATGTTTTCGTGTCCACAGTGAGCTCTGCTCTGATTCACTAAAGAGCGGATACCTTCTCCGGGGCGCACGTAATGAACTGTCTCGTTCTGTTTGGTCCCCGTGCACACAACCCCCATTGATCCGCCAGCCAGAACTGCTGGAACTTTAGTTCGCGCTTGGATCCGTGGGAGGAGTGTAAAACTTCACAGATACTCCTGTGTTCGAGCGATGCGATACGATACACCCTATGCAATGTACCATTGAATTTATGACACAGCCGCCGCAAGGGATTCAACGGTCCCGTGTGCTGCGGGTGGATAAGCTTTAGACGCAGCGGGCGATGCCAGCAAAACATCTAACAACGACCGGGCCATCCCTGCGCAAAAAAGTAAACCATTAAAAGTGCTTGAAAAATGCATTGAAGAACCTATTGAATGATTCGTCGATTGTAAAAACCCTCATATTCCCAGCCAACTGATTTGGAGCACCTATCCGGGTCCCAGTGCAGCTGAGGATTGACGACTGTCCTCTTCACAAGCACTGCGCTGCATCTGACTGCTGCCAGGGATGTGAATATGTGCTTGGATTCGGTTGAGTGGCTTCGTGCAGCTGGAATCAAATTCTGTGCTTGTATCTGTCTGTAACATAACTTCCGCCGACGAACCGAACTACGGAGATGTGTGCGCTCACTCACAGGGGGTGGATTGCTTCCTGTGGTCGGGCTGCGATAACACCCACGCCACGTCTGAATGCCGGATCAATACACCGGAATGTGAGAGTGCCTAAGCAAAACTTTGCAAATACTTTAAGGCTTTAAGGATATTCACAAGCTAAACCCGAAGGCTGGCAGGGGAAGGAATTCGAACTACTCGTACGTTGCAGGTAGTTGCATGATGACCAGATCCATCCGCCCTTTGAAGCCAATTTGGGATGTTCGATAGGGAGTTTGGAATGTGAAGTGCAGAGCAAAGCTGACTGGGATCCTTAAGGAATGCGAGAGGTAATTAAGAAGAAGAAAATCTCCTTATTGTTCATGTATTCATTGCCTTCTTGACATGCACTTACAAGCGAGTAGTATTTAAAGAAGACTGTAAAAAGGAAAAGGACTTTGAGGAGATATGCAGATACGCTGGTGTTTCTGAGGAATCGGAATTTGAGTTGAATTTCCAAATTATTCTTTAACATTGGTTGATTGGTTTGTTAATCCCCAATGAGAAGGGGTGAAGACTTTGGGACTCACATATCACATTGAGTTTGTAAAGAAAGAAGGAGGTGGATACAACGAGGCATAGCCTATGTGCTTCATCTAAGGTACTTCTACCCTGCATAGTCCGGGATGTATCAATGTATGAGTACATCCTGGTCTGGAAAATGTAATTTAGAAATTCTCAGAATAAACAAAAGATTTCCAAATACATGTTGACCACCTTTTGATCGATTTTGAGTCTAAAATGACTCCATACATCGCTACGAGCTAAGGCAATATCTGGTTAGCTGATGGCAGTATATCTCAGTGCTTTAGCAGCAACTAATCATGGAAGGTTTTTCGACGATTGGGGAATAGACCTATTGAGTCAATAGAGGAAAATGCTGCCAAGCATTCTAAAATAGATCCATCACTAGCCAAGAAGGTCAATCCCTAAACACAGGCAAAATGCAATCATCTCAATGAGTTCATATTTCTGAAGTCCGGGAAAAGCCTACAAACAACTACTTAGCTTGACGGAAAGTTGACAAGTGCTATTTTATTTAAAAACGCTCGGCTTTTTAACCGTAAAGCAAAGATTAAGCTCTACAAAGCAATCTTATCACTCTTCCTTAATAGAATTAAAATCTGACAGCAAGACAAAAGAGTAAGCGACTGGATGGCGCAGCTGGTTAAGTGCCTGCCCCAAGTTCGAGGGGTCCCAGGTTCGAATCCCAAATGAAATTAACGGCACTGGAGTAGGTTGCTACCTGGCAGTACAATGGACCAGTTTTGAGTCTGAGTGCTTCAGTAGACTTCAAAAAAAACCTCCGAAGAGAAAAAAATCTGATAGACCCGTATCAGTGTGGTTTCAGGCCCGGGAAGTCCACCATCAATCAAATTTTCACACTGCGGCAGATCCTGGAGAAGACCCATGAAATGCAAATCGACACACACCACCTATTCGTCGATTTCAAGGCCCCATATGACAGAGTGCATAGAGACGAGCTATACAGCGCTCTAGTTTTGACATTCCTGCCAAACTCGTCAGACTGAGCAGGATGACGCTGGAGAACACTCGCTGCTCCCTCAAGGTCGGTAACGAACTCACCGAGACCTTCAATGTCAAAAATGGTTTTAGACAAGGCGACGCGCTGTCATGTGATTTCTTTAACATCGTTCTTGAGAAGATCCTGCAAAACTCACTGGCCAACACAAGAGGCACAATCTTCAAAAAATCTGTTCAACTGCAAGCTTACGCGGATGACATTGACGTGATTGGGCGAACACAGCGAGCCGTCAATGATGCGTTTGCTGGCATGCTGGCGTTGCAGGCACTTAACCAACTGCGTCATCCAGTCGTTTGACTTGTGACGAAAGACTTTAGGCGTTCAAACAGAATGGCAGAAAAAATCTTATAGGCGATGTTAAGGAGACTTATCCCTCGATAATTGGCGCAGTCAAAGGGGTCTCCTTTCTTGTGGATCGGGCAAACGATACTGAGATTCCACTCATCGGGCATGCTATCCTCCGACCATATCTTACAAATGAGATGGTGCATGCGGCCTACCACATCATCTCCAGCTGCTTTAAACATTTCAGCGGGCAGACTATCTGCACCAGCAGCTTTATTAGACTTCAGTCTCGATAACGCTATCTTGACTTCGTATAGGTCGGGGGGACGGTATTCTCTTCCATCATCGTTTGTTGTGTTGAGTGGAACATTCTGCCAGACAGCGATATTTGTGTCCTCGTCGCCGTTTAACAGTCTGCAGAAATGACTTTTCCAAGTTCTTGTATACATTTTGCACCAATTTTAAAATGGGTGTAATGGGTGTTCACCACGAGAAATAATCGTAGTCATAAACAAAGAAGCAACAGTCAAAAGTTATGCATACCGAATTTTAGTGCAAGCGAGGATCTCTTGCTTCATGTCAAACCAAATGCCTGTAAGTCCACGAAAATATCCACATTCAGTAAGGGCCATGTACCCTTTCTTCTCGCATTTCCCTCAAATACAATTCTCCACTTGCTCACAAAAGCACAATTCAGTCTATGATTTCAAAAGAATTTATAGGATGAAAGAAGTTCCAGCATTTCAACAATTAAAGTCCATTCCCAGATAAAGGGTACCCATGCTTGCATCATAAATAACCTCAACTTCCTCCACAAAACCACCAGCAAACCCATTAGTTCACGGGAAGCTTAAAAAACACGCTTCAGTAAGCCTGTGGTGGAGGTTGTTTTTATTGCTTCCATATGATTCCCGGAAATTACGATAGCACACCATCAACTTTGTCTGCTCGTACTTTGTAATACTTTTCAGCACACCGAACACTTTTCGTCCACTCCGCCTCGCTCCTTCAGCCCTAATAAGATTATTCATTGCTCCATAAACTACACGACACTAGCGCCGCCAGCAAACGACAGAAAAAATGATAATAATATACTTTATGCCTGCCGTCGAAAACTACTCCCCATAAATTGCGCCCTTAATTGTTATGGTAATAAGTGGTAACATAAAGTTGCCAGCGGAACATGCCATAAGCCGCCCCCTCCCTCGCACCGGGTTCGACATGGATGATGGGGTACTTCGACGGTAGCGGCAATTACTTTACTTGCCCTCATCCCCAATCAACCCTTTACGACACGGGTGGGGGCAAATAAACTGGAAACGTTCACATTCGTCATGTGTTTCTCCCGAAGGGAGCACAGCACGGAAGTTTTGCGCCCTTGTTTTCGTTTTGTTTTTAATTGAATCAACAGCAAGCAAGACAAATAACTCCAAGGCACACTAGTCGTATCGTTGCCTCCAACTGCTTGCGTGAAACTTTAATTGCGACGCACTTTAGTGAAGGGAGAGATGGACTTTTTTTTCAGACATCCGCTTGAGGAAACCATGTCACAGGAAAGACAGGGGTGAGGAGTTTGGGGATGTGTAACTTATGCTGGAATGCATGCAGAATGTGCGAAGCAGATTACCTTAGCGCTTAAGGGATGTTTCAGTCCCAGGACGTGGCAGCAATTTCGAAGGGGTTATCGCGAATTTGTTGATCCCTTGATGCATACAATTTTAATGGCTACTCTGTGGTCGTGGGAACTAAGCAAAGGTGTCATGGGGTGGATTGCTGTTGGCATCTGTGAAGGGAGACGGGCTGTTTTGGGGTAGCATTTGGGCAGAGGTACCTCAGGGTGTAGGATTCGCACCTATTATGGAACTGGGAACTCTCTAGAGGAATGGAGCTCAGAATAATTAAAGAATGCCAAGGCCGAGGGTTTGAAGAAGGAAAACGGCAGCGGATTCGGGTAAAATCGCTTGACAAACATCACCCACTCTACGCCATTTCAGGGAAATCCATTTAAGAGCTCGACCGCAAATACTTCCCGAGATGGCGTCCTTCAAGTCCCCACGGCATTCTCACGAAACCCCAATTTAATGACTAAGTAAGTCATCTGCATGAGGGAGAAACATCACCAAGATGTAGCTCTGCTGTCACCACTATCACCTTTTGGCAACACAAAACAAACACGTCTCGCGTCGACTTCATTCCAAAATGACTTCCATTATCCCGAAACCGGTGTGAAGAAACACAAGAACCGTTCACACTCTCACGTCTAATTATCCCCGACAACGTTAAGATTGATGAACACCTCTAGAGAATACCCATCTGACAACCTCTCCCCACCCTCGTCAGCGCACCCCATATCCGAAGAATTAATTAACAAAAGCAGCTCCAATGGAAAACTTTCACCCCCCACTGCTCAGCGAGTGAACAGCTTTCTTTTTCCATTAGCCAAACTTTTCGTTACGCCACCCAAAAACCCAACCACCCCCGAGGGACCGGAGACTCAGTGCTCAGGACTCCCGCGCAACATCTTAAAGGAGCTGAAAATTAAATAAGAAAAATTGATTACCCCCCGAAGAGAGCGCGTTTTTTTTTGCGTTCATTAATTACTCGAGAATATTTCCATAGCCTTCCGGTTAAACAGCGCTCGGGCGAGCGAACGAAACGGATCCCAACAAGGCGCTCAATTTGTGCGGAGCGCTGAGGCCACCCGCGGGCATGAGAACCGGAAACGAACAACTTTCGTGCTATCAAACAGCCATCAATAGCTGTTCGACATCGTCACTGTGAATGTGTGGCGGCGACGGCGGCGGCGGCGGCGGCGGCGGCTACGGGGGGTGCAGTTAAACGCGTTGCGGAAATACGAGCGCAAACAATAAATCAAAACCGCGTCAGTCGAGCCGGTCTTCGTTCGGATCGCGCCTGACTGTTGGAACAACCGCTGAATTCTAAAATCGTTCACGGGGTAAGTAATTTAAGGCGAGTACGTCTCGACAAGTTTTCATTATTTCCCTCAAGTCTCGTTGTGTCTCGAATTACTCCGTAGTGGGGTACCGCCCAAGGCGATTCATTCTCTCTTGCCTTTGTTGTGGGACAGTTGGAGGGAGAGGGAGGAGAGCTGATGGGTGAGGGAGAGGAGAAGCAATGACAACTTTTTAAATTTTTCTTAGTTTCTCTGGCAATTTTTGGAAGAGAATTCGTGAAAGACTCACTTGGGAAAAGTTCACCTGGATGGAGGGCGAGTGGAGGGAGGAACTTAATCTGTTGCAAACTTCAATCAAAGCACGCCCCGGGCACAACAAGTGTTAGCTCTCAGTTTCTTGGAACAACATACACACGTAATAGAAGACTTCTTGCAGTCGGTGAATGAACAAAAAACACACAACCACCCCGCATATTGCTGGAATTTGACAGTATTAATAAAGACCAATTGAAGCTCTAGGCATGGGCGGGGTTTGTTTATGTCTGCTCACGATCTTGACTTTTACTCGGATTTTTAAAAATTTTGTCAAGGGGGCCCAAATTAGAACAGGAAATGAACTTGAACTTAATTTGAAATGGAAATAGGCACTCAAAAACTTCGACTTCGTCTTGAATTGGAATTGAAACTGAGACTGAAATTGAAACAGAAGTTGAATGGGAATTGAAACTGAAGTATAGCATCGGAATCGAACTAAAATTTTGATTAATTTCGAAACAAAATTTGAAATCAAAAATGAGTTGAAGTTGAATTAAATCTGAATTAGAATTGAACTGAAACTGAATACAAATACAGTAGACTCGCAGTCGGATTTCGAAACGTTAATACGCGAACCATGCAGACACAAGCGTCTACACTTAGCCTCTATTAACGAACTTTTACTCTGACCTCCCCGTAGTGAAATCCTGGAGCCGAGTACCCTCGACGGAAGATGGGGTAATCAACCCTCGTGGGACGTCTGGGTGGCTGCAAACGAGAGAGGAGGGAGTGTGAGTCTACCAGGGCTCATCACTCTTTTTAGGATGGCGGCGGAGGAGCTGGTCAACTGATAGCTTCTATTAACGAACTCCTACTCTCACCTCTCCGTGGTGAAATCCGGGAGCCTCGACAGAAGCTGGGGTAACCAACCCTCGTGGGACGTCTGGACGGCTGCAAACGGGAGAGGAGGGAGTGTGAGTCTACCAGGGTTCATCTCTCTTTTTAGGATGGCGGCGGAGGAGCTGGTCAACTGATTGGCCAACGGCCTCATCCACAACTCCAGTCAACAGGAGCTACCTGGTTTCCATGGTAAGTTCGGGACCCTGGAATAGAGATGGCGGCGGATGAGCCCTGCAAGAGGCTACCGACACCGGATCCTTCCGGACTCCTTTGTCTGGGGGCTAAACAAATGGACCTGTCCTCCCAGTTGGAGGTTGTGCGTGGGGTTAACTTCCTCACCACATAAAAAAATAACTATGCCTCATATACGAACGGATTTATTGTTGACGACCCCAGCAAACGGAATAAGGACAATGACTTTCGGTTCTGCACGTGGAATGTGAGGTCCCTGAACGGACCACGTGCAGCCGATGAACTCGCGGAGGCCCTAGACTGCTATAAAACAGACGTTATTCAGGAAGTGCGGTGGGATGGGCCGGACAAAAAGAGGATGAAAAACTGCGATATCTACTACGGCGATTGTTACAGAGAGCGAAGGCAGCGATTATTTGTTTGTGGATTTGTTGTTCGAGGCAGACTTAGGCAAAAAATCTTAGGCTTTAAGTACATAAGCGAGCGCCTCATAACAATCCGCATCAAGGCTAAATTCGGCAACATCAGCCTAATCTGCGCCCACGCCCCAACAGAGGACAAAGATGACTTCTATGATCTCCTAGAAAGAACGTACGATCAATGCCCCAGCTACGACACCAAGATCGTTCTAGGAGATTTTAACGCTAAACTGGGCAAAGAGGTCATCTTTGCTGGAGTCATCGGTAAACACAGCCTGCACGACACCACGTCTGAAAACGAACTCAGGCTGGTGGACTTTGTTACGGGGCGAAACCTCTCTGTAGCTAGCACGCAGTTCCCACACCTCAACATCCATAAAGGGACCTGGCGGTCACCTGATCATTCAACCGTCAACCAGATTGATCACGTTGCGATCGACGTCAGACACTCTTCTAGTATTCTTGATGTCCGAACGTTCCGAGGCGCCAACATCCACTCGGACCATTTCCTTGTTGTAGCCAAGGTAAGGACACGGATATCGAGAGAACAATGGAGTCGAGGAAGACAACCACGGTTTGACGTCGAAAAGCTACAATCGCACAGACTGCCAGGAACTTTACCGATCGAGTCTCCCTGAAACTCTCCGAAAGTTCGACGTCGCCTGCACTAACAATAGACGAATAATGGAAACGTTGTCAAAAAGCTATCAGAGAAGCCGCTACTGATGTGCTGGGTTTTAAAACGCCAACAAGGAAAAATTCCTGGTTTGACAACGAGTGCAGGCAGGGGATAGGTCCCTATCAGTGTGGTTTCAGGCCCGGGAAGTCCACCATAGATTAAGTCTTCACACTGCGACAGATCCTGGAGAAGGCCCAAGAAATGCAGATCGACACACTCCACCTATTTGTCGATTCCAAGCCCACATATGACAGCGTGCATAGAGACGAGCTATGTCTAGTTTTGACATTCCTCCTAAACTCCTCAGACAACAGGATGACGATGGAGAACACTCGCTGCTCCATCAAGGTCGGTAACGAACTCACCGAGACCTTCAATGTCAAAAACGATTTTAGACAAGGCGACGCGCTGTCATGTGATTTCTTTAACATCGTTCTTGAGAAGATCCTGCAAAACTCACTGGCCAACACAAGAGGCACAATCTTCAAAAAATCTGTTCAACTGCTAGCTTACGCGGATGACATTGACGTGATTGGGCGAACGCAGAGAGCCGACGATGCTGCGTTTGCTGGCATCGAAACGGAAGCGGCTAAAATGGGTCTGGCGGTGAATGAGGGCAAAACCAAGTATATGCTGTCATCAAGAAAGGACGCACAACATCGAATACTTGACCAGAACGTCACCATAGGCAGCTTTAACTTTGAGGTAGTTAAGGACTTCGTCTACCTTGGCTCCGCAGTAAACATTACAAGCAACATCAGTACCGAGATCAAACGCAGAATAACTCTTGCCAACCGCTGTTTTTTTGGGATCAAAAGGCAATTGAGTAGTAAACCCTCTCTCGGAAGACCAAGTTGACTTTGTTTAAGACCTTGATCATCCCAGTCCTGCTTTATGGTGCAGACGCATGGACAATATCCCAAGCGGATGAACAGTGTCTTGTTCTTTTCGAGAGAAAAGTTCTGCTTGCGATCTTTGGTCATGTTTGTGTTGATGGCATCAGTAGAAGAGACTCAACCACGGACTATATGGGCTGTACAGCGACATGAGTCTGGCCAGGCGTCTACAGACCCAACGCCTAAGATGGCTAGGCCATGTAGAGCGTATGGACAACTTAGCTCCGGCCCGAAGAGTCTTCGACTCTCAGCCTGTGGGACAACGCAACAGAGGACGTCTACGTACAAGGTGGCGCACACGAGTCGAGGGGAACCTCGGTCGGCTTGGTGTGCGAAACTGGAGACAGCTAGCGAAAGATCGTGCTGGCTGGAGAGGCATGTTGAGTGAGGCCCAGGTCCACCTTAGACTGTAGCGCCCTAAGAAGAAGAAGAATAGTTTCACCCTCCAGCAAAACTTCATGCGTACCATAGCACCTCTCCATCTCCTCGATCGCGTCCTTCTCGTGCTCCTTCTTTTTTTTATTCTAAGAATCCGGGATATCCTTCTGTTCTGTTGACCGGTCTCACGAACAGCTCTCGTAGTTCAATGCGAGGTTGCCTAGTATTGGTTTGCCCCTTGTCAAACCAGGCGTTCCTAGGAGGTGGTATCGTCAAGCTCAGCACATCAGTGCCTGAAAAATAGTTTCCTACCGACACCACAAAGAAATCGAGGGTCTTCTCGAATGGACTAGCCAAAGGTTGCCCAATAGGTCTCTTAAGTTTCATTATTTCTGTTTCTTTCTCTTTCATTCTTTCTGCACCAAGCATAACGGAAATTTAACTTATCGCCAGAAACCTCAACTGAAACTGTCTTTCAAATTCAAGCTAATGGCCTAACTTTGACGCCAGTGAATGAAATGCTTCGGTCGAACTGTTTACTCTGGCACTGCTGTCATCGCTTCACCAAGCCATTTGCGCAATTTGCATATTCAGTGGATAGCGGTTATCCCATCCCTGCTCCCCATCTAATGACGCTGGTCAACATTATATCCCACTTAGCTGCCTACCAACGGAATGGTCTTGAAAATACCACAAATCACTCAGCACTCTCGCTCCATTGACCAAATTGAGTTTCCTTCAAATCACCGGAATCATCAGGCGCTGCCGTTGGAGCATAATTGAATTTTCCTGTTGTCCTCTCGCAGTGGTCCTGAGTCAAGTTAACACCCTCCTGCGCTCAATGTCCGCACAGTTCCTGCACCGCTTAAATGAACTCGAAGCTGAAGTCCTTGATGATGGAGCACAGCGCCGCACACAATGTAAATTCATGCCAGTGTGTGTTGATGGCTGTCCAGTGGCTGATGGACGTCGCCTCCGACTTGGACTAATTGAATCAATCTTTGTGAAGGGACACACACACATACACACATACGTGCCATCATCAAGCAGACGGCATCCTTCTGATAACCGAGAGCTGCTGTGACTATGATGAGATGCATCCATTACACATCGCATCCCACTTTCAAGGAAAACCAAGTCGTGCACAGGCTCCTTGAACATGGCACTCTCGGATGAGCAGGAGATGAGGTCTACTCGTCTCTGTGTCGTCTGTGCTTGTGGGTTTGTATCTGCAATTTGATTTCACCGATAAAGAGAAACAGAAAGACATCGTTGTCGCCGGGCCCGACAACAATGTCGACGAAACGGCAACGTTTTGAGAAATTTCTGTCAGTCCTGATGCACAGCCAGCAAATGGCTGTGCGCAAAGTGTGCTCGGGCCGGGGCAGGGGTGCGTTCTGATTTCCTCTGGGGAAAAGAAGACAACGCAAGGAAACTTTGCTCTGAAATGATGACGACGTTGATGTATCAAAAGTCAAGGCATTGTAAGGAATGTGCACAGACATCACCAGAAGACAAGTGAAGGCTTAGTTAGCTTTATATGTGCTGCACTTTGTAACGTTGTCAGATGATACAGTTGAATGCCTACAGATAGTGAAAGAGAATCCTGGCAAAGGAATGCATCTCAATTGGAAATTGAAAACGACACTGGCTCTGAGTGTAGATTGCGAAAGAGTACGGAAGGGGGAGGGAGGAGGTGTGGGATATCCTCGGAGAGAAATTGCGATGGGGGAGGATGGATTTGTCAAAGGATGTTGTTATCGCATTCATTAGGAGCACTGTGCAAGGACTCCGGTATATGGGAGGTTTAACGAGGTCTTAATGGTTAACGACTGGGAGCTCTGCGAGGGTATCAGTGTCTCGGATCGTTGAAGTAGTTCATAAATCTGTGAATCGTGTTCGTTTGATGAACAAAAAGTTCTTTGATGCATGAAGATATGTCCCCAGAGCAGGCTGGGTTCTCGTAGTAATCAGTTGGGTTTCAAATTGAGTGGAAGGTGGATTAGAATTTTGTTTGAGGTGGATTCGACTAAAAGTCATTAAATAAATGGATAGGTGAAGTCATTTCGACAGACGGTGTGTCCATTTTGACACTGATTTGCTTTGATCAGGTGTACATTAGTGAACTGATCAAGGATTTTGAAGGACGATATACGTTTTTTTTCTCATTCTTCTTACAATTACATCAACTCGTACTACTCGCATATTGCGGAAATGTGGTCGACCGATGTCGAATATCAGATCTTCATGTGTCAATTTTAACTCAACTTACCGTGAAAACGTATCATTGTGCTAAGAACAGCTCCCAGCGATGTTATACCTGTCGAAAGTAGGTAAAAGTGGCGGTGGACATACAGATCCTGTTTGTCGCATCCAATTAGCACCTTGAAAGCGCCGTTTTGATACCACATCCTATGGGATACCTAATTTGTGAGAAGGGGGTGAAAAGGAGTTTGTATTCACTCAGATTTGCCTAAATTTATTTAAACCCACTTTGTGGAATTTATGAAGGCTAGCAGACTCTGAAAGTTTGCCTCCGGGAGTTTTTTAGGGGTGTTAAAGAAGGCTTTGCCCAGAGTGCCTTGTCTGACTCTAGCTAGAGCCGGACATTTGCATCGAAAGTGCTCGGGGGTTTCTGGCTCGATTTCCACCCGGCAGCTGCGGCAGTGCGAGTTAAATGATATGCCTAGTCTTTCAGCATGCCTTCCAACAGCCCAGTGTCTAGTACAGATCGCTATAATTTTGGATATGTTTCTTCTACTGTTGTTGAGCAGGTCTTTTTTTCTCTTTTGGTTGTAGTTGGGTCATAGGCTTCTGGATAGGAAACATGTTTCCAGCTTGGTCCATCTTTCGTTGGCGATCTTGAAGAGGTGATTGTAGATATTATTTTTTACGAAGCCTAGTAGAGCCCTGGACTTGTTCCACAACGAGACTATCGAGTTCGGATCCTTGTCTGGCTAGCTCATCTGATACTTCGTTTCCTCTTATGCCCGGGAACCCAGATCAAACAGACCTAGCTCCGATCACCTATAATGGATAGTTCCTTGCAGCAGCAATCCACTAGTTTTAATGTTGTAGTTACGGATGTTAGGGCCTTGATAGCAGCTTGACTGTCTGAAAAAATTGCTATCCGCTGTGCTGGTTCTGCTCTGTTCTTAATTTCAAGACACGCATCATATATTGATAGCACTCCTACCTGGAAAATACTTGCAAAGCTTGGTAGCTTGAGTGACTTTGATATCTTGAGGGTTTCGGAGAAGATTCCAGCGCCCACACCAGAGTCTATACCTGTCGTACCGTGAACAATTCTCATTTAGTGCATTGGGACAAGGCAAAATCAACTTAACAAAGGTCTACAAGCCAACATATCTCAGGAATTCTCTAAATTTCATATGAATACGCGGATAATTTTGTAAGAAGATCTTCATCCGAAGGTCTAAGACTCGTAAAATAAAAGCATTATCGATTGTTTTGCATTTTATGAGCTCGGTAACGAATTCATTGAGTCTTCTAACAGAGAAAACTAGGGTCGTCAAGCCTTGAGAGCATCGTGCTAAACTCAGGGCTTACGTCAGACACAGGATAAGCTTAATTGGGCGAACAAGGCCGCATTGTCAATAAGGCGTTGCTGATAAAAATTATATGTTGCGATGAATGAAGCTCATAACAAAAAAAATTAAGTTCGAGTAAATAGGTCTTCGGGGTTCACTCGAACCATGTTTGAGTGTCTGACGCCCGCTTTATTCTAACGTGGCTTTGAAGTAAACTCCTGCTTCATTATGTTCAAAAGACAAATTAATAATAAACTCTTAAATCTCATATCTCTCTTAAAATAAGTCTAATAAACCACTCAGTATCCATACAAATCAGATGAAGAAGCCCTTAGCCGGTATGAGAGCTCTAAAGTCTCTATGCGGAAGTAATGCTCCAGGACGAAAAAATATTTTGAAATGTTAATATTTATTCATTGGTACACAGAAATAAACTTGATCTAAAACGTTCACTCTATCTTCTTGGAACAAACTGGTCATCCCTAAAGACTCTCATTGGCGTTATCACAGGACACTGTGCCATTGGCACTCACTCCTCAAGAATGGGACTCCCTCACAATGATTTCTGAAGAAGCTGCAGAGACGAAGAAAAAGAGAAAAGCATAACGCATCTCTCGCAGGAAGAAACACCTTGGAGCCTACTTCTTCAACGACTTCAGCGAATTGCACAACGTCGGTATTAATCAACTAAAGAACTTCGTTGAAAGCACCAAATGGTTTTTTTGGATAAGTGACATCAGATCCGCGTGGAATCAGAATGGGCCTAAATTGGCTTAAATTGGCCTAAGTGTACCACAAGTCAGACCCAAAAAGTCTTCGAGTTCAAAGGCTTCAAGGAGAAAAATAACAATCCCATTTGATGTCATATACAGCCATACAGGTGACATGAAATAAGGCCACAAGTTTACAAATTTAATATCATTTCGTTTTTAAAGTAAAATAAGGCGGAATTCCTCGTTTGATTTTATTTCAGTTCACAAAGCGAAATAATGCCAATATTGATTTATTTGAAAGTCAATTTCGATTTGAAGATGTAACATAACTGTATGCCCCTTATCCGGCCAATCATGGCGTACGATTGTCCAGTGTGGTTCAACGTGAGTCCTTCCCAGATGGAGAAGATGAGGCTGTTCGAGAGGCAGTGTCTTCGGGTTTGTCTCAAGAAGTACAGAACCCCAGAATCTGAGTACAAGAAATTCTATTCCAACGAGTTCTTGTATAACGAAGCAAACGTGAACAGGGTGGATAATTTTATTATTAAGCTGATTCGAAGGCACGTTGCACGAGCTATGACCTCGGAAAATGAGCTGATATTTGGAGCCTACTACCCCAATGAAGCATATTTCGAGAACGCTCGCCGAAGTGGATTCATTCCACCGGATGCGTTCTTGTTTCTTGACCAGATTTGGTTAATCCAAGACGCGGAGGGATGTCCATTGATCTACCACGCGGTGCGAAGGACTGTGCATTGATAGGCGACTCCTCTGCGAAGGCGATGTCGCAAAACTTAATCCGGATGATTTCCGGTTCAGTAGATCCATCCCTGTTTGCGACAGAACAGCGGGGGTTTTACTGGTGGTTGCAGCCCCATCAAACTCCTCAGCTGGCGTCAACTTAATCAGAGAACTGTTGGTCCCTTACGGCCAACTAACATTAAGGTTAGGGAATTAGATTAGGGTAATTTTAGGAAAAAAAATACAAGAAACCAAAAAAAATATACAAAAAATATTAAAAACAAACAAAAATTAGTTTAGGTAAGTTTTAGGTTAAAAATATAAATGAAAAAAAATTTTAGAGCACTGAGTTTTTAATAAGTTTTTCTTAGTATAAGTATGCTTTTAGTATTATTAAAAAAATATTTCAAACTCACGTAAGAAGCCAAAAGGCAAAATGAATTATAAATGCTAAGGTTAACTTAGAGTGCCCGCATAGGACCAGTAAGATAGTATTAGAAACCATTTGTTCCATATCTACTTTAAATATCTTTCCTAGAATGTAAGATTTGTTTTAAAGATAAAAATAAAAAATGCATTCAACCTAACGTAACATAACTGCATTCGAAATTTTGACCTATTAACACAATTTTTGGGGCACAATTTATATAACAAACCATGGAATATGTATTGGGAGGAGCATTGAAATTTAGCATTATTTCCCGTCACCTAATATACATTAGCTGAAGAGCCCTTAACCAACTTAGAGACTCCTAGCAATCGTCTTCACTCGAGGGTCATTTTCCGTTAATTCTCGTCATGGCATTAGAAACTTAGAGCTACCTACACTAAAAATAAGTATAAAATCATCTCTCTTTAGAATTTATTCTCCATATTCGTCATTGTCATTACTCAAGTCCCCCACCACCGCAATCCCCTTTCGAATCCTCTAAAGGCTGACACATCATCACGACCAGCTCTCGAGTTATTCCCTTTTTGTATGCCGACCCAAAACATCCTTCGTTCCACAAACAACCGGCTGTAAACATTTCTATCAGCAAAAAATTGCAGGTTTAACTGCTGCCTCTGGGAAAGGCAATCCCACAAGTGTCACCAGTTTAAATGAATTTCCCTCCCCCAACAAAGCGACCCCACCGCCATTTAAATTGCTTAAAACCCAGCTCATATAACCCACTTTAAATTGAAAAAAATCAGAATACAGTCTCTGTACCGTGTCGGCATTCTCTTACACCCTTCAGCCTGGCACAGCTTAATTAACAAAGGTGTACGTACCAAACACCGTGTCCGGGTCCCGACTGTCCCGGCCGGGTAACAGCCTTACGTCGGCTATTCATGGGCATTCTCTGTCACGGCAAAGAGAAAATGTATGAAAAAACAAGAATAAATAACCAGTTTGCCGGGCCCAATCTGCAGCGCTATAACTTCTCCCGCAGATAATGTTGAAAAACTCTCTAGTACACATTTTAAATTTCAAAAGCACACACACTGCCGGGACGAGGGAGGGAGTTTCCCCGTATCCGTGCGTGCAAAAATAACGAGAGAGGGATGACAGCAATTTTCCATTTTTTCTCTTTTCATTTCAGCGCCAACCTCATCCGCTCGTCACGATGAGAGGCAATGATGGCAAATTATTTTCCATCCACCGCGTCGTGAGAGCGTGGGCGCCGAGGAGGCTGAGTTATCCTTTTTAATAACCCCGATGTGAGAATCCAAGCAAATAAATTTTGTTAATGTTGATGTGTTGCGGGTTGTCATGCACGCCAGGTGACTGGCAAAAAGTTGGAACCTAAACTCATGCATAAAAGCTGCAGAACTTATCAACTTTTGCGTGAGGCAGTGGTTCAGTGAACTCAGTCACAGACGAGACGAGACGACTTTTGCTGGTTTAAGACGTTTTTTAAGATCCACCGGAATGTTAATCAGGAAAATTATTTGTATTATCCCGACACAAATGGAGGAACGAGAAAGTTTTCGCGTGCAAGTTTATGAATATCTTTAAATTTTAATAAGTCACAGGGGAATCACAGCTCCATTTTATTTGCATTCTCACTCATCTCACTGGCGGTTTCAACGGAAACATCTTTAAGTGATGCAACTTTTGAGATGAAATGGGGTTTTGATGATCAAGCGAAATAATATGCTGAGCTATTTTGGGTTTTCCCGTTTTCTCTGTTCGCCTATTGGCATTCGTGGTGCAGGGGGAACTTCGCAGGAAAACGAAATTTGATCGATTTTTGATAACGTGACTGCCATCGGCTCTGTCAAAAGCGATCCACAGAAAGGGAGACTGCTTAGACTGTGCCAACCATCGAGGAATAAGTTTCACTAACATCACATACAAGATCTTTTCTACTGTTTTGTGTGTACGAATGAAGACCTTTGTAAACAAAGGCTCCCCATTGATGTGATTTCAGGCCAGGGAAGTCCACACTGGACCAGATTTTCACACTACCCAAGATTCTGGAAAATGCCCAAGAAATACAAATCGACATCCAGTGGTCAATTTCATTTATGACATATACAGTTGTGTTCAAAATAATAGTAGTGCGTACCACTACAATCCTTTAATTAATATTTCAGATTGCTTCCACATGGGAATTTGATTTTCAGATTTTTTCCAGAAACTAATGGAAAATTACAAAGTTACTGTAAAATTCATAGCAAATATCTTAATGATCTATCTATACATGTGAGTCGAGTTTGTGATCTTAGTGAAAAGAGTGCTTTGAAATAAAAAACCATATTTTTTTTGTCGAAATATATCTACAATGGGAAGAGGCAAGCATTGCAGCCAAGAAAAGCGTGATCTCATTAAGAAATTAAGAAAAGAAGGAAAAACTTATGCCGAAATACAATATTTGCTAAGTTGTACTCCAACAATGATAGTCAATGCCATCAAATATGTTGAAAAGGCGGAAACTCGAGGTAGAAAGAAAAAAACGAACGAAGTAGATGATCGGCACATTATCCGATACAGCAAATTGAATCCTTGTGTAAATCCAAAAGGATCCCCAACTTCCTGTAATTGCGGTGACTGTTCGCAGACGTCTTTTAGACCACGACTTGCATGCACAAAGTCCACGGAAAGTTCCTCTTTTAACAAAGAAACACCTCAAGAGCCGTATCTAATCGGCTAAAAATCACAGAGTGGCCAGTTGAAAATTGGCGCAATGTATTGTGGACAGATGAGAGTAAATTCGTTATCTTTGGAGGTACTGGCTCCCGGCAGTATATTCGTCGTTCACCCAATACAGAATATGAACCCGGTTATACTATTAAAACCGGAGGGTCAAAAATACAGTCGCCTCTTGATAATTCGAAACTCAAGGGACCTCACAAAAAATTCGAATTAACGAGAGTTTGAAATATCAAATGGTTCGAAATTTTCGAGAGAAAAAATATGAAAGTTCGAATTATTGAGTAATAATCAATTATTATTTATTAACTGCTAATTTTTTAACAAAATTAAAAGATTAGAGGTGCATATATACATGTACATAATGTGAATTAATTATAAGTCTTTCGGAAGAAGTCTTTAAAACTGTAACCAACGAAAACTGAACTAAACTAATCGAACTGAAGTGTGTGAAACTACTCATTTCAATGACAAATGCTCGTGCAACAACGTAAGTTTGAACTTGTTTCAAAATGTTCCTCTATGCAATCTGATAACTTTGAATTGTCGAGTGTTCGACGCCCATATGTTCGAATTAACGCGTCATTTTGTTACGTAGCGATGATTTTTTTGTTCGAATTACCAAGTGTTTAAAAGTGTAAAGATTTTTTTTCGAAATATCAAGAGATTTTCTAGGGAACTCGTGATAACTTCGAATTATGAAAAGGTTCGAATTATCGCTGGTTTGAATTAACGAGAGGCGACTGTATTAGTTTGGGCATGCTTTTCATACTACGGCGTTGGGCCTATACACCTGATAGATAGAATAATGGATCAACATGTCTATGTTGATATTTTGAATAAAACTATGCTACTCTACATCGAGTACGAAATGCCTTTAAAATGGGTCTTCCAGCAGGACAATGACCCGAAACACACGAGCCGAGCAGCTAAGGAATGGTTTCGGGTTAATGTGCTTTGGCCTGCACAGTCCCCCGACCTCAACCCCATAGAAAATCTTTGGGGTGATATTGAAAAAGAGGTAAAGAAGGCAAAACCATCAAACAACCGGGACCTTTGGGAGATGGTAAAGGATTCCTGGACAAAAATCCTAGAAAAGCATTACCACAGCTTAGTAGACTCAATGCAGCGTCGTTGTAAAGCTGTTTTGAATAATAAGTTCTTCAGGACAAAATATTAACCCCTAGTGTACTTTAAAATAACTTTAATTTAATATGTATGCCATTTAAAGGTCGTTATTTCTTAATAATATGAATACTACTATTTTTTTGAACAGTGAATTTTCTTTGTTAATTTTATTTTAAGCTTATTTTATTACATTTAATAAGTTTGGAAAGTAATGAATTGTTGTAAAACATAAAATTATACTTAAGGTTTGGATTTTTATTATTTTAACGAAAAAAAAACTTTTAAGAATTTTTTTTAAACTATTTGTTTTTTTTTTACCTCTACTATTATTTTGACCGCAGCTGTACGTTGTAGCGTAGGCTCCCCTACGTGTGCTGTTGGCCTTTTTGGAACCATTCGTGTACATTTCCTGAGCGGCTAGGTTTCTGACCCTATCAACCTCCCAATCTTCTTTGTATGCGATAACTCTCTAACAGCGTATTGAATTAGATATCTGCATTCGTAATTTGAGTACACCATTTTATTGGTTTATTCAGTGGCAGTGCTTTCAAAAAGGTTAAGCGTCTAGAGTTTTCGGAAGTATTTCATATATCACCAATAAGCTGGGACCCCCCATTTGATCATGTTTATTTTATGATGACAGGCGTTCATGTTCAAAGACTATTGCTATTGCCATTAACAAAAGGCCAATTTTTACCAATTTTATATTCAATTTGTCAGGCAACGCTAGAAAAGAAAAATTTGTGGCTCGCAAAGAATCTGTTTTGTAGCAAAAATGGTTGGTAAGTATTAAGACAATTGGTTCCCCTTCTTCTGCTTGCTCTCCAGTCCGGGCTAGGTCTGGGCTTTGGAGCTTCTACACCAACCACTTGTGTTGTGTGTACTACTGTTTTCTCACTAGTGGAGCAGGCCTACAGTTTTATGCTCACACTGGGTTCAAGTCTTTTTTTTCGGAGTATTTTTAAAACTCTACTGGAGCACTTAGACTCAAAACTGGTCCATTGTACTGCCAGGTAGCAACCTACTCCAGTGCGGTTAATTTGATCCCAACGGCAAATGGTGATTGGACCAGATTCGATTTCACTAGGATTCGAACCTGAAACCCCTCGAACTTGGGGCAGGCACCTAACCAACATCCAGTCGTATCAAGTTTGTTCAAGTTTGGAAATCAGTTCTTAACAGTCGTAAAAATTACAGTGATTCGGGATTAAACCACGTAGCTTCACGTAGTTGTCGCCGTACTAGTACACTAGATTCTGCTCCAAGGTAAAATTGTAAGTTCAAGTTCAAAAGATTTTAGAGATTAGCATAGATCTTAGTTTAGAACTCAAGCCATGATTCCAGCTCCAGATTTCAACCTAGAAACTGAATTCTCATTCTAATCCTAGGTTTGAGCCTTAGAAAATAAAGCTCAAGTCCTAGCTCCAGATTCCGACTCGGTTTATCTACTCATGTTCCATTCTCATGAATGTACGATACGCGTGAAATATTTCAATTACCATTTATTAATCTCTGCTCCGCGTATCACTGTCGTCCAATTTCCACAGAATTCGCCATCCTCTTTCGTAAACTGTGAGTTAAATCGAACACGGGGCAAGATTAAACCATTCTTAACGCTCAATCATACACCGCCGGGATAAAAGTGGTCACAGGACCTCCCAACAATGCGAAGGATATCAACGGGAAAGCAATCAATTTATTTTCGTGTTTTTTTACTTTTGCCGATTACCATCACGTTGAACTATTTATTCCGACAACACAACCTCCCGTGATCACTTGCCGCACGGGGCAACCGAAAATGTCGTCCTCTGAGGACACAGAAAAGGCATGACAACACAACAGCAACAAAAAAGGGCGAAAGCACTGAAAATCCTTTCAATGATAACGGACAACCCATGAAAGCAAAGCGAAGCCCTGGACACACATGCGGACACAAAACTTGGCCCCGACGCAAGGATTTTTCCAATTAAATTCCCGATATTAATGGTCTTCCGGCGAAATGAAAAGCGTGAAAGGAAGTTTCCAGAATAAATAATCCACTTCCATTCACCCCCACCCACCCTCACACACACACTCCCTTTTCATGTTAAAGGGCTGCCGTGTGTGGGGCTCTGTGATGCAAATGTATAGCACACATACACGCACCCTTTCACACACATGCGGGCAATTAAATAAATTAAATTCCAATTAATTTTTGGGCAACGACAATGAGCGTAAATAAAACATTCAGCCCCAGCAACCCCCGCCAATGCACGCCGCATGCCGGGAGATAGGGTAAAAAAGTTGTTAAACGAAAAATCGTGTAGTACACGCCTTGTTTAACTGTCATTGGTTGATGCGCATTAATTTTGAGGCAATTAAAACGGATAATGGCAGCAAGAAGGGCCGCCAGCGGATTGAATAAAGCCAGACAAAGGGGACGTACGGCTTGTAATAATTAATGGTAAATACGTGATGTGGGCGATAAAGGTGTTAACGCTTGAAACGCGACCGACTGCCACGAGAGAGCGGGGTTTATTGCACAATTATCCCTAGATTTAGACTGAATGGGGGTTGTAACGTTGAATATGATGAGTTAAAGAGGTTATTCGAGTTCAAGCAAATCACGTGCTTTCCTTTTTATTGGCCAGGCCATTGTACTTTGGTCGATTGTTCTCAAGGGGTTCAGGCGAAAAGGACTTGCTCTGAACTGTGGAACAGATATTCCTAGAAATGCTTTGAGTGCAGGAGTTTGAGACGGAAAGTTTTGATTGATATCGTTGAAAGGTGATTGAAATTTGATGAAAGGATATCCTTCCAGGAATAACGCAAAGGAAACCGACTGTTGTGTACACGAAACATTATCTGCAATATCATCTAGGAAACTCTTAGAAAATTTGCTGGCTGAAGTGAGGGAGAAAAGCGTGTTTTAAGCCACTGAACAGGCGGTTGATTTCTAGTTCATTATTTCGACGTGGATGAGAGACTTCAGGTTTCAGGGTGGACCTAGGACTAAGCTTGCCCTTACCCAGGGTTGTTCTCTTTTTTTCTTTTTCGGTGTAGCTAAATATCTGGGTGTGATCCTCGATAGAAAACTTCTCTCGAAAAAAACACATCGAGTCTAAAATTTCCAAGGCGCTGTCAATTTTCTTGCGGTGTAAGGGAATTTTCGGGCAGTCTTGGGGTCTATCACCAAAAATATCCATTTGGATCTACGCGGCTACGAAGAGGCCCCTTCTCTCCTTTGCATCGGCCGTTTGGTGGAATAAGAATTCGCTTGAATACGTAACTGCTGCTTTCACCAAACTTCAATGAACGTTCAGTCTCGGCTGCATAGGGGCCTTTTCTAGTACGCCTAGCTCTGCTCTTGATGCTGAGTTCCCCCTTGTGTCTGTAGCGATAGCCAAGCTGTGTTTAAGGTATTACTTCAACCACTTCCAGGATAGTTCAGGAAGTTCAGGAAGTGCAAGTCCTCTCTGAATTTGATCGGTAGTCACAATTCGCTAAGACTTGTCTGGGTCCCGGGCTCACGGGATCACGGGAAAAGAGATCGCTGACGGCGTACTAACGGACCACTACACCTTCGCCAGACACATAAATGTGCTTGGCCTAAGCGATGAAACCCTCTGCGATGCTTGTGAAGACCATAAAATTTCAGCAAAAGTAGGTTGCTGCCTGGTAGTACAATGGACCAGAGTTTGAGTCTGAGTGCTCCAGTGTAGTGTTCAAAAACATGCATTTTTGCAAGATGTATAACCTTTCTTCGTTTTTCAGCTGGTGCTACAGTCCGGGGTGGTTTTGGGCCACAGCCAACATTCCTCTCCATCCAGTTCGGTCTTAATCCTGCTGCTTCCTGCGACGCACGTTCACGTACCGGAGCCGTGGTTCGCTCTACATGAGGCGTGAGACGCGGACTCGTTTGACCAGATAGATCGCTATACAGCCCATTAAGTTTGTGGTTCAGTCTCCTCTTCCAAAGATGGTAATCAGCGCATACGACACCAAATATAATCCGAAGGACCTTCCTCTTGAAGCGAACAAGAATCTCCTCGTTCACTTTGGTAAGTGTCCATGATCTTGCGCCATACAGAAGTGCTGGGACTAATAAGGTGTTATGTATGTGTTACCTTGAATCTTCGAGAGAGGCCTTTATCCCTTCTTAGCCCAATGACACAGCGATTGGTAAAAGTAATCCTCCATTTTAATTCCACGGTGCTATCATTGCTTGAATTTACTTCGGAGCCTAGGCGACAAAACAGTTTGAAAAAAAGTTTTTACTTCAAAGTTGCAGCCGCTTATAGTGACGTTTGGTCCAAGACGCATGTGTTGATGGACATCATATACTTTGTCTTACCCTCATTCACTGCAAGACCCATCTTAGCCGCTTTCTTCTCGGTGTTCACAGAAGCCCCACTATTAGCTCGTCGTCGACATATGCGACCAGTTTTACAAAATTGTTTACAAGTCGATGTACTTTACACGGATTTCTCGAAAGCCTTTGATAAAGTACATCGCAGTTTGATTTTAAACAAGCTAAGGTTATTGGGAATTCGCTCAACAATGTTAGAGTGGTTTTCCAATTACTTAACAGGGAGGAAGCAATTCGTAAAGATCAATAATTTAAAATCTCGGATAATAAGAGTAAAATCGGGGGTGCCGCAAGGTAGCCAATAAGGTCTCTTACTATTTCTTTTGTTCATAAATGATGTTCATGGAATATTTAATTACTGCGAAATTCTAACATTCGCGGATGACTTTAAATTATATTAATCGATAAATAGTATAGCCGACTGCATTAAGTTTCAATCGGATATACAAAACCTAGTGGGATGGTGTTAACATAATGCGTTAGTTCTAAATATTTCAAAATTTAAAATTTTCACGGCATACAGAATTACATCTCCGATTGTTTATTATTATTCTATAGACAATCATAGACTGAATCGCCAAGGAGAAATTAAAGATCTCGGTGTAATATTTGATCCTAAGTTGAATTTTTCATTACATTATGATTACACTATTGCGAAGTCTAACTCTATGTTAGGATTTTTGAAAAGAAATAGTAAGGATTTTCTTTAAGTCCATCTACAAATCGTTAGTAAGACCATAGTTAGAATATTTTTCCATCATTTGGGATTCACCATATGATACATAAGAACTCAGACTCGAAAGAGTTCAAAAGAATTTCACGAGATATGCTTTCCGAAAATTATATTCCTTTGAAGAATTTTTTTTTCCTATTTATGAAGATGCAAAACAATTGTCTTGCAAACCTTAAGTTTCAGGCGGAAGGCAACGTCAGCCATGTTTATACGCGATATTATTGATTATCATATTATTTCACCAGAATAACTTTTTCTCATGAATATACATATATCCTCCCCAAAGATCTCTTCGGGTGAGAAGTTTACTCTTTGATAAAAGGCATAGAACCAACTGTGGTAGCAATGAACCCATTACAAGGTGCATAAACGCATTCAATGAACTTTGCAACGAAATTGATTTTAGTTTGTCACGATTAGGGTTTAAAAAAAGTGTTTATACATTGTTCTTTAATTAATATTGTTTATTTGACGTAATCTATGAGATGAAAATCGGTAGATGATCCTTAGTCGCGCAGTAAACAACTGCTGTGTAAAGCAATACTGAGAGTGAATACTTATATTAACACTGTGTGCCCTGTGATGGATATATATATAAAAAAAAAGATCGTAAAATAAAATTTAAAAAATCTGAGGCATTTAAAGGACAAAAATGTAGATCCTTCTGGAATGCGCTCGTCGATTTGTTCATTCCAACGCGCACCCCGTACTGTTCTTAAACTTGAAAGCACAAAGCCTTTCCCAACCCACCTCCACCTCCACTTGCATTGCTCCTCAAACCATACATCAAATAAAATTGCAATATATCGGGAGCCCGCTTCGCCTCCACCAACCATTCACAAGTACGCCCAAGGACTCACGACTCACCTTTGCCAACTGATTTATGCAAGTTTCCGCAATATTTCTTTTCACATATGCAAATCTGTCCTTTTACGAGGGCATTGTATCGAAGATGTTATCCGCATTCGGGTTCAGGAAATGCCATCGCATTTATCTGCATAAGACCACCCTCCGCGAGTGCTTTGTGCCAGACAACAAGCACCGTTGTTCGATAAATTGCTGCCATGATGAATGTGTTCCGAAGCAATGTGCAACTTGTAGCGGATACGAGTCATGCCCGCATTCGAGACCTAGTCGCAGACGCTCTGTGAGAAATGAATGCATAGGAACGAGTGTGCGACGTAAATCGTAGTGTTCTTTGTGTGACCCAAGTGGAAAATTGAAATCATTTTTCGGGTGCTATTGAGAAAAGAACGTTGGTTGCGATCTCGAACTGGTAATGGATACAGTTTGCTCCCATTGACACATCAGATGCGAAAGTGATTTCTTCTCAATTCGGTTTTTTCTTTGGATTACTTTGGTCAGGGAAATGGTCTGATAATGGACTTAAGCAGTTTATCGTGTGTCATTGAACAAATGGTTTGAATGTGTTAACAGTCAGCTTTTGACAGATGATAAATTGATAAATGGCTTGTGGTCTTTGAGGAGTCTTTTAAGAGCTTGATACAATAAACGATTGAATCACTCTGAAGTAAAGTTTCAGTTAAGGGGTTAGTTGCAATAGAATGGATTTAAGAATTATTGACTAAGATGGACACCTAAAATGACTGGATGGCGCAGTTGGTTAAATGCCTGCCTCAAGTTAGAAGGGTCCCAGGTTCGAATCCCAGTGAAATCGAATCTGGTACAGTCACCATTTGCCGTTGGGATCAAATTAACAGCACTGGTGTAGGTTGCTACCTGGCAGTACAACGGACCAGTTTTGAGTCTGAGTGCTCCAGTGGCGTTTCACAAATCCTCCGAAGAAAACAAAAAAGGTGGACATCTTGACAAGACCTTTCTGCAGCTTCTTTATTCAACTCCTCATAAAACAGACTGAACTCATTTGCTTTTAAAACCGTGAGTAAAAAAAGTTGACGAGCTCTAGTCTGGTCCTGTGAACTACCTGTATTCAGAACTTGTTCTTATTTTTATGGCGCTGCGATTCAGGGTGCACCTGTGCATCAACCAACAAGCCTCTGCAGCTTAAATTGAAATGAAAGTAAAAATTTAAATTGAAATTGATGAAAGCGAAATAAATGTGATGGTTCCAACTACCTTGCGATTCGCTTTGAAGTGGACTCAGCTCGATTCTTCTTCTTCGTAACTTCATTTTTTTGGTGTGGCCGAGTAGTTACCCCCCAGTACCCGATGGCTACCACTTGGAGGTAAAATACGCACAGCTCATGTGTAGGAAAAGTTACAACACTGGGCATCGCCAGGTTGACGCCAATCAGTGCCTACCCGATTCCTACAGCATCCAGCCATCTCTCTCGAACAACCAAGTACAACCTGTACAAGACCTTAATCGTCCCAGACCTTCTATATGGCGCAGAAGCATGGACTTTGTCAAAAGCGGGTGAGGTTGCTCTTGGCTGTTTTGAGATTAGAATTCTTCGGATGATTTTCGGTTCCGTCTGCATAGCGGGTGAGTGGAGGAGAAGATATAACAACGAACTGTACGAGCTGTTCAGCGACATCGGCTTAGCCAGAAGGGTGAATATCCAACGATTGAAATGGCTAGGTCATGTAGAGCAAATGGGAACCAATGCTCCGGCCCGGAAAGTCTTCGAATCCACCCTCGAGGGACGGCGCAGTAGAGGAAGACCGTGATTCAGGTGGCGCACGCAAGTGGAAAGGGACCTCAACCAAATGTGCGTGCGAAACTGGAGGCAGGTAGCTTAAGATAGAGCTGGCTGGAGGCGCTTGTTGCTTGAGGTCCAGGTCCACCCTGGACTGTAGCGCTACCTTAAGTTAGTAAGTAAGTTACACTCTGGGTGCCCCCCTGTTTCAACTAACATGCCGCACTAACGGGCATGATCCTTGGCCAGCCATTTCCAGAGTCGCACTGCAAGGTGCTTGATTCGAGGATTCCCTTGTCTAAGGCAGATATATTCATTTGCTCTTCATGACAGCTTATAGCTTATAGAGTTCACGACTGAATTTTGGCCTCTTTTCGTCTTCATCGTAAACAAGACTAAAGGTTAAGTGCAGTCCTGCAATGTAAAGCCTTTTAACAAAATGAACATCCTGCAGAGGTCACAAACTTCTCGATTAAGTGGCAAACGATTCAATTAGGAGAGATACGATAATAATCATTTGGAATAGACTGCCCCGCCACAAGACAACTTTTCGAGTTAAAGCATCGAACATATGAGACCTAAAAACTGCCAATTATCCTCTGATTAAATGTTGGAGTGTAGTGGTGCAGCTGAGTGCTTAGTTACACCCTTCGAGACCAATCAAATCAACCGTTCGCCCCAGTAACGACGTGATTATCCAAGAAAAAAGGTCCTTCCGGTGAAATCTCGACATGATCCAGTGTAAAATTACGATTTCCATATGGTATCCAGTCCACTGGCACTGATGTCAACACTTAACCCAAAGGCAAGATGAAAAGCAATAAACCCGCTTCGACGTCCCTTGTTCATGCACGAGTAACCTTGTTCCAAGAAAAATGCCTTTTTAATCAAACGATGAACGTCTCAAGTCCCTCCGCTCTTCCGACTCAGTTGACATTTCCATTTAATGCGAGCTCGTGATTCCACACACACTCCCAGTTAGCCGGCCCTCAAACCATCGTGTTTGCGAAACAAATTTTGAGCAATTTATTCTAGACCAAACGCATGATATTCTCTCATGATTTCCCTTGAAATTATTTACCCACTCAAAGGATTCGCTTAGTAAAATCCCATTTAAGCGTCAAAGGAGCGATTTTTATGCACACCGCCACTGCCACCGCACCAGCGCCAGTCAACCAGTTGGAGCTCGAGCCCTGCACGGCGCAGATTTTGTTTTTTTTTTGTCCGGAAAACATATTTGTTTTCATCTCGCTCGGTGGCTAGGTTTTTGATTGTTTTTCCTCGAGGGATAGCTCCATCATATCACCACCAGACAGGGGAGCTAAGTGAAATTTATTTAAGGATCAATTTCGCTTTTACAAGGATTTATGTATCTCCCTGGCCCGATGTCTGGTCGTATAATTTTTCTGTGTGCTGTGCTGCGTATCCTATTCACGGGGTGTACACTCGAACACACCAATCGCTTCTGCATGAAGGCGCTTTGATTGTTGTGTGCCGCACCGTCACAGATTTGTCGTACCTTCATCCGCGTCAAGGCGGGACTCTCGCAGTGTCAATTCCCCAATTGAGATTAATACTCGTTTGTGAGTTACGGTCCTGCCGGTGCTCATGGAGTGCAATCCGAAATGCAAATTAGCGCTTATTGTTTGGCGTGTTCGTGAGTGGGACGATGAAACGTGTCGTTGATGGTGTTTGCCTTGCGAGTTGGCCAAGTCGATTGTGGTTGTTCTGTGCTGTCGCCTGTTGTTCATTACAGGGTAATGATTAAATTAAATGGAGAGCATCAAAGGTTACCTTCGATGGGTTGTTCAGCTACAAATGCTAACGGTCTGAGGGTAGGCAGTTAAGGACCACGACGTAGAACACTTAAGACAATGGAACACTCTGGTGAGGTGGATAATGAAGTTGGCTCTAAATTGAAGTGGAAACCTGTTGAGCTGATAGATTAATGGTAAAGTAACACGTAAGGGGGTATGGCGACCGCTTTTGATATGAAAATTTGAATGATTGGTGGCTATGTGATGAGAGATTATTGGCATGCTTTAACTGTTGCTGTGTGAGGTCTAGTGAAGAAGAAGACACAACTTGCAGCAACTACCTCTAAGTGCGTGACAGAACGGTCAAAGGGAAGAGACACTTCGATTTACAAGTGGCCAGAGCCAGTTGTTAGACCAGTAAGTCTGCCTTTTAAGGCCTTTAGTTTTATATCCTTCAGTTTTAAAATTATGTAAGTGAGCGTCATTTATGAATTTGCTACGTAAACCATACGACTGGTCTGATCCCAAGAAACTTAGACTCTAAACGTTTTAATCAAATTTGACTGCAAAATTAGAGGCAGCTAGCAAAAAAACGTGCAAGCTTGGGTTGGGTTAGGCTGCAATGGCTGTCACGATAAAATACTGGGACCCACTTTTTTTTTCTTTTTTTTGTCGGAGTTTTTCTGAAACACTCCTGGAGCACTCAGACTCAAAACTGGTCCATTGTACTGCCAGGTAGCAACCTACTCCAGTGCCGTTTATTTGATCCCAACTGCAAATGGTGACTGGACCAGATTCGATTTCACTGAGATTCGAACCCTCGAACTAGGAGCAGGTACTTAACCAACTGCGCCATCCAGTCGGACCCACTGCGGACCCACTTAGACCCTGATTGAATCCATTGTGATGGCTCTAACCGGTATATGTATCACCAGTTCATTCGCTTAATTGTAACATTAAGAGCTGCAGCTCATGCAATCCGATCTGGATTCCAATTTGATGATCTGTATGGGTTGCAGCTAGTTTGTTCTTCTTAGGAAATTTGCAATGCCTTGGATTTTTGTCTCCGACAGTCAGGCCGCTGAATAGATATTCTTTCTTAGCTACCGCAAGAGCTGGACAGGTGCCGAGGTTGTGAAGGATTGTATCTTTTTCCCCAAATCCCTGCAACCTCTGTAGAAGTCCTTGGAGCCCCCATCCTTCTCGCCAGTATGTCCAAAAGTAGTGGCATGTGGCCGCTGAGATTAGGAGTTGTGGGCGATCTAGGTTATTTGTCATGCAGGAATCTCGACGAGGGAAGTAGAAGGTAGAAGACGAAAAAATAGCAAATAAACGGCGGCTGAATCTAGAAATCAGTCACATGACGCGGACTCTCTCTCTCGCAAAGATGTACGCATTGCGGTAAAAGTATTTACCGGAAGCAGTGCAGTAGGTATCCACGCAAAGCGCTTAGGCATCACCGCCCACATCGAGTACAGCAGACATTGTAGCAATAAGGAAAAAATAGAGTAGAAAGAGGGCGTGGCACCAAAAAGCTACAACCCAAATACAAAGGTTGGAGCCAAAGCAAACGACGAAATTTTAGTAAAATTTCACAAAATGACAAGAGAGCTACATAGTTTTAAAAAAATTCTGACAGTTGTAACTGATCTTTTTAACTTCTCTACTGTGTACTCTGTTGAGATTGATTGGTGTCTACAATCCAATTAACAATTGGAAAGGCACATGGAGATGCTCTATAGGAGGAAGGTCTCCATACAAACGAATTACAATCGATCGGACAGTTATCCCAGACAATGAAGCATGGTAGGCTGATTAATATAAAATAATAGTAATGGATGACGGCGCTACAGTCCGAGGTGGACCTAGGCCTAGCTTCTCAGTAACCACTCGTGTTGTGCGTGCTATTGTTCTCGCATGAGTGGAGGGGACCTACAGTTTAATGCCAACTCCGAACGGCGAGACTGAGAAGCTTTTTTTTAGACAGTTATACCCTTTAAGCATTGTCAGTGACTCGAAAGAGGTGGAGCCTTGTAAAACTGAAAGGTGTTTTTTCGGGAATCGAACCTAAACTCCGAATGTAGGAGTCGACGCACTTACCCAGCGTCCACCAATCAATTGTTGTTAAAGGACATTTATTCTTTGGACATCCGATCAGGAATTGTTTTAAAACCTTTTGAAAATCCCTCTAGTGCATCATCTCATGAAATTTGTTCTGTTGCATCTTATCGTTTAATTATCCAGCTCCTTTATTCTTTTCCATCACTCCTTTGAGATTTTTTTCCTATCCCCTAATCGAAGTCATGTTCATGACCAAAGTATTGAATTTCTTAAATTGTTTTTGACCAAAAATAAGATCTTTTCGGGCAGACTTCCGACTGCTTCTGGAATATTCTTCTGCAATTTAGGCGAAATGTGACCCCAATTCAGCAATATTTCCCAGACAATCCTCCTCATACCCAGAGACAAGTGCCCAATTGAGTGAGCAAATCCTGATCCGGATCTAGTTTCCGCATGAAGTTGACAGAAGCTTAAGTGTGTCATTTGGCCAGTGACTTGATAAAAGAAATCGTTACACAGAATACGTCTTGTACTCACTCGCATACCCCATTCGCAGCGGAAAAGTTCTTCTTCAAGGAACACGTGAACACATTCGGATCCAATCTAAACTATGATCTCTGCCGTCGTCCTTATCTGACTTCCCATTATCAGTTTACCAACTTTGAAGTACAATGAAAGTCCCTATCGCTCTCACAACTCCTCCCAAGCTGCTTCCAGAGCAAACCCATTTGACCATCGTTAACTATCTCTGTGGTATTCTTCATCACAGAGGCAAACACAAGGAGGTCATGAAAACGAATGAATTTCTGTAACTTTTGAATGTCCTTTCCCTCAGTAGCATCGTCCCTGCCAACTGAATGGGAGATATCATCAAGGCCGGAGACTGCCCCCTATACAAACCGCAATCTGGATTTTAATTTCATCCTCGTTGACTAACTAACAAGCACAGGAGTTTGTAATTCGTTTTCACAAAAATATTCCACATACGCCCTAGCCCAAGAGACAGACAAAATGTTCCACATACGCCCTCGTAGCCTCCCATGGTTAGCAATTAAAATTCATCACAACTCGTAGGCTGTCGCCCCCTCCGCCTCAACGCCCAGCCGACGACGGGGTAGGTCTTCTCAAGTAATTGAAATAATTTGAGAGCACTTATTCCTTGCCTGCTCATATGCTCCATTCCTAAACGACATGTTTGATATCCTTTAGAGGGGTTATATACAATCTGCCACTCTCAACAGAGCACCTCAAACATATGACAAAGGGGGTGGCGGTCCCGACCATCCCCCCCGTAAGTTAATCTCTATCAAAATAAATTTAATTTCAGCAATCCCTCTGATTGTATGCATCCCGAAAACGCAAATGCTGCCTCATTCGTCCTCGTTTTGTGTGCCTGATCCTTCGGGTGGTGCGGAGACCGAGGCGAGAGTTTTGCACAAAACGAGATGAGATGCTTTCACTTCGGAGGACGTCTTGAATGGATGAATGGATGGGGGAAGAACACGACAAGAAAAACAGAAAGAATTAAATTTAATTTTTCTTCTGGGAGACCCACCCCCAGCCCATCTGGTTTCCCTTTAAACTGAAAGGAAAGCTCTTAAATTCCACAACTATTTAGCGTTTCTTTCACGACGCTCTCACATATGCCCGACAACTTTTCGGTCTGCCTTTGGTGTGTGCACGTCGTTAATGATGCCCTTCCATTCTATCTACAGAAGGGATACTCTTACTGAAGACAAACAACAGAAAAACATTTTAAACGAAATGGAAGCGGAGATAAAAGGATACTTTGCGTTTAGGGGGACGCAGTGCCGGGCGTGGCTGGCGGAGGCCTACTTTAACAGTTTGTATTGTTGATTTACTATATGGATTTAGCATCCCCCAAGCCTCGATTATGGTTGCTGAAGATCGGTGTGGAGGACTGCGTATGTGTCTTGGGGGAGTCTGCGAGTGCCTTTGAAATTCAAATATTCTGGTGTGAGAGGGAGTCAGTCGGAGCGGAGATACATCTGCGTTCGAATTCAAAATATTTACTCTGTGTGCACGTTAAGTTTTGCTTTTTTCTGCCTTTCGCCTTTGGGTATCCGGTTTTTTTTCCTGCGTCTCTCTGAAGCTGGAGAATTCGTTTTCGGCGGCGCGGTGGTGAAGGAATGTATTGGGAATCAGAAATTAAATCACTTTTGGCTTCAAAAGTTATTTTCCATGTCGACGGAGGGACAAAAGAGCCCTTCTCCGCTTGGGGTTGGAAAGAATTTCTGGGAGGATATACATCATTTCCCGTTGGGGATAAACTTTGTTTTAACGATATGAGCGACCTCCCAATTGGATTGTAAATTTGATTTCGAAGTTTTTATGGGTTTTCTTTTGAGTTTTGCTGGAGGCTGTGTTTCAGTAACACTAGGCGTTTTGCTGAACGCGGGGGTGGGGACCGTGTGAATGAAATGACAATCTCGGCATGAATGGGTTTCACTTGTAAAAGGGTTGCTATTGCACCGAGGGGGGAGCGAAAGGGACTAATTCAGCTAACAGAGTCAATTTTAAAAGTTTTCCAGACTCCCGAAAGGGAACTGAATGACAATGCTATTTGCAAAGTTTTTTGACCTGGTTCATTTGGGATTTTTCTTTACGAACCGTTTCGTGACTCCGTGACGAGTGGAAAACTTTATTTTCATCCATCATTTTGTCTTGAAAGGAATTAACGAGTGGTAATTCAAATTCAAAGTTGGAGGGTGGATTATATTGCATCATTGCGAACCAGGCAACACGCAATTGCATCTCATATCACTTTAAGAACTTTATTTCTCTTACCACATGACTTCTGGTCTACATTTTGTTTATGTTACACGGAAGCGATTATTTTGTAATCGCGTATTAGCTTGATGCCATTATTATGCCTGAGTTTATCCGGATTAGCTAAGAAATCGGCTTAAGATTGTATGAGATTTTGCCTCCCCAATTTTAGACTTTTAGTCGAAATTTGATTTTATTAGATTTAAAATAGAAATTTATTCAAAGTCTACTGTGAGGCAGAAGATTATCTTGTAGACTGGAGGTTTCGAGAGGAGCTTACTAGGGAGATCCTGTATTTATTAAAAGTCTAAAGCAAGTAGTCGCTCATTTGTTCATAAATATGTATGAGCAGCTTAGCAAAGTTCAATCTTCAGATGGCCGGAATTAAGAGTCAACCATCAATCATCTCTAGATATAGTCGCTCTATATACAGTGGTGCTCACATAAATAGCACACCCTTAAATTCTCGTACATTATGTTGCGCCAAAAGTTTTGAATGAAAATCAGAATTTTTCTTTTTTTTATAACAGATACACTTTATAAAAAAAAACACAAAATTAATTCAAATTACGTAAAAATAATAATTCAAAATAAGGAAAAAAGTAAAAAGTTGTTGTTCACAAAAATAGCACAGTCAACGAAATGTTTATAAAAATTAATAAATAACTTGAAAAACTAACACAAAACTAAAATGTTTGTTAATATTTGGAAGGATAACCATTGCTCCTTATGACCTGCTGACAAAGTTTAGGCAAACTCTCCACTAAGCGCTTACATCTTTGGGGAGGGATAGTTTCCCAAGCTGACTTTATGGTTTGGCAAAGTTTTTCCAAAATGTTTAGATTGGAGTCCTTAACAAGCGAGTCAATATCGTCCCAAAGGTTCTCGATAGGATTCAGATCGAGATTTTGAACCGTCTAATCAAGCACGGAAATTTGTCCCTCTGAAAGTCAATTCTTCACTATACGCAAAGTATGCTTTGGGTTATTATCATGCAAAAAAGTCCATGATAAAGGCATACAATCGTCAGTTTATAGCTCCATTTGGTTCTCCAGGATTTGCTTATACTAATGTTGGTCCATAATGACATTAATTTTTACGATTGGTCCAACGCCCTGCCATGACATCGCCACCCACACCATTATGCTGCCACCGCCATGTTTGATGGACTTATTGGTGTACCTGGGATTGTACTCCTGGTTCGCTGGCCTCCTCACATACTTCTTTCCATCTGATCCCAACCTATTGAACTTATTTTCACTGCTCCACAAGATATTTTTGCAATAGAACAAAGATTTGTTCTAGTGGGCGTCTTTTCTTCCGGTTTCTTTGGGACACAAGAGGCTTTTTTCTAAAGATCCTTCCATTAAGTTAGAATTCAATGAGGCGGAGACACACAGTTACACACAGTTAATCCTGTCACTCGCTTCTGAGGTTATTTTCATTCTGTTTTTCCTAACGGGATTTGCGGCAGATTGAGTGCATTGTATGACCTTCACTGCATTTCGTATAAGCCTCCTGGAGCAACTTTATGTTATTGCCACATCCAAAATGGTCTTTCCGTCCTATATCATGGTGCCAATTATAGCCCTCCCTTCTTCCCTGCAGTGCTTTCCTCTGTTCATGTCAAATCCTACTATTTTTTGTTTAAATTAATCGAATTGTCTTTATTATTAAAAATATTTATAATAACCTCATCCTCCTATGCACCTATTAAGTAGTGTGTATTGCAAACAAATAAACTTTTGAATAAAGATGTGCTATTTATGTGAACACCACTGTAGTTAACTAACATATTGGACTCTGTGCCTGTGGGAAAATGTAACAGACAACATCCACGACTAAGATGGTGTACACAAGTGGAGAGGTACCTCTACTAAAAGAAGAGTGTAACTAAACTGATTGGGTCTATGTTTGTAAAGAAAATGGGATAGAATCAGCGTTGCCGATGTGGCACGATCGTGCCATTATGGCACTTTTTCATTGAAATGGCACTGTGGCACTTTAAGATTGAATATGGCACTCTGGTAAAAATTTTAAAAATGAACATATTTACGTCAACGTTTATAAAACAACCGCTGCATCCACCTTCCGAAATAGTGGCATTCATTCTCAACAACCTTGAACACACCTCGGAAAAAAACTATCACCTGTTATCTGTCATAATTCGTTTGCTTTGAAATTTAAACAATGAGCAAGAGCAGGCTAGCTTATAATTGAAAAGAAAGCTATACATCTAAGTAAATTACAGCGGTTTTTGACGACATTGTGCATTTCATTGCATACATTTTGGCATATTTCTGTTTGCGGCACCCAAGGACTTAAAATTACACTTTTTGGTAACACTGGTGGCACTTTCCGGCAACGCTGGATAGAATCCTTTTTTGACTTGATTTAAGCTTCCTATTAGGAAACATCGTTATATTTGATTCTTGGCTTATTTTTTTAAATGTAACGGTTCTCTCGTTTGGAGATTTTCTGGAGCTAAAAAAAGGATACTCTATCTAAGGCTCATGTTCCGAAAGTGAAAAAGCTAACTTGACCAGCAAAACAGACGTTAATTTCGACGTTTGCTCCCCACTAGTTACAGCTAAAATAAAAAGTGCTTTCAAATAAATATAAGTTCCTCATTCAGCTCTTTTTTAAATATTCGTCTCTGAGCTTAGAGTGTCTTCGAAGGGTTATTTTCTTGGACGGGGAGTCCAAATTCATTTTCAAAACTCATTCCTTCATCAATGGATTCTCCAGGCCAAACACGGTGACTCTCTGCTGCGTACCGGGACATACAGGAGTTCAAACGAGGGAGTGGACATGTTAGCAAAGGAGGGCTCAGAGTTAGATAAATCTCTAGCACTACCTTATTTTACCATGCCGTTAAGTTTCTTAAGGAAAGAAATTGAGGACGAAGCCTTAGATAGAGCAAATGAACGATGGCTAAATCTGGATATTGGGTCAACGACGATAGCCCTATGGCCGGTGTTGAACTGGAAGAAATCATTATCAATGATTAGCATAAGTCGCTAGGACGGTGGTGGGAGTTCTCACCGAACATTGTCCGATAGGCACTCATGTCAGAAGTTTAGGTATTCTCCATAGCGACTATTGTAGAAGTTACATGAACGAGGAGGAAATAGAGTCTGTCCACCACCTGCTAGCGATTGTCCAGCCCCACGGGGAAGGAGACTGCTAACACTAAGCAGAAACTTCTTCGGCGAGCTGGAGGATCTGAATAAAATATAGCTGAAGCACCGCCTGAGATATATACAACAATCTGGGTGGTTCTAATAAGCAGCAAAAGTGTAGGTCTCACGGAGTACACCCCCCATACCCAGGGCACAATGGACCCAATTGTTGGTCTCAGTGAGTCGCACAACCCTACCTACCTATCTGCAATATTGAATTGTTTCCCTCTCATCATTGCATCTCCCTTTGTTACTGCAGCAAAAAATAATTTTCAAAAATTTTTACTCAAATTGTCCCTTTACTGGATTTCATTTAATATCGCAAACACAAAGGACTCCAATAAATTGAAATTTTGGCAGATTCCCCTCACACAACACGCTCCAATTTAATCCTGCATCACCATGGCAGACTTGCCCTTCAATTCTTTTCCTGTTCTGCTCTGCGAATCGCAATCAATTTTCCTGACCCATCTCCAGTTTCTATTTGCATCATAACGCAGGCGGATTATGGCACAGCAATCCCCGTGCTCCTCTCAAAATTCAATTTGCTCTGAGGGGACTCCCCCAACGAGAGGTATGACGGTGCTGCTGCAACTATAGACTTAGCTCCCTCCCGCAGTTCGCATTTACATTCTCGTTGACATCCTAAATCTGTTGACAGGAACGAAAGCGAGGAAGGGTAGGAATGAAGGGAAGCTAGAGAATACCGAGCACTTGTATAATATAAAAATGGCATGCAACAGCATCAGGCATCAGGAGCGGAGTGTCGTGTGCATCTTCAGTTTTGTGTCAACCCTTACCCAGTGAGGTGCCTTCAGCGTTCCGCCAGCGGCACATGTTTGGCATTTGCGCTGAGCATAGAGCACATAGCCTCCCAGCATTCGCTTTGGAACGAGACTGGATAAGGGCCACGGGACCAACTAGGGATACCAAACAAAATTTCCATAAATTTTCCATTAACATTTCTGCATTGCGTCATGATTTCAATTCCTGCCTCAATATTGTGTCTCTCACCGTGTGCCGGGTTGTGAGTGGAAGCCCTCGTAATGGCATTGTCCCTAAACGACGTCTGGGAGATGGGGGTTGTCTTGGTGATGATTGCACGGAGGGCAACCGTCAACGGAGATGCAGTTGATGAGATCTGCTGGATGCTTGGTTACGTGTGGTAATGGGGAAATATTCGTTTCAGACAAGTTAAGTGCAAATGTCAGTTGGCGACAAATCCGAATGGAGTTTGGGTGACGCAGGTGGCGCCATTTACGGGGAAGATTGTGAAGATCTGTAAATTGATTATGCACTCTTTGTGGGAAGCAGAAGGTTAACTAAAAACCTATTAGGAAAGTTTTATCTAGAATTCTTAAGTTTTATGCGATGCTATTCACTTTGTCAGGTTTTACAGAACTTCTTAGGGTTAATTGGATTTTCATCCGATTTTGATCGATTTTATCGTACACATAATTTCGAACAGGATATCACGTCATAGACCTGTTGCCTATTGATCATTTTGTAGGGGGGATCGCAAAAAAGACGGCTCTGGGGCGAAAGGAACAGTTTTAGATTTAGACATTTAGGACACTGTTTTCCAAATATTTGCACGGAGTACCAAAAGTTAGTAACCTTCTTCAATCGCAAATTTTCAGTTCTTATCCAGTTCAGGAGTTTCTGGATAAATCGCACTGAAAATCACAACAGCTAGGCAAACATACAGATAGTTCAAAAATAAATGACGGCGTTGGCGTTTTTCAATATTACTCTTAACCACTGTCTAGACTCATTTGTCTAATTTAACATCAAGCACATGAACTTGATATTTTATATTGCGTGTGAAACAAGCACTTAAACCTGTTCACTATAAATTCGCTGGTAGCTGAAATTGGAATTGTAATTAAACGCGGATAGCATCTTTCAATACTACACTTTTATACAATAATTTTTGCTTACTCTAACAAAATGCATGTGTCCCACTTACAGTGCGTTGCATTTGATGCGTCGACATAAACTTCTGACATACAGAAGAGAGCGTAACTGACCCAGTATATTGGCACGAGGTTGATGTATCGTATGGTTTTTTGTAGTACGACTGGCTGCGACCCAATTGTGTTGAATGGCGTCAACAACCACATTTCAACGACTGGATGGAGCAGCAGGCACTTACTGCCCTAAGTTGGAGGGGTCCAGGTTCGAATCCCAGTGAAAGCAAAGTTAATGCGCTTTTATCCGGTTTTTCAAATCTGGTCCAGTCACCAATTGCCATTGGGATCAAATTAACGGCACTAACACAGCAGCGGTCGATCAGTGGTAGTAGTCTGACTGTGGGTATCACAATTGACCAACATAGTCTAAATATGGCATTGAATTCACCAGCAGCCCCCTAACCTAACCTAACCTAACCACATTTGGTGCATCAGACTGTTAAGTAGATTCATTAATGTTTCTAGCTGCAGTACTCGCCATCCACAAATCAGGTTATAGCACTGATGATTCTGGAAAGTTACGTCATCAAATACACTATCGTCCCTCAAAGGACACTGTCGTAACAATACCGGTTGCTTGTTGTAAGCTGGAAAACGGGCTATTTCTGTGAAACGAAAGAGCTGACGAACAGTTCAAATTACAAGTATTCCTCGCTACAGAATCTGAATACATTGAACTACCGATTAATCATAAAGTTTTTAAATCGATGCAAGGAACGGCCCAAGAAAAAGTTCAGACTGAATTAAGCAATTCGCTAACAATTGTCTGGAACTTGGGGCACGTCGAAATCTGGTGACCATAAAATGCACGGCGCGGAACTTTGTCCGAACATAACTCCCATTTTCCTCCTTTAGCTCATCCTCCTGTAGCCCTCTTAAAATAGACAATGCTTCTGTCAAGTGGGCAGTAAATAATTTCAAACAATATAAATCAGTTGGCCTTGATTGCATTATACCTGTAGAACTCCAAGTAGTTTGAGATCTTATTCTCCCCTGGCTGACAATCATCTTTCAAGCTTGTTTATGATATGTCCCCAGGTCTTGGAAAGAGGTTACAGTAATCTTCATTCCCAAGGCCGGCTAATCCTCACACAGCAAGCCTAACGACCTTAGACCTATCAACCTCTCTTCTTTTACTCCTAAAGACACTCGAGAAGCTGATTGATCACCACATCATTGCGTCTGGCAGACTCTAGCATACTCAACATGCGTACAATAAGGGTAAGTCAGTGGAGGCAGCTCTACACACCCTCATAGGTACGATTGAAAAATCACTAAAATACAAGGAATTTACCCTGGTAGATTTCCTTGACATTGAAGTAGCCTTTAACAATATCACGCCCGAGGCAATTACCTTAGCGCTTAACAATCTCGGTATTGAAAAGTCCCTTGTGGATGTTATTTACCAGCTACTTGTTACCATAGTAATAAACTCTAAACTCGGTGAATCCAATGTCCGCAGAACAGTTAATAAAGGAACCCCGCAAGGTGGTGTACTCTCTCCTCTTCTGTGGAACGTTGTGGTCAATGAACTGCTACTGAACTTAGAGGAGGCAGGATGCAGGGTGATTGTCTATACGGATGATGTTACTATTGCAGTTTCCGGAAAATTTTTCTCAACACTTAGGGACATCGTGCACCATGCCTTCCATGGACCAGTGCATGCGGTATTGGAGTTAATCCGCAAAAAACAGAACTAGTACTCTTCACGAGGAAATATAAAATTCCTCCCTTTGACCCTCTCTCATTGTGTGGCGTAAAACTCACGCTTACAGATAAGGCCAAATTCCTGAGTCTCATCATGGATCGAAAACTAAGCTGGAAGCCCAACATCATGCAGCGTATTAAGAAAGCTACCACTGCGCTCTATTGCTGTAAAAAAGCAATCGGATGTAAATGGGGCCTACAGCCTAGAATAGCATACTGGCTGTATACAGCCGCAGTCAGACCAATCCCACTATATGGGGTCTCAGTATGGTGGACAGCTCTTGGCACAGCCGTCAACCGTAACCTTCTCAACCGCGTGCAAAGAACTGCAAGCATATGCATCAGTGGGGTGCTAAGGACGACACCATCCGAAGCATTTAATATTATACTTCATCTCCCTCCACTCGACTTGTTTGCCAGACAAGTAGCAGCTTACACAGCGGTAAGACTCAGAAAACTGCACCTGTAGAATAACCACCATACAGGTCATTCCACCATTCTAGATAACCTACTGCACGACACCGACCTCCTACTGCCTCATCTCGTCTTTGAGAAAACTTCTCTACCAGCATACCCTCCAGGTCAGACTGGAAGTCTGATACTCAGACGCTGGACGGTCCTCTGCGTATTTTCACAGATGGATCCAAGACGGAAGATGGATTAGGAATAGGTGTCTACTCCAAGGATCTCAACTTTAGTATATCCCTCCATCTTCCAGAACATTGTAGCGTATTCCAGGCTGAGACGATGGCAATAAAAGAAGACCTGTCTTGGCTCAAGAACAACGTGATATCCAAGAAGGACATCACCATTTGTTCAGACAGCCAGGTAGCAATCAAATCCCTGAACTCTGTCACTTTCCTCTCTAACACCTCCCTTAATTGCCGCCTATCTCTTAACGAAATGGCTGAGCATTTTAATATTCACCTCATGTGGGTGCCGGGACACAGTGACATTCTAGGGAATTGTGAAGCCGATGATCTCGCCAGGAGCGGTACGATCTCCACAAACCTTCGCAGTGGAGATCCTTCGCCTATGCCATTCGCTACAGCTAAACTTCTTTTAAAGAATCATACTATTAAAAACACCAACTCAAGATGGTCAGATGGCACTACGTGCCTCATCACAAAGCAAATTTGGCCTAAACTTGATCTGAAACGTTCACTCTATCTTCTTTGAATGAACAGGGCATCCCTAAAGACTCTCATTGGCGTTATCATAGGACACTGTGCCATTGGCACTCACGCCTCAAGAATGGGACTCGTTTTTTGGATAGGTGACACCAGATCCGCGTGGTATCACAATGGGCCTAAATTGGCCTAAGTGTGACTGCTATCTACAATCAGCCACTTCAACCTAACCTAACACCCATTTTGGTAAAATAAATTTATCATTTGCACATGTTGTTGAAGACTATCTTTATCCATTGTGATTTCGCAAAACAGACTGAATAAATGACAGCCAATTTGACAGATGTAGCTTCAAGGATATGGCTGCTATCAACTGTCAAAGTTCGGAAGGCCCCAGTGAAAGGCCCTTTAGAAGAGATGTCAGAGATCAAAATTCAAGATTTGATGAAGTTCATAAGAAAAACAAATTGGCTATAATAGCTTCTCCATGAGCTTAAAGTAAACTAGAAGCAATCATTCATAAGCATGCTTTGTGAAATTCACTTCTGGAGTGGCAAGCATTACCCTATACCATGTAACAGAGCTACAACCAGAATTGCAATCATTTTCTGGAGCGTTCTTTAAGTCTCTCCACCACCCAGAGACTTATTTCCACCACAATCCAATATAAAGGAATTTCGTTATCAGTGAAACACTGGTACAAGGCGAGAAAAGCCCGAAATCGTATTTAAGTGAATGTGACAGCTCCTGAAATAAATGATAGTACATAGCTAAAACAAGCATTTTTTTCAGATTTTGCAAAATCGATTACACGAATTAAGCTTCGAAATTAAGGCACTGCCCATATTTTTCGTACTATTTTTTTAAAAGTCAACGAGTTATTTTTACAGAAGTAGTTTAGGAGTAGCTTTTGACAGCCCTCTACATGAACACTCGTCGTAAACGCATGAAACTAAAGTTTTGAGTTTATTTCGGGAGTCTAAATTTTCCTGAAACATCTCAAAAAACAGAAGTAGGTAATAGGTATTCCTAAAAATAATACGTCCACAAGGAGGAGACGACGATATTGACGACTGTCTCCTCTGCCAAATGGAATCCATTCAGAGTTGCGTTCATATGATTCGGAAAATGTTATGTATACGTTGTCCTTATCACATATTCAGGACCACTTTCCCACAAACACAGCCATCACCGCCCTCAATTCCTCGACTGGCCAATTTTATTCATCCCCACGCCGAACATGGTCGTCTCCGCCACGATACAATCAAAACGAACACCTTACCGTACACGACAGCGCTGCCTTAGTACACACACATATGCTAACCGCACAATCGCGCATCAGGATAACACTTCTCGTGTTCGGATTGTGTCCTTCATCCAACCCACGCCCAACCCAACCCATGCGCCCGCACTCAAACGCTGCGGAAATTTACATTCAAAACAAATTCGATTCAAATCGAATCAATTGCAAATTGCTGACAAGTGTTCCCCTCCCCCCACATTCACCCCCCAAACCCAACCGCGGGAGGGCATTGGCAACAGCCAATTCTGGCTGGATTTGGATTTATTGAAGCTTGATGGTATTGTTTTTTTCCTCCTCTCCATCTCGCTCTCTGTTTCTATTGCTCCACTTTCCCCCGGGGAAACTCGACCCGAGCTGCGCATTGTTTGTGTCAACCGCCCCTAACAAGCTCCACTTGAGTGGGTTTCGTTGTATCGATTTGATCGGTTTGACAAAGCATAAGAGGCTTTGAGTGTCATGACGGTGATTTGTAGCGGAATCGGTTGTGATTCCGAACAAATTGCTCCTTATTAGGCCTTAAGGGTCGTCAAACGAGAAATCCTTTAAATTTGAGTACAATCTTTCAATCCAACCCGGGGAAGGTGGGTGGAGTCGCTCCTCCTCCTCCTCCACACCGTACGAGTCCATTGGAAGTTTTAAAAGTGCCATCGCATGCAGACGTCGTCGTCGCAGCGGATTAATGCACATTGTTCTGGACACGAACAGGACGAGTGCCGGAAAATTCTTGTGCAATCTGCAGTAGATTAAGGAAAAGAAATTCAAAGCAGAGGAGTGAGGGAGCGGCGGACGAATGCACGTATCCTCTGGGGCGTGTGGAAGGGGCAGAACTGAAAAATCACCCCACCCACTCCCATCAGACACACCACAAAGCACGGAGGATCTCCGCTCGGCAGGGAATCCTTGGTTCACAGCAAATTCGAGGACAAAAAACCGACGAATGCCGGGTTAAAAGGATGAAGAAGCGGAAGGAAAAAATAATTATTTCGCTCTTCATTGCTTATTCTGAAAGAAATTGCCCTATTAGTTCCAAATATTGAGAATAAGGATAATGGAATCTGCTTCGTCCTTCGGGGCGCGCGTGTGTGTGTGTGTGTGGGCGGAGGTAGTGTCTTGTACATTCAGCTGCATACGAGAGCAGAGTCCTATGCTCTTTTGTTTGGCTTTTCTATCTGTTATGGCGTTTTTATTTGTCCTCTTCCTTTCGTGCAATCAAGCTGGTCCTTTATTCGTGCTCGGATTCGTTTTATGCCCGGCTACGGTACGTACATAAATAACGGAATACAAGCTCCTACAGTCATCGTTGACAATTAAGGATACAAAAGGATATTAACCAAGAACATTTGGCAAATGGCCATTAGATTATGTGCGGAAGTAGTTTTGAAGGCATTCCCTTCCTGTCGTAGTCGGTGGCTCTGGTTCATTGTTTATTCTATTGTTGTGATGATGGTCTCATTGTTTTGTAGGATTGGCGCCGTTTTCGTTGATGTGTTGAGGGGAATGCCTCAAGCATGACATCTATTGTTATGGGATATCGTAAACCGTAGCAATTAGTTGTTGCTCAAAATGGATGTTTTACGAATGTGCACATCTGAGGGGTGAAGTCTGACCGATTGAGGATTAGTGACAATTGACATAAGGTCCCGAAAGGGATAATGAGTCAATGTCAAATTCATGACAAGGGGTGAAGTGGTTTGCGATGCTCGAACGAAGTGTTGAACGGAAAATATCATGGCATCTAAAATATCACATTTTTTTGAAAACAAGGGATCTGAGAAAATGAGATTGACCGAGAGTCGCTCGGTGAAATGTGTAAAGCCGGGGGTTCGTGGGGGCTGGTTGATATCACCGCTCTTTTCACATTAGTCGGACATGCATTGTAGAACGAGCTGTGTGTGATTCAGCACTGACTTGTTGCAACCACATGTTCTCAAAGGGAAATTTTTTCAATTCGGCAAGAAGTTTTCCCTCATGTACCGATAGGAACCACCAGCAACTGATACAGCATTGCCTTCGCTCCAAAATGACGCTCCTTGCAGTTTTTTTTTTCGTATGATTTTTGAAGCGCTACTGGAGCACTCAGACTCAAAACTGGTCCATTGTACTGCCAAGTAGCAACCTACTCGAGTGCCGTTAATTTGATCCCAACGGCAAATGGTGACTGGACCGGATTCGATTTCACTGGGATTCGAACCTGGGACCCCTCTAACTTGGGGCAGGCACTTAACCAACTGCGCCATCCAGTCGTTTTTTTACAATTAATTACTGAAGAGCGGTCTTGTAAACCTACTGATCGACAAGAGCGGTAGAAGAAATTGGAAGCTGGCCTAACCAACAACAAACCTGGAGAATGGAATGGAGAATGGCATATAGTCCACTTCAAACTGGATCCTTCCTTGAATCAAAAGTCCATATTTCCCATGAAAACATTGAAGAGTTTCGAAAGGGTGCACCACTTGATGTTTTCACCACAAATTCCACCATATTCCTAGCAGGCGCAAGACTCGTGCATGGTTGCTGCGGCCACCTGGGGACCTGCTATCAATCTTCATTCTCTTCTTAAAAGACCAGCCAGCTGACGTATTCTGTTGACAGACCTCTTTCAGCGACGGAGTCCTTTTTCCGATTAAAATGGCAGCTGAATCAAAAACAATTTCTTTTTCTGAAAAAAATATACTCCTCCATCGATTTTTCGTCTGTAGAAATCTAAATGTTAACTAAACCCTCATCGGGCGCCAGACTAAAAATTGTTCCTCCGCAGGACTTTCTGTCCTTCGCACATGGCCGGACATCGTATTCAACACAGGATCAAATGTGTACATTTCAATGTCCCTAATTGGATTAGTTAGTCACAGGAGTTCACCTTTGCTCTCGCCAAAACTGCTGCAATCAATACCCACCCACTCTGGCCCCCACAGGGTTTGACTAATCAATGTGCGAGTCAGTCGTGTAAGGCACAACTTTTCCCAGGAAGCACGTACACACACCTACAGACAGCCCAAGTGGAATGACATTGAGGCCGAGAGCAAATTAAAGAGAAGTTAACTCGTTCGGGTGCACTCGGAAGGACACAGGCACAAGGACTCACGCTTACAATGGGCACCCGTTCGAACACGAGCCCAACACCATGGTCAACTATGAGCACCCAGAGGAGGTGAACAAAGGAAAGGAATGTGAGACGACCACCCCCCAGCTTCCCTCAGATTTAATTAATCTCCCATCTTGCATGAGCTATGGTGTGCCCATTTGCAGGTGAGTTTGTTGCCATTGGAAGCCAGTAATGAGTGGCATGCAATGTTTAGGGATTCTGCCGACGAATACTTAATTCAATCGAAGTTCCTCCCTTTGTCCCCGCGGACGCCACAGCAGATAATTCGATTTTAACATCAATCCATAGGCAAATTGAGTCGGATTGCCGGCCGCACGTGCTGAAAGGGGTAGCCGATTAGATCGAATTATGTGGCGTGCATTCGAAAGTTCGATGCACACTCAAGGAGCAGCCTGTGAGGATCATCATCATTAGGGGTTGCGAATGTGTGCTGCTCGGGTGTCAATGAACCGAATCGATTGCTCAAATGCCTGGTGGGGTTTCTCTGAGATAGTGCGGTGCGCCACGCCCAGCCCATGCACATGAACAAGGTGCTCACATGGCCAAATGTGAGCGTTAGAGCTCCTTTCTCGTCCGGGGTGGAACTTCCCTCGCTCCCCCGGCATGCAAATCGAGAATCGCACGAGACACATTCGTGGTCCCTAAGTGAGTTATGACGTTGGGTGGCTCAGGCACTTGGACCCGGTCCAAGGGGGATTTTCTTTCGGTCCATTGTATGACTTATAGGAACCGGATTTCTTGGCAACACGGACGATGTCTATGAGCAAACAATGAAAAATGTTGCATTGTTTCGGGAGGCACTGGACGGAATGTGGGCTTTGTGTGTTTGCTTTTGTGCAGCAGCCGAGGCGGTTGGGGGCGCATTCGTTTGCCAAGGACGCATGCTTTGCAGAGATTCGCCTTGAATCCGGATTCCGACGGCGATGTCGATATTGGCTAGTCGTCTGACTACGGCCAGACTCCTTCGATTGTGTTCTTTTGATTAGTGTACACATAGCATGTGAATGGAGACTGATGCAGACGAGGAAATGCCGTGATGTTTGCACATCTTATGAGATCTGACGTATCCTGCATGAGAATGGATGACTGGCCTTGGGAGAGTGGACTGAGGGAGAGGGAGCTTATGTTTTTGAACTCAAATTTCTTTGAACAATAAGCCATGTGGACGGAAACAGAATTCATGTGGGTATCGGCCTCAGGTGCTTCAAATTCATTTCAACGAAGTGTTCTCCTACGACTAGTTAATTTCTATAAGAATTTCTGGTTCAAACAGTCTATTCCCTGCACATCTCCTGAGGTCCCCTTTAGAATGTGTCCATTCTTCGATCGGTGCACTTCGTCTATCCTCTGCCAGAGAAGAGAATTTCACATTAAAAATGTTTGGCAGGCACATTCAAATGGCCCCCTTCCCACATAGCACTCCACTCCATTCCATCTCCTGCCTGCAATAAACTTCCGAAAGCCATCCATAAGTTGACATTGCTCTCATTCAATTAATCCAGTATCACTCAGTGTGTCGGAATATTAAACATTCATTCCGTTCGGTCCAGTCGTTGTGTGAGACTGAAACTGCATCCGCATCAGTTGCAGATACATTTTCAAAATAAATGCTCACCATCACACACGGTAAATACGATTTATGCGTTAAAACTCGGCACTCAAACCTATCGCAAGGGACTCCGCCTAGCTCCTCCAACACCCGCATCATTGGGATGTGCAAATAAATTTGTATGCCATCAGGCAATTCCAGAAATTCAATATTGATACGAACATTTTCGGGTAATAATTCATTTCCCGGGTCTTCTCGCCCGGTGTTTGCACGACGGTGGCGACGTAGGCGTGGGCGGTGGGTTTGTGTTGATTTTAAGACACAACGGCAGAGTCTGTGCACGGATTGTTTACTAGTTTGACGGCAAAGAATGAAAAACATTATTCCGATGGATTCCAGGAAATTATTCAGAAATTTAATTAAACGCGTTGTTGTTAGTGTCCTTCAGGGTACCGCAGGAATGATGCGGAAACTGGCAAGTCTTTGTTTTATTTATTCTGCCATTTTGTAAATACTGGAGGACACGCTTAACGGTGAGGGAGGGACACGTCGGTACAAGTTCGATTGGTAAGGGTGAATGACTCTGGTGGAGATTAATTTGATCGGATTGCTCTTGTTAAATTGTTGATTCTTCTGTCGGTGGTTAAGGTTCCTCTGAGCCGTTGAATAAGCTTAATTCATCGAAAGTTTTCAATCCCTCCAGTAAATTAGACCCATCTGCGTATACAAAAAAGGTGTTCTCTCGCGAGTGTTTACAGTTTACTGCCGACTCCGAACAGCGAGATTGAGAACCTATTTCTATACAATTATACTCGTTCAGCATTGTCAGTGACTTAAAAGAGGTGGAGCCGTGAACAATTTTTTTTTTGAAACATTGTTTGTCTGAACTTGGATTCGAACCTAGACTGTGAAAGTCTAATGCGCATGGGCCACGGCGCCCACCCCATATTGCATCAAAAACAAGCCGTCACTAGTCCGAAAATTCTCAATTAAGGTCCTTTAAACAAGCCTCAAATCGACAATGCATTATCAATTCAAAAGTAGTCCTCTTTAAGCATCACGATACCACTTAAAACACAAGCCCCTTGTGTTAACTCATCAGTTATTCGCAGTATCCGTCCAGCAGATAACGCAATCAAGCGAACATTTTGAGAAGAGCACAAACTCAAAACCATCCCCAGCACCCCATTGTCGTCCGGCAAACAATTTCGAGCTTGACGATTTAAGGCTTCCTGTTAACGAGCTCGGATACAAGCGACGATAGCCAGCGCCTGTTATGCAGTGCACCACATGCTGCTCGTCGAACAGACGCTCCACTCATCCTGCCGATGGGGTGCAATACCGAAAATGCACATGATTAGATTAATTGGCATCGGGTTAGCAGTAATTGCCTTAAGCGCGACTATAAATCGGAAAGGGATGAGCGAACTGAAAGCACCGCTTCGCTGGCCTAATGTCCGTCGGAACCATCTAAACATCAACTGCACATGTGTGCGAGTGTGTGGTTAAATTGCCAGTTATCCGTGCCGGCATGTTGTTGCAATCCTGCACGGATGGGAAACATAAGCTATTTGGGGCTTATTGATCTGGAAAAGGACTTGTTTTACGACCGGGCGGTGGTGATGCAATTTATTGTGTAAATTGATGTGTGTATGGGCAAGAGCACTGGAGGATATAAAGCTTAATCCGTGTTCAGCTGAAGGGAATTATTTAACTTCCCATCTATGTGTGTGTGTGCATGAATTCCTTCACGGCAAATATGTGTGCTTTGCAGGAACGAAGCAAATGGCAATTCATTTACCCACCGTACCTGGTGCTTGGGCAGTGAGTCCTTGTTTTCTGAACTTTGTGTACATTTGAACAAATTAGTCGATGATGAAGCAATTAATGTGCGACGTGAATACAAGGGATCGAGAGAATGAGCAGTTTCATTGATGACAGCAAGGGAGCTTATTCGGCTTCATTTGAATGAAATTTGTTCTGAGTTCTGGTGGATTTAACAAATGAGTGGAGGATTGAGTCATGTTGACCAACTTTAAAGGTGACATGAAGAAGGTCGAATCAGGAAAACAGAGATACTCCTTTTTGCATATTTTTGTTTCGATATTTCAGGGCTTGTTGAGCCTTCAAGTGTTAGAGCACGAATCAGAGATATTGAGTCGTAAAAAATGACAACAGGTTATGTGTTTCATCAAATAAACGGCTGTCGTTGAGTAACAGTTACTGTAGAAGATAGGTTCGAGTCCACCCCGGACTGTAGCGCCACAGTAGGCTAGTTTCACGCCTCATAATCCACTTATGATTCAGTTGCTAACGGCTGACCAGATAGCAACGACAGTTTTGCCGATTGTAATGTTTCAGCAGCTGTCAAAGTTACAACATCTAGCTGTCAAAGTATTCAGTAAGATTTCCCATCCTATCATGCATCATTCCACACTTGCCAAACGTGCGAAAATTATTTAAAAAATATTCAGATAAGTATACGTAACGTGAACTTAGTCGTGTAGTGGGTCGTCATCATGCATTCAGTGCGCAGGCGATTCGTCGCACCGTTGATAAGTTTGAGCGGGAGTACACTCTGTTGGACTTTAAGCCATTAACCAGACAGAGAGTGGCGCGAAAAGAAGAAAATCTAGCCAACGTAGCGGCCACTATTGAAAAAGACCAAGAAGTGTCGATTCGGTAGCGATCAACTGAATCGGGCATTGCCAGAGAGTCGACGCGGCTCGATTTGGACCTACATCCGGAGAAGACTATATTGACGCAAGAATTGAAGCCATAGACAACACTAATCGGTGAGTTTACTGATTGGGCGCTCGAAATGATGGGCGGAGACCCGGATTTTGGCCAAAAAATCATCTTGGACGAGGCCGATTTTTGTCTCAGCAGCTATAAAAACAAGCAAAATTGCCGTTATTGGAACGAACACAATCTACAAGTGTTCGACCAAGCATCAATGCATCTACAAAAATTTACTGTTTGGTGTGGAGTACAGTAAGGCGGCATCATCGGTCCTGATTTCTTTAGAAATGAGGAAGGAGACACCGCTACTGTCAAAGGTCTCAGGAATAGAGCGATGTTAAGGTAGCCCTAAGCGACGAACATGCTCGCCGAACTTGCTCGTTTGCGATATCCCCTACACGGCGAACATTCATGTCGTGTTGTTTCTTCAAACGGTCAACACGTGTGATAGGCAAGCGCAAGTGGTGAATTCCTCGATAAAATCGTGGCTGACTGTTGACATTGTGTTTAAGCCGCGATATGCATTCGGTGACGTTCACAGCAAAAATGAAGCTGAACATGACCCTACACAAAGTAACGAACACGACAAAATCGAAATTTTTCGCCAAAGTTGTGAAGGAGAAATATGGTGACTGGATTATCTCACAGTGATTGTTCATCAAATGGTCGCCGCGACCTGTGTGACTTGACACCACTCGATTATTTTTTCTGGGCCTACGTCAGTTCTTTAGCCTACGTTAACCTGCCAACCACTGGACGAGCTCGAGGCCAACATATCAGGTGCTATTATCGTTATAACGCCTCACATGTTGGAGAGAGTCATCAAAAATTGGACTCACCGCTTGAAGCACTGCAAGCAGCAGCGAAGTCGAAGCGTCCATTTGAATGATGTGCTATTTCATACATGATGGCATAAATGTTGCTTCAACATAAAGCCAGACTGAATGTCATTTATCACGCCGTTGTTGCTTTATTTAAATTTATTTTCCTACCGTTCTTATCCGGTCACCCTGTAGAACTCCAAGCTCACTCTTCGCAAAGAATACAACCAAGGACAGCTGTTTCCCAAAAGAAGTCCATTCTCCTCTTCAGATCAAGTGACATTTGCTGTAAATCCCTGATGAAACTGTTCTCCACCTCCAGATTAGCCACTTAAAGTCCAGAGAAATCCACTTAAAGCGAATCCTCAGCAATGCGCCGTCACAAATCCGAATTAAAGAACCCCTTTGTTGATGTAAACTACATTAACGCCGTTAATTATTCTCACTTCCTTACAGGATTCCCAAGACCTCACAAGAAGAGGTGGCTGCTTTCTCAGTAGCGTCGCGTCGGTTGAAAGAAATCCCCTTTTAGCCTTTCAATCGCATTTTTTGTTTCGTTTGTTCCACGAACTCATTGACTACCGTCGTCGTCGCTCGCTGCCTGGGAGCAATCCTTTTTGGTTTTCCATTTTTTGCGAAATTTCATTCCGACACCAAAACAAATGACCGGCTAAAAAGGACGACCTGTAATGAAGTCAAGACACCGTCATCATGGGAGAGCTTATAGGACATCCATCCGCCGAGATGGTTTAACACAAGCAAAGGGTTGTGCGCTTGTTCGCCTTGACTCCTTATCCTTTTTAAAAGTTTCTGTTTTTCTCTCGTTTTCCTTGAACATTTCTTTACCCTCATAAACTCCCTCCCGGGATCGGTGGCGTAGTGGGCAACTTAATAATTCGAGTTCTTCCAGAAGTTGTTCGTTTTTTCTTTCCCTTCATTTTTTTGTCGTCCTTCGGGGAGTCGGTGATTCCCTGTTCGGCTTCTCCTCGTCCTCCTTCTGGCGACTGTGGGTTGTGTGCCAAGAAAATGAGCGAAACCTGCCAATTTAGTGGCTGGAAGTGCTTCCTAAAAAATTCATATTCCCTTTGAATGGAGTTGATGTGAATGATGAAATGAGGGGCGGGACGAGTAGTTGGGGCAGACAGAGGATGACTCGAATGTAAATTTGGATGCGTTTCTGTTGTAGGAAGGAAGTCATATTGAAGTTAAGTGAAAGGATATGAGATTTGACTTTACAAGAGGTTTCTGACTTCGGGGGATGAAACTAGTTTTTGAAATCATCACGGATGGGTGCTTCGATTGTGGCCCGGAAGCTCGACAAAATTTTAACAAGGCCATCATCCTCTGCTGTGTGTAATCAAGACGAACCGAAGCGTGAATTTCCTTGGTTCTGTAGATTGAATTAGGTTTCTTTTTTCTCTTTTCTGTAGTTCCCTTTGAATGGATTGGGGATTGAGAATTGGATTGTTAGAGAGGACGTTCTTCTCAGGCCACATGATGATGACAGGAGGACGGGAAATTTAAATGAAATTTGAATTCACCCATCTGAAGTCAATGAAGCCGAGAAAAACCCTGCAGTAACCCGGATGAAAATAAAGTATGAGGCCGGGCTTGGAATAACATCAGTGGAAGAGTGTAGTACTTTCGAGTGGGATATCGGTAGGGGAAGAGAGTGAGGTCGAAGACAGGTGCGTGAGGAGGAAGCATAGCTTAGGATTTCTGCATTGCCGTATATCCCTGAGGAATTCTGAGAGAAGCAAGGCTGAAATTGAGTGTAAAGACATGAGGATGAATGAGAGAATCTAGACAATTAGTCGATTTTGGCGAACAATGCAAACACGTTCTCTCTCTAAAGAAGATCACTAAGCATCGTGCTCGTTTATAAGGTTCGCGGTCTTGTTAACTTGTTAAAATGGCTTCGGTGGATATGTTGGTGGGGATTTCGAAGCGTTAATACGCGAACCATGCAGACAAGCGTCTGCACCTAGCCTCTATTAACGAACTCCTACTCTCACCTCCCCGTGGTGAAATCCGGGAGCCGAGCACCCTCGACAGAAGATGGGGTAACCAACCCTCGTGGGACGTCTGGGCGGTTGCAAACGAGAGAGGGGGGAGTGTGAGTCTACCAGGGCTCATCACTCTTCTTAGGATGGCGGCGGAGGAGCTGGTCAACTGATTGGCCAACGGCGGCATCCACAACTCCAGTCAGCAGGAGCTACCTGGTTTCCATGGTAAGGTCGGGACCTTGGAATAGAGATGGCGGCGGATGAGCTCTTCTTTTAGGGCCAACGGCGGCGCTCACAGTCTGCAAGAGGCTACCGACACCGGATCCCTCCGGACCCCTTTGTCCGGGGGCTAAACAAATGGACCTGTCCTCCCAGTTGGAGGTTGTGCGTGGGGTTAACTTCCTCACCACGTAAAAAGTAACGAGTTGAGAAGCAACAATATGCCTCGGATACGGATGGATTTACTGTTGACGACCCCAGCAAACGGAATAAGGACAATGACTTTCGGTTCTGCACGTGGAATGTGAGGTCCCTGAACAGACCACGTGCAGCCGATGAACTCGCGGAGGCCCTAGACTGCTATAAAGCAGACGTTACCGCAATCCAGGAAGTGCGATGGGATGGGCCGGGCAAAAAGAGGATGAAAAACTGCGATATCTACTACGGCGACTGTTACAGAGAGCGAAGGCAGCGATTATTTGGATGTGGATTTGTTGTTCGAGGCAGACTTAGGCAAAAAGTCTTAAGCTTTAAGTACATAAGCGAGCGCCTCATAACAATCCGCATCAAGGCTAAATTCGGCAACATCAGCCTAATCTGCGCCCACGCCCCAACGGAGGACAAAGATGACGATAGCAAGGATGACTTCTATGATCTCCTAGAAAGAACGTACGATCAATGCCCCAGCTACGACACCAAGATCGTTCTAGGAGATTTCAACGCTAAGCTGGGTAAAGAGGACATCTTTGCTAGAGTCATCGGTAAACACAGCCTGCACGACACCACGTCCGAAAACGGACTCAGGCTGGTGGACTTTGTTACGGGGCGAAACCTCTCTGTAGCTAGCACGCGGTTCCCACATCTCAACATCCATAAAGGGACCTGGCGGTCCCCTGATCATTCAACCGTCAACCAGATTGATCACGTTGCGATCGACGTCAGACACTCCTCCAGTATTCTTGATGTCCGAACGTTCCGAGGCGCCAACATCGACTCGGACCATTTCCTTGTTGTAGCCAAGGTAAGGACCCGGATATCGAGAGAACAACGGAGTCGAGGAAGACAACCACGGTTTGACGTCGAAAAGCTACAATCGCAACAGACTGCCAGGAACTTTGCCGATCGAGTCTCCCTGAAACTCTCCGAAAGTTCGACGCCGCCTGCACTAACAATAGACGAAGAATGGAAACGTTGTCAAAGAGCCATCAGAGAAGCCGCTACTGATGTGCTGGGTTTTACACCACCACCTAGGAAAAACCCCTGGTTTGACAACGATTGCAGGCAGGCACATGCAGCAAAGCAAGAAGCCTACCGGGCAACGCTGCATCGAACCACGAGAGCTGTTCGTGAGCTCTACGAACAGAGAAGAAGGGAAGAGAACCGGCTTCTCAGGAAGAAAAAGAAAGAGCACGAGAAGCGCGCGATCGAGGAGATGGAGAGGTGTTATGGCAGGAATGATGTCCGAAAGTTTTACCAAAGGGTAAAACTTTTATCGAATGGATATAAAGTTCGGACAGAAGCTTGCCGGGACGAAAATGGATAGCTAGTAGTAGATTCGCAGTCGATACTGAGAATTTGGAAAAATCATTTCTGCAGACTGTTGAACGGCGATGAGGACACAAATACCGCTGTCAGGCAGAATGTTCCACTCAACACAACGGACGATGATAGAAGAGAATACCGTCCCCCCGACCTAGACGAAGTCAAGATAGCGATATCGAGACTGAAGTCTAATAAAGCTGCTGGTGCAGATAGTCTGCCCGCCGAAATGTTTAAAGCAGCTGGAGGTGATCTGGTAGGGCGCATGCACCAGCTCATCTGTAAGATATGGTCGGAGGAAAGCATGCCCGATGAGTGGAATCTCAGTATCGTTTGCCCGATCCACAAGAAAGGAGACCCCTTTGACTGCGCCAACTATCGAGGGATAAGTCTCCTTAACATCGCCTATAAGGTCTTCTCTGCCGTTTTGTGTGAACGCCTGAAACCATTCGTGAACAAACTGATAGGTCCTTACCAGTGCGGTTTCAGGCCCGGGAAGTCCACCATCGATCAAATTTTCACACTGCGGCAGATCCTGGAGAAGACCCAGGAAATGCAGATCGACACACACCACCTATTCGTCGATTTCAAGGCCGCATATGACAGCGTGCATAGAGACGAGCTATACAGCGCCATGTCTAGTTTTGACATTCCTGCTAAACTCGTCAGACTGAGCAGGATGACGATGGAGAACTCTCGCTGCTCCATCAAGGTCGGTAACGAACTCACCGAGACCTTCAATGTCAAAAAAGGTTTTAGACAAGGCGACGCGCTGTCATGTGATTTCTTTAACATCGTTCTTGAGAAGATCGTGCAAAACTCACTGGCCAACACAAGAGGCACGATCTTCCAAAAGTCCGTTCAACTGCTAGCCTACGCGGATGACATTGACGTGATTGGGCGAACACAGCGAGCCGTCAATGATGCGTTTGCTGGCATTGAAACGGAAGCGGCTAAAATGGGTCTGGCGGTAAACGAGGGCAAAACAAAGTATATGCTGTCATCGAGAAAGGACGCACAACATCGACGACTTGGCCAGAACGTCACCATAGGCAGCTATAACTTTGAGGTAGTAAAGGACTTCGTCTACCTTGGCTCCGCGGTTAACAGTACAAACAACATCAGTACCGAGATCAAACGCAGAATTACTCTTGCCAACCGCTGTTTCTATGGGCTCAAAAGGCAATTGAGTAGTAGAGCCCTCTCTCGGAAGACCAAGTTGACTTTGTATAAGACCTTGATCATCCCAGTCCTGCTTTACGGTGCAGAGGCATGGACAATATCCCAAGCGGATGAACAGTCTCTTGGTCTTTTCGAGAGAAAAGTTCTGCTTGCGATCTTTGGTCCTGTTTGCGTTGATGGCATTTGGAGGAGAAGATTCAACCACGAACTGTATGGGCTGTACAGCGACATGAGTCTAGCCAGGCGTCTACGGATCCAACGCCTAAGATGGCTAGGCCATGTAGAGCGTATGGACAACTTAGCTCCGGCCCGAAGAGTCTTCGACTCTGAGCCTGTGGGACAACGCAACAGAGGACGTCCACGAACAAGGTGGCGCACACAAGTCGAGGGGGACCTCTGCCGGCTTGGTGTGCGAAACTGGAGACAGCTGGCGAAAGATCGTGCTGGCTGGAGAGGCATGTTGAGTGAGGCCCAGGTCCACCTCGGACTGTAGCGCCCTAAGAAGAAGAAGAAGGATATGTTGGTGGAACATGAAATGCATTTAGTAAATGATTTGAATCCATTTGACACCCTGTACCTCAACAGGTTGAAGTGCCACATTGCACGGCAAGTCGAAGACTATGCCTGTGGGTAGTCATTCCGGTGGCCTTTAACAATTCACTTGGTATGGAATGGTGATTGGTCTTGATTGAATCCATACAGCATTAGCTGCAGATAGTTGTGAGCGGCAATGCATTTTCGTTAAGGATGTTTTCCTTAGAGTTTTGATTTTCAACCTGTCAGCACTGATCGGAGAGTCAATTGAGAGTTGATTAGTTGTCAGTATGCTTTCCCATTCCGCCGTGAATAGGCCCTTGCACAGTGATTTAATTTGCATGGGAAAGGCTGTCAAATCTCAAAATTTCATTCTGAATAATAGCAGAGAAGACAAATAGTTAGAAAAGTGAGTAATTTTATATATTATTTAATTTAATTAAAGGTTAAAGTAATGAATTCAAAATATTCTTAGGCAATGTCGATTTTTGTGTTTTTTTTTTCAAATTTTTTTCATTAGAAAGCAAAGATTTTAGACAAAACCTGCGTTGAGATCCTACAATGGTTTGGGCAGTGTGATAAAGGAGTCCTTAAAGAGTAACTTCGATTTTAGACAAAACCTGCGTTGAGATACTACAATGCGTTGGGCAGTGTGATAAAGGAGTCCTCAAAGGGTAACTTCTTTTATCATTTCAAGCTCTGGGTAACAATCTTCTTTCACATCAAAAACCTTAGCTTCTTCTTCTTCTTCTTAGGGCGCTACAGTTCGAGGTGGCCCTGAGCCTCATTCAACATGCCTCTCCAGCACGATCTTTCGCCAGCTGCCTCCAGTTTCGCACACCAAGCCGGCCGGGGTCCCCCTCGACTTGTGTGCGCCACCGTGGACGTACGTGGACGTCCTCTGTTGCGTTATCCCACAAGCTCAGAGTCGAAGACTTTTCGGGCCGGAGCTAAGTTGTCCCTACGCTCTACATGGCCTTGCCATCTCAGGCGTTGGATCCATAGACGCCTGCCCACACTCATGTCGTTCTGGAGCTTTTTAAAAATAGCTTTTTGGGTCTACCTTAATAGTTTGGCGACTTTTTTTCTTCTATTTCGTCCTGTGAAGACTTGAAGTTTTCGAGGCAATCAAGCCAAACCCTATTTGCAGATAAAAATTCGTTTCTTTTTTTGCCTACCTTCTATGAAAGGACTTACAAAGCGTATTTAGCTTTTTCTTTGCGTCTAAACTTTCAATTTGGTAAGTTTCCTTAAAAATGGCCCATGTTTCATTAATTTTGGCAACACTGCGACCTTTCTTCGCCTTATGCCAAGTATTAAAAATATTAATGCGCTTGACCATACTCCAAGAATCTAAAAAACAACGAGGAATATTGTGTTTTACTTCGGGTCAAAATTTTACGATTTGCGCAAGTTTGCGCAAAAAAAGTAGTAAATACTTTTAAAAAGGAAAGATAGCTTTAAATTAGTGTATATAAATTGTCGTGAGATTTTATGGGAATTTGATGTTTCGGCTCTTCAGAAAAACACCTTCCATAGAGGTCAAATTAATAAAAAAAAATTTTTTTAAGAAAATTATTTAAAAGCTGTCGTTAAACATAATTTTTTATTATTCCATTACATTTTTTCCAAAATAAACTTTGAAAAACAGACCAAAACTGGTTAAACCGCAATGCCGTATTTTCAGATTAACGTTTTTTATAAAACTGCAAAAAACACTCAACTTCGTGACGCTACTGACTGCCCACTACTAATTTTAGAGAAGAAACCTTACTGCCACTTGGTTCTCCTGTTATCATAGATAATAAGTGCATTGAAAAATTTTAGTTTGTTTAACCTTGAAATTTTGACTTTTGGCCTATGGGAGAAACCACTGTGCATCGGTGAAGTGGACCTGTAATTTTGTACCGACTCCAAATGGAAAACTTGAGAAGCTTTTCTTGGCAATAACACTCTTTAAGCATTTTCGGAGACTCAAGATGGATGTGCGAACCCATGGGAGTCGACGGCTTACCGACTATGCTACAGCGGCCAGATTGTAACTGCATTCGTTTCAAGGTAAATTGTTTACAGCTCGTCATTGGGCCATAATTGTTTGCAAATAAATTTTTCAAACGTGGCTACTATGTTTCCAGTATTCTTTTCTGGAATAATCCGTTACTAATATTAGTTTTATGGAATATTTCAGTAACACGTACTCTAGTTTATCCATCCATAGGCATATTCAGTTCACTTAAACCTTCCATAGACGGTCAGACCCGATCCTAGCTAGATGAGCGCCCTGTGCAAGACCTCTGCTTAGCTGGGTTTGCTTATTTTGGGTTTCTTGATTCGTTATTCTCCTCAAATGCTCTCCTAAAACCAAATCAAATAAAGCTACTACTTCAACAGGCTGTAAAAAGTTACGATTATTAAGCTCAAACAACACTTCAGAAGTTCCTCGAAAAGCTAATGCTTGAGAACCAATAAATTTAATTAAAGTAATTAGTGTTTGCAAAACAGCTCTCTAATACTTTGTTTCAGTTTCGATTGAGGTTTCAAAAATTGGGTCTATTGTTGTCCCCGACCTCAAAAAATTTTCGAAAACTTCCACGATTTAAATGTTGCATGTGAAATAAACTACTTTCATGACGTTTTAAAATTACACTTAAATGCGGTCGGTTGGTATATACTGTATCTGTGCTTAACAAGGCTTGAGCATTGTTCCTTGCAAATAAAACACAAACAAAATTATAAAGAATAGAGTTTCCTTGGCAATATGTACATAAATTACCCAGAAATAAAATATAATAGAAATTGTTTTTTAAAACTTAAATTTTTCAAGACGAAAAAACTAAAACATATTTTTTTGTTTTGAGATACACTCAATTTTATGAGGTACTGTATATGTCCGTACTTAACTCATTCACCTTTCAAACAAATATGCATAATAAGTAAATTTCATGCATAATAAGTAATTTTCTTTCAGAAATAAAATCTGCACCTTCTCACTCAAATGATTCCATAGGAACTGAGAATTGAGGTTATTATTTTGAGAATTTTTCCTAAGGAAATATTTGAGCACTTGTGCAAGAAATTATCCTGCACAGTCGTGTGAACAGGTGAAATTATCTAATTTGTATTATTAGAAAATAATTGCGTTTAAAAAGCATTTAGAAATGCATAGGTAGCTGATTGGACGAAATTTTATGAAAGTCAGTATATCGATAAATTTAATTTTGTTTGTTTAAGCTTACACTGCGCCCCAAGCACTTGGCGCCCTGTGCATTTGCACATCCTGCACATACATATGGTCGGGCCGGCCCTGCAGACGGTACCAGGTTATAACCATTTGCAATCTCGCGGTATTCTCAGTGTTATTAAAATTCTAAAATCACTTCCATTTCGCCCGTCGTCTTCGTTTGCGTACGAATACCCCAACGACATTCAAATATACTAGATTTTGGACCTTATCTAAGTTCCTCTACGCACCTGTCTGGCATGTCATCTGGCACCATACCACCGAAGGATAAGAAATAATTGGGCTAACAATCATCGCGATGGAAATGGGGCTTACCGATAACGATATATGCAGGGGCTGTGGTGACGAAGAGGAACAAAAGGACACTCCTTACACCTATGTGCGTCAGCTCCCCAGCCTCTGCCATTATCTTGAAGAAATAAGAAATAGACCGCTTTCCAATCTTAGCAGTTTCGCAAGAAAAGCCGAATGCCTGGATACCACAGATTAATTTAGCCCACGACGTGGATGTAAGGCTTGAGGTTCCCCTTCGGGCAACACAATGGGTCCATTAGGACCTAAGTGTAGCGTGGATTTCTACCTCCATACCCATCAACTTAACCTGACCTAGCAATCATCGTTTACATCAAATACGCTGACCTCGGTGATATTCCTAACCGGTGTCCGCTTACCCGTACACTGATGTGACAGCCTTGTCGCCCTCCGAATCTTCAAACAACTACCGTACTCATTTGCAGCAGAAATGAAGATTGCACATTTTTAAGTTTAAACTTATGGCAGTGTACCCACTCTGGTCTAAGTGCGTGTCTTCCACCGAGGCCCTGTGAAAATCTTCCACTTGCATGGATTCAACTATTGGATAACTTAATCTGAATAAGAATTATGCTGTTTCATCAACTCATTCTCAGTCTTCTCTTTAGTCAAAAAGTAAAAATATAGCTAAACCCTAGTCAAACCAAGACGTTCTTCAGATTAATTTAAGTTTTCTCCTCAGCAACGAGCTTCAGACTTCTTTCACCCCACGAAACCGTTTCACCAACAACTGCTTACAATATGCGAACATACACGCTCTCGTTGTCAAAGTTTGTTGCAGAACAAAGTCCAACCCCCTCAAGCACTCGCAATTCAAAGTAAATGCCACCAGCTGTTCGAGCTTGTTACCTTGTGCTTCGCTCTGACGACGATTGATGGTTGCGGATAGCTGAAGCAACATTCGAAAACGCTCTTCAGCGCTTGTTGATTACGTCGCCCCCTACGAACCGTATAATTGATGGTCTTCCCAGTAACCGTCTAACTGCTCAACTTCCACATGCCACACCAAAGCACACTTTAATTGGATCCATCCGCTTCCTGCGTGCCCCTCGTCTGAGGTGTGCGCACCAGAGTGTGCTGAAAAGTTGGCAAATTTAAAATTAAATTAAACGCGTTCCAACCCCATCCAAGGGTGTATCTCCACCAGCGCCTTCCGCTCATGTATTCATGTCATTTTTGTTCCCAGGAGTAGCTCCCTGCCAGGATCCTCTTGCAAATGTGATGCTGGAGGGGGAGGACATTCCTTTCGAATTGCACAAGACAGGGTTACCCACACGAATTCCCGCCACCCACAAGCACCCGCCCGTCGCCCACCAGCCTCGGCGCCCCTGAAGCTATTGAAAAAATCATTGTGCCTATATCCAGGCCCACATGGTCTATGGATGAGCGGACCGTCTAGTGCAATTTACAAATTGCTGCATACAGTGCATTTCGCTGAAAGGTGCACCCCCGAGGGATTTTCATAATTATGTACCGGTGCAGGTGAGTGTTCGGGCATGGAATGAATATGTGCAATCACGCTGGCACCAGCATACCCAACGCTTTGCCATTATAGCAGACGATGGCGACGCACTGGCGGCACAGTGTAACACTCCACACAAAGGCAGCCATGTCCTGGAAGGCCGCAGTCATGTGTGGGTCCTCCATTCAGGAGGCTTCTGGTTTAAAGCGAACATAATGGATGTGCGAGAATTAATTTAAAATAATTATTTAGTCGGAGTTGGTGCTTAGTTGGTTTAATTTAATTTTGTTGGCACTCCAGCGGTGGCGGGGGGCTGGATGATATGGCATTCTGTGGGACCAGACAAATGCTTTTGAACTGAGCGGAGCGAATGGAGTACAGCTTTATTCTGTAAGCCTTTTCTGTTGAACGAGAGGTATGGGCTTAAGTTACAACAGCAGTCATTAAGGGCATCCTTTCAGAGGCTCATTATGTAGAAACACGTGAAATCATGAGGAATGCTCCCTATTTCAAACTAGACAATGAAGCTTGAGTGTGGCTATACAGTATTTATCAGTCAACGCATCCTGGAGTGCATGTCTTGTCGTAGACATCAAAGCTGTTTCTATTCGTTCAAAAGGAACATGTTAATTTGTTAGTTTTGATCGCGAACTGATGATGAATTCAATTCAAAGTTTTCGCTCTTGTTTCGCCGATATGGGGACCGATTTTAGAGCTCATCTGTTGACACTCAAGTGATCGGAAAAGAAATGCAAGAAAAATTATAACTTTTTGCAAATGGATGGAATAGTCCTGATTTTCTGTAAGCAACGGAAAAGAATTAAATGATTCATCACCAGCAACGCTATTTAACATCTTAAGCACAATTTTTTCGAAAAGATCTTAATAGCTGAAGAGTTTTGTTGGTTGAGGCCAAGGTCCACCTTTAGCGCCAAAAGAGAAGGAAATTATAGTTGGCCAACTTTACATATTCTGCTTCGTAAAACACAGAATTGGAAGAACTAGTCTTCCTTGAGGCCAATTGCTTAAATGGTCTAGTGGAAAACGTCATACACACCTGATCAAAAAATAGATACACCCTCATTCACCTTACATTTTTCGTCTTTAGTGTTGCACAATGAAAGAAATGGTTAAGGTTCGCAAAAAAGACTAATATATTTTTATTCTATACACTTATTAAACATTTAAAACATAATAATAATTTTTTTTATAAAGATTAAATTGTGTTAGCTTATAAAAATCGAGAAAAATAGATACAGTTTAATTTTTTCCAAAATATTTAAATGAAGAGCTAAAATGCTTGTTGTGAATGTAATGGCGCCGTGGCGTACCCACTACGCGTCGACTCCTACGCTCGATGTTGTCGGTTCGATTCCCCAAAAAAAAAACACCAAACATTTTTTTCACGGCTCCACCTCTTTGGAGTCACTGACAATGCGCAAAGAGTATAACTGTCTAGAAAAACCTTCTCAATCTCGCCGTTCCGAGTCGGCATTACACTGTAGGTCCCCTCCACTTGTGAGAGAACAATAGCACGCACAACACGAGTGGTTGGCTGAGAAGCTAGGCCTAGATCCTACTCGGACTGTAGCGCCGCCATTATTATTATATTATTAAAATGCTTGTATATTTCAGCTACAAAACCAATTACACTAATACCCTGTGAAGTAATCCTTTCCGGCATAATACTTGACATGTCTCTACTGGTATTTCATAACAAGTTATTTGAACAAATTATCACTGTTTGTCTGTATTGGTAAATATTTGCTCAAGCAATTTCTTCTTTAGATGCGCCCACACGTTTTCAATAGAGTTTAGGCTGAGAGATTGACTTGGCCAAGCTTATAGTTCGATTTTGTTGTGAACAAAGCATTTTTTTACTAGTGTGGAAGAATGCTTTGGGTCGTTATCCTGCTGAAAGACCCAGCGCAGAGGCATGGTTTCCTTAGCGTATGATGGTATTGCCATTTGCAAAATGTCTTTGTACTCGGCTGCCGACATATTGTTTGTAGTCTGGAATATTAGACGAACATCGTTCTAAGAAAAACATTCCCAGACCATTATGTTGCCGCCTCCATGTTCCACTGGATTTTTTATACAACGGTTATGGAATTCCTTGACTCTTCATTCTTTTCACAGTCATTTCCAAAAAGATTACCCTTCGCTCAGCAAAATATTTCGTCATTTATTTTCACCGATATCGCTCGTCCAATTTGCATGTGTCATGGCAAACTGTAGCATTATGCCCAATATATTTTTTTACTAGCGGAACTTTCCTAGCTATTCGTCCGAGAAGTTTGGGTTTTTGTAAGCCACCACGAACTGTTGGATCACTAACGATGTTGTCAATTTCTGCGGAAATCGCCTTTGATGACTTAAAAGTGTCACTTTTTGATAACAATATTATATAGCGATCATCCGCTGGGGTCGTTTTTTTCGATGTCTCTTGCAATTCGTTTTGGTGTGCGGATTTTAAAACATATTGCGCAAAGTAATGTGACCGTCCCACACATTTCGCGATTTCACGCAAAGATGTTCCTTCTTTTCTGTGTGAAGGAACCAAAACAGTCTCTTCTGTAGTGCAATGACTATTTCGGGCCACGGTTAACCTAAAATGTTTATTTCCTTCTTCTTAATTGATACCAAGCCATTAAAATTAAGTATACTAAAAATTTTTGACAGAAAACTCGCAAAGAAAATAATGATATAATTGAATATTGATCACAATCTGAAGTGTATCTATTTTTTTGATCACACGATTTTTATGTGCTAACACAATTTAGAAAAATATCTGCTCAGGGTCTCCGAATCCAAATCTTCTGATTCAAGAAGAAGTGAAAGACCGGATTCCGGTATAAGGTTTTATAATTAAGTGATTAAGTTGGTTAAGTGTCTGCCCCAAGTTCGACGGGTCCCAGGTTCGAGTCCCAGTGAAATCGAATCTGGTCCACTCACCATTTGCCGTTGGGATCAAATTAACCGCACTGGAGTAGGTTGCTACCTGGCAGTACAATGGACCAGTTTTCAGTCAGAGTATTTAAAAAATCTTACAAAACAAAAAATGATCGACAACTTAGTCTTGATGACTGACAGCTGCGTGTCCGGGATGTCAAGGATGGAAGACAGCATTAGTTTAGGTTCAGACCCGTCATTATCAAATGATCCGAAAAGTAAGTAAAGTTGAGCTGTTTAACTTTAAACAAAAGATTCACACTTTCTTTGCCCTACTTTTCAAGAAAACACTTTCAATTATTAATTAATAATAATAATCCGCTGGCGCGTTTGATAACGACAATTGCCTCTCGGTTGACTGCAACTGACTGTGACTGACTGTGTCATTTGTTCGTTCGTTATGTCTTTATGTCCGTGGTTCCTTCGTTGTTGAGTGAGTGAGTGTATGTGTGTGTATATATGTTCGATCACCTGTTATTCCGCGCGATCTATGCGGTACTGGCGCGTGTGTGGTTTATGTACTTCTCAGTTCTCTATAATGCGTGCTGTTTGGTGTGTATACATTGATATCTATTTCTGCTGCGGCGGTGGTTAGCTGTCGCCTGGTGGCCTGAGCAAACAGTTATCCTGTCGCGTGTTTCATGTGTACTGTTCTGTAGTTCGTAGGGTAAATGTCTGTCTGTATGTCCGTCTGGTCCCAATGTATGAAATCTTAGATAAGAACAGTTGATAAATTTGTCACAGATCCGAAGTAAGTTCTATCAAAGAAATGCAACAACGATAGAACCAATACGTCTTCAGTTAAAGTAGCCCTAAACGACGAACATGCTCGCCGGACTTGCTCGTGCTTGCCGCATTTTCGTCGAGTATGGACTGATTCGCAAGCCGCTCGCTGTTGGCGAAAAATTTCGATTTTGTCATGTTCGTTGGCTGTGATGTTCGCCGTGTAGGGCTATGTTCGCGAGCAAACCTCATTTTTGCTATGAACGTCGCGGGGGCATATCTCGGCTTAAGCACAATGTCAACAGTCAGCCACGATTTTATAGAGAAATTCGCCGCTTGCGCTTGCTTATCACACATGTTGACGGTTTGAAGAAATTAATGTTCGCAAAATGTGTTCGCCGTGTTCGATAACACAAACGAGCAAAGTTCGGCGAGCATGTTCGTCGTTTAGGGCTATGTTGGTATGTTTATATTCTACTCTTAAAGTATTTACAAGATATTTTATAAAAATGTTTTTTTTTTTAGATTTGTGACAATAACATGCGAGCAATTGATTCTCGATATCCATATTGTATATTTTGTTCTTCCAGTTTCGGTGCTGTTTTTTTATTCCTTCCTGTTCTAATATAAAACGAAAATACAAACTTTTATTGTGGTTTGCATACAATTTAATATTAAACTATTTTTGCTGTACTTTATCCGTGTTTTAATAGTATTTTTGCAACAAATTCACAGACTTAACTTATTTTATCAATAGTTCCGACAAACATTTTTCTTCGGAGGATAATTTAATTTTATGTCAGATTTCCGATTCATTCGGATCCTATGACAGCTTTGTTACTAATTTCGAAATTTTCGTACGTCAAAGTTACGAACCCTCGTTCCGATGGAATCGTATGATACCGATATACGAATTCCGAACGCGATCGAGGTTACGACGGATCCTATGATAGGGGTGATAAACTCGGCAATAATAATGTTCTACAGATTTTTGCCAGACAAACGTTTCTAATAAAAAATTCAAACTTCGTCATCACGGTTCGGTTAGTGTAGAAGTCCTAGTCTACCACGGACCACAAGGATCGATTCCCTAATTAAACATCACACCCAGTCCCTGAAAGTCTCTCCGTATCCTTGAATCTCCCAAATAGACTGCATTCCCATCAACCAACATTAAAGCATCCTTTAGGCCCCTACGCAAAATGGATCGTTCCCCATTAAACGACTGCCAAAATCAAGATATACGATGCTGAAGAAATATAGCCGCACTATCGTAAGAAACGCACATAAGTTCTTTTGAATATTTTACGCAAACACCACCACCCACCCGCACTGAACAAGCTTTTGCATAAAATTTTAATGACTCCAACCCTTTCATGAGCAATTTGAAGTTCAAAACAAAAACATTTACTCCACCACCATCCCCGGCCACATCTCATGCAGCAGCAGTTGCACCATGTTTAGGCGCCCCTCCTTGGGACGCCAAATGCATGGCAGACTGGAGGAAAATGCCATTCTTCTGGCACTTGCCTCCGAGGACGATCCTTTGTGACATGTGCTTGTGGCCTGTTGGAAACAAAACATTCCCACACATGTGTGTTCCGACAGTCTCCTTATCCTTTTATGCATAAGAAATGAGAACCACGACCAAGGAGCCAGCACTGCAGTAGCAGTACATAATCCTCTTTATGAATGCACAAGACACTGGGAAGAAGGACACTGTGCCAGCTAGCTGTGTGCTGTATGAATTGCGAAACTCATTAGTTCTCTCCAGTTTCACCAGAGGAGAGCGGCTGTTGGAGGGAAAACTCGTTACATGCGTCTTGGGGATGGGCTGCTGCGTCCCCATGTTTAGTAAACTCGCCCGCAGAATTTCCTCTTTTGTTTTGTGTTTCTGTGCACAATTTTGTGGCACAATTCGCTAGTGAAGCTTGTTCTGTGCGCGGAGGGGTGGACTTTTGTTGCAACTGGATGATAATTTGAGATGCTTAATGGCGGGTGGAATGACAGGCGCGTGACAAGGGCACTGTTTGGTTAACACAGTTTGCAGTTGCCACTGAAGATGACCGAGGATCGTGAGCAATGGGTTTCGGTGTCGTTAGCCACGACATTCTGTAATGAATGTCCTTCACTTCTTGGAAATGCGGTGGATGTGGGTGGCAATGATGACGCCGCTGACATGGCTTCGGTAGAAATTATGACTTCCTTTTTGTCATTGTCTTAAATTGATCGCTGTTCCATGTCAATGCATTGTTTTCTTGATGTCAAACTCGAAGACTTTGATCGATTGGTGATTAGGGCGACGTTCTGCTTGTTGTTGTGTAAACATCATTCTAAACATCTCTTAAAATTTATTTTTAAGTTTAAATACTAAAACTGGTTTATTGAAATTTATTGAAGTTTTTTGAAGAAAATGTAAGAGGTTACTTAATTAGCGGGCTCCCGACGCGTGAAGGGTCTCTGCCTGAGACACGGCAGCCTTCCATGCCCTGCGGTACCCAGGCCCGGTCCCAGCTAAATGAGCGCCCTGTGCAAGACCTGCGTTTATATACCAGCATCTTTCAAGCGGAAATTTATGCCACAGACAGATGCGTACAGATCAATCTTGAAAGGTGTATCTTAGTATTAATTGTTCTTTGTCTTAGCAATAATTGTAGGATAAGTCGAAAGACATAATTAAGTCTTAAGTTTAGCTTAGAGTGCCCGCCGAGGGCCAGTAAGATAAGTCATAACAAGTTAGTTAAGCTAGTTTTAGTCATTTTTGTCTAGCAAGTAAGGTTAAAATAAAGTCCTAATAAAAATGAAAAAAAAAAAATCAATCTTGAAAGGAACTATACCAACTGCGGCATTTGCATCATGCATCAAAATGAACAAGAACAACCTCCGTATCCTAACAAGCTTCCTAACGGGGCACTGTAGACTCAGGGAGCATCTAAGGAAACTGTGAGTATCAGAAGAAGGTCTCTGCAGATTTTGTGGAGAATTTAATGAAATTCCAGAACTGAAATGAAATTCTGCCATCCACCCAAGCAGAGGGGGTCGGGGAGGAAGGAAAAAGTGAAATTGAGACTTTGCTCCAGATAAGTGATTTATACTCGTATCCAACCTCTGCCATCAGTTATCGCCTCATCCTTGCCGCTTACATTTACACCATTCATTCGATTGCAGCACACTTGAGTGATTTAAGGGCAGGCAGTGGTTGAGTGTCTGCTGGGGAGGGCGAAAGGAGGAAGGAGCAAAGAGACACAGAGTGTAGAAAAATTGATTCACATTGGATTTGAAATAGTTTCCAGATGTCCTTTTCGACTACGCTCGATGGGGTGCAGTGGAAGAGGAAGCAGGGCACGTTCTGTAATATCCTGCTTAGCAGGATTTCTTCTTCCAGTCGAGTGGAAGAAAGAAAATGTGTAATGGAAAAGCGATGCAGTATCCTTATTTTCTATGCGAACGAGTGAAGCTGGTTACTTTCGCATGGAGTGAGCTGGAGATGCTTTGCGGCATCATCTGCAGTTGCATTAAATGTTTGTGAAGCCTGCAGTTGGTCGGAGAACGGAGATGGTTAGAGACTGAAGAGAATGTTTGTGGATGGGGCACTGCATAATTGGAAAACTTATAAAATTTAAATTTATTGCTGCAGACGAATGGGCAGCATTTTGAAAGTGCTGTACTTTATCTGAGAGTCAATTAAATGTTCAGATTCTATAGTCAATTTGGGAAATAATTGGTCTATGCTTTCGGCAGAAGCAATTATGACTAGAGTGGTTAGAGTTTTGAGGTAGATAAGGAGTTTCTCTACCTGAAGGCAAACGATAACTGCACAATAGTGCAAATCAAAGGTGGAATAGCCCAACCGTGTCTACTTCGGTTTGTCCAAAGAACATAGGTCAAAATCCTTGATCCGAAGAACGAAACAATTATTCTTATTTTTACTGCTGCTGTATGGAGCTGACAGCTGGACGATAAGCAGAACGAAAGAGCCAATTCTTGTTGATTTAGAAAGAAAATGTGTGTCCACGAGGGAGGCGAATGGAAGAGAAGACATAACCGCGAACACAACGAGCTGTACAATGATCCGTCGACTAAACTGACTCAATTATACCGAGCGCACATTAACGCTCTTCTTAAAAGACCATGTGATTCCGAACCTCCGGATTGAAAATGGAGGGTAGCAAAAACGTTTGGTCATTTGTTAAAAACATAAAGAATTCATTTACGTTCATTTACAGCTGGGATAGCTGTCAGCTCTTTACAAGGGGGCAATTTGTTTGCTGCGCATTTCGCGGCCAGCTCTGCGCTGCCAGATTCCACTTTGTTTCAGCCTGTACTTTTTTTTCGGAGGATTTTTGAGACACTACTTAACCAACTGCGCCATTCAATCGTTTTCCTCCTGTACTTAAGAGCGTCGACACATTTTCGCATTGTACAGTTGCAAGAGCAATAAAAGATCTCAAAGAACATAAATCCGCTGGCCCAGAAGGCATCCCCCTGATTCTTCTGAAGAGCTGTTCTTCTGTGTTGGCAAAACCACAGCGTAAGCTTTTTCATCTGTCATGCTCTTCTGGTATCTTTCAGAGTGGATGGAAAACAACATTTGTCCAGCCTGTAACTAAAAAGTGCAAATCTTCATCACCCTCCTACTACCGTCCCATAGCACTAATGTCTCTTCTTTCCAAGGTCATGAAAACGCAGATAAACCGTCAGCTTAAGAAATATCTTGAATCGCGGAAGCTTCTCAATGACCGGCAGTATGGATTCCGCAGCAACAGGTCCACTGGTGATTTGATGGCATATCTCACCGAAAGGCGGAATCAATCTTTTCACAATTTAGGCTAAAACAAAATCGTTGCGCTTGATATTTCAAAGGCATTTGACAGAGTTTGGCACCAGGCTCATTTGTCGGAAATGCATGCTTATGGTATTGATGAGTCTTTTCTTCTATGGTTTAGAAATTATATTTCGAACTGTTCAATTCAAGTTGTCGTGCATGGATTCAAGTCTGATAATCATCAAATAAATGCTGGTGTACCCCAAGGCTCTAATTAGACTCCTATTGTCTTCTTAATTTTTAAGGTTATGTCTTCAAAAACGGAGTCCTTATAATTTCGGTGTGCCCGTCCGTCCGGACAGATTGGGCGGAGGCTCCCGTGTAGATTAAGTTGGCATTGATATTTAAACATTGACGCACCCCATCGAGTGATACTGTATATCAATCGACTCATCTTTTGAAATGAGGTGGAGGTTTGCTTCAATACTTTTTGATCCAAAGTTCCATTTGAAAAATATGGAACTCCAAATTAATTCGTCAATTCAACTTCGTTGAGTACATTCATTCAAAATAATTTCAAGCATTCAGGCCCTAATAGTTTTCGAGATATTGATCAAAAATGGTCAACCATCTAAATGTTCAACAGAAATGTACACACACACCGCAGGCATAAGCAGTGATTGGATATGATGGAAGAAATTTTCTGTGTTAGATAAATTTGGATAGAGACATATGTAGGTATATATATATACATATGAACTATCCCATAACAAAGAAGGGGATACCAGACCACCATACTGCTTTTTTGGGACTTTATTTTTCTCGGGCTTACCGTAGGTTCATTCTATCACACTTTGGGCTTCGTACACATCTTAAGCCGTCTAATCCCGTCATGTTAAGCTTCAGTTCATCTGAAAAATTTAAAAAATCGGACTCAAAAGTGAAAATTTCTCCATTTGACAACAGTCAGCCGTTACAGGATTTCAAAAATTTTAGGTAAGCATGTAGAAGTAAGTGTGGTGGTCTGGTGCTGCTTTTTTAGTCATGGAATCGTTTAAATTTGCAACTTTTACGACATAATAGATCGTTGTGTATACAGTGATATACCACAGAACGTGATATTGCCCCGCTCAGTAGAGAGAAAGGAATTCAAATGGATTTTTCAACACAACAACGATTCAAAACACACCTCTTCTGACCTTAAATCCCTTAGATAATCTATTAAAAATGATATACCCAAATAAGACACCCAAATAGAGCACCTTTTGTTAAACCTAAAACGGCTGTTATCAGCACTTTTATTGATTCTATGCCTTGAATATATGCAGCGGTTATCAAAAACAATGGATACTCACTCAAGAACAAAGAAAAATATTGAGCAAAATGTCTATACGGACTATTTGGTGCTATTGTTTTGTCCGATACTGTATATATATGGATATTTGTTTGTTTGTATGTATGAATGTAGTAATGAATACTGGATTTGGTTGTAGTTAGAAGAAAATTCAACTGAAATAGTTTGGAAACGTCATCTGATATTCAGAAATCATCCATCAATATTATTTGATGGAAACTTCCCCGTGCGAGTACAACTCGCACTTGCCCAGTTTATTGCTGTTTACCGCGGAGCCGAGGTAGACGAAGTCTTTAACTACCTCAAAGTTATAGCTGGCAAGTGTGAAGTTCTGGGCAAGTCGTCGAAGTTGTGCGTCCTTTCTCGATGACAAAATATACTTGGTTTTGCCCTTATCTACCGCCAGACCCATTTTAGCCGCTTCCGCTTTAATGCCAGCAAACGCATTATTGACGGCTCGCTGTGTTCGCCCAATCACGTCAATGTCATCCGCGTAAGTCAGCAGTTGTACGGACTTTAAGAAGATCGTGCCTTTTGTGTTGGTCAGTGACTTCTCAAGAACGATGTTAAAAAAACCACATTACAGCGCGTCGCCTTCCCTAAAACCATTTTTGACTCTAGACCTTTAGTGACTTCGGTGAGTATGTTACCGACCTTGATGGAGTAGCTAGAGTTCTCCATCGCCATCCTGCTGAGTCTGACGAGTTTGGCACACATATCAAAACTAGGCATGGTGCTGTATAGCTCGTCCCTATGCACGCTCTCATATGCGGCCTTGAAATCGACGAATAGGTGGTGTGTATCGATTTGCATTTCTTGGGTCTTCTCCAGGATCTGTCGCAGTGTGAAGATTTGATCGATGGTGAAATTCCCTGGCCTGAAACCACATTGATGCGGAGCTATCAGATTGGTGACGAAGGGTTTCAGACGTTCACACTGAACGGCAGAAAAAATCTTGTACGCCATGTTAAGTAGACTTATCCTTTAATATATGACCCAGTTAAAGTGGTCTCCTTTCATGTGGATTGAGTCTGCACAGTCTTATACGAATCTAGACCCAAATCCAAATGCATAATTGACTCTGGCGATGGCCAATTCCGCTGATTGGCGCTAAGTCAACATTTCAGGGTTGTCGATACTGTCCACTACGACGGCTATGTTTTCTTCATTTTTCACCAATCTCTGTCTGGTTAGTGGCTTAAGGGCCAACGGAGTGTACCCACGCCATGATGACGACCGATAATTTCCGCACGTTGGACAACTGTAAAACGATGAGTGATGAAATGGTGCCGTGAACGAAGGCCATATGAACTAACGCCATAATGGCGTTAATTCGCATTTGAAAGTGAATTAACGCCATAATCCACTTATGGCTTTAATTCACTTTCAAATTTGAACTAAAGCCATACATTAAATTGAACTAACGCCATATGGTGTTAGTTCACTTTCGAATTTGAACTAATGCCATACAATGTATTTGAGCTCTAAAGCGCGTTATATGTCCAATGTCCCACCATGATCGGACCACGTTTAGTTTCCAACCAACCTACCTCCCTTGCCCCTTACATGCATACATACATATGAGGTATGTATGGGGGGGCATGCTGCCCCCCTGCAACCCCCCTGCTTGGCCACATATGCAATTTGGAGTAAGTGCGAGTTTGATTGTATTTACTTTCTTTAAACTCATGCAAATCATGGATACACTCAGTCTCGCGCCTACTTCAAATCCTACATGTGGTCCAGCAGGGGGGTTGCAGGGGGCAGCATGCCCCCCCATTCCAACATTACTGCTTATACGCCGTAAACTTTTTTCCTACAAGACCATGTAAATAATGTAAATTATTGAGATTGATGCGAGTGACTTTAATTCAATTTCAAATGTGAACTAAGGCCACTTTCTAAAACGAACTAACGCCATATGGCTTTAGTTCAAATTTGAAAGTGAATTAAAGCCATAAGTGGATTATGGCGTTAATTCACTTTCAAATGCGAATTAACGCCATTATGGCGTTAGTTCATATGGCCTTCGTTCACGGCACCCCCTGCAACCCCCCTGCTGGATCACATGTAGGATTTGAAGTGGGTGCGAGACTGAGTGTATCCATGATTGGCATGAGTTTAAAGAAAGTAAAAAAAGCAGGGGGGTTGCAGGGGGGCAGCATGCCCCCCCATACATACCTCATATGTATGTATGCATGTAAGGGGCAAGGGAGGTAGGTTGGTTGGAAACTAAACGTGGTCCGATCATGGTGGGACATTGGACATATAACGCGCTTTAGAACTCAAATACATTGTATGGCATTAGTTCACATTCGAAAGTGAACTAACACCATATGGCGTTAGTTCAATTTAATGTATGGCTTTAGTTCAAATTTGAAAGTGAATTAAAGCCATAAGTGGATTATGGCATTAATTCACTTTCAAATGCGAATTAACGCCATTATGGCGTTAGTTCATATGGCCTTCGTTCACGGCACCGATGAAATGGCAAACCTCACTGAATATTTTGACAGTTAGATGTCATTGGACACTTTGCCAGCTACTGAAACATAACAATTGGAAAAACTATCATTGTTATCTGGCCACTCTTTGGCTTACTCACCAAACACAAGAGGGAGTCAGTTCTACGGGTAGTGTGGTTGATCTATTTTCATTCCAGTGTACCCTGTAATTGTAGAGTACAACCTCTTTTTCTTAAAGTGCTCAATCTGGCCCTCAATCTCTCCTTCTAGTATGAACTCTCCTTTTCTCTCTTCAGTCTTGGGCACCAATTTGGTTGAAGCTCGCCTGTCCTCTGTTGCTTCGATTCTCGAATCCTTTAGAGCACTAGGTTAGGTTAGGTTAGGGGGCTGCTACTGAGAATTCACCAGCACACTTAGACCATGTTGGGCCATTGTGATACCCACAGTCAGACTACTACCATTGATCGACCACTCCAGTGATAGCCGTTAAATTGATCTCAACCGCAAATGGTGACCGGACCAGATTTGAAAAACCGAATAAAAGCGTATTAACTTCGCTTTCACTGAGATTCGAACCTGGGACCCCTCTAACTTAGGGCAGGCACTTAACCAACTGCGCCATCCAGTCTTCTTAAAGCACTACTCAAAAATGAATTGCCTCGTATGGCAGCAGACACTGACCATCCTCAACATTTGATGGGTCTTATACTCTCTTTGGTTGAACTTCGCACACTTCCTGCATGATATGCTTTTACACATATGCCTCCCATAAGTTTCAAAGATTCGAGCACTTGACCTATGAAACCTTCTCTGTCGTGTCACCACAACAACAGATCCTCTGTCCGCCTTTAGTTAGAAACTTTCCCCCTGAATACTCTCTGGGTGCAAGCGTGTCTGCACACATTCCAGACTCAAGTCCCACTCAGAATCACTACTGCAAGTCCTGCATGCAATCTTTATTCCTCCCACTTGGTTGATCCCAAATTACACGACAATTTATGCATGAACCCGAACTTTAGCAGCAACCACCATAAGTCACTTTTTCCGCCTCCATTCACTCTCCAAACACCACTCACAGTGCACTCTCTCTAAACTTTTTCCTCATCTACCACATAGTCATAATCTTCCAAGACTTCCCGTTGAACATTATGACTTCCATGCCCCTCCTTGGCGCCTACCATCCCTTCTCTGAAAAAAACCGACATCTCACCAAGGCAGTCGAAGTCACCAGAACCACTAAACTTCAGCAAGAAACTCGGTTCACCAAAAACTATTTCATGAACTTGCCCAGGACGCTCCCTCTCACAGTCTCGCGCCAGACTCCTATCCACTGGCAGTCGCCTCTGGTCGTATGTGAAACAAATTCCGCCCCGCACAGGCCAAGAAACTTGTCTCGGAGAAGACTAAAATTGTTGCTTCCTGCATAAAAGATTATCCGAAGATAATTTGTTTTAATGACTCGAACTGCACTCGGCCGTCGTGTCGTGTCGTGTCCTTCCAACAGGACAACCGGCACGATGTGCACATGTGTGAGCAAAATATTAATCCGTCCAGCATGCACCACCGAGGGAATTTATTACTTTCCTTCAAGTTAATCCGATAATTTTTGTGGTATTCGTAAGAGTTGCCGCACAATATCCTTTTTGGCAAGTTTATCCTTTCGACGGATGGAGCGCCCAAAGCGAGTGGGAAACTTTTCGATTCATTGACTTCCCTCTGTAGCGCTGTCGCCTGCTTGTGTGGATCAATTCGCAATCCGGCGAGAAACAGAGGCGAGGCGAGTGCACTCTCTACCTGATGTCCTTGTCGTAGCAAAGCGCTTACAATTCTCTGCAACTGTCGCATTCACATTTGTAAATGATAATGTTTTCTGGCTGGGGGAACGGTGAATAATGCTCTTAAAGCCACCTCATCGTTTGCCTCCCCCCCTCCCCACTCATCGCTCACGGGGGAGAAATAAAACTGAAAGAACAACAGCCGCTGCATGAAGGGACACAGACGGCTCCTGGAAAGTTGTTTACTTTTCGGATTTTCCTTTCAATTTATGAACAACTGATGAGAAAAGTTCCGATTCGGGAGTTGTTTTTGTTTTTCCGTTTGTGTGCGTTTTCGGTGAGCGAAAAAGTTTTCGCTTTGTTTGCTGAGGTTATGTTTTCATAAAAGCGACGACGGCAATCTTTGTGATGAGAAGACAAATGGTGGGTTTTACTTTGGTAATCTTTTCAAGCTGCAACCACAAACAGATGGATGACTACTTTTGAAATAAAATCGTAGCACTTTCGGTGATGATGGTCCTCTTTGTGTGATGGATCCGCGAGAAGATTTGGAGCCAAGTTTATGATCAGGATCATTAGTGTGTTTGTCTCAACTGGACAGATTCTTACCAAGGAAACAATGCAAAAACGATTGCTGTGCTTGTTTACTTCCTTAGATTCTTCGGAGGGTATAAAACGTCAATAAATTTTGTCGAATCAGAGAGAATGCGTAAAATTCGACCTATGGCACCACTAGTAAATATGGTGAAGTTCGGCGTGAGGTCGAGGAATTGTTTGAGCGTGAGTACACTCTTTTGAATCTCAAGCCACCAACCAGACAGAAATTGGTGCCAAATGAAGAAAACTTAGCCATCGTAGCGGTCAATATTGAAGAAGACCCTGAAATGTCGATTCGAGGCCGATCAGCTGAATTGGACAGCGCAAGAAAGTCAACTCGACTTATTTTGGGGCTGGGCTTGGGCCTCAATATAAGATTGTGCTCACGCAAGAATTGAAGCCGAACGACCAGAGACAGTGCCATGAGTTCGCTGACTGGGCGCTGGAAATATAGGCCGGAGATCTGGATCTCAAAAAATCAACCTCTCGAGCGAGGCCCATTTTCGACTGTGGCTGTGTCAACAAGCAAAATGGTCGTTATTGGAGCGAGCACAACCCACAAGTGTTCGACCAAAGCATCCGCAAAGGTGCGGCTTATGGCATGGCGGCATCATCGGCCCTTATTTCTTTCGAAATGAGAAAGGAGACATCGTTACAGTCAATGGTCTACAGGTAAAGAGCGATGTTTACCGGCTTTCTGTGGCCAGAGCTGGATAGCATCAATACATCCAATCTGTTTTTCCAATAAAACGGCGCTGCATGCCGTGCAAGAGACGCAACGCTCGAAGTTGTTGAGAAATCTTACGGCGAGCGTCCATTAATTGGCTTCCGCGATAACGCGACTTGACACCACTCGATTATTTTCTCTTAGGCACAGTCAAGGCTTGGGCGTGGGGCCGTGGCGTAGTTGGTAGGCGCGTCGACTCCTACGCTTGATGTTGTCGGTTCGATTCCAGAAAAACCACCTAACATTTTTCACGGCTCCACCTCTTTCGAGTCACTGACAATGCTCAAAGCGTGTAACTGTCTAGAAAAAGCTTCTCAAACTCGCCGTTCGGAGTCGGCATTAAACTGTAAGTCGGAGGGGACTTACTCGTGAGAGAACAATAGCACGCACAACACGAGTGGTTGCTGACAAGCTAGGCCCAAGTCCACCTCGGACTGTAGCGCTGCCATTATTTTATTATTATTAACGTCAAGGCTTAAGTCTACGCTAACAAGATTTTTGAACAAATCTCAAATTATCGTTTTCTAAATGGTGAAAAAAACCAAGATAGCATCCAAATTCGGTTTTTCAAAAAATGTATGCAAATTCAGCGGAAAAGTTGACTCAGAAATGTTACTTTTGACAGTATTTTTTTGGCCAAAAATAGAAATTTTTTTATTTTCAAAATTTTGTCGATTTTGGGTATGAAAATGTATGGGAACAATTTGAAATAGGAAATGAAAAAGATCTAACCGGCCATACTTCACTGTTTTCCTGTTTTCTTTAGAAGGATTAAGTTCTGTATTCGAATGCAGCTATGTATGTCATATTGAAAAACATAGTGACGATAAAGACCATTATACGTTACAACTCCAGTCAAAATTGGTTATAACTATCTTCAAGAAATTTGGACGAATTTGGTTGTTCTAAGCGCTGTAATCGATAACTTCAACGGTGACCATCTAAACTGTGCCAATTACGGAGGAATAGTCTCCTAAATATCGATTTTTGAAACACTACTGGAGCACTCAGACTCAAAACTGGTCCATAGCACTGTCAGGTAGCAACCTACTCCAGTGCCGTTTATTTAATCCCAACGGCAAATGGTGACAGACCCAGATTCGATGTCACTGGGATTCGAACCTGAGACCCCTCTAACTTGGGGCAGGCATTTAACCAACTGCCCCAGCCAGTCAAGTTATCAATATTCTCTGCAGTCTTGTGTAGGCGCCTGATACCCTACGTCAACAGCCTATTTGGTCAATATCAGTACGGGTTCAGATCCGTCGTCGACCAGCTATTCAAATTGCGGATTTTGGAAAAGACACCGGAATTTCAAGTCGATATCCACCCTCTGTTTATCCATTTTAAGGCCACATATGACAGTATTTAGAAAGACGAGCTATACAGCGCATTATTTAATTTGAGCATCGCTGCAAAAATTGTCAGTCTTTGCAGAATGAAGGTGGGAATGCCCGTTGCTTCATCAAGGTCGGTAAACTTTCGGTCACCGAGACTTTTGATGTCATATGATGCCACACTATTATGTGATTTTTTTAATGTCATTCTTGAGAAGATCGTGCGTAACTCAATTGTCAAGACCAGAGACACGATTGTCCACAATAATATCAACCAGTAATAAACGCAAAACAAAAACAATAACATCTCAACAAGCAGTAAACTGAAACATATTCGAAATTATACGCATATTCTGAAAACATTTAGTAGTAGACTTCCTCCTGATATTTAAGACAAACTGTTTTTAGCTCAAGAAGCACATTCCGAATGGTTTTTGAAAACTTAAACATAGGTTGAGTTCGTAATCGCAACTTTAGCGCGGTACTGCAACGTCAAGCGTTCTTAATGGCAAACATTTGGCAATGATGCTTTGCATCACGTTCTAAAATGCAACATGAAAGCAACGATGTGCAAACAAAAGCAACGCATCATAGATTATTGTGATGCGATTAATTTTTTTTTTATTTTCCGACTCAATTGTCTCTTTTCTGTCTAAAATATATTGAAGTATGCTGCCATTGTAATTCCTAACATTATTAAATTGTTGAAAAAATCGTCCCCAATTTCTTTGACGTTTTTACAAAAACAAAGAAACAATTGAAACACACAACAATAAGCCGTTCCTAAACGCCAATCATATTAAAGCATCGCGATGCACCACAGCATTAAAAAATCGTTGCGTCGCATCACATAGGCAGTGATGCTAACGTGATACGCATTTTGTTGACGTTTACGAACTCAGCCATACTTGCTTCTGGATATGAAATCATTTAACTTTCATGATCTGCTGATGGTTTGTAGCCACATTCTGGTTTTGCGCTTTATCTTGTCTGCCAAAAGAAATAGAATCTAATTTTCTATGCAACAACAAATGAATATAAATATGAAAGGCAAGTTTTATATCCTTCTTCAGTTGTTCTGGCTCGGTTTGACGAGTTGCAAAAATCTATTTTTATTTACGCGTTGGTTTCTCATTTCTTGTAGTTTTTTTTAAAAAAGAGCTTTTTGGAGACCATGTCTATGTTGCGAGATTCCTCTGCAATTTTCTTTTGTGATTGCCTTTCGCTTTTCGGCAGTTTTCATGTTTCCATCTCACTCCTCCACGCGATTAGAAGAATACAAATGCACAGAATTGCTAGCAACTTATCTGCATGGGGTATCTCCCGCATTCTTCGACTCGCTTTACAATCACATTGCGAGTCTCTGCTTCAGAATTGCTAAAGATTGAAGATTGTTAAAGACGATTGCCTTACACGAGGCCTTACAGATTGCCTTACAAAGGCCCAAATCAAATAAGCCGACTCAGTTTGCAACTCGGTTTGCATCTCGGTTTGCATCTCAGCTTGCAACTCGGTTTGATTGAATTCCAACTCGAATTAATTCGATTTGGGACTACTCTAGAGTAACTAACAGTGCTTAGAAAATATAAAAGCCTTTCTATATTTTTTCCGCTCAAAGTTAACAGGAAATTGTCGGTTCCTTCAACTCGTGAGAGAACGAAACGAGTGGTTGATGTAGAATTTAGCTCCAATTCCACCACGAATCATAGCTCCACACGAAAAATGTGACTTCCCCTCCAATTCGAGACATACATTTTGTTTCCTCCATTGCTTGATCTTGAGGCACGAGATAAATCAAAAATCTTACTGAGATGTCTTATGATGATTTGATGGAATGACCAAGGAATGGACAAATCTTGACCTCAACAATTTCATGTGTCTCTTCTGATGGACGACGCGTGTCCAAAGGCTCTTCTGTGACAAGATTTCTATTCCTCTTCTGTCTATAACGCTGCTAAGCAAGACTCTAAGTGAATTGATCGCCTTGATTCAAACGAAAAGACGAATTATTGAAACACTCTCCAATACAAAGAGCAAAACAAAAGATCCCATAAAATGAAGCACCCATCTGCAGTTTATCACTGTCCTTAGCCACCTCTGACACTGAGTAACTTCCAGGGGAAATTAACTGTCGGACGTGTGCAGCAAACACAAATGCAGTTTCTCTGTTTCCAATTCGCATCTCCTGCATACAAATTCAATAGAATCGTCAATAGGGTAGGAGTACCTACAAAACACGTACGTATTTCAAGTGCTTTCATCTAACAACACCACACGGTATCTATAATCCGCACTTTCCACACCCAGGCAAACTCCACATAAACACCAACTAAATCCATGAATTCAATATCACACCACAACGTGCTGCTGTGTAACCCTGCCGCACAACAGGAGTACACTTCCTTGAGTGCATCGCATACGAATTAGGAGGTGCCATCCACACGATGTGCTACAATTTTTCCATCTCTACACAACCGTCGTCGCTGCCCACATTCAGACAGAGAGAGAGCGAGAGGGAGATCGAGAGAGAGGGAGAACCTAACATTTCTAAGCGCATTATTGGCCATTTCGTGTGTAATTCCACACAGAATGACGCCACCCACCTCGGGCCCTTACCGCAAAGCCCCCAGAGCAAGAACTGCATCCGGTGAGCACTGGACTGCATGAAGGGAGAACTTTTTTCACTGCAAACTCCGCACAAAAACGAATGTAAATTGACATTAAATGGACTTAGATGCAGTTATCCCGGTACTCCTTTGTCATCCCCTCCCCGCCACCCTCAGGATCCAGCAGAAGAAGCAATTTGCCTGTCTGTCACCATCAACCCATCTGCACCGCGCACACAGATCGTCTTATCCAATCGAAATGGAATGGAATGAAAGCCGTACTTAAGCCCCCAACCTCCACCCAGCCGCCGAGGGATGGCATCCTTCGATGGTGAACCATCAGGCGCATTTCCGTCGGGAATCTTTAACGAATTGGGGGATTACGAAGGAATTAGGAGGAACGCGACGTTGGAACGAGCAGGCGATAGCTGTTGCTTGACGGAACGAGCCAGCATAAGACGTTGGAAATTATATTTCAATCCTTTCTCCACACTACCCCGCGGATTCTTATCCCCTGACTAAATTCCGTGGAGATTGTGTGGAGCTTTTCCACAAGGATGGGGATTTTTCATTAAATTTACTTTCAACGCCTCCCCGCATGTCGGGTGCAACCAGACGCGCTCTGTTTCCCACTGGCGACTTTTGTGTGGCCCATCAAGTCGTTACTCATACTCGTAGCAAGGTCCTTAGGGTCCTGGCAGTCGCACTACAATATTTACGCAGCCGTTAACTTGTGGCAGGCGATTATTGTTTCGATAAAGTTTACTTTAGATATTCGCCATTATCCTTTGTGGCCGTGCAATGTGTGCCGCCGAGAAGGGACGAGAGGGAAAAAAACTAATTAAGACGACCTTCTCTGATGACTCATTCACAAACACGGAGTAGGGCAAAGGACTGCGGGACAAATGAGGCGAAATGAAGGAATTACTTTTATTCAATTAAGGGACACATGGGTGGACGCAATTAGTTCCCGGCGGCCTTGTGGTAAACAAGGATAAAGCTGAGAGGAGGGGATGGAAAAAAAGGAAAGAAAAAGTAAAGGAATGTTGGTTGATCTTTGATGGAATGGAGATGTCTGACGACTGGCCAAAGTCAGAGGAACATAAGTCAAGGGGGATAATCTTCAAAAAATTCCGGAAAGGTCATACTCTCCAGCATCGCTTCCTTGTTGATAGAAGCACTGAATTTATGAGCAGCAGTTGTGACGGAGGAGAGTTGAGTGGTGCTTCTTCGTATTGGTTGTACGACAAGGGATTAACCACCCCCCAAGGTGGTGTGCTTTCTCCCATTCTATGCAGCTTTCCTGTCAACGAACTGTTGTTAATATTAGATGATGTTGGATGCAAAGTGACTGCCTCTACGAACGATGAAAAAATAGCGGCATCTGACAAATTGTCTCCACGCTTAGGAATAGGACGGTAGGTACAACGGTATTTCGGTGTTCTAGCGGCTTGTGGACGCAACTCACGTGAACAAACAGTTCGAGCCCGTTGTGCACTGGGGATACCATATACTAGCACCTTGAGAACTATGACTAAAGTCTCAGGTAACGACTCTGCCGTGAATTCTTCATTCTTTTTTCCACTAGCTTGTGCTTTCTTCTTCTTCTGTGGTTCAAGATTAACCCATGCTTAAAACTGTCTCAAGTTTTAGACTCCAAACTGGCCCCGTAACTTTTTTGTTGTCCCACAATTTTGTGTAAAGTTTCTTCCGTCTGAAGCTAAGTTGACAGATTCCATAAATCCCTGAATCCGTACTCGTCTGACAAGACTCATCCTATCGCTCTAAAATACAAACTTTACCAAAGCCGTGATGTACAGTTGTGTTCATAATAATAGTAGTGAGTACCACAACAATACTTTAATGAATATTTCAGCTTGCTTCCACATGGAAATTTGATTTTCAGCTTTTTTCCAGAAACTAACGGAATATGTTATAAATTATTAATTACTGTAATATTCATAGCAAATATCTTAAAGATCAATGCATTTGAATCGAGCTTGCGATATCAGTGAAAAAAGTGCTGTTCAAAAAAATAGTAGTAATATTAAGAAAACTATTTATAAGCAAAGATTTAACTTTTATTGTATTAGTTTCAAGTAGAAAAGTAACTACTGACTTAATCTTTTTAAAATTCAAAATAAAAAACCACATTTTCTGGCGAAAAATATCTACAGTGGGAAGAAACAAGCATTCTAGGCAAAAAAAAGTGTGATCTCATAAAAACATTAAATAGAGAAGGCAAAACTTATGCCGAAATACAAAATTTGCTATGTTGCACTCCAACAATGATGGCCAATGCCATCAAATATGTTGAAAAAGCGGAAACTCGAGGTAGAAAGAGAAAAACGAACGAAGTAGACGATCGGCACATTGTCCGATACAGTCAATTGCAACCTTGTGCTTCATTATTTGAAATCCAAAAGGAGCTCCAACTTCCTGTAATTGCGGTGACTGTTCGCAGACGTCTTTTAGACCACGATTTGCATGCACGAAGTGCACAGAAAGTTCCTCTTTTGACAAAAAATCACCTCAAGAGCCGTATCCAATTTCCCAAAAATCACATAGAGTGGCCAGTTGAAAAATGGCGCAATGTATTGTGGACAGAGAGTAAATTCGTTATCTTTGGAGGTACTAGTTCTTGTCAGTATATTCGTCGTCCACCCAACACAGAATATCAACTCAGTTATACTGTTAAAACCGGAGGGTCAAAAATATTAGTTTGGGCATGCTTTTCATACTACGGAGTTGGGTCTATACACCTGATAGACAGAATAAAAAAGATGTAAAGAAGGCAAAACCGTCAAACAATCGGGACCTTTGGAAGACAGTAAAGGATTCCTGGACAAAAATCCCAGAAAAGCGTTACCACAGCTTAGTAAACTCGATGCAGCGTCGTTGTAAAGTTATTTTGAATAATAAGGGGTTCACGACAACATATTAATCCCTAGTGCATTTTAAAATAACTTTAATTTAATATTTATGCCATTTAAAGGCCGTTATTTCTTAACACGTTGAGTGCCACAATACAATCCGAAAAACTGTCCCCACAGGCCACAGGTTTTTTTTTATTAACATTTCGATTTTAGGTATTACTATCGGAAAATGATTTTAGATAAATTTATTTGGGTGTTTATACTTGCATTTTACCACTGTTTTATTGCGGTGACACATTGGTCTCACGCGGCCACTAGGTGTGCAGTAAATCCCGAGAAGCCGCATGATGCCAATGTGTCACCGCAAATTCACGGAGTAAGTGTTTTCAGTAAAGGACTCAGTTTGTGTATTTGTTGTTGTGTCAAACAGTTAGAGGTAATCTTCCCGATGGCAGAAATCTGCGTACTAACAGCAGTTGTATTTTGCACATTTGGGAAAATGTCTTACGAAAAAAGAGAAAGGCGCCTGAATGCAATGATCCTAGAATTGATGTCGGATGAAGAAACTGGAGGAGCGGATGCTTTTGAAGGAGATATCTCATCAGACTAATACTTACCGGATTTCCAAAGTTGCAATTCGGATTCCAGATCAGATTCCAGCGAGAAAAGTTAGAGATTCAGTGGCCTCCACTTCTCAAGCAGTCGTACCAGCAGAGCAGCTTCAAGAACCAGTATCAACGGATTCTGAAAACCCGATGCAACTTCTCAATAAGGTAGATGCAATAATAGACGAAGTAGTCGAAAACGTAGTCTGGAGTGATATTGAGGATGATAAAAACACTGATACGCGTAAGTATAACAAGTTCGAAGCTCCGTATGGTGACACGTTGATCTCAATGCCGAACACTAAGTCAACCCTAACAGTCTCTTGGGTGCATAGTTTAGAATGGCATTCGATTCAATACATATTGTGAGTCTAATACAATGCTGCATACGCAAGTGTGTGCGAACCTACTGTGAGACCACTCTGGTATCATGCGGCACAGCAAGCCCAAATTCATGTGAGACCAAAGTGAATTTTTTGAACCGTGAATTTTCTTTGTTTGTTTATCTTTTGCGTTTATTTTAAGCTTATTTTTTTAAATTTAATAAGTTTAGAAAGTAATGAATTTTTGTAAAACATAAGATTATACTTAAGGTTTGGATTTTTATTATCTTAACGCAAAAAGAACTTACGAAATTTTTTGAAACTATTTGTTTCTACTAAAAATAGTAGAGGTCACTACTATTATTCCGAACGCAGCTGTACAATTTAAAAAAAAAAAATGTGCTGTTCTGTTCTTTTTCTCCTTCTTCGTTTACAGGCGCTACAGCCTAGAGTGGCGTCAACCAACAAGCCTCTCTAGCTAGCACAATCTTTCGCTAGCTGTCCAAACTGAGCACACTAAGTTGATCCTCTCCACTTCGGTGCCCCAACTTAAACGTGTGCGTTCTCTTTTGCGTTGTCCCACAGATTCAAAGTTCTATGTACTTTTGGTATAAGCAAAAGGCGGAGTATATAAAAGACGGAGTATACGTACATCGATCTCAAAAGACGTGCAAATTACAAGCTTCAGTCACTAAGTAGCTCTCAAAGCTACGAATGAAATGATCACTTCAAAGGAAAACCCGCCAATCACTTAACCAACTGCCAAAAATCCAATGATCACTCAAGGATTCCCAGAAAGGGCCGATGAAATCTCCTCCAACCAGTAGCCCCTTCAAAATCCCATTCAAAGTCGCACCCTTGCTAGGACTCTGCAACAAAACGACGACGATTCATTCGAATACAGCAACCGAATCGAAAGGAAGCACTCTCCCTGCCGAGAATTCCATTTCAGTAATTCAACTAAATCGATATCATCTCCTTGACCTGTTTACGCTTCACAAACGTCCCTCATCCCTGCTCCTCGTGTGCACTCAACACAACTGCATCCGATCCAACCACACAACACCACTCAAACCTCAATGACTTTCAAAAACTTCAATTCAATTGAACCCATATAGCCCAGTGTACCGTAACGTGAAAGCACCCAAAAGAGGAAGAGCATCCTCAAATCCTCTCAATTCATTTCATCCCCTCCGGCAAATCCCTGCCTTCCGCAAATGGCAGTGAGAATTCCGAAACACCGCACGAAAAGGAAAACAACTTGGTCCCTTGAAAAGGACTCGCCACCCGTAAAAGGCGAAAGGGGACCAGCAAAACAGCTCACAAAGACACCCGGCGCCGGGAGAGCGGAACAAAAAAACGAGTTTCCAACTCCAATTAGGGCGAATCCTTTCTAATTGCCCGAGGTGATAATTTAGGTCATCGCTGCGGCCTCCTTTTTGCCATTCACGCCCGCCCCCATTCACTGTCACGGATGCCCACGGCCTGACACTTTGGTCAGTTGCAGGATTTCCCTGAAACGGTCTCCGCACCACCCAGGGAACAACAAGTCATTTGGATTCAACTCAGATGTGAGCGAGAAATAAGAACTGGCCCCGGCTAATCTCGGGGGGGAGTGGACACGGATTCAAGAACTGCCACGACTTGCCTCAAACGGTCACCGGGGAGGATTTGCCGTGGAGCGAGCGGTGGGCATACTAATTGATGTGCGGTCGGTGGGCGAGTGCCGCCGCCTGCCAAGGTTCGGCAGGCGATGCTGCAAATCCATGATTCCCGGGATTATGAGGTGTTTGTACGTGTTTGCTGGCGGATTTCAATAATTAAGTCGTCGTTGGTGTTCGTGCCCTATCGGGGGCACGCTTCGCGTGATTCCCTTAATGAGTCGCGAGCGCTGTAAATTCGCAAGCGATACACCGTTAGGCAAGGTAATCTCTGCGCTCTCGCGCCTGGATACGCGGGAGGAGGGGCGGCTTAATCGAAATCGAATTCGACTTGTGGCTAAAGAGGGTGCACCTAAAGGACTTTGGTTCAGTTTGTTGCGGAACTTTAAAGACGGCAACTTTTTGAATTATCTCCCCGCAAGGTGGGTTCGTCGCGTCGTGGAGATAATCACCCGAAGGAAATTATTCCGGGCACGCTCTGAAGAGGCACATCCCGAGGCGTTGGCATTAGCATAAGCACGTGAGGTTTTTTCGCAATTGTTGGTTGTCCCTTTTTGCGTCATGACAGCAGCGCGTGGGTATTTGATCTGGGTCTATGGGGGAGTACCATGGGAATGGTGCCGCTTAAGCGTGAGATGGCAATGAGCTTGTAATGAGGGCGATTTCGCATGAGCTAAGGAATATATGACGTGCTGGGAATGTTTCCTCGAACACATGCTTGTGCCTCCATCTCTCAGGCACTGTCAGTGGCGGCTTTAATGAGGAACGTTTCATTGAATTTTTTGGGTAATTTCAGGTGATGGAGAAAGGGTGGTCCGATAGATGAAGGACTCTCGACTTGGGATTCTTTGACTGGGACAATCTCAAGGTTGTAATCGTGCCTTCAAAAGATGTTGACAATTTTGGAAAACTTTGCGTTATTCACTTTGCCTTCATGCAACGCTTTTATATATATATTTTATAAATGGTATCCCTTTCCTATGCCTCGCCTTTTGTGGAGTTCTTCAAGTAGGATGTTCCTAGGTTAGGCTATAGTGGTCGTCATCCCATGGAAAACTACGCCTAGAACAAAATACGGCCATCATGCTGATTCCGATGTCCCTTTGGAATTCTTTAGATCGAAGGATGAAACGCTTTTCTAGAAGACTGATAGAGACAATGAAGCCCCTATCTTTTCATCAGTCAGTCCCATCTCCATTTTGCGAATCTTCAGCCGATCGTAGCCGATCAGTGATTTTACTATCATTGGTAGCAACCTTTGACATACGACTGGATGGCGCAGTTGGTTAAGTGCCTGCCTCAAGTTAGAAGGGTCCCAGGTTCGAATCCCAGTGAAATCGGATCTGGTCCAGTCACCATTTGCCGTTGGGATCAAATTAACGGCACTGGAGTAGGTTGCTACCTGGCAGTACAATGGACCAGTTTTGAGTCTGAGTGCCCCAGTAGTGTTTCAAAAATACTCCGAAAAAAACAACAAAGAAAAAACCTTTGTCGCCCTGCAGGTCTTCGCTAGTTTTGGCACCCTGCAGGTCTTCGCTAGTTTTGGCACTGTAAGACTTAGGCAAAAACGTTCGCCTTATTTCACAGGCGGTAAGATGGCACGACCTTCTGGTGGTTTTCATTAGGATCTTGTCATCCGCCTTCTTCTTTAGGTAACTTAGCAGACCTGAAGCAACTGCACTAAACCACGTAGGTATGGGAGGATGCCCCAGCAGTTTACAGTAGCGACTCACTGAAAACGTTTGTGTCCTTAAAGAGTGAATGAATGAAAAGTACCTCCATGATATCAGTTCTTTGCTGTTAAAAACCACTACCACCCAGATTTAAGTTCACATTTAGAGGCTCAATCTTGTTCAGATCTTCGATAGAAGTTTATGCCAGGAGCTACGATTTCCTTTTCATTAGAGCTGAGCAATCGCAGAGCAGATTCTACTTTCTTCTCTTCCTAACTTCTGCAGTATTCGCTGTTGAAGTGCCTAAACACATTGCATGCGTACCAATTGCACAGTTTCCTATCAGTGACTAAGGCTGATCAGTGATAATGCTCTCCTTTTACTCAACGTGGGCCACGTGGCTCACGTCTTTGACCCAATGTCTTAATTCAACAATCGTTTATAATTGTCTTCTCCCTTCTTTCTTGGAAAGATTAGCGTTGTCTTTGCATAGGATAGAGCTAGAAACTTCATCGCAAAATCCTCTTTTGTCACTCTATCGTTTGCTGGAATCGCTTTATGTCTCGGTATCCAACATAGGCTCACCGTGTTTGTAGTGAAGACATGCTCTAATTGACGTCGAAATATCGGAAATAGTGCTGCTGTCGATGCTGATCTGGTTGTTCCACTTAATTTAACCCTTTCCTATCTGACGGTACTAATTAGTACCGCCTACTTTTCCGTCAAATATTTCAAATACCCAACCGCGTAAGGAACAATTATCATTGACGATCCTTAAATTTATCGTTTGGTAAGCCAATGACAGCATGTTACTTCAATTTTGTCGAAAAATAAACAATCTGTGATGCTGAATAAACGGCGAATCAAGTGAAGTGCAAAAATTTCAAAAACATATTAAAAATAAAAAATTTATTGTGAACTGTTTTTCAGAATACCACAGTGTTCATAAAAAGTCAAAAAAGTTCCGTATTTTGTAAAATTCGTCCAAAAATTACCTGGCGGTGCCAAAAAGTCTAGGTTTTGGAAAGTGTACTTAGAACTCAAAAAAAAAAATCTAAAAAATATTTACAGTGCCTCACAAAAGTATTGGGAATTATGTTTTTTTTCCTGGATGTTTTTTTAATTATAATAAAAAAAACAGTTTCAATTCAACATTTATTCTCTGTTAACAAAAAATCAGAAAAAATAATGCATGTTTTCTGTCTGCAACAACAACAAAATTCAATAAACTAGGATCCAGGAAAAAACATAATTCCGAATATTTTTGTGAGGCACTGTATGTTGTTCCTTTTATATCATTTTAAAAGATTTTAATGCAAAGCTTATATTTTCATTATTTCTAGTAGCCGTTAGGAAAGGGTTAACTTGACAAACCGATTTTAAGCCACATTGGACTAGCTTGTCCTTGATTTCCGTCGCATTTACTGCCCTCATGTATTCGTTTCTGAGTTTGTGGGACAACGCAACACAGAAGCTCCACGTTTAAGGATGCGCACACAAGTAGAAGGGGACCTCAACAAACTTCGTATGAGCAGTTGGAGAGAACTAGCTAAAGATCGTCTTAGCTGCAAGGCTTGTTGGTCTAAGTTCACATCTACCCCTGACTGTAGCACCACAAGACGTAGAAGAACAACATTTTCCTCATGGTAACATCAACCATGATTGATATTCTGACCACCCTTTGAGTGTCTGGACTTCCGCTTGGAAAACACTGAAGCAATCTCGGAGCCTGGTTGAGCTGTACAAATATAAAGCTTCGGAGAGTTTTCTTAATTCGAGAAAGGGTAATGTGAAGCCAATAGCCAATTCTTTGATTGACCATTTCTGCGAAATCCTCTTAACAGGCTCATCCTTAATGCACTCTTTGCTAACGATGCCTACGTGAAGAGGAATACTGGAAGCATGTGAAGCATAGTTTCCAATTCCAATGGTTTTTGTCAATGTCTGCAGATGCCTAACTTTTTTCCAAAGTTTGCTACCAGACTATGGCGCCATACGTTAAAATGGGTCTGACAAATGATCATCAAGATTATTTGAGGGCTAAGCATTCATCTCCTTCTAAAATTTTTAGTAAAAACCGTTTGCTCATTGCAGTGAGCTGCCATTTTGTAAGCCTAAATAGAACAACCTTCTTTCGTCCTTAAATTTGTCTCTTTATTGATACTTCCTCGAAGAAGAGGGCGGCTCCATTAGTATCCAAGCATCCTGATCTACTGAGGCGCCATAGAGTAGTGGGTAAGTGCTTCAACTCGACTCGCGCAAAACATCTTTCATATTTTCACGGCTCCACCTCTTTTAAATCACTGACAATGTCTTAAAAGTATAACTGTCAAAAAAAAGATTAAACTGTAACTGTACTGTATTAACTGTAAGTCCTCTCCCTTTTCTGAGAGAACAATAGCACTCACAAAACACAAAACTGAGAGAACAATAGCTTCAGAGGCTTGGCCTTGCAAGTCCTCCTCAGAGCAAAACTCTCGTGGTGTTAAAGCATTTTTTGAGTGATTGCGATTGCAATGTGGTCCAATAAGCTATGACTTTGCATTCGCAATGTGCATGTAATAGGAGTGGTTCGATGAAAGTAGACTCTCCCTAAGTCGAATCTTCACGGGATATCAAAATTAGTTAGAGTTAGAGGGAGTTTGACTTAGAGGATAGTTTTTTATATGGAAATTTGAGGGGGATGCCAAAAAATATGGCGAAAAAAATCGAGTTAGAGGGAAATTCGACTTAGGGAGAGTTCGACTCAGAGAGAGTCTACTGTATTTGATGGCTAGACCCTTTTGCAGCACAAGGCTGCAGGACTTGTGCCAAAAACATCAGGCTGTAGGGCTGAGCTAGGTAGTTTTAACGTAGATTAGGTTTAGTTTAGGTATAGTTTTAAGTTAGGTAGGTTAGTTTGGGTTTAGTCTAGGATAGATAGCTTAGCACCGCGAGCTCCCTTCCGGTCTCTTTTGGTGGTAAAGACATAAGCCTTGAACACCTTTCTTTTCCTCTTTCCTGTCTCTTCTTTCTCTTTTCTTTCCTATCTTTTAGTTGTCCGTCCGTGGTCTGTTAGGGTATTAGCCTTTCTTCTTTCTCTATCATTTCACCTCTTTCTATCCTCCTTTAGCTAGATATAGGCACGAGATGTTTTTGTTTGTAAACTAGTGGTGTACGAGTGGGAGGACAAGAACCGCCCCGTCCGACAAGCTAAGCCGTGCAACCGCAAGCGTGCCGCCGCGTCCTACTCACCGTCACCGTGGCCCAGTCAACCTATCTTGCAACAACCCCACTTCTCCTCCAAAAAATGCTGATAAAAAAATTGCTTGTTTTCGACCCTTTTGATGGCATTGAACCTACAGTTCAGCTTCCATCTTTCCGTAAATCTCTCCGTTGAACCCTTTTGGTCCTCAGTCTAAACCATTTCTGACACCATTTGTCTTCAGGCGCCCTGGTAACACCATTCCTCAAAAATGAACTCGGCTATTGTCTACCACAAAATCTATCTAGTCGACTCCTCTTTCCACTTGGAATCCTATCCACAGTCTAATCATTAATTTTTCGGCTTTAAACTAAATTGAGCGATGAGAAGAACCAGGCTGCTAATCGACGTGTCATCAAAACATCGCGAATGCACAAAACCACACATAAATTCAGTTCATCGCTTTCGAAAAACTACTTGTTAACTACGCTTTACAACTTCCATACTTTAGCCTGCAAGCATTTTCATTCAATTTTTAAACAATTCCAAAAACGTATTCAGAGTTTTTTGCTAAAATCTCCGTCCACTCTAGTCAGATTATCCATTAAACAAATGAATTTCGAAGCGAGAAAAAAAAATGCAGAGAATCGCGTTGAATCCAAATTATGACTCACTCATCGAAACAATAGAGTTTTAAAATCCTGCAATCAATTCGCGTACCTACCTTGCCGCAGCCCCAACCCCACCCCCGTGGTATCTGTCTGCAAGCACCAACAATGGGATTCAGTTCATTTTTTCCCCTCGTTTTTGTTCGCTTCCTCTCACAGGAATAGCAAAGCACAAAAAAAAACGGATTTCAATAAAACAATGCAAACAATATTTTTAAGGACGCCCGGAAACAATGATTGTTGTGACTACAGACTACACACACTCGTGCACCGCTCTGTGCTTGACATAAAAATGTGCAAAAAAAGAAATACCGTTCAGAACGTGTTTGAAAACAAAGTTGGAATGGATGTTATCTGAAATACGCATCATTAAGCAGATAGATACGAATTCAGGATGACTTTGGAGTGGTTAATCGGAAGCGTACACTGTCACTGCGAGCGAGACCAATTGTCCTAGATATTTATTGTTGTTTAAAAAGGGGGATGCGAAGAGAGAGAGAGCGACGGGCTGTGTTGGATGATACTTTAAATGGGAGCAAGGAAGGAGAGTGGATTTTAGTGTTGAAAACAGAAACTATTCAGTTACTGCGGGTGACATTTGAGTTTCGATGAAGTTGTCACTTTATACAGGGTATTTCTTTTAAAAATTTGATTTTTGAATTGACCAAATCCAGTCAATGAGCATGTCGGTCAATAAATTTCTGCTGGGCTTTAATGGCAGACACTCCTGGAACGAATTTCGTTACTTTCGATGGAGCTGTCCCTTTATACAGGGTGTTTCTTTCAAAAATTAGATTTTTTAACACTCAACCCTCAGTCAATATCAGTTGCATGTCAACAGATTTCAGCTGGTCTTTAATGACAGACACTCCCGCCACGAATTTCGTCCCTTTTGATGGAGTTGTCCCCTTATACAGGGTGTTTCTTTTAAAGATTTGATTTTTTAACACTCAACACTCAGCCAATCTGTTGCATGTCAAAAGATTTCAGCTGGTCTTTAATGGCAAACACTCCCGCGACGAATTTCGTCCCTTTTCAGGTCCTCGCCCAGTCATGGCCCTCTCACAAAGCACTCAGCAAACGTGGAATCAATTCAATATCAACTCTATGGGTGCTTGTCACTCGCAATCGAGTCCAACAGCCACGTTTGGCCTGATTCGTGTGAATTTCAATTAAGGAACCATTCACTGACGCATTTGAATGGAAATTCACAGGACACACAAAAGAGAGCTCCCGTTCTCTGCCCCCCGTGAACGTCGAGGGACTTCAAAGGAAAGCAGTTATTTATTTATTTATTTTTTTTTTAAATCACCACTGATTACATCGAACACCAGCGTCATTGAATGACATTCGCGTTTCACGTTACAACAATTTGCTCGGGCACCGAACAAGGATCAAAGGACATTGGCTACGCTAATTGAACGTGGAAATCGATATTTCATCTCGATTGCAATTTAATTAAAGCCACGCCCATCAATAAGCTCCGCAAATCCCCCACGCCCGACGTCCACCTGTTTTCGAATTAGCCCTCTTAAGCGTCCTTTTGTCGCGTTGTTTCCGTGGCAGGGGTGGCGCTGACTGGGACGATGTATTAAATTGTCCACCTAGGCTGGCGTTGGTGGTTGGAAAGTAATTGCATCCATCCGGTGCGCTGCTTTCTGCTGCAACTTCCCTCGCAGAGGTGTCCTTGTGCGGGGCACCTCCTCGCAAAGCGCGATTCCGCCTGGCAATTGTCTGTTTTTATCTGTGCCCAAGCCAAGGCCACCAGAAGACGACGGAGACTAGAGGAACACAGCGCGCCAGAAGCACCCTTGCCACGAACGGAGTAAGAAAACTTAAATCAAGTTTCCCGGTGTGAAAACGTAATAAATTTCCCAGCCCACCCCCATCCCCTATCCTGGCGCGAAGCAGAGACAATTCCTCGGAAGAAAGTGTCAACCTCGGAAATAAAATTAAAGTTATCCCATTTGTCTGCAGTGGGCGTTGTGAATGGCTGTTCACCGCGGGGCGGGATGGGTGTTGGCTGGGATGGGTGATGGGTGATGGATGGAGGGGGCACTTTTTATATCGAACATAAGTTCTGCAGGAACGCTTTTGTTGGAGTTTGTTTCGGAACTAATAAAAGACGCTTACAGGGGATTCCATCCAGATTGCGGGGGTGGGCACGTCATTCCTCTCCCTCGCTCTCTCTCTGTCTCTCTGGGAGCGATAATAAAATTCATGGACGGCTATAACTCAACGATGTTGCTTTATCGCTGTTCATGCAGCGTCGGGGAATTATTCACGGCGCAGATCACGCGTAGTTGTTGGAAGTTGGGAAACGTTTTGCAATCAAGTTCATAAAACGTCTAGTAGTGCGAGGGATGCACTTAAGAAACCATATCTGTCCGCTTTGCGCGGATGAAGTTTTATTCGCTTTGTTGAGTGCATGGGGGGTGATGGTAGTTAAATAGAACTCTGCCTCCTCCGGCCGCTTGGGCGGGAGACTGATAATGGAAAAGAGGAAAACAGGCAGGACTGGTAAAGGAGTTGAGTCTGAACCAATCAACGGAGTTGGAGAAAATTTCAACTACTTACTTGTGTTGGGAGGATGAACTCTGTTTGAAGAAGCAGACAGTTCGTCATCTGATAGCTCGTAATTTGAGCACAGACATTGACAAGGAGTAAATATCTCCACGTAAAGTGTAAGCGTTAAAAGTTTTTATATCCGAAATTGGATTGGGATGTTTCATACATTTTATCGTATGTACGACATGAGTTCCACTGACATCGAGAGGAGGTTATTTAAAAAAACACCCGTTGAATGCGATTTTATGGAATGTCCAATGATTTTAGGCAAGGTGTAAAAATCAAATGTTGTGTGGGAATAAAGAATGATGAAATATCTAGTACCTAAGCGTGGGTTTGTGACCGCAGTGAAGTTTTGGGTAAGTCGTTGACTACTAGGCCATTTATGGTTCCATTTCGGGCACAACAACAGAATAATATCGTGGGTTCCGTGGCGTAGTGAGTAGGTGCGTCGACTCCTACGCTAGAGGTCTAAGGTTCGAATCTCGAAAAAAACATCTAACATTTTTTCACGGCTCCACCTCTTTCGAGTGACAAGCAACGAGCCTTCCAAACTTTTGACTGGCCGATCGTAAGAGCTGCAACCACCTTTCAGCCCTTTAACGTTTCTGTAGAAGCTTCTCTTTTCTCATCTGAAATGAAATGAAACTGTCTCTGCTTCTGCGGCCAGTGCATTGAGGCTGTTACGTTTGTCAATTCGTATGGTACGCTGTACTTCTCCCATCATACATGAATGAATGAGACATTTTTCTTTGGAAGGCCCCTGTTCTGACAGCGACATTAAGTATATTTAAGCAGTTAGTACTGATAACTTTGATAAGGTCTGCTCAGCTGACAACGATCGCAGACATCCCTTTACAGAGCTCTAAGTCACAAGATAGCTGCTTCCCTTAAATTTCTTCCATCACAGTTGTTCGATAATCATTTATTAACGGCCTTCAATAAGTTTATAGAAACCCTCTATAGCATTTTCTTAAGGCAACTTTCAATGAACCTGGCAGATCTGTCCGGCAGATTTTTTTTTCCTTTCCCTATGAGCTCCATCCGTCATCCCTTGTCAGAATTTTTCAACATTTTGTTCATCTTTCTAATGCATTCCCAAGAATCCACTGAATGCACTGAAGAAGCGCTCTTTAATGTTCTTCTTTAATTCAATAATGAACGCCTCCCACCCAACTGACAACAAAGCAATTCCTTATCCCTTCAAAATGAGACCGTAGACCAAAGAGCAGCCGTTAAAGAGAATGCGAATAAATTGATGAAAGTTAATATTCCTCGTCAGGTGTTGGAATTGGATTCTGAATTCACATGTCATCATCATCAATCCAATTCTACCTTGTTCCAGATATGTACCAAATGCCGGCCATAAAAACCAACCACCAGCCACTCGCACCTCCCCACCCGAACGCCCGCATTAATGCAGGATGTGTCACTCAACCGCAACACTTCATTTCATGCACAATTCGATATTCCCTCTTTCGCACAGAAGGGACCCTCAAAACGACTCCAGAAAAGGAAATAAAAGGAATTCCACAAATTGGAATTCATCTATGAATGTGTCGTCCTTCGTCGTTCTTTTTTCTTCTATTTCTTTTGTGTGAGCACACAAACACAAACGCAGAGGAAGAGGAACACAGAGCAGAGCTCACAGAGAGGAGATTGAGATCCAAGATGAAAGTGCTAAAAGGAAATTTCCACTGCGAGGCGGATGCTCTGTGTGTACCAGTTCACTGCATGACTTGCCACCAGCCACTCCCATCACACTCACAGCATCCAGACATGATAGCATTTTGTATTCGGATCCTTTCTCGAAAAAATCCCTGAAACAATTTTCATCATCATCATGGCAACACTGGAAGAGAGAAGGAATTCTTCTGCTTATCCTGTTTTTTGTCCCGTCTGCCGTCTCTGTAACTCCGTCGTCTCTGCGGCCTCCACCGAGTGGAGAGGGAGAAGAATCTGGAACACGACATTGTAGTGAAATGGAATTCAATTTTGCAAAGAGGTTACCACAGCCTCGCCCTTCTAACGCCTCGCTGGTTGTATCATTCTCACTTGTATTACCTGCAACATTACTCGAAGGGTGCTGCTCTTTGTCCCTGCAATCAACTGCCGACCAACCACCACCACCACCAGCACCGCCAAGACCATAAGCGTCGCCGTTGAATGACGGAGATTCACGCTGCTTCCAGGATCAGAAGTGTACATATTTGCTCTCGTGCTTGCCAGCATTCAGCACGTAACTTGGTGTCATGTTGATGTGGAATGTGTCTGCAACTGTGATGTTATTGTGTATGCGATGAATAAGAATTTTCCAACGCCACCGCCACCGCTACCGCAGTCAGTCCGGGCCCACAGCCCCCACGCGCCTGTTCTGTTAGCGCCCAATCCTCTCTGGCAGTCGTTGGAATTCAATTTGATCCCTCAACGAGAGAGAGAGAGGCCGTGGGGTTTTTGTTTCAGAATTTAAATTACCGTAATAAGATCATAAGAGGAGAAACCGTTATTTTCGACAAATAATTGAAAGCTCAAAGAGGCGTCTGGAGCTGCCGTGGCGGTATTATAACTACCGCCAATTTGGGGTTCCCCATAAGCCTTTTCCGGAGTGAATCCTTCAGCAGGATGTACAGTTATTTCTGCGGCCAGTGAATGAGGGGGCGGGGGTGAAGGAAGATAAATTACAGCATCGGGGTTTAACCACCAACAAGCTGATGGATAGATGAACCATCCTCGTAAGTGACTGACTGCCGGGACGGTTGAGTGTGTGCGGACGATGTGACCATCAGCACAGTTCCATCGCCTAAGTGACTGTAATTGAATTTTTTGGTTTCGGCCGGTCTTTGTGCCTTTGGTCGGTGGCGGCTGCCCTCTTTGTCTTCTGCTCAACATTTGACGGGTGGATGAAAGAGCAATTAGCTCCTAATTAGAATGTTATGCAAGCACAATTAATTGTTTTTGGCAAAAGCAGATCATGGAAACGAAGAATGCGAGTGAGAGGGAGGAGGAGAGACACAACGCCTCCGGTGGTTTAGCTTGGATTGTGCGGTGGACGATGATTTGATTAGTTTAAGGCCCAAATTGCCAGTCAGGGTGAGTGGGGAGATTAATTTGACATAAAATATGTTCTTTGAGATCTGGATGAGATTGAGATGAATTAACTCACAATCCGAACCGAACAGTTCTGTTCTGGATCTGATTGAAATTAATTTAACGGATAAGTGCACACATGTATTTCCAACTTTATAACCACACTTTTGTCTCGTTTCAGAGAACAAATTGGAGTCGTTTACAACATTCCAGCGCCATTTCATTACTGGTTTGGGATGAACACAATCATTCCTTTTTTTACACTTTTTTGGCAGAAATGCAATCAAATGTCCATCTAAAAAACAAAATTATAAACAGTGAACATATTTTCGTCTGTGAATAGGATATCTCGACAACCAAACCTGCCAGACGCTCATTGCCGAAAGTCACTGCTCGAATATGCTCAATATGCTAGCGGTTAGAGGGGCAAACGTCGACTCTGTCCATTAGATGATTGCAGTACGATTCATAGCTCGACTGTCCAAAATCAGAAAAATGCACTAGCCTACGAAGAGGATTTTAGAATACCTCAGCAGACCGGAGATTGCCAAGAGCCACTTAGCAAGAGACTACGTCGAACACAAATGTCAAAAATATGTAGTTGCATTTCCGCTAGGAAGCATATAGAAAGCAGTCGAGACTAACTTAAGCTACCTATCATCACTGACAAGAAATCCGTGGTGTGATGGTGACTGTAAACTAGAAAAAGAAGTAACGTACGTACCAAAAATTAAAGTAATGTACCAAAAAATGCAAAATTCGAAAACGCAAACACGAAATGTCAGACCAGCGCAAGAGGAACATCGAGCTAGAAAGGAGGAGAAGAAGAAACTGCTACGCCAAAAGAAAAGGTTTCCGGTAGCAGCCCTGTCCGAGGACATTGAGCATTCTAGTGACAAACAGAAAATAAAGCAGGAAATAGTAGATGCATTTAAGGAGCATTTCCAGCAGCTTCTTAATGGGCATCACGTAGAGAGAGTGATAGGGCAAGAAGGGAACCCACCTCCAGTCAAGAAGAAGCCATCCCCCCTCCCAGTTTTGAAGAGGTCAGCTCGGCCATCAAAAAGCTGAAGAGCAACCACTGATGACCTCTCAGTGGAACTTTTCAAACATGGTGGTGATGTTTTGGTAGGGTGCATCATCAAATCATCAACCAAATATTGGTGTATGGGTGGATGAAGCCATGCCCGAAGACTGGACTATCAGCTCTGTATGCCCCATATTCAAGAAAGGCGATCCTATGTCTTGCAAGAACTACCGAGGCATAGCCCTGCTAAATGTCGCATACAAGATATCGTGGATGCCAGAGCGCTTGGTCTGGATAACTGGAAGCAGCGTGCCCGGGACCACAGGGCATGGAAGGCTGCCGTGTCTCAGGCAGAGACCCTTCACGGGTCGGGAGCCCGCTAAGTAAGTAAGTAATCCCGGACGAGGACTTCTGTGTACGTGGGATACGTACATTTCTACACGGACGTATCGAATTAAACATAAGTCTGTTCCTTCGCCTTCCTGAACATTGTAGCGTGTTTCAATGTCGCCTATAAGGTCTTGTCCAGCGTATTCTGAGAGCGCTTAAATCATTTTTGCACTACACTAATAGCCACGTCCAAATGCGGCGTCAACATCCTTTGACAAAAGGTTAATGAACCTCATTTCGACGTGATGGCCGAATTCGGCATTCCTGGAATGACTTTGGTGGGCATAGCTGATTTTCTCTACGTCGTCTCCTGTTGTGTCAATTGAGGATAAGGCGAAACAAGGTGGTCATATAAACAGAAAACAGAAATCGATACGTCATACACTACTATTGTAGCTTCACAATGGACGGCTTAAAGTTTGAGGGAGTTAAGAAGTTTTCCTACCTCGGGGCAAGAGTGAACGCCACAACAAAGCCTTGGTAGAGCTCCGACGTTGAATCGCCCTTGGAAACCGTTTTTTCTTCGGTTTACTCAAGACCTTAGATCAAACCTCCTGAGTCGAAGGATCATAATCATAGTCTATAAAACACTTATCCTACCATCCAATATGGAGCCGAAAGTTGGATGTTAAACAGGATGGTAGAGCTGATAATTGACCCCCGCATATTTGGGCTTTTCCCCGAGGAAGGCGAATGGAGTAGAAGACAAATCATAAAATCAACAAGCTCTCCGAAATCGTGGTCATACCCTAGAAGACCCTTGTTTTCCGTCGACTTAAATTGGGCTGACCGCAAAGAGCGAATAAACTTCAGTGCTCCGGATAAGAGAATTCTTCAATCAAAGCTTTCTGGTTCGATGAGAAGAGAAAGACCAAAACTCCAGTATTAAGATCATAAGATCATATAAGACCAGTTTGAGTCTGAGTGCTACAGTGTAGTGTTTCAAAAATCCTCCGAAAAAAAAGAAAAAAAAGCCCCTTTCGCTCGTATGAGAAATATAACCCAAATTTAATGCATAATTTCCAATTGTGTCCTAATTTGGTGTTATTTTACTTATTATATTATTATATTTACTTTTCATAATGAAATAAGAGCATATTTTTCGAATTCGCCGTTATTTCATTTGGCCTTATCTCACGTCACATCAAAACCTACTGACTTGAAGGACCAAAATCGTTCCAATTTGAGTATATGTTCTGCCGAAGCAAGAACAAATCATGCTCTCCATAGCACTTATCCTACAAGTCGTCCTATATGGAGCCGAAAACCGGACGATAAGCAGGACGGAAAGGTTGTTCTTTGTGCCTGCATATTTTGTCCTGTCTGCGAGAAAGTCTCTCTGAAGATATGGTTATACTTAGAAGCCAAGGTTCCGTCGACTATAACTGGCTTGGCCGTAGCAAGCGAATGAACCCCATTGCCCCTGCTAAAAGAATTTTTCAATCTAAGCCTCCTGCTTTGAGAAATGAAAGACCTAAACTCTGGTATAAAGATCTAGTTATCGTGGATGAAAAACAACTTGATCCCGATAATTGGCGGAAGCGTCCCCGAAACAATCAAAAATGTAAGGCGGCATTAGCTTAAGCTCAGACTCGCTATGAGTCACTGGCCTGAGAATAGGTAATTTTTTACAGATTTTGCCGGTTTACTTTCTTCCGAAGAAAAATGACCGAGAATCTGGTAGCAGCGCTGCCATTTATTTATAAGTAAAATTTACCACAGAAAAATTACATTCTCCCTGAAAATTTTCCACTTCCGAAAAAACTGTGAGCAGTGAGGCATCACTTTTTCGCAAATTCTGAAGTTTAAAATTTCGTTTTTAAGGGGAACCGAATTATCTGTCAAGTTTATTGTTGCACTGTGCTCCGCGAAGAAAAATATTAAATTTATTTCACCTTATTTCATTGTTTCATTTCAATGTTGACACTAGAGAAGGTAGTGGACTGCATTTGTATTGTTTTACGTTCGCTTCCTCCACCGTGCTTTAGTATTTCTGCTTCTTAGCTCTGCAGCTCGCTTCAACTCAGGGTATTCCAACCATAGATTTGTTAAAGAACACAAATAAACGGGAGGATATTTGTTTCAAAAGAAATTTACCCCTTTTTTGTAGGAAAATACCTTTTTACCAAATGTGTGGAATGGGATTTGGAATTTCCAACGAAAAGGTAAATTTACCACAGACTGGCAGCACTGTCTGGTAATTCATTCAGGAGCATCGTGTGAAAAATCTGCTTCATTTATGTGATATCCGTCTCCCTCGAACAGATTTATTGTCTCATTGGGGTTGATGGAACCCTTAAAACATAAAGAGAGCTTGTGTCCTTGAAGAACTTAACAATAGAATACACAAACTGTTACAAGCAGCAGCAAGGCTTAAAAATTCGGTTTCCCCTTGGCAACTATCGACAGGCCATCAATAAGAAGCACACTTTTTTGTTGTGTACACTTTCAGCAGCATAACACTGTTACCCGTCTCACACATCAACCTCTGGCACAAAAACGAATGAACCCCTCCCCCGCATTGATTTGAAATCCGCTTTGCCTCTGCCGCCACAACTGAACACCCATCAATCTCCTTCCAAACACACAAAAACATGGCAGCCAATATAACGTTCAACGCCCATCAACATCTGCTGAATAACAGTACCGCCAACACAGAGTTGCCACACACCGTGATCAATCAAACAGCAGGCCATTACGAATTCTTCCTCTATTTTGCTCTCACAAAAAGGGAATTTAACAAAAAACTTCACCAGGATAATGTATCCTCCCCGGCCATAAACAAAAACGAACGCAAGCAAAACCAAAAAGCATCATAAACCATAAAACCCATCCATGAGCCCTTTCCGGACGCGCACAATATCGGAGCGAAATCCTCTCCTAAAAACCCCATAAATTACCATACTGCTTTCGATGATCTCATAAAATTGACTTAAACAGAAATTTATTTTCCATTCTGACTGACAACTTGTTTACAACTTTTGAATCCGTTTTTTCGCTACTTCGGCGGTCCCCAGCTCCCGTTCACCACTGACTACAGATAACGGCGCCAACCTGGCCTAAAAAGGGAAACGAAACTTCTTACCACGAAAAAAAAACGAACAAAGTGATTTATGGTGCCAAGGGGTGTTTCAATTTTGCTGGCAACTCCTGCAGTGGCAACCAACTTAAATCCGATTTCACTTTGACAGATGGCTGAGCTGGCAACTGCAGATATGAATGTCAAAACTGTCCAATCTCTGGATTATCTCATGCAAAGCCTCGCTGAAACAGTGTCCGGGAGAGGATTTGCTCTTGGTTTTGAGGAAGAAAAAATTTACTTTCCCCGTCGTCCCTGCACCAGTACAGCACCGTCATTAGTATTCAACAAGTGAATGAAAAGCACAATATGTCCCTTGTCCCCGCCCCTTTGCAGGAGCTCCTTAGACTCGGCTGCTTTTAAATGTTTATGACTTTGCCAAGGTTAAAGGGGAAGTGTTGAACACTCGTTCATTTTAATGGCGAACCCCCACACGTTCGCAGAGCCTGTTCACGAACACATCCCCGTCGCACTTGTGACGTGCAACTTGTCACTTTTATTAAAATTATAAACGAGCCGTCTGACGTTCAGTGGTGCCAATTTTATGGCCCACCCCCTGTTGCCGTTCATTGTCTCCGACCGGCAGTGTGTCCTTGGCTGACATGTTGGCTTTATGGAAATTTTATGCAAATACGAGCTGAATTGAGTTGTTGTCTACACCCGGTGAAATGCGGGGGTTCGGTACAGCCCGAGGAAATAATTGTGTGGGAGAAAGGATTTCCAAAGACCGAATGTCAGTGCAGCACAAGTGAACGGCTTGTTCAGCTGGTCTGTCAATAATGCGTTCCGGGTTGGAAGCGAGTGCGTGCGTGTGTGCTGCAGAGATATTTCCCGTGGAATTGAATTAATTACTGCATTCATGGCTTTTGAGGCTGAGTAGCCTCCTTCACATTTTATCTCGAATCCATTAAGGATATTAATTTTCAGGAACATAAAAAATGATAAAGGATTTTTTAATGACGGTCCTTGATGCATCGTCTGGTTTGGTTTGGTCTGGTCCGATTATTAATTTAAATTCATGCCCGGCGGTCCGGTGGGCGGAGGACACATTCGGTGAGTGTTCTCCATTTTGTTCAACGGAATACGAGATGAGATGGTTAATTGACTTCGAAATTGTCGGTCGATTGAACTGATGTTTCATTCAGAGATAAGGATTCAGTGGTTTTATCTTTGATGAATGATGACGTGAACAAGGATGTGATGACAGTCTTTGTGAATTACTGTGGAGGATTATGTGTCGATTTGAGACATGCATGTCTTGAATTTGAATGAATTACCGGAAGTTCGGTGAATGGTCTACATACAGCGGTGTCCTGCCTACAAAATCGCTGCGTTTTGTCGAAGTCACGCTGCAACTGATTACGTCAACCCTCGGACCTGTTTCTAGGTTGTCGGCATCTGCTATTAAGAGCGACATGGAATTTACTAAATCTCTAGGGAATACGACAAATAAGACAGACGAGCCAATTGGTTTTTGGACAAAGAAAAGTTGTGTGATGCATCTCGTATACGTAATTTTTTCACGGTATCCTCTGGATTGTGATTCCTATTAAAGAACAATGCAAAATGGAGTGTGTGCTTGGGTTCAATTCAACTCGGCTTGGGTGTAACTCGGTTTATAAACTCGAGTTGACACTTTACTAGTTGTATAAATTTCAACAGCTTCCAAGGGAAAATGACACAACATTCGATATACCATCGATTCCTTCGGACCTCTTCTTTCCTCAGTGACTTAAGAATATCCTGAAGATCCACTTTTGAGGTGAAGATGGATATTGTTCCATCATTTGTGACGGGATATATTGCCGTTTTATCTTGCTTACTTACGACGGTTTGCTTACTTATCTCGTTTCGGAGATGGAATTGGGTGCAACAGGGCTTTGTTCTTCAAGTCATGATTTGGCCTACGTGATTTGTTGACCACGTACACTTTCTGGAATTCAGCACCAATTGCATTATTCTAAAAACAAAGTTTCTTAGTATGAATTCTCCCGTAATGTTTCTTAGCAATAATTAGTAGATTCTTCGGATGGTTTGAAAAACAATAAGATTGTTCTAACAAGTTATGTTGGTTACTTATCAGGCCAGCGTCCCATCGATGGACTGTGCCTGAGCTTTAGCTATCTTCCATTCTTAACAGTCCCGGACACGCTGCTTCCATTTGCCTAGTCCAAGCTGTCTTGCGTTCACGATGACTTGGTTTTTAAACTGGAGGTTCGGTCTCACTCTCCTGCTCGAAGCGGGCGGCTCGGATTCGAGACTCTTTTGGCTGGAGCTTTGTTGTCCATACGCTCGATATGGCCAAGCCAATGTAGTAAACGACTTTTTGCCTACCGGACTACGCCATCTTGGCCCTCTTCTACAATCACCTTCCTCGCAGATATGACCGTATATCCGACGCAGAATTTTTCTTACGAAGGAAACAGGAATCTCTTCCTTTCTGCTCATCGTCCAGCATTCGGCTCCGTAAAACAGGACTGGCAGGGTAAGGGTTTTGTAGAGCATTATTATGGTCCCGACCCTAGCTGTTTAGACAAATCGAAATAACAACGGCTTCCAAGCGTAATTCGGCGTCGGTTCTCCACCAGAATGTCGTTTGTGAAGATTGCTCCGAGGTAGATAAACTCCTTCACTACCTCATAACTATACTCGTAGCTGTCGATCGTAATGTTTTGTGCGACAGATCGATTTGTACTCATCAGCATATATATAAATCAGATAAGCTGGTATTATTCATTTTTGTTTAGCACCTAAGATTAAATAAAGTATTAATAAATATGAAAAAAAAAATGACAATTGCATTCATTCTTTTCTGCAACTTCAACTACGAAGAAGTCAACGACTAGTACTGGCCTATCTGGATCTGGTTTGCATTATTTGCCATTCTGTGGAGCTTAACTGCTTAAAAGTCATTTTGATCTTTCCTCCGGAAAGATTGTATTTACTTACGTGAACATATTCTCGTTATTGGATTTACATCCCTGATTTTATTGCCCCAGTGCAAGCTTACAGATATGCTACAATTCAACCGCAACCTTTCCATTCTGCATTTTACAAACGTCAACATAGCTGAGGTCGACGAAACTCTTAAGAAAAATGAAGCTCTTCAAAAAGTTCACCTACGGTGGTGTGGACTTCGATCAAATCCTTGACATGCCCAATAATCAGCTTGTCGAATTGATGCACAGTCGGGCTCGAAGGCGGTTCTCCCGTGGTCTTAAACGCAAGCCAATGGCACTCATCAAGAAATTGAGGAAGGTCAAAAAAGAAGCACCACCAAATGAGAAGCCAGAAATCGTAAAGACTGACTTGACAAACATTATTATTCTTCCAGAGATGACTGGATCCATCATTGGTGTGTACAATGGCAAGCACTTCAGTCAGGTTGAAATTAAGCCAGAAATGATCGGACATTACTTGGGAGAGTTCTCGTTCACATACAAACCCGTCAAGCACGGTAGGCACGGTATTGGTGCCACTTACAGCTCTAGGTTTATCCCACTTAAGTAAAATAAATACATAAATTAACTCCTTGATGTTCTCGATTTACGACTTTTGCGATTTAATTTCTCCAACCTACATATGTATCTGTAAAACGTCTGCACAATAATTTGAACATTAACAGCAGTCTACTTTTGTGCATGTGAAGTGCAGCTATGGCAACATTCTGATAGACGTCCCCGTCATCGGTTGGTGGTACCTTCGGATTGTTTAAAATACCCATCAACCTTTTACTTCGTCAAATTTTCTTGATCCCATTCAATCCAAATTCTATAGTTAAGACCCTAAAGAAACGTGACCAGCGCGCCAGATTGGAATTGTTCCCCAGTCTCTCCAGTTTCTCTCGTTTTCTTCTGAATAAAGACGAGTCCGCAGTAATCGCTGTTGTACTCGACGGTGGTTAAACAGTTCCTTTTGTATCTCTTCATGTTATGCATCGTTCGTCGTCTGTCGAGTAGCAGTATATCCAGACAGGACCCGCTTCAGGGGAACGATGGTATATCGGTTGCAAGAAAATCTAGCCTAAACTAAAGGGTGGTCCAACCATAATGCACGATGTTAATTCTTTGACGTTAGGCAAAAAGGTCTTAAGTCAAAAATCTTTTTGAGTTTTTGATTGGGTTTAATTCAATTTTTTTTTTCTCTTTCGTTTGGTATTCACGTCCACAACTTCAACCAGTTACAAGCAGAACTTATTTGCCATCATTTCTTTTTTTTCGAACACATTTAATCCCGATTTGCAAGTAATAATCTATTTTCAATTTGGATTTGCGGAAACTGCAATTTCCGACTTAAGACCTTATTACCTAACGTCAAAGAATTGTGAGTCACACCTTAACGTCAAATTTTTTTGTCCAACTTAATTTGACATTTCTTTGTTTCAGTGTTTGACAAATTCAACCATTGAGGAGTACACAATTGAGCAGCGCGTTAAGATTGTTGAAGCCTTTTACGAAAATGGTCGTTCAAATCAAAAAGGCATTTCGTGCACTTTGTGATTTTTTTGGTCAGCATAATCTACCAAATGTGTCCACAATCGGTAGAACTGTGCGCAAATTTTAGCAAACCGGGTCTGTAGGAAATGTGAAAACACCTGTGCATGCTCACCCAGTTCGTTCTGCGGAAAGCATTGTTGTTGTCCGCGATAGTGTAGAAAAAGAGAACAAGAACATCACTGATGCGAATTTTGAATAAAGATTTGAATTTACACGCTTACAAGGTTCAATTGGCTCAAGAGCTGAAGCCTACTGGCCATTTCAAGCGTCGTCAATACGCCGATTGGTTGGTTGAACAGACAGAAGTGAATGGTGACTTTACAAAGAAAATCATCTTCACCGACGAGGCACATTTTCACCTCAGTGGATTCGTTAACAAGAGGAATTGCTGCATTTGGGCAAATGAGAATCCACGAGTGATTGTTGAAAAGCCGATGCATTCACAAAGAGTGACTGTTTGGTGCGGTTTATGGGCTGGTGGCGTCATCGGGCCGTACTTCTTCAAAAATGAGGTCCGCCAGTTACCGTGAATGGTGTTCGCTATCGCGAGATGATATCAAACTTCTTATCGCCAGAAATTGAGGATATGGACCTGGACAACATGTGCTTTCAACAGGATGGTGCCACTTGCCATACATCCAACGAAACAATGACTCTTTGCGCGAGAAATTCAATGGTCGTGTTATCTCACGTCGTGACGATGTTAATTGGCCCCTACGATCATGTGATGTGACACCGTTGGACTGCTTTCTTTGGGGATATTTAAAAGAAAAATGTACGTGAATAAGCCAAGAACAATTGAAGAGCCAAAGGATGAGATAATTCGGCACATTAACGACATTGAACCTCAATTATGTCTCAGTCATTGAAAATATGGACCATCGGATAGAGGTATGACACCGAAGCCGTGGCGAGCATTTGGCCGATATTTTGTTTCACACATAATTGTCATAGATCCCTCTATAATATAATAATAATTGCGGCGCTACAGTCCGAGGTGGACCTGGGCCTAGCTTCTCAACAACCACTCGTGCTGTGCGTGCTATTGTTCTCTCACGAGTGGAGGGGGCCTACAGCTTAATGCCGACTCCGAACGGCGAGATTGAGAAGCTTTTTCTAGACAGTTATACTCTTTTAACATTGTCAGTGACTCGAAAGAGGTGGAGCCGTGAAAAAACGTTAGGTGTTTTTTTTCGAGATTCGAACCGACGACCTCGAGCGTAGGAGTCGACGCACCGATGCACATAGATCCTTCTATCATAATAATAAAAAATTAAGATAATTCTCTGAAAACTTATTGTTTTATTTACTATTATCATAGTGCGTTTTCGTTGGACCACCCTTTATATATTTTGCTGTTTAGTTGAGTGGACCCTCTCGAGCTTATTTAGCTGGTTCCCCATTCGTCATAATTAACGCTCACCCTTGCGTGGATTGCGGCCAGTTTCTTCTTAGTTCATGAAGCTTGTGGACACATGCCACTGTGGGTACTTAATAAGATTCAATACCAGCAGTTGAAGTGGTTCTTATAGCTCTTGTGGTACATGCAGACTGTCTTTAGACTCTGTCCCCTATTTATCTATCGCCATTTTAATTTTCTGACCCTATGGCTAAAATAAAACAGATTTAAAGACGTTCATTTGACATTATGTCACTGAAAACATTATCTGAAAAATCCAATTCATCAGCCAATCGTTGCATTCTTCGATGCATGAGTGAATTTTAAGAAAGAAAATAACCAATTTTGATTTAAGCAGTTGCCAAAAAACGTGTTAATGCAACCGCATGGAAGAGTTTTTTTTTTCTTTCTTTTTTATTATTTATTTAAGTTTAACGTATTTCTTCTTTATTAATATTTATATACTCTTAATTCATTTTGCATAATTGTTTTCAAAACGTATTATTTTTTTACAATAAATAAAAGTATAACAATGTATAAAAGATATTGGATTTATTTTATTTTGAAATGAACAGAAATGATTAAAGAAAAATAAATATCTAAAAAGAAAAAAGGAATATCGAGAGAGAGAGAGAGTTAACTAGTTGATGTTGTTTTTGTTCTTTTTTGTTGTTGTTGTTCTTGTTGATGATGTTGATGTTGTTTCTTCTTTTTTGTTTTCTTTTTAAAACTTAGTGAGTGGTAAGAATGAGTTTTGTGAAGAGTTAACAAGTTTTAATGAGTGAGTGAGTGAGAGAGAGAGAGAGAGAGAGTTTAAATTTTTTTTTTGAAAAATAAAATATTTATTCTTCTTCTTCTTCCTCCTCCTCTTCTTCTTCCTCCTCTTCTTCCTCTTCTTCCTCTTCCTCTTCTTCCTCCTCTTCCTCCTCCTCCTCTTCTTCCTCTTCCTCCTCAGCGACTTCCTCCTCAATCTCCTCCTCATCCTCGACAACATCTTCATCGGCCTTAGCATCCTCCTCGCCCTCTGGGGTTTCTGGATCACCGGCCTTTCTGCCTGGTCGTTCTCCGAACCATTTTGGCAGTTTGGCTAAAATTGGGATGAAACAAGAAAAGGGAATCCATCAATCAATATATCTCGCGAAAATTGAGCTCTCAACAAGGAGAATAACTCAATTATCAAAGGGTTGAAAGGACAACAAATAGGCTGTAAATGGGGTCCTTGGAAACATACAGGGCGTACCTTTCTGGCGACCAGTGTACTGTTCTTTCTTTTCATTCCACAGCTTTTCGTTAATATCCTTGCTGATCTCATCCCAGCCCTGAGCAACATGAAACAGATAGAAACAGAGAAAAATGTTTTTTTTTTTTGCTTGTGTTAAGTGTGTGACAAGTGAAAGTGTACTACGTAAGATTACAGTTGTGTATAGAGAAGTTAGTTACGAAGAGACGACGTTACAGACGTTACATTATTGCTGTTAAGGGTTGTTTGTAGTTATACTTTTTTATTACAATTTTGTTTTTCTTGAGGATGTGTTCGTAGATACGAGATGTGGAGAAGTTCCTTAAAAGTTAGCTGTTCAAATTTGATCGTGATGTTTGTAGGTGTAGCTTTGAAATCCAAAAACAAACGGATTTCGTTGAGAAGTGTAATCCATTTCAACCGCAAATTATTTTGCTTGTGATGAGTTGGTACCAAATTTCCATTTTCTGAACTTTTTGATGACGCATATTTTTAAAGAGATGTTTATTGCATTGACCTGGGATGCATCAATTTGGGTCAAGATATATATTTCTTTTGTTAACCTAAAATTGGCGATATTTGCTTTGTTTGGATCAAAATGTTGTCAAAATGTTTAGTGATGAAAATTTGACTGAAGTCGACGGTTTGTTGTGACCACAGCTTTCGAATTTGTGAATCCTTTTTGTTGAAGTTGATGAAATTGATAATTGGATAAATTCTGAATCTTTGGAGCTGTAGTCTGATGAATACTAGAAAACTAAAAGAACCTAAAAAAGGAACATTGTGTCCAGCAAGTTTTGGAAGAAATTTTTTTAAACTTCCTTGATGCAGTTTTGGAAATGTAACCTAAATTATTTTCTGGCGGAGGCTGCAACAGCACTGAAGAAAGTTGGTTTTGTTTTCTGTCCAATATCTTAATTCACGCAATATTTTGATAAGTTTTTGAATGCTAAAATGGAGATTTTTGAGATCATTGCCAAGGCGCGTATCAAAAGTTCTTAAAATCATTGACAAATCGAAGCAACAATTTCATTAAAGCCTTTAAATCCGACCGTCAATGATTGAAGGCGGGAATAGCTCAGGCACAGCCACTTCATCATCAGACCTGCGACCTGATAAGTAAGGAAGTAACTTTAAGTCTTCGTCGAATGAATCATAAGATCTTAGAAAATCTTTTTTTTTCGGAGGATTTTTGAACCCCTATTGGAGCACTTAGACTCGAAACTGGTTCATTGTACTGCCAGGTAACAACCTACTCCAGTGCCGTTAATTTGATCCCAACGGCAAATGGTGACTGGATCAGATTCGATTTCACTGGGATTCGAACATGGGACCTCTCTAACTTGGAGCAGACACCTCACCAACTGCGCCATCCAGGTAGAAAATCTTAATAAACAATTTGGATCAATCAAATTTTGAACAAGAAAGTTTTTCCACAGTTGCTTGTTTGTTTTGATCAGATGGAAGCTTTTTCAGTTACTTTTCGGAGAATATTCTTTAAAAAAAATCGACTGACGTTGAAAACGCAATTTTGAACATTCAAATCTGCAGAAAATGCGTTGTCAAAAACAACACTTAGGAAGATTATCCCAAAGAAAAATGTGAACTTCAAAACATCAGAATTTTGACCAAGCAATCTGGAAGATTTAACGACAAGAGCGTGCAAAAATGGACACATTCAGTGAAGCAAAATCTGACTCGTTACAGGAATTTAGGCTTTAATTTTTGAATGATGCTCTGCTATTTTTACAAAATGCTCGTACCAAGAACGTCCAAATTTGTTGATTACCGTGTCTTTTCCGGTGAGGCTTAGATCAGAATTCTTAACAAAAAGAATGAAAATTATAAAGCCTAATATTTGTGCTACCACGAAATGAATTATGTTCTTTCTGGAATTTCGATCGAACCAAGAACGTCCAAATTTGGTGAATACTGTGTCTTTTCCGGTGAGGCTAAGATCAAAATTATTAACAAAAAAATGGAAGACTGTAAAGCCTATTCTTTGTACTAGCAACGACGGATCGCACGAAACGAATGATGCTCTTTCTGGAATATAAGCTTGAAAATACTCTGCTCTTTGGAATCGGATCTAATGAAGTGGGTGATGCCTTAAAGTTTAAATTAAGTAAAATTCTGTTTAACTACAATTTTACTGAAGGTTACCCTTAGGAAAATGCAAAACTTTTTAAGAACTTGAACAATGATCAAAAATCTTGCCGTACTTCCTCCCGAAAGCAACCAAAGTCAAAATCACGTGGATAACCATATTTTCCTTTACTTGCTCTCCCGCCCGATAGAGAAGTGTGTACAATGTGTATGTAATGTAGTTTTTTTTTTTTAGAAAGAATGTGCACATACAGAAAGAGTAGAGATAGATTGACAGCACAGAAATGGATAGATATTAGGAAAACCAAACCTGTTGACGTCGTTCAAACCCCAATCGTGTGGATTTCGTGTGTCTCTCTAACATCTCAGACTTAGACTTTGACTTAAACAGAAAATTTCATGTAAAAAAAAGTAAGAAACACGAATTTTCAGTACTGAAAAATAAATGACACAAAATCATTTCGAAAGTGAACGAAACTTAACGAAACATTACGCACAAAAAAGAAAAACGTGATGAGGAAAAGAAAATGAAAACAAAAACAAAAAGTAACGAAACTTTTGTCGAACATTGAACGTAAAACAGCCCAAAAAGGAGTGAAAAAAAAGTATCGGACACGGGATTTCTTACATTTGGACCGCTGCATAAATCTTTCGTGCTTCTCTTGCCACAATTTTTCACGTATTTCAGCATATAACGTATTGTAACCCTTATTTGTTGAAATATTTGTATCAAAAATTAAATATTTAAGTTTTAGTAATGAAATTTGAAAGTAAATACACAAAAAAAAGAGTGTTCGAGTGATGAACTTGAAATACTTACACCCTCGAAGAGTTTCTTCTTGTCGTCATATGAGCGTGTGTCGACACGTCTTTCATATTTGGATGCTACTTGAATTTTTGGCTGCAATCAGAAGAAGGTCAATGTGTCAAACAAAAGGGTGGGGAATGGGGTTTTTTTTGTGTCTTACCGGGTATTTTCCAGTCAAAGCCTCAGGGTCAAGACCCTTCTTCAAGGCTTTGTGCCTGAGTTGTTGCTTCTGTCTTTCCTTCAACTCTTTCAACTAAACAGAGAGAGAGACAAGTTGGTTAGGAGATGGCAATGAATGCATAAGTGGTTGAGTCTTACATCGTAGTCCTGACGTTTCTGCCTTTCTTCCAAGTCATACTTTTCAGTTTCCAATTTGACAATGCTCTCCCACAGTTCTTGAGCCTTCTCACGCAACTGAGACTCGCCCAAGTTCTCAATGTTGAGGGGCTTAATGCGGAACGACAACGAGATTTTCTTCTCCTCTTCAAGTTGCTCCTTAGTCTTGTTACGCTCCATGGCAGCTGATGATAAGCCCAGCTTTAACGAATAACATACCATGAGGACATAACTATTCTAACATATATTCACGTGCATAGTTTAAACTTACAACTCCAACTTCTTTCTTGGCAATGGTGAAATTTGGTCCCTTCTTGTCCTTATCCTTCATGGCTTGAAGCATAGCTTGACGTTTCTTTTCAGCCTCTTCGAGACGTTGACGCTTCTCATCGGCTTCACGTTGTTTCTTCTCTTCAGCTTCACGTACGCGGCGCTCTTCCTCTTCTTTCTTGCGTTGAGCCATCTTTTGTTCTTCCTCAGCACGGGAGATTTTACGTTTGGCCTGTTTCTCCTTGAGCTTTTTCAACTCATCCTCCTCCTTGGCGCGCTGTTTGCGCCATTCGTTGATATATTCTTTCAGTTGATCATCAAGATCGGAACGTTTTTGATCCTGGCGCTTAATGAACTCTGGATCTCCCTCACCTCTTTAATTTTTATAAAAAAACAAACAAAGCAGAAATGTTATATTAGTTGCATTCTTAAAATTAGTTTTTTTCTTTTTTTTTTTTGAATGAATGTGATGTATGTCCTTTCTGGTGAAGCTTAGTTTGATTTTATGAAAGCTTATCTGATAGTTCGTTTTTTTTTTTTGGTTTGCAAATGGTTTACAATTATTTTTTGGTTTGGTATTTCATATTGGGACACACAGAGGGCGTTACACAACAGAAAAGTAAAACTAAACGACTAACAATGGATTTTATTTTGTTTTTAGAGGGTTTCTTGGGACAGTAGTATAATATTTAAGAAGTAAAGGAAAAAAAAGTAAAATTTGACACAGTAAATTAATGTTTAATGTTTGGTTTTTGGTTTGTTTATGTTTTGATTGGTTGGTTTGTTTGCTTTTGGCTTTGGAATATTTACACTGAATTGGAATGGTTTGTTTGTTTTGTGTGTGGGGGGCGGGACGAAACATCAATACATCAATACACAACATTTAAATTAAGTATATATGTATATATGTATATGGAATTTAATTATTTTGCATTATTAATTTTTATTAATTGGTAGACTGGCTGTGAGAGGTCCAGCAGTTGAGGCGGCAGTAAACAAGTTGAGTGAATGAATTAAGAAAATGCATGCAAAAATTATTCATATGTTTGTTCGAAATTGTTAAAAAAAAAATAAATTGTTTATCTTTAATATTTTTTTTTGAACTGAATTTGAATTTGCAGCCAATTTATGTTGCTAGATACCTTTTTTAAGATTTTTCATATTTTAAATGCAGGATTAGAAGGAGATTGCTTGAGTGTATGGCGAAGATAATGGATAATGAATTTAGCAGCTCGATTTACCCTCTGCTATATGAGATACAAAGACGAATAGTTTTTTTAAAACGTAAAGAACCGACAGTTACGACTTCGTATGCATCAGCAAAAACGTCGAAAATATGAACTACATCAAAAAAGCAACCGAGCCGACGAAGATCAAGTCTCGAGGAATACGAGCTAAAATCAATTAACTAGCTAACTGTGACAAAAGGCCGCTGACAATGGCAGTCGGAGCTCTTACAGATCGTAATCGTCTGAAGAACTATGTCAAGGAAATTGGACTTACCAATGATGAGGTGAGCTGTGGTTATAAAGGCGAACAAGAATATACTCCCTGTGGGCGCCGTGGTGTTATGGGTAGGTGCGTCGACTCCTACGTTCGTGGTCTATGGTTCGAAACTCGAAAAAAACCTCTAACATTTTTCACGGCTCCACCTCTTTCGAGTCACTGACAATGCTCAAAGAGTATAACTGTCTAGAAAAAACTTCTCGATCTCGCCGTCCGTGGTCGGCATTATGCTGTAGGCCCCCTCCACTCGTGAGAGAACAATAGCACGCACAACACGAGTGGTTGTTGAGAATCTAGGCCCAGGTCCACCTCGGACTTTAACGCCGCCATTATTATTATTAAGGGTATATTCCTCAATACCTCTACTACTGTCCTAGTTCCTGTCATTTGAGAAACAGAATATTGTTCCATGGTCTTCAAGAAATTTCTGGTAATTCTCTTTCGTAAGCTTGCATCTTTATAAGAACAAAAGAATGGCTGGAGAAACCATGAATCTAGGAGCCGACGCATTCATGCACTACATCTTGTCGGCCTGGATATGTGTTTACGTTTTATTGAATAAAATGGATAGATTATGACTGCGCATACGTATTTGATCCAAATATTTGACACAATTTAATTCGTGGGTGTCAAAAAATTGGAAAATGAAAACACAATCGACATTTTTTGACTGCATATGATGAAGATGTAAAAATGTGAACACGGTGGGTGGGTGTGTTCAAAAAGTACATGGACCAAGTAGTACAATGGACCAGTTTTTGAGTCTTCAGAGTGCTCCAGTGTAGTATTACAAAACCTTCGACAAAAAAAATTTTCAAAAATATCGTTTACACTAAAATCGGACGTTTATGCTTCGGACTAAACTTGTCACTCATAAAGTAGCTCAAAAGTAGAATAAACCCCATAGGATCTTGCAACCAATTTTGGTGCAGAAGTCAGTCAGAGAATCGCGATCACAGTATCTTTTTCTGGACACATCTGCCTTGAGTGATGTCACTTGGGAGTCAAAATATTGCTATGTTGAGGGCGTGTGTGCACCAAAAGACAACTATCAATCAAGCAGATCTCATACAAATCTATTTGTCTCAAGTTGACACTTCCTTTTCTAGTCACATCCAAATCATCCACATCACAAATTTGTCAATTTAAGTCGAATTTTTACGGGATATCAAAATTAGTTCGAATTAGAGAGAGCTCGACTTAGAGGATGGTTTTTTTGTATGGAAAATTGAGAGAAATGCCAAAATAAATATATCGAAAAAATTTGAGTTAGAGGAAAATTCGTCTTAATTGAATTTCGACTTAGAGGGAGTCGACTGTAGTTTGTATATCAAACTTTGATTCGAATTAGATGCTTTTTTAAGGATCAATAAAAATTGTTTGAAAACAGAATCTGTCAAGATTTTGATCTTTGCAAAAAAAAGCTTAAATCGATTTTTGAACAAGCATTCCCACCCTAAACTCTGCATTTAAAGTAAAATTTCTTAAAATTCCTTAAAAAAATTTTCATAAATTTCATCATCGTGTACCTTAGCAACCGGTTTTCAAAATGTTTAATATTTTTTTGAATGTATTATGTACAAAGCTTGTAATATTTACAAATGCTTCATGTATGTTTTAAGAAAGTTTTGTTCAACTAGTAATTTCTCTTGCATCTAATAGGAAATTTCAAATAAATTTTGTGTAATGTTTTAATGTTGATTGTCTGATAAACGAAGAATGTGGAAAAAATGTGTTTTAATGTAAAATTCGCGTATAACATTGAAGAAAAAAAAAGTTTAAATAAAATTGTATTTTTTTGTTTTTTTTTAGAAAAGTAGTCACTATGAAACGGGGTACAAAAATCAAAAGAAAAAAAAAGATATATTATCAAAAAAACTAAACCTTTAAGATATTAAAATTAATACTATGACTTTCCCAAAACTATATACAATGAAGCTTCTCAAGAATTTATTTAAAAAAAAAAAACTTCCATATAAATGGTACTCTTTTTTGAAAATAACTTGATTAGCCTTTTCCAATTATTTATCCATTCTATTTCAAAGCTTCATTATTTTTATGTTTGTTGTGTTGGTTTAAACAAAAAAAAAATTAAAAAAGAAATAGTAATACAAGAAGGCTTTGTTATAGAGTATTAAAAATAGTATTAAGTATGAATTAAAGAAATTAAAGTTAGCAGCTTTTACTTCGAGCTAACAACAGATTGTATAGAATTTTTCTATAACTTACTCGGCTGGTGTTTGAGGTGGTTTTCTTTAGATATATATTTTTTAGATTTTGTTTATCAATGATTGTTTCGAGTTTCGTCAAAAATATTATTTGTTTGGTTTTGGTTTTGTTTTTTTTTAGCGATATCCCCGCATACAAAAATTTAATTGTTTGATTGATTTTTTTTATACAGTATACAAATTATATTGTGTGAGAATATTTTTTTTTGTCAAAAAAGAAAGAGAGAGAGAAAAAAAGTAATTGTTTAAAAAATTGTGAACAATTAAATTTTTCGAATACTTAACTAAACGAGTTATAAAAAATTTAAAACGGAAAAAAACTGTTTTCCAAAAAAATTCTCTATAGTAACTAGATGGTTTTTTCTTAAAATTATTTACTTTTTTAAAAAAATTTTGAAAATGTGCAAAATGAATTGTGAATGTGTACAAGTGTGTAAAGAAATATTTAAATGCAAATATGTGAAATAAAATGTTGTTTTTAATTTTAGGAAAAGAAAAATGTAACTATAACAAAATTAATTTTATATATTTATACTCTGCCCAATTATTGTATGAATGTTTGTGTAAATGTTGTTTATCTTCTTGTCTTTTAATACCAATTTAGAATTTGCTTAGACACTAATCAAAAAATACTCCTAAAAAAAATTCACTAAATCAGAGGTACACTTACTTGCTGCAATAAAAAAGAAAGAAATAGAAAAAAACATTTAATTAAACGGTGTGCATAGTTGTTGGTCTCAAAAGTGTGGTTAGTTCTTCCGGTAGATAACAGTTGACTTTTTTTTTGACAAATAAATCTTGAAGATGTTATAATAGATGTCTTTTTTTTTAATTTACTCAATTTCATGACGTGACAATTTTTTTTTTCAGTTTTCGACTTAGGATCTAATTTGTTTTTGTTTTTTTAATTGATGTGCAACTTACGTCTCCTCTCGGGTCTCCTCGACGACCTCCTCCTCCTCCTCTTCGGAACTAAATTTGTGTGCAATTTGATTTTTTGTGTATCAATATCAGGGGGAGACAACACATAAGGGAGTGGGTTGGAAAAAAGACAATGATTAGTTAGAAAAATAGTAGAAACAATACAAGTGTTGGAAAACAATAAATTCATTGTTTATACTTAAATTAAATCAAAGACTCTCTATTCCTTAACCAAAAACTATACTATACAAATTTCCTTCCCGTTACTCTCACTCTGACACTTGAATGAAATTGTTCTGTTTATCAGTCCTAGACTTAAGAAAAAAAAAACAAGACTGTTTTGTATAGAAAATAATTAATAAAAAAATCACTGTTAATTTCCTTTGCAGAAAATCAAACAAAAAGTGTGTAAAAAAGTGCATGTTTTACATTCTTGAAATGTGCATATAAAACAAAAAAAGACGATGTTCACGAAACATGTGATTTGCACAAAATTCGGTGTTCAAAACATTACAAAAAAAAACAATAAATAAAACGGACAAAAATTAACAATATTCGGAGGGGATATAAAGAACAAAACGTGACAAAATTTACACTTGGAATAAAACAAAAAAAATGTGGAAACATTGCTCTTTACATTGGTGGGAAAATTTTGCAAAAAGATGGTGTAGAATATGTTTGATAGATACGAGTACATATTTGTATCTTTTTTTTTAAACTTTCTTCACTTTTTTGAAGAAAAGAAAAATCAAAAAAATGATTTTCAAAATTGTTTGTGTCTTAAGAATGATTTTGATTCGTTCTTGAAATGATACGAATTTTAATACGCCTTGAATAAGTTGCAATACTTACGTGTATTCCTCATCATCGGACATGGTTATGGTTTGGGATTAAAAACCTGGAAAAAAAGAAAAAAATAGACGATTAGAGTTGATTTTAAAGAGGAGTTTTTAAGTTGCCCTATTCCGCTTTTAAAGAAAGGATTTTTTCCATGCCACAATAAATATTGTGCATATCTGTGGAACTTCTTACAAATCGAAATCTCAAGCTAGCATAATATCTGTGAAAAGGTTCCAAATTAAATTTCTTTATTTTTTCAATTAATTGATTTATTTAATTCACAATATTTTCTCAAATTAAAAAGCAGCGTATCAAAATTGATATAATCTTACACTTTAAATACTTGTAAAATGTCATAAAAATATCAAAGTGGTCTAGAAATATTAAAAAACCCTGTTTCGATACGTTTGCTAAATTTTTGCAGCAACAGTTTCATATAGAATGTTGGTCATAATTAATTACCCTTTCGGATATAGCCCTAGAATTAAGAAAAAGCATCGACTGTTAGTTCTAAAAATTGTTTAAGTAATCAATGGAACGCTATAATCCTGAAGAACGGAATTATAGACATAGGCATTTTTAGTAACATTTCAGTGTCCATTAAAGGGGCACATTTCCACTTCAGTGGATACGTATACCAACAAAATTTGCGTTTTGGGACTTTGAAAATCCGCAAATAATGCACGACAGCCATTAAATCAAGCCAAAGTCACTGCATTGTGTGGTGCTTAGACTGAAGGAGTCACAAGACATTGAAGAACGGTGCGATTCAGTCTGTGGATGATGAGCACCTATAGAATTGTGATCAGTGAATTTTGCATTCCTCCTTTGGATAAATTGGGAGTCAAAGATAGGTGGTTGTAGCAAAGCGAAGCAACAATGCATAATGCGCGGGCCACGTCTTACATTCTTAAGTGATCGATTTATATTGCGTTTTTGATTGCCTATGGCGACAACCCGATTTGACAATACTTGACTTCTGTCCATAAGTTTGTGGAAACAAGCCAAAAATTCCGGCAGCCATTTAGGAGAACATTCGTGGACAAGTTGTGAACTTATTCCAAAAAACCAAAGAACCACATAAAATATTTAATTTTTGAAATAAAATTTAAAAACATTTTAACGCCCAAACAAGGCGATTGCACATACTAGGCAAAACATACAACTGAATGTACTCCTGAAATTCAAGTCTTTTTTAAGATCTATAGATAAGTACGAATCGAATCAGCTGAATCCGGGATTTAATCGAGGCCTATGCAGTTAGAATCTAACTCCTGAAGATAGGGATAGCAATAAAACGACTATCGCGGAAGCTTTTTCTTTTTTCGGAGTATTAATGAAATTCTTTTGGAGCACTCAGAATCAAAACTGGTCCATTGTACTGCCAGGTAGCAACCTACTCCAGTCACGTTAACTTGATCCCAACGGCAAAAGGTGACTGGACCAAATTCGATTTCATTGTGATTCGAACCTGTGACTCCACTAACTTGGGCCAGGCACTTAACCAACTGCGCCATCCAGTCGTTATATTGGGGAAGACAGCCAGCGGAAGATACATGGATAAGACAGAAACTTCTGTAAAACTTCTTTATTGGTCCCTCGAATTATACTTTCTGACAGTCTGGCTTGACTACGACGTCCACAAACATTTAATTTCGTTGCCTAGAGTGCACCCTGGTTCGTATTGCTACAGGCCACTGTCTCGTGAGGTACCATGCTCGTAAACTTGGTCTATTCTCTACCGACAGGAACTACAAAAAGAGTTTTATTCAAAAATCAAAATGTTTTCGAAGGTAACAAGACAGTTTTAGATGCAACAGAATGGAGGTTATTAATCTTTGTTAACCCTGTCAAGTGCAGAGGACAGCCACCTTTCCTAAGCATCTACTTATGGTTTAAGTTTAAGGTATATAACTCGAAGAGATCACAAAAAGCGGCCACTACTAAATACGGTGAAAGAAATGTTAAAATTTCCTACATAATGACCATCTCTAAGGTTAAGGCGATTGAATTAAGAATTTCGAATCATTAAGGCCTTTTGTCAGCCTCATATTTGAGTTTGTGTATTGCATTTTGTAGGAGTTGTTGGCTGTCTTTCCCAAAAGGAGGACACACATAGACCAAGAAAGGTCAATTATGCAGATGTGGTACTTAAGGTGAAGAGGAAATGAATATCACTCTGTACTCCCCCAATTTTGAAGCAGACACTCCCCATTTTTCGACTTTAGATAGACCTAAAGCTTACTGAGCACAGATTAGGTTCCGAAAACCCGAACATTTTGTCAAGAACCCCTAAATTTCAGGAAAAAGCATATTCAATTGATCCAAACAAGCTAACAAACTTAAGAAGAACTACAGACTTTGCTCTGAAAACAATGAACTGCTCCATAAATTGTTTCTCTTGAGGCGACGGGCGATGTTTTCAAAACTCAAAATAGACGGAAAGTTGAAAAAATGCAATAAATCCACCCTCGGTCTCATCCACCCACAACAAAATTCAGGCAATTTCTCAATTTATACTCTTAATAAAAAAGAAAACTGAAATACCTCGAGGAAATCGCATAAAAAGTGTTAAATGTATGAAACTTATGATATTCAATAAAATTAGATCACCATTACACATCACCTAAAAATATCCACTATCACCACCACCTCTCTTTCTCTCTCGCCCCACTCTGACTCTCTTATGTTCCCACTAGTTTCCAATCATGTATCATATGTCTGTCCTTCTCATAAATTTTTCTACATTCCACCTCCTCCTTCTCATTCAACACCTTTTTTCTCTATTTTCCTCTTTTAAAACATTTACAGGGATTCACAGCTGACGTCTTCGTACTCAGTCTCCTGCCACTGTGTGCCACTGTGATTGTTGTTGTTGTTTGTATAGATTCTCTCTCTCTGGCCACTTGGTCGTCACGTCAACATATCTGAGTAAGTGGCCAAAAAGGGATATGTGTTAGTCTTGGCGCTGATTATAAATAGAACACCGGATTGAATTTCCTTTACGTGCAAATCATTCTATGCGAACACACACTCTAACCAGAGACTAAGAGATAGAAAAAAAAATTTAAGGAAATTCAACAAAAAAGAAAAGAAATAAATAAATGAAAAAAGAAATTATTGTGAATAGATCACAGTGTGCCTTGATTTACTGCAGGAATTCCGACAGCCACCGCGTAGGTGGTCTCTAGGTGGGAGAAGGTGCTTTTCTCTTTTAAATTCTATGCTAAACCAAATTATTTTTAATCCGAAAAATTGCTTTTCTTTCTTCTCTCACGATGGTAGCCAGTGGGTAATAATTTATTGGCAAATTTTTAGAATGACAAAATTCCGACACGTAAACAGGTGATATTTTTAATTTTGAATTTCTCCTCATCCATTATTCGGGACATAATTTTGCTGCACAAACGAATTCGTCTTGAGCACGTCACATTTTTAAGGGGACCCAACAACTGTTCATTGTGTTGCTGGGCCTATTTATAAACTTTGAAAGCGACTTAATGATGCAGCATTTATTATCCAATAATTTCGTAATTAGTTGTGCTCATGGTTGAATATTCAAATATTTTTTTGATGACTGATGTCTTATTATATTTTTGTGCATATTTTTAGACGCTAGAGGACGTCAGTCACGTTATTCTGTTATTCAGTTCAGAAATAAAATCGAATTATTTGAACTGAAGGTCGGGTTGGAAATTTAATGGATCACGTTGTCGATTAATGTTTCGGATATAATTTTGGAGCAAAAATTATTGCAAAGGCTGACTGGAGGACTCTGACGCAAGTTGTCATTTAGCCGCTATCCATAAACACATTTTCCTACGTTCAAAATTATAAAACTTTTTTTTATTGCCTGTGCCTGTGCTGCTGTCAATAACAACATAAGATGAAAGATGTGTTTTTTCACTTAAATTTTCAAATTACTTTCTAAAAATGTTTTTTTTTTTGGAATTTGAGCTAGTTTTTCCTGTCCGAAAATAATTTCGGATATTCTGATCAGCAACTAGGAAGACTAATTTTTACAAAGAGAAACAATTTCAATACGAAGCCCAAAAATAATATAAACAAACAATGATTTTTGAGTAGGTTTGAAAAGAATAGTAAATTTTAAAAAAATGTCAGAAAATAATAGGACTCATGAAATGTAAGCGACTGGATGGCGCATTTGGTTAAGTGCCTGCTCCAAGTTCGAGGGGTCCCAGGTTCGAGTCCCAGTGAAATCGAATCTGGTCCAGTCACCATTCGCCGTTTGGATCAAATTAACGGCACTGGAGTAGGTTGCTACCTAGCAGTACAATGGACTCAGTTTTGAGTCTGAGTGCTCCAGTAGTGTTTCAAAAATCCTCCGAAAAAAAAAGAGATAACTGCAAACAAAATCTTCTTAAAGTTAAGGCCGTTCAATTTCGGCATAAAACTGTGGGTCGCCTTCAGTGTTTCAAAAAAACTCCAAAAAAGAAAAAAAAAATGATTCATGAAATGTGATTCGGGACAAATCAAAGTTACCACATAGACTCTTCCAAACCAAACATATTTCGTCCTATTTGACTCTGAACATAGTTTTGAAGGTTCCGTCTACAAAAACGGAACCTTTATAATTTCGGCGTGTCCGTCCGTCCATCCGATGACCTTTGCGAATTCACAAAAACAAATGAAAGTTTTGTGAGCTGAAGAAAATGGGCATCTTTATAAGATCCAAAAATGGACTAATCAAGACCTGCGTCGCTTGTATTCATCAAATTAAATTCAAACTATCGCAGATCGACTGTTATATACTCCAATCGTAAACGTCGAAAACGTCAGGTAAACAAGTTTGCGTTAGGCCGATTGAGGAGTCAGAAAAATTGACTGTCTGTCAACTGCTTGCAGGAGAAATATGTGTTCGATCTGCAGGAGTAAGGTAATAAGGTGGTAAAACCTTAGCATGTGACTCCGTTTTCGAAGACGAAGAGGTTTTTCACTAAAATATAAACGTAGTCCGCTTATGCGATCAAAGAGTATTTGGGAAACCCTTTAAAAAGAGCTCTCAACTGTGTTAAAAGTTTAACTGAGGGTTTCAAAACTGTTTCTGCATAAAATTTCAACCTCAACAGGTATTGGGGGAGTTTTTAAGTTAATTCCAAATTAACAAAACCTGCTTCTTACATCTTCAGCAATGAGAAGTTTTCCTAAATTTCGAGCACAAGGAACAGAAGTACCAAACGAATTCTCGAGTCAGATTTGAGATCACTTTATCAATATTGTTGCTCCTTCCTTCTTCTTTGTATGGCGGTACAGTCCGGGTTGGACCTGGCCCTTAACCAATATGCCTCTCCAAATAGTAAGATCTTTCGTCAGCTGTTTCCAATTCCGCACACCCTCTCAACTTGTGCCCGTCACCTTAGACGAAATTTTTTCTACGCCTCATTTAATTTTGGACCAGAGGTAGTAGAGAAGTGAAAAGTTGAGAATAAGTTGAGATCAAATGAGGTGGACCTGGACCTAGCTTCTCAACAACCACTCGTGTTGTGCGTGCTATTGTTGTCTCACGAGTAGAGGGGACCTACAGTTTAATGCGATATTCACATTTTTTGCCATGACTGCTAGACTGAAGGTTTAGGTTCGATTTCGGACCGGTATAAATTCCTAATTTATGGCACAACTTCTGAGCACAATTGACCTGATCATTATTTATACTCCTTCGTATAAAAGAGGAGTATAACTGCAAACGACTGAATGGCACAGTTGGTTAAGTGCCTGCCTCAAGTTAGAGGAGTCCCTGTTCGAATACCAGTGAAATCCAATCTGGTCCAGTCACCATTTGCCGTTGGGATCAAATTAACGGCACTGGAGTAGGTTGCAATACAATGGACCAGGTTTGAGTCTGAGTGCTCCAGTAGTGTTTCAAAAATCCTCCGGAAAAAAAGAGATAACTGCAAACAAAACAAAAAAAGCCGTTCAATTTCGACATAAAACTGTGGGTTTCCTTCAGCCACAAGAGAACAAAAGTCAATACAGAAACTAGACCCAAGTTCAAGTCGGACTATATCGCTGCTGGAAGGCGAACAGGCTCTGTTAATCTTCATCCGAGTGAAATTCTTTCGTAAACCAATTTTGAATCCTGTTCTTTGAGATTTTTTTATTTTGCGAATTTTAGTTGACTCCGAGGCTTAGGTTCGCGCTGAATTGAAGCACCACGTGAGTAAGTTAGCTCCGAAATCACTTTAAATCTATAAAATTCACAAATCTGGAGGTATATTTTAAATCTGTGCCAAAACTTCCTACAATATCGTTCAAGTGGGATGTTTTTCCCAGGCAAGAACAGATCAGCGTCTTGTAAGCAAGCCAACGACCGTGGGGTTTCTAAAAAGGAAATCGATAAACTGACCCTCAATTAAATCCCACCGGTTGAATCTTGCTTCGGTCCTAGGTTAGTAGATGATGGCTGTCCTCCGTATTCGATAGAGCTGACTCTAAGTCGAATTTTCACGGGATATCAAAATTAGTTCGAGTTGAAGGGAGTTCGACTCAGAGGATGGTTTTGGTATGGAAAATGAGGGGAATGCCAAAATAAATATGGAAAAAAAAATTCGAGTTAGAGGGAACTTCCACTTAGTGGGAGGCGACTGTATTATGATCCATTGTGTTGAAGTTTTATTGCTACCTTCTGTACTTTTTGGACACATTTCTCTACAATCAGGAACTCGAGTTAAGTGGTTACAAAGAAGATCACGCCACAGTTCTGATTGAATCTTTCCAATAACTTTTTGGAAACCAACATCTGTACCTACCTACCTAACGTTCTGATCCCAAAATTGTCCATAGATCCAAGATAGGTAGGATATATTGCCTGTCTCTCACTTAAATCAAAAGGGATGCATTGTTCACCCACGGGAATCTCCGAGGAGTTCATCCATTCCTTCACTTTCTGAGAACTAATTTGGGCCTTCATTGACAATGCTCAAAGAGTACAACTCTCTAGAAAAAGGTTCTCAAAATCGCCGTTCGGAGTCGGCATTTAACTGTAGGTCCCCTCCACTCGTGACAGAACAATAGCACGCACAACACGAGTTGGTTGGTGAGAAGCTAGGCCCAGGTCCACCTCGGACTGTAGCGCCGCCATTATTATTATTATTATAATTTGGGCTTTCTATGAAACGAAGTAGACTTCAAAAGGTACATCAGTGAGGTTGCTGAGATTGACGAACAGACAAACTCCCAAGTCCGTAGGTCCAAATATTTTCGGCAGATGATTTGTGCCAGGTGTTTGCCGGCCAAGTGGCTTCAAGGACAGGTTCAAAATTGTTGACGAAAAGCCTCAAAATCGAACAAAATTGATGAATCGAATTATTGAAAAGTACAGGTCCAAGTTACCCTACTGGATGGTGCAGTTGGTTAAGTGCCTGCCCAAGTTTGAGGGGTCCCAGGTTCGAATCCCAGTGAATTCGAATCTGGTCCAGTCACCATTTACCGTTGGGATCAAATTAACGGCACTGGAGTAGGTTGCTACCTGGCAGTACAATGAACCAGTTCTGAGCCTGAGTACTCCAGTAGTGTTTCAAAAATCCTCAGGAAAAAAAACAGGTTCAAGTCTGACTTACGCCTCAAATTTGGAGATAAACTACATAGATTTCGTAAAAAAAAGTAAGCTGAGGTCATCAAAAGTTTCAAATATTCAAAAAGTTCGGCAACAAAAAATTTGATTGAAAAGTCGAATAAGTTTGAAATGTATTTTAAAACACTGTGACTCTCTTAAAAGGCTAAAGAAACCCTAAAACTGATAGCCCTCCTGTAGAACGTCGCCACCTCAAAGAGTTGTTAGAGTTGTTAGACCTTCCAACTCTCATAACCTCAATGATCAGTTTTTTTTTTTAAGAAAACCACAAGCAACAAGTGTCTTTAAGGGCCCACCTATAAAACACGCACCCACTAATCGGGAAGGACATTTGAATTGTCTTGAAAACCCCGACCTGGTCAGAAGGTCAAAAGCTGGGAAGTCGATACATTTTTGGCTCAACACTTTTGGAAAAGTTTTCGAAAAATTACATAAACTTCAAATGAAGAAGGAAGCTAGGGAATCCTCGCAAAGCCAAGTACATTTTTATGTATTTTGGGACCGACTAGTCAGACACATTTGTCTGTAACCCAATTAGCGAAGATCTCTGGTATCAAATGGCATACACCTACGCTCAATTTTTGCAGGTGTGTGGGAAAATATATGCCTTGACAGATGTGCATGTGGTGTTGTGTCATTTGCTTGTGCGTGTGTGTGTGAATGTGTGATAATTTTCCTCCCAAAGTGTGATTTTCACGAAAAATATTTTAGCTTTTATACTTAAAAGATATTTTTAAAATTGTTTGTCTTCCGAACAAAAAAATGGTATCTATTCCACGAGAAAAGAAAACAACACATTCACACACTTTCATCATCACACACGGAGACACACAACCACACACACACACTCTGGCGTAATCACATATTTTCTCGTTGCTTGCGTCCGTATCTTCTTCTTTTTTTTTTCTCCTTGATATCTTTGCATAACTTTTTTGTGATAGACTCTCTTTTTTTTGTGACTTTCTGGTTCGTTGTGTGTATCATGTAACACTGAGCTGAAGAGGTTTTCTATTTTTAGAGGCAACTATTTATTTTTGTGTCGAACTATTTTTCATTTCTTTTTTTTGCTTTTTTTAAATTTAAAGTTAATTAAGGTTAGTTTCTTTTTTAAAACTTTTTGGCAGTTTTTAACACTTTATATTTAATTTTAACACAAAGTCACGATATATACTTGGAGCAGATATCCTTTTTTTGAATTGTTAATTATTTTCACGGATATCCTTGTTATTTTTCATCGATCACTGTTAATCCGGATAAGTTTGTCTTTGCACAAAAAAAAACTGGTTAAATGTTATATAACGAGTCCAGCTCACTTGTAGTTAAAAACCAAAAATTCAATGACTAACTTTAGGAAGAAAAGGGAAAATCCTTAAATTCTCCCACACTCTCGTGTTGTTGAAAAATCCTTTCTTTTTTTTAGCAGAATATAAGTAGAATATGATAGATGTCTTTGTTTTTTTTTGGTATTTAAAACTTACTCTAGGGAAAGAAACAAAATTTAAATCTCTACGATAGTCCGAGCAGCTGACGTCGTTGGAGCGAATGCTGCGGTTCGACTAAACTGACTGACGGTACACCAAGAAACAACACGTCGTTGAAGAATACCGTGTCTTTCTATCTTGTAGAAGATTTTGTATTTTTCTAAATTAAAAACTAAATTTCAATACACTCGCAACGTTTTTTGGCTTTTTGACACACATCCAGATGCCGGTGTTGGTGTGTATTCTGAGATTGTATGCGTTTTTGTGGGGTACTAAAAGCGCTCGCGAGAGATGCCTGTTTTAGTGAGCAAAACAGTTCGTTTATGTGAAATATAAACTTTTCCAAGTGATTTTTTCGTGGGATTTTTGAATTTTTTTTTTCGAAACGCTCCTACTGCTGCTGGCTGATTTCAAAGCCGCCCACTAGCGCTTTTTTTGTTTTGCTGGTCGGGGTGTTCGAGATGAAAGGCGAGATCTGAAATTCCTGTAGGTGTAGTATCGGCTAACAGAGCACAAATACAGATACAGTGCTCTAGAGTTTTTCTGATGGGTGTCAGAAAATATTCGAGTGAACAAAAATAAAAATTTTCGAAAGCAGCAGAAAATTGTTTTCTTCTAAAATTTTATATCTTTTCCGAAGCAGGAAAAAAAAAGAGGAGAAGATATGTGCACCGTTGGGGAGAGCACTCGTATGGGTGTGGGGTGAGCGAGTGTGTTTGTAGGGGAATGGCGATGACGAGACATAGGACCATTCTGCTATTTAACCTGGTTCTAATTTCGTATAGTTTGGCGGCTGGTACAGAGCAGTGGTGCAACTATTCGTGAGGTATTTCTATGAAACTCGTTGGTTTGGTTTTTGCTTTTTGTTTTTGCATTTAATGTGCAGTCTTTGAGATTCAATTGAATGTATGCTGCGATCGGTTGGATGAGTGAGAGAGAGAGGAGGAAGGAAGCGTTGTTGAATGCAATTTATCGTATCATTGAGATTTTAGGGGTGAAGTCAATTTCCTTGGGTCGAGAAGTACAAAACTTACGAATGAACTTGGTTGATTGAGGTCTTTTATTTTGCGAATAAATTTTCAAATCAAACTATAGTTAGATCAAGCTTATGGCTGAGATCATTGCACGCATGTGTGTGGGTCATGAAATCGAAACGAATGTTTTTTGAAAAAAATACATTAGCTTTCGACTTTTAATTGAGTGCATTTGAAACAACCATGAGATTAAAAATGTTATGGAAATTTAAATAGAAAAAGTCACACTTTTCAACTGATCAGAGTGGAAAAACCATAAACAAGTCGTCAAATTATGATGAAGAATGGAGTGAGTTACTGGAAATGATTCAAAAAGCAATTTAACACCACAAAGTGGCAATGCATCCTTATCGTCACTAACAAAAAAACTTACTAAGAAAGACCAAAAAAAAGGATATATTTAAGGCCTTTTTGCAACGGTGTCAATAAGACCACAAGGACTGAGGAATCAGTGAAAATTAATCAACTTAAAATCTAGACACGGACAAAACCATTTGCAAGTTGGGTACTAGGAAATGTCTCGCCATTATTTGCATGTCATTGGCAACCATTAACCCTCTAACATGACTGCCTCAGGGCAGCCATCGCCTATTGCCCATTTATTCCATGTGCGATTTTTTTTTATGACGGTTTCCCATGCCTTCAATTATACTTCAAGCCATATTTTGAACTACATTTCAGCACACTGCGAAGTCTTGTCTCGTTGTAGTAGTCACTTGTATGTGAAAAATCAGTGAGCGAACAAAAAAAAAATAGTGCACGTAAAAAAAAATCTCATAAAGAAATAATATACTTCCAATTTTTCGAATGAGTCGCCCTGAGGCCGCCTTACCTATTTTGTATCTGGAGGTCCACCAAAAGAATTTTTTTCGAATTCTGATTTCAAATTATGATTTATAAGCCCATTATTTATCAGAAAAAAATTCCCGACTCTTTTGCGTCAAAATTGCGGTTTTGACCGTTAGAGGGTTAATGTGGTAAGTTCATTAAGAAAATATTGTGATCGATTTAATGTCTAAAAACACACAAACTACTCATGAAGCCCTTCTTCGTTGACTTTGGGCTGTATGTTCTTTCAATTATACACGAATGGGGCTTGAAGGGTATTCCCGTGACCTCAATATACAGACCCCCACGGGACTGACTGAATATTACGACGTCGTGATGTTTAAGGATACGTTGTCAGTGGAAAGACACAATGCAATTTTTAAGTCAAGTTTCATACGATGACGCGTAAGTCACGACTCCAAAGGGAAAGAAATGAGATAGCCTTCATGACTGTTTTTTACATTTCCTCTTCTTTTTCCTTATCCATCAAATGCAGATCGAACAAAAGTGATCCTGAACACAGGAATTGACCATAGAGTAATTAGAATCGAAAGAAATATTGTCAGTATCATTCTCTACAGCCATTGCCATTGCTTCCATTGCCCGGGGTACACACGGGACTCCACCAACAAACCTCTTTACCTAGCACGATCTTTTTCTAGATGTCACCTAGGACTTGGACGTCCTCTGTCCCACTAGTGTCCCACTAGTTCAGAGTCAAAGTTGTCCAAGTTGTTCATGCGTTCTACATGGCCTAGCCGTCTTAGTCGTTGTAGATCAGCAGTCGCCTGGCTAAACAATTGTCGCTGTACAGCCCATACAGTTCGTGGTTAAATCTTCTTCTCTAAATGCCATCAATGGTGGTCAGGTGCGGACTCTTAGGGTAAAGTCTATGGACGATCCTTATTGAGAAACCGTTTCAAGAAGACATACTGCCTCCACGGGGCGGCCACCGGGCAACGAATGCTGCAGCGAGACTATAGGTCTGGTATCTCAGGCTCGCACAATGAACAAATGGTTCTTGGCGCCAACCTGCGATGCACGACCTTAATTTCTCAACTGTATACATCCGGCCAAAGTATGCGACGGGAGGAGTAAACCTCCTAAAATAATCTCTAATCCAATGGTGGAACAGCATACGCCGAGGGATGCGTGGCTAAGAGAGAGCTTAGTCTCTAGTATGCGAACTCCGAATACCTGGCGACCTTCGGTTTTAATCTAGCCTTCCCTAGGCATATCGGGCGCTACCTAGGGTGACATATATTTCCCGAATACTCGTGGGATCATAATTTCCAAACCAATTTCAAAAAAAGATGAGTATGGTGAAGCTCCAAATTCACCAGCGTCTGTTCATGCTGTGGAGCATGCAGACGGCAATTTTCGGGACGCTATTGAGCCTCCGACGGCCGCTCCACCTTCGGCCATAGTCAACCAGCTCGAAAGCGAGCCAGCTACAGTCCTAGCTGACAAGGAGATTGGGGCCAAATGGGCACAATCCTTGACAGCTACCAGCGCTAGTGTCAGTTCAGAGGAGTCTGACACATCCACGGTCATAGACACTTGCAGTGTAGTCACGGAGAAATCCGGATGTTCTTCCATTGGGAAGAAACTTGACAAGCTGCGTCTAGGACCAAGTGGATTTGTCAAACTGAACTCAGCTGAAAAGAGAAGATATAACCAAGCTATTCGCAAGGGCGAAACTAGGGAAGATGCCCTAGTATATGCGAAATCTCCTCTTGGAAATGAGTTCAAAAGGGTGAGATCAAAGGATCGCACCCCCTCTGAACCGGCAGCCAAAAAGGCGAAAGCAAGACATGCGCCTGACGCGCCCACCTTCAGTCAGGTTGCTAGTACTATCAGACTAGGAATCGTCCCAGCTGACATAGATAAACAGCCTCTGTCAACAGAGCAAATGGCTCTAATACAGGAGGCAGTCATCGACGTGTCGATTGACCTGAGAAACAGGGGCGTGTGGCCACATTTCTCAGGCTCTCAACACAAGTCGGGATGGCTAATTTTCATCTGCTCTGACAGTGCTACTGCTGAGTGGATGAAAAGCAATTTCGATGCTATCAAGGCCAAAAGTGGTCTTGATATTGTACTTGTGGAGGAGGGATCTTTTCCCAAATCTCACATAGTCCGTGGTTTCTTTCCACAGAGCACCGAATTGCCAACGACCAAAGTCCTAGCGACGCTTGAAGCACAAAATGAGGGCCTTCAAGCTTCTTCATGGAAGGCAATGCAAAGGATGAAAGAAGGTTCGCTCCTTCATCTCGTCTTTGCCGTTGACGATGCGTCCATGAAGACCCTGAGCAAACTAAACAACAAGGTTTGCTACAGATTTGGTCAGGTCAAGTCGATCGTCTCCCACAAAAAGGTCAACGCAGATGATTCTCCATCTGCTTCTGCAACAACAACCTCATCTGCAGTTCCCACTTGCAGCGCTGCAGGGCATGTAAGTGAGGACAGTACTGCCTCAGCAACTAAGACCGCTGACAGCGAGCCCATTGCTAGCACCAGCGGCCTTAGTGCAGTAGGAAAGAAGGTGACCCGTGTTGCTGCACACAACAAACAAAAAACCGGTTCAACAACAACGTCATCTGCAGTCCCCTCTTGCAGCGCTGTCGGGCATGCAAGAGAGGTCAGTACTGCCTCAGCAACCAAGACCGTTGACAGCGAGCCAATTGCCAGCACCAGCGGCCTTGGTGCAGCAGGAAAGACGGTGACTCGTGTTGTTGAACCGAAAAACCGAAATACCGGCATAAAGCCCGGAGTTCCGAGGAAAACAACCGGCGCCGCAGGGCACGTTACTCGGAAGGAAGAGTCGGGGGGGAATTCCAAAAAAGGTCATCCCTCAACGGCTGCTTGTCGCAAAAAGAAAGGCCCTAAAAAGGCCCAACTGATGCGGCAGGCCAGATCCTCGATGGAGGATCAATGAGCTCCATCAAGGTGCTACAGGCGAACCTGCATCACGCGAAGGGCGCGTCCGCTACCCTTAGCAAGCGGTTCGCCGAAGAAAATATAACCCTTGGACTTATCCAGGAACCTTGGGTTAGAAGCGGACATGTTAAAGGTCTCCGGAATGGCAAAAGTAAGTTAATCTCTAAATGTGGAGACCCTGCGCCAAGAGCGGCCTGTCTCATCAGCAATGATATTAACTTTCTTCCCATTCCCAATTTCATTAACAGAGACCTGGTGGCCCTACTACTGGAAGTTCCGACGGAGAGGGGAACACATAACATCGTGTGCGCCTCGGCGTATTTCCCGGATGACAACAGCGTCATACCACCTAAGGACGTCCAGGACCTCATCAGTTACTGCAAATCAGGCAACCTGCACTACATCATCGGTTGCGATGCCAACGCGCATCATGAGGTCTGGGGTAGTAGTGACACCAACAGAAGAGGTGAGTGTCTTTTAGAATATCTTATTAGTAGTGAAATAGATATACTAAATAGAGGCTCAAAGCCTACCTTCATAAATGCGATTCGCGAAGAGATACTTGATCTCACACTTGCAAGTCCATTTATTTCGAATTTTATTGAAAATTGGCATGTGTCAGATGAACCATCTTTGTCAGACCACCAACATATCAGGTTTGACATCCCTGGTCAACTCTCATATGTCTCTAACAGATACGATCCCAAACGCACCGACTGGGATCGCTATCGAGAACTAGTTCTCTCACAAAAAGGGATGCTTCTTACGTCTATTGAGTCCATAGGGGACCTGGATGAAGCAGCCTTCCAATTAAACAATGTAATGATCAATTCCTATCACGACAGTTGTGTCCCCAAGACCACTTCAAATAATCGCAAAGTGCCTTGGTGGAATGATCATCTGACAAAACTCAGGAGTAAAGTCAGAAAACTCTTCAATTCTGCCAAGAAAACGAAGAGGTGGAACGAATATAGGTCCGTTCTCACAGAATACAATTCTGAACTTAGACGATCCAAGCGGGCCACTTGGAGGAAATGCTGTGAAAACATTGCGAACATGCCAGTAGCAGCACGCATCCACAAATCGCTCGCAAAAGATTAGGCAAACTGTGTAGGGCTTTTAAAGAAAAGCGACGGTACCTACACGACGGGCAGAGAAGAAACACTTAAAACGTTGCTTCAGGTGCACTTCCCAGGCTCGTCTTATAGCACCTCTCAAGTGCACTCTAACACAACAGACCATAGGGTCTTTGTTAATAGAAGAGTTAAAAGTTTATCTGGAAAAATTTTCAGTACAGATAAGGTTGAATGGGCTGTTGGCACTTTCGATCCCTTCAAAGCTCCCGGTGGTGACGGTATATTCCCTGCACTATTGCAAAGATCAATAGACCTCATCCTACCGGAACTGACAGCTTTATTTAGAGCCAGCTACAACTGGGGTTACATACCAATCTCCTGGAGAAAGGTCAACGTAATATTCATTCCCAAACCGGGTAATAGACCTAGTGAGCTGCCTAAATCATACAGACCTATAAGTCTAACATCATTTGTACTCAAAACGATGGAGAGACTAATTGATGTTTACATTAGAGAACGAATAGAGTTGTCTAACCCTCTAAACTCGAACCAGTATGCATATAGGAAAGGTAAATCCACCATAGGTGCCCTTCATTATCTCGTCAAAAAGATAGAAGGCGCACTTGCTTCCAAAGAAATAGCCCTATGTGCATTCCTCGACATTGAGGGCGCTTTCGATAACACTGGCTACGACTCGATCGCAAGAGCGATCAGTAGCAGAGGTATCGAAGAATCGACTAACAAATGGATCAGAGCCATGTTGGAAAGTCGTTCGATTACATCTTCTTCCGGAGGAGTGTCGGTTTCTGTAACCGCGGCAAAAGGTTGCCCACAAGGGGGGGTTCTTTCCCCCTTATTATGGTCACTAGTTATCGACAAACTGTTAGTAGATCTTCAAGGATCAGGCTACACCACAATTGGTTATGCTGATGACCTGGCGATTGTTATAAGGGGTAAGCACGACACGACTATTTGCAATATGATGCAAAGTGCGCTACTACAAGTCGTGGAATGGTGCAACGCAGAGGGTTTATCGATCAATCCCTGCAAGACCGTTCTAGTGCCCTTCTCAAGGAGGACTCGTATCAACCTTGAACCCATAATAATCGGCAACACCACACTAGTTTATTCCAGCGAGGTAAAATATCTCGGAGTAATCCTGGACAGACGACTTAACTGGAATTCACATATTAAGTCCGCCATAGAGCGAGCTACCAGAGCACTGTGGGCCAGTAGACGTCCTTACGGTAGGACTTGGGGTCTCTCTCCCAAAATTATTCATTGGTTGTACACAATGATGGCGAGACCCATTATCACATATGCGGCCATCGTATGGTGGCCAAAAACCCTTCAACAGTCATCGGCAAACAAACTGCAAAAACTGCAAAGGGTTGCCTGTCTTGGCATAACAGGTGCCATGCGCACCTGCCCCACAACAGCTCTCGAAGCTATTATCGGGCTGACACCTTTACCCATCTTCGTTAGGAAGATAGCTGCCACTTATGCCATTAAACTGCAGCTAGAATATCAATTCAAACCAGGTGACCTAGTGGGTCACCTTAGGATACTCAACTCAATCCCTAATAGAGACATGTTTTGTACAATGCCGGACACTATGGTCAGGCAGAACTGTTTCGGCAGGTTATTTGAAGTTGAAATATTGGACCGGGTAGACTGGTCCAATGGTGCCCCAACACTAGACCCCAGAAGTCTAGTTTGGTACACAGATGGATCGAAAATGGATTCTGGAGTCGGAGCTGGTGTCTGTGGACCCAACACTGGGATCTCTGTACCGATGGGGTCTAGTCCCACTGTGTTCCAAGCCGAAATCCATGCCATTGAGATCTGCGCGAGACATAATCTTGGTAAAGGTATCAAGAGCGCAATTATACAAATCTTTTCAGAAAGCCAGGCAGCACTTAAGGCCTTATCGTCCAGTCAAATAGACTCTAAAGCCGTCAAATGTTGCCACGATGCTCTGCAATCCCTAGCCAAACACAACAAAGTGAAACTTGGGTTCAAGTACTGCGTTCATAGGCCCTGAACCATACTGCAGTGTCAATTGGTCGACGGCTGCAGCGCTGATTAATGAATGGGAAAACAAACTTCGCCTAGATCATTGGACCAATGGGTCAGGTCTCAGGCAATCCAAAAAATTAATCAGACCCTATTCCTACAAGGAAATCCTTAGCTTAGATAAGGAGAGCATAAGAAAGCTAACGGGCTTTCTTACTGGCCACTGCGGCTTGTATTACCACCTTAACAAAATGAACTTGTGTCAAAACACGGAATGTAGGTTCTGTCTTGAAGAAGACGAAACATCTCAGCACATCTTATGTGAATGTCCGGTACTACATTGGTTAAGGAAACGTATTCTCCACAGGGAAATACTGACTTCAGTGGAATTGAAAAACTCCACTACAAAAGATATACTATCTTTCATAAGGAAAGTGGTAAATCTTTTGGATTAACTCCAGCCCGTCGATACAATAGATCTTTTTAGGTCGCAGTGTCGCAGCCTTTACGGCAGGGTTGTACAAGAGGAAAAAAAAAAAAAAAAAAAAATGCCATCAACGTAGATCTGGTCTAATTGGACTTCCGTAGCCTAAAACCACATTAATAAATACCCAATATATTGGTGACGAATGGTTTCAGTCGTTTACACAGAACTGCGGAGAAGATCTCATATTCGTTGTTAATAAGACTTAACCCTCAATAATTGGCGCAATCACATGGTTTTCCTTTTTTTATGGATCGGATTAATGTCATCTTGTTACATTTTAACTATTTTTATGTTTGTAAGAAACACCCTAATAGGTGTCATCACGAGGCACTGCATCAGTGAAAGCACGCCAACTGATTGGTTCTTCCTTTCAACGACTGCCGTTGAAGCTCTAGAGAAGAACAAAAGAAGTAAATACAGTCGACTCCCTCTAAGTCGAACTCCCTCTAACTCTAACTAATTTTAATATCCCGTGAAAAGTCGACCTAGAGATAGTCGACTGTAATTCCTTCCTCACACTTCACAGAAAGATGCGACTTCAATAACGTGACCGAGCTAAGCAACACTAGCATCAATCAACTCAATCGCCGCATTGTAGCCTTCAGTTGCTTCAATTAATATTAGAAGTAAGTTTAAGCATCACTGGATGGCGCAGTTGGTTAAGTGCGTGCCCCAAGTTAGAGGGATCCTAGCTTCGAATCCCAGTGAAATCGAATCTCGTCCAGTCACCATTTACCATTCGGATCAATTTAACGGCACTGGAGTGGGTTGCTACCTGGCAGTACGATGAACCAGTTTTGAGTCTGAGTGCTCCAGTAGAGTTTCAAAAATCCCAAAAAAAAAACAAGTTTAATCCTCGTAATATAACAATGATCACAAACTGGCCTCAGTGCGTAACTCCAGCCATCCACTAGAATCTTACGCAACAAATAAGCTGGCCCATTAATTAGGCATCCCTGCTAATTGACTGAAAATATCTGCGGTCAATATTTTACACTTTTTGCTCTAATTATCTATTTTTCATTCTTAAGCTTTTCACCTTCACAGTATTTATAGATGATGCACCCACATTATCCAGACATAAAATTAAAAATGTCTGTCCAATAAGTAAAGTAATAAATTAAAAACAACCTTAAGCTTTCATGAAGTGGGTTTACCCAAATTGCGAAATATTGTTTGAAAGCCAACTCGAATATTTCTTTTTGGGTACTTTTTACGTCCCATTGAAATTAGTGGAGCGATTTCCAGAGTTTTACGAGTGATGAAAGAATCTATGATAAGCGTTCTTCTGGATTTTGTCAAAGGGGTTCTATTTTGACACAGTTTGTTGCATTTGTTCTAGGATGGTGGATCTTGGTGATTTTAAGAGTTGATGGGTGTAAGTTTTTGTAATTAGTTTCCATTTATATCATGACAGTCACACAGTCACACCTAACCCTAACCTATTGCAGGAGTTAATCGCCGTGATAGAGTAAGAAATACAAGAATACGAGAATATGTGGAGCAGTTAATTCTCTGGACAGAGTTTTTTTTTCAGTAATTTGGCATCAAGAATGTCCCCAACTCGTTTTTTAATACGTATATAATAATAAAAATAATGGCGGCGCTACAGTCCGAGGTGCACCTGGTCCTAGCTTCTCAGCAACCACTCGTCTTGTGCGTGCTATTGTTCTCCCACGAGTGGAGGGGACCTACAGTTTAATGCCGACTCCGAACGGCAAGATTGAGAAGCTTTTTCTAGACAGTTATACTCTTTGAGCATTGTCAGTGACTCGAAAGAGGTGGAGCCGTGAAAAACTGTTAGGTGTTTTTTCTGTAATCGAACCGAGAACATCGAGCGTAGGAGTCGACGCACCTACCCACTACGCCACGGCGTCTTTCAAATGGTTGGACCAAATCTGACAATTTTCTTGGACTCGTTTAGGCACCGATGTTTAGGCAATGATGATTTATAATCGTCTAAGACAATTTGCACCTCGACCTTCAAATAGACAGATTGGTATTCAAATGATGATGGTGATGACTTAAGTTCTTTAAGCTTTTTTAAAGAGCGAAGCAATCTTTTTTTCTGTTTTCATCGTATTTTTTTTTATTTTCAAACAAATATGCTTACATAATGTGCTTAAATTAACTTAACAAACTTAAATGGATGTTGCCATTCAAATTTACTAACTCACTGAAAGCGACTGCTTGATTGGTCTAAACTAACAAAAGTTACTAATAAAATAATGTAGGATAACGAACAACTATGATGGTCGCCGTGCCGTAGTAGGTAAGACCGTCGATTCCTGCGCTTCTAGGTCCAATTACCGACACAGGCATCAACTTTTGAAACACTAACAATGATCAAAAACTGTAACTGCAAAAAAAAAGATTCCCTAACTTTGCCGTTCGGGGTAGGCATAAAACTGTAATCCCCTGCACAATAGCAATAGCCTGCAGAGCCATTCCTAAATCCTCCTTCAAAGGAAGCACCACAATATATGATAATTATTTTATTTTTAATTATTTATTCTAAAGGGTGATAATTGTAAGTAGAACAAAAAGTTTTCAGAGAATTATTTTAATATTCTTTATTACGATAGAAGGATCTATGACAATTATGTGTGAAACAAGATATCGGCCAAATGCTCGCCACGGCTTCGGTAGCGTACCTCTATCCTATGGTCCATATTTGCAATGACTCTAAGACATAATTGAGGTTCAATGTCGTTAATGTGCCGAATTATCTCATCCTTTAGCTCTTGAATTGTTTTTGTCTCATTGGCGTACACTTTTCCTTTTAAATATCCCCAAAGATAGAAGTCCAACGGTGTTAAATCACATGATCGTGGCGGCTAATGAACATCGCCACGACGTGAGATAACACGGCCATTGAATTTTTCGCGCAAAAGAGCCATTGTTTCGTTTGTTGTGTGGCAAGTGGCACCATCCTGTTGGAAGCACGCGTCGTCCAGGTCCATATCCCGAATTTCTGGCCACAAGAAGTCCGTTATCATCTCGCAATGTTAGATAATAGAAACACGTCTGATCGGCTTAAGCGACTTTTCACGACTCCTCTCAAAAGTAGTTCGAAAATGTGGTTCAGGTGTCGCATGTACGATAAACCAGACACTCGTCGTGGGAACACCGACAATATTTTCATCACACGCTCTGTGTAACTTTTAAAGTTCTCACGACGAGCAAATGCAAGCGATTCATTTGTCTGCGTATCGAAATGCGTTGACACCTTACACCACAGCAATAGCGAACACCATTCACCGTAACTGCTTGACGGCTCTTCTGCCACACTATCGCGAAAGGGCAGTACTTTGATGGTTTGATCACGTGGCACGAATGTCCCCAGCATCGCGACTTCCGAGGCGTGCCTTGAATGCGATTCTATCAGGTAAACGACCGCTTGACAGACCCAGGACGAGATGGTTGGAACAGGTGCAAAAACTCGCCTGGTTGCGCTTGGGCATAGCTCCTAATGAGTTAGAGTCGATGACGGATGTGACCTGGAGATCTCTCGTGCATGCATTACCCCCGCGACCCCTTTAGGGGAACATGCGGGTCACTGAAAATGATAATGATGATGATTATTTGGCATTATTTCCATTACTTTTTTTTATCATCACTTTTGCCCTTATTTCACGTCACTTTCGAAACTACCACACACCTTGCCTAGCAAAACTTTTATCTTGCCAGCTCTGTTTTGTGGACGAAAAGCAAGACAACAAAGCTTTTGATGTTTACTAGAAGAACGGATAAAGCTGAAGGCAAGACCGTAAGTTAAAAATGTTGCACACAGATGACGATATAAATCGAAGGGCAAAAGTTGGCTGCATACAGGGGCTCGACCAACGACAACATGAGCAGTGTGCTGTTGCTAAGCGTGACTTGGGATTTTGACATTTCCGGTCGTATATCAGTCAGCTTGACATCTTCTGATGAACCGAGGTTCGATCATACCGAATTTTCAGTATACAACCCAGATCATCTTCAACACAAGAGGACAGCAATATAATTAGCAATATTGGATTAGCTTAGAGTACTCGTCTTGGGTCAGTAAGTTAGATTTAAGAATAATAGGTCAGTTAGTTAAGCTAGTTTTAAGTATATTTGTCTAGGATATAAGAACCATGAATTATTGAATAACACAAAAAAAAGGATAGCAATTATACCGTCTAGGTTGGAGACCAACTCAGTGCTTTGTTAGTTATTTAAATAAACTTGCCTGACAGAAAACTTTAGGAAACTCGAACCTTTCTAATACCATTAACTGACGACATGATCGCATAGTCTTAGTGTCCAATTGATGTCTTGACCTAAGTAATCAAATAAATTTGAAATCAATTAACCACTCCTCATCATTTGGTGCCGATTTTCATTGACAGATCATTTTCATTTTCAAAACCGTCCATCAAAGACTTCTGATATAAAAAAACTAAAGTGTTTATCCCAAAGTGGTTGCTGTGGCGTAGTGGGTATGCGCTTGGACTCCTACGCAGAGGGTCCAACGTTCGGATCTAAATCGATACGACGGGGCAGACATATTTTCAATTCACCGCATCCCCTCTAGCAAGTCACTGACAACATTCCGTTCGGTGTCAACATAAAACAATAAGTTGATGAGAACAATGGCACACACAAGGGTATTTGACGGAGACGCTAGACAGAGACTTCTATAAGCTATAATGGAAATAGAAATTTTTAAATTTTCTACAGCAAAAAAGTTGATCCTACATGAATGGGAAGCCTTGTATTACCGATTGACACCGAACTGTTTTTGAGAAACTTTTCATTTGATCATTTTTACTCCGGAGATTTGTGAGGGGTGATGTTGTGAAACTTGTTGGTAGAGACAGACCTATATTTACGAAAAATGTAAGGTCCCAGATGATGATTGGTGACAGCTAGCAAAAGATCGTGCTATCTAAAAGATTTGAGGACTATGCCCACCCCGGATTGTAGCGCCACAAGAGGAAGAAAAGGAAAAAGAATGAGTTGTCAAGCTAAAATCTTGAGCGATTTTGTCCCTCATAGAAATTAGGTCTGCCAATCGGTAAATAATTGATTACAAATCATCATCTTCTTCTTCTTCCAACAAATCTCTCCAGATAGTACGATCCTTTGCTGACTCTCACCAATCATCATCTGGGACCTTCTATTTTTGGTAAATGTATGTAGGTCTGCCTAAAATAAACAGGCTAAGAGAACTTTCATTGTCCCTCTTTACAAACACTCGTCTACTCATATTTAACAGCGTCTCCTACGACAGCCATCAATCAAACGCTTGGATTGATGTGACTCAACACCAATCAGTCATGTACCGAGTGACATCTTCGGATCAATGCGGCATTGACGTCAAGACACCATTTGGAAATAAGACTTCTGGCCCTAATTTGTTCGAACCTTGTTTCTGCGACGCCAGCAGATGCACTGTATGCGCCTGCCGCAAATCACTTCCGCTGCTCTTTTCCTTCCCCAAACACTGCTGTTCATTTGTCTGCATTCTCTGCAGCCCATTACTCTTGAGTCTTGCAAAATTGCGCCCGAAATAGCTCCGAGGTTCAGCTGTAACCAGCAAATCTCAACAATCGTCTTTCTGTCAGAATTACATCACAATTTAATGTTGATTGAGTGTACCGCTATAAATTGAAATAATTCAAGCAGCGGTACGAGGCATTTAATTCCACGCCAAGTGGGGAACCTGATGCGTGTCCCCCCGAAGCACCGGCCGTGCAAGGAGCATAAGCAAATTTGGCACGAATCGAAAATGCAAATATTTCAGCGAGTGATGTGATGTTTGCGGCAAAAGGACATAATGTTGCGCGAGGGGACGTCAATTTGAAATTAATTGAAAAATCGTGTGAAAAATAATATAGATTTCGCTCCTCGTATTTTCACATCAATTCAGCTGCTCCCCCGCTCTCTGGCCTTCCGGCGGAATCACAAAACAACACAAACACTAGTCGCTGATTAAATTTAGATCGCCTCGACGACCAACACCAGTGCAGGTGCTATGTGCTACGTGTAACTGTCCGCCACTTATCAAAGAGATACATGTATCGCGATGCTATGCAACTTGGAATGGATATTAAAATTTTCCGCTCCTTCCAGAGGCCCCCGCTATGCGCGGCCCACACGTTTTCGACGACGAACTGTTGCCGAAATAGCCCGCACATTGATTCGCCGAGTCTATTTATTTTTTCAATTTACACATGTATTGGCAATTCATCCCCTAAGCAGGTCGGCGGAAGCCGGGGGAGGACTCGATTGCAATTAATTCACGGATTATTAGCCACTGTGTAAAGTAGTTGCCAGTTACGCAATCGACAGGAGCGCTTCTGGGCGGTGCTGCCGACAGAGGTGGCAGGTCTCCGACCGGTCGGGTGATCCATGAGCCTTTAACGAGACCCATCAGGGAGTGCAATTGGTTTTCGATGATTTATTCGACAGAGATTGTCTATTTCGGACGTCAGCGGCAATGAATTTTGTACGAGCATCTCTTTTTTTTGTCGGATTATTCCTCTTCTATTTTTTGCCAAAAACTCAGGCACTGGCGGGGGCCAGTTCGTTGGCTTGGCTTGTTGAGCGCACCATGACGACGGAGAATAATTGTCGAGTTCTCTTATGATTTTGTTGTGAATTTAATTTCACGTTCGGTATTTATTTTTGACGTTGAAATTGGGACAGATTCCTCTGAATTCGATTGCGGGGCTTTGGGGAATTTAATATGCGAATTAATTGTTCGCTTGGTCGCACAACGCAAACGTCCTCGGAACGAGAAAGCTACTTATGCTGGGGGGACGACGGGATGTTTGCATGTGATTCTGATGCTGTTGCATCATTAATTTGAATATCGAATTTCAGGGGTCGCTAAGGACGATATTTGCGAAATTGAGTAGTATTGTGATGCGAATAGTCGATTTCACAGAAATTTATGTTATTTTTCTGAGTATATTTTGTTCTGAACCCGGAAGGTAGCAGACTTTGTTGTGTGGCATTTTGACATTTGGAAAACGTTAGAAATGTATGTATCCCCTTAGCTAAAAACTTTGGGCTAGAAAAAAACATGATAACCAGCAGAGTAAACCTTAATCGGAAAAACAATTTCTTCCAATCGAGGAAAATTATTCGGAATCACGATGACAGAACACGACCAATTACTTTCAACTTTTAGCGGCATACGATAGTATTCCTGTCGATATAAGATTTCGAGTATCGAAAGATCTCCATTCGTTAACGTGATTAAGAGACTGATAAGCGGGAAACATTATTTAATTCCAAATTTGAGTAGTTGTTTATAAAAAGATGATTGTAGAAGATGGATGGATGGAAGATGGATGGATTGAAGAAGATGGATTGTACGCGACTGTATAGCTCACACAGTTCTTGTCAGAAAACTCAAAAAAAGGAGATCGCCAGGGAGGCCAATGAAATACCGTTTTATTATTATGTTATTCACGACGCCTCTAATAAGAAAATTATTGGATTTAGGAATCAGTTTAGCTAAACGAATTTGTTTTTAGGTCTACAAAGTCTACTTGTGACCAAACTTTATTCTTTTTTTTATTTCATTTGGTGGACCAAGTTGCATATGAGGAGTCTAAGATCTAACCGAAGCCGCAAGATTACGATGATGAATCGGTCGGTCGATGTTTTCCCAACTGCGAAAAAAGACGAAGATAATCCGATGCATTGAAATGTGACTCCTAATATCATTCCTAAGAGCTTCTTGCAACAAATAAAAAAAAAAAATTTCCTGATTACTTGCAAACTCGAATAACATTAAAATCGGTTCAAAAATATCTATACGGGAATTGAAGTAGAAGCGGCTAACCTTAATCAGATAGCCTGATATATATATATGAGATATAAGATATAAACCTACCTAGACCGAAACGTTTATAATCTTATTCGTCCACTCCCTCCCAAAGACAAAGGAAGCATAATCGAATAAATTAACTTTATGGAATACTGCAGCGTTATTTGGTCTCCTTTTTATCATAATTCTTCAAACAGGATTGAAAACATTCAAAAAAGATTTACGCGCTTTGCATTAAGGAAACTGAGATGGCCCGAAGATTTACCCAATTATAGATCTAAATGCGCTTTAATTGAAACTTTAGAAAGTCGAAGACAAACTCATACTATTATTTTTATTAAGGACATACTCAATGGTAGGATAAAGTCTCCGGATTTACTAGCTCTCATGCCTCTTTATGTCCACGAGAAGTATCAAAAAAATAGGAATGTTCTCGTATTTTTTCCATATCATGGAACAAATTGTGGTTTAAACGAACCCATAACCCGTTGTTCCATACTATTTATCTCAATCTATCGTGAAGTCTACCTTCAAATGAATAGAAATATGTTTAAGGAAATTGTATTGAATATTTTTAACAATATCAATAATAATTAATTGTAGTTAATAGATTATGTATACATTGATGAATAATAATAATAAATATGTGTAATATCTCTGTGCAAACAGTATAAACATGTATTTTTATTTATAAAAAAAATGCATCGATCAAATGGCCGACGTGTCTTTACTGCAATTTTCGATACTTTTTTCGCATGAATTTTGCTAAATTCGCTGAATGGTTCGTAGACAGGACGGTTCTGGAGATTATAAAAAAAAAACGTTATCTGTTCAACTTTGTCGAATGGATGATTTGCACGTGTTTGTTTAACGCTATAACTTTTAATCGTGGTTTTTTCAGTAGTGTGAACAATCTACAAGAACGTTGACAGATGTTTCTTTAACAAGTTTCTTCTTTGGAAGTCCCTATTGGAATACAATTAATGATATTTTGGGCTCAATTCTTCATCGTAACCTTTTCCTAAAATTGACAATCAATTTTCAAAAAGACTGAAACACCTTTACATTTATACTTTCAAAAACTCTGTTGATGTAAAAGTAGGTAATGAACTTTTATTCTATACCCAAAAAAGCAAATTTCCATAATCTGTGATGATAAATGTGGTCACATGGCATCATGAAAATCACATCACATGAAAAATCTAAAATCTCAAGTCCTAAGAAGTTTCTGAAAGATCACAAAAAATGTCTCTAATAGCGATATCTCATTCCTTTCAAAACTCTTAAGGAATACAAACATTTACGGGCCCTATTTAGGAGACTTGTGAATCATCACCAGGGAGATGACACACGCTCCCCACGATTTGCTAATAACCACCAATAATTGAAAACCTCAGAGCAATTTCGAATCATTGTTGAAGGTCATCAAACGTGCCGTGCTTTCGTTTGCCTTAAAAATTGGCTCTATTCATATCCGTGTGCTCCAGTGAAAGACACGACATATCAATCATCTTTGAATAAAAGGCAGCCACATGTGCCACCCTGCTGGGCACCGAAGATTGAAGAAAGGTCACAGCGTTGTCAGTGACCTGAATTTGAATAAGAAAGATGTACCCAGATGATCAACTGATTAGAGAGAAGGCAATCAGACAAAATGTTAAGAAATAATGTAGTTTCCCACAAGAAGCGGACGATTCCATAAGGGCGAACCGAAAGGCAAGGACAATTTAATGGTTCCCGTCGATGCTTCGCGGAGAAAAGAAAAAACCCACGGTGTATGTAAATCTAGCTTGACCCCAAAAAATAACGAACAAAGCAAATATCTCCCCAACGGCAACCTGAATAGTCCGATCGAACGGCATCCATGTACCACATAAGAATATCTATCGCGGGCTATTTTTGGAATTTAATTGTTTCAGAATGGAATCGTATCTAAACAAAATTCGCTCAGCAGAAAACTATTTGTATTTCCATCCAGACAGACGCACACTATCCTAACCAGAGTTTTGTGCCGAGAACACGACGAAAGTGTATTTGCCTTAGGCATCTCGTTCGAGATGCTTTTTGTTGTTGCTGCTGCTGCTGCTGAAGAAGAAAAATAGCATCGAATGAAAGTGCTATTTTTATAAAAATTCAAAATAAGCAAAGAAGAACAACAACACCGAGGAAAAAAAAAAGGAATCGAGATAATTTTTGTATCTCAGTTGAGGGTGGACTGCGTGTCATGGTGGCATGTGGTGTATCTGCCCGATGGAGTATAGTGTATCTCGAGTTTATTTCTAGCGAATGGCTAAGGCGAGATCGAGCGGCATAGCTTTGGGTCGGTTCTCGCACCGTGTAAACAATTTCTGAATTGGGCGTTGCGGTGATACAAAATATCTCACAGGCGATTGCGTGAGGGGGTGCCTCGAGATATGGATTCGTTTTGGAGAAACGGCTTTCCACTCGAACTTGCTGGTGCTGCCCACCCGTTGGGGTCTTTCGTAAGATCGTTACGAGCGACGATAGGTAAGCTGCTAGCCACTCGCATTGTCTCCATCTGTGTGTGCGTGCGGGATGAATGGTGTATTTTATTTTTGGGTAGGAATGACCTCAAGAATTTCGTTCTGGAAAAGGTGTGTGTTCAAAGTGCACAGTTGTTATGCAACGAAGTTGAATTGATCCAGCGGAAGAATTCATAAATGCACACCGTTCGATCGGCGGACTGTTTATCTCTGGGCAAACGAAAGAACAATGAATGTTTTGCGGTTCGTCCATGTGGGTAATAATTTGGGGATATTTTTGGATCTATGCTCGATGGATGGGTATAAACAATGGATTTGTTTTCAATTGGCGCTGCGTAAGTCCATTTTGCTTTCAAGGCTACTCGAGGTATTGAATTTTCAATTTTGACGATTTCATACGTCAAGCTGGGTCCCTTTTTTTGTTCTAAAATGTGTACTTTTTCGTTGGAATACGTGGTGTACTAAATTTAGAAACGCATTTTAACTTGCCCTAGTTGGATGGTTGCGGGATGAGAATCAACTTTGAGCTACGCCGAAACACTGTAGGAATTTAAGTCAAAACCTTTTTCTGACCAACAGGACAGAAATTTGCTTTATAAGTCAAGAACTTAAATACTGTGTGCATTTAAAGAACTCATTTGCAGTAAAAACTGACCTCCAAATTGGACATGTGGTCCCTTTTTTGTTCGAAAATTTGTACTTTTTTGTCGGAATGCGTCGCTAAATTTAGGAATGCATTTTAGCTTGTTCTACTTGGAAAGTAGAGGGATGGGGATCAAAATCACTTTGAGCTGCGTCGAACAACTCCAAGAATTTAGGTCAAAACTTTTTTCTGACCCACAGGACAGAAATTTACTTTATAAGTCATTCGCAGATAAAAAGGCTGCACGTCTTAAAAGTTCCTTTGCAGTAAAGGCTGAAGTCCAAATTTGATTTGCGATAAGGTCCAAAATGTTGTTTTCCCAATATCCATGACTCTTCTTCTTGGGGCATTGCAGTCCGGGAGGGCACAATGGAACCAAGCTATTGGTCTAAGTGAGCCGTGACACTTGTCACAAGGGCAGCCCTCTACCTACCTACCTACAGTTCGGGTGGTGGTTGTGGCTAAGTCATCAATCAGAACCATGAAGCAACTTTTTGACTGTCTTCAAAAGAGGAATTTCTGGTCAAATTTTTGTCAAAACTTTCTTTGTTTTTTCCCTCACCTTTCTACTAAATTACTACTCGACAAAATATTTAAAATTACATTTCAAGGCCCAAAATTTACTTGAGTTTTCAAATTCGAACCAAAATTTAGCTTGACAACAAATCATTGTTTTTGCTGATGGCTTATAGAATTACATTGTTAAAGAGCGTCCTTGAAAGAAGAATCTGACTTGAAGCCCTTGTAAAACTATCGTACTCGAAGATCTCACCCCTAAAGGTAGCCCTGAACGACGAACGTACTCGCCGAACTTGCTAGTTTGCGTTATCCCCTACACGGCGAACACATTTGACGAACATTCATTTCGTGTTGCTTCTTCAAACCGTCAACATGCGTGATAGGGAAGCGCAAGTGGTGAACTCCTCGATAAAATCGTGGCTGACTGTTGACATTGTGCTCAATCCACGATGTGCACTCGGCGACGTTTACAGCAAAAATGAGGTTTACTCGCGAACATGTCCCTACACGGCGAACATCAAAGCCAACGAACACGACAAAATCGAAATTTTTCGCCAACAGCGAGCGGCTCGGGAACCAGCCCATACACGAGGAAAATGCTGCGAGCACGAGCAAGTTCGGCGAGAACGAGCAAGTTCGGCGAGCACGAGCAAGTTCGGCGAGCACGAGCAAGTTCGGCGAGCACGAGCAAATTCGGCGAGCACGAGCATGTTCGTCGCTTAGGGCTATCTTAAACCGAATGCTAGACGGCAAGGTAACGTTGTGAACGGATTTCGAAACCAATTATCTGTCAAAATATTTTGAAATTTACGACGGATACTACTGGGCGACGAGCAGAACCGCTTTGAATATACGCGTAAGCTCTTGTCTCAGTGCTCTACTGAGCAACACAGTAAATCTGACGGGTCCAAAAACACAGAACCAGAGGGTCTTTGAATATGATGAAATTGGTAGAAAAATGTTCTTTAAGAACAAATCAACGTTAAGCTAGTTAAAGTCAAAAAGTAATCTGAACGCTTTAGCGGGCTATTTCATGGTAATCGAAATAATTAATCACATGATCAGAAAACCTGATATGTGCGTTATCAAATTTGTATGCCTTAAGTTAGAAATTAATCAATCATCCTACTGCATTGCTCATAATATAATACACCGCTTAATTATTCAGAAAATATATTCACCTAATTGAAATAATCTTATTCAACATCCAAAACAAAAATCAGAAACCATTTTGGATTTATTCTTAAATTTGATCAGAAACCTAAAATATGTCAGTCACTTGACTTTCTCAATTGCCATTCTTATCACTCACCCTTACAGGAAGTCTCATTCGAGTATCGCTTCAAAAGTTTGACAGTTCCCCTGTATACAAACAGATTTAACCTCATTTATCATTGGGCGCAACAAATTGCAACAAAATCAGATTTTCTGTGCGTAAACATGAAAGATACACCTGCGTCCACGAGTGAAAAGACATTCATTGCACAGACCGTCAAAATAAATCAAGTAACCTCCTCTTTCATCTCTTACTTCCTCCGCCACTTAACTTGTGTTCTTTCTTCCAGCGTCTTGATGGTCGTAAGATCGATGAATACCGCACGCTGAACATAAACTTCGGAGCCGACTGGGGAAGTGTCCTGGTTGCACTCGGTGAAACGAGAGTCATTGCACAAGTAAGTTGTGAACTGGGTCAGCCAAAGGCGACACGTCCAAATGAGGGAATTCTCTTTATCAACGTGGAACTGAGTGCCATGTCTGGAGTTAGTTTCGATTCCGGTCGCATCGCAGATTTGACTGTTCAGGTTAACAGAATTCTGGAGAAGACATTCAAAGAGTCGCGGTGTGTTGATTTGGAGTCACTTTGTGTTACCGCTGAAGATCGGGTTTGGGTTCTCCGATTGGACTTGAATGTTCTCAACCACGAGGGAAATCTGACTGGTAAGTCAGTACCTCCCAAGTACCCACAATGATTGAAATATGTCTCCTTTCAGATTGTTGCTCTGTTGCCGCTCTGAGTGCCCTGGCTCATTTCAATCGGCCAGACGTGTCAGTCATGGAAGATGAAGTGAAAATCCACACCGCAGCCGAGAAAGAACTGATTCCCACAGTGCTGCATCATTACCCCGTCTGTGTGTCGTACTGCACCTTCAACAACGGGTAGGATTTCTCTGCAATACATAATCGAATCATTCTGTGTATGCTCTCCTTAGTGAAACTGCTATCGCCGACCCATCTGCAATCGAAGAACGGACCGCTGAAGCTACTTTGGTCTTTGGAATCAACTCGTATCGTGAAGTGTGTTGTCTAAACCTTGGCGGAGGCATTCTCGGCGGAGTGAACCTGATCCTGCAATGTGCGCAGAGGGCAGCCCAACGAGCGAAACTCTTAGTTGACGAAGTGAAGAAAGCACTGGAGGAGGATACAAAGAATCGTGAAGAAAAGAAACCGGTTGGGTTCACCGAATGTCTGAAGCTGAACAAGTTCACTTCACTGGCCGAGGATCGATTGGCTATCAAACTCCGCCACTTCCGTTACCAGAACATCGAAGACAACAACTTGAAGAAGGAACCCGATTCCAGTGACGAGATGGAGGGAACAGAAAACGGTGAGGCTTGTTGAAATCCCTGCGACCACTCCGCTAATAGTGACTTATGACAGTTATTTCGTTAGGAGCGAACACAGGAATCCTCAATTCCAATCAAAAGAACGTCCGATGGGTGCCTGAAGAAACGGATTCTGAGGAAGCCACTTCCGATGATGACAGTGAAAGTGCAGAGGAAAACCTGGAACATCAAGTCGAGAGCGCACTCCAGCACGTGCATCAGAGGACAAATCAGCCCATCAGCAAAAAAAAGAACCTCCCGCCGCTGAGTAGAATGAGTTTGAAAGGTAAACCTTTGAGTACGTGTTTCAATGAAGGGGATTAATTGAATTTTGATTTGCAGATGAAGCCAATGACAGCGAAAGCGAGGAAGAGGAGACCATGGTCTTGGAGTGAAAATGTATAGGTTTCGTGAATGTTCAAAATAAAATATGTTTAGAGTAAATATTGTGGTTTTGGAATTTATGAATGATTATGAATTTATGAGGGACCTGCAGTTTAATGCAGACTCCGAACGGCGGGATTGAGACTTTTTTCTAAAAAATTACTCTTTGAGCATTGTCAGTGACTCGGCGATGGGAGAAGTGAACAAACTTTCTTTTGAAAAATGTTTGCTTGTTTGGGATTTGAACCAACACTTTAAAGTATAGCGCGTGAGAGTCGGCGCACATACCTACAACGCCATGGCACCCACATGTGTCGTGGACTTTTGATGGTTAAATTGGAACGGAACTGGAAGATAGTTCTTAAAATCGTCTTCTTTTATTAATTAATAATCATTCTTAGTGGGGCTACAGACCGGGGAAGAACACAGTTTTCAGCAACGAATCGCTTTAAATGGCACAATCTCATGGCTGATAAGAATTCCAGGCGACTTAGGGTATGCTACTTATGGTACATTAGTCATGGTAGACATGATTAGTCGTGGGTGTCCCCGATGTCTCGCTGCACGATGACAGAGTCGAGGAACTAACGTATATATTCAGTAAATATTTGTGTGCAGCAATATATTTATGGCGAGTATATAAAAATGCTGAGCAAATGTGAAGCCTTTACATTCCGGAAAACTAATCAGTCACTAGGTTATGTTTAAGAAAACGGAAACTGGCTAATGGAAGCCAATATTCGAACATTGGTATAAGATGATCAGATGCTCTCCAGGGAAATGTAAGTAGACCCGAGATCCCACCTAGAGTTAGACAAAATAGAAGTCCTAGAACTTTGAACGCTGATGAACAAAACCAATGAACGGGTTTACTCGTGCAACGCGCGTTTGTCTGACGACTTAAGTTGACACTATTCAAGGATTCTAGATTCTTCGGGCCGGAGCTATGTTGTCCATACGCTCTACATGGTCTAGCCATCTTAGGCGTTGGATCCGTAGACGCCTGGCCAGACTTATGTCGCTGTACAGCCTTCTCCTCCAAATGCCATCAACGCAAACAGGACCAAAGACCGCGCGCAAAACTTTTCTCTCAAAAAGGCCAAGAGACTATTCATCCGCTTGGGATATTGTTCATGCCTCTGCGCCGTACAGCAGGACTGGGATGATCAAGGTCTTGTATAGAGTCAGCTTGGTTTTTCGAGAGAGTGATGTCTACTACAAATCTTCAACCTGCGGCAGATCCTTGAAAAGATTAAAGAAATGCAGATCGACACAGACCACCTATTTGTCGATTTTAAGGCCGCATATGACAATGTGTGTGGGCGCCGTGGCGTAGTGGGTAGGTGCGTCGACTCCTACGCTCGAGGTAGTCAGTTCGAATCTCGAAAAAAAAAAAAACATCAAACATTTTTTCACGGCTCCACCTCTTTCGAGTCACTGACAATGCTCAAAGAGTATAACTGTCTAGAAAAAAGCTTCTCAATCTCGCCGTTCGGAGTTGGCATTAAACTGTAGGTCCCCTCCGCTCGTGAGAGAACAATAGCACGCACAACACGAGTGGTTGCTGAGAAGCTAGACCCAGGTCCACCTCGGACTGTAGCGCCGCCATTATTATTATTATTATTATTATTATTATATGACAATGTGTGCATAAAGATTAACTACACCGCGCCATGTCTAGTTTTGACATTCCTCTCAAACTCGTCAGACTGCAGGATGACAATGGAGAGCTCCCTCGACGTTACGTTGGCAACAAATTCACTGAGACATTCGGTGTCAATTCTTGCGAAGATCGTATAGATTTCACATTTTCCCAAAAGTCCGTGCAGCTGATACCATAAGCGGATGGCACTGACGATTCGGAACAAATGCATCCGGCGGCATCGAGGAAAGACGCACAAAATCAACGACTGGGCCAGAACGTTAAAACAAGCAGTTGAAACTTCGTGGTAGTCAAGGACTTTGTCTACCTCCGCTTCACAGTAAACAGTACAAAACAACATTAGTACCGAGACTAAAAACAGGATAACTCTTGCAACCAGTGTTCAACAGTGGGCTCAAGAGGTCTTCTCTCGAAGGACCAAGCTGACTTTGTATAAGACATCTATAAGTATAAGTATAAGACTTTCTATAAGTATCCTAGTCCAGCTTGGCGCAAAGGCATGGACAATATCGAATGCGGATGAAGAAGCTCTCTTCGAGAGAAAAGTTCTGCTGCAATCTTTGGTCCTATTTGCCTTGATGACGATTGGAGAAAAAGATTCAACCACAAACTGCACAAACTGCACAAGACTTTGGCCAGGTACTTATGGATCTGACATCGAAGATGATTAGGTCGGGAAAACGTAGCTCCGCCCCCAAGAATCTTCGACTCTGAGCCTGTGGGACAACGCAGCAGAGGACGTTCACGTCTAAGGTGGCGCACCCAAGTGGAGAGGGACCTCAACCAACTTGCCGTGCGCAATTGGCGACAGCTAGCAAAAGGTCGTGCTAACTGAAAGTGGTTGTTAGTTGAGGCACAGATGCACCTCGGACTGTTGCGCCACAAGAAGAATAAGAATGAATTTGTCACCCTCGGAGCAAACGTGGACTCCACAAATGACATCTTGGTAAAGATCCGCTGCTTCTTCGGTTTGTCAAAACAACTTGGGTCAAAAATTCTGAATCGAAAGACCAAAATATTGCTGTGCAAAACCCTAATCCTGTCAGTCTTGATATATGGAAAGCTGGACGATAAGGAGGACTGTAGAACTGATTCTTCGTGACTTCGAAATAAAAACTCTTCATCCGAAGGTCCTGTCTGCGAGGAAGGGGAATGAAGGAGAAGACACAAACGCTAACTCTACGAGCTATACAAGGATGTGGACATTTTTGTTTTTTTTCGGAGGATTTATTGCAACACTACTGGAGCACTCAGACTCAAAACTGGTCCATTGTACTACCGGTTAGCAACCTACTCCAGTGCTGTTAATTTGATCCCAACGGCAAATGGTGACTGGACCAGATTTGATTTCACTGGGATTCGAACTTGGGACCCCTCCAACTTGAGGCAGTCGTGTAGGATGTGGACATAGTCCGGAAGGCCAAAATCCGTCGACTAAACTGGCTTGGCCGCATCGAGCGACTGAACATCAAAGTGAGTCTTCGAATCCCAGTCACGGAGTTCGAGCAGAAGAAGGCCGAATCTCTAGTATAAAGACAAAGTGATCGCAACTTGGTCTTGATGACTGGAAGCGGTTCAAACTCAGAAGCTTCAAGGTTCCTTCGTCTGTAAAGTAAGTAGGAAAGCAAGGAATAACTAGAAGAAAGAAGCAAATAAGACATTCTTGGTCGGCAAATGGTTCGTATGTCTTTTTCTTGTTTTTCTTTAGCTGGAGCTACGGTCTGGGGTGGAATTGGGCCTCAGCCAACATCCCTCTCCATCCAATACAGTCTAGTGCTAGCTGCTTACAGTGATGCACGTTCAATTGATTGGGGTCACTTTCCAACTGTGTACGCCACTGTAGACGTGATCTTCAGTTACCGCGTTGTATCTCGAAGTTGGTGTTCATTTGGGTGACATGGTTGTTCGTTGCGAGATTCGTTCATTGAGACAGGAGATTCGGATTTCTTCGCTAGACTACTATTCCAGAGAAAAGTGAACAGGCTGAAGACTAAGTTTTACTTAGTTTTTGTAAATGTTAAGTGACACAAATTATAGATTGCAAATCTACATATTAGAACACACCCACCGTAATAACTCATGAGGGAGATTTTGTGAAACTACACGCTAAAACACATAAAAGTAACAATTACGGAGATTCTCTAATGACAGCTTATCTAATATCGAAAGCGCATTGTTTTCAGTTTCACAAGTCCCGGAATCGAAACTAAACATTTCCGACCGACTGACTGACTCATGGCACGGAATTATACCTCTGGCGCTAATGACCAACTACGACTTCATTAAGACTCGTCTCTAAGAATGACGTTGTAGCTCAATTAGAACGAATTAACTTAATTAACTTACCCTTATTCGTCTCGTCTCGACATTTGTTGAACGGATCCTGAAAAGAGACTTTCTCTTTCCCTTCATCATCTGCCTCCGGGACAAATACAGACTTCGATTGGAGACCTATTGCTTGAAGTAAAAAATCAACTGATTTTGACAGAATTCGACGCTTTTTGCACAAAAAAAAATCAAAAGACATCAAAGAAGTCGATGTGTTGCGTTTCACGACGCCATCTAGAAATCTTAGAAAATCCTGGTTTGACAACGATTGCAACCAGGCACATGCAGCAAAGCAAGAAGCCTACAAGGCAAGGCTGCATCGAACTACGAGAGCTGTTTGTGAGTTCTACGATCAGAAAAAAAGGTTAGATCCGGCTTCTCAGAGAGAAAAAGAAATCGCGCGATCGAGAATATGGAGAGGTGCTATGGCAGCTGCCCTGGGTCTGCTGGGCCATCTGCTGGGCGCATAAAGTCTGAAATCGACTGATTTCTGCTTAACGTGGACTTCCAAAGAAAAGACTTTTCATTTTTTTTAGTACGTACTTCTCTTTTTTATGATTTAGCTTTAAAGACAACAAAAAAGTCTCTCTCTACACGACAAATACTTAAATTAGTTATATTTATACCGTTTTCGCTTAACAACTAAACATCGATGTTTACTTTTTGTAGTTTTCTTCTCCTCTTTTCTGTTTTTCTTTCTATTCCTACCCGCTTTCTGCGCACTGCACTCACTGTGCCACCATTCCTTGCGTTCGCTTTCTTTTGTATTAAATAAACTATAACTTTACAAATTACAAAAGGAAATAAAAAATATTAAATATGCAAAATTTTAGTATGTTACAATGCTAAAAAATATTTGTAAGTGTATTTTAGAACTTAATGTTTAGGATTGCTATCTGCATTGCGTTTGGGCGGCTGGAGTAATTCTCAGGTGGTGTCGTTGCCGATGCCGTTCTTCTGGTCTAGTTTATTTGAGTTTGATTTTACCATGTAGATGAAATAGGTTATGATGTCCTTCTCCTTGATGGGTATTGTTTTGAAGTGTTTCATTATTGTCTGTTGGAAGAAAATGAAATAAATTGAGGTTATGTAGATTCATTTAATGTTTGTCAAGGGGATTTGTAAACGGGATGAGGGAAAAAGTGAATGGAATTCATGCAGCAATGGTGACCCAGGATACCATTAAGTTTGTTGAAATGGAATGAACGGTGACCTGTTGTTGTTGCCTTCGCTGTCAGTAGACAAATATACAGCGTCGTCATGGTTTGAAACTACAGAAACTCATTAATTGAATGCAAATTCGTGGGAGGAGTTTAGAGGAGAACATTGAACGACGAACTCTACGAGCTGTACAGCGACATCGATCTAACTAAACGAATTCGAATGTCTCGACTCAGGTAGCTGTGTCAGGTAGAGCGAATGGACACAAACACTCCACAAGTCTTCGATTCCGAACGCCGGGGGACAACATGGTAGAGTAAGACCTCGACTTGGATGGCGTGCCCATGTCGAAAGGAACGTCAATCATCTGGCCGTACGAAACTAAAGGCGCCTAGTCAAAGACCGTGCTAGGTGGAGAGGCATGTTGACTAAAGCCCAGGTCCACGCCGGCTGAGCATACGAAAGTCTGTAAAAAGTGTGTAAAGAAAAATTCTGCGCGCGATCTCCTCGACCAGCTTGGTTAGCGACACTGAAGACAACTGAAGAAAGATCGTGCCCGCGGGAGAGGCACGTTGGGTAAGATCCAGGTCCACCTCGGACTCTAGCGCCGTAAGAAGAAATCTGTAAGCTCTGACTGGAATGGGCAAGCCCAGCGAGACGTCAGTGAAGCGTTTACAGGCATTGAATGGGATGCGGCCAAAATAAGTTGAGCGATGAATGAGTGAAAAACGAAGCAAATGCTGTCTTGGCAGGACACACACCATCGGCAGATATACTTTCGAAGTTGTCAATGACTTCTTCGGCTTCCAAGCAAATAGTACGAATACCATCACTACAGAGATTAAACGCAGAATACTCTTGCCAACCCCTGTTTCTTTGGGCTCAACAGGTAATTGAGTAGTAAAACTCTCTTTCGAAGAACCAAACTGGCTTTATATAACACCTTGATCATCCCTGTCCTTCTCTTTGGCGTGGAGGCATGCGCAATCTTAAGAGCTGATGGAGAAGTCCTTGATCTTTTCTAGAAAAAGGTTCTGCGTTCAATTTTTGCCCTTGTTTTGCGTTGATGACATTTTGGAGAAGAATATTCACCCAGTAATTGTAGGGACTGTACAGCAACATGATTCTGGCCAGACGGCTACGGATTCAACGCTTAAGATGGCTAGGCCATGTAGAACGTATGGACAACTTATTTCCGGCCCGTCTACAGATCATGGCTAGGTCATGTAGAGCGCATGGACAACACTGCTCCAGCGTGAAGAGTATTCGACTCTGCGCCCGTGGGACAACGCAATAGAGGACGCCCACGAAACCAATGGTGCACAGAAGTGGTGAAGGCCCTCAGCCAATGTAAAGATCGAGCCAGCTGGACGGACTTGTTGGCTTGGGACTTGGGGTCCATCCCGGACTGTACCGCCATCAAAAGAAAAGGGGTGACATTGGCGAGATTGATTGAATAGAGCGAGCCGTCAATGAATCATTTGTTTACATTGAAACGGAACAGGCTAGAATTGATCTGGTGGTCTACAAGGGCAAAACTAAGTTTATGCTGAACGCACAACATCAATGACTTCAACAGAAAAAAGCAATAGGCAGCTATATCTTCGCCGCGATGAGGAACATCTTTAATCCCGGTAGACAGCTCTAATGATATAATTACACTCAAAAAACCTTAACAATCTCTATTTCTTTTATCTCAAGGCACAATCAAGCAATCGAGCCCTTTTACGAAACCCTAAGTAGAATTTGTAGAATAGTCTGATCATCCCAGTTCTGCTCTATCTCAGAGAGAAAAGTTCTGCGTGCGATTTTTGGTTCTGTATGCGTCGATGCAGGGGGAGATTCAACAAAGAACTGTACGAGCGACAAAAGCCTATCCAGAGCGTCTACGGTTTGAACGCTTAAAGGGGCTAGGCCGTGAACCACGTGGCTTCAGCCCGGAAGAATCTTCGGCTCCGAATCTGATGATAAAACAAAGAACGACCACGCACAAGTGTAGAAGGGCCTCAATCAATTTGGTGTACGAAGCTGGGTATAGCTAGTAAAGGATCGTGCTAGGTTTATTGGTTGAGGATCAAGTTCACTCCGGATAGGAGTGTTATACAAATATTCAGTTCGAATAGTAAATGATGTTGAATACTGATACAGAATACGTGGATTTGTTCTTAAGAAGATGTTTTCGACAATGTGTTTCATCCACGGTTTAACAACTATTCCCTTTCTGGTAAGACTATCTTTTTTCAATGGCAAACACCACGCGGTCGCTCCCTGAGCATGAAGAGCACCATTCAAAAGAAACTAGCTCCACCACCAAAACAATGTACTGATCAGCATACATTTGCAATTCTTTTCAAAGCAATTCTTCAAAAAACAAAAACCATCGTCATGAGGTGTCAACAATGTGAATCTCATTATCCGTAGGTTCATGTGGTGACTGAAGTGTGTTGACCACTTCATTGGAGTTTCTGTGGTAAGAGTTTTAAGCCAAAATTTGAACGAAAAGCATTTCACAACATTGGTAACACATGCTTTGTCATGATGACAGTAACATGAATTCAGTAATAATTGATTTTCCGTAATTTCACCGTACAAACAGATCACTTCACCTCTCTCACACACACACGCACGCATAAACACACGAGTTTACGTAGAAAAGCAGTAAAGAATAAATCCCCATGGTAATTGTTTGACTGATAAAAGTGCATTGCACGTCAATTCACAGTGTTTCCCCTTTACAGGGAAGGACATGGCCAGATCACCAACAATTAAGATTAAAAGCCACGACTAAACAATAAAATTCAGAGGAATACGTGTGTCAGTAGCCGATAATGTTTAGGTTTGATTAAAGGAAATTTTTCACTGAGGGTGAGATCATTAAGTTCTGCACGAATTTTTCAACAAGTGTTTGACCGCCATCACGTCGTGATATCAGTACCACCACAACGCCCTTTGACCTAAGGGTCGAACTTAGGTTTCTTTATCAAGCACGTCAACCGCATAAGAACAACAAACACTTGCAAGCTGGCATATGGAAAGGAAAAACGACGGGATAGTGCATAGCTTCACACACCCACACGTGGCTATTTTGTAGTTCAAACTTGAAAATCCAGTTTTTTAAGCTGCTAGACCCTCTAACGCATTCAGTTGTCTAAAGACAAGAATGGATGTGTCTCGGTTTGCAAGGATTACGAAGTCACACACGCACTGTACAGAGAACAAAGAAATTCACTTGTTTTCGGTCTTTACTTACATCAGCCAACTGAGCTCTTTTCATGCCCGGCCTTGTGGACACCTTGAAGTGCCTTTTGTAGCGTCGCAGAGTATTCACTTGAAGCTGATAGAGGTCCACCTCTGGCAGATCTGTATCTGTTTCATTGCTGTCATCTTCCGAGTCCTTTCGTCGACGTTTTGTACGCGCACTTTGAATGCGTCCTTTATGGTAGTCACAGATATATATATGCTGGGCCTAAACGAATCAAAAAAAAAATGGAATATATGTAAATTTGATGATCTCGGAAAAATGTTCACATTTCACTCACCGCTGGATCACTGCTTAGTTTAAGCCTCTTCTGAGCGACTGTCTTTTGTATACGTTTACTGTATGAAGCGTAACCAGCGGCCCTATGACACCTATCATTGTCATCAATTAAACAACAAATCTGATCCGTATGACCTCGCGAGTCCTCTTCTCCCGTACTAAATCCGTTGTTCATAATAAGCCGACACAATAGCTCCTCCGTCTTCTGAATTAAATTGCACGTAGATTTTCCTTCTACATAAGGACACAACTCCAAGGATACACTCTAAAGTTCTTGGTTGAAGAATTTTTTTACCCTTCACTCAAGATTTTTATGTGAATTATGACACAATAGCGGACAGGTCAAAGTAATTCCCTTTCGCACAACACTATAGCAACTGAATTTTTTTATTTATTGAATTGAAAATTTCTAAGGAGTTTGGATTTCGATTTGTGTAGCTGTGGAGCAAACTCGCGGTTGTAGAAGTCGAGAAATTTGAGCAGGAGATTGACAGCAAAACACCAAACATAACTTTCGCTTGAATATGTTTGAAAAGTGGATAAGACGATGGAAGGATGGAAGGGGAACGTATTGTATGTTCATCCATAGCGCAGCACTGGTTTATTCTCTCATACATTTGTAGAATGTGTTTAGATAAGCGGCCGGTTCATTGAGATGATGTTGTGTTGGTGAGGGTTCATTGCGGTCAGTGGTGCCAAGTTTCGATGGACGGGTGTGTTTGTTAGGTGGATCTTTTGTCATGGCAAGTGGCATTTATGAATTTATGGCGGATAAAATATTTTTTGCATATTTGAGAGAGGAGATTTATTTCGTTCATCACATTTATTCATCATAACCAACAAAAACATGGTTTAGGTCAAGTATCGTCTATGTAGACCACTCACCTCGGTTTGTCTTGTGAAATTAATTCATTCGTTCAATGGTTTCATTTAATGGATCTGAGTTTACACTTTAAACACAAAATCATCCGGCTGATGGTTGATTCCTGCTTCAAATTGTTCCTTCCAACTTGTTCACAAATGCCACGATTGTGTGGTCGATTCCACACCAACACTGCACATATTTTTGTTCTTTCTTTTTCCTCCCATTCGTCAAAATGAATTCTCTCATATTCCCTCTTTCATCGCCGGCTTTTTCTTGTTTCTCTGTGTGCCTCTGCTCCAGCAATGCGGTTCATCGAGAAACTTCATCCACAGCACAACTACACAACACACATTAAACAAGAGGAACTCTCCTCCAGCAAAGATTCGTTGGCGCTGCCGCTGTCAATTCATTTTCGCGTATCAAACAGTTTCGTCGTGTGAGCGGTGGTCTCGTTCTCTTTCTTTATTCGTACTTTGTTTAACGCCAAACAAAAGGGACACAAGTTAAAAAAAATAAATACTCGTTTCTTTACCTTTACCCAAAGTGTACTCGCGCGATAATCTTATTTCTTTTTTTTTATAATTTTGTGCAGAAAGATATATTTTTTAAAAGTTTACTGCCCATAGTTGTGATCTTATTGTGCGGCCCAAGAGAAAGTTCTTCCAAAGCGGTACATCATCGCCACTGCACTAGATTTTTAGCAGTGTCCAATAACGAATACCGCATCTCCTCCTCTCGTTCATATCGATTGTGTCCCACGGTTGTCTACGGTGGCAATAACAAAAAAATAATTAAGTGAATATCTGTAGAAATATATAAAGTACCAAGTTTTGTTCTGTGCCAAGCGAAATGTCCTTGTTGAATAGTAAATTTAAAACTCTTTCTGCCGAAGAGAAGGCGGAGATTCAGGAGAAATTCATTGAAGTAAGTACCCAAGAATACACGACATTTTCCCCCCTTTCCTTGCAAGTTCAAGGGGAGATTGTAGGGATGGAGGTCTGATTCAATGATTCAGATCCAGATTTGCTTTTGAAAATTCACGCCCAAAGGTTAAGTTCAAAGGAAAAATACCACATGCAAGTTGCCTGCCGCACATCGTCATCCTACGCATGGAATATAAAAAAAAAAAAAACAAGTCGTGTGTCGTTTTCATGTGTCGTCTACAATCTTCTTCTACCCCACCTCAATGTATTCTCCACACACACTCTGTGAATCCACACTTACTCCAATTTTGAACTCTATCTTCGCGGGGGTGCTGACTGCAAAGTGTTGCCAGTGTTCGATGAGAGGTGCGCTTTGCAATTTAATTTTTTTGTTTTGCTCTTGAGGATTTTGTTTTTAAGATTGATATTGATTTTGCAGGATGGTTAGTGAATTTGTGCTGACAGGCAGAAGACAATATTGTGCGCGGACATTTCAAATCATTTTGAAGAACATACGTCAAGGTTATTTTGAATCCTTGCGCGGTTTGGATCACGTGAGACTTGTCATTAACAAACCGGTTGGGAGTCTGACAGAACGCAATGCACGCTACGGACTCTTCAGTTTCGGGCCTTTATAGGTTAAATGGTCGTTCACTAATTGAGCATCGTCATCCACTCCCTTATTTTGTTGAAGTGTGCAATTTGGGTGGGACGGGAACAAAGGCATATGTCATGCAGTGATAAGGGCCATGAATCAGACTTCATTCGAATCCAAGCTATGCTCAGATTTCTGTCGTCAATTCTAAACTTCTACTGTACTAATACATTTCCAAGAAGCAAACTGGATGCATATTTTTCTAGGGAAGCAAGTCAGAAATGTTGACTTCCCTGCTTGTAGGTTAAGTCAAAAGTGGTTGAAGTGTACCTTTAGACCGAGATTGATCCATTGTGACGCTTCCCTGCCTGCAACACAGAAAAGAGTGGATTTACTTTCTTATGAATGACATTTGAAAAGATGTCGAAGGGGAATCCCTCAGAATACGCAGATTCATATCTACGTATCCACTCACTCCTCAGGTTCGAGGAAGCCATTGCTAACATGCCCCAAGAAACATCCGTCATCATATGCAAGCACCGTCTTAAATTGAACCACATTTGAACTTTGCTTAACTTTCTTATCAATTTCCTCATTTTTTGCATTAAATCCACTGAATTTTTTCGAAAATGAGATAACCAACAAACCGCGCGAGTTACAACCAAAACGAAAGCGGTATGTCAGTCTCGAGTTCAAGAGACTTTAACGTAAACAAATTGCCAACGTTCGAACATTCGAACTGCGATGACGAGATTCAGGTCAAGGACTGCATAGTAAATTGAGTTAAAGCTGCGAATTTGCATGATAGATCAATAGTTGACTCAGCATCGCTTTTGATGATTCACGGGTTATCTTGATATCTAGCTACTCAGAAAGTGTGAAAGTTTGCCGTGGTCGCTGAAGAAGCTTGACGTTCAAATGATAACCAGAGCAAGAAGAGCACATGACGTTTTGGAATGAAATCTCTTTCAAAAATTGGCAACACTGCTAACACTTCTTTTAGCCCGAAATTTATCAAAGAGAACATACACTAGTGAGACACGCTAGTGAGAGTGTATCTCTTCTCTCCAAAGAATTCTAAACAAGTTTTTCGTTGTTTTTTTTTTGTGTTTTTCGTGAAATCATCCGTCTTCTTGCCTTTCCTTGTTCTGTTGTGCAAACGTAAGTAGCACGAGGAACGACTTTGAATGAAAAAATATACAATTCCGCTCCGCACCAGACCGGATCTCATTGAACCGGTACTCGCGCGCTCTTGGGTGTTGGCAGAATTGCAAACAGAACAAAAATTCATCCCCCAATCTGTCGAAGAGGGGTGCGCTGACTGGCTGACTGGCCTTCTTCGGGTTGCGTGGCGCATTTTCATATTCCCCCTTTGGCTTTCACTTTTTTTGCCAGCCATGTGCGTTCTTAATTGCAGACCATCCACGATAGGAGGATATAGACACACACCAAAAAGGTAACTCTAATTGGACTAAGGACCGGTAGCCGAGTAGGGTTGGGTTTCTTTTTGTTTTATTACCGGTCTCTGTGAAATAATTCACTCGCCATTTATTGATTTTACGTGAAGTGCAAAGCGAGGACAGAACAGAAACCGGTTGTTGTCCAATTCGGCGACGACAGTTGGATTCATTTTACATTTTGCTGCTGTTGTTGTTGTTGTTGTTGCTGGTGGTGGTGGTGTATTCACTCGGTTCGTTCGTCGTTCTTCCGATGAGGAGGAGCACAATTGTTTTCAAAGCTCGCTACTACGTCTCTGCTCGCTTGCTAGTGCTGCTTGCGTTGGCAATTAATTTTGCTGAATTAATAAAATAAAATAACTCTTTCACTTGTAAATGTATGTGGAATATATACATTTTTTGAATGGCTGACGCTGAAGGGAGACGGGGTGGCGTGCGCCTCGGTTCGGTTGCTAATGAAGTGGAAATGTTTTTCAGACCCCTGGAAGTGTAATTGATTTTTTTTTTGCTTCCTTTTGCGTGGTTGTGTAGTCGCATTGAGATGTTGGTAGCTTTTTGTTTATGATTTGTTTTGTACAAGCACTTGAATGTACGTAATTGAAGGAGGTCGGCTGCGCTGGATTGGGTTAGTCATGGATCAGGAATTTCTTAGCAATTGTCTAAACAATCAAGATTAGCATTCAACAAAAGACTGATGGATTTACCTTTGTTAGGGTTGTTGTGTGGGCTGTTGTTGATGTTGATGTTGATATTGCTGAGACTGTAGGAGCATGACTAAGATTTCGTGCATTCATCTTACTGAAATGCACGTGTTCAAATTGTTCAAAATTGCGACGTGCTTATCTGGAATACAAATCTTCAGGAGAATTCAATTGAGAGTAATGAGGAAAGACTGGAACTGATTCGAGGGATATCTAAGAATTGTATGTAATCGAATACGTGCTGTGGCACGTGCTGCTTCTGCAGAAAGAGGCATTTGTCTTCTGCAATTGCCTACGAGTTAATAAGAAACTCGTTTAAATGTCTAGCGTTAGAGTTCTGGGACTCAATCAACAAGCCTCTTCAACCAGCATGTTTCTTTGTAGGTTGATGTTTTTCTTCACTTGTAAGTGCCACGTTAAACTCAGGCGTCCTCTGTTGCGTTGTCCCACAGGCTTACAGTCGAAGATTCCTGGTGTTGGATCTAAGTTGTTCTTTCCTTCAACATAGTCTAGCCACCGTCAATGCTTCTTTTTTGGATGGCGTCCGGTGTGGTCCTTGACCCCAACCAATATACTCCTGCCAGGTCAATTATTCTTTAACCTACAGTTTAATGCCGACTCCGAACGGCGAGATTGAGACGCTTTTTCTAGACAGTTATGCTCTTTGAGCATTGTCAGTGACTCGAAAGAGGTGGAGCCGTGAAAAATATGTTTGGTGTTTTTTCGGGAATCGAACCGACACCATCGAGCGTAGGAGTCAACGCACCCACCAACTACGCCACGGCGCCCCCGGCGATTATTCTTTAGCTGTCTCCAATTTCAGCGAGTAGGTTGAGGTCCCTTTCAACTTGTAAGGGCCACTTCAGACGCGGACGTCCTCTAGGGCTCAAAGTCGAAGATTCTTCGGGCCGGAGCTATGTAGTCCATGCGCTCTAAATGGCCTAACAATCTTAGGCGTTCGATCCGTAGACGTCTGGCTAGAGTCATGCCGCTGTACAGCCCTGACAGTTCGTAGTTGAACCTTCTCCACCAATCGTCGTCAACGCAAACAGGAACAAATATCGTACGTTGAACTCTTTCTTTCGAAAATATTAAGGGCCCCATCATCCGCTTTCGATTAAGAGCATGACATGTACAGAGATTAAAATCAATAAATGAAAATGAAATGAAATGAAAATGATTCTTCACCGTAGAGCAGGAGTGGGATGATCGAAACCTGGAGTACAAACCCAACTTGGCCGTTTCAAAAAAGTGTCCTAATACCGACTGTCAAAAGTTTTACCGTGGAACTGATGTAGATGGCTGCGAAGTTAAAGCTACCCATTATGACATCTGGCCAAGTCGTCGATGTTGTATACTCCTTCTCAAATACAGCATACATTTTGTGTTGACCTTGCTTACCGCTAGACTTATCTTATGTGCTTGCTTTTCAATGCCGTACCAAAACAGGCAAAATCCGAGGTGGACCTGGGCCTAGCTTCTCAGCAACCAGTCGTGTTGTGCGTGCTATTGTTCTCTCACGAGTGGAGGGGACCTACAGGTTAATGCCGACCCCGAACGGCGAGATTGAGAAGCTTTTCTCTAGACAGTAACTGCTGCTGCATAACTGCTTATATCTTATCATTATTACATTCAGGCATAGAAGTGTGATTTGTTTGTTGCTTGGTTGTTCAGTTTTCAATTTTTGACAGCTCACACGTGATTCGTGACGTATCAAAATCATTGTCATATGGTCCGCCTGAAACATTGGTTCGTATTTTTTTCACAGATGAGTCTGAGCACAGCGTTGCCGTCGATGGTGCTCACGATTATTCAACTCGGTGTGGATGTTACTCGGTTTGGTACGGCTTATGAACTCGAGTTGACACATCACTACTCTACAGGGATTGTGCCGTGAAAAATAAAATTTGGTTGACCGGGATCAAACCAGGGACCCTAAGTCGACGAAATTACACACTACATCACTGTGGTTACCAGTTAAATATAACAATGTTTTGTCCATTTCGACCTTTTTTTTTGCCCAAAATGCACGAATTGAAGGTGGTCGATATGTGGTTCAGTGCTATATGCCTACGGTGACCATTATTGGTGATGCAAAAAAGAGAGCAATCTTATCATTTCCAAGAAACAAAGAAAAAGCGGAAAGAATGTCATAAAAATGTATCGAATGGACTTGGATGACAGTTTGCGATTCATTCACAATAGCAAAAACCAGATGAACCGAATTATTGAAAGCAGTGCTGTCTACTTTTTGTGTTTAACTAATTTAGTACTGAAGAAAGTACTTTACTGTGTGGATCATAGAAAAAAATGACATTAAGAGGACAAATAAATAAAAAGAAGACAAAATACTGTCCTCTTCAAGAAAACAAAAAAAAAGGACACGATACCGAAAAAGAGGACTGTCCTCTAAAAAAGAGGTCGGATGGTCACCGTAGCTATATGCCACATAGTGGGTGAATAGATGGTCCCATTGAGGAATGAGTTCCAGGAACAATTTATCTCTCGTTTCGTTGGACCGGTGAATTGGCCGGCTAGATCATGCCAATAATGGCCTTTTTTTTGACGCCTTTTGACTATTTTATATGGAGAAACGTCAAATCAATCATATCGATAAGGCAGTGTGAACTGCAGCCTTGGAGGACAACATTACAAGTGTTTTAGCGAAATGCCACCCAATATGCTTAAAAAAGTGACTCAAATGGGTTCTCTGCATTGAGCGCTTAAAACGCAGTCAACATCTACAAGAAATTATTTTGTAAAATTAAATAGCAAGCATTGATTTATCACGACAAGTAAAAATTGTGCAAACTTTTGCAAAACCAAACGCTTAAAAAATCATCCTTTATTTACGAACACATCCATTCTTCAGACAGCTCTTTCCAGTAACCTCGAAGCAATAATTTATTTATGACAAAGTCTCAAACTCCTGACCATCAATTCATGCATCCGACTGATCCGGAGAAGACCTCTAAACTCCTAAAATTAACCAAATGATGAGCACTTCAGTTTAACCATGAGACACCTCGAAATACCTCACGAATGACGCTTTGTACAAAAGAATAAGACATTTTGACATGTTCTTAACGATTGCTTAGCGAAATGATCCACAAACATCGGGTTCAATGTCAAGGTCGTTTTAGAAACCACACTTTTTTTTGTGGACGTCTTCAACTTGTACACTTGACCTATGCAAACTATTTCGTGTTGTGCTCATCGTGTTATTGCCCAACTCTTAAGACAGACAACTCAAGTTTAAGTTGAGTGATGACCTAAAGGTCGTTTCTCTAGTGCTCGCGGGGAAATGCAATGGTGAACATGTTTTGAAGTTCATGTGCGGTAACCTTCACAACGAGATCTATGAAAATCCACAATTACTTTGTCTCTCCAGAGGCACCAGCACTAATGATGTGGATAAATGGTAGAGTCATGACTGATTCACCGAATGTTTGAGAGGTGATTTTTCAATTAGCATGTTTGGGAAACCTTTCGATCATGTTTCCGCATCCGGAAGATTGGAAGTGACTCATCGAAAACATAAATTCCTCATGTTTTGCTTTTCAACTGAGGGAATGACCGAGGTCGCAGTGACAACGCCCAAGCGACCACACATCAATTGATAATCGCATTCCAGCTGAAGTCTTCCACCATAAATCTGAGTAAAGTATTCTGAGCAGGAGAACATCAATTCCTCCTTTCATGTCCTAAGTGCTCACTGCAGCGAGAAACGCCGACAATGAATCTGCGCGCACTCACTTCTGTTGGTTGCTGCACTTCTAATGCATTGTTATCGCTCCCTCCTTAATCCCCACATGACGGCAGACAGTTGCCTGCTGCATGCTCATGTCGGCACTGTTTCCATACGTTCCTCGTCGTCAAATGTTTATTTTGACGAAACAGAAAAAAAAAACCTTTTGCGTTGCCGCGACGAATGTGAGCACGATGTGATGTGCGCCGCGTCGTCACGATAACAAAACCATCGTCATGTACGTTGTTATCAATTGATTTGTTTAATTGATTCAATAGGACGTCCATTGCATAATACTTTCCCCGGGTGGTTGGTTGGTTATGCAAGTCCCCACACGAGCGCTGCTTACTGAGTAGCCTCAGTGCGTGCGAAAGTGGACCAGGAACGTGAGGTGTCCTCCTCTGTGCAGAATACAAAATGCGCATAGCCGCGCACACCCAGTTTTGTGTAATGCAATAGATAAATGTAACTTCTTATTGGTTATGAATTCGTAAACAATCTCTCCGGGCACATGACAAACATGTGAATCGTCGCGCTGCGGCAGAGATCTGCCGGGGCTCGGTGACATCTGCTGACCAAATGTTGCTGTGGTGCATCCGTTTTGAGGGGCTTGGATTGTGTGGCGATAGCTATCGCTGCTGTGTTTACTTTTACTTTTATTTCCACGAATAGTGGATGCGATTGTTTGAAGTGGCCAACTTGGGGAAGCGTTATCTCGCCCGAGAAACTCCTTGATTGACGGTGCAAAGCAATTGAATCATAAATTAAAGCACTAAAAGGGGGAATCGAGGGTGTTTTTCGATTCGAATGCCTTATAAGGCGTCTTGGGCTGGTCGCTGAATAACTAAATTAAGAGTGCCCGCCTGCAGTGCATTGGCATGAGTCACGCAATTTTTTGTTTCCTTCTTTACGGCTTGCCTCATACGCAAAGGGAAAGTTAAGCAAGATGGTAGCGGGAGATTTGTCATCGATTTTCCACACAAAATCGAGGAGGTACGTTGTGATATTGTTTCATCAGTGCAACTGATGAATAATGTTTATTTCGATCGTGATAAGATCGTCGTTCGATTCGCCATCGGGAACCTGGTTGAAATGTTAACGTCAGTTTTATTTTGTCCGAGAGGTGCTGTGGCAGAAATAAAAGTGGGTGCTGATGGTTGACTGATATGAGCTCTTAAAGCTGAGGAATGCTCGTTTATGCAACTTGTGAGTCATAAAGTCGGATCACATAAGCTGTGTGACTGGACGGAAATGTAATCCAAATGATTCGATAATGGCTTCCAAGTAAGACTTCTATTTCTGTGGATTTTTATGGACCTCAAAGTTTTTTTTTTGTGTAATAAGCTGCTTTTGCCCACGCTTTTTGGAGAAGTGGACAGGAGATAGGTAGTAACAGTTTATCACATATCTTGGAGAAGATACGGTCATAAAATGTAAATCCCTCAACGCCACCAACGATTTTGTTCAACGATCATTAAAATTTGTCAGGTTATGACAGAAGCCACAACGAAAGGTTAAGCTTGAGCCGACTTCAATACTTTATGGCCTTGGGCACCGTGTTTGGAGTTGTCTAGACTAAGTTGCACCAGCGATAATTTTATTTATATATTGAAGATTTGATCTTCGTCATATTCTTGGGGCTTGCATTCAATGATCCCCTTGAACCTCGTCTTCATCCGTTTAGTTTGACGCGGTGCAGTAGACGGGTCCTTGCCTTTCAGGACATGTCAGCATTCTTGTACAATTTTGTTGGTTTCATGGTTGGATCTTCTTCCTCAGACAGGACGATTTTCGTAACCTAGAAGTTCTGTTCTTTCAAGGGCATTCAAAATCAAATTTGCTGCTCTGTTTATAGCTTAACTTTTGGGGTCACAAGGCAAGACTGGCAAGATAAATGTTTTCCAGAGCACGATTTTGATCCAATGCAGAATTAAGACAAACCGACGACTGGATGGCACAGTTGGTTAAGTGCCTACCCCAAGTTCGAGGGGTCCCAGGTTCGAGTAGGTTGCTACCTGACAGTACAATGGACCAGTTTTGAGTCCGAGTGCTCCAGTAGTGTTTCAAAAAACATCCGAAAAAAACAACAAACCAAACCAAAGTAAAGTTTTGGACCCCGCGCCATTGAAGCAGAGGACGCCTACGAAACCGATTGCGCACACAAGTGATGAAGAATCTCAGACATCTAGGCTTTTTTGTCCCGGCTTTTTGCCGGACTGTAGCGCCATCAGAAGAAGTAGTAGCAGTAGCGGTTTTAAAAACGGATTCTACGTTGAATCTCCCTTGTGATGTCATTTGTGCAGTCCACGTTTGCCCCAACGCAGATTAAATACTTAACTGCTATTTTAGGTTGTGGGTGCCTTCGCCGTGTGGGTTCGTGCGTCGACCCATGCGCATTAGACTTTCACAGTCTAGGTTCGAACCCAAGTTCAGACAAACAATTTTTCAAAAAAAAATTGTCCGTTGAAATGGGAAACAAGGATTGCTTGCCACGAATTACAAAAAAAAGTTGTGTTTCTGTTGTTCGTGTGATTGTTCGTGAATTCATATCTGCTGTAAGACAACATTTACTCCCCATTTATCCTTTATTTCGTGGGCGCCGTGGTCGTGTGGGTTTGTGCGTCGACCCATTCGCATTATCCTTTCAAGTCTACAATTTACAAAAAAAAGAAAATGTTGACTGCTCCCCCTCTTTCGAGTCACTGACAATGCTCAAGGTGGAATAACTGTCTAGAAAGAGCTTCTCAATCTTGCCGTTCGGAGTCGAAATTAAACTGTAGGTCCCCTTGTTTGTTTCGCGATTGGTGGAAAAATAATAGCTTTACTCTTTAAATCTCTACACATTTCATCTTAGAACACGCTCTTCAGTGGAAATACCTCATTTTGACTGTTAAATCGTTTCAGTTATGTATCACTGAATCCACAATTCTTCGAGAATCGAAATGTTGATTGCGTTTAAACCTTGCACAAACAATATTCTGAAGTGATGTGAGTCCACATTCTTCCGTCTTGAGCAAAGCCAGAAAAGCTTGGTTTAATGACGTACTTTTCAATAATTCACAAATGCCCAAGAGAAGTAATCACATCAAACTGATGGCCAAAATTTATAAGAAAATTTCATATTTCAAGCGGAACCGTAATTTTATGTTAAAAACAAACGAAAAGTTAACGCCCCATCACAATGGCCGTAAGAGAACTTAAATCAACTGAAGTAATCAAAACGAATCAACAGAAATGATACTCTGTGACAATAATAACCGCTTCGGTTAGTTTCGATAAGTTCGTTCACTTTTGCTTATTTACCTGGAAGCGAACTCGATACTTGTCTTCGTACGTAAATGACAATCGGTGTTGAATTTCTTTTTCTTTTTATTCTTTAATGCACTCAATGCTTCAATATTTCCACGAACAATTTTATGTATTTTAAATATTTTAATGTTCGGCTGGTCATTGTTTTTCGGCACTTTAATTTTGTTTATATCATACAATTTTTTTTTGAGAGAAAAAAAATGGCACCTGAACTTTGCTTAAGTTCCCAAAAGTAATTATTTGTGATACCCACAGTCAGACTACTACCACTTATCGACCGCTCCAGTGATAGTGCCGTTAATTTGATCCCACAAATTTTTGGGCATTTTTGTGCCCTAAACACATTGACAGTTTTAAGGACTCAACAGATGATGACAAGTACTGACTTTAATACAATTTTCTGAATTAACAGCTTACCGCCTCCAGTAAGTCATCAAGACATTCGTCTTAAGAACATCGGGTAAAAGGCACAAACTGTTGACATTTTGCACTAAATGTCAGATCGGTCAACAATCCATAAATAACTCAATTTTATTTACTTAGCCATTTGCACTAAACGCAAATAAATGTAAATCATGCTGGTCAACACTCCATTAGGCTGTTGCCGTGGTGTTATAAGAGAGGTACCAGCATCTGAAATTCTGACGACAGATTGTCCCGTGGGCAGATGTCTATCGAATCCACAGCATGAACACGACCTTCACCTCATTTCATAGAATCCAGTCAGATTAGTTAACTTCTCGTGTGGTGTGCCTCATTTGCTACACTCTTCGACATTCTTAACCTATAGGATGACTCTTAGTTTTAAGTCATAAACTTGTTTTTATTGCTGCATTTGAAGATGGAAAAGTCGTACGTCGTCTTACGTACAGTGCCACAACTTTATGAGGCATTCCTCTCGAAACACCCAACACGATTCGTGGTCATCGTGTAGATCGCACATCATCATCAGAGTATTGACATGTAGTTTAAGGCGTTGAAGGTAGCTTAAAAATAAGGAAAAGTATCATTCTTCGACATTATTGAATCTGCAAGATCCTCCTATCTTTGACTCTGAGACTATAGAACAGAGGAGCACATCCACGATTATAGAGGTGTATATACAACTGGAGAGGGACTTCGACCAACTTGATGTGAGTCAGTTATTTTTCTTCGTATGGCGCTAAAGTCCAAGGTGCACCCGGATCTTTTTTTTCGGAGGGTTTTTGGAACACTACTGGAGCACTCCGACTCAAAACTGGTCCATTGTACTGCCAGACAGCAACCTACTCCAGTGCCGTTAATTTGATCCCAACGGCAAATGGTGACTGGACCAGATTCAATTTCACTGGGATTCGAACCTGGGACCCCTCTAAGTTGGGACAGGCACTTAACCAACTGCGCCATCCAGTCGTATGCACCTGGATCTTAACCAAAAATCAGCATCAAAAATGACAACCTTAATATCAAATTGAGCTGGAAACATGAAATAAGACCAAATGAAATAACGTGAACTTCCAAAAGTTTAGTATTATTTCGTTTTCAACAGTGAAGTAAGCCCAAATCACCAGTTCGACTTCCCCATTAGAACAGCATGGAACAGAAATACACGTTTCTTCTTCTTTTGATGGCGCCTTGGGCCTCCACCAACAATAAACGTTACTGATCATCACAAATCAACAAGAAAATATCTTCGGCGCCTGAGTGGCCAGATCCCAACACAATCGACTATCAAGAGGCCGAAATCCATCAACTGAGAGACGATGACATCACCATTCAAGCGTCTCTTTAGAACCTATGCACGTCCGCTGTCGCAGCGCACCACCTCAGGCGCACAGAAGCCATTACTCAGTGCCACGTAGAATGGTTCTGCATCATCCTCCTCCGTCAGCATTCATATCAGCAAAATTTATGTCTTCCAGTCACCAAACCGTCGCCACCGAGCGCACTGATCGTCAGGCCCAGTGGGAGAGTTTAAAATGAATTCCCCGTGGCATACCCCGCAACTGATACTAACTTCCTCAATGTCAAATTATCATCAAACAAAGTCACATGCATGCGTCGCCCATCGTCAGAGGAGTGCCATTCAGTAATCATCCACCAGCACGCGACAATCATTAGTCAAATAGAGTAATTCCCCCCCCACCACCGGAGCTTTGCTTTCAAAGTATTGTACAATGGACACACAAAAAAGAACGACATCGCGAACAACTGACACATGACCAAGAAACCACTCGGCAAAGCAGGCTAAATGTGTCTGCATTCTTTCCACAAAAGAACTCGAATCGAACACAAAGGTATATACCTACACATCACCCACTTAGAGTGTCCCAAAAATCTGAAGATATGACACACCAGAAACGAAGTGACTTGACATTCTATTGTGTTCCCCATTTGGGGACCGAGGGGAACTTGAAAGTCGTCGTACGACGCGTCGTTATTTGGTCGCCGGCCAAGATAACGAGTGGAATTCCACCCACCTACATGGTCGACAAGAAACTATCGCGCAAGCACCTGAAGAACCCGAAAGATTGGCAAACCGTCTTGAATCATGTAACATCTCTGGTGAGTGATCTTCGGGGAATGAGATCACTGTCCGATTGATGGAGTGCCGTGCCGTGTCGAGTGTACGAGTGTTTTTCTTGCCGTTCATGAAACTTAAGGCAAACGAAGAAATGAGGGAAAAAAAATGAAAGTTCATTCTTGCGGGACTGTCAAGAAGCACGCCAGAGTGGGCTGACGTACGAGTGTGGAATGCGCCGCAACCGCCGAAGAGATGGCAGATTCATGTGTGAATATAGCGGTGATTTACAACTTGGCCGTCTGTCATCTGACGGTTTCTTAATTTGCTCTCATATTATGAACTTCAAAATGCGGAGTAGAAAGTAAAAATTTTTAATAACTCTGAATTTGGAAGATAGCGCGGAGTGGCGGTAATTACTTACGAGTGGGAAGTGGGAGAGGAGTGCATTCGGGTGAGCTTGTCAAACGGGCTGTGAATGCGAAGACTGCGGAAGTGGTAGACAGTCTCAGGGGAGATTTATTGATCGTGTTGTCAGATGAAATGTCTTATGGAATTGAGTTTTGCTCGCGCATGGAAATTAGAAAGGTGAACAATGGACGCTACTTAAAAATTCAAATTGGATCACTTTCCATTGGTGGTCTAGCTGTTGTCGGCATGACGGTATTTTGTTAGCTCAGCGCAACGGGTGGCAACTTGAAGTGGAAGAGTGACAAATAGAGCGTCTGCTTGAAGTTGATGGCAGGTATTTGTCGCCTACGTGCTATGACTTGCGGTGTTTTAAAACGGAAAAGACCCGTTGCATGAAGGGAAGCACATTTTTTGCGAGACTGATGGAAGCCGACTCAAAGACTCAAAAAATGTTAAGACGCTTAACGTTTTAAGCTAAATAAACAAAAAAAAAATTACAGTAAGTGCCATAGGTAGTACAATGGACCAGTTTTGAGTCTGAGTGCTCCAGTAGTGTTTCAAAAATCTTGCGAAAAGAAAGGAAGCGCCATAATGCCGGCTCGCTGCTCGCTGCGGCTCAATATTATCGACGTGTGCTAGCACTTGTACAAACTTTCGGAAAATCGTTCCTTATGGATTGAGTGATAGCAATTATGTTGAAAATATCAGTCCAATGTCTGCTTGACCATTTTCTAATAATTTAGCTAAACTGACATTAAGCCGAATTACCTCCTTCACGGATTAATTGTGAATTGAAATCAAAGATTTCTGCCAATACGAGAATTTCGAAAGGACAAGATTTTGTCGCGTCAATTCTTAAAGAATTTTCTTTAGTGAAACTCGTTGGCCATGAAGTCTAATCGCCAAAAAAGTCTATACAAATAATAACATGCGACAAGGGGGCTACTGGGTAAGCCATCAATTAGGAGTGCAATGAAACGGAAACGAAAGTGCTTACATTGTATCTGGTTGGCAAAAAAAGGCGAAACAATGAACTAATCGATGTTATGGAATTATCACCAACCATTTAGACAAAGCTCCATCTTTGTTTGAATTAAGGAATATTATGAATTCAAGCTATGGAACTGGCACGAGAAACATAGTTTATACGGAAAAGCAGGATTTTCGTTTGTCGATCACTGGTTCTTTTAGTTAACAACGATTTTGAGCATCGGAGCTGCTTCTCTTAAAAGAGAGGGTGCTGCAAGAGCATAGATCCTGTTCGATTCCGGAAAACAACCACTTAAACACTTCGGGTATTATTGACTTGAATTGAGCAGAAGAGGTATCAACGATGTACAGGGCTTACAACGCCATACTTTCTTAGATCCTATATCCCCTCGCGAGTTTTAGGAAGTCTACTACAACTACGCGCCATCGTGTACAGTTTCAGATCTCCAACTCTTTCCCAGCTGCCAGGACTCCTCTACTGTTCTGTGCCATGTACTTTTCGGTCGACCCGCTGTTCTGCCGTCTTGGGTTAGCGGGTTCCATTGCATCGCATGTTTTGCTATGGAACAATCGCCTTTTCGAAGGGTATGACTAATTCATTGCCACTTGCGCCGTTGAATAGTGGTGCCCATAGGTTCCTGGCCCGTTCTCTGATGAAGCTGTTCGTTTGAGATATGGTTCGGCCAGAAAATCCTTAGTATGTTTCGTTTGCACCGATTCACAAATGTCTGTAGACTTCTTGTGATAATGGCGGTTACTTTCCAAGTATAATAATGGCGGCACTACAGTCCGAGGTGGACCTGGGCCTTGGTTCTTAGCAACCACTCGTGTTGTGCGTGCTATTGTCCTCTCACAAGTGGAGGGGACCTACAGTTTAATACCGACTCCAAACGGCGAAATTGATAAGCTTTTTTTTCTAGACAGTTATACTCTTTGAGCATTGTCAGTGACTCAAAAGAGGTGGAGCCGTGAAAAAATGTTCGGGGATCGAACCGACAACATCGAGCGTAGGAGTCGACGCACCTACCCACTACGCCACGGTGCCCACTTTCCAAGTGATGCATCCAAATAACAGCACGGACTCAATATTGGAACGAAACAGTCAGGGTATGACTAATTCATTGCCACTTGCGCCGTTGAATAGTGGTGCCCATAGGTTCCTGGCCCGTTCTCTGATGAAGCTGTTCGTTTGAGATATGGTTCGGCCAGAAAATCCTTAGTATGTTTCGTTTGCACCGATTCACAAATGTCTGTAGACTTCTTGTGATAATGGCGGTTACTTTCCAAGTATAATAATGGCGGCACTACAGTCCGAGGTGGACCTGGGCCTTGGTTCTTAGCAACCACTCGTGTTGTGCGTGCTATTGTCCTCTCACAAGTGGAGGGGACCTACAGTTTAATACCGACTCCAAACGGCGAAATTGATAAGCTTTTTTTTCTAGACAGTTATACTCTTTGAGCATTGTCAGTGACTCAAAAGAGGTGGAGCCGTGAAAAAATGTTCGGGGATCGAACCGACAACATCGAGCGTAGGAGTCGACGCACCTACCCACTACGCCACGGTGCCCACTTTCCAAGTGATGCATCCAAATAACAGCACGGACTCAATATTGGAACGAAACAGTCTCAGTTATACTCTGAGCATTGTCAGTGACTCGAAAGAGGTGGAGCCGTGAAAGAATGTTTGATGTTTTTTTGGAGATTCGAACCGACGACCTCGAGCGTAGGAGTCGAGGAGATGTTCCTTAATTTGTCCTATGCTATTTTCGCTATTATCTTTGCTGGAAGCACGCATACCTCTCAAATTTCCACACTGCATTAGGTTTCCTTTCGTAGAAAAACGAGTATTCCTTTCTTTCAGTCGTCAAGAAAGCTTTCAGCCTACCAAACTTTCCCTTTTCATTTTCATTTTCATAGTACGCAATGTGCTGAAGGCTGTGATGTATCACGCAGACGAGATTGATTAAAATGCCCAAAAAGTTGTGACATTGAACCATTTTCCCAAATCTCTTTCTTTACTCGCATCGACTTCTTCAACAGGGTTTCATGATTAAAGAAACCCTTATCCTTCTTCACAAAATACGAAAGAGCTTCATTGAATCTCAAAAGGACTTCATTTTTGGGTAACGTCCCAATTTATTGACGAAGCCTTAAGTGGTCTAGGTTTAACAGAGTGTTATGACACAAAAAAAAACCAACGTAAATCTAATCAGTCTGCGTTAAAAACTACATGTGTAGACCACTTAAGGTAACGCAAACAAAATACGACGACCCAAAACCTGCACACACACACACTTTATCCAAATGCGACGCACCTACTCCACTTAAACGCCCATTACCTGGTAATCTAATTAAAGGCACATTCGACTGCCATTAAGGCGCGACTCTAAGGCAAAATCAATACGCGCGATTCTTTACGCAACCATATTCGTGCGCTCATGCATACGTGTACTTAAGTACATGAGTTCAGCGATTGAAAAGCTACCTATTCCATCACCGTGACACCACTCGGCTTTGATTTACAACGATCGTGATAAGGCTATCAATTGTATTGTTTGTTTTCCCATGTGACACTGCACAGTCTAGCTGTGCTAAATTGTCATTTCCATTTTCCCAGACCGCCTCGTTTGACATCGCCAGAGAGTGAGAGCTCGAGCAACTTACATAACAGGAAGGCGGCGAGCAAGAAACAACGCGAAAGGAGGTGACATCGCAATAAAAGCGCACTGCCACGACTATAACTATGACACCGCCATTAAAACCGAACGACTACGTGATTGTCACAATTTAACAGCGAGTCAAAGCACAGATGACATCACATGACGACAGCAGGAGCTGTCATTCTGCGCTCGTAACTGCTACAATTTTCATCAATCAAGTTCTCCTTTAATCAGATTGCGATACGAAACGCAAAAAGAACGAAAACACTCACCGGTCGTTGATCTCTGAACACACCCCAAGGATGAACTCGAAATTCCATTCCGCAAGCCGCAGCCGAGGGAGATAAACATCCCAATGTAAATGGTTGTAAATAATTTGAATTAATGAAATCAGAAGATGGCGCAGTACCTTGAAAGATGGACGATGCCCCGGTCGCCCCCAACACGCCTCCGGCCGGGATTTCAAGAGAATTGCATCTCGAGGGGGAGCGAGTAATTAAAAGATGATGAAAAGCAGATCGAATCACTCGTGAAGGAGGGAGAGGGAGCTTAATAGTTTAAGCGTCCACATGACTTAGCATGTGGCTCCCGCATTTAATTTCCTTGAAATGAAGTCCAAGGGTTAAGTGCGGGTTACATTTGATCACATTCGAGTGATTGACAAGTGTACGGCCTGTCTGACACGAGGGGTTTTTTTTTTGTTTGTAATTTGAAACGTCGTATCCATATGAGGAGGGGTTCGTCCATATTGATTTTTTGAAGTTATGGGCCGGAGCTGCATGAGTGTGAAGCAAATATTTGTGATGCACTAAATAATTGGGCAAATATCCAACAATGGACGGTATCGGTGTTGGATCCGTTCGATGCATGGGCCGTGAGTAATGGAATATTGCAGCAATTGCACACACGTCGGAATGTGCTCGAGTAAGTTCGAGGAGACTACTTGTCTGAGGAAATTAAAGTGAGATTTTCGTCTTTCTTTCAGAAACTGCTTGAGTGAGACTTGGGTCATTGGAACTTCAATTGGAACTTCAAGAGCTCAAAGTTTAAAGCATCTACAGCGGTATCTTGATTTCCAGAATTGTGGAAGTTCAACTGAAAAGCAAAAGGGACACTCCCTCTTATCTGACTTCACTTTAAATTCATGGCCCGGCATAAATAACCCCCAGACACTTGCTCAACAAGTCAAAACTGACTATCTCAACAGACCATGATGAATTGCAAAAATAATGCCACACGGCCCGATATAATTTTACCAAGAAATAACCCTTATCAAGTTTATGCGACGTGCATACGAAAAGGGAAACCCGTCATCTTCACTGCTGCACCTTTTCCATCAAGCGAGAAGCCTTAAGTTCGGCGATATTTTTACACGAGTTTATTTTTAAATAACTCCTCAGCGAAGAGATACGTGAACAATTTCGGAACGCATAGAAAGAGTGGGGAAAAAAAGGAGATTGCCTTGTCGTCCGGAAACTGGAACTGCGCACTGATAAGCGTTCCACATAAGTCTGAACATACATTCATGAGTACAATCATTTTGCTGCTCACACACGCGCCGCGTCTCGAAATAGGGTCACAAACTGCTGTAACACGAGCCTTGCTAATTGATCACAGACACAGTCACAGACCGAGAGCTCTGAGATGACTCATTTTGGCTTAACGTTGTCACAAGCCGAATCATATCAATTAGATGTGGTTTTCCGCGAAACTCCCAAGACTGTCGTAATCTATGAACTGAATACATGTTGAACCTGGAAAGTGATGAATCATGGACAAGAGTGGGGGAGTCTTTCGCAAAAAAAAAAGAACACTGGAAAGGGAAACCCTAGGGTTTCCTTTTAAACACCGTCTCCGGTGCTTTCTGTGTGGTCATGCTAGAGGGCTGGGTCTCGTTTGCCGATAATGACGGTTCGATATGTTTTGGCCAGTCACACACACTCGTTTCAAATGTTTCTGCCTTGTTGACTCTCCGTCTGAATATTAAAAACAACATTTGACACCACGCATCGTGTCGGCGGAAGTGGTATGACGCGATAGAATTATGAACACACATTTCCGCGAAAACGTTCTTACGAATGCGAAAGAAACTGCAGAAAGCCAAAGGGGAAGGAACTGAAATCGCACAAATGAGGAATGTTTACTTTGGGCGAGTTTGCACGAATGGGTAATCGGCTATTAGTTCATCGATGAAGGTATCAACGCGGCCTTTGTATGGCTTTCTTTGGCGGACTTTTTCAATTGAGTTCAATGGCACATTTGTGGTGGGGAAAGTGTGTTGTTCTCGAATGCATGTTGACATTCAGTCTCATTGATTTGGATTTTGGATTGAGATATTTAATGTTTTAGAAAGTGAAGTCTGAATGAAACATATCGGCAACATAAAAGAAGGTTAATTGCGGATGGGATCCCATATGCTGGTCAGTTCTTATGAATGTTCTTTGTGTAGGATGGACAAATCTGATACGATCAGTAATATAGTAAATCGATTGGGATTTGGCTTAAGAATAGGTAAAAAAAAAGTTCGTATTTTGTTGACATTTCCATTTGTTTCACAAAATGTCCTTCGTCTTCTTCTTAAAAAATATTCAGGATTTTATTTTTATTTATGTATAGCAGGCCTGCTTAACGTCTCCTGGTATCAAAAAACCACATCTCATCTCATCTCATCTTCAGTGACCCGCATGTTCCACTGAAGGGATCGCAAGGGCAACGCACGCCAATTGATCCTCCGCCATTGACTTCAACTCACCAGGAGCTATGCACAAGCACAACCAGGCGAGTGTTTGGACTTGGTCCAACCATCTCGTCCAGGGTCTGCCAAGCGTTCGCCTAACTGATGGAATCGCATTCAAGGCACGCCTCGGAAGTCGTGATGATGGGGACATTCGTGCCGCATGACCAAACCATCGAAGTACAGCACTTTCCGTTCGAAGAAGCAGCTGCCCTACATTAAGTTCCTCGTGCACTGCCGTGTTTCTCACCCTATCCCGGCGAGTAATTCTCACAACAGCACGAAAAAACCTCATCCCGGCAGTAATCTTAGTTTCTGTAACGTTAAAAGTTAAAAATATTGCGTGTAATCTAATAATTGTAGAAATTCGACAGTGCGTCTAATAATATGGCCAGGGATTGTAGGTGCATATTTTTTAAGTTTGAAAACAAAGGTGAAGCTTGTCGAAGTCTTATTCATCGCAGCCCATTAAAAAATTTGCTTTTTTTAAGCTTCAGCACTGGTCTTTATCCATTGTCTTTTGCATTTCGTAGTCTAAAATTATGTATTAAACTTCTAAAGAGTGTCGCAAAATTCAGACACGATTTGAATTTTGAGCCATTTGTGCGGTAAAGTGTTGCGTGACACCTGGTAGTTTAGGTTTATTAAGAATAGAGTGCTACACAAAACGACGTGCTTCCATTGAATGTTTTACAGCTACTGTTCGTAATTTCCATACAAAATAGCGTCTTCACCTATAAAATTCATATTCATCTTAATTGATTTGTAATTTGGGCAAAGCTGTCGAATTCAGGATTCAGAAAATCTGCTGGTGACTTTTGAGAAACAATGTGTGAGTTCGGTGTAGATTATAGACTGATGGAATTATTGGAATAAAAAAAGACATCTTATGACGTTGAGAGTTAATGACAGAAGGTTTTATTTGACAGTAGTTACAGTCGGGTAATAACTGTTAATTGTGACCACCAATAATAATAATAATGGCGGCGCTACAGTCCGAGGTGGACCTGGGCCTAGCTTTTCAGCAACCACTCGTGTTGTGCGTGCTATTGTTCTTTCACGAGTGGAGCACGACCTACAGTTTAATGCCGACTCCGAACGGCGAGATTGAGAAGCTTTTTCTAGAGAGTTATATTCTTTAAGCATTATCTTCGATAAGAGTACGCTATAGACAAATTTTAGAAATGCCAAATTCTTGAACAGGGCAACGAACTGATGTTTCAAGACTCTCAGATACTGCTTTGATGATTTGTGTTCAATTACTTGTTGAAGGACGACCAAAGTGCCTAGGATTTCGCAGTTGGTTAGTGCCTGCCGCAAGTAAGAGGGGTTCCAGGTTCGAATCCCAGTGAAATCGAAATCTGATCCAGTCACCATTTGCCGTTGGGATCAAATTAACGGCAGTACAATGGACCAATTTTGAGTCTGAGTGCTCCAGTAGTGTTTCAAAAATCCTCCGATAAAAAAGAAAAAGTGTCTAATAGTACGTTTACACCGCACCCAAATTCAACATATCGGCTAGTTTCTGCATTTCAGCCCAAATACATTGCATTTCGCCATACATTTCTTGCATTCTGGAATGCAACATTCCAGCGAAATTCTGAATTTCGTCGCTGCATTTGTGAGTTCGTCAAATTGAACAATCCTCTTTACAAATTCAGCACGTCATACAATGACATTTCAACCCGCTGACAGAAACAAAAAACAGCTGTTTTCCCCATTAGTTGAGAGCTTCGAGTTTCAGCACGAACTCCATACCTCTATATTGAGTAAGCAATATATTTAATATGTTCGAATTATTAAATTCATCATTAAATTAGTGTAACACGCTAAATGGTTCAACCACTTCTGATTTCCAATCGGAAAAAATATCCAATAATCAATTCTGAAATTCGATTTTTTTTTCTGAGATGTTGAATTTGGGTGCGGTGTAAACGTACTACTAAGTAAAAGAACACGCGAGATCGAGGGCAGAGTAAAGACAACCTTCTTAGCAAAGCAAAACAGATATCAATCTTCCGGCTGAGTAGTCCAAAACTTTTTGCTGACATAAGCAGTCGAATGATCGAGCAAATGATCAACAAATGATTCATAGCTAAATATCAAATGGAATGGAATGTGGTCATCTGTAGATGAATGTAGGCAGACAAAGAAAAATAATAAACGGCAACAGGCGATGCCAAAAAATCTCTCCTGGAGCGAGAAACTTGAAAATGGGTATTGACCCTATCAACAGTGTGCAACAATTCCAGATTCTGAATTGTAGTAAGGAAAAACTAACTGCGACACTCATATTGTTCCAACGCTGAGCATTGGCTGGCAGAAGAAAGAAATTCTGACGATGAGCCAGATATCTTTTAAGCAGATGTTGGTGTGTTAACACGAGGAGCGGAATCAGAAAACAGCTGTGGAAAAATACAGAAAGTCTCACGGACAAAGATGAAACAATAAGGTCTGGCTCAGTCTTCGAAGTCGGCATTGAACTGCAGGTCCCCTCCACTCGCGAGAGGACACGAATAGTTGCTGTCGAAGCTAAACCCAAGTCTACCTTGGACTATAGCGCCATCATATATTCATTATTAGTTTAAACTTTTTGCAAACTCTTGCGAGATTCTCTAGGAATTTCCCACGGTTTTATTTCTTGTGCCAATAGTGTACAAAACCAATGGTTGTGCAAAGAAAGGGAAAATGTTTCGATTTCTGTCATTAAACTATGTTAAGATTATATTCAGCAGACATTTCTGACAGTTCTTTGTACTCAAATGACGGCGAAAAACTGCATATGTTTAGAGCATACGCCGCAACGGTGTATAACGCACTTCTTGTTGAGACATCTTCCATTTGTTAATAAATTGACAAGCGTGCTTCTAAATGGGATATTACACTCAGTAAAATATGTTACGTGCGTAAGTTCTTGTCCATTATCTGACAGAACGACTCTGTTCGTTTATATTTGGCTATGAATGTTTGGAGCCAGTTTTTTTTTGGAATCTAGCTTGTATCGGATGACAAATGCCAGCTACAACAAACGCAAAATGATGACCTGCTAACCAGATCCAGAGAAGGCTTTTACACAGCGGTTGCTATCGTTGCAAGAACACGCTTCCAAGGTTAGCATTTCCCAGAGAGCATGTACGTTAACGAGAAGGAAACTCTTATCCACTTCTTGTGTGGGTGTCCTTCTTTGGCAAGAACCAAGTGGAGTGCTCTTGACAAAAAACTGCCCAACGACTAGAGTGAGTGCTGTAACAAAATAGCCGTAAATATACAGCCTTGGCCAAATGTATTAGGCAACCTTATCTTTTAATCTTTGCTGCCAAATCACTTATCGGAAGTAATTAGTTTAAATTTTATGCTTTTCGGTGACACTATCTTAGGTTGTAAACGATTATTATTTTTTCCTCTCATTTTATTATTTTTTTTGTTTTTTGAAGATATAACGAATCTTAAAGGGTGCCTAATAAATTTGGCCAAAGCTGTAGTTATAGTATTTTTTTTGTGTCGTCATGTTTCAATTAGAGATTTTGGCATCAACACGTCGCCACACCAATGTCCTGATTGGGCTGTCCCTAAGTCTAACGAAATCCATTTCTGCCTTCCTACCACATACTTGTCGATAAATTACTTAGTTTCAAACGTTTATTGCACGTATAAAATACGCATTCGATTGCACAAATGCCGCAAGGTTATGACAGCAAATTGTCTTGCTTCGTGCTCCCACGAGACCCAAAGGCACTATCCAATCGAATGCCAAAGCAAAATGCTTTCGAGAGACATTTCACTTTGTGATTATCCACGAAATCCAACCACTCAAAGTCAATTTTCTCTGAGAACAAGGTATCGTCGAAAACGCCGCGTCTAGCAGAGACATTTTATTTACTAACCCTCGTCACGAGCCTTTTCAACTTCTGATTAATTCAGTCACACAGTAACACGGTTCCATACCAAGTCGTGTGGCTTGCTTTGCAATAAACGTCGCTTCGTGCTCTGTCGATAGTCGTACCACGTCACTCTCGACGATTGCTTTAAATGACAAAATGAAAAAAAGGAATAGACCGATCGCGCACACTCTACGCGAGTTACATGGATTCACAAATGTAAGCCCCTCGTACTTCAAGAATCCTGAACACTTATTAGCCTGTTTTCCATTCCAACCTCAATCTGCGACATCCAATCTGTCAATCCTCACTCTAAGCCCTAACAAGAGTTTTCCATTTGGTTTTGTTTCCATCCCCAGTTTCCGCTCTCAGCAGTACAGTTGAAAACAAAAGTTTTCCACGAAACAACAGTTCACACAGCCGGCCTCGGACTGCTCTGATGGGATTTTCCATTAACTATTGATTTTACGACCGGCTTAAGGGAACATTGTTCCAGGAAGAGGACCGACCTCCCCTATTCAAATCCACTCCTTCTCGTAGCAGGCCAAGAGCGCACAAGCCTCCCCAGTGGTTCTCGAACTTCTATTTATAGACTCCCTTCTATTGATTGGAGAACCATGTTACATGCTCCTCATCCTCGCAATCGCGAGGGGGGAGGGGAACTTTTTTCCCTGACTCTACACTGACATGTAGCTTTTCTTTTGTGAGTGCCTCCTCCGTGGGATGCTAAACAAAGATTTCAATGTACGACGCTCACCCTGCCGACCCCCCAACCACTGCCGTCGCCGTCGCCGTCGCCGCCGCCGCCGCCGCCGCCGCTGCCGCTGCCGCTGCAGAGCACTTGCCCCACTTGAAGGTTTTAATTTGAAAAAGATTTTACAGCCCGAATGCGCTGCTCTGTGCAACAAACTGATGTCATGCCGACGACGGAATTGAGTTTTGACATAAAAAATTCCGCTGTCATCGCAACGCAACACTGCTGCAGTGCACCGGCGTGCAAGTGTTCAACGGTGACCATGAGGAATCCAATGAATTCACTGAGCTCGTCTTAGAGGCACGATTGTAATGCGACTTAACGACTGACTGACACTGTACCCGCTGCACGGATGTGTTCGTGAGTTGACTGCGAATGCATCGGTCTGGGATTAGATGACTACGCCGACGACGACGACAACGACGACGAGTATTGCATTTCGCACTTTTCCACGTCGAACGAGAACGAGATTGCACAATTGTGTACAGCTGGGTGTGTTTGTGTGTGCATTTACGGGGGCGTTCACAAAGTACAGAGAGAATGCCGACACTGTTTAGTGGCGGGCTTTGTTTGTTGACACTTGGAATGAGGTGTCATGGAGGTTTTCTGTTCGCTTTTCCTCGGACTATGACTGGAAATATGTGTCATTTGACTAATTGGAGCGACAAGCTTATTGTGTTGCCATTGTTTTTGCATAAGTAAATTGCGGGTGTTGGCTTTCGTTTGGGGTGAATGTTGGCTAGGTGTCGTAGATAATAATTTGAGCGTAATGTGATCGAGCGACTGACTGAGATGTGAAACGGTAATGGACTGAATGGGCCGATAATTCAAGGTTTTTAGTTTCTTTTCTTTAACTGTGTCCAATTGCATGGAAATCGATTGGATTCTGTCTTGTAGTGGGTTTTACTTTTTTTTCGACGATCTTTTCCAGTTGTCTTCTTCATGAACTAGAGCTGGTTGTTGGAGTGCACTTGTTTGGTTTTTAATGAGACTGTTCATGAGGAAGTTGAAGAGAGCTGAAAAGGAGAAGAACTTGAATTTATAGGGACAAGAGACAGTTCATACCAGCACGACGTTTTCCTAATCTTGAGCCCTTGAGTCTCGGGAGTCGTAGAGTTTTTAATCTAAAAACTTCATAGGAGAAAGCTTACAACGATTAGACTAAATAGGCCAAGCTGTGCTTAAGGCCTTGCTGAACCCTTTAACCACTTCCAGGGTAGTTCAGGAATGGAAGTCTTCTCTGAATTTGATCGGAAGCTTAAATTCGCTAAGACTTGTCTGTGTCCCGGGGCACCACGGGATCGCGGGAAATGAGATCGCCGATGAACTTGCTAGGCGAGGATCAGATGAGGCATTCTCAGGACCTGAACCTACGCTGGGACTGCCCGCGTCCTTGGTTAGGACTTACATCGATGGTTGGACTTTTCAAGAGCACAACCGCAGGTGGCATGATTCTCCAGGATGTAGACAGACCAAGCGCATGCTCCCCAACGTCTATAAGAAATCCGCGGCCTTCTTGTTATCTCTTAACAGAAAAGACTGCAGACAACATATTGGCGTACTAACGGGGCACTACACCTTCGCAAAACACCTAAGTGTACTTGGCCTAAGTGATGAAACCCTCTGCGACGCCTGTAGAGAAGACGATGACACTGCAGAACACTTCCTCTGCCATTGTCCCGCCTTTGCTCGGGTCAGGTGGCAGTTATTCGGTGCTGATGAGGTGAGAGGTAATGATGTAGGCTCCTCATCACAGATGCACCTGCTGGTCTTCCTTTGGAAGACCATGAAATTTCAGCAAAAGTAGGTTACTGCCTGGTAGTACAATGGACCAGCTTTGAGTCTGAGTGCTCCAGTGTAGTGCGACAAAAACCTACGACAAAAAAAAGATAAAATAAGAATTCAAAAGAAAAAATATTTGAGACCATCTAATGATTTAGACAATATCATGGAGCTTCAACAGTGGGTAGCTACTTGAAGCATACGAGGGCTGCTCGATAAGTCAGTAACTTTGAAATGAAGTGCTTGTTTTTTCTCGCGATATACATTTTCCAACCATATTTTAAATTTGTTAACCCTTTCAAAAAAATGTGAGTTCTCAAACACTACAAAATATGTGTTTTTGTTTTTTTGGAGCAAGTTCGCTGCAGAAGTCCTTTTTTTCTTTTTGAATGTTCCTTCATGTCTGGTGTATTTAGGATTCATCACCCGTTATGAGACGCCGTCTAAGGCAGAGACCCTTCACGGGTCGGGAGCCCGCTAACCTGAACCTATGAGACGCCTTAAAAATGCACGTAAATGGCGCTTGAATTGTTCGAAACTCCGTGTGGGATATGGCCTAGCCTGGGTGGTTTTGCCACTGTTCGTTTGCTGATGACACAGATACTTGCTCAATGAGTCTTTTGGCTGAGCTAAAAAGAGGATGAATAGTATTGTCAGCCGATTCTGCGCCTGAACTTGAACATATCCGTGCCAGTTCCTCTGCCTTTTCGTTTCCGTCAATGTTGGAGTGTCCAAAAACCCAGCACTGAAGGATTTTGTGGCGGTTCAGGCTTTTAAGCTCTTTAATGCAGTCCTTGACGGATTTGGAGTTTACGAGATGGGAATTCAATGCCTTCAAGGCCGCTTGACTATCCGAGCAGAAGGTGATTTGCATGTCAGGAAGGTCCATTCACTGTACAATCTGCACAGCTTTCTTAATGGCAAAGATTTCTGATTGAAATACACTAGAATAGTCAGTAAGCCGATAGACATTGTTTATTCTTAGTGCCTCGAAGAAGATTCCCGCTCCCGTACCATCTTCTGTTTTCGATAAATCAGTGAAAATGGGTGTGCCTTTGATGATGTGAGGCTTTGCCTATCTCGGATAAGGATCGTGAAGTTCTTGTCAAAGTCATACTCAAGTTTTTCACAGTTTGTGGTAGTCCAGATACCCCTGCGACTGAAAGATTCGAGCAGACTTGAACTTAAAAAGCAAAAGTCTAAATACGCTTTTGAACAATGAATTTTGACATTTTTAAAAATATGTCAAACACGATTGATTTTAGTACTTTTTGCAAATAACCGAATTGTGAAAGGCAAAAGTAAATTGCAACAAAACTTTTCCGGCAACTTTTACGACGCGTCAAGTTGGTTCAGATCGGATTTCATTAAATGGTGTCTGACTCAACTGCATTGTCACACCGCGTTATCTTCTAAGATTAACGGATCATCAACTTTCTTTGAAAAAAAAGTGAAATAATATATTCATTCTTACAGAATAAATGAAATCTTCTGGCCGATTATCACCTGTAAATACTCATTCGTTCCCACGTTTCCCATAAAAATATTCAGCAGAAACTCATCAAGCGGCACGAAGCGAGACATCAGCTCAGTCGAACTTTTGACCAAAAAGGGAGAGTGTCTCAGCCCTACGTAATTGCCTGGAGTACTCCAAAACTGTGTCGATTGAAGTGACTAAAGGGTCTCAACATATACGACTGGATGACGCAGTTGTTTAAATTCCTGCCCCAAGTTCGAGGGGCCCCAGGTTCCAATCCCAGTGAAATCGAATCTGGTCCAATCACCATTTGCCTTTGGGATAAAATTAACCGGACTAGAGTAGGTTGCTACCCGGCAGTACAATGGACCAGTTTTAAGTCTGAGTGCTCCAGTGTAGTGTTTCAAAAATCCACAGAAAAAAAAGCCTCAACATTCTACATTACAATCAACAGAAATTGAAGCTTATGACAAATGCGACAGAAATTGTTTCAGAATGCACTGAGATAAAGTCCTGACAGATTTTGAGTCATCCTTTACAAAGAACGATTCGAATGAAGAAAGACTCGGAAATTTACAACGATTCATAGCTTGATGTCATCAGAGAAAACTGATAGCAGTTTCGTGAATCACATTCCCTGGTAGAAGCGCTTATTTACGATAGCTTGCAAAACCCAAGCGACATCCAAAAACAGATTGCACATGTAACATGTTTAATGACTCCAATCAGGGTCCAACCCCGATCCATTAATTTCAACACACACAGCTGTCCATTACACTTTCGATGATAACTTTCGCTGCGCACAAGCTGCAGCTTGTAACGTCTTTCTGATCTCTAATCAAATTTATGACTCAATATAAACAACACTCTTCCCGATTGGGGTCAAACTATCACATATCGCTCGGACTGCATCCATATGTAAATCTAGTGGATACAAGTTAATAGCTGAAACCAAACCGTACACCATCGGCTGCTAACGACACGCTTACGACCGCCCAATTAAGACGATCAGAGACGGCCCGCATCGGAGCGCGATGCGAAGATGTCTTCTCTCTTAATCCGATTATGATTTATTCATCCACAAGAGCGTACCGTTCACAATTTTAGCCTACATTCGATAATTGTCTCTCCAAAGATCAAACTTCAAAGCGAAAGGGACGTATGCAGCCACTTAGAGCACCACTTCGTCCCGCGACCAAGTGAGTGTCTGTCTCTGCTCGACCTAATGAAAACCACTGGCATACGTGTTAATTGCTCGACTCATTTGATCTAGAACATCGCACTGTGCGTCACTTCGGTGGTAATTAAACTTCAATTACGCCTCAACAAACAACCATGAGCTACTAGAATATCAGTCTACACGACAAACAACTTTTTCCCCGATCTCGAAGCGTACCAATCACCGGTAGACGATTAGGAAACCAAAAAAAACACTGGCACAGGGTTCGAGTTTCAAACCTTATCGCAGACATAATGAACTTGTTTTGGGCGCATCGTTGCAAAAGATATCGATAACCGCGACACCTGTCTTACGCAACACATAGGAATCCGTCGCGTTTGCTGCGACATCATCGACAAGCATAAATACCCACTCACAGCGCCATAAAAGTCAATGGTTACGTTGATGACAACAGACGCGACTAATTTAAAAGTCAGCCTTTTGGACATGCTCTTAGTGGGTTTTCTGGTTTAGCGCCGTGTTTAGATCGGCCGGGCAGCACGAATCGAGTTATCGATGCGTTTAAAGGTGCACTGGAATGGAGTAATCGATTGATTGACTCTTCGGCGCGGGTTTCTTTGATTTATCGACCGTTAATCAGTGTCAATTGGCGACAAGTTAGATGCCAGCCGAGACGAGGCCAGCACCGCGACCACCCTGCAATTGGATTGGATCGGCGGATTGAATCTGGAAAAAATTGTTCATTGTTGATGATTGATCTAATTCGTGTGTAATTAGATGCTATTAGATGAATCGTGGTCCGTTGAACTCGGACACAGTTGAGTTTGTTTGGTGTTTTTGCAACGAATCAGCTGTCATATGGTGGGGAAGTTGTTAGCGGAGATGTGTTAATTTTTTCGAATATTACGACATAAAGGCGGCAAGCTGAAGCAACTGGTGATGATTAAATGCAGAACAAGCCGGTTCATGAATTCTTCTTCTTGTGGCGCTAAAGTCCGGGCGGATGTGGACCTCAACACACAAACCTCGCTAGCTAACACGGTCTTTTGCTAGATGACGCCAACTTGGTTGAGGGCCCTCTTAAATTGAGTGCGCCACCCTAGATGTGGACATCTTTTGTTGCGTTGCCCCACTCATTCAGAGTCGAAAACTTTACTGTTCATGAATTAAGTAACGATTTAAGAAGGCACACATTAAATGGAAAACTAAGACTTTGATGTAAAGTGGACAATATCGGCCGTCTCTGTATTACGATTCGGCCACTTCTAACCTTCTCTTTAAGGGAAATCAGTGTTCTGTTACCTTCAAGCAACAGCATGCTTCATTCGTTCCAAAGATCAGTTGCGTGGACTAAGAAACCCCATGTTCAATGATGATTTTGAAGTTTCACATTGATACATATTGATCTCATGAGTTGTTAAATAACCGTCCATACAGCCTTGGCCAAATGTATTATGCACCCTTTGAGATTTGTTATATCTTCAAAAAGCAAAAAAAATTAATAAAATGAGAGGAAAAAATAAAAATCGTTTACAGCCTCAGAAAGTGTTGCCGAAAACCATAAAATTCAAGCTAATTACTTTCGATAAGTGATTTGGCAGCAAAGACAAAAAGATAAGGATGCCTAATACATTTGGCCAAGGCTGTATATACAAATCAGTGAGCAGCGAATATAATTTTGATCAGCAAACTCGAGGAAACGAAATATTTAAGGCAGTATTGTGTTTGAATTGATACTCACTTGATCAGCGGTGAAGATCAATGAATAGTTTCAAAGTACACAGAGAGGATACTGTTGCTCGTGAGCGAGGTCATAAAATGTTAAGCTCCACAAGATGTACAAACTGTAAACTAATCAGTCAATTTGTTTGAACCATGTTTCGCAGAAAATAGGAGACATGCTTTATGTCAATAAAAATTAAGTAGTGCTGTGATATAAAACTTATCCAATGTTTTCTAAGAAACTAGGCTCAAACAAATTGACAGGTTAAGCAATCGAGAGGACAAGACTGTTTGGTCTAAACATGCTCCAGTCTTGCTGGTGCTGGGTTCCTAGTAGCAAACCACTGAAAGTCAATCTTTCTGTTGTCGCATCTTGCATGAGTCTCTACTCAACGCGCTACAATCCAGACTGGACCTGGGCCTTAACCTCTTCAGATATGACGATTGCCGCTGCAGCACGCTGCCATAAACCTGACTGAAGATCAAACGCGATCACTTTTTTCTCGGCACGGCCAGTGGATTCTCCATCCATTTTTTACAAAACTCATAACTCTGCTTTTGGATCACGACTGACATGATGACTGCTTTACAAGAAGTAATCGTGACGCACGTTGTAGGCTCGTTGTCCATAGAAACTGGGAATGGTAAGAAAAATGCTGCTTCTGCTTCGATGTTGTTCCTGTCGCTGGCGGCGGTGTCGAGATTCATGATTGCCTTCTGCCCTTTAGGAATTGACTCATAAAGCCGACCATTTAAGACTGCTGTGTTGAGCAAAGCACCTCTTTATACACATCGGCCTGCCGAAAATTAAAAGAAAACATTAAAGCTCAATTCATTGACAAAGCATCGAGACTTTCTTACAGTAATCCGATGAGTGCCATCAATTATAGGGTGTCACGATGTTAACGACGGAAGTGAAATCAGAAGGGTTAAATTTGTGCCATTCTGTTACGGAAACTTAAAACGCAACAGATGACAGATCAGGATTATTAAAATGAAGCGCTACACGAAATAACTACGTGTTAGCATTGATGAGCAATATCAATAAGCGTTTGGCTGCTGCAGTTTGAAAATGTTCTTTAAATTGTGGTCAGAATTTTCGACTGTAATTAAATCGAAAGTTCAGGGAGACCATATGAATTGGTGACCTTAGACACTTTTTCTTTTTTTTTCGGAGGATTTTTGAAACACTGCTGGAGCACTCAGACTCAAAACTGGTCTATTTTGCTGCTAAGTAGCAACCTACTCTATTGCCGTTAATTTGATCCCAACGCAAAAGGTGACTGGACCAGATTCGATTTCACTGGGATTCGAACCTGGGACCCCTCGAACTTGGAGCACTTTGGTCGTCCTTAAACAAGTTATTGAATACTTACTTACTTACTTAGCAAGCCTACGACCCATGTAGGGTCTGAGCCTGAGCTTTCAGTGCCTTCCATCGTTGACGGTCCTGGGCACGCTGCTTCTAGTCATTAAGACCAAGCTGTCTTACGTCCGCGATGACTTGGTCTTTGTACCGGAGGTTCGATCTTCCTCTCCTTCTCGAACCAGTAGGCTCGGATTCGAAGACCCTCTTAGCTGAAGCGTTTTTGTCCATGTGCTCGATGTGGCCGAACCAGTGCAGTCGACGGATTTTTGCCTTCCGGACTAGATCCATATCCTGGTACAGCTTATAGAGTTCGCGGTTGTGTCTTCTCCTCCATTCGCTTTCCTCGCAGACGGGACCATATATCCGCCGCAGAATTTTTCTTTCGAAGGCACCAAGAACCAGCACCGCAGTTCTGCTTAGTGTCCAGCTTTCGGCTCCATATAGCAGGACTTGCAGAATAAGAGTTTTGTAGAGCATGATTCCGGTTCTTAGAGTCAGGAGTGTTATATTATATATAAGAAGTTATTGAATACAATTCATATAAGCAGCGAGTCTTAAAATGTCAGTTCGTTGCCGTGTTAAAAAATTGGGTATTTCGAAAAGTTGTCTATAGCGTGCTCTTATCGATGGTTTTCATCTTCACGCATACAAAGTGCACCTAACTGAAGAAGTTTGTTAAACGGATTAGGAAACAAGTGGTTGTTGATTAAACAAAGTTATCTTTAGCTCATTTGACACTTCTCTCGTCTCTCACTTGATGGAACTAAAAAAATCCCCAGAAACAAATTAATTGTCACTGTGTTTATCTAACAGATTTTGAGCTGACAGAATCATCGAATCAGTTTTCTTTAAAAATGTGTTTGGTCAGACAATAACGTTTAATGGTGCTCGCTATCGTGGCCTGATAATCCAGCCTTTATGCGTTTATGCTTTTATTGCAAGATATGGATGTGAATGGCATGTGGTTTCAACAAAACGCTGTCACATGCTATACACCTCAATTACTACATGAGCCAATTTCTGGTCATGTAATTTCCTGTTGTTGGTGAGCAGAATTTATTACAATGATCATGCGATTTAACATTTCTAATGGAGATTTTCTTCGAGGTTTTTTTAAGTATGGGGTTTTACTAACAAGCCGACAACCAACGACGCATTGAAGTAACCAATTTAGGGCTGCATCAATCGAATACAGCCGCATTTATGCAAAATGGTAGTAGACAAGTTTGATCAACTATTGAAGTGTCGATAGGCAAAAATGAAAATAAAAAAAGTCTGCAGGAATCGGTTAAAGTGAGGTCCATAGAATGGGTGGTGAAGCTATCGTCTGGACATTAAGGATACTTCAAGTATCATCTGAAGAATTTTGGGTTTGTCGCAGATTGAACCCCGAAATTATGCCATTTTTTGCAGTTTATTCGGTTTCGATGAGACTGGCCAGCAACTTTTGAAATAAGTAAGCATGCTATTATGCCAGTATACGCTGAATACTCGTATGACAGAAATTCAGCACCAAAAGACAAGTCCAAAGAAAAGTAAACACTAACCTGTTCTTCATTAGCATCGGTCACTGTTATTGACAAGTTTAATGTAGGTTTACTGCATCAAATAGATGCCATCAGGTTCCACAGTCCCAGCAAATTGCTGACAACCTGCTTTGAAATGGCACGATCCAGCGCTACAAATCCATAATCCTCAAAGCGCCAAACATTGTGTGGGCTGTCATCGCTAGCCACCACATCCATTTGCCACTCACTGCATCAAGAAAAATTGTCCCCTGACATCCTTAATTAAGTAAACACCAATCATCACCATCATCGTCTATGAAATTTCTCTTCCGCTTGCAATCGAGCAGCAACCTTGTAGCACATCCTCTTCGAATCAAGCACGGCGCCATTTAGACGTCATTCAACACTCCGACTCGAAAACGCACTTCCCTCTCTCTCTCTCGGTCAACTTTCTAATGCCGAACAAGAGTCCCAGGTGTGCAACAGAATGTGCAGCATTCAGTCCACTCCACTCCGCAGCAATCTTTCCACTTTTCCTTATCTCGCAGCGTTCTCTCCACTTAATTCCAAACAATTTGTCGAGACAAATCTCTGAAAAAATGTTCCAAATAGCCGAACGGCTACATTAGCATGACACACCAATTTGCCGACTTGTTATCTCCGCCGCTCCCCGCGTGCCCCGGAGCTTCTCCACGACAACACTTCCATCAAGAGCTAGCAAAATCAAATAGAAGAAAAAAAAATAAACATCTCCACCGTCTCCCCTTGTGCATCCATCCAATTAAAGCTGATGTGCCGGTGAGGTTCTATTTTTAGCCGGCAGCAGGAGGAATCTCCTCGGTTCAATGATGCTTTGACTTTGACTCTGGAAGGCGAGCGAAAGAGAGCTGCATGCAAAAACCAAGCACACACATGAAGCACCCCAGGACTGGAGATTGAATAGAGTTGAAGATCCTCTTGTGACTCTTTCCCTTTCGTTGCTTGCTGCTTGTTGCATTCCACAGAATCAATGGATACAATGCACGCCAGTGACCACAGTTTTACGAACGGATTAAGATTTCACAAGCAAGCCAGAGCGAGAGGAGGCTTCTTTTGTTGTCTTTGCCATCGTCATCGCCATTGCCGTGATATCATTCCCCCTGTGGGGTGCTGCTCTTTGAGAAACCGTAGAGCTGACGGGTTACTCGTTGTAATTTGAATTCCAATGCGGCTAACAAGAGCACAACGCACGCCGCTACTCTCCCAGCTGCAGTGACGTTCTATTGACAGAGACTGGCTCTCGAGTGAATGCTCTTGACGTGAAAGTCGACGTAGGAAAATACAAGATAAGCAGCCGTCCCCGTCTGACAGATGTGTGTGAAAATTCTGTCACGGAAATGTGGGAAGGGGACGAACGTCGGCCTGTTTCTGACATTTCATGACAGATTTGGAGTGGAGGTTTTGTTTTCTTTGTTTTTTTTTTGTTTTAATTCGGTTTATTACCATCGTTTAGGTTCTGTTTGTCTTGGCATGAGGAATATGATGAGTGACTTAATAAATTTAATAGATTGCGGTCGTAATTGGATCTTGGGGAGCATTCAATTCGTATGTTGGGTGAAAGGGGTGATGCTGGTTAGTTAGAATTTGGAGAAAGAGATGAATGAAAGGGCAGGGAGGTTGAGACTTTCAGAAGATCTGTAAGTGGAGTTTGTGTTGTGGGGCTAACAGACGGTCAGCGTGATTCTGGCGTCAGTATTCTTTGCTAAAGATGTATTTTATCCACTTGTTGGGTTCGTGCATGAATGAAGACAGTTCTGTTATTTTTTTGTACGCGTAGCCATTTTTTAAACGGACGGAAAGACATGGTGGGCAGATGGGTAGATTTATGGGGTTTAAGTTTAGCTTAGACAGTCCGTAAAGGACCAGTAAGTTAGAATTAAGAATGGTGTTCGTTCAACTAGGATAAGCATTTTGTCTAGTATATAAGCACAATGAATTTGTCAATAAAAATGCATTAAAAACGAAAAACGAACGGTATATTTATGGGTAACCTGAGTGCTTATTTACGAGTAGTAAGGCGCATGCATAGAAATTTCTCTTTGGTCCACGCCATTTTGAATTCGAAGGCTTCGCAATTTCTTGGAATGTCACAGTGTATTCCGGCACCCATATGAGGGTGGGGTGTGTTCAAAAAGTAAGACCACATTTTTTTTTATCTTAAAAACCTTTTTTTTCTTAATCTGTTTCATCGCTTTCAAAGAACTTCAGATCCTGTTTATCGCACCCAATTAGCGCCATGAAAGCGCCGTTTTGATACCACATCCTATGGGATACCTAATTTGTGAGAAGGGGTTGAAAAGGAGTGTGTATACACTCAGATTAGCCTAATCTCTTTTTTTTTTAAACCACTTTGTGGGATTTATGAATGCTAGCAGACTATGAATGTTTGCTTCCGAGAGGTTATTAGGGGTGTTAAAGAAGGCTTTGCCCAGGGTGCGTTGTCTGACTTTAGCTAGAGCCGGACATTTCCACAGAAAGTGCTCGGGGGTATCTGCCTCGATTTCCACCCGGCAGTGCGGGTTGAATGGTATGCCTAGTCTTTCAGCATGCCTGCCAACAGCCCAGTGTCCAGTACAGATCGCTATAATTTTGTGTATGTTCCTTCTACTGTTGTTGAGCAGGTCTTTTGTTCTCTTTTGGTTGTAGTTGGGCCATAAGCTTCTCGATTGGACACATGTTTTCAATTTGGTCCATCTTCCGTTGACGATCTTGAGGAAGTGATTGTAGATGTTATTTTTTACGAAGCCTAGTGGACCCTGGATTTGTTCCACAACGAGACTATCGAGTTTGGATTCTTGTCTGGCTAGCTCGTCTGCTGTTTCGTTTCCTATTATACCCATGTGCCCGGGAACCCAGAACAAAGAGACCGGTCTCCGCTCACCTATAATGGATAGTTCCTTGCAGCAGCAATCCACTAGTTTTGAGGTTGTAGTTATGGATGTTAGAGCCTTGATAGCAGCTTGTTTTTAATTTCAAGACACGCATCATATATTGCTAGCACTTCTGCCTGGAAAATGCTTGCAAAGCTTGGTAGTCTGAGTGACTTTGATATCTTGAGGGCTTGGGAGAAGATTCCAGCGCCCACACCAGAGTCCATCTTCGAACCGTCTGTGAAGATGGCTATGTCATGGTTTTGGATGACTCTATCGCTTTTCCACTCAGTCCTAGTTGGAAAGTATGCCCTATAGTTTTTATTGAAATTTAGCTTTGGGATAAGGTAGTCAGTATGACTCTGTATCGCCTGTTGTGGTAAGTGAGTTAAGGATGGTACCATGTCTGCTGTTCCAGCAGTAGTAGTAGTAAGTGCACTGCATGTAGCCATGAACGTTGCGTGTAGATCTGGAGGTAGAAGGTGCAAAATAACTTTAAGCGCGTCTGTCGCAGTCGTTCTTAGAGCGCCAATGACTCCTTTACATGCAGTTCTTTGTACCTTGTTTAGTTTTGTGATGTTGTACGCTTTGGCTAAAGCTGGCCACCAGACAAAGGAGCCGTAGGTAAGAATAGGACGTATCACAGCAGTATACATCCAAAGTGTTATCTTCGGTCGAAGTCCCCAGCTTTTGCCAAGAGTTTTGTTGCAAGCGTATAAGGCTATGCATGCCTTTTTAATTCTTTGCTCTATGTTAGCTTTCGAATTTAGTTTTGGGTCAAGAATAGTGCCTAAGTACCTGGCAGTTGAAGACACAGTGAGGGCTTTCTGAAAGATTCTAAAAGTTTCCGCAGCCGAAATTTAATTTCCTAAACAAAATTCTTTGCTCAACAAAATCAGACATTGTAAGAATCTCCGAAGTCCCTTTTTGCGTCGTTTGAAACCAAGCGTAGCTCAAACTCTAATGACGTTTATGATGTGAAATTCAGAACAAGTGTGTGTTACTGCCAACTTAGGAAAAAAATTATTTCGGAGGTTCCATATAAACATACATGCACAATTCAAATTGAAAACTGGTCTTACTTTTTGAACACAGTAGCAACGGGTGATCAGATAGCAATGTTATTTTTTGCAATTGTTGTGTTTCAGCAGCTGTCAAAGTTACCAATGACATCCACCTGTCAAAATATTCACTTAAGTTTGTCGTTTAATCATACATCGTTTCACGCTTGCCGAACGTGCGGGAATAATTTAAAAATACGCAACGTGAATGTAAGATCGGACGTCAACATGGCTTCAGTGTGCAAGCAAATCATTGTACCGTGGAAAAGTTTGACCGTGAGTGCATCCTTTGGCCTTTAAGCCATCAACCAGACAGAGATTGATGTGAAACGAAGAAAACATAGCGGCCAGTATCAAAGAAGACAAAGAAATTTCGATTCGACGCCGATCAGCCGAATTTGGCATCGCCATCAACCCAGCTTTTTCGCGGTTTGATTTGGTCCTACATCCGTATAAGATTGCACTGACACAAGAATTGGAGCGGGCGACCATAGACAACATCGTGAGTTAGCTAATTGAAAATATTTGCGGAGATCTGGATTTTGGACAAAAGAAGAAGGGCTCAAGCAATTACCTTTTTTAGAACGAATACAATCCACAAGTGTTCTATCAAGCGTCAATGCTTCCACAAAGATTGACTGTTTTGTGTAGCATCTTGCTTCGTTGTTCCACTGTTTCAGAGTCAAAGACGGCGACAAGGCGGCATCATCGGGACTGCGAAATGAGTAAGGAAACGCTGTTACTGTCAATGGTCTCAGATATAGAGCGATGTTAACCGACTTCCTGTACCCAGAGCTCGACAACATCGATATGTCCGAGCTGTGGTTCAAACAAGAAGGGCGGCGCTATATGCCAGACAAGCTGCGCGTCGCTCGAAGTTGTTAAAAATTGGTGACTGAATCATATCCCGACTAGCGTTCATCAATAGTTCACCGCGATCATACGACTTGCTCCCGCTTGATTATTGTCTCTAGGTCAAGTCTGCGCTAATAAGGCAACCACTTTTGACCAGTGAATATTCAAGATGCTATTGCCGGAATAGCCGTAGCGTAGTGGATAGATGCGTCGACTCCAACGCTCGATGTTGTCGGTTCGATTCCAGAAAAAACACCTAACATTTTTTCACGGCTCCACCTCTTTTGAGTTACTGACAATGCTCAAAGAGTATAACTGTCTAGAAAAAGCTTCTCAATCTCGCCGTTGGGAGTCGGAAATTAACTGTAGGTCCCCTCCATTCGTCAGAGAACAATAGCACGCACAACACGCATGGTTGCTGAGAAGCTTGGCCCAGGTTCACCTCGGACTGTATCGAGCCATTATTATTGTTATATTATTGCCGCATATATGTATTATATCGAGTCATCAAAAAGCGACCTCTCGAATCACTGTGAGCTGAAGTCTAATTGATTTAAGTCTGTTTAGCGTTCAAACTAAGGGTATGTTTAAGGGGTTTCGTTGAAAAGATACGTCTTTGTCTCCTAAGTCAGAACTCTTGTCTACTCAACATGCGGGAATATTAACTGTCATTAACAAAAACACAAGCACGCTACCAGACTGATGTAGAATCAGAATATAAAGTTGCGTATAAAAATGACTTTCAAAAGAGCATATGGCAATCAATCCCACGCAACCGAGTGTTTCTGAAATAAAAATTCCTAACAACCAACATCTGTTCAGCCATGTCGAACAGTCCATTAGCCTGTCAACAACCAAAACGATGACATAAGCCATCAGACCCTGGCAGATTGGTCAAAGGGATCAGTAATAATCTATCACGTGGGTGTACCCTCAGAAAAGCACAACAAACTCGAAATAATTACCAAAAGAATCGAACTTTCTATCCATCATCCTTCTGTCAGCCGACAACTGACATCAACCAATGACGACTGAATAAACAAATCGAACACCTCCGAGTTGAATGATCGCCTTTCTTTTCACTTCAAACCTCCTCTCCCTTTCCCTCTCTCTGTGTGTCTCTTCTGTTCATTTGATGTCTTTTTAATATGTTTTCATGAGTATTTCCGCATAACAATGCGCCTTGGCGAAAATATAATCTATTCAGCGATGTCAGATGTACTGTTTGAATTGGTTTCTATCACCTTTTCTATCCAGGCCAACTGTCAGTTAGTCTCGATTCATGCCTCGAACGTTATGTCATTATGATCCACTTCAGATTAGAGGAGAATATTTCCACCCAAAAAAAGGCCTTAAAATGACGCAATGCAACAAGGAACTGACATGTAAACAGAAAACTTTACATTTCTTTCGAGACTCGAGGACTTGTTCGAGTGAGTCATGCAGCTCTCAGAAGTCATAAATGAAGATTTACAACTAAATCGATATAAACTCGTCATACACACATCAAAATGTATGGTAATCTCCCAACCACTCGACTCATATGATTTCCTGTTCCAAGAGCACACATTTTGACGCCAATAGAGCAGGTCTTCAGAATCTAATCAGAACCGAATGTCGATAGCTCAGCTATTTGGTATTTTCGTTGTTTTTCGCTGTTCGCTGTTCCATTCCAGCTTTTATCTCTGTCCAGGCAGCCACCACAGCTACACGTTATGATTTGATAAGGTGAGCAGAAGAGATACCACCAGGTATTCCAGGGGAGCTCATGCGGGCCGATGGGCTGGCGGGGAACGATGGCTGGTATAGCTAACTGAGAAATCGCTGTCGATAGTGTGAATATTATTCTTTTCACTCGTAGTCTTGTGCCATTGTCGTTGTAGTCGTTTGCGTTGTCGTTGTGAACGGACTAAAGTTAATCAATCAGACTTGAGGAACCTTTTTCCAGTCGTTTTCGGTGTTGTTGGCTCTTCGCATCGTTCTTCCATACGCGCTTGTTTGATCGTGTTTTTCGTTTCGTTTCGTTTCGTTACTCTTGCTCTTTCGGTACACCTCATCTCCTGAAATCTATCTAGAGCTCCATCGTCAGATCATGGATATACAAGAGATTGAACAGCACCAGATCCTGGATGAATATCAGCAGAACCTGCACGAGTTGATCCCAACCGTACGTACCACTCCCAATAGGTCTTGTTCAGTTGAACTTTGTTCCGCGTTCGATTTGTGTGCCTGTGTGTTTGTGTGATTAAATTACAATCATTTTTCCCTTTCCAATCTTATTCACGTACCTCTGGGTTTAAAGTGTCACAATTAGATGGTCTTACCTCGGTCGCAAAGCCACATCGTGGAGCGCAGCTCCTGGTGTTACGCAGACTGCTTCGCTTGCGGTGCGTTGACACTACAGGCGTCACAAAGAGAAAACCGCAAAGAAAACATAATTAAACGCAGCAACAACAACAACAAAAAAGCGAAGAAACACCACGATGACAGAAAATTAAGTGTTACTCAAGACCTAATTAAAATGTCTTTCCGCATGTGAAGCCTGCCACATATGGTGCCCAGAAAAAAAATCACTTCTTTTTCACTGTGTGACAGCACCTTTTTTTTCTTTTCCTTTTTATTAATAATTTCCTCAGCTCTTTATCGATGAGTGCGTTCATGCGAATTGCTGGCGATAGCTGGAATTGCTTAATACATATTTTCCCCACTCGAGGCTTATCTCAGGGCGATAGGGTAATCGGATTGTGGCGGGAATGCGGTTGGCGACGGCGAATGAGCTGAGGTTTGCTTGGGAAATTTTATCGATTGAAGTGTAATAATCAATGGTTCGATTACGTTTGATTGGAAGAAAATCAGATTTGCTATTTTGGACGTTTCTTGCATTCGAAGACCGGTTGTAGGGACCGGCTTTTGGGGTCTTGAATTTTTGACCGGAAACCGGTTTTTGATTTTTTTTGTGAATGTTTTTAAGTGGGTCTCAAAGATTAATGGTGCATGAATGTTATTAGTTGACCGAGATGTCTTCTTTGACACTGAGGACTCCTCTCGAGTTCAGTTCAAACATCAGTGAGGTCTTAATTATGCGGTCTGTAATGGCTTGGGTCACACATTTTAAGGAGTTGTGACTTAAAGAGATTCCAGTCTAAACAATAGCTGGTAGGTCTTTCATATACTAGTTTGATTTTGAATGAACTTAAATGGACCGTTTCCTTAGGAAGTTTGAATTTGGAAAAGTTTAAAAACTCAAGTGTGGTAAATTGTATCATTATCCACATTCACGAACATCGATGGCTACAGGCTACGAATCTACAGAGAAGGATGTATCCAGCCTTAACTTTTCTTTACTTTTATACTTTAATTAAATTATGTCAATAATTCTTTGACTTTAGGTAATAAGGTCTTAAGTCGGAAATTGCAGTTTTCGTTAATCCAAATTGAAAATGGAGTATTATTTGTAAATCGGGATAAAATGTTTGAAAAAAAGAAATGATGGCAAATAAGCTTACGAAAGTGAAAAAAATGTAATTAAACCCAATCAAAAACCCGAAATGTTTTCTGACTTAAGACCTTTTTGCCAAACGTCGATGAATTATCGATGTTCAAATGTACCCTACGATAATTTATAGATTTTTACTAAGCCGGTTACTAGAATTTTGGGGTTAGCAGTTTTTGCATACCTTCCGTAGCACTCATATTGTAAGCATTTATATTCACCACAAAAGAATGAATTTTCAATATTACACATGTCAACCAAAAATCCAACATATGCAGATATCCAACTCTTTTTTCCTTTGCCCCTTTTTGGCTGCACCCACAATTTTGTCGCTTGCTGCTATTTAATTCGGCCTGCAACTGAATATCGTAACAGTAGCTTACGTTAAACGATAACAAATCAATTTAAATTGAAAAATGTTTTTCCTTTTTAGCCTTTTTTTTTGTATTAAGCAGCAAGAAAGGTTAGTAAATTACCAGAACATTTGTTCAAGTGTTCGAAATCAGGTTTGGACGCATTTGTCTACAGGTCTGTAGTAAACGCACTGATAAAAGCGTTATTTCGTCAAGTTTCGATCACTTTCGAGTGCTTAAAGCGCCTTTCACATGAGGCGTGAACTGCGAACACAAATTTGTCGAAATACTCATATTTCAGAAAATATCAGCCAGAATATGGGTTTGAAATTATCGAATTTTTTCATGAAATAGAAACTAAAAAAAAAATCAAAAATCGAAATTTTTTTTATTTGAACAATGTTTAAAAATTTAAAGAAACAATGTTTAATAAAAATTTTTTCGATTTCGCTTTTTTTTTGCGAATTCAACAATCTATTCGCGAATTGTCAAACTGAATTCACGGTCCACAATGAGCTGTTCACAATCCACAGAGAGCCATTTCGGTCCACAAATTCACAAATAAAAAATTCGCGAAATCTCTTGGCGCAAACATTTGAAATTTTAAATTTCACATTGACAACTCGCGGCTACCGCCGAAGAAAGAGAATATCATGTGAATAGTGTCAAAATTCGCGAATTTCGCAGTTCAAAGTTAGCCGCTCATGTGAATAGGCCTTAATTGATAGCAACTCCAGTCGCATATTACGTTCATCAAATTGGTAATTGCCTTCAAATTTTATTAAAGTTGCTAGAAGTTATTGTCGGGAATCGAACCCAGACTTCGAGCGCAGAAATCGACGCACTTATCCACTACTCCACGGCGCCCACGGTAGCCAATATTAGAGGGATTTGAAACGGAATCTAAATGCACTTACACTGGATCAACAAAGAACTCGGACACTCACAGAGCCACCACCATGTTATACCGTGGCTTTTTGGTTTTTGCCGCACGCAAAATTGACCATGGGAGCTATATGTACTAAATTTACTCTCATCCGAGAATAAGACTTGATTCCAAAAGGAAAAAATCATAGTTTTTTATAGGTTTTTGCGAGTTTGTCCGAGTTCTTTATTGATCCCCTGTATCTGTGAGTTTGATACACATTTTCTAAGTAGAGAAAAATCTCACGTGTTTTGAATAGAAAGGAAACTTATTTTTTAACGACGTTGAGAAGATTATGTTTCAGACGCGATTCGAGATGAATTTACATTGTTTATCGCTGAAATTTATTCAGGAGGAAGAAGCATAACTCTTTTAAGATTCTTTTAAACATTTTAGATTGAGACTATTTTGACTACAACTTCAAGCAAAATGTTTGTCGATTAGATAGTAGCTCCATAGCGATTGTTGAAAACACTTACAAATCCACTCTCAAGCTACAGCTAGTGTTCACCACAGAACGCAATGCCATGCTGAAACAAGGGCTAGTTCTTTTGATATTTCATTGCTGGATATCTACATAACATACATAAATCATAGCAGTAAACAGTTAATTCAGTGTTTACTTTTAAGACAAAATGGTAAACTTAACTTTTCTTGTGGGATTCAGTTTCTGTGCAGAACTTGTTAGACAATAAGTGGATGGTCATTAGAAAAGCGATTATTGCCTTTTAGAAGAAAAGGACTTCCTACACATTTTTCTTGATGTAGCCAAGTCAAGTATCTATGCATCAAAATTATTACAGTGGACGCTCGATATAGTGAACAAACAAAATTTAATACCGTTTTATCTACTCATCGTGTTGTACGAAAATCTTGCACGATTAGTTATGTTACGTGTATGGTATGCAGTTTCGGGTTGCTTGAAGCAAATACAAAGTGCGTGTTGCTTGTATATGGAATGTACAATATTATTTTTGTTGTTTTTGTTTTACGTTTTTTTTACGGTTGAGTTATTTTTGTTAAAAACAAAATATTTTTTTTATAAATATTGGCCTAGTTTTTAGTTATTACAAAGAAAAATTGTAATTAGATTCTGTTTTTGATGAATTGTACTTTAAAACATCCGCATTTTTATGAAATTTGCTCCAAGCAGCCCACGCTCTTTACAACGAACAATCTCGCTCTAGTGAACAGGCCCGGTTTTTATTAGTTCACTATATGGAGCGTCTACTGTATTTCAACTATTGCAACTCCGTTCTAATCCAACACGAGTGCTTGTTGTAGAAGCTAGGTCCTTTCCAAACGATAAATTAATTTGGGAAACATATTAAATAGATAAATAGATAGATATTTAATTACTACGGCAATAGTAATAGAAAATATTTGTTCAATATTTATCTAGCCCTTTGGGAAATGCCTTCTATTTCCGTTCAGTTATATAATTTTTCCAGTATCCCGACTTATGAGGGTCGTTTGGTAAACATTTGCAGCAATCAGCTAAGCTGTTTAATTTGAAATGCAAAAATTTAGCGTCAGCGTATTTAATAACACCTGCATGACTGTATCAATAATTCAAGCGATTCGTTGTCAGTCTCAGTTGCTTGACTTTTGTATACGATACAAACAATTAGTATTACTTCACTAGACAAGCTTCATATTCTCGATTCAAGTCACGCACATACAAAAACACTTTCAAGACATTTCATAAAGACTTTCTACAAAAATGAAACCATAAAGACAATTCATCCAAACCTACCTCAAACTATCTATTCTCAGTGCACCGTCTTCCTAGACATTTTCGAGTGCCAACACGCGTTATCTGTTCAAAATGACACTCCTTGCTTTTTGACACATTCATTATCACATGACGTGTCGAGTTATTTAGACTTCTTGCGCGTTATGACAGCATATGTCATTTTTTAACATATCACCAAAAAAAACGTGACATTGTCACTTCGTTTTGATAAAAGCATTCGCGTGCGTCACTTACGATTTCTAGAAATAATTTTTGTGAATTACATGTCACCATGCATACATTTTGAAAACGTCTGAGATAAAGGAGCTGACATTTTGACTAATAAATGAATTTCCGTGGATAGAATTTCATTCATGAAAGATTGACATTTGCCTTTGTAAATATTTTGAGACTTTCAAAACCTTTGCAGTGGTGTTGAAGGAGACATTTAAAATATGGCTTGTGTTTGGCTTGATTCTGCAGCAATTACTCTCGTATATTTGTGGTGTCACCTGTTTGGAAAATAATACCCAAATCGCAACAGGGCGTTCGCGCGGTCGGGCTTTGACATTTTCTGTAGAATACACGTAAGTTATTAGTCAAGTCGGAATAGCGCGGTCGGGCGTTGACATTTCATAGACCGTAATATCGTAAGTCCGAGCAGAAAGTTTGAAGTAGAGCTACTCTCTACTCGCTTGGGCTTTTAACAGAAAAAACATTTTTTTTTTCATTTCTGTTTTCAATTTTTGTGGCCAAAGGCAATTATTTGTGTAAGCAAATCATTTTTTGTAGGGATTTTATCTATACTAATTGCATTTTTTTTCTTGTAATATGTATTTTAGAAAGTGAATAGCTTCGAGGAGAATATTTTACTTGTCAAACGCGCGAGTTCTATTTCGATTTGGAAAACTGAGTGCTCGTGATTTGACATAAGATTATCGTAAAATCTTTAAAACGCGTACCAATCTCTGTCAAAGTCCGAGCGACCGAACGCGCTGTTGCGATTTGGGCTTAAGAGTTCAGACGGGTATGTTGATAGTGTGTGGAAGCACCAATTACACAAGGACATATCGGTACAGGAAATTGAATCAACATGGTATTCAATGATGGCACCAATCCCACTTTTGACAGTTAGAATTGCTATAGAAGCTAGACCCAAGTCCACCTCGGACTGTAGCGCAACCATTATTATTATTAAGACACAATTTTGACTTTTTGAGAGAAATACAATTTTTGGGACTTTGTTGTAACAAAATATTTCTGGGGATGCAGCACATGGAGGCATCTTTGTCTTTCAAGATGCAAACTTCATAAAACATGGAGTATCCCTGGACACCGTGTTTTGTTGCATTTCAAATGATAGTTTATCCAAATATGCAACAAAGATGCCTGTTACGTATTATGATGTAGAATTTCATATTTTTCTTTATTATTATCCTTTCGAATTATGAAGTATTCTTATTTTTCTCTGTCTAAATGAAATATTGCTAAATGATATATTACTTTTGAACCATCCTGTTATACATAAAATTGTTACATAATATATTAAGAAGAACTAACGCGATTGTACCGCAAACTAAATTGTACAGAATTATATTGCTGAATTCATTCTTGTTCATGTATAAAATTGAGAGACAATTCCAATTGGAGTAGTATTCGCTTAGCCTGCATAGTGGAAACACCAAGATAGGAGAAATAAAGAATTTGGTTAAAATTAAAGTTGAAAGTGCGTGTTTTTGTTAAACCCTTTGTCGCGGACGTAAAAACTCTTGCGTCATAACATTTGGTGCCGAAACCCGGGACATTGGTCCCAATCGTTGTAATTTGTGTGCGAAAGCTTCATTGGAAGTAAAGGGTAATACAAAATTCGTGGCAATCGCAAAAACCAAAGTCCGAGCAGGGTAAGCGAAATACGGGCGTGCATTAAATTGTCTTATCCGCGTAAAATTTCTTTGAAAAAAAAAAAAAAAAAAAGAAAATTTCATTGGTTGAAAAGAAGTCACAGTCGCGATCGCCGTTATCCGCGTGAGTGGTTAAAAGAGAGCTGTTGTGCATTGGTACACTCTTTTGTCAGCGAAACCGAATGACAGCTTCTTAGAAAACAACGGACACAACGTAGCTGTCAAAGTAAAAAAAAAAAAAAATATATATAGCTTAACGAATCTGCCAAAGCTTTTCGTCGAACTACTTGTCTAAATAAAGTAAAGAAACATGGCTTCAGATGATGACAGAGAAATGATCGGTGCTGAAGGAGTAAAAGCAAAAAAAGTAAATACAAATCATCAAAGGCTGTTGGAATTTAAATCACTGAGAACGTCGACGAGGGATAATATAGCGCGGATTCAAAAAATGCTTACAAAGGGAGGATCAACTCTAACACCAGAAGAATTAGAATGCAGACTTGGAATTTTGGAATCCTACTTCAAACAAATTTTAGCAGTTCAGGCCAATATTGATAGAATTTGCCCAGAATCGGATAGGGTAAATAATGTCATTTTTATGGGAGAAACAGAGGAACTGTATATCGGTGCTAAATCTCATATTTTGAAAGAAATTGCCAAACAGCGAACATCAGTGAAGGATGTTACCTTGGAAACTACAACCAATAACACTACATGCTTGCCATCCGCATCGCGTCTGCGACGAGAAATAAAATTGCCTATGTTCGAGGGAAAGTATTCCGAGTACCCAAAATTCATGGCACTGTTTACCAAGTTGGTACATCAAGACGAAAGTCTGAATGATTGTGAAAGATTTCTGATCCTCAAAGAAAGTTTAGGTTCAAGACCATTATCTGCGATTGCGGATTTTGATGAAACGGAGGATAATTATCCAAAGGCACTCGAGCGCTTAAAGAATTGTTTCGACAAAAAGGCTCTAATGTTTGAAGAGCATATCGCGGCTCTGTTTGAGATGCAAAAGTCAATGAAGGGATCTGCAGAACAATTGCGTCGCGTAATTAATACGACAAATGCGCGCTTGAGTGCAATGCTTTCACTAGGCAACTATCAGAATATTGCACATGCTCTAATCATTTTTCTTGTTATGGAGAAACTGGATCCTGAAACGCAGTCTAAATGGGAGGAAACTGTCGACTACAGAAAATTACCGTCGTGGGATGATTGCTCAGCGGTTTTGACCAGACGTTGCCAGACATTGGAGGCGCGGGAAACGAAGGTGGATCGCATCGACGAAAAACAAAAGTTTTCTAAAGAATTGCGGCGGGAGTGTAAATCGAAAAGCTTAGTCCCGAAGCGAAACCAAACAACCTCACTGGCTATAGCACATGCAGTTTGTACTATTTGTCGCAAGACTGGACATGAAGTACCCAATTGCTCCAAGTTTTTACGGATGAGTCCACATGAACGCTACTCAGCTACCCGATCGTCTAGACTCTGCATCGTTTGTCTGAAGAAAGGGCATTGGTTTAAGAACTGTAGTGCTGCAAGATGTAGCAAGTGTGATCAACATCATCACGTTTTGTTGCACCGGGACGGGATAACAGCATCGGCAACAGATGTACAAAGGAAAGAGGAAGATCATACAGAGGATCTATCGCCATCAAAAAACATATTGTGTACGAGTTTGCCTAAAGCCGTGGTGGAAGAAGTTTTTCTAGAGACTGCTATTATATTGGTGAAAGATGCTTCCGGTCGTTATCACCCAGCTCGCGCTATCTTGGATTCAGCATCGCAAATAAATCTTATGTGCAGTTATTTGGCTCAGACTCTAAGGTTGGTGACATCTCCATGTATACTCAACGCAAATGGGATTAGTGAAATAAGCACTTGTATAACCAAGAAGGTGCAAACGGCAATTAAATCGAGAACAAGTAATTTTGAAGTGTGGTTAGAGTACTACGTTCTGCCAAAAATAACAGAAAGTAAACCGAGTCAATTCGTTAATATCTCGCAATGGGGAATACCAAGAAATATCATGATGGCGGATCCGAACTTCAACATGCCTGCGCGTGTTGATATACTGCTGGGTGCAGAGGTCTTTCTAGATTTGCTGTCCGTTGGGCAAATCAGACTCAAAGATGGATTCCCGAGACTCCAGAAAACAGTACTTGGTTGGGTGGTGTCTGGTGGTACCAAACAGACCAAGGAAAAAAGAACACATGGTCAAGAAGCAACATCTTGTATGACATTAAAAGAAGTGCAAGAAAGTGATCTCAACAAAATGGTAGAGAGCTTTTGGGAAGCTGAACAGATTCCTTCAAAAAACACGTTCCTGACCGAAGAGGAAGAAAAATGCGAACGAGTCTTTCTGCAAAGTGTCCAACGAGATAAAGATGGTACATTTATTGTAAAAATACCTTTCAAAGATAATGTGAAGCAATTGGGAGATTCTTTGCAAATGGCTGAACGCCGCTTTTTAGCGTTGGAAAAACGACTTTCTAAGAATCCATCAATACAGAAGTCTTATGCGGAATTCTTGGAGGAATACATAAGGCTTGGCCACATGATGGAAGTGGAACCAAACAAGGTTGGGGACTTAAGGTACTTTTCACCGCATCAATATGTATTGCGCCCGGAGTCTTCAAGCACGAAACTTCGGGTTGTATTTGATTGCAGTTGTAAGACGAGTACTGGCTTATCATTAAATGATGTCATGATGAAGGGGCCTATAGTCCAAAATGATTTATTGTCCATTGTACTACGATTTCGGTGTTACAAGTATGCACTTACAGCCGATGTTACTAAAATGTATCGACAAATTAAGGTTGTACCAGAAGATACGAAGTACCAAGCCATATTGTGGAGACGATCAAAGGATGATAGGTTAAAGATGTACCGCTTACTTACTGTCACCTATGGCACAACATCGGCGCCATACCTCGCAACACGCTGTCTTAAAAAGCTAGGTGAAGACAACCAAGCAAGATATCCGTTGGGAGCCAAAAAGATCTTGGAGGACTTCTATATGGACGATTTCATAAGCGGAGCACAAAGCGAAGAGGAGCTGCTTCAAATTTATGCAGAAGTTGTTGAGATCACGAATTCCGCTCATTTGACATTAAGAAAGTGGTACTCGAACAACTCGAAGTTGTTACAACAAGTGCCTGATAGCGACAAGGAAAAGACCTTACGAGTCAACGATACGGAAATCATAAAAACACTTGGTGTAGTATGGGAACCGACGTTGGATGTGTTCAGGTATGTTTGGCCAGATATGTCCAGTGAAAAGGCTATTACGAAGAGGATTGTGCTGGCAGAAATGTCGTCATTATTCGACCCTCTTGGTCTAGTTAATCCAGTGATCGTAAAAGCCAAAATATTTATTCAAGACTTGTGGATTTTAAAAGTAGCTTGGGATGAATCCTTGCCTTTACATCTTCATACTCTATGGGACGAATTTCGGAGGAAGTTGAAAGACATAACGGCCATCAAAATTCCTCGATACGTATTGAGTCCAGCGAAATTTGTGCGTGTCGAAATGCATGGATTTTCTGATGCTTCCCAGCGAGCTTATGGGTGTTGCATGTACGTACGGTGCATTGACCACAATGATAATATTACCGTAAAGCTATGGAGTGCAAAATCAAGGGTTGCACCTCTAAAAACAAAATCCTTGCCAAGACTAGAGCTGATGGCAGCACATTTGTTATCAACATTGATGGTAAAGCTGCAAGACAATTTTCCTGTTCAGACTGATGCTGTATACTTATGGACTGATTCGGAGATAGTACTTGAGTGGCTGAGTGCGCATCCGTCACAATGGACGACTTTTGTAGCCAACAGGGTCGCAATAATACAAGAAGAAACCAAGTCTGCGATTTGGCGTTTTGTACCCTCACTCCAAAATCCTGCAGATATAATATCAAGGGGTATGTATGCGGAAGAATTACTAAACTCTTTCTGGTTCACAGGTCCACTGTTTCTAACAAAACCTTGTGATGAATGGCCGGCAAACAAGAAACGTAGACTAGCAAGCGTTGACGAAGAGAGACGCAAATGTAAGTCCACATTAACAGTTGAAGTCAAGAAGAATTATATGCTGGAATGGTTAGAGGAAAGAAGTAACTTCGAAAAGGCAAGAAGGCGAGTTGCTCTAGTTCTGTGCTTGGCACGTCGAATAAAGGGTTCAGGCGGCGAATTACCAACACTCACAGCAACGCAGTTAGATGAAGCAACTATTCGAAGTATGTATTGCTTGCAACAATATTTCTTCAGCTCAGAATACCAAGCTCTTAAAAAAGGTATTGAATTGAATTCCTCAAGCAAAATTAAGAATTTGAACGTGTTTATTGACACATACTATAATGTCGACATTTTAAGAGTAGGTGGTCGGCTTAAAAATTCCAATTTACCATATAATACAAAACATCCAATTTTGCTACCTGCTAAAAGTCAGTTCGTACGCAGCTATGTACGCTATTTGCATGAAACCAATATGCATGTAGGTACGCAGGCTTTGATGGCAATTCTTCGACAACGGTTTTGGATAGTGCATGCAAGAAAAGTTGTTAGATCTGTTACTGCAAAATGTTTACGTTGCTTTAGATGTCAACCACGCCTGGGACAGCAATTTATGGGAAATTTGCCAGTTGAAAGGGTCAGCATTGCAAAACCATTTACTTCCACAGGAGTTGACTTTTGTGGACCAATAATGACAACTTTTAAACAACGAGGAATGAGACTTACCAAAAGTTATATTGCAGTTTTCATATGCTTTTCAACCAAAGCAGTTCATATGGAAGTAGTTTCTGACCTTTCGGCAAATGCCTTTATCGCAGCCCTTAAGAGGTTTATTGCTCGTAGAGGTGTATGTGCTCAACTGTTTTGTGATAATGCTACTAATTTTGTGGGTGCACGACGAGAGCTGAAGGAATTGCATGCAGCCTTTTGCGATCAACAATTGCAAGGTTTAATCTCCAACTATTGTGCAGGCCGTAACATCAATTTCCGCCACATCCCCCCCCGTTCCCCACACTTTGGCGGGCTTTGGGAAGCAGCTGTAAAGTCGGCTAAGTATCATTTAACCCGTATTCTAGGCGAATCTTTCCTGACGTTTGAAGAGCTCAGCACAGTAGTTACAGAGGCGGAATCGATACTTAATTCAAGGCCACTAACGACAATGTCAAATGATCCATCTGATGAACCTGTCTTAACACCATCGCATTTTTTAGTAGGCGAACCTTTGGTTGGTATTTCGGAGCCTTTTATAGAAGATAAACCAGTTTCGCATCTGAACCGATGGCGGCGGCTAACAGCAATTCAACAACATTTTTGGAAAAGGTGGTCGTCTGAATATGTACTCAATCTTCAAAGAAGAGCGAAGTGGGCTGGAAAACGACGTAATCTAGTAGAAGGAGACTTAGTTTTGGTATCCGACACCAACTTACCACCAAAGCAATGGTTGTTGGGAAGAACAATTAAAACATTTCCTGATAAAGATGGCTACAGTCGAGTTGTTGAGTTAAGAACTAAGAACGGAAATATTCGGCGCGCTATACACAAGGTGGCTCCAATCCCGAAAGCAGAATGAAGTTGATGTAGTTACAGATACATCAAGGGGGCCGAAATGTTACGTATTATGATGTAGAATTTCATATTTTTCTTTATTATTATCCTTTCGAATTATGAAGTATTCTTATTTTTCTCTGTCTAAATGAAATATTGCTAAATGATATATTACTTTTGAACCATCCTGTTATACATAAAATTGTTACATAATATATTAAGAAGAACTAACGCGATTGTACCGCAAACTAAATTGTACAGAATTATATTGCTGAATTCATTCTTGTTCATGTATAAAATTGAGAGACAATTCCAATTGGAGTAGTATTCGCTTAGCCTGCATAGTGGAAACACCAAGATAGGAGAAATAAAGAATTTGGTTAAAATTAAAGTTGAAAGTGCGTGTTTTTGTTAAACCCTTTGTCGCGGACGTAAAAACTCTTGCGTCATAACAATGCCCTTGAGGTATATGTACATATTTCATTTTGAAAAGCTGCGTAGTGAAAACTCGTACAATTACATTAACATCAATTTTGTTAGTTATCTTAAGCAGTTCCAAATTAAGTCGAAAACCTTAAAGAATATGGAAACCTAATTGACGTTGCGTGCTGAGGTATTTTATATATCCACTTATGTAGACCTTAAACTAGGAAGCTAATGTACCTAAATTGCTTCCGCCAACATAAGCATGAGAGGGAGTTTCTTAAAAGAGTTATAAACATAATTTAAACTTAAGTTGAGACTATAATCGATTTTTTGACCGTTCAGTGAAATTTTAGGGAACAACAAAATTGGTGGTTGGCTTTAATCAAGTGCGTTTATGCTGGTTTGTTAACCACAATACGCGTGAGTTGATTTAAAGTTGTATGTAATCAAAACAAATCTGGGAATGTTCTTTCTTCTTCTTTCTCTTTATTGCGCTACAGCCCGGGGTGCACCTGGGCCTCAATCTACAAACCTCGCTAGCACGATCTTTTGGCTTGAATTTGGGGGAAAGTGGTCAAAGTCCGCAGTTCTTATATATTTTTTGTTCTTTTTTTCCGGAGGATTTTTGAAACACTACTGGACTTGAAACTGGTCCATTGTACTGCCAGGTAGCAACCTACTCCAGTGCCGTTAATTTGATCCCAACGGCAAATGGTGACTGGACCAGGTTCGATTTCACTGGGATTCGAACCTGGGACCCCTCTAACTTGGGGCAGGCACTCAACCAACTGCGCCATCCAGTCGTTTATTTTTGTTTATACTGATTTATGTAATAAATGATGACTGGCATAAGGCTTTACATGCCAGTGACTGGCAAGACACTGGCATAAGATTCCCGAGACGACCTCTTTGCGTTGTTGCAGATCTGGCATGTGTTATGGTTGATCCTTCAATGTTGGTGATTAATTTCGTCTGAGACACGACACAGATTAAATCATACATGCGCCTAAAGCTTCAAATTTTGGGGAGTGCCTTTATTTGCTAGCATTGCAAAAGTGATCATCAAATACTTTCAAACTCATTCCTAGGTCGTTCAATCATAGACTGATGTCATTTCAGTTTATTCTTCGTGGCTTTTGCTTTCAACTCCTTACGCTAATCTCAATAGATGACTATAATCCTATAAGAGCACAAAAATTTGGGCTTAAAGATATGAACTAATGTATTTTCCCTGTTTTGTGTAACAACCCATATTTTCAATTAAGACCTCAAAAAAAAAAAAAAAAAACACCTCCCAAAGCCAAACTATTGCCTCACTTACTTGGTCATCGAAAAATAAATCGAAAACAAACATTCACCCATCAAAACTATTTGACTCCGATAAATAACGACGCCAAACTTCACATTGAAAGATAGTCTATGAAGTCAAATATGGCATAACCCTGACCATTCGGTCAATAAAATATGCTCTTATCAATATCGTTTCAGTTCCCCATTAACTCATACACCTGCGCCGAGCCTTATCTTATCCGCGTTTTTGAACATACATCTATTCTAGGGTAAAATTTCAAGTTCTCGCCATCTACTACCCTCCTAGACTCGTGACCAGGGAACTTTAGATTGTGTTCCACGTTCAAGCACTCGGTAGTATATCATATCGCCTCGACATGTCATAATTTTCAGACAGACCCTTGGATTGGAAGATTTATTTTATTTGCTGCAGACCCACTAAATCAATAAGACACTTGAGTCATATCTGACATTGAATGCTCTGGGAAACGATAGAACAGGGTGTGTTCAGGATGCGGACAGGAAACGCCGTCTCCATGCCAACGAATGTTCTGTGAATGCACTCACACCACACCGGCCAGACCATTTTAATATGTGCTTAGGGAAATGGATGCGTCCACGCCGCACCCGCTTTAGTGGATTTATCATTCATTACGTGGCTACACAATATGGGAGTTGCAGCTAATTAAATTGTTGCAGTTCCCTTATTCAGTCGGGAAATGACCATAAAAGTTGTTACGTATACGCCCCTGTTGTACTGTAAACAGAGGCATGTGTATACAAACTCTTCCCTGCCGATCGGAATTCGTTATGATAATGCGCCTCTTTATGACGGTATCTATTACTCATCGGAGTTCACACAGAGGGACTTTTTTTCTGTTGACAAGAGCCGGCCGTGAGGGTACAAGCGACCGATGGAAATAAGCCTTTCTCATATTTGTTCAATATTCACTTAATCTCGGCATTGATGGTATCAACAAGCATAATCTTTAGTGCCGTTGAAAGCCTTTATCGCCTGATAAGGTGAGCTTTGACTGTGCAGATTGGTATTTTTCCCAGATTGATAAACGGATTAGTATCGAGAATCTGAAGTAAGAGGGTAAATCTAAAGTTCAAAGTACAAATCAATATTTGACTAAGTACGATAGGAGACGTCCGTGATGAAAGGATGTTTTGAATTAGAGTGTTTGCTTGCATAAGTGAATGAAAGTTGACTGGCACCAACAGGAAATTTTTGTAAGCCCACTTATGACTTCTGTTTTTAGACACAAAAATGAAAAAGTGTTGACAGCTTTAGACCTTGAAGACAAATCAAATACAAGCCGTCGACTTCATAATTAATTGAGAATGTGTTGAGAAAAGAGAGAATTGAAGCAAATCAGACTTACATAGGTCGTAATGTGTTAGTTGGCGCCTTGGCGTAGTGGGTAGGTGCGTCGACTCCTACGCTCGATGTTGTCGGTTCGATTTCCGAAAAAATTACCTAAAAATTTGTTTCACGGCTCCACCTCTTTCGATTCACTGACAATGCTCAAAGAGTATAACTGTCTAGAAAAAGCTTCTCAATCTCGCCGCTCGGAGTCGGCATTAAACTGTAGGTCCCATCCACTCGTGAGAAAACAATAGCACGCACAAAACGAGTGGTTGTTGAGAAGTTAGGCCCAGCTCCACCTCGGACTGTAGCTCCGCCAATATTATATATACATAATGTGTTAAAAAAGGAGAATCCGCAAACATTTTCGACGTGCTGTGCGAAACCATCTTGAAGGAGGGTTACCTGTTTACTTGACTTTAAGCACAAAGACTCTTAGGAAGCAAGACATAGCTCAGTACTGACGAATAATAGAAAGGGAATCATTTCTGAGCAGTTACGATATTCACGGATAATGATTCAAGAACGAGGTTATGGATTTGACGGCTTCATACAAAGATGCAATTTCATCACCTGCAGCTTCTTGTGAAGCAAATCTTCGTCTCTGAATCCGTGGGACAACACAACAGAGGACGTCTGCCTTTAAGGTGGGGGTGGACTTCCCGAACGCACTACCAAAGACACCCTCTCTTCCCAGCTGTGCATTAAAATCGCCTATGACAATTTTAATGTCATAGCTAGGGCACTGCTCGTATGTCTTGTCCAAGAGCTCATAGAAACTGTCTTTGGTGTCGTTGTCTTTCTCCTCTATGGGGGCAAGTGCGCATATTAGGCTATGTTGGCGAATTTAGCCTTGATACGAATTGTCGTAAGGCGTTCGTTCACACACCTGAACGATAAGACTTCTTGCCTAAGTCAGCTTTTAACGACGAATCCACATCCAAACAATCTCTGCTTTTGTTGCCTGTAGCAATCACCGTAGTTTATATCACAGTTTTTCATTCTCTTTTTGCCCGGCCCATCCCATCGCACTTCTTGGATGGTGGTGATATTTGCTTTGTAGCAGTCTAGGGCTTCCGCTAATTGTTCGGCTGCACGTGGCCTACTGCAACTGGTGTGTTTAGATGATGACGTTGCTCTCATTTTTTACCAAACTTACGATTTCGAGCGCAACGCATTATTTCCTGAAGTGCTATTGTATTGCTTGCGTTGGAAGCTAAACGTCACTCGACGGTAGCACCAATGCAACATTGTGTTTCAGTCCAGCTCTGAAGATTCGACAATTGTTGCGTTGCAAAGAAAACATTAACATGATCTACTCCCAAAGTCTGATTAATAAATTATCGTCAAGACTGAATCAATTCGCATCTATTGAACACACGCATTAGAAGAATGTTGGACTTGAACTTCAACAAATAAATTTTCAGAGAGATCTTCTTTAAACTAAAGGTCATCGATTAACTCAACTCATTTTACGACAACTCTTTTAATAAGAAGCTGTTTTTAGATGCCGTTCCTTATGAATTCCTATCAGGTGGTCGTTTTATTTGCTTACATTAACGGTCCATGAGGAAATATTTTAAGATTTTCATATTTCCAAGCACGCTAATGACATGCATACATAATTAAATATCATTTAAAATGTCACTTAATTCTCCAATCAGTTCTCTCCAAATGCTCCACATTCCAATGTTTATTGGTGTTGTTAACATTTTGTTCTTCCGGGAGTATTGCCTTCCGGATTAAATTATCACAAAATGAGTTTCAGTTTATTTCTCCCGCCACTTTTGAATCTTGTGCGTCGTTGAGAATTTCTTTTCACCTTTAAATTGACGTGATGCGTGTTCCTCACGATTGTGATCTTGGAATTATAAAATGTTAATTCAAGTTTTCTGTGTTGAGCACAAAGTTCATAAATTTGCAATCGTCATTAGCCCATATTTTACGTGTTTTATTGCTCCGTTGACTGCTCTCCCCCTAGATTTCGCGAATATTCAAACCAATCGCCCTCTATTCTGTTTGACGTCTTTGACTACAGTTTATTTAGAATAATGGCTAATTTATTATTTTTAAATAGCGCATCAGGTTCTTTTATAGCTGACGCTATACTATTTTCAACAACCACACCTCTAAAAGATAATACCGTCTCTTGATAGCAGCTTTTAGCGTCGCGTTACTTGATCTCTTTTCACTTTTTATACGTTCTTAGAAGAGGTTATTCACACCAAAGTTTTTTTGTATGGATCGGATTTCATTATTATATATATAGAGAAAAAATAATTTGTTGCAAGTATTTAATAATAATAATGGCGGCGCTACAGTCCGAAGTGGACCTGGGCCTAGCTTCTCAGCAACCACTCGTGTTGTGCGCGCTATTGTTCTCTCACGAGTGGAAGGGACCTACAGTTTAATGCCGACTCCGAACGGCGAGATTGAGAAGCTTTTTTCTAGACAGTTATACTCTTTGAGCATTGTCAGTGACTCGAAAGAGGTGGGGCCGTGAACAATTTCTTTTTTGAAAAATTGTTTGTCTGAACTTGGAATCGAACCTAGACTGCGAAAGTCTAATGCGCATGGGTCGACGCACGAACCCACACGGCCACGGCGCCCACGTTGCAAGTATTTATCCCCCTTTTAATGTCGATGTGATCGATTAACCAAAAGCGATATCAACGGCACTACTTGTTACATACAGTGACTCCTATAATTGATCACATGTTTCATATTTGTTGTTAAGTTCCGTTACTCGATCGTTTATATGTTCAAGTCTGCTATTTATGCAACTGGCAGTTTTATACAGTTATCGGTAAGGTAGTGTGCTCCATAGAAATTGTATAGCCGATTTGGTAAGACATTCGATGTGATTAATTTTGTGAGTTATCATATTCTTATAATCTAAACTTAATGAATTATTAATTAATTAAAATTACAAAAATTAAGAAGTAGGTGTAACTAAATTAACAAATTACAGCTTTCCACCCCTACCATAGGATCCGTCGTAACCTCGATCGTGTTCGGAATTCGGATATCGGTATCATAGAATTCCATCGGAACGAAGGTTCGTAACTTTGACGTACGCAAATTTCGAAATTCGTAACAAAGCTATCATAGGATCCGAATGAATCGGCAATCTGACAGATAAAATTAAATTATCCTCCGAAGGAAAATTGTTGTCGAAACTATTGATAAAATATGTTAAGTTAAGTTAAGTTAAGAATTTGTTGCAAAAATACTATTAAAACACGGGTAAATTACAGCAAAAATAGTTTAATATTAAATTGTATGCAAACCATAATAAAAGTTTGTATTTTCGTTTTATATTAGAAGGGGAAGGATTAAAAAAAACAGCACCGCAACTGGAAGAACAAAATATACAAACCATACAACCTAGATAATAATAATAATGGCGGCGCTACAGTCGGAGGTGGATATTTTATAAAAATGTTTTTTTTTAGATTTGTGACAATAACATGCGAATCCGAGCAATTTATTCTCTATATCTAGGTGGGCGCCGCGGCGTAGTGGGTAGGTGCGTCGACTCCTACGCTCGAGGTCGTCGGTTCGAATCTCGAAAAAAACATGAAACATTTTTTTACGGCCCCACCTCTTTCGAGTCACTGACAATGCTCAAAGAGTATAACTGTCTAGAAAAAGCTTCTCAATCTCGCCGTTTAGACTCGGCATTAAACTGAAGGTCCCCTCCGCTCGTGACAGAAAAATAGCACGCACAGCACGAGTGGTTGCTGAGAAGCTAGGCCCAGGTCCACCTCGGCTGGAGAGGCATGTTGAGTGCGGCCGTACAATACTTGGTTGAAACTTTTCCCCTGCGTAGAGACGATTGCTCAGCTAAATTTTCACAGCTTGAAGTTTGTTATTGTGGCGCTCCAGACCGGGGTGGACCTGACCCTCAACCAAGCAGACGCCAATTGCGCACACCATGTCGGTTGAGGTCCCTCTCCATTTGGGTGCGTCATCTTAGACTTTCAGATTCAGAGTCAACGACAAAAACAAGAGCCATTAAAATGCCGTCACTGAACTTGGCAGCTCCGTAAATCTTAAATAATCACTGATGATCAGCTGTCGTTCACTCCATTCAGTGATCTCTTAGTTAAGCATAAACTGGATTCGTCTGCCCAGCATGACGAAAGCAATGATCCGCCCAAACACTCACTGGGTCATCTATCGTTGGATCTAGTTTTAATTACCTTGACTTTGTTTCATTCCATCGGTGGTTCTTGATTTATGGTCAAATACCAGAAAATTGATTATCTGTCGGACTGGTTTATGATGTCTGTACGAGAGCGAACTGCTTTTCTTGATTTGAGCTGGTTTCTTCGTTCCGTGCACACTATAAGTCTGATGGATCTCTAGACAAGTTGGCGACCTACACTGCACACCTTCCCACATGTGGAACAGACTCAAATTCAAAATGTTTTGTGAATCCAATCCGTGACAATCAACTTTAGATTTCCAGCGAAGTCTACGTCAGCACTCGAAAATTGCAGTCACTCTGACGTTGTCTGTCATCGAATTCAATTTACTGCACATAAATGCGACTCCATTTTATATCGTCTATCGAACTAATCTCCATTCTTGATTTTAACACAAACTAATGACTAATTTATTGTCCCCCCAGCACGCACTGCTTGGGGAACGTCAATAACACATATGGAAACCTACAGAGAACTTAAAATTAAATGCAAATATTTTCATACTGAATTTCATTAGGCGTTAGATAGTTTTGATGACGATAGCTGCGCTGTGTGGCAACTCATTAGTGAGGCCGTCTGCTTCTGCTTCTGCTTACATACCGCCTCTCTAGATGGCAATGAGTCAGTGCTAAGTGTTAGGTAACTGCGAATGTTTATAGGCACTTCTTAAGGAAGTGCCCATGTGTTTACATCTCTGCAAGGTGTTGAGATTGGTTATTTGCAAGCAAATTGATGTGAGTTCTCCTTGCGAGGAGATTTTTTTAAATCATCCGTGAAATGAGTGATTCATGGAGAATTCTGAGAAGTTCATTCGTTCATTCGCCACACGGTCTATGACTAATCATCGGTTTCCTATAATTAATTACAAATATTTTATTTGTTTCCTTGATGTACAGTTAAGTCGCACCTTTCCTTGTAACTTATGCATGACTAATCCATTATTTGCCTTCTCTCTTTCAGATTGACGCAAACAAAGATGGTTTCATAGATCTAACCGAACTGAAGGATGCCCTCGACCAAGTTGGCTTCAAATTGGCCGGCTATCAGGTTCGTGAGATGATCGATGAATTCCGCAACAAACAGAGAACATCGCACCAGGGAAAACTGAACTTGGAGGAATTTGAAAATCTTTGCCTGGACCTGAAGTCAAAGGATGTTGCGAGCACATTTAAGACAGTTGTCTCGAAGAAAGAGAACCTCGAAACACTGGGTGGCATGTCATCGATCTCCTCCGAGGGCACAACACACTCTGTACGCTTGGAAGAGCAATTGGCATTCTCAGATTGGATCAACTCCAATTTGGGACATGACGTTGACCTGAAACACTTGCTGCCCATTGACCAGGAGGGCAAACAACTGTACCAGTCGATCAAGGATGGTATACTCCTGTGTAAGATCATCAACCACTCCTGCCCAGACACAATTGATGAGCGCGCAATCAACAAAAAGAACCTCACCGTCTACAGGGAGATCGAGAACTTAACTCTGGCCCTGGTGTCGTCACAGGCTATTGGTTGCAATATCGTGAACATTGATGCGCACGATTTGGGAAAGGGAAAACCACATTTGGTCTTGGGCTTGTTGTGGCAGATCATTCGAATTGGTTTGTTCAGTCACATCACTCTGGACAGTTGTCCGGGTCTGGCTGGCCTGTTGTTCGAAGATGAAAGGCTGGAGGACTTGATGAAACTGTCACCGGAGGCTATCCTCCTGCGTTGGGTGAACCATCATTTGGAGCGAGCTGGCATTTCAAGACGTTGCACGAATTTCCAGAGCGACATCGTCGACTCAGAGATCTACACACATTTGCTGAAGCAAATCGCACCAAATGACGCCGGAGTCACAGTGGAAGCCCTAAGAGTGAGTTGAAGCAAAAAATTCCTCGTCGAACTGATCTCATGTGTCCGCTTTCGTTTTAGGAATCAGATTTGACATCCAGAGCTGATATTATGTTGCAGCAGGCTGCAAAGTTGAACTGCCGCAGTTTCTTGACCGCACAAGACGTCGTCAACGGCGTGTACAAGTTGAATTTGGCTTTCGTTGCCAATTTGTTCAACAATCACCCGGGCTTAGACAAACCCGAAGAGATCGAGGGACTCCAGACAATCGAGGAGACACGCGAAGAGAAAAGTAAGTACTTGAGATGAGAATGAGTCTCACAAGATATTTCATGGTCTTTCTCGATTCTTTAGCTTACAGAAACTGGATGAACTCGATGGGTGTCGCACCACACGTCAACTGGCTCTATTCCGATCTGGCTGATGGTCTGGTGATCTTCCAATTGTTCGACATCATAAAGCCAGGCATCGTGAACTGGAGCAAAGTGCACAGACGATTCACACCACGCAAGAAGTTCATGGAGAAGCTGGAGAACTGCAACTACGCCGTGGAATTGGGCAAACAACTGAAATTCTCCTTGGTCGGTATCGCTGGACAGGATTTGAACGACGGAAATGCCACACTCACCTTAGGTAAGACGGATAAATGAAGTTTGTCACGAGAAATGCTCATGTTCAACTGTCTTTTCAGCTCTGATCTGGCAATTAATGCGCGCGTACACATTGTCGATTCTTTCGCGCCTGGCCAACACCGGTAATCCGATTATTGAAATGGAAATTGTACAGTGGGTGAATGAGAAACTCGCCTCAGGCGGCAAGGAAACAAGTCTAAAGAACTTCAATGACTCGGCGATTGCTGATGGTAAGATTGTTATTGATTTGATTGACTCCATCAAGCAAGGCAGCATTAACTATGAACTAGTGCGACACACTGGCACTGAGGAGGTAAGACGTCTGAAAATACGTATAAATCAACAATTTGCTTATGAGAGATATTTCTTCCATTTCTGTGTGTTTTAGGACAACCTTGCCAATGCGAAGTATGCAATTTCAATGGCCCGCAAAATAGGTGCGCGTGTCTATGCCCTGCCCGAGGATATCACCGAGGTGAAACCCAAAATGGTGATGACTGTATTTGCGTGCCTTATGGCCATGGACTACATTCCGAATATGGATAGTGTACAAAATAATATTAACAGCAATTAAGTGAAGTCCCTAAGGCATAATAGTGAAGCAATACTAAAACTAAACAATTTATTTTTAATTTAAAACCTAAATGAAATGAAAAAACGAAAGCAAACAAAAAATAATTCACTTCAATTAACCTTAAGTGTAACCATGAGCATGTGCATGCTCCCTATACTGACACTTCCTTCTTCAATTTTGACTTAACGAGCGAGTATGCTTTTTTCTTTCGAGGGAAAATATTTTTCCCTGCTTCCTCTGCCAAGCAGGAATTGGTTGGTATTCCTAAGAAATAAGTCAGACAAACAAGTTAAAAAAGAGAAAAACAAAGTAAATTCAAGCTGTTTATATTTTATACGCATTTTTTTGTTTGTTTTATTTTGAGGTTAAAGAAAGAAAAGAAAAACGAGGAAACCTAATTTAATGTAGGTGCTGTAATTATTATGATTATACATATAAACAAATGTATTTAAAGTGATTAATGAATTATGTATTAAAGCGTGAACATAATGTATTTTAAATATAACAATAATAAAACAAAAACACAAGAAAACCATGTAAAACAAAAACCTATTGCTAAGAACTTGAGCGACGTACGACGATCACGTGTGTCGCTGCGAGGAAAACAACGTTTTATTTGTCCCAATTATTGATGTATTCGAAATGATTCTTAGATGATTCCAATGAGGTACAGTGTTTATGCACTCCCCTTTGTTAGTTTTTTTTGTTATGCTTAGACTTATTCTGAGTTACAAAGTGGTCGTTTGTACAGTATGTCATTCATTTGGAAGAATTTGAAATGAATCACTGGGATCACTGGTCAGCTGCATTTAATGCGAATTTTAAGAGTGAATTGGGTGGTGTAGATTAGTGTAAATTTATTCGCTGGACAAAGATAAAAGTGGCGGTGAATGTTTGTGACAGTCTTCGGTTTTGAAACGATGTTCTTTAAATTGAGTTTACTGGCAGCATCCCTTTAAAATAATGCGCAGAGAGTGACGAGCCTTAACCTTGCGGAACACCAGACAAAGAGAATGACGCGTTTTCGGGATTTATTAGCCGGTCTTTAGCAATGTATTAACTTGTTCTGAAAGTGAATGGTTTCCATGATTTTATGATGCTCATTTGTTTGAAGTTTGCGCATCTGATTCGCGAAATGATGATTTAAGTGTCATTCACATGAAGCGTGATCTGCGACTGCGATTTTTTAGAAATGTTCAATTTTCAGCGCCGAAGCCATGCGGGCTTGTGCGTCGACCCATACGACCCATACTAGACTTTCAAGTCTATGTTCATATAAACAATTTTTCAAAAAAAAAATTGTTCGTGGCTTTAGCTCTTTCGAGTCACTGACAATGCTCAAAGAGTATAACTGTCTAGAAAAAGCTTCTCAATCTCGCCGTTCGGAGTCGTCAATAAACTGTAGGTCCTCTCCACCCGTAAAAGGACAATAGAACGCACAATATGAGCGGTTGCTGAGAAGCGAGGCCCAGGTCCACCTCGGACTGTAGTGCTGGCATTATAAACTCACTTTTCAGCAAACTGATATCGCCATTCAGAAAAACGACAGCAGTCCACACATTTGCGAAAAAAATAAATCGCAGATTTGCTGCTTATGTGAATGAAATGTCAAAATTTGCAGTTTTGTCAGAGATCACGTTTCATGTAAATGAAACTTTAGAGCTACCGTTGTGTCTTTGAAATGACAATCCAAATTTATACATCTCCTTTAAAATAAACTCTCAATTTGTGATGAGTGTGTCAAATTGCACGCAAATGTGTCAGAAAGTTGAGAAATTTGCGTGATAGAGTGGGTTTTTGCATTGATTATGTTCCTCTGTATATAATACGTAAGACGTATTATTTCGGGCTGTTCCCCTGTATTGCTTGTGTTAGAAGTCACTCGATGGAAGCACCCGTGCAGTATTGTGTGTCAAGCATTTATTAGCTTACACTGAAATTGAATAATTTCTATGATTGCAACCTGACACCACCTCGTTTTAGTCACATGAGAAACGTTATTTTAAGTTCGTAACTGTAACGCACACACTGTTAGATGTTCCTTCCGTTTGTTTTTCACTCAAACTGCAACCAACACTTTGGTTCAGTTCAGAAATGTCAAACATTTGTGAAGTGATGCGACATCACTTCAACTAATTTCATGATCGTCATTTGTTTCAAGTTTGCGCATCTGATTTGCGAAATGAAACTTAAATGATTGTTTGACGTTTGAAAGTGAAGCCAATATTTGCGTTCTCTTAAGTTTCTGTACGGTATTATAGTCCTCCCTTTTGTTCGAAATTGGCATTAAACTGTAGGTTCCCTTCACTCATGACAGAACTATATTACACACAACAATCATTCTTAGATTTCTGACATATTAAATGCTGCTTGCAATTCTGATCGCCACCGGCTCATTATAATTCAATAGACGTTGAGTAACCTTTTCTCTCCGTTTTTATCTTTTCACTTCAAGTGTTTAAGTTCTGAGTCTTATCGTAGAGTTATTTGTTAATCATGAGTGTGTACAGTTTGTCGAGCAATGCTTTAACAAAAACTTGAAAATATTCCTAATACAACTTCGATGGTGAGAGGTATATTTTTGAGAGACGTGGACGTACTCTTTGTGTTGTCCCACAATCTTCGAGCTGGAACCAAATTGTTCATGCACTCTACATGACCTAGCCGTCTTAGGTGTTGGATCCGTAAATGCCTGACTAGATTTTCGTCGCTGTACAGCCCATACAGTTCGGAGTTGAATCTTCTCCTCTAATCGTAATCAACGCAAAAAGGGTTAGGAGTCAGGTTAGAAGAAGTCAATTACTATTCCGAAAGTATAACTACCTATGGTGACATTGTGGCCAATTCGTTGGTACTGCCTTCAAGGAAGGACACACATCCTCGAAGGCAGTATGTACTTTGTTTTTCTCTTTACCGTTAAACCCATTTTGGCCGCCTCCGATTCAATCTCATCAAACGATTCATTAACGGCTCGCTGTGTTCGACTAATCACGTCAATGTCATCTACGTATGCTGGCAGTTGTACGGACTTTTGGAAGACCGTGCCTCTAGTATTAGCCAGTGATCTTTGTACAATCTTCTCAAGAATTATATTGAAAAAGTTGCTTGACAGCGCATCGCGTATAATAAAACCTTTTTTTGATATTAAAGGTCTTGGTGAGCTTATTACTGTCCATGATGGTGTAGCGAGAGTTCTCCACGAAAGGTTTCAGGCGTTCACACAGAACGAAAGGAAAAATCGTATACGTGACTTATCCCTCGAAAATGGGGGCAGTTAAAGGGTCTTCCTTCTTGTGAATGGGCTTATGATACGCAAATGATTAATTCCACTTATCAGTCATGCTTTGCTCCGACCATATCTTGCAGAGGCTGATAAATGCGCCCAACCAGATCACCTCCAGCTGCTTTAAAGGTTATAGCAAACAGGCCGTCTACCAACGCATCTTGGATGGATTTATAGGCCTTACTTGCTAAAAACTTACAGCTTACTTACTTACTTAGCAGGCCTACGACCCATGTAGGGTCTGAGCCTGATATATCGCTGCCTTCCATCGTTGATGGTCCTGGGCACGGTGCTTCGGAAATGCTCCGGAAATGGATGCCGAATCCAGCGATCTCTGCCGGAGCTGCGGCAATGAGGAAGAGACCGGGACGATCCAACATCTGCTTTGCCACTACCCAGCTCTCCAGAATCGGCGCCTAGTTTCGCCGGGCCAAAGATTCTCTCTGTGAAGAATGTATGTATAATGCAGAAATATCGGATCTTCTAAAATTCATAAGGAGCACGGGGCGGTTTCAGCCATCACGTGACAGAATAGGTGGCCTCCGAGTGGAAGTGATGCTTTAACCATCACAATCCCCTTGACAAAACCTAATCTAACCTAACCTACAGCCACGACTGTATAAAGTTCAAAAATTGCCGGATGTCATTAACCAGGACCGTGCGAGTTAGAAAAAAGCGCGTTAAAAATGAACTCTTTTGGATTGAAAAAAAAATGTCTAATTTTTTGTTGTTGGCAAGCCAAACACCACCTCTCTCGAGTCACTGACAATGCTCAATAAGTACAATTGTCTAGGAAATCTCAAAATTCGCCGTTTGGAGTCAGCATAAAAATGTAGGTCCCCTGTCGTAAAAGAACAATTGCAAGCACAACACGAGGTAGAAGCTATACCCAAGTCCGACATGAACTGTAGCGCCACCCAAAGAACGAAGAAGTAATCTAAGTTATTGTCATTTCCATAAACTAAACAGATTCTGAAAATTTATTGGGGTCAATTTCAGACCACTCCCTTCGACCATTTAAGCAGGACAGAATAAGCTTCCGAATCACCCATTTATTTCGTGATTTCCCTACCGCTTCTATGAAATACGCTAGGCATGTGAATTGTTGTATCTTTATTCCCTTGAATCAACCATTGAGTCGAGCAATACATGTAGTCCTCCTCGTGACATTTTAACCTCAAGTATCTTAACTAAGTATCACACCTTCGTACATTCATATCTAAGCAGTAAAATCAAAGAAAAATGAAAAGCATGCTTAATTGTTTTACTGGTAGTTGCATTCAATGGCCTTTAGCAATGAAAATTTATCACAATCATGTATAATAAACATTTTGTAACAATTAGATTTTCTAAATTCGATAGAGCTCAGTTAACATTTGTGTACGAACAATCACATGTAATGATCAATGTAGTACTTCAGTTGAATCGGGCACATTTGTTTTAAATAAGGAATATACAAAGGCAAGCCTACCTCATCGCAAAGCGGCCTTGTAAAAATTAGTATTAAACCATTAACCACACAGATACACATCAAAAATTGAAATCAAAACACAAAATAAAACTATAATTAAATCAGCCCATGTGCCATTTGCGAAAATGAACAATGAATTCTAGAAATACAAAGCAAACACATAAACAATACGGACTTGTGCAACAATAAAAGGGAAAATGAATTTATACAGACATTTACAAAATCTTATGATAACGTCATATTACAATATGCATACGCATACATATTAACTAAATACCTAAAGTAACACATTTTATATCGGCTTGGTAGGGTTTTATTTAAAAAAAGAAGAAAACTTAATTAACAATGCAATCTGCATGCATTGCGAGATGAGACAAAACAACGGCATGTGTAACTGATCTTGTTTTGTTTCCTTTGCAAATGCAATAACGGTAAAGATTAGAATGCACTTAGTATGTAAGGATAATCTAATTACAAGTATTTATAGCGTACGCCTAATGGTTAACATAAAAAAAACATTTTGAACGTTTTTACTTTACACATAAAGAATAAAGTATCTGAAACGAATGTAAGTCAAACAAACGCATTTTGTAAAATATTGAAAAATAAATTTATAAAAAGAAAAAGACAATTGACTTTTGAAATTGGTAAGATTTGATTCTGAGATTCCAATGAAAACATGAACTTGCGGGAGAAAATGTTTGTCTACAGGGAAAATTTGTTAAACTTTCGATGATAATTCAACTTCTAGCGCATTCACATTTGACTCCCGAAAAGTGTTTCTACGAAATGAAAGGTAATTTTTGTAGATGCTTTGAAATGTGAGATAATGCCGAATTTCAGAATTTGTGTTTATATGACTTTCGCATGTGAAATAACTAGAATCCGACCGAAGGTCAGTTTTTCGGCCGAACTCGAAGCCGAACTTCGGATTTATGTTCACCTTCGGCCGAAGCCGAAGCCATAGTCGGTAGCGAACTACCAAGTGACAGCGATTTGGAACATATTTTGCAAGTTGTTTAAGCATCTTTTACTGAAATAGCTCTAAATTGGATTTTTAGCTGCTTTTTTTCGATGTTCTTTTTACCTGAAACCAGCACAACTAAATTACATGCTTTTATATATACCACAATAGTTAACCAACTTGCAAATGGAAAATCTTTTGATTTGAATGCTGTAAAAATCGCACTTTCAAAATACAAAATATCGGACAATAACAAAACAAAAAACACACCGTTCCTTGCAACTTATACTTTTACAGAAAACAGAAAATTCAACATTCGGCTTCTGCAAAATCTTCGGTTTTATTTGGCCGAAGCCGAATGTTTTGCCGAAGGTGAAATTTTTAGCCGAAGGTGGCCGAAGCCGAAGCCGAATGTTTGGTCGGACTCTAGAAATAACGTCGAGTATAGTTTGCGAAATAACGCCAAAAAGTTTGGTGAAACAAATAAACAAGTTCTATTTTACCGTAATGAGTTTTGTGGATTGCGACCAGACCTGATTTTATTTCAGTTACGTGTTGACTACAAGTGATGATGACGTGTAATGATGCCAAAATTGGGTGAATTAATTAATTTTAGTGTAAGAAACCTGCGACAATCTTAGGAAGAGAAGTGAACTTTTACATGTTTCAGAAGTAAAGCAAATTTACAAATTGAAATCAAAATTCGCAATATGATTAGCCCGCTCAAAGCAGTACTACATCAGAATACATATACATATACAGTCAGCGTCAAAAGAGAAAGAACAGTCAATAGCTGAAAGTTTCTCCTCTAAATTGAAATTGAAAATGACGATCTACGCCAGAAAATGGTGCATCAAATAAAAGATCTGAAATAATACTTTAAAACGAGCTATAATTAATTCATAATTTAATTCAAAAGAAAAAAGGGCATAAAACAAGCGTCAAAAGTGAGTGAACACCTACCTCTTAAAAGACATATTTTATAGAAAAAAAAATTGTACTTTGTATGCATTAACTACTGCTTCCTATTTTTCCATCTGCCGGTCTAAAAGTTCCTACTAATGTCTAACAACATCGAAACGTTATGTATTACAATCACTGGCACAACCATATGTACAGTCACTTTTGACTAATGTTTTTAGCACTTTTCTCTTCCACAGCACCATGTGTTGAACTTGAGCCTCAGCCGCAAGCATCTTCAGCTAGCCCAATATTTTGCTACCTGTATTCAGTTGCGCACTTCAATTTGGATGTAGTCCTTCTCTATTTGTTTGCATTTAAGGTGGGTATCCTCTGTTGTGTTGCACCATACTCTCGGAGTTGATGATTTTTCGGACGGAGCTAAGTTCTCCATAAACTCCCAGCCATCTTTAGCATTGGATCCGTCTGATCACACTAATGTCGCTGTACTGCCGGCATTGTGGTTAAAGATTCTCCTTAAATCGACATTAATGGAAATTTTTGTGATACAGATGTATCATGAAATGAACCTAAACCTTTAAGCCTGATAGTTGCAATAGCACACAATGCCACGGGGCCACATTTGTTTGTTTTTATTCTAAAACTAATATTGGCATTTGATTTGCAATATTTGCCCCAAACAGGAGAATTCTTCTCACCGAGAAACTACAAAAATATTTTTCACTATTCTCCGCAGAAGCTTTACCGAACTTCAGAACAACGAAAGTCGCCAAACCTTTCACTATAAAGACTCTAACTTGCAACGACATGATTCATGCAATCCAAAATATCATCAATCGTGCCTCACTCGTCACAAGAATTCGAGGCAACATCATAGGAACCGAACAAATCTACAGTTGCATTTATTTGAATTTGGATTCGTCGAAAGCGACTAAATTCATCGACTTGAAGCATATTACCGAACACTTGGCTGTAATCCGCATCCAAGGCGAATTTTCAAACATAAGCTTCATGTGTACACACGGCCCTATAGACAAGGCTGGCTACTTCATCAAAGAGCACTTCTACGTCCTCGTGGATGGTGTCTATGGAGTCTGTCCGGAGTACGAAGTTGAGAGCATACTGACGGACTTCAGTCTCTAAAGTGATAAGGAGAACATCTTTTTGCGGAGAGATCGGAAAGCACGGAAAGCACAACTACTTTCGACTCACGGACTTTGCGCCTCGAGACGGATTATGATAGTAAGTATCACGACATTTCCTCGCAAAAAAATCCACACAGCAAATCGAGCACATGAACAGCAGTGCCAGTGTCTTCAAATCCGAGCTACTTTGTTCGAGATTTCTCGAATCCTAGCCATTGTTCGAGATTGGCTTCTGAATTCACTGTTACATCAATTACTTACTGATTCGGCTGTTGCTATCAAAGATCTTGCGTAGACCCTTTAGTCTTCAAACGATCGCAAGGTCTAATGAGGAATTAGACAACCGTACAGAGTACAAGGAAAATTAGCACTTTCTATTTTTTTTATGTGAGAGTGGCCTGGAAATCTGGAAAGCATTGCCCCCGCGACCCCATTAGTGGAACATGCGGGTCACTGAAAATGAGATGAGATGAGAGACGTTGCGTATAATCAATTCAAATGCCAACCGTTGCATCAACGTCACATCGAATTGGCTTTGAAAACATTTGCCAGTTCATTAATCTTTCTGGTACACCTAACTGCAGCACTTCCTCAGTACCGATTGGTCATCCTCTGTGACAAAAGTGAAAAGGAAATTGAATTCGAAGAAAGTGGAGGATAAAAAACCGCGATTCAATAACATGCTCCACTTGACATAAGCAGACACTACCCGGTTGGATTTCATAAAAACCAGCTGCACGTCTCCAGGGCACTTAGTGTTTTCTTGCACTTCATCCCAAGACTATGACATAAGAACACAATCAGAATGGTATTTCTGAGGGAATCATATCTAGGCAAGATTTAACATTTTTCTCATTTCAGGGTACAAATCTGTTTGTTTACTTGTTTCTTTCTGCGTGGAGCTTAACTTGTGCCTACCAAGTAAACGAAAAGGAACCACTTCCACAAAGGGTGCCATTTCGACCAGGAGATCTCTTGAGAAGTCTCGATGAGTTAACCTCGGATGCACAAGTAATTTACTCGCCTATTGAACCCGCACCGCCGCCCACTAAAACAGCAGATCGGAGAGCCTACCACGAAGAGAGTCCATACGATCATATAGAACCCGAGTCGGAATATGACTACGACAAGGCGTACGAGGATTTCGTAAACAAATACTTCGCTCAGGGGGAGCACGACTTGGAATCTGACGACGAGGAAGAAAAATCATTGAGTGATGAGGATGCAGTCGCCTTCGACTCTCCAGACGAAGGTGACGAAGCCGATGATCCCGGACCAAAAAAGAAGAAATCAAATTCAAAAATATGTGAACGAGTTCAAATCGACGACCAAAACTGTGTCGTGTGCGAAGATCCCAGTTCCAATGAAAAATCAAAATCCTGTTCATATTCATCAGAACCGAAAGCCAAGAGCTACGGCTACAGCAGCGAAAAATCCAGAAAGCGATCAGGAGGCGATGAAGACGAAGAGGGTGATAATGATGAGGATGCAGAAGCGGCGAGATCACTAAAACGTGAAGCAACTCCGAGCAATGACAGAATTCAGCCAAGGAGAACAACTGTTGCATCACCTTCAGTTGGTCCATCGAATAATGCAAACGCTTCGAAGTGCTCCAGACGAAGGGAAGACGGAATGATTTGCTTCTACTGTGGGACACCGTCAAGTAACACACGTGAGTGCATAGCAGACAAAAACAGTCCGAAGAAGAGTCGCTTGGACGAGTCCACCAAGAAGGATTCGAAATCGAAGAAGATTTTCAAACGGATGGTAACCTACTCGTACAAGAGTGATGGGAAACCGAAGATCGAGCAGAAAACTTATGCAGCCCTTAAAGGTTATTGATTGCCCAAGATGTCTTGATTTATTTGGCACATCTATTGAGATTTTATATTCGATTTTGTAGAAAAAGTTTATAGTTTTTGAAGTACATACATACATCAATAAATCCCTTTCAATGGGATACAATACGTAAAGATCTCTTATTTTTATTTCTGATTTTTTACGCAAAGTCATACCAACTGCGACGTTTAGAACGGATACATGTCTCCGGACTGCGAATAAATGGAAAATCAATTAGGAAAACATCGCATTAAGTAAAAAGTTATAAGATATTATGCTCAAATCAGGATCGAATGCATCATGAGTCTTTCAGTGGAGGTTCATAATCTGATTTGGAATCCGAATTGCACCTTTGGAAATCCGGTAAGTATTAGTCTGATGGGACATCTCCTTCAAAAGCATCCGCTCCTCCAGTTTTTTCATCCGACATCAATTCTTGGATCATTGCATTCTCGTCTTTCTCTTTTTTCGTAAGACATTTTCCCAAATTTGCAAAACACAATTGCTGTTAGTTCGTAGATTTCTGCCACCGGAAAGATTACCTCTCACTGTTTGACACGACAGCAAATACACAAACTGAGTCCTTTACTGAAAACACTTACTCCGTTTTCTCCCGTTGGAATTTGCGGTGACACATTGGCATCATGCGGCTTCTCGGGATTTACTGCACACCTGGTGGCCGCGTGAGACCAATATGTCACCGTAATAAAACAACGGTAAAATGCAAGTATAAACACGCAAATAAATTTATCTAAAATCATTTTTCGATATTGAAGTGTCAATAAAAAAAAACCTGTGGCCTGTGGGGACAGTTTTTCGGATTATATGGTGGCACTCAACGTGTTGAATTAAGAATGGGAAAAAAATGGAATCGACTAAAAAGTTGTTTAAGTCAATGCCAAGACGTCTAGTCGTCGCTGTTTTGAAGTCGAAGGGAAGCAGACTAAGTACTAATTTTGAGTTGTTTAGTTTGTTTGTTTAGTGTACACTTCTTTTTGACGCGAAAAAATTAAGTATTTTTTGTTATTTTTTTATTACTGTATTATTTGTCAAACCGTTTCGTTTTTTATTAGAAAATAAATAACCTTTTCAAAACATCCAAAATTTCCAAAATCGGAGGTCAGGAAAACATTTTATTAGTCTTTTAATATGTCACCACATAGGTGTACACTTTCTTTTGAAGCTCACTGTACATATAGACCGTATTGAAAACAGGTGGAAAGACTGTCATGCACACCCTTAGATCGAGTTATTCAATTCAATGCAAACATATATTCACCTCCACTCGTATATCTAAGCACTTGTTCAAACATGTCTCACACTCCTAGCCATGCCCAAAAGTCTTTACAAATAAATGCTTAAAATGTTCAATTCAATAACAAAAGGTACTCTCTGCAAAAAGTAATTGTGCTCAATAACCTGACTTCTTAAACAGATTGAACCTTCCCTACTTGCACTTGAAATTCATCTCCGCTGCAAATGATGTCATTTCTATGAAATGTACGTGTGTAACGCAGAGACTCACATTATTTTTTGTGGTGTAAGAGAAAATGAAAATAATTGATTCCAGCATCAACAAGGTGAACTCGTCATACTAGCGATGTCCTCAGTTTTGCCCAAACCTCACTTCATACCTCACTGGTTTGTTCATGGCAGCGAAAAGAGCAATGTTTCACTAAAAAATATATGACGCTTGAAGTAACATCACTTACAGTTTATATCCAATGATTTTCTCAACCAACCTCCGTAGAGAATTGTTGATACATTCATAAGTTAGGTTAGGTTAGGGGGCTGCTAGTGGATTCACCAGCAGACTTAGACCATGTTGGTCCATTGTGATACCCACAGTCAGACTACTACCACTAATCGACCACTCCAGTGATAGTGCCGTTAATTTGATCCCAACGGCAAATGGTATTACCTTTGCTTTCACTGGGATTCGAACCTGGGACCCATCCAACCTAGGGCAGACACTTAACCAACCTGGTTTACACCATCCAACCTGTCTTTGCATTCACAGGAGCTCCACATCCTCAGCACCATCTGCACATCTGTCAACTGTTTTTTCTTCCTTCTTCTTGAGGCGTTACAGTCCGAGATGGACCTGACCCTCGACCAACAAGCCTCTCCAGCTAGCATGATATTTTGCTAGCTGCCTCCAATTGGACACGGGAAGTTCGTTGAGATCCTTCTCCAATTGCCTGCGCTGGCCTAGACACGGACGTCCTCTATCGCGATGTCCCACATGTTCAGAGTCAACCGTTTACTCCGAAATAAAAGCGCAACATTGTACAGAAACACATTCATATTTTATTTAATTTTATTTGAAGGACAAACCTTTTTGAGCCGAATTTGTAAAGAAAACAAAAACAGACAAATGAACCTTGAAACTAGAATATTACATGTAGTCTTGTTGAATTTGCTCTATTGTATAAACGCTTAATCGGATATAACAATTTATTTACTTCTCGATGGTTTTTGCTTAGTGTTGATTGGATGCACAGCATGCACAGTCGAAGCTGGTACGTGGCAGAGTCTGCAAAAGTCGATGAACATTTCTAGGAATGCTTATGGGCAGTATAAGATCCAGATCAGATAACATTCACTCAGTAAGTTGTTCACATCCTAAACTTGAGCAGTAGCAAAATGCACGTCACTTACATGCCGTGGCAGCTTGCATCAATTCTAACCTTGAATGCAAACTGAGATGTGTACTCACTTCTGGAATAAATGATTTATCTGTGATTGCTTTGTCATATTAAACGATTGGAGATCAATGGCGAATAAATTTAGTCAAATACGATGGTATAAAAACAAACATACGCGAAAGTTTACCTCCAAGACTTATACAAAAAAAAGGGCTTCTGAGCAGGAGCACCATATGGTTTATAAATTTGTCTTAGATGAATAACAAACGTCAACGAAAAATTCACTAAAAAAAACTCTCACTTTACATGCTAATTATACTCCACTCTAAGTACTACGCATTCTTAACACTAATTCTTGAAGCAATACTCTCGTGTCTAGGACTGTTTGCTGCAATTCCATTGGCTTTAGACTTTTGTGTTGCCTGTTTCTGATGACGCAATTCCTTTCGTTTCTCCCTGATTAATTGTTTAGTGGTTTCTGTATCAAGTTCTTCCCAACCGCCCGCATCCTCTTCAGTCCAATCCTCCAAATCAGCCTATCAAGCAAATTATCAAAGTGTGATCTTGATTCAGGCGAGAAAAGCATAATACTTACGTTCACAGCAATGGGGACATCAGTTGTTGCCTCCAATCTAGAGAAATTACTCTTATCTTGCACCTTATCTTGTCCCAGATAGACTTTCAATTGGGGTTTGATTTTCGGGGTCATTTCCTACAAAAGCGACATCATCAGAATTATACATAAATGTTCCTTTTGAAAGCTTACACTAAAGAAATCTGGTTCGGGTTCTTCATCTTTCGGTGTTGGCGGTTTGCCTATCTTCTGCCGGTACTGTTCAATATGTTCTTCAACTGTACGCGGACTATCGTCCCAGGAATTCCAATCTCGATCTTGACCCTAAATGAAAAGCCACTTGAATCTCTGATTGAATCATAATTTTGCCTCAGATAGTACCTGTCCATGAGATTTTCTTTGATAATTGTCGACGACTACGTTAACACACTGTAAGGGCTCTGAATCAGACATCGAGGGTTTTCGGCGCCGAGAAAAACAACACAACGCCCTTCTAAATATATTTATTATACCAAGGAAGAGGATTTTGATTTGATTGAACATTATAAAGGACTTTTGATTGATTGAAGGAAAGTAACTTTTGTTAGAGAGGAACTATAAAGGAAAACAACAAACTAAGTGAAAATTCGAGGAAAAACGATGGCAGAAAGTAATTATTGTTGTTTTCAAGTTTTCTTCAAATGACAGATGTCAGATGTGAGATAAGCAGATGATTTTGACATTTCCTGTTAAAGTTTGAGCAGACTCGTGAACAGGGTGATGCATACGATTTAAAAATAAAAATTTAAATAAAATAAAAAAGATGATCGTTTTTGTAGCTCTTACTAACTGTTATTAGAAATATGTTTTTGTATGTTATTGATAAAAAAAGTAAATAAATAAGTCCATAAAAATGAAATAAACACTGTCTTTTAAATTTAACCCATTTTATTTCAAAAAATGTGTGCTTAATTTACATAAATTCCATTGGTCATTATTTTAAGTTCTTGTATTTTAGTGTCACGTTTTCTTCGGCATCTTAGGTAGAAGATTTCAATTAGCCATGGTATCGCGCATAAGGCCATGAAAAAGTTCAATACGTGGAAAGTTAACACGTAGTCTTTGGTCTTGTCCCGCAAGTAACCTACGATCGGGCCAATCGCAAATGTAATGTTGCCCTGAAGGAACATAAAAAGTCCATAGCCAGAAGCAAATCTATAAAAAGCACGTTGTTTTTCAGAGCTCATTTAAACATAAAGAAGTAATTGAATACAACCTTTCTTTTGGTAGGAATTCGGCAAAGACCAAGGGCAGAGTAACATGTATCCAGGTTCTTAAGAATCCCATAATAGCAGTGACTATGGCCATTTTGAAGTAGTCGAATACTTCTAAGAAAGCTGTAAGGAAAGAAAAATGTAATGAATTCATAATTTGTATGTTAGGTTAGGTTAGGGGTTGGTGACGAAGCCGCACTTAGACCAGTTTTGGACCATGGAGTCGTCTTCAATGTCTTTATTAAGGCAGTAAGATTCAGATTCATGTGCAAATTTAACAAGAAAATGTGAAAGGAAAGCGACATCATTTTGTGTTTCGATGACCCTAAGAGTTGTCTTAGGGTTTTCCATATAGTTTTGGCCAGAACCGAGCAAAAACGAAGCAGGTGCTCCAAAGTTTCGCTAACTACTGACTCTTCGCAGTTTCTACATATGACGGCGGCTAAGTTTATGAACATGTAAGACTACAAGTAGTAGTAAATGAGGACAAGACCAAGTATTTGGTGTCAACAATGAAAGAATTATCGGTCCACCGCCTAGGACTAAACGTCACTTTTGGCAGCAATAACTTCGAGGTGGTTAAGGAGTTTACATACCTCGGAGTAAATATCAACTCCACGAATGACACCCTAGTGGAGATTCAACGAAGACTTACCCTAGGAAACCACTGCTCCTTCGGTTTGTCAAAACAAATTTGTTCAAAACTCCTAACTCGAAAGACAAAATGCATGCTCTACAAAACGCAAATTCTGCCAGTTCTACTATATGGAGCCGAGTGTTAGACGATAAGCAGGAAAGCAGAGCACATTTTGGGTACTTTTGAGAGAAAAATTCTTCGTCGAATTTTTGGTCCCGTATGCGAGGAGGGCGAATGGAGGAGAAGATACATCCGCGAACTCTATGAACTGTACAGATGTGGATGTGGTCCAAAAAGCCAAAAAACGACAACTACCCTGGCTCCGCCAAATCGAGCGAATGGATCATAATGATCCCGCAAAGAGGATCTTCGAATCACAGTCCACATGTTCGAGAAGAAAAGGAAGACCAAACCTCCGTTTCAAGGACCAAGCTATCGCGGATGCCAAAGCGCTTGGTCTGGATAACTGGAAGCAGCCGTATCTCAGGCAGAGACCCTTCCCGGGTCGGGAGCCCGCTAAGTAAGTAAGTAAGTAAATAAGCCTACGAGACATTGGGCTATATCAACCAACGCGCTGCAATGTACTCTGTGTATAACATCCACAAAACCAAACATTGATGTCTGTGACTTAAGTGACTAACCAGTCTTGCGTTTAAGGACATATTGCATAGAGAATCACAATGAAGTCTTCGTCTTTAATGAAGTGCGTAGCATTCTGCATTCACATCTGTAGTCTATGTTGCACTTTCTGCAATGAGAGAAATAACAACACTTTCTCTATAAATAACGAAGCCCCCTAACTCAAACATTAAATTAAACTCATTCGCACTAAACATGTCAAGAGGAACTTGTATTTTTTGCGATAAACAACAGAAGAGCGGAAAACTACTTATGTCATCGAGAGCAGGTGTAAACAATCGCTATCTCATGGCTAACAGATAATCCTGACTTGATTTACAACACCGCCACCACGTTCACAGAGTCGTTACAAAGCGGATAACATCAGACCTGTGATACGTTAGATTTCTTTGGGAATCTGCTCTGATTTAAGAGGGAAATATAATCTTTGGCTTACATGGCACACGAATGAGAAGTAATGAGGAAGAAGCAAGATGACATACGGATGGATTTACTTGAACTTGAACTTACCAAATCTTGAAATGACAGTAAAGAAGGCCCCAGCAAGGTACACATGACGCGACGATACTGTGACGAAAATGGCGCTCAGTGCCAGGACTATGCGCGAGCCAAGATCCGCTGCAGCTCCGATGGCAATGATTGTCGCCGTGTCCGCCTAAGGAATAGACTTTGAACACTCATATTCTCACAAATGGCAATCAGTCTTACCTTGGTGTAGTTCAGTTCAAACAGATACATCGGCTGTAAAGTGAAGAATGCCACGTCGGAGTATAAGGCGAACGAAATGCCCAGGACGATGTTCAAGTAGATTGGGTCCTTAAGCAGCGTCAAGTCCAAGAAATCAACAACCGACTTCCAGCAAGAGATCTTCTTTGAATGCTCCTGCATCTCCACCGAGGCGTCACTTACCACAATCGCTCCAGTCCAGTTGCCCAGACTAGCAATGCTCGCTGCTCTGCTGGACAGATCCGCATTCAGACGGGGAACGTTGACAGAACTCCGTGAACTGCTAAGAACAGATTCCAACAGTGGCTCCAGTCGATGATTTTCCGCATTCTCTGCATTTGCAGCAACGTCCTCCTCCTCCACTTCGACAACTTTCATGTGCCACTCGACGGGTTGCATAATCATCATTCCCAGGATGGCGTGCCCATTGATGGCGGCAAGAATGAGGAGACACCCTCTAAATCCGTACCACTCATTCAACTTTTGCACCACCACCGGATACATCATGGTTCCTACTCCGATGAGCGTCTGGGCGAAGCTCATCATCATCACGCGCTTCTTCACGAAGTAGTTGTTGAACGTTGTGTACGAGGTGGGAACTATGAGGCCAAATGCAAAGCCCTGTATCAAGCTGAATGCCACCAACAGTTCCCAAGTGGACTTCACGTAGATTTGCAGCACGGATCCAATGAAGTAGAGAATGCCTCCCAGCAACCCCACCGATCGTAGGGAATACTTTTTGTACAGAATACTCGTGCAAAGTCCCGAGAAACTGAACGCGCTAAAGAAGGCACTTGTTATAACGGCTACGGCACTGGTTTCGGCCCCAATGCTCTTCAGGAAGTCGCCGAAGATCAAGCCAAATGAGGGGATGCCTCCCAAACCTGTAATCTGCAAGAGTCACTCATGAGTTTTCCAATCAAACGCTGGTCCGAATTCACTTACAAACGGCATAGCCATTCCAAAGCACACAAGGATACCCCACCCGCCATCTGGAGCTTCCAACCTTTTAGTCTTCATCCTGTTCCAGAGGTTCTCAACGAAAGACTTATTTTAAGCACTGACTTCCATCAACTGGATGAGAATCAGCTCATGCGGTGCATACAAAAGATACATAAGCAGATAAGAGATTTTCTTTTATTGCCGTTGGCCTTTGTGGCGACTTGTATCTCTCATCGTGGTGATGATGAGTTAAGCTCTGAAGCTTTGCAATATCTTCAACAGTAGCTATTTTATGGCTGTGACGTGTATGACCGTAGACTACTTCTGCCATAGAAATCGAGAGCATCGGATAAGGAGAACGACGAGTAAACATTTTCATTCAGAAGCGAGATTTTGCCTGTTAATACGAGTATGCGAAGCTATTTCTGCCACTTATGCTGTGAGCCAGAAATGAAAAGGACACATGCGATTAAGTTCACAGACTGTTTCTTTAGTTAAATGAAAAGGAGCATTTCATTTCACGGCAAGAAAGACAACGTAATCAAAATAAGCACCAGTGAATGATATTTAAACCGCCAGAACAAACTTCCTCTTCTTCTTCAAGAGGATTTCTTACTTATTTAAGGTGGCACTACAGTCCGGGGTGGACCTGGGCCTCAACCAACAAGCGTCTTCAGCCAGCTGCCTCCAGTTTCGCACGCACAGTTGGTTGACGTCCCTTTCCACTTGCGTGCGCCACCTGAGTCGCGGTCTTCCTTTACTGCGCCGTCCCTCGGGGGTGGTTTCGAAGACTTCAAGAGGCGTTACTGTCAAAAGTGGACTTGAAACTAACTTCTAAAATAACCAATCGTGTTTTTCGTGCTATTGTTTCCTCGCGAATAGGGACGACGTACAGTTGTATGCCGACATTCATGGTGAGAAGTGTCAGTTATACTCTCTGAGCATTTTCAGTGATTTGAGAGAGGTGGTTCCTTGAAAGTGCAAGCTGTTGTATCCGAGATCGACTCATGGAACTTCAGCATAAGAGTCGAAGCACTTATCCGCTACGTTAAGGCGGCCGTAACTCTTGAACATCAAAGACGGAAAGAAGTTGCAAACTTATGCGTTTTTTTCGAGTAAAGGGCCAACCACAATGGCAAAAAAAAACGACTGGATTGCGCAGTTGGTCAAGTGCCTGGCAAGTTAGTCAGTCCCAGATTCGAATCCCAGTGAAATCGAGTCTGATTCAGTCACCATTTGCCGTTGGGATCAAATTAGCGGAACTGGAGTAGGTTGCTACCTGGTAGTACAATGGACTCAGTTTTGAGTCTGAGTGCTCCAGTAGTGTTTCAAAAATACTCCGAAAAGAAAAAAAAATAATGGCCATACAAAAAAGAAGTCAAATGTCATAAACCAAACGAAAAGTAATTTCGAAAAGTTAATTTCACCATAACAACAGTACCCATAATTGCTTGTAGAGAGAATTCAGTCCAAGGAGAATTCAGCTGTCAACTGACATTTGCATACGTAGAGAGCGATTCATTTTTCATTTCGACGCTGAGCATTCCAGGCGAAAGGAGGCGTTGCATTGAAAATCAAGAAAAAAAAAATTATCAAAAATCAAGAATTTTGAAAGGAAAAAATAAAAATTTAATGGAAATGGATGCGGAGCTGTCGCGGATTCCGAGTGACGACTCCGAAAATGGCAGCGACGAAATCTCGAAGAAGAAAAGACGCAAAATTTTGAAGTCACAGCCGAAGAGGCAGCAAAGTCAAACAAAGCTGCCGGACAATTCCGGCAAGAAAAATGATGAAGAAGAAGCCTCGTACAGCGGCAGCGGAAACCTGTACGGGGAACTGGCTTCTTCCAAGGCCGCAGATCAAGCCGAAGATGAATTGGCCAGGAAAATTAAGGAGAAGGACGAGCTGGAGGAATTAATAAAAGCCCTCCAGCTGAAGTTAGAAAAAAGAAAAAAAGAACAGAAAAAACAACAAAATTTGCCACAAACGCAACAAAGTGAGCAGCAACCCCAAGAGCAGCATCAACAGCAAACCAAGCGGCAGCAGCAAAACAAACAGCAGCAGCAACCCAAGCAGCAGCAGCAACAACAACAACATTATCAGCAGCAGCAACAACAGAAACACCATCAGCAGCAGCAACTAAACCAGCAGCAGCTACCCAACCAGCAGCAGCAACAACAACAACAACACCATCAGCAGCAGCAACCCAACCAGCAGCAGCAACAACAGCAACACCATCAGCAGCAGCAACAAAAGAAGGACAAGAAGGTTAAACTGCCTCCAATAAACATTACGGGAATGGACGCCGAAGACACCATTCAGGTATGTAAGTTGGCCATAAGGGACAACTTTTTTATTAAAAATAAAGGCTTTCGCAGGCAGGCCATCCACTGCTCATCAGTGGATGGCTTCAAGCTTGTGAAAGAGAAGATGGCGTCAGCTGGGGCTGACTTCTATTCATATACTCCCAGGGGAGAAAAGGTTCAGACCGTTCTCCTCAAGGGATTGAGAGTCTCTGCCGAGCCGGAGGACATATTGAAATCGTTGCGACAAGCGAGCGTCGCCAACGTAGAGTTTTTGGGAGTCAAGCGCTTCTCCACTGTCCGGTCCAGGATGGAACCGGCACGTTTGCTTCCCCTTTTCTTGGTCCAGGTGACACCAGAGAGCAGGCTTGAGAGTCTAAGGAACATAAAGTTCCTTGACTTTCAGGCCGTCTCTTGGGAGAGGTTGAGGAGGAGTAAGCAGATGCTTCTCTGTGCAAGATGCCAGAGATTCGGGCACGCTGCAGGAAACTGCAACATGCCGACTCGGTGCAGTAAATGCGCAGAGGCGCATCTGTCTGCGCAGTGTCCTCTGGGTGAGGGAAAGGTCGAGGACAGATCTCGGCTGAAGTGCATCCATTGTGGTGCCAATGGACATCCTTCCAGCTATCGGGGTTGTCCAAAGGTCAAGGAAATGACAAAAAATGCAAAAGAAAAACAAATGCAAAAGAAAACAAAAGTGGCGGATTCAAGGCCGATGCCAAGAATTCTTGCCACTCCTGTTACGCCGGTTGTCTCCTACGCCCAGATGGCGTCTGGTAGACGACAGGCACAACAGACAGCGCCAAAGGTAGCCCAGGCTACAGTAGAGGCTCCAAATGTAGGTTTCGCGGAGCTGTTGTCAATGATGGCCTCAATGCAGGCCCAGATGGCACAGTTCCAAAAAGACCTTGCGCGGATGGACCAAGTCCTTTCGTCGAGACCCGCTGGGTCAAGTGCGTATCCAATATAATGGATACGCCGGCTGCTGGAGACCTTTCGATCCTGGCGGTGAATGCGAATTCACTCGTCAGGATCGAAAGAAGGTTGACTTTACTCAACTTGTTGGAGACCCATAAGCCTGACGTGTTGATGGTTAGCGAAACTAAGCTAAACCGGAAGCACATTCTCAGGTACAAAGATTATACCGTTATTCGAAGGGACCGCCCCCACTCCACACAAGGGGGTGGGGTCGCTCTCTTCATTAAAAAAGGTATACGACACAAAATCGTGTATTGCGGCGAATTGCGAACTTTCGGTGTACTGGAAGCGTGTATTGCGTGCATTTCTCTCCAAGGTGGAAGGAAATTGTACGTGGTCGCGGTCTATGCGCCAGACGCACCTCGGGCCACAGGTTTCATATCGGAGCTCGAGACTCTCTTTAGAAAACTTCGTCTTTGCTTGGAAGAAAACAATTTTATCATAGCCGGCGATTTGAACGCGAAGCATGAGGAATGGGGTAATTCTGTGCCAAATCAAAGGGGAAACTCCCTCCTTGACTGGTGGACGCAGCACTCTATTGAGTTCAAGCTGAATTTGCTTGCAACCGATAGACCATCGTTTCCCAGAAGTGGGTCTTATTTGGATCTAATGCTCATTGACAGACGACTGACGTTACGCGATGTGGACAATGACACAAGGAACTGCTTAACAACGGTGGAGTACGACAGTGATCACTGTGGACTTGCCGCGGTTATTCAGTTCCCGAACGAGCTGGTCGAACTGGAGCAATTCGTGGAGACGTACCCTTACAATTATCGTAAGGCTCGTTGGCCGCGTTTCTCTAGGGCCTTATCCAGAGAACTACGTTCGAGTGACATCACTCCACCCGCTAACAGAAACCTGACGAACGAAGAGGTTGACAGGTACCTCGTACGAGTGGACAATACAATAAAACGCACCATGGACACGACGCTTCCAAAAGTTGCACCGACCACAGATGGCGACATCTATCGGAACGCTACTATCGACGCACTGCAAGTGAACAAAAGCAGACTGCTGTCGCGACTTAAGACACTTTACAGACGTTTTACGGACAGAGACGACCAGGAACTAAGGTCGCTCAAGTCGCAGATCAAAAACCTCCAGAAGTTAATTCAGATGAACTACCGAATCGCAGTCAATTCGTATTGGGGAGACAGGATTCGGGCTGTTCGTTCCAACGGTCCTGGTATGTTTCCCCAAATCAACCGAATTTTCCGAAGGAGGGATCACAATGACTTGGAGGCTATTCGACTTGACAGAACGACTTACAACGCAAACCTACTGACGTCAGTTGGCATAGATCCAGATGGGGCCGTGCTAGACAATGACTTCTTGATTGTTGAGGATCCTCAGGAGAAGGTTGAAGCAATAGGAGCAGTTTTTCAGGAAGTGTACACGGTCAACGAGTCTCGTTGTCCTAACCACGACTTGGAGAACAGAGCCTTGCTTAACCATTTCTATCTACGAAATGAAATACAACAATGGCGTTCTGAGAATCCTGGTTTCACCAGGTTCAATGACGAAAATATGGCAAATAATGCCGTCGCCTATGGTGGATCTGATTCCATCCTCATTTCGAGGGAGAATCTCAAGGGCATCTTCAACAGTCTTAGGAACAAAAAGTCGACGGGAATAGATGGCATACCGAATATTGTGCTGCGTCATCTCCCCGATGAGGCGGTAGAGATATACACAATCCTATTCAACAATGCACTGAGTAATGCATATTATCCAGAGCATTGGAAGACGGCGGTAGTGAAACCCCTCCCCAAAAGGGACAAAGATTCCTCTCTTCCGAAAAATCTTCGGTCGATTAGTCTCCTTCCATGCATAAGCAAAGTTTTCGAGAAGATTGTCAATAGAGTTCTGGTACAGTGGGCTGAGGACAGAAAAATAATACCGAATAACCAATTTGGATTTAGGGCGGGGCATGATACTGTACATGCCGCGTCAAAATTGGTGTCGGACATTCAATGGAACAAAGCAAAAACCCAGTGCACCGGGGCCTGCCTCGTTGACTTGGAAAAGGCATTCGACACCGTATGGTTAGAAGGCCTCTTCCTTAAGTTGACGAGTATGGGTATAAGCAAATCGCTGCTTTACACGACTTATAACATGGTAACAGGTAGAAGTTTTGTTGTTAAAAGTGGCAACATGACTTCTACCAAAGTTTTCCACATAAAAAATGGGCTCCAGCAGGGTGCAGTTAATTCACCAATCCTCTTCACTATTTTCACCAGTGAACTGATTGGCTCCATGCAGAACTTGATTGCATACGCCGATGACTTGGTGGCGTACAGGACAGCGCAGAAGGTTGAGACTATCAACATCCTCCTGCAACGTGACTTCGACAAAATTCAGCGATTTTGCGACGACTGGAAGTTAAAAATCAACTACCAGAAGTGTGAAACCATCCTTTTCCGAACTCCGTTATACAAGGCCTCAAGGGACACGAAAAAAAACTGGCGCAAGTTCGGCATAGTTAACCCGCGGGGGGAGCCGTTAGCAGTGAAAAGTGTAGTAAGGTATCTGGGCATTTGGCTGGATCAGTATCTATATTTCGACAGACATATAGCTACTGCTCTGACGAAAGCCAGAAAAGCCTTTGCTGTGGCAAGAGGGTTGTTTTATAGCAGCCAACTTGATACCAGGGTGAAGGTGATCTGCTACATGGCCCTCATCCGGCCAGTCATGGCGTACGGTTGTCCAGTGTGGTTTAACGTGAGTCCTTCCCAGATGGAAAAGATGAGGCTGTTCGAGAGGCAATGTCTCCGGGCTTGTCTCAAGAAGTACAGAACCCCAGAATCTGAGTACAAAAAATTCTATTCCAACGAGTTCTTGTATAACGAAGCAAACGTTAACAGGGTGGATAATTTTATTATTAAGCTGATTCGAAGGCACGTTGCACGAGCCATGACCTCGGAAAACGAGCTTATATTTGGAGCCTACTACCACAATGAAGCATATCATGAGAACGCTCGCCGGAGTGGATTCATTCCACCGGAAGCGTTCTTGTACCTTGACCGGATTGGCTTAATCCAGGATGCGGAGGGATGTCCATTAATCTACCACGTGGTGCGAAGGACAGTGGATAGGCGACTCCTCTACGCGAGCGATGTTGCAAGCGTTAGTCCGGATGATCTCCGGTTCAGCAGATCCATCTCTGTTCGCGACAGAACGGATTGTGAAAAGCTTCGGGGGTTCTATTGGTGGTTGCAGCCCCATCAGACGCCCCAGTTTTTGTCAGTTTAAACAGCAAATTGTTGGTCCCTTACGGCCAAATTACATTTAGGTTAGGGTATTAGATTAGGGTAATTTTAAGAAAAAAAAAAAAAAAATATAAAAAGAAAAAAAAAAAAATAAATCAAAAAAATATACAAAAAATAGTAAAAACAAAAAAAAAATTTAGATAGGTTTAGGTAAGTTTAAGTTAGTGTTAAGTTAGGTTAAGAATATAAATAGAAAAAATTTTAGATTACTAAGTTTTTAATTTGGATTTCGAAGCGTTAATACGCGAACCATGCAGACACAAGCGTCTGCACCTAGCCTCTATTAACGAACTCCTACTCTCACCTCCCCGTGGTGAAATCCGGGAGCCGAGTACCCTCGACAGAAGATGGGGTAACCAACCCTCGTGGGACGTCTGGGCGGCTGCAAACGAGAGAGGGGGGAGTGTGAGTCTACCAGGGCTCATCACTCTTTTTAGGATGGCGGCGGAGGAGCTGGTCAACTGATTGGCCAACGGCGGCATCCACAACTCCAGTCAGCAGGAGCTACCTGGTTTCCATGGTAAGGTCGGGACCTTGGAATAGAGATGGCGGCGGATGAGCCCTTTTAGGGCCAACGGCGGCGCTCACAGCCTGCAAGAGGCTACCGACACCGGATCCCTCCGGACCCCTTTGTCCGGGGGCTAAACAAATGGACCTGTCCTCCCAGTTGGAGGTTGTGCGTGGGGTTAACTTCCTCACCACGTAAAAAAGTAAGGAGTTGAGAAGCAACAATATGCCTCGGATACGGACGGATTTACTGTTGACGACCCCAGCAAACGGAATAAGGACAATGAATTTCGGTTCTGCACGTGGAATGTGAGGTCCCTGAACAGACCACGTGCAGCCGATGAACTCGCGGAGGCCCTAGACTGCTATAAAGCAGACGTTACCGCAATCCAGGAAGTGCGATGGGATGGGCCGGGCAAAAAGAGGATGAAAAACTGCGATATCTACTACGGCGACTGTTACAGAGAGCGAAGGCAGCGATTATTTGGATGTGGATTTGTTGTTCGAGGCAGACTTAGGCAAAAAGTCTTAAGCTTTAAGTACATAAGCGAGCGCCTCATAACAATCCGCATCAAGGCTAAATTCGGCAACATCAGCCTAATCTGCGCCCACGCCCCAACGGAGGACAAAGATGACGATAGCAAGGATGACTTCTATGATCTCCTAGAAAGAACGTACGATCAATGCCCCAGCTACGACACCAAGATCGTTCTAGGAGATTTTAACGCTAAGCTGGGTAAAGAGGACATCTTTGCTAGAGTCATCGGTAAACACAGCCTGCACGACACCACGTCCGAAAACGGACTCAGGCTGGTGGACCTCTCTGTAGCTAGCACGCGGTTCCCACACCTCAACATCCATAAAGGGACCTGGCGGTCCCCTGATCATTCAACCGTCAACCAGATTGATCACGTTGCGATCGACGTCAGACACTCCTCCAGTATTCTTGATGTCCGAACGTTCCGAGGCGCCAACATCGACTCGGACCATTTCCTTGTTGTAGCCAAGGTAAGGACACGGATATCGAGAGAAGAACGGAGTCGAGGAAGCCAACTACGGTTTGACGTCGAAAAGCTACAATCGCAACAGACTGCCAGGAACTTTGCCGATCGAGTCTCCCTGAAACTCTCCGAAAGTTCGACGCCGCCTGCACTAACAATAGACGAAGAATGGAAACGTTGTCAAAGAGCCATCAGAGAAGCCGCTACTGATGTGCTGGGTTTTAAAACACCACCTAGGAAAAACCCCTGGTTTGACAACGAGTGCAGGCAGGCACATGCAGCAAAGCAAGAAGCCTACCGGGCAACGCTGCATCGAACCACGAGAGCTGTTCGTGAGCTCTACGAACAGAGAAGAAGGGAAGAGAACCGGCTTCTCAGGAAGAAAAAGAAAGAGCACGAGAAGCGCGCGATCGAGGAGATGGAGAGGTGTTATGGCAGGAATGATGTCCGAAAGTTTTACCAAAGGGTAAAACTTTTATCGAATGGATATAAAGTTCGGACAGAAGCTTGCCGGGACGAAAATGGACAGCTAGTAGTAGATTCGCAGTCGATACTGAGAATTTGGAAAAATCATTTCTGCACACTGTTGAACGGCGATGAGGACACAAATACCGCTGTCAGGCAGAATGTTCCACTCAACACAACGGACGATGATAGAAGAGAATACCGTCCCCCCGACCTAGACGAAGTCAAGATAGCGATATCGAGACTGAAGTCTAATAAAGCTGCTGGTGCAGATAGTCTGCCCGCCGAAATGTTTAAAGCAGCTGGAGGTGATCTGGTAGGGCGCATGCACCAGCTCATCTGTAAGATATGGTCGGAGGAAAGCATGCCCGATGAGTGGAATCTCAGTATCGTTTGCCCGATCCACAAGAAAGGAGACCCCTTTGACTGCGCCAACTATCGAGGGATAAGTCTCCTTAACATCGCCTACAAAATCTTCTCTGCCGTTTTGTGTGAACGCCTGAAACCATTCGTGAACAAACTGATAGGTCCTTATCAGTGTGGTTTCAGGCCCGGGAAGTCCACCATCGATCAAATCTTCACACTGCGGCAGATCCTGGAGAAGACCCAAGAAATGCAAATTGACACACACCATCTATTTGTCGATTTCAAGGCCGCATATGACAGCGTGTATAGAGACGAGCTATACAGCGCCATGTCTAGTTTTGACATTCCTGCTAAACTCGTCAGACTGAGCAGGATGACGATGGAGAACTCTCGCTGCTCCATCAAGGTCGGTAACGAACTCACCGAGACCTTTAATGTCAAAAAAGGTTTTAGACAAGGCGACGCGCTGTCATGTGATTTCTTTAACATCGTTCTTGAGAAGATCGTGCAAAACTCACTGGCCAACACAAGAGGCACGATCTTCCAAAAGTCCGTTCAACTGCTAGCTTATGCGGATGACATTGACGTGATTGGGAGAACACAGCGAGCCGTCAATGATGCGTTTGCTGGCATTGAAACGGAAGCGGCTAAAATGGGTCTGGCGGTAAACGAGGGCAAAACAAAGTATATGCTGTCATCGAGAAAGGACGCACAACATCGACGACTTGGCCAGAACGTCACCATAGGCAGCTATAACTTTGAGGTAGTAAAGGACTTCGTCTACCTTGGCTCCGCGGTTAACAGTACAAACAACATCAGTACCGAGATCAAACGCAGAATTACTCTTGCCAACCGCTGTTTTTATGGGCTCAAAAGGCAATTGAGTAGTAGAGCCCTCTCTCGGAAGACCAAGTTGACTTTGTATAAGACCTTGATCATCCCAGTCCTGCTTTACGGTGCAGAGGCATGGACAATATCCCAAGCGGATGAACAGTCTCTTGGTCTTTTCGAGAGAAAAGTTCTGCGCGCGATCTTTGGTCCTGTTTGCGTTGATGGCATTTGGAGGAGAAGATTCAACCACGAACTGTATGGGCTGTACAGCGACATGAGTCTAGCCAGGCGTCTACGGATCCAACGCCTAAGATGGCTAGGTCATGTAGAGTGTATGGACAACTTAGCTCCGGCCCGAAGAGTCTTCGACTCTGAGCCTGTGGGACAACGCAACAGAGGACGTCCACGAACAAGGTGGCGCACACAAGTCGAGGGGGACCTCTGCCGGCTTGGTGTGCGAAACTGGAGACAGCTGGCGAAAGATCGTGCTGGCTGGAGAGGCATGTTGAGTGAGGCCCAGGTCCACCTCGGACTGTAGCGCCCTAAGAAGAAGAAGAAGTTTTTAATTAATCTTTCTTAGCATAAGTATTTTTTTTAGTATTATTTAAAAATATATCTAAAATAAACAAAAAGAAGCCGAAAGGCAAAGTAAATTGTAAATTTATAGATAAACTTAGAGTGCCCGCATAGGGCCAGTAAGATAGTATAAGAATCCCGTTTTGTATATCTAGTTTAAGTATTTTTTCTAGAATGTAAGATTTTTTTTAAAGACAAAAATAAAAAAATGCGTTAAAACTAAAAAAAAAAAAAAAACTAAAGAGCGATTCATTTCTCTCTCGCGTAAGTAGGAAAAAGTGACCGAACAGGCCGAAACTGATCGAAGTAGTTACTATGGTCGCATTGTATAATTTTTGTGTATTCGTTTGATTACTTCAGTTTTCTTAAGTTTCCGTACGACAGAGTTGTAAAAGAATGCATTCATTTTGGAATGCACTCTTAGAATTTGAAGTCAGTTTCAGTTTTTTATCAATGCAATCAAAACTAAAAAAGACTGGGATTTAACAAATTTGAAGTCACCATTCTTTTGAAATCATTGACTGGTGCATTCAATATTTAACAATCATAGAATTGAAATCATTGATGGAAGTCAAAGATTTCAATAGAACTTGTTTGAATTCATTTAAAGTCTGTGGGTTCTCATCACATTATAACCAAATAATTATACAGACAGAAGTGGAAAAAATGACCACAGCCGAGACTTCTCATTAATCATTGCAATGTTGAGCCATCGTAAATATGCTTTCAATTTATTTGTCTAAGTAAACATAATAATTAAATAATAACTCAACTTAATCAAAAAAATAAAATAATATTCTAGGAATTAAACATTTTAAATTTATTCAATGTTATTAACTTTTAATAACGCCAACCGTTCAACATTTTCATCTGAAAGTGCGCCTCGCCTGGGGGTGTTGATTAAACTTGCAAAAGAAAACAATCTTTCCACGGCGGCTGACGAAGGTCATGGTCTGTTATATTTAAGAGCTTTTCTTTTAATCTCGGGTAACGATCCAACATTTTGAAGTTGTTGCAGGATCGGCCAGATATGCATATAACTCATCAGATTCTGTGGTATCAAAATTATTAGAGTTTTCTAATAATTAAATACAAAATATACAAAATATTATGCATAACAATATTAATATATTCTTTAAATTGTATAAAAATATATTCATACCCGTAAGTGAAAAGTCAAAAAAAGAAAGTTCAGTACCAACTAAAGCCAAATGAATTCAAATTATTTACGTTGAATTCATAGACTTCAAAAGAGTTTATGTGAATTCATTGCTGAATTCAACTAACATACAGTGAATTCACTACGAGTATTACTTTTCAAAAGAATGCAATAATTTTTCTTGATTCAAAGATTGTAAAAAATTGAATGCATTAGTCACTGAGTTCCAAAGAATGGGAACTTATAGTTTTATTTAATTGCAATCATTTTTACCGAAAAGACTTCAACTCATTCTGGATGAATGCAATAGAATTACAATCTCTAAAGATTTAATTATTTTACAACTCTGCTGTTTAATTCTTTTACAACTCTGCTGTTACTCGGCCATTATAGTTGGCACCAATTAGTTAACACGCCATTTTCGACCAATTATGGGTATCATTAACGCTTCATTTCAAATAAAGATCCAGAGCTGAATTCACTGAATTCAAATGGACGATGGATATTAATACTTAAAATAGGAATCGTTAACGTCTTCCTCCTCCTTGGACATGGACGTTTTCTGTAATCGCCTGTGTTTTTTAGATATTTTTTATTATAGAAGCATATCGGTGTGAAGTCTTATCAACTCGCTCACGCGACTACAGTTCATCCCTTAATCACCGCTGAAGTGCATAAATAAAACGGGTGTTGGCAGGTGGTAAGTTTATCTTATCTTGCAGTTCGCAGTAACTTCTTTGCTTACTAATTCTATTTTAGGTGGCTGATGTTTGGGAGTCGAGATTGGCAGCGCTATCAGAGGAATTTATTGTGTTGAATAGAAAGGGTTTAGGTATGATTCGCATTTAAGTTTTGATGTCCTTCCATCAAAATCATTTACCTACCTTATGTATCCTTCGTCCGATACCAACATTTCGCTGTTGTGAAAATTATACTGTTTTTGTGTTAATTTCGTTGCCTCGGTTAAGATTTGATCTTGATCTGGGATAGGTGAGATTAGTTTTAAGTGGCGGACAGATCCTAATATAGACGAGCGGATTTCCATTGTATTATCATAGCTCTCTGATTATTTTATATGTATCTGCTACTGAAAGAATGATCTTAGAATGTGTGCAAAATTTTATTAGATTAACATATTGATGTTTGTCACTGTCAAAGAAGTATTTATGTAGCACGTTTTTTTCTGCTTTCTTTTTTGCCAATTTTGAACATGATCATATAAGATGCTCCAATGTTTTGATCTCCTCCGATACGATAAGTTCCTGCATGTTATGGATTGCCCAGGAAGGCAGTGTCCTCTGACAATACCGATCATAATATTACAATCCACTTGGGATGGCGAAGAAATACATTTCGCTTTTATGCTACTGCAGTTGGGCCAAAATAGCTTGGATATGTTTCAGGAAGTAATCATTTTCCATTTATTGTTGGCTGCTCTTTGCAGTTCAGAATCGAATTCGAAGAAATTACGTTTTTTCGGTACAATGTTCACAGGCTATGTGTAGCAAGGTGAACTCCTAACTTGACTTACTCAGTTCATGGGCTGGGATGCAAACAGATTTTCATATGAGGTTCTTTTATTTGGGTGAGATTACCTTTCTTATTCGATTGTAGGTGCAGAGGCATTGACAATATCGAAAATGGATGAAGCTCTTAAGCTTTTCGAGAGAAAAGTTCTGGTCCTGTTTAGGTTGATGATGATTGGAGAGGAAAATGCAGCCCCCAGCTGGACGAGCTGTACAGCGTCATGAGTCTTACCAGGTTTAGATTATACAAGTTAAGAGGAACCTTAAGAATCTTGATGTCCAGGCTTTAGTGCTAGGTAGGTAGGTAGGTAAGAAGTGGCTAAGGTATGCACTTAGACCAGAGTTGATCCATTTTGCAGCCACATGGTTTGACTGAGGTCAATCCAATAGAGTATTTGTGGGAAACCATTTGAAGCCTGTAATAAAGCGTAGTAGATTACTTATGGGAACTACACTGAGTTCGCATAAGTTTTGAAAGAAGTAGGCCCCTAGATGAAGGCGTCGAAGAGACGCTAGGGCCGGACAGGAGCAGAGAAGATGTGAAAAGCTTTCGACTTCTTCCTCGTCCAAGTAGCTTCTACAGAAATCATTAGCCGGGGCGCCTAGTCTGCTGGCATGATTTCCTATGGGACAGTGTCCTGTGATGATGTTAGATCTACCTAGAGATATTAAATCCTTAGATCTTCTGAGATCTAGCTTAATAATAATAATAATGGAAGTGGACCTGGGCTTAGCTTCTCAGCAACCACTCGTGTTGTGCGTGCTATTGTTCTCGCACGAGTGGAGGGGACCTACAGTTTAATGCCGACTCCGAACGACGAGATTGAGAGGCTATTTCTAAACAATTATACTCTTTGAGCATTGTCAGTGACTCGAAAGAGGTGGAGCCGTGAACAATTTTTTTTGAAAAATTGTTTGTCCGAACTTGGATTTATACCTAAACTGTGAAAGTCAAATGCGCATGGGTCGACGCACAAACCCACACGGCCACGGCGCCGTGCTTAGGTCAGATCATTCCGGAGGTGTGACACGTACTACCACTCGCCATCTGCTGTTTATTTCTTGCCTCTAATGAGAGCAAGTTGTGAGGGGCATACCCAAGTTGTTGTGTTTAGGTAGCAATGGCTGTGAAGTTGCGAACTTGGCAAGCTCATCCGCTTTGCAGTTACCCGAAATGTCTCTATGGCCTGGCACCCAGCACAGGCGAATATTAAACTGATCGATTATCTTGTCTAAAGATGAGCGACAGTCGATTACAACTTTCGAGTATATAGAAACTAATTCCAGGGCCCTGATGGCTGCCTGGCTGTCCGTGAAAGTGCAAATATCACGCGCGGATATTACTTTCAATTTGAGCTAGGACAGAGCTTCACTAATCGCCATTATCTCCGCCTGAGACACGCTACAGTGGTCGGGTAAGTGAAAGGAGAGACTTACTCGTATGTTTAGTTCATTAGAAAAAACGCCACTGCCAACCACATCCTGGGTCTTTGACCCATCCGTGAAGAAGTGCAGGGAACCTGCAAAAGGATTATGATTATCATTCCAAAAGTCTCTATCTGGAATCAGGGGTTCAAAGTGTCTTTCAGGGAAGTATTGGGGTGTGGTATGGTCTAGAATTCTCGTCGGAAAGTTTAAGGAACTTAGTATAGAGGAGTGGCCAAAGGGATTATTGGTCCATTGGGTGGAGGTCATAAGACGAATAGCAGTATTTTTTGTTAGTAGTCTACCAAAAATGCCAAGTGGGGATAGGTTCATGATAACGTCCAGAGCATCTGAGGGCGTGGTTCTCAGAGCACCTCCTATGCAGATGTAGGCTTGACGTTGAACCTTCCTGATGAAATTGTAGTGTATGGCTTCGTCTTGTATTGGCCACCAGACATGCACTCCATACAACAGAATGGGTCTAATGAAGGCTGTGTAGATCCAATGGATCAATGAAGGCTTTAGTGCTATAAGAATAGGAAATATGAATGTATCCGACGTGGGAATTAGAGAAATTCGAATGCAACGCACTACATTCGAGTTTTGACAATTAAGAATTTAAGTATACTCGCAAAATACGACTTATGGAATAAAATAATTCGACTTTTGACATATTCGTGTCTAAATACGAGATACGGAATAGGGGTGATTTGTTGTCCTTTCATGTTGTTGTCGGGAGCTAAATTGTTTACGAAAGATTTTATGGTTTTTTGCCTTCACGCGGCTTCATTTTGTTCCACATAATTAAGAATGACTAAGTCTAATTACAAAAGAGCAGCACTTAATTTTTTTAAGGGTTGCTGCACCGTGGTCGGTAAATGTGTCGAATTTTACGCTAAAGATCTACGAGGACTGTCCGAAAAGTTTCCGTGAAGATGAAAACACTCGTCATGAGAATGTGGTTGCGGAACTTTTGACAGGTACTCAAACAGTTTTTGATTTACAATTGTTTGAGTGAGTCGATTGGTTGTGAATATGGAAAAATATCTAGTACCGAGCGGTTATCAAATATGTACGTTTTTGAAAGACAAAACGCCTACACAAATCGAAGATGAATTAGATGCGGTGTACGTAGCCTCTGCAGCATAACGTGAAGTGTTGGGCAATGCGGCCATATCAGCTTGGGATCGGGATTTGGCAATGTGGTCATATCAGCTTGAACGTTAGGGGCATCCAAAAACTAAATAAGACATCCCCAAAGTTCACAAAATTGTCGTCGTCGTCGAATGAAAGTGAGGGAGATAGCAGAGGATATGTCTAATGAACGTGTTTGTCACATTTGAAATCAGGATTTAGTCATGAAAAAGATTTGCGATAGTCTCTAAATTTACCCCCAAGCAGTTTTTTTGTTTGCTAATCTGAAAATTGGGCTCAAACGACAGAGATATTCATCAAATGAGGAGGATTTCGTAAAGGATATTTTGCAGACATAGATACCGAATATTTTTTAGACGGGTTAAAGAGATGAGAGCATCACTAGGAGAAGCTGGAAAAGCCTTGTAAATATACTACAAGGAAACTCTGTAGAAAAATAGAAAAAATTATTGAAAAAGTGTGTTGTATCCGTCCGGAACTTTTCAGACCACTCTCGTATGTTTCGATCCGCGACACACCTACTTTCATTTACAAGTCGTCACATAAAACGAGCCACTGACTACGCTCAAATGTCGATGTCTGGAGTCGGTATAAAACTTTGGATCTCCTTCGGTCTTTTCGGTTACAATCCCAACAAAAAGGACTTCGTCTGTTTAAACTACTTACTTGACAATGTTCATCAAAGTAATCCCGCTGAAAAAAGTGCCTGAAATAATGCATTCAACCAAGTTCAATAAAAACAACAACAGTTCGCCATAATTTGTCGTAATTTTATTCATTTGTTGGCATGTTTTCACATTTGTTCAAACTTTTTCGTAGTCTATCCGTCAAAAGTTGTTTTCTTCTCCTTCATTCAACTAAGTACGAAACATTTCTTTAATTGTAAAAATATATTTATATCCATATACGAAATATAATTTGTTACTACCTAAATAAATATTTACATCTTACTGTTGTTTCATCTGTGTAAACAATTAACATACTTAAGTATCGCTTCAACTGCTAATGTTCACCATATCGCCCCCACCTTGCAGGCCAATGATGGGAGGACAACGAAACACAAACATTTTGGTTGTTCACATAAGTTCCTACTAAGTATGATTTTAAAAAATATCCTTACAGCTAAATCTTGTTTTCTTTCTAGAAGGTAAGATTAATACTCGTATTCATGTTAAGTAGAACCCCAGGCCGGCTCGTCTGAGGACGCGCTTGCGGTTCCTACGCATTTATCTGTTAAGTACGTAATGACAGGAAATTCAGTGATTACTCTTATGCTAGACTTATTGGTCATCTGCGAATTGCGTGCACCAGCAGCCGCCGATGCACAGAGTTAGTACGTAAATCTATTTTACTTTTGAACTATCACAAAATAATTACTTTGTATCGATTCTAAAATACAAACAAGAACAAAATAAAACATCTTAAGTTGTTAAATGAGTTCCTCGGTTGTGATTGAATTTCAAAGATCGCCTACGATAAATCTTAATAAGTGTTTGAGGCTGCTCGCCTCAATGGAAATACAATAGACTGAACAAACTAGTAGTAAGTGATTTTTTGAGGAAGGAAACAAACAAACGAAACATTGGTAAATAATAGTAGAATTGAGTTTTAATATTTGTGTTACTGCTTAATATCGATTTGCTGTTGTTTGTTCTTCTTGCGGCTTCGCAGATAGGTGAGCAGATATTCGATTCCCCAGGCGATGCCGCAAATGTAAATGCAAACACTTTGGGCATGGATACAGATCGGATAGCTGTCTGTCAAGTCACGGATTGCACCTGAAAAGAAAAGTAAACAGTGACAATTAGAATTTGAATTTGAAACACATGATAATTATTTGAGTTGACTGAATGGGATGCGGGCGGTATCTGGTTGTAACAATACACAACTGTGGCGGTATCAAAGGCACAAACCAATGGAACTTAACGAAAATATGTGCATGAGGGAGGGAAGTTGGACTGAGGCTACGGTTCTGTGGAACGCATTTCATTGTTTCGTGAAGTGATATGGAAAGAAATATAAGTTCGATCGTTTGAGAAATTAATAAAGCTTGGAACAGATGTGCAAAGCCTGCATTTATAATGCAGAAGAGGGGAGAGTACAACACTCTGTTGAGTTCCTTTGAATACTGTCCTTACTGTGCAGCGGTGTTCTAGTTGAGACTGGAAAACTCAATAAATTTTTCATCGAATAGAGCATTCTGACAGTTCAACGGCGGGAACAAATTGAGACTTGAAATTCGGTGGAGAAATAAATTTGTAAAAGCTAACATAAAATTGTTAGTTTCAAATACAATTTATTGTGAAATGTCGAGTAAAATATGTTGCTTTTGGTATTATTGGTTGTGAAGTGTTTAGAATTGAAAAGTTATACACAATTGTGCCTTGAAAAATGCAAGCAAAACATCAGAAAGGTTTTAAGACTCGAACAGTCTTAATATGCAGCAATACAGCATGTATTGATGCGTGCAAAGATGCACAACAAGACAGTGTAGTAAATTTCGACATCCCGTAGCATTCGTTTGCTGTCATTATCGAAAGTGACAATTGACTTCAGGAACCAAATTATTTCTCCAATGGATGTGGAAAGTCATAACAAATTTAAGAAAATAACGATTTTGTTATTGCTTTTTAACTCAATTAATTTCCCTTCATTTTTGTTTTCGTAGTCGACTTCAAATTGCAAACTGTCACTTACGTCAAATTCCAAAATTGGACCAACTTGTATTATCTTGTTGATCTTAGTTATATTCAAAATTGTAGTATAGAACGCGATCGTGACCGATCTCATGTTTGCATTATCATACAACCATCAATTTGCCACACGGAGTGAATGAGAATTCCCACCCACGCGAATCTAATTTCAAGATCTCAGGCACATACAATTAAGAGCTGCATGTTTTGACACCCAGCTATAAATGTTAAATAAACCCTCATCTCTCGAGATTGATGTTGCCGATGATAAAGAGCAATATCATCTTTGGCAATATTGTTTAAGTGTGCAATTAATTCTTTTGAACTAATAAATGATTCATCGTTCATTCGATTTCATCGTTTTGAAGAGTACGTGCAATCTGAGGCGTATTCATAGAAACGAGCTGTGTACATATTAGCAGAAGAGCATCAGGCTTATCGAATTCTTGGTTTCCCACGAATTGGGAGAAGGAGATATGGTAAACGATCTTGTTGAATTCGAAATAATCTGCATATTTCCTCTTTTGATTGACCTAATAAAGACGCTTTAGTTTTGTGTACCATTTTAAAGTGTTGCTAACAAAATTTCTGCGCGCTACCAACTCATCTCCAGCTGCTTTAAGAAGTTGTGCAGTCCGATATGTGGTTGCACTGCCGCTCGGCCATCAAAGAGGTGGCTGAAACCACTTTGGGCTACCTACCACCCCTGACAAGAAACCCGTGGTATGACGCCGAGTCTGAGCAAAAGAAACGTGCAATCAACAAGGCATACCAAAAGGCGCTGCAACGAAAAACTAGAGCAGCGCATGAGGTGTATCGGGCTAGAAGACGAGAGGAGAAAAAGCTTTTACGCCTGAAGAAAACATCTCTCGCAAACTCCCAGCTCAAGGATATCGAAGAGCCTATGGACAAACAAAAAATACGGGCCTTTTATAAAAAAAAGCCAAAAGCCTGGCCAAAGCACCCAGGGTCTTCGAAAATGCGAGGGTAATCTAGTTACTGACCCACAGAGAATAGTGGATGTATTAAGCAGCACTTCCAACAGCTGCTTAGCGGACCGGACTAGGAGAGAGTGATAGGGAATGAAGAAATACCAACTCCAGTCGATGAAGTAGTCATCCTACCGAGCTTTGAAGAAGTCGGCACAGGCATTAAAAAGCTGAAGAACACCAAAGCCGCAGACTCAGATGGCTTACCATCAGAGCTCTTCAAGGCCTGTGGCAATGTTCTGGTAAGGAGCATGCGCCGTATCATTTGTAGAATTTGGGTAGACGAAGGCATGCCTGACGACTGGAATATCAGCTCCCTATGCTCCATAAAAAGGCGATCCTACCTCTTGCAACAACTATAGAGGTATATCCCTGCTCAACGTCGCCTACAAGATCCTGTCCAGCGTACTGTGTGAACGTCTAAAGCCGTTTTGCACCGCACTAATCGGCACGTACCAGTGCGGCTTCCGGCTCGGCAAATCGGCTATAGACCAAATCTTCACACTAAGGCAAATCCTGGAGAAAACCAGCGGGTTTCAAATCGATACGCACCATCTTTTTTATAAATTTTAAAGCATACAACAGCATTCATCGCAAGGAACTATTCGAACCGATGGCCGATATCGGGATCGCGGGAAAACTCATGTTTATACCATGGTTTTTTTCTGGGTTGCCTTTTAAAACCAAGGTTAGAGTGACTATCATAGTATAAATCAATTTTAACCAAATTAGATCCTGATTAGTTACTAGTGACATGCTCATGTCATTCTATATAGCTATGTAACTCATCGGCCCATTCGTTGCCTAAAATACCAGTAGCTTGCAGTTGCATCCAACCGCTATCTCCCTTAGAGATACGTAACAAAGTTATACCATCTCTGATTTAATTTATGGTGATTCCACAGATGTAGGGTGACCAGATCCATGGGCATAAAAAAGTGTCCTCTTTTTTGAACAGTCTCAAATAAAAATTTAAGACTCACTTCTTTTTACATTAGAAAAGCACACAGGAATACGGTATACGAACGGTGTATTTACTTTTTAACAGAAAAAAATAGGTATGAAATGAGCTGTCAAATAAGTGGGTCTGTTCAGACGACTGTTAAAAAATACATGGCGTTGTATTCAGAAGTGAATGAGTTTAGGGACAAATATATTTTAGGTCGTGTTCGCACCAGAAAGATGCAGAAAATTTCTAAATTAGTGTTGAAAAAAAAGTTTTGTTGTAGTTTTGTGATGTCGAAAAATGTAGTTAACTGAGAAAACCAAAAAAGAGGACAAATTGCATGTTTTTCCAAAAAGATACTGGATATTTTTTATCCTTAAAAGAGCACGTCTGGTAGGCCTACACAGATGTAATGTATATTGCGATCGATTTTCCGTCTATTCGATTCATTGACGAAAAGCCTCTTTTTGCTGGAAAACAAGGCAATGATAAGGCATTCGTAGGGACAGAGAAATCTCCCACGATGATGCGTAAAGTCCCAGTTTGTGCCTTCACCCATCGGTGTAAATTTCCAAAATGACAGATTTCCTGACTAAGTCCTTTGCTCAGTCTTCTCTTTCTGGGACTAAGATTGTGTAGCCAAATACGAATTCCTCGAAAGGCGAAAACGATATGATCAGTATGTTTCCCAATCTACCCATTCTGGATCATTTTCATTTATCCTATGCTGTGAGTTCTGCACCATCGCATGCACTCTGTGAGCTTGACCGCTGCCTTGGTAGCTGCCAGTTTCCCGATCATATCCGTGGGAAGCAGATGCGGCATAGTTTTCATGGGACTGAAGGTGCAGATCAAAGTACCCTGGATATGAAATTAAAATTATTACAGGCCTCTGAATTCTTTTCATATTTTTAAAATTCTTTGTTTCTTTGTACCAAATTATACTATCGTGCTGATCTACTACATATGGATTGCATCAAAATTGGAAACAGGCACAAATTGCATCAATGCGTAGCCGTGCAGTAAACACATGTTTGATTTTACTGCACGCATTTTGATGCACAAGCATTAGTTCATTGCATTGACCTGACAACTGCTTGCATTGACCTGACAACTGCTTTATGCAAAAATTCTTCCAAATCTAAAAGAGACTTCATTTGATTCCTAACCATTTGCGATTAAAATTTGACTGATTCCATCATTTGCTCATAAAACTCTTTTAGGCCAAATTAATACTCGCACGCCTCATAATGAATTGCCTAAAATTCGAATAAGCGTTCTTATTGGAAATTCGTAATTCGTAGTTCGAAACTTGTTTCACAACCAAATCACACTCGGAAATTTCTTTTGGGTCAATGGCAGAAAAGACTTGATTATGAATAAATAAATTCAAATTTTAAAAGTGAAAACTTACCAATAAGCGGTCCAAAGCAGATGACAAACAATGCCTTGCCGACCAAATGCCAGCCGAACGCCGATGGCAGCTTCTCCAGTGAGCAGTATTCGGACACGGTGAGTGTGAAGTTGCTTAGCGCTGAACCACGGAAGAATCCGCAAATTGACAGCCATACTAGGAGCGGCGTCCACTCCGTTTGTTCTGCCATAACTGAAAGGAACAAAAAGACGGCGGTCAGGAACTTCTTTGACATCAAAGGATAGAGTAACTTACTTGATCGGGTGATGGCCACGAAAATGATGGAAATCAGGAACACAGTCCGCTTCTTGATGTTCGTTCTGTCGAATATCGGAGGGAAGATGACTCGGGCTAGGATGTCTGTTACCGCAGTCACCGACAGGCAGAATGCCACATCCTTCTTGTCGTAACCCAGGTTGGCAAAGAAGAACGGCGTCACCATCTTGAAGTTCATCTCGGCCACGTAGAAAATTGACAGGCCGAAGAGAATGTTCAGGAACATCTTGTCCTTCAACAAATCCACATCCATCAGGTCGGCAAAACGCTTCCAAAAGCCTGGCTTCACTGGTTTCTCCTCACTCGCACTCTTCTCCTTTTCCGACTGCTTCTTCTCGCTCTCGGTTGGCTTCATCTTGATGAAAGAGTCCCGGTGGGCGTTGGTGATGCTCCCGGTTAGGGTGTTTACGCGTTTCAAATCGCGATCCTGTTTCTCTAGCTCATCGTCACCGGTGTTCATATGCACCATGAGGATGCTTCCACTGAAGTCCATAAGCGACAGATTCGATGTGACCGACTGCTTGCGGTTTCTTAGCACAGCGTTGAGGTCATTGCTTGAGTAGTTCTTCTCGGCCGACTGAACTCCAGCCAGCGACATGATCCTTGGGAATGTGGGCCTCTTCGGGATGCCAGTGCGGTTACCATTCATCGAGCTCATCGCCAACTCGGAGTAATTCTTCCTCATGTTGTTTGTTGGATTCAGAGCTAGGTGCTTGTTGAACAAGAGAGTATTCATCTCCGGCAAGGCATCCTCATCTTCAGCTTCCTTGATCGGGTCGAACTCCTGCACAGGCATCATCTCAACGTCCACCGGTTCGTCTATCATGTGCCACTTGGCTGGCTGTAAGAGCACCGCTCCCACAACTGCGTTGAGTGACACCGCTGATAGCATGAGGACCGCTCCACGGAAGCCATAGGCTTCCAAGAGCACCCGCACCAACTGCGGCATGATGAGCATACCCATGGCCGTTCCCGCCATCGACAGGCCCACCGCCTGCCCTCGCTTGTTCTTGAAGTAGTGATTCAGGGCGACAAACGCCGCCGACGTGGACAGCCCCACTCCTATGCCGTTCACCACACTATACGTCGCCAGGATGTGCGGCATACTGCTGGCAGGAGACGTCAGCGCCAAGCCCAGTCCACACAATAACGACCCGGCGATGGCGACTTTCCGGTAAGAGAACTCCTTCAGCAGCGGACCCACAAACAGTCCCGAGAAATTCATACACACATCTAAGGCACTAATAATCACAGCAGCTCCGGTTGTTCCAACGTTGAGATCACGTAACAAGTCCCCAAACAGCAGTCCAAATGAGGGCTCTATCGAGCGGGTGCACAGCTGCAAGAAGACAAGAACAAAAGGTTAATCAAAATTGCTTATCAATTCGAAAAAAATAAACAAGGCAGACAATTCATTTAGCGTGCAACAACCCCGAGGAGAACGGAACTCTCGCCGTGTCGTAAGAGATTTCATCACCCCGGCGACAAAGGTTGTTGCCGGCCAAAGCCCCCTCATGCTTGTTAGGCAACAAAGAAGAGGTGAAACGATTTCAATTCAACACGACTTTTGTCAGCAGTAAGCTGGTGAAAAGATAAAAAAGGTTAAGTCCCTTTAACGAGGTGATTGTCAGTGTTTTGTAACAGTTTTGATTTGCGTGTAATTGGGGGTCCTTTTTCATCAGATTTTGAGGCTCTCTCTCGTTTGCACGTTGCGTCAGGAGGAGGGATGTGGATGTGGATGAGTGAGAGGAAGTGCTCTAATCGTTGGTTGTGTGGAGTGGAGGGACGTGTTGTGGTCAGTACGAGGAGGGGCACGTCATTCATGTTGAGGTTGTGTGATGACGGACTTTTTTTTGAGTGGCATCCTGGACCTGTTTCAGGAAGAGTTTGTAATCCTCAAGAGGTGCAGTTTTAAACATTTAAAGTGTTGAAAAGCTGCTGCAATTCTAAATGGACCTGCACCTGAACAAGAAAGGTCGCACTTGCCAGATGGGAAGCAGCACAGGGAGTAGCCCACATTTGCCGCCGTTTTCCGCATTCGAACGGTTCTGGAAGCAAATATTGTCATTCAGCCAGTCTAATCCGAATAAAAACTCGAAAGAAGTTTCGAATATGGTCAATGGAACATAGAGCCGTTTTCTTTAAAACTCAAATTCCCTTCTTTCGTACTTCCAGTCATAATCGCTGATAAACAACGACTGAAGTTTAATACGGACAACTCAAAAGTTCCAAAAAGTTCCAATGAGTTCAGTGCGAAATAAGAACTAAAGGTCCAGATCCCGCATGAGATACGTCTTAAAGCGTCAACTTAAATTCTTTCAAGTCTCTTGCGACATAAACTGTAAAAAAACGTCTGCTCACCATCGTATACAGTGACTTTGCATCGACTCCCTAAGGATAACAATACGTCCGAGACTGGTTTTCTTCGTCACCACTTAAGACAAACTAATCATCAGCCTGAGTGGGTAGCTGACATCCAGTGCATTGGGTGTTTCGCAATGCAACTCTGATCGATTAACCGTCATTCCCTTCACCTCTGTAATGTTGCAATACGTCTGTTGTTGCTCATGAGGTTTGTGACAGGTCAAGGGAAAAACGCTAAGCACTCCTATGTGAGGACACCGCAGACAAAGAAATGCTCCTAGCGTGCAATTGCCATTGAAAAGCATGTATTAGAAAAATCGTTAAATGATTAGACAAATCCGTAACATGCTACGTGTGCGTAAATAAAAGTTTGTAGTGTTTACCCATTCGCCACCACTGATCCGACCTTGATTCAGAGCAGTGCGAGAAAGATTCTCACCTTGAAAACATAGCTTGTTACGACTTTGACTATTGAACACAGCCCTTGTTTTGTTGACGACGATGACAGTTGATGTTGACATTCGAAACAATTAGTCCTTTATTCTTATAGCTATTAACAACTATTACAAAGGCAGTAATGAACAGCGGCCATTAAAGTAACATACAAAATGACATGAGTCGAACAACTCAAATGACTTTCTTAGTAGGAAAAATTGTCTTATTTATTCTTTTCGCTGTTCAACAATGTTAGTTTTAAAATTTATCAATTATGAAGAAGGAAATAAACATTTTAGGTTTACCATGGCCCGAAATAGTCACTGCACTACAGAAGAGTAAGTTTTGCTTCTTTCGCACAGAAAAGAAGGAAAATCTCTGCGTGAAATCGCGAAATGTGTGGGACGGTCACTTTATTTTGTTTAAAATGTTTTTATAAATCTGCACCCCAAAAGGAATTTAAAGGCAGAGCGAAAAAAACGACCCCAGCAGATGATCGCCATATAGTAATGATATCAAAAAGTGACCCTTTTAAGTCATCAAAGGCGATTTCCGCAGAAATTGACAACATCGTTAGTGCTCCAAGAGTTCGTGGTCACTTACAAAAAGCCAAACTTCTAGGACAAATAGCTAGGAAAGTTCCGCTAGTGGAAACAAAATATTGGGCATGATGCTACAGTTTGCCATGACACATGCAAATTGGACGAGCGATATCGGTAAAGAAAAATGGCATAATATTGACGAAACAAAGATTAGTCTCTTTGGAAATGACTGTGAAAAGAATGAAGGGCTTCTCAAGCCAAGGAATTCCATAACCGTTACACAAAAAATACAGTGAAAAATGGAGGCGGCAACATAATGGTCTGGCGATGTTTTTCTTAGAATGATATTCGTCTAATATTCTAGACTACAAACAATATGACGGCAGCCGAGTACAAAGACATATTGCAAATGGTAATGCTATCATACGCCAAGGAAAACATGCCTCTGCGTTGGGTCTTTCAGCAAGATAAAGACCCAAGGCATACTTCCACACTAATAAAAAAATCCTTTATTCACAACAAAATCAACAGCTTGGCCAAATCTAGGCCTAAGCCCTATTGAAAACTTGTAGGGGAATGTAAGGAAAAAATTGTTTGAGCAAACATTTATGTACCAATACAGACGAACAGTGGTAATTTATTCAAAAAACTTGTAATGAAATACATGTCAAGCATTCATCAGCAGTATGCCGAAAAGGATGGCTAAAAATATAAAGCAAAAGGGTAACTTCACAGGGAGTTAGTGGTAACTCGAGGTCGGCATCAAAGACTTTCCGAGCCGGAGCGATTGTGTCCATTCGCTCTAAATGACCCAGCTACCTGAGTCGAGACATTCGAATTCGTTTGACTAGGTCGATGTCGCTGTACAGCTCGTAGAGTTTATCTTTCAATATCCACCACCAAACTTCTGAGCAAACGGGACCGAATATAATTCAAAGGTTTCATCGAAGATTTTTTCTCTCGAAGCAACCAAGAATCTCTTGGTTCGCATTTGAAATTTTCTATGCTTCAGCGCCATACAGCAAGACGGGAACTATCAAGGTCTTATGTATAGATGGCTTGGTTCTTCGATAGGGCTTGATTTTTCAATTGCCGTCTAGACCAAAGGCATAGCAATAAGCCAGAGCTATCCTTCGTTTAATCTCCGCGCTCGTGTCATTTCCAGAGATTACTGCGGGGCCTAGGTAGATAAAGTCTTTTACTGCCTCGAAGTTATATCTGTCCAATACGCCGGCGTTGAATTACTTCGTATTACCCTTATTCATCTTAGCCGCTTCCTTCTCGATGCTCAAATTTGTCCCACTGAAAGCCGTTGAGTCCTTTCGATGATTTTAATGTCATCGGCATATGCGAGCAGTTGCACAGTCTTGTGGAAGATCATACCAGTAGTGTTGACGTCTGAGTTACGCACGATCTTCTGGAAAATTATGTTAAAAAAGTAACATGAGAGTGCATCGCCTTGCCAAAATCCTTTTTTGACATTGAAGCTCTCGGTATGTCACCGGTATGTTACCGACCTTGACGGAGCAACGGGCGTTCTTCATCGTTATCCCGGAAAGACGGACGAGTTTTGCAGGGATGCCAAAATTAGACGATGCGCTATACAGCTCATCTCTATCAATACTGTCATACGCGGCCTTAAAATCGATGACTAAATAGTCCAACGCAACCAACGAGAACATTTTGTGGCAACTGATATTTGAGACATGAAAACAGATGACTAAAATTATTTTAACGACAAAACTAATTTGAAATCCGAGTATGCTTCGAAGCATGAATACGCCAAGAAGCACTTTTTTAATTTCTTTCATTTTCCGCAATTAATTTCCTTAACGTTCAATTGTCTGACCAGAATATTTTTTGATTTGACATTTCAGAAATGAAAACAGCTGACGAAATATTTTTCATTTGGTATTTCAGAGAGAGAGGGAACTGCTTATTAACGCAGTGCGTCAACGCACACCCTCCGTAACATGAAGTCAGCTAGCGCAACGCACTGTTGTGTTTCAGCCATAAATATCTGGTCAACGGAAGCTAAGTTACTGTGAAATTTTTCCGTTGCAGGGTCTGGACAAAATATAATACTAGGCCTTGTTGGACTTTCATCATAGATGCAAGTAACGGATGGAGTAACGGTTCTGTACAAAATGGAAGCATTTGATGCTGGAGAATGTTCACATGAATCCTCCTTCATTTTGACATGTTCCTCATCCAGAGTAAATAGTTCTTAAGGATTAAATCTCTTAACGCACAACCCTCCACTCCCTATCTATTGAACAGATAAAAATAATAATAAAAATATTCGCTGTAGAATTTTCGAGAAGATTTAATCTTTTCCACTTCCTCTTGAAGCATCATCATTGGAAATCGACCGACTGCTCTTACCGTGTACAAATCACGCACAACACGAGTGATCTCTGGAGAGGCCCTCAAGTGAATGAATATTTATTTATTTCTTTTTTTATTTCAGACTGCCGATCGATGAAATCATTACCCCAAGTCTCCCGTAGATTAGAAAACAATTTTCAACATTTCTGGAATTTATACGGCTGCACAAACGTGAATGGTGTTTCGTGGAAATCATGGTTTTTTTTTTGTAAGGTGAACAAAAATGGCAACCATAGCGGATTTATTAATATCGTCGGAGGATGGGAAGAAGGTGAACTGACACAAGCAAAGAAGAGTCGAGAATCTGAGCACTGGTTCTCATTTTTGTATACCCAAAAATATTGAAGAAAAGATGGCTCAAGAAATAAGTAACTGAAGTCGGAAACCGTGTGTTCAATCATTTGAAAACATTCTCTCTCATTTTTTGTTTTGCCTGAGTGCTTACTCGTGAGGCAAATAACAAGCTTCCCCGTCGCGGCATCAATGCAGACTCATATCAATTATGAAACAACAATATTTGCCTCTTCAACTGACTCCGCATGCTTGCTGGTCCTCCTCCGTCACAAATCATGAGAAATGAAAAGTCAATTTCATTTACAATTTCCTCAATTAGCCCGACAATGATTACGATTTCTTTTTATGTGTATACATCATCGAAAACCCACTGCAGCAATTTGCTTTGTTTACAACTTAATTAAATCACAAGCGTATTTGAAAAAAAAAAACATTTCAATTACAAGCAGAACAAATCAAGGAAACAATGAAAATAAACTAAATCCACATGATGAACATAAAAGCAAGTGAGTGACTCCAATAAATAACGAAAATCAAATAGCATACAATTTCTGGCCCAATAAACTCCATTCCATCATTGCACGGCAAGAATCCCAAGTCGAAATGTCACAGCACCCAAAAGCAAAGTGACAGGAGAACGAAATGTCTACACAAGTTATATTTGTACCACGCACACGTCATTTTCGTTCGTTCAATGCGCTGACTTTGCGATTTATTGACATTTCTCGGGGTTTTGGTGTGAATTTACCGCTTCATTTCGATAAGACAGCTCGCACTGTTAAGCGGTATTCACTGTGACCGCGTCGTCGTCGTATCACATTGTTTTTCGATCATTCTCTGATCTGATCTGATACTTAATTCGTTTGGCATTGAAATCATTAAGAAATAAAACAATTACTGATTAAAAACGAATTGAAACTAAGGCACTTTTCCACTTGAGGTATGTATTTTTGTCACAACAAAAAAAAGCGATTACCGTTAAGCACGATTTGGCCAGGAAGTAGGCATTATCGATTCACTTGTATTTTGACATTTAGGCACTTGATTTATGACACAAATTCGATGTATTATGTACGAGGGGTACCCCGGATAAAGCTGTTGCGATGTGAATATCGAAAGAACGACACGATTTAACCGGCCGATTAACCCAATTTTAGCTGCCGATAACAACTGAACCGCAAGGACAAAAACTGACACAATTAAGGACAAACACTGTCAAAGAGCTGTCATCGGTGTCTGCTTTATAAGTTTCGTACTGTGACCAGAATGGAATTACCTCGTTTTCTCTGCACGACCTTACCTTTGGGCGTGTTCGCATACTCAACTCGATCAAGTTTGCATAAAAATTTCCGATCAGTTCGAAATTCCGAATTAATTTCGGGGACAATAAATTCAAATGAATTATGAAGACGACCTTATCAATTAGTCTCATTCATCTCCCACGTGAGGGCACCCTTCATTTTTTTGAGGTTAATACAAAATAATGTCTGATCGGAAAAAACATGACTGAAACAAAGCTCATTCGCAACCAGTTTTAAAGCATTGACACCTGCTGGCACGAGTCGATGTGTGATAAGGGGCAATTCGACTAATTGCAGGTGTGGAAAAAGGGGGTTTCTGGTCGTGGGAATACACTTTTGCGGTTTATGAGGTTTTTAGCAATAAATCAAGCGTAAGATTCAAAGTAAATGGGTGTATAAATCGATTCTGTTCAGAGTGTGGCGAGCTTTGTTATCTTAAAGTCTGGAGAAAACAATTAAATTTAATTAATGCTCAACGGGTAGGGTATTTTCCGTTGATCTTACAAAATATAAAAATCTGTGGCGAAGATTTTTAACGTTTTGTTTTTGGAAATGATGCATTGTACGTGATATTGAAAAACAACAAAGTTGAATATAAGTTAAGAATGCCGACAGAAGCTGTCAGGAACAAGTTTAAATCAAATTGGTGGCGGCATTATCTACTCTTTTTTTTAAATTTTTTTGAAACACTACTGGAGCACTCAGACTCAAAACTGGTCCATTGTACTGCCAGGTAGCAACTTTCTCCAGTGCCGTTATTTTGATCCCAACGGCAAATGGTGACTGGACCAGATTCGATTGCACTGGGATTCGAACCTGGGACCCCTCTAACTTGGGGCAGGCACTTAACTATCTGCGCCATCCAGTCGTATTAGTTTTAGCCTTAGTTTAAAAAACAAGTCACAAAACTCAGATTTTTGTAACGGAATCAAACTCAACTTTTGTGGCAGGATCGGTAACAGATTCAGCTTTTCGCGTTTCAAAATAAAACTAAAACTTACGAAAGAATTAGTCTTAAAAACGGCTTTAGTTTTAATTTTTGAATCAGCATCAGCATATCTCAAACTTAACTTTAGTTTAAGCCCGAGTCTTATGTTCAAAACCAAAATCAGTCACAAAACTATCACAAAAATTTAAATCTATACCAGCGCAAAATTTAAGGTAGAAACCCTGTTTTAAAATAAGCTTAGTTGCAGTCCTAAAGTCGGGCTCAAATTTATCTCCCTTTCATCAAAAGCGTACGTTTTACCACCGTGGATTTAGCTTCAACAAACAGTATATTTCGAAGTCTAGCTTCAAAATAAACAAAGAAGGACACAACATCCGCGTCAAAAACAGTCTTGCAGTGATCTTCCTATTAGGTCATAGCTTTAGCTAATTTCTGCATATTAAAGTATCCCTTCAATTCCGTCGTAACCTACTCGCACCACAATCAAATTAAGTATCCTAACCGTTTCTAAAGCTTCTTTCCAGATGTTTCAGAATCAGACCTGCTACAGTTTCAGCTGAATATTTGCTTAAACCCAGCTTCAAATCTTAGACTCAGCAGCAAATCCAGTCTCATAAAAGCATTCCAAAGCATTAAGTTCAGCTTTGCTTAGTTTCTTTGGCCGACCCTGCCTCGTTATCATCTCGTCAAACCTCCGAAAAAGAAAATTAAGACTTTGGTTTCAGTTCAACCACAGAGCATTCGTTAGTAGTTTAGAACTTCAAAATTAAGGAAACTATATGAAAATCCTAATTATAGCCATGGTCTTCAATTGATGACGATCCGATTTCTTCAAACCGTATTTCAGAGGTCGAATTTTCTTGTCCATAAAACACATCTAACAGAGATTCTTTGTTGGTGTAATGGTGCCTTTGTAAAATATTGTGAATTATTTTTACTTTAGGTCCCAAAAATTAATTTATTGACGTAGCCACCTAACCAGAGTTGAGCTTCGTCGCTGGAGGATTAAGGGCAATCAGGTTTTCGGCCTATATATTGTGGCACAAAAATGGTATAAATTGGCAAAAAATACTGACAGCAAATCTACTCTTAATTGTCAAATTGATTGTCACAACGAACAGTGATGCTAAATTGAAAATCAAAATGTTTTGAAAAAAAAAAAACATTTATTTAAAGCTAAAAGTCAGTTTCATGTAGGCTTTAAAGATCTAAAATTTCAGTCAATGTTTTTTGCCAATCCTCTAAAATCACGGGTTTTTCTTGAGCTGCTGTTTCTATAGATCTATAGATTCTATAGATTTGCGCAATAAAAATTTAACTCCAATTGCTATCACCAATGACTAACTCGTAAAAATCTAAAGAATGGTGATCACACTAAGCTTTTTCTTTTAACTTTCTTACCTGCTTTTTGAGTTTTGGTTTCAAAATCGACCAATAATAAAGCAAGCTCCGAATTCTAACGAAGCTAATTCTGACTTTATTTGAAATTAACTAGCGGTTCAGCTTCACCAATTGTCTTCGGCGCCTACGTTGAAACACGAAAACGATCAAAATTTATTTCGTCTAAACATTGAAGGTGGTTAATAGAACACTTTTTTTTTTCGTTTGATTTTTGAAACACTGCTGGAGCACTCAGACTCAAAACTGAGTCCATTGTACTGCCAGGTAGAAACCTACTCCAGTGCCGTTAATTTGATCCCAACGGACTGGATCAGATTCGATTTCACTGGGAATCGAACCTGAGACCTCTCGAACTTGGGGCAAGCGCTTAACCAACTACGCCATCCAGTCGCTTATATACACATTTGCTTCGAGGACAAGCTAAATTTCTCCACTGTCCTCTCTCTGTCTATCACCGTAGAAAAGTGCTCTCAATGTGATGTGAATGAACGTTGACAATTGGGGACATGTTAACTACGCACCTTCCGCAACATTTACAAGGGTTTTAAAAAAGCATTAAAAGATCCAATCGCAGCCACATATCATAAACACGATTCAATTTTATGTCCACTCGCTACATGACAGTTAAATCATTAAAATTAAGTCAGCAAGCGTTTATGCAAATGATCCCACAAATCATCGCCTCTGACAAAAGTGAACAAAACCGAGGCGTAACACACTTCAATTCGAGCTCATTTACATTTCGTCCAGTGCCTCCTCACGTTCCCTAATTAATATTTAACATTTCTCCGCATGGACGTAACAGCGAGGCTGAGTGACGAATGAAATATTCAAAATCGAAACGGAAGCACGTTCGACGGAGAGCACATTTCTGTTTCCCAGACGACGTCTCTGAAGTGCCATTGCCAGAGTTCGAGAAACTTCTTTTTTTTCACAAAACTAACAAAAGCAGTAAGGGTCCTCGAGCCAGCCATGAAACTACACTCGTACCATCGAAGGTACGGTGCACGTGACGACAAAATGTCTGAGTGACGTCAGTCGAAGAAAGCACAATATCTGGCCACCCTCAAGCCGCCCCCGCTGACGCTGCCGACGTCTGACAACGAGGAGTCCCTGCCCCCTATTGTGAGCCATGCCACGAGATGGTGGTGGTGGTGGGTGATGAGCAAGTTAATGAGTCTTCTTGACACATGGGCACACCGAAGGGTAAATAGGTCATCATTGGCTGGGGCGAGCGGGAGGGAACCGAGTCTCGTGTGTCGCGCTTCGGTGATGGGGGCGGAATTACTTACAGCGATTGGTTTTCACAGATAGTGTCAGCTTGACGCCATTGTGTCCTCTCATGAGGAAAATCTCGACCTCACAGATGACTTGATATTGGCTTCGGTATGTGTTCGGATTTATTTTTAGCCATCCATCATCGGATTTGCGAGCAATCTTTCACTTCCGCCGGCTGGGTGCAGGCGAGGGAGAGTGCGCTTCTCTCGAGATCAGCAGCTCCTTGGTTCGTCGGACTGTCGCTTGATCAAAGCCGGAATGCACACTGTTTACTGTTGTCTGCTGCGACAGAAATAGTTTCGTTTTTGTTCGCAGCTTCTGGGAGGCGGGCGTGCACGACAAAAAAGGTCAACGGTGGGGGTGCTCGCAGCCAAGTGACGAGAACGTGGGGGTGCAGTCGCCGACAAGTGCACCGATGACTTTGGAGTAGCAGCCGTTGTTATGTTTGGTCGGTAAAAATAGATTTAAGTGAGGAAAATAGAAACCAAACGAAAACTGCGTCGCAGCCGATGAATTGATTTATCGCCGATAGCGAGTGTCTGGGGGGTTGCAGGGCTACATAATCGAATTCGCGTTCAGTACGCATTGCATCCTAAAATAGATCGTTGTGGAGAACGACAAATGGAATTAGATTAAGGCGATGGTGTCAACAAGAGGGTGGCACAAAATAGGAGTTCCTCCCTTGGGGAAGCCCTTGCTCAATGAACAGGCAAAGGATATCCGAAATATGTGGATGAATCATTGGGGTTTCCATTAAGGAGTGCGTCAGAGTGTTTGAATGAATGACTCGTTGGGAAGGTATTCCTTAAGCATGTTAGATGAAGGCAGTGTGGGACTTTAGGTGTGTCACCGAATGTTCATTGAATGACTTGAGAGCCGTCCTTGGAGTAGAAATAACTGAAGAGAGTTTGAGAAGGAAGAGCCCTATCTTCGGAACTGATTCCAATATTTTTAATTAACAAAAGGTAATTTGTTGTGGAAAAGGTTTGTTAGGTGAGGAAAACAAACAAACGCGATGAAGAGAAACAGGTTTTAGAGTTGCCAGAAGTGTTTAGATGATACCTACAGTTGCCCCAACATCGTCATAGACAGAAAAAGAATTTCAGGTTATTAAGTATAAATCGATACCCAGTCGCACGACATAATAAATGAACATATGGCGGAAACGTTTTGTAAAGTTCGTACTTCTTTGGTCATCTTTAAGTGCCTTCTCGAACATCTGTAGTGAGTTTTAGCGATAAATTTAAACGGCTCGGACAGGGAAGTGGTGTGAAGATTTCAACTCGTACTCGTCCAGCAAGGTCAGCTGGAAATATCAACGTCGTCGATAGTGTGACTAGAAACTTTTGTGTTAATTTCGAGACGATCACAGGAATCGGGTATATACTTATACCTTATTATTTATAAGGTCCAACCGCTCCACCTGCAGCAGCTGGAGGATCTGCAAGCGCCACAACAATAGGAAGACCATAAAATGCAGTAAAAGATTCTAGGGAGGCCTACAATACGGCCAGCCTAACCACCACTCTGCTTAACACTTCTACTGCAAGTGTTAACGCTATGGTTGACTTCCGTTCCGACTGCATATGGTCTATCAGTGCCCTCTGGCGCCAATTTGCATGTATAAATAAATGCGCCGAATATTCTTTCAATTGGTGTACACATCAATTCGTCCTCAGCCCTTCATCTTCATCTTCATCTTCATCTTCACCTTTATCTTCATCTTCATCTTCATCTTCATCTTCATCTTCATCTTCATCTTCATCTTCATCTTCATCCTCATCTTCATCTTCATCTTCATCTTCATCTTCATCTTCATCTTCATCTTCATCTTCATCTTCATCTTCATCTTCATCCTCATCTTCATCTTCATCTTCATCTTCATCTTCATCTTCATCTTCATCTTCATCTTCATCTTCATCTTCATCTTCATCTTCATCTTCATCTTCATCTTCATCTTCATCTTCATCTTCATCTTCATCTTCATCTTCATCTTCATCTTCATCTTCATCTTCATCTTCATCTTCATCTTCATCTTCATCTTCATCTTCATCTTCATCTTCATCTTCATCTTCATCTTCATCTTCATCTTCATCTTCATCTTCATCTTCATCTTCATCTTCATCTTCATCTTCATCTTCATCTTCATCTTCATCATCTTCATCTTCATCATCTTCATCATCTTCATCTTCATCTTCATCTTCAACTACATCTCCATCTTCATCGTTCGTGTTCATGCTCATGTTCATATTTATGTTCATGTTCATGTTCATGTTTATGTTCGCTGATTGGGTGCTGGCGATGATTGAAAAAATGAAAATTGTTCTTAGTGAGCTCATTTCGAGAAGTGATGTCCAAGTACATAAATAAACAAAACTTCAATGGCTCCCAAAATTCAATATAATTAGTGGAACATCCTCTCCCCTCACAATGAGTGACAGTTTGGTACGGATTTCGATGTCATTGTGACACATTTTTTCGAAAAAGATGCGGGTGCGACTATTTCAATGAATGGACTGTATTACCGAATGATGTTGACTGACTTTTTTTATTTCGGTTTCAAGCACGTCAACATACGTTCCAAAAAATAGCATTTGCGGAAGTGCTGCTGAAATTTATCGAATGTTGTCGGATGTTTGAGTTAAAACATGTAATTTTGACACCGAAGAAAAGAAACGTTCTGGTCAAGCGAAAAAGTTGAAAACAAAAACTTGTGGGCATTACTAATTGCTTACAGCATACAGAATCGTTTTAGTGAGACAAGAACCAATTTACAGGCGCCTGAACGGATTGGGATTCATACAAAGGCAAGAAAACTAAGGCAAATATGAACTAAAGCATCGCGACGTCGAAAAGTGATTATGTGCGTATCTCAGAAATGCTTCTTGAACGCCATTTTCGGCCCGTTCTCCATCGAGTCGTAACTTCTTCTTTTTGTGGGGCTACAGTCCAGTGTGGATCTGGGCCTCAACCAACGAACCTCTCTAGCTAGCACGATGTTTTCCTATTTATCGCCAATTGCACACACAAATCTGCGGAAGGTGATGTGTTGTTGGTGAGACTAGAGGGAATAGTATAGATCTGTTAGATCTTGGAAAAAACATCACGGGCCAATTCTTCCGTCAACAATTGATTCGTTTGAATAGAGCAGAAAAAATTACTAGTTTATGCGTCTAGACCCGAGTGTGTAATTTTCATCAAAACGCCCGTCCTCACTGATTTTTTTTTCCTGGATGTAGGTCCTCTCCGCTTGTTGCACGCACAACACGAATGGTTACGGTAGAAATTAAGCCCAAGTCCACCCAGCTCAGTGGCGCCACCTGTTGCAGAAGGAAGTTTTAAGATGGCTTAGGCTAAGTTCAGGTATAGTTTTAAGTAGGTAGGTTGGTTTAGGCTTAATCTGGTATAGTTAGCTTAATTGCGCGAGCTCCCTTCCAGTCTCTTTTGGTGAAAAAGGCCTTGAACACCTTTCTTTTCCTCTATCCTTCTTTTTTCTCTTCTCTGTCCTATCTTTTAGTAGTCCGTCCGTGGTCTGTTAGGGTATTACGCTTTCATCTCCCTCTATCTTTTCACATTTTTCTATCCTCTCTTAGTTAGCTATAGGCACGATATTTTTTTCTTTGCAACCGGGTGGTGTACGAGAAAAAGGACAAGAACCACGCCGTATGACGAACTAAGCTGTGCAACAGCATGCTTACTGCCGTCCTCCTTACCGTCACCGTGGCCCACACAACCCTTAAGCAACACTTCCAGAGAAATCAACATTTCACGTTTTTTTGTCTTGGAAGTGATGCCAAATCCTTCGAGCTTAAGAGAATGTCTACGACGGGAGTGATCTGTATGAGAACAGATCCAGACAGAGAACTTAACTGCAAGACTGTTTAAAGAAATACCCGGCTCAGGAGTCATGTTAGACGACACATAAATCAACATCTGAACATCATTCAATTTTATCCTTCACCTAAATCCATATCCCCAACTGCGTGAAATTATTTCAACAGAACCTGCAAAAGTCAGGTACACAAAGAACGAAAGCTTTCGCATTTATGTGATCATATGTCATTTTTGTGGAATTTAACATTGGAACATTTTGCCAATTAACGTCAACATTAGACACTTAGACTAAATAAAATTATATAAACTAATTTAATTAACAAAACTGTCACAAACGCGGTTTCATTATCACACGCCTATCATCTAAGCCTGGCGTGTTCCGATCGTGTTAAGCGTTAATTTATTGTCAAATAAGAACACACCACACTCGATCTGTCAAACAAACAAAAACAAAAAATGAATTGAATATAAACAAACTCTATTTTCAATTCAAAACCCGTTTGGCAAATCTGGCCAAAAACACAAGGGTAACAACAGATCAAAGTGTGCCATCATCGATATAGATCATCGATTTGTTTTTCATTTTTTGTTTTGAAAACAAATACGCAACGAAAATGTCAAACTTTGCTTAGAACTGACATCATAACTGAACACTTCAGATCTGTTTGTGCCCAAAAATAGGGTGTGATCGAAAATCATAGACCACGGAAACTGCTCAAAACTTAAACAGAGTCAAAAATTGCCAGACATAACGAAGGTTTAAAGTCCAACAACGGTTCACAATGAAAACTGCAAATGACAGAAAGAAGAAACAAAAATGTGAACGTCATGTTAGCGAACAATAAATTACACAACAACGTTGAGCTCGTTTGCGGTTCATTGGCTTGATTTTTTTTTCTGCTCTCTCGCTTGTCATTTGTTTGCTCTGTTGTCAAATTTGAGATATTCCATTAATTATTGATTGAGTTAATATGTCAGTCAATGATTTATCAATTAGGCAAAGCAACAAGCGGCGTCGCCATGAGGTGGTGTGCGGGACGACGTTATCGGCGCTTGGTTGTTTGTTCGGTTATCGATAAATAAACTGTTGCATAGTCGTGTGAGCTGGGAGAAGATATGGATTATTGTTGCGACACTAGAATCCTCTTCAAAACACGGCGTATTTAGGACAATCGGGTACTTATCGTTATCTATCACATTTGATATGCGAAAACAATGCTCACATGTTTATCGTTGGTAGCAAGTAAATGGCATCTGTTTTGATTGTCGATAGAGTCTTACCGCTAAGTGGCAGTTTGACACATTGGTGCTTACGAAACTGTACTGAGGTGTTATTATTTTTAATCTGGCAGTTTATCCAAGGAAATCTTTTAGATTATCCTACTTAAAATCTTGTTCTTACTAAAGCATGTTTTGACAGTTATGTAAATGTCAAAATTGTATAAGAATGACATTCGTGCAATTTCTCATTATTTTTGCCGAGTTTTGATCTTGAGTTGAAAATAAATAAAGAGCATAGAAATGAATTAGCTCACGTTAAGCAAGTTGTGGGCGCCGTGGCGTAGTGGGTAGGTGCGTCGACTCCTACGCTCGATGTTCTCGGTTCGGAAAAACACCAAACATTTTTTCACGGCTCCACCTCTTTCGAGTCACTGACAATGTTCAAAGAGTATAACTGTCTAGAAAAAGCTTCTCAATCTCGCCGTCCGCAGTCGGCATTAAACTGTAGGTCCCCTCCACTCGTGAGAGAACAATAGCACGCACAACACGAGTGGTTGCTGAGAAGCTAGGCCCAGGTCCACCTCGGACTGTAGCGCCGCCATTATTATTATTATTAAGCAAGTTGACACCTAAACGTAACACAATGACTAAGGTGAACATTACTGAAAACCGCAACCCCGTGATATAATGAATACATTTAGTCGTTCGTGTTGCATGCTTAAAGTTATTTTTTTTAACAATTTGCACACTCTGTTAGGGCAAAAGTGCACAATTTAAATGTGCAACAGGTAGAACGAGAGTAATAAAATAAGATTAACCTGACAACAGGGGTAGGGCTTCGTTTGAAATTGTGACAAATCTGGGAAGATAGATTCCGAATAGTTAATCTATTCTAGAAAAGGGTGAATTATTTGAAATGTGACAAGTCAATTAGGATTGAAAATTTGAATTAATTAAGGGAAGTCGTTACATTTACTTCTGAATAATATTATTTAAATACAGTTAACGGTGCTTTATGAACATAATAATAATAATAATGGCGGCGCTACAGTCCGAGGTGGACCTGGGCCTAACATTGTCAGTGACTCGAAAGAGGTGGAGCCACGAAAAATTGTTTGTCTGAACTTGGGATCGAACGTATACGCAACGAAGAGTAGACATTATTGCAGGTGGCGCTCGATTTATTTGCTGCTGAATGTCTCACCAGAAAATGTCAGGGGAGCTTTATTTCTTAGGTTTATTTTCCAGAGCAATGCAGAGCAATGGTTTGCAGATCACAGGTCGCAGATTGCGGTTTTCGAAGATGCACATACGAAGAGATAGTGATGGACTATTTTAATAATAGGAAACTCATGTACTACACCGACGACGATGGCAAGAAACACTACGACGTCACGGCAGGAGTTCCACAGGGATCTGTTCTCGGACCACTCTTGTGGAACATAATGTATGACGGTGTTCTACGGCTAAACCAACCCGAAGGAGTGGATGTGATTGCCTTTGCCGACGATATTGCTGTCGTCACAATGGTCAAACACATAACAGAAGTTGAGAGTGCCACAAACACGGCAGTGGCAAATATAAAAGATTGGCTAAAAATCGCTGGTTTGGGCTATCCTAATAACCAGCCGCAAGAAGTTGAAAGTTGGAATATGTAACATTCTGGGTAGGCACCCAGCTAATAAAAACCAAGGAGTCAGTAAAGTGTCTCGGTGTTATGTTAGACAACTGGCTATCCTTCAAAACACACATCAAGTACGCAAGCAAGAAGGCATCGCTGATGCAAGGAGCGCTGTCCCGAATGCTTCCGAACTTTGGGGGACCTGGTTATGGGCGCAGAATACTACTTTCACGTGTAGTCAGCTCAGTTCTTTTGTACGCTGCCCGATTCGAGCGGAAGCTCTGAAAATCGGTAAAAAAAAAACGGATGCTGACATCAGTGCAAAGGCTCTGTGCAATAAGAGTAATAAGCGGCTTCAGAACAATCTCGGACGATGCTGCGTGCGTACTAGCCGCAATACTCCACATTAACATTATGGTAGACGAGTTGAAAATGATGTTTCACAGGCAAACACTGGATCGCCAACAAATCAGAAACATAGAAGGAGAAGAAAAAGCTACATAAAAACCTCTGTGTTAAAATAGATGGAACAATTCCACGAAAGGTAGATGGACATATAAGCTCATCCCCAACATCGTTACATGGATATCGCGGCCGATGGGAAACTCCAACTACCACATTGCGAAGTTCTTGTCCGGTCATAGAGGCTATCGTCAAATGTGGACACGATAGCTCACCCCTTTGGCCGGAATGTCCAAATGTGAATGAGGATGCGGAACACGCAGTTTCTTACGGAGCCGTGAAATAACGCCGAATTTTGAATTCCCATTTTCGGTCTTATTTCACTTTGCTAAAGTGAAGGCCGACTCGGCCTTATAATTTATAAAGACATGCAGATTTGAAATTCGGCGTTATTTCACGGGACCGTTTTTCACTGTGGTCGCTTCTCGGAAGAAATACAGTCGGTAAATCTGCCAAGTCCAGAACAGACAGTAAGTGGAGTGAAATTTGCTCATTTGTGATAGCTGTACAGGAACAGCTACGAAGAGCAGAAGCACAAAGAAGGGCCCATGATGCCGCCTCCTTGAAAATAGCAGAATTATTGCTACCCAGCCCCGCGAAGTAATACCTAACGGCAGTCCCGCGGAGATAGTGGTTCAAGTGTGCAGGGGTTAGTACATGAGCGTATTCCCGAAATCGAGTACTCGTGCATGCTGTTAGCCCGGGCTATCAGTATCCTTAGAACATTGCTACATCCATTGACGAATACAAAAAAAAAGATTGCAGTTCATGTGTACAACAATTTAAAGGTAATATTCTCAATGCGTTTTTTTACGAATACGACATTTTTTTTACGAAACTTGACAATTAAATTGATTTCAGAAGACGATACTCCATAGAAGCCAAAATCGTATGCTGTCTGCGTGTTAATGTGAGTGTGGATTTCATAGATTTGACTGTTTGCCTATTTAAAGAATTGAACGATCTAAGTAAACAGTAAACCAAATAAGAAAAATAAATTAAATACTGCTTGATGAACCGATCTCTAAAAGGAGAACTCTAGCATCTGATACCAGCTAAACAAGAACACTTTTGTCATTCAGTCATCAATTCAAAGGTGTTCGTTCTGTTGTTCGCGTTGTAGCCCAAAAAGGTGAAACTTGTTTCAACTTACATGAACAACTCACACAAGAAAAGAAACACGTAAATTGATTTATTATCTTCCTTTTGTATTCAGACGTCTAGCTGATTTGAAAGTCAATGTTAATTTCCTACATGTCATTTAAAATTAATTTCCTTCAAGTATATTAATCGCTATCTTGTGTATAGCTCAACAAAAAATACATAGGGTCTTTCAACAAGTGGTGCCATTTAGAATCAATAAAAAAAATTATTAAAAAAATATTATATATTATTTATATAAAAATGTTCACTTATTAAAAAAGGTCCAAATAAAGATTTCCATTACTTAAAATCATTTTTTTTATTTAGTAAAAAATTAATTTAAAAACAAAATTGGATGATTCATTTTTTCACCTTTTCGAGAGAAAAGTTCTGAGCGCGGTCTTTGGCCCTGTTTGCGTTGATGGCATTTGGAGGAGAATCAACCAAGAATTGTATGTGCTGTAGCGCCATGAGTCTGGCCAGGCGTCTACGGATCCAACGCCTAAGATGGCTAGACCATGTAGAGCGTATGGACAACTTAGCTCCGGCCCGAAGAGTCATCAACTCTGAGCCTGTGGGACAACGCAACAGAGGACGTCCACGAACAAGGTGGCGCACACAAGTCGAGGGGGACCTTGACCAGCTTGGTGTGCGAAACTGGAGACAGCTGGCGAAGGATCATGCTGGCTAGAGAGGCATGTTGAGTGAGGCCCAGGTCCACCTCGGACTATAGCGCCCCAAGAAAAAGAAGAAGAACAAGCCTCTATAAAGAGCGCGATTCCTTACCAGCTGTCTCTAGTTTCAAATACAAAAGTTGATTGTTGTCGTTCTCCACCCCTCCCAAGATCAAACGTTGACTTTCTCTTTTGCGACTTCCCATAGGTTCAGAGTCGAAGAGTCAGAGGGTCCCTTATCTTTTAAATTCAACAATAAACCAACTATGGCCTCAGGCAGGATAGTAATCACTAAGCAGTAGTTCCCACAGGCACTGTTTGCAAACGGAATATCAACAACTACATCAAAGTCTCATAACCTCAAGGTTTCACGACTCTTCTGCGTGGAAATTGACCGCTAAAGCGTCGATCAATTACTCATATCAAGTAATTTCTTGACTTCTCACATGCATACACCACGCAAGTTCCATCAATGATCACATGACCAATCTAATTCCCCGCATCACACAGCACAGGCGTGCTCATTCCAAAAAGGAAACAAAAAGAGGTCATAAAGATAAGCCTCTGCAAGCCATGCCAGACCTTTGCTTGCCCGATCCTCAAATCCCAACCTGTCAACTCAACCATCACATGCGTTCGCCGAAGCAAATCAAACGTTCACCGCGATAAGTCGGTTTGGTTATGATTGCGTAGCAGTCGGTGGTCTCTCTATCATATTTTCCCGGGAGAAAGTTAAATTTTCCCAAATTGATAATAAACTAATTAAGCACTTACGCAATTAGCTGTACTCTCGGGCAGACAGTTATTACCGTTTCATTTTCTTTCACATTTTCAGAGAAACTGATGTACGGTGTGAAACACAGGAAACACACTTTGTTGCCGAACACACATAACCTCAATTGCGAGCACAATTATGCCGTAAATTAACGGCTCTAATTAAAGTCGTTTTCAGTTTTGAATTTATAAATAAGATCGAGTGCAAATTGCTGTTTAGCTTGATGATTATCTAAAAGACGTTGTCGTCGTCGTCGTAATCCATTTCACACCTTGTCGTTGCTTGCTGTTTGTTTTTTGATGAAGAGTAGACGTTTTTGGTCTTCGAATTATTTATAGAACTTCGAGAAAGGAATATTCCATTTGCAGGAGATGATTGACGGCTTGCGAGGGACATGGGTTTGATTCTCTTGTTAACTTGGTAACGTTGGAGGGTTTATTTCTGATTCTGTACAACGGATTATCTGGTTGTACTTGTTTCTTCCCAGTGGGAAGAAGCCTAGGACAGAGTTGTTGTTTGAGTGCGAAGGGTCTTAGCTCTGAAGGCGGCAGTTAATCCTGTTCCCAGACATGGAACGCACTCCTTGGACGGTCTTGTTATAGAAACGACTTCTTAAGCCCTTAAGTCCACAAACTAGATCTAAATTTGCATCGAGTCGTGGCCTCCGATAAACACTTGGTACGGATGTTAGTGAAATAAGTTATTCAGTCCCCATCACGTGAGAAGGGTGCCAAAACAACATTCGTTTGAATAAACAACAGCAACTGGCATTAGCACAGTCTGCTCCCAAAACCGACTTACACCGACTCCGTTTACATTCGCCAATTAGAATCGCGCTAATATTTGCGCTCATTCGCTCTCCATCACAACAGTACAGAAGGATCTCATAAAATATTTGAATAAAATCATTTAAGTGCTAAACGACGGGGCAAATGTTTTCCAACCGCTCCGTTGTAAACTAAGATTCTTATCAAAAACTCACAAAAGAACGACTTGTTTGTGTGCATCTGAACGGTTTAACATCCCTATTGATCACTATCGTTTAAAGTAAAACATTTCAAATGATTTTGAGCAAAACATCGAATAAGATTTGTTGGTGGTGTTAATTGGTTGTGCTAGCAAACTCGTACGTCTGTTGACTTGGCAGCACTTGGGGGCTAAGGATCGCGTGATATCGCGATCAATTGAAGATCAATAGACGCGAGTGACTTTGTATCGTGTTTTTGTGAACATCTTCTGCTACTGCTATGGCAACAGGTTTTCGGGAATGCATTGTGGATTTAAGAAATTAGGCAGTTGTTGTCGAGTGAGTTGTGGGATCAGTGGCGGTGGCAACATATGAGTTGGTTACGGATCGCGACTTTGCTTGTTTGCGTGGCGATTTTTGTTGAAGTACAAAAGGCGCCACTTGGTAACAGGGAACAGAATTATGTGCCAGAAATAAAGAGATCTAAACTTAGCAACCATTTTTTATGGCATTTATTAGAAAGATAAATAAAAATAGCATTGAGGCGATACACTTTGGGATTGACTTGGGCCTAGCTTCTGCAGGAACCACTCGTGTTGTGCGTGCTGTTGTTCTCTCACGGGTGAAGAAAAGAGAGATAAGTGGTTCCAAAAATAGCAACTGCACGACAAATTTCGCGACTAGCGATAAAAGCCGGCAAACAAATTTGTTGTGAGATTCAGAAAGAAAGCTTGGACTTTGGTAATTGAATGGATACAAGAGCGGAATATTAAACATAGCAAACGTTTCGTATTTAAGACAACTTACTTTCTACTTTTTGCAAAGTTGACACACTTTTGAAAGGTTTACATTAACTCAAAAACAAAAACTGAAGTTCGATGTTTTTTTTGGCAACAGGAACAGGAATAGGAGCACAAAAAGAGGAAGAGGTCCAGGTCCACTCTGGACACTAGCGCCAACTAAATAAGACCATGTTTTTAGTTTTGAAATAAGCCATGTAATTCTGGTAGAAAAGCTGGTATTTTTCCTTATCATATAAGTTGATATCTTCCGGTCCAAGAGTCGGGTCATATCATAGGACCAGGGCTTTCATGAAACTATTCATGTTCTAAGAAAATGAGGCATTGATTATTGCATCGTATGAGAACAGTTTTGTTTTCTACAAAAATTGCAGACGTTCTTGTTGCAGATCGCATTTCATGTGAATGACACATAATGGAAAAGACTGTCTCCAGATTTTTGAATCTGATTCAAATGGACAATGCAGAAGAGGAAAATGCTAATCAAATTTTTGTATTTATTTCGGAACTCTCGATATCGCATATTTTCAATAAACAACATTTTTGTTAGTGTCGGCCATGGCGTAGTGGGTAGGTGCGTCGACTCCTACGCTCGATGTTCTCCGTTCGATTCCCGAAAAAACACCTAAAATTTTTTTCACTTCTCCACCTCTTTCGAGTTCAAAGAGTATAACTGACTAAAAAAAGCTTCTCAATCTCGCCATTCGGAGTCGGCATTAAACTGTAGGTCCCCTCCACTCGTGAGAGAACAATAGCACGCACAACACGAGTGGTTGCTGAGAAGCTTGGCCCAGGTCTACCTCGGACTGTAGCGCCGCCATTATTATTATTATTATTATCGTGAACGCCGTGGGGTAGTAGGTAAATGCGTCAATTACTACGCAGAGGGTTTTAGGAATCTGAATCAATCCGATAGTGCAAACTTTTTACATTTTACTGCTCCGTTCGGAATACTAAACTGTAAGTCTCTTCTCTGGTGGGGTAACACGAGTGGGTGTTGTAGAAGATTGGTAGTTAATTATCTTGTGCTGTAATGACCAAAAAATTAAACGCAACTCTGGCAAACTGTTGATTTGTTGAACTGTTGATTTGGGCTTAAAGGCAATCGTGTAGTAGGGCCTTTACTCGAAAGAGCAAGTGGACTTTTGTATAAGACCTTAATTATCTCAGTCCTGCACTAAGGCGCAAATGCTTAGATTATGCCGAAACCGGATAAAAAAGCACCAGACCTTTTCGCGAGAGCAGTTTTGCGTAGTCCCTTTGGTCGTGTTTGCGTTGATGGCAAAGATTTAACTACGAACTGTATCGGCTGTACAACAACATGTGTCTAGCTAGGCGTCTACAATGCCTAAGCTGATGTGGCTATGTGAAACGCATGGACAAAGTTCCAGCAGAAGAAACTTTGATACCAATTTTATGGGACAAGGTAATAGATGACGTTCATGTTTGAAGTGGAGAAGATCATCAACCGAATCAAGGTTGCGGTGATAGCTAGCGTAGGACTCTGCTTCCTGGAGAGGCTTGTTGGTTGAAGCCCTAGTCTACCAAGAATTGTTATGCCGCACGAGCTACACAAGCTTGAATTAAAATCTACCGCTAAATTTCCTTATAAGCAACTACAATACAAATATATTTTTCTGTCCTATTTGGAAATTCGTAGATCGTGAAAGAATTTGAAGCTTACAATTTTTCCTTTGCGAAACAATCTGCGGTTTATTGCATTCAGCGTGGTAAAATACTGTTCGCATATAAAAACGAATGGTCGGAACATTTTGGGCTTCTATGTGTTTAGCAAATGTTATACCATCAAAGGCAAAGACTGAAATGACATGATATTTGTATTCGTTAAGAGATTTTGATGATGCGTAAGTTGCAAACACTTTCCTCAGTGTAATGAAACGACTTCTCTTCAACAAGTAAAACTTCGACTTAAGTTTTGTGTTGAAGGCGCTAGCTAGCAAATGTAATTTTTCATTTGGTTTTGGGACTACTTACGATTTAGCTGAAATTTTAATTCACTTACCTGAAAAGAAAGAAAAATCAATTTGTTAATGATGATTTAAAATTGCATTGTACTCGTTATAAAGTAATTTGTAAAATAAAAGGTAATGCTAAGGTCTCAAAGGAAGCCTTAAGATCCAAAATTACTTAAAACATAACAAATTAATAGATACACCTCCAAATACCTTACATTTTTCGTTTTTAGCGTAGCACAATTAAAGAAATGGTTAAAGTTCGCAAAACAGGCTAATATATTTTAATTCTATACACTTTTTAAAAACTTAACAATATTTTTAATATTAACGTTAATAATTTTTTTATGAAGATAAAATTGTGTTAGCACATAAAAAACATGGGATCAAAAAAATAGATACATTTCAGATTGTGATTAAAATTCAATTATATAATAATTTTCTTTGCGAGTTTTCAAATAAGAAACTTGCTTGGTATCAAATAAGAGAAATGAAATAAATATTTTAGGTTTACCATGGCTCGAAATAGTCAATTCATTACAGAAGAGTAAGTTTTGCTTCTTTCGCACATAAAAACAAGGAAAATCTCTGCGTGAAATCGCGAAATGTGTGTAACGGTCATTTTATTTAGCGCAAAATGTTTTAAAATCTGCATCCCAAAAAGAATTTCATGGCAAAAAGTGACCTTTTAAGTCATCAAAAGCTATTTCCGCAGAAATTAACAACATCGTTAGGGCTCCAAGAGTTCGTGGTGGAAGCGGCAACATAATGGCCTAAGGATGTTTTTCTTAGAATGATGTTCGTCCCATATTCCAGACTACAAACAATATGACGGCAGCCGAGTACAAAGACATTTTGAAAATGGTAATGCTATCATACGCCAAGAAAAACATGCCTCTGCGTTGGGTCTTTTGGTGACTGGCAGACACTTAACCAACTGCGCCATCCAGTTTAGTTTCTCCATCCGCAATTTAGTCTTTGAACAAAAAAAAAATTACAGAATCCAGCGACTGAATTCCAGTCTGACTGCCTTCAGTTCTGTACAAATAACGATGAGACACAATCGCCATTCTTTTCGACTAGGAGACGCTGCAATTCAGTAGTTTGCAGCCTAAAATTTTGTACCAAATTTTTGTCTTTGCTTTTGCACTAACGCCACACACAAGAGTTGGGTGCAGAGACACAAAACTTGTGCTTCAAAAATCCAGTCATACGGCTCTAAGTCAGAATTTCTACTCTTTTTTATGTTATTTATGTTGCAACATTCTACTTAATTTTTAACAAGAAATCAATTCGTCTACATAATTTACAATTTTTCATGCGCAATTTAAGTTACCAAAATGTATGTTTTTTAATTTTATGTCACACCAATTTTTCGTAGTAAGGAACTTGACGCTGGATCTGAAACACACTTCGTCTTGTAAAATGGCATAATAATAAATCCGAGCTCTCTTTTTAGTCACATTTTTTGCAAAGTTTTCTGAGGAAGATCAGAAAATCCGTATTTTAAACTGTGATAATTCTTGAAACTTCGAAATTCTTGAGTACTTGTCAGAAAGAGGTATCCGAACATGTACAAGAAACTTACACTCATTCGCAGTCCTTACGAAGAAAAAAAAATTGTCTACATAAATTTAACAACCGGCTACTTTTAAACGCCACATATTAACCCTTCTGATACTTGAGATCCCGAAGATTCTATAGACTTCATAATGAGCGTCATAAATCGATAATTTTTCAACATAAACAACCAGGTCTCATGTATCACAGTGGGTGGCTTCAAACGAGCACACGATGACTAATTTACCCCTCATCAGACACAGCACACAAAATAGATTAGTGCGTCCCACACAACGTGGAGCCCATCGTTAAGCATACAATTTCGATTGACCTTCGAAGACTATAATTACCGCTACATGATATTCAGAGTCCTTCTGCGCAAATATCTGGTGTAAACTAAATGAATCCTTAATGCAAAATGAGAGTATTCTTTCGAAACACTTCCGTCATACGCACATATTGCGTAATTCTGATTAGTCCCCTGCGATCCGGAAAGTCATCAGAAATCCTTGTGATGTAATCCCACGGCACGTGTGTTGCTCGTCGTCTATGATGGGCACACGTCGCAGTCCTCTTCCCTTCTGACCCGGAGATTAATGGCAAACTACCTCGGCAGCGGGAAAGTGTAATCCATGTTTGTTGCCAACACAAGACAGCTCTTGTTGCAAAATTGTTCAAATGGATGCAAGGTGGATGGGATTGATGGTGAGCTTCTGCCCCATTTGGGTACAAGAAAAGCCTTTTTAGGAGTACCACACTTTCGCGGGGTTTCATAACTACTTTTTTTTTGCATTTTTTGTGTGTGAGTCTCACGTGAGTGTTTTTGGTTGCATCTTCAACATCCTCAGTTTCGAAAGGTGCACTCAGAAAGGAAAGTCGCGTCGAATGTGGGTTGAAAAAAGCAATTGACATTCGCCAGAATGGATATAAATTCGATGAAGTATCTCATTTGAGGAAGTAATCAAGCGAAAAGCGAAATAAAATGAATTCGTCGTGGGAGATGTCACCGTGCGTTGTTGGTTCTGATGAATTTGCTGAATGAGTCAGAGTGTCGTACTCCCTCTACACCACACGGCGGTCGCTTTAATTTTGCGATGGTTCATCAGGTCATATCCTCGTACCATCGTGTGATGTCTGAGGCATGTTTACTTGTACATCGCCTTTAAGGAGAAATCATTTTTCTTAAGATGACAGCTGTCAGATTCAACGGAAACAATGCTTGTCATTTGGAAGGAGACTAATTTCTTTTGTTTGTCTGAGGAACTTAAGACGGATTGCTTCTTCGTAAATTCGGGATAAGGACGGCAATCATCAATTTAGATTTTTTGACAGTTTTAAGGTTTACACCTTTTTTGAACCTGTTCTAAGTGGAATCACTGACAATCTTGTGAGGATAAAATGGAGATGGAATTCTTAAAGTTCAAGGCCTAAGTTCTCAAAGTTCGAGAATTTTGTGATACTGACTAGTTGCCGCCGTTTGGCGTGATTAAGGCAGTCGACCCCTTCAGTGAAGGTCTAAGTTCGACTTCGGATGTAGAAACTTCACTCAAGTCACTAACAATTTTCGGAGAGTCAAATTAATAAAAATAATAATACAGGGTCATTCATTTCGTAGTTTCAAGTTGGTAGCGCTGACATTTGACACCTGGCAAACTCAGCTGGCATTTGAAGTGTCATAATACTTTTTTTTTCTTTTTCGGAGGATTTTTGAAACACTACTGGAGCACTCAGACTCAAAACTGGTCCATTGTACTGCTAGGTACCAACATTCTCCAGTGCCGTTAATTTGATCCCAACGACAAATGGTGGCTGGACCAGATTCGATTCCACTGGGATTCGAACCTGGGACCCTGGGAACTTGGGGCAGGCATTTAACCAACTGCGCCATCCAGTTGTCTAAGTGCAAGTGTTACTTATGGTTCGAATTTATCGATTTCCTGGTTACAGTCAATTTGGAGCGAATGATAACCGATTTTTTTGGCCGGCGATTGAAGATCATGACTCATGACGATATGGGGTTCCAACAAAACGGGGCAACAAGCCACACAACACGACCAATTATGGCTTTATTGCGTAAGAAATTTCCTGGTAGCGTAATTTCACGTTTTGGCGACGTCAATTTGCCACCAAGATCATGCGATTTGACACCGTTAGATTTTTTTCTGTGGGACTACGGAAAAGACCGTGCGTACGCGAATAATTCTCGAACTCTAGGCGCATTAAGCACCAACATTACTCAAGCTATGGCCGAGATACCGCCCGAAATGTGCGAAAAATGGTTAAAAAAAATACTTTAAAAGAATCGCATGCTGTGAATCTTCCCGAGGCGGCCATTTGAATGATGTTGTTTTTCACACTTAACAAATTCGACCCCAACTTTTTTCCTGTGGATAGAATTTTTTTTTTTTAGTTTTGATCTATTTGTTCTATTCAAGAAGTATTAGGCCAACATTTTAAGTCGCCACGCCTATCGGATTGGGCGTCGGATAGACGTTCCAAACTTTATAATGAATTAAAATGTTCATCAAAAATGTGTCGCTGTGTGTGTTTTATTTAGCTTAATTTTTGAAATCGAAAAATGAATGACCCTTTATAATAATGGTGGCGCTACAGTCGATTCCCGAAAAATCACCTTTAATTTTTTCACGGCTCCACCTCTTTTGAATCACTGACAATTCTCGAAGGGGGTACCTGTCTAAAAAAAAAAGCTTCTCAATCTCGCCGTTAGAAGTCGTCATTAAACAGTAGGTCCCCTCCACTCGTAAGAGAACAAAAACCCGCATTACACGAGTGACTGCTAAAGAATCTAGGCCCAGGTCCACCACGGACTGTAGAACCACTCGAAGAAGAGGCTCAACTCAACAGACTGCAACTTTCTGGCCTAGATCATTTTCCTAACAATGGTCCCACTTTTTCGGTGCCGTGAAATAACGCCGAATTTTTTTAAAGTAAAGTTAGTAAACTTTAGTAAAGTGAAATAAGACCAAAAATGGAAATTCGGCGTTATTTCACTTGCCCGGATTTTGGAATTCGGCTTTATTTCACTCGGCGTTATTTCACCCACTAATTCGTACTAAGTGATTACACGTTGCGAATGATGCGGCATCTCAGAAGTGGCTCGTGGATGTAGACATTTAATTAAAAACGAGCACCGTCGCTTGACAAAAGATAAATACTCTTTTCGGCTAAATCACTAAATGAATGGAGCACACAATGGTTAAGTAGTTTGCAAATGATAAATATTAGACAAAATTATGTACAAACCAGATGCTAATGGTTAAATTCGAAATGTACACCACAGACACCATGTATTTAATTAAGATTTGTTTTAAGCCTCACCAACGCTCGTGTTGGAGGTTTTGAATTATCATCCATTAACTCATTAGCTTTTAATTAATAAATTAAATACCTGGATAAGTGGCAGATCACTCAATATTTATTCAACTTCGACAAGTTTCTTCAACATCAGGTCATCGCCGCAGTAGAAAGTGATAAATCATTCAGTTCTAAACCATCCTCATGGACTCGACCATACACATATGAATTCATGGCGAATGTTGCTTTATAGCACGTTTACACCGCACCCAAATTCAACATTTCGGCTAGTTTCTGCATTTCAGCCCAAATACATTGCAACATTCCAGCGAAATTCAGAATTTAGTCGCTGCATTTGTAAGTTCGTCAAATCGAACAATCCTCTTTACAAATTCAGCACGTCATACAATGACATTGCAGCCCGCTGACATAAACAAAAAAACAGCTGTCAACAAAACAATAAATGATTTCAAGTGATCATTGCAACATGAATGGAACGAGGAAAAATTTGCAACCAAAGAAGAAGGAATTGGACAGACACAGGCGAGAAATTTTTGTTGAGCACTCGAAGTAACCACTTCTCATTTCCAATCAGGAAAAATATCAATAATCAATTCTGACACTAGCTGTCATTTGAGATGCTGAAGTTGCAGTGGGAACGCAAAATTGGATTTCGAAATTTTTTTCCTGAAATGTTGAATTTGGGTGCGGTGTAAACGTACTATTACTCCTCCTTATCTGATGGATCATTAAGTTCAACTAAATCAAGTACTAAAGCCAATGACAGCTCCACATGGTCCAGCGCGGTGGAATCGGCAGGTACCAGTGCTATTTTTACACTTCGACAAAATCCTAACACCCAAAGCGCAACAGCGCGTTTGCGTTCTGTAGAATACACGGAAATCATTAGTCAAGTCGGAATAGCGCGGTCGGGCGTTGAAATTTCACAGACCGTAATATCGTAAGTCGGAGCAGAAAGTTTGGAGTAGAATTACTCTCTCCTCACTCGGGTGTTTTGACAAAAAAAAGAAACAATTTTTTTTATTCATTTGTGTTTTCACTTTTGGCGGGCAAAGGCAATTATTTGTGTAAGCAAGTAATTTTTTGTAGGGATTTTATCTATACTATTGCATTTTTTTTTTTGTAAAATGTATTTTAGAAAGTAGATAGCTTCAAAGAAATTATTTTACTTATGAAACGCGCGAGTTCTATTTCGATTTGGAAAACTGAGGGCTAGTGTTTTGACATAAGATTCTCGTAAATTCGATAAAACGCCACAAAGAATTGTGAATGATAAAATCGCCTGGAATAACAATTTCAGAACGAGGATTAAGGGAGACATTTCTAGTAATGGAGTGGGACTGCGAATCGAACAAGTAGAAATACTGCCTATGTTCGGTTTATTATACAAAAAAAAACTTGGCTACGTAGACGATGTCGACTTCGTCTTGTGCCCCTAGCGTGGCGGTGTTGAATCTTTCCTTTCGAATAATGAACAGGCGAAACGAGCTTGTCTTAGAAAAAAAGTGTTGAAAACAAGACCAGCTGTACCAGGATATGAGCGTGGTCCGGAAGGCAAAGATCGGTCCACTGTACAGTATAAAAATAGAAATGCCTCGGCTAAACACATGAACGCTAATGCTCCGGCCAAAATAGCCTTCGAATCTGAGCCCAATAGTTCGAGAAGGAAACGAGGACCGAAGTTCTCGTATAAATATTAAGGGATCACATATGCAGAATGGCTCGGCCTTGATGACTGGAAGCAATGTTCCCGGTACAGTCAGAGAAGACCCTGAGACCCTGAGACTCTGAGACCCTAAGACATTCTGAGACCCTAAGAGACCCCAGATCATGAGACCCTTAGATCCTGGAACCTCGAGATCCTGAGACCCTGAGAACCTGAGGTTCTGAGACCGGCAGACGATCATGATTTGTGGAATAAAATATTTTTTTAGAGCATATTTTTTCATATTCAATGAATTCGTATACAAACTGAATTTGGACAGGAGCAAATTCTGAAGTTCAATATTTGCTACTCCTTTCTTTGAATATCATCTTTTGATGTAATCTTTGTGATGACGGCGGAGCCTTATTCTTCTCGCACTTTTGTCAGAGAGGAACCCGAGGAATACGTCTGGCCCGGCTTTCCGTCTATTGACATAGTGTCACTTGCCAAACAATTTGAAGGAAAAGTAGTCTGTACCAGTTCTCAGGAAAGATTGATGGCCAGAGTATTGCGACATTAACCTGGTGCCATTAGAAATGTATTAAACCTAGTCTTGAGAACATCTTACACATCACCAGCATTTGAAACCATCTCACGCTATTCCTTAAACTTGATCTTCCATATCCTAGCGTTGTGGTCATGAGTTTTTTCATTTAACTTAAATTCTTCTTTATCGAAATGAGGAATAAAACGTAAATCCCATTAAGGCACTTAAGTGACGACGTCAAACCTTGGAAACGGAAATGATCGGACTTTGTCGTCAACTATTAAGCCCACAAGTTCCTTGGGTATCAAATCACGCATCTACGTCGTGAAATCTAGTTCAAATTAACAATCACCTTTATGGGTTTTGCATTCATAGAGCCATCAAGCAGTTGGCACGGCTTATACGCTGACGATATTATCGACAACTATTTGACATGCATGACAACATAAGACGATGTGAGAGGCGACGCGGGCTACATTAACTATTTAAAGAGAGATTATTGGTGGCGATAATTCATGTGTGTTCGTCATGGAAGATTTGCGCCTTCAATGTGGGTTAAGGGGAATATCAGGAAATTTGAAACGAAGGCGAAACGTTGAGAATTAAAGATTCAGTAATGTGAAGGGCTTAAATTGAGAGATTCGAGGAAGAGAAGCATTCAAAGGAAACCTTGAAGACAAAAAATAGATAGTCTGATGGGAAGGTTCTGTTGGATAAAAACTGATGTTGGCCTGTAACAGTGGAACTTTGTTGTCCCTAATGCGCCCCTTCCCTAACAGGGTTACAGCCACTGATACTTGCTGTAAAAAGACAAACCCAAACGCTTACTTTTGTCAGTTTGAATTAGAGAACAAAATTCTTGCTCAATCTGGTCACCAATTACTCTTAGCTCAAGATTATCGAAGGACTGTAGAAATCGGAGACACCACTCAACGTCAAGTCAAATCTAGAAGCAAAAATCCAGCTCGAAGAACCAATTATTAACTTAGAAAAAGAGACATGCAGCAAATTTTGAACGCTTCTGAGTTGAGTCCGAACGAACATTCGGCTTCGGCGGGAGGTGATCATAAAGCCGAAGTTCGGCTTCGGTCGGACTCTACTTTTGAGTGGCGAATATTGCTTTATCGGCCATGACAATATCAAAAATGCTTAACTTAGTTCATGAGTAGCCAGCATTAATCTCTAACTTTGTCCGTTTAGTATCTTCCCTCGCCGCCTTATGGTCTCTGTGGAATTTGCCTATCTGTCACTCTCTATTTCCCCATGAGCTCAGACTTTTTGAATCAATCTTGTTAATGTCGTACTAATTTATCGGTAGAAGACAGCTGTTGCAACACTCGTTCTTAACTCAACACAATTCACATACTGCCAGCATCGAACCAGCTTATCTAATCTACGCAGAACCACCACCAACCATCAGTCACTTCCACCAATCCCACCATGTAACTGAAATGTCAAAGAATCGAACTTGAAAAGCCGTAGATTCCACACATTTCCCACACATGGTTTCGATTTCAAAACGAAAACCGACACCACCCCGCTCCAAGCCTCACTGCTGTGCTCAGCCATTACACAATCGGAAAATTTTCCATTCCGCTTACAAATGCTAATTCATCACCCCACCACCAGCAGAGCCCGCGCGTAGGACGGGTGCCTCATTAGCCGACGGCGCATTATGCGGGCTCCCATTACCGCCGAGGCACTCGCAGTGCAACGATTGATTACGCTGCAACTGATTTGCGCCCCAAGCGCTATTGGTTTGCCCAAAACAAAGTCAAAATGTTTATCCAATCGAGTCTGCCGCAGCCAAACACAGCCACTGACTTGAAAGCAAAGAGACGCTAGTGCGTCGCTGTACTTGAACTACACTTGAAGCAAACTCCACCAACACAGACGCACACACACTCACTGTACACATGGCTAAGGCCCGAAGCCGGTGAGTGCGCGATCACATGCTAAACTCGTGATCAAGTTTCCCAATCGTCGAAGGGGTACTGTGCCTCGGGCACGTGTCTCTAGTTGAAGTTGAAGTCGCTGCATAAAAACGTCTTGTGCGCACCAAGGCACAGTGTGGAACGTGCCTCGACTGTAAACCATTAACGCCGGACGATTTTGACGGTCAACAGCACCCGCTCGGAGTCGTAAAGTTGGCGACAACTTGCGAGAGGGCAACCTTTACCGGCTAAACTGGTTTTGCGATACGACAACGATAAGGCGTCTTTTTATGAATGTCGGCGTCGATAACAGCCCGTCAGTCATTGGTCGCGGGTAGTTTCTGACCTCACGGCAGAGATTCCGCCGTGCAGTGGTTTCAGTTCAGCGAATCCATCGTCGGAAGCCCAGTGACCAGGGCAGAAAATTAAGGGTGTTGAGTGGATCAACATTACCGTGGGGCGTTGCTTGATTACATGTTATTACACCAACACGAGACCGACTGAACAATTTAATCGCAAGCCAAAGTGAACGATTTGCGGTCCTGTTCGTTGATGTGGATGACTGGTTTTGTTTACAATTGTGACGTCAACTGCCATGAACTTGAACACTTCGTCAATTTTATGCGTTTTTTTTCCACAAACGACTCGATTGGGTGACTATATGTGGCGATTATGGTCGAATAGCCACCTCGAAGGTGGGCAGCGAACTTAAATTGTTGGTAATCAACTGAAAGACGACCCGAAAAATTGGGAGAGCGCTATCGAATATGGAATATTTATCGGAAACAGGAAACGTAAAGCAATGAGTCAGGCTATGCAGAGAATATGCAAAATGAGACGGTGATCGATTGGAGGAGGGGGATTTTCCGAAATGGGAAGCACATTAATTTGCCGGGGTTTAGGAGTTTCACGTTTTGAGAAGTGTTTAAGTCGAACTTTCTGTAGAAAGAGGATTGGTATTTGCTTTTGAAGAGACTTAAGTCAAACACTTAAATTTAAAAGAAATTTGATATTTACAGAACCATCTCTAGACGAACGTCATGCGTTAAGGTGACTTTGAAGAAAGAGTAGAGATTGACTAAAACAACATCTGAAGGTCATGGGAATTTAAATTTTTTAACGTCATTCTCTTAAGCTGACCTCGTCGAATATGATGTGCGAATTCTTGTCGATATCGAACAGAAATTGTTTGACTAATCGCACGATTTTTTTAGTTGCACGGTCAAAGTGCAACCTTAAGTCAGTCAAGGGGGACCCATCTTCTGGCTAAGGAGATGTATACTCTGTGGCAAACCTTGCTTGCAATCGCTTATGCCGCTTGGTTGAAATATTGTTACTGTACCTTTATAAAGCTTGTGACAGAACAGCAAAATAAAAGCTGTTACCATGTAATTAATCGAATGGAATCCATTCAGACTACGCAGTGCGTTCGTATAGAGTGGTGTGGAAAATGATAAATAAATCCAAATAAATTTTAGAACACAAACAAGACCCTTTTCCTTGTGGACTTCGCATAAACTGCCTGCTAATGTCTGCTCCCAATATATTGAACTTTGACTCATAAGACTTCAGACATTTCGCCATTTTGCAACTGGCTAATTTAAGTTCTCTTCGGTAAAGAAGTTTCGACTTTGACGATGTCGAAAAATTAGGTTAGGTTAGGTTAGGTTGGAGTGACTGCGTAGTTACCAACGAAAATTTTTGTGAGTTTCTACCAGAAAGTCCGTGGTAGATCTGCCTCCTTAATGCGGACATGTTTATACCCAGGCTCAGATATTTCTTTATTTTGGTCAATGTGGCAAAATGCTCGTTTTAGCAAGCCTCACATTTTGACGATCGGTGTTAAATATACACCGATCTTGTAGGTAGGTTTACCTGACCTGCTTCGCGTTTCTTCAGTTTTGTGTCAGTTTAAGGCATTGGTTACCATGTTTTGGGAGGCAACATTTTTCACAATGAATTTGTATGTTTTTCCTTTATCACGTTTTTATTGACGATTTTTCGTACAATGTGTTTTGCGATCAATTTTAATATCTGTGATGTCTATCTCTTCTCAATATTTCATTGGCGGCGCTACAGTCCGAGGTGGACCTGGACCTAGCTTCTCAGCAACCCCTCGTGTTGTGCGTGCTATTGTTCACTCACGATTGGAGGGGACTTACAGTTTAATGCTGAATCTGAACGCCGAGATTGAGAAGCTTTTTCTAGACAGTTATACTCTTTGAGCATTGTCAGTGACTCGAAAGAGATGGAGCCGTTAAAAATGTTTGGTGTTCTTTTCGGGAATTAAACCGACAACATCGAGCGTAGGAGTCTACGCACCTACCCTCTACGCGATGGCGCCCACATATCAATATTGGATAAACGAGCTAAAATGTAAGTCTTAGCAAAGCACTCACATCTTTCCATCCAAAACAGATTAATACCAATTTCATACAACACACCAATTTTTTGCACACTTAAACATCGCATGGTGACTTTATAACGAGAGCGGGAAACCGAAGTAGGTTAGGTTGGGTTAGGAGTGGTGGCTGAGCCTCATAGACCAATTTTGGTCCATAGTGTTACCACTTACAGAGTTAACTTATGTGTCGACCTAATAGCCTTTATTGAGACAGAAGGATTTTGAGGTTTTGCAAATTTGATGAGAAGATGTGGCTTTACGGAAACCATACTACTAAAAGATTTGAAGAAAAGCTGTCCTAACGTTTTTTTTTTTCTTCTAGGAAACCGAAGTAGCGATTGTTATTTATGTACATAAACGTAACGCACAAATGACAAATTAGCGGTACTACATTTCACAAACTTGCGTGCTGCATTTCTTTGCAAGTTTTCGGAAAAAAAAAATATATAGACAAGCTTCGAACCTTCAAGGGAACAAAAAACTGTTTCGTTATAAAGAAGTTTTACACAAAATTTGTTATATCGAAAATTTTATTTTTCTTAACAATATCAGTGTTCTTTTATATTTTCAAAAAGAAAATTGGTATAAAATTGTAAAGAAATTTTATTTTTTTTTGGGTTCTGTTTGAACTTACTTCGAAAAATTTTAAGATTTGTACATCATTCTTTAAAATTGTAGACAATGTACTAAATAAAACACAAAATTTCTTGGTAACATCTTTTTTCTTTTCTCCCCATTTAACTTCTTCAATAATTGACAATTTTGTCTGAAAGTGAAATAGTCTTGCGCTTCGACATTTTTGTATAAACGTTTCACGAACTTGAAATCGAAACTTAAACGTTTGACCTGTTGATATGCGTAAAATGTCTACTGCGCAGGTACACTTTTTCATACATACATTCATTTTAAGAAAATTTAAAAATTAGGAACAAAAAATCGTAGCAGGCTTTGTTTTCAAATTTGTCATTTCGTTATAAAGAAACATTTTTTAGATTTTAGGCGAAGAAATTAGTTCCTTATAAAGAGAATTTCGCTATAGAGAGTTTCGTTATAAAGAACCTAATTCATATGGGATATTTTTGAAGGGTAAGGGAAACAAAATCGAATTTTGTATAGAGAGAATTACGCTATAAGGAAGGGAGCCATATTATTAGACGCACTGTAGAATTTTTTTTAATTATGAGATTTTACGCAATATTTTTAACCTTTAACGTTACAAAAACTAAGTTTTGCTTATTAAATTTGTTTTGTGGTCCTTTTTGTATTTTTTTATTTTGATATGTTGCATTATACATGCATAATGTCAAAGTATTGATAACAAAGCGTAAACAAGTACAGACTTCGTTCAGTTGCATTTCCGCGTAAAATCTATAGTGCGACTAATAATATGACCAGAGACTGTAGTAGGACAGCATCACCAACATGCGATAAGTCAATTATTGCATCATAGTAAGACTTAATTAAAATCAAGTCAGAATTTAACTGGACACGTTTGTTTAATCCGATCCAAAATTAAACGCTATTAAAAACCGCGGCTGAACACATTCCTTAATTCAAGAAAATAAAAGTCTTTGGAAGAGACAATAAATTGCGACTAAACCAAAGAAACCCAATATAAGATCTGGAACGAGTTACCTAGCACTGAACAAAACGAATAACTAAAATTCTCAAAACAACAAAGTCTGTTAAATGCCCCATTCGTCTGTACAGAATTTTAAAGAAGTAAGTAATGAAATGGGAAAGTTTTTCGTTGCTCATTTTCTGGGAACAGTAGCTTAACATATCTATCTATTCACAGTCAACGAAGCATCCCAAGAGAAGCTGAAGAATTTCAAAAAGGTACTTTTGCACCACTGGAAGGACTAAGGTCTTATAGAACAATTCAATGACATTCCATTATTCTGCGTGAACTTTTCCAATCCTCATTGATCAACAATATAAAGTGTTACTAGAATATGTTCCAATCTTCCCTGAAATTTTAACGCGTTTGTATGATTTTTTGTTTTCTGTGGATGGCATACAGAATACAAACGAACTAAGAAGCAAAAAATGGCGACTGGATGGCGCAGTTGGTTAAGTGCCTGCCCCAAGTTCGAGAAGTCCCAGGTTCGAATCCCAAGTAGTGTGTCAAAAATATCCGAAAAAAAAATGAAATTTGGAAAACTCCCCTCGACTTAGCCACCAAACCTGTCTCTCTCTGTAATTACTTGATTTTCAGGTGTACCTCCCATGGAGGAACTGGGTCTGAACTGTAGCTGTTTTTCATACATGATGGTCTCGGGCACACTGCTTTCAGTCGTCTGGACCAAGCTGTCTTGCGTCCGCGTCTGCGTCTGCGTTCGGTCTCCCTCTCCTTCTCGAACCAGGAGGCTCGGATTCGAAGACTCTCTTGGCTGGAACTTTGTTGTTCATAAGCTCGATGTGGCCGAGCCAATGTAGTCGACGGATTTTTGCCTTCCGGACTACGTTTACGTCCTGGTACAGCTTAAAGAGTTTACGGCTATGCCTTCTTCTCCATTCACCTTCCTCGCAGATAGGACCATATATCCGATTCCCTCTCTCTCTCTGTGCTGTCTCTGTGCACACAAAAGGAGAGACCAATTCTTCTGTAATTTTCCCAAACAAGAAAGTCCATCACAAAAAATAACGCCAAGAGTCTACAAACGTCTACAAAATTACTTCAATCTATGCTTCGTAATGGTTTTCCTAATAAAAATAGAGATTCCCAAGACCGCACGTACACCAGACCACACTGCTTAGTCCCCGACAGAAATGTGTTTTCCCTTTAGTTGGGGAACTACCTCATGACCTTTGAATATAATTTAATTTTTTCCCTTAATCCACAACAACTCCAAATGACTCTCTTCGAAATTCCCCCATTTTGCCATCTCCACAAAGCCTCTCTAATTTCGACCCGAAACTAAAAGAAATATTCCGTGACATTAGCTGACACCACAACAAAAAAAACAAGCACCCTCCTGCCGTAGTCAGTTAAGGAATTTTCCCAAAAATAAATCCACCACGAACTGAAATCGTGTTCCTCACATCCACCGAGGACGAAGGCAACTATTCGTAAAGTCCTTGAAATCGAAAAATTACACTACTCCCTCTCAAATGTCCTTTGAGACGTCCTCTAGCCATTTCAAGGGCAGCCTATTAACGGAAATCCTATTTGAAATATTTTCTCCCAAGCATTGCTCGTTATCCGCCAGGATTGTAGGCAACAACTTTTTTCCAGTTGTTGTCCTTGATTTTGAAAACTAGCTCTCTCCCCGTACAGAAGCAACTTTTCCAGTAGGTTGAGAGTTTAATGGCTCACAACAGCAGTCCGGAGGAAATGAAACATGACTTCCTTTCCAATTCAATTGAAGTTGTTTTCCTTTAGTTGTGTCCTTTTCGGCTGGGTGGAGTTGCCGCCAAGACGAGATAAAATGAACGTATCCAGCCAACGGAGACGTAAACAAAGTTCTCAGGCGGCCGGACTCTGACTGATGGAGCTGCTTTAAGATGCTTAAATTTTATCTAGCCCATTGAATTCTATGAATTTTAAATGTCAATCGTTTTGCTTTTCACTTTAAGTGTCAATTACTTTTGTCATTTCTGACAGTTTTTCAACGGTGCACAATGACATTTCAAGAAAAAAATTCGACTTTGCTCCTAAACTCCTCTCATAACACAAAATGTCATAAAATGAGCGAGTTCAGCATCATTCGAGCAACCAATTGTGAGACTAAGCAACCGTCTGTCATCAATGTCAAATAAACTACACCCCGTGCATGTGACAAGAGTTGGAATTTCTTTATTATCCTCCGTCCACCAACGACGACGACACTAACAAAACAATTAAAAGCAAAAAATCTCATCACATGACAGTTCTTAACTGTCTGATACTGATATCATCATCCGTCAGATGGTTTTAATTGAAATTTCATTTTTTTCCACAACAAATCGACCTTGCATCCGCCTGATTGTACCGATATTCAAATTCCATTCTAATCTCCTGCGAATTCCCTCCCCATTTTTTGTCATATGATCTGACGCCGCCGTTCCTTCGTCGACCACGGCACAATTGACTTCAATTCAATTCCATTACTCTGATCCAATCGAGTCCCGCAAGCAAATGAATTTTCCAATTGATCTCCACCGTTCGCCAGTGCCCAATGGCCGCTGTTCCCCTCCTCTGATTCTCTACACTTTGGGTTACATTTCAATAGAAGATAACAAAAATCGAAAGTGATGCCTGAATGCCTGTGGTCGTTGCTGCTTCATGAAGCGAAGAATTCAGTTTTTTTATTTCTCTCTCTCTTTCCAAACACAATGCTCACGCTTTCATCACGTGCTCGGCTGAACGCGATCACTTGAGTCATCACGAGATGGCAATTTATCGCTGCCGCTGCTAGTGCTGTTGTGTAGCTTTTGATGCCGAGAAACTGGTTAGCGTCGTTGTGTTTGACTGCGGCAGATGTGTGTTGGGGGTTCATTGCTTCTCATGCGGTGGCCTCTTTTCAATTGGAACCTTCATCTACATCAGCAGCAGCACCAGAGTTCGGGATGTGTTCTGTGATATAAGCGAACACCAGGCGGAGACCAGTGCACAGCGATTTGTAAGGAAAGATGATAGAAAATGACATGTGCATGCTGGCAGTATGCTGTGCCATGCGTCAGACAACAAAGGAAACCAAACGAGCTTTAGCACTTTCCATCAATGCATAGATGGGCTTCTTGACAGATGGGTGATTCAAGGGTAATTGGAAAATTTGACAGGTTTCGAGTGGAGAATGATGTGACGGGGACTTCAAATCATTTTGCTGATAATCGAGTCAGTGGGAGGCTGAAAACAAGAAAATGTGTAGGGTTTCGATGCGTCATTGTGACATTTACAAATGTCAATGATAAAGTGGAGAGTTTCTCTTTGGATGAAGTTTGTTGATTGTCCATGCTTAAGAGATTGGAGAATTCCCCTTTTTTAAAAGCCGTTGGACTCTGTTGAAGAGTTGATAAGCGGGTTATAAATAACTGGAGTAGGTCGTTGTAAAATTAAAATTTCAGTGGACATGACACAATTGTGTTTGTAGGTTTCAAGTGGTGCTTCCTTTGGAAATAAATGGAGGACTTGTGTATGGAAAAAATGCAGATTCCTGTAAAAAAGGTGTGAAGTCAGAATTTTGTTCTCACATGATCATTTCTGTAGTCAGTATTCATTTACTTTCGAAGAAGGCAAGTTACAATTTTTAACTTTCGATTCAGAAATCAAAGCGATTGTCAGAAATTCCGAATTCGAAACTATTTAATGCTCAAAAAAAAACCAAAAACTGACTTTTATTTTACACAGTTACACCAACAACATGTCCTTTTGAATTTTTACGACTCATTATTGCCAAAAACAATTTTATTGTCGCCTAAAATGTGCGGTAAAGTTGCTCGTGACCAACATTTAAATTTTGACAAAATCTTAAGTAATAATTCCCAACTAATCCCATCAAATTTGTTATTTGTAAATGCAAACGATACTCTCTGATTTAATTTGATTTTCTGATGACTATAAACTCATATACCATAGAATAGAGTGTCGTTAAAATTGTCAGATTCTCTGATTAAATTTTACTTGGAAGTGTATCATTTTTTGGCACGCCCATCAGGTGAGTCATCAGGCATGCTACAGGTTGCTTTGATGACAAAACACCTTCAAAGACACATTTGTGAGAATTTTATTGTAAATATGTTTCAAAAATACGAATTTTTTTTCCCTAATTTTGATGATTTTTCAACGGACTTTATTTTTTAGTTAAGTTGTTTCCGAAAAAAAATTTGTTTTTCGAATTTAACAGTATATTTTCAGGTTGGAACAGGAACAGCAAGCTCACAGGGATGAATATTATTTGTTTATCTCACACGTCATGACGAGAACTGAATGTTTTGCTTCGACCTGTGCTAGTGTCAGTGAAACCTATGCCCCACAAAAAGAGAATTTTAAAGTACAGTCGACTCCCTCTTAGTCGAATTTTCACGGGATATCAAAATTAATTCGAGTTAGAGGGATTTCAACTTAGAGGATGGTTTTTGTATGGAAAATGAGGGTAATGCCTAAATAAATATGGCGAAAAAATTCGAGTTAGAGGAAAATTCGACTTAGAGGGAGTTCGACTTAGAGGGAGTCGACTGTATCTCAAAATGACAACGTAGCAGAAAACGACCTGCTCTAAAATGCGAACATGATCATCTACAACTAGCACGATCTCTCGCCAGCAGTCTCGAGTTGTGCACAGCAAGATGCTTAAAATCCGTCTTCACTTTGTGCACCACCTCTATAGCGGACGTTCTCTGTTTCTTTATCTCACAGGTTCAGAGTCGAAGATTCTTTTGGGATTAATTTTATAAAAAGTTACTGTGTTGGTTTTCTTTAAGGTACCCCTAAACGACGAACATGCTCGCCGAACTTGCTCGTGCTCGCCGCATGTTCATCGTGTATGGGCTGGTTCGCGAGCAGCTCGCTGTTGGCGAAAAATTTCGATTTGTCGTGTTCGTTCGCTTTGATGTTCGCCGTGTAGAGCCATGTTCACGAGCAAACCTCATAGGCCAGCGATTTCGATTTCAAAATCATGTGACATCACATACCTCTACTATTTTCTATGGGGATACGTAAATTCACTACTCTACAAAGATAAACCAGAATCTTTAGACCTCCTGAAAGGCAACGTTTACTGCGTTTATGCCGATTTCATATACTTGACAGAATAGAGGAAAATTAGTACTCCAAATTGCGTTCTGTTTGAAGTAGCGGCGAGCATTTGCCGAAAATCATAATTAAAACTGTCTTTCGAATGAATACTATGATCACAACCATGATTTTATTGATTTCCTGTCGCTTTGAATTTATGTTCCCTTAAAAACCCGTGTAATGTAAGTACCTACGCCTAAAAAGCATAACATTGCACTGAATTTAACTTCCTTTGCCTGAAGCTGCCCTTTTTTCTAAAATCAACAAATATTAAAATATTCTTCTTAACGTTAAGTCCCGTAGGACAAAATTCAGTTCATCATGTTTAAAAACCCCATCAAATTCCCTAAGAGAATAACCACTCGTTGCCTCTCCAAGAAGATCATGCATAACGCAACCTTCAACCCGTCTGTGTAACGAATTTCCTCAGAGTTACGAGATGACAGAAGCACGACATGTTGCCTTAATATGCAACTCTCTACCCACGAGTTCGCGACCAAGATCCAAGATACCCACTCCCATCATACTCGTAACAACCTCCGACACATCGCAACCCCCTCACAAGGATTCACGTTTCCCATTCGGTTTATGGTCATGCCCGGATCATGACAGTTCCATGAAAAGCGAAACCCGATGCAGTTTGCATGCCTCCAAGCTGACCCCTTTTCCGCAGTTCCTCGCTTCCTATTCTGCTCTTGCATCCCATTATCGCAAATTGCATCCACATGCAGCTGAACTGAAATAAGAAAACGAACATCGAGCCATTAAAAGCAAACAAAGTGCGCCTCCACGTCGTTGTCGATGGTGGCGTCAGTCGGTAGTGAAATTAAAGCCGAATGCGCACTTTTTTTCTTCTCTTGTCTTGATTTACTCCAGAAAATTGCCATTTTCCGGCAGAGTGAAAACGAGATTCAACGAAAAATTCTCCTTCATCCTCCCACCGAGCGCCCGACGGCTGTCCATCGGTAGTTGGATACTTTCCCATTTCCCAATGAAACGAAACATCGCTCGCATTCAAAGACACACACGAGGTCATTAGGTGCGCAATAAATTTGCAGAAATGGACGATGCCCCCGGCACACCACCGCGCCCGGCGAATCGATGTCATTGTCGAATAGGAATTGATTCAAATTGACTGGCATTTGGATTGCGTCCAATAAAACCGAAGGATGATTGATTCATGTTGTGCAACGCTGCCGTTCTCACAGATTCCAGCTGCTTCCGATTTTTCTCACACGCCAGCTGCATCTTCGGGCGATGACGTTCAATTCGAATAGAAGCGAATTGTCGGTGTGATTTGACAGTGAGAAACCGCTACGTTCGCATGACACAAGTGGAAAACTACCACGCGACAACCGGCTCTCGCACGCTGCGAAATAATGACATTTCGTCGGTATTCATTTAGGGTTATGGCGGCTGCATGGTACTAACTTTCAGTCGTAAAGCCGTCGATTAATTAGTCTTTTACTGCCTTTTCTTCACTTAAAGCTTGCCGTTAACCGGCTGCATGACATCAGGTTTGGCGTTTTTTCTTTTCCTTTTTTTGTCGTGTGCTGTGGGCGAGGATGGGAGAAATGTTTCTGTTTCTGGGAAGCACTTGTCGAGCAGAGTCAAGGGTGAGGCTTAAGAGAAGTTCTAAGTTATGTTGACGGGAGGGATTATTGGAAACGAGTTGAACACATGCACTTAACGAAGGGGACACGTCTAGGTTCGTGACCTCATCGATCTGATATGGGCTAAGAGCACGTGTGTGTCTGGGAGACTCACAAAGGCTAGTGTTCGCCGTTTGTCGTGGTTATAATGTTGAGGCGAGTATGGGGATCTATAAAAGTCAAGACGCCCGTTTGGTTTTTATTCTGTTTATTTATTCTATTAAATGAATTTTACAATAAAACTGAAGGAATCATCAAAATGGAGATGAAACGAGGAGTAGCTCTTGTCAAACTCTGTTTTAAGCCGATTTAGTAAAAGAGCAATCTCAAAAAAGACTTTTTACAAGTTTTTAAACATGATATTCAACTTTAGCGGGAATATTTTGATTTCTGTTGATCTTAGAAGGGTAGCTTTTGGCAAGTCGACGATATTCCTTTCATTCTTAAGCCTAGTATCCTGCGGCTTCAGTTTACATTGCACAGACTTTTAGGAGAACAGAAAGTCAAAACGACATGAAATCATAAAAATCATGGTTATGACCATGGAATTGGTTACATTCGAAAGACAATTTTATGTCATTGACCGTTTCAGTCCTCATCTTGGGTGCACAGAAACGGGGTATATTGTAATCGGATGAAAACCTTGGTCTGTTCGAAAAAAATTTCTTCGTGAAATCGTTGGTTCTGTTTGCCTTGATGACGATTGGCAATCTTCTTCTACAGCATGAACTTCAGGGCTGTACAGCGACAAGGCTGTAGCTGTTCGTTTATGAATCCAACGGCATCAAGAGCGCATGGAAAGCTTAACTTCAAGTCTATGGGACAAAGCCACAGAGAAAGCCGTCGTCGATGCACACAGGTGGAGAAGAAACTCAACCAATTCTGTGCTACCTGGAGAGGCCTATTGCTTGAGGCCCAGGTCCAGCTTAGACTGTAGCGCCACACAAAGAAGAGAGAAGAAGAAAGCTGAGCCGAAATTATGCAGAAATTGCTTAGTTGAAATGTATGTTCTTCGCAAGCAACACCTAGCACGACGCAGAAATAAAATACGGACTAAGGTTCCCAGCAGAACGACTGGATGGCGCAGTTGGTTAAGTACCTGCTCCTAGTACGAGGGGTCCCAGGTTCGAATTCCAGTGAAATCGAATCTGGTCCAGTCACCATTTGCCGTTGGGATCAAATTAATGGCACTGGAGTAGGTTGCTACCAGGCAGTACAATGGACCATTTTTGAGTCTGAGTACTCTAGTAGTGTTTCAAAAATCCTCCGAAAAAAAAAAAAGTTCCCAGCCGTTCTCCTTTTCAGTTGTTTGTCATCTCGTCCTCTTTTGAACCCAATTATCCCCCTTTTCGAATATGCACATTTTTTCAGAATCTTAAATCTTTCATTTTGATGATTTTGATTTGCTCAAAATGTTTCGAAATAAGCTTACTACAAACATAATTTCCCTATCGAAACACCATACATGGTAACTACATAGTCTTATAGAGAAACAACTATTTGTCAGGTTCGATGAAAACTAATCAAATTCCTTAGTTTTCCGAAATTTTTCATTAGAAACTAGACTAAATATGTGTAAAACCAACTCCCATACGCATCTAAAAATGTCTTTTCTTTGATTTTTCTCTCCAATTGACAAGCATTGCATTCTTGTGTTTCTCGTGACTTTAACAAATTCAACTCTGACGTCATGAAAACTTAGAAATTCAGTTCTCTCATATTTTTCTAGATTTCTTCTGATTGAATTGATTTCAATTTTCATTTTCACCTTCAGCCCCATACATTTGATTTGAAATTTCACTTTAAACGCTAAGAATATACAATTTTTTAAAAATTACACATTTCACAAGAAAATTCACGGGAAAATGCAGCAAAATGGTGACACGATTAGGCCGCATTTCTTTTTTTTTCGGAGGATTTTTTTGAGACCCTACTGGAGCACTCAGACTCAAAACTGGTCCATTGTACTGCCAGGTAGCAACCTATTCCAGTGTCGTTAATTTGATCCCAACGGCAAATGGTGACTGGACCAGATTTGATTTCACTGGGATTCGAACCTGGAACCCCTCGAACTTGGGGCAGGCACTTAACCAACTGCGTCATCCAAGACATCTTTCCCACCATAGTTTCAGACCAATACTCGGTCTGTGGCCACCGCGGAGTAGTCGGCAAGTGCGTCGATTCTTACGCCCAAAATCAAGGTTCGATTTCCGATACAAACGTCTTTTATATTTTACGGCTCCGCCTCTCTCGAATCACTGACAATACCAGGAGAGTATAACAAGAAAAAATTCCTAATCTTAAGCGTTCGAAATCAGCATAAAAATGTAGGTCCCCTTCATTCGTGAGACAACAACAGCACGCACAACACGCATGCTGTAGACGCTGGGCCCAATTCCACCTTAGACTGCATCGCCTCAACAAATATACTCAGTCTGTCAACTTTCCCCTTGACCCTAAAAGTCCCCTTAACCTTGTTGACAACAAACGCTGTCTACAATTTCATTAATTCAACACACCTGCCACCACCTCATTCCCATCAGAACGCAAAATTACCCATCACGCCAAGAATGTCTGACAACTTTACTTAAGGAACAGCTGACACGTCCGGTGCCGTCAAATGTAACCCACTCCTCCAGCAAATTCGTGTAGCAACAGCAGTCTTATGGGACTATGAAGAAGTTCTTGCACAAATATTTACCCAGTGGCCTCCCTCCCTCGCTACACTTGATATCGATAGCGTTGTCAAGGTCATTTCCACCACTTGCCTACGCTACATTTTCTCCTCAACTTGAGGCCAAACAAAAAAAAAAACCATCGCCTCACGCAAGCTTAGTTCCATGATTCTCTAGAACCAACGCGTGGTCATCTCACCTGTTCAGTGACAGCCAACTGACAGCTTCGTTGACATTCGGGTCAAATGAGAAAATATGAAAAAATTAAAAAAAAAATGCCGTCGAAAATCATCGCATAAACAAATAACGCGAAAACAATACCGACGACGCGCTGCTGAGCAAAACCATTCAGTCATCGGGTTGATGACCCACTTGGTTAAATTTGTGCATGGGACACTTCACGTATCATCTCACACGTCGTGCGTGTGTGTTGCTGGACAGAGCCATTGTTACCGGGCGCACAGTTCATCCGTGAGACAGTGATCCCCCTTAAAGTAGCTCACGGGGGAACAGAACATTATTTTTGCAGCAAATTTCCTCGGTAACGGTCACGACAAATATGACACCAAGAAATAGCAACGAAACCAAGACACACGCCAGCTCCCGTGTGTCCACCGCATAGCACATGGCTTCAGCGTGCTTGGGTAAATATTTACTTAATCCACCACACGTAGCTGACATCCCCCGGATTCCATCACAGCGCTCCTCTGACAGAGAGGAATGCTATCTCTTATCTGTTGGCGTGCAAACTGACTCAGCGACAGACTAAATGTCGGCAAGGGGTTGGTTCTTTTTTTTTAGTGTTTTCCTATTTTGAGTGTTTGCCTCCCCGCACATATTTTTGTTTTGTTTATTTTCCACACGTAAGACTGGCTGTGTGCACATCTATTGATCGCTTTGTTTGTTTATTATGATTTTCTGCTCTTCCTCCGCCTCGGTCTCGTGTTTTTGTTCGTGTCCGTGGGAGGGTGGTGGAAACATCGGGAAATTCTACTTCGCACAGCGCTTACGGAATATCGATTGAAAACGAGGCTGAAGGTGAATCAATGTAAGCTTTAACTGACACAAATGGGGACAGGCAGAAGGAGAACGGCAAAAAAAAGGCTTAAATTGAGTTGAAGGTTACACAATCATCGGTGACAATGGCGGAGAATGCAAACTCAATTCACAACGGCTGTAGAACAAGTGACAAGGGTGGAGACATATTTCAACAGATGTTCAGTTGAACACGTTTTTTTTTCTTTCTTTTTGATGCTGTCAACATTTTCGGTAGAAATTTGAACAAATATTTGACTTTTTTTTTTTGAACAGATCCCTGTCAACTGTGAAATGTCATCATTTCAGCAGGAGGTTACAGAAGGATTTGTCGAATTTGACAAGTGACAGGCCGTAAAATTCTACTGTGGCGTCACGTGTGTCTTTGGCAAAAAAGAAGAGACGAATAGAAAGGGTATTTCATTAAGCGTTTCCTATCTTCAAATTTAAATAAAACGAAGTGTGTGTGAGGCTTCGCCGTCATTTTCTATTCGTTTGAAAGGCTTATCGATGCCATTTTTTTTCGGATGATTTTTTGAGACATTGCTAGAGCACTCAGACTCAAAACTGGTCCATTGTACTACCAGGTAGCAATCTACTCCAGTGCCATTAATTTCATCCCAACGGCAAATGGTGACTGGCCAAGATTCGATTTCACTGGGATTCGAACCTGGGACCCCTCGAACTTGGGGCAGGCACGTAACCAACTGCGCCATAATGTATAGAATACAACATCGTTCAAATGTCCACCGCGGCTTCTCTGGGTGGCGCACATCCGAAATGTCAAATTTTCCATGACACTGGCGCATAAATCAGGCTGAATTTGACCGATGGCATGGGTTATGTTGGCTTTGAGGGTCGCTGGGATTTGTGGCCTATTCGCATAGACCTGCGACTTCAGAAAATCCCACAAGAAGAAGTCTAACGTGTTCAAATCGCACGATCGCACAGGGGCTAGTTCACATCACTTTCTCGAATCGCTCATGCAGAGTTTCCAATGTGGGATGAGCTGTGTGGCACGTAGCGCCGTCCTGTTGAAACCACGATATCATTGGTATCCATATCATCCAATTCAGCCCAAAAGAAGTTGGTAATCATCGACCTATAACACTCGCTGTTGACAGAGATAGCAGTTAGTTGATTAAACTGAAAACAATTGGGGCGTCTGATGGGGCTGCAACCACCAACCTTGTCACACTCCGTTCTGTCGCGAACAGGGATGGATCTACTGAACCGGAGATCAACCGGATTAACTCTTGCGACATCGCCCTCGTAGAGGAGTCGCCTATCCATCGTCCTTCACACCACGTGGTAGATCAATGGACATCCCTCCGCATCCTGGATTAAGCCAATTCAGTCAAAGTACAAAACCGCCTCCGGCGGAATGTATCCACTTCGGCGAGCGTTCTTATGATATGCTTCATTGGGGTAGTAAGCTCCAAATATCAGCTCATTTTCCGAGGTCATGTCTTGTTCAACGTGCCTTCGAATCAACTTAATAAAAAAATCATCCACCCTGTTCACGTTTGCTTCGTTATACAAGAACTGAAGATACACTACTACAAGAACTACAAGATAGAACTGGTTGAGATTTCTTGTACTCCGATTCTGGGGCTCTGTACTTCCTGAGACAAGCCCGGAGACACTGCCTCTCGAACAGCCTCATCTTTTCCGTCTGGAAAAGACTCACGTTGAACCACACTGGACAACCGTACGCCATGTCTGCTGGCCAAAGTCGTTCTCAAAGAAATATGGACCGATGACGCCGCCAGCCCAAAATCCACACCGAACAGTGATTTTTTCGGGACGCATTGGACGCCCTTGCATCCTTGGCTCTCATGTGGATTGGTATCATTCCAAATTCGACAGTTTTGTTTTCATCCAGAAATGGGCCTGCTCGCTGAAGATGATTTTTCGATGAAAACTAGGGTCAGTTTCCAACTGCTCCAGAGCCCATTCAGCAAACACACGTCGTTGTTTATGGTCGTTTACCTTCAGCTTCTGGGTCAATTGAATTTTGTACGGGTGCAGGCTCATGTAACTACGCAAAATTCGCCAAGTTTTGCACGCTATGTCCATTCATGGGGATTTGGCAAAACAGACTGAATAAATGACAGGCAATTTGATAGATGTAACAACAACAGTCTGGCCGTTATCAACTGTCAAAGTTCGGAAGTCCCTATTGGAAGACCCTTTACATAAAAAGTGGTGACAGTTTTCTTTAAAATTGAATCAGCTTCTGGCCTCATTCTTCTGATATTCTTCACCAACATTGTCCAGACTTCCATTAACCGTCATACGCTCAAACAAAATGGCGACACTATTACTAATATCCAACATACTTTGTATCATGAGTAGCACCCTCATTGAACCGTTTGACATCTTCAGTGAAGCAAAACAACTTTTCCTTGTGACATACTCATTGAGCACACTCTTCGAGATGTCAAATCAGTTCTCAAGTGTCATACACTCATTGCATTATTGCTCAAGCTCTCAAGAGTTGTTATTTGAAGGGAGTTTGTTTTTTCTAATCTCTGAAGGTCTAGTGGAAAGAGATTAGACACTTGAGTCTCGATAATGAATCAGTCAACGATAGCTGACCTAATCGCCTCGAAGGTTGTGACATCATTCGCTCATTGAAGACGCAACAAAGGAAAGTTGCCTTTGTAAGAGGTTTTGTCACAAAGTAAACTGTTTAATGGGTTTCAAGATAAGACTGACTAAAGAAACTTAAAAGACTTGTTTTAAGGTAAAGTCTTATCTTGGAGGAAGTGCAAAGCTTGAAGAAACGTGTCATCGGCTTCTATTGTTTTCTCAGAAAAATGGCAACAAACTGAGGGGCATGCCTTTGGAGTGCGGTCGTTTGGAACACATCAGATCGAATGTTCATGATTCTAAAGGGTGACCAGATAGCAATGATAGTTTTTCCAATTGTCATGTTTCAGCAGCTGTGAAAGTTATCAATGACAACCGGCTGTCAAAATATTCAGTAAGATTTGCCATTTCATGCATCGTTTTGCGCTTGCTGAACGTGTGGAAATTATTAAAAAATATTGTCGAAACTCCGTGGGCGCCGTGGCGTAGTGGGTAGGTGCGTCGACTTCTACGCTCGAGGTTTAAGGTTCGAATCTCGAAAAAACACCTAACATTTTTTCACGGCTCCACGTCTTTTGAGTCACTGACAATGCTCAAAGTGTATAACTGTCTAGAAAAAGCTTCTCAATGCCGCCGTTCGGAGTGGGCATTAAACTGTAAGTCCCCTCCACTCGTGAGAGAACAGTAGCACGCACAACACGAGTGGTTGCTGAGAAGCTGAGCCCAGGTCCACCTCGGACTGTAACGCCGCTATTATTATTATCATTATTGTCGAAATTCCGGCTCAGTTGTAAATATGCAACGTGAATTTGCTTCAGCGTGCAGGCAATTCGTTGCACCGTGGAAAAGTTTGAGCGAGAGTACTCTTTTGAGCCTTAAGCAAACAACCAGACAAAGATTGGTGCGAAATGAAGAAACCATAGCCGCCGTAGCGGCCAGTATCGAAGAAAACCCAGAAATGTCGATTCGCGTCGATCAACTGGAATGGACATCGCGAGAGAGTCAACCCGGCTTATTTTCCGGTTGGACTTGGGCACTGGAAATGTTGCCTGGAGACTTTGATTAGATTTGAATTTGAATGATCCTCTACTCCATACATAATGGCTTGAATGCAGCTTCAAAAAACCAGCCAGAATCAATTTTATATCTCAAACCGTTTTTGCTTTATTTAAATCTTTTTTCCTATCATTTTTATCTGGTCATCCTGTACTAGGCTTGCTAATCGTTCAAAGATAAGCTTCTTAGAGTTACCCATGAACTAGGTCATGAACGAAGAATCGTAAATAAGAAAGAAAGGGAAGAAGTTATTTATAAGGCTGGTTCCTCCAATCATCAATTAACTGCTTAATTCGGTGCTAACCACCAAAACTAAGTGAAGCCTTGTACGAGACCATGGCTACATCGCATCATAGCGTTAATCAAGTTTCGATTGTAGTCATTAGCGGTAGCAAATGATTCAAATTAAAGACATTTTCCGTCCCAAAAAAGTGTGGAGGTACTCAAGAATGATTTTAACTTTTCCAACGACTTTTCAACGGTGTATTATTTTCGAGAAGGCTTTGTATTTTGCAAAGACTTAAGGCTCACTCACTTTTACTCTCTTCAGATGTACAAGCTGTTGCGCCGCCTTCAATAGATGTGTATTCTTCATAAGACTGATTGGAATAGTGAACAACGTATATATTAAGTGCCTGCTCCAAGTTAGAGAGGTCCCAGGTTTGAATCCCAGTGAAACCCAGTGAAATTGGAATCAAATTAACGGTATTGGAGTAGTTTGCTACCTGGCAGTACAATGGACCAGTTTTGAGTCTGAGTGCTCCAGTAGAGTTTCAAAAATCCTCCGTTAATTTGGTCCCAACGGCAAATGGTGAGTGGACCAGATTCGATTTCACTGGGATTCGAACCGGGGACCCGTCTAACTTGTGGCAGGCACTTAACCAACTGCGCCATCCAGTCGTCTACAATTTTAGCATACACATACAAACTTCGTTTCGAGCTCTTAAAAGTCCTCGGACACAGCCTTGAAAAATCTGTCGACAACTTATCACCCGCATTTCTATTCATCCTCAAGCTCATTTCAAAAACATGGCAAACTGAGAAGTCCCAAAATTTCTTCCAAAAATGTCCTCAAGCATCTGCAAGTAAAATATTCCCTCCCTAGACAATTTGATGAATTATTAATTTAGTTCAAACGAAATCAAGCCCGGAATGGCAGGCTAGAGCAACAAAAACCAATTTACCTTCCGCCTAATCAAAGCAAATTCATTTTATCTCAACCCCTATCGTATGCGTATGACTAATTTATTAGCCCGTCTGCCATTTCGTGACTTTGGCCGAAGCAAGTCGCTTCACAGTCGGCGCACACCAGAGGAACATATTTCACGTCACTTAACGGTATGGAATTGGAAATATTTTGTTTTCACTTTATTCGCAGATATCTATCTACCAACCGCCGCCGCCGTCGTGCGTCTTGATGGAAGGGTGTCCTTCAGCGGAGCATGAACACAAACAGATACGGAAACGGCGCGCACGCTCATCCGCGTCATCACGTCCAATTAGTGGCAGACGGAGTCTTATCTAATCGAACAGACCAAAAACCGAGTCCCACCGATCAAATGGAGTTACTTCGAACGATACCATTTAAGTCGATAATGGCCCCGCGTTCCGGGCTCCAAGGGGTGAGTGCTTGAGAGGGAGATTGTGGACGAGAGCATTTCGTAATTGACTGCTGATAGCGACACAGCGATGGGGAAAATCGTTGATTTCTGGTAATCACAGAACCAAGCCAACGACTTGACATGCTGCTTTGTGTCGACTAAGTGTAGCTGAGTGTCGTTGTCTTTGTTCGTCACAGAACGACATTGTCTGGCGAACGACAATCGCTTCCATTAGTGGTGTACTGTAAGAGGTTTTCTACAATCATTCCTGAGGCTACTTGTGGTGGCACACGGTGTGAGACTAATCTATTGTTTGACAAGTTTACACGAACCCCTTAATGAGTACACTGTGTTCGAACAAGTCAAGGGATGTGTAGATTTTGTTGCCAACCACACGATGTAGTCTTCTTGACAAAATGCAAACACCAAATGTGAATAAAGCCAGGAAATGATCTCTCTAAATATGACACACTTGTGATGGCCCAAACTGACAGATGACGTGTTGCTGTAGCGAAAGCTGTCACATATGAACATGTGTTCATGCTTGCGACGCTTCAGTCCACAGATTTGACATTCTTGATACAAGTTGTTTGCGTCTAGACTTTTTGGTGAAAGAGATATTTTTGTAATCGTCACAAGACAAGTATGTTTACATTTCGACAGTCTGCGCTGCAAGGTGTGTACTTGTTCGAAGTACAAGCCACAGCCACAAAATCTTGTTTCATCAAATCAGCGGCAAGGGAAAAAAGTGTGACGATACTGTATCTAAATAAACAGACAACGGGGCTGACGTTTATTTGATTAAAACAACGGGACGGTGTTTGGGAACGAAAGTAATCGATTATTCTTGTCTGGGTCATGGTGTGGCTTGGAAACTAGAGCACGCTCCGATAAGGTGATTCTGATTGTGTCTTCCCAGGTTTGCTGCGGTGACTTTCCGTTCCCATGAATTTTGAAAGACGTCATTGGAAGGGTTTATTGAAACAAATATTGACGTTTTGTGGCTGGACAGGATGAGAGAGTGTGTGAAATTTCGAATCGGAATTCTGCTTCTTGCGATCAATTTTTGCTCGGTCATTGTGTCCATCTCTGAACAGACCAGACCGTCTTGCATCAAAGAATTCATTGTCAGAGAGAATCTTCTCTGTTATGTCATAGATTTGCGACAACGTGTACATCATGTTTCTTCTTGCTCTGTTGATTTTGACGTCAATCTGTTAGCTCGACGAGCATACAGTCAGCCGCGAAAGTAAGTGAACAGTCATGAGCTGAAAGTTTGTGCTTTAAATTAAAATTGAAAGAGACGGACTACGCCAAACAATGATGCCTTAAATAAAAGCTCTGAAATCATACTTTAAAACTAGCTATATTTAATTTAACATAAAGGTAAACATACAATAGGTAATTTAATTCAAAAGAAAAAAGGGCTTAAAACAAGTGTCAAAAGTAAGTGAACACCTGCCTCACAAAAGCCCAATCTTATAGAAAAAAAATTGTATTTGTATGTCTTAACTACTGCTTCCAGTTTTTGTATCAGCCGATCTAAAAGTTCCTACTAATGTCTAATGACACCGAGTCGTTATGTATAACAATCAATGACACAACCATGTACAAAATTTGGCTAAATTTGGCTACTTATTTTATGTTTAGGCTTATGTTAAATATAATACGGTATATTTTAAAGTATGACTCTTGAGCTTTAATTTGATATATCCATAACTGCCCTACATCAGTCCGGCGAATTCCACTTCTGACACTGACTGTACATAAAAATCAAAGAAAAATTATTTGTTGACGAATGAACAGAAGAAATGTTGTTAAGAAGTCCAACAGTCTTTTTGCTAAATATGACTTATGACACACATCTTGCTTTTTGGCCTAATCTTATGTGCAATTTCGTATTTTAAGTCACAAGTTTATAATAGTGTTCATGAGGTGTCACGAATCATCTCTATTTTTCAAGTTTTTCAGTCGCAAGTGTCTCGAGTTAGTTTCCTCTCTCTTGAAGTATTTTTCGCTTAGGTTAACGGTATGTCTGTCGATGTGTCAGACAAAAACATGACTAATAAATCAAAGTAACGAACAAATGCGTTCTTCTCTTATTCAAGTTTTTAAAACGATTCAACAAAGGAGCCGTTGAAGTCAATTAGATCAAAGACTGCGACAGGAAACTATCAGAACTATTGTTAGAAAAACAAAGGCTAAATCAATGTCAACAGAATACACCTCTTGGTCCAGGTTCAGGTCCAAATTTATCATTCTTCCAACTTGGGACCAGTGTTGTCAGTATTTCTAAGGGAAATTTACCACACTGGAGACAGAAACTTACCATTTTGCTTAAAATTTACCATCTCGAAAGGTAAGTGCACACGCTCTGAAGTTCGCTTTTGTCTTATCCTTTGGCATTGATTTCAGCCACCTCTTGAACATAGGTATTCCTTCCATCGAATTATTATAGAACGCAACCAAATGGAAGGATATTTTTCCAAAAGTAATTTACCGTTTTTGTATGGAAATAACTTTTATCAAATGCGTGAAATGGGACTTGAAATTTCTTATAAAAAGGTAAATTTACCACGACCTGGCAGCACTGTGTTGAACTCATTGAAAGAAAAATAGCAACATTTTGGCAGTTTAAGTGAAGGGTAAAGAAGTATCATCGAGCATGCTGACCCTGCGTTAATTCTCGGAAAACATGCAGTCCTTACAGGGCATACACAATGGACTTCCACGGCCTCTGGGTGTGATTGCTGGCAACAGCATAAAGCCCTCCTAACCTAGCCTAATCTATCATGGAGCCTAGATAGATCTCAGATGAGACGCAATGCATTTTGCAGAACAACGGCATTCATTTTAATTTTTTCATTTTATCGACTGTGACTTGGCATCACTTTCCAGTTGTGAATGTCAATTTATCCTCAAATATTATTGGTGATCATTTGAATTATTGGAGACTTATTATTTATTCGAAAATTTGAACGACTCCTCTAAGTCGAACTCCCTCTAACTCGAACTAATTTTGATATCCCGTGAAAATTCGACTTAGAGGGAGTCGACTGTAGTTAGTATATCACTCAAAAATATGGACAAATTGACAATACTAAATGGTTTGTTGAATAAAACAAGGTTCCAATAAAGCACGAATAAGAACAACGGCCCGTTTTATAAAGACGCATCCAGAGCTAGTTCAGTCCCCCAACGTCTTAGCCAAAGACATGATTTACTATTTATTTATACAATGTACGCTTTAGTCAAACAATTAGTTATATTTTTCTCGTTTGTAACAAATAGAGGCCCGAAAAAAGCAATTTATTTCTATACCTTCTTTTCTTTTCTGTACAAAAATTAATGCGTTCCATCTTTTTGCTACTGCACTTGATTAAACTGTCCTATCCAACCATGATACTTCTAGATGTTGAATACAAGGCTCCGAATCCGGAAGAGGGACATTGTACAACGCACACATTTATTATTTTTTCTTAAAATAGTACACTGCATTTTAACTCTCGCACAATCGTGCCATAAGACAAAAACAATTGCACAGAAGTATGCATAGACACAAAACACTCACAGACAGCTCGGGCAATAAATATTGAATATGCAGCTGATAGAAATACATGTATATACCATATCAATTTAGGTGTCACATGAAAACAATCTCGAATTTGGGTAAGGCGGAGCAATTCAATCAATTTTATAATCAAGTCTCGAAAATCAACTTAGCCCAAGTTCTATCGAAGATACAATTAATTTTTCACGGGACCCATGGGTAAATATCGACTTCGAAATTAAAGTTGAGAAGAACACTAGAAGTGAAGACTGTTAAGAAGAGTTGATTTACCAAGTGAGTAGCGTAGGAACGACTGGATGGCGCAGTTGGTTAAGTGCTTGTCCCAACTTAGAGGGGTCCCAGGTTCGAACCCCAGTGAAATCGAATCTAGTCCAGTCACCATTTGCCGTTGGGATCAAATTAACGGCACTGGAGTAGATTGCTACCTGGCAGTACAATGGAGCAGTTTTGAGTCTGAGTGGTCCAGTAGTGTTTCAAAAATCCTCGAAACCCGAAAATTATGCACAAGCGAAAATCGTTGATTTTTTTTACTTTAGTATTTTTTATTTATTTTTTTTTTCTTGTAAATATTTTGTATGAAGACCCTTATTTTCCAAAACACCTGCCAAAAGTTGATTTGATATTGATTGGACAAATCGTTTGCAATATACCGAGTCCATTTTATGCCATTCATCTACCAACACTCTTTTAAGTCCACTTTTACTCGAAAACTTAATTTGGCCAATTATTTTTTTTCAATACCGCAAATGTCCAGACTTAAAAGTAGAGGCTTCATGATATGGGGGCAATTGTACAAAAGTCAAGAACGAATTTTGTTACCATTGTGTTTGGGGTCATGGTCTTGGTAAAATTGCCAATTGGCCTCAAGCTTTACCCTATTCTTTAAACGAATTGGTGCATACAATGAAGAAGTTTAACTGATTGTTGCTAAAGTTGTTCGGCTCGTTCAGACTGTATAGCCTTACTAACGAGGTTTACAAATTCGAAATTCTGGGGTCTATCCATGGTAGGGTTAGAGGCACGTTTAAAAGCAATTCCAAACACAATTAATGTAAGGCTTTTGGACAGGTTCTGTTGGCAGACAATGTAAGACGTAGCTAGGGTTACATTATTTCACTAAAGAACAGTGAGTACCTGTCTAAATCCGTTTTAAAACGATAATCTCATCTCGAACTTCACAGAATCCCCAGGATTAAATAGAATCGCCAGAACGATTCGAAATTTCTTATCAACCATCTCAAAAAATGTAAATCCTACGCTTGAAACCCCACATTAACTAGAAAAATTGCACCTGATTACCAACTTCAAAGTGATTATTTGTTGATATCGCTTTTGAAACGTGACTTTCTGGACGTCAAATCTGGCATTCATTGAAATGACCGGCTCCCACCGTCAGACTTCTCGTCTATCATCGCTCATTTATCTGCATTCCGAAAGATTTATTACGTATCTGTAAATCCGTATAATTTATCTGAATTTAAAATCAATGTTTATCGCAGTTAAACGGCACTGCTATTGACGTCAGAAAATAACCTGTTTCGGTCAGAAGTGTGTCTTAAATCATTACGTCTGCTGAAGGATTTACCAAACTGCACCGTTGACAGTTCATAATTCAAAAAAATATGTATATGACATCATAGCAACGAGTATATCGATTAGCCGATATCACAAATATCTCGAGATCTTTGAGAGATTGGGGATTGCTTTGTTCGAAGGAAGGGCACTTGACATAGCGAAAAACGTAAACAATCTCCGAATGTTTGCTGATTGTAGTGAACTTTTGATGACGCATCCTGAACGAGATACGCTTGCACGAGGTGAGTGTGTGAACTGCGGCAGCAAAAACCGTGATTTTTTAATCGTCAAGGTCGTAGTTTGTTATCAGCTTCGACTGATATTGTATGCAGTAAATTAAGACACCGTCGAGGAGTAGTGCTGAAATAAATTGTAGACGGTATTGATATGGTTTCGTTTTGAAGGTTTTGGTTAAAGATGAAAATGGGGGAGATATTTCAAATCTTTACTGGATGCTGCTTTACACAAGCCAACTTCGTGTACGAAACTGGAAACAGCTAGCGAAGGATCATGCTAGCTCGAGACGGTTGTTGGTTCTTCTAGCCCAGACTGTAGCGCCATTTGGAAAACAAGTAGTTAGCTGTCACTTCTAATGGAATTAAATTTATCCCCTTTACAAGTCTTCAACTTATCGTTTCAGAACGGACATCTGTATGCCTTTAGAACTGAAGTGACTTCACGACTATGATAGGATTATAAGCTGCTAACAGAATTGAACTTAATGCCTTCAAAAACTCAATTAACCTTGTTGCATATGAATTAGTTGAAAAATCGCCAAGAATTTTGTGTAAGTGTCACGAAGCATAACGGTCACGTGTACAATAATACTTCGAAAACAACTAAAAGCGGCCCAAATTTGTACAACAAAAACCTAGAGACGGAGAGAATCTAGAGAGAATCGAGAGCAAATCTAGAAACAAAAGGTCCTCATCCTAGAATTCTCTAGATTCTCTCTAGACCAAATCTGGAAACAAAGGATCCTCATTCTTCGCACGTGCAGACCAGCACCTGAACGACTATGCCTTCAAAGAAACAAGAAGACTTTGTCTACCAAATTTGACAAGCTGCCATCCAGAGGTCAGAAAGGTTTCTCTCGAAGGAGCGTTATTTTTTGATGAACACTGCCAACATTGATCGCAAATGAGATCACTTTCCCGAAACAGCGTCTCAGATGCCAGACAAAGCAGTTAAAGCATTCAGTTAACGACCTCCAGCCCCAGCGAGAGCAATAAAGATCCCAACACCCAGTCAGTTGTCTCCACCCAGTCAGCTCTGTCTCACTGTTCCCATCGGCAACAGGCCAATTACTGCAGTCTACTTCAAAATTCCCAGATGTCAGTCTCAATCAACGAAGATAGCACGACTAAACGCCAGCGTACAAAGTGTGCACTTCCTTCCGGAACGCCTCCATTGTTCCCCCTTTTATATAATGCAATCAATTATCGCTCCCAACCACATGTTTATCGCTTATGAGCGACTTCAGAGTCACTATCTCATGACGCTATCGCTAACAATTACAGCTAATGGCATGCAAATAGGAGAGTACACGACCTACAGCACAACCGCTCGGTTTGTGAACGCTAATGCTTTGCGGAATGCCAGACGTGGAGGTTTTGCTTTCTGTTTTTTTTTTCCTCCTATTTCTTGCGAACGTTTACAGTTTACATCGTCGCGTGATTTCTCTAAAGAAAAAAGGCTTGGCCTTAATTTATAGACGGCTAACTTACACAAGGCGTTTGATGGGTGGGGGCTGACCTTTGGACGGCTGTCGTCGGGATATGAGTTTCTTCACGCGCGTCTTTAGCTGGGTGAAATGATGTAGCTGAAGGGATTGTTAACCTCGATTAATGGCGTGGAATAACGACTCTCTTATGGGGTATCGATCAAGTCCATGAACTGCTAACAGGAAGAATGGATATCGAAAAGGTGGCACAACGTTGAGAGGTCACAAGGAGGTCAACAAGGGACACTGTTGTTTTTTTGTTTTTAAATTGATGTCACTACTCTAATGTGTTCAGTTCCTCTTTGAAGAGCGCAGTAGGGGAATACCGCACCTTGATGGCGTGCTCATTCGAAAAGGGAATTCAATTAACTGAATGTGACAAATTAGAGACAGTTCGTGAATGATCGGGTTAAATGGAGTGGCGTGCATGTCTGGTGCGGCCTTCAGCTTGAAATAGTCGGATTTTCCAGCAAATTGAAGCCATTCTAGACCAATGATAAGATATGTATGTATTTTCCGACGGATTTACCTGCTTCCCAAAGTCGAACTTTTAAGCTGAAAAAAAAGAAGGTTTGGGCCTACCGCCGCATATTTATGTATTAATGGCGGCGGTTCTTTAATTTATGTATTAATGGCGGCGGTAGGCCCAAACCTTCTGCTGCTGTTGATAGCCACATCCGGTAGACTGTGAACGTGACTTCTATAGCATCCTCTCGTGTTGTTCTATGGTTCTCTCAGTCAAGGAGGCCTACAGTCAAATGCCAAACCCCGGACGTCGAAGTTTGAGAAGCTTTCCTTGACAGTCCGACTCTCTGAGTGTTGTAAATAAGTCGGGTGCTGCCGTTAAAATCGAAATTGATGCGTCGGGGATTGAACCAGAGACCTTCAGCACAGGAGTTGACGGTTTTACTAGGGCGCAGAGTATCAGGGCTTTTGGAACAACGGCCCACATCGGAAACTCGACCGTTTATAAGTCAGGAGAGGTGCTGCCGTTAAAATCGAAACTGGTGCGTCGGGGATTGAACCAGAGACCTTCAGCACAGGAGTTGACGGTTTTACTAGGGCGCAGAGTATTAAGGCTTTTGGAACAACGGCCCACATCGGAAACTCGACCGTTTATAAGTCGGGAGAGGTGCTGCCGTTAAAATCGAAATTGATGCTTAGGGGATTGAACCAGAGACCTTCAGCACAGGAGTTGACGGTTTTACTAAGGCGCAGAGTATCAGGCCTTTTAGAACACCGGCCCACATCGGAAACTCGATCGTTTATAAACGAGAATTCAAGCATTTAAGCAGAGCTTTGAGAGTATTTCATTAAAAGTTTTTTCTGGTGCGTTCAGACCAAGCAGACAGGCAGACTGTGAGCCACAATCTTCTTCGGGAAAAGAATGTCTGATCAATGAAAAACTTTAGAATTAAGGTTCAAATTTTAAAGAGAAAACACCGGCCAGTCTTCTTTTGTTCAAAGAGTGTGACTGTTTGCCAACAAATGAGAACTAATTCATTTTGAGTAAGTAACTCATTGACTAGAAATTCATGGTGACAAGCACTCTGATCTGGCACAAGAAGTAGAGCGATATACCAGAAAAGGGTGATGGAGATTCAATGATGTTATAGCATCTGTATGCGAAACTTGAACGAACCAGATGTTGACGACTTAAAGAAATAGGGACAAAATAGCAGCAAAAGCTTGGATGCCAAGCGGGTCTTAACCGAAAGTTGACCACTGATCAGGAAAACAGTTTAAAGCAAGCAGAACAGATGACAAACACCCAAACCAATTCCGTTCTCAGAGAAGTCTAAAGTTTTTGTTCTATTTCTAACAGGAGACGGTTATATTAAGCGATTGATGAAGACCTTTATGGACTGTGCAACCGAAAGGATAAAGGCAGGCGTTTAGACTAGACCATGTACAACGTATGGACACCATGGCTCAGTGTCCTTACTTAGTTTTCAAGCCAACGCCCACTGGAGGGTCGGAGTCTGAGCTGATGCCGTGGTGCCGTGAACGAAGGCCATATGAACTAACGCCATAATGGCGTTAATTCACTTTCAAATGCGAATTAACGCCATAATTCACTTATGGCTTTAATTCACTTTCAAATTTGAACTAAAGCCATATGGCGTTAGTTAGTTTTAGGAAGTGGCCTTAGTTCACATTTGAAATTGAATTAAAGTCACTCGCATCAATCTCAATAATTTACATTATTTACATGGTCCTAAGAAATGAGGTAGAAGCTTGTAGGAAAAAAGCTTACGGCGTATAAACAGTAATGTTGGAATGGGGGGGGGGCATGCTGCCCCCCTGCAACCCCCCTGCTGCACCACATGTAGGATTTGAAGTAGGCGCGAGACTGAGTGTATCCATGCTTTTTTTTATCCATGATTTGCATGAGTTTAAAGAAAGTAAGTACACTCAAACTCGCACTTACTCCAAATTGCATATGTGGTCAAGCAGGGGGGTTGCAGGGGGGCAGCATGGCCCCCCATACATACCTCATATGTATGTATGCATGTAAGGGGCAAGGGAGGTAGGTTGGTTGGAAACTAAACGTGGTCCGATGGTGGGACATTGGACAGATAACGCGCTTTAGAGCTCAAATACATTGTATGGCATTAGTTCACATTCGAAAGTGAACTAACACCATATGGGGTTAGTTCAATTTAATATATGGCTTTAGTTCAAATTTGAAAGTGAATTAAAGCCATAAGTGGATTATGGCGTTAATTCACTTTCAAATGCGAATTAACGCCATTATGGCGTTAGTTCATATGGCCTTCGTTCACGGCACCGAAAATAAGACTATATCATAAACATATGATGTCAAGTTTCGGCATTTAACAAGCGCCGAGAAAGGACTAAGACGTCATAAAATTACTTGCATTGCAACAAGGAATTGACGCCCCAAAATGGATGATGGGATTATCCTGATGAGCAATACGTTTCGCCGTATACACACAACGAGCGTTTAAAAAAGGAACACGTTTTATTTCAAAATACCGTAATACCACATGAATGTTCCTGAAATTAACTCAAGTTTTATTTGTTTGACTTTACGTGCTTGTACAGTGGTATGCTGTACTGTCTAGAGTAAGTAGTTTAGAACAATAAAATTGAAATGATGTTGATCCTAGAACTAATTTCACTAAAGTCAAACAGGAGTTAAAGGAGAAAAAGAATCCAACAAATTGAAGCCAATATACTCGTAATGAGTGAAATGAAGGTCATAAAGTGTTCGCAAATAAAGGAGTTTACTACTTTTCTTAGTTCCTTGATGATAGACAAAGGAAGAAGAAAACATCTTGGCCACACCTCGGCTTGATGAAAAAGGAATTAAACTTTGCACGAAGAAGCGATATTTATCGTTGAAGGAGCAACTACGAGTCGCACAATGGGAAAAACGAATAAGGAATGAAGATTTCCTGGAAGAAATTCTAGAAATGTGGCATGTTTGAACAGCAAAGACGAAATTTTACTTTAAAATAAACCACCACTTTGTAAACTGAAATTTTCTTGAACACATTCAAGAACATTTTCTTAGGAGTATCTTTCCCAATTTCTTCGTGCAATTTTTAACGCTTCCTTCAAGACCACAGGATGAATGAGTTCTATCAAAAATTTTCAAGTGTTTCCCGATTATAGACTGAACCGGCTATTCTATACAGTGATGGTAGGGAAAAAGCCCTACATGTAGGTATTTTTAGCTCAAAAATTAACCCGTAGGGAAAAAAGGACAGATTTTTAAAATGAGCGAAAATATAGGTACTTTCAATACTAGAAACTTTCAGTTAATTTTCAGAGTTTTAATTTATGATTTCATGAATGCTTAGACGTTATCGTACCCTCATTCTTTTGCTTCTTCCACTTGATGTTTTTTGATCCACCACTAACTTTACGTCAGTTTGATTACGCTTGTCAAAATCAAATCAAATTTCGTTGACTTTTGTTTAAATTGGTTCGGTTCGGTTTGTTTTCGTTTTCTTAAAACGTAATTGATGTAATTTTTATTTATTACAATTTCAAGCCGGTCAATTCATTTTTCCAAGCACACAAACAGTATTGAAGGGGAAGTACACAATTTGATATAAAGAGACCGAAGTCTTCCTAGTCAAAGACGGAGATTAGAAGGTTTTCTTTGCTCCACCATAGGAGTTTCCCTGCCAGTCTCCTGAAGTTTACTGGTGCCCGACTCACCAGACATTTTCAATAGGTTCCGACAAGTAGGCAGGAAATTGTGGTCGCACTCTACTCATCTCTCCTGTATACAGTAAAGAGGTCTATAGAATCCTAAGATTATCACCAAGTCAGAGCAAAATTTGGTCCATAAAATGATAGGAAACGATACAAAATTCGATGTCCTTAGAAAAATCGGAGGCAATGATGTTTTTTTTGGGTCTTCCTACCTTTTTCCCAACAAATTTGCTGGTAAATCATGTAAACTTACTCAATCGAAAAACCAAATCTTGACAGCGACCCGTGTCAGTAGTCTTATTCAAATGAAGGTACCTTAAAAAAGAACCCGGCTACCGTTTAAATTTACAAACCAGTCAGATGTCATTTTAAAATAACAGATAACCCAGTTCCAGCTTGAGTCAGCTTCAAAGCAAAATCCCAAATAACAAAAAATGAATCCCTCACAAAAAAACACTCACTGGTGCAATAAAATACGAATCATCCTCTTCTTCAGCCCAGAAAATGATCCCTTTCGTAACAAAGAAACCCAAACCAGTGCCATTCCATCAGCAATTAAGTCCCAACAACCCTCCGTCCGAACAAAGGTGCCCCGGATTTCGATACCAAACCGAGTTCATAAATCAATCCCAGCTGAGCCAAGACCTCTCAACAGACTCGCATACCTGACCTATGATCACTAATCAAATTCATTACAAGAACACAAACAACATGAAATACAAGTATCCTTTGTCCTTTTGTATGCATTTCCCCCTCGCGTCGCCACGTTTTCGTACATCGCCTTCACATGCTCTTCCGAATGCACACACCAACACAATGGACGGACGTGTTCGTCTGCCTGTGTGCAAGATCGGTTTCACTGTTCACGCAGTCGTCGCCTGATCACGAGAGAATAACCAGAACGATGGCGTTAAAAATACGAAGAACCAAAACAAAACACAAAAACAACTCCGGCTGTTAAAACAACTGAACAAAAAAGGAAGTAGGAGAAAAAGAGAGAAAATAAATGATTCTGCTACTCACGTTAACAAGGCTGACGCCAAATGTGGCCACCCATCCCCATCCGCCATCGGGGGCGACTTTTTTTGGTGTTTTATTCATATTTTTGTTTGTTCTTAAATTTTCCGAAAAATTGACTTAATTTTTGCTTCTCTTCCAATCTTGTTGCATGCGCGGGGTGCGGACGCACAATCGGTGGGTGGATTTACAAACGCAAGAGTACACACTTCACAACGACCAGCGGCAGCGTTGACTATTGACCATTCGAGACAAAGAAACGCACGGGGAATGCAATTTGGCAACCCTATTCAAATTCAATTTGGCACTGTTGCACTTGACGGTAATCTGGTGGGTCTGTTCGCAGGGTTAACCGATCGTGGATATTGTCAAGAAATTTGTATCACTGAACTTAAAGAAGGTCAACCTAAATGTACGGCTATAACGAAACTCGATGGTATCGGTGTTTTGGAAATTTTCCATTTAAGCACAAAGCGGCCCACAAAAATGCTGTTGCTAACACGGCCCCGACTGTATGCTGATGATGGAGGACAACGACCTGTCCATCCAACAGAAATAACGCACAAATTCAATTCACTTTATTTATTTATTCGCAAAAAAACGACTCCTCTACGCGATCGCAAGAGAGAACAATAAAAAGACGAAAGATATTAAGACAGACAAAGTGAAACAAAACAATGTCAAGCGAAAAATGTCACGGCGATTGACAGCAATTGCAATGGTCACAGCTGAGCTGACAGACAGAAACGCACGGCGAAACACAGCACCGCAACCGAACAGCCCGATGACGAACAATGAGCTGAGAGCAGTGTTTAAGCGAAGCAGAAGCAGCGGCAATTCACGTACGGTACGGTTATGGTTTGACTCTGACTGACATCAACCCGGAATGCCAGAAAGTATTCTACTCAGCGCTCCTGTCGGTGAGTTTTCCTTTTTTATTCCGTCGCCTCGCCTCGTCTTTGACTGGGCAATGAGGAGCAAATTGTTTCTTTTTTTTCGGTTTTTTTTCTCAGCTCAAATTCGGCGTTGCACTCACTCAAAATTTCACACAGCTGTGCGAGGCGAATGGGGTGAAAGGCAAGCGAAAAAGACACAAGGCACACATCCACACGCACACAGTGACAGTTAATTAATCTAGACTCTGGAGGTAAGTTTGCAGTTGCTGCGGTCGCGTTCGCGTCCAGTTGGGGAGCACATTGATGACTGAAGCGTGAGGCTCTTGCGGTTGCGAGGGTGACGCGTTAAACAAATCACAGCTGAGCTCGGGCTCTTTGGGGTTTTCTTTGGGGTCTATTGTTTTGTGCTTTTTGTTACACTGTCGGCTCCCACAACTTTGTTCTCTTTGTTTATCCATGTTTGATGTGTTGAATTGAGTGAAATCGGTTTGGGTTGGTGTTGAGTGGAATTGGAAGTGTTGCCGTGATGTGGGAATGGGAAGGGAGTTTCAGCGATTATGCGCTTGTAAGTGAAATTTAGTTCGTACTTAAAATAATGGTCTGCTCTTTTAAGAAGTAGACACAGGGTTGATACTCAGGTTAATGCCACGATTTAGTGGGTTTTCTTATTTACTTATTGAGCCTGAAAATTCTGAAGATCTATTGGATGAATCAAATGCAGTCCCCATTATCCCCTTATGATTCATCAACCAGCAATGTACTACAAATTTTAATAAAACGAAAAATTTGACTTTATGTGTAGGTTTATCCAACATCCAAAAATGCTATTTTAAATTAATCCAAAACGCAATATTTAAAAAAAAAATGTTGTACAATTTTTATTTTAATCTAAAGGCCAAACAAAATGGAATATAATGTCCACCTCAACTGTGCGTACATTCTTTCTGTGGTGACACTTTGTATCACGTATTCCCATAGGCTGTGTTTCCTGAATAACCGCTGCAATATTTTCCGTATTAATCGTAAAAAAGACCCAGGAAATGCAGAACAACATACACCGCACCGTCGATTTCAAGGCCACATATGACAGCGTGCATAGAGACGAGCTATACAGTGCCGTGTCTAGTGTTGATATACCTACCACATTCGTCAGATTGTATAGGACGACGATGGAGAACTCTCGCTGCTTACGCGGATGACATTGACGTGATTGGGAGAACACAGCCAGTCAATGAAGTCATTTGCTGGCATTGAAGCGGATCCACAAGAAAGGAGACCCCTTTGACTGCGCCACCTATCGACGGATAAGTCTCCTTAACATCGCCTATAAGATCTTCACTGCCGTTTTGTATGAACGCCTGAAACCAGATAGGTCATTATCAGTGTGGTTTCAGGCCAGGAAAGTCCACCATCGATCAAATTTTCACACTGCGGCAGATCCTGGAGAAGACCCAGGAAATGCAGATCGACACACACCATCTATTTGTCGATTTCAAGGCCGCATATGACAGCGTGTATAGAGACGAGCTATACAGCGCCATGTCTAGTTTTGACATTCCTGCCAAACTCGTCAAACTGAGCAGGATGACGATGGAGAACTCTCGCTGCTCCATCAAGGTCGGTAACGAACTCACCGAGACCTTCTCATGTAAAAAAAGGTTTTAGACAAGACGACACGCTGTCATGTGATTTCTTTAACATCGTTCTTGAGAAGATCGTGCAAAACTCACTGGCCAACACAAGAGGCACGATCTTCCAAAAATCTGTTCAACTGCTAGCAGATGCCATTGACGTGATTGGGCGAACACAGCGAGCCGTCATGGCGTCATGGGTCTGGAGGTAAACGAGGGCAAAACAAAGTATATGCTGTCATCGAGAAAGGAAGCACAACATCGACGACTTGGCCAGAACGTCACCATAGGCAGCTATAACTTTGAGGTAGTTAAGGACTTCGTCTACCTTGGCTCCGCGGCAAACAGTACAAACTACATCAGTACCGAGATCAAACGCAGAATATAACTCTTGCCAACCGCTGTTTTTTGGGCTCAAAAGGCAATTGAGTAGTAGAGCCCTCTCTCGGAAGACCAAGCTGACTTTGTATAAGACCTTGATCATCCCAGTCCTGCTGTACGGCGCAGAGGCATGGACAATATCCCAAGTGGATGAACAGTCTCTTGGTCTTTTCGAGAGAAAAGTTCTGCGCGCGATCTTTGGTCCTGTTTGCGTTGATGGCATTTGGAGGAGAAGGTTCAACCACGAACTGTATGGGCTGTGCAGCGACATGAGTCTGGCCAGGCGTCTACGGATCCAACGCCTAAGATGGCTAGGTCATGTAGAGTGTATGGAAAACTTAGCTCCGGCCCGAAGAGTCTTCGCCTCTGAGCCTGTGGGACAACGCAACAGAGGACGTCCACGTTGTACGTTGGTGGCGCACACAAGTCAAAGGGGACCTCGACCGGTTTGGTGTGCGAAACTGGAGACAGCTGGCGAGAGATCGTGCTGGCTGAAGAGGCATGTTGAGTGAGGCCCAGGTCCACCTCGGACTGTTGCGCCCTAAAAAAAAGAAGAAGAAGATCTAGAGTAACTTTGTTCCCAATTAAGAGTTGTCTTTGTCTGGATTCTCAGACACAGTGATTTTAAGGGGAAAGAGAGAGCAGATGAGTCTGCTAAGATGAGATCAGCCACAAGCAACTCCCAGGCAGAACAAGCATATATTCCCCTCTGAGTGGTTACAAGCAAATTCTACCGACATTTTCTACAGACAGTCAATAATGACTGGCAAAGGCTTGGGAACTGTGTCATATTGAGAAGGTTTTGACCCATTTACAACTAAATCAAAACGACAAACCTCCAAAACAGTCTTTATAACGGTAGCTGCCTGTACGGACATGTCTGAGACCACGTCAACAAGCATTGCTAGCAGTTATAACCTTTCTGTCGAAGCTGTAAGGATAGGGAACCTCTTATTCCACATTCTGTAACTAGTCCTTTCCTGACTTGGCAGACAGAGTTTTCTCAGCAAAGCACTTTTAATCGATCTCCGTGAAATCATTAACAAAAGAACTGTTGGATGGAAACGAATCTCCTATTCAGTACATCGAACTGAATTTTTTAAGTACGTGACGGCATCAAAATCCTACCACGGCTAAGGAAACCGTCACAAGTACCCACCTACCTAACAAAGAGGTAAATCACCACTCACATTCATATGGTTCAGTCAATCTGCTCCACCCACATACGAATGCTTATCAATTCCCCCCACAATGGCAACACAAAACCGATGTGGGAAACAAGTGACACCCATGCCAAACAATCTTATCGAAATTGTTTATTGAGTCGTTAGGGTTAATTGAGTGAAATGCGAATTATCGAACCCCGAACAAAGAACTGTTAAGAAACAAGCGGCAGAAGGGAAAATGGAAAACTCAAGAGAGCGGAGCTAAAGAGAAAACCCATGACAATGACACATCTTCTAGGCCTCCCTCTAGGCAAACACCCGCCGAGTGAGTGCATGACAAGCGATGCTCACCATTTTAAACGTGACCTGATTTGCGTGGCCTAGTCCATCAGCTGATACCAACTGTCATCATCTGTCCGTCCACGGGAAGCCATGATGATTTATCTCATCCTTTCCTCATGCATGCCTTCCGACTCCCATCCCATGCATCCATCCATCGCGAGACGAAGGCACAGTTGTTTTCAAATCAATCACTTGACAACCCATTTCGCACATTCGTACATAAGATCAAGTCGCCATTCTTAAAGTGGTCAACAAATGGCCAGCAATGAGGCGATTTGCCGACAACAATCTGTTGCTACGCTCACCTGTTTGTTATCCATCGATCTGCCACTCGAACCTACCAGAACAACAATGTACCAACACCAGCACCACCAGCTGATGCTTCTTCTTTACGTAACCAGTTTTGGCCGGAGCGCATGGCCGTTCGTCATCAAGCAGACCAACCACCGTCCACCACCAACGTCATCAACGTCACTTTCCTCACCCAATGGTGTTGTTGTTGAGTTCGCTTTGTGCCTGTGTCGCTTGTCGTTTCGTTTTGCGAATGCGAGTGTAAAGAGGGAACGCAGATAGAGATGTAAACAAAAAGTTGAAATCAAATTGTAGTAGAATGCACGAGTTGCCAATGAAGGCGGAGTGGATTGGATGAGAGTTGTAGAGTGTCTCTGGTGGGAAAGGTAGTGAAATGTAGGAGGCTTAGAAATAAAATGGGTTCTTGATTGATTTTAATGAATGTTGATTGCTATTGTTGTGCGTGCTATTGTTCTCTCACGAGTAGAGGGGACCCACATTTTAATACCGACTCCGAACGGCGATTTTGAGAAGCTTTTTCTAGACAGTTATACTCTTTAAGCATTGTGAGTGAATCGAAAGAGGTGGCGCCGTGAACAAATTTTAGGTGTTTTTTCGAGATTCGAACCTTAGACCTGGAGCGTAGAAGTCGACGCACTACGCCATGGCGCCCAGCAATTGCTTGGTTTGGTTAAAATGGACCTGGAGGTAGATGAAGTCAAGATGAAGTACATATTTGTTGTCATCAAGAAAGGACGAACACCACTGATTACTTGGCCAGGACGTCACTATAGAAAGCTTTAACTTCGAGGCAGTCAATGTCTTTGTCTGACTCTGCTTCGCAGTTACAACGGAAAATGACATCAGCGAAGAGATCAACTTTTTTTTTTTTGGCTCAAAAAGCAACTCAGTAAAGAATCTCCTCTTGGATAACCAAGCTGGCTTTCCTTAAGACCTTATTCATTACGGATGTGCGGTATGGTGCAGACGCATGAAGCGTGTCAAAAGAGAAGGAGGAAGCCAATGACCGGTTTAAAAGGAACTACTTGCGCTTGGTCTTTGGACACATTTGCGTCAACAGTAGGGTTCCTAACCATCCTCCTTTTGTAAGGACAGTCCTGCTGTTTGTCCTCCCTTCCTCTTCTGATTTCTAATATCATCTTTATATTTTTTGTTTGTTTGTTTTATGCTTCATACCTTGCTACGGTGTATATATTCTGTTGTGTCGCATATCATTGTGCTCATAAAGCCAACGTTTTTCAGAGAATAAACCGACGGGACGGATTTCGAAGCGTTAACAAGCGAACCATGCAGAGACAAGCATCTGCACATAGCCTCTATTAACGAACTCCTACTCTCACCTCCCCGTGGTGAAATCCGGGAGCCGAGTACCCTCGACTGAAGATGGGGTAACCAACCCTCGTGGGACGTCTGGGCGGCTGCAAACGAGAGAGGGGGGAGTGTGAGTCTACCAGAGCTCATCACTCTTTTTTAGGGTGGCGGCGGAGGAGCTGGTCAACTGATTGGCCAACGGCGGCATCCACAACTCCAGTTAGCAGGAGCTACCTGGTTTCCATGGTAAGGTCAGGACCTTGGAATAGAGATGGCGGTGGATGAGCCCTTCTTTTAGGGCCAACGGCGGCGCTCACAGCCTGCAAGAGGCTACCGACACCGGATCACTCCGGACCCTTTTGTCCGGGGGCTAAACAAATGGACCTGTCCTCCCAGTTGGAGGTTGTGCGTGGGGTTAACTTCCCCACTATATAAAAAGCAACGAGTTCAGAGAACACAAACTGCCTCGGATATGGACTGATTTACTGTTGACGACCCCAGCAAACGAAAAAAGTGCAATGACTTTCGGTTCTGCACGTGGAATATGAGGTCCCTGAACAGACCACGTGCACCCTATGCTCGCGGAGGCCCTAGGCTGCTATAAAGCAGACTTTACCGCAATCCAGGAAGTGCGGTGGGATGGGCCGGCCAAAAGGAGGATGAAAAACTGCGATATCTACTACGGCGATTGTTGCAAAGAGCGAAGGCAACGATTATTTGGATGTGGATTTGTCGTTCGAGGCAGACTTAGGCAAAAAGTCTTAGGCTTTAAGTACATAAGCGAGCGCCTCATAACAATCCGCATCAAGGCTAAATTCGGCAACATCAGCCTAATCTGCGCCCACGCCCCAACAGAGGACAAAGATGACTTCTATGATCTCCTAGAAAGAACGTACGATCAATGCCCCAGCTACGACACCAAGATCGTTCTAGGAGATTTTAACGCTAAGCTGGGTAAAGAGGACATCTTTGCTAGAGTCAGCCTGCACGACACCACGTCCGAAAACGGACTCAGGCTGGTGGACTTTGTTACGGGGCGAAACCTCTCTGTAGCTAGCACGCAGTTCCCACACCTCAACATCCATAAAGGGACCTGGCGGTCCCCTGATCATTCAACCGTCAAACAAATTGATCACGTTGCGATCGACGTCACTAGAGTATTCTTGATGTCCGAACGTTCCGAGGCGCCAACATCGACTCGGACCATTTCCATGTTGTAACCAAGGTAAGGACACGGATATCGAGAGAACAATGGAGTCGAGGAAGACAACCACGGTTTGACGTCGAAAAGCTACAATCGCAACAGACTGCCAGGAACTTTGCCGATCGAATCTCCCTGAAACTCTCCGAATGTACGACGTCGCCTGCACTAACAATAGACAAAGAATGGAAACGTTGTCAAAGAGCCATCATAGAAGCCGTAGCGAAAATTGTTTAAGTATCCATGTGTTTCGCACGATATTCGTTGAAATAGAGTTAGAATAAAGTACAGTCGCCCCCTTCTTCGTTTAAAAAAAGACGACTGCAAGAATGATGGTCTTTTGTTTTGAAAAATTAGTGTCCTCCGTTTGTTTCAGTCAAGTTTGGGAACCTAAGTTGACAGTGAATAAAGGAGAAGTTTTAACTAAGGAGACTGTATGGGTTGTACAGCTAGATCAGTCTGTCCAGGTTTCTCGAGTACAGATGCAACGCCAAAGGTAGATAGGCCACTTAAAGTGGATTTTTCAAATCTACCACGAGGAGATATTACAACAGGAGACAGCCACAAGTTGAGAGGGTCAAGATCGCGCCGACTTGTGCTGGTGAACACCGAGATCATACACACTTAGAGAAAAGAAAGCCACAAAAGATGATCTCGTCTAAAATATGCAAACAAATGAAAGTGGACCTTAATCAACTTTGGTGCGCATTTCTAGCAAAAGGCGGTAGGTACTGTTCTGCCATTACATTACGATATATGTCATATTTAACAAGGAATTTCACAGTTTGTTAACCAAGCTTACTCTAGTCCATCGTAAAAGGGGCTGCCGTGGCATAGTGGATAAGTGCGTCGATCCCTACGCACTAGACTTTTCAATCTATGTTCGAAAAAATACAACGATTTAAAAACGATTTTAACTATCATCTGGATGAACTTGGTGACGATAATCCCTCTTGTTAAGGTACGAAGTAAAATTTCGTCGAAGCGCAACAAGAAAGATATTGTTTCAAGATTGAAAGACTTAAAATCAATTGAAAGACTTAAAATCAATTGAAATACATATGTTCCTCTCCTAAATGTATGCAACTATATGATCTTTCCTCCAGTACACGATTAAAAGGTGTTTCCCAATTCCTTAGCATATTTTTAGGAAAATTAGTGCTGTTCAACGTGATCGTAAACGTTGTCATCAAATTAGCGCGTAGAGGCATGTTTATCTGCAAACAGTGTATCTCATCAAATACATAAGTCCGAAGTGCAAACTCTTTACTCAACAGTGTAAACTTACAAACGGCAACGTGCAAATACGAACAAGTGGGCAAGAACCACGATGTGATTCTTATCTGCGCTATCGACAATGAAAATGTTAACCGCAATAAGGCCGAAGCAATATCTTAGATAAACGGTTTGGTAGTAGAATTTGAACCACAAGTCAACGAGAAAAAATTACATATTTTCTGTATATCTAAGTTGAATGGATTGCCAAAATATTGGACTATGACTGGTGGACTATGGTAGCGGGCTCGTTCTTATCGGCAAACTTCTAGTGAGGCTAGCGTTACGAATTTAGATTAATTAGTCTTGTTGATTATTTGCTGGGCGATTGCTTTCTGTTTTGGGGGGTTACAGCGGTGTTCGATAACACGATTTTGATCATTGTTCCGACTGTTTCAAGGACGATTTTACTTTTTTGCGATTTTGACGGTAGAAATGTCGTGCCATTCTTCTTCTTCTTCTTCTTCTTAGGGCGCTACAGTCCGAGGTGGACCTGGGCCTGACTCAACATGCCTCTCCAGCCAGCACGATCTTTCGCCAGCTGTCTCCAGTTTCGCACACCAAACCGGCCGAGGTCCCCTTCGACTTGTGTGCGCCAACAACGTACAACGTGGACGTCCTCTGTTGCGTTGTCCCACAGGCTCAGAGGCGAAGACTCTTCGGGCCGGAGCTAAGTTTTCCATACACTCTATATGACCTAGCCATCTTAGGCGTTGGATCCGTAGACGCCTGGCCAGACTCATGTCGCTGCACAGCCCATACAGTTCGTGGTTGAACCTTCTCCTCCAAATGCCATCAACGCAAACAGGATCAAAGATCGCGCGCAGAACTTTTCTCTCAAAAAGGCCAAGAGACTGTTCATCCGCTTGGGATTTTGCCCATGCCTCTGCACCGTAAAGCTGGCCTGGGATTATCAAGGTCTTGTATAGAGTCAACTTGGTCTTCCGAGAGAGGGATCTACTACTCAATTGCCTTTTGAGCCCATAAAAACAGCGGTTGGCAAGAGTTATTCTGCGTTTGATCTCGGTACTGATGTTGTTTGTACTGTTTACCGCGGAGCCAAGGTAGATGAAGTCCTTAACTACCTCAAAGTTATAGCTGCCTATGGTGACGTTCTGGCAAAGCCGTCGATGTTGTGCGTCCTTTCTCGATGACAGCATATACTTGGTTTTGCCCTCGTTTACCGCCAGACCCATTTTAGCCTCTTCCGTTTCAATGCCAGCAAACGCATCATTGACGGCTCGCTGTGTTCGCCCAATCACGTCAATGGCATCTGCTAGCAGTTGAACAGACTTTTGGAAGATCGTGTCTCTTGTGTTGGCCAGTGAGTTTTGCACGATCTTCTCAAGAACGATGTTAAAGAAATCACATGACAGCGTGTCGCCTTGTCTAAAACCTTTTTTGACATTGAAGGTCTCGGTGAGTTCGTTACCGACCTTGATGGAGCAGCGAGAGTTCTCCATCGTCATCCTGCTCAGTTTGACGAGTTTGGCAGGAATGTCAAAACTAGACATGGCGCTGTATAGCTCGTCTCTATACACGCTGTCATATGCGGCCTTGAAATCGACAAATAGATGGTGTGTGTCGATCTGCATTTCCTGGGTCTTCTCCAGGATCTGCCGCAGTGTGAAAATTTGATCGATGGTGGACTTTCCGGGCCTGAAACCACACTGATAGGGACCTATCAGTTTGTTCACGAATGGTTTCAGGCGTTCACACAAAACGGCAGAGAAGATTTTGTAGGCGATGTTAAGGAGACTTATCCCTCGATAGTTGGCGCAGTCAAAGGGGTCTCCTTTCTTGTGGATCGGGCAAACGATACTGAGATTCCACTCATCGGGCATGCTTTCCTCCGACCATATCTTACAGATGAGCTGGTGCATGCGCCCTACCAGATCACCTCCAGCTGCCTTAAACATTTCAGCGGGCAGACTATCTGCACCAGCAGCTTTATTAGACTTCAGTCTCGATATCGCTATCTTGACTTCGTCTAGGTCGGGGGGACGGTATTCTCTTCTATCATCGTCCGTTAAGTTGAGTGGAACATTCTGCCTGACAGCGGTATTTGTGTCTTCAACGCCGTTCAACAGTCTGCAGAAATGATTTTTCCAAATTCTCAGTATCGACTGCGAATCTACTATTAGTTGTCCATTTTCGTCCCGGCAGGCTTCTGTCCGAACTTTATACCCGTTTGACAAAAGTTTTACCCTTTGGTAAAACTTTCGGACATCATTCCTGCCATAACACCTCTCCATCTCCTCGATCGCGCGCTTCTCGTGCTCTTTCTTTTTCTTCCTGAGAAGCCGGTTCTCTTCCCTTCTTCTCTGTTCGTAGAGCTCACGAACAGCTCTCGTAGTTCGATGCAGCGTTGCCCGGTAGGCTTCTTGCTTTGCTGCATGTGCCTGCCTGCACTCGTTGTCAAACCAGGGGTTTTTCCTAGGTGGTGTTTTAAAACACAGCACATCAGTAGCGGCTTCTCTGATGGCTCTTTGACAACGTTTCTATTCTTCGTCTATTGTTAATGCAGGCGACGTCGAACTTTCGGAGAGTTTCAGGGAGACTCGATCGGCAAAGTTCCTGGCAGTCTGTTGCGATTGTAGCTTTTCGACGTCAAACCGTGGTTGTCTTGCTCGACTCCGTTGTTCTCTCGATATCCGGGTCCTTACCTTGGCTACAACAAGGAAATGGTCCGAGTCGATGTTGGCGCCTCGGAACGTTCGAACATCAAGAATACTGGAGGAGTGTCTGACGTCGATCGCAACGTGGTCAATCTGGTTGACGGTTGAATGATCAGGGGACCGCCAGGTCCCTTTATGGATGTTGAAGTGTGGGAACCGCGTGCTAGCTACAGAGAGGTTTCGCCCCGTAACAAAGTCTACCAGCCTGAGTCCGTTTTCGGACGTGGTGTCGTGCAGGCTGACTCTAGCAAAGATGTCCTCTTTACCCAGCTTAGCGTTAAAATCTCCTAGAACGATCTTGGTGTCGTAGCTGGGGCATTGATCGTACGTTCTTTCTAGGAGATCATAGAAGTCATCTTTGTCCTCTGTTGGGGCGTGGGCGCAGATTAGGCTGATGTTGCCGAATTTAGCCTTGATGCGGATTGTTATGAGGCGCTCGCTTATGTACTTAAAGCCTAAGACTTTTTGCCTAAGTCTGAACAACAAATCCACATCCAAATAATCGCTGCCTTCGCTCTCTGTAACAATCGCCGTAGTAGATATCGCAGTTTTTCATCCTCTTTTTGCCCGGCCCATCCCATCGCACTTCCTGGATTGCGGTAACGTCTGCTTTATAGCAGTCTAGGGCCTCCGCGAGTTCATCGGCTGCACGTGGTCTGTTCAGGGACCTCACATTCCACGTGCAGAACCGAAAATCATTGTCCTTTTTTCGTTTGTCGTCAACAGTTAATCCGTCCATATCCGAGGCAGTTTGTGTTCTCTGACGTACTCTCGTACGTTTTTTACGTGGTGAGGAAGTTAACCCCACGCACAACCTCCAACTGGGAGGACAGGTCCATGTTTAGCCCCCGGACAAAGGGGTCCGGAAGGATCCGGTATCAGTAGCCTCTTGCAGGCTGTGAGCGCCGCCGTTGGCCCTAAAAGAAGGGCTCATCCATCCTCATCATCATCTTTTTTCGGAGGACTTTTTGGAACACTACTGGAGCACTCAGACTCAAAACTGGTCTGCCAGATCCCAACGGCAAATGGTTCGATTTCACTGGGATTCGAACCTAAGATCCCTCTAACTTGGGGCAGGCACTTAACCAACTGCGCCATCCAGTCGTTTTTCCAATTGTTATGCTGTCAAAATTACCAATGACATCCAGCTGTCAAAATATTCAGTAAGGCTTATCATTTTATCGTGCATCGTTCTACGCTTGCAAACGTGCGAAAATTATTAAAAAAATTCGGGTCTGTTCCTAAAACGCAACTGGAATTTTGTCTTGAGGTCGGTCGTTTTTAATTATGGCTTCAGTGACAAGCAGTGGGCCTTAAGCCACCAACCAGACAGAAATTGGTGAGAAATGAAGAAAAATAGCCACCATAGCTACCAGTATCGAGGAAGACCCAGTCGATTCGTCGCCGATCAGCTGAATTGGGCGTCGATAAGCTGAATTGGGCATCACCAGAGAGTCAATCTGGTGTCAATCTGCTTACTTTGCTTTTGAATTTGGGCTTACATCCGTATAAGATTGTGGTGACGCAAGAATTGAGGCTGGACGACTATAGTTCGCTAATTGGGCGCTGAAAATTTTAGCCAGAGATCCGGATTTTAGCAAAAAAATTATCTTTCGGACGATACCCATTTTTGATTCAGCGGCTATTTCAACAAGCGAATTATTGGAGCGAACACAATTCACAAGTGTTCGACCAAGCATCAATACATCCACAAAAGTGTATTTTTGTCTTTTTGGTGCGGTTTATGGCATGGCGGCACCATCGAACCTTATTTCTTTCGAAATGAGGAAGGAGACACTGTTACCATCAATGGTCATAGGTACAGAGAAATCTTTGCGTTTGGATTTGTAATTGGGCGCTGAAAATGATGGCCGAAGTTTCGGATTTTGGTCAAAAAATCATCTCTTAAGACGAGATACACTTTTGGCTCAGTGGCTATCTTAACGAGCAAAAATGCCATTGTTCCAGCGAATATAAACCAAAAGTATTCGGCCAAGCATCAATGCATCGACAAAGATTGACTGTTTAGTACGGTTCATGACTTGCGGCATCATATGGCCTTATTTATTTCGGGACTTTCTCTTCTCGGGCGTCGTTACCGTCAATGGTCTTTTGGACCTAAAGCCACCGACCAGACAGAGATTGGTGAGAAATGAAGAAACATTGCCGCCGTAGCGGTCAGTACCGCAGAAGACGCAGAAATTTTGATTCGGCGCCGATCAGCTCAATTGGGCAGCGCCAAAAAGTCACCCTGGCTTATTTTGCGTTTGGATTTGAAGAAGACGACCATAGAAGTCGGACGACCATAGAAGTCGGACGACCATAGAAGTCGGACGACCATAGAAAAGGCCGTGAGTTTATAATTGGACGCTGAAAATGTTGACTGAATTTTCTGATTGTGGTCAAAAAATTATCTCTTTAGACGAGACCCACTTTTGGTTCAGCGGCTATGTCAACGAGCAAAAATACCATTGTTTCATCGAAAATAAACCACAAGTATTCGACCAAGCATCAATGTATCCACAAAGATTGAATGTTTAGTACGATTCATGACATGGCGGCATCATGGGGCCTTATTTCTTTCGGGACTTTCTCTTCTCGGGCGTCGTTACCGTCAATGGTCTTAAGTATAGGGCGATGTTAACCGACTTTATGTGGCCAGAGCTCCACAACATCGATGTATATGAGCTGTGGTTCCAAAAAGACAGCGCTAGATGCCATTCGATGCAACGCTCGAAGTTATGAAGGAGACATTTGGCGACATGATCATCTCACGGGGAGCGTTCATCTATTGGCCGTCGGGATCATGCGACTTGACAGCAGTCGACTATTTTTAACCACTTTGGACGCACTCGAGGTCAGCATACTGCCGGAATGACGACGCATATATTGGTACCGAGTATATACCGATTCATCAAAAATTTTACCGACTGAAGTACTACCAGCAAAGCCGACGCGTCCATTTTAATGATGTGCTCCTCCACACATAATGGCATGAATGTATTTTCAAAATAAAGTAATCTCTGGGGCTACGTCAAGTCCTGGGAGAACATTAAGAAGCCAACCACTTTGGAAGAGCTCGAGGTTAACATTCGAGACGCGACAGCCGGAATAACACCGGATATATTGGAAAAATCGAACCGATCACTTAAAGAACTGCCAGCAAATTTGAGGCTACCCATTTAAATGAAGTGTTATTCCATTTATAGGGGCATGAATGTAATTTAAAAATAAAGCCAGAAACAATTTTATGTCTGACACCGTTGTTGTTTTATTCAAACCTCTTTTTCTATTGTTTTTATCTGGCTGGCCTGTAGATAATCGGGTGAATAAGTCGGATGTGTTTTGTGAAGTGACAGTTCACAGGGACCCCTACAGTTGTGTGCATATTTTTGCGAGCTACTATTTAATTTCTCAAAGAAAGAAGGGCCCTAAGCATATTTCAATACGTATCGAAATTAGTTGCTTTCAATGCAACTCAAATGTTGCAGCCTCCTACTTGAGCTTTGTAGACTTGAAATGGTGTTGCCACAGTTGAAAGGGACGGTTTCGACTACGGTTTTTCGTCAGTTTCTTTCTTCCTCACCTACTTGGAGAACCCCTAACCTGGTCTCTTCCTTGTACATATTTTTGGCGAAATCAAATTTAATTGCTGACCTTGTTTGCATTCATTGTGATGATCTCTCTGTCAAGGCGTCTCTGTCTCTGTCATTACGTCAGACAAGATGAGGAAGAAATTTTCCCCAAAATATCTTTGTATACATGTTTAAAGTCGATCACAAAGTTACATGTATGAAGAAATCATTGCATTAGTATCGAATGTTCATGATCATGATCATGATCGTTAGAACATTGGTTTCAAACAGCTTGAATCTTTCGAATACGAGTCAGAGAGAAAAACTGAGATACGTGTAAATTGACAAGAGAACTACTCAAGACTTTGAACCGATAGTGCCAATGGTACCGACTATGTAATCGATCTGCCAGCCATCTTCAAAGGGACCCCCGCCCACAGCGTCACATCTGAACCCCTAACCTAAACACCAGATAATTCGCGAATGGTTTGTTGGCTCACGTCTCACGGAAGTCAAGTCTATTTCAGGAATCTTCGGTATCAGATTTCACTGTTTTGTGCCACTTTGATCGAGACGTGATCGGTTTGGCTGACGAATTATTGATCTTCGCGCCTTTCTCATTCATCTAAAGTCGTGAACAGTAAAATCTCTTCGCTTGTGTTCACTTTAGAGAGTAACGTATTGATTTTTTTTTAATTAAGCTAATCCATGTCTGAATTCCGAACACATTGGCTATCCATCTCCTTGATTCGAGTCTTACTGTACGTCTTTTTAATCACTCCATGATAACCCTCATTCGTCTTTCGATTCCATCGAATCATTGCTTTTGTCCGAATGAACTCACATTCTGGCTTATCGTCCAGCACTCCGAATCGTATATCAAGACTGACAAGATAACTTGCTTCGCAAATGCCTCAAATTGTCTTTTGTACCAGGAGTTTGAACCCAATTGATCGAGCTGACAAATCAAATTAGCGACAGTTGTGTTTTTAGATTAATTTTCACCTGACATTCTCTGAAATTGCGACTAGTTAGAATGTATCATTCGCGTTTTTGCTCTGCTCGGGGGAGATTACAAATGGAATATAATTGATAGTGATTTTGATTTGTCATCTCTGTTTGCTTTCCGACAAGTCTCGACACGATCCCAAAGTCAGTTTTTTTTAAAGTTTGCTGTCTAATCTTAAGCCCAATTAGCACTCCATAAACTGATGACTTACTCACGCCGTCAACGAATTCACTTCATTTGAACTTTTCGGGATCATTTATCTTCGTTCGGTTCACTTGTCTATTTCTGAATCTTCAAGATCGTGATCAAGATCACGTGGATTGTTTTCGTCAACGTCCAAAAATATGTCTCCCACATGCTTTCAGCTTTGTTGTGTACTCCTCCAAACCATCATGCTTGGATACAAAAAGCTTTCGCCCACCCAACCATATGGTCTTAGCAACCGAAGGCCAGTATTGAATTGTATTAAAATCTTCCACACCAGTCTGCCGCCTCTTTGTAAATTACAAAAGGAAAACAAATATTTGCTAGCAACTAACACGATCGTTTTCATTCCGACACCCAATAAACTTGCTGTATCTCTGTGTTCGAGCACCCATTACCACCAGACGAGCCTCCACTGATACAAGAAAAGCATTTCAGAGATATGTGCCATTTCATTTTTGTAAAAACAAACGACAAATGACTGTGTGCGGAAGCATGTGTGTTGTCTATTTCAATGTTTCAACGCAAGTTCATGAACAGATTCGTTTGTGCGTCTTGTTTTTGCTCACAAATGAGGGTATCAATACGAGCAATAGAACAAAGTGTTCAAATGTAAATGATTTACAGAATCAATTCACAAACATCATGTGGGATGACTTGAGAGATACACACACTGAACTGGGGAAAAGATTGTTTTCGAACCGGAAAAAACGGGTATTTTGTTTTGATTTTGTAAAAGCTCGTCATTAGATGTAATTTCTATTCAGAAACTCACCGATAAAGGGTGGGATGATTGAATTTGATGAACTTCGAATTTTTCGGAGTGGGAAATGTGCCTATATCTCCGATTTTTATTGGGGGATTTTGATGAAAATTGGTAAAGACGTGAAGAATAAGATACAGTTTTGAAAACTTGAGAGAAAGATAGTGATTTCCACCACTGAAAAAAGTTATGAACAGTTTTCGGAAAGAATTTAAAATGAAGAAATTGTATGAATTGTATGGGTTAAATGAATGCTTGACTGAAAAAGGAACTTATAAACAGCAAAATGATAATGACAGGATGTTTAACACGTTGAGTGCCACCATACAATCCGAAAAACTGTCACCACAGGCCACGGATTTTTTTTTTATTGACACTTCGATTACACTCTGGTCTCACGCAGCACAGCAAGCCAAATTCCTTTGGGACCAAAGTGGTATCATGTGGCACTCATCGTGTTAAATAACATAAAAGATACAAATTTCCCAAAGTTGTGTCGTAGTAGCCAGCTAGAGTTACAGTTAGATAGCAGATGGGTTGCCATTTGGGCAGATGGTTATGACTGATAGTTTTAGTCATCAAATTTAAGCCTTAAATTCCATAACTACTGCTAGGTAACACCTCGAAAACCCCTAAGATATCAATAATCTAATCAATAGATAACAATTTCCTACCAGCACAGCACATGTATTTCGCACATTCCGCAAGCAGATACGCTCCGAGAACCAACAAAATGAAATTTATCTGACATAAGCTTTTATTGGATCGAATGTATAGTCATAGATACGAGTATCTATAATGAGTACGCTCATAAATGCCGTTGGTAGTCAGCAGCGGCGAGAGAAAGAAAAGCTCCGCGAGTGTAGCACCCACTTAAACTTATTTACAGAGCGCCTCTAAACCAAATGGTCTGTGTTCGCTTGCAAAAAAAAATACAGATTACCAAACTGGACGTACGCGTGTGTGTGTGTCTGCCCAAAGATTCTCCAATATCGCTTGTATTTCGGTTGGCGGAAAAAACCACAACAAAGTGATTATCAACTCGGAACAGTTGATAGAGTCGCTTACAAAAGTGTATCGCCAATTGCTCAATTGTTTCGCGTCGTTTGAGCACTCAGTTGAGTTGTGCCTTCTAGTTTGGCGCGTGAACTTGAATCGGTCGGCAGCACTTTTCATATCGTCTGGATACACACCTTAACGATCGTACCTGGAATTGGCTAAATCGCGTCTGTGACAAAAGGTTAGAATGGAAAACTAAATCTTGGCCTCTGACTTCACTTGCCCCCCTCGTGAGAATTGAGTGTTGTGTGTCGAGTGTGTCCAGTGTATCTGCGTCCACATTGTGTCTGTGATCATTGTGTTAAGTGTATCTCGGACGAATTTTCAGCCTTGATTTTCTTACGGTTGTCGACTCTTAAGAACTCCGAAATTTGGCAACAAGAAAAATGGAAGAGCAATGAATTCGACAATTGAATGTTTATTTTTAAATTTTGTTTGAGAACGAAAAACACAGGCAACAATCTGAATCCAAAGACAACCTGAGAATACGAAAAATTACGGAAACAAATACACCCAAGGGCAGGTAAAAATTGGCACCAGTATTGGTGGAGCCGATATGCTCACTTCAGAAGAAAATTTGATTTACTGTGAGCTCTGGTCGTTGAGTAGATACATCCGCCAGAATCGCTGATAAATTAAACTGATCAACCAGTCGATAGTTGATAGTGACGTCTGCTTCTGTTTTAATTTGATTTATCTCGATGTGTCGAGTGGAACTGTGCGGATTAAACAGGTGGTTTGAGTACGTTCGCCTTTATTGGCAGCTCGTGGCTGCAATATCGACTAGGTTCGTGGGTGGGGTTGCTCTTGGTTTTGTGTCAAGAGAATCCAAGACTGTGTGGGTTAGGATTGAAAACCAGGCAATGGCATCATCGGGTCGATAACCCACTTCAATGCGGTGAAGGTGCGCTGTCATGGACGTGTGCTTGACACTTCCAAGTGCACGGCCTAGGCAACGGTCGTTTCATCGGTATCTTATCAGAGCAGATAGAAGTTTGTTTATTGCGGTATCTTCGTAATTAAACGCTGTCCGAGTGACAATTTTGGTAAGATTTTGGCACTTATGAATCCGTGTGTGTCGACGACGTGCTGTGATTTGAAAACTGATGTGAAACAATGCCTGGCTTTGATGATGTCGCCGCTAATAAACAAATGCCGAACGTAGACTGTACTTAACAAATGTGTTGTCATCATGAATGAATTTGGAGCCGTTTCTCGCACAAAAACCTACTTCTCCCTGCATGCGATCAATCACTGGTCTTTTCCCAAAGTGGGAAGATTCAAATTTGAAGACGCAACTCTTTTTTAATTGGTCCCAGGGAGACGTTTCACAGTTGGACGCCCTCACAAGCTCAAAACTGAGTCTGTTGACCATGACATTGTTTTCTGCATGACAAACGGCAGTCTGTCCTCGGTTTTCTTTTGTTTGCGACTTCAGCTTTTGTTTATGTTTTGCGCCAGTGATACAATAGGCTGACCTTCAAACGCACGAAAACGCAATTTCTAGTTGGTTAAGCCTACATTCTGACGATCGTTTGAACCGTGCACTCCGTCTCATCTTTACATGCTTGGATTTTTTATGTTTTCTTTCAATAATTTGCAATAAATCATCGGAGCCATGGGAACTTGCTCACATTTTTTTGGGGGAACACATTTTTCGGAACGAGATTCTTGGTACATGTAAGGAGGAACACTTCGTACACAAACTTCGACTGTATGTTGGCAAGGGGAGCCGCCTTAGATATTTAATTGCCCAGAAAAGTGCGTCTTTCATCGTGGTTAAAAATCTCGAGATGACTACTTCCATGTGGCAGCGAGTCGTTTTTGGTCATGGTCATGGTCCAACGGTTATCAACTCGTTTACATCTGTTGTCAACAACGCCATTCGGAGTTTGTTCACTGCAATGGTTTTCCCTGGTCCACATACAGTCAGCGTCAAAAGTCTGACTCATTTGCTGAGGTTTGATTTCGGAGCTTTAATTTTGGGTATTAAAATCTTGCGTTGGGCAGCTGCTTCTTCGAAGGGAAAGGGCTATACTTACATTGGTTTGGTCACGTGGCATGAATGTTCCCATCATCACCACTTCCGAGGCGTGCCTTGAATGCGATTTCATCAGGTAGGCGACCGCTTGCCAAACCCAGGACGAGATGGTTGGACCAAGTCCAAACACTCGCCTGGTTGCGCTTTGGCATAGCTCCTGATGAGTTAGAGTCGATGGCGGAGGATCGAGTGGGCTGAAAATCTCTCGTGCATGCATTTCCCCCCGCGACCCCTTTTTTTTCTTTTTTTTTATTGTCGGAGATTTTTGTAACACTACAGTGGAGCACTCAGACTCAAAAACGGGTCCATTGTACTACCAGGCAGCAACCTACTCTTGCTGAAATTTCATGGTCTTCCGAAGAAAGACCAGCAGGCGCTTCTGTGATGAGGAGCCTACATCCTCAGCTCTCACCTCATTAGCACCGAATACCTGCCACCTGATCCGAGCAAAGGCGGGACAATGGCAGAAGAAGTGCTCTACAGTGTCATCGTCTTCTTCACAGGCGTCGCAGAGGGTTTCATCGCTTAGGCCAAGCACACTTAGGTGTTTGGCGAAGGTGTAGTGCCCCGTTAGTACGCCGGTAAGTTGTCTGCAATCTTTTCTGTTAAGAAATAACAAGAAAGCCGCGGAATTCTTACAGACGTTGGGGAGCATGCGCTTGGCCTGTCTACATCCTGGAGAGTCATGCCACCTGCGGTTGTGCTCTCGAGAAGTCCAACCCAGTCCCGGCGTAGGTTCAGGCCCTGAGAATGCCTCATCTGATGCTCACCTAGAAAGTTCTCAATTCCCCCTGATCCCGTGGTGCCCCGGGACCCAGACAAGTCTTAGCGAACTTAAGCTACCGATCAAATTCAGAGAAGACTTGCATTCCTGAACTATCCTGGAAGTGGTTTAAGGGATCAGCAAGGCCTTAAGCACAGCTTGGCTGTCGCTACAGACGCAAATACTTCGCCCTTTCCACCTATTCTTCAATATAGTTCGTGGCCATTAGGATCGCATAGGTTTCCGCTTGGAAAATCGACGCAAATTCACCTAACGAGGTGTGCAGTCTAAAGTTGTCGCTCTCCACGAAGGCACCAGCACCAGATCCTTCATTGGTCTTGGAGCCATCTGTGAAGATTCGACTACATTCCTTTCCTGGCTCAGATTCTGGCCAGAGCCAGTCCTGAGTGCAGGGAAAGTCGACTTTGTATGTTCGACGTGTACGTGGAGTACAGGTGTCCTTGCGTCAGACGGCATTTCCATAAGACTCAATATCAAAGGAAATGCGGTGCACAAGGTCTACTACTCCTTTTTAAACGGAAGATGGACTTGAGAGTACACCCCATGATGTGGATATATATTTATAGGGGGAGGGGAGATTTAGCAGTTCATCAAGAGCAGAGCCAGGCGTACTAGGGAAGGCCCCCATGCAGCCGACACAGACCGTTCTTTGAAGCTTGGTGAAAGCAGCAGTTACGTATTTACGACCGATGCATAGCAGAGAAGGGGCCTAATCATAGCCGGGTAGATCCAAACGGATCTTTTTGGTGATAGACCACAGGATTTGCCGAAAATTCCCTTACACTGCCAGAAAACTGACAGTGCCTTCGCAATTTTCGTTTCGATGTGTTTTTTCCACAGAAGTCAATTTCCTCCTCCTCGTGAAGAGGACAACCTCGGTTTTAAGAGGGTTGACTGAAAGCCCATTTTTAGTACACCAATCGTCGATCACGTCTAGAGCCGCCTGCGCATTTGGATGGTTTAATCCATCTCTAGTCAGATGGATTATTATTCGTGGCTCGATAGAAAAGAATTGTGTCTTTTCATTTATTTTATGTTTCTGTTTGTAGAATACGAAAAGTGCGTCAATGACCTGAAATTCAAAGTCTAAGTATGGGTTATACGAGGACTTTCTATGCCTTTTTTTCCCACTTCTTTCTCAAATTGACCTCTAGCAGGACAGTCATTAGAGATCGTATCTGGGCCATAATGCTTTAGTAGTCACACATGTAGACAGAGCGCGCCATCTACTTTTTGCCATTTCAATGATCTTTGTATCTACCTTATTCCTCAGCTCTGAGAGTGGCGGTTTAATACCATGAATTGCTTGTGACGCGTCGGTCACTGACCCTGTTCTGGCAAGTTCATCAGCTATCTCATTGCCGGCTATGTCCCTATGTCCTGGGACCCAGCTCAGATGTGCTGTGAGCCAAGAGCCTTTAGATCTTCGCAACAGGTTACGACTATCTTGGACTTGATTTCTATTGCGGATATAGCTTTCATGGCCGCCTGACTGTCAATGAGAATGGTAATATCAGCTGGTGGTATCGCCATCATTGATATCGTTTTGGCCGCTTCTTTGACCGCCAGGACCTCCGCTTGAAACACACTGCCGTAATCAGGGAGTCTGATTGAGCAGTGCAAGTTTAGCTCGTTGGAGAAAATGCCCGCGCCTGTGCCTGCTTCCATCCTTGACCCATCGGTATATACCTTTATGGTCGAATTGTTGATGGGTTTATTGGATGCCCACTCCTCTCTTGTAAGGATTTGGCAATTGAAGAGTCTTTCGAAGTCGAGGTATGGGGGCCTATAGTAGCGGCCGTTGTACCCACTTGTGTTGTGCATGTTCAAATGAGTGGATGAACATACAGATTTATACTAACTTCAAGCAACAATATGTAAGATGCTTTTCATCGCAAATTAAAGCCACTCAATGGCTTTAAAGGATTGGGGTTGGCGATACCCGCCATTTAGAATCAATCCATGGCGTAGCAGTCGCTATGTAAACACACGTGCTTAAGCAAAAATGTATGGGCGAACTAAACTCACATTTACTATGCCAAAAGCGGTTAAGCCAACTTATAACCAACAAACTTGTCATGCAACAATTTGAGCGAGGATGGTCGCGTCAAAGAGCTGAATAAATAGTCACTCCTTTCCAAAAGCTCCTCCTCAGTCAATAATTACTCTGTCTAAAATATTCGTACTCTAGTCGAATAAACTCAAGGCTCTTAGTCCAAAGCGTTTGAATAATCTATGCTGGTTTCCTGATCAAAGGGAAATAAGCGATGCACGATGAGATAGAAAAGGGTCGTGAACTGAACCACCCCGAGCAATGAAAAAGATAAAACCTCCACTCACACCGATAAGAACATCCTACAGTTGGCAAATAGAATTGTAGTGCTCTTTGGCCACATGCGAAATAACTCCAACACTATGGACACTTCTTTATAACTTCAAAAAGAAAAAAAAATTAATGAAATGAGAGGAATAACTAAAACTATCTGAGATAGTGTCGCCGAAGATCATAAAATTCAAACTAATTACTTCCGATAAGTGATTTGGCAGCAAAGCCAAAAAGGTATGGGTGCCTAATACATTTTGCCAAGGCTGTATGTACGACCTATTAAGACGAGGAAAAGCAGGTCATCTATTACAGCTATCACTGCTCTAGCCTTCTATCTGATACTTGATTGTTGAGCTCGCGCTATGGTACGGGAGTAATGGATTAATATTCTCCATCAGGGCAGTACACAACGATCTAGTGAGACTTGGCCCTTGCCTCAACTACCCGCCTACTTTCTTTATGATATTGATTATCTTCTAAATGACCTTCGTCTTCAATGATGTTTACTAGACTGTGTGATGAAAGGGAAGGAACGATAAAGATTGAATCAACAAACTCTAAATACTTTGGAATTTCACAACAAAATGACTATCTATCAGTTTAGATGCCATGCACAACCACGCGATTAAAACCCTTACTCAAAATGCATTGGCAGTATTCACTCTCAGACAGATTGCACTTTCAAACCTGTTCCAGACTGCATCACACTCCAAGGGCCTGCATTCTGTGTCACCCAGGAATGTGTCAGTACTCAAGTCGCGTGATTACCTGATAAGCATCAGCTAGGTAATAGTTTAATTAATTGAATTGCAAACAGAATTTTCAACTTCAAATACGGAAAAGTAGTCGGAAAGTGCTTTCAAAGACACGCCGAGATAAAGGAGAGCCCAACAACTGACTACAGTTGTGTTCAATATTTCATCAGCCCGTGGAGATATTTGGCCAAAAATAGAATGACGTCGGCAAGTCAAAGAGGGCATAATGATTACCAGATAATTGGACTCAAAAGTTTAGTGGCTTCTGGCTTTTGACTTCAAACTGAAAGTAATTGTCTTAGACATTCACTTTGGGGAAACAACATTTTCTTGGAGACTGTTTTGCTTTGAGTTTGAAGTTTGCCGATGAGGCTGTGCGTAATTAGTTTCGGGGTTCATTTGTTAGTTGAAAACCGAGTTCAAATTCAAACTTAGAGACAGCATTTTCCTGTATTCCCTCTGTTTTGGTGCACCAAATTTTTTCCTGATTATGTCTTGTCAGCAGATTGATTGAACAGCTCAATACGAGTCTGTGAATTTTAAACTCAAACTATTTTAAAGATTAAAGTACAAATTCTTCACCTCTGAAGTGGGACAACGCAACAGATGACGACCACATCTAAGGTGGCTCACCCGAGTAGAGAAGAACCAACTTAGTGTGCGCAATTGGTGAGAGCTGGCAAAAGATCGTGCTAGCTGGCTAGGTCTGTTGATTGAGGTCCAGGTCCACCCAAAGCTGTCGCGAAACAAGAAGAAAAAGAAGAAAGTACAAATTCATATGAAGACGTCTTAATAATAATAAAAATGGCAGCGCTACAGTCCGAGGTGAACCTGGGTCTAGCTTCTCAGCAACCAATCGTGTTGTGCGTGCAATTGTTCTCTCACGAGTGGAGGGGACCTACAATTTTAAAGCTTTTTCTAGACAGTTATACTCTTTGAGCATTGTCAGTGACTCGAAAGAGGTGGAGCCGTGAAAAAAAACGAAGACGTCTTACAGTCGCAATATTTGACTCTAACGGCAGCCTGAGAAGAACCGTAGCAAAGTCTTCCTTTCATAAAAAACTTCAGCCACAGTTATAATCCAGGGTTAGAGCACTTTAGAAGCCGTACATTGGAAAAGCACTCGAATATAAGTTCCTCAAACAATCGTTAAGTAATCTGAACGATAAACAGCGAGAAATATTTGCAAAATCACGTGTGTATTGCTTACGTATCTATTCCATGTATCGCTACCTGATTAGATCCACTTTTGCTGATATTTTTTAGATAAGCACTAGATTGCAATCAAAAGTGTGATCAAGAGCGTATATTCAATTGATTCCGTCGGCAATGCGTATGCCCTGTGGCCTGAGGTGGCCAGACCGAAGTCCCTTTGAATTTTGTCGATAATGTTAATTGCTTTGGTTTCCTTCGACTCACTGAACCCTCTTTTCTCAATGTTAAATTTAGAGTCAATTGGGAAGTTGAAGTATTGCTGGTTGTAGTAGCAGATTTTGGCCATGACGCCAATCCGAATCTGTAAAACAACGCAACAAAGTCGGTAGGTAGAGAGGTCCTCCAGCTGTCCATTGAGTTCATTGTGGTCTTGACGATGGAGAGAAACAAGCTACCACCCTGAGAATCGTTCATTTTCGTCATATACCATCCAGATTTAAGTATGAATCTCTGGAGGATTTTCAGCTCAATCTTATTCAGATCTTCCATCTCGACAAAGTTTTTGCCCAGTAGAGCCAAACTCTTTCCCATTAAAGCTGAACAATCGCAGAGCAGGTTGCGAACAGATTGCCAGTATTGTTGGCTATTGTTGGCTATATCTAGACGTATTACGTAGATACGTGGGCGCCGTGGCGTAGTGGGTAGGTGCGTCGACTCCTACGCTCGAGGTCGTCGGTTCGAATCTCAAAAAAAAAACACCAAACATTTTTTTCACAGCTCCACCTCTTTCGAGTCACTGACAATGCCCAAAGAGTATAACTGTCTTGAAAAAGCTTCTCAATCTCGCCGTTCAGATTCGGCACTAAACCGTAGGTCACCTCCACTCGTGAGAGAACAATAGCACGCACAACACGAGTGGTTGCTAAGAAGCTAGGCCCAGGTCCACCTCGGACTGTAGCGCCGCCATTATTATTATTAACAGATAGAATTTACAGATTAGAATTTAGAACTCACTGATTTTGATGTGGTAGGGCTAAGTGAATACATGAGGTAGAGGCTAATTTTTTTCTTTAGTTACAGTTTAGCATTTTTTTGGGTACGTTCTTGTTCTAAAATTAAAACTAGTTGGCTGTGATCCATTGACTGTTCAGTGTTGTGCTAGATATGATTATATCGAATTTGATGCCTCACAGTCTAACATATCGACTTAAGACGAAATAGTCACTCTTCTGAAAAACTAAAGAGACCAGTAATTTACCAATTGAAAGCAATAACTTGTTTATCGACTTCAAACCCAAATAGGATAGCATTTCTTGCGAAGAACTGTGCAGAATATGGCTTGTTCTGTAGTACCACGGGAAAAAATATGATCTGTGTGTCATCAAAGAATTCGAATTTTGTGTTCCTTATACACGCCATGACTTCGACTAACTGTCTAACATAAAAGCTGTGTATTTGCATGCAGCTGTCAAATGACTTTGATGCACAGTCACATCAATTAAATGTAAATAGACTCGTACAATCATCTGGTAATTAAATGAAATTAAAATCGCATTTCGCTCGAAATGTCAAAGTGACAATACCCATCTCGAGCTACAGCCGGCGCAATTCATTAACTGGAAGGATGACACAACCACATTAATGATTCCGCCGAACAGAGGGCGTTTATAGCGCGACGCAGAAAACCTCTCTGTTTTACAAAAGGCTATAATTTCGAACTGTTTCTGTTTTTTCCCATTCACATGAAAAAAAACGTTCGCATCACGTCACTCAAAAACGTGCTTAAAATGTTCAAAGTACACAAGAAACCACTCAGCATGTGTATCAAACGCATAAATACGTCTATTTCATGGTTGTTCAAAGAATTTTCAATATTTCTCCTCACAGCAACTTTTTATCGAGATTCTCTAGCTTCTCTAGAGAAGTTAGAAGAAGAAGAAGAAGTTAGAAGTTAGTTTACATCAGTGTGACTTCAAGGGTATTTTTTCCCCTCAAATACCAGTTGGAGTAGGTCATGACTCAGAGTTGAAGTCATACGATGAATTGCACATTTGCACTTTGAACGATCAGTTACAAATACATTTTGACAAGAAACTCTATCAGCGAACCGACTTTGACATGTGGTCACTGACAACGTCACGAGTAATTGAACCTTGGAGTGAATTCGATACCCTTTCCGAGTGCTTCAAAGGTTGCCATAGTCAATGGGAGGTGGACTTCACTCTAGATACGAGTGTTTCATGTCGAAACAAAGACATCGTTAATTACGATATTTATCTTTATTGCACAGCAAATATTGGTGAAAATACCTTCAAACGTATCCGCTGGTTATGATGGTTTATAAACGAGCTATAAAGATAAAACTCGTGTGAAACCTTAACGCTTTCAAGTTGAAAAGGAAAGACAGAATGATAATTCAGCGGTACTCCTGACATAGAAGAGTGCCTTTGAAGTATCAAGTATATCGAGTTCGAGAACGTCGGATAAGATCGATGAAGTGATACAAATTTGAGGCCATAAATTTGGGCACTTTGTGTTGGCTTCCTCGGCAGCTTCGAAACTAAATTGAGGCTATAAGGAAGTTTTCGTGGTTATTACGCAGCTGGTTCATGCTTTCATGTTGACCGCCTTTGGGTCCTGACATCTATATTTTCTCCCCACTCAAAAAAATAAGAGAGCTTTCTACAGAGGCTAAGTCGGTACCGTCGCTCCGTTTTTATTCGTTCACTTTTGTAAATTTACATGAGATGAAGTCCAATTGTTGGTTCCTTTTCTTCGCCAGAAAACCCTGATAAATATGTGCACTTCCTGTAATAACTTATTCTTTACCCTTAAAATTAGTTCAACCCCACTAAATAAATTTTACAGTTGATTCCACAGCCGAGTAATTCAAACCCCGACTGTCAGCATTTTCGAAGAAGTGATACGAAATCTGGCGGATTTATCAACTGGATCTTCATAAATCAAGAGATAAACTTGCTCGTCTCAAATTTGTTAAAGAAGTTATTATATTATATTATATTTGTAATAGAAGTGGCGCCCGCGAAGGGCCTGTCTTTGTTCTGTTCTGTTCTGGCCTTGTCTTTCTTGGATTTTAAATTAATTTATAGTTCGCTTATCCTGACTAGTAAAGAACTAAAAGATAAAGTAAGATTAGAGAACCAGAAAAAAGTAGTGTTACGCACTCTGAAAGCAGTGCGTGTGATTTTATTGATGATCCAAGAATATTTTATCAAGGCAATAAATACTTGAGACATGAGGGAAGGACTGATTATTTTTTAAGAATTATATTGCCTAAATGTTCGTTCGTAAATGTTGCGTGGTAAACTGAAGAACAGATGACAGGCAGCTGATTGGTTTGTGTAGCTTGTGAGCGCCTAGAATTAGTTCGACTTCCCTTCGTCCATAGCTATCGATCCAAAATGTATATGTAAAAATATCCAAAACTGAAATTAGTTGTCATGCTATCCGAGAATCTGCTGCGGTAATGGGTATTATAGCTTTTAAGTTTGACAAACCTAGAATGACTGTCCTCGCAGAAGGAGGGCGATTCTTTTTTTTATAATTTGCGCGCGCACAAGGGGTTACAAATACCCTTAAGTGTCCGGAATCAAGACACAGCACGGGCCAAAGGTATAGAGGGAGAAAGGGAGAGGAGGTACCTGCGCACATTGGTCTTATATAAATGTCTGCGGATTGTAGTGAGTGGGAAATATTGGGCTGGGAAGAGCATTTCATATTCGTGTGGTGCGGCTAAAAAACGACTCTCTAAACTTAACTGTACGTCTGAAACGTAAGGGTGAACTGATGAGCATTCCTGGCAAGACGAGTATTGCGGGTGAATTCATGGAGGGGAGGAATGCAATTGGCTAGCTCACTTGAGCATCGTTTATTAAAATTGCGATAAAAAAGGATGAGACGTTACGGCGATGTTCAAGCGAGTCTATCGACTTCGCGATATTACTGCCTTTGAAATATCAAGCGCAACGATCTTGCTTTCTCCTGCATTGTGCACGGATTGGTTCCACTTTTCGCTGAGATATGCCATCAAATCACCAGTGCACCTGTTGCTGCGGAAGCCGTACTGTCGGTCATTAAGAAGCTTCCGCGATTCAAGATATTTCATTTTCATTTTCATTTATTCATTCATTCTTACTTAACATATGTATATAAATTAACAATTGATCAATAATAGTATAAATAATTCCATTAAGTTGAGAAGATATAATCATTCTGTAACTCTGTAGAGTTAGTGTCGAATGATATATGAGTATTAACAATGCATTTAATTTATTTTATGTGGGGTAAGATAATTATAACAAAACATAATATTATGGAGGATATACAAATATTTACAGCATCTGTAGATTTTATAAAAGATGAAAATATTTACGAAAACTTTTAAAACACACATCGAAAGATAGCCAATCTCTGACCTTTCTAAGAAATGAGTGAAAATTGTTAGTTTGTCTTATATCAATAGGTAGTCTATTAAAACATCTAGGAGCAGTAATAGTAAAAAATGAGAAAATTTAGTTCTGTGCACAACAGGAATATTTACCATAGCGTGATTATTAACGCGTAAGCCTTAACAGCCAGAAATTCTATTCTGGGTGTTACCACTTTGATTAAAAAATTCACGAAGGACTTTAAAAACGTAAAGATGTACTAATGGAAGAATCCTTAAATCTCAAAACAGTGGCCAACTATGAGCTAAACGATTTTTATCACAAATTATTCTAATTAAATATTTTTGAGCTTTAAGTAAAGAATCTAACGTGTTATCATGGGCACAGCCCCAACTTGTAATACCATACTGCAGATTTGAGTTTGCAAGTGCGTAATATATTTTGGTTAATACTTGTTTTGAACAGTGTGGTTTAAGGAGATACATTATTCGTGCAACTTGCATCTTTTTGGATTTTATTGCTTGTGTATGGGCTTTCCAATTCAGATTGGAATCAATTAATACACCCAGATATTAATATTCGTTAACAGATTCAATTTTAAAAATATAATATTTTATAAGCTGACGGTTTATCAGCGTTTCCATGACCTTGGAAAGAAGGGACATTTGTGCTATTGGTCGGTAGAAGGAGGGTGACGAAGATTTGCCCTTTTTAGGGACGGGCTGGACAAATGCTGTTTTCCATCCACTCGGAAAGAGACCAGAAGAATAGGACAGATGAAAAAGCTTACGCAGTGGTTTTGCCAGCACAGAAGAACACCTCTTCAGAAGTATCCGGAGGATACCATCCGGGCCAGCGGATTTATGCACGTTGAGATCCTTTAGTGCTTTTGCAACTGTACGAGTGCGGAAATGGGTTTGTCCCATGGTACAATCGACGCTCTCAAGTACAGGCGGAGACAAAGTTGAATCTGGCAGCGTTGAGCTGGCCGCGAAATGCGCAGCAAGCAGACTGGCCTTGTCTAAAGAGCTGACAGCTGGAATGTCATTGCAAATGAGCGTGGGAATTGAAGATGAGGCTGAATTCCTTATATTTTTAACAAATGACCAGAAGTTTTTACTACCCTTGGGACATTGTAGCACTTTTTGCCTCAACTTTTGGTCATATGAGAATTTCACACGTCTTATTAGTGCATTGCAGTCATTTCTGGCCAGTTTAAACCTTTTCCGGTTTTCCTCGGTAGGGTTGACTTTGTAAGTTCGGAAACTCAACTCCCTCAACCTGATAGCCTCTTTGCTGCTCGAGTCATACCACACATTTGCTTTGGGTTTGATACTCTTCACTCTGTGAGGAATGAAGGATCTCATACCCAGCAGAATGATGTTCGTGATCGTATCGTTCGTGATTGGGAACCCTAGTCTTGACGATTGAGTGTTGTTCTCAACAGTCCTGCTATCTATTCCCGTAAAATAATTGTCATGGAAATCGTTTCAAACTTAATCTTTTTGAGGTGGCATAAAATTGAAGGTCCCTTAATTCGTTTTGGTGGGCGCCGTGGCCGTGTGGGCTTGTGCGTCGACCCATACGCACTAGACTTTCAAGTCAAGGTTCACTTTCCAGTTCAAACAATTTAAAAAAAAATTGTCGAGTCACTGACAATGCTCAAAGAGTAAAACTGTCTGGAAATAGCTTTTCAATCTCGCCGTTCGGAGTCGGCTTTAAGCTGTACGTCCTGGCGACCAAGAGGAGACTACTGAAATAATACTCTGTTACTGCAAAGGATTAGCGAACTATAAAATGTAGTCTTAAGGAAATCACAACAGGCTCAGCTATGGATGGGATGATATTGACATTTGTACCATGCCTCATAGAATCTATGTATAAACAGTAGAATTTAAATTTTTTTCCCATCTTTCTTGCGGCGACTGTCTACTATAGAGCAGTTAAAAAAAACATCTAAATTAGCCTTGCCTCTCACGAAAATTTTTTTTATTTCCTTTATAGTTTCTTGTTTTTTGGAAATGAAATAAATTTTGATATATATTGATATATATATATATATATAATACAATGCTTTTATGTATGGCTATACGTTATTCTTTAATCAAATTTCAACGATGGGAAAGATAAACAATTCACAAAAAAAAGGGGCTTGTTTTAAATCTGTTCATCTTTTCGGGATTCTACTGTTTATCTGATTGTCAAATGCAAACGAATATTAATATATTCACTGTATGCGTTCAAAAATCAATTCTGTCTAGCCTCCGAACACATCCATTCATTGGATCTACAATCTCGAGCTAAAATTCGCAAATCATTCCTCTGAGATACTGCACGTAGATTGCATGCAATTAACATAGAATCATATAGAATCCCACATAACTAAATATATAATCTGGTGTGCATGTGTCAGAATGACCTTAATGATCACAACGAAGCAGAGGCAATTTCAAACAAAACGAACCTCTACAGCCGCAGCTCACACCGCTTATGTCACAATGAATTCCGAATAATTACTAGACACCGGACACTACTCGTCTATCATTTGCATTCAATCAATCAACAGAAACTATTCTCTCAAGACCTTGACTTACGAGCGCTTTAGATAGCAGCAGTTCTTGCTTAATTTAAACGCAGAAACAGACAAAAGAGTGACTCTCTGAGTCGAAATTAAAAGAATTATGATCAAACACTTTCTCTGGGTCGCGCTATGCGGTCGATTCATAGGTTATCGCAAAAATGTGTATAAATTTAAACAGACGCGCCCAGCTGAGATAACAGCACGCGTCAGAACATTTTGGCAAAGTGATTCAGGATTTTTGTGTGAACTGCATTATCGACGTGCCCTCAGAACGATAACGATGTGTCAGATGTTCTCTTGACGTCTAACGTTGGACGCTGTCCAGTAGTTTTATTGCGTAAGTCAAGACGCAAGAAATCGGTGTAAATCAGGAAACGATGGATGTAAACAAATAAACAAAAACGGGGAATGAATTATTTCAGGGTTAAGACAGACACGAGCCGCTTTTAGGCGCACGGACGCAGACAGCTGTTATCAAATCAATGTCGCGATGGTTAATCTTATCATGGGAAGCATTTCGATTGAACGGGTGTCTATTTTTAAAAAAACTGCTGTTCTTTAACAAGAAGTTGATGAACTGATTAGATGTGCAGAATTGTATGTCTGACCATAGAATGTGAACAAACTGTAGACATGAGTGATTAAATTTCGATTTTAATTTTGAAGCAGAATTATTTTGATCGAATTTCCAAAGAGGAACTGAGAACTTTGAGAGCAATGATTTCGTCGAAAAACATAAAAAAAACACTCAACATTTCAAGAGTCGAAAAAGTCATAAATTCCTAGTTTGGACTCCAAATGTTGTTGATGTTTCTATTTATGGGAGAATTCATTGCGAACTAATGGCGTGTGCTTGAGGAAAGCTTTTGGCGACGTCTGAGCTTGAGTTGAATGCGAAATGTTTTGCGACGTGCGTTTATTTTTACAAATCTTACGACAGATTTGAGAAATCTAGTCGAAAATTCATTCACCCACAATCTAAATTTGTAGTCTTTACCTTTCGTAGAAAACGAGTGATCTTGTATTCAAACAGGTTCTCAATTATGACTATTCATTAAATAGTTGCTTTACCAATCAAGGCGAAGCTAAGAGAAACAAAAGAGTTTCACTTTCATATCAAGATCATACTTAACCAGTCTTTGGTGTGTGATATTTTCAAAAACAAGGCTTTATCTCCTTCATCTCTTTCGTTCATTCTCAATGGGTTTCCTTGTTTTTGACCCAGTTTTCTGAAGTTTCATGTTATGGAATTGAATAGTGGAGGCATTCGTCATCAAAACCGTTGCCAATGACGTAGTACGAATTTTACAACTTGTTGTTAGATAAAGCTGAACATTTAATGCGTGATGTGACATCACTTTATTTAACGATGTTCCCGGCTTTATAGTTTCACATGTTATGATATTTCTATTGGAGAGGGTTTAAGAACTGTGTAGCAATACAGGGTGTTCGCCAAGAAAATTTACTTTATTTTTTTATGTTTTGAGTCATACTTAAAACCAACTTAGGATCGGCTTAACTTTCCTTTTGAAAAAAGTAAATAGACTGTGTCATATCTGCCAAGTTCGATGGCCTCGAAATTTTCTAGAATGGTTCAATATTCCGGCACCCACATAAGGTAAATGTTCAAATAATTGACCATTTTGTTGTAAGACAGGCGGTATAGAAGGGCTTTTTTTGAGTAGAACGCGATAGAAACCAGGGATTTAATTGCAGTTTGATAATTCGTACAAATGATGATGTTCCTTCTAGTATTTAGATTCACATTGTTCTTAAGCCAAGATGGAGTTTTTTTAACCGTCACAGTCTTCGCTTAGAAGTTGTTGGGAAGGGTTGTTGCTGAGAAGCTAGGCTCAAGCCCACCCCGGACTGTAGCACCGCCATTATTATTATTACTTGGGAAGGCGGTAATGATACGCTTACATTGAGATGTTGCCATAAGACAAATAATCCCATGCCCTCATCCTTTTTGCATTCGTCTGTGAAGAACCGCAGAGGTCTATTCAGCCCCCGAAGACCATTCAGATCTGGGCGGAATGCTGATAGTGTTTAGTATTAGCAGCATGATTTGTTGTCAAAGTCCTTGAATTGACGCTCTATAGTAGCTATAGTAAGTTCCTCACTAACGACTAGATGACGCACTTGGTTAAGTGCCTGCCCCAAGTTAGAGGGGTCCCAGGTTCGAATCCCAGTGAAATCGAATCTGGTCCAGTCATCATTTGCCATTGGGATTAAATTAACGGCACTGGAGTAGACTGCTACCTGGCAGTACAATGGACCAGTGGTGAGTCTGAGTGCTCCAGTAGTTTTTCAAAAATCCTCCGAAAAAAAAAACAGTATTTGGTTATCCATTAATTAAAATGTTGTATAACATTCACATTCACGTATGTTGAGCCATAAAAGAGAAAAGGGAACTTCTGCTCACCATTAGACTTGCATCTCAGCCTTTTCGCTATATTTATGTTTTCCGTATCCTAGCACACATATCAATTTTGAACAAATTTTGCTGATCAGAGTGTTCAGTTTTTGGTGTCGTTTTCAGACAGCCTGGGGTTGCAGGTGAAGTTATATAGCTGAAGGTTAAATTATCCGGGGAACATTAAAAATTCCTGCGTTCTCATAGGCGATAGGCCAGCATCTCACAACTTCACCGCCTTCAAATGTATTCCTCAAAAGATTTTGACCAAAAACTAAAAATCAAAGACCACATGTTTGTTTAAGAAGAACAAAACTCATTTTGTCTTCAAGATGACGAGGATATTTTCCGTCGCGATGCGTATAATCCGTTTGATGTTAATCTTCTGTCTGTCTTCTATTAATTGACAGCTTTCAGCAAAGGTTTGTCATGTCTATCCGTGTTGAGCTTGACAAGTGAATCGTACTCTACCGCATCTGTTAGCTTTGCAAATGTTGCAAAACCAGTTGACAGATTCAGAACAAGGAAACTCTCTTAAGTAGACCATCAAGATAACTTTGTATTTACATATCTCGAAAGAAAAATATTTGCCAAAAAATGCGCTTTAGATGATGTAGTTTGGAGACAATGTCTGTCGTTTGTATGACGCGACATCGTTCATATGACACGGCAGCGTACGTCATTCGAATTACCCCGAGCTGCGAGAATCCACAAATCAAGTTGGGCTAACGTCACAGAGATGAAATGTGAATGATTATGTAAAAAAAAATTCATCAAAAATTCGTCTACAAAAATTGTAGGCGAATGATTTGTGTTTTGTTTTCAATTTGATTGATTAAAATTTTTATTTTCGTGACGCCGTTAAATTATGGTGATGATTTTGGCAATGGGTCCTCTTTTAATCGTTTCAGCAGCAACGTTTCTACTTTGCTGGCGTCTCTGTATAAGAGAACAATGTCTGGTTTTCAGTTGACTGCTGTTGAATTATCACAGTATCACGCCATGTAAACCGCATGCCAAGTTGCTTAAAGTCGGTTTTTACTTGTGAGCACCGTCTTAGACGTTCTTGACTTATGCAGTCAGGTCCAAATAAATTCAAATCGAAGATATTTCGGTCAAATCTTTGACATCAATTATTTTCGGATGAGTTTTTGAAATTCGGTATCAGAGCAATAATAATAATAATAATAATAATAATAATAATTAATAATAAAAAAAATTGTCGGACTGTAGTAAATTTTTAATTGCAGAGTTCTTGTAATACATCAAACATTAACCATCTCAAACGCTCTGTGGCAAATCATTCAATTTAGCTATTCCCACTTTAACCAATTTTTACTAAATATATTTCGCCATTCAAAGATGGCTTTCAAAGACACAGACTTTCAAAGGACAGAGCAGTGAAGCAAACGAGAATTATCTGCGATGTTCATCAGTTTAAATCAGTGCGTACAACACGTCATTGGCAATTGTAACATATCGATTTCTTTTTCTAAAATTTTGATCATCTTTAAACTGATTCAAAGCCTTATCAAATTATGGCGACAAGGACGACGATAAAGATCATGATTCGCAACTCCTTGCATAGCCATTTGCGAAAAGATAAATTGTTGAAAAAGGCTTGAAACAGAGAGATTTGGATCCATTTTCATCATCTGGTAAGAACATTCTTCGCTGAACAAGTAGTAAGACTGCAACTGTTGACCATAAATATGTTGTCACAAACGAAAACTGTGTCAAACTGGATTTCAAATGTAAATTCAAAAATGTACGCTTTTGCAAATTATTTAGTGATAAGTTTGGTCAGGCAATAAGTGTTGCCACGGCGTTTTTTTTAAATTATGGCTCATTTTTCCCGTCAATCTTCAAAACTATTTTCCATTTTCATCAATTAACTGGGTCCCTGAACAAAGTGGTATTCCAGGTAATGAAAGAACCGACGAGCTAGCCAGAATGGGGGCAGACATGCCACTGGGAAACAATCAGGAGAACCCCTACCCCACAATTCAAATAATAAGTACACTGTTACTTATACATGACATCAAATCACAAATTGCTGGACATCGAGGCAACTATGTATGGCCTTCACTTAATCCAAAAAGAACAAGTATACTCCTAAAAACAAACAGCAAGAAAATAAGCAGTATATTCAGGTTGATTAGCGGGCACTGCCTGATAGTGGTACACGCAAGAAGGATGGGAGCCCCCTACAACGACTTCTGTAGAAGCTGTTGAGTCGAGGTAGAGAAGTAGGAACAATACTGCACTACCTCGGCACATGACCATTCCTTGCAAGAGCAAGAAAAAGAACGCTAGGCAAATATTCTTTTAGCTGTCTAGAAGAGATTTCAGACATCAAAATTCAAGATTTCATAAAACTCATAAAGAAAACATAATGGCCGTCAAAAGAGTGGATCACCACAGGATAGACTTCATGTGTTGGTCTTTTTGCTAACGAGGAACCGCTTAATCATTACTGGACAGTGACAGCACAATGGATCCATTTAGGATCTAAGTGTGATGCAAGTGTGATAGTCGCTTTAACCTTACCCAACCTAACCTAATGCACAAGAAAAAAGCCGAAGGTGAGATGGGTGATCCATATCACGTTTTGAAGACTTGTACCACTAATTGAGTTCATACCTACAGAGAGACTCGCTTATCTTTGATGAGCTGATGGCCTTGCTTATCGAATATTTCTGCATCTCTAAGATTTTAGTCAGTGCTCTGTTCAATTGCATAGAACACCCAGAGTCGTGAAAGTTGGCCGCGTTTTCTACCAATAGCTGTTAAAAGAAAAATATGCGATTTTCGATAATCCAAGGGGGGTTTTCCAGAGGGTTTTGTCAGCCCTTTATACAGTATACTTAGGAGCCTAGTTCTATAATAACATTTATGACCTCAGCGGGGTACCTATAAGTAAACTACTTCGCTTCATTGAAAACTCCAACAATTCATCAGAGATTAATGGATTAATTTCCGAGTGATCCACATGAACCTTGATCCCATTCCCGAGGAGCAGACGACGCTTCGCTGACAGTCCTTCAAGCGGTTGGTTCAATTTGTGATGACTCTGACTTATTCTGGCAATAGCGTCTCGAATGTTAGCCTCAAGCTCGTTCGAAGTGGTTGGCTTGTTAGGTCTTGACGTAGCCCTAGAGAAAATAATCGAGTGATGTCAAGTCGCATGATCACCGCTGCCAGTTGATGAACGTTCGCCGTGAGATGACCCAGGCGCCTTCATTTCTTTTTCACAACTTCGAACGTTGCGTCGCTTGTATGGCGTGTAGCGCCGTCTTGTTGGAACCACAGCTTAGATACATCGATGTTGTCGAGGTCTGGCCACAGACAGTCGGGTTACATCGCTCTATACTTGAGACCATTGACGGTAGCGACGCCCGAGAAGAGAAAGTCCCGAAAGAAATAAGGCCCCATGATGCCGCCATGTCATGAATCGTACTAAACATTCAATCTTTGTGGATACATTGATGCTTGGTCGAATACTTGTGGTTTATTTTCGATGAAACAATGGGATTTTTGCTCGTTGACATAGCCGCTGAACCAAAAGTGGGTCTCGTCTAAAGAGATAATTTTTTGACCAAAATCAGAAAATTCAGTCAACATTTTCAGCGTCCAATTATAAACTCACGGGCTTTTCTATGGTCGTCCGACTTCTATGGTCGTCTTCTTCAAATCCAAACGCAAAATAAGCCAGGGTGACTTTTTGGCGCTGCCCAATTGAGCTGATCGGCGCCGAATCAAAATTTCTGCGTCTTCTGCGGTACTGACCGCTACGGCGGCAATGTTTCTTCATTTCTCACCAATCTCTGTCTGGTCGGTGGCTTTAGGTCCAAAAGAGTGTACTCTCGCTCAAACTTTTTCACGGTGCGACGAATTGCCTACACATTGAAGCCACGACGATTGACATCAGCACGAAATTCATGTCGCGTATTCACAACTGAGCCGGAATTTCGATAATATTTTTGAATAACCGAACGTGCGGAGTTCGGCAAGCGTGAAACGACAGAAAAATGGCAGACCTTACTGAATATTTTGACAGCTGGATGTCATTGGTAACTTTGACAGCTGCTGAAACATAACAATCGGAAAGACTGTCATTGCCGTCTGGTCACCCTTTAGAAGACTTCCACTTAAAGTGACTTGAAAAAGTCTTCTTCGTCATGAGCAACGTGATGCAACGTTTCTTCAAAGACAAATCACCAACTTTCTCTCATTGATCTCAATGGTCACCTCCACCAACTGAAGAAATTGCCAAAAAAATACATTAAATTTAAGATGTCGCACGCCCCCTCCCTGCCCAAAATCACCGAATCGAAAAATAATCACACCCATCAATCACAAAAAGTGATTTCCACCATCTGTCTGTGTGACTGTTTAGCTAACAATTTCAAACTCAATTGAATGTCCTCACCTTCATCTTCGTCTTCATTTCACTTTTCTTTTCCTTTTCATTTTTTCAGAATTTATGCCCCCACTAAGCGACCATTTAACGAATGTGATAGTAAAAGCATCTGCACTTGAAAATGAACAAAGACGATACAAAAAATGGCAACGGTACAGAAATCCCCCTCAAGATTGATATCCAAAAGGCAAACTCTCCACAGCCAACTCAGACGCCGCTGGCCAAGAAGAAAAAACGTCGAGATAAAAGCGATTTGGGCGAGAACTTCATTGCACCAGATGGCGGCTGGGGTTGGCTGGTTGCCATCGCATCAGGCATAAGTATTGTAAGTATGATTGAAGTAATTAGTATTTCCTGGCAGACAGTCAACTATTTTGTTTTTTGTTTCTATGCACACGCAGCTAGTCACATTTCCTATAATGCAACAGTTTGGCATTTTGTTTCGAGATAGATATACAACCATAGGAATAAGTAGCTCAGAGATGACAACTATCATCAATACGCAGCAAGCTGTATCGGCATGTACAGGTAAGGTGACAAGAGAAGTGTTTACGCAGCTGAAAGTGGTTTGATCGGCAAAAGATCTTTGCTCGGGGGAGCTTGAATGAAAGTTCTTCGAGATCTTTAAATTCTTTTGGCCTTAAATACAGCCGTTGATGCCTCTTTCGCTGACGTATTCAGTTGTATCATGATCAGCAGTTCAGATCAAGCCTCATGCATTTCCGATCACTTCTGACACTTCTGAAACTTTTTTAAACAACTTCTCGATCTCCTCGTTTCCAGGTCTCTTCAACGGTCCACTATTTCGACGATTCTCGTATCGACAAGTTGCCATAACCGGAGCGATCCTCATCTTCATCGGCCTTTCGGCGACAGTATTAGCTGATTCCTTCATTTTCTACTTGCTGTCCATATCTGTGACTTATGGTGAGTCCTCAGCCCACCCTCACCCATCCCACCCAATCTCACGTTTGATCTTCTTGCAGGAATCGGAAGAGGATTCATGGTATCCGCATCAGCGCTCGCCGTCAACACATACTTCAAAATCAAGAGGCGAGCAGCCACTGCCTACCAGTTCACGGTGGCCGGCCTCGGCCCGATCGTACTGCCCTACCTGTCCACCTACCTGATGGTCAAATACGGAGTCGCTGGTGCAGTCCTATTCTACGGCGGCATGTCGCTGCACAATATTGCCTGCGCGTTCATCTATCAACCCGTGAAGTGGCATGTGAAGAAGGAAACTCCAGACGACGAGGCGCAACGGAAAATGTCGGAGGCGCATTTGGATTACCACCAGATCCTGGACAATGTAGCGGATGTTGACACTCCGATGATGTCCCGCGCCAATGATGGCTGGTACGGATCGAAGATATCGCTGAACTCCAATCGCCGACGTAGGAGTTCCACTGGCACTGTCCTGAGCTACAAGGGGGGCGATGGTACCCCACTCAACACCCCGGCCATCAATCCGAGGACACCGAAGCTTTCGTTTTCCATGAGCAAGCAACCAATGGAGCCGGTCAAGGAAATCTCCCAGCCGACGGAGGAAACAAAGTTCCTCCAGATGGCCGACGCGCAGGCGCAGAAGGAGGAGAGGAAGAAGATGTCATTGTTCCAGAAGATCGCGGTCTTCTTTGACTTGGACTTACTCAAGGACTTCACCTATGTCAACCTGGCCGTGGGCTTGACTCTGATAAGCTTCACGGAGATCAACTTTGCCATCCTGACGCCGTTCATCCTGAGTGACTTCGGCTTCGACAGCGGCGAGATCGCTGCAGCGATGTCCATGCTGGCCGCTTGCGACATGGCCGTGAGATTCCTGATTCCATTCGTCACAGGAAAGTTGAATTGCGACAACAAGGTGTTCTTCTGCGGCGGAGTAGTGGGCATGGTCCTCGGCAGGGCCATCGTAGCACATAGCAGAAACTTCACGGTGGTGCTCCTATGCTTCGGCTGGATGGGCTTGAACAAAGCCATGCGCGTTGTCTTCTGGAACCTGATCATTCCCAGCTACGTCCCGCTGAACAGGCTTCCTGCGGCAGCGGGTCTACAGCTGCTTCTTTCCGGTGTCTTCACGCTTACTTGCGGACCCATTATCGGTAAGTTCACTGAAACGTCCCTTCGAATTCATTCCTCTGACGGGAGGTATCCCTTTCAGGCCTCGTAAGAGATGCCACCAACTACACATTCACAATCCACTGGATGAACGCCATGTGCATCCTGGTCGTCATGGCGTGGATGGGACAGGACATGATCAACAGCTGTCGCAAGAAGAAGACGTCGCCGGTGGTGGAGGAGGAAGCGAAAAAGGAGGCGAACGACGTAGAACTAAACAAAATTAGATAGAACCGATTGATGATTGGTCTCGCGGACGGGACCAAGATCCTTGTAAATTTAACTCAATTGAGTTGTGTTGTTGTTTTTTATTTGTCCTAGCTGTAAATAAACCCGCATTTGCGTGCCCTAAGACGGCGACTAACGTTAGACGATGGAACTGAATAAATAAGAATATTTAATCCAGTGGATTGCGCTTTTTTAATCGATCATCGGAATCGGATCAAAACTGAATCGGTTGCCTACTTACAGGCGGTCCCAAATGAGTTCTGTGCCGATGGGCATGGGGCGATGACATCATCAGTCTTTAGCGTTAATTTGTGGTTGGAATGGCGCTTGTAGGCACACTTGTGGGAGACGACTTATTTTGGGAACAGACTTCCGAAGAAGAACCGCAATGCGACTGAGGAAATTCTCTGATTTCAGACTCAATGCTATAGTGCACATTTTTCGACGTCTGCGTTCTAGATAACGGTGGCATGTGGTCAGGCATGATTTCACTGAATTTGGCGAACTCTAAGAGAAGATGTCTGAATCGAAAGGGGACGCAACTGAACTGATGATTGTGTCAGAAGCGACTGATTTCGGTCAGATGTCAGAGGAAAGTTACTCAAGTGTACGCGTTGAATTGTTGCATGGAATTGAATTGCTTTTCAATCGATGCAGCTTTTGCTGAAGGTCAAAAATCGATGTTGGAAGTGTTTCTTTGTTCTGAGAATGTACATTCACTTCTCAACAAAACTTCGGACAATGACATGGCTTGAATTATTTTATGTCATCAATCTTCAGAGTGTTAAAACACTTGGTCCACTTCCACTAAGCAGAAGTGACCCTGAGGAACCACAGGTTTAAGGTTTTTGGAAAATTTCACGGGAAGAATAAGTGGTGCTGCAGATATTCCATCAGCATTCTGACTGACTTCGGGCAGACATTTTATTTATTTTAGTGCAGGGACTGCAAAATTTAAGAACTGCTTGTACGTGGGCAAGTTGCTGATTTTAAGTTGTAATTCCGGTATGCACTCAGGGACGAACAAAATAAATGTGATGCCGTCGTGTTGACGCCACTAATCGTAACCAAGTGGTGGATAGTTTGAAAAGGATTATATTTACAATAGACAGACAGAAAGTACTCTGTCTCGCAAAGAAAGCCTTTAGGTTAACATACAGTCAGCGTCAAAAGTGAATGAACATTCAGTCATCTGCTGAAGGCTTATCCACTAAATTAATATTCAACGGAATGAGGTAGAACAGACATGGATACATCAAAATAAAACTAAAAGTCATACTTTGAAATATGGTAAATAATATTTAACATAAGTGTATATATAAAACAACTAATTGAATTTCAAAGAGAAAAGTGCTAAAAACAGCATTCGATAGTGAGTGCATATATGTGAGAGACTGTAAGACATAAAGGCTCGATTCTGTTAAACATTTGTATGAAAATTAAGACCGCCATATACGATAACTGAAAAAGCGGTAAAGGCATACAAAGTACAATATTTTTCTCAATAAGATACTGGTTTTTTAAAGAGACGTGTTCACTCACTTTTGACGCCTGTTTTTAGGCCTTTTTTTCGTTTGATCTAAATACACTTCTTTATTTACTGTTATTTTAAATGAAATATAGCTTATTTTGAAGTATGATTTCAGAGCTTTTATTTGAGGCATTAATGTTAGACATAGACCACTCCAGTCAATTTTAATTTAGAGGAATACCTTTCAGCTAATGACTGTTTACTCACTTTTGACGCTGACTGTATGTCGGGTGACATGTTAGTTATTTTTAAACTCAAGAGACTGTTATGGATTATTCTTTATGGGTGCATGTAAAGAGGAACATTAACATTTAAGCCGTCTGCATAGGTGTGAAGGTAGTGTCATGGTGTGGGGAGCTATTTCCTTCTACGGAACCTTCGAAGTCCAATTTCTTAACTTGAGAATGAATGCTTATTCTTATAAAGGTGTGCTAGAAAAGTCCTTCTCACAGATTTTTGAGCTGTTTGAACCAATATCGTGGACATTCCAACATGATAATGCCCCTATCCACACAGCGAGGATGGTAAAACAGTGGATTGAGAGTCAATATGTTCAGATGCTGGTGTGGCCTCAATACTTCCATGACCCAAATATCATCAGAATGTTTGGAGATTTCTTTCACGTAAAGTATACGTGTCAGGCAGAAAATTCGACAGAAAGTCATTAATCGAAGCAATTAAATTAAATTAAATTATATATATAATTATATATTATATAACTATAATTAATAATTAATAAAAATTAAAAAAAAATTTTTTTTCGTTGTTAACAGGTAAACACAATAAGGTTTATTAACAGAAAAAAATTAGTACAATTTACCGACGCAACACGTAAACTAAATTTATGCTGTTGAACCTATTCAGATGAGCCAAAAAATATGTTTATTTTTGTGAATGCTGTGCTGCTGTTGTGTGGAACATCTATCAATTCGCGAACATTTTTTTAGGAGAACGAGTCAGAAATCTAATGGTAGATTAGAAGAGGGAATGGTAAATTCAATTAGGGAGTATAATCAGCAATGGAGTTCAAGAAGCCATCAGAGAGAAGAAGAAGACCTACAGAGACTGGATTCTCTTGGGGAACTCTGATTCTCATGACCGGTACACCGAGGCGCCAAGAACTTGCAAATTAGCTGACCGAGCAGCTAAAGAGCTGACTTGGAAGGAGTTCGCGAGAAGTTGGAAAGCGACCATAGATCTGCGAAAAAGGTGTCCTGGCAAACCATTCGCCGGCTCAGAGGAAGGAAATTCAACACTATTGAAGGAGTCAAATTCAAAGATGGCGTTTTGCTTTCCAATGAGGTGGACATCTTGCGCAGATGGAGCGAGCACTTTTCGGAGCTGCTCAATCCCTAACAGGGCACTGAGGGCGACAGACCTGTAGTCTTGAGTAGGGCAGAAAATAGTCCAACGGTGAAGGAAGTCATTTTGGCGATTGAATCGCTAAAAATTGGCAAATCAGCCGGTGTGGATGAAATCCGGCCAGAAATGCTTAAGGCTATGGGTAAAGAGGGCGTTTTATGGCTCTCTTGTGTCATTAAGGTGACTTGGGAACGCGGTGAGACACCTGGTGATTGGCAGACTGGGGTGATTGTCCCTCTCTTCAAAAGGGGGACAAAAGAGAGTGCTCCAACTATATGGGCATATCTCTTTTAAGTCTCCCGGGTAAAGTCTACGCTGAGGTGTTGGAGGCGCGTTCTAGAGTTATGGTCGAATCCAGGATTAGAGATGAACAGTGCGGTTTTCGTCCCGGCAGAAGTACAACCGACCAGCTTTTCACTCTAAGAATGGTACTTGAAAAGGCTTGGGAGTACGCCAAACCGATCTACAGTTGTTTTGTAGATTTGGAAAAGGCATACGACCGAGTTCCCCAAGGTAAACTCTGGAGTGTTCTGAAGGAGTATGGGATTGATGGGTCTTTGTTGAGGGCCATTCAGTCTCTATACACAAACTGTAGTAGCTTTCATCGTGAGCATTGGACTTCGCCAAGGGTGCGTCTTGTCTCCTCTCCTATTCATTATATATATGAACTGGATGTTGCAGCGCAGTCGAGGCGAGGAATGTTTCACATTGGGAGAGTTGAGGGTAAGCCATCTTCTTTTTGCAGATGACTTAGTCATCCTCACATCCTCCCAGGTAGAACTCCAGCGCGCGCTAGATAGGTTTGTGGCCGTATGTGCTGATGCTGGGATGAAGGTTAACGTGGACAAATCCGAGGTTATGGTTATTTCCAGAACGCCTGCTAAATGTACTGTACATGTTAGTGGAGTCCCATTGAAACAGGTGGAGAAGTTTGCCTTGAATGCGATTTCATCAGGTAGGCGACCGCTTGGAAGACCCAGGACGAGATGGTTGGACCAAGTCCAAACACTCGCCTGGTTGCGCTTTGGCATAGCTCCTGATGAGTTAGAGTCGATGGCGGAGGATCGAGTGGCCTGGAGATCTCTCGTGCAAGCATTGCCCCCGCGACCCCTTTAGTGGAACATGCGGGTCACTGCAAATGAGATGAGATGATCAGCAATGGAATCCTTTTACCGACATCTGAAGACAAGTATTTGGCTTATGATAGTTGATAAGAAGTCCATGTCTCTAGAACTGGCACGTGCGTAACTTTAAATGTTTGAGGCTCTGCCTAGTTAATTCGATGAGTCGTCAAAGTCGGAGGCCAGCGCTTAGGCGTCACAACAGGACGCTTTGTTTTAGCAACAAGACCAGCAGAATGGGTCTTACTTATAACGACTTGTATAAAAGTTGCAGAGATGAGGAGGAGGAGAAAACCACTATTCATATTATTTGCACATGGGCCCTTTCGATCCAGAGGAACCCACACATGGGGGTATACTACTTTGATAACTTGAGAGATCTAAAAGACATCGACAAACTTCAAGCTCAAGATGGTTAAATGGGAAGGAGATGAACTGATCCGAGTGGTATTTCCGGGTACATTCCGCATTCTACCACTATCTCCTAATCTCAGTTAAGATCCATTGGAATGACGGCAATACACACCATGACAGCAACCAGCAATCAATGGTAATCATTGATGACGTCCGGTGCCATGCTAGATATAACAGAAACTTTCCAACTGAATGGATCCAAAAAAATGTAATTTATCTTCCAATCTGTATCGGCGCTGTTACATTCCAAAGTTCTTTCGCCCTCTGCGTAGGAACACGTTAATCAATTCAATTTTGTATCTTTCAAAATTCAAATCTGTCATTATCATTGATCTCCCTCAGACCTTTCGCAAGCCTTGATCAATGATCAATGGCAATGATTGATGAATTTGGTCTATTTCTTAACTATATTGTGACATAAACTGTACGGATGCTAGATAAGCACATCAAAGATCCACATATGTATCACCTGTACATCGGTTTCAGATTACATGATTTTATGTCAAGTTTCACTGATTTTTCACTACGATCAGAGTTCAGTTTTTTGTATTCTCATTGGAAAAAGATGCTTTCAATTTGATTATAAAATAAGTCAAACTAACACCTAAGTTTTCGTAATTTTCAAAAACAGATTTAGTCAAATTCCGCTGCCAGTCCAGAGCGAATTGAAATTTTTTAACTGACACCGGCCATGTTTGCAGTTCATGAAAGAAATTGTCTACGTCATCTCAGGCACTGTCAATTGTGTAGGGACCATTTTATAGAGTTACTATACGACCATTTGATTCCTTTTACAACAAGATCTTATCTTGGCAATCATTCCAAAGTGTAAAATTGGAAGTCAAGACCTAAATGCCAGCGATTAAAAACGATTATTGCATTTAGAAAGTGTCATAAAGCATTGCTGCCTAATCCCGCCACCGTTTTCGGTAACTCAACACGAAGGCGCTGTAGATCAGAGTTCTCTGACGTTCGCTTTTAACGTTTTCGCCAATTTCACAACCGAGATACACATCTTTACCATCAACGATCGCAAAATGTCAAAACTGAATCCGTCAGCAGGTGTTAAGTGAATATACTCAGTCCCTAGCACACAGAGGTAAAGTAACAGTCAGTGAATCACGAACTTTAAGCCTGCATGACTTCGCATGCCCGTCCAACGACATGATTGCGCAAAAAACTAACGATATCACCAACCCATCAACAATTACCATCAATTAAGCGGAAAAGCTTCCAAAAAAACGATAAGACCGGACACCACATACGCAAGTGAAGACCATTTCCATGCAGCAGCGTTTCGCCGACTCATCCCGCCGATACGGCAGGCTATCAAATTAAGAATTAATAGCATTTCGACAGAACCAGTGGCCTTCCTTTGGGGGATAGCTCCGCAGGCGGGCGTTCCATTTTTTATCTGCCTCTGCACGAGGAAGTCTTGATGATCGGCGTGCTACGCGATTGAGTTTACCACAGCAAGCGTTTGCCAAGCACATCAATCAAAGTGCGCCCAGATGTACACAGATACCGGGGCGGACTGCGAGCTAGTGGCGCCAATTACCCACTGCGACGCAGATCCATCAGAAACGCGGCACCGCCGGCAGAGGCCGGCAATTGAAGTCAATTGATTCAATTGACGTGGCAGCAAGTGCAGCGTCAGTTTCACTTATCGCCACCTTGCGTCGAGAGTGCAAGCACAAGTGAGCTTCGGCCGACACGGCAAGTACGTACGTCACTCATCTGTCTGCCGGCTGCAGTTGGATCCGTCTTCGGTGGGTACCTATCTGAGGGTTTTCGGCGAAAGACACGCACCTAATCTTCCCCTTATCGAGCTGTCGACATAAATTCGTTATCTTGAGATACGCATCTCGGTCGTGAGCTGTGTACAAGTCGCTCGTGAGATGAGGCTGACTTGTTTCGCAAAGCCCGTCAACGGTAGCTGTGAGCCTAATTTACATAAGGCCATCCCGCCCGCTGCTGTCTGGTTCCGAATTTTGGTCATGCTGACGGGCATGAGTCGAGGGAATTAGGCGGAATTTGCTGAGTGCCACACTGAAGTACGTGCTCCGTGCTTCGGCGGAACGTGCGGCGGCGATGACTAATGACAAAAGTTGCGACTTGTTTGTCGAGAGTGACTTGCATGTTTTTTTTGGACTTTATTGATGATTCTGAGGTTTTGTGTATCTTTGAGGTTGAAACTTTCGGGACCGAGGTGTGTTTTACCTCGGAATTCAATCGTCAGCGTGTCTGGCTTGGGATTCAAAAGACTGCGGGGACCCGGATGACTGAAGTGGAACAGCCAGAGGAGTGTCATTGACCACGGCGGAACTTCATTCATAGCTGAGGGTGCCGCAATAATGGCAGCCTCCATTGAGGGCAATTAATTGGTGCTAGGGCTGCCGGCGTAATCGAGGCTGAGAAACGCAGTTAATTGCTTAATTGAAAGTGATTAGTGGTGGTGTAAACATTGGTCTTATGCTCGCAGGCGATGATAGATGCTGCTGCAAATTAAATGGCACTTGAGGTGAAAGGGTAGCAATGGGAAGTGGTTAAATGTGAAGAAAATGCTGTGCAATTTTAGGTCGTTAAGGAAGTATTTCTGCACGCATAGTGGAGTTGACAACGTAGTGGTCAACTACATCTGGGAGTTCTTAGATGATCACTTTGTGCAATCAAGATGAAGGCTCTGAGACAGCAATCGAGAGTATCTCGTCAAAAAGATGTGGGCGTTTGAAGAGACCGATGAGGCTATAGTACTCTGTCCGATCATTTGTCATGATCCTCTCAACTTATTGCGTAAACTTAAGCCTAAGACGACCAGTTTTTCTCAAAGTAAACAAGTAGACTTCGGAAATGTCATGGCCAACTGCTGATGCAGTGACAAGTTGCTTCTCTTGATCATTTGAAGTCGGGACTGGTGCTTAGATATGCAAGTGGCACTTTGTCATTGAAATGAAGTCGATGAGTACATTCTGGCGCACATACCCACAATACTACGTCCCCCACATCGATTATGATGCTGTATGTGAGTAGAATGGCAAAAATGGCATCTTTTCAAAATACATTCGGCTGCGACCCAGGAGAAGGAGAAGGGCCGACCACATTGAATCTTAAACAAGATCAAGGAATTGAAAACAAAATTGAGCGTCTGGACTGGAGACCGTTCGCAAAACATTACACAAGCTCTAAGCCTTTTAAGTTGAGCTTTAGGCATCTATCTAACTAAAGGGTTATTAAATTTCGCATGATGCTACAGTCCAAACTGGACCTGGACCTTAACCAACAAACCCCTCCATTCAAAACGATGATTTCCTAGCTGTCTCTAATTTCGCACAATTGCTCGAGGTCCTCCTTCTCTTGTGCCCGCCACTTCAATCATGCTCGTCCTCTATAGCGTCGTCCCACAAGCTTATTGTCGAAGATTCGTCGGTGAGTTGATCATGAGTTGTCATTAAAAAAAATCTAGGTCCCCTCCACTCGTGAGAGAACAATAGCATGCACAACACGAGTGGTTGTTGAGAAGCTAGGTCCAGGTCCACCTCAGACTGTAGCGCCGCCATTATTATTATTATAGGGCTCATGGTATGAGTTCCTAAATACTTCACATCACCTCTGAGCTCAGTGTCATTCTGGTACAGTCATCAATTATACGTTTCTCTTAGACAACATCTAAAGTAACTTAGTATTCGATACAGATGATAAATCTGCAATAAAAGAATACGTAGAAGCAACCAGAACACTTATACAAAAAAAAAGTTAAATGAACGGAAAGTTAACTGTCGTCAAAATAAACCAGTCAGACTATTACACAAACACCCCTAAAAATTGTTTTTATGATAGTCGGTGGTTAGCATATTGCATTTGCAATTGCATCAGCTGCTGTAAAATAATGATACGGGCTTTACAATCTTGTAGAGTACAAATACTATGCCTTTTTAGCTCTTTATGGTGGCATGGGAATTTTTTTTAGTTCGAATGGAGCGAAAAACGTAAAAAATATTTATGAATGTCGGGGAAATTGTATATTTTGAACGCATTTGCCGCTTACCACAAACTATAAAAACAAGTTGGACTTGAAATGAGTTAAGACAATAAAAGACGTTAAACAGAGGTCAACCGAAGTAATGAATATCGGTCAAGAGGGATAAATTTAGCATATACTCGTATCTGAATTTGAAGTTGTTCTTCTAGTCCTCTCAGCGAGCCAGAATGAAAAAAAAAATTTTTGTCGAATATTTCCGCCTGTGTCCAAAGACAAAATCGCAAATTCCGACAGTTAAAATTACCAACGCTTGACATTATTCGACTGGGAAAAATTTCTCACAAAATGTGTACAAGCTGTGTATGATGTGATATCGTCTTGTGGAGCCACATATTTTGTACACCGAATTGACCCAATTCGAGCTCAAGAGGATTTTCCAATATGTCCCCATAGTGGGCACCAGTAAGAAACCGCAAAAGTGCTTCAATGAAGTCACGGTCCCAATCAAGCACCATGGAGCTATTTAAAAAGGATGCAAAGGTTTTTGGTGTATCAGTTGAGAGTGTTCGGTGCTCTATTATCGATTATTCTATTCATTAACATAACCATCCACGTCACCTACAAACAATTTTTGATGAAATCGGTGGTTATATATTCACATTTTAATAATACAGTCAAAATCGTTTAAAACGAAATCACTTACAACGATAACTTACAAAGCTTACAAAGGAAAAAATGTTAGGTGTTTTTTTTGAGTTTCGAACCTTAAACCTCGAGCCTATTTCGCACCTACCCACTACGCCACGGTGGCCATATTTGGTTATAACGACAAAAATCGACGCAGCTATTGGTGCGACTGCATTTTTCGCTAAAATGGTAAACTGTTTATCTGAACCCTTTTTTAAGATCAGGTGCAAGCTTAACCGACTTTGACTAAATAACAGGCATTCTCCAGCATCATTCTGTGAGGCCAGACGGGTTTTGCTGGGATGCTAATATTAGGCAATCCGCTGTATAGTTTTTTTCTCGAAATACAGTCACACGCGGTTTTAAAATTTATAAACAGATGGTGGGTATCGAGTTGACACTCCTGGGCCTTTTCCCAAATCTGCCGCAATATGAATATCTGGTCGATGGTGGACTTCGATGGCTTGAATCCGCACAAGTCAGACTGTTGACGTAGGGTTTCAGGAGCTTACACAAGACGGAAGAGAAGATATTATATGCGTTATTTAGGAGACTGATCTCTCTGTAGTTGGCACGGTTTAGAAAGTATCCGTTCTTTATCTGCTATCTTCCAGTTATCGGTTACAGCGACTTATCGCTTATAACAATCAAATTTGTTAGTCCCTTGAAGGGGTTTATAACCGATTTTTACTGTAAATTAAAATATATAAAAAAAAATAAAAAAAATTGTTTACTAATTTCAAAACGTTGTTTCGATGTTATTTCTACGACTGTCAAATCCCAACTGACAAATATCATTCAAACCTCATCATTCATTTTGGGCCTACCAAACGACTTGAACAAAAAAGCGCCCTGCATTAGTCCTTCTAGCTAAAGACTTCTACCAAAGCCGTAGGGATGAAGAAAAGGAGAAAACATTATTTCGTATAATACCCTCTCACTTCGCTGAACTTGAAGAATACCTCCTCGATAATAAATATTAGTGAGCTGAATAGCATTGGTACCAATTATCTAACTCGCTTTAATTCATTTGAGAGAGAAAAATATGATCTCCCTGGTCTATGATGCTTATCTTGGTCTAAACGCAAAGGCCGACTGCTGCTACCGTAACCTAACTTTGATCTGCATAATTGAAAGCAGGGTGCCCAAGATCCATCATTCCAGGATCGTAACCTCCTCTAGATGATGGTCTTTAAAATAAAATGGAGAGCAGAATCGGAAGATTCTGTCAATGGAACCGTAACAATATTGAGTGGATATCTCACACATAACCTGCTTAATTTACATTTAAGAATTGTCCTTATACAGCTAACACCCCTAAGACTTTATCTTGCAAGGAATACATTAGAAGCTGTAAGTTGTACAAGAAGAAGCAAGAATAGCGGTCTGCTTGCTTCTTTTTTTAACTCGATTCTAGCACCATACATAAGTACAACTTATAGCTTCTATGCTATAAACCAATTACAATTTAAATAATACGAGATAATGAAAGCTCCTCATGACTTGTAAGCATCCAGAGACGAAAAAGTTGTCTATTTGATCAGCATCCATTTCAACAATATGTGTGAACATGTTTCATTTTGACAGATCACCCAGGATTTCTCGTCAAGTTGTTGCATTTTACGACGTCCCAGACAATGGTAGTCTATTTTAAGTTTCATTTAACTTGGCTTGGCCAGACTGACATTGAATGATGCGAAAGTGTTGCTTTAATTTTGTAGTTTTCATCGGGAAGTGTTTCTAGACGCGAGTGAAAAACTGAATACAAATGATTACGCCGTCATCAACTTCATATGAGTTGGTGGATCTCGCTTGGAAATCTCTTAAAATAGAATCTCTCGCGAAAATGTGAAGCGTCATATCACTTTATGCAAAAGTCCGCATCAACGCGATGCCGGATAAACCAACAATTCATCTCTTACTTTGAAGATTGTGTTTATCTTGTTCATTAATTTGGAGTTTAACAGAAAGTGTGTTTTTCCTCGGTTTTTTTGGAGTGAAAGTTAGTCACGCTAGCTGGTGGGGTACATGCTTGCAGGACGTTTGACCCCATTTAAGGAACAAATGAAAAGACTAAGCCATCTGAATCGAAATTGTTTTCTGTGTCAAAAAGATACTAATCTTGCCAACAAGTATAATACAGTATTTTTGCTGATACAACGACGCCCACTAAACCCCATATCGAGAGTAAAGCAACGATACAACGCGTCAACTTTAGCTTTTCTAAGCTTAAAAGGGGAGTGTTCCTAAAAAGCGATGAATTATCAACAAACACTCTACGACGCAATTACAAGTTCAAAAGATAAGAAACTACTTCGAACTCAGCAAGCATTTGAAAATTGATTGATTTGATTTGTAAGCAGTTGAACTTCATGCCCATTCTCAGCTGTAGTGCAAAATCTTATCAGCACTTAAAAGCCCGTTTGTACAGGGTGTTCGCTGGGAAGGTTTACTACTTAATTTGCTTGTCATTTCAAAGAAAATGTGGTCAAAATGGTTTGAAAGGATGATACTCGTAAATCAGTGGTCTCAAGGCATGACCGCCTAAGTCGGTGTAGATTTAAACATGCTGAACATAATGGTGCTTATAACTCATTTTTGTCCTAACTCGAGTTAAGCGGTAATGCTTTGTGGCCACAGAAATGCTCTAGTGAATTCAGAAATGTATCTCCTTTGTTAGTCCTTTTTCACAATATTCTCCACAACCTCATTGAAGACGTGGTAATCGTCAAACGCCAACAAACCTCTCCAGTCAGCACGATTTAGCTGTCTCCATTTGCGCACAGTTGTTGGTTCAGTTCCCTTTCCACTTGGGTGCGCCACTTTGAACTTAGACGTCCTCTTGATTCTCCCATTGACTCATAGTCAGAGATTCGTCTGGCCGGAGCTATGTTGTCCATGCGCTCTATATTCTTCATACACCTTTTTTTCGGAAGATTTTTGAAACACTGCTGGAGCACTCAGACTCAAAACTGGTCCTCAAAACTAGGTCTAGACGGCTGTCATTTTATTTACTCACTACCTTGACCTTCATCACCACACCTTGCGTTCTCCACTTGATCTTATCTCAAAATGTGGTCCGCTTCCTTTTCACAGAACTTGAATTTCGCGGTAAGACTCTCATTTACAATCTTAATCCTATTTGCCGATCTCGTGGGTAATGACAGCTGTGAGTCACGGGTTCGCAGAGAACGACGACGTCTGAGTGACACTCACTGTTTGTGTTGATGGCTGTGATTTTAAGGTGTCTTCCCGAAGACAGTTTACCTAGAAAATGAATCATTTCTAGATGCGGCGTGATCTGGATTTAGATGAGGAGGTTGTCTATTTGGTATTTTGACAGATTCTGACTGACCGCAAAAGGACAGTTTCGGAAGTTAAAAAGAAGCTCTACAGCAATGGTTTTCTTTCATTTTTTGACTCGCCTGGCAGAGCTTTCAAATTCTTGCAGAATTCTTCGAAAACTCGGTACACACATGATTGTGCTAAAATAAGAAAAATGGGTTTATTTTAAAACGAAAACACAACAAAAAAAAATGAGAATAAAAAGAAATATCTGAGATACGACCAATTCCATCACGCCCCGTCTGCATGTTCCGGGTATCGCCAAAAAAAAGTGGCGTTTTCATGTTTCCAATGAGACAACTGAGAGATAAATTAAAAATAGAAAAAAAAGCTTTGAAACTGATTTACGAACCAATTCCAGGGCGAAAAGGGATTTGGCAAAGTCAAAGAGGATTGTCAAAGAAATCCGCCCGAGCGACTGTGTTTCGAAATCCCCAGCGGGATGAGTGTAACGGAGCGAAATTCTATTTACATAAAAAGTTCGAAAGGAATCAGAAGCCACTCATGGGCCACTGATGTGACACCAGGAAGCATTGTTGTGTGATGGGGAAATCTACATGAGTGAAGGTCGGGATATGGAGGTAGAAACGGGCGAAACAGCTCATATTTCGAAAGACCTTAGACCTTTCAGACATTTTATGTCATCAAAGAGATTCTAAAGTCACCCTAGGGACGAAAATTTACATTTAAATGGCCATTATTACGCCACTAGTTTGGAAATGGTAACAAAAACTGTACACATTGTGGAAAATGAAGGCGATTATGGACATCATTTAGATTTTATGATACAGGAGACTGTGATGTGAAGAGAGTGTGTGTACTCATATGAAGAACGTAAACATTTTGAATGAACCTTTTAGAAAAGAAAATTGTTTGAGGAAAATGTTGAAAAGAACTTGGAGATTTGAGTGAATATGCACAGTCTGTTTAATTTCCGAGGACACTGGCTTAAATTAACAGGCAATTGCAACGCCATCTCTGATTCATCTATTGAACTGTGTAGACACATCTTTCATCAATTCTCACAACGAATTTCAAAGTTCGTTCTGTAGATGGTGGTGAGATAATTTCTAAATATCCAAAGTCAGTCTTTCGAAAAGTCACTACATTCCGAGGTGGACCTGGGCCTCAACCAACAAGCGTCTCCAGCCAGCTCGATCTTTAGCTAGCTGCCTCCAGTTTCGCACGAACAGTTGGTTGATGTCCCTTTCTACTTGCGTGCGCCAACTAAGTCGCGGTCTTCCACGGGGGTAGATTCGAAGACTTTCCGGGCCGGAGCATTGGTTTCCATTCGCTCTACATGACCTAGCCATCTCAATCGTTGGATTTTCACTCTTCTGGCTATGTCGATGTCGCTGAACAGCTCGTACAGTTCGTTGTTATACGAGTATCTTCTCCTCCACTCACCCTCTATGCAGACGGGACCGAAAATCACCCAACGACTTTTCCTCTCAAAGCAGCCAAGAGCAGCCTCATTTGCTTTTAACAAAGTCTATGCTTCTGCGCCATATAGCAGGACTGGGACGATTAAGGTCTTATACAGGATTACCTTGGTTGTTCGAGTTGAACAACCAGTTGGGCAATGCTGCTCAGTAAATTTTCGAATCGATGAATCTATCCCGTGTACAATTACTCCGCTGGCTAGATTTCGTGTTGATCGTGAACTTGAAACGTTAAATCCTCACCGAATGTGAAAAACTCAAGAAATGAAGAAAACATTGAAAATGTCAGAAAAATACTGCGCTCTGACCGTAGTGTGTTCACGAGACTTATTGAGGAGGTGGTTGGTGTTACGGGGGAGGAATAAAACAGACGAAAAATGTAAAGCTTCGGAAGCGGAACACCTAGAGTACGATTCGTACCATCTAGAGAGCTTCGACCGACATCCTCAAGGCTATTTCGGCCCTCGAGTATCAGACATGTTTCGAAAAATGGGAATGCTACCAAATTTAAAAATTAATGAAGGACTTGTATAAATTAAACAATATTTTGTTTTACTTAATTCTACTTCCCAGCTCTTGATTTATTTCTCGACTGATCTTTAAACTTAAATATATTTATAACAATACCTCGGCACGCACGGTCGACAGGTCAATTACAGATCCTACTTGACACCAGATGTGGGTTTGCACAGCCAGATGCGACACTGAAAACCCTTGTGTTTTACTGGGTTTTCGGCCACCGGCGTCCAACACCAAAGGAAATGATACGACAATGGAATGACTTATGCCGTAATTGAACAGATTCTTAGGCTGCATGGAATATGGTACCGTTTTGTTGAAACTACATTTCGTCCACATCCATATTTTGCAATTCTTTGTAGCAAGAATGTTTTGCCTTGCGTATTTTCAAAGAACAATAGTCCAATTATGCCTTCAGTCCAAGATCCGCACAAAAAACGATTTGTCATTTGTTGAATTGCTCATCAATCTCTCGTGGAGTTTCTGAACTCCAAGTTCAAACTCGTCGGACTGAGAAGACTCTCGATGAAGAAGTCTAGCTACTGCATTAAGATCGGTAACGAACTCACCGAGGCCTACAATATCAAAACAGGTTTTAGACAAGGCGACGCATTGTCATGAGACTGTTCAACAGCGTTCTTGAGAAGATCGTGCAGAACTCACTGACCAACACAAGAGGCACGATCTTCCAGAAGTACGTTCAATTGCTGGCATATGTGGATGACATTGACGTGATTGGGCGAACATAGCGATCACAGCCGTCAATGATGCGTTTGCTGGCATTGAAACGGAAGCGGCTACAATGAGTCTGGCGGTAAACGAGGTATATGTTGTCATCGAAAAAGGACGCACAACATCGACCACTTGGCCAGAACGTCAGCATAGGCAGCTATAACTTTGAGGTAGTTAAGGACTTCGTCTACCTTGACTCCGCAGTAAACTGTACAAACAACATCAGTACCGAATAACTCTTGCCAACCACTGTTTTTGTGGGCTCAAAAGGCAATTGAGTAGTATAGCCCTCTCTCGGAAAACCAAGCTGACTCTATACAAGACCTTGATCATCCCAGTCCTGCTGTACGGCGCAGAGGCATGGACAATATCCCAAGCGGATGAACAGTCTCTTGGTCTTTTCGAGAGAAAAGTTCTGCGCGCGATCTTTGGTCCTGTTTGCGTTAATGGCATTTGGAGGAGAAGGTTGAACCACGAACTGTATGGGCTGTACAGCGACATGAGTCTGGCCAGGCGTCTACGGATCCAACGCCTAAGATGGCTAGGCCATGTAGAGCGTATGGACAACTTAGCTCCGGCCCGAAGGGTCTTCGACTCTAAGCCTGTGGGACAACGCAACAGAGGACTTCCACGTACAAGGTGGCGCACACAAGTCGAGGGGGACCTCGGCCGACTTGGTGTGCGAAACTGGAGACAGCTGGCGAAAGAAGCTGGCTGTAGAGTCATGTTGTGCGAGGCCTAGGTCCACCTCGGATTGTAGCGCCCTAAGAAGAAGAAGAAGAAGATTGTTAAACGACTATGAAGACACAAATAGTACCACTGTCAGGCAAAATGCTCAACTCAAGCAGGACGATGATAGATGAGAATTCCGTCACCCGATATAGACAAGCTCAAGATAGAAGACTGAAGTCTGAAGTCAAACAAAGATCTTGGGGCAAGCGGCCTATCTGCTGAAATTTTTTAAGACAGATGAGAAAAATCTTTTTTGGCGCATGCACTGCAAGATATGGTCAGAGGAAAACATGTTTGATGACTGGAATCTCAGTATCGTTTGTCCGATCGACAAGAAAGAAAGACCTTCTCTGCTGTTTTGTGTGATGGCCAAAAACCGTTTGTCACTAATCTGATAGTCGCCATCAGTGTGGTTTTAGGCCAGGGAAGTTCACAATAGACCAGAGCTTCACACTGCTACAACTTCAAGCAAGTACTCAAGAAATGCAGATTCATACCCACCACCTATTCGTCGCTTTCAAGACCGCATATGATACTGTGTACCTTCAATGTTAAAGAAGGTTTTAGACAAGGCGATACGCAGTAAGCCGGATTGATATTCAGTTACCATGTTACTCGAGTTAAGGTGTAAACTTAGTTGCTTTTGGATTATGCGTTCACAAACTTAAGACAAAAAGGCAATATAGAAATGGGTCTGAATTCTTCACACGTGGAATTTTTGAGTATTGGGATGATTTGTGCCATTTTCCACTGATCTGGGAAAATTGCGGTGGTCAAAGTTGTGTTTACTAGATGCAAGCGATACGGCAATAAAAAAGGCAGAATAATTTTCACAAATACAGGATGAACACAGTCAACTCCGGTTGCATGAGATTTTATCGAGAGAAGCCTTTCAACCAAATCCAGCTCATTTACGTTGCGAAACTGAAAGGGTGCCCCATTAGTCGATTGACGACCTATCTCAGCACTTACATACACTCCACCAACGTCAGAGCCACTATGGGGATGATATTGACGTGATTAGTCGAATAAAGCGAGTCGTCAATGAAGCGTTTGCTCGGATTGAATCGGAAGAAAAATGAAATATATCCTGTTTTCGAGAAAGGGCGCATAAAATGTACGACTTGTCCAAAAGATCATTCTAGGTAGCTGCCTAGTTTCGAAACTCTTCTACATCGGCTCCGCAGTAAACAATGGGAAGAACAATAGTACTGAGATCAAACGCAAAATAACTCTTTTGGGGTTCAAAAGTCAATTGAATAATAGAGCAGTCTCTCGAAAGACCAAGCTGCTTTTGTATAAAATATTGATCGTCCCAGTCCTGATCTATGGCGCAGAGACATGGACGTCGTCCAAAGCGGGTGAAGATATTGGGCCTTGATCCGGAGTCTGATTGAAGCTCTAAACCGATCGTATTCTTTAAAAAGTTTTCATTAAAAACGTTTACCCCACATTTTCTTTTAAAAATTCCTAACCACACTATTTTTGCAATACCCTTGATTTTTCGCACTTTATTTTGACACTCCCGCGACTAATAAATCAAAGCAAACACGTTAAGCTTTTTCACCTGATATAGCTCCTACAAGAAGCACGACAATTACTCAGCACATTTTCATGTCAATCGTCTAGCAAACAACGGATACAACTTCCTCTCGAAGAACAAAAAACTCGTGAAATACTACTTCAAACATCACGTTGCATAGCGTCCCTCATTATAACATTTCTGTTCACTGAGTTTCATCGTTCAATTAGCACATCTCCGTCACGGACCATGCCACCCGGCCAGCGGACGCCTATGCCTTCGCCGCGAGCTTTGAAGTACCCGTGTGATCGATTTGAATTTTGGTTGAGTACATACGGAAACTAAATCTTACGCCCAAATCAACAATTCCTGGGAACATCGTTCAAAAAAAGACAATCCGGAGCCGTTCAGATGCACACATCCAAACGTATTCTTTTTGCAATTTGAAGTCACGTTAGCGACGATGTGTTAATGATCCAATGGGAGTCCCCCATCCCCCCGCCAGTCAGATACATTAATCAAATGATCATGTATCTTGCATACATCGCGGTAAAATCCCCAGTCTCAGATACACTCAAGTGACGTCATGTGAAAGCTTCAAGCCCAAACGATCGATACGAGATGTCCGCTGCAACGAAAAGATGAATGAAATGTGAACTTTTTTTTCACTTCAGAACTTTACTCTCACTCACACAGCAGTCAGAGGCGAGAGAGAGAGAGGGAGAGCTGCATGCATGCAGAGGCGGCTGTAGAGTGGGAGAGAGTATCGTTCAGATACCAATCCGCTGAAGCTTCGGATTGAGAGTGCCCAATGATAAGGTCTGTCGCGCCAGCAACAACAAAGTCCGCAGCGAAATATCAGTTACGTCGTCAAAGTGCTGAATATCAGTCTGAATCTGGATTGTGTTGTGGTCGAAAGAGAAAAAAAAACAACGAACCACTCGGCTATAGTTTGCGCGTTTGTTTTTTGTATTTATTTTTTTTTGGTTAACTTTTGTGGTTTTTCTTAAAAATTAGTGCTCGATGTCGTGATCGAGTCAGTATTGAAGTTTCATTGTAGCGGATTGGACGCGATTCCGGAGAGGAGATAGAATAACCCGACCTCCGATCGACCGCAAGTGTGGAACTTAACAGTGTTGAAGTTCAAGTTCAACGAGGAAAAAGAGTGCTTGTGAATTAAGTTTTGATAACGGTGATTTTTTAGTTCGTTCATATCTGTGATAAAAAAGGTGCGTTTTCCCCCAAATTTTTTCCACTAGAAAAATGAATGAAATCTTTTTTGTTGAAATTCAGTGAGCTTACGTAATGTTTGTCGCAAAAAGAAAAGAAAAATTTAAAAAAAAGTTATAGTCTCGTCAATGCAATCTGGTATCTATGGGATTCGTGGATACATGAATCCACCTGTCGTTGCAATTGAAGGTGTGCTTTGTGCAGTTTGTGTGTGTTATGTGCTCAGTGTCGATGACGAGTATGATTCAACCGCTGAAAATACAAATTGTTTTGCGCAAATGTATCTGGACGTGATGAAATCAAAGTTTTTCTTTTGATTAGAATGCCATACCGTTCTGCAGAGGCCCCCAAGAGTTGACCTTCGTTAACCCACAATGATTTTCATGTTTCTTCTGTTTTTGTGTGTTTCTCTTCGTTTTTGCCGGAACAGATACACTGAGAGATGTGGATACACTTGGAGGTTTTGTCATTAAATTGTGTTCGTGGTTTAGATTGAAATGTGTTCTCACATATTAATTAAGTGATGGCGTGTTTGGTTTATGTTCAATTTATTTATTTTTATTGGTTTCCCCCGACTCCTTCAATAACCCACCACCGGGTACGCACAAGAGAAGGGTTTCAGTTTACAAAGGAATCCAATAAAATTAATTACACACGATCCTATAGGTGATTTTTTGTTGTTGTTGGTGGTGATTTATTCTCTGGGTAAAGACAAATTGTTTGATTTTATGAAGCCCGATACTTTTTTGGTTGGAAAATTTATTTTCCCTCGAAATTAGGTTGACATTTACGATGGGTTTAGAAGTCATTTTGTGAAGGGATATGTGCTTGGATACATATTTTTTTTCGTGGCGTGTGTGTGTGCTGCTTAAGGCCGTCTTCGGTGGTAGACATTTGTCGTCGGCCCGTGGGTGGTGAGTGATTGGAAAAGGTTTGCGGTGGTTTCGCGTGTCACGACACATGCATAAATGATGCAAAAAACAAACACTCCCTGAGTTCATTTAAAATTGAACTGGAGACAAATTCGAGTCTAATGGCTATGAAAACGAGAGCTGCTGCCATCAATATCCTCCTCCCGTGGAAGGCGCGTTCATGTCGAACATGTTCTCTGTAACGATTCATTAAGTTTAAGTGAATATTTAATTACATGTGGCTGTGGCTTAGGTGATGTGTTCAAAGGCAGCCTTATGAAGCGGACAAATGACCCGCCTTTGGCTCAGTATCAACCGATTCCTTGTGTGCCGTGTCTACATACTTTAGGCTTTAAGGACATATACCGGCATTTTTTTTTTGAGACACTACTGAAGCACTCAGACTCAAAACTGGTCCATTGTACTACCAGGTAGCAACCTACCCCAGTGCCGTTAATTTGATCCCAACGACAAATGGTGATTGGACCAGAATCGATTGCACTGGGATTCGAACCTGGGACTCCTCTAACTTGGGGCAGGCACTTAACCAACTGCGTCATCCAGTCGTCTATTCCGGCATTTAATGCTTGATCACTCTCAATTGCATAAGCGAACCTCATCTAATAATAAATAATGGCGCTACAGTCCGAGATGGACCTGGTTTTAGCTTCTCAGCAACCATTCGTGTTGTGCAGAGGCCCTTTAGTTTAATGGCGACCCCTAACGGCAAGATTGAGAAGCTTTTTCTAGGCAGTTATACTCTTTGAGCATCGTCAGTGATTCGAAAGATGTGGAGTCGTTAAAAAATTAAAAGTGTTTTTTCGAGATTCGAACCTATACTTCGAGCGTAGTAGTTGACGCACCTATCCACTACGCCACGGCGCTAATTAAACGCTGGAAGTATTGGCCGGAGATCCGGATTTTGGCAAAAAAAAAATCTTCACAGACGAGGACGAACATTTTTATCTCAGCAGCTGTTTAAACGAGCAAATTATATCTGTTAAGGTCGGACCTCATCTATTCTTTAAAAAAAACAGGACAAACCTCATCATTTCTCAGCAAAATACCGATGTTCCTCTTAATTGCGACCATTCCTTCGTCTACATCGTCCAAGAATTCCCTACAGACTCCACGTCCACCCCTTGTGACGCCTCTTTCTTTAATTGATAGTCTTTCAGAGAGAAAAATCTGTGGACATGATACTTCTCGCAAGAATGATCTTCAATTACAGCGTCATGCTCGTGCGTTACCTTTCGTCACGATGACTCATACGACCTCGCTGCTGTGAATGAAAATACATAAACACCGCTGCAGACAGAAAGCAGTGATTCGACTGTTGAGGTGTATTTGATTTACAGCCCATTGCGTCACTTTTAAAAAGGCATTCTGTTCTATTTGCACTGATCAGCAGACTTCAGGTGTGATTGTGGCTGAACGTGATGCATGGAGTGACGTCAAGGATGGCGCTTGTAAAAACTTTGAATTACCAAAAATAGAGAGGCTTATGCCTCAAACGCAATAGTGCGTTGCTGCTGCCGTCGAGTGACGATATCTGACGTTTATCTTCCATCACAAGCAATACAATGGTACAGCCCAAAATACTGCGTTGTGCATCTCACTTTTCTTAAAAAATTAAGCAACCTAACCGCTCGTAACAAGGGAGTCTTACATGCAAATGTTTCAACATGTTGAAAGCGTTCTTAAAAATTGAGAGTTGTTTTGCTTGTATTTGTGTTTTGATATTCAATTCTAAAATTTGAGGATTGATGTGTCAATTTGATTGAGGCTTGGATGTGTCTTTTAAACGACTGAAAATTATGGTCACCCATTTCTTCTTTTTCTTCGAATTCCGCTATAGCTCTTAATCAACACGTCCCTCTAGCCAGCACAATTGCTTGTCAGCTGTCTACGGCAGTGCGCACACCAATTAATTTAAGGTCCTTCGCTGCTTGTATTTGCCACCTCAATCGTGGACATCTGTTGCGTTATTGTTGTTGCGTCCACAGGTTCAAAGTCAAAGATTTCGGTCCGAAGTTACTTAGTCCTTGCCCTCTAGATCTAGTCCTTGCGTAGACGCCTTGGTAGACTGATCTCGTGGTACATTTCGCGGTTTTGTCTCGAAAAGACCAAGGGCTCTATCATCGACTTTGGATGTGTGTGCGCCGCATAGCAGAACTGAAATGAGCAAAGTCTTGAACAAAGCTAGATTGGTCTTTCGGATGAGGCTTCGACCACTCCTTTCCCTTTGAGTCCAAGAGTAATTCCGCGTTTGATCGATGTTGGTTTGCTGCGAAGACAAGGTTCTTGACTATTTCGAAGTTGAAGCTATCGATTGTGATTTTTAAGTTGTTCACGTAGTGTATCCTTTCTCGAAAACACCATATCTTCGTTTAGCCCTTTTTGCCGCCAGATCCGTTTTAACTGTTTCCTTGTTTCAATGCCGGCAAATGTCTTACTGACGGTTAACTGCTTTCGACGGGTTACTTCAATGCCATTCGCGTATGCCAGCAGTCAACAATTTTCTTAGCTTAAGTCTTCTTAAAACTTTAATTGTGGTGCCATTGCATAGCTTAAATCTATCAAACCTTAAAAAGGCCCTGATGAGTTTGTATTGTATGCTTGTCTATTATGATTATTTTGAGTAATTTCTAGGTACCCGTTTACATGTTCAGTGGAATGAAAGACTGTACGAAAAAGAGAGTATAATTTTCCAAACCGTTGGAATGGGACGCATTTTCGCAATTCTACCGATCTCTTTGCAATCTTTTGGAAAATCATACTGGCTGAGTTCGTAAACGTCAACAAATTGCGCATCTCGTAAGCATCACTGTCTATATGATGCGACGCAACGATTTTTTGATGTTGCGATGCATCACGATGCTCTAATTTTGTCGGCGGTTCAGAGAGGTTTATTATTTTGTGTTTCAATTGTTTCTTTTTTTGTAAAAATGTCAAAGAAATTTGGGAACATTTTTTAAATAATTTGGTTAAAAATGTTGGCAATTACAGTGCCAGCATACTTCAATATATTTTAGAAAAGAAAAAGAGACAATTCAGTCGGAAAATAAAAAAAAAATGTCATCGCATTACAATAATCTTTCATGTTGCATTTTAGAACGTGATGCAAAGCATCATTGCCAAATGTTTGAAATTAAGAACGCTTGGCGTTGCAGTACTGCGCTAATGTTGCGATTACGAACTCACCCACTCTTTTTCGTACACCCTTTCATTCCACAGACCATGTAAACGGGCACTAAGACAAACAACTTTCCTTGGTACCTTCGAGCTGTTTGTTTTTTCGAGGTTTTCTCGTACAAATTCTCGGAATCTTAGACTTTGTAATACGATGACGTCTATACATTCCTTTTGGTGTGCCCGAGGTTTATGCACTTTGCGTGAAATAAGATCTTGAGCTGTCTGCAACCGTTTTCTGTCACCTGCTTCTGCTCTGGCTGTTGACTGCTTCGTTCACGTTGCATACGAAAAGACTTATGTTTGTGCGTCAGCAGTTTGGTGTCTCGTACAGAATACATCCCAATGACTCACTTGTAAGCACTTCGTTTTGTTGCACTGTATGTCACGGTGCCAGCAGTCGAAGTCGCAAGCGCATGCTTCTGATCAAATGTCGTGTCATTTTATTGGATCTAATGCTTGTGCTTAAATCTGCCCCTCCACGCTTTGGCTAGGGAGGAGCAAAATCATGTCCGTGAGCTGCATTGTTCTAAGAAATAGTGTATATTCTGTGTCATCGTGAAAGTCTGTAGTGGTTTTCTTGGAGGTAAGACGTGTTTTATTTTTCTAAACTTAAGTCACAGGCGAAGGGAACAACGATGAAAAGTTGACTCATTCTATGGATGCATTAATTTTTGTTTAGATGAATATTTGCTGCCTTGTGGTGAGTAGTAACGACGAAAAGCCTTTTTGTATCAGTCGTGTGGAATTCAATAACAACAACGATTGTCGCGCCACAATCCAAGGTGGATTTGGGCCTAGGTTCTACAACAACTTAATGGCTATCAAATTCACGGGAGATCGGCATTTGTTCCTATTCCCAACCTCCTCCCACTACACAATAGCGAATATTCAATTGGCCACAACGCTCACATCGCCACCCTTATGGTTACAGAACAGTAGCAAGACAGGGGTGGTTGCTGTAGAAGTTAGACCTAAGTTTACCCGAGTCTGTAGCGCCAACCGAAGACGAAGGAGATTTCTGGGCAACCACTCGTGCTATTTTTCTCACACGAATGGAAACATTCGTTCACAGAGCAACATTTGAGAACGTTCACTGATAGTGAGAAGCTCGAAGAATTCTCAGTGATTCACGCGCTGTAAAATAGAAGTTGATCCTCATTAATCCCTAGTCTGACGTTGAAGATAACAGCCAACGTACGCAATAACGATAGCACGTTTTTACGACAATAGCGGTACATTCATTATGAAAAATCTAAACAATGAACCTCATGCTCTGATGTCGTAATTTCATGAATGATATGTACTCGAGACAGTTGACACGTTCAAAGACAACATTGAAACGAATCTCTATTTTGATGTAAAACCTGCGTGACTCCTCCAAATTTGAAAAAATCTAGCAAGCCTAACTCTATTCTGATGTGATTCAACCCTACCGGCAAGCTCGGAAGGAAAATATTCCTATCTGAGAAATGACTGCCATGTCGTTGTCTTTGAATAGACAAACCTCGATCTTAACAGAAATAATTTGCTCGTTCACACAGTTGCTGAACCAAAAATTGTCCTCGTCCGTGAAGATGATTTTTTTTGCCCAAAATTCGGATCTCCGACCAATACTTCCAGGGTTCAATTAACGCCGTGGCGTAGTGGGTAGGTGCGTCGACTCCTACACTCGAAGGCTAGGTTCAAATCCCGGAAAAGCATCTTTAATTTTTTCACGACTCCATCTCTTTCGAGCCACTGAGCTCAAAGAGTATAGGTAGGTAGGTATGGTGGCAACGTATGCACATTGGAATCACTTAGACCCATAGGGTCCATTGTGTTGTCACATCCGGCTTCCTGCGGCTCATTTCTGGAACCAGTTCAATTTTTGGACGAATATCCATAGTTTCTTAACGTCCTTTTCGGATTTATCTATATATATATATATAGTGAGCTTATATTGTATTCTCCCAGGGTTTTCTTCTCTATGAAGGCTAGTGTATGAGGGGGATTTTTCTTCCTCTTCATCCATGCATCTACTACAGTAGATGGGCAATGGGCCTGTAATTGATATACACGCCATCCTCTGGACGCTGTTGATCATTTTTGCATAAGTTGACTTGTCTAAAACCGGCCATCCGACTAGTACACCATATAGAAGAATAGGTCTTATGACGGCGGTGTATAGCCATCTCACGGTCTTTGGTTTCAAGCCCCATTTCTTACCTAGGGCTTTCTTACATGCATACAACGCGATTGTAGCTTTCTTTACTCTTTCTATAGTGTTCTGCTTCCAACTAAGCTTCCTATCCAGTATTATGCCTAAGTATTTGGCGTGGTTTGAGAAGGTTAGCGGGAAGCCGTTGATTTTTGGTGGTGTAATTGGGGGTATCTGATGGTTTTTCGAAAAGATTCCCAGTTCAGTCTTTGCCGGGTTTACACTCAGGCTGCATTTCCTAGTCCATTTCGATACCTCACACATTTACCACAGATCATTATGGCGATGTGGTCCGCATAGGCGATGACCTTACATCCAGTGAGAGTAGAAGTTCGTTAACTGTAACGAGTCACAGCTGCGGTGATAGTATACCCCCTTGAGGTGTACCTCGTCGTACTTTCCTTGTTATGCGGCTGTTACCGAATTCAGCTTGGATTTCCCTGGTGGTTAGCATAGAGTTTATCCAGCGGGTAATTTCTTCACGGATGTTTAGTCTGTTTAAAGAATTGTCTATCGCTTCCGGTGTGATATTGTTGAAAGCTCCTTCTATGTCGAGGAATGCAATCATTGTATACTCTTTACAGGTCATTGATTTTTCAATAGTACCCGCCATATTGTGAAGAACAGTCTCGACAGATCTTCCTTTACAGTACGCATGTTGTGAGGCTGAAAGTCTGTCTACTTGAATACTGCTTTTGATGTAAAAATCAACCAGCCTTTCCAGTGCCTTTAGTAGGAATAATGATAAACTGATTGGCCTGTAGTCTTTTGGTGTTGTGTGGGATATCTTTCCCGTTTTTGGAATGAAGACGACCTTTATTTTCCTCCATTCTTTCGGTATGTAGCTATAGTCGAGGCATAATTGGTGCGAAATTAAGAAAACAGTTTCGAAGAAGATCCAAAAATGTAGATTCGGTGCAGATCAGTTGACTTGTGCACTGCCAGAGAGTCAACTCGGCCCATTTTGGGGTTGGAACTGGGCGTACATCCGCAAGAATTGAAACCGAACAACCATAAGCAACTCCACGAGTTCGCTAATTATAATAATAAACCACAGTCAGAGGTGAACCTGGGCCTAGCTTCTCAGCAACCATTCATATTGTGCGTGCTATTTTTCTCTCACGAGTGGAGGGGACCTACAGTTTAATGCCGACTCCGAACAGCTAGATTAAGAAGATTGGTATCTACCCAATAGAACTGCAGCAGGCCTACGATATGTTAGAGCCCTGGCTGCTAAGCCTATACCGTAATTTTGACGAGTAATGCGCAGTGATTTCAGTAGTTTCGGCAACCTGGCAGCCACTTATCAGAGCTCTAGTATCAAAGGAACACCTAATGGTAATTTGGTTCTTATCGAATACCCAACTCGAATGCACACGCAAGGCCTTAAGCAGTACAAACTTGTCTGGCTCTTGTTGGAGTCCTTACAGCGTCGTGATCCTAAAGACAGATAGGAGAACAAATTCCTCGATTGAGCATTTGTCTACTGTGAGCTGTAAAGATTTGTTGATTGAGACCCAGGTCCACCCAAACTGTGTAGGAAGCATTTATCTAGTTCGATTCAACTGTCTAACTAAAGACCGGAATACGATCATCGTGTGCATCATTCACTTTTCTTGGTCAACATAAATTCACTTACCTACTCTTTCCGATACACATCATCTAAACTAAACCAAAATCTAATCTGATGACACTGAGATAAAAAAAAATAATTACTTGTCATTTTAAAGAAACTCTGCTCTACTTTCCAGTTTAATTAAAAACGGGTTTCAGGTTGACACACAGAGAGTCGAAAATAGAACAGCTGTCGTTCTGGGTTAATGAAAGTTGACGAATGGCGGGATGAAGGAAGGTCATAAGATGCTTTGAAATTGCCTTTGTTTGATTTTTGGTTTTATTTGCAAGCTTAGTGACACAAGTTCTTACTTTTCTTAGTCAAGAGAAATCAGCGTGAATGCTCAATAAAATCCTCCAAGCGGCGACAAATTGGAAGATCAGTGTGAAGCAACGAACCCCATTCGAACAAAACGATTCGAATAAATGGTCTGGAGAGATAGTATAATTAAGTCCTGAGTTCAATTCACGCTTAAAACACATCCAAATTGGCTGCCACTTTATTTATGTCATTCTGGCAACTTTGTGAACCTCCTAAACATTCAAAAAAACCATCAAATTGACAGCTTTAAGTCCAGGATTTAAGGATCAGCAGGTTGCTCTTGCACAGACCCCATTCCGATAAAATTCAAAATTATGTCGCTCAGTTTTCTCCACATGAAGCCTATTTAAGAGCAAAGAAGAACGTCCATTTAAGCCGGACTGCACCTAAATTGTGACACATTCAAACTTCACTCGCAGTATGATTTAGTTTAATTAACTCACTTCTGCTCTAGCTCTGGATTGTGATTCACTCTGCAACCCGTCTACAACTCTCGCCATACGGAGTTCTGCATCACAAAAGCAAGCTTTAGGGCTTCTTCTGGGTTTCTTGACTCTTGTAAGGTCTCGTCTCTATGCCCTTGCCGGCTCGCTGATCCTCTGACTCAGAAGCGTGTTTTGCTGTGCTGTTGTTCAACGTGACTCTTTTTTTATTCATGGTCTGTCATTGCATCTTGTCGATGGTATTCTTCATTGCGCTCATTCTTTCCGTTGTGCTGGCAATGGGGCCAAGGTGATCACGGATTTCTTTTGAATTGCAATTGTGAAAGATGACAAAGTGAAGTTGGTTCTTGTTTTGAATTAATTGATGATGTGTTGCAACTTTCTTTCTCTCTCTCAACACAAGTTTCGATTGAACTTTTGTTGTTTGCTTTTTGAGAAAGAAACAAGATTTTTCCTGTTTCTGGGGGGATTTTGTGAGTTTGGCTTTGTGATTTATGTCAAAAGAGTGACATTTTTGACATCAAATAATTGAATGGTTATAATCGATTCGTCAGAACTACAGTGTTCAGTAAGTCGGACTTTTGACAAATGTCAGCTACCATCACGCAAACATGTTCGAGGCTTGTTTTTTTTAAATGAATCCTTTGTCATTCGCAAACGATGAGCTTCTTAGTCATGAACCTGAGACTTCGCAACGCGACTGAGGACATTCACGATTTAAGTCGCGCACAGAAGTGGAGAACGACCTCAACAAAGGATCATGCTAGCTAGAGGGATTCATTTTGAGGCCTAAGTCTACCTCGAACTCTAGCGCCATCCAAAAAATAAAGAAGTCTGGGTCTAGCTTCTCAGCAACTACTTGTGTTGTGCGTGCAATTGTTCTCCCACCATTTAATGCCGACTCCAAAACAGCGGTATTGGGAAGTTTTTTTTGTCAAAAATCATTGTATCGACAAAAAGTCGCTATATGGTCTGTTGGTTTCATTGGGTCATATTTCTTTCAAAACAAGGAATCTGAATTTTGTCACTCTAGTCAAACTTATCCGCCATGGTTTATTGACAATAGGAATGCGTCGACACTATCGCTAAAAGTCCACGGTTCGATCCCCGACACAACAACTCTCATTTTCACAGCACCTCTCTTGACTTCTCAACTCTTGACTACTACAACCGGCAAGAAAATGTTTTTCGAAGTTCTCAAAGTGATAGATCCCTTTCTCCTGTTAGAGGTGGCGCTACAGTCCGGGGTGGACCTGGGCCTCAACCTACAAGCGTCTCCAGCCAGCTCGATCATTAGCTAGCTGCCCCCAGTTTCGCACGCACGGTTGGTTGAGGTCCCTTTTCACTTGCGTGCGTCACCTGAGTCGCGGTCTTCCTCTATTGCGCCGTCCCTAGGGGGTGGATTCGAAGACTTTCCAGGCCGGAGCATTGGTTTACATTCGCTCTACATGACCTAGCCATCTCAATCGTTGGATCTTCACCCTGCCAGAGAACAAGAGCACATATAACACGAGTGGTCGCTGCAGAAGTGAGGTCCGAGCCCACTCCGGACTGTAGCGCCACCTGCAGAGGAAGAAGAATGTACAACGGAAGAATTCCGTTCAGTGAATGTGTCACATTCCTGTCAGAAACTCGTTTTGAATTTCCGTAAATGAGCATCATTTAAAGAACGCTTCAATCTGCCAGACAACAACAAAGTCATAAATGAGAGATCATCAATCTTGGCGGAGATATGAAGTCCCCAAGCAGAGAGTGAATGTGGTTTTATCTAATGCATCCAGTCGATTCCCGAACGACACCGTTTGTAACAGAAAACAAACAGAACAGCAATCCAATTGAGTTGTAAAGTAAAGAATCAAATTTTATGACATAGTAGCTCTCTCCTGAGCCCAGCGCTGATCTCGTAAATACCGGCTGTATTTTCAAATGCAAAACCCAACAAGATGATATAAACTTTACAACCGCAAACATACTAAGCCCACAGCCTGCCGCCTGCCGCCGGCCAGATGGAGAGTGGAATTGTAAAAAATTCATTATACCATAAACGCGACTTAGAATGCGATTACCGTCTGTTTGTCTGAATAGCTTAGTCATGGCGGTTGGCGGCGTGTTTAGTCGCTGCCAATCATAGATCCAGTGCCAATCATGGATGCCATGCGGGTACAAGCGGCCGACAGGTTGATAACGACGGGGAGAAAAAAACCAGTTCACGCAGCAAACATCGTCAGCTGTCACTCTGGCCGGTGGATGAATCTCACGCTCGCATCAGTGTCACTCGTTCGATCAGATGTTTGTGAAGTTCGAAGAACGGCGAATCATGCCTCATAACAAATTTGTTTAGACAGCTTTTGGACGGCTCTAGACGATAACGCGGTGGGTGCACACAGAGAAACACACTCTCTGTGGAGAGAATCTTCTCGTCAATCAAGCACAGCCGCCGAAATTGCTCCGCCAATTTGTTTGGCATTAAAAGCGTCAGGTCATAGCAACGACCCTGGCGTTGTTTTGTTCGTGACTTGCAGAAAATTCTCAAGGAAGTAAACAAATTGAGATACAATTTTGAGTTGTAGTTTTTTGTGTTTGTTCGAGAAGCGTTTTATTGACATCGAACAAATAATTAAATAACAATTAGATACTGCGTGCCATGAGAGGCAATTACTATTATTATTCGGGAGTTGTTTGGACTGGGAAATGAGGCAGTGGCTATGATGAGAGAGGAAAATTTCCAAAAACTGTCATTAATCTAGACATCAGCACACGGCAGAGTGAATGACCTAGATAGTCTAAAAATAGTGGCTCCCATGAAATATAGTGCTGAATTGCAGAACATGTCATTTTCAAAAAAAGCTTTTTCGAACGATTCGTGGAACGAATATCGAAGGCAAATGATCATATGGCAAACTGGTTGCGGTATAAATTGCACGTCAGAGGATTTTATTGTCTCTGTTAGTGACGAAGCAAATTCGTATGGACAAAGAAATAAATCCACACACCAAAATGTTTCGGCCAGTTTTTCGAAAAAGCTGGTTATTATCGATGTCCTAAATTAGATTTAACTCCAAAGAGCTGGTAGTCAAATTTAAGGTCAGAGAAGAAAAAATATCGCCGACATATCGTAGGTAGGTCTTAAGGAAGGATAGAGATGCTCGAAACTACTTCTTTAATACAGGAATATTCTACACTGACGATCATTTTGGAACTTTTTGGAGCCACATCATTGTAATTCACTGTTAGCTTATGCAAGGGTCCAATTTCTTCTTTAGATGCGCCCACAAGTTTTCAATAGGGTTTAGGTCTGAAGATTGACTTTGCGAAGCTAGCAGGTCGATTTTGTTGTGAACAAGACATTTTTTTTACTAGTGTGGAAGTACGCTCTGAAAGACCCAACGCAGAGGCATGTTTTCCTTGGCGTATGATAGCATTACCATTTCCAAAGTGTCTGTACTTGGCTGCCGTAATTTTGTTTGTGGTTTGGAATATTGGACGAACACCATTCTAAGAAAAACATCCCCAAACCATTCTATTGCCACCTCCATGTTTCACTGACTTTTTTGTGTAACGGTTATGGAATTTCTTGACTTAAAGACGACTTACATTCTTTTCACAGTCACTTCCAAACAGCCCTTGTTTCTTCGCTCCACAAAATTTTTCGCCATTTGTTTTCACCAATATCGCCCGTCCCGTTTGCATGTGCCATGCATGGCAAACTCTACCCTCATGCTTAACTTTTCTCATCAGGGGAACTTTCCTAGCTATTCATTCGAAAAGTTTGGGATTTTGTAAGCGACCACGATCTGTTGGAGCACTAACGATGTTGTCACTTTCTGCGGAAATCGCCTTAGATGACTTAAAAGGGTCACTTTTTGTTTATATTATTATACGGCGATCATGCGTTGGAGTCGTCTTTTTCCGATCTGCCTCGAAATTCCTTTTGGGGTGCAGCTTTTAAAACATTTAGCGCAAAAGGAAGTGACCGTACCACACATTTCGAGACTTCACGCAGAGATCTTCCTTCTTTTCTTTGCGACAGAACCACAACTTTCTCTTCTGTAATGCAGTATCTATTTCGGGCCATGGTAAACCTAAAATGTTTAGTTCTTTCTAATTAATTAAAACCAAGCAATTAAAAAAAAAATATACTAAACATTTCTGGCAAAAAACTCGCAAGGAAAATAAAGATATAATTGAATATTAACCAGAATCTGACGTGTATCTATTTTTTTGATCAAACGATTTTATGTACTAAAGCAATTTAATCTTCATAAAAAAATTATTTACGTTAATACTGAAAATATGTTTACGTTTTAAGTTTTTAATAAGTATATAGAATATAAATATATTAGCCCTTTTTGCGAACTTTAACCATTTCTTTCATTGTGCTACACTAAAGACGAAAAATGTAGGGTGAATGGAAGTGTATCTATTTTTTGATCAGGTGCGTATATTTTTTTTTTGTTGATCTATACGGGATTCTTAAAAGCTTTAAAAATTTTTTTGGGCATCAGTGAAGCTGTGGCTAATGTGCGCTAATATTTCGAGGAATTTCGTGGCGAGAAGTTATCTTACTAATCAATTATCGTTGAGTAACAAAAATGTCTGGATGGCGCAGTTGGTTAGGTGCCTGCCCCAAGTTTGAGAGGTTCCAGGATCAAATCTCAGTGAAATCGAATCTGGTCCAGTCACTATTTGCCATTGGGATCAAATTAACGGCACTGGAGTAGGTTACTACCTGGCAGTACAACGGACCGGTTTTGAGTCTGAGTGCTCCAGTAGAGTTTCAAAAATCCACAAAAAAAAGAAACAAAAATGTCGATCTTAAGACATTTTGCAGGCTTACTTTTATTTGTTAGGAAATTTGCTAGTCCATGAGAAGAAGTTGTGTTTTGTATAAAAACTAGAGATGTGTAGTAAAGGGTTTTTCATTAACTGCATCTTTATTATTATTTTTAAATTTAAATAAAACAAAATGTGTTTTTCTTTTCCTTCGAAGATCTATCGATGACATTGTATGAATATTAAATATAGCATCGTTCAAATATTTACGCGGCTTTTTTGGGTGGCGCGCATCTGAAATGCTCAATTTTCTATGACTGGCGCATTAATCAGGTTGAATTTGACCGATGGCATGGGTTATGTTGGCTTTGAGGGCCGCTGTGATTTGTGGCATATTCGCATTGACCCGCGATTTCAGAAAACCCCACAAGAAAAAGTCTCACGATATCAAATCGTTGTCTAACTTCTAGCGGATATCACTGGTACAAAGTAGGTAAAGCAAAGAACCAAGAGCACTTCCTTGTGGTGTTTCTGCCTTTGTTGATTTTAATACAGAGTATTCGTTTCCATACTTATCACGGAACATTCGATCTAAGAGATCGTTCGCTAGGAATCTTTAGAGTTTTCCCGGAAAGAATTGGCTTAGTTTGTGTTTCAAATCTTTGTGCCAAACTTTGTCAAAGGCTTGAGAAACATCAAGAAATGCGGCATGTCAAATATATTTTTGTTCAAATAATTTAAATACGTCAAGTTGGCAATGGGCAAAGCTTTCTTCAGTCAGAATTTCCTTTTGTTGGTCTTCCGACACTACTTTCAACAATTTGTCCCGAGTCATCACTGAGGAAAATGCTAAAAAATATGATATTGACTGAAGCTTTCTGAAAATAGAGCTTAAAAATTATGTATTCAAGCTTCATCGAAGGAGCTTAGCTTCAAAGGAAATTTTCTACGAGTATAAGGTCTCACGACTAAAAAGAGTTCCTTTAGACAGCCAGTATCATGTTTACATATTCTGGTTAGACTCTATACAAGAGTCACAGTAGAACTCAGAATTTCCGGTAATGATGTAACCGATACATTCCATGTGACATGAGGCACGATCTATCAAAAGTTAGTGCGGCTATCATTCGCCGCTGCCGTTGATGATTGAGCGAATAAATGTGAGTCGTTAATGAGGCAATTATTTGTATAGAAAGGGTAAAACGAAGTTTTTGATGATATCAGAGAAATATGCCCACTAATGGCAACTTCATTAAAATGTCACTATAGGCTGATAAAACTTCAAGGATGATATGGACTTTGCATAGCCCTGTTCCACAGCTAGAGAGGGATGACATCAGCGCTGAAATCAGGAACAGATTTAATTTTATCAGTGGGATACTTATTTTCATGTCGAACGATGATGCAATCGTGTTGCTGCTCATGCTAGGCTTCTATCCTCTCTCTTCTATCTCTAGCGAGATAAGGCACAATATGTTGTTTTCTTGTTTGAAACCAGGTGGTGTACGAGTGGGAGGAGAAAAACCGTCCCGTCCGACGAGCTAACCCGTGCAACCGCAAGCATTCCGCAGTCCTATTCACCATCACCGAAGCTGTCTCAGTGGCTCTATCTAACATTTTGCAACAAAGTTAAGCGTTTTTATCTGACACGTATGATTAATTCCAAGAATGCTAAGAAATAAAAATGTATTAAAAGTGGAAACAATTAAAACGATGCAATCGTTCTCCAAAAAAGTATGTGAACCGCGACTTAATAGAACCGGGGCTTTCGCATATCGTGCTTGTATTTATCGTAAATGTCGCCTACGTGGTTCGGCGACGAACTGAGAGTGGGATATAAGCTTTGAAAGACGTGATTGGATTCAATATCTGCAATGAGTGTCACCGTTCCGAAAATGATTCCTAAACTTGGAGACAGCCGAACAAACGACAAACTTATTTCAATTGACGCGTAAAACTCTCAAAGAGCCTAGAGTGTGTAACACTGAATGCTGTTTTAAAATTGTGCAGCATGTGCATATGTTCACACAAACAAATCTGGAAAAGAGTCGATCATGACTGAGCCTCCATGACGTTTTCAGACCTAACGAGAGGTACGGAACCTTCTAGACTCACAAGCGAGATCGGTTTCGTTTCATTCCAGTCTCTAAGAGACAGAGGGAATTGAACAACTATTGAGACTCGGACGGTCAGAAAAATGGGCACGAAATGCACGGTACGACTTGTAAGACATCACTCGTTTTGTGAGTGCTTCTTTGCCCCAAAATCCAAGGCCGACTATCGAATGAGAATTTTCAAGAAGCTTATCAGGAGATGAAGCTCTTCGAAATCTGTTCCTGACCTACGAGAGATTGCGCAGCAAAATATCTTATTTCATTCAGTAATTTTCCGTGGCCCGCACGTTCAAAGAAGCAGCTGCTCAACATTAACTTCCTACCGCACAGCCGTTTCTCACCCTATCCTGGCGAGTAATTCCCACAACAGCACGAAGAAATCTCATCTCGTCAGCTAGTATTCGCGATCTTACTCTTTCAGTCTTTACCCAAATTTCATGACAATAGCTGAGTGTTGGATCAAATACTGCGCTAAAAGCCACTAACTTGGCTTAAACGCTAAGCTCGGCCTTCCTGATAACAGATCAACCAAGCTGTTTCAAAATTGATCCAACTTGGCTAATCCTACAGGTAAGCTCAACATCACTCGTGAAAAAGACCCCGAGCCACTGTTTTTATCTGAGCAGTTATACTCTTTGACATCGTCAGTTACTCGAGAGAGGTGGTGCTGTAAAGAAGAAAGTTGTTGCGCCCGGGATCGAACCTTAAACCGTCAGTGTAGGAGTCGATGGATTTACTTACTACGCCACGGTGGCGTCCACGACTTGAGTTATACTCCCTGATATTGTCAGCGATTTGAGAGAGGTGGTGTCGTGAAAATATGCGTTGGTATGAATGGGGTCGAACCCTGAATCTTCAGCGTAGGAGTCAACGGAATAACCTATTACGCCAAGGCGTGTACGACTCGATAATTTCTCTCTCTGATATCGTTAGTGACTCAAGAAAGGAGGTGTAGTGAAGATCAAAATTTGTTGTGTCCGGGATCGAACCATGGACCTTCAGTGTAGGAATTGGCGGATATAGCTACTACGCCACGACGGCCAAAAAAATAATAGTACTTCATTAAAGGACTTGTTTCACGCATTCACGTTGAAAGACTCCTTTTTTCTGACATTTGCAAAAGCAAGTCTAGGGTTTAGAAACAACAAAAGAGATAAAATGTCGTTCAAATTCAAGGCAGCTGATGTTTACCCTGCGGTAGAATATCCGAAGAATCAACAAACACTTTGTGGAGGAAGGAGTCAAACATATCTTGTCTTTCAGTAAGTCAGGCTTCAACTTGACATGCAATAGGGCCGCCCCGCCTCACCACTTTGATACTCTAAGCCAGCTAAATAACGTTAACACCAGTCAGCTAACTGTTTCACTTAGTTCAATGAGTAGGACATTGCATGAACCACGGGCCTAACTTGGCCTAATTACTGCTGTTTAATTACAGCTTTCCCCTTGCACCTAACCTAACAACCTGACCTCAAGTATTTATCCAAACTACTTGGGAAAACACAGCGCAACATTTGCAAATGCTCAATCAAATGCTCAAACCGTATCATTAGAATTCAAATACATACGTGACTAATCGAATTCATGATGAAATCGTGTCCAACCACTTCAGAGATACTCCTATCTCCAACAACCGCACTCGTACATAGATAGGAGTGATTTTACAAAAATTTTCCTGCAAGTCATCGCGTGCGCTACAACTATCTGTGCCAAATGTGGCGTCGTCGGATGTGTCGACTAGCCCGTGGCCCGTTTATGTATTCCGCACCAATCACAATCGAATCAGTCAAAAGTTAATTGCGAATTCTATTTAGGAACCGAACACGCCTCTGTTGCGCTCGAGATGAATTTGAATATTCATTCAAAGTCGGTTTCATTTTAGCGTCATGACGACGCGACGACGAGAGGAAATGCTTATCGCGACGCTTCAGATTGTATCGCTGTACTTAGTCAGCGCAACAGATCAAAGGTTCATCGCTCAGCGATTTATGAATTTATTTGGCTGTAAATGCTTTTACCTGTGAGTCAGGGAATGGGATTGGTGTGGGCCATTATCGGGCGCCAATTTGGCAAAAAAATGCTTTTACCGGGAAAAGCAAATGAAGTTTTAACGAGCTCCAATTGCGGGCTCGATTCGATGGAAAGGGTTCGTTTATTGTCACTTCTTTCAGCTTTTCGAACGTCACTCATGATCCGCGCCAAGGACGTCCAATTGCTTTGTAAATTCAACAACTGGAGCCTTAGTCACAAGTAAAAAAAAAGTAGAAGACGATCGCGTCACTATCACGCGTGTAAGAGTTTTCGCATTAGCAACTGAGCGATAAGACGCTTCCAAATTGAAACCGCAGCTGGAAACCCCCACACGGATACAATCGCTGTCACGATTTCGGGCGAAAGTGAAAGTGTGCTTTAAACAGATCTTATTATCGTTATCGACGAATGAATTCTGAGAATGAGCTCCTCTGCCGACTGAACGTCCCAAAAACAGCTGCAAGCTGATTGACATTAGAGCGAATGTTGGTATTTTGCTCAAAATGAGTCACATTTAGGCGCATGCTGGCGATCTAAATCGTAGCGTTGAGCGTATCTAAGTTCAAAAAGTTACTCCCGCTTTCGTTGTTAACGTCATTCGCTTTATCTTTTGTGTTGAAAATGGGCAATTCCTACGATGTTAGTGATTTGTGATCACTGATTAATGTATCTGGTAATGGAATCTGTTCACCGCCTGAATGTTGTTGATAAGGGAGTCCGAATGTGCCAAAATTTGTGGCTATCGGATGGGCGAAGGCGGTGGAATTACATAATTTTCTGAATCTTACAGGTAGACGAGAGTTAATTTTCTGAGCCAAAAATTGCACCCAAAAAATAAAAAAAGAAATTCTGAGTAAAAAGTAGAGATGTGACGGATATCCGACAAGTATTCGGGACCCGGCCTATCCGGCCGGAGCCGAATAATCTTTTTATATTCGGCCGGATACCGGATAGTCGTTTTTTCAGTGAAAAACATCAAAATATTAAGTTTTATGGTCTGATTGACTTTATTTAACATAAAATGTTTTCGTATACGATACCTGCTTCAGAAAAGAGTCTCTCACTGTATACACTGCTACATGGAGTTTTTGCAAAGGTCACTATTCCCTTCAAGCCTAACTGTTTTTAGATATAATTCAAGCTTGTTGGCGCCAACACTTTTGGCAGAAAACTCAATCTGACTGTTGTCTTCCGCAACCTTTTCAATACAGTTTCAAAAATGTCGCTGCGTAAACATGGAGGAGAAGGTAAAAAAACATGTTGAAGTTGATTTTACTCGTACCGGTCAGATTTGAGTATCAGACCACAAAACAGATATCCGGCCGCCGAATATTCGCTATGCGACCTAGCTGCAAGCCGAATATTCGGTATCCGGTATCCGGCCAAATCACTTTTCGGTGCAACTCTAGTAAAAACCCAAACAAATATAAAGACCGACTAACAAGAGGTGTCACTTGAAATCAATAGGAAAACACAACATTTTTACAAAAAAGTGGTGATATTTTAATTGAATCCTAAAGAAGAAACTCTGAAGTTAGCAATAGCCAGTCGAGATTTTTGTTACTTTACATAATAAGACAAAGGGCAATGAGCCTCATCACTCAGAAGAATTTTGTGTAAATTCAACGCTCAATTTGCGAAAACACAGCATTGTACATGGTTTGCTGGCTTCCACTTTTGTGTCAGCTGGACCTAATCATAAAAGCCAAGATCTTTATGCAAAAGGTGGTGCAAAGTGTCTCTCAGTCATAATCCCAACTGAGCCTGTAAAAGGAACAGTGTTTAGAGTCTTCAGATTAATGAAAAAAGAAGGAAACCCGCCACGTTCAATTTTATTGACTACATTCCTTGTACGCTGTACGAGAAGGTCCTTGATGTTGACCAAAAACAGTAGGAATATTATGAAGTATTTCCACTATCATTTCACCGCTTTGTAGTAAATTTTGACTACTTCAACACCCTGTGCCAGTATGTTTCGATCCGTATTAACTAACCTCTTAGTTCATCCTTCTCAAATGTGATCACAATTGTAGTTGAATCTGGAGATTAACAATGGCGCAACATTTCAAATGACACCTCAGCTTGGATGTCAAAAACATGTTTCCTACCGAAATCATGTGGTCTTACTGACCACTCATTGATCTCTTACCCAATCAATGTGACTCAGCAATTAATGACCTAAATTTGGATTCATGCTAATTTTTTTGATAATTCCTTAGATCGTATGAGATTAGAAAGTTTTATTAATTTGTTCAACGGTTGATGCCCAGAATGTGAATTTTTGATCAAGAAAGATTTTTGCAAACTTCAATGAAATTTTAACCAGATCTCAGAAAACCTAAAATGTACATGCTCATTCTATATCAACGGGTTTAAAAATGTCTGGCTTTTGTTGGACAGGAATGCCTATCATATATGTTGGTACACGTGCCCCTTTAAATAAATTCCCTATAGCATACTTCTTCCAATGACGTCGGAAAATAACATTCATTGTTTTAAATGACGCATTGCTAATTAATCGTCAACTCTAATCCAGTTGACTCATAGTTACATTCTTAGCTTAAGCGCCACATAGCCATATGAAGAGAACAGGCTCTACCAGCGCAATCTTAACTGCCGTATGCCACTTTAGTTAAAACCTTCATTCACTTGCATGCCCCATACTCTATAGCATAGTTATCCTCTGCTGCCTTCATTGAATTCGACGATTCTTCAACCTTGACGCCTAAGAGTGAGGGGTACTCGTTTTAGGTCTTGAATTTGTAGACTAAGCTGACGTCGCTCTTTAGCACACCCACTGCTAGTCATTGAGTTCTTTCAAAGATCATGTGTATTTCCTTTTTGAAGTGTCCATTCATCGCCCGTTCATTGATGAAAAAAATAAATGCAAATATTTAGCTTGACTTTACCATTTTTGTGGAACTCCGTTGAATTTTTGCAGTTCGTGCTGCACTTTACCGTGTTTTGCCAAAAGTAATGTATTGAAGGCTTCAAAGGAAGCAATTTTTTACGGGCATTCCGAACAAGTCTGTGGCTGTCGTCTTGAAGAGAGTATAGGTGTCAACTCCTGTACCGAAAGTGAGCGATTCAAATTCAGTCCTATACACACATTTTTACGGCACCACCCCTCTTGAGTCACTAACAATGCTCAGAGTACACAACTTTGATATAAAGCTTCTGAAACTTGACATTTCAAAGTTGACATAAAGCATAAAGCCCTCGTGAGAGGGCAATAGAATGCACAACGTGGCTGGTTGATGGAGAACCCAGTTCCAAACCCCCCTCACCCAAAGAGGAAGAATTCGAACAAATCACATTTTCGATTCCCGAACGAACGACAATTGGCCGTCTTAGTTCAAATATTATGTATGGCTTTCGGTAGAAATTCGGACTCAGGTGCATTGTTCTTCTGTTAGTTAAAAATCAGAGACATTTACAGAGAGGCAAGATTAGATTAAACGATTCTACAGTGCCTCACAAAAATGTTCGGTAATATGCTTTTTCCTAAAGACGACTAGTTGGCGCAGTTGGTTAAGTGCCTGCCCCAAGTTAGAGGGGTGCCAGGTTCGAATCCCAGTGAAATCGAATCTGGTCCAGTCACCATTTGCCGTTAGGATAAAATTAACGGCACTAGAGAAGGTTGCTACCTGGCAGTACAATGGACCAGTTTTGAGTCTGAGTGCTCCAGAAGTTTTCTAATAACCCTCCGAAGAAAAAAAAATACAGGACCCAATTTAGAGCCCTAAGGAACTCCATTGTATAGATCATCTTCACTACATCAAACTTCTGTATCATAACCTTATGTTTGTTATCTTTAATAGTTTAGGTTAGGTGATAGTGGCAGATTTTATATGACAGCCACAAGTACATAGGCCAATTGAGGTCCATTGTGATGTCACGCAGATCAAGCTTTTCCTTGATGCTGACTGAATCACTCTCTATTCTAATCTCACTCAGATTTTGTTAAGAAATGGTGAATATTTGGTGAGTGTGAGAGAACTATACTATCACTAGCTGCGGCAAAAGTCGTTGGCAGAAAGATCCATCTGATTGCTTGTCCATGGTCCTGTGATGACATCTATCAGGCCTATAAGGAGTTAGGTTAGGTTAGAGGGCTGCTAGTGAATTCACCAGCACTCTTAGACCATGTTGGTCCATTGTGATACCCACAGTCCAGTCAGACTACTACCGCTGATCGACCGCTCCAGTGAAAGTGCCGTTAATTTGATCCCAACGGCAAATGGTGACTGGACCGGATTTGAAAAACCGAATAAAACGTATTAACTTTGCTTTCACTGGGATTCGAAGCTGGAACCCCTCTAACTTGGGGCAGGCACTTAACCAACTGTCCCTTATCCAGTCGTTTTTGAGGATAAAAATTGTATATTTCCAAGGCGCGTGTTGTGTAGCAATTAAACTGCGTGACTAATAAATTGAATTATCTTGTAATCAATTTGTAACGTAGTCTTTATTCAAAAGCACGTGCTAACTTGCGGCGTTTCTTAAAGGCCTTGAGCTGTTTTTATGTCACGCATATCTTAAAGTCCGTGATTCTGCGTTTGTATTTAACCAAAAGTATTCCGATTTCGTTGTTTTGCTTAAGGAAATTGTATACAATCTTTTCTTTACCCAGATTTCGAGTTTCATCGAGATACAAAATAAAATGCTTTCCCTCTCGAAATGTGTTTAGATGGGAAATGGCGACATAATTGATTTTAGCCCATGTAACGAAATTGTAAAATTTGTAATTCATAAAATTCTCTCATCTCAATCTTCAAAAACGTACAAAACAACATCCTCCGGAAACTCTTGCCTCAGAAAATATTCCTCGCATCCACACACACACTTTGCTCATGCAAAGTAATCCATTTGATATTGGTTTTCTACCTGTGCGAGTGAGGAAACAAGTAATTACACAACATCCACCATCCCACTCTCTCTCTGCCGCCTTCATTACATCGGCACATCCGAAGCAAAACATCAAGTCATCCCGCCATTGGGCCATCATCTCCCGGAAACCTTTGCGGATGTGGTTGCAAATTTATTACCCCTCAATAGGGATTTAATTGGTTTTACCGTCGCAGTCCTAGCTCACGTACACACACGCCGCCGTCCCGCCTACGACAACTTAATTGAGAAGGTTCCCCAAACACAAGACATGCACCCATTCATTACGAGAGTCGGAGTCGGTTCCAAATCGAGGAACCACCACGTTGTCGGTGTCCTCTGATCCGCTTCCGATCTCCGAACTTTATTAATCCCCCGTAAGGGCCGCAATAAATCGTTCAAAACCCCCCGCCTTGCGCCAGCGTTGCCGTGCAATAAATTCAAGAATCAATTCCTGTGATACATCGATGCCACCCTATTCATCGAAGCCCGGTCGTCTTATCACCGCTAATCTTATCGGCAGAACAACATTTCCTTTCCTCAAAATCGCAATTATCGAGTCGATAGATACGCACGCCACCGGCCCTTCGATACTGACGTCTGACGGTCGGTTAGCCACTTGCTCTACGTATCTGTTTTCTAATTACACTCGAGTTGAGAGCAAATAATAGATTCATGAAAAGCAATCATTTGTTGTCAGCGCCCGATGACATTGAATGTGAGTGCACGCTTGGTTATGTAATGTCCGCGTTTTGCCTGCGCCACGGAGCGACTGCCGTTGGTGTTGTTGACTGTTTTGTGTAACGCTCTGTTCAATTAATTTCGCGTAAACGAGAATGGAATTGTTTTCAAGAGTCAATAGGGCACTTGAAGTTGATTTAACAGCGTTAGATACTCGCACTCGAACAAATACTCTGGGCGCGAGAAATTGGAAACCTAAGATCTTGCCACTTGCGCTCTGGTGCGGTTAATCAGTGAGAATTTGTTGCTAATTTTGTTCGTTAATTTGCTGACTGTCTGCGAACGCAGATACATGTTTCCTGGGCGGGCTGAAACTGGCGTGGAATTTGAAGTATTTCGAGATAAAGCTCGTGCGCTGAAATTAGCCGCAGTACGTAGTTTTATCTTTGGCGTGTGAAGGAGTATCTTTTTGAGTGCTTATGAGGCGTACGGGGGTACGCTTGATTTGACTTATCTTGAGGGGTGTAGCGGAGTAATGGAAAGCACTGTTGAGGGTGTGAGTCATCAGTCGACTGAGTCTCGATGCGTAGATGAGCACTCACTTCAGCTAAAGTGGCTTATGAAACATTTCCTGAAGCAAAATCGTCCTTAACATTCAATGAAAGCATTCAGTTTAAATTTTTGAAGGAAGTTGTTGTTTGGACACAATTGAGTCCAAAATTGACTAATTTTTGAACCCTGCTTAGCTAGAAACGCTGGAAGACCTTCTAACTGTGCGAGGTGGAATTGGAACTGAAGCCTCTATCATTTCAAGCGGCGAAACTACGATTGGGCTCTGCAAAGGTTAAGTTAGGTTGAAGTGGCTGACTGTAGATAGCAGTCACACTTAGACTTGTGATACCACGCAGATCTGATGTTACCTATCCAAAAAACCATTTGGTGCTTTCAACGAAGCTCTTTAGTTGATTAATGCCGATGTTGTGCAATTCACTCAAGTCGTTGAAGAAGTAGACTCCAAGGTGTTTCTTCCTGCGAGAGGAGTGAGCGCTACAAGGGCAGAGGTGATGCGCTTTGCTTTCCTCTTCTTCTTCGTCTCTGCAGCTTCTGCATTGCAGAATCATTGCGAAGGAGTCCCATTCTTGAGTCCCATTCAATGGGCCCTGCAATAGTTAAAAGAACATTTTCCATGAAATGAAGAATTGTCTCTAGCAACTAGGTCCAGTTTCGATTTAAAAGCAAAATATGCGTTACTGTAGACCAACAAGCCCACATGTGGTTCAAGAGAACCCACTGCACGTCCACGAAAAGTAACCGTGCGGTGTGGATTTCATACCGGGGGCGATGTGATTGGACCGTACTTTTTCATCGATGAAAACAATCGCCATGTTACTGTCAATGGAGATTTTGGTGGTGGCATGTTGGAGGACTTTTTTTGGCCCAAATTGGCACCAGTGATATGTGGTACCAACAAGATGGTGCCACAGGCCACACAGCTGGTCAAACAATTGATCGATTAAAGGGGCATTTCGGTAATCGTGCAATCTCGGCCACCTTGCTAATGCTTATATTGATCCGAATTTCCTTTTACAGCGTTGCGTTAGGTCGTTGATTTATGCTAATAAGCCGTTAGAGGAGCTCAGAATCAATATGAAACGCGAAATAGCCAACGTTCCGGCTGATATGTGTGGAAGAGTGGTGTAAAACTGGCTCGAAAAATCGGTCAGTGCAACCGTGCTCGCGGTGGTAATATGCACTTGCCTTTTGATAACTAACAGCTAACAGCTGTGTACAATCTCTTCATCGGGCTAGCTTGCTCCTTTCGTAGTCGTGAGCCATAAAATGCTTAAGAAGTAGAAAAGTGTTAGTGTCTACAGTGCGTGGGCGCCGCCGTGGCTTAGTGGGTAGGTGCGTCAACTCCTACGCTCGATGTTGTCGGTTCGATTCCCGAAAAAACACCAAACATTTTTTTCACGGCTCCACCTCTTCCGAGTCACTGACAATGCTCAAAGAGTATAACTGTCTAGAAAAAGCTTCTCAATCTCGCCGTTCGGAGTCGGCATTAAACTGTAGGTCCCCTCCACTCGTGACAGAACAATAGCACGCACAACACGAGTGGTTGCTGAGAAGCTAGGCACAGGTCCACCTTGGACTGCGCCGCCATTATTATTATTATAGTGTCTACAGTCTACGTACCTTCTTCGGATTGTCCATCTTAACTGAAGTTAATTCGAAGCCTCTAGGCAAACCACTTAACAAATTAAAGAAAGTTGAAGAAGATTAGCATCAGTCAATTTAATCGTCGCAAGCCCAAGATGGTTCAGTGGGTAGAAGATTGTGCAATCCGTGTAGGCCCTACGTTGGCCGTCTTGCAGTGGTAGCTCCACTTGATGAAATTCTCCTAGAATTCGTTCCTTCCTAGTAGTTGTCTAACTTCCCAAAGATAAGAAGTAAACCAAATCTAAAACTATTCACTGACAGGGAATTGAGACCAATAGTCTGCTGGTCACAGATAAAGCCAAGGTTGCTCCATTAGATTCGACGTCCATCTACCATTATGTCAGTCATTCTAAATCTGCAAAAATTATGCTTAACTCACACTTACAGTGATATGTTAGCATGTGGGTTTTTTCGCGTTCATCCGGAACGAATGTGAAATTGATAAGAGTATCGTATTTGTTTTGGACAGTATCTAATCTAATCTGCAAATTGTTTGCTATGAATTATTCCAACTGTGTGCACTAATCCCCTTTGCGTATCACTTGATGGTATATTCATCGATCAGTATTACGCGAATGTACAGAACGATTGGTTGATTTCAAAATAGAGGTGCACAAATGTGCTAGAAATAGAGAACGAGGCCATCACATGCATAAATAATTTTAGTCAGTATCTGGACTAAAAGACTGAGGATGTCAAGAAAAGTTAATTAACATTTCGTTAAGATTAGAAAAAGGCCACATGTTAGTTTTAGTTTGGGTAAAAAATGCGAAAATTTGATTTTTAGACAGTGTCCATGGAGTGTCAACACATATGTAAATTTATTTGAATAAAGTTCAACATAAGATTTCGAGGGACACCAAATCGGACTGTCCTTTTCTTCCATGTTTTGTGTTACTCAGTTTGACTTCCGGTGCTACTCCAAAGTTCTTCTCTAATCTCAGTTCATCGCTCACACGATGATTACTCAAGATCTGATTAATGGAGATTTTATTTATCCACAGAATTTGCAACAGAGAGCTTCCACTTTAAAGTGACACACCCAAGTTAAGAACAACAGCAGCCGAAAGATCCATGATAACTTCAAAGACTTGTTGTTTGAGGCTCACGTCCACCCCGGACTATAGATCCACAGGAAAAAGGCGGCGAAGAAGAACTACCCTAAATCCCTTTTCTTCTGCTAGTCAATACCGAGCCTTTTTTTTCTTGCGATGGGATGTGGAATGGTCCGAAGTCCTTCGGTAGTGACGGATTTTTACCGGCTAAAACCACCCCCAATCAATCTTCCCGTTGTTTACTCCCTCGTGGAACTACCGCTAAGTATTACTTCGCGAGGGACGGGTTCGAGCTATTTGCTTCGTCACTAGGTGTTTAGCGAATTCGCGTTCCGCTTTCGTTCTACGTTCCTAAGGTCGCACATTATTCGTACTGCTGCATCGTTAACTGCAGCCCAATAATCTTCGCATTTTAACATATATTCAACTACAGTCAAAATCGGTTATAACAACCTTCAAGGGACCGACGGATTTGGTCGTTATAACCGATGTCGTTGTAATATCGCGTCATGGGATACCGTCCGAAATGCACTGCTAACTATAATCTGCAGACAGATTTGGCGTCCTTAATGTGCAATATGTGTTGCCGTAGTTTCTTCTGCCTCTGTGAATAGTCTACAAACTTCATCTTAGACATGTTCTATCTTCTTCAGATGGAACTGGAAGTTCCCATGACGTACAGATAGTGCAACCACCCGTTTTAATGTAATTTGCTTCAAGCGTAGAACTTATTTCCTCTTCTGCCTAAACAAATGGTTCAGGACCGATCACAACCAAGATTGAGCCACACATTCCTAGTCCCAGGGGCTTACTCATGTTATAATGTTTCGCCGCAGAATAAAAGATGACAAGAGTCAGTTGAATGATGCTTACTCTGACCGACACGAAATAGAATCTCCTCCGGTCGTTAAATATGATTTCAGATAAAGTTCTGAAAGCGATCTCAAATATTTGGGAATCTTCAGAGGCGACAAGATCCGATCTTGTAATTTGTCCAAAGAAATACCTTTGGAATCTACAAAAATCTGGTACATCTTTGACTTGATCAGGGCGTATTGCATATCCAAGAGGAGTATCATGGTATGAATCAGTGAAAGCTCGTAAAACAGCTTTGAAATATGTGCTTTTTCTAAATATTAAAGATAAAATTGATCACGAAAACTGGAAATTGGTCGATGGAGATCAAGTTCAACAATGAGGCAAATCGGAATGAACATCTCATTCAATTCTCTTCTCAAATTGACAAGAATCATGTCCAAAAAATCGAAGCCAAGTGCGAAAATTAGGCAACAGCGGGAAAAGCTACTCGATTCTAGGCCCCCATGCTTTGCGAGCGATCAGCAAGCCTCTTTTTCTCTTGACCGATCACAGTCAAGAGGCGAACTCAAAATGTGACCAGATGACAACTCATGTCTTCCTTCGCGATCGATCTCAAATGAATATTTGAAGTTTTTTCCCTCTATCTTCTTCAATGAACACGACTGGATGGCGCAGTTGAAGTGCCTACCCTAAGTTCGAGAGGTCCCAGGTTCGAATCCCATTGAAATCGAATCTGGTCCAGGCACCATTTGCCGTTGGGATCAAATTAACGGCACTGGAGAAGTTTGCTACATGGCAGTACAATGGACCAGTTTTGAGTCTGAGTGGTCCAGTAGGGTTTAAAAAAATCCACAAAAAAAAAAAATTTCCTTCAATGACACAGCAAATGTGATGCAAGCCACTGTTTCTCCAGCATTCATCACTCAGAACTCAAGTTGACAACTTGTGGGCTACCTCACTATGCCGAGTCGTTGCGTATCCACTTGCTCCCTTTGCTGTTACGAGCAAGACAATGGTTTCAAAAAACTACCAGCCACATGAGACTAAAAGAAAATATTTATTCTAGCTTAATGTACACACACCTAGACTTCTGACATGACTTCTTGGCATTCCCCTCTGCACTTGCACTCGCGCCACGACGCGACTGTGCTTCCCTCAGTCCTCATCCCAAAAACCCTCTCACAATGGAAGCTGCAACCAAGATTAACGACTCTCTCAAGACAAGTGTACACAACCTCTGAACAAGCTCCAATATTTGCAGGTGTAACCCTAATTGGACCTGAACCCAGAACAAGATCTCCCTCGACTCCCTCGCCACCCTCGCCGGCAGAATTCCACGTCTAATGCTTGGCCAAACAAGTAGAACCCCAAAAGAGAAAGAGAGAGAGGACCAAATGTATCTTTCATAATGAACCCATTCATGACACGAAAACTAACTGTCGACATGAACTTAATGCCCAGCGCTGCCTTGTATCTTCGGATCGTTACCTGATCCCGAACTCCAATCCTCTGGCATTCGCTGAGAGATACTCAGCTCGTAGGATAACTGTGACCCAGACACGTTTTAGTACTCATAAAATTGCTCGCATCTACACCTCTTTCAGAATCAGATACGATCGGTGCAACATCGACTCAGTAATCAAACAGCCAACCAGTTGGTGCGCATTGGCTGAGATACATTTGCATAGAGCGAGATTGTTCCTGGAATTTAATGGGGTTCGCGGGTGTACGAGTATTCTTTGAATTCCATCAAACAGATGGAGATAGTGACTGATGTTTGACATGGATCTGGACTTCCTTTGTTCTCGTGAAGTGTATCTGGATACGAATTGGATGTGTGTTCTCGCTGAGAACTTGACTTTGTCAAGCATTTAATCTAATCTCTGCCTTTGGGGCCACCACGCCTGGGGCACGCAAGACGTGTGTCGGTGTATCTTTAAGTGGTGGTTGAGCTTGTATGTGAAATACTTTTTTTTTCAAAAAACAAAAATAAGTCGCAATTAAGCACGTGATTAGACACCGCGCTACGTGACTTTTTGGACGAAATCCGCTTAAAGCGGATTTGAAATCGAACACCCTTCGCACGACTTGTGGGGGAGTACCTGTATCTCATTCATTTCGGTCGCGTGTGGGTGCATAATTTGTGTGGCAGCCAGTGGTGGATGATTATTCATAATGAATGAGTTTGCGGGTAATCCTTTGAGAATTAAAGTACAGCCGAGTGAGTTATGTGCCCTTTCTTGGGGAAAATCCCATTATTTTCGACGTGGAATGGGTGCTGCTTAGTCCTTTTGATGCTAGATTTTATTGCGTGAAAATGGAAGAGATTATCACATGGGGGTGGGTGTGTGCTGGAGGTGGACAATGTCGGAGGGACTTTGGGAAACGATCTCTTTCCTTTGGGTTTTTCTCATTAGGGGGCGGATCTTAGACATTTTTGAGACCATTCGTGGTCTTGGAAGTAACAAAAAAAACTGCATTTGAAAGTATCCGGTGATAGTCTGGGAATCGAGGAATAAATTTTGTAAATGTCGCCGAAGCATTGGATCGACAGCTTGGGTTTAAACGATGGCGTCCTAATTCAGTTATAATCAAAATAAATGCGTTCGAAGGTCCTAAGGATATTGATCATTCAATTCTAATTCGTTTTCCTTAATCCGAGATCAACGTCCTCCGTTACATTGTCCCACGGCCTCAGAGTCAAAGTTTTTCTTCTTCTTAGGGCACTACAGTCCGAGATGGACCTGGGCCTCACTCAACATGCCTCTGCAGCCAGAACGATCTTTCGCCAGCTGTCTCCAGTTTCGCACACCAACACGGCCGAGGTCCCTTCGACTTGTGTGCGCCACCTTGAACGTGGACGTCCTCTGTTGCGTTGTCCCACAGGCTTAGAGTCGAAGACCCTTCGGGCCGGAGCTAAGTTGTCCATACGCTCTACATGGCCTAGCCATCTTAGGCGTTGGATCCGTAGACGCCTGGCCAGACTCATGTCGCTGTACAGCCCATACAGTTCGTGGTTCAACCTTCTCCTCCAAATGCCATTAACGCAAACAGGACCAAAGATCGCGCGCAGAACTTTTCTCTCGAAAAGACCAAGAGACTGTTCATCCGCTTGGGATATTGTCCATGCCTCTGCGCCGTACAGCAGGACTGGGATGATGAAGATCTTGTATAGAATCGGCTTGGTTTTCCGAGAGAGAGAGAGAGAGTCAAAGATTCTTCGAGTTAATTTGTCCATACACTCGTCGTGGCCTAGCCATTTTAGGCTTCAGATTCGTAGACGCCTTGTTAAACTCATGTCATTATAGAGCCCGTATAGTTCATGATTGAATTTTCAACTCCAATTGCCATCAACCCAAACAGGGCCAAAGATCGCACGCAAAAATTGTCCCACAAAGAGACCTGGAGCTTCTTCATCCGCTTCGATATTGTTGATGTCTGGAATTTCAACTCGGAATCGAACTATTTTAACTCCTGCTTCTGGTTTTTTACGCAAAGCTGTGGGCGACCTCTTTTGCGTTGAACTAGAGTTATGCCGCCGTGGCGTAGTGGGTAGGTGCGTCGACTCCTACGCTCGATGTTGTCGGTTCGATTCCCGAAAAAACATCAAACATTTTTTCACGGCTCCACCTCTTTCACTGACAATGCTCAAAGAGTATAACTGTCTAGAAAAAGCTTTTCAATATCGCTGTTCGGAGTCGGCATTAAACTGTAGGTCTCCTCCACTCGTAAGAGAACAATAACACGCACAACACGAGTGGTTGCTGAGAAGCTAGACCCAGGTCCACCTCGGACTGTAGCGCCACCATTATTATTATTATTAGAGTTATGCCTGCGCGCCGTAGGTGGCCTAAGCATCTGATGTGTCGAATCTAAAGACGAATAGCTAAGCGGAAGTTCATTAATTCTGCATTGATTCCACTCTTCTCCTTGGCATTGGAGCAATTGGAAGAAAGTACCCAGAACTTCTGCACCAATGCTTCTGCCCCACAGGACAGGTCTGACTTAGAGCTCTAATGCAACCGCATCATTATGCAATCGCCGCTTATTGTCTTTCTGAGAGAAAAGAGAGAGAGAAAAAAAGAGTGTGACGGATGCCACTGAGCAGATCTGCAAACACTGAAAAACGGTTCTAGCGATCAATGTCCAGCTACGTGCCATAACAAACAGAAGACACACACTTCCGATGGGATCTGCTTCTATTCATCGCTTGTTCATGGAATGGTTGCCCGAACCCAAAGATTTACATCAATGTGGTCTTCTTAGGAGTCTCTTTTTGTTCTTGGATTTCTAGCGACGCTTTCTGTGTACCACTTCCTTTTCTGGCTAAAATCTGACAAGAAGCGACAAACAATGTCTGCGGGCTGTCCATCGAGAAATTTTTACAAATCTGTAAGGACGGATCCGAAACGGAGAAGGATATGTGTAACGCCGTCTTTTCAACAAAATGCGCATCACGTAAGCATCACTGCGTATGTGATGCGACGCAACGATATTTTGATGTTGCGGTACATCGCGATGCTTTAATTTTGTTGGCGTTTCGGAACGGCTTATTATTTTGTGCTTCAGTTTACTTTTTTGTAAAAATGTTTAAGAAATTGATGACAATTTTTTAAATATTTTGGTTAAAATGTTGGCAATTACAATGCCAGCATACTTCAATATATTTTAGACAAGAAAAAGACACAATTGAGTCGGAAAATAAAAAAAAAATCCATCGCATCACAATAATCTTTGACGCGCTGGTTGCTGCTGGTTGTTTGCGCAGCGTTGCTTTCATGTTGCATTTGTGATGTTGCTGCAGAACATGATGCAAAGCATCATTGCCAAATGTTTGCAATTAAGAACGCTTGACGTTGCAGTATTGCGCTAATGTTGCGATTACGAACTCACCCTAAGTCTCATCTTTCCCATCCCTGATCATTGAGACCTCTTTCGATTATGGCAGACGCTGTTCTGGCTTAAGTGGAATGTAATATTCGCCAGCTACAGTGCATCTCTTGCCGAAATGACAAAAAAGTTAAGCATCTGCCCGTGGTATGTGTCGAGCCATAAAGTTAATCCACGCGACTGTAAAGCAGGCGAACGTGCCCGGCAAGTCGCAACACTGCTTCTGTCAACAAATAGTGACAGCGTGAGCATGCCCTTAGCTACTTTCAAACGTGTTTTGAAAAGTCGCAAATTGAAAGGCAAACAACAGATGTGTGACATTTATCATGTGTCACGCTTTTAGAGTGATCAATGCAAAACTAGATTCAAAACGCTGCAAAAGTTAGATTCCTTTCAAGAGGTAAATCATCATCACAAGAGCACTGGTGCACAGACTTGATCTTTTCTGAAATGACTGCTGCAGAAGATATCCAAAAAGAGAAGAAGTGAAGAATGTTCTCCATTTTCTATGACCAGATAGAAATGATAGTTTTTCCAATTGTAATGTTTCACCAGCTGCTAAAGTAGCCAATGACATTCAGCTGTCAAAATCATCGCTTCACGCTTGCTGGACGTCTGCAATTATTAAAAAATAATATCGAAATTCCATCTCACGCACCACGGAGAAGTGTGAGCGTGAGTTCACTCTTTTGGACCTTAGGTCACTAAACAGTCAGAAATTGGTGCGGAATGAAGAAATCAGAAAGAAAGAGACCCAGAAATGTCGATTCGGCGCCGATCAGCTGAATTGGACATCGCCAGAGTTAACCCGGCTTGTTTTGAGGTTGGATTTGGACCTACATGTGCTGATGCAAGAATTAAAGCCGGACGACCATAGACAACGGCGTGAGTTCGCTAATTGGGCGATGAAGTTGTATGTTGGCCGCAAATCTGGAATTTGAGCAAAAATTTATCTTCTCAGATGAGGCTCATTTTTGACTTAGCGGCTATGTCAATAAGTAAATTCGCTTTTATTGGATTGAAAACAATCCACAAGCATCAGTATGTACACAAAGATTGACTGTTTGATGCGGTTTACGACGAGGCGGCATTATCGGACCTTATTTCTTTTGAAATGAGAAAGGAGACACAGCTGAGGTAGCCATTTGAGAATGATGTCCTATTTCATACAGAATGGCATGAATGTAGCTTCAAAACAAAGCCAGAAGTTCCTATCGTCCTTATCTGGGCGCGAACCGTCACGTCAGCAATCTTTGGATTCTTTGGATGTCTTCTCCAGAGGTTTTTTTTTTTTTTTTTTGATTTCACTGGTATTCGAACCTGGGACCCATCAAACTTGGGTCAGTCACTTAACCAACTGCGCCATCCAGTCGTGCATGGGTTACTTCGCGGAAAGTTCTGATCAATAATGACCACCAACTGGTTTGTTTACAAGAAGAAGTCCTCATCTATTGCCATTAACTGTTGAGACTACCTACAAAATGTAATTCACTTAGCCAGACAGTGTTTGGCAAATGCTTGGCTTTCGCTTTTTAACCACCACCTCAAAAGATGCATCTGAAAATTCGAATGTGTCAAGGGGGACCATCGTAATGGTTACTTTCTCATCTCCAGCTACCTCACAATCACTTTCCCACAGTACCCGCATCTGCCCAATGTGTCTCCTTTGTTTTTCTAGTCTTCAGTTAACTACCACTTCCACTTCCGTATGCAGCTCCTCTGGAGACAATCGCCTTTCCATTCTCGAGATTTATTGATCGCGATCGTCTGATTCCCCTCGTGATAATCCACTGGCGTCTATCGATTATTCAAAATCAAAGCCTATACCGTTGACACGAGAAAAAAAAGGCGAGTATCTATCGTCACATCACATTAGAGCGCCATTCCTGTCGATGGTGAATTAACTGCTCCCCATCGCGTTATATCTCTATCGTGCAGCATGTATCTCATTTGCAAGCCCGTAAACACGTTAGTGTCCAGCCGACCGAACCGTCAAATTACTTATCCATCGGATAGGGAAGTGCCAAGCGTGTATAAATTAAATCTATACATTCGCCGAGCCATTTCAACTTGGCACAGCAGCGCACAGCACGCTCCACCGAAAGTCGTCGCCGTGTGCTTCGGTCGGTTTAATGAAAGCGATTAGATCTAAACGATAACAGCCACTAACAGATACTGCGATACAATCTGGTGGATGTGTTTGTGTGTGTTTCCTTTTCTCCCATCATCCCAATTCGACAAGCAGTTGACCTGCTTTTTGAACTTTCCTCTGGCAAGCGCAAAACACTAAACTCCCCCCGTCTGCTTCCGTTTAATTTCAGATCTGAAGAAACGAGTAAAGATGGACGAGAAGAAACTGACAGAGAACAACAACGTGAAGGTGTACAATGAGACAACGAAGCCGGCGAAGAAGAAACGACGCGACAAAAGCGATTTGGGTGAAAACTTCATCGCTCCCGACGGCGGATGGGGATGGGCTGTCTGCCTGGCTGCTGGAATATCAAATGTGAGTAAACGAAATCGGGTGCATCCTCAATTTCAAAATGAAATTGAGCCTCACAAAGAGCTATCCACTCGAAGTCACTAATTGTGGGCCACTTCAGACGCGAACTAATAAGCGATCCACTGCCGCTTGAGATGAAGCCATTTCTGAGGGTCGTGCGCTGCGATAAGGTTCACGTGGCGTGGCCCATGTGTTGTTTTAGGATGGTGCCCTCGACGTAAAATTTGTTTACGACCTTCCGCGTCTGCCCATGGGTGGCATATTTGATTCAATCGACTGTTGCCATCCAAGGGGAGGACTCCGTGGCTCCGTTGAGAATAAACACGACTCGTGTGGCGGACACGTGTGATCGCGAGGGAAGGAAGTGCTAACCACTGATGGGTAAACAGAGCATCTGACGGAGGATGGGCGTGGAATGGCTAAGGTACCCTGGACGAAGGTGCAAGTTGCACTGTGGACTCGTATGAAGCATGGCCTCATTTACAGAATTTGGTGGACAATTGTCTGTCGTCAAGTGTGGAAGAGCGTATCCGTTTGGCAGCATCTTTTGATTGAGACGAGGTTCAAAATGTAACCTCCAATTGAATCACCTCGTAGATCTCCAGATTCGATGCTCTCTTCAAGAGTTGGTCAAATGATACAAACGGAGAGGTTTTTTTGTGGTAGCGCCTTCTGCACCTCTAACCATACTTCTTCTGCTACACCTGCGCCTCCAACCATTCTTCGTCTTCTTGTGACGCCACCGTCCGGTCTAGATCTGGCCCGTAACCTAGCCTCTCGAGCTAGCATGATCTTTCACTAGCTGCCTACAGCTGTGCACAGCAAGTTGATTGAGATCCTTCTCCATTTGAGTGCGCCTTCGTAATCGTTGACGGCGTCTGTTGCTTTATCCCACAGGCTGAGTCGAAGATTCCTCGGATCGGACCCAACTTGTCCATGCGCTCTACATGATCTCTCTCGCTCTACATGATCTCTCTCTCACTCTACATGATCTCTCTCAACCTCCAACTTCTCTAAACCTCTCTTTAAATTTCTTTGCAGCTTTCCATCTTCCCCTGCCTTCAGCAATATGGACTGATCTATCGCGAGCGCCTTTACTCGCTGGGATTCAAGGGTTCCGAGATCAGCACGATCATCAATGTCGTCATGGGAGTTGCGGCTCTCACAGGTAAGTCCACTCCACCGACTCCACCTTCGGCCTTACTCAAGTGATCTCCTCCTCATTCCTTAGGCCTCGTCAACGGAGCTATGTTCAGACGATTTAGCTTCCGACAAGTGGCCATAACAGGTGCCGTCTTCATCACGATCGGTATCATAGCATCCGCCTTTTGCGAGACTTTCCTGCAGTTTGCCATTTTTTTCTCGGTGATCTTTGGTAAGTCAACCCGTCCAGCTGCAGCTCGATCCGCAAACTTACCCCGTTCCTCTTCCCTTCCAGGCATCGGCATCGGTATCAACATGTCGTCCACCTCCTTGGCTGTGAACACGTACTTTAAGAACAAGCGACGCCGAGCAACTGGGTTCTCCTGGACCATCACGGGACTGGGGCCCATCATATTCCCCCACGTGGTCACACTGACCCTCGCAGAGTACGGCGTCCAGGGAACTGTACTGATCTTCGCTGCGATATCGCTGAACGCCATCGTGGGCGGCATCGCCCTCCAGCCAGTGCTGAGACACGCCAAAACACCCCCAGCACAGGATAAGGAAGCTGTCGAGCAGGAAGGAGAGTACGAGTGCAAGTACTGCCAGGCAAGAAAGCGCAAGCGCAGCGTGTTCGCCAGTCAGTATCTCTTCAACGACGACGACAACGACAGACCGGGCTACGAGATCACCGAACCGTGCACGCCCATGTTATCGCGAGCCAACGATGGTTGGTTCGGATCCAAGGCATCCCTGGCATCAGATGTCAACGGACCGAGGAAGCTTCAGAGACGCATATCTACCCTCACGCAAGCGGATCAAAAAACACTCCCGGCTGAGGCATTTTCCCGACCAAATTACTTTAACCGAGAGAAGGAGGACCTGGATCGCTACGCCAGCAAGACGAGTGTCTACTCCAAGTCAGGGAAGGAGGAGTTCCGCTGCACATGCGCCGAAGAGAAGGCTCTGCTCCAGAAGCAGATCGCCATCGAGAAGGAGGAGGAGAAGGCCGAGATCCTGGCTCAGAAACCAGTGACTTTCGGCCAGAAGGTAGTGAAGTTCTTCGACTTGGACCTGCTGCAGGACCTCACGTTCGTCAACCTCGCCGTGGGCATGACCGTCATCCTCTTCGGAGAAATGAACTTCTCCGTGCTGACCCCGTTCATCCTCAACTCATTCGAATTCGACAACTCGCAGATATCCACGGCGATGTCCCTGATCGGCGGCATGGATCTGAGCGTGAGGTTCCTGGCCCCGTTCGTCCTGGAGAAGATCAAGCTCGACAACAGAGTGCTGTTCTGTATCGGAATTATTTTCATCGCCATCGGCCGCGCATTTGTTGCGTACGTCCGCTCATACCACCTCCTGCTGGTTGTGGTGATCTTAATCGGCCTCGGCAAGGGCTTGAGGACCATCTTCGCACCGCTCATCATCCCCAGCTACGTTCCCCTCAAGCGCCTTCCTGCTGCCTCCGGCCTCCAGTTGATTATGAATGGAATCTTTACAGTCTCATGCGGACCGCTGATCGGTAAGTCAAACCCCATCATCTCATGAGTCCTGCTAAAACATTTCCCCCCTTTCAGGCTACATCACCGATGCCACGAGCTACGTCACCACAATTCACTTCATCAATCTGCTGACCTTCCTGGCCCTGTTCACTTGGAGCACCGAAGCTTTGATTCGAAAATACTTGCGTAGAAAAAAGGAGCGCCAGGTTGAAGTCCTCTAAAGCCCTCCAACTCCTCCATTCACCTTTCTTGTCGCCGGTGCACATGGCGATGAGAGCGCTGAGGCTTCATCAGAGTGACCAGTTGTCACCTGGATCGTGATAGGCGGCATTTTGAGCACAACAAATTTTGACCGTCGAAAAATTGGCATCACATTACACAAAAGTTTATCTCACAAACACACAGCACACACGCGCGTACGCAAGGATTGGCGCACTCACACACATTCTCCGGTCAACATGCCATCAGTGTTGCCGTGGGCAATCGAACGAGGACGTTGCATTTCTGGACTTAAGACACGTTTACTTAAAAATCAATCTAGACTTATGTAGATCAATTGACATACATGTTCCGTTAATTTAGCAAAAGGTGCAACTTTTTGAACTTTTTTTCTTTTCTGTTGTTCTTTTTTGTTCTTTTTTTTTGATTTTTTTTTTGTTTTAGACTAAGATTTAGGCTAAGCTAGCATTTGTACATAAGACACAATAAACAAGTCGAAGTGTTCGAAAGTTTTTACTTTCTTCAAGTGAAGAGTTTTATTTTAGTACCGTTATTCTGACGTGATTGAGGCGATTTTTTTGAACCAGATTTGGTTCATTTGGCAGGGTGACCAGATAAGAACGACTGGAAAAGAAATTTAGATGAAGCAAAAATGGCGTGGGATAACAAATTGATTCAGACTTTATTTTGAGGATACATTCATGCCATTATTTGTGGAAAAGCACATCATTTAAATGGACGCGTCGGCTTCGCTGGCAGTACTTCAAGCGGTCCGGTTGGTCAAATTTTTGATGACTCGGTGTGTACTCGGTACCAATATGTGTGGCGTCATTCCGGCAGTATGCTGGTCTCGAGCGCGTCCAAAGTGGTTGATTTCTTAGCATGAAAGAAGTACTTGACAAAGCCCCAGTGAAAAGAGTCGAGTGATGTCAAGTCGCATGATCGCAGCGGCAGAACTGATGAGCTCTCCGCGTGAGATGACCCAGTCGTCAAATTTCTCCTTCACAACTTCGAGCGTTACGTCACTTGTGCTGCATATAGCGCCATTCTTGTGGAACCACAACTCGGATATATCGATGTTGTCAAACTCTGACCATAGAAAGTTTGTTAACATTGCTCTATACCTGAGAAAATTGATGATAACGGTGTCTCATTCCTCATTTCGAAAGAAATAAGATTCGATGATGCCGCCATGCCATAAGCCGCAACAATGAGTCCGTCTTTGTCGATGCATTGATGCTTGGTCGAACACTTGTGAATTATGTTCGCTACAATAACGGTAATTTTGTTTGTTGACATAGCCGCTGAATCAAAAATAGGCCCGGCAAAAAAAACGATTTTTTGGCCAAAATCCGAACTTTTCGTCAACATTTCCAGCGAACTCACGGTGCGCTGCAGCACTGCAGCACACTGGTTGGTATCGTTACAGGCAACTGTCTGTTGTGCTACCATGCTCGTAAACTTGGCCTAGTCTCTACCGACTTGTGTAGGAACTATAAAGATTCAGCGGTCAGTGAAACACTGGAACACTTCCTCTGTTTTTGCCCTGCTCTGGCCAAAACTACACAAAAAACATTAGGACAGCTTTTCTTCAAACCGCTAAGCGATATGGCTTCAATTCTTGCGCTAGTACAATCTTCTACGAATGTAGGCCCAAATCCAATTACAAAATAAGCCGGGTTGACTCTCTGTCAATGCTTTCAATTCAAGTAATCGGCGCCGAATAGACATTTTTGGGTCTTCTTCGAAACTAGCCGCTATGGCGACTCTGTTTTCTTCATTTAACACCAATCTCTGTCTGGTTGCTTGGTTGAGGTCCAAAAGAGTGTACTCACGCTCAAACCTTTTCACGATGCGAAGAGTTGCCTGCACACTTAAGCCATGATGACGACCGACCTCACGACGAGATTCACGCTGCGAATTTACAACTGAGCCGTAATTTCGAAAATATTCTTGAATATTTTCCGCACTTTTGGTAAGAGTGAAACGGTGAAGGACGTAATGGCAAATCCTACTGAGTTTTTTGACATCTCAATGTTATCGATAACTTCGACAGCTGCTGAAATATAACAATTCGAAAAGCTCATCATTGCTATCTGGTCACCCTTTACAAGAATGGTAAGTTGGAAGCGGGAGCAATATGTCGCTGACAACTCGAAGTGGCAACTTCCTCGTCTGATAAGGACGTTCTTCGTTGACTGATTGGTAAATTAAGTCTTTCAGCTACGACTGGATGGCGCATTTTGTTAGGTGCCTGCCCCAAGTTAAAGGGATCCCAGGTTCAAATCCCAGTGAAATCGAATCTGGTCCAGTCACTATTTGCTATTGGGATCAAATTAACGGCACTGGAGTAGCTTGCTACCTGGCAGTAGAATGAACCAGTTTTGAGTCTGAGTGCTCCAGTAGTGTTAAAAATCCTACGAAAAAAGAAAAAAAGTCTTTCATGGGATTGCAACCTTAACTGCTAAAGGCAGCCCTAAACGACGAACATGCTCGCCGAAGTTGCTCGTGCTCGCCGCATTTTCGTCTTGTATGGGCTGGTTCTCGAGCCGCTCGCTGTTGGCGAAAAATTTCGATTTTGTCATGTTCGTTGGCTTTGATGTTCACCGTGTAGAGCCATGTTCGCGAGAAAACCTAATTTTTGCTGTGAACATCGCCGAGTGCACATCGCGGATTAAGCACAATGTCAACAGTCAGCCACGATTTTATCGAGGAACTCATTCCCTATCACACATGTTGACGGTTTGAAGAAACCACGAAATGAATGTTCCCCCAATGTGTTCACCATGCAGGAGATAACGCAAACGAGCAAGTTCGGCGAGCATGTTCGTCGTTTAGGGCTACCTTAAGGCAAATAGTGTGTAGAATTTGCAGTGACGAGGAGAAAGTGGAGTCCGTCCGCTATCTGCTTTGCGATTGTCCAGCTCTTGTCGCCTTATTCCCGGTCGTTTTCCTTTATTTTTCGATCCTCGCTTTGTAGCTCCCTTGTTGTTTTTGTCAAGGACCATGAGCTACGTATGTACATATGTTCAAGAGGTTTAATAACGTAGTCCGAAGAATGATTGAATAAAAAATGCGACGTTGGATACAAAATTCTTAAGAAAGAAGGGAAGGAATTGAGGAAAGAGATATGACCAGAATACAGTGCTGTCCAAATTTGAATTTTGGTCTAGAGACGTAAGGATCTTATTTGGTTTGTCTGGTGGAAGGATCTAGAGCCCACGGCTCTGCTATACGAACGCTTAACTTATAAAATGAAGGACACAAGCAGAAGTCCCCTACGTAAGCACTTGGACTATTCAGAAGCATGTCTTAATCTTTGTGTTTTTGTGAGTGTTTCCATGGCATAATTACCTGCAACAAAAATAGAAGACTCATCAAAACATTACACGCGTTCAAGCACCAAGCAGTCCCACAGTCCCGCAGTCCCAACTGCCCACCGAACCTTAACCTTGAATCCGAGAACTCTATGACAACGAACCAAATTTCGAGAAAACAGAAAAACAAGTAATTTTCCCGGTAATCCGCAAATTCAAATGCAAGAATGTATTGGTAAGAATTAAGGCGGGATGTTCAAGAATTAAGAAGCTTTTCCACGAACACTGTCCGGGGATTAACAAAAAAACGTTCGTTGTGTAGCTTACACTCTTATTATGTGAATTTTCTCTGGAAATGAAGATAGCCTATTGGATTTTTCTTAGTTAATTATCCTGGTTGATAATTCGAAGAAAAGGATCATCTTCGAAGGAGATTGTTGAAATTTTAAGCTAGAACTTACCAAAGATAGTACCTACATACATTTTTGAATTTAAAATCCTTGGGTAATTTAAAAGCGTTAAACGTGGAGCAGTGATTCGGTATCACAGCACAAATGGTGCCGATTCCAAGCTCGTAACAAATCACATCTGCGGCTGTAACAAATTTAAGTGATGCGCTTTTGACATTACTCTGCATCAGAAGTGAAATAGACTTAATGCATTACAAGTGATACCGATTACTCTCTTTTAGAACTTAATGCAATGCGTTAACTGAGTCACTGGTCGGTCCATACCAGTGTGGCCAGGAAAATCCATCATCGACCAAATATTCACACTGCGGCAGATCTTGGAAAAAACCCAGGAACAGCAAATCGATACCCACCACCTTTTCATCGATTTTAAAGTCGCGTATGACAGCATCTGTAGAGACGAGCTATACAGAGCAATGCCTAGTTTTGGCATCCCTACCAAACTCGTCCGTTTGTGTATGACGATGGATGACGATGGAGAATGCACGCTGATCAATAAAGGTCGGTAAAGACCTAACCGAGACCTTTGATGTCGAAAAAAGATTCAGACAAGGCAACGCGCTGTCATGCGACTTCTTCAACATCATACTTGAAAGAATTGTGCAAAACTCGCACGCCAACACTAGAGGCAAGTCCGTCCAACTACTTGCATATGCCGACGATATTGACATAATTGGAAGAACACAGCGTGATGTTAATGGCGCTTTTGTGAGTATTGCGAAGGAGGTCACGAAGAAGGGTTTAACGGTAAATGAGGGCAAGACCAAATATATGCTGTCCACCAGAAAGAACACCAAACACCCACGTCTCGGACAGAATGTCACAGCAGACAGATATAACTTTGAGGTAGTCAAAGACTTTGCCTACCTAGGAACCGCTATCAACTCGGACAATGACACCGGCGCTGAAATCAAACGAAGAATAACTCTTGCTAATCGCTCCTTCTTTGGGCTAAGGAAGCAATTGATAAACAAAGCCCTCTCTCGAACAACCAAGGTAACCCTGTACAAGACCTTAATCGTCCCAGTCTTGTGGCGCACGCAAGTGGAAAAAGACCTCAACCAACTGTGCGTGCGAAACTGGAGGCAGCTAGCGAGAGTTTAAGTCGTTTTGATGGAAGAGTTTTCGAATATTAGGCGACTAATTCAATGAAATTTTATTCTAACTTCAACACATCTCAATTATTCAGTACTACATTCATACATACAAATAAACAAACATCCATCCATGGAAATATCTATACATCCCTTCCAGAAATAGAAAATTACTGCTCATGCCAGCTGTTTGAACATTGCTTTTGGATTGCAATGAATGTGATAGATTCCACTGAGTATCGTATCGATCTCAGCATGAAATTTTTGTGTGAAAATGATAATTTTTGAAATCCATATTATGATATTTATCATTTCTTAATGCTTACGTTCAGGTCTACAAAACTGCATTTTTAGATCTTCACAAATCGCATGTTGGTGATTTACCGTTTTTGGGCAATATCTCCAAGTATAGGTATTTGGGCAAGGATTCTCGAAATATTTCTAAATGAAGTACTTATTGAAGACAAGTTTCTGCAATTTTTTCAGATTTTTAAACATTTGGTTTAGAAATGGAGGGCATTAAAACCGACTTTGGAGCTGAATTTTCAAACTGTGTTGAAGCAAACATCGACATCATTTCAAAAGATCTGTCGATTGATACGAGTACATACGAGTATGTCGCTCGATGAGGTGCGCTATTGTTTTAAAATCCATTATAACTTCACCTATACGAGAGAAATTTGGTTGCATAAAAAATGATTGCTAGGCCTAAAGTACATTATTCCAAAATTTCAAGTCGATGTCTTTATAAAAGTCGGAAATAAAAAGTGTGACAGACAGACGGCCGGACGGACACACTAATTATAAAGGTTCCGTTTTAGTAGTCTTGGTATCTTTCCGAAACTCGCCCGTTGCTCCGTCAAGGTAGCCCTAAATGACGAACATGCTCGCCGAACTTGCTCGTGTTCGCCGCATTTTCGTCGTGTATGCAGTGCTGCCAGTATTTTTAAGTAAAATTTACCATACTTAAGAAGAAAAATTACCATACCGCTCAAAATTTACCACTTGGAAAAAATGTGAGCTATACCATTTTTTTCAGAAATTCTTGACTGCATTTGTATTCCTTTAATGTTTGCTTCCTCCACCGTGCTTTATTATTTCTGGGTGTTAGCTCTGCAGCTCGCTTTTTTATGGTATAGATTTCAGCCATCCCTTGAATTTAAGGTATTGCAACCATAGATAGATAGATTTTTAGAGAGCACAAACAAACGGAAGGATATTGGTTTCAGAAAAAATTTACCCTTTTTTGTATGAAAATACCTTTTTACCAAATGTAAGGTAATCGCCAGGGATGAACTCACCAGACCCAAGCCTACTTGTTCAAAAGGATCTAGCAAGGACGCCGACTGCAAGAAGGGTCCTAGCGTAGACGGTTTGGAGGCAGGCAAGCAAGGGAAGAAGGTGAACCCCACACCCTGAAGATCCACAGTGTGCAACACTACCGCTAGGAGAGAAGCTGCCAATAGGCCGGTCAATAGCGGAGTAAAGCGCCCTAACGAGAGAAAAATTGAGCTTAGCCTTAGCTGGTAGAAGGAATAGGTCCGCTGAGGATGCATCAAACATCTCCAAACGGCCAAAAACCGTAACAGGAGCCAATAGGGAAATTTGGAACGTTGGGGCAGCGAATGCAATCTTGGGAAGGCAACAGACCCGAAGCTAACTTATAGCGAGGTGTCTCGAAATCCGCTGCAGCTAGCCGTAGTGGATTTCGGGAAACCTAATGGTCCGTATTCCTTCGACTATATTCGCAAGAATGCCTGCCAGAGCGCTCCTAGATACGGGAAGGTCAGATGGCACAAAGGAGTGTGCTGAGTGCTGATGCTAGACTGCAAAGACCAGTGGTCTAATGAGTTTGCAAAATCGGCGTTCGGGGAACTACAGATTTGGGAGGGAGCTGAGCTGCAAGCAGTCCCCCTAGAGGAAGTCCACAGGGCGTTGAAAGCAAGACTCTGTATCCCAGACTTGGGATTGGACAAGCAGGAAGTGCTTAATTTCCTCCAAGCCCAAAACCCCTCGATCCCACTCCAGGGATGGGAGGTCGTCAGCGAGGAGGAACCCAAAGATGGGAATGGGGGATATATCATCCTATTGGATGATGCTCCGGCTCCACTGAGGAATCCTGCGCTCGTACCTGTGTTCGGGAGCATTCGAGAGAGTGCTCCTTGCGTACGTGCTACCTTCTCGCTGGCATACCTTATGTGTGCTCTAAAGGACAACATGTTGTCGAGCATTACTCCAAGCTACTTAAGCGATTCCTTGGACTTGATCTTCTACACTTTTGCGACTGGTTATGAGGACAGCCTCTGTTTTGTTGTCAGCTAATTTCAGCCCGTCTGTCTCTAGCCAATCTTTTATCTTTGAGACTGCTGCATTTGTAGCGAGTCCTGATCTCTTTTGCCACAGTGACTACAGCAATGTCGTCCGCAAATCCGATGACATGCACGCCTTCTGGTAGCACTAGGCGGAAAACACCGTCATACATTATGTTCCACAGTAACGGTCCGAAGACTAACCCTTGTGGAACTCCTGCTGTAACAGTGCGATATTTAATGCCATCATCGGTGTGATACATGCGTTTCTTGTTGCTGAGGATATGTGTGACACTATCCGACACTTGCCAAACTGCACGGTTCCCAACTATGAAAAAATTCGAATATCCGGATATACGAATATCCGAATTAGAAGCCTTTAATTGTCCTGCAAAAACATAATTAAAAGACAAGTACGGCAAACTGTCGGACAGACAAGTAAAAACCACAGTTTTGAGTCCCTTGAGTCCGTTGTATTCAATTTGAAGTCTTCCTCTCAACAGACACATGCCTGTGACAGCCTTTAACTTAATTAAGCCACGAAAGGTGGCTAAACTCGTCTAAACTTCCAAACGCACTTCCGCCATTCCCCGACACTTGAATCTCTTGAATGGCTCCCATAAGCCTCCACAGACCACGAATGTGCGTGAAAATCTTTTGGAAAATTAAACTTTGCCCTCCCACCAAAGTTTCCGTCAAGCCCTTTCCTTTTATACCCCATCTCGGTCATCTCATAAAAATCTCCTTGCAAACATTTATGATGAGTGCGTACTGCCAGTAAATTGGCCCACGACGAGCAGTACCACTCCACGCCCTCAAAATGTCCTTCAGATTGACCCCGAAAGTAGCTACATGCGGTAACTCATCATCGTAAAAGGTTAAGACGCGGCGCAGGACGACAAACAAAATTCCTCTCAACGCTCAAGTTCATCAATTCTTGAAAACAAATACAACGCAACCGTTAAATGAGACAAAGCGGGGCACCCAAAACGAAAACCAAAAAAAGGAAAAAACGGAGAGGAATAAACACACAAATTGAAAGCACAATACAATAAGGTTTGAAGAATTCTCAAGGATTCCATTCAAAAACAATGAAACCATTTGTTGCTTGTTTTACTGTCACAGGCCTCTGCTCCTCGTCACAGGCCTTTGCTCCTCATCAACCCTCCCCCCGCGCACGGCACATCACCGAGGAGTTCACTCTAAGGTCAGGCGGGGTGGGCGACAACCTACAGCTCATGTTCATTAAGTTGACTCGCAGCTCCTTCGTTACAGTAAAGGAATTTTATCGCATCTACGTGACGTGAATAATGACTCGGGGAAGGACACTTGCCAGAATTTAGGTAAGTGGATGTCCGTGGGTGGCAACAGGCGGCTGGCATTGAGGTGAAGCGTTTGTACAAATATATGTGTTTGGTGTTTTTTTTTTGAGTTTATTTTATGAACTGCACCGTTATTGAAACGAACTCCGAGAAGTTGTCTTTAATGGCGGTCCTGAGATGTAGATACTGATGGCAGAGAAATGTATTTTCCAACATCAGATGGGGGGATGGTGTTATTTTGGGGCGTGTGCCGTCATAACTTGAACTCCCTTTCTGGTATTGTCGGTCAATTGGCAATCAGCCATGCCTCCACTAGGGGGGATCGACAAATGTACAGCCCTCTCCATCAAGTGCTGGTTTCCAATTTCATGCAGGAGCAGGTTAATCGGCGAACAAAGCGATTGGCAAGTGTCATTGGCAGAAGGTGGGAGTCTTGGAGACCAGTTGGAACCGTATATCTTTTTGGGAAGCAGATTGGCTAAGAAAAGTTGCAAATTGAAGTTTATTTGTACTTGTGGCAAGGAACAAAGAAATCACGATTTACTGGGCAACACGCTTAGGTTTTAAGGGATTCAGCAAAAAGGACTGTTTAGATGAAAATTCTGTCATAGTCTCAAGCTAGATGGGTAAGGCTGCGACTGAACACAACGGTAACGTCATGAGCTCCTCTATTTAAGCAAAGAGAGATTAATCGTCAGCACTCATATTCTGGCGTCTCTTTGCTCGCTTTGATTAGTGCCAATGATTTTGTGTCATACAGAGATATCTTAGTCCTTCGAGATAGGGCTTTTTCATTAATTGCCTTATAAGCCTAAAGACTACGATTGGCGACTGGATGGCGCAGTGGGTTAAGTGCCTGCCCCAACTTAGAGGAGTCCCAGGTTCGAATCCCAGAGAAATCGAATCTGGTTCAGTCACCATTTGCCGTTGGGATCAAATTAACGGCTCTGGAGTAGGTTTGCCACCTGCCAGTAGATACAATGGACCAATTTTGAGTCTGAGTGCTCTTGTAGTATTTCAAAAATTATTCGAAAAAGAAAACGATTGGCAAGAGTTATCTTTCGGTTAATCTCCGTGGTGGTGTCATTGCTTGAGTTTACTTCGGAGCCTAAGTAGACAAAGTCTTTCACTACTTTAAAGTTATAACTGTTTTAGCATTTTGCGTGGGAGCCGTGGCGTAGAGGGTAGGTGGGTCAACTCTACTTTCGAGGTCTAAGGTTCGAATGTCGAAAAAAAAACACCTAACATTTTTTCTCGGCTCCACGTCTTTTGAGTCACTGACAATGCTCAAAGAGTGTAACTGTCTAGAAAAAGCTTCTCAATCTCGCCGTTCGAAGTCGGCATTAAACTATAGGTCCCCTCCACTCGTGAGAGAACATTAGCACGCACAACACGAAGTGTTGCTGAGAAGCTAGGCCCAGGTCCACCTCGGACTGTAGCGCCGCCATTACTATTAAATTATTACATGGAAAAAATATAATTTTGTTCATTTTTTTGCATTTTTAAAAAGGAACTTGTAATCGGCCCGCCCTCGGAATCTCGGAATTTGAAAAAAGTTTGTATCAGGCTTGGTGGGTGTGGAACTAGATCGCTGTATCGTGTCCTCTTTTCCCCTTTCTCACACAGTTATACGCGAGGTGGTATCGTGATAGTGATGGTGTGTTGGGCCTGGATTGGAACCACGGACCTTCGAAGTAGGAGTCAACGCACTTCGCTACTGTTGTCTCGGTTATAAGAATAGTCGAATAGTAGAATTTTTATCTGTGAAATTCTACACATACATAGATGTACACCAATTGACTTAAATACTTACATTTGAATGCCCAAAACTAGATAAAATAAAAAAATTCTTTCCCAGTTTTAACCTCCCCATTCCCCATTGGTTCCCGAGACATAAAATGATTTGACAGCTCGTTAATTTAATTGAGCCTATCATTTGTTTTGTTAACACGTGTTGGAATGTCAAATAAACAAAGGCAAAGGGTCACATCTCCGTCTACCTTCCGCCTTCAATGGAGCATTTCATTGGCACCGATTCACGGAACACTCCGAGCATAATCAATTCAAATCATCACTCTCAGCGTTTTTAAGAGAATTTCGATATTTTTAGAATGAAAATAAAATCAACATTGGTCTCTCGAGCACATTAAAAGTCGTTCTTGGATCTTTCATTTTAATAGTCCATTCCCACGTGGTGCGTATTTTTAGCCCGCATTCGGTGGCAGTTTTTCATAAAAGACGCCGATGTTTAGTGGAAAAAAATCCTTAAGAGACTTTAAAATCCCCGAATCCCCGGGGAAGCCATGGGAGTTGACCTACTTAGGCACTCGTAAAAGAAAACACATCATCTCTGTGTGCTCCCTTTGGCCTTATGCTGTTTACCATCTAAAGAAGCGTGACTAATCTTCTGGGTATCAACACGGATTAACTTCAATTTCTGCTGCTGCCCATCCAAAAATATGTTGGACGAACGTTTTACGAGACAATTTGGATTGGAATCATGAGAGAGACTCATTTAAGTCAAAAAGATGATATTTTGACGGATGAGAGAGTGTGTCTCTTGACGAGGACTGACCGGAAACTTTGGAACTAAATATACAGTGAGAGGTGATTGGAAGTAGAGTCCGACCGAACATTCGGCTTCGGCTTCGGCCACCTTCGGCTAAAAATATCACCTTCGGCATCACCTTTTACAGAATTTTCTGTTTTCTGTAAAAGTTAAAGTTGCAGGAAACGGTGTCTTTTTTGTGACCTTCTGTCACACTCTAATTGAAAGACATTGCATAAATTTTTTGGAAGTGGTAAGTCCTACGGTTAGACTGAGGGGGAAATGATTCATGTATTACGCTATAAGCTCAGGTAAAGAAAAATCGAGAGCTTTATTACAAAAAGCAGTTTAAAAATCTTATTTTTCATCCAGTATAGTGACTTAGACCTCTGTTAAGAGCTAGACACAGATGGCAAGTTTGTGTGTCCCCAGCAAATATGCCATTCAATAACGGGGAAGAAAAGCCAACAAACTGCATTCAAGAGTCATACAGAAGTTTGGATTGACTCTAGTTCTCCGTTGATGTCAAAGTGATCCTGCGGCTAAGAGAGTGCAACCGATGGAGCAAAAGCTGCGTTACAGGACACATGAAGATTGTCCATTAGATGAAGATCTTGAAAAAAACCGATTGCATCCCACCTTTCAAGGATTTCGAAATAAGTTTCCAAGCAGTGATCCCAGACATCTTGCCCCATCTTCAAGAAAGGCGATCCTATGTCTTGCAAGAAATACCGAGGCATAGCCCCGCTGAATGTTGCATACAAGATTCTATCCAACGTACTTTGTGAACATCTGAAATCTTTCTAAAACACACTAATCGACACGTACCAGTGTGGGTTCCGGCCCGGCAGATCGACAATCGACCAAATTTTCACACTGATACAAATCCTGGAAAAGACCAACGAATTTCAAGTCGAGGCTCATCACCTATTTATCGACTTCAAAGCCGCATACGACAGCATCCATGGTCTTGGGCTCTACGTCCAGCTAACTGAGGTTTTTTTTCCAGCTGTGTATCCCACTGGAGGCGTGGACTTCTTTTACCGTGTTGTCACTCGAAGTTGAAGTCGAAGTCCTGCTGGGCCGAAGCATTAGCGTCGCTCTAAATCTGAGACAGGAGACTTGAATTCTTTAACCAGGTTGTTGTCACTGTACATCCCTTAAAACTCGACGTTCTGTCTCCTCATCCAAACATCATCGGTGCATACGGAACCAAATATAGTCCGAAGGACCTTCCTCTCGAAGCGACTAGGAATGATCCCGTTCGCCTTAGATAATGTTAGTGTTTCTGCGCAGAGGATGGACTATCAAGGTCTTATATGGAGATATCCTGGTTCTTGAAGAGAGACCTTCATTTATTAACTCCCTTTCAAGCTCAAAAACAAAGGGATTGGCAAGGGAAAACCTTAGTTTTATTTTTGCGGTGGTATCATTGCTTGAGTTTACTTCGAAGCCTAGGTAGACAAAGTCTTTCAATATTTCAAAGTAATAGCTATTTACAGTGACCTTTTGTCCAAGATGTCGGTGTTGGAGGATTTTTTTAGTGGACTATATGCTGTCTACTAACTCTATGCTGACTATGTGCTTGTCTTACTCTTATTCACCCCAAAACCCGTCTTTTTTCTTTTTTTTTTCTTTTCGAAGGATTTTTTGAAACTCTACTGGGGCACTCAGACTCAAAATTGGTCCATTTTACAGCCAGGTAACAACCTACTCCAGTGCCGTTAACTTGTTCCCAACGGCAAATGGTGGCTAGACCAGATTCGATTTCACTGGGATTCGAACCTGAGACTCTCTAACTTGTGGCAGGCACTTAACAAACTGCGCCACCCAGTCGCTTAAAACCCGTCTTAGTCGCTTCCTTCTCGATGCTCTAGCGACCCCTCCAACAGCCGGTTGTGTCCTGTCAAAATAACCGTAGGAAAACCAAAGTTTAGATTCGAAATCAAAAAGGATGGAAAGGACAAATAGCTGGAGACCATTATCTAACCTAAACTATCTTAAGATGGGTCAAGTGATGGCAGCCCGTTACAAGTGTTCCAAAAATGTCTCTGTAAGAACCAAATCTAAACATTAACTTTATATATTATCTCGTATATATATACCCTGATTTTTTTTAAGGGTCGTGGGGTTTTTTTTTTATTGTCGGAGGTTTTTGTAACACTACACTGGAGCACTCAGACTCAAAAACTGGTCCATTGTACTACCAGGTAGCAACCTACTTTTGCTGAAATTTCATGGTCTTCCGAATGAATTTCAGCAGCCGCTTCCGTGATGTGGAGCCTACATCATCAGCTCTCACCTCATCAGCACCGAATAACTGCCACCTGATCCGAGCAAAGGCGGTACAATGGCAGAGGAAGTGCTCTGCAGTGTCATCGTCTTCTCCACAGGCATCGCATAGGGTTTTATCGCTTAGGCCAAGCACACTTAGGTGTGTCACAACGGTGAGTTGTCTGCAATCTTTTCTGTTAAGAAATAACAGGAAAGTCGCGGATTTCATACAGTTGTTAGGAAGCATGCGCTTGGTCTGTCTACATCCTGGAGAATCATGTCGCCTCCGATTGTGTTTTCGAGTGGTCCAACCATCGATGCAAGCCCTAACCAAGGACGCAGGCAGTCCCAGCGTAAGTTCAGGTCCTGAGAATGCCTCATCTGATCCTCGCCTAGCAAGTTTATCGGCGATCGCATTTCCTGTGATCCCGTGGTGCCCCGAGACTCAGACAAGTCTTAGCAAATTTAAGCTACCGATCAAATTCAGAGAAGACTTGCATTCCTGAACTATCCTGGAAGTGGTTAAAGGGTTGAGCAAGACTTTAAGCACAGCTTGTCTGTCGCTACAGACGCAAATACTTCGCCCCATCCACCTATTGTTCACAATATAGTTCATGGCCATTAGAATAGCATAGGCTTCCACTTGGAAAACCGATGCAAAATTGCCTAACGATGTGTGCAGTCTAAAGTTGTCGGCCTCCACGAAGGCGCCAGCACCAGATCCTTCATTGGTCTTGGAGCCGTCCGTGAAGATTCGACTACAGTCCTTTCCTGGCTCAGATTCTGGCCAGAGCCAGTCCTGAGTGCATGGAAAGTCGACTTTGTATGTTCGTCGCAGCTGGAGTACAGGTGTCCGTGCGTCAGACGGCATATCCATAAGACTGCGGTCAAAGGAAATGCGATGCGCAAGGTCATCGAAACTTCAGTGCGAGTTGTACCAAAAGCCACTTCTTTTTAAACGGAAGATGAACTTGAGAATACACCTGAGAGTACACATGATGTGGATATCTAGGGGGGAGATTCAGCAGTGCATGAAGACCAGAGCCAGGCGAGCTAGGGAAGGCCCCTTTGCAGCCGAGACAGAACGTTCTTTGAAACTTGATGATAGCAGCAGTTACGCGAAAGCTTATTCCACCAAACAACTCACGCATAGGAGAGAAGGGGCCTAATAATAGCCGTGTAGATCTTTTTTTGATTTTTGGTGATAGACCCCAGGATTTGCCGAAAACTCCCTTACACTGCCAGAAAACTGACAGTGCCTTCGCAATTTTCGTTTCGGCGTGTTTTTTCCACAGAAGCTTCCTATCTAGAATGACACCCAGATATTTGTCTTCACCGGAAAAGCGGATAGGGACATCCGATAGTACTAGTTGAGTCAAACCAATCAATTTGCTCCTCCTCGTGAAGAGGACAACCTCGGTTTTAAGAGGGTTGACTGAAAGCCTAGTCTAGTCTAGTCGTGTGGATACCACCGACGTACAGTGAAGTCTTGTGAAAGAAAAAAATATTTTTTTGAAACTTTTCTGGGTTATCTTCACACCAAATGAAACAACTTCCCTCGTTTACAGAGCCATAAAATCATTTCGTTGCTCTAAAAGTGCAACGTTCCACTTGCAGTTAATTAAGTGCGCAAACACTGAAATCATGGCCCGAATTACGGCTGTCTGACTGAAATTCTTGCACTGATTGCACCTTGAAAAGCGCAAGGACGTGTTTGATCAATTAATTTGTTAGTCACTCTACTGCACAGCTCTTTCCTTCACTCTAAGAAGTGTGAGATGTTCATAGTCTCATGAACCGATCGATAATAAATCTTTCACTGTGACCACTCGTCATTGCTCGATGACTCGTCGCTGTCTCCGATGCACAACCACTGGATGGATTGCATAAATCACAATCATGCGAGAAGTTGACGTAGAATTCCATTAAATTAATTCACTACGTGATCAATGCCAATTTCTCGATCCCCTTTTGCCTCGATCGCCTGTTCATTTGTTTGATTCACGGCATCGATGCTGCGCTTACCGGTGAATTCCACGCGCCGTGTACGTGAATACAAATTCATTGCAGTTGAAGTTGCCAGAAGCTGTCACACCGAAGGGTTTGGCCATCCGCTGATGATAGCGAGCGCCCCCAAAAGTCCCTCCGATAACTAGGCATTCCATCAAGCCCCAACGTGGTTATCGATTTCTAGATTGCCTCGAGAGTTGCCTCTCATCGACAGATAACGGCACACGATACGGCAGAGGTTCCATTGAACTTGAAACACATTTGCCCGTGTACCCAGCAATCGATTGACAGATATCTCTGGTATCACGCCAGCGGCGTATGCCCACGGGCTCTTGCCGGTGCGGTGGTTGAGTTATCGCTCCCCGAGCGCTCGCTCGATACGTCGAAACATGTTAAACGATTAATCGATCTGGTACGCACCATGAACACATCTTTTCCATGTTCCTGGGTGTACGTGCGTAATTGCATTCCCACAAGTATCTAATGGATACAAGCATTCCGAGCCAAACCCGTCAGGCAACGAACCAACCATCCAGCCAACCGTTCGACAGGCCGGCATCGATCCATCCAGCAACCAGCAGCCGGCAACCAGTTATCGATTGGAGTTTGCCTAGAAGACGGAACTAGTTCAACATCGATGCTGTCGTCGCCCCCGTTTGGGGCGGGGAAAAGGATCCGTGATTACACGGAAATTGATAGTTAATTGGCTTTGATGGTTTTTGGCCGAAGGGATTACGAGGAGCGGAGCACAAATGGGGGAGACGGCAGCTCCAAGGTTGTGTCGTGCGTAATTGGATGGCCAATGGGCTCCACCTGCCCTAGCGAAAGTTGATGTCGTGGACAAAAGGATTGAGCTCCTGCCGGGGGCGCGGCGCTGAGGGTGAGCCTGTTGTCATCTGCTGCCCGCTCGAGCGGATGGAGAAACATGCATAGACGATAAACAACTCAATTTGATGTTTATTGTTCGCCCGCCAAATAAATTGCTACCCATTTTGATATGCAAACGTGCTAACGTGCTTAACTGCATGCTACAATGTGCGGATCTGAACGGTGACTGTCTGATCATTGTCGTATCTGAGGATCTACGGACGAGCTTGGCGCTGAATCATTCCGGTTTCACTGTGTGACGAGATTAGATGGGTGCACTCTGTACGCTTGGCATAATGTCTCTGCGCCACGCAAGAACGCCATCAAATGGACGCTGACATGATACGCATGCGAAGTGTGCATTTGGGGCAACTAAGTAACTAAATGGTTTTGACGTTCACTCAGACTAATCTGACGCGTGACGCATGCACCGCAATCGAGATAAGTCCTTGGAGTTGGAGCGCCGTTGTCACTTAACTTATGGCGTCGAGGATGTTTGTGCCTTTCCAGTGGCATTAGGTCTGCACACATGGCGCTGCTTTCGCGATCGGTTGACTCTAGTATCTTAAGCCAATCAACACTTAAAACCTACGCAGGTGTATCCGCGTGACTGGGATGTCTTGCGCAGAGAGATGGAGGTGATATCCTTACGCGATGGATTAGTTACAATGTACGGGAGTCTGTGAAGTCTATTTGCTAGTCGACGACTCTGTGGGGTCTTAGTTTCCATCGATTCTTCAACACTTTTGCTAACGTATCTTTTGTTCGTTAAGCCTAAGGTTTGGTACTCATGGCTGCCCCCTTAATTTATAATTTTTAATTATAAGTTAGGCTTTTTTAAATAAGTAAATAAAATCTTTTGTTCGAAAATTTGGACAATTCTATCTCAAAAACCTGATGATAAATACAGCCACATTTTGCCGAATTTTGGTGAATTCAGGGACATGAGTTGGAAAGGCAACAGCAAATTTGTTGCGAAAAATGTTAACTTTTCCAAGTTTCAGGTAGAATTTGGATCATTGATCCATAGGATTAGGTTGCGACTGTTAAAAATTGGGACAAGAGACATAAAGTGAATCAAAACACAGATACGTACATATGTCACTAAGATTATTGAAAATTATCTCAAGCTTGTGGGCGAAATTTGGGAGAGATGGCTGGGCATGTTGAGCGGGACAAGAATCTTCGACTCTGAACCAGTCGGACAACGCCAGAAGAAGACCCTCAACCTACTTGGTGTGCGCAGTTGGCCAGAGACTAGCAGCATCTTTCGTCAGCTGTCCCTCGATGGATGAGGATCTAGTCGACCACGGATAGAAGCGCCACAAGAGGAAAAAGAAGAAGTACACACACTACGCTCCTCGAAATTGCATGCAAAACACAGCAAACGTGTGTAAATATGCCTCAACTTCGATAACTTGAAGAGCTCAGAATGTAATGAGACGAAGCTCTGTACTCAAAATAGTTCAACAAAAAGGAAAGTTTTCAAGAAATCGTCTTCGGCTCCAGGAGAGAACAACAAAATCTTCTAGAACGTATCCCTTTATCACCGATTCATAAGCAAATCCAATGACGTTCAACAGCATCCCATTGAATCTCCATTATCTCCTAATCATGTCTCATGAAACCAGACTTTAGTTTCCAGATAATTAGAATTTAAAGTGTTCTTCGTCGACCACAACCTACCTCCCAAAACCGAGTCTTATGTTCGAAAACCACATCAATTGTCCCCAATTCCTGGCTGCCCTCGGAACCCTTGAAAATTGTTTCTAAATTGTTTGAAAAATGATATCCACTGTCCGACCATCAGTGTCAAGTGTCAGTGTCTCTGAGGAGTCGCCATTCACAAGCCCGCCCCTCCCACACCTCGACGAAATGCCACTCATTCCTGCCATTCCCTTGACACCCTGAACAAGACATTCATAAATAAGGAACGCCTGCGGCACAGAAATTTTGCCACAATTCTGTTTACAGAAGTGGTAAATTCCTGTTTACGACAAACACCTCCCGCACCCACCGGCGGCGTCGTCGGGACCCTGCACATGCTCCTCCGTAATTAATTCGAAATTTTAGGATACCCACCCCGGCCTGCGGTTGGCATTTATGACTCTCGACGTGCACGTGCTCCTTGCACGATATCGCACCCACACAAACGACGACTACTCGCATCTCGGGGGGATATTTTTAGATCGTCTACGGCGTATTTGGAGTTTTTCAAACTCTCTAATTACAATCTTAACCGAAAACATAGCACACGTCTCCGGCACACACCGCGCAATGAATAAATCGGGAATGCCACCCACGGGAGCTTCGTAAATAAGTCACAGATACACGAGCGTACGAGTATCCGCAATGGGGCTAGCGAGCCACGAGAGAGGACGATGAGTGACAGATAAATTCCCTGGAACCAGTGAAAGTGGATTAGGACTGGGATGAGCACTCTAATGGAATTAGATTCGAATAAATGTTATGTCAAGTGGATCATCTCTGGAAGGAAGGCGTGCGTTCGTCTCATTTGGCTTTGGGTGCGCGTAGGAAGACGTTGTTACTCTTGAGAGCGATACAGGCACTCGATAAGCCCAATGTTGATGGAGTCTAATGGTTTCCGGTAAACGGAAATTCATCCTAATCAAATTGAAAGTCACTTCAGTGGCTTAAGGGGATTCAAGTGGATCCCAATTTGTCCTTATAATGAGGTACCGCAGCGGCAGGGGATACCTGCTTTGTGCGGAGTTGTTCGAAGAGTTCGATGGAGGCGGCGGAGGCGGCGGAGGCGAGTCGAGTGGTCTATAATTTTGATTGATTTTGTTAACGAGATAAAGCGTATTTTAATGGTTTTTGGTGGTGGGAGAATGGAGGAGACTTTAAAGGGCTTTTGGTTTGTATACATTGAGGGTAACGCTGTAGTTCAAAGTTGATTCTGTCGATTCTGTCGAACGTTTCTCTGATCCTAAAATGTCCAGGATTTTGTGCTCAGCTTCTCTACTTTATGACAAAAACGAGCCTTTGTCTAGCTCCCGATTGAATGCTCCAAAAAATTGTACACCTACTGCCTGTCGTTTCAGATGTACAATCATGTACTATTTTTTTTTTTTGGATAGTACTTCAGTGTGGGATGAATCTGTCCCTCTACCACCACTTCTTTTGCTATCTGTTTCGAGCAGCGCAAATCATTGAATGTCCCCATCCGCTTGTGTCATCTTAATCGTGGACATCCTTTGTTATATTGCCCGCAAGCTAGGACTCTAAGATTTTTTTTTTCGGAAGATTTTTGAGACATTACTGGAGCACTCTGACTCAAAACTGAGTCCATTGTACTATTAGAAAGCAACCTACTCCAGTGCCGTTGATTTGATCCCAACGGCAAATGGTGACTGGACCAGATTCGGCAGGCAGGCACTTAACCAACTGTGCCAGTCCAGTCGACCGAGTTCCTCGAGGTAAACTCTGGAGTGTTCTGCAGGAGTATAGGATTGATGGTTCTTTGCTATACACAAACTGTAGTAGCTGTGTTCGGGTTAACGGAAATAAATCATCACCTTTCACCGTGGGTATTGGACTTCGCCAAGGGTGCGTCTTGTCACCTCTCCTTTTCATTATATATATGGACAGGATGTTGCAGCGCAGTCGGCTTGGGCCTTTTGCAGCAGCCACTTGTGTTGTGCATACTATTGATCTCCTACGACTGGAGTTGAAAAAACAGCGTAATGAAGACTTCGAATAGATTTTTTGACATTTATACTCTCTGAGCACTGTCAATGACTCAAGAGAGTTGGTGACGTGAAAATGAAATAAGTTGTTTCCTGGAACGAACTCTAAACGTAGGACTCAACACTCTTAAGTTAAAATTGCAATTTTTCGTAAATGTCAGTTTATTTGCATCAAAATAAATAAAAAATTATGCTATCTTTTAAAACTTCTTAGCTTTGAAATTTTAACCTTCAAGTGGCCTTCAAGTGCACGAAACTCAGGCTCTTGCTGGAATATCAAGCGTTACCTTGGACATCTACTACAGTATTTCCCCAGGCATTAAGCAGTTCCCAATTCGTGCCTTAAACTCCCACAGCCAGAGGCCTCACCACCTCCAGCTCCGTCAACTCTGAGCATTCGAAATTCCCTTCAACACATTTCCTACTCATTTTCCGTTGCCTAGATCTTCTGTTGATTTCAAATTACTCAGAAAAGGGAGAGATTTTCCCACCAGCTGTTGATCAGCCCCTGAGTAAGTTAATTTTCCACATCGTTTTGTTTTAGTGCCCGTGAAAATCGCCGAGAACAAAGGGAAAGGTCAAACACACCGAGCACAGCCCCTGTGTGAATGCAAACCAAACACGACGCTCATCAATGACTTTAATGGCTCCGAGGACAATAGTTGCAGCACCCTCAATCGTGCAGCGGGTCGACGCACCCTCTCGGTGCGGACAATGATGGTAATCGATGGCAATTTGTTAGGACCGGCGACATCAATCGCCCGGCGCTCTACCGCAAGACCAATTGCTGCTCGCCTGACATTTGTTCCTTGTGCGTCAGAGCTGAGGGCCATATGGCGCTTAGAGACTGGTGGCGCCCAGAGCGAATCGCTTGCCTAATGGGAGATGAATTGACACAGGGTCCACGCAGAGTGACATCCCACAGCCATCGACACGCATTGCCTCTGATTGGGACCTAATCTGCTGTGAGTGGATCTAGACTGTCGGAGGAAATGGGTGCGGGTGCACATTTCGCTTTCCTCGAAGAGTGGATTGTAATTTATGCGGTATGGTGACGCTCCTTGAAAATGCTTATCGCCAGAACATCTAATTTTCATCAGTCGCGGTCCGGATCCATAAAACATTTTTCATGGCGTTACGCGCGGAGAAATCGATGGCGCAGCAGGTAATTGCCTGATGGGAGTGACACCTTTGGAATTGAGTCAACCCACGCGACGGAGTGTGTATCTAGGACGTGATTTGATGCGGAGGCCAGTCGCTGGAGATGAGATCATGATGGATATCTCCTGGAGCACCTTACGGAGGAAATTGAGACTCTTTCCTCCGTCGGAGGGGAGACGTTGGCTTCGGATACGCGTCAGCGGAACATTGAGGGGTGAAAATTCTTCGTGCTTCGTGACGTTCAGTGATGACGAAGCGGAATCCTTATCGCCTTCAATCGGAATCGAAAAGGTTCTTTTTTTTATTTTTGGATGACGGTGAAGGTCCCGCGGAGGCCGGGACGGTGCCAGAAAGATTGAGGGAGATGGACAGTTAGCAAACAGTGAATAGTCCCTTTGTAGAAGGCGTCAAGCTCCTCTGGAGGAGCTCCTCTCTGTTGAGGACGAGCTCCTCTGTTGAGGACAAGCTCCTCTTTTGAGGACGAGCTCCTCTGTTGAGGACAAGCTCCTCTTTTGAGGACGAGCTCCTCTGTTGAAGACAAGCTCCTCTTTTGAGGACGAGCTCCTCTGTTGAGGACAAGCTCCTCTGTTGAGGACGAGCTCCTCTGTTGAGGACGAACTCCTCTGCTGAGGACGAGCTCCTCTGTTGAGGACGAGCTCCTCTGTTGAGGACGAGCTCCTCTGTTGAGGACGAGCTCCTCTGTTGAGGACGAGCTCCTCTGTTGAGGACGAGCTCCTCTGTTGAGGACGAGCTCCTCTGTTGAGGACGAGCTCCTCTGTTGAGGACGAGCTCCTCTGTTGAGGACGAGCTCCTCTGTTGAGGACGAGCTCCTCTGCTGAGGACGAGCTCCTCTGCTGAGGACGAGCTCCTCTGTTGAGGACGAGCTCCTCTGCTGGGGACGAGCTCCTCTGCTGGGGACGAGCTCCTCAGTTGAGGACGAGCTCCTCTGCTGAGGACGAGCTCCTCTGCTGAGGACGAGCTCCTCTGTTGAGGACGAGCTCCTCTGTTGAGGACGAGCTCCTCTGTTGAGGACGAGCTCCTCTGTTGAGGACGAGCTCCTCTGTTGAGGACGAGCTCCTCTGTTGAGGACGAGCTCCTCTGTTGAGGACGAGCTCCTCTGTTGAGGTCGAGCTCCTCTGTTAAGGACGAGCTCCTCTTTTGAGGTCGGGCTCCTCTGTTGAGGACGAGCTCCTCTTTTGAGGTCGGGCTCCTCTGTTGAGGACGAGCTCCTCTTTTGAGGTCGGGCTCCTCTGTTGAGGACGAGCTCCTCTGCTGAGGACGAGCTCCTCTGTTGAGGACGAGCTCCTCTGTTGAGGACGAGCTCCTCTGTTGAGGACGAGCTCCTCTGTTGAGGACGAGCTCCTCTGTTGAGGACGAGCTCCTCTATTGAGGACGAGCTCCTCTGTTGAGGACGAGCTCCTCTATTGAGGACGAGCTCCTCTGTTGAGGACGAGCTCCTCTGTTGAGGACGAGCTCCTCTGTTGAGGACGAGCTCCTCTGTTGAGGACGAGCTCCTCTGTTGAGGACGAGCTCCTCTGTTAAGGACGAGCTCCTCTGTTGAGGACGAGCTCCTCTGTTGAGGACGAGCTCCTCTGTTGAGGACGAGCTCCTCTGTTGAGGACGAGCTCCTCTGTTAAGGACGAGCTCCTCTGTTGAGGACGAGCTCCTCTGTTGAGGATGAGCTCCTCTGTTTAGGACGAGCTCCTCTGTTGAGGACGAGCTCCTCTGTTGAGGAATAAGAGCTGCTCTTATCCTTAAACATCTTGACCTTGCTTGACCCCAAAACGAAGCAAGAGCATCCTTCGTGCTCTTGGATGCCTTTAAGGAAATTGTATCCTGCTCAGTCACGTGCCGCTACTTTCGCCCGCATCCTTGGACGCAATCCAAGTCACAATGGCGAACCTAAAATCATTAATTCCCCATCCCCCTGTTCTCTTTGCAAACTCACCCAGGCAACTTGCATATTCGCCATAAAATCTGATGAAACCACACTCAAACATCCACAAACCACAGTCCTTTACCTCGACCTAGACAAGACATTCCTTAGCTCCCAGTTGTATCGACAAAAAATGCACCAACACAGCGGCCCACCCTTCATACCCATTTCACCCCCGTCCATAACCACCAAACGACCTTCGAAAAAGGTTGAAATCCAAATTTCAATCGACGCAGTTAGCATCTGTAGCCTACCCCAACCAGCGTCCCCCACCCGCACACACAGGCACCGACGACAGGCCTTCGCGCAGTGCGCATGCCTATCCATAAATCCCATTTATGCATCGCATCCTACAACTGGAAGATCTCCAAAACGAATCCAACCCCATTTCGAGTGCTGCGAGACCAAATGCTGAACAACTATGGGCCATAACTCGCATCCCTCTAGGATGCCGTGCATCATCTGCATGAAGCGGCACTCGACTTGTGTCAAAGGGCCATCAATTATCAATCACTCATCTTTCGACCCCCTTCATCCCTTCTTCAGCGAAGCCAGCATATGGTGGTGACACCCGAACCCTCAGAGGCATCCAGAAACTCCCCCCCAAAGACTGAAACTGAACAGCCGAACTAATGAAAAAGGTACACTGTCACCCATTAGGATGTTTGTTATTCCACTCAGATACAAAGATACAGTGGTACACACTCACACGCCGATGGGGAGCAAGCAGAGGGGCCGGCCATCCGTTGACCCAAAATGTACTCAAAAACAAAAACACAGCCAGGCTCGTCCAATTTAAATTAAATTCTTTTCGGTTAGGCCCTCCCTACGTCACCCCCCCACACACACACAAACAGCCCCCAGAGCCCAGCAAAGGGGGTGGCAGTGAAAATACAGGAAAATACGTTCGTTCTTCCGCAAAGATTGTGCGCTCTGCAACGCACCTGCAACAGGTTGTCACCTTGACATCGGTCACTCCACGACCAGGTTTGAGTGGAAAAGCCACCGCGCAACGGCATCATACACGAGCACATGAGTGGCCGCCGCAGAGGCCGCAGCTCACTCAATCGTTGCTGTTTGAGTCGAATGCTGCGAGCTGAGTGCTGGTCGATGCTGCTGGTGCTGATGGCTGCTGCTGGCTCGTCGTCTATCGCTGCTCAGTGTGAGTTGAGAAATGGTGAGGAAAAGTGTTGTGGATGCAGAGTTCGAATCCCGCGAGCGTTGTTGTGTAGATGATGTAACACCATCAGCAGGCTGTCAGTGAAAATTTGCTTTAAGGATATTTCTTTCGTTCTTGTGTCGGTTTTTGCAATTTTTTGTGTCATCTTTGGCATCTCCTCCAAGAGAGAGAGATACTTGGCTTCGTTTGTTCGGACGTTTCGACGGGCGTGCGTGTTGCCTGCATTTTCGCGTGTGTGACTGTATGTGTGTTGGTTTTCCTCGCAATTTGTCGTGGCCGTCGTGGTCGCCTTTGTCGCATCGAACAGACAAGAGGCGATAGTGTGGATTTTTTTTGTATTATTTTTCGGCGAGAAGAAGAAGCGTTTGGTCGTCGTCTCAGAGATCTGTTGGTGAGATAGTCAAGCGGCGGCGGTGGTAGCAACGAACAGGGGCATTGAATTTCCTTGAACTTGACACTCGGCAGAAAGATTCGGATTTTCTTCCTTCTGCCATCGTTTTTGTTGTTGTTGCTGTTCTGTTCGGCTCGCCGACGTGTGCACTTGTGTGGGGGGGAAAGATACACACGCTCGTAATTGTGCCCAACGATCCGTAGCGGATTACATAAATTGAAGTGCCATTTAGCGGTGGTTCAGTGATTCATCAAGATCGTCGTCTGAGTGCGTGTGTGTGTTGATTCAGTGATAAGGCGGAAAGCCGTCAATTCGATTGATAAGCGGGCCCTCAAGAGCGGTTCACCCTGGGCAACAGGTGGCGATTACGTCGAATATATCACCAGTAAGTGCTTTAGAATCACCTTCACTGTATCTGTATCTTTTGCAGGGAATTTCGTTGTGTGAGTGTGAGATGATCGTATTTTTTGCAAGGGAACTTGTTTCTGTACCCGTTCCCTCATCGTCAACGCTGGTCTTGGCAGCAATTAATTGATCGCCCCAAGGGGGTGCTGGCATTCCCGACTGCTGGTGCTGCTGCTGTGGCTCTAGACCCACCGATACTCTGCGGGATGCGCTCAAAGGACACGCAGTCCCATTCCGGCGTTGATTTATGTGCGCCAGTAGCTCTAAACTCGTCACAGCGGAGTGCACTTCGGCTGACTCACCTCGACAATTAGAGACGCGTCCCCCCTCAGCGCCTACCTGTCGTGGAAGAATGCGCGTTCCGCATCCGCTTTCATGGTCCGCGCTCATGCGACCACAGCAGATAGACAACGGAAGCACTCCGAATTGGATTCCCTCGAGTTTTAACTACCGAAAGGGTTGCCAGCCAGCCGGTGCAGGTGGGCGGGGGTGGACGTAATCATTTATTTATGATCTGCAATCATAGAACCTGACAAAGGTCGGATCTCTCCCATTTCATCCGACGGGAGGACTACGTTTATTATCAGCACTTAAGACAAGTTAAGCTTTTGGTCTTATGACCACAAAATTTATTAACCAGACATTCCCGGCCCCACCTCGGCCCGGCGGCTGTATGTTGAGGGGGGAGTGAAAGATTAAGCGGGTAACCGAGTCGGAGTTCTGGTTGCCATGTCCCATAGTGGTGACCCAAATAATCTCTATCAGTGCCTGGATCTATCCTTGTTTTGCTCATCAAAGTTTTGGGTGAAGTTTTCAGTGTTTTTGCCCTTCTCTCCTCTCCGGCTCTGCTTTTTTTTTTGAAAAGAATTAAATGTAAGGCTCAAGGGATAATGTTTACCCTCATAATGCGAACGGAGGACACACCAGCGGCGGATGTTTGAGTGGTGGTTTGCCGGGTTGAATGGGCGGAGCGGCGGGGGGCGGGGTTGGTCTTTATTTACATTTCATCTCAATCCGATAGATGGTGGCCGGTTGAATGTGTGTTTGTGTGCGAGGGTTAGAGAGAGGAGATAATCCTTGACCCAGATGCTGTTGAAAATCAATCGAATTTGTTTCATCTTATCTCGTAGGCTTTTGGGGATTCCGAAGAAGTTTTCCATTCCATCCCTCGGGCAGGGTCCATCGGGAGTCGAGGATAATAAGGTGGACGATGATGGGATGAATGGATGGTGATGGTAATCGTTAATGGGGTTCCGTTGTATCGGAGTGCGGATCGTGCTAAGTGACTGTGCAAACAGACAAGATTTGCAAGGTTGGCCCAATTAGCAGAAGGTCACCGAACAGCCTCTGAGCTGTAAATTGGTGCCGTTCGCACTGATTTTGTGGGTGGGTTCTTGATTGATTTAAATATCAACTTTACTCTTCGCTTGGATCATGGTTCGAGGTCATGGGGGGGTTGACCCCGAAGGGAATCCATTGTTTGGTGCGGACTTTGTGTGGAGATGAAGCCGGGATGGCACAATATGCTTTGTGTTGGAGTACAGGGCTGGATGCCGCATTATCGTTAAGTAGCATTCCGAAGTTTTAAGAATCGATGGGGGTCTTTCGAGGCACTGGGAGGAGGGCGAACTGGCATACAACTTCTAGTTCACTTTCTGTCCTTACCATACAGCCAACCAAGAATGTATACACTTTAACCGCATGCTTCACTCTTGGGTTCGCTAAAGACCTTCAAACCAGCGATGAGTGTTTTTTATTAAAATTTATTTAAATTAAGTTTGGAAGACACCCAACAGACGGCGCGCTTTCTCGGCCAAGAATTTTCAATTTAAATTAAATTGTTTTTGGTTGAAACCGCCCTACACCGAGGAGTGGGGTGGTGTAGGGTGGTTTCGCAAACGTTTAGTTTCCAAAGACATGGCAGGGGTGTGGGCAAAGAAATTAATCTTGCGTCTTGTAGGATCAAAGAAATGTGGAATTTCTTAAAAATCGACGTTTTTTTTTTTACAGAATTGATTCTTTCTTTTCTTAAAAACGTGTAACATTCTTTTCGAGGTTAGAAACAAATAAAAGGTGGACCATAAATTATGTCTCTAATAAAAATAAAATAAACGCGTTGTTTTTTTAAATGTTCATTTGGTTTTCGTTGGCTGTTTGTTCACATAGGCGTTTTTCCATGACTTGTACAGTAAGAACTCGAAAAGATGAACACATATAAAACAGGCCCCGTTCATCTTTTCGACAGAAATTTAGTTAAGGAAGAGCGTATAGCCAAACTTAAAAACATTGTATTTATCAAAACAACAATTAATTTTATTTAACAAAAAAAACTATATTTATTTTATGTTTAAAAAGAATTATTTAGGCGTTTTTCTTTAACAAAAATGGTCTATAATAAACTGTCGCCCAAAAAATAGGTGAGGGAAATTATTATTATGGTTGAGGGTATATTGCACCGCGACCTTTAAGATCTATTGTGCCCCCTTGCAATATCTTAGCACAATTACGAGTTCTTTTCAGAGTTGTATTGAGGATAATGGAGTCCGATTGCGCATAGGTGAAGAAATCTGTTCGAGAGTATTCTCTCTAAGGCAGTTTCCTTCAGGAATCTGAGAATGAGAGATGGTTCTAGTGATTGCATTTCTTCTTCTGATAGTAGGTATTTGCCCAGACATATTTTTCTTCTGTGGGCTAGTGCCTCACAAAATCCCATTATATGTTCTGGAATCTTATTAAATTCTCTACGAAGAGACCTCTTTTGATACCTCTAGTTGCCTTAGATGTTCCCTGTGTCTACATTGTTCAAATTGCAAACTCGGGGGTGGGGTGATCAAACTTTGTGAGCCCCTCCAAAAATTCCAAAATTGCGATATCAGATGTCTGCTCTATGACGTCGTTTATGACTTGTGTAATACCTGTGGTCACAAAGCATAACCGCCTAAGTCAAGTCGGTTTTTACACTTTTTCAGGAGAAGCGGTCAAAGTTTCAAATCAGCACTACTACTAGTACTTACGCTACTAGGTTTTTTTGGAATAACTTCTTCTAAGATGCAGACATAAAAAATTTAGTGAAAATAGATTTAAACATGCTGAACATAATGGTACTTATAACTCATTTTTGTCCTAACTCGAGTTAAGCTGTTTTGCTTTGTGGCCACATATTATGTGTCCTGCGGGGACCACATATCCTCCAGTACGAATTAATCTAATTGAGGAATAAAAAATTCATTGGTTAGGGCTCTGTAAACCTCACCATCAGTATGAAAAATAAGCTCCAATCTCTTCTCCAGCGTTAACATCTCGCAGTGACATTGAGTGGTTACAATGAGTTCAGATATGCAAATTTTTTTTTGTTCACACATCTCTAGTCCAGGGTGGACCTGTGCCTTAACCGACAACACTTTTGTCAGCTGTCCTCAACTGCGCAAGTTAAGTTGACGTTACTCCCCATTTGTGTGCGTCATTTTAAACGTGCACGTTTTCTGTTGCTTTACGATTCACACATCCAGATGTAAAAATAGGCTTCCCTTCTCATGGTGGATTTTTACACAAAATCGTAGTTAATATTCATGAGGGCCTTAGCGTAGCCTAAACACATTTCACCCAACAGCTGGTTGATTCTCTGCCCTTTGTAAGGGAACATCTTCAAATCTATCTATAATTGCGTGGCACGTTATCTGGAGCTGAATGAAAGGATCATGGCCTTCTAGGATTTGCTTTGCGGTCTGTTATCACAGTCTTAAATGGCTGAAACACAATAGTGCGTTGTGCCAGCCGACTTCATGTTACGGAGAGGCACTGCCGCACTGCGTTAATCAACTGTTTCCTCTCTCTCTCTCAATGTCAAATCAAAAAATATTCCGGTTAAACAATTGTACACAAAAGAAATTAATTGCGGAAAACGAAGGCTGAGAAAGTTAAAAAAATTAAAAAAGTGCTTCTTATTGTTAATTTGACGTATTCATTCAAATTAGTTTTGTCGTTAAAATAATTTTAGTCAGCTGTTTTCATGTCTCAAATATCAGATGCCACAAAATGTTCTCAATATGGAAAGCATTTCTCAATTTCGCTCTCACAGCGCATCCCTGTCAAAAAAATATCAAACATGTTCGATAATGACGTGCGTTGGGATTACGTTTACGTTTTATTACGATCCTCTCATCTCTCTCATTTACTTACTTACGCAGGTCGACGCTGTATTTCGTGCATTTCCATTGAATTGTGTGTGTTGAAAGACAACGCTGTTGTGTTTCAGCCATAAGAATCGAGCGGCTAAGTTTTGCATTCAACGATTAGTGAGAGTCGGACAGGCAGGAAAACGGACACAAAATGCACGTTGCGTCAAAATCTCTCACGAATTGTTACTCAATAACATCGTTTAAATAAAATTCTTAATAAAATATTAAAAGAAACTTCAAATTTATTCCACTCTTGACTTAACTATCCCTTTTTTATAGTCAAAAGCACAATAATCATCTTTACCGCTTCTTCTACTTTTTGCTCTCTCCCAATTCTTGTCTCTTTTCTGCATTACCATCTGGAATGTTTTTCGTTACAGTCGTGACGATTATTCCGCTTTTCATTTGATTCGCAAATCTAAAAACCAAATTGATGCCTTTTTCTGATTAGGCGATGTGGGCAGGAGAACGAGAAACGGAGTATTCCGCGTTCTATCATATTCGCTTCAAACATGTCAAAATCGAATAGACATTTGATGCTTACTTTGTACTAGAAAAACACAAAGTGGAGGACAAAATCATACACAGAGTGAACCGTCCAATCGAAAATGTTGGTGTAAGTAGAAGTGCAAAGAGACTTAAAAACCAAAGTACGAAAATGTGGACAAAGCAGTTTTGGAATCGTTTAAAATGAAAAAGAGGAACTTACCTATAACCGATACACTGTATAATGGTTAAAACCAAAATAAAAAATCCTCTCTTCAATCATGTATGACAGACTATTTTAAATAATAATTATGTTCCTGTACGTTTGATGTGTTTTTACGCAAATAAATAAATATTTATACCTATACATTTTGTGTATTCTTGATAACTCGAATTTTTTTTTGTGGCAAGTGATGGTTTGTGTTATCGAAGTTCGAGTGTATTTCATTTAAAAAAACAAATAATAAAAGCAGTAAAATATTATTTAAGTTATCGATAAACGCTAAATAAAAAAACGACAAAAAATTAAATTTCACTCGGCAGCGCCTTCACCGGGTAGCGCCTTCTCCAGCATCTATTACAGCTTATAACCGCCAGGGTATCGGTTTTATAAGTTTTTCCGTAAAAGATGACAATATGCTTTCCCAAGCTTCTTGGATTTGTAATTTTAGCTTCTGCTTATTATTTCTTCAAGCAGCAGTTTTATCTTACGCCATGGGTGTTCAATCGGGCCAAGATCAATCGATTTTGGAGTTGTTTTATGTTGCACTTGAGGCAATATAAAACAACTATTTGTGTGGGCGCCTTGGGGTAGTGGGCAGGTGCGTCGACTCGTACTCTCGATGTTGTCGGTTCGATTCCCGAAAAAACACCAAACATTTTTTTCACGGCTCCACCTCTTTCGAGTCACTGACAATGCTCAAAGAGTATAACTGTCTAGAAAAAGATTCTCAATCTCGCCGTTCAGAGTCGGCATTAAACTGTAGGTCCCCCCCACTCGTGAGAGAACACAACATGAGTGGTTTCTGAGAAGTTTGGCCCAGGCCCACCTCGGACTGTAGCGCCGCCATTATATTACCTGATCGAAAGTGGTTTATTGTTGCTCCGTTTGAAAACGTAACCCAACTTTCTCAAAAGCTTTCTGGGTGATTTACATATTGCCTAGCAAACTCTATTCTCTACAATTCTTTATAATTTTCTTTGTTCTGATAGGTGTACGCTCAATTTTGTGAGGTACTGCATAAGGCTGAGCCTAAATGTAGCTCTAAACGACGAACATGCTCGCCGAACATGCTCGTTTGCGTTATCACCTACACGGCGAACATTCATTTCGTGTAGTTTTTTCAAACCGTCAACATGTGTGATAGGGAAGCGCAAGTGGTGAATTCCTCGATAAAATCGTGGCTGACTGTTGACATTGTGCTTAATCTGCGATATGCACTCGACGACGTTCACAGTAAAAATGAGGTTTGCTAGCGAACATGGCCCTACACGGCGAACATCAAAGCCAACGAACACGACAAAATCGAAATTTTTCGCCAACAGCGAGCGGATCGCGAATCAGCCCATACACGACGAAAATTCGGCGAGCATGTTCGTCGTTTAGGGCTACCTTAAAACAATCTAATCAAAATCAACTTAAAAACCAAAATCCAAAATCAATATATAACTCAGCAGTGCTTACATACTTTTGTGACTAAATGTACCATTGTCAAGATTTCAAATTATTGAACATTGCATCCAAAGAAACCCGTAACTATCTAGAATTGGATTTTCTTAGAATTATTCCCAGTCGCATTCATTGAATGAATATAGGATCTCTCTGAGTTCTATTGAAATAAAGCGCAAGCTTGTGTGCCTGACTGTGTTGGAATCCATTCCGAAGTTCCATGAAAAGGATTCTTCAAACATTTCTTAGAGAAGCTAAGCCAGGTGTTCTGCTCCTGATTTTTCTGGGAACGCGACGGTTTATAAAACCATCCTTTGAAGAGAATAACGGACAGTCACTCAGCACTTAGACTTGATTTTCTTGGAACAACGTTCTTTAAACTTTTTCTGTACATTTCTGAGTATTTTTCTATTTTTTTCTGTATAAAAGTATGAGGTCAACTAACCAACAGGGTGACCAAGTTCCCTATGGAAGCAATCATTAACCACCTCAGAAGCAATCGCCAAGATTATTGTCAAGCTTAAGATGATTTTTCGATGAAAATTAGAGTCAGTTTCCAACTGCTTCAGAGCCCATTCAGCGAACATAGGTTGTTGTCTATGGTCGTTTACCTTCATCTCTTGGGTCAGTTGAATTTTGTACGGATGCAGGCCCAATTCACGACGCAAAATTCGACAAGTTGTGGTCTGCGAAGGGCCGAGTGCTTGTGAGCTACTGCCTCGGATTCTCGTGTACACTCTCACGGACAACGGCGATGTTTTCGGTAGATCTTGCGTTTCGTCAACGTACGAGTTTTGGTCTATCGTTTACTGAATTGAACATCTCGATGGGATGATTATGGTAACGGTAAAATGGGCGAAACACGCGGAACATTGCCCGAACAAAACACCCATTTTGCTAAAACAATTTTATGATTTGCAGGTGTTTTGAACGGTGCCTTGAGATTGTGCCAAATGGAAAAATTTGGTGTAATGACGCTTTTGAAAGTGTTATTAAGCCGAATTTTTCCATTTGGCATAATGTCGCTTTGGTAAAGCGTCGTAGAGCCATACCTATTCCGCTGTTTATTAGTTTGCTGCAAATTTAGACGATCTTGCGCCAGTTGGCATAATGTCACTTCTACAAAGTGTCATAGAGCCAAATTTGGCCATATGACGCTTTTGAAAGCGAAATGTTAATATTTGGCCCAATGAAACTTTCAAAAGCGTCAATAGGCCAATTTGGCACAATGTTGTTTGGCACAATATCACGGCACTATTTTGAACGCTATGTTCATCCTTGGTGATTTGGCAAAATAGATTGAATAAATGACTGTCAATTCGACAGATGTAGCTTCAACAATATGGCCGCTGTCTACTGGACTGTTTGTGTCTCCACAGAAACATATCTTGGACGCCTCCGTAATTGTGTTTATTTGTGACTTACCGTTGCTACCGCTAGCGCTGTCCCTCTACCAATTCCAAATATGAGTCAATGCCATTCAGTTAAAATCCCTTAACTCCCCCTTAATGAGTGAAAAAAATCCTCAGAAGAATAACCACCGCTCTTTAGCAGCTCACGCCTGTGCTTCAAAAATCCTTGCTACCCAACCAAGGTCAAGATCAGTGATTAATGACGGCATTCCGTCATCTACAGTTCCTTCATTAGTGAACGCACTCAGCCTTCCAGTTGCGTTCGCATATCGATTGCCTCGTTAATCACACTTATCCTGGCCGAAGAATTCGCTGGAATGCGCTGAAAATAAGAAAATTATCGCAACAAACATTCGCTCAATTAAAAGCCTGTCTCGCGAACTCTCGCGAACGCCCATCGGTCCTGTCGCATCGGATTTATCAACCAGGGCAACCGCTTCTTCCATTAATTCCCCACAGACGATAAGAGGAATCATAAAATCCGTCCACTAATTAGGTTGTTGCTGTCAGCTCCGCTTACATGACATAGATTCGCGTTGAACCGGATGTCTACAGGCGAGCGCGGCTCACCCAGCAAACATCAGCCAGACACGCAGCCTCAAATGAGCGCGACAGGCGAGATTCCTCGCTTATCGCATCTTCTCACGAGATGCCAGACTGAAAGGATTCCATTGCCCAGTGCAGTCCGCCAGTTCGAGGTGTCAGACGCACGTTGCACGCGGAGACGTGTCGTGAGACTGCACGCGTGACGCTGCACTATCTGCGCACGCTGTCACTGGTTAATTGATTCCTCCTCTGCTTCCTTGCATATCCCCTTCGTTAGATCTATTGAAAGTTAAATTCCAACCGACGATGGAGCCGTTGCCATGTGCATCCTAATTACCTGCGCTTTTTGTTGCTGCTGACGGCGATGATGGTCAGTCAAGCGCTGGCAGGCATCGGTAGCTGCCGTCCCACCAGGTGCATGTTCGTGCGCACTGGGCCTGATGGGCGAGATCGAGATTTTGCGCACCGATTGCCCACCCATCTGACGCTGAGCGAGGCTTTCTAAGGAAGTCTGGCTAGATGGTGTTTGTGCCATTCTAGGCATAATCATAAATTTTATTCAAACGTCGATGTCACTGGACGTGCCGGCATTTGTGGTCCCACGGTGTTCCAGGAGTATTTTGTGCGTAGGAATCCGCGCGAAGGCATCGATCCTGAGGTCATGCAGGAGGTCCGAGTGTCGAAGATGTCCGTCTGGAGTCAATGACTGTGTGGAATGTGCTGTGAGGACGCGTCCGAGTACATGGGAAAGGAAATCACTGACTGTCTTATGATTTCCAGTCTGGACAACAAACTCTTGATGGCTACGGTTGGGTCGGGAGCTGAGGTTTTCTACATTAAAGGAAATACTTGGATTAAATGCACCTGGAGTCCGTCCGAACATTCGGCTTTGGTAACCTTCGGCTAAAAATATCACCTTTGGCAAAACATTCGGCTTCGGCCAAATGAGGCCGAAGATTTTGCCGAAGCCGAATGTTGATATTTCTGTTTTCTGTAAAAATAGAAGTTGCCAGGAACGGTGTGTTTTTTGTTTTGTTATTCTCGAATATTTTGTAATTTGAAAGTGCGATTGCTTACAGCTTTAAATTCAAAAGATTTTGCATTTGCAAGTTGGTAAACTATTAAGTGGGTTGTATAAAAGCATGTAATTTATCTGTAATTTATTAGGTAGAAGGAACATCAAAAATGGCAGCTCAAAATCCAATTTGGGGTTATTTCGTAAAAATGATGAGAAAGCAATTTGCAAAATATGTTCCAAAAAGAGTCCGACTGAACATTTGGCTTCGGCTTCGACTGAAGGTGATGAAAAAGCCGAAGTTCGGCTTCGGCCGAAAAACTGGCCTTCGGTCGGACTCTAGTTGGCACGATTGTGACGAGTAGGATCAGTTCCAATAGCCCTTTTTTGGTATGTTTTGGTGACAATTGCTTGATTTGATTGATCTTTCTTTCTTTTGGTTTCCTCCGTTCTTTTTTTGTAACTGGAATTGATTTTCAATTCCTTCTTTTCATTTATAGCTCAATTAAGACGCCTTTATTTTAGGGGTGTAATAGGCAGCGAGTATAGGAACTATCTCAATCGATCATCTGCAAGCTTCTGGCACACTCAATTACATTTAAGCTGCATCTCGGTTCCAGTTTGCATTAAAAAACTTTGTTAGTTGTTTGTAGCAGTCATCCAGCTACACTAAATCAGAGTCAAGACCATTGGGATACCACGCTTCTTATGTCTTCCCTTACCGAGTTAAACCAATTGTAGCCTGCAATAAAACGACTGGAGTTGTAATCAATCAATCACTTTGATTTTTCAAGAAGTACGCTTTAATTTTTTTTTAAGAAATTAGTTTTTACTTTTATATTTCTTCGAATAATAAGGCGAGATATTTACTTTTATTGAATTTTATTTTGTTTTACTAGAAAAAAGTTCTTTGATTCGAGTGTGCGTAGACTTTTGTCACTAAGTGGATGTCCTTTTATGTAACCAGAGTAAAGAAGTTGGGAAGTTGTTTCGTCCGTATTCGCTATTGCAAATTTGCAGAAGCCATTTGCTGAAAGTCAAGGGATTGGCATCTCTACAATTGACACTGTGTCTGTCTATTCAGGTCTGAATTAATGATCTGGAGAGAAAAGACAAGAAATACTTCTTGTTGGAGAGGCAGGGATTCTGGTACAAAATTGAGGACAATTGCTGGTCTAAAAAAGTGAGCTCTTAATATTCTGTCTTCTATCCACCTACGATTGGTGGAGCTGGTAGCATGGAGTTTCATTAAAAGTTCGCTTCTAGCGAGGGACATGCTCGATTTTTTTATGATGATAAGACTGGCGAATTCGTCAGCTTTGTAATTTCTTGGAATGTCGCCGATGACGTAATTTGTTTTTTTTTTTGCTTCGCAACATTGTTAAGACCACAATTTAAAGTAGTATTTGAACAAAAGTGACGTAACTCAAAAATTTCCATCTGGTGGTGGTGGCAGGTGGCTTAAGAAAATCAGGTCATGCAAGACCCACTGAGCTCGTGTACCAATTTGTAGAAGTGTGTTTAAAAGAACTGGACAAGAGAGAAAACAAAGCTAAATATAACCATGAGAATGTATACATAGGATCAGTTCACCGATCCCTTATTTAGAAACCTCATTAAGGTCATTGAAAAGCTGAGAATATGCTGCGTGATTCGGGCAGATGAGCTTGCTAAGAGTTTCCTTCTCATTACTGTGCAGACAGGACGTGTTCTGGTGGAACCCTTAGCTTTGTCTTATAATCTCTAATAGGTCAGTGGCCCATGGTGATAACAACTGCCATTGAGATGTTCTTTCTAGATCGCTTTAGCAGACTTATTGTTGCAAAATGCTGACTGGTTCCCCCCTGAGCCTATCCCCTTTATCCGACTCATTCGCTTCTTCATTTTCTCAAAGTCATTGTATCCGGAGACCCAGATAAGGGTAATGTTGCTGTTCCTGAACTGACTGGCACTGCTTCACTAGAGGAGAAGATATGATAACCGACTGGCTGGCTGATGGCCTTCATTGCCGATTGACTGTCGGTACAAGTTGCGGCTTGAGTTTATACAAATAATAAAGTCGCTATTGGACACTGCAGAACTTTGATGATTCTCGTGTAACAGGAGGCACTGTCATGTTGTTTGTAGAGTCCGACCGAAGGCCAGTTTTTCGGCCGAAGCCGAACTTCGGCCGAAGCTGAATGTTCAGCAGGACTCTATTTGGAACATATTTTGCAAGTTGCATTCGCATCATTTTTACGAAATATCCCCAAATTGGATTTTTTGCTGCCATTTTTGATGTTCCTTTTACCTGAAACCAGTACAAATAAATCGAACGCTTTTATACAGATCACTTAATAGTTTACCAAGTTAATAATAATAATAATGGCAAGTAATTCTTTCACGAGCGGAGGGGACCTACAGTTTAATGCCGACTCCGAACGGCGAGATTGAGAAGCTTTTCCTAGACAGTTATACTCTTTGAGCATTGTCAGTGACTCGAAAGAGGTGGAGCCGTGAAAAAATGTTTGATGTTTTTTTTGAGATTCGAACTGACGACCTCGAGCATAGCAGTCGACGCACCTACCCACTACGCCACGGCGCCCACAAACCAACTTGCAAATGCAAAATCTTTTGATTTTAAACTTGTAAACACTCGCACTCTCAAAATACAAAAAATCCGACAATAACGAAACAAAATACACACCGTTCTTTGCAACTTCTACTTTTACAGAAAACAGAAATTTCAACACACGCCTTTGGCAAAATCTTCGGCCTCATTTGACCGAAGCCGAATGTTTTGCCGAAGGTAACATTTTTAGCCGAAGGTGACCGAAGTCCAAGCCGAATGTTCGGTCGGACTCTAGTTGTTTGCAAAGACACTCAATTATTTTTAACAATAAGGCCTTCTCTCAGTCAATTGCAGAACTCCAAGTGGCAAAGCGACGTAAGAAAATGCAGGAAATCCGACATTAATCTTAAACGTAGAACACTAGCACAGGGAGCGTCCTTCCATTTTGCCTAAAATTCACTACTTTTGTCCATCTATAGGCTGTCCGAAGGTGTCTGAATCATTTTCATAAATTCGAGCACTTCCATTGGATCATTCATTAAGCGCTTTCTATCTTTAAGTTCAAATAAAACAAAGTGTGTGTGAGATATTATCGAAATTTTGCATTCGTTTGAAAGATCTATTGATGCCATTATGGAATATATCATTCAAATGTCCGCCGCGGCTTTTCTGGGTGTCGCACATTCTAAATGTCGAATTTTGCATGATTATAGCGCATAAATCGCGCTGAATTTGACCAATGGGATGGGTGATTCTGGCTTTGAGAGCTGCTGTGGTTTGTGACTTATTCGTATGGACCTGCGACTTCCGAAAAGCCCACCAGAAAAAGTATAACGAGGTCAATCCGCACGATCTCGGTGGCCAGTTCACATCACCTCCACGAGAGATGACCATGCCCTTGAATCGTTCGTGCAGAATTTAAAATGTGGCGTGAGCTGTGTGGTACGTAACGCGCACTGCCCTGTTGATACCACATGTCGTTGGTGTCCATATCATCCAATTCAGACCAAAAGTAGTTGGTAATCATCGACCTATAGCGTTCGCCGTTGACGGTGATGCCTGGCCAACGTCGTTCGTTCTCAACGAAATATGGAGCGATGACGCCGCCAGCCCAAAATCCACACCAAACAGTGGTTTTTCGGGATGTATTGGATGCTCTTGGATCTCATGTGGATTGGTATCGACCCAAAATTTTGTTTGTTGACGATTCATTCATCCAGAAGTGGGCCTGCTCGCTGAAGATAAATTTTCGATGAAAATTAGGCTCAGTTTCCAACGGGTCCAGAGCCAATTCAGCGAACACACGTCGTTGTCTTTGGTCGTTTATCATCAGCTCCTGGGTGAGTTGAATTTTGTACGGGTGCAGGCCCAAGTCAAGACGTAAAATTCGCCAAGTTGTGGTTTGCGAAAAGCCGAGTGCTTGTGAGCGAGGCGAAATCAACTGCCTCGGATTCTTCTGCACACTCTCACGGACAGCGGCGATGTTTTCGTTTTCGGTAGATCTTGCGTTTCGTCAACGTACGAGTGTAGATTTATCGTTAACTAAACCAATGGACTCGAGTCTTCGACTCTGGACCTGTGGGACAACGCAACAGAGGACGTTCACGTACAAGGTGGCGCACACAAGTCGAGGGGGACCTCGGCCGGCTTGGTGTGCGAAACTGGAGACAGCTGGCGAAAGATCGTGCTGACTGGAGAGGCATGTTTAGTGAGGCCCAGGTCCACTTCGGACTGTAGCGCCCTAAGAAGAAGAAGAAGAAGAACCAGTGGACTCAAATTTATCCACCATACTGCGAATAGTCCACTCTGTAGGATGATTATGGCGACCGCAAAATGGGCGAAGTGCCCGGAACGGTGTCCGAACGAAACACCCATTTTGATAAAATAATTTTATCATTTACGCGTGTTATTGAACGCTGTGTCCATTCATGGTAATTTGGCAAAACGGACTGAAGAAATCACAGCCAATTTGACAGATGCATCTTCAACAATATGGCCGCATTCAACTGTCAAAGTTTGGAAGACTCTTTACTTCTTTGTCCCAACATTTTTGAATCAATCGGTCCTAAATTTCATGAAGGACTTTCATTTATTTTGTCTGATTTGAGGGGCATTCAATTCATTCTTGCGTCTGCTACTAGAATCCACTCCACCAATCATTCCAAGTATAAGCACCCTCTTCCAGATATTCCGAAATCTCTTCCCACAGAGCATCAAAGAGCAACAACCCCCAACTCTCTATCGCCATTCATTGAGCAAACAAAGCACGTCGTTGTTTCGCCTAATCACCTAACCTTCACCCATAGCGGCGAGTGCCATCGCCGTCGTGTGATGTCTAGAAATTAGTGCAAAAATCCCATCAACGATATCGTATCACATCGTTCTCGTATGATAAATATTTACCCGTCATTTGTTCGACACGACTCGAGTGTGTGTGCGGTGGTCTTTTCCAGCCTTGAGCCGATTCATTTGTCTGAAGCGCTCCTTTCCGCTCACATCCGTGTACGGCAGCGTCCAACAAAGACAACACATACACGAAATTGTATAGAGTGCCAATAAATAGCTTATCGCATGCACTACGCGAATGAATAAGTCAAACCGAACGAATACGTAATTCACATCTAATCTGGCCTGGTTCCAAGTGGTTTGCTCGTGCATTTTTTGTTTTGTGTTGCGTCGTTGCTGTTGTTGCTTTTGTTGTATGAATCTGCTGTTTATTTCCATCAAATGTTTGCATTTAGACCGAAATTCAACGCCTTAATTCGATTCAAAATTTAAGGAAACTTTTTTGGGAGAAATTTCGTCTTCGTTTGGAACGCGTTTTGGTCTGAAATTTGGGGGGATTTTGCTTCGTTTAAAGGCAAAGCACCTTCGTCTTCGTTTTGAATTTGATAAGACGCCGCCGCCACCGCCGTCGCCGCAGTGCCACATTGGGCGCGTATGTACGCAGAATTTAATCAAGCGACTTTTTTTTTTTGGGAGTGTTATCTGCCAGCCATGACCTTTCCCTCAGTCACATGCGGATACTGTGGCGTCCGAGTAGATTTTGTTAGTTCCCAACGGCGATACGAGGCGAAGATCTGCATTTGACAACAAGAGGTGATTTAGATTGTGTATCTGGGGACTTTAAACGGCAGCGTATGGTGTTAGTTTTGAATGAGGAATGGTTGATAGTGAGGGGGTGGGAGATCGGTTTAAGGGGTTTCATAGTCACATAGTCGGGATGGGGAGACCAGGGAGGTTTCGTCATCGTGAAGGACGTCATCTACTACCGTTCAGGAAGCATGAAGCTCTCTAAAATGACCTAACATGTCCAGACAAAAGCAAACATCGTGAACTTAGCTGTGGTTATCAGGGATTCACGCTGAACGCTCTGTGATTCAGTCGGCGACGAAAGTTTGTTCCTTCATAGCTCCGGAAAGGGATAACTGATCAAAATTCAATGTTCCAGGTCATGTTCTCCTCAGTTTTCTTCGATCATTTGGAGTCTACGTCATTTTGCTCACGCCGTGCGAAGATTGTTCGAGATTGTGTTTGAAATCCGTATCTCTCGACCAGAACGCCTCAAAGTGCTTGTTATGCAATCGACGAAAACAAGTTACAAAATATTACTCATTTTACGATCGGCTTTAAAAATCGGTGAGGTAATTTATTTAATTAAAGCGATCTTTGTTGCATCAAGGGTCAGGTGACGTATTTAGTTATTTGTATGGATCACATCCGAACAACATGTCCAGCGAGAGAGTTTTAGCAAGCTATTGCTTAACATCAATCGGTGTGGATTAACAATTTAAGCTGTGTGCCTGGTCAGAGCCGCATTTTTTGGGGGAGAAGAACGCATTAAATGGGATACATTCAAAGAGTAACTTTTGGGGGTGATTAAATCAGTTCCCTTGAAGTGGAAAAATCAATGAACCCTTTCTTTGTACTTGTGTTTTAAGTTCATCTTGAAAAGCTAATACAGTGTTCTTATGCCTGTTCATGACCTCTCGACTATCCTCAGGGAAGTTTTATAATAATGGCGGCGCTACAGTCCGAGGTGGAACTGGGCCTAACTTCTCAGCAACCACTCGTGTTGTGCGTTCTATTGTTCTTTCACGAGTGGAGGGAACCTACAGTTTAATGCCGACTCCGAACGGCGAGCTTGAGAAGCTTTTTCTAGACAGTTCTACTCTTTGAGTGTTGTCAGTGCCCCGAAATCCGTGGACCAGAGAAATTTGAAAATTATTTCTTCTGTGCTGGGAATTGAACCTAGACTAAAAGTCTAGTACTTATTAGTAGAGTTTGCTGGCCAGTTTGTTCGAAATACGAAATTTTTGTTGAATCCAGTCCCAGACAAGTCGCAAACAGAAATGAAAACCTATTCACAATGTCTAGACTCGTTCAAATTCTTGTCTCCGGGTTAATTCGCCACGTCTGCATCGAGACTTAGGCCGGAGACGTCTTTCAACTGTAACTCCGCTACACTCGTAATAAAAGAAAAGAACGAAGGCTTGAATCAACCTGAACTATCCAAAAAAGTATACACTTACTTACTTACTTAGCAGGCCTACGATTCATGGAGGGTCTGAGCCTGAGCTATCGCTGCTTTTCATCGTTGACGGTTCTGGGCACACAGTCGTCAAGACAATGCTGTCTTACGTCCGTGATGACTTGGTCTTTATACCGGAGGTTCGGTCTTCCTCTTCTCGAACCAGGAGGTTCGGATTCCAAGACCCTCCTAGCTAGAGCGTTTTTGTCCATGCGCTCGATGTGGCCGAACCAGGGCAGTCGACGGATTTTTGCCTTCCGGACTACATCCACATCCTGGTACGGCTCATAGAGTTCCCGGTTGCGTCTTCTCCTCCATTCGCCTTCCTCGCAGACGGGACCATATATCCGACGTAGAATTTTTCTTTCGAAGGTACCAAGAATCAGCTCTGCAGTTCTGCTTAGTGTCCAGCTTTCGGCTCCGTATAGCAGGACTGGCAGAATAAGAGTTTTGTAGAGCACGATTTTGGTCCTTGGAGTCAGGAGTTTTGAGCCCAGTTGTTTTGACAAACCGAAGTAGCATCTGTTGATAAGGGCGATTCTACGTCGGATCTCGACTGTGATGTCGTTCGTGGAGTTCACGTTGTTCCCCGAGGTAGACAAACTCCTTCACTACTTCAAAACAGTGACTGTCGATTGTAATGTTTTGCCCTAGGTGGTGTGCGGCGGATCGTTTCTTGCTCGACAGCATATATTTTGTCTTATCCTCCAAAAAATCCAAAAAAGTCTATAAATTTTGTTATTCCAAAAATAGCAGTTTAACTTGAACGTAAACCCATTTAGCAGAGTTTTGTCAAGATCAACTTTAAGAATCCAAGCTGCGTCCAGTGCAACAGCTGGATCTCATTCAAATCCGGAGCACGGACAAAGGGGAAAGGACTGAGATCAATGACAGATTATCCGCCGAACCTCCAACCAAAATGGCTATGATTTCTTCTTTACCCACTATTCATTGATAATTTGTTGGGTTTGTGTCATTCAAAGTACATGTGCTAGGAAATCTATTCACAATACGGTCAATACCGAGCTTAGTTTGTCGGTAATTTTTCTCCGTATAGCATTACAGTCCTTGGTGGACTTGGGCCTCAACCGACAAACTTCTCCTAACGATCTTTGGCTAGCTGTCTACAGTTTCGCATACTAAGTCGGTTGAGGTAATTCTCCACTAGTAAGTGGCAGCTTGAACATGGGCATCGTCTGTTGCATTATCACAAAAGCGCAGAATTGAAGAGGAAGAGCCAAGTTTCTTATAAAGAACGTAATCTCCTTAGTTTCTTCCAAATTCAGAACAATTTTTGAAATAAGTTCTTCCAAATTGTTACCAGAAACCTGCTTTTCGAAAATAACCATAACAGCAGAAGAAAATAAAATGAAACAACAAAATCGAATTCAAATGTCAGACAACTGTCAGCACGCCTTAAAAATGATCCTTATTGAAAAATCTATCAGTCTACGCTATGGGTTTGTCAATGGAACCCTGTGGTACTCCATCACCATCTACAGCTGATGTGTAACAAATCGTCCCGCGATGAGAGACAACAAGTTACCCGCCCAAGTCAATAAGTCAACTCCAACTAGTCAAAGCTCAGCACACCTTCACCCAACTCGTCAAGTTCGTCGCGATAAAACGTCGACGGTCTCGTTTTTTTTTTTGTTTTAAATTTTCTTGAATAATTTATTCACCCAACGTTGCTCATTGTCAACGGAATGACAAATATTCGTCAAAAAAAACAAAAAAACTCCTAGAGTTGTAGATCCAATAACAGCAACAACGACAACCCCGACCACGACTGCAGCTCTTTTGTTCTCTGAAAACAAAAAAAAAACGAAAAAAAAGCAAAAAATCGTCGTTTTTTGTCGCTGCATTTCGACGGAATACCCTCGGCGTGCACTTGTTTTACTTCGGTGATGCAATTTTTTCTCATTTTCTGACTTTTTTTTGTGCCATCTCTGTTGTTGTGGGCTGGGTGAATGTGTATCTTTTATTCTTTTTCATCTGCACGGGGTTGCATTTATTTGTTGTTTGCTGAACAAGAGGAAGGGGATTTGAGGAACGTGCACACGCTGATGTACGACGTATGTACGTACATAAGCCGATAAGAGCACGTGACCGTTGTGTAGACGCCCCCGTTCAATGCGATGCATGACGACCTCAGAGTATGGGCCAGGAGATTCCAATCGATAAATTCGATTCGACGGCACGTCTTGCATACGGAAACAGACGGGGCCCATCTATGAGATACATAATTTGTTAATGAAGTTTTATTAATGGGAATTTGTTTAACTATTTCTTGTTTTGTCAATTTGTTTATTTGTGGGCGTGGTAGGAAATTATGATGTCGGAGTAATTAAGGCGTCACGTTGCCCAGGAATGTGCAACGGATGGGTGTTGGGCTCGGCTGTGCTGGAGTGCAGGATGTTGCAGGGCTAATGGCCATGCTCCGTTAAGATGCGCGGATAAGGATGGACCACAAAATAGGGGTTCAAGAGAAGGGTTTGTGGTTGGAGCTGTTCAGGAAAGATTAACCTAATCCGCAGTTGAGGAGAAACGGATACAGGACCAGATGGTGGAGGGAGATGTTTTTGAAGTAGGACTCAGTGCATTGTTATGGCAGGGAATCTACGTCGTTATCAGGGAGGGTTGCAACTCAGATGGAGGAGAGATGTTTTTGTTTTACATTCTTTGCGTGTTTAATTACCGCATTGGACAAGTTGATACAAAATGATTCCGTCGATTGTTGTAATTTCAAAAAATAGATGAATTAATCCTGTTTCTCTGCTACGAGCAATTTGTTTTGCCAGCGTGAATCGCTGACGATTGAGAACGAAGTTCAATGACGAAATTTGACATAGCATCGACGTAGCTCTACATTATGATGCTTGAGGTCTTCGCGGATGATGCACATGGATCGTGCGGAAACAATAGCACGCACAATATGACTGGGCTCCGTGTCGTCCGACAGGATGTGCTACGATTAAAGCAGGAGACGACTCGATTCAGTCAGATTCACAATTTTGTTGTCTTCCCATGCCACAGTCTAGTCATTGATCCCATTGACGTCGGCTACCTATTCTTCCGAGTAACCCCTTTCCTTTTTCATCATTACCCTTTCAATTGACAGTTTGCTGTCCGGGATTCTGTTTCTTCTGACAGTGCCCTGATTGAGAATGGCTTTTATGGCTAGATATTCCAACAATCGAAGAGAAGTAAAATAGTTATCAAAGTAAAGTCTAAAGGTCTGGTGCCTTGGCATCATACAAACTCACGACAACGTTAGATGAAGCACCTACATCAGGCTCTAAAAACGACTGGATGGCGCAGTTGGTTAAGTGCCTTCCCCAAGTAAGAGGGGCCCCAGGTTCAAACCCCAGTGAAAGCAAAGTTAATATGGTTTTATTCGGGTTTTCAAATCTGGTACAGTCACCATTTGCCGTTGCGATCAAATCAACAGCACTATCACTGGAGCGGTCGGTCAGTAGTAGTAGTCTGACTGCGGGTATCATAATGGACCAATGTGGTCTAAGTGTGCTGATGAATTCACCAACAGCCTCCTAATCTAACCACACCTACATCTAGCTCTCCATGTAAGACGACATTTTCCTCGCCAGCTTCGATCTCTGTTTTATAGGCAAAACTAGTTACACCACTCAACACGAAAACCTTATAACTGCATTTGTAGGGTTTGTTAATGTTGTACCTCTTCAACGTGTTCCGTGCTTTAGTGGTGCACATTTGCTCGTCAACGCAAAGGCGTTATTCCATTGGGACGTTGCTATAAGCCACATTCAAAGAGTTCGCAAGTAGACGTATTTTGTATATACGGTTATGATCAGGATATTCCATAGGAAGGCAGTTACTTTTGTTATTGAAGTGCAAAGTTTGGCGAATTTTCTCAATTGGTTATGGTTTCCTGTATTATGGGTGGTCCCAGTATGGGACTCCAGTGGTTTGTATCTCTAGAGACTAGCACTAGAGTCATTATATTCACCACGTCAATAAATTGCCTGACATCCTCGTCATTTAATTTATCATTTGGGTTCGCTCAGAAGAGGAAACTTAAAGAGGTTAGGATATCTTCAGACAACTGACATCCTCGTCTGACACCCAAAAAGTTCTATTAGGATCTTCTCTCTTCTCTATTAGGATTTTGTTGATTTGTTCTGGCGAAAGTAAGTGAAAAAAGAAATGTATGGGAGTGTCCAGAACATCAGGGGTCTAAGGTATTGTTTCCTGTAAAAAATAGCTGTTGCTCATTCAACTGGAGTTTCTTTTTTTTCATAGCAAGTTCAATTTAGCTGGCTTCTTCTGATGACCTATTCCTGATTTCTTGGTTGGGGGAGCTAATTTCGCGTGGCGCAAATAAATATGATCCTCTAAATTTTCAAAGTCTACGGGCAACAAACACTAATTGTCAGCAAAAATGAAAAAAATGTAAAAAGTTCATAAAAATAACAATAAACTATAAAAATTAAAATACTTCCCTTTCTAATTATTCAGGAAAAAACAAAAATATTTTCTGTAATTGCAGCGGAAGCGTAATTTTTATAAAAACGGTTTATTGTGAAACAAACTGAATTTTGCGACAAGAAACGCCTTCTAGTGGGTGCCGTGGCCGTGTCACTTGACTTTCACAGTTTAGGTTCAAATACAAGTTCAGAAAAATAAATTTAAAAAAAAAAATTGTTTACGACTCCACCTGACTCACTGACAATGCTCAAAGAGTATAACTGTCTAGAAAAAGCTTTTCAATCTCGACGTTCGGAGTCGGTATTAAACTGTAGGTCCCCTCCACTCGTGAGAGAACAATAGTACGCACAACACGAGTGGTTGCTGAGAAGCTAGGCCCAGGTCCACCTCGGACTGTAGCGTCGCCATTATTATTATTATTATCGCCATCTAGTGATGATTTTTTTTATATTAGTTCGGTAACTAGACAGTAGACCATTGATTGATTGCGTCATAAAATAGTTTCTATGAATTTGGAAGAATTTCGAAAAGTATGTTGTTAATAGTCTACACTAGGCTACAAAGGGACATCTAGTTTAACTTCGACACAGTAGTCCCCACAAGTATTATTACAAAAAAATATTTCAAGCTCACATTAGAAGCCGAAAGGCAAAATTAATTATAAATGCTTAGGTTAACTTAGAGTGCTCACATAGGGCCAGTAAGATAGTATAAGAAAGCATTCATTATATATCTAGTTTAAGTATTTTTCCTAGAATGTAAGATTTGGTATAAAGATAAAAATAAAAAAATGCATTCAAACTAACTAAACTAGGGACATCTAGTCAGAAGCGAACCTGAGCCTCAAGGCACTTTCCGCTTCTAATCCTTAGCAAGAATCGTTTTTTTTCAGTCGTCGCTTTCGAATAATTTCAAGTTCTGCTCGGGCTGCACTTTTTACAACTTACCCGACAAAGTCTGTTCTCGAGTACCCGACAATGTCTGTTAATGGTATCCGGGTATGAAGAACCATAATAATCTATCATTGTTCAAACTCTCTATCGGCTCTAGAAAACAGCTGATATCTGTATTCACTGTCCATACATCATCTCTACTTTCGATCATACCCATCCTCAATCGCACCTTTCATTGATTCCTGCTTCGATTGATCTACACAAAAGACACTAACTCTCAAAGGCAAACAAACTCAAAGTCGTGTATCGATTGCAGCTGCCTCCCATCATTACAGTGAATACATTTTGTATAGATGCAGACACCAGCACACCATCGATGCACAGTGTGCACCATTATCAGCAGGATTTGCTGCTGATTCATTGGAGCAATATGCTTTTGCTCACGTTCCGCGGAACACTGAACTTTTCTCATAGCCAACAGGCATTGGAATTCTAGAGAGAAGACGTGCTTGCAGTGCTTTCGCTGGGTGATGTGTCATCACGTATCCTACAACAGCCACGTTCCAGATATTCCCAGTGAGCTGTGGCTGCTCTATTTGCATCAACCAGTTTTTTTCCATATGATTCGAGATCTCATTAAACGATGGGAGAGGTGAAAAACTAAACAAATCACACGGCAGGTGCTCACATTTCGAGATGATACGAGTGCTCAAAAACTTTGTCCGTTGAGTGGATTTGGTCCATTAATTCTTCTCGAAGTTTTGCGTTGAAATATCACGAAATGTGTTCTTTAATATCGCAAAAAGTAGCAGGGAATCTATCACGTCATCTTTGAAACTCGACACAATTTTTCTTGTCGTGCAATTACATTTTTCGATTCGGTGTCTTGGCAGCCTTGTCGATGTCAAAATCAACTCTATCAGTTATTGGACTGCATACAAGGACACCTCCTTCCAAACACCATCAACTTGAAACAGTCCGAGGTGATTATGGGCCTAGTTTCTTTAGCAACTCGTATTGTGCGCGCCTTTGTCCTTTGATGAGTGAAAGGCTGTTTGATGCTAACTCCGAACTCGAACTCTAGATTTGGTCCACGGACGTTCGGTGTAGCAGTTGATGCACTACAGAACGCAACGCAACCTGTTTAAACAAACAAATCCTTATTTAATCTCCATGAATCCCGTAACAAATAGTTTTTCGTCTCGTTACCTGGTTTGGATCGGAACCATTTGTTAAAATAACAATGAGCTTAGAGCTCTTAAAACAACCGAACAAATGGATTGTTTAATGAACCATTGTCTTTATTAAGCACCATTTATGGGAACAGGACAATGTCAGGTGAAGATCGAAATCATTCCTGATAAGCGGCTCCTCGAAATAAATTCGTAATCCACTCATCTTAAGAAACTGATCTACGCTGAACTCTAAAAACATGTGTGTCATCAAGAATTAAGCAGCAGTCATAGGTCCTTCGGGCTCAAGCGGCAATTGAATCGTAGAGGCTTTCGTACGAAGACAAAGTTGGCTTGAAACACAATTCTCCTTTCATCGCAGTCCGAAAAATATTGATCTTATTGTAAACTGACGAGAAAGCCTTTGTTTGTTTCGAGAAGCAAATTACATGCAAGTCGTTCTTTCCCTTTGAGATAATGGTGAGTCACAGCTCAATGGGAAGACTGGAAAAGAATACTCAACGACGAATTTAACGAAGTCTGCGTGATTAAGTTGTAAAAAGTGCGGCCCGAGGTGAAGTTGATATTATTCGACAGCGACGACTGAGAAAAATACGGTTCTTGCTAAGGATTAGAAGCGGAAAGTGTCTTATGTCTTATGGTACCCGAGAACAGACATTGTCGGGTACCCGAGAAGACAGACATTGTCGGGTACCCGAGAACAGACATGTAAAGCATGAACCCAGAAACCTTTCGAAAATTCCTCGAAAAAATGCCTCCAACACCAGTTTTTATGAGTGATTCAGTTGGAGGTCACAATTTTAAAGTGAAATATTGTTACTTTTTTTAACGACAACGAGCAGTTGTTTGACATTAATTCAGAGAGCAAATGTGGACATTTATAATAAAGTAGTAAGATATGAAGTGCTGATTCGAAATGTGATGGATTTAGGGGAATTTAAACATGTTGATCATGTGATTATAGCGGATTACATAAGTAAGCGGCATTTTTTCCAAATTTACGAAACAAATTGCGGAAAATATGAAGGGGCTAGAATTGCTTTGATCACGTATATAAGAAAAGCCTAAAAAACTATGACATATTTGGTCACAGGTCATCAACTACTTTTGTCATCGTTCGGAGCACTTGCGTCGTGTGAGTTGCTGATCACTTTATTAAAAAAATCTCTTCCTGAACAGACGCCAACAGAATCCGAATTAAAAGCCCGTTTGAACATATGCGATTTCTTCAACTTTTTGTAACAACCATTTAGAGGATTGCGGCAGCATTATCGTCGAACAAAGGCAAACAACAACTTTCATCAAGGGAAACAGAGTAAACAGGCTGCTACAGCAAACTATTTGGCTATGTTATTTTCTTTAATTAAATGTCAATGTTTTAGGAAAATAATGCAATCAAAAAATTCACCATTGACATAAGTTTGGCATTCTTAAATTAAACTTAAAATAGTAACCTCCAAATGAATCACCTTTAAGAGAGACCGCTCTTCATTTCATTTCCTGTGTAAAATGCGGCCTTTCTCTTTAACCTCACTCTCATTTGAAGTTGAATCGAACCAGTACGGAGTGCAACTTTACACATTTTATATGCCGCAGTGTTTTTGTCGACACGCACAAAATTCGAAACGAAATCCTCTCGTGGCCTGACCCATTCCTCGGCGTAGGCCGCACCGAGTGTCCCTCAAAACTCCGGGATGAAAGTGGCAATATCACTCGACTGAACTGCTTCCAGCTGAATTCATTTTCCAATCATCTGTGTTAAACCGCATCGTCGCAGGCATCTGATGACTTGACTGTTCCCCCGCCGGTTGGTGGCAGTAAATAGGTCGCTGAGCGTGATGTAACGTGATCTGGCGGATTTAAGTGCTCGTAAAAATCTTAATAGCTTTCCGGTTCATTGGAGTATCTCCCTTCCCCTCGGCAATTGCCCGCAGGTGAAGCTCTGAGGCAGCGCACATGCAATTATTTTCGCCTCGCGCGGTTTGCGTCGTAAGCTTCGGCAGCAGGCATCTTCCCGATTGCTCTAAATTTTATGCGTGCCGGCTCCACTTTCCCACCCGATCGGAGGCATTCCACCCCTCCTCGAGACGTCCATTCTCCAGGAAGACTTTTCGGAGAACAGCTGCAAAGGATTTTCCGAGTGATTCATTTGAAAATTCCTGCGGCGTGTCCAAGTAATCCCCAGCTCCTGAGTCAATCGGCGCGGCCGATCGCATGGACGATGAGTCTAAATTTGATTTATATTCCCGTGGCATGGTTCCAAGTTTGTGTATGCACTGCGAGCCCTTTGCACCCGATGGAGACATCGTGCATCGCATCCATCACGTCCCCAGTGCGAGAGCCTATTTTTAGCGCCCCCCTTCAAAGGAGGCCCCGAAACAGTTTCGTAATACCTGTCACCCGAGCACTGTGTCTCTTCGACTTCGACTTGTTTCCGGGATACACGATTCCCTGGATTCTGTCCCGTTTTAGGTGTCGGCGGGGCATTTACATGCTAATCTGTCAACGCCTACCGCGATCGCTCATGTCGGCCGGTGACGGGGAACAAGTTCAGGCCGACAGAGAACAATGATTCCTAATCGAATACGTGCCGATGAGTTGAGGAGCCCTCGGCCCCTCCTCCCAGCTGTGTGTCGAGACGTGTTATTTCACAGCAGAGATGTGACTCGAATGCGCCGCAAGAGGGGGACCTTATTAAGTCGATTAGCTTCTCCTAATACCCCAGCCGTCCCGAATGCCGAAGGGAATTTATTATCAAAACTCAAAACGCTTACAAGGTTACTGCGTTTTTATCGATCGAACCGGGCGGAGTAAGAAGGCAGCGAGCGAACGGATTGAGATATAAAACCTCAAGAGTGGTGCCCCTCGAGTGCAACGAGTGCGGCGAGTGCAAACGGAAAGATATTCTCGATGAGCTCGATGTGGTTGACTTCGTTGCGATGGCCATGTGTGTGCCTGTGGAATTCCCCAAGGAAAAGAAAAACACTGCGCTTGGCTGCAATTGAACGGCTGACTGGATGATGTGTGGCGTTGCGGTGCGGTGCGGTGCTGGTGCTGGTGCGGAGCAGAGGACACGACACACGAGTGCGCACTTATGTGCACTTATGACTTGGGAACATATTTTATCGTAGGTGGTCATCGTTGGAATCCCTTTTCCCTCAAAACTGTCCGACTCCGACTCGGATGTTATCTGGTGCGCATATGTGTAATGAGCGGGGAGTGCTGATGCCTGGGCATGGGCTGAGTCGTCTGTGTGTCCTTAGAAGTGGCAGGAGGCGGAGGAATTCAATGGAAATGGCTCTTTCCTCCGACGGAGAGAGATTTTCTTCTGTTTCTGTTTGCCGTTTGCGAAGAGCGAACACATGGAAAGGATAGTTGTGCAGTGTCGAGGTGAAAGTTGCTGGAGAACTTGCAACTCCCGGGGGATCACGTGCGGAGTCGAGTCGTAGGATGTTGAGAATATGGTCTAGGTCAGGGGGAATTCTCGAATGCGATTTAATGATGAAAAGTGTTCGTAGATAGAAGGTGACATGTACGATGTCACGCTGAGATTGTAACAAATGCATCCGTGGAGGGATGTCGACAATAATTAGTGTCAACAAAGGACGTCCATGGCTTTTGAAGGGAATGCATTGAAAGGATTTCAATTGAAGGGGATTGAAAAGAATGACAACAGTCTGTTTGTCGTCTTGGAGAAGGAGCAAGGATCTAACGTTGGGTAGGACTTCCGGCCACAAGTCCGGGTGGGAACAAGGATGAGGCAAAGTGGAAAGCAAACAACAAGTTGTCCTATCAAAAGGTGCACGTTTTTGATCCCAATCATTCTAAAGAAAGGATTCAATTGCAATGAATCTCATGGCAGCAACTATCAGCTCAGAATCTGCTGAAATGTGGAGCATGGTTTTAGGTTTTAGGAAAAAGGAAGTGGGAAACACTGGCAATTATCTGCTATCCACAAGGAAAGGGGAATGTTAAGTGTCTCCTTTTAATAGTCTGACTGGTCTTCTTTGTCAGAGTTTGAAGATTTGATTGAAATGTTCATACCAAATACAGTGAGGTTTTCGATTTAAAACATTCCAAGCGTACGCCGTCAATTCCTTGTGTGTTCTGTGTTCAGCGTAAAGAGTCATGCAGTTGCATGCACATTTTGTCAAATTGAACACCTCCGAAATGACGTATGAGTACTTTCTGAGATTCGTTACGTGGAATTAAAGTGTAAAAAGAAAGACCGATTCAATAAGAGGTTTCACTTTAACTCCGACATTTTTAGGTTTCCCCTAAAAACGAAGAGCTAATGTTTGCCATGATAGAAAATGTATACTTCGACAACTGCCAGCATCAACGACTGCCCACAGTTAAGCGCGGAGTGATGAACTTGTCAAAAACAGACTTAATGCTGGGATTCAATCACTGAGGTGGAGAATATTCGTCCAAAAGGTTTAGCACAGGAATATATTTCGTGGTTAATGGTTGGCAGGATTAACGAAAATGTCTTATAAGTTTAGGATTACAGTCAAAATCGCTTATAACAAGCTATCGGGTATAACGTCAAGATTCTTAGGTCCAGTCTGAGCTCCATTATATGTAATCCAATAGCATTAAAAATCGTTTATAACAACATATCGCTTAAAACGGCCAAATTCGTCAGTTCCTTGAAGGTCGTTATAACCAATTTTGACTGTATATCATTTCGTCGCTGATATGTTGTTCCATAACATTTTGTGGACAGTATTACCGCCGTAATTCGGAGAAAAATTTTGTCAATAGAACAATAGAATTTTGTCAATGTGAAAAAGTAGAGGAGTAGCGTTTATTTACCCAATACCATTTACTTATGTTAAATGCCCGCAAATAACTTTCAAATGAATAAGCCGCCATCCAAAAGAAAGATGTCGGTTTAGCACCATTCACTTCTGAATGAAATGAAACCTTCTTCATCATCATCATCATCATCATTTTCAGTGACCCGCATGTTCTACCAAAGGGGGCCATGCATGCACGAGAGATCTCCAGACCACTCGATCCTCCGCCATTGACTCTAATTCATTAGGAGCTATGCCCAAGCGCAACCAGGCGAGTTTTTGGACCTGGTCCAACCACCTCGTCCTGGGTCTGCCAAGCGGTCGCCTACGTGATGGAATCGCATTCAAGGTACGCCTCGGAAGTTGTTATGATGGGGCCACGTGACCAAGCCATCCAAGTACAGCCCTTTCCGAACGAAGAAGCAGCTGCCCAACGTTGATTTCCTCGCGCACTGCCGTGCTATTCACCCTATCCCGGCGAGAATTCAATAAAAAATAAATAAGGGCAGCTCTTACCGTAATCAAAGACAATGAATATACCCGCCTTCTTCTTCTTTTTCTTCTTCTTCTTAGGGAGCTACAGTCCGAGGTGGACCTGTGCCTTACTCAATATGCCTCTCCATCCAGCACGATTTTTCGCCAGCTGTCTCCAGTTTCGCACACCAAGCCGGCAGAGGTCCCCTCGACTTGTGTGCGCCACCTTGTACGTGGACGTCCTCTGTTGCGTTGTCCCACCAGCTCAGAGTCGAAGACTCTTCGGGCTGGAGCTAAGTTGTCCATACGCTCTACATGGTCTAGCCATTTTATGCGTTGGATCCGTACTCGTCTGGCTAGACTCAGGTCGCTGTACAGCCCATATAGTTCGTTGTTGAACCTTCTCCTCAAAATGCCATCAACACATCGTCTTCTCCACAGGCGTCGCAGAGGGTTTCATCACTTAGGCCAAGCACACTTAGGTATTTGGCGAAGGTGTAATGCCCCGTTAGTACGCCGGTAAGTTGTCTGCAATCTTTTCTGTTAAGAGATAACAAGAAAGACGCGGATTTCTTACAGACGTTGGGGAGCATGGGCTTGGTCTGTCTACATCCTGGAGAGTCATGCCACCTGCGGTTGTGCTCTCGAGAGGTCCAACCATCGATGGAAGCCCTAACCAAGGACGCAGACAGTCCCAGCCTAGGTTCAGGTCCTGAGAATGCCTCATCTGATCCTCGCCTAGCAAGTTCATCGGCGATCTCATTTCCTGCGATCTCGTGGAGCCCCGGGACCCAGACAAGTCTTAGCGAATTTAAGCTACCGATCAAATTCAGAGAAGACTTGCTTTCCTGAACTACCCTCGAAGGGGTTAAAGGGTTGAGCAAGGCCTTAAGCACAGCTTGGCTGTCGCTACAGACGCAAATACGTAGCTTGTAGCCATTAGGATCGCATAGGTTTCCGCTTGGGAAACCGACGCAAATTTACCTAACGAGGTGTGCAGTCTAAAGTTGTCGCCCTCCACGAAAGCAACAGCACCAGATCCTTCATTGGTCTTGGAGCCGTCCGTAAAGATTCGACTGCATTCCTTTCCGTGCTCAGATTCTGGCCAGAGGCAGTCCTGAGTGCAGGGAAAGTCGACTTTGTATGTTCGTCGCAGCTGGAGTACATTTGTCCGTACGTCAGATGGCATATCCATTAGACTGGGGTCAAAGGAAATGCGGTGCGCAAGGTCATCGAAACTCCAGTGCGAGTTGTACCAAAAACCACTTCTTTTTAAACGAAAGATGGGAAGATGAGAGTACACCCCATGATGTGGATATCTAGAGGGGAGAGATTCAGCAGTGCATCAAGAGCAGAGCCAGGCGTAATAGGGAAGGCCCCTATGCAGCCGAGAAGACCGTTCTTTGAAGCTTGGTGAAAGCAGCAGTTAAGTTTTAACGCTAAAGCTTATTTCACCAAACGACCGATTCATAGGAGAGAGTGGGCCTAATCATTGCCGTGTAGATCCAAACGGATCTTTTTGGTGATAGACCCCAAGAGCCAGGAGCCCAGGATATACCCAAAATGAACTGATGCAAATACGTGAAAAAAGAACAGCGAGAGAAAATAGGTGCAGATACAAAGAGTGCCACCATGATGATTTCACCGTCATCCACTCCTGTAGCAGTAGAGAGTAGAGTCACAATAATGCGCTTTGACACCGTCAACAATTTCTTCGGTCAACTAATAGGACATTTTTTAGAGGCTTGCTTTTTAAACAGGTAACATATTTTCATCAAATGACAATCAATTTGATAGCTAACAACTGATTCATGGCTAGTTTAGCTTATGTAGGGTTCGAACTGACCAAAAGGCAAATTTATTAAAGTTTAGTTCACCAAAAAGCTTTTTTTTATCTGTCTTAATAAGTTACATGGCCGCATTTTCCGTGAACAAATTTCACAAGTCACTAATGAGACACGGTCACGCCTACACAAAAACTCTGCTTTATGTCCTTTAAAAACTAGTGGGATTATTGAAGTCAGGCAGGACTTTGCAGTCATCGAAGATTACCAATTAGTGACTTTTCCCTTCTTTAATAGAATAGCGTTAATGTGCACGAGCTGCGATCCAACAAGACGACACAACATGTCCCTCAACTCGCGTCACAATCAATTTATTCAAGTCAACAAGCGATGGGGTGTGTGACTCTGCTTAATGAACCAGTAAATTGGCGTCTGAGATCGTATGACTTAACATCGTTGGAATTGCTACTGTTGCGATGTGTGAAGCTGCCAGTCTACCTCGATAAAGAACAAGAGACGACAAATAACATGAAAGATAAAAAGTACAGTAGCGGTCCCAACTTTGTTGTCCTATTTGATTAAAAAAGTGATTCAAAATTCAATTTTTCCAAAGTGGTCCAAAGTGTATTCAAACAGAAATGACATAAAACGATAATTTTAATGGAGTCAATCCTTAGACCTTTGCCGCGATTCTGATCTTAAAGTTCTGTAGGTCCGAAATTAGCTAGTCTCGATATTGTCGTAAAACCAGCCTTCAAGAGGTTCCAGAAAATCCCCTTCGTCCACATGAACTGAATCAGGTTCCTTTCTGCTCATATTTCAACGACATTTCTGAAGATCTCCTTAGAGTAAGTCATTTAATTTTTGGCCTCATAAATTTAAAGTACCAGTTGACAGACCAATCATTGACAGCCCGGTCGAAATAAACAAAAAGAGAAAATTTCTCACGGCAGTTGGACGACGTATGCATTTATGGCGCCCACTAACAAGGCACAACACATAATTAAACTCTGTCCACGTCTAGGAGCAGAGTCGCTCGGATGCGTATCGAGCAGACAACTTTATCATCTTCGGCATTCCTAGACAAGTTAATTCCTTGACAAGCTGTCACTCATAAAACTGACATGGGCTACAATCTAAACCCTTCACGAGCACACACGCATCTCGGCTCGCCTGCTTATCTCGCCCGCCGTCCGAGCGCTCTTCCGTGTTCGAAGCCGCTCAGTCCACTCAGTCCACCATTGCTCGCACAGTATCCTTTCGAATCCTTAATTGATCATTAAAATTATCGCTATCAGCTTCGAGCAAGCGGTTGGCACAAACACACATAAATTGTTGCATTAAGTCCGCAAAGCGCCTTAACGATGCTGCTGCATCGATGTCGGTGCCTAGGCACTGCCGCTCGGCGGTTATTCTCCGTCGAGAGCCACTGCCAGTCGCAGTTTTGTTTGTAATTTATGTGCACTTTATTTTTTGTCGGATATTGGCGTGTAAAATGATTTTATGACTCCGGTCTCTGTGGGCTATCGTCTGGGAGTTTTTGCTCGATCAGCGGGGAGCGTGACCGTCGGTAGACATGCTGTCATGAGTCATTTGGAGCGTTAATCGCCGCTGCGCTGACAGATAGTGCTGTTGAACATGATAGTTGAGGCAAGCGATCCGAGTAAACTTGTGTCTGAAGAAGAAGACTGACTATTCAGTGACTTTCGATGATTGACTGCAGGCGTCGTCGGCGGTGTGGCCACGCTTGGGTGGGTACGCCATGCGACTGGATCGTTGCTGGAGTGATGACGTGCGATTTTATGATCACGTGCAAAAAGCTGCCGGTTGATGGTAGCTAATTTTTGCTGACGATTGACTGTCTGAGGTCGTTTGTGGCACTTTAGAAAGTGTTGTCGTTTAACCGATTCAGGCGTGCAGGGGGTTGAATTTCATGAGCAGACGATCGATAAATGAAAGAAGAAAAATTCAGTTTTTGTCTTGGGCTATTCTGTTCTATACTTGACTTCGAAGTTAACAAGTGGGCGTCTCGGAAATCACTTTTTTCTTTTTTTTAGCGTCAGATTTAGGAGAATATAAGACCATGAAAGCATACGGTCACATCAGTGAACTGATCGGTATTGATCTTAGGTAGGAAGTCGAAGACAGTCTTAGTTTCTGCGTCTGAGTTCTTAGTTTGAGCAAATTTTGAAGACAGCTCCTAATTGACTCCCAGTACGTACCTCGAGGAGTTAATTCACCTTTAACTTGAGCTTTCCTTCAAGGAAGGCTTTTTCTAAACATCTCTGGGTGGCGCGACAGCGCGATGAAGAGTTGAGCTTAGCTCCTATAGCATCTTTAAGCCTAGCTTCATTGAATGAGTACTACTTTAGCAGAACTTTGGTGCATCTCTGTCCAAAATTTTCGGTTCTCACTTCAATACATTCACCACGGATACGTTCAGCAGTCTCTACAAGTGGTTTTTCTGGTCCAACAGTTTTAGGCAGATGTTTTCATAGATGACATTGACCTCTTAGAAAATCTGTAAATAGTCGAATAGTTAGCAAATGCAACATGGAATATGTCAACATTTTTTTTCAGATGATCAAGCTTCTTAAAATCACCCATAATGTCTTGCATCGTTCTCTGAAATTGGTTGAGAACAAAGCAGAGTTTAGAGTAACCAAGGTCCCATTCACTGATAACACCCCAAATTCCAAAGTTTTTCAACTCTGAGTCAGGAAGAATGCTCTTAAGACTACAGCAGATAAAAACTTTCTCAAGCTTAATATTTCGCATTGGTACCAGGTGCATACAGACGATATGTAGCCAACCAGCAGTTCAAAATCCTTCGTCTCAAGTGTAGTTACACAACGAAACATTTTCTTCTTCTTTGTGTTCCGCTACAGCCCGGGGTGGACCTGGGCCTCAACCAAGAAGAATCTCCAGCTAGCTTTCGGTCTCTCGCTAGTTTTCTCCAATTCCGCACACCAAATTGGTTGAGATCCTTCTCTATTTTTTGTGTGACATCTATAACGAGGACGTCCTCTGTTGCATTGTCCCAATGGTTTGAATTCAAAGACTCTCCGGGCTGGAGGTGTGTTGTCCATATGGTCTACATGGCCTAGCAGTCTTAAGCGTGTTATCCGTGGACGCTTAACCAGGATCATGCCGCCGTATAACTTGTACATTTCGTTGCTGAATCTTTTCCTCCAGATGCCATCAACGCAAACAGAGGCTGAGTTCGTAAACGTCAACAAAATGCGCATCACGTAAGCATCACTGCACATATGATGCAACGCAACGATATTTTGATGTTGCGATGCATCACGATGCTTTAATTTTGTTGGCGTTTTGGAACGGCTTATTATTTTTTGTTTCAATTGCTTATTTCTGTTTTAAGAAATTGATGACAATTTTTTAAAAAATTTGGTTAAAAATGTTGGCAATTACAATGCCAGCATACTTCAATATATTTTAGACAAGAAAAAGAGACAATTGAGTCGGAAAATAAAAAAAAATCCATCGCATCACAATAATCTATGACGCGCATCGTTTTGTTTGCGCATCGTTGCTTTCATGTTGCATTTAAGAAAGTGATGCAAAGCATCATTGCCAAATGTTTGCAATTAAGAACGCTTGACGTCGCAGTACTGCACTAATGTTGCGATTACGAACTCACCCAGAATCAAAAATCGCACGCATAACTTTTCTCTTCAACAGACCAAGAGCTTCTTCATCAGCTTTTAATAACGTCCACGTCTGCACCGTAGAGTAGGACTGGGATGATCAACGTGTTATACAAGGCCAACTTGGTCTTTCGACAGATAGCTCTATTACTCAATTGGCTCTTGAGCCCAAAGAAACAGCGATTGGCAAGAGTAATTCTACGTTTACTTTCGGTACTGATGTTGTTCTCCCTATTTAGGGCAGTGACGAGGTAGACGAAGTCCTTAACTACCTCGAAGTTTTTTTCCTGACACTTGTAGTCAATATGTTGATCAGTTCTCCGAGAACTTGTTTTCTTAAGGAAGGTAGTCCGGCGCTGGCGCGAAGGCGTACACCATACACCACCTTCTAAAAGGGTTATACGGTAATCCCAATCTTGCGGCATGTTTTTCAACTAAGCAGTGCACCTAAATGGCTCCGATTAAGCTATTCTACTTAGCTTATGAAGATGAATAGTTGTGCTATAATCAAGGTTGGGGCAACTTTGTCCTTCAAAATGACACCTGTCAAAATTTTATTATTATTATTATTAATGGCGGCGCTACAGTCAGAGGTGGACCTGAGCCTAGCTTCTCAGCAAGCTTTCGTGTTGTGCGTGCTATGTTCTGTCAAAAGCGGAGAGGACCTACAGTTAAATGCCGACTCCGAACGGCGAGATTGAGAAGCTTTTTCTAGACAGTTATACTCTTTGAGCATTGTCAGTGACTCGAAAGAGGTGGAACCGTGAAAAAATGTTTGATGTTTTGAACCGAAGAACTCGAACGTAGGAGTCGATGCATTTACCCACTACGCTACAGCGCCCCCTGTCTACATTTAGCCACCTCTTAATTGCTTGTTCAGAGGCTTGGTTTTTAATGTTTGTACTGTAAGTCTCTCCTATAACAGTAGAGATTACCGTCAATGCCTTAGCCAACTTGTCAGTTGTCTAGAATACCAAGGGATGACAAGGACCATTCTTCTTCTCCATATATCGTGACTGAGATAACTAGTATCTCACTCATCGAGAGAGGACACTTTTAGTTAGTTTTTTGACTCAAAACCAGCGATTGGTAAGAGTTATTACTCTGACTCTAATTTCTACCGAGGTAAAATTGATAAAGCGACATTCTGGCAAAGTCGTCGATGGTGTTCCTCTTTTCTCGATGAAATCATGTACTTGGTCTTGCCCTCATTTATCGACTTATCCATTCTTTGTCTTTTATGTCTTTGATTCAGTTGCCATAAGAAGCCAAACACTGCTCGCTGTGGTCGTCAATATCATTCGAATGTACAAGCAATTGTGCGGACTTTTGATAAGTCGTTTTGTGGTTGTCAGAGAGTTTCTCATGTACACAATGGCGAAGAGAGCGCTACGTAACAGCGTGTCTTAAATATCTTTATTCGCATAATTGAATGATTACATAGCTGCCACTACAAAGTTCCTCAATGCGTTGCTTTAGAGAGCAGAGATCTTCTCCTGTCAGATGGTTGGTTTTCATCCTAAATGTACAGTGATGGACAAAAGTTTTCACAAAAATCCATTTTCAAAGAAATTAATCGTTTAAACCTAAGCGACGCTTAAAATTAAATCCTTTACAAGCAAGCAATAAAATTTAAGCAATTTAATATCACAAAATAAAACAAAAAATAATAAAAAAAATGTTTTCGTCCTAAAAACAATAACAAAAAGCTTTAAACTTAAGACGCCTTCAAACGCTTCGTTTTCTTTGAAAATTACTTTGCGTGAAAACTTTCGTCCACCACTGTACATTACTTCACGAGATTTCGTTAAAACCCCGTTTCGTAATATCCATTGTTAAGATCGCGCTCATAGTCAAAACGTATTTGAAATTAGCTCATAAGTCTGATACATTTGCTTAGCTTCATACGTAATTTTTTGTTCGATTATTGAATTTATGAAAAAATTGTGTGTCAAGTCTTGTCTAAATTCGACCCAAAACTGTATCCTGCTCCCATCTAGAGACTATCACGTTGATCCATCGGTCGTTAGCCATTCTCTTTCTCGAATGAAACGTGGCCACGTGACCTGCGTTTGCTAACATTCAAACTGACATCAATGTCAAGAGAATGACATTGACATGACATTGACATAATTGCCACAAATGGGGGATACTTTGCCCTGCCCACCGACTCTAAGCACATCATTCACTTTGACAGATGATCCTTCTGCTTGAAGTCTCGTTCAATCTTCGCTCTCTCCCTCTCCAAATGACAGTCCAATTTTTTGTCTCTTCCTCAGTGTCTGTCTCCTTGGTCTAAATATGAACACCCCTTCCAGACAAGAAAAGAAGAAACAAATCGCACGTGAATGCATGTACACATGACAAACGGCCCACCCTCAGAGCAGCACAATGCGAACGTCTTGGCTGTCTCCATTTGTCAACATGTGCCTCGTGCATACCGTTGCTCGCTGGCATTCCCGACAAAATTCCAGCCACACACGCTCACACGTGCATTGTCTGTCTGCGTTCATCGCATTTGTTAGCTGTCGCAATCCGAAATATTAAATCAGGAACCGCACGCAAAACCCGGTCAACACACTCTTTTGTTGATGCTTATGGCCGTCAGCGTACCGAACGCACTCCGTTGGTTGGGCAAAGGAACGACGCGCGGATGGACGGCGTACAGGGTAAACAATCTTGTGGATCGTAATGAATTTCGCAGAAATTCACAAGATGCCCAGAGGGCAGACGCACAAAAGATGGTTCCTGCGTCTCTTTGTGGGGAATTCCCATTCGACAAGACAAATATGGATCCACGGGTTGTCTGTGTGGCGGCGTGTTCATCGCTCCCTTTAATTGTCATACAAAGACGGAGACGAAGAGAATTACGAAAATCCAATGAATCACCCGTTCAGCGCGAACATCTGCTCGTGGCCATCGGGAGGAGATAGATTCGTCATGTCCAACGCTCTAATTGCAGTGGCAATCCTTTAAAACAAAAAAATGCGCCTGTTCACGGCTAAGGGTGCTCCGGGAACTGTCATCTCAATAACAGACCAATTACTCTAAGGCCAGCCGTGTCATCACTTCAATTGTCCGGGTGAGCGTTGTTACACGCCACCGCAGTCGATTGCATTGAATTGCATCTCGACGCGGCTATTGCACGCCTTCGCCTGCAACTTGTAGCGCGTCACCCTCCACTGAACAATTGTGTGTGGCAATTAATTCTCATTGCAATCACTTAGGCAGCGAATAGTTCTGCAATTCAATTAGATGCTAGATTGACGTCTGTGTCCTTTTTCCGTTCGCAGAAGAGCAACTCACACACATGACCGTCCACAGCAACCGGACATGACAGGGAAACAGCAGAAGGTCCACGATGACACGCGGACCGCGAGGGTGCAGTCAGCGCCGCCGAAGACGAAGCAGCAAGAGGCGGCAATGACAAAGAAGCAGGAGGCGGCAGCGGCGGTGAAGGCCAAGAAGCAGGAGGCGGCCGCTCAGAAGCCTAAGAAGCCAAAACGTCGCGATAAGAGTGATCTTGGCGATAACTTTGTCGCTCCCGATGGCGGATGGGCTTGGGTGGTGTGCATTGCTGCTGGCCTGTCAAATGTAAGTGTCTTCCCTCAGAAAATCAGTAAACAACGCCATCTATGATTAAATTTCTCGTTACAGCTTTGCATCTTTCCATCGCTGCAGCAGTTCGGCTTCATATTCCGCGAGCGGTTGACCGGTCTCGGGATGAGCAGCTCGCAGATCACCACCATCATCAACACGCAACCGGCTATATCGGCCTGCACTGGTCTGCTGAACGGGCCCATGTTCAAGCGGTTCACCTTCCGACAGGTGGCGCTGGCCGGGGCGCTGTTCAACTTCTGCGGACTCATGCTGACGGCATTCTCGGACACGTTCCTCTCGTACATGGTCACTTACGCGCTGCTGTTTGGTAAGTCTTGACCTTCGAAAGCTCGCATTCTCAAGATCGCTCTGACCAAGTCTCTCTTTCTCTCTCTCTCCGTCTTTAGGTTTCGGAATGGGCATCAGTGTTTCAGCATCATCCCTCGCCATCAACACGTACTTTAAGAATAAGCGCCGCCGAGCGGCAGGTTTCTCGTGGACGCTGACGGGTCTGGGACCTATATTCCTGCCCTACGCAGTGACCTACCTCCTCTCAAGCTACGGAGTCCAAGGAACTGTGATAATTTTTGCTTCCATATCATTGCACTCGCTAGTCTGTGCCATGGTCTACCAACCGGTGCGGTACCACGTCCGGGAAACCGCCGCTGGCCAGGTCAACGGCGACCTGGTGCCGTCTCCAGACCCGGAGTACCTCTGCAAGTACTGCGAGATGAACCTGCAGAAGAACACCGGCATCTTCTCTAGTCAGTACCTGTACCAGGACGACGATAACGATAAGCCGGGCTACGAGATCATCGATCCCGGCACCCCGATGCTGTCGCGCGCCAATGACGGTTGGTTCGGCTCCAAGATGAACATCGCCACGCCCAAGCCGCAGTTTCGCTTCCGCACGGTGTCCAGCTGCAAGGACATCGAGGGCGGATACCGCCTGAGCCAGGTGATCACCGAAGAGGACGAGAAGGAGGAGCGCTTCCTACGGCCGAACAACTTCAATCGCGAGCGTGAGGAGCTCAAGTTGTCGGCCAGCAGGAACAACCTGTACATTCGAGCAGACTCCCTGACCACTCTCCGCTGCACTTGCGCCGAGGAGAGGGCGCTGCTGGAGTTCCCCAAGGGAATGACCAGCTTGTCGCTGGTGACCGAGAAGAAGCGTGAGGCTGAGCCACCAACGCCGCCGCCATCCGAAGACCCGTCCTCGGTGACGTTCATGCAGAAGCTGGTCACGTTCTTCGACCTGGACCTGCTGCGGGACTTCACCTTCGTGAATCTCGTGGCCGGCCTGACCGTGATCAACTTCGGCGAGATGAACTTCTCGATCCTGACGCCCTTCATCCTGACCGACTTCGGCTTCACCACGGCCCAGATCTCCTTGGCCATGTCGGTGCTGGGCGGCATGGACATCATGGTGAGGTTCCTGGTCCCATTCGTCACGGAGAAGATCGACTGGGACAACAGGGTGTTCCTGCTGATCGGCGTGGTGGGCATAGCCCTGGGCCGCACCATTGTTGCGTCTTCCAGGTCGTTCTCGGTCATTTTGGGCTGCTTCGTCTGGATCGGCATGTGCAAGGGCCTCAGGACCATTTTCTGGCCCCTCATCATCCCCGGCTACGTGCCCCTGAAGAGATTACCGGCCGCATCCGGGCTTCAACTGATCATATCCGGAGTTTTCACTTTGGCTTGTGGACCATTAGTTGGTAAGTGAAACTCACTCCCGCCTAGATGACGGTGACTGATCTTGTTCTCGTCCGCAGGTTACATTCGCGATCGCTTCAATTTTTCCGTTACGCTGCACTGTTTGAATATGCTGACATTTGTGGCCGCCATCTCGTGGTCAACCGAAGCGATTATCCGATACATACGCCGCAGAAAAAAGCTTATGGCCTGTGTCAAGACTTAATTCGAATAATCTTTGTTCTTCTTCATGTGAAATGCTTTATCGAATTGGGTTGTTGGCTTTGCTAAAAATAGATATACACACCTACTTACAGTAGAACCCCGAACTTAATGAACATCGCTTACTGATATTTACGTGAAACACAACCAACTAGGGAACTAACGATAATAATTTCAATTATTTACTTAAATTTGCATAAATGAATGTGATTTTTAAAATAACGACAAAAAGACAAACGAACAAATCCTATTAACTAGTGACAAATACATATACGTAGAGTAAGCAGATCTATGAACTATGATGCATATGCGGGGAGACGCATTCATACATATATATATACATATACATACACGTGTAGACTTGTAAGGGAAATATTTTCTGATAGATTTGTACAAACAAACCTTATTTTTGTAAACTACTTAAGGCCAATTAAGGAGACGTAGCTAATATTAATCTATTGTAATGTAACAACTAGACAATACATACATATGATATTTAAGTGTTTAAACGGTACTAGTAAATTGCTGCTTGTTTTATTTTCCACTGAGTTGAAGTGGGGCTGTTGGTGGGATTTTTGGGGGGAATTTTAGATCATTGTTGGCTGCAGTTTGCTGGGATTTGCGATGATCTTCGTAATCGTGGTGACAGTGGGGGCCCCGATGTGCAGTGGAAACTAAAAATCAATTATCATCATCATCATTTTCAGTGACCCGCATGTTCCACTAACCGAAAGAATAAGATCGCGAATACAAACTGCCGAGATGGGATTTCTTCGTGCTGTTGTGGGAATTACTCGCCGGGATAGGGTGAGAAACACGGCAGTGCGCGAGGAACTCAACGTTGGGCAACTGCTTCTTCGTACGGAAAGGTCTGTACTTCGATGGTTTGGTCACGTAGCACGAATGTCCCTATGATCACGACTTCCGAGGTGTGCCTTGAATGCGATTCCATCAGCTAGGCAGACCCAGGACGAGATGGTTGGACCAGGTCCAAAAGCTCGCCTGGTTGCGCTTGGGCATAGCTCCTGATGAGTTAGAGTCGATGGCGGAGGATCGACTGGCTTGGAGATCTCTCGTGTATGCATTACCCTCGCGACCCCCTTAGTGGAAAATCAATTAAAAACGTGAAAAATATGGAGCTCCAAAGTTTTTTGTATGCGTCCCCCATGGCATTTCTAAACCAAAGTGTTTAAAAATCTGAAAAAAATCACAAAAACTTGGCTTCATTGAGTACTTTCATTTAAAACCATTGCGAGTTTTCTGGCCCTAATGGTTTTGAAGATATTGGGCAAAAACGGCCAATCATCGACATGCGAATTTTGAAGATCTGAAAACGCAGTTTTGAAGACCTCAGCGTGAGCATTAAGAAATGATAAATATCAAAATATCGATTTATTTTGAAATTTTGAGATATCTAAGATTTAAAATGATAACTATTTTCATTTTCACACATAAATTTCAAGCTGTGTTCGACCACTATACGTTCATGAGCGTTATCTCTTAGATCTCAACCCCTAAATGTCCAACAGAAATGTACACACACACACTGTAGGTATGAGCAGTGAATGGGTGTGATGGAAGGGATTTTCTGTGTTGGATAAACTTGGATAGATATACAGTGAAAGCTCCCATTATGGACAACTCCCTTAGGCGGACAGTCCCCTTGGGCGGACAGTTTCTCACGACCATGGATTTTGAATTGAAGTTTCATACATTTTATATTCCCTTTAGCGGACACTCCCTTACCAGGACGCGGACATGGACATCAGCCGCAATTTGGAAAATGTAATTCTCTTAGGCGGACAACATTTTTTTCTGCAAAACGTTCAAGTGTCTTTTTTGCATAGCATGAGAATGATAAAGACAAAAGAACAACATTGATAATGTTGGAAATGTAAGCTCTCTAACAAAAGCTGTAAATATTTTGGATGCCATCTATTTTATTAACACTGCATGGGAACAAGTAAAAGCGACAACTATTGTAAACTGTTTTGAAAAATCTGGATTTGGCGCACCATTCACGACAGAACTTCATCAATTTGACCCAGAAGATGATCTACCATTGGCACATCGGAGAACAATTTCAAAACGTCTTCATGAGTGCCAATCTGATGTTGATCCAGGAAGCTTCTTACACATTGATGGACATGTGCACATAGACAAAGATATGGCAGAAGCACAAGTTCAAAACATCCCACATCGACATCGGCAGCAGCTCTAAAGATGACGAAGGTCCAGAGGTATTAGATGAAATGACATTCAGCTCATACAAGGGGGCGCAAACTGGAGTTAAGAAACTAAACATTTTTTTACGAAGAGAAATAATGGAAAATCACCTCAGATGCTTTTCAAGTTGCGAACCCATATGGATACTGTTAGGAATGAATCACGAAATAAACAAACAGTGCTAACTGATTTTTTTAAACATTCACTTAAATAATCTTTTTTCTTTTTGTTAAACTTTGAATTCGGTTGAAATAATTTAATTTTTATTACTTTAATAAAGTTAATATTTATTTATTTGGGGCGCCGTGGCGTAGTGGGTAGGTGCGTCGACTGCTACGCTCGATGTTTTCGGTTCGATTCCCGGAAACACACGAACATTTTCTTTCTTTTTTCAACATTTTCACAAGACCCAATTTTCTGAGCAGTGAACTATGTTGAACTAAATGAACTAAAAGAACGAACTAGTTCCATAAGCAGATATGAACTAAACTGAGGGCTCTCTGAACTGAACAAAAATGCATAAGCCTGATGGATAGGAGGCATAAATTAAAGCGGACTTTATGCGAGAGTTGAAGCTTGTAACTTGTTGGGAGTCAGCTAACTGGAGAGGCGCAAGTTGATTTGAAAGTCTACAGTTGCCAGCTTGCTGAAATCGTGTAGGTTGTGTCTAATCGTGTAGATTGTGTCTAACTGTGGGTGCCGTGCCCGTGTCAGTTCGTGCGTCGACCCATGTGCATTGGACTTTCACAGTCTAGGTTCGATTCCAAGATCAGACAAACAATTTTTCAAAAAAAAAAAATTGTTCACGGCTCCTCCTCTTTCGAATCACTGACAATGCTCAAAGAGTATAAATGTCTAGAAAAAGCTTCTCAATCTCGCCGTTCGGAGTCGGCTTTAAACTGTAGGTCCCCTCCACTCGTGAGAGAATAATAGCACGCACAACAGGAGTGGTTGCTGAGAAGTTTGGCCCAGGTCTACCTCGGACTGTAGCGCCGCCATTATTTTTATTATTTTTGTGTCTAACTGCCAACAAATTTGTTGTAATTATCCAAAAAAGCCTCGTTTCTTGTCACGAGTTATTTGGTACAAGAACTTGTAAGACTGTATTTACTGCCTTTTCAAATGAATCCACGTCTGGATACACCGTGGATGTGTACTTTGATCCTTCTGGAAATTAATTTATTCAAAAACCGTCTTCGTTCTACTATACCGCTGAAGTCCCAAAGACAAACTCACGGCTGTGTGGTTACACGATCTGTGGTCACAAATGTCCATGTCGCAATTTTTTTCTGGGAACGAAGTTTGTCTCAAGCAGGCCCATATTTTGCCCAATTTTTGGGGGAATTTTAGATCATTGTTGGTTGCAATTTGCTGGGATCTGTGATGATCTTCGTTGATCGTGGTGACAGTGGAGGCCCCGGTGTATAGTGGAGACCAAAAATCAATTAGAAACGTCCAATTCTTACGCAATTTTTTAACGGCCTACTGTAAAGGGTTGCCAGATAGCAATGTTAGTTTTTGTTCAGATTTTGTCTCAAGCAGGCCCATAGGTTAGGTTAGGTTTGGTTAGGAGGCTGCTAGTGAATTCACCAGCACACTTAGACCATGTTGGTCCATTGTGATACCCGCAGTCACTACCATTGATCGAAGGCTCCAGACATATTGCCGTTAATTTGATTCCAACGGCAAATGGTGACTGGATAAGATTTGAAAAACCGGATAAAATCGAATCAACTTTGCTTTGACTGGGGTTCGAACCTGTGACCCCTCTAACTTAAGGCACGCACCTAACCAACTGCGCCGTCCAGTCGCAGGCCTTCAGAATCTTCTGATTCCGTCATACCGTTCATGTCTCAATACTTACATTCCACAGACGCTACCGCACCCAATCCTTCATCAAGTGCAGCCTAACGACCACCAGACTACAAAAAAGAAACGCCATAATTCTATATTTTTACAGTTATATTTATATTTGTATCTTAAAACTCAGATTGCTTACGAAATAAAATACACAATAGAAGTAGAAAAAAATAATTACAAAATATAGATCGTCCTTAAACGCTAGGCTCGTGAAATTAAAAAAAAAATTGTTAAAGAAAAAATTATGGTTAAGCAACAGGCATCAGGGGGAAAGTATTTAATGCATATTTTCATGGACAAAGCATGGACACCAACCCAACAGTGAATTAATGGGGGAAAAGTTAATCAAATGCACACCCGATACACCAAACAAATGATTTATCTGTGTCACCCACCGCAGTTCAAAACACAAGCAAGCCCAACACACACGCACTCATTCACTCACACCACACTCCCATCCACACACGCACGCACACACAAACACACATGCAACACACGAAAAATAAATTCAGACCAACACTGGCACCTTGGGTTAAGAATGAAGGCGGCAAAAGATTTGCTAAGCGGGACAGTATTTGACAAGCAAGAGGGGGTCTATATGAACAGTGGGGGGCACTTTGGAAGAGTGTTGGTTGTGGTATTGTTTTCAAAGAGCATAGGACCCAACAATTGCACCTTGTGACCGACCATTTAGGCCTGATCTCACTCTTAACTGCTCCTCCGGTCGTTGTTGGAGGCCTCCGATGTGGAGTCGCCTGAGGAGGAGGCGCCCGCTTCGCTGTCTTCGGATGCCTTTATGCTAGGGGATGGTGTAACTACCGTTATAACCTAAAAAAAAAGTTCACATTTCACACAAGAAGAGGGGGGACAGCGTTAGATCTAGAGCATTTGAGCGTGAGAGCGGTATACTTTTGAGTGTCCATCGAAGGTCTCCACGGGAGCCGCCGGGATGTACGCTGAGATTCCCATCAGTCCGAATAGCTCGGGGGTGTAGAGGGACGGCCTGGGGGTTGTGTTGGAGCCAGCTGCAAGGAGAGGAAGGGTTAGTTTCAAGGGTGTGGGTGTTTGTTTGAGACTCACCGCTGGCTGGCGTTGGTCTCACGATGAACCTCGGAGACTTGAAGGAGCCCACGCTCGCCGGGGCGTAGGTGGGCTGCGGCGTCACCACGTAGATTTTTTCTTTGGTCAGCGGGGAGACTGTCACCTTGGCCTGGTTCCAGTCCTCCTTCGGGGGCTTCGTGGTGGGTATGGCCCGGATGTAGTACGGGGTCACTGTGGGCGCCTCGGTTGTGGTGGTGGTTGTGGAGGTGGTCGAGGGGACGGGCGTTGTTGTGGTGGTCGTTGTGCTCGTGCTGGGGACTGGTGTTGTTGGGGTAACCCCCGCAGGGTCTATCCGGTTGTCCTCGATGTGGCGGTACTCGTATCGCTTGTTGCCCCTGTCCTTGAATATGAGCGGTTCGAGGTTGTTCGGGGTGAAGACCGTGGTCTTGCCCTCCCTTAGGGATGGCGTCGTGGTGAGGTACTCCGTGGGGATGTGCTTCGATGGTCCCCGCAGCGATACCGTGCTCGCGCGATGCGAGAGGGACGTGAACTCCTGTTCGGTCCAGTCGTCGATGTTCTTCTGGAGCTTGGACAGGTCGAAGCCTGACTTGGACTTGTTCTTGACCTCGTGCTCCTTCTTGAGGAGCTCCCTGATGTTCGAGGCGAGGATCTTTGTCAGGTACTTTGTGGTTCGTTGCGCTGGCTCTTGGGTGGCGGTGACGAGCTTGGATTCCTGCTGCTCGTGGGGATCGAGCTCGCTGGAGGTGGTCCAGTTGTCGTAGCGTCCTGCTTGTTCCTTGGGCTGGAAGGGCCTGGGCTTGTGCTTCGTTGTGTAGGGGATGATGATCTGATGGTACTGCTTCTGCTGTGGTGGGGTCATTCCGGCGTAGTGGCCGCTGGCATCGATGGAAGTGTATGTGGACGTCGGCGTGGGCGCCATGTGCCACGGCGTTGGCGCTGGAGGACCAGTTTCTCTTTGGTTTTGGTACTGCGGCGGTGGTGTTGAGCCACGAATCTGCAACTCGCTGGGATCTCTGGTGAATGGCTTGGGAGAGCTTCCGCCGAGGAAGTAGTGGATGGGGGAGTCCAGCAGACGCTTTGGGGTTTCTCGGTCGCGCTTGTAGTTCAGTCGCTGAGAGTAGGTGGTCTGCAGCGAGGGCACTATCTCGACCGTGGTCAGCTGGGAGTCGTCCGTGACAAACTGTGGCTGGACGGTGGTCGGGGCAGGAGTCGACACGTACACCTCACTCTGGGGGACGTAATTCTCCGAGGACGAGTGCTGGATGGGGTCGATGTCGAGGTGGTTCTCGTGTTGGACTGACAGGTTGTGCGACGACGCCGATGGGTAGTTGTCCGGAGCGGCGTAGGCATCTGTCTCCTGGTGGTTGGAATATATGGCGGAGTCGGTGCCGTGGTATTGACCTTCCGGCTGCTCTGAGCGTTGCTCCTCTGGGGGAGTGGCCGTGTACTGCTCTGAGTACGAGCCGAGTTCGGTGAGTGTGACTGGACGCTCCTCTTCTGGGGTCAGGGTGCTTGTACGGATGTCCTGAGGAACGTCGATTGTCTGCGATTGCACGAAGTTGGCTGGGTACTCGATCTCCGAGATGAAGTTCGTGACCTGGTGGCTCTTGATGATCTCGAAGCTTGGCGTGCTCGGCGACTGTTGCGGCTGTTGGGGCTGTTGGGGCTGTTCTAGTTCCTGGTAGTTGTTCGGCGGTGGAGTTGGGTACGAGTTTCTGATCTCTGACGAAGCGCCGATGTTCTCGAACGTTGGCGGGCGGGTGTTGTCGGCGTTCTGCTGGAACTGTGGAGGACCCTCATAGCTCGGGGTCTGCTGTGGGATGAACTGGGTGCTTGGCGGTTGGTCCTGGAAGTGCAGGGTGGGCTCGAACTTGGGCAGCTGCTGGAACTGAGTTGGATCCAGTTTTGGAGGCTGCTGTGGCAGCGGTCGGAACGGCTCGGCGTCGTACATTGGCGGGACTGCTGATGGGCTCAATTGTGGAACGGGAATTGGGGCAAAGTGGGGTTGCGGGTTGTATGGAGGTGGTGGGTTTCCAGCATGTTTCGGTGGTGGAGGAGGACGGAAGTCCTGCGGCGGTTGTTGACTGAATTGCACCGCCCTCTGGACCAAGGGGGGTTGAAACTGGCTGGGAGCATACTGGGACTCTGCGGCATTCAGTGGGGGATAGGCGGGCAACTGCTGTTGGTGCTGCGGGTAGTTGTACCCGGCCAGCTGCTCCTGCTGCTGGCGAGTCAATTGCGGGGGATTTGGCTGCGGTTGCTGCTGGTACTGCTGCTGTCGCAGGTACTCCTGATGCTGGTTCCACTGGGACTGATGGATTTGGTTACCCTGGGGCGACTGATAGAGCTTCGACAGCGGGTACTGGATTTGTCCTGGGAACATTGGAACCCACGGGTACTTGTTGCAAAGGCCACAAGGCGCCTTTCTGCCGCCCTGATGCTGGCCGCGGGGGGATTCCTTGTACTGGAGGTAGTTCTGGGATGCCTGCCTTGAGGCGTCGTCATTGAAACCAAACCATCGAGCTATGCGTTGCATAAATCCAGGTGGTTCGTTGGTCGGTCCAGGGGCATATGTATTTGGGTAGAAACCTTGTGGCCTGGCAGGCCGACCGGAGGACGGCTGAATTTGTTGCGGAGGAGCTGCGGCGGGCGGTAGAGGTGGCGGTACCAAGTGATCTGTGACGGACGAAACGGCCACGATGTGAAGGATTGTCGCCGTGATGACGAGAAACCGTCGATCGATCTGAAATGAGAGAGAGAAATGAAAAAACGTGTTTATTGAAAGACATTGAATTGGAAGTCAAGTTTGTGACGAGAGGCGGTGTTTTCTGCTACAGTTGCAAGTGGATTGCAGTACACACCTATCGAGAGGTGTCTAATGTGACAAGAGAACACGTTGTTTGCTGGACGGAAAGCAGTTACTTCATGGTTATGTTTGGGAGATTGAAAATATTGATGGTTGGTTGGAAAGAGACTACATGCGAGGGAAATTTTGATATACACTCATTTGAGGTCAGCATATTTTTGTGGATTTGATTTCGAATGGAGAATGGATCCCCTTGAAGCTAGATGGAGAACAAAGACTTCAGATCAAAAGAATCGGATATCTACTGATGCCAGAAAATATGTTAAAATTTAGTATTGTTTCATTCTCTGTCTGAGCAGTCAGTCGGCTACAACAAAATTGGTGCTCTGCGGCGGACAGCAATCGATGAATTAACGTCAGTTAACGAATTGGAAGGACTTGCTTTTATCATCAAAGACGACAATTTAATGGGAAAATACACGGAGGTCTTAGAAATTTTAAGAAAAAGTTACAAAATATGTGAGAAATGAAATGAGAGTACTTTTGGAATTATTAGTACCGTCATCATTAGGGAAGGATTTATAGAGGAGGCTACAATTGAACACCTCCTTCGGTAGGTAGGTAGGTAAAAGTGGCGGTGGATATACAGATCCTGTTTTCGCACCCAATTAGTGCCATGAAAGCGCCGTTTTGATACCACATCCTATGGGATACCTAATTTGTGAGATGGGGGTGAAAAAGAGTGTGTATTCACTCAGATTAGCCTAATTTTGAAACCACTTCGTGGAATTTATGAAGGCTAGCAGACTATCTATGTTTGCTTCTGAGAGATTATTAGGGGTGTTGAAGAAGGCTTTGCCCAGAGTGCGTTGTCTGACTCTAGCTAGAGCCGGACATTTGCACAGAAAGTGCTTGGGGGTGGCTCAGTTTTCGCCCAGTTTCAGTTTCAATGCGAGTTAAATGGTATGCCTAGTCTTTCAGCATGCCTGCTAACAGCCCAGTGTCCAGTGCAGGAACACCTCCTTCAAAGCGGTTGAAAATTCTGTGTATTTTTTGGAAGGCTCTTCAGACAATGCTCGGTTGGATTTCAAGGAAAAATAGACGTAGCCTTCATTAATTTCTTGCGAAGCATGTATTTTCTTTCAAAAAGAACATTTATTGTATCCAAGATGGGTTCATATTTAAACCTCACCGAAGAGAAGAGAGTGGATGGACTTTTAAGGTTCCGTTCACAAAAATAATAAGCTTCTCAGCAACCGCTCGTTTTGTGCGTGCTATTGTTCTCCCACGCGTGGACGGGACCCTACAGTTTAATACCAACACCGAACGGCGAGATTGAGAAGCTTTTTCTAGACAGTTGTACTCTTTGAGCATTGTCAGTGACCCGAAAGAGGTGGAGCCGTGGAATCGAACCGAGAACATCGAGCGTAGGAGTCGACGCACCAACCCACTACGCCACGGCGCCATAAAAATGGGACTTTTATAATTTCGTCTGTCCGTCTGTCTATCTTTCACACTTTTATACATTTTTTTATAAAGATTTATAAATATTATTATAAAAAAATAAATATTATTAAAAAAAAAAATTATAAAATTATAAAGATTTTATAAATAATTTAAAAAAGTGGGACCATTAGGGAACGTCTTCCGTATCTATGGATACGCAGCGGATTTTTAAATATTTGCGCGCGATATATCAATCAATAGGTCGTTTGACATGAAGTGGAGGTTTGCCTAAAGACATTTTGATGGAAAATACCGCAGCTCCGAAAAAACTCCCCTCCCATTTCCAACCAAAATGTCAAAAAATGTGGAAAAAAAATTAGAAAAAATTAGCTTCAATGAGCACATTCTGGCTCTAATAGTTTTGAAAATATTGGCTAAAAACGGTAAATCATCGACAGGCAAGTTTTTAAAATCTGAAAACGTCGTTTTTTTGGTTTTGATCGAAAGCATTGATATCATATCATATATCAATATCAGAACATCGATTTATATGCCTACTTCGAGATATTAAAGACTTAGAGACAACAAACATTTTCCTTGTGCACATAAATTTCCTGCTGAGATCGACAACTCAATACGAGTCTTAGTGGATCTTGAACATTCAACCCACAGCAGCACCCAGCAGGCATGAGCAGTGATTGGGTATAATAATAATAATAATAATAATAATGGCGGCGCTACAGGCTGATGTGGACCTGGGCCTGGACTTATCATCTCAGCACGTGATTGGGTATGACGTAGAGATTTTATTCAGTTTTTTCTGTGTGTTACACAAATGTTTTTCAAGATAGGTCCCTATCAGTGTGGTTTGAGGCCGGCGAAGTCCACCATAGATCATATCTTCACACTGCGGCACATCCTGGAGAAGACCCAAGAAATGCAAATCGACGTATATGCTGTCATCGAGAAAGGACGCACAACATCGACGGCTTTGCCAGAACGTCACCATAGGCAGCTATAACTTTGAGGTAGTTAAGGACTTCGTCTACCTTGGCTCCGCGGTAAACAGTACAAACAACATCAGCACCGAGATCAAACGCAAAATAACTCTTGCCAACCGCTGTTTTTATGGGCTCAAAATGCAATTGAGTAGTAGAGCCCTCTCTCAGAAGACCAAGTTGACTCTATACAAGACCTTGATCATCCCAGTCCTGCTTTACGGCGCAAAGGCATGGGCAAAATCCCAAGCGGATGAACAGTCTTTTTGAGAGAAAAAGTTCTGCGCGCGATCTTTGGTCCTGTTTGCTTTGATGGCATTTGGAGGAGAAGATTCAACCACGAACTGTATGGGCTGTACAGCGACATGAGTCTAGCTAGAGTGTATGGACAACTTAGCTCCGGCCCTGTGTGGACAACGCAACAGAGGACGTCCACGCACAAGGTGGCGCACACAAGTCGAGGGGGAGCTCGGCCGGCTTGGTGTGCGAAACTGGAGACAGCTGGCGAAAGATCGTGCTGGCTGGAGAGGCATGTTGAGTGAGGCCCAGGTCCACCTCGGACTGTAGCGCCCTAAGAAGAAGAAGAAGAAGAAGATGGTGGCATAGTCCATGGTGAGTTTCGGTGAAGCCGTACCAGCACCCACTCGTGTTGTGCGTTGTATTGCTCTCTCACGAATCGAGAGTATCTACCGTTCTTTTCCGACTCTGAGCGGCGACTCTGTGGTTTTGGTTAGCTCTTCGTGACTATTATATCCTCTGGGCATATTTAGTAATTCGAAAAGAGTGATGCTATCAACCTTCAGCTTCGAATTACGCTTCCATGGGACCATAGCTATGAAAATGAAAACTTACTGGCGTCAGAGTACAGTCTTGTAGATATTTCTTCTCATCGCATCAGGATCAATTCCCCAGAGGATCGGAAAACACAAAGCTGCATTCTCTCGCGAGTTCTCAAGAGCATCTCAATATCATCACTCGTCAAGGCAGCAATTTAAGCCATTTATGTTACAACTGCAGCAATCACAACAGACTGATACAGAAAGTAAGCCAAGGCTTACTAAGAACAAGTTTGGCGATTGATGAGATGCTATTTCTAGACGTATGAAGATTACCACTAAGATGAGCTGTAGGATGTTGATTTCTTTTACTTTTTGTGGGTCAATAGGTCTCATGGTCATTTGGGGCCACAAAAACATTCATCTCTTTAATCACCATGTTCCACGAAACAATAAGGCGTCATTGCTTGCTCACTTTATGACCACATTTAAGGGCTTTATGGGTTGTAAGTCTTCCTTTAATTGGAGTTGATGAATCACCCTTAACATTGTTAAGTACTCAAAAGTCTTGTTTAACTGATGAACTCCGTTTCTTCAATCCACAACTTTACTGAGTGCTAGATGTAGCTCTGACGTCAAGTGGTATCGATAATCATTGCACGTCTTAATACTTGAAGTGACACATTTGATGCCAGTATACAACAAACAAATTTTAAAAAATAGAGTCCAGCCCGCAGCTTTGTCTTTCTCAGGATTACTCTCTTCGAAAAATAATTTCTAGACGTTGATCAGATCATGTGAGAACACAAGTCTGATAGAAAAACGCAACCCATTCTCATCAAACATGAAGAAGTGCGAATTAGAAGCAAGATCAAGCATAAGCCAAATTCTTAACGATAAAATGCAAGCACGTCAACAATTTTGAGACCAAAAAGTTCAATCAAAAAGAAAGCCAACAAGTCTCTAAAACGACCAATCATCAAGTCCTCACAACGGTACCCGGAAACTTCAGTTATTTTGGAATCCCAAAGCGACACTCGATCTGCACAGCCGCGCCTCTGTGCTCTTCCATCATCCAGGCGATCCGGAGTGGCCTGAATCGCTTCGAAACTCACGTAGTTACCCCCAAATCTTTATGGTTTCCCAACAAACAAACAATTAAGCTATCGTCGAAGACCCGTCAACACTGTTACGACTGCAACTAAAGTTTATCACCACGGAAACCCCGAACAGCGTGTTCCGTTCTGACTCGTTTCAGATTCATAGCCAGTCGTAAACTTCAGTCCCCAAGTAACTGTTCCCCATTCAAATGCGTCCATAAACAATGTGTTATTTTAGTTTCTGGAGCAAAGCTGCGCTCCTCCCCGATGCTCTGGGTGCACTCCGTCTCCAAACTTGAACGAACAAGTGCGCAACATTCCGGTTTCACTGCAGCCTCACGCGATTAATCATCCATTTCAGTGGAGTGCTAGCCGGCAGGCACCGCGTCACCGCAGAAACCACTCCGCCGACCGAGTGATTTCCACAGCAGTTGTCGTTGGACGAGGTCAGTTTTCAGTTTTCAGTTTTGTTTTCAATTATACCACATCTCGAGCCAGCGTGCCAGGAAAGTTGTGTGTTGTGACTCAATCCGAACGGTCCCCCAAGCCTCGCACGCTCCACTGACTCTGTGCGAAGCTTAATTAGTCCCCGATCCGGGCGCAGCGTGTGCCACGGGATAAAAATCTCCGACGAAATGGATTTTCCTCTCGATTATACTTTGGTTTTCTTTTTTCTCGTCCGCCCCACCCCGCCGTCTTCGGAGACTTTGTCTTTTTTTCCAATTAGCCTCGTCTCTCGCGGCAGACCTCCGCGGGGATGGATCTTGTGACGGCTGACGTGCGGAGTGCAGCTTGATGCCGCCTTTCATGTTTGCACTTGTATCTCAGGTGTCCCCTCTTTGGACAAACAAAGCGAGGTTCTCACACCCGAATGCATGTCGACCTAGTCCCCTAGATTGACGCTGACGCCAGGCATTCGAACACACACACACGGCCAAGTGCACACCCAAGTGAGTGTAACGTCCCGTTCAAAAGCGTGCAGCCGCCTCGAGCTTGAGTAAATGTTTGCAGTCAGCCGACTTAAGGCCTTTCGATGGATATCAGGGTACTTTGTTGGACATGGCCACACGCAGATGCGAATTTCACGGGATGTTTGAATATTTGGGCAACGTCTTTGTTGACCTATTAACTGTGTCTTAACTGTTCCGCACTCCCCTTTCCAGTGAAAGTGCAAATGGAGCCATATATCATTATCTCATGAATTGTTGCTACTTCCGGTGCGGCGGCTCGGAGCGTTCTCATGGATATTTTGGTGGCAAATTGGCGAAAAAAGCTTTCAATGGATTTCTCCAAAATGCCGGCGTTTAGTCCCCATTAGCAGAGTGCTGGTTGAATTCTAGAAATTTAGTGTGCAGTGTGCAGATGCGGTGAACTGTGTGATAGGGGAAGCGGAGGAAGCTGAGGTGGTGAGAGAGTGATGGCATAGTGAATTTTATTTCGACAAGAAGTGGGTTCTCTTCTTCTTCTTCTTCTTAGGGCGCTACAGTCCGAGGGCGCTACATGCCTCTCCAGGCAGCGCGGTCTTTCGCCAGCTGTCTCCAGTTTCGCACACCAAGCTAGCCGAGGTCCCCCTCGACTTGTGTGCGCCACCTTGTACGTGGACGTCCTCTGTTGCGTTGTCCCACAGGCTCAGAGTCGAAGAAGAAGTGGGTTAATGTGTACAAATGAACGTATGCAGGGGGTGAACTTGTGTCAGCCTTGGATGGAGTGTAGCTTATTCTCGAGGCCTTGTCATATTTTCTGTCTTGCTAGTAGATCATCAGTTCAGCCTCAAGATTCTGGTTGCTCGCGATGGAATTGGTTGCAGAGTTATTTAATGGACTTCATTAAGCGATACAGACTTCCTACTGTTCATTCATTCATTGTAGTGACATTTGGCTATTTTCTTCTTGTCCATACTGAGAAAGACGTCTCTCTGGAGAACGAGAAAACGAAAAAAATAGAAGGAGGAACCTATGATGTGTCCGAAAATGAAATCGGAGACATACCTGTATGGAATACATTTTGAAGCGCCCAAGGACTACTTTCAGTACAAATCACTTTTACAAATCACAGTACAAAGCACTTTTTACGGCAGTTTAGTCTAAGACCAAGGATAAATCTTGTCTCCTTACGCTCTTTTGGGCTCTTGTCCTCGTTATGAGCTCGTTAACAGGCACTGCGGTGGCCTTAAACTGTGTCCTACAATAGTCACAAACAAACGATGCGGTGCAACTTGTTACAAACCAAGATCCGTTGAGATACCAAGCCACCGTGTACACAGAGGAAATCAAATATCGATATGGGGAAAATATTAGTTCATCGCTTCGTCTTCATGTGCAAGAACATGACATGTGTCCATCGACTCTGTGCAAGTTTTGCGTAAATATCTTGGCAAACATGTTCATAATGCCCAATTGCTGCAATAATTCAAGCCGCACGATCGTAGTTTGTGTGGTGAAGTCAGTGATAGGTCATTCGATTAACTTTTAATCGTCAGCGATTTCGTTCACTTTTATAGCGTCAGTTAATAAGTAAAACCGCATTGGAAGAAAATCTAAAGATTCATCATCTCATCATCTACCGATTCACAGTTCGGTCCTCATTTTTTTATTTTTTATTAGAGTATTCAGCGCCCTTCGCTCCGCCCTCTCTGGTGGGCGTGTCCCCTTCTTTTTCCAGGGATCACATTTTCCCCGGTGTTCTTTACATGTGTGCGAAATTTCATAACTCTCCGTCGAATGTTTTTTTTTTGTCGGAGATTTTTGTAACACTACACTGGAGCACTCAGATTCAAAAACTGGTCCATTGTACTGCCAGGCAGTACTTCCTACTTTTAATGGAAGTTCATGGTTCGAAGGAAGACCAGCAGGCGTTTCTGTGATGAGCCTACATCATCAGCTCTCAACTCATTAGCACCGAATAACTGCCACCTGATCCGAGCAAAGGCGGGACAATGGCAGAGGAAGTGCTCTGCAGTGTCATCATCTTCTCCACAGGCGTCGCAAAGGGTTTCATCGCTTAGGTCAAGCACGCATACGAGTATGTGTCGAATGTTTGATGAGAGATGCGTGTTTCTGTTTTTCTAAAGCATATGACCGATCGGTGCCAATAGTGTCAAAAATTGCATAAGGATTGGTGCATTTGTTTAGAAATTCATCCCATACATACAACGGAACCTTCAATGTTATATTATAGATACAAATTGTAAAATAATAATTAAAAATTGAGGTTGGTTTACGTCGTCTCTCAGAACTTGCACATTTATGACTTCAAGTGACTGTGGGTCGTCTGCATTTGCTTAGGCTTGATGATAAACACGAAACTCTGAATAATGACATAGGTTGCATAGCTTGCATATAAGCCAAAACCGTATAAATAATCCTAAGTCACTCTTGACAACCTCCTGTTCATCCCTGTAAAGTGTCTTTGAAATCGCTCCAGCCGTTTCGGTGATTAGCCCAAACAAACAGACAGACAGACAATAATTCAATTTTTCGCATACCAAAAACGCATAAAAAATCCCAAGTCACTCTTGATAACCCCTTCTTCATTCCTGTAAAGTTTCTTTGAAATCGGTCCAGCCGTTTCGGAGATTAGACCGAACAAACAGAACAAAAAGACAAACATTCAATTATTCGCATACCAAAAACAATTAAGCTAATTGTGTGATGATGTTTAGCTGCACGTTTGAAAAAAAAAAACAGATTTACGGGAAACTCCCTTTGTTGAATAAACAAACAAACAAAATCAAATGCGACTTTTACCGATTACATCCGTCCACAATGCCAGTTCGATAAAAAAAAATCTTAACACTAATCACTCACTGACAGCTGTCAAAGTGTATGCGTGTATGCGCTACAACGTGTATTTACCGTGTGACATCAGCACTCAGTATTCATACAACACACGATCGCAGGAGCCGTATTTGTATACGTATGTGTGTTGCTTTTTAAGGTTCCGTCTACAAAAATGGAACCTTTATAATTTCGGTGCGTCCGTCCGTCGTGTCTGTCATACTTTTTTATCTCCGAAGTTTATAAAGATATCGGCAATTTGGAATTAGGTACTTCAGACCTTGATATCATTGCCCATGCACCCAAATTTAAAAAGTGGGGCCATTTGGGGGTGGCTCCAGTACAGGTGAAGTTGCCATTAATTTTGAAAGATTGTCACACCCCATCGACTTATATATCAATCGACAGATATTTTGAAATGAGGTGGAGGTTTGCTTCAATATTCTCTGATCCAAAGTGATGTTTAAAAAATATGGAGATCCAAAGTTTTTTTTTAAGTTTACTGCCAGGTAGCAACCTACTCCAGTGCCGTTAATTTGATCCCAACGGCAAATGGTGACTGGACCGATTTCGAAATCGAACCTGGGACCCCTCGAACTTGGGGCAGGCACTTAACCAACTGCGCCATCCAGTCGTGTCGCTTCATTGAGTACTTTCATTTAAAACAATTTCGAGCATTCTGGCCTTAATAGTTTTCGAGATATTGACCAAAAACGGTCAATCATCGACATGCGAATTTTGAAGATCTGAACGCAGTTTTGAAGACAGCGTAAGCATGATAAATTTCAAAATATCAATTCATGTTGAGATATCTAAGATTTAAAATGATAACTACTCTCATTTTCACACATAAATTTCATGCTGTGTTCGAACACTCTATTCGTTGATGAGTGTTATCCTTTGATCTCAACCCCTAAATGCCCAACAGAAATGAACACACACACCGCAGGCATGAGCAGTGTTTAAGTAGATGTATGATGGAAGGGATTTTCTGTGTTGGATAAACTTGGATAGAGGTACAGTTCGATGCATGGATGGATGAATGTTTGTTTGTTTGTATATATGAATGTAGTAATGAATAGTTGATTTGGGTGTAGTTAGAAGAAAATTCAACTGAAATAGTTTGGAAACGTCTGATATTCAGAAATCATCCATCAATACTATGCGACGGAACCTTCGCCGTGCGAGTACAACTCTTGCTTCCTTAAGAGCCTTAAGCAATGACTTTTCTCATCCTCCTAACATCGCAATTAGCAGTCGTGAGGCATACCTTTATGAGGCCAACGATGACGACAAAAGATCACAATTAAGTGCTGATGATCCCACCTCGATGGACTAGCAGATCACATTCCATTTGCAAAATGAAGTCTCGTTTGGACTTTCGAGGCTATCAACAGCATTGACAGTCGCTGTTAGCTCAACTCCAATAAACAAGGACAACAAACCCACACTGAGCAGATCAAATACCCCTTTTACAATGTCGCATCTACTAGATCCTCGTTAAGGCCAGTGGGCTTCGGGTTTAGTCTCATAAACCCACCTTCGCCTTGTTGCAGTCGCAGATCGAAGGTTTCAGTCATATTCCATATCCTCCACCACGACAAAGTCATTTTTCTGCTTCAAACCAGGTCGCTATCGATCCCACATTCACCACTCAGTCCCCATGCGTCACCGTGAACCTCTGCCCCATCTGAAGCCATTCTCCACTCAGGCCCGTCATCATATCCCACTAAATGTCTTGACTGATTAGAGAATTTGTGTCTTTCCTGCTCCCACACAGGCCCAACTAAGCAGATTGCTTCCCAGCATGCAATCGAATTCGTGCTTCTGCATGACATCTTCACTCGTCCCGTGGACTTTCACTTGGCAGCGCTGGAGATTCCCCAAAGCATTAGCCGGCAAACATCAGATTCGCGTGCATTCGTATGATTTTGTGCAACTCTGCTGCTGCAGATCGCATCTCGCTCGGCGGCTTCGTGCCAGCCCTTTTCACTTTTTTCCCTGCTCTCGTGCATGGGCCAGCCCTCCTGGTGGCTGCTTCCTCGCGTCGCAATTGGGGAAACTGGTCCGCAGAAGTCGTTCCCACAGTGGAAATGACTTAAGTGGCATGTTAGTTGCTGCATATCCGAATTCGCAAACGAGTTTCCACTGCGCAGCGCATTTCACGGCAGAGATCTGGTACAAAGTCAAGGCAGGCACGCCGGCGATGGTGACCGACACAGCTGCCATTTCGGGGTGAGCACGTAACTCGCAAATGGTCGCGAACATGTGTCTGCCGGCGGCAGCGGAGACGAGTGAGACACGGCGGCCGTTTCGCTTTCTTTGGGCCACGGGGTGACCTTATTGTCGAGGTTTAATATCTTTTTGATGCTGTGTGCCTGGTGTTGAGAGCTGCTCTCTGCAACTGGTTGATGAGCCAGTCGGCGGTTGGAAGTCGCTCCTTCGGGTGGCTCGGATGGGGAAAGTGATCGGTGAGTGCGCAGGGTCTCGGTGTGGGTGCAGTGGTGCGTGATGAACTTGAATTTGAGTTGATTTCGATTTTATTTCAACGCTCGGCTCGGGCTTGGGAATCTGGCGCCCGTCAAGTGTGAGATCAGGCGTGTCTTTCGGGGTTTATGGGTGTAATTACGGAAATTTGTTGTGTTCTCGTGGGAACAGCGGCGGGGTGTGCAGTTCTCTGTTCACATGAGACGTGCGATGAAAGGTGTCATGTAGAGAGTGAGTGATACCTGATGTGACAACAATGACAGGAGTGAATTGAGAACTTGTGCAGTAGATTTGGGCCTTAATTAGTTTACTTTCGACGGAGAATGCTTGGATCGACGGAACAGACTTTTTGACTTGTGGCTGATCATTAGAAAGTGCAGTCGTATGCACTTGTTGGTGCATGATGAACGGATGTGATTCAGATTAATGACAAATTTTATGGGTCTCTTGCCGGATTAGAAGGGAGATCTTGTTGCCTTTCCTCTTACGTTCTGACATGAAGTTTCGTTTCGGCGAGAGTAAGAATAGTAATTTGTTGTTTGCATTCACGAAAACCAACAGGTGCCGAGATTACTTAATGAACGCTGGTGTTTTTCTTAATCCGGATAGGCTAGATTAAACGTCATCACACCAGAAGTGGGTGAGACTGCTCATAGGATGCTTGTTGATGGATAGAAGATTAATTGGAATTTGAAACAGTTAAACGCAAAGTTGACGATAATTAAGTTTGTGCATCCGGATTACTTGCAAAGCAACCTCTTCTCTGGTCTTCCCCGGAAGAGCATATGACGGCTGTCTGAACAACAGTCTGCGGCTAATAAAAAAATGTCAGAATTTTGAAAAATGTGTATGAATGAAGTTAATTATTTCGTTTTCACGTTTGATTGACTACCGATAGGGATGTAACTTTAGAAGTACCTGACTGATATTTTGACAGAGAAAGGTGTCAAGCTTTTTATCAGCGGCAGGTAACGTAGACAGCTCCTGTCTTTAAGGAAATTTTATATATTTCAACTTAATTTTCGGTCGGATATATTATTTAGAGAAGTCCGCACGGATTTAGGGTTTAACATTTTACCTACTTCTCGTGGCGCTAAAAAGGAGAACAATTTTATTGGTCTCCTTATAGTGTGCAAATAAATTTATCTACACCAAATACGCTCCATTGTTATCGACTATTTTTTGCCTTTTTCTGGTAGCGCCATGATGCCTTTGATAAAGAACTTCTGCGGTTTTGGTAAAAACTGGATCAAATGGTTTTCGCAGGATTCTTTTGAAAGCAACATAATCCCATCTAAAGTGTTCTGTAAAGGTCGGACCAATTCATAATCAAAGGGTGCCATATACGGATGGATGCATCTAAATTTCCCAACCAAGCTCTCACTCAATTTTTGACGAGTCATCAAAGAAGAGTATGGTTCTTTTAATCCTTTAATCATTTCGAGCCGTTTTATTTGAGTTGCATGGTAAATTATCTCTAGCTGTTCGCAGTTAAATTAAGAATCAATCGTATGAAGAACTGGAAGTATACATGGGCAATTTCCTCCCAGTCCCACCACACCCACAGCATCACTTATTTTGTTATCAATCCTGGTTGAGAGAAAGCTTGTGGCAATTCACCATCTCTTGTCCACGATCTTTGATGTTTGCGACAATTGAAAGCGTTGCATTTTCCATCACCGGTTATGACACGTTTCGAAAATGTCTCGATTTCATGGTGTTTAGCAATATTTAACCATTCTCCGTAATACTTTAGGCCGGATATTTCTGATTACAGTTTCAACAAAATTAAGCAAGAGATTTGAACTTTATTGCTAAAGAGGCTACAGAATCAGACCGTATGGTCGCAGTTTTATTCTAGATTCGATGCTTGTAAGAGCTCGTAAATTCAACACACTACACATTTCCCAAATTAAATGTTTCAAAGTATAGTGACGAACTCTTCTGAACAAGAACGGAAAGCGGAGGCTGGCGTATGAGCTTCATCTTAGACGCGAACATATATACAGACGGCTCATAGATAAAATGCGGCGAATTTTGAGCATCTTCGAAGGTTTCAAACTCCCGGACTACGAAAGCGTTTTTCAAGTGGAAATTCCTGTTTTACTAGAAGCTTGTCTCCAAATAAGATCACACCCGAAAACGGGGCCAAGCAGAATATAGCTATTTTTGTTGTTGCCTCAGGCTCAAAACTACTCAAGAAAAGTCGAACAGGGCTAACCTTATTAGCGGAGCAGTCTTAAGCTATCCTAATATGGGTCCTGGACCTCGGTAATGAAAAGGTTGAACTGGCCTAGGATCAGCATTTTATTCCGGGATGGAGGTGCATATTATGGTCGCTATAGTCAAGGCGAGGTTCGCATCATATTTCTTAAGGCTATGTGGACTAGACTGGGCTTACAACAAAGTAAGAGCGAACGATATTCTTAACAGAGCTCATAGAGTAAGGAGCACCGGCCGATAGGATATAATGAGGCCAGAGTAAAGGACCAACCATAATGGCCGTAAAGAAACTTAAGAGAACTCAAGCAATTAAGCGAGTACACAAAAATGATATAATGCGACCATAATAACTGCTTAGCTCAGTTTTGTTAAATTCGTTCAGTTTTGCCTACTTACGCGGGGGCTACATGAATCGCTTTCTACGTATCCAAATGTCAGTTGGCAGCTGAATTCTCCTTAATTTTCTACTAGTAATTATGGACATTTTGAAATTGGACGATGCTTCTGGTTACCTTTCGTTTGTTTTTGCGTTGTTCGCCCTTTAGAAGCAAACCACCCCCGGACATCGCACGGCAGGTAACTCAATCAATAATCAAACAATTTCCGAAAGAACGTTGTAAGTGACTGTCGTTTGACTTTAATTTTTACTACTCTTTGCACTTTGTAAACCTCACCTGAGTTCTTTTCCGAAAATTGCACGCCTATCCTAGAAACTCAGGCTTGCAGAGAGCAATAATAATAATAATGGCGGCGCTACAGTCCGAGGTGGACCTGGGCCTAGCTTCTCAGCAACCACTCGTGTTGTGCGTGCTATTGTTCTCTCACGAGTGGAGGGGACCTACAGTTTGATGCCGACTCCGAACGGCGAGATTGAGAAGCTTTTTTCTGTACAGTTATACTCTTTGAGCATTGTCAGTGACTCGAAAGAGGTGGAGCCGTGAAAAAAATGTTTGATGTTTTTTTCGAGATTCGAACCGACGACCTCGACCCACTACGCCACGGCACCCAAAGAGAGCAAGCCTTTTAAAATGTTAAACTTTCTTCAATGTCGATTATCCTTGCTGGGCCTTTAACTGACTTGCATATTCTTAAAGCGATGCCAAGCCAGCCTTCAAGCCTCTGCCTTTGTCTGACAATTATACTGCATGGAATCTGCCGCAGAGTCTTTTGAGCACGTCGACGTTTAAGTTTCGTTTACGGCGCTGGCAAAATTCAGCTTTCATTCCACGGCGCATTCCTTTTCATAAGCCACAAGAGTCTTAAGGTTTATCTAGATTAATAATTGTGACGCTTCACTCTGAGGTGGAGGCAATAACCTAAAGCAAGCTAAAGCAACAACTCGAATTTTGCGTGCTATTGTTCACTCACTAGGAGGCACTACTATTTCATGCCGACTCAGAACAGCATGATCGCTTGATCTTTCGTCCTTTTCCATAGCCCCTTACGGACCGCGACATCAAGATGAAAATGGTAAGTTAACGTCCATGTCTGTTAAGTTCATGGCTGAAATACGTCCTGATTCTGATAATCTACCGCCGGGATGCGGAGGCAAAATTTCAGAACTCTCTTAACCTAACCTGAAAGCACTCAGTGCACTAGTCAAAGTAGATCGTAAGCAAAGAATGCACAACCAACATCGCGTCCCGTGCTTTCTGTCAATTCACAATAGATAATAAGAGTAGTCGGCAACTGTCGCCACAATCATCTTCTAGAAACCCAAACAACTCCTCTCAAAAGAAGGTCTTCTCAAGAGTCCACTTTTTCTCCGAGCAGAAACAAAAAACGAAGGCAAACTCCCCTCTCTAAATTCACTTTCCATCTCAAGGCCCTAAGGCAGCATCAGGCAAGACTACCTACCACCAACGAGATCATACCCTCTTAACCGGCTAATAACCCCTCATAATCCGAAAACAGTCAGCATCAACAATGACACCACATTACTGTCGTCATCGTCTTCTCTCGCGTTGCGGTTTCGTTTTCGTTTCACAACGCGACGCGCAACTTCACCAAGGATTCCGATTGCCGTGACTTTCCACACACGCGGGTACCACGGCGAGATTTACGAGATGTCATTCCGCGCAACTGTTTCTTTTGAGTGGATTGGCGGTTTTCTTCTCCCGTGAACGCCTGTCCGACAGAAGTTAAACTCCTCCCTGGCATTCTCTTCAGACATCGTTTTTGTTGTCGCCTATGATTGTGTGTCTGTCCCGCCCGAACCCGTCCCGTGGTGGCAGTGTTTATTGCAACCGTCATCGTGTAATGACGACTGTGATTGTGCTGATCATTAATAACTACTTTGCATGGATCATTTGAGATGACAGTGACAGTAGGCTTTCGTTGGAGAGTTTACTGACACCTCGTCGCAGCGCCATGAAAGTGCTGTTCGTACACTTGGCGCAGCTTGTTGCAGTAGAATCACTTGACAAGAATGAAAGTGTCAAGTGAGTTATGTAAGTCGGTCCGGTTAAGTAAGCAGTTGGAGTGAAACTAAGCGTGTAGTACTTAAGGGCTATTTGAACGATATACATCAGTCATCAGCCGATAAGGACAGCCGTTGCTTTGAAGTGGTCTTTTGTTGATAGGCCACGACGCGAACGTGTTGGCACTTGAAGACGTCAGAAGTGAAGAGCGATCAAATTTGTCGTCGTTGGCCTCTGAAATTGTCTAAAGTGTCGAATTTCGATAACTATCTGCGTCACTTTTTGTGTTTGACTTTCAGAACTCACGTCTGATGGAATGAATTTGGTTTGAAGGTGGTCTCAAGTCAATTAGCTGCTGACAGCTGTGTGTCATGGGGGCGTTCGCAGACTGTGATGTGTGCTTATGGTGACCGATAGTGAAGGTCGTTGTTGACATTTGATAGGAGGTTTTGACAACTTTGTGGAATCTGATGTCAGTTGAGGTAGAGACGTGGATAGTGAATTAAAGTCGGTTTAAGCGAAAAGCTCTGCATGTCATGTTGGGTAGTGCTTTCTTGGTGCTTGGTAGTGCATGTCATGTTGAGGAGGAAATGTGGGAGATGGTTTAAGCGACTGTATGGGTATATGGTATATTACACATGCCTCTGAGAATTTAAATCCAGCCCCAAAATCTATCATAACTATCATTGCTATCAGTCAACTTAGAGAAGACAGAACTGATGCTGTTCAAGAGAGAAAGGAGAATTCCGGAGTTTACAAGCCCGCATATTAACGGGGTGGAACTCAAACTCTCAAGGACGGCTAAGTATCTGGGTATCGCACTTGATTCCAAACTAAACTGGAAAGAGAATATCGAGGAGCGGATCAAAAGGGCGTGTGTAGCTACACAGCGAGCGTGTAAGCGATCCTTCGGAAAGACCTGGGGTCTTAGACCACGTGTGGTATACTGGCTATACACAGCGGTAGTAAGTCCCATCTTAACTTACGAATCAACAGTCTGGTGGCAAGCACTGGAAAAGAAATACATTCCTTTTAGCTTGACGAAGGTCCAAAGATCGGCCTGCTTAGGAATCACGGGTGCCCTAAGGACAAAGCCCGCAGCAGTGCTCGAGGTCCTACTCTATCTCACCCCTTTTGACATCTTCTGTAGTAGCAGAGCGGCTATTACCGCAATGAGATTCAGGGAAGTCAAGATGTGGATAGACAAGCCATATGGGCACGCGTCCATCCTCTCAAAATGGATAGGATCACACAGATACAAAACGTCGGATTATCTGCCACCAACCCTGACTATCAGCAAATGGTGACGAAGAGATCTTCCTATATACTGATGGCTCTAAAACAGGTGCAGGAACGGGGACAGGAGTCTTCTGCGATCTCTTTGAGAAATCCCTAAACCTAAGCGACGAATGTAGCGTTTTCCAAGCAAAAGTGGTAGCAATAAATGAGGCGGCACTTACACTTAAAGAGCTTAGTTTGACGGAAAAAACGATAACCATATACTCCGACAGCCAAGCGGCTATAACAGCCATAACGTCGGATATTGTAAAGTCGAAACTGGTCAAGCTATCCAGAAAGAACGTTAACGAAATCTCCAATGTAAACACGGTGACTTTCTGCTGGGTACCGGGACAAACAGGAGTTCAAGGAAACGAGAGAGCGGATGTGTTGGCAAAAGAGGGCTCAGAGTTAGATAAATCTCTAGCACTTCCTTATGTCAATATGCCGCTAAGCTTCTTAAAGAAGAAATAGGAAGGAAGGAAATAGGACGAAGCCTTAGAAAGAGCAAATACGCGATGGCTGAATCTGGACATTGGGTCAACGACGAGAGCCCTGTGGCCGATGTTGAACAGGAGGAAATCATTATCAATGATTAGCCTAAGTCGCAAGGAAATACGGATGGTGGTAGGAGTTCTCACCGGGCATTGTCTGATAAGCACCCATGCCAGTATGTTATGTATTCCCCATAGCGACTACTGTAGAAGTTGCAGGGACGAGGAGGAAATAGAGTCCGTCCGCCACCTGCTATCCGATTGTCCAGCCCTACTGGGAAGGGGACTACTAATACTAGGCCGTAACTTCTTCGACGAGCTGGAGGATCTGGAAAAAATAGAGCTGAAGCACCTCCTGAGATATATACAACAATCTGGGTGGTTCCAATAAGCAGCAAAAGTGTATTTCTCACGGGGTACACCCCCACACACATAGGGCACAATGGATCTAACTGTTGGTCTCAGTGAGCCGCGACCCGATCTCAAAGGCACCCTATCACCTACCTATCTACCATCATTGCTATCTGGTCACCCTTTAGTTAAGGCCCAAGTCCACTTTGGACTGTAGCTAGGCAATTGAATATCTGCGAAAAAGAATTACAATCGTCAAGCAATCACTTCCTGGAATATACTTTTGCATGCCCTCAAGGCCATGCCCTTGACGAGATAAATTTGTAGTACTTTTCCTAATTTCAACAGACATTACACCTTTTTTCCAAGAAATTGCAAGTTTTTCAAGTGAAGTTAATCGCATTTGCAATCGCCTGTGATAACGTTGCCCCTGGTGATAGTCGAATCTCAAGTACTTTCGAAAACAATCCAGATAACGCCCACACAGTCAACAAGCAATAAACCTCGACCAGGCGCCTTATCTCGTGTCCAGATAGCCGATATGCAAATTATGATGCATAGGCGCTTGCGGCCTAATTAGTTCCCTCTAAACTCACGTGCTATCTCGAACTTTGGCAGCAAAATGTTATTTCTGTCAACCTGTGGACATTCTTCGATTCATAAGAAGGAACCTCTAGCCGGAGCCGTTTCTGTTTATTTTTGGACGAGCAAAGCAATCAATTAACTGCTGACTCACAAATTATGATCAAATCAGTCGGATTAGGCCCAAACCGCTTGATTGGCTTTTGAAACTGAAACCGTTCACGTCGTGCGGAGAGCGGCGCCAAAATACCGAAACCGAACGATGTTGATCGGCGAAGCATGAGAAGCGAATTCGTATGGAAATACCAGAAATGTTGATAAGGCGGATCCTTATCTTGTCAGGTGGTGTAATTGACATGACGAGGGTCGCAGCTGGTGAGTGATGTGAAGAGTGGTGCAGTTTTCGGCTTACCAGTTCGCCAGTTTTAACATGTGCTTGCATAAATGAATGACACTTAAGCTTATGACAAGCAAAGTGGAATTCTTTGAAAAAATGTGATTGTTTTTGGTCTGAATTTGAGACATTTGCACGAGGAGTTGCTTAATTAGAAGAACATTTGAACTGACTGAAAGAAAAGGATTTGCCTTATCAGCATTTCTGGTTCATACCAGACAATCTTAACCAGAATGAAGGCCTGCTTCCAAAATCGTGACAGCTTTGAAATGAGACATATAATCCGAGGTGGACTTGAGCCTAGCTTCTACAGCAACCACTCGTGTTGTGCGTGCTATTGTTGTCTCACGAGTGGGGGGGGGACCTGCAATTTAATGCCGACTCCGAACGGCGAGATTGAGAACCTTTTTTCTGACAGATATACTCTTTGACCTTTTTCAATGAATCGAATGGAGCTGAGAAATTTGAAAATTATTTTGCTGCTGAGAATAGCAACTAGACCGAAAGTCTACTGCGTAGGGGTCGACGATCGTACCTACAACGGCACGGCGCCCACAAGGCAAATTACAACTGATAAAAGGTCTTCGATTGAGTGGGATTTTGGAATATTGATTGTTTACGTACTCGTATGTAAGTTTTTCGGAAATTCGGAAATTTTACAAAGAACTCTTATCTCTAAGAGGAATATAAAAGATAACAAAGATATAGCAGCAGAATTCGCAGAATGAATGACAAATTGCGTTTAAATTGTGTTTAAATAAGTGCCATTCGGATATTATAGTTAATCCGGAAGAAAGTAAATATAATTCGGAAAAGAAAGAAATAAAATGCCATCTGAAAAATGGTACAAGGCTTTAAGGCACTTTGTTAATGGGTGTTGTGATAGAGATTATAGGGCACTCAGTAATCTATCTCTTTTGCATATTTTCGAACAAAAATTCCGGACAATGAGTCTGGTCAATAATTTCGGACAATAATTTTGGAAAATAAAAATCACAGTATTCGACAACTTAACCGCTTTATAGTAAGTACATAAGAAAGGGAAGGAGATATTCCGATCCACATTTTACCACAAGGGCCTACGTTGTCCTGTGTGGCACTGTATTCTGTAGACAGCGACTCTAATCTAACCTATCCTAAGGTGACAGATTAGGATATTTGCCAGGAAAGCGACGCGTGCTCTGATGATTTGTCGAAGCTTGGCGGGCAAATCCTGGGGATGCAGTCCAAGTATTCTAAGATGGATGTACATCTCTATTGTTCGACCTGCAATAACCTATGGTGCAATAATATGGACCAAGAGAACCTGTCTGATCAGCGCGAGGGAGACACTCAGCAACGTTCTAAGGTTGACATGCCTCTGTATTACAGGAGCCATGAGAACTTGGAGCTGACTCCTTTGCATCTGGTGGTAGCAGAGTGTGCAAACAAAACAATCATGAGAATGGCAAAAGAAGGGATAGGAAAAGACAGGTGCATTCCATCGAGACAATTCGACGCACTAGTCAAAAAGCTACCACTCCTGGCCATTCCGAAGAATGACGTGATTAGGAAATTCAACTTCCAAAAGAAATTTACCAGTAAGCTCAGCACCAAAAGGGACTGGAGCAATGAATTCAAGATCCACAGACTGAGAAGCAACACGGTAAAATGGTATATAGACGGATCAAGAACTGATGAAGGAACTGGAGCAGGAGTTTTTGGACCCAGGAAAAAATATTTCGAATCCATGGGCAAATGTACCAGCATCTATCATCTATGCCATAGACAGATGCGTTCAGAGCAATCTTGAAAGGAATTATACCAACTGCGACATAGTAATGTCGGACAGTCGAGCCGCTATTGTGGCATTAGACTCCTATATCATCAAATCCAAGCTTGTATGGGAATGTCTGCAGAAGCTTAAAGATTTGAGTAGGAGAAACCGAGTAAAAATCTGCTGGATACCTGGCCATACGGGGATGGAAGGTAATGAAATGACCGACTCCCTGGAAAGGAAAGGAGCATCAGAATCCTTCATAGGCCCTGAACCATTCTGCGCTGTTGAAGACCATATCATCAGAGAAGAACTCAGGGAAATAGAAAGAAGGAATCGGATAGAAACCTGGAATAACGCTCGTGGAATGAAGCAGGCCAAGAAACTCCTAGGGCAATACGACCGGAAGAGATTCGAGGCATGCATCAAAATGAGCAAGAACAATGTAGGAGTAGTAGGAGTATTGGCTAAGTAAAGCACTTCAATCTTTTGAGCAGTGAGTTATCCGCAATTCAAGTTTTTGAAACTCTCAACACACATTATCCGCCCTAATTAACTCAATGAAGTCTTCAAAAATGTATCAAATTTAATTGCAAATGTCTGCCGAGAATGAAATTCCTCTTCGTGAACAATTTTTCCAAGTTCATCCATTCCGTCTCTGAATGCGTTCAGAACCAGCTATCTTCCTCCGTCTTCAAAAACCAGATCTCCTCCGTCAGGGTTTCACTCTAATTTTACATAATCCCGGTTGTCAAGCAGGACTGTCTAGTGGAAATCATTTTTTTTTCTGTCAAAACGAGCCTCACTCTCGTCAAACAGCAAACATCATATTTCTCTCAATTATCTCGATCCTCCCAGTCATCCATCGAACTAAGTGCCGTGCTACCACTTCGAAGCCATTGAAACCGCCCAGCGGATTGACTTCCTTCACAGCTTCACTTGAAGCACACGGCTATCACCTTGCGCACCACCGAAGGTTTCCACTCCTCTTTCCACTCCGGTTTTTGTTTTTCTTGCACTTCGAGTTGAATGACTGTGTGTATCTGTGTGTGTCGCTCCATCCACCATCCAGCAGCATAAGTGCAGCAATTTTTCTTTCATTTTGTTTTCTGGTTGTAATTGCTCCCATTAACGTGTACGAAACCGCGAAAAATACACGTATTTCATGGATTCGTGATTCTGCGAGTGTTTGCCTGACATTTGTGTGTATCTTGACGGTACGAATTCCAACGAAAGGAAAATCACGATGCCACTAGATGCTGGGTCTGAGGAAGTGACAGAAAAAAGGCACGACGTTGGCCGCACAAAAACCCCGAAGAGGCAGACAGAGAGAGAGAGAGAGGGATATGAAGATGGAGCAGCCTAAGGAACGTCGGCGGTGAACGAAAGTGTTTACTCGGCGGGTCGTCTTGAAGTTCTCGTGCCTATGTGGGTTGATCAAGATGACGATCTTAGACAGCGGAGGAGAAATGTACTGGGCGACGAGAACCCATCGGGGTTACACCATAAATGTTCGCGAAGATCGTGTAACCTTAGAACACACGGCCGATGACTGTGGCAGCGAAAGCGCAAACTGGTCTACGGCCACGTGATCGACGATCATGATCGAGTTAACCGACTTTTGCTGGGTGGGTTGAAGTGGAATGCTGCTCTGTCAATCAAGTGATCTCTTCAGCGATTAACCGGCACCGGCATCAGACTCCTGTGTGATTTCGCTCATGTCGAGGCGCTGCTTCGAGACATCGTGTCGCATAAATCCCAGTCTCGTTTTGTCGGTGGCGTGGGGCATTTGTCATAAATCAATATTTTTGAAAGTAAATGTCTTGGCTGGGCATGAGTATTGGATGAGCTTTTGCTTGACAAAATGTGAACACTTTCCCCAGCAGGTACTTGAACAAGAAATGATCATGGTTTGGTGAACTTTAACGTGATCTGCTGAAATGGTGATTGTTTTGCTTATGTCAGAGGATTTTTGTAGACACCATCTAGTCTCAGGTTCATGGAGATTTGTTTTGAGACACTTTGTCCAAATATTGAACAAATAGACGTGGTGAGGCTGTGAAATTTAAAATTTATTTTTTCTGTGCTGGGAATTGCACCTAGACTGAAAGTCTTGTGTGAAGGGGTCGACGCATATACCCATTTCGCCACAGCGACCAGACAAGTAGAGGATAAGACGCAGGAATAATAATAATAATAATGGCAGCCCTACAGTCCTAGGTGGACCTAGGCCTAGCTTCTCAGCAACCACTCGTGTTGTGCGTGCTATTGTTCTCTCACGAGTGGAGGGGACCTAAAGTTTATTGCCGAGTCCGAACGGCGAGATTGAGATGCTTTTTCTAGACAGTTATACTCTTTGAGCAATGTCAGTGACTCGAAAGAGGTGGAGCCACGAACAATTTTTTTTTTTGAAAAATTGTTTGTCTGAACTTGGATTCAAACCTAGACTGTGCCTAATGCGCATAGTCGACGCACGAACCCACACGGCCACGGCGCCCACAAAAGACGCAGAAATATTCAGTAGAAAAGATCCCTGCTTCTAGCTCTATATCCATCTTTGTCTCCAGTTTCACACAACAATTTGGTTGAGGTCCCTCTCCATTTGAGTTCGCAAACGTAGATGTGGACGTCCTTGTTGCTTTATCCCGCAGTCCCTAAGGTACCTAAAAGTCTCCTAAAGTCCTTAAAACTCTCCTAAAGTCCTTAAAAGTCCTCTTAAGTCCCTGAAAGCCCCCCTAAGTCTTCATAAACTCCAAAGTGTTAACAAGCTGTCGTACTCTCCCGATGGGATGACGTTACAGTTTAACGTAAGCCTCTGTTGGGCGCCAGTCCATTGAGATGTTGCAAGCGTGATATCAACGTGATGTTTCTATCAATTAAATGTGTTTACGTGGGGGTGTATTTATTTGATTCGAGAAGTCGCAACTCAAAAGGCAGACTACAGATGGGCGACTGTCACCATGTGTCATACCTTCAAAAGGATCTAGCATCGACTGGATGGCGTAGCTGGTTAAGTGCCTGCCCCAAGTTCGAGGGGTCCTAGGTTCGAATCCCAGTGAAATCGAATCTGGTCCAGTCACCATTTGCCGTTGGGATCAAATTAACGGCACTGGAGTAGGTTGCTACCTGGCAGTACAATGGACCAGTTTTGAATCTGAGTGCAACAGTGTAGGGTTTCAAAAATCCTCCGAAACAAAAAAAACAAGGCCCACTGTCAGAAGATCAAGTAGTACAAGACTATGATCATCCCAATTTTGATCTACGGCATGGAAGAGTCGTAGAAGAGGCTTCTAACCCTTTTGAGGAAAAGTTTAGCATGCGAACGCTGCTTCAGGTTGCATTGATTGTGATTAGAGAAGGAGATTCAACTGTGATATGTGCTTGGTCATGCGTCTATTGTGCTAATGTGCTTAGGCAGGGTCCCAAGAATCTTTGACTCCTTACTTGTCGGAGAATGCAACATGAAAAATCCATGACTGAGGGGGCACCACACCTCGGAGATCCGCCTCAACCAGTTTGCCGTGTGAAATTTAAGACAGATAGCAAAGGATCGTGATACCTGGAGAGGCTTGTTGGTTAAGACCCAGGTCCACCCTGAACTAGGTTAGGTTGAAGTGGCTGACTGTAGATAGCAGTCACACTTAGGCCAATTTAGGCCCATTGTGATACCACGCGGATCTGTTGTCACCTATCCAAAAAACCATTTGGTGCTTTAAACGAAGCTCTTTAGTTTATTAATGCCGACGTTGTGCAATTCGCTCAAGTCGTTGAAGAAGTACAGTTAATCAAAAAAGTAAGTATACACTACCTCCTGAACTATATTTTTCTAAAGAAAACTAAATATTTCCAAAAAAAATCAACAACCATTTTTTTTTCTGTTTTCACAAACGTAATACTATTTTTCAAAAAGAACAAACATAACAAAATAACAAAACATAAACAATAGAATTCAACTTAAAGTAATATGAATGGAAATTTACATCAAAAAAGTAAGTATACAAACAAAAAATAATACTTTCTGAAATTTTTCTCTGCTCTCAAGTCTTCTTATCAATATTTCGTTGGGTAGCCTTTGGCTTTTATAATTGCTTGCATTCGATTTGGCATCGAGTTAACCAATTTTGATGTTACTTTTTAGCTTATTTTAGCCAACTCTTTCTGAAGCACTCCTTTCAAGTCTTATTTTGTCTTGACACCGTGTTTTTGAACTTCCCGTGTCAAATTTTCCCATAAATGTTCTATTGCATTCATGACGGGCGATTGGGTGGTGTTCTCAGCTGGCTACGAACATTATATAATAACTATTCCTTAACAATATGAGAAGTGTGTTTTGTTTAATTATCTTGTTAAAAGATAAATGACACTTCTAGACCCAACTTTCTGACGCTTTCAAGTAAATTAGTTTTCAATATGTCCAAATAGGCATATTTGTCCATTGTACCATCAATGAAAACTTAATTATCGACGCCATTTGCCGCCATACACCCCCATACCATTACGGAGCCACCACCGTGTTTTACAGTTCCGTCAAAAACGATTAAATTTTGCAAAAGCTCATGTAAATTGTGATCCAGCTTTCTGGAATAAGGTCGTATTCTCAAATGAAAGCAAATTTAACATTCATGGATCCGATGGACGTGCTAAAGTTTGGCGTAAAATAAACGCGGAGATAGATCCCACAAACATGGCCGGAACTGTAAAGCAAGGTGGTGCCTCCGTAATGGTATGGGGGTGTATGGCGGCAAATGGCGTCGATAATTTAGTTTTCATTGATGGTACAATGGACAAATATGCCTATTTGGACATATTGAAAACTAATTTACTTGAAAGCGTCAGAAAGTTGGGTCCAAGGTGTTTCATCCTGCGAGAAGAGAGAGCGCTACAAGTGCAGAGGAGATGCGTTATGCTTTCCTCTTCTTCTTCGTCTCTGCAGCTTCTGCAGAAATCATTGTGAGGGAGTCTCATTCTTGAGGCGTGAGTGCCAATGGCACAGTGTCCTGAGATAACTCCAATGAGAGTCCTTAGGGATGACCTGTTCACGCCAAATTTGCTTTGTGATGAGGCACGTAGTGCCATCTGACCATCTTGAATTGGTGTAAAGTTGGTAAAAGAAGTTTAACTGTAGCGAATGGCGTGGGCGGAGGATCTCCACTAGGAAGATTTGCGGAGATCGTAACGCTCCTTGCGAGATCATCGGCTTCACAATTCCCGGAATGTCACTAAAAAAAATTTCGAAGGCTGTACTTCATAAGTTGTCTAAATTGACAACCAATTTCGTCTCAGATTCGATTTAAATAGAAGATCACATTGCTGCAACCAGTGTTTAAAATGAAGAGTAGTTGAAGGGTGTGTCAAAAGTTTTGCGAATTTACAGCATGGAATGTACTCCTACGTGACTCTATGCAACCCCCTCTCAAACTCTTTAATCACCACTTAAAGTCTGACTTACAATTCAAACCAATTGCCCAATCGTCCACTGCCGTGCATTAAAAAAGCGAGTCTCTGTCAATTAGCTGACCAGCGTCATTAGCCCATTATGTACGCAAATGCATTTGAGCCACCCACTCACGTATGCAAATCACAAAGGAAATCGAAATAACAACACAAGTTGCACAAAGCCCCGAAGTTGGGCTGACAAAGTGATCCAATTTGAACAAGTGCTCCAGATAATGACTTCACTGTGAGAGGGGATGCCCTCCAACGGCAAAGAAAACAACTTTATCTATTCATGGCGTATCTTTGGCAAGCCCCCACCACCGCCACTCGGGTAAGATACTTTACCGCATCGAGAAGTGATACCATTGTTCCCATTGATGTCCCGCATTAGCATATCCTCTGCTGAATGCATTTGAATATTTCCACGAAACTAAGTAAACATTTGTCAATTTCGACTGACAGATGTGGGAAGCGATGTTTGGACAATGATAGGGGAGTTTCGGAATCCGAGAGACTTCGGAAGTATTTGCTTTTCTTTTTTTTTCCAGTCAAATCGAGGGAATTTCCTTGAATTCTTTTCATTGAATTCATGATGTTGAGCTTGATTTTCTCGATTTCGGCTTAAGATTTATTGGCCGGGACGGCTTGTTTGCTTTAAACTTCTTATCGGCTTAAATCTCTTTCCACATATTTTTCGTAAAGGAGGGTTTCAGTTTCCGACTGTTATTAGTGAAATCATGAATAACTGTCTATTTGGGGGGAGCAGCTGAATTAAATGCTATGGCCTGAGTGGACACAGAAATGATACCCCAATCTGGCAAGTCGAAAATGCCAAATTTCTAACTTCATAGGTTTGACAATTTTCGTACCCGCTTCTCTAAACGCTATGCATAATATCTAAAACGCACAGGTCATTCATAACTCAACTGAAAGTCTTAACAGAAATCAGTGCTTGTCATGTGAAGGGCCTTCCATGCGCTTAGGAAATACTTTAGGGAAAGCTGTGTTTCAACCAATGATGGTGACAAAATCCTAAGGATTTCATTTTGAAAAGAACGACATAAATCAGTAGGACAGGCAGCTCCTGTCAGACTTCGGGAATTTATGGTGTACTTCGTTTTCTGCACAAGGACTTTCAAATCGGAGTTATTTCTACAAGTAGTGCCGTCAGTTTTCGTGGCTTGTTGCTGCTTCGTAACTTCAATTTTTAGTGTGGCCGGGCAGTTACCCCGACGGCACAACCCCCAACCTGGAGGACCAGTTCCTTTTTTGTAACCCCTAGGACAAGAGGTCGCAGTTATAAGTTTAGCAGGTTGAGTTCGGGTGAACTACAACCAGTACCCGGTGGCTACCACTTGGAGGTAAAATAAGCACAATTGATGTAAAGGAAAAGTTACAACACTGGGCATCGCTAGGTTGACGTCAATCAGTGCTTACCCGATTCCTTCAACATCCAAAACCCAAGTCTTCGAATCCACCCCCGAGGAACGGTGCAGTACAGGAAGACCGCGACTTAGGTGGCGCACGCAAGTTGCGTGCAAGCGTGCGCAACTGGAGGCAGCTAACTAAAGATCGAGCTGGCTAGAGACGGTTGTTGGTTGAGGCCCAGGTCCACCCCGGACTGTAGCGCCACCCTAAGTAAGTAACTCGACCCTCGACCCTCAACCCTTATGGTTATTTGTTCGACGAGCTGAAGAATCTGCATAAAATAGAGTTGAGGGGCTTCCTGAGATATATACAACTATCTGGAAGGTTCTAATCAGCAGTGGTAATGTAGGTCTCACGGCAAATATCTCATAGCCAGGGCACAATGGGCCCAAACTGTTGGTCTAAGTGAGCCGCGAAACTAGTCGCAAGAGCATCCTTCTACCTACCTACCTACCTCCTGGTGTTGTGTAAGCTCCTGCAAACACCAAGCAACGAATACAATGGATTACAGCTGTGAAAGAAGATGTCGATGCATAGTATTGGCGATCCAACTGATACCGCCATCTTTTATATTTATCACCCGTTTGACTTGAATAGACATACTCGTATTTTTGAAACATCAATTTGGTGCAATTACTTGACCATGAATTGCTTCACACCGAAACAACGCGCCGAAATAGTGGTGGTGTACATTGAAAATAGTCGTGTAGATGTGTCAATTCAACGCATATGCACGTCGAAAATATCATGGCCGACAAGTACCGTCTGACAAATTGACAACCTCGTTTGGTGTCAAATGGTGTGAAAGATTTGTTGATCACGGGACAGTGGAAGATCGTCGACATGCCATTCTTCAACGGCCTAGACGTTCCAATGAACTGGTTGAAGCGATAAGAAAGAGTTTTGCAGAGAATCCACATGCATCGTATCGTTACCGCGCTCAGCATTCTGGTGTGCATTCGTTTCTCTATAAAGTACAATTGCCTCAAAGAATATTGGCGATTTATCGTCCTCGTCGCTCGAATGGTTAACACCGAAACTGATTTTTTGAGGCAAATTTCCATGACCGACGCACGAGGCCCATTTTATACACTCTGGCGCCGTTAACAAGCAAAATTGCTGCATTTGGAGAACGCAGAATCCCCACGAGGTCCATTAAAGCCCATTGCATGATCAAATTGTGCCTGTTTGGGCCTTTTATGTCAAAACCATCATTGGGTAAGTAATTTTTGTTTAGAGAAGGCGAATGTTAATCTTCCGATCCTTGGAGTAGGCATCTATTGCAACTCCCTTATGTGTCTTAGATCCATCCGTGAAAGATCGCAGAGGGCCGTCCAGCAAGTCAGACTTCCAGTAAGGTCAAGAGGGGATGTTGGTTGAGAAGTTTTTCTCGAATGGAGATTGAGGAAGTAGAAGGTTGGCGTCTTGGGGAAGGAACTCGAATTTGCTGAGAATGGTACTGTGTCTTGTGTGATATTTATATCACAAATATGGTGTTCTAAGTCTAACCCCTGTGCTTGTTGCAAGTAATAAATCCAGTGGAAAAAGGTAGAGAATTATGATCCGTGCAACGGATGGTGTTGTCTTTAACGCTCCACTGATTCAAATGCATGCGGAGTTTTGTACAAGGTTGAGAGGGTTACAGTTGACAGCTTTGTCAAGGGCTGTCCACGATAGTGCGAATCTGTTCATTACTACTTGTTTGATTATTGCTGTGAATACCGAGTATTTTGTATGTGGCTTTTTTTTTGCCGCAACAGTATTAGTACTTTAGGTACGTTCAAATAAACTGTTATTGACTACTCTTTACGAATGTCAAGCACCAACTGATAAGTACTACCCGACACGAAATCGCGGCCAAATAAAATTTACACGGAAAATAAAAAGCATCCCATTTAAAAGCAGTATCGACTTAGGTCCCTGGATTTATATTAGACAGGAAGCTTAGTTTAAAACCAAACCTTACAGAAAGAACAGAAAAAGCTACACTGGCACTGTACGCTTGTAAGAAAGCCCTAGGAAAAAAAAGGGGCATAAAACCAAAAATAATGAGCTGCCTATACACCGCCGTCATAAGACCCATACTCCTCTATGGAGTGTTAGTATGGTGGCCGGCGCTAAACAAGGCAAGTTATACAAAAACGATCAACAGCGTCCAAAGGATGGTGTGTATATCAATCACAGGCGCAATGCGTACCACTCCGACCGCAGCGCTAGAGACGATACTACACCTCGTCTCTTTGGACATCTGTGGCAAGGAATTTGCAGCTACATCGGAGTTAAGACTAAAGGAACTCTCAGAATGGAGAAAACAAAATATAGGTCACGCCAGTATTCTAAACACATAACTTTCTAGAAGAATCTACAGACTATCTAATCCCGATCTTAGACTTCAACATCGAATATAGAACTATTATCCAAAAAAGGCAGCAATGGGAAACGAACATGGTTCTAAGCAGTAACAACGCCAAGGAAATCTACACCGACGGATCTAAGACTGGTAGTGGAGTGGGCGAGGGTATTTAATCGGAACATCTCCAATCAATTTCCAGTCGGAAATTACAGCTAATTGTGAAGCCACTGAATGGCTGTTGATGAGAACGATATCGAGTGAGAGCATCGTCATTTACACCGATAGGCAAGAAGTAATCAAAGCACTCGAATCGCCAATTATAAGATCTAGATTGGTAAGAGTCTGCCGTATGTCTCCCAATGAGATATCGAGACAATGCAGCCTTATGGTGTGCTGGGTACCTGGACATAGAGATATTCTAGGAAACTGTGAAACAGACGAACTAGCCAGGAAGGGCACAATAATTACTAACCACACCATTATCAATGTTTCTGTGTCGATAGAAACCTTGAAAACCAAGATCTCAGAGCTAGCAATCAGCAGGGCTTGTGGGAGTTGGATGCATCTTAACACCTGCCTTCATGCGAGACAAACATGGCCAAAGATTGATCTTCGGAAAACCACAGCCATCCTCAGCCTTAACAGGAATAAATTGGGTAACCTAGTAGGAGTCCTCACGGGACATTGCGCTATGGGAAGACACGCCGCGAGACTATGTCTGCCTTACAACGACTTCTGCAGCATGGATGAAGAAGAGGACGAAACACCCTCGCATTTTCTCTGCAACTGTTCTGCAATCGTCTCCACAAGGAAAGAAACCCTAAAAGTTTTCTACTTAAATTAACAAGCGGACATAGCTGAAATAGGTGTTAAGAGAATCTGGATGTACATCCAGAAATCAGGATGGTTTCAAGAGTAGCGGTTGGAAGCCGACTCAGTGGCATCACAATGGACCTTTTGGGTCTAAGTGAATCCTTCACCTGTGAGGGAAGCCACTTTCCCTACTTACCTAGGTCCCTAGACGCAACGCCATTTAAACTAATCAACCAACGGTAAGAATGTCAATAGAAGGAATCGACGATTTTTGTACTCTGCCTTCCTGATGTCTGCTTGTGAATGTTATTAATGTTATTAAAATGCCCTTGAAAGTGATTACATCAAATAGTTGCTCAGAAATATAGAAATGAAAAATGTAAATCACTGAAACTCAAACTTTTGCTTCAACGCATCATAGATAGCTGTATAAAATCGACTCTATTTTCCACTTCCTATCCAATGTCAGGTGTCCTTGACTTCCTCGACCTTGCAGCCATCACAGTCGTATGTTTTCAAATTTATTGACGTTTCGTGCGCTCCTGATGTTGATTGACAATACACGCAAATATCCCCGAGACAGCCTGCTGAGCCCTTTCAAGGTGCTTGCTTCCCACTAAACTCGAGCAGAGGTTGAGGCCTAAGCCTCCAATAACTGACGGGGACCAAAGAACGAAGTCATTTTCTCCACATGGTCACAGCAGCGCACACAATAGAACATCGGCATGAGGCGGATATTGAAGTCTTTTTGAATAAAAGATACACTCGTTTACATGTCGCCGGATATTTGATCGCCACAACGGCATCGGATGAGCGGGGTGGATGATGGGAGGCATGAGAAGGCTGGCTTTGTGTCAAAAGAATCCAGCATCTGTCAAGTTACAGCATCCACATGCTTCCACATTCTTCTGTGGCACCACTTTCTCACTGCGGGATGAGATGATGCACAGATGTAGGTCACTTAAAGATACGCTTAAATTCAGACAAAAAAATCCAGAGAAAAGGGGAAAAACACAATCCTTTCAGTGAAGAGTTTATGGCGAACACCGTTGAAGGCCATGTGAGTGCAGACATCAAATTCATGTGTTTTCATCCACTCTTCGGCGTGCGGGGGATAAGATGGGGAATTCTAATCAATATCCAACGCCATGCGCTGCGTTTTATTCGTCATCTGGGATGTCAATCATTCATTTGATGAGGGTTGACATCTGTACGCAGCGTCTCGTGCGTTACAATCAAAGGATTCAACCGCACAGAGACGGGTGGCAGGCCGTCTTGATTGAGTAATCACTTGTTGGAGTCCAGCAAAAACTAACGACAAAACTTTGTATCTTTGGAAGTCTTAATTAAATTCCTGCAATTTATGCGGCCATGAAATGAAACCTTTTTACAACGCGCACCGCGATAAATTTACCATAATGACGGACGAAACAGATGCGTAACGTGTGAGTATCTGCAACATCAGATATTAACGTTTATCACGGCACAAGTATCTGTAAGGGTATCTAAAGGGCTGCACACAGCAGTGTAATGGAGTTACATCCATTAAATGAAGTCATAAAACGCCGTTCACCGTGCAAATTCGTTCGACGGTGCGGCGCGGCGCACTAGTGCTTTGATGCCACACCGAAGCATTTAACAACCGTCTGCAATGAAAGCCGTGCTCAATTGAATTGCATTCGAATGGGGAATTGTATCGCTTCTGGATTCAATGAGCGATGAGTGCAAGTACTTATGGATGTTGTAAAATGTTGAAAGAAAGGGCTAAGTGCTTTGAGAGCTTGTACGCGTTAACAGATATCTGCGCTTCGGAGTGCAATGATGTGTTGTGTTGAGGGGAAAATCTTGAAATTTAATTGGATGGGCATGCACCATCGGACCAAATCACGTGAAAACGAGATGAGTTTTCATTAAAATGAGAGGGCAGCCCTTCGCTGGGGGGGTCTTCGCATCGATTTTGGAAAAGTTAACCAATGCTTGACGAACTGGAAAGGCTCGTAGAAAGCTATTTCAGTTCGCAGATGCTGCTTCATAGAAACCTTTGAAAGTGTCGAGAGTAACTCTGCAATTAACAAATGAAGCAATAGTTTTGGGCAGACCCAGATTTTGAGTCAAGGTAGAGAATGAAATATAGTTTTTAAAGCAATCCACATTGTCTGCCTTACTACAAGCTTTCCTGGACTGATTATGAGCCTGATTATGTGTAAGTGGATGTGTGGAGAGCACTTCCAACAGCTGCTTAGCGGGTCGGACCAGGAGAGAGTGATAGGGAAGAAGAAAGAAATCGCAACTCCAGTCGATGAAGTAGTCGTCCTACCGAGCTTTGAAGAAGTCGGCACAGCCATTAAAAAGCTGAAGAACAACAAAGCCGCAGGCCCAGATGGCTTACCATCAGAGCTCTTCAAGGCCGGTGGCAATGTTCTGGTAGGGGGCATGCACCAGATCATTTGTAGAATTTGGGAAGACGAAAGCATGCCCGACGACTGGAATATCAGCTCCATATGCCCCATCCACCAAAAAGGCGTTCCTACCACTTGCACCAACTATAGAGGTACTCGTATATCCCTGCTTAACGTCGCCTACAAGATCCTGTCCAGCGTACTGTGTGAACGTCTAAAGCCGTTTTGCACCGCACTAATCGGCATGTACCAGTGCGGCTTCCGGCCCGCCAAATCGACTATAGACCAGATCTTCACACACACCTGGAGAAGACCAGCGAGTTTCAAATCGATACGCACCATCTTTTTATCGATTTTAAAGCCGCATACGACAGCATTCGTCGCAAGGAACTATTCGAAGCTATGGCCGAATTCGGGATTCCGGGAAAACTGATCCGGTTGTGTCGGACCACGCTAAGACATACGCGGTGCACCGTGCAGTTCGGCTCGAGGACCTACAAGCCGTTTGAATCCTGCATCGATTTCGACAGGGAGATGCGCTGTCGTGTGATTTCTTCAATTTGGTACTGGAGAAGATATTGCAGCGGGTTGCTGTAAACACGGAAGGCACTATCTTCTACAAGTCAGACCAACTGTTGGGATACGCAGATGACATCGACATCGTTGCGCGTTTCCAACGCGCCGAAGTGGAAGTTTTCACGGCGATTGAAGAACAGGCGAATCGAGCTGGTCTTAAGATCAATGAGACGACTGGATGGCGCAGTTGGTTAAGTGCCTGCCCCAAGTTCGGGGGTCCCAGGTTCGAGTCCCAGTGAAATCGAATTTGGTCCAGTCACCATTTGCCGTTGGGATCAAATTAACGGCACTGGAGTAGTTTGCTACCTGGCAGTACAATGGACTAGATTTGAGTCTGAATGCTCCAGTTGTGTCCCAAAAATCCTCCGAAAAAAAAAAAGGTCAATGTCGAGCAAGAAACAATCCGCCGCACACCATCTAGGGCAAAACATTACAATCGAAAGCCACAGTTTTAAAGTAGTGAAGGAGTTTGTCTACCTCGGGGCAAACGTGAACTCCACGAACGACATCACAGTGGAGATCCGACGTAGAATCGCCCTTGGCAACCGATGCTACTTCGGTTTGTCAAAATAACTGGGCTCAAAACTCCTGACTCGAAGGACCAAAATCATGCTTTACAAAACTCTTATTCTGCCAGTCCTGCTATGAAGCCGAAAGCTGGACACTAAGCAGAACTGCGGAGCTGATTCTTGGTGCCTTCTAAAGAAAATTTCTACGTCGTCCCGTCTACGAGGAAGGCGAAAGGAGGAAAAGACACAACCGCGAACTCTATGAGCTGTACCAGGATGTGAATGTAGTCCGGAAGACAAATCTGTCGACTGCACTGTCTCGGTCACATCGAGCGTATGGACAACAACGCTCCAGCTAAGAGGTCCTCGCATCCGAGCCTCCTGGTTCGAGAAGGAGAGGAAGAGTCATCGCGGACACAAGACAGCTTGGTCTTGATGACTGGAAGCAGCGTGCCCAGGACCGTCAACGATGGAAGGCAGCAATAGCTCAGGCTCAGACCCTACATGAGTAGTAGGCCTGCTAAGTAAGTAAGTAAGTGTTAGCTGCCTAGTGTCTCCTTGATTTATCATTTGTTTTGAAGTGTATTTTCCTCACTAGCTGGAAGTGTAGGTTTACTTAGTGAGCGCCGTGGTGGAGTGAGTAAGTGCATCGACTACTACACCGAAGGTCCGTGGTTCAAATCCGGATCAACACAATAATTAAAATATTTACCTCACCAGCTCTCTTGAGTCATTGACAATGGTCAGAGGGTACAACTTTTAAACTTAAGCCTTCAAACTAAGCCCTTCTTAACCGTCAAAAAAGTGTAGGGGTCCTCTTGACAAGCGATAGAACAATAGCTAAGCCAACTACCAAATTTCGCTTAACGCCTTGTACAACAAATCTTGGTCAGTACAAGACTGAATTGAAAGGTGAACTGTGGAGCTTGGAGATGACTAGATGGACCGTTTCTAAGTTCATCGATTGAGTTGGAATGGGTTCATGGGTCTGCTGCCAGTTGGTATGAAACCAAATTCATATCACTGCTTTATTCGAATAAAGAGTAGGGCCTAAAACTAGGAGGTGCTGCCTAAGCAACAATTGCCGGGTGTAAACGGTATAAATTTTTTTTTTTCGAAAAACAGCATCTTCCCTTGAATTTAAACTCCAAGTCCAGATCTCCAAGAACAACCCAAATATTCCTCTTTCATATCAAACCTCTCCCAAGTCGCCTCAAATTTTCAAAAAGCGTCACTTTTACTTTCGAACGATTAAGGAACTAAAGTCATTCCCTACACAAAGCAACAAAATAAAAACTTCAATCAAAACTCCATCACTCAGTGCTTAAAGACGCCCGACGAACAATACACACGATTTGGCTCCGACTAATTACACCGCACTCCGGCTAGTTCCTACTTTCGGCGGCATGCAACTACAGCACGTCCCGCGCATGAAAGATGCCAATGACTGACTAATGTGCAATCGCCTCAACCCATTGTACAATTAACGCACAAAACGTTTTACGTTTTTACTTCCCTTCGCTTTTCCGCCTTTTCATCCCAAAAAATAACAAACGCAACAAAGAGTGTCAACATTGACCCGCAACAGCGACGTCTCAGTTGACATCTATTTCTGCTGCCAGTGAATGGCTGACAATAAGTGAAAATAATCCCGCGGAGACAAAAGTGATTTCTTTTGTCACTTTTATGTCAGAAATCCATTCGCAAGCGTCCCCAGCAGTAAGCCGAAGCCCCACAACAAAGGCCCCGGCCAGTGAATGCCTGCCCGAGTGATGTTCGACTTTGCCAAACAGTTTTGTTCCGTCAAATGATGAATTTTGTACGCACTTAAGAAGCTGTCAGTGTGGATTGTCTTCTGTCATTGTTCAACATGCCTGACATCTGTCAATGAACCCGCAATTTGGGTCACCGTCACATTGGCACACGGAGAACTGTCACTGGCACGAAGTGAAACACTCGTATCTGTCATCTGTCGAATTAATTTCAATTTGAATACGTGCCCTAGCCTTGATCCGGATCAGAGTTCTGAGCCCCAGATCGTGATCGGAAGACACCGAGATACGTCAGTTGAGTAATGACGCCGGATTGTGTCATCGTTTAGTCAAGATTGGGCGAGCAGCGAGCGATTATCTGCGGTGCTTCTTCTGCTCAGCGATCGTAACGAGTCACACTTGCGTGTGTGTCTTCTGCTCACCGAATTACCGGGAATTACCTCAGTCGATGGTTTTGTAACTCAAGACCTCAGGGTTGGCCCTGTGAATCGTGCTCCGGCCGTGAACTGGTAGGGGCGCGTGTGGGTTAATGGGATTTCCCGAGATATGATTTTTTTTTTTCTTTTTTCGCCCCAAATTATCAGCTTTCGGTGGCATGCTTTGGGTTGAGATAGATCAGTTGAGATTACCCAGGGAGTCGCAGGGAGTGTGGGTTTTTGTGGAAAGTTTGGTCGAAGCCGCTTATCATTCACGTTTACCTTAGATAAGGTGTGTTGCTCTGGATTGCTTGAGGGCTTGGTGCTGTGGTCCCTTGGAAACATGGAATTCGTAAAACAAACGTGAGATGGAATTGGATTTCACTTTTGTTGCTTTGGGAGAAGCTTAATCTTATGATCTCTTTGGAAGGGAATTTTTCGGAAACCGTTTTAGATTTCGATAAGCGTTCGGATACGAGTTACTTGTTTTGGGGTGGGTTGACAGAGACAAATATTGGGTCAACAGGAAACTGGGCGAAACACTGCTGGGATAGCCTTAGATAAAACATCAGTGTTTGCTTAAGTCGTAAAATCACTGAAGAAGAAATTGTTGAATGTAAATATAGACTCTAGAGGGAGATGTTTTGATTATACTTCTCTTGAGAGAAGGAAAAAAGTGCTACTAAATTCAAAAATAATATTCCATTTCTATTCCATTTTTGACTTAAGCCTAACTTACAACTATTGCACAAATTCGTATTAAAAAGCATGAAATAATGTTAAATACATTCTGTTGTCAAATTGACAAGAGGCAAAGTTGATGGGGAGAACTATTAATAAAAAATGCGGAAAGTATTCTTCTTCTTCTTCTTAGGGCGCTACAGTCCGAGGTGGACCTGGGCCTCACTCAACATACCTCTCCAGCCAGCACGGTCTTTCGCCAGCTGTCTCCAGTTTCGCACACCTAGCCGGCCGAGGATCCCCTTGATTTGTGTGTGCCACCTTGTACGTGGAAATCCTCTGTTGCGTTGTCCCACAGCTAAGTTGTTGGCGTTGACTATGTAGACGCCTGGCTAGACTCATGTCGCTGTACAGCCCATGCAATTCGTGGTTGAACCTTCTCCTCCAAATGCCACCAACGCAAACAGGACCAAAGATCGCGCGCAGAACTTTTCTCTCGAAAAGACCAAGAGACTGTTCATCCGCTTGGGATATTGTCTATGACTCTGCGCTGTACAGCAGGACTGGGATGATCAAGGTCTTGTATAGAGTCAGCTTGGTCTTCCGAGAGAGGACTCCACTACTCAATTGCCTTTTGAGCCCATAAAAACAGCGGTTGGCAAGAGTTATTCTGCGTTTGATCTCGGTACTGATGTTGTTTGTACTGTTTACCGCGGAGCCAAGATAGACGAAGTCCTTAACTACCTCAAAGTTACAGCTGCCTATGGTGACGTTCTGGCGAAGTCGTCGATGTTGTGCGTCCTTTCTCGATGACAGCATATACTTGGTTTTGCCCTCGTTCACCGCCAGAGCCATTTTAGCCGCTTCCGTTTCAATGCTAGCAAATGCATCATTGACGGCTCGCTGTGTTCGCTCAATCACGTCAATGTCATCCGCGTAAGCTAGCAGTTGAACGGACTTTTGGAAGAAGTGAGTTTTGCACGATCTTCTCAAGAACGATGTTGAAAAAGTCACAGTGCGTCGCCTTGTCTAAAACCTTTTTTGACATTGAAGATCTCGGAGAGTTCGTTACCGACCTTGATGGAGCAGCGAGAGTTCTCCATCGTCATCCTGCTCAGTCTGACGAGTTTAGCAGGAATGTTAAAACTGGACATGGCGCTGTATAGCTCGTCGCTATGCACGCTGTCATACGCGGCCTTGAAATCGACAAATAGGTGGTGTGTGTCGATCTGTATTTCTTGGGTCTTCTCCAGGATCTGCCGCAGTGTAAAGATTTGATCTATGGTGGACTTTCCCGGCCTGAAACCACACTGATAGGGACCTATCAGTTTGGTGATGAAAGGTTTCAGGCGTTCAGACAGAATGGCAGAAAAGATCTTATAGGCGATGTTAAGGAGACTTCTCCTTCGATAGTTGGCGCAGTCAAAGGGGTCTCCTTTCTTGTGGATCGGGCAAACGGTACTGAGATTCCAGTCATCGGGCATGCTTTCCTCCGACCATATCTTACTTTCGGTTATACCCTTTGGTAAAACTTTCGGACATCATTCCTGCCATAACACTCCTCCATCTCATCGATCGCGGGCTTCTCATGCCCTTTCTTTTTCTTCCTGAGAAGCCGGTTCTCTTCCCTTCTTCTCTGTTTGTAGAGTTGACGAACAGCTCTCGTGGTTCGATGCAGCGTTGCCCGGTACGGTTCTTGCTTTGCTGCATGTGCCTGCCTGCACTCGTTGTCAAACCAGAGGTTTTTCCTAGGTGGTGTTTCAAAACCCAGTACATCAGTAGCGGCTTCTCTGATGGCTCTTTGACAACGTTTCCATTCCTCATCTATTGTTAGTGCAGGCCACGTCGAACTTTCGGAGAGTTTCAGGGAGACTCGGTCGGCAAAGACCGTGGATAGTGCCATAACTAATTTAAATGTTCCTCGCTCGTGCTTAGAACTATTTTCTCAGCAGCGCCTGTTGACGTGTTCTGGTGTTATGCCACGTTCTATTTGTTGATCTGGTATTCAAACATTCCCCTGTCTATGGCAGTAAATTGTTCCGGAATAATAAGCGTCGGGGCTGATTCCTGCTAAAGAGTCAGCCTTTCCATTGACTTCGATTCCCGCGTCTCCCGAAGAATTGTGACCTAATTTTTAGTTGCGAAATCGTTTAGCCATCTACTTGCCGCATACGACTAATCACCCTCTGATTGTCTAGTGCAGTGAGAACATTTTTTCCCACAACCTGAACTTCATTCACGTGATCCAAAGCATGCAGCAAAGCAATTATCTCTGCTTAACGGGCTGGTCCCAGTTCCTCAGAGAAGATGCCTGCAAACGTCTTGTTTTCTGTCATAGATTTGACGGTAAAAATTAAGTCTTAATTTCCGTAAGTTATCCATAATCGATATGAGTTTTGTGGTTAATCCATGGGCATATTCAGCTACCTAATATCGTTTTGTATGAAATCATTTTAAGCCTATAAACTGTACCACATCAGCCTTCGGTAAACAATTTTTAATGGTCTTTGAGGTTGAAATAAAGGGGAGCCGTTTTAGTCTCAAGGTTTAGGAATCCTTACAGAAGCAAGTACATAAAAACTTGGAGTAAATGTTTGCGAGAAGACCAGGGAACCGGAGTCACGACATGTTTATAAGAAACTTATAATAATAATAATGGCGGCGCTACAGTCCGAGGTGGACCTGGGCCTAGCTTCTCAGCAACCACTCGTGCTGTGCGTGCTATTGTTCTCTCACAAGTGGAGGGGACCTACAATTTAATGCCGACTTCGAACGGCGAGATTGAGAACCTTTTTCTAGACATAATCTTTAAGGAACTTATCATGGAAAAAAAAAACGTCAGTGGTCTGGACATAACAGCTCTATCTAAACAAGATGTTCTGGCAAAATAGGGTGACACTAGGAAGTCCTTATTTCTCTAGAGAATCTTTGCGAAGTCTATCGTTTTTTGATATGGTCGAAGAGAAAGACTACGATTGAATGTGTATCATAGTAAACTTGCAGGCCAAACAAAGCCAAGATACGATGAACCAAAGTCGTCAATACAGGAAATACAACATAATCAGTTCCGCGAAATGAAGCCTGATAGAAATCCTCCTAATCGGGTGGTAAATATGTTAAATAATTCGATGGTTCCAGCCACAGAATATCCATTGTCCGGCGAAAACTACTCGCTTTTCGAAAAAAACCTCCGGTTACCATTAAGATTGGCTAATCCATTGCATTCTAAAAAGCCAGAAGATGAACAGAAGGTCTAATCTGACGGGTCTATCTTTAAGACGATGGATTTTTGATTTAAGAAAAGGGAAACTAAAGACAAGGAAAAGATTGTAAATCGTTTCAAGGACACATTTTTTGCACATTTCTGGTTTGGTTCGTTGCAAAAACTAGGCAGGAACATTTGGGCAGCTTCGATCTTGATGACGGTGACTTACTTCCGGTTGTATGGGTTAACCCCTTCAATGAGGCGCTTCTTGTCCTCTCACTCGTATACCAACCAGTTGCATATGAAATAGTACGAGATCGAAAAGTCAAAAAGACCACAAACGGGCGAATAAAACGAAGACACAGGAAAGATGACTGGATGCCGCAGTTGTTTAAGTGCCTGCCCTAAGTTAGAGGGGTCTCAGTTACGAATCCCAGTGAAAGCAAAATTAATACGCTTTTATCGGGTTTTTCAAATCTGGTCCAGTCACCATTTGCCGTTGGGATTAAATTAGCGGCGCTATGACTGAAGTGGTCGATCAGTGGTAGTAGTCTGACTGTGGATATCACAATGGGCCAGCATGGTATAAGTGTGCTGATGAATTCACTAGCAGCCCCCTAAACTAACCTAACCTAAGGTACAGGACAGATGACAAGAAAAGGTGCTCAAAGTCTACGCCTTTACCACCAAAAGAGACTGAAAGGGGGCTCGCTGAGATAAGCAATTTATCCTAAACCAAGTCTGAACTATTCTACTAACTTAGACTACATCTCATGTGTTTTTAAAGCCTGGGCTTGGAGAGCACAGTCGTCGTTTCCTTCTCGAATACACTACGCCAACTTTTTCCTATCCCTAAATACTCTGTATACCTCTTTCGTTGGGGTATACTTTATACTTTCTTTTCGATGACGACTTCGTTCCTGTCACTCCAAAGGAAACTACGCCCAGCATGTATTTCTCACTTACAGTCCCTTCAACCAGCTTCTGCTGTCATTGAGCTTAGCTTCAGTTAGTCAACAAATTTTCTAGGAAATTAGAACAATTCGCTTGCAGTTGTTGCTTGTCTCTCTGGATATAATAAGTACTGGACTGTACACGTCCAGAGATTTGAGAAGCAATTACGGAAGTTATCCAGTCTTTATTAGCTTATTTGACCATCGGTAGAAAAGGAACCCAACAAATTTAAAAAAGCTGTTCTGTTCTTTGCTTCAGCTCGTATTGTCCCAATTTTAGTTCGACATTCACCACTAACTTGCAAAGAAATTCACACGATAAAACCTTCAATTCACAGCGCATCATTTACTGTTTGAATATCGACCTTATTTAGAATCGCTTGCTTTGCTGCAAATAATTTGTTGCAAAATAATTCACAAAAGTTCGCATGTTTCCCAGCGATTAGTGCAGATTTTCATATACTCGTATTTCCTCACAATTGCTGTGATAAACCTTTTGCTGCTTTTTAGCTTTGTTGTAATTCATTTCATTATGAGACACATTTCACAAAATACCTTAAGTCTATCATTTTGTCGAACTTCCGCTAACCCATTCACTTTCTTTGGTCTAGATCGTCTGATCGTTCGATTTTAAGACAAAACCAATTAGACCATTGTGTCATCGTCGAGTATCTAGGCCTCTCAACGCTGAACTGAATCTTTGATTGACATCATTGAAGGACCGCAGAAAGAAATCCTCTCACAGACAAGTGCTTTCCACGATCTCAGATGGCATCTGGCACTCAAAACTCAATGACGGCCAAGATCTTTATTATCAATCCACGAGAACGAAGATGAAAAGGAGAAGCGAATCAAGGGTAGAGACATTCTTCCCACACACTAATCACACTGATTCTCTCCACCGTCTGTTTCACTGGTTCCCTGTTTCAGTTTTCTTCTGTTTGTTGGTTTTTCTGTGTTTTTGTGCCTCATGTTGTTGTTGTTTTTGTGGATTTTTGCGGTCTTTCACGAACCGCGTGTACTCGTCGTCGATTCTGTGGGCTTAGTGAAGGAAAAAGTGAAAATCAGTGAACTACCTTGAAATTATGCGCTTTTCACACACAGTAGCGGAGTTAATCGGAGATTTCCTCATTGTTTCTAGGAAATCACACTCACATCGAGGCAAAGGTTGCGCCCGCAACGCCGGAGAATGAGAATGAAAGTCAAAATTTTGAACGTCACATCGAGACGAATGCGAACATGAGTTGCGAACTTTTCCACGGAATTTTCTTCTTGTTACATTCTATTTTTTCTGTTTTTCTCAGTTTTCATGTTCACTAGGTTGTGGCATGTCGGGGGAGAGAGGGATCTTAATGGATTTTGTAGAAATTGTAGGAAGGAAGAGTCATGCATGAAGAGTCAATTTGGATTGTAAGAAATTTTGGAATGAAAAGAGTCTTGTTCCTTTCTGTGGAAGTTTAATAAGGACTCGTTATGTTTTTTTTTTTCTGAGGATTTTTGGACCACTACTGAGGCACTTAGACTCAAAACTGGCCCATTGTACTGCCACGTAGCAACCTACTCCAGTGCCGTTAATTTGATCCCAACGGCAAATGGTGACTTGACTAGGTTCGATTTCAGTGGGATTCGAACCTGGGACCCCTCGAACTTGGGGCAGGCACTTAACCAACTCTCTCAAGCTCTAATTCTATATGCGATGGATCATAGTGCTGTAAAGGTAGGCTATTAGGGGAAATCGAGATAAAATGTGGAGCGATGCAAGGTTGCGTTGTAGGACCAATTCTATTTTCCTCGGATTGTCGATGGGAAATGGATGAACTCTTATACCCCAACTGAAGTTCCTGGGCTACTAGAACCGTGTATGTCAACTTTCGTATTGAAAAATTAATGTCCACCAAATGACATCGAAGGTGTAGAAGCATGCACAAATCGTGGTGTTGAAAATAAGGGTGAATAAATAAAACAAAATTTATCAGCTTATTATCAGCCTTGGTTGAAACAGTTGGTCATAAGAGAGGGAGAATTCCGGTATCTTAAAAGTTTTGTCTCAGCTGATGTATAATACCAAAATTGGATGCTCAAATTTGGCTTGACTGTGTAGCTTGACTTGAAGCCGTTACACGTGTATTTTGAATCCGTGCTGTTGCGTGGTTGTAGAGCAGGGATTGTCACCACCAATGTCAGGAGAAAATTTTAATCATTCTTCAGTAGCAACATTTCTTCTCATTTATTATTCCCCCTCGGAATCACCCCTAAGTATTACTTCTCGAGGTCGTCAGTAGGAGCCTGCGAAAGATTTTTTTGTTTTTCTTTACCGAAAAACGAATAGCTACCATTACACGTAACACCACGGAAGTGACAGTACATTAGTCGCACTTTGCACTTGTCTTCAGATCAGTCAAATACGTTAATTGTGTGGATCTGGATAACAAATGGACTTGTACCGAATAGTGATTTGGGCGGATACCGGATACCGAATATTCGGCCGGCAGCTAGGTCGGATAGCCGAATATTCGGCGGTTTGAAGGAAATAGTGACCCTTGCAAAACTTATCTTTCATCTCCATGTAGCAGTGTATACAGTGAGAGACTCTTTTCTGAAGCTGGTATCGCATACGAAAACGTTAAATGTTAAATAAAATCAATCAGACCATAAAACTTAATATTTTGATGCTTTTTACTGAAAAAAACGACTATCCGGTATCCTGCCGGATATAAAAAGATTATTCGGCTAAGGCCGGATAGGCCGGATATCCGTCACTTCCCTAATAATAAACATCTGGTTCATAAGCTAACGGTATTTTTCCTTTTCAACAAAAGATCGGTTGAAAATTGAAAGCCTTAGACTCTCCCTAGGTTGACTCAGAAAATGTTATTTTCATTTCGCAGAGGTCAGGTAGTTCTTTTCGAATTCTTTTGTGAAACATTTCGAGTAACTCCAAGAAGAGGTTTACCTCGAGCTTCATCCAGAGTAACTGATATACGGTTTCAATGTTATTCCTAAGGCACGTACTTGCAGCTGAGCACTTATAAGGATTCACAAGGAAACCATAAAACCGATTTTATTTTTAGACGAAGTGTGATCGGACTATGACAGAAGACGAACATAAAACAAAAGCAATTGTTGAGGAGAATTTTAAAAGAGGAGATCATTATCAAAGTAACGTCACATAACAAAACGATACCATCGAGGGGGCGTGGATAATCTTTGCTGCAAGAGCGGGCAATGACATCGAGCTTGTTTTGATTCCATTCAATTTCTTGGTAATTCATTTTTAATTTGCTAAATTTCATTATCTGTGCAATTAACTTTAGCTTCAACTATTCAGATATTACAACGAAAGGCGATATTACAAGTGCGATCTCTTGATGTGTATGACTCTAATAATTTCTATTCTGTAGGTTATGTCACCGTATGTAACGAGTTCGAAAACACTTTTAAATTAAGTAAACTAAAGAAGCATGTTTTAGGGGCTTCTGTTAAATTATAATTCAAGGACGTACAGTTTGTTTAAATAGTTCCTTCCTTCAGTCGGTAGTACAGCGGTGATGAGTTTGTAAAATAAAGTAAAAGTTGTTGGTAATCTAAACTACTTCAAAAAGCTTACATCCTCAAAATGTATGCAAAACTATCCCAATTGCAATTGTGGGCACCGTGGCATAGTGTGTAGGTGAGTTGACTCCTGCGCTCGATGTTCTCGGTTCGATTACCGAAAAAACACCAACAGTTTTTTCACGGGCCCACCTCTTTTGAGCAACTGACAATGCTCAGAGAGTATAACTGTCTAGAAAAAGCTTCTCAATCTCGCCGTTCGGGGTCGGCTTTGAACTGTAGGTCCCCTCCACTGGCGACAGGACAATATCAATAGCAAACGCACAACACGAGTGGCTGCTGAGAAGCTCAAGTCCTCCTCGGACTGTAACGCCGCCAATATTATTCTTATTATTATTTTTATAAGCAATGCTGGTTCGCACTGGCTTCACGTCTAATGTAAATTTTTCTAGTCGAAAACAAACTACTTCAGGCTAAAATTTAGAATCGTAAAACCATTGATCAGATGAGTCATTTGAAAAATAAATAATTCTATGCTCTGGTGACTAGTGCTGTTAGCATTGTATTTAGAATTTTAATAGTTGCAATAAAAACAATAATTCTGTTACATTTAGGTTAGGGCACTAGATTAGAGTAATTTTAAGAACAAAAATGTAAAAAATCCGAAAAATTACACAAAATGTTACATAATTGTAGGTTAGTTAGTGTAAAGTTAGATTAGGAATATAAATAAAAAAAAATGTGTAGGCTACTCAGTTTTTAATAAATTTTTTTTTAGTATGAGTCGATGGCGGAGGTTCAAGTGGTACATTGCCCCCGTGACCTCTTTAGTAGAACATGCGGGTCACTGAAGATGAGATGAGATGAAGTATTTTTTAGTATTATTAAAAAACATACAGTGCCTCACAAAAGTATTCGGAATTATGCTTTTTTCCTGGATTTTAGTATTGTTAATCAACAAATAATTATTACAATTATAATGAAATAAACAGTTTCAATTCAACATTTGTTCTCTGTTAACAAAAAATCAGGAAAAGTAATGCATGTTTTCTGTCTGCAACAACAACAAAATGCAACAAATTAGGATCCAGGAAAAAACAAAATTCCGAATATTTTTGTGAGGCACTGTATGTAAAATCTACAAACGAGCCGGAAGGCAAAATAAATTATAAATTCATAAATTAACTTAGAGTATAAGATTTCATTTGTTGTACATCCAGTTTATGTCTGATTATTTTTAAGATTATAATAAAAAAATGCATTATGGTTAACTAACTAATACAGTAGACGATCGATATAGTGAACTAATAAAAACCGGGCCTGTTCATTGCATCGAGATTGTTCATTGTAACGAGCGTGCACTTAATGCATTTAATAAAAATGCGTATGTTTTGAAGTACAATTTATCAAAAATAGAACATAGAACAATAGAACAAAATACAAACAATTAATTTAATACGATTGTATGGATACTGCCCACTGCATAGCACTATTGAGTTTTGGACGTGTTTGTGCATGCTGAAAGGTTCAAAGAAAGAAAAAAAAACATATGTTCACTATAACGAGATTTTTTTTGTTCACTATTTAGAATAGCCTGTATAAAATTGTGTGTGTTCACTATATTGGATTGTTCACTATATCGAGCGGCTACTGTAATAATTTTGCGCCTTTACACAAAGAAGTAAAAATGTTAGGAGAAGTGAATGAAAATGTGACAGAAAGATACTCTTGAAGAAAATTTACGTTAAGTGATTTGAAGTTGGGATTGGACTTTTCATTTGCTCATCAGATTAACTTGTGGTTTTTGATTAAGAACAATTTTTCTTATCAAAACCAATTTTTGAAAACGTAAATTTTTTGCTTGACTTAAAAAATGAGTTTGCATTTTAGTGACCTCAGAATGAACACATCCATGTGTCTACATGAAAATTGCAGTATCTTCTACGCGGAAATAACGAGAAAAAGTTGGTACTCAAAACTGCACGTCAACTTTTAAGAATATTGTGATTTGTACTAAAAGCTAGGCTGCAGTCAGATAACTTACTTGATTCAGTTTTTGCTCAAAGACCACTCTAAACTGCCGACTATCACTAAATCAGAGCTTAGCATTTTAACATTCACCTAAATTTGCTGACAGGACAAAAAATTTGAATAATTTTGCAAATACTTCACTGCACCCCAATAGGGAGAAACTTTATATACTGCAACAAAGTTCTCAATAAAGTTAAACTCTTTAAATTCCAACAAAGTTAGACTATAGGCTTTATGTGGTTCATTAAATAGTTCTGGCCTTCTCTAAGCACTAAATACTCATTTCCAGGCCCGGTCCCAGCTAAATGAGCGTCCTGTGCAAGAGCTGCGTTTAGCACCTCCCCCCCTCTTTTTTGAGTCATGTGTGTCTTAAGTTAATTTTTTATCATTTTAAGTTTATAAAAACATCCTCCTCCTAAAGCTACTGCGGCTGGAATGGTGTTTAAAATGTTGATTGGGAGCAAGATAATCTAAGTTTGAACTAAATATAAAATTTAACACTCTTAAACATGAACTTTCTGGTTTTACAAGGTGAACTAATACTGTTTTGTAAATTAAGGAATGAGGAACGTATTTTTCAAACAATAGCTGTTGAAAAATAATAATAAAAAAAATATTTTAATGTTATTTAAAAATGAAAAATTCGTTTTAAATGCTTCAAGCTGCTCAAACATTTCTGTAATTAAGTACTGTTAATTAAACATAATCATTAAATTTTTCATCAGAACAGTCTGCTTTCCCACCTTATTTCTGGGAGAGGTTTCAAAGTAAGGTTTGCATGTTTTTTTTTGATAAATCGTCGACCACGTTGTAAAACGGTAGGGCTGGCCCTGCTCATTCTTCTGGATCAGAATGAGAGGATTGATAAGGGCACGGCCATGCGTCATTACCGTACCCTGTGTCATCAGAAGCCATGCCATTAGACTAGGTCTTTTTGCCAGCGATATGTGCTATCGCTGTGGAAATAAAAAGATGTGGCCAGTGCTCTCTTGCTCCGGAGAAAAATTTTTCTGGAAGAATATTTCTTCAATATTTGAGGGAGCTGAGTAATCTTAATATCAGCTTTATGCCAAACTCCAGTTGATTTAGTTAGTAGCGGGAGAAATGTTGATCCGCTTGGTATTACGACGGGCCTTAATAGGTTAAGTTTGACTGTTTCTAACATTCAGCCTCTAATGTTCGTTTGGGCAAGAACTGAAACCTGAGATCAAGATTTGCAATGACCAAATCACGCAGAAGTCTGTTTAGAGATAAGTTTCTGATACTCATGGATAAAACTCAATAAACTCCCACAAATCGAAATTAAATGATAAAAAATTGTCGAAATTGTAACCTTTACATGAACAGTATATACCCGGGTATATATTTGAATTTTCTTTTTCTGATATTTCCGCGAATTTTGATTATATATTGACGCCGCCCCGACCCAGTGACTGATTTCTTTGTATGTTGAAATTTATTATTTAGGGAATGTTAATCCATGTTTTTTTTAACTTTTGACTTTTTTTTTACGTGCACGAACAGTATCTACCCATGTAGATACAGTATTTTTCATGCATTTTGGTGACTGGACCAGATTCGATTTCACTGGGATTCGAACCTGGGACCCCTCTAACTTGGGACAGACACTTAACCAACTGTCAGCGTCAACAAATTTGGCTTTGATTTCGGGCTCAGTTTGGATTGTCAATAAAATACTTTTGCCAGAACACTTACAAATGATTAGAACAAGTCCAACTATTTTTTATGACCTTGAGAAAAATGATGAAAACCTCGTGTTCCTTGTATCTTGCTAGTGAGCATTAAAGTGCATTTTCTGATATTGGCTGTCATTTAAGCTCAAAAAACTGTATCATTCTTTCGGAACAATCAAATGCGAGCACCTTTAATACTTTTTCTATGGATGCGGCTTTGATAAATGTGCATAAAAATAACTCTGTCTTAAGGCCTTCAGAACTTGTTACCCAAAACATGTCGCGTCCAAGAACTTTGAGCTTTAATAAACTGCAGCGCGAGGTGAAGTAATTTCCAATCTTTGTTCAACTCCACCGTGAACAGGGAATATTTCCCCGATGGCTTCTCGTTTTCACACAAAACTTCCTGCATCCTTACTTTTATACAATTTTTACCTTCCACTCGGTGCCTCTCTGTCACCCGATTATAGGCTCCGACTCGGTCTTTCGCCCTAAAATTCGAGAAATGCGCATCCACCGTCATGTATAATGACTCAGACACCTCAAGCTATCTGCCTACGGTACAACCTGTCATGTGAAGTTCAATCCATCTTCACAAGTGAAGGCATGCTGCGCAAGATCAAGCATATGACACGACATTAGCCTTTGCAAATTATCGAAATGACTAAAATTTACATCTTACACTTCAGTCTGCCTCTACAGGCACAGACTCGCCAGTGCCAATCGAAAAAGAAATGCAAATGCCCTCGTCACTATGCACAGACACACCCCGCTCTCCTCATGAATAATTAAATTCTCATTGAGATTAACCTAGGAAACCGCTAAAACCGCAGATGAAAATGCAAAAAAAAATCAAATCCACAAGACAATGATTCAACAGTTGCACTGGCAGCCGCAACAAACTATCCCGGGGAGAGAAAGACAGCAAATACTTTCTCTGCGAGTGGGAATAAGGTCCCACAATCGGAGGATCCTGTGTCTGTCATTAGTGAGAGAAAATTAATCAGTAATTGGTCACCTAACGATCGGACCACGCACGGCGATCCCTCTTGTCATATGACCCTTTGACCGTGCCGGGGATGTGCACGAGAAAAGGGTCAAATTGACGAAGGTCCAGGGTGCCTCAGATCAATCTTCCATGAACTGAAAGAGGAACCGAGGCAAACACATGCAGTTGTTTGACTTACCATGATGCTGCAGCTGGGAAAATCCACAGAAAAGGGTCTTTGTTATCCTTGAACAGGTACTCAGAGCAGCACGGGTGTGTACACAATTTTTTGTTTCTAAGAAAATCCACTCGACAATCGACACTCGTGCTCGTATTCCTTTTGTGATCCAGGAGAAGGAGAGAAAAAACAAAAAACAGAAAGACCGCGATCAGGGTGAGAAGCGATCACCCAATGACATGGTTTATTTTTCCAAGGATTTTCACTTGAATCTCACTGAGCGAGAGACAGAGAGGGAGAGATAGAGTCGACTAATATTTTGCACTTCCACTGACTGTTATCCTTGATTAATTCCCACTGATAATTCACCGAATGTACCGAGGATCATTTCATCCTACGCGAGGTATTCAACGCGAGAGCAAAAAAAAATATACGCACGATCGACACGATCACACGAAACGTAAATACGACAGACAGCGCACGGCAAAGATACACGGATGCCAGAGAGCGTATGAAACGCTGTTCACCAACAAAACTAACAAACGTCTGGTGCGATGCAGGTAAAGACCATGAATGCCGGACCGAACTCGATGAAAATGGAATAAAAACTGAAAAAGGTAACAAAACAACAACATAACACATCTATCAGCGAACCAGCGAACGGCGCAACATGCAACTTCTTCCTAGACATTGAGCCAAGAAAAAAAGAGAAATTTCTTGGACACCCCAGAGGTGCTTGATCAGATGGTGGCGGCGGTGCGCAGGTAACTTTCTGCGTGTTGTTGGGTGCTGTCTTGAAAGAGTTGTTTTTGTTGTCCGCCATCAAGAGAGCAGATTAGGTAAGCCATCCAGACGAGGGTAACATTTAAGAGAGTCGGAGAGGCGTTTGCGTCTGCGCTGTTAAGTTGCAGACACCTCGTCGGTTGGATGATGAAGCGTTCTGTTCTTGGGCCTTCTTGGTGGGTTACGTAATGCAGGGAGATGGTCGAAAGTGAAAGGGAGCAGCCGAGATGAAGGTTCTTATTGTGCTGTCTTTTGGTCGAAGAATTGACACTTTCGAATTTTTGCAAAGACACCGAAGAAATCGACGGCGAAATTTGCATAACTTTGGCATGAATATGAACACCATCTCGATGAGTTCAACGGATTCATAAATGATGATGAATGAAGTTCTTGTGGGTTAAATGACCTGAATTTAGTTTTGCGGTCGGTGAGGTATTGGGTGATGGGGAGGGCTCTGCGATCGTTAATCAGTTGGAGAAGTCGTCATTTGCTCAAACAATCTAGATGTAAGCTCCATAAGTGTTTTTTGGAAAATGGGTCTAGGTCAACCGTTGGAAGTTTAGCAAGAAAATTGACATTCATCAACAAACTGCTGAAGTGTCGGTTAAGAGTGTGGACGTTGTTTATTGGATCACTCCATTCACACATGAGTAAGCATGTAGGCTACGACTTATATTCCATCATAACTAAATGCTTTACTTTGATGCCATGGGTATGACGGGGACTCTATGCTGGGTACCATTTGTCCGGTACCCAAAGAAACGAAAGAGCGGACATACATTCAAAAAGGGTTGACAAATGTTAAAGTCTCTAGCTCGACCATAAATAAATATACTGCTGAGTTTTTTTTTTTTTGGAAAAATTGTTTTTTTTCTTAGAAACTTAGAAGCCTTGGAAAACTAAGTCAGCCCTGTGGTGGAGGTGGAGCAGAAAGAGATTATAGTCAATGACCGGCCCAATCGCAGAGATGTACGCACTGTGATTAGGTACTTAGCGGACACTGTGCACTAAGCTGGCACACAATGCGTCTAGGACCGCCAAAAGCGACTATTCCAAAAGCTGCAGGAAGGAGATAGCAGCAGATAGGAAAACATTTCTGAAAGGTCTCCTGAGCTTCATAGAAAACTTTGGGTAGTTTTCGTCATCAACGGAATATACAGCCTTGGCCAAATGTATTAGGCACCCTTATCTTTTTGTCTTTGCCGCCAAATCACCTATCGGAAGTAATTAGTTTGAATTTTATGGTTTTCGGCAACACTATCTGAGGTTGTAAATGATTTTTAATTTTTCCTCTCATTTCATTAATTTTTTTGCTTTTTCAAGATATAACAAATCTTAAAGGGTGCCTAATACATTTGGTCAAAGCTGTATGTGCATCTCACGGTGTAGTATGGGCATCGTAGCGTAGTGGGTAGGTGCGTCAACTCCTACGGTCGAAGTCTGGGTTCGATTCCCGAAAAAACACCTTTAAAATTTTTACGACTCCACCACCTTTCGAATCACTGACAATGCTGAAAGAGTATAACTGTCTAGAAAAAGCTTCCCAATCTCGCCGCTCGGAATCTTCCCGTAGGAGAATAATTGCACACACAACACATGTGGTTGCTGAGAAGCTAGGACCTCAAGTCCACCTCAGACTGTAGCGCCACCATTATTATTATTATATTATCACGGTGTAGACTAATTTTACCCCATCTCCAGGCCACAGTGTAACCAATCTGTTGGTCTACCTGAGCCGTGGTTTTAAGCTGCAAGGATACCTACCGATCTATCTACTAAAGGGTAGTTCACCCATAATGCACGATATTAATTGTGAGTCACACCTTAACGTCAAGTTTTTTTGAGCAACTTAATTTGACATTTCTTTGTTTCAGTGTTTGACAAATTCAACCATGGAGAGGTACACAATTTAGCAGCGCGTTAAGATTGTTGAAGCCTTTTATGAAAATGGGCGTTCAACTCAAAATGCATTTCGTGCACTTCGTGATTTTTTTTGTCAGCATAATCGACCAAATGTGTCTACAATCGGTAGAATTGTGCGTAAATTTCAGCACATCGGGTCTGTAGGAAATGTGGAAACACCTCTGCATGCTCACATCCACAAATAGCGACTGTTTGGTGCGGTTTATGGGCTGGCGGCGTCATCGGGCCGTACTTCTTCGAAAATGAGTTCGGCCAAGCAATTATCGTGAATGGTGTGCGCTATCGCGAGATGATAACTGACTTCTTATGGCCAAAAATTGAGGATATGAACCTAGACGATATGTGCTTCCAACAGAGTAGTGCCACTTGCCACACAGCCAATGAAACAATGGCTCTTTTGCGCGAGAAATTCAATGGCCGTGTTATCTCACATCGTGGCGATGTTAATTGTCCGCCACGATTATGTCATTTGACACCGTTGGACTTCTTTCTTTGGGGATATTTAAAAGAAAAAGTGTACGTCAAGAACAATTCAAGAGCTAAAGGATGAGATAATTCAGCACATTGAACATGTCTCAGTCATTGAAAATATGGACCATGGGATGGAGGTGTGCCACCGAAGCCGTGGCGAGCATTTGGCCGATATTTTGTTTCACACATAATTGTTGTAGATCCTTCTATCATAATAAAAAATGTTAAGAAAATTCTCTGAAAACTTGTTGTTTTATTTACAATTATCATCGTGCGTTTTTGTTGGACCACCCTTTATAAGAAAATTTAAGTTTCCGCGTGTTGTAAGGGGTATATTTTTTGTCTTTTACCCAGAAGATTGTTCGATTATGGTGCAAACACCGACTACATCATCACCTCTTGCGAGTCAATACCAATAGTCCGGGAGTACAAAGGTACAAAAAGCTTCTCAAACTTCATCGTTTTGAATTTGAATTTCTGCTCTCGTCCGAGAGCATAGTGCAATCAAAAGGAATGGTTAGCCTTCGCGAGTAGCAATGCCCACTTTTATTACTATTTAACCATTGATGCTTGCTAGTCCTCTAAAAAAATGCAGCGTTCTTTTCAAATGTGTATACTGAGGTCTTGGCAATTCTGGAATTTCTTTGATTCACCAGATGAAGATGTGGTTGTGGAGCACTGCACGTATTACATCATCCATAACGCCTGGTCTCTAACACAAACAGGAATACGTTTCGTTAAAAGTGGCTGAATCCTGTCAAATTTCAGGGACGCCATTCAAGAATCATATTCGATTTCAATACATTGAACGATCTGCAGTGAGGAGTTGAAATTATTTCGAAAAGACGCTCAGAATCTCCACCTGATGTTCATTTATCGAAGAAATGCCTATCCCAATGACCAAGAATCTCTTGGAATACGAAAAGCTGCCTTAATCTTCTTCGCTTTCAGGAAATCAGGTTTTTTGTTGCACAATTTAGTCCTTCCGGCTATTTTTTGCATCAGCAAATGGGAGCAGGACGGCTCTATCAATCGACACGATCTCTTTAATTGACTGTCATTATTTCTTCATTACATCTTCTTGGGACACAAAAAATTGCATAACTTTCCAAAAATCATTTGAAATTCCCATCGCCGCCGCAGTTCAATGCAAGTGACATCTCGCTTCTGAGTCAATAACTCTGTGCACTTAAACCTCACCGCAGCAAGCATTGGTACTCACCCAAGCCTTCACATCTCGGCGGCTTGCAACCAAACTCCCATATGACCCCGCGCACCCGACTCGTTATAATTACACTCGATGACGAAGGTAAACCGACAGCAGCCTTGCCCCACGAGAGGTGAAGACCATCAACTCTGGATAAACAAAACCCCTCTCAAATGACACATTAAGTGGTAGCCTTTGACCGATGAAACCGAACTGCAGTGACCACAAGCATCCGCGGACTGCGTCGATGCACAGCCAACTGATGCGTGTGACTCTTGGTCAAACAATTTAATCACTCGCTCGGTGAAATGGAAAGTTTTCTTCCTTTCAACGGAATTCTCTTGACAAATTCGCCGAAATTTATGATTCCTCGCGTCACTTTAGAAGAAGATTCATGAGTGCGCCAGTGCTTGACATTCAGCTAGGCGACCAGGGGTGAGTAAGCAATTAGATGAATTGCGGGTTGTAAAGATAGCCCCGGATAGCTAGTCCACGCGACAAGACCTCCGACAGCCACGTGAGGAGACTATGGGCGCGGTGTGGAAAATAATTATCAACCCGTGTGGCACTAAGGCTTTTATGAGGCGCTATTTATTGATTAGCTTCCAATAGCGCGACACGTTTATGGCAATAATGGAAGTCATCGCTGTTTGGCGAGACGGTGACAGTCGGAAGCAATTTGTGAGTGCCAACCATCAGACTATCAGATGATCATAAAAAAACGAAACTCATCCATCAAATGGCCAAGGGGTTGGAAACGAAATTGAAGTTTAGGTGAATTTGAAGTGACGTGTTGGAAGCAACTTTTAATTAAAAAAAACTGTTTTCTCATTTTTTCTCAGGAACTTATGCTGTCTTCTGGAGATCGCTGCTTACGGTCTTGAACGAAATTGGAAGGAATTTAAGGAGCGATAAACTTTACTGCCAGTAAAGGGTTTATCACTAAGCCAATCAGGTACTTGGAAAGATGCAAAATGGTGACGGTTTATGGTATTTTACAAAAGCAAGTCACAAGTTTTTGATACAGCAGTAATTTTCAAATTTTGTTCTGTTCTGTTTGCTCCTTTACAGAAATTTTATTTCTCAATGCAAAAATAGGTGAGGCAAAAGACGTACTGCTTCACTTATGGAAGATAGTATACTTTTTGTAGTGGAGTTTTTCAATTCCACTAAAGTAAGTATTTCCCTGTGGAAAATACGTTTCCTTAACTAGTGTGGTGCTGGACATACAGATGAAATGTGTTCGAATGTTTCGTCCTCTTCTAGGCTTAACCTAAAGGAATCCTGGTACAGGTTAATTTTGTTAAGGTGGTATTTCAAGTCGCAATGGCCAGTAAAAAAGCTTGTTGGCTTTCTTATATCTTCCTTGTCTAGGCAAAGGATTTCCTTATAAAAATAGGGTCTGGTTAAGCGTTTGGATTGCCTTAGACCTGTCCCATTGGTCCAATGGTCTAGGCGAAGTTTATTTTCCCATACGTTAATCAGCGTTGTAGCTGTTGTCCAATTGACACTACAGTGCGGTTCAGGGTATGTGAACGCATTTTCCGAACCAGCCCTAGCGAGTACCCTTTGCGTCAATAACCCAGCAAAGTTTCACTTTGTTGTGTTTGACAAGGGATTGCAGTGGATCGTAGCAACATTTGAGGGTTTTGGAGTTCATTAAATTGGACGGTCGGCGCCGTGGCGTAGTGGGTAGGTGCGTCGACTCCTACGCTCGATATTGTCGGTTCGACTCCCGAAAAAAACACCTTACATTTTTCACGGCTCCACGTCTTTCGAGTCACTGACAATGCTCAAAGAGTATAACAGTTTAGAAAAAGCTTCTCAATCTCCCCGTTCGGAGTCAGCATTAAACTGTAGGTCCCCTCCATTCGTGACAGAATAATAGCCCGCACAATATGAATGGTTGCTGTGAAGCTAAGCCCAGGTCTACTTCGGACTGTGGACCGACGTCGGCTATGTTTCCTTCATTTCACACCATTCTCTGTCTAGTTAGCTTAAGGTCCAACAAGGTGTACTCACACTATCTCTGTCAGTGTCTATTGGTGAAGACAGCGCCCGATTTATTACCATAATTTCTGCTTGAAATACGCTTCAGAGATTGGGCGTCAGGAAAGGTATATGTAGACGTCACATCATTCAAGCTCTCGACTCCATTCCCGTTCAGAGGGGATTTTCAAAGGATCGCCCGATACCCGAGGGCCGGTCACCCAGTGTCTCTTTTTGCGATGCTGGTAGACAACTTTTCGAACAAATCCCGAAAAGTGTAATGTACAATTCATTATCAAAAGAAATCAACGTTCCTTACGCATCGTTTATTCCTCGATCAAGGTGATTCCCAAGAGACTGTCATTTTGCCAAATTCTTTCCATCCACCGTCTCAGAGCTGTCTCATTTCCTGAAAAGAAAATCTTTGACTATTAGTAACGAAACCCGAAATACTCCGTCGCTGAACTGCTTAAGCCTTCCGCTGAAACCCTTAAGTCTCGCGCTGTAAATTACTCAAGTCGAACGTGACTAATTATAGCTCAACGGCAGTATTCTTTGGACTACCCGCATGAAATTGATACTCTTTATCTGCCCTCAGACTTACTCACTCATGACGGTGTAGCGCCGGCTTATGATGTCAAAATTAATTGATCGTAAAATTTTTGCCAATGCAGAGTGATAGTGACTTTGGCCTTTTGAAATGTCGTGTTTTGTTTTGCTTGCTTCTTACGCAGGGCGCTTTTGGTTTCCCTTTCAGAGCGGGTGTCACGTAGCAGAGGTATGTGTCATGTTTTGGTTACACATTCGGGGCTTATTCGACTGCATTCCGATTTGTCATCAGCTACAAAGGCTTTTCAGAGCTAAATGTGGTTCTTTTGAGTAATTTTTTGACTTACAGTCTTAGCTTCTGACGGTGAATGGATTTGACGGGAGCAATGCCCTTAAATCGAAGACGGACCTTTCTGATTGTTCTCAGGCTTAAATCCCCTGTGAACCCGACAAATCCGTCTCATAAAACCCGATCAAACAAGCCGAATTTAGCGTCCCCATAAAACGGCTTCAATTACCAACCAATTTTTGGAAATTTCACGCTTCCACGACAGCAAAAAAGCATCGCCGTCTTTGAAAGAACCCTCACATCGCACTTCAATAACTTAAATCAACAACCCATCCAGACGTTAATTGCTTCAGAAAAAAACCGAATTCTTCCCCGACTAGTACCGCCTCGAAATCGTGAAGACATAAAACCAGAAAAAAAAGAGAAAAACTTATCGAAAGTGAAACTGTTTTGCGAAAAAAAATGTCGTAAGTGACGTTTGTTTTGGCAACAATGACCTCTACTGTTTACAGAATTTATCTTTGGGATTAGCATACGCGCACACACTCGCCACTCTGGCATGGGGATTGTGCAGGAGTTTCTCAAGCCCAGCTCAGCCGTCTCCAGAGAAAGTGAACGCATAAAAACGCTGTTTAGTACCCTGAATGGGTCCCATTGACAACAGACACACGCTTGCGTCCCCGCGCACTCACACACCCGCACAGGTGTAGGAGACAGAAGACGCTCCCGCAGCGTGGATGGAATTGTCCAACTCGTCACCGCTGACGGTCGTTTGTCTCTGGTAAATGTCCAAAAAACAAAAAAAAAGTGTACCGCAGAGCGGTAAGAAAGTAACCATTGTTACCGCATGTTGATTTGAATTTTTCAGTCTTTTTTATGGTTATTTGGCGGACGTGACGCGTTTTCGAAATCGAAATCTGTCACACATGACAGTTGTGCTTCGAAAACGGCACTCGAAACACAATTGAAAGGAAATCGGTGTTTGATCAGCAGAAAGCACCTGCATTGTGGCAATCCGGTGGATTGATCGATGAATTGAGTAATCGGCGTGTACGCTTTGTGTACGAGGAATGCCTGAACGACAGGCGACTTACGGAAGTCAAATTGGGTTACTCACGGGTCGGAATATCGTTCAATTATCGATGAACGAGCTAATTTCACAATAACGAGGCACTGTCTTATCTCTGCGAATGTTTTTGCATTCGCGAAATTCGCTGTTTTGACACTCTAATGGCGCAGGGCTCCATTTTGAATGAGCAATTTTGCGAACGGATGATAATAATGTTCTTTTGTAGAGGACAGTCCAAAGGCCAGCACTGTGCAGGCATGTTTTGTTGCTTATTTCGAGGGGATTAATGCGAGTTGGCAACATGGAGTACTCGTATGTGGTAAATCGGACATTTCTCTTGCAGTGACTGATACGATTTTCTAATGAGAAAGCATTTAAAGCGTTCGGGGAATACCTGCTATTAAAGGGAATATTTTTTAGTTGTGCCCTATTTTTTTATAAAGCATAGAAAATTTATGATTTATTTTGTTTATTTGTCGAAATTGCTTTTCCTTTCCACATGTAGTATCAATTTTCATTGTATAAGTGGATCAAGCATACATCCCTGCGGCACTCCATGCGGCAGCGAAAAGTAAAAGTTTCAACGCTCATCTCGAAAGGTTGAGATAACTTGAGGAAGGTGATCTAAAAGTTTTGCGAATGGAAAATGTAGAATAATCCAGAAAATCGGTATCCTAAGCGTTCGAGTTCAATGCTGCAGTAATCTCTCAAATCGCAAAAGTCACATAAAAAGAACGACCAATCAAGGAATTCCTCCTGACCCATTACAATAACTTTAACACTTATAAGGCCTGCGAGTCCTGGAGGGTCTGAGCCTGAGCTATTGCCACCTTTTATTGCTGACGGTTCTAGGCACGTTGTTTCCAGTGATCAGTCATCAAGATCAAGAAGACGCACGGTCATCTGTACTCCAGCTGCGATGAACATACAAAGTCGACTTTCCCTCCACTCAGGACTGGCTCTGACCAGAATTTGAGCCGGAAAGGACTGTAGTCGAATCTACACAATCTGCCTTAATAATAGTAATAATGGCGGCGCTACAGTCCGAGGTGGACCTGGGCCTAGCTTCTCAGCAAGTACTCGTGTTGTGCGTGCTATTGTTCTCTAACGAGTGGAGGGGACCTACAGTTTAATGCCGACTCCGAATGGCGAGATTGAGAAGCTTTTTCTAGACAATTTTACTCCTTAAGCATTGTCAGTCACTCGTAAGGGGTGAAAGGGAGCCGTGAAAAAATGTCTGGTGTTTTTTTCAGGAATCGAACCGACAACATCGAGCATAGGAGTCGACGCACCTATCCACTGCGCCATGGCGCCCACAGACAAATTCCTTAACTACCGCAAAATTTTAACTGTAAATTATGACGTTTTGTCCCAGATGATGGACATTTTCTTCTCCTCTTTCACTCTAAGACCAGCTTTTTTCACCTATTCTTTAATCGCAGTGAAAGCTTCTACTACGCCTTGCAAGGAACGCGCGATAATGTCGATGTCATCTACGCTACCCAGCAAAACGGCGCGTTCATGGCGCTAATTGAGTGCGATAAACAGGATCTGTATGTCCACCGCCACTTTTACCTACCTACCTACCTACGCTACTCAGCAGCTGGACCGATTTGTAGAAGATAGCGCCTTCCGGGCTTACCCTTTCAGACGGACCATCTTTCCCAGAACTAGATTGAAGAAATCACACGACAGCGCTTCTCCTTGTCGAAATCCGGTGCATGATTCAAACGGTTCGGAAGTTCTGGAACCGTACTGAAGGGTGCATCGCTTGTTCGCTAGTGTAGCTCGACACGAACGATTTAATTTTTCTGGGATCTCGAATTCGGCTATCGCATCTAATAGTTCCTTGCTGTCGTATGTGGCTTTGAAATGAATGAAGAGGTGGATTTCGAAGCGTTAATACGCGAACCGTTCAGACACAAGCGTCTGCACCTAGCCTCTATTAACGAACTCCTACTCTCACCTCCCCGTGGTGAAATCCGGGAGCCGAGTACCCTCGACAGAAGATGGGGTAACCAACCCTCGTGGGACGTCTGGGCGGCTGCAAACGAGAGAGGGGGGAGTGTGAGTCTACCAGGGCTCATCACTCTTTTTAGGATGGCGGCGGAGGAGCTGGTCAACTGATTGGCCAACGGCGGCATCCACAACTCCAGTCAGCAGGAGCTACCTGGTTTCCATGGTAAGGTCGGGACCTTGGAATAGAGATGGCGGCGGATGAGCCCTTCTTTTAGGGCCAACGGCGGCGCTCACAGCCTGCAAGAGGCTACCGACACCGGATCCCTCCGGACCCCTTTGTCCGGGGGCTAAACAAATGGACCTGTCCTCCCAGTTGGAGGTTGTGCGTGGGGTTAACTTCCTCACCACGTAAAAATGAACGAGTTGAGAAGCAACAATATGCCTCGGATACGGACGGATTTACTGTTGACGACCCCAGCAAACGGAATAAGGACAATGACTTTCGGTTCTGCACGTGGAATGTGAGGTCCCTGAACAGACCACGTGCAGCCGATGAACTCGCGGAGGCCCTAGACTGCTATAAAGCAGACGTTACCGCAATCCAGGAAGTGCGATGGGATGGGCCGGGCAAAAAGAGGATGAAAAACTGCGATATCTACTACGGCGACTGTTACAGAGAGCGAAGGCAGCGATTATTTGGATGTGGATTTGTTGTTCGAGGCAGACTTAGGCAAAAAGTCTTAAGCTTTAAGTACATAAGCGAGCGCCTCATAACAATCCGCATCAAGGCTAAATTCGGCAACATCAGCCTAATCTGCGCCCACGCCCCAACGGAGGACAAAGATGACGATAGCAAGGATGACTTCTATGATCTCCTAGAAAGAACGTACGATCAATGCCCCAGCTACGACACCAAGATCGTTCTAGGAGATTTCAACGCTAAGCTGGGTAAAGCGGACATCTTTGCTAGAGTCATCGGTAAACACAGCCTGCACGACACCACGTCCGAAAACGGACTCAGGCTGGTGGACTTTGTTACGGGGCGAAACCTCTCTGTAGCTAGCACGCGGTTCCCACACCTCAACATCCATAAAGGGACCTGGCGGTCCCCTGATCATTCAACCGTCAACCAGATTGATCACGTTGCGATCGACGTCAGACACTCCTCCAGTATTCTTGATGTCCGAACGTTCCGAGGCGCCAACATCGACTCGGACCATTTCCTTGTTGTAGCCAAGGTAAGGACACGGATATCGAGAGAAGAACGGAGTCGAGGAAGCCAACCACGGTTTGACGTCGAAAAGCTACAATCGCAACAGACTGCCAGGAACTTTGCCGATCTAGTTTCCCTGAAACTCTCCGAAAGTTCGACGCCGCCTGCACTAACAATAGGCGAAGAATGGAAGCGTTGTCAAAGAGCCATCAGAGAAGCCGCTACTGATGTGCTGGGTTTTAAAACACCACCTAGGAAAAACCCCTGGTTTGACAACGAGTGCAGGCAGGCACATGCAGCAAAGCAAGAAGCCTACCGGGCAACGCTGCATCGAACCACGAGAGCTGTTCGTGAGCTCTACGAACAGAGAAGAAGGGAAGAGAACCGGCTTCTCAGGAAAAAAAAGAAGAGCACGAGAAGCGCGCGATCGAGGAGATGGAGAGGTGTTATGGCAGGAATGATGTCCGAAAGTTTTACCAAAGGGTAAAACTTTTATCGAATGGATATAAAGTTCGGACAGAAGCTTGCCGGGACGAAAATGGACAGCTAGTAGTAGATTCGCAGTCGATACTGAGAATTTGGAAAAATCATTTCTGCAGACTGTTGAACGGCGATGAGGACACAAATACCGCTGTCAGACAGAATGTTCCACTCAACACAACGGACGATGATAGAAGAGAATACCGTCCCCCCGACCTAGACGAAGTCAAGATAGCGATATCGAGAGACGAGCTATACAGCGCCATGTCTAGTTTTGACATTCCTGCTAAACTCGTCAGACTGAGCAGGATGACGATGGAGAACTCTCGCTGCTCCATCAAGGTCGGTAACGAACTCACCGAGACCTTCAATGTCAAAAAAGGTTTTAGACAAGGCGACGCGCTGTCATGTGATTTCTTTAACATCATTCTTGAGAAGATCGTGCAAAACTCACTGGCCAACACAAGAGGCACGATCTTCCAAAAGTCCGTTCAACTGCTAGCTTACGCGGATGACATTGACGTGATTGCTGGCATTGAAACGGAAGCGGCTAAAATGGGTCTGGCGGTAAACGAGGGCAAAACAAAGTATATGCTGTCATCGAGAAAGGACGCACAACATCGACGACTTGGCCAGAACGTCACCATAGGCAGCTATAACTTTGAGGTAGTAAAGGACTTCGTCTACCTTGGCTCCGCGGTTAACAGTACAAACAACATCAGTACCGAGATCAAACGCAGAATTACTCTTGCCAACCGCTGTTTTTATGGGCTCAAAAGGCAATTGAGTAGTAGAGCCCTCTCTCGGAAGACCAAGTTGACTTTGTATAAGACCTTGATCATCCCAGTCCTGCTTTACGGTGCAGAGGCATGGACAATATCCCAAGCGGATGAACAGTGTCTTGGTCTTTTCGAAAGAAAAGTTCTGCTCGCGATCTTTGGTCCTGTTTGCGTTGATGGCATTTGGAGGAGAAGATTTAACCACGAACTGTATGGGCTGTACAGCGACATGAGTCTAGCTAGAGTGTATGGACAACTTAGCTCCGGCCCTGTGTGGACAACGCAACAGAGGACGTCCACGCACAAGGTGGCGCACACAAGTCGAGGGGGAGCTCGGCCGGCTGGGTGTGCGAAACTGGAGACAGCTGGCGAAAGATCGTGCTGGCTGGAGAGGCATGTTGAGTGAGGCCCAGGTCCACTTCGGACTGTAGCGCCCTAAGAAGAAGAAGAAGGACAGTAGTATGCACCAGATTTTCTACAGAATGCGGGAAGAAAAAAGCATGCAGGACGTTGAAAAAGGCGCTGTATTTGCCTCACTCACAAAAAAAAATTCATCCAGCCTCGCCTGCAACAACTACCAAGATATGTCCCAGCTCAATGTCAACTAGAAGAACCTGCGCGAACGACAAAATTCTCGCACCAACTAATGATCCCCACATTTCGACAAATCCTGCAAAGATTAGTTTCGAGTTTCATATCGAACTTCTTCATTATTAATCGATTTGATAACAGCCGAAACTATTCCGGTTGTGTTCACCCCAGAAAATACTCAATGCACTGTGCAGTTCCGATCGATACATGCGTCAGATTTTGGCAAGCAGATGCTCTGTCGTGTGAATTACTCAATTGAAGCAGATGGCGGGCAGGTGTCAAGATGGAAATCACTGCTTTGCCATAATTCAATTCAGTTGTTGGGCTATGCATAAAACCGTCTGTAAAAAATGAACATCCTGCGAATCAATAAATATTAGAGTTCATTACCGTCATTTAAAACATAGCACGTGTAGCAATAAAAGCAATTTGCGTGTTCACGCATTCGTTTCATTTTTGCGACAACATTGTTTTTGATGAATCGCGTATAAGTATCGTGCAAGTGAAGGCAAAATGAAATCGCGTATGCAAATCGACAGTTCAGTGTACTTACTCGGATATCTCTTGTGAAAGTTTTTTTTTCAAATGAATACTGTAAGGGGGTACTGTAATTGAGCTGAAAACTTAAAACTTCTGATGGATATTTAAGGCGCCGCTACAGTCTGAGGTGGGCCTGGGCCTAGTTTCTCAGCAACCACTCGTGTTGTGCGTGCTATTGTTCTCTCACGAGTGGAGGGGACCTACAGTTTTTTTTTTTGGAGAATTTTTGAAACACTACTGGAGCACACAGAATCAAAACTGGTCCATTGTACTGTCAGGTAGCAATCTACTCCAGTGCCGTTAATTTGATCCCAATGGCAAATGGTGACTGGACCAGATTCTATTTCACTGGGATTCGAACCTGGGACCCCTCGAACTTGGGACGGGCACTTAACCAACTGCGCCATCCAGTCGTGTACGCTAAGGTGTTGGAAACGCGTTCTAGAGCTGTGGTCGAATCCAGGATGGGAGGTGAACAGTGCGGTTTTCGTCCCGACAGAAGTACAACCGACCAGCTTTTCACTCTAAGAATGGTACTTGAGAAGGCTTTGGAGTACGCCAAACATCATCGATCAACAGCTGTTTTGTAGATTTGGAAAAGGCATACGACCGAGTTCCTCGAGGTAAACTCTGGAGTGTTCAGCAGGAGTATGGGATTGATGGGTCTTTGTTGAGGGCCATTCAGTCTCTATACATAAACTGTAGCAGCTGTGTTCGGGTTAACGGTAGTAAATCAACACCTTTCACCGTGGGCGTTGGACTTCGCCAAGGGTGCGTTTTGTCACCTCTCCATTTCAATATATATATGGACTGGATGTTACAGCGCAGTTGAGGCGAGGAATGTTTCACATTGGGAGAGTTGAGGGTAAGTCATCTTCTTTTTGCAGATGACTTAGTCATCCTCCCAGATGGAACTCCAACGCGCGCTAGATAATTTCGTGGCCGTATGTGCTGATGCTGGGATGAAGGTTAACGTGGACAAATCCGAGGTTATGGTTATTTCCAGAATCCCTGTTCAATGCACTCTACATGTTAGTGGAGTCCCATTGAAACAGGTGGAGAAGTTTAAGTATCTCGGGGTTTTCTTCACGAGTGATGTGAGGAATAATGCTGAGCTTCCGAGGCGTGCCTTGAATGCGATTCCATCAAGTAGGTGACCGCTTAGGAGACCCAGGATGAGATGGTTGGACCAGGTCCAAAAACTCGCTTGGCTGCGCTTGGGCATAGCTCCTGATGAATTAGAGTCAATGGATCAGAGGATTAGAGGATCAAGTGGCCTGAAGATCTCTCGTGCATGCATTGCCCCCGCGACCCCTTTAGGTGAACATGCGGGTCAGTGAAATTGAGATGAGATGAAATGAGAAGGGTCTCTGTCCCTCTGTTGATTATTCAGCAAGAGCTTCATGGACGTCTGTCACTTTTGGCTTGGGCACAATGGACTCCAATAGCTGATCTAGGTGATCTGCGGCTGTAAACCGATAGGGCACTAGGAACTTGCAGTGAATGCCTGACAGAAGCCAGACCACCAGAAACAACACCAGATAGCAGGCATATTGACCACATTTCAACAATGGAAGGCTTTGCATATGAATCCCTCACGCCTCGAAAAATTCGCATCTGAGGTGTAAAATTGGCATTCTTTTGGCCTCAGACAGACCGCTGGCTTTGAACCCGCATTGAATTGCAACAACGACACGACATAACCACGAAACACCGGAACTCAATTTTGATTTGTGTAAAATGAGACGAGAGTTACATGCGCTGACCCGCTTCTGTGGGTGAGTATGTTGAAAGCGAAAGCAATTACTCGCCGCCACCGTCACAAGAGATTTCACTTTTTTTCACTTCTTTCGCTGTCCCTGGGTGGGGGCGTTTGCAGTCTCCCCCTCAGTGGGATGGGCACTGTTTCAAATTCGTAGGGCGATTTAATTTAATTTATTCCTGCTCCGGATTGCGGTGCGGCTGCCAGCGGGAAGTGTGAGAAAACCACAAGAACAGATGAGGCCCGATAAAAATGTATTCAAGTGGTTGACCCTTTTTAAATGCGGAAGCGGTAGGGAAACGGTGGGAAATGCCCAAATTACGGTCAACAAATTTGTCTGTGCGACGGATCTTGTGCGGGCCCTTTGGTGGGGGCGTTTGATGGCGGAGAAATGCGTTCCGGATAAATCAATGGATTGGGTTAATCAATTTTATAGCTTCCAGCTGACGACCTTGGCATTGGTTGATTGGGCTTGAGGATTGATGAGGTGTCATGTGTGGCACTTGAGGGCAATTTAAAGAAAGTTAAGTTGGTGTGAGGTTCGTTCTGGGGAGAGTTACGCAACGCACGATGTTGGGCAAGCCGCTGGTATCAACTAAACGCATCAACAAAGCAGCAATGCGTTGCTGAGAGACAAATCAGCCGAAATGGTTGGGCAATTTGTAAGACAAGGGAACTGCTGACGGTTTGTTAACATCGGAAGTGGAGGCCCTAAGAGTGTTACAAATCGTGGCCTTTGTTGTTTTTCTTTATTGGAGCTACGGAGCACTTAGTTATCATCAAGAGCAAACTACAGAAACGTTTTGATGAAACGATGTTTTTTCGTGTGTGAATCATGTTACAAGTTTCCATTGTAAATGTTCGGGAAGGCATTGAATTATGTTTCCAGTGAAGTCGCGGCAAGACTTTTGGTCAGAATCTTTTGAACCTCGGCGATTTAAAAAATGCTTGGTAATCTTTTGTTTCCATAAGGATTTACTCTAAGCTAAAAGGAATACAAGATCATCGCTATGGATCTGTTGGTTTAGCTGATAAAGATCTATGGTGTCCCTGTGTAAATTAATGTGGTTTTCAACACGAAGTTGAGACCAGATCTTTTAAACAATGAGCTATGGCGATTCAATGAGAGATCATGAAACGATTGAAAGTTTTTCATTGACAACAAAGAGAACATGACAATCCAGGGCAAAAAGTTTGAGCTTTCATTTGTCAGCCTCATGATCAGCTGGTTTTGGGGATCTGGGCATCGACCTCGGACTGTGAGGCTTGGCTGTTCCTTCTGCTATCCATACTCTTAACTCTTATATCTAGTCTCCCGGATATTGACTAAAAGGCCTAAATTCCTGATCCTCAGTTCAAGGACGAAATACATGACACAAATGCTATACCAACGGTTGAACAGATTTAGTGTTGGCTCTTGGCTCTAGGCTCTTGACTTTTGACTATTGGCTCTTGGCTCTTGGCTCTTGGCTCTAGGCTTTTGGCTCTAGGCTCTAGGCTTTTGGCTCTTGGCTCTTGGTTCCTGGCTCTTTCCTTTTGGGTATTGGGTTTTGGCCTTGCAATCTTGTGTCTCGTGGGCGCCGTGGCATAGTGGGTAGGTGCGTCGACTCCTATGCTCGAGGTCATCGGTTCGAATCTCAAAAAATCAAACATTTTTTCACGTCTCCACCTCTATCGAGTCACTGACAATGCTCAAAGAGTATAACTGTCTAGAAAAAGCTTCTCAATCTCGCCGTTCGGAGTCGGCATTAAACTGTAGGTCTCCTCCGCTCGTGACAGAACAATAGCACGCACAACACGAGTGGTTGCTGAGAAGCTAGGCCCGGTCCACCTCGGACTGTAGCGCCGCCATTATTATTATTATTATTAATCTTGTGTCTCGACCTTAAGTTCTTAAGTCTTGACTCCCGACTGTTCATTTTTGACTCTAATATCTTAACTTTTTGCTTCTGTCGCTCAGATTTAACCTCTTAACTCTTGGCTTAGAAATTTTTAATCTTTTATGTGATGCTATTGGTCTTTACCTAGGGGATTTTACGTCTAAGTCGATGCACTTGTATTTAAGACTTTTCATGTTCTGGTCCTAGAGTCTTAACTTCTGACTTCGAGCTTTCTCGATTTCTTGTTCTCTACCTCTCTCTGTTAATTTCTGCTCTCTCCTCACAGATGTCAGTTTTTTAAGTTGATTACTTGTGTCAAGAGTGATTGACTCTTCGAACTTCGTTCTTAGCTGTCGGATCCTAACATTTTTTCCAGGTTTTTGGCTTGTTGTTTCGGATTCTTGGCTCATGATTGACTCGAAGCCCTAAGCTTTTGACACTTGGCGGCTGGCTCTGGCTTTTTAACTTTTGGTTGCTGGGTGGTGGCACCATACACTTTACTCCTGATTTTTGAGTCTTGGATTTTAGATCATGCCTCATGAGTCATGACGTACTTTACTCTTAATTTTTAGGTCTTATCTAATAATTTTCAGGACGTATGTTTTTACTTTTTCCTTTTATAATAAACTAAACCCTTCTCAGATATTGACTCGAAGGTGTAATCTGCGATCTGTCAGATACTATTCTCTATTTCCGTCTTCCTCGTCTTCTTCGTATGGCGCTACATTCCGGGGTGCACTTAAGCCTCAACTAACAAGCCTATCCTGATAGCTGGAGTTCCTTGTCAGCTGTCTTCAGTTTCGAACATCAAGTTAGTTAATGTCTTTCTCCTTTCTCAATCTCAATTTCTCAATTGTGGACATCCTCTTTTGCGTTCCCACAAAGGCTTAGAGTCGAAAATTCAGGATAGAGGTAAATATATTTTCCATGCGCTATACATAGCCTAGTCACTTCATGGGTTCAAGATGTAGACCTGCCTAGATTCATGTCGCTGTACAGCCCATACAGCCTAGTAAAGTAAATGGAATAGAACATGCAAAAACTTTTCTCTCGAAAAGACCAATGACAATTTCGTCTGCTTTCGAGTAAACCCATGTCTTTGCGCTGTTGAAAAGAGGAAGAAGGTCAACTTGGTCTTTCCAAAAAGTGTCTTACTATTAAATTCTTTCTTGAGCCCAAAGAATCAGTTTTTTTTTTTTTTAATTTAATTTTTGAAAACGTTACAATTTAAGTTACCTGCGAAGGTTATTGCTTATCTGCAGGTGGTTGAAATTCTTATTCGTACAATCTTTAGAAGTTTTATAACATGTTTTGCTTTAGATTTTAATAAACCGTTTTAGGCCTTCACATAGTTAATTCAGGTAGAAGTTAATTTATTACAAACTTATGATCTAGAAAAAAAACATTATTAAATACATTATTGTTAGTGTTTGTTATTTTAATTATTCTGTTTTGAAGATATCTTATCTTATCTAGATGAGTTTTTGATGCATTCCCCCATGCTAGTATCCCGTACCTCAAACGAGATTCCACCAGTGCATAATACACCTGTTTTTGAATATCTGTTAGTGTATTTCTTCAGATACACCATCGCAAACATTGCACATTTTAGCTGTGATCTGAGCTTGGGAATATGATCCTGCCATAAGAAGTAGTCATCGATCGTGATACCCAGGTATCGTATCGTCTTAACCACCTCGATTGATTCACCTCTTTTGGTTATTGGACAATCATTGTTTTGGAAGTATATTTTAATCGACGTAATTTAGTTTTGGCAGCATTAACTACCAGGCCGTTGTCGTGGCACCATCTCGTAAGTTTATCGAACTCCTCTTGCGTTATCGTTGTTACAGTTGCAAGGCATTTGTGTCTAACGACGATAGCTATGTCGTGCGCAAAAGCGAAAGATTTAGCTCGTTCTAAAACGCGAAGAAGCTCATTCGTGAAAAGTATAAACAGCTTTGGTCCTAGTTTTGAGCCTTGCGGTATTCCAAAAACGTTTTTCTTTTCATTGCTGTTATTATTTAAGATTTTCACCTTTGTCGTTCTTCCCGTTAAGTAGCTCTCCAGCCACTTCACTAGGGTGCCTCTCACTCCTATCCTAGGAGTTTATTGTGACATATTGTTATTGTTTGTGTTTTGGTTTGCGTTGACATCGGGGGAGGTTGCGCTCCTGGTTCTTTTAGGTGGCGGCTGAGTTGGTGTCGTTACCGTTGGTGTGCTTTTTGAGTTACCATCTATCTCAGTACATCTCCATTCCTCCTTCTTGGATGCTGAGATCTTGCGATAAGATTTCTCGGAGAGGGCGGAGCATCCGTAGTGCATTTTGCGATCACACCTATGGCAAGTCACAAAATCCCCTTCGGCGGAGAGGTTTTCGAAGCACTCACTGCATACATCCATAGTTAAGAGACTATGTTTAAATGTGTATTTATGTATGTGTTAAAAATAGAAAAAAAATAAACCAACTGTTTGAATTTAAATTAAGAGTATAACACATTACGAAGGCTTATTTTCAATCAAATATATGCACAAAAAAAGTAATAAGGGCGCACACGATGATATGTGAGATAAGTCACTGTCTTTTAATTTGTATCTTGTCACAATTTTATATGATTTAATAGCTTTTAAGGACACTTTTTACTAATCAAACTCAGAACAAGCAAAAAACACAACCGATCACTTCTAAACGATTCTAAAAAAAACTAAAGTGATTGCCTTGAGTTACTCTGTGTTTGATCTCCGTACCTATGTTGTCAGTGCTGTTTAGATGAAGTCCTTGATTAGGTCGATGTAAGAGGCAAATAAAGCATTTTCTTTGTTTTGCTCACGATTACCGCCAGACATAGGATAGCCCATCCCCTTTTAATGCCAGCGCTTATTTCCTCGCCGACTCCTTGTTTGCGACCAATCACGTTCATATCATTGCCTAAGCATTTTTTCGAATTAACGATCCCGTTACCAACCTTGGTGAAGCAGGAAGAGTTCTCAATCGTCATCCTACACAACCTGACATGTTTGGCAGGAATGTCAAAAATATACATGGCGCCATTATACTAATAATGGCGGCGCTACAATCCGAGGTGGACCTGGGCCTAGCTTCTCAGCAACCACTCGTGTTGTGCGTGCTAATGTTCTTTCACGAGTTTAGGGAACCTACAGTTTAATGCCGACTCCGAACGACGAGATTGAGAAGCTTTTTCTAGACAGTTTTACTCTTTGAGCATTGTCAGTGTCACCCACCCACTACGCGACGGCGCCCACATGGCGTTACATAGCTCTTTTAAATACACCCTGTCATGTGCGTCATTGATATAAACCTATAAGGGATGGTGTGAAAATCTGGTATATTGTAGACTTCTCTGTTTTGAAAAGAAGTATTTTGACCATCGGTTTCAGGCGTTTACATAAAACGGCGATAAGATCTTATATCATATCATTCTTAAACAAAACTTGGCCCAAATTGATCCAAATTCTCAGTTACAACCCTTTCAATCGGCACTCAATTCTTCATATTCCAACTTAGTTTCAAAGAGGCTGCCTCGGTACAAAGGAAAAGGTCCGAAATCCTATAGCCTCAGCCACTTGAATTTCCCTTATCAGTTGTCCGTTCCAAAAGCTCCTCCACCGACCTGCCGCTTTCACAAAATACCATCCAGAGAAAACAAAACAAAAAAAACGCAACAGCTTGGCTGGACAGAAGCTCCATTACGCAATCCGTTTGCATACCGATCGCGATCAATGCTCCGATAGGGCTCTCCGGCCATCAGTTAAGACCGGCACCACCGTCGATTAGACCCTCATTAGCCTGGCAATTAAGCCACTGTTGCACTTGCAGCAAGCCTCCAACGAAAAAACCAGCCACAACCAATCGAACGAACCTCAGCGAATCGTCACTCCACGACGTGCCAACTGCTCCTCCGTCCAGTCGTCAGTTCGCGCGATGTTTTCACCTAGAAAACTACAAATTGTTCAATTAAAATGCAAACGCATGCTGCAGTGCTATAATGATCAGTAAATCACTTTCACCTCTCATGCGCCGTCCGTCGTCCCGTTGGCCGCCATCGTTGTCGCCGATCTAATCTGAATGCCGCTGCGCGACGTGCCTTTGGTTGTCGGGCCTCATCTGCTATCACTCCGGCCAAATTGTCTCACAAAATTCGCCCAGCTAATGGGCCGCATTGGGCACAAACGCCGCACAATGGCCACATCCATTTGCCAATTATTTGTCGTCGAGCTGTCAAAATTGGCCTCGCGCAACCGCCGGCTGGTGGGAATCCACAATTAGACCTCCGCCACAGCAACGACCACAAATATCGTTCGCACTGCCAAAAACACGAATCTGACATTCCGCCAAGCCAGCCGTTCACTCATGCGCAGCACCGACGCCGCCGTCGGTGTTGGCGTGGAACATCGCATTTCTGTGTAACCTGGGTCCGTGTGTGTGCTCGGAATAAATCCGACGCGGGGCACCTTCGATGGACGCAGCGACCCGCGAGACGCCACTCTTTCTCGACGAGCAGTTATTGTCATTCGGCCCAGCCGCACTTTCGATCGACCGTAGGGCCTGTGCACCCAGAGCAGGTGGTGTGCATTTCGTTTATGTAACCGTCCCTTCGATGGGATTCGTCTTCGTCGGCGGGTTCATCCATCATCCGTCTGGCCAGCGTCGACGTGAGCATGATTTGCTGGAATCTGGTCGCGATGGTCGAACGATTTCCGCCGAACCACCGTGATCGTGTGATCTGCAGCGTCTCCGTGGGAATATAAAGCAGAATCCCCTAGTGTGCAACGAATGCGGGCGCGTTATGGTCTCCGCCGAATGGTATGTAATTGCTCGCGTTGAATGGGTATTGTCGAGGGTTTTTACAGCGTGTAATCGTTACGGGCGACGTAATGTGCAAGCGTTTCTGGGGAGGGGTTGCGAAAACGCCCGGCCATCGGAATAGACAATGCGGGAGGTGTAAACTATTTGATGGGTGAAAATACCGCTGACAGCCGTTGCATCTGAGTCAAGGGAGATTTATGCAAAGGAGTTGACCTGGATCCTACGAGTATAAAAGAATTTGATGATCGTGACATTCCGCAAATAATTTGTGGCCATTAGCTTACTGACCGCAATCAGCTGTGTTAACCAGGCTAAGGTGTGCTCACTCAAGGGTGCTGTGACGGAAATGCTGATTCGATGTCGATTTCGCACTAAATTCGTGATAGTCATCCACTTTTGGTGCAAAAATAATTTAAAAACGAAGTCGTTGTTGTTCCAGTTGTGTTTGGTCAAACGTTACGACAGGTAAAGTGGCCACCTTACGTTTCTGTAGGTTTACAACAATTTTTCGAAAATCTCGTTACGTATTCTGAAATTGCAAGCTTCCATCATTTCCTTATTCAAGAAGCTACGATTTGACGCTGGGTGGGCGCCGTGGCGTAGTGGGTAGGTGCGTCGACTCCTACGCTCGAGGTCGTCGGTTCGAATCTCGAATAAAACATCAAACATTTTTTCACGGCTCCACCTCTTTCGAGTCACTGACAATGCTCAAAGAGTATAACTGTCTAGAAAAAGCTTCTCAATCTCGCCGTTCGGAGTCGGCATTAAACTATAGGTCCCCTCCGCTCGTGACAGAACAATAGCACGCACAACACGGGTGGTTGATAGCTGAGAAGCTAGGCCCAGGTCCACCTTGGACTGTAGCGCCGCCATTATTATTATTATTAAATCAAACTATTATTGTCTCTACGTTTTAATTGTTTTTTTTTGTTTAACTTTTGTTATTCTTAAGTACTCTTTAAAAAGAGATAACATAAATTGTTCAGTTTTAAAAGAAAAATAAAAATACTTCTATTTAAACATATTCAAAATGGAGCGGTCAGAAAAACAGTAGTTTTTTAAACAATAATCTGAAAAAATACCACAAAGTGAAATGTTGTTTACTATTTTTATCGTAAAAGACAATTAAAATGTTTACACTATGTTTAATATTCTTAATAAAGAACGACAGCCTGTGCGAGAATAAGCGCACACAGGAGTAATCGACCACACAAAATCATCCGATCCTGTGTGTGTACATGCAGGATCACCCCGGCAGTTCGCTATCAGCACTCAGGCGACGAACGCCAAGGAAAGCGGCCAGGATAAAATTATATTTCTAAAATGTGTTACAGTCCACTAGTTATATCAAATAAAAACATTATAATTCTGAACCTAAAAGTAGTGAGTTTATTTTACACAATATTTTAAATACTTAGTTGCATGACCAGCAGCAGCAGCGCCGCTGCATGGAATCGACTAGGTCCTTACATCTTTTTTTGGAATTGAGGTCCATGATTTTTGTACCGATGTCCAAAGCTCATTTTTATTTATAGTCTTGGATCGGGAAATATCCTTTTTCACGTCGCACCAAAGATTCTCAATCGGATTGAGATCAGGTGACTGTGTGGGCCAATCCATGACGTTTACCTTATTGCTTCGAAACCACTCCTTTGCGAGTTTGCTAGTATGCTTGGGGTCATTGTCTTGTTGAAAGACCCATAATAGTGGCATTTCTTCCTGGGCATACGGTAGCATAGTTTCTTGCAAATTTTAACTTAGACGTGATTATCCATATCCACAGACTATATAATATCCTTAAGCTTAGAAGTCGCATTTATTCCACGGCTGCTAGCTAATTTTATGAAAAACCACGTTGGCGATGTCAATGTGCAGACCCGTTTTAGAAGTAATTTTCTTTTTTGCGAAACTGACGAGTATGTCCATTTTTGTTACTTTTGAAGCACTAAAAAGTGAAAACTGGTCTAAGCTAATAGGGAATAGGAGATGTATAATTTTATACGCTTCTTAAAAAAGGACTGTGTATTAAATTACCGATTGCGTTATCCTTTACTATGTTGTCTTTGGGAGATCTGACCTTTAGTGCTGTTCAAATGTGCAAAAGTTCACTGACGCGCCTACGTTGACTGAGCGTATTTGTTACAGAATTGCTCATTATACACGAAAAGGTACTTAAGAGCAGTATTATAGGACCATTCAACAAGAGGTGCAATCTTCCGCCATTGTTGAACATTCAGCAACCATCGAGATGATTTTTTAAGATGGAAAAACTAGGATATTTATCGATACGAACTTGTATAGGGAAAATTCGCTGCAAAAACCATGAAAATGTAGTGAAAACATTGCGTAAATTTTATTCTTCTCCTGGTCATCGTCAAGCGTTTTCTCGCACAACCATAGTGAAAATCAGTGATCAGTGATGTGAAGACTCCAACTCATGTTTGCCCAACAAAGTCAACTGAAAATATTCTCACCGTAGCTAAGGGAGTGTCTGGAAACCAAACGAATCCAGTTGGAGGCGATCACAGGAATAGGGCCTATCCGCAACCACTTTGCGTTGCATTTTGTATTAGGATCACGGCTTATAAGGATTTTAGGCAGCAAACCAAGCATAATGCCACATTTTCACTGATTGGTTGCTGGAAATGAATGAAGATCAGAATCTCGTTTTTACACCAAATTCTAAGTTATGAGGCTAATTTTCACCCATCTGGCTATGCAAACAACCTGTCGCGCCAGGGACTACAAAAACCCAAGACAAAAAGTATTTTAACTGCTCTATCCATGAAGAGTGACAGCTTTATGCGGTGTTTCGACTTTTTGCGGCCTTGTGTCGAGTTTTAAATAACCAACAGAGGCGCTCCCATTACATTTTCTAACACATCACAAGTCAATTCCCAATCCGTTCTGGTATCACTCAATTCTAATTTCTTCATAATTATCGAGAAAATATGTTCATCATAAATTGGCAGCGATGAGTAACAGGAATAAACACATTTAAAAATATGTAAGTTAACACGACGTGACAGGTGTCATGTCTGCACTTAATCATATTTGTTCATTACATTTCCGCCAGCAACAACCGTACAGATCTGTTGACTTTGCACACGCACCGCACTCTGGGGATGGACAAGCAACGGACGCGGGAACATTTAGTTGATACAGCAGAATATGCGGGAATATCGTCAGTTACCTGAGGGAAATCTTGTTTAAGTTAAGTAAGTCTTAAGTGATACATGGAAAATAATACATTGGAGCTCTTCGGAGTAAAGTTGAGTCGGTTTGGTTTCATTTCAAACGAACAGTTGAATCAATCTCTGATTGGCCTTCGTTTTTTTTAGGATTCCCGCGTTGTCAATGCACTCTAAATGACAAAGACCCCGCTGCTTTCGAAAATGACGAAAGCCCAAATATAATATAATAATTATAATAATAATAATGGCAGCACTACAGTCAGAGGTGGACCTGGGGGTAGCTTCTCAGCAACCCCTCGTGTTGTGCGCGCTATTGTTCTTTCACGAGTGAAGGGGACCTACAGTTTAATGCCGACTCCGAACGGCGAGATTGAGAAGCTTTTTCTAGGCAGTTATACTCTTTAAGCTTTATCAGTGACTCGAAAGAGGTGGAGCCGTGAAAAAATGTTTGATGCTCGACTCGACGACCTCGAGCGTAGGAGTCGACGCACCTACCCACTACGTTACAGCGCCCATAAGTTTGATTTGTTATTCCTTTTTATATTATGGTAGTTGTACTACTATTATTTTGACCGCAGCTGTAAGTCCGTTCAAGTTTGTCTTCGTTCTGGTACAGCGTGGCGTATGAATAAGATTTTCAACTAGAAACGAGATCAGAACTCTAGTGATATCTCGATGGCGTATGTGCAACTTTTTTCTTCCAGAACTGTGTCACATCACTTGATGGATCACCTCTAGTTAAAGACTCCAGTAAGATCACAATTGCTTACATCTCTCAAAATAAGTGACTCCAACCTTCCGCAATACTTCATTTGTGGCGTCTGAAAGTTGGCGCCTCACTCATGTTATTCAGAAAATAGGTTCAATTTGAGACTTTATTCGATAACGTCATTTTTTTATCATTTGTTTACAAAAGCTCAACCGCATCTGACATCTCAGACAACAAGGCCTCGCGAAATTTCAACCGATAAAGCGAATTCAAGGCAACATGTCCGTACCAGATAAATACTGGGAGTGACAACTAAGACCTCGACACACATACTCTGCACAAAAGTTTCCATTGTAAATCAATAAAAAAAGTTTCCCAATGTCAGTTATTTTTCGCAAATATCTCGCCCAAATATCAAAGCACTTCTTATCCGTTAATTCGATAGTGAGTTTCGCCACTTGACACGTTCAATTGTTTCTTCCTGCTTTGCAAAGATCGCCTATCTTTCCTATGTTGAGTCACAAAACGGGTCTATTTGCATCTGAAGTGGCAGATGCCTAGGCAACAGGCCGCAAACAAAGGGCCTTTTCAGGGGAAATCGGTTCAATCTAGGAACTTAAGCTGCCGATAGCCACAACCTCAAGTGGCTAGATCTCATTAGAGATTGGGTTCTTCCCCCACACACACGAGATAACACTTGTGGAATTTTATCGCCGGATTCGTTTTCCGTTTCTACTCTCGTTCAGATTATCAACGCGCAACTGACCACAGTCAGGATATCGATAACTATTCGATTTCCTGTGCTTCGAGTCAACTTCCGCTAGAGGCAAATGCTTTCCAGACCGTTCCTAGAAATCAGATGGCAATCTGTCAAAGCACACATCGCGTACGTGACTTCCTCCACTGCAGGCCTGCAGCCATCTATTAGATGCCGTATCTGTGTTGACTTTAATTGAATCCGATTAAGCACGAATATTGTTCGAGATTTCCGTTTGCACAGTGACATCGATTTGAATCGTGAACCTACAAACGAAACGCCAGTCGGGTGCTGTCAAAATAAATTAATTAATATTCCCCGATTGACACTTGATGTATTTTTGAAACGTTGGTGAGTGCAAGACGGAGGACAGACCTGACTAAGGACAGTGATTAACCTAGTTAACAACTTCAGATAACATTCGTTCCCAATTAGATGTTTTCGTATCGAGTTGCGTTTGTATTTGTGGCTGCCCTTATATCTGTGAGTTTTAACGAGGATCTGACGGCTCTGAAGAGGGACGGTTGCGGACCATATGGATTTCGATGTATGAACAGGAACACGTTGGAATTCTGTCCGGTTTCCACCGAAGGCAGCACCGACAAGCTGGATATTTTCAATTGCGACGAAGGCTATTATTGCGATGAGGATAATCCCTCGTACTGTACACAGAGAGACGCATGGGTTAGGGTGCCTGAAAAAGGTGGTGTTCGTAGGAGTCTGGTGCTGATTCAAAGGGAAGTTGACGAGGATGTTGACTATGATGAGGACGGGGACTACAATGAAGCACGCTATGCGAGGTCTGCTGATGTTGAAAATAGGGAGAGTTCTGAAGCAACCACAGATGCTGTGCAATCCGTCGAAAACACATCAGTCAGTCAGCAGTTTGATGATGATAAAGAGATTCGGACGGCGGGCTCTGTGGAGAATCCACCTTTCAATTGTCAGTCATATGGATTTTTTCCAGGTAAGAAGCGATATTCTTTACCCGCGACCCCTTTAGTGTTATGCGGGTTACTGAAAATGAGATGAGAGAATCGATGATGAGTTTTGAATATGGAGTCGCTCATAGGTCTTGCAGTACGATGAAAGACATATCGAGGTGGACATGGCTATTAAGAGCCTGTTGTCAGCCTTCTTCCTACCTTGGGTGGCGGTACAGTCCAATGTGGTCTTGGCCTTGCTTTTGCAGCTACCATTTCTGTTGCAAGTGGTTATATCTTCACACGAGTGGAGGGAGATATGGCAAATTTTGAGAACTTGTCCAAGAAAGTTATAAATGGTTTTTCAAAAGGGCATAACAATTTTGGATTTTAATAGAATCTCACCCTTAGGCTGCGGCCACGCGACGAGCGACAGAGCGACGCAAAACAATTAAAACAAATGAAATCTTATGAAGGTGGCCACGTAAGCACTGAGCGATTTGTGATTTTTTTAAGTTACAGAGCGACGTCGCTCGACAACCAAATCTGTTTTAATTTTTTAGTTGATCGCTAAACGACGAAAAAAGAACATAGAGAAACTAAATGTAGAATGTTTGATCTCAGCTGTTCAAAACCGCCCAGTTCTACGGAAAGACAACCACAAGCACAATAAAAATGTCACCGAAAAGCAGTGGAATGAAGTTGGACACATGAGTAATTGTTTTTTGAAATGATGAGCTTCGTAAAGCAGGAAGTTGTTCCAGATCCAACTGAAGGGAATCTGCGACAGCCAGAAGATTATTCATATGAACCCGACTTTCAACTAAAAGACTACGACGAACTGAACTTGAAAATGACATTTTCGCAACAAATCGTTCAGCGGTGACGCTCAGTAAATGGCCACCCATCGCTCAGACTTGTCGCTCGCTGCTCAATCGCTCGTCGCTCATTACGTGGCCGCAGCCTTAAACGTCTTTTATTATATTTCAATCTCAAAACGTGAAAACGTCAGTCAAGGTCCACATTTTAATTATACCGATGACCAAAGTTTAGGACCCAGCATGGCCCCCCATACGTACTTTACTGTTCACAAGTTCTCTTTTTAAATGTCTCAGAATGTTTAAAGGAAGGTATATTTTAATAAGGTAAGCAAAATCAGATATGGTATACAGCGGAAAGCGACATAAAGCCAATTGGCCTTATGTCTCTTTGTGAAAGTGACATAAGGCCAAAGCAAAAATTTGGTTCTACGTCACTTTGATAAAGCGACATAAGGCCAGATTTTAAAACTTGGACAAAGCAACATTAGGCCAATTGGCTTTATGTCGCTTTCCGCTGTATACCATATCTGTACCATAACTCCAAATCTTATTTGTGGGGGGTTGCAGGGAGACAGAATGCCCTCCCTACTTCCTTTTCACCTGTTCCCTCATACTAACTCCACTGTTCAATTTCATTCCTCTTCTCATTTTAATTACATATATAAATGTTAAAAAAAACCATCATCGATATTATAATTTGATGTTATGTCTCAAAAAAATGTTGGCGTTATGTCGCTCTGTGCAAGTGACATAGGGCCAAATGATAAAATTTGGCCCTATGTCCCTTAAAAAAACGGCTCAGTTTCACCTCGGACAAGAAGAAAAGCCTCTTGTTCATTTAAAGCATCGAAACTTCTCCGATTGGGCTCTGCGAAAAGTTCAAAGAAAATCCTAAATTTCATCGAAAAATCATCTTCGAGGTTGAAGCTCTGTTTTGGCTTAATGGTTTCATCAATAAGTAAAATATGCGTTACTAGAATGTAACATACCCACATGTTCACTGCGTCCACAAAATGTGGTGGTTCGGACTAGATGTCTGCAATGAATGGCTTGAATTCAGCTCTGAAACGCTCGTAATTATAAGCATGATTTTTCTGTAATGGAGCTAAAACGGTCGTCGGTTCCCACATCTCTGTAAAATGGATAGAGTTCTCATATTGGAAACATGAAATAAAACACAGAAACTCTTTTGGAAGTATTTATTTAACACAAGCTGCTCAAAACTCGAAAACTGCCCAAGTTGACTGAAACAGCCTTGCAGTTGCAAGATGACTGAGTTACTTTTACTTCACTTGGATCACTAAGTTCCCCAACTTTGACTTCAGAAGGGTGGTGAAAATTGAACAGTTCGACGTTTAAATTTGTAAACAAATCAAATGCGACCAAATTCAAGGTTGTGTGCCACTTCGCAGCTTTTCCTGTTCATCGGTAATGGCTGAAACACAACAGTGCGTTGCGCTAGCCGACTTTATGTTATGTGTGCGTTGACGCACTGCGTTAATCAGCTGTTCCCTCTCTCTCTCAAATACCAAATAAAAAATATTCCGTCAGCTGTTTTAATTTCTGAAATGTCAAATCATAAAATATTCTGGTCAAACAATTGAACGTTAAAGAAATCAATAGCGGAAAATTAATGCCAAGAATGAAACAAAATTAAAAAAGTGCTTCTTGTTGCTAATCTGGCGTATTCATGTTTTCAAGCATACACGGATTTCAAATTAGTTTTGTCGTTAAAATAATTTTAGTCAGCTATTTTCATGTTTCAAATGTCAGTTGCCACAAAATATTCTCAATTTGGGAAGCATTTCTCAATTTTGCCCTCACAGCACATCCCTCTGTCAAAAAAATATCCAACATGTTGAATAATGACGTGCGTTGGGATTACTTTTTACGCTTTATTACGATCCTCTCATCTCTCTCATTTTTCACTTACGTAGGTCGATACAGTATTTCGTGAATGTCCATTGGATTGTGTTCGTTGAACGACAACGCTGAAGCTGACGCACTGTTGTGTTTCATCTATAACTCGTACTACCACTAAGGTCCCTAATATGCAGCTGCCACTTTCAGCTTTCAGAGTTTAGTACTTCTTCTTCGGTTGGAATTGGATCATTTGCCGACTCCTCCATTGATGAAGTTTACTCGTAAGAATCTCTATATGACAGTTATACAGAATAGCCAGTGAGATATAAAAAAAGTGCAAGTGGTTGTGTGGTTGTGTCCGGAATCGAACCTAGACCCTTAGCATAGAAGTCAACGCACTTACCCACTACCTAACGAAACGGTCATGAAATTATTGCCAATAGAACAATATACAAGTTTACTCGTATGTCAAGCGACTGGATGGCGCAGTTGGTTAAGTGCCTGCTCCAAGTTCGAGGGGTTCCAGGTTCGATTCCCAGTGAAATCGATTCTGGTGCAGTAATTTGTCGTTGGGATCAAATTAAGGGCCCTGGAGTAGGTTGCTACCTGGCAGTACAATGGATTCAGTTTTGAGGTTAAGTGCTCCAGTAGTGTGTCAAATATGCTTCGAAAAAAAAAAATACTCGTATGTCAGTAACCATCATCGTGCACATATTTAGTGCATAACCTGGCCCGAGTGATTTCTTGCGCTGTTGTACATGTGGACCAACTTTGCACAGTCATGGCGGTTGTCTTGACAGCTGTGCCAAGGTCTAGGTTAGGTTAGGTTAGGAGGGCTTTATACTGTTGCCAGCAATTACACCCAGAGGCCGTGGAGATCCATTGTGTATGCCTTGCGCCAAGGTCTATCTTTGCAAAAATATAAAAAAACAACCACTAGTGAAGCCATCCCCTGAAGGCGGAAACATTGAGTAAGTTGAGACATCAATCCGTCAGTACTGTTGTTGGGCTAATTCGTGGTAAGGACCTCAATAAGGCGCTTGTAGGGTATATGTAACATTTTATTAAGGCCATTCGTTCAATATCTTTTTTGGTTCTTGATTCCTAAGAATGTTGTTCATCGATAAACGAGGGGACTTACATTACACTGATTCCCATCAAAGTGTCTACATCTTTTGTGGCGTAGTATCTGGATGCGATATCTATTAAACTCCTTCTCACTACTTCAACTGACATTATCGTCTCGCCAGTACGATCGAACGTCACCAGTAATTTCGATAATCCTTTCCTTGAATTGAACTTTCAAACATCAACTCAATTCAACTGTCACATGTCTGACAGCGCACCTTCGCAGTCATTGCTCACGTTATCACGTCCACGCAACTGCCAGAAAACATTAAGAACCTTGTGACAAGCTGACATGCTAATTCTGTTGCATTAGATGACAACCAAATTGTCATTATCATTGACGCATGACACTTGGAAACCGACACATGACACACTGTGAACTAAATTATGTCACTCTTGCAAATATACGCGAAATCAATTCTTTCCGGACGGTGATTGCGTTAATCTTCTGCAAGGTTTCAGAATCTATTGCCTTGTGCTGCTGGTGCTGGTGAATAGGTCGAAGTCTAAAGTTTCCAGCGTCGATCGGCGGCGCGCCTTTGTTGGCTTAATTCAATCTAAATCTCACCCGATTTCCCATCTATCTTGGCTTTGCTTTGCATGCGGTGCTATTTTTTCATTGTCATTGTTGTGGTGATTCTTTTCCACGGAAGGGTGGTGAAATTAAAGAGCGTTTCGTGGTGGAAGGGGGCTGAAGTTAAAGGCTTATTCTGCTTATTTTGTAAACGCCTCCTTTAGCAATAATTTATAATGTTCTCTGTCGTTGTGACTGCCAAAGGGGAGTGTCCATGAGGTAATCGTTACCAGAGGCAATTAATGTCGTATTTCCAGTATTAGTCGCTTTGAGTGAGGAATGAAATATGACTGAGTGCTGTGAAGAGAGTCAGCCCGACAGTTGTTGAGTAAGACATGTGTCAGATTTGAAAAGTGTCCTTCACGCACAGCACTATCAGACTTTTGTTTTTTGGAATTTCCAAAATTTTGGGGAATTGAGTGGCTTTGGAAATAATATACGGTGCTACGCAGACTGGACACTTTTGCGTCGAAATTTAATGCTTGAATGGATTAAAAGGAATGAACAGTACACATATGGTGCCTTTTTTGCTGTTTAGGACTGATTTGATTTGAAGAGGTTTTTTGGCGAAGTTGGCCAAATTTGAAGGGTTATCGAAGTAGACTAGTAAGAAAAAAAGGTGCGAGAGTGTATCTACCGAATTTTAAAGATGATTCTAGGATTTTCTTCTGGGCCTGATCTCTTCACCAATTCTTTAATTTTTCGAAAGAATTGAAGGAAAGAGGGCTTTGTTAAAATAACTTTTGCACTAAATTGGGCCGAGTGTTTTTACCGATCAGATGGTAGGTAGGTAGGTCATAGAGACCTACACATTTGATAGGGTGCCCTTGCGACCGGGTCGCGACTCACTGAGACCAATAGTTGGGTACATTAGGCCCTATGTGTGGGGGGGTGTACCCCGTGAGACCTACACATTTGCTGTTAATTAGAATCACCCAGATTGTTGTATATATCTCAGGAGGTGCTTCAGCTCTATTTTTTTCAGATCCTCCAGCTCGTCGAAAAAGTTACCGTGTTAGCAGTATCCTTCCCCGTAGGGCTGGACAATCGCATAACAGGTGGCGGACGGACTCTATTTCCTCCTCGTCCCTGCAACTTTTACAATAGTCGCTATGGACATACCTAACCTTCATGGGTGCCTATCGAACAATGTCCGGTGAGAACTCCCACCACCGTATATCCTTGCGACTTAGGCTAATCATTGATAATGATTTCCTCCAGTTCAACATCGGACTCTCGTTGTTGACTCAATGTCCAGATTCAGCCATCGCGCACTTGATCTTTCTCGATCAGATAGATCATCTTCTTCCTAAAGGCTTTTTGTTGGAATCTCAATCATTTAGACGCTGTCTTGTGGCTTTCTGAGTCGCTCCGTGGTCTTCAATAATTCGCCTTAATTTAGTTAGCTAGGTAGCCGCTGCAACAAAAAGTTGGTGTCAAACAAACATTGATTTCCCCAAGCCTTTTCCTTGACATCTAGAATTAATAGAAACTCAAATTAGTTTGGGTTTGTTATTATTTTAAGACATGTGGAGACGAAAAAGTTAGTGTGGCCATAACTGAAGGAATTAAGGGGGTCGGAGTCGGCTATAATGACAATCATTTGGTTGGTTTCTTTATATTGCACCCTACTCTTTGTCGTAGCTTAGAACGACGGAATAAGTGAAAATGAAATTAATTTTCTCATTATTTCTTTTTTTTCGCATTGGGTATAATCGATAATTTGTAACGTCACCGAAGCGACTGTCGTTCTACACTATGCAGCTGTGTATCTGTTACTATATTATTAGAGTCTAAAAAAGGGTGATAAGGAATATATTGGAAATAACAGGCCTATCTTGCTTCTTCCTATTTTTTTAATAGTGTAAGAAAAAAATCAAGACCTTCCTGGACAAATTTAGGATTTTTTAGTTCGGTTTCGGACCAAGAAAGTCATCCAAAGGTACAATTCCTAGGTTATGCAGTCATAAAGTTGACAGTCTAAACAATCATAGATCTACTATGGCTCTTTTTACAGATATGGCAAAAGCATTAAAGTAAATTGTATAATGCAGGTTTTAGAGGCGTTATTTTCCAATGGTTGCAGTAGTATTTAAAAGGAAGGATCAAACAAATTGTTTTGAATGGTATGCTTTTAATAAACTGGGCAAATTCCGTCGCAGTATTGATGGATGATTTCTGAATATCAAACGACGTTTCCAAACTACTTCAGTTGAATTTTCTTTTAACTACACTCTAATCAACTATTCATTACTACATTTAGACACACAAACAAGCAAACAAACATGCATCCATACATATACCTATACCTCTATCCATGTTTATTCAACACAAAAAATCCCTTCCATCATACACATGCCTAATCACTGCTCATGCCTGCGGTGAGTGTGTTCATTTCTATTGGGCATTTAGGGGTTGAGATTCAAAAGATAACACTCATCAACGAATAGAGTGTTCGAATACAGCATGAAATTTGTGCGTAAAAATGAAAATAGTTATCATTTTAAATCTTAGATATCTCAAAATTTCTACATAAATCGATATTTTGATATTTATAATTTTTTAATGCTTACGCTGAGGTCTTCAAAACTGAGTTTTCGGATCTTCAAAATTACCATGTCCATGGTTGACCGTTTTTGGCCAATACCTCGAAAACTATTAAGGCCCGAATGCTTGAAATTATTTTAAATTAAAGTACTCAATGAAATGATTTTTTCAGATTTTTAAACACTTTGGTTAAGAAATGGCAGGGGGCATTAAAAAAAACTTTGAAGCTCCCTATTTTCCAAACGGTATTTTGGATCAAAAACTGTTGAAGCAAAGCTCTACCTGATTTCAAAAGATCTGTCGATTGATATATATGTCGATGGGGTGCGACAATGTTTCAAAGTTAATGGCAACTTCACGTATACTGGAGTCACCCCCAAATGGCCCTAGTTCTTAAATTTGGGTGCATGGGCAATGACATCTAGGCCTGAAGTACCTAATTTCAAAATTTCATGCCGATATCTTTATAAACTTCGGAGATAAAAAAGTGAGACATACACGACGGACGGACGGACGGACACACCGAAATTATAAAGGTTCCGTTTTTGTAGACGGAACCTTAAAAACGAAGTACCATAGGGATCCGTACTTGGTCCTTTGTTCTTCTTATTCTATATGAAATCGCTTTTTAAGATTCGGTTAAAAGGCCTTTCGACGTCTTTTGCTGGTGATATTGCACTTATGTAACCGACTTACTCTGATCTTAGATGTGTTATTCAAATTCAAGACTACAGTGGTGTTCACATAAATAGCACACCTTTCCGCCAAAAGTTTAAAATGAGAATCTGAATTTTTCTTCTTTTATAACAGATAATCGTTTGTACACTTTATAAAAGAAAGCACAAAACTAATTCAAATTACGTAAAAATAATAATTCAAAATAAGGAAAAACGTAAAAAGTTGTTGGTCATATAAATAGCACAATAGTCAACGAAATGTTTATAAAAATTAATAAATAACTCGAAAAACTAACACAAAACTAAAATGTTTGTTAATATTTGGCAAATCAAATAGATAAAAAATAAAAAAAAAAAAAAAACCATTGTTCCTTATGACCTGTTGACAAAGTTTAGGCAAACTCTCCCCTAAGGGCTTACATCTTTTGGGAGGGATAGTTTTTCAAGCTGACTTTATGGTTTCCCAAAGTTCTTCCAAAATTTTTAGATTAACAAGCGAGTTAACATCCTTCCAAGTTATACTCTTTGAGCATTGTCAGTGACTCGAAAGAGGTGGAGCCGTGAAAATATGTTTGATGTTTTTTTTTCGAGATTCGAACTGACGACCTCGAGCGTAGGAGTCGACGCACCTACCCACTACGCCACGGCGCCCACAATGTTTGTCCATAATGACATTAATTTTGCCTATTGGTCCAACGCCCAGCCATGACATCGCTACCCACACCATTATGCTGCCACCGCCATGCTTGACGGACTTATTGGTGTACCTGGGATTGTATTCTTGGTTCGCTGGCCCAACCTATTAAACTTCTTTTCATTGCTCCACAGGATATTTTTCCAAAAGGACAAAGATTTGTTCTTGTGGGCGTAAAGATAAATCTTTTCTTCCGGTTTCTTTGGGAGACAAGTGTCTTTTTTCTGGCGATCCTTCCATTGAGAGGCGGCGACGCACAGTTACGCCTGATATTTGGACATCGTGTTGGTCCCCTAACTATTGAATTATCTCCGGAAAGGTTAAGAGAGGGTCACTGCCGCTGATTTAGTGGACAATCCTGTCACTCGCTTCTGAGGTTATTCTCATTCTGCCTTTCCTAACGGGATTTGCGGCAGATTGAGACACACAATTTGCAATGATCACCAATTCGCACGATCGCAATATAAAGAAATACTAACGGGATCTTCTTTGCCGTATGTTTTTATATTCATAAAGGTACTACCTTACGATATTATGGCTTTACTCCTACACACAAAAAATTAATTTATTCGATTAAAAATATATTAGACTGTAATTAAGACTAATGGAGGACATATCAAGTATTAATATTTTTAAAACTGTAAAACGTTTAGTTTCCTAGATGATTTCTCAAATTTTCAAAATTTTGCCATTGACACCAAAAAAATTTATTAATTGCTTATTAGTTTTTCTTCGGTTCTTGTTTTTTATGTTTTTTCATAAACAAATAAATAAAATAATAAAAATAAATTAAAATATAAAATATTGTTTTGAAATTTATTTTTTCAAAATTTTTTTTGTTTGCAAACATTTTCTTGACCAACTGTACCTATATGAAGCCCATGTTATCTGGATCTCGTCGTAGAAAAAGTACTTTGTCATCCTTATCTTCCATCATTTAAGTGTCATCTATTCACATTCCCTTTAATCAGTCATCGTCCTCTTGCAGATATTTCCAGCCCAACACTCTTCTGGTACTGCGATGTCCCCGAAAACGGCGAGGGCTTCAAGTTGCGACGCATGACATGCGGTCAAGACCGATTTTTCGATGAGCTCATGCAAAGCTGCATACCGAAGGAAACAATTCAAAAAGATCGTCAACGCAGCACTGCCAACAGCACAAGCCAAAACAACACCAATGCCGCAGTGAACTGCTTGAAAAAGAAACCCGGCAAGTATCCCGACGAAGCCAACTGTAACATCTATCATCTTTGCTTGCCGGCACAGCTATCCCCAGTAGTGCAACTGACACTCAAGTGCCCCAACGACACAGCCTATGACCTGGGCAGCCGATCGTGTACGACAACCGCCCTGAGCCGTTGTCAGGTGAAAGAAGATGCGCCGAACAAAAACAAGATCGACTGCAGACCGCCGACACGCTTCCGCAGCGTAGAAGACTGCGGCAGCTACTTCGTGTGCTTCGTGGACAACGTCATCGAGATCAAGTGCCCAAAGTTCTACAAATTCGACGACACCTCTCTCGAGTGCCTCCCGGAGAAGGTCGCCGAGTGCCAGGAGCACGCGCTGTGATCAGCCGCTCCCGCGGACCATTATATTTCGTTACCTTGCCGAACCTTTTATTTAAATGAAAGACTTTTATTGAATAATTTAAAATAAAAAAGACGAATATACTTTATTAAGGGCTTCTCGTAAAAAAGGCAGAGTTGGGGACACACAGACACAGACACAGATCACATATGTTACGAATATCAATACATTTTTGCAAGGTCACTCTTGACGGCCGCTTGTGTTAGCGGATGAGACTGTAGGTGTTGACGGGCCGTCCCAGGCAGGACATGATGGTGCCGAAGATGCAGGTGTTGGACTCCAAGCTGAAGATCTGGCCGTTGGGGCACCGCTGGATGAAGACTAGGTAGCGGTTGTTGCCGACGTCCCAGAGGCAATTGTAGAAGAGGGAGCAGTCCATTTGGTGGGCGTGGAGTCCTTCGCGGGAGCAGACGAAGTTGGAGTTGTTGAATTGGCCATTGGACGAGCCGCAGGTGGGATAGAACTGTTCTTCCACGCAGAACTGGGCGACTGGATTGAAGTTCTGTCCCGCTGGGCATTCCATTGTGAAGGCGAGGAGATCGCCGTTGCCGTCGTAGAGGCACATGTGGAATTGGTTGCATCTGCTGTCGATCGGGAAGAAGCCTTGCATGGGGCATTCGAAAACGGGAGCGAGGGTGGTTGCCTCTGTTGATTCTGTGGACACTGAAGTGGGATCCGCTGTTATGGCAGTTGTTGTGGATTCTTCGGTAAAGGTGTGTGATCCAGTTGAGGCTGGTGGTTCTTCCGTGGTTGTTGCTGGGGCGTCAGTGGTCGATGCGGGATCCGCCGGGTTTGTGGCTGGTTCCTCAGTGACTGAAGCAGGATCAGAAGTTGTGGAAGCGGGTTCGGCTGTGGAGGATTCAGGGTCCGCTGTTGTCGATGCTGGTTCTTCTGAAGTGGGAGCTGGATCAGATGTTGTGGAAACGGGTGCAGCTGTGGTCGATTCAGGCTCCGCTGTTGTCGAAGCGGGTTCCTCTGTAGTGAAGGCGGGTTCTTCTGTAGTGGAAGCGGGTGCAGCTGTAGTCGATTCAGGCTCCTCTGTGGTCGATGCGGGTTCTTCTGAAGTCGAAGCGGGTGCAGAGGTGGTGGAAGCAGGCTCGGCTGTTGTCGAAGCTGGTTCTTCTGTAGTGGAAGCTGGTTCCTCTGTAGTGGAAGCTGGTTCAGGAGTTGTGGAAGCTGGTTCCTCTGTAGTGGAAGCGGGTACAGCTGTAGTCGATTCAGGCTCGGCTGTTGTCGAAGCTGGTTCCTCTGTAGTGGAGGCGGGTTCAGGAGTTGTGGAAGCGGGATCCTCTGTAGTGGAAGCTGGTTCCTCTGTTGTCGAAGCTGGTTCCTCTGTAGTGGAAACTGGTTCCTCTGTAGTGGAAGCAGGTGCAGCTGTAGTCGATTCAGGCTCGGCTGTTGTCGAAGCTGGTTCTTCTGTAGTGGAAGCTGGTTCCTCTGTAGTGGAAGCTGGTTCCTCTGTTGTCGAAGCTGGTTCCTCTGTAGTGGAAGTGGGTGCAGCTGTGGTCGATTCAGGCTCCGCTGTTGTCGAAGCGGGTTCCTCTGTAGTGGAGGCGGGTTCTTCTGTAGTGGAAGCAGGTGCAGCTGAAGTCGATTCAGGCTCTTCTGTTGTCGAGGCGGGTTCTTCTGAAGTCGATGCGGGTTCAGAGGTGGTGGAAGCTGGTTCCTCTGTAGTGGAAGCGGGAGCAGCTGTAGTCGATTCAGGCTCGGCTGTTGTCGAAGCTGGTTCCTCTGTAGTGGAGGCGGGTTCAGGAGTTGTGGAAGCTGGTTCCTCTGTAGTGGAAGCTGGTTCAGGAGTTGTGGAAGCTGGTTCCTCTGTAGTGGAAGCAGGCTCCGCTGTCGTCGATTCAGGCTCGGCTGTTGTCGAAGCTGGTTCCTCTGTAGTGGAAGCTGGTTCAGGAGTTGTGGAAGCTGGTTCCTCTGTAGTGGAAGCAGGTGCAGCTGTAGTCGATTCAGGCTCGGCTGTTGTCGAAGCTGGTTCCTCTGTAGTGGAGGCGGGTTCAGGAGTTGTGGAAGCTGGTTCCTCTGTAGTGGAAGCAGGTGCAGCTGTAGTCGATTCAGGCTCGGCTGTTGTCGAAGCTGGTTCCTCTGTAGTGGAGGCGGGTTCAGGAGTTGTGGAAGCTGGTTCCTCTGTAGTGGAAGCAGGTGCAGCTGTAGTCGATTCAGGCTCGGCTGTTGTCGAAGCTGGTTCCTCTGTAGTGGAGGCGGGTTCAGGAGTTGTGGAAGCTGGTTCCTCTGTAGTGGAAGCTGGTTCAGGAGTTGTGGAAGCTGGTTCCTCTGTTGTCGAAGCTGGTTCCCCTGTAGTGGAAACTGGTTCCTCTGTAGTGGAAGCGGGTGCAGCTGTAGTCGATTCAGGCTCGGCTGTTGTCGAAGCTGGTTCCTCTGTAGTGGAGGCGGGTTCAGGAGTTGTGGAAGCTGGTTCCTCTGTAGTGGAAGCAGGTGCAGCTGTAGTCGATTCAGGCTCGGCTGTTGTCGAAGCTGGTTCCTCTGTAGTGGAGGCGGGTTCAGGAGTTATGGAAGCTGGTTCCTCTGTAGTGGAAGCAGGTGCAGCTGTAGTCGATTCAGGCTCGGCTGTTGTCGAAGCTGGTTCCTCTGTAGTGGAGGCGGGTTCAGGAGTTGTGGAAGCTGGTTCCTCTGTAGTGGAAGCAGGTGCAGCTGTAGTCGATTCAGGCTCGGCTGTTGTCGAAGCTGGTTCCTCTGTAGTGGAGGCGGGTTCAGGAGTTGTGGAAGCTGGTTCCTCTGTAGTGGAAGCAGGTGCAGCTGTAGTCGATTCAGGCTCGGCTGTTGTCGAAGCTGGTTCCTCTGTAGTGGAGGCGGGTTCAGGAGTTGTGGAAGCTGGTTCCTCTGTAGTGGAAGCAGGTGCCGCTGTAGTCGATTCAGGCTCGGCTGTTGTCGAAGCTGGTTCCTCTGTAGTGGAGGCGGGTTCAGGAGTTGTGGAAGCTGGTTCCACTGTAGTGGAAGCAGGTGCAGCTGTAGTCGATTCAGGCTCGGCTGTTGTCGATGCTGGTTCTTCCGTAGTGGAAGCGGGCTCAACTGTGGACTCTGGTTCCGCTGTTGTCGAAATCGGTGCCTCGGTTGTAGTTACAGGAGCCGCTGTCGTCGTTTGTGGTTGTTGTGTAGTCGAATCCAACACCGTTGTCGTTATGGGCGCAGCTGTCGTTGGAATCGTTGGAATTGTTGGCTTTTCCACAATCGGCGTTGTCGACTGCGACGCACTTTCATCATTTTGATCCGATTCACTTTTCACACAAATTTGACTTGTTGTATTGAACTCCTGTCCGCTCGGGCATTGCAAATATGTCACTGAAAGGCCACCGGACGCGTTCGGCACACACTGATAGAACACCGACGAGCCGCTGTACAGTGGAAATTTACCAGCTGTAACGCAAGGACCTTGATTCACGGGTATTCCCTCGCTCAGGGTTGCTCCCAGAAGGGCTATCAGCAAAACACGAATCATTTTTTTTTTCTCTTTAAATTTCTACTTGTCGTTCGTTCGGATACGTTAGTTTTAAGGATCACTTGCCACCCGACGGTTTGCAATGCGAATTTTTGACTGAATGTATTTGATTCACCCTCGATTCTTTTATAGATTCTCAGTCCGTGCCCATTGAGGCGACTAGGCACTCCATTCGCAGACAGTACTTTGCTGACGCTGATAAGGTTTATCGAAGCGTCATGCTTCTCTTTCAGTTGCCCTTGATTAGGCGGTAAGGAGGCTACAATCTAATCACTAACACATTCGACCACCGTTGCTGATTGATGGCTCTCGAATTGAGTTGACATTCGCAAGCGTCGCAGTTTAAGACGCTCGCTTTTGGGAGGCGAATTTACTACTGGAAAGTGCGTTGGATAATCTAATTTAAATGATAAATGATGGTGCCAAAATAAAAAAATTCCTGGAAGAGCCCCAGCGATAAGACAGATTGAAGTTCTTTGGATTATCACTGGCGTAGATGTGTTCCAAAGGTGATAGGAAAGCGACCGGATGTGGTGTGGCAGTTTCTTATGAGATGATTCGTATTAAGGCGGATCTTCCAAAGCCTTTCTGGTGTTATTGCTCGTACATAATTTGAAAATACTTTTAATGAATGAGAATGGCTTTAGAGAACAACTGTCATTTATGACAGTCCTTTAAATTGACAGAAATGGCAGAACCAACCGGCGCTTTCGTTAGAGGACCGTTTCCATCAAAAGGCGTGGTCGAGTCATCGAAAATTGGGTTTAATCGACCACTGCATAATATTGAATATTGAAGAGCTGAACGAATATAAATTGAATTTAAGTTTTCGTGACTCAATTTGTTTCTCTTTTTCGTTCGGACATACAGTAGACTCCCGATAACGTGAACACCGGTTAGTGTGAACACCGGATAACATGAAAAGATTTTTTTTTTCCTTGACTTCTCTAAAACGTGAACAAATCATGAACACTCTAAAACGTGAACAACAGTTTTTGCTTCAGGTCAACAGTAAACCGTTTGAGGCAAACTCTAATTTATCTGGAAATTCTTTATTAGTATATAGTTTCCGGTCTGTTACACGTCAGTTTGTTCCTGGTTGTTCTTTACAATAATTGTTTCTGGCTGTCTTGGCTGCTCGATTTTTGCGGTTTTCGAGCCTTAGGGAAAAAACAGTGAGAATGCTTTTGAAGAAGATGCAAAAACAAATTACTGATTTTTTTCAGTAAATTTCGTGTCGGTAATGCTCGTGCTCAGTCAATATTTTATGCCATAACATTTTATTTTATATATCCCTATGCAATAACTTTTTGTTTAAAATTAAATAAATGAATTAAATATACTGCTATGCAATAGAAAAAAACGCATTATTTTTAATTTGTTAAAGATAAGACTTTTTAAAATAACCATTCACAGTGGGATTGCCCTATTCATTTATTAAAATTTGACCTTCGCAAACGTGAAGTCCCTTGGTTTTTAATTGTTCACGTTATCGAAAGTCTACTGTAATTTCATTTTTATGGAAATATTTACTGACTTCTAATTCTTGGTTATAATATTTTGTATCCACTTCTTTTTAGAAAAACCCTATACAGTCGACTCTCTCTAAGTCGAGCTCCCTCTAACTCGATATCCCGTGAAAATTCGATTTAGAGGGAGTCGACTGTATTCTAACAAAAATCCGTACTTTCGTATTGTAAATGTGTATTTTTTGACTACGGATGAAAATGACAAAATACCTACACAACTACCCGCGGCAAAGCTAGTCAAGCAATTGAGTGAAAAATTTCACGGACTTCTCAAAGTGGAGACCTCAATTGTCGACCGCGATCATACGATGTGACACAATTAAAATTTTCCCTTGGGGGCTATGTTAAAAATATGGCCTAAGACTCCATCAATGACTCATGTAGTAAAATAATACAGTCAACGTCAAAAGTGAATGAACTTTCAGTCATCTGCTGACGGTTTATAGGTTCAACAGCAAAAACTTTAGTTTACGTGTAGATGCGTCCGTAAATTGTACTCAAATTTATTTCTGTGAATAAACCTTATTGTGTTTACCTGATAACGATGAAAATGGGTCGCGGAAAATCTTTAATTAATTTTTAATTTAATTTTATTTTTTAACTTCATTTTAACTTTTATGTTTAATTTTTAATTTAATTGATTCGATTAATGATTTTTGTCTTAGAATTGTGTGAAAGAAGTCCCCACACATTCTCTATGATATTTAGGTCAGGGGAGTATGGATGCCACACCAGCATCTGAACATTTTGGCCTCAATCCACTGTTTTACCGCCCTCGTTGTGTGCATGGGGGCTGGAATGTCCACGATATTGGTCTAAAGGGCTTAAAAATGTGTGGGAAGGCCTTTTTTAGCACATTTTTATAAGAATTAGCATTCATTCTCAAGTTAAGAAATTGGAGTTCGAAGGTTCTATAGAAGGAAATAGCTCCCCACACCATGCAGACGGCTTAAATAATGTTCCTCTTTTCGAAAATCATGAAAATAATAATTATAGCCGTCAGGGCCCTCTAAATTAAAGAGGAACATTATTTAAGCCATCTGCATATGTGCATATGACGTTTTTTTTTAGTTTACAACACGTAAACTAAAGTTTTTGCTGCTGAAAAAAAGTTTGAAAAAAATTGAACCTATTCAGATGAGCGGCAGTGTATATGGTTGTGTCAGTGACTGTAAGATTCTTTTCAACATTTGTATGAAAATTAATATCTGCATATACGAGAACAGAAAAAGCGGTAAAGGCATACAAAGTAAATTTTTTTTCTCAATAAGATACTGTTTTTTAAAGAGATGTGTTCACTCACTTTCGACGCCTGTTTTTAGCCCCCTTTTTCTTCTGAACTAAATTCACTTCTTTATGTTTTCTGTCATTTTAAATGAAATATAGCATATTTCGAAGTATGATTTCAGAGCTTTTATTTGAGGCATCAATGTCAGACTTAGGCCATTCCAGTCAATTTGAATTTAGAGGAATACCACTCAGCTAATGACTGTTTACTCACTTTTGACGCTGACTGTATATCAGAACTTGTATTCGCGAAATTCAAACGCGAATGTGTGTTGAAAAATTTGATCTGAAAAAACGCTATTTGTAGGCAGAACCAAGGTGGACGTTTAGCAGATATTGTATTAGCAAGTTCTCGCCGCTTGCCAATAGATGGCTTCAGTAGTAAGTGCTGTTCGACTTTGACATATCAATAACAAAAACAAACTGTTTTGACACATTATTGATTTTATTTAGGTGTCATGTGTTTTTGGTTGTGTGAAAATATCTGCTTTTGTGCCAAATAATCGCCATTTGCGGGAATTGTTGATTTTTTCTTTTATTTGAAGAAAATGGCGGCTGAAGAGTATTGAGAGTTTCAAAAAGTCTTGGGAGATGCTGCTCTAAGTGAAACAACGTGCCATTATTGGTTTCGTCGCTTCAAGGATGATTCGGCCGAATATTCACGCTGCGAAGGTTATGCTGTGTATTTTTGATAAGACTATTACGGTGTCATTTGTTAAGAACTGCTGAAACCCAACGAAACCATTACTGGAAACGGTATCGACATCAATTGATGGGATTGACCCGAGCATTGTGCGAAAAACGGCCACAAGGCACGAAAAAGTAATTCTATAGCATTACAATTTTACGTTACTTAAACCGTTAAAGCCAACTTGGAAATGCTTAAATAGGAAGTCCTATCCCACCCGCCATATTCCTCAGATATTCCGATTATTACTTGTTCCGCTCGATGGCTGATCAGCATTTCCGCTCATATGAAAATATTAAAAAATGGCTTAATTCGTGGATAAACTCAAAAGGTGAACACTTTTACCATAACGGTATTCGAGCTCTACCAGAAAGATGGGAAAAAGTTGTAGCTAGTGATGGATAATAACTTGAGTTATTCATTTGTAATCATTTTTCCACAATAAAGTTGCATTTTTATCGAAGAAACTGCGAGAACTTGTTGTGTTATTGTGCACCTAATACTTCATTATTAACTTCAGAGTCTGTAGTTCGGACTGATATAAAAATGTTTCGAATTTTCGTAAAATTAATACATTTTTGTATTGATTTTAAATGACACCTCTTGTTGTTTGACCCTAAAAGTGTTTAAGCAAAGAAAATATTATAATATAAAGACGACAGATTTCACATTTCACATTTCACTGTTCTTAGAAGCCTAGGCGCATCAAGGAATACAAGAGATGGGACGAAGATTCACATCAATTGTTTCATTCTACCTCACCTGGCCAGTCTAAGAGCATAAGAACACTATGGGAAAAGGGGCTATTGAACTGGAACCCTTAACATAATATTGCAAAAAAAAAGACTCGGTCCCAGTCTATTTTTTTTAATACTTTGGTGATGATTAGCCGTGGGCGCCGTGGCCGTGTGGGATCGCGCGTCGACCCATGCGCATAAACTTTCACAGTCTAGGTTCGAGTCCAAGTTCAGACAAACAATATTTCAAACAAAAAATTGTTCACGGCTCCACCTCTTTCGAGTCACTGACAATGCTCAAAGAGTATAACTGTCTAGAAAAAGCTTCTCAATCTCGCCGTTTGGAGGCGACATTAAACTGTAGGTCCCCTCCGCTCATGACAGAACAAAAGCACGCACAACACGAGTGGTTTGCTGAGAAGCTAGGCCCAGGTCCGTCTCAGACTGTAGCGCCGCCATTATTATTATTATTATTAGTCGTGAACTCGACAAGCACAAAATTGGTCCCAACTGCTTAGTGATCAGGCCGAAAATCATGCGCTAGCCAAGCCCCTTCTTCATCCGAGTTAAATTTGGGACTCAACCAACAAGCCTCTTCATCTAGCGAGGTCTATGTGCTGCCTTGCACGCTAAGTTGTTTTCGCCCGCCCTTAACTTGAGTGGGCCATTGTAATCTAGGCCATTATCTTTAATGGTGTCCCACAGGCTTGATGCTAAGGAATCTTCGAGTATGAGCTGCATTTTTTTACATAATCTGTACCTAGTGATATGAATTAGTAAAATTTAAATGAAACACCGGTGGGTGGAGTTCAATGACTTTTATTGTATAGTACGTAATCGCGACTGTGTCGCACAGTCTCTGTCGCAGGCTTTTATACGCTGCAACGATAACGTTACAGCTCGGCCATCCTATCATTGATCTCGTCCTCGAGATCGGAGCTGCTCCCCTCGCTGTCGTCGCCGGCAAAACCTCCTTCTGGGAGCTCACACCAGGGCTTGAGTTTGTCTGACGCCATGACGGTATTCAGTTTTCTTTGGTTCCGTGGCATGTGTGGAATGTCTTCCACCACGTACCTGTCATTCGGCAGCACCTTGGTGACCATATAGGGCCCGCGATACCGGGGCTCCAGCTTCCTCGATTCTCCGGTAGCAGCAGGCTCGTTCTCTATGAGAACAAGGTCCTCTGCCTGGTACGATGTTGGTCGTTGACGCTTGGAGTCGTACCTCGTTTTCTGTTGCCGCTGAACCTCCTCTATGTTGGTCAAGGCTTCGCTTCGCCGCCTTGCCAGATCGTCGGCCTCTATCCGGGTCCTTGCTCCCAACTCTAGCAACAGCTTGTCTCCCGAAATGCTCCTCGGTGTAAAGGCGAACAAGAGCTCGTGTGGGCTCGCCTTAGTAGTGCAGTTTCGGACGGTGTTCAGCCCCCATTGGACTGCCCGGAGGTGAGTTGCCCAGTCGTCTCCCCTTTCCCCTGAGTGCATGCACTTGAGGGACGAGAGAATGGTGCGGTTGCACCTTTCCACTTGACCGTTTGCTCTGGGTGTCCTGACAGCGGTCTTGATGTGCTGTACACCGTTCTTTTCGCAAAACTGCGTGAACATCCCCGACGTGAAGGCGGTTCCCCGATCTGTTACCACCCTTCGTGGCAGTCCGAAGTAACCGGCCACTTCGTTCAGGACTGTGAGAACGCCTCTGCTATTGGTGGTCTTCACTGCTCGTAGTATGGTGTACTTGGTGAAATTGTCCACCAACGCCAAAACGTACCTGGTCCCCCCCTTCCCCTTGGTGAACGGCCCGAGGTGGTCCAGGTGCACGGTGTCGAAGGGCAGTGGAATACGTTCCATGGGGTGTAGTTCCCCCTCGGACTTGCCTCCTCTCTTCTTTGCGTAAGCGCACTCCACGCATGATTTGATGTAGCTCCTTGTGAAGCCTCTCATCCTTGCAAACCAAAAGGTTTGTTTCACCCGGTCCAGCGTCTTCTCCTCGGCGAAGTGTCCTGCGTCGTCGTGGCACAACTTGAGTATCCTCCATCTTATCCCCTTGGGGACCACCCACCTCTCCGCTCCGTTCACCTTGCGGAACAGGCGAGAACCCCGCACGACATAGTCCTTCTCCAATAGTTTTTTCGCCGAAGTCATCTCCACTGCATTTAGGGTGGTGATTATGCTTCGCAGCTTTGAGTCCTGCCACTGCATGGTTGCCACCCAATCCTCGTCCGAGATGTTCACATTCAGGATCTGGGCGGATGCTTCCTCTACCTCTCGTTCCTCCTCCGCTGGTTGCCGACTTAGAGCATCGACGTGAGTGGCCCTCTTCCCTGACTGGTGGACCGTCTCGTAGTCGAACTCCTGGAGCTTGAGCCACCACCGTCCCACCCGTGGTATTAGCTTGGTCTTCGTGCTGGTTGCGACTATGGCCTCGCAATCTGTGACGACCTTAAAGTGCCTCCCCAGAAGGTACACCCGGAAGCGATCCAAGCTTTCTACAATGGCTAGGACCTCGAGTTCGTATGAGTGGTACTTACTCTCGGCTACGGATAGCTTTCGGCTGTAGAAGGCCACTGGTCTCAGTGAGTTGTCCCCCTTCTCCCGCTGCAGCAATATCCCGGCTAGGCCGAACGACGATGCATCTGTATGCACCTCGTGCTCACATGCCAGGTCGAACAACGCCAGCACGGGGGGGTTCACAAGTGCCGCTTTCAGCTTCACGAATGCTTCTTCCTGTCGAGCTGTCCACTCGAAGTGATGGTCCGCTCTGGTCAGGTCCGTAAGCGGTGTTGCCCAATGAGCGTAGTTCTCCACAAACTTGCGGAAGAACCCCGTGAGCCCCAGAAACTGTCGTACCGCATGGATGTCCTTAGGGGTCGGAAATGCGAGGATGGCGGCCGTTTTCCTTTCGCTTGGTCGGAGTCCCTCTTCGCTCACTCGGTACCCTAGGAATTCAATATCAGTGTGTAAAAATGTGCACTTTCTTACATTGAGTGTCAGTCCCGTGTCCCTCAGGACCTCGAGGAACCTCCGGAGCTTCTGCAGCCCTTCTTCGACCGTTTTGCTGCCGATCGCTATGTCGTCGAGATACACCTCAATGTCTCCCTTCCTCAGGCGTGCCTTGATCACATTCATGCACGCTTGGAACTCGGCTGGGGCATTCACCAATCCGAACGGCATTCGGTTGAACTCGTACATGCTGTCATCTGTTGCAAACGCCGTCAGCTTCTTGCAGTGTTCCTCTATCCCGATCTGATGATACCCTGATCTCAGATCCAGCGTCGTGAAGAACTTATTCCCGGCTAGTGATTCCACCACTTCCTCCACTACGGGCATCGGGAACTTCCTTTTCACGGTCACCTTGTTCAGCGCCCGATAGTCGATACAGAATCGGTCCTTGCCATCCTTCTTCTTGGTGAGAGTTACCGGTGCACAGTAGTCGGAGTAGGATGGTCGAATGACCCCCTGCTTCAGCATGGTAGACACCATCTCCTTCACCGTCTCCCTCTTTGCCAATGGTAATCTGTATGGCTGAACGCAGACCGGCGCCGTTGTCGTGAGTTTTATGGAACACTCACCAAAGCGGTACACTCCCAGCTCCTCTTCATTCGTTGCGAAGCAGTCACGGTATTCATTGACAAGAGCATGCAGTTTTTCCTTATCTCCCTGCTCCAGATCCCCTGTGTTCAGGTCATTTAGCGACAACTCGAGCTTTTCCGCCGCTCCCGGCAAGCCTTCTGCCACCAGTAGCGCTCTCGGTGTCTCTCTCATGCAGTCGGTGATTGAGATGCAGTTGTGGGTTTTGACGACCTTGACCTGAGGTTGATCCAGCAGTTTCCGTCCGATCAGCATCGGATATGGCTGGCTCTCGTCGGGCACTACTAACACCTCGCACCACGACTTAAGCCGATCTACCGCAACTTCGGCGAGCAGTCTCCCTACCGTCTGACAGGTTCCCCCTCCGAATCCGTTCAAGCGTCTTTTGTCGTCTGTGTACTTCAGCCCTCCATCCTCAGCAATAGAGCGGCGCAAAGTAACACAGTCGCTGCCTAGGTCAATGAAAGCTTTGACCTGGTACCCATTTACTGTTGCCTCCTTGACGTACTCTGTTCGGCTCTCCTTCAGAAGCAGCTGAGTGGGCCTTTCTGGTCGGCTTCTTCCCGTGTTTGGTGTACCGCCCTCCGTCCGGACATTTGACCGTGGACAATCCCTTCTGTAGTGTCCGGTTTGTTGGCACCCGAAACACCTTACTCCTCTGCCTGCCGCTCCACCAACACTCGATCGTTCAGCCTCTTCCCTTGGCCGCGGCCTGTCCGCCGCCCGACTTCCGCTCCCTCTCAGTCCGACGACCCAACGAACCCTGTCCAGCACATCATCAACCGAATTCGGCCTAAGTGCCCTAAAAGCCTCTTGACATTCGGTGTCATTGATACCCTGGATTATGTATTTTGCCAGGGTTCCCTCCTGCACGTGACCCCGCGACGCGATCATCTTCATCTCAAAGACGTACTCCTCCGTGTCTTCCCCTGGTCGTTGTCTTCGCTCCCGCAGTCTATCGTGGATATCCGCCTCGTCATCCCGCGTTGGGAAGTTGCGACATAACCCTGCGAAGAACTCTTCCAACGATTCTGCCGTCCCACTACGGCTCCACAGGCTGGCAGCTCCCACCAGTCGGGTGGTTGCTGCCATAAGCACCAGCTTCTCGTCCAATGCATAGACCCTCTGTGTGTCGAGAACCTTCCTCTTCCACCCTTCGGAAGACAATCCGGCATACGCCTTGGGGTCGAACACCGGTATCATCTCCGCGACGTCCCTGACGGAGTAATTGTTGCGAGGGCAGCATCTTCCGCCCTCCACCAACGATTCCCTTTGCGATTTTCTCGCACCTGCCCTGTCATCGACGCCTCGCTTGTCGATCGCAGCGGACCCAGACCGGGTCGTCTCGAGTTTCGCGACCTTCTCCCTTAAGCGCAGCAGTTCTACGCGCATTCGCCGGAATTCTTCGGCCTCAGCAGTGCCCGTTGGAGTCGCTGGTTTCTCACCGGACTGGTTTTCCCTTGGGCCCGAAGGGGTCACTAATCTAGCTAGCAATTCCTCCTTCGTCCCAGACGTTGACAACCCCAGCTCCCTGAGCAGCTCTCGCAGCTCGTCTCGGGTCAGCGCTTGGTACTCTGCTTCCATGTCCATACTCTATTGTCGCTGAGCAGCTGATCGAGAACAACCGCAGCTGTTGATAGGAGACAAGAGATGCAGCAGCTTTACGCAATGAAAAAGAATCTCTTCGGAATTCCCCGCCCACGTCTCCTTTCCTCGGTTGACGTCTCTTCGCAGTGCAGAAACGAAGATGAGCTCGCCGCGCGCATGTACCGTATTGGTCTGTCCCCTTTCCAGCAGCCGATCGATGGCAACAGCACACAGCTGATCGATGGCAAAAAAAATTTCTGGCGATGCAGCACGTCGAACAGCAATGCAGGGGAGGTCGTTGACCGCGCGTACCGTATTGGTCTTTTGTTTCTTCTTTGTTTCTTTTTCTTGTGGACGTTGTCTCCCGCTCACCGACCGTCGCCTACTCTTTGGGTCTCGGAAAAAGTACCGCACTCTCCACGGCACGCAAGATGAATTGTCGGCACACACACGTTCACCCGTTGGGTTTTTCGATCCCACTTCTGAGTTGATATGAATTAGTAAAATTTAAATGAAACACCGGTGGGTGGAGTTCAATGACTTTTATTGTATAGTACGTAATCGCGACTGTGTCGCACAGTCTCTGTCGCAGGCTTTTATACGCTGCAACGATAACGTTACACTAGCTTAGTTAACAAGGCATTGACGGATCTAACACGCTTGGCTAGACTCACGTCTCACGTACAGCGGTTTTATATTCTTCAATCGACCTCGAACACGTCGATGTTTAGTTCCAAGCTTGGTGCTGAACCTCATGATCAGTACTAGCCAGAGGGAATCTAGTACCAGAGAAAATCTAATACAGAGAGAGCGGCAGAAATGGCTCAGTATAAAAAAATAGTATTTGAATGATATAAGTTTGGGCCACTCTGTAAAGTTTTTTTTTTTGTGAATTTTTGAAACTACTTGAGCACACAGACTCAAAACTGGTTCATTGTGCTGCCAGTGCCGTTAATCCCAACGGCAAATGGTGGCTGGACCAGATTCGATTTCACTAGGATTCGAACCTGGGACCCCTCGAATTTGGGGCAGGCACCTAACCAACTGCGTCATACAGTCATGTCTGTAAAGTTGTTACTGAGTGGCTTTGATGGGGCTCTATGGGGACATTAAGCGTCTTATGTAAAATTAAAGCGCCGAGTGGACACACACTTTCCTGTTCAAGAGGAAATTGTCTGTCTAGGGCTGATGGCAGCAGTTTCAAAAATTGCATGCCAGTAATTTCAAGAGGTTTCGATGGGCACGTGTGATTCTATTGAGACACCTTTTAGGCATGAAGTTACCTTTGCTCGTCGAGCAAAAAACCGTCCACCATTTGAAGCAATAATCATTCGTTTGCAATGATTGCCCCGCCGATCTGCGATCAAAATGTGAAAGGCAGCTAGGGACAAACAGAATGGCTCGTAAAGAAGGAAGCAAAACGTAGCCGCTGCGATATTCCGACTCCATCCATTGACTTCCTCAAATCAAACTAACAAGCAACTAACCAGTTTGATGTAGATTCCACATCATCTTCATCTAAGCCCAATGAAGACATGTAAGCGAAAGAATTAAGCCAGAGCCGAGAGAAAATGAGAAGAAGACACATTTGAAGACTATCGCTTGATTGCTGGATTAACTTTATTAGTAACTAGATTTTTCTTCACAGTGATGCCTACATACGCACAATAAATATAAGAAAACTGAGTAGGATAATGTGGGGGCCTAGGGCTGGTCTACTAGGAAGTAGGTTAGGCCTTAGGCGCTGTGGTTGGTCTGCGTGTAGGACTCGATGAGATGTAGGGGGAGGATGAGTGGATGCTTAGTCCCTGTCCCTCCTTCTGCGGGAGGAGCTGTTGTTGTCATCATCGTCGTCATCATCATCATCGTCATCGTCATCATCGTCGTTCCTGCTGTTGTTCCTGTTCGATTGATTGGACTCCTCGTTCCTGTCCACTGACTCGTTGGAAACCGATGCGGGGATGCTTTGAATGGCTGGAACGGGCCTTAACCTTTTGATGATTCTAGGTCTTGGAATAAGTTCGATGGACTCCTCAAGGGTCTCTGCGCTGGGGACCGACGCTGGATTTGGCTCTGGGGCTGATTCTGCGGAGTTTTCTTCTAGAGTTTCCGGACTCGCAACTGGAAGTGGTGCGCTTGGTGGAAGGGTGACTGGTTGGGATGAGATTACTTCGGCGGATTCCACTGAGACTGTTTCGAGGCTGGGACTGGATGCGGCAGCTGGGACTGGAGATAACGTTGGAATGGGTCCGATGGTTACTGGACTTTTAGATTCGTTTGACCTATCTTCTTCGGACTCGATATTAGAGCCCCATGCTCTCCACGCTGGACGCCCATTTATGGTAGGAACGGAAGGTCTTCCAGGCAGAATGGAAGGTCTGCCAGAAGAACCTGACCAGAGGGACCATATGGGTCTGTTAGGACGACTGGGTGCAATCACTGGCAGTGTTGGAAGGACTGCAGCAGATGGAAGTGATGGTAATGCTGGAAGGGCGGGTACAGCTGGTAAGCCTGGTAGTGCTGGGGCGGATGGGGCGCCTGAGGCACCTGCAGCTCCTGGCGCTCCTGCAGCTCCTGCGGCTCCTGCGGCTCCTGGTGCTGATGCAGATCCTGCGGCTCCTGCAGCGCCTGCGGCTCCTGGTGCTCCGACGGCTCCTGGAGCTGCTGATGCTCCGGCAGCTCCTGCGGCTCCCGGTGCTCCAGCGGCTCCTACGGCTCCTGGTGCTGATGCAGATCCTGCGGCTCCTGCAGCGCCTGCGGCTCCTGGTGCTTCGGCGGCTCCTGGTGCTGATGCAGATCCTGCGGCTCCTGCAGCGCCTGCGGCTCCTGGAGCTGCTGATGCTCCTTCAGCTCCGGCAGCTCCTGCAGCTCCTGCGGCTCCTGGTGCTGATGCAGATCCTGCGGCTCCTGGTGCTGATGCAGATCCTGCGGCTCCTGCAGCGCCTGCGGCTCCTGGTGCTCCGACGGCTCCTGGAGCTGCTGATGCTCCTGCAGCTCCTGCGGCTCCTGGTGCTCCGGCGGCTCCTGCGGCTCCTGGTGCTGATGCAGATCCTGCGGCTCCTGCAGCGCCTGCGGCTCCTGGTGCTCCGGCGGCTCCTGGTGCTGATGCAGATCCTGCGGCTCCTGCAGCGCCTGCGGCTCCTGGTGCTCCGGCGGCTCCTGGAGCTGCTGATGCTCCTGCAGCTCCTGCGGCGCCTGGAGCTCCTGGTGCTCCTTCAGCTCCTGCGGCTCCTGGTGCTCCGACGGCTCCTGGAGCTGCTGATGCTCCGGCAGCTCCTGGTGCTCCGGCGGCTCCTGCGGCTCCTGGTGCTGATGCAGATCCTGCGGCTCCTGCAGCGCCTGCGGCTCCTGGTGCTCCGGCGGCTCCTGGTGCTGATGCAGATCCTGCGGCTCCTGCAGCGCCTGCGGCTCCTGGTGCTCCGGCGGCTCCTGGAGCTGCTGATGCTCCTGCAGCTCCTGCGGCGCCTGGAGCTCCTAGTCCTCCTTCAGCTCCGGCAGCTCCTGCGGCTCCTGGAGCTGCTGATGCTCCTGCAGCTCCTGCGGCGCCTGGAGCTCCTTCAGCACCGGCAGCGCCTGCGGCTCCAGCGGCTCCTGGTGCTCCGACGGCTCCTGGAGCTGCTGATGCTCCTGCGGCTCCTGGAGCTCCTAGTGCTCCTTCAGCGCCGGCAGCTCCTGCGGCTCCTGGTGCTCCTGGTGCTCCTAGTGATCCTTCAGCACCGGCAGCTCCTGGTGCTCCAGCGGCTCCTGGAGCTGCTGATGCTCCTGCAGCTCCTGCGGCGCCTGGAGCTCCTAGTGCTCCTTCAGATCCGGCAGCTCCTGCGGCTCCTGTTGCTCCGACGGCTCCTGGAGCTGCTGATGGTCCGGCAGCTCCTGCGGCTCCTGGTTCTCCGGCGGCTCCTGGAGCTGCTGATGGTCCTGCAGCTCCTGCGGTTCCTGGAGCTGCTGATGCTCCTGCAGCTCCTGCGGCGCCTGGAGCTCCTAGTGCTCCTTCAGCTCCTGCAGCGCCTGCGGCTCCAGCGGCTCCTGGTGCTCCGACGGCTCCTGGAGCTGCTGATGCTCCTGCGGCTCCTGGTGCTCCTGGAGCTCCTAGTGCTCCTTCAGCGCCGGCAGCTCCTGCGGCTCCTGGTGCTCCTGGTGCTCCTAGTGATCCTTCAGCACCGGCAGCTCCTGGTGCTCCGGCGGCTCCTGGAGCTGCTGATGCTCCTGCAGCTCCTGCGGCGCCTGGAGCTCCTAGTGCTCCTTCAGCTCCGGCAGCTCCTGCGGCTCCTGGACCTGCTGATGCTCCTGCAGCTCCTGCGGCTCCTGGTGCTCCGGCGGCTCCCGGAGCTGCTGATGCTCCTGCAGCTCCTGCGGCGCCTAGAGCTCCTAGTGCTCCTTCAGCTCCGGCAGTTCCAGCGGCTCCTTCGGCTCCTGATGCTCCTGGAGCTCCTAGTGATCCTTCAGCACCGGCAGCTCCTGCGGCTCCTGGAGCTGCTGATGCTCCTGCAGCTCCTGCGGCGCCTGGAGCTCCTAGTGCTCCTTCAGCTCCTGCGGCTTCTGGTGCTCCTGGAGCTCCTAGTGCTCCTTCAGCTCCGGCTGCTCCTGGTGCTCCTGGAGCTCCTAGTGCTCCTTCAGCTCCGGCGGCTCCTGGGGCTCCTGCTGTGCCGGCAACTCCGTCAGTTCTTGCAGCGGGGCTCTCAACTGGTGCACCAGAGCTTTCGACTGGTGCAGCGGGAAGATCGACTGGTGCAGCGGGAATCTCAACTGGTGCAGCGGGGCTCTCAACTGGTGCAGCGGGAAGTTCGACTGGTGCAACTGGGCTTTCGACTGGTGCAGCGGGAATCTCGACTGGTGCGGCGGGGAGATCGGCTGGGGCCGCAGCACTCTCGATTGGTGCAGCGGGAATCTCGACGGGTGCAGCGGGGAGATCGGCTGGGGCCGCAGCACTCTCGATTGGTGCAGCGGGAGTCTCGACGGGTGCAGCGGGGAGATCGGCTGGGGCAGCAGCGCTCTCGATTGGTGCAGCGGGAAGTTCAACTGGTGCAGCGGGGAGATCGGCTGGTTCAGCAGCACTTTCGATTGGTGCAGCCGGGCTCTCAACTGGTGCAGCGGGAATCTCGACTGGTACGGCGGAGAGATCAACTGGTGCAGCGGGACTCTCGATTGGTGCAGCGGGGCTTTCGACTGGTGCAGCGGGGAGATCGGCTGGGGCCGCAGCACTCTCGATTGGTGCAGCGGGAATCTCGACGGGTGCAGCGGGGAGATCGGCTGGGGCAGCAGCGCTCTCGATTGGTGCAGCGGGAAGTTCAACTGGTGCAGCGGGAAGATCGGCTGGTTCAGCAGCACTCTCGATTGGTGCAGCCGGGCTCTCAACTGGTGTAGCTGGAATCTCGACTGGTGCGGCGGAGAGATCAACTGGTGCAGCGGGACTCTCGATTTTTGCAGCGGGGCTTTCGACTGGTGCAGCGGGGAGATCGGCTGGGGCCGCAGCACTCTCGATTGGTGCAGCGGGAATCTCGACGGGTGCAGCGGGGAGATCGGCTGGGGCCGCAGCACTCTCGATTGGTGCAGCGGGAATCTCGACGGGTGCAGCGGGGAGATCGGCTGGGGCCGCAGCACTCTCGATTTTTGCAGCGGGAGTCTCGACGGGTGCAGCGGGGAGATCGGCTGGGGCAGCAGCGCTCTCGATTGGTGCAGCGGGAAGTTCAACTGGTGCAGCAGGGAGATCGGCTGGTTCAGCAGCACTCTCGATTGGTGCAGCGGGAGTCTCGACGGGTGCAGCGGGGAGATCGGCTGGGGCCGCAACACTCTCGATTGGTGCAGCGGGAATCTCAACGGGTGCAGCGGGAATCTCGACGGATGCAGCGGGGAGATCGGTTGGGGCAGCAGCGCTCTCGATTGGTGCAGCGGGAAGTTCAACTGGTGCAGCAAGGAGATCGGCTGGTTCAGCAGCACTCTCGATTGGTGCAGCCGGGCTCTCAACTGGTGCAGCGGGAATCTCGACTGGTGCGGCGGAGAGATCAACTGGTGCAGTGGGACTCTCGATTGGTGCAGCGGGGCTTTCGACTGGTGCAGCGGGGAGATCGGCTGGGGCCGCAGCACTCTCGATTGGTGCAGCGGAAATCTCAACGGGTGCAGCGGGAATCTCGACGGGTGCAGCGGGGAGATCGGTTGGGGCAGCAGCGCTCTCGATTGGTGCAGCGGGAAGTTCAACTGGTGCAGCGGGGAGATCGGCTAGTTCAGCAGCACTCTCGATTGGTGCAGCGGGAGTCTCGACGGGTGCAGCGGGGAGATCGGCTGGTTCAGCAGCACTCTCTATTGGTGCAGCGGGGAGATCGGCTGGGGCCGCAGCACTCTCGATTGGTGCAGCGGGAATCTCGACGGGTGCGGGGGGGAGATCGGCTGGGGCAGCAGCGCTCTCGATTGGTGCGGCGGGAATCTCGACGGGTGCAGCAGGGAGATCGGCTGGGGCAGCAGCACTCTCGATTGGTGCAGCGGGAAGTTCAACTGGTGCAGCGGGAGTCTCGACGGATGCAGCGGGGAGATCGGCTGGTTCAGCAGCACTCTCGATTGGTGCAGCGGGGAGATCGGCTGGGGCCGCAGCACTCTCGATTGGTGCAGCGGGAATCTCGGCGGGTGCTGCGGGGAGATCGGCTGGTTCAGCAGCACTCTCGATTGGTGCAGCGGGGAGATCAACTGGTGCAGCGGGAGTCTCGACGGGTGCAGCGGGGAGATCAACTGGTGCAGCAGCACTCTCGATTGGTGCAGCGGGGAGATCGGCTGGGGCCGCAGCACTCTCGATTGGTGCAGCGGGAATCTCGACGGGTGCAGCGGGGAGATCGGCTGGGGCAGCAGCGCTCTCGATTGGTGCAGCGGGAATCTCGACGGGTGCAGCAGGGAGATCGGCTGGAGCAGCAGCACTCTCGATTGGTGCAGCGGGAAGTTCAACTGGTGCGGCGGAGAGATCAACTGGTGCAGCGGGACTCTCGATTGGTGCAGCGGGGCTTTCGACTGGTGCAGCGGGGAGATCGGCTGGGGCCGCAGCACTCTCGATTGGTGCAGCGGGAATCTCGACGGGTGCAGCAGGGAGATCGGCTGGGGCAGCAGCACTCTCGATTGGTGCAGCGGGAAGTTCAACTGGTGCAGCGGGGAGATCGGCTGGGGCCGCAGCACTCTCGATTGGTGCAGAGGGGAGATCGGCTGGTTCAGCAGCACTCTCGATTGGTGCAGCGGGGAGATCGGCTGGGGCCGCAGCACTCTCGATTGGTGCAGCGGGGAGATCGGCTGGGGTCGCAGCACTCTCGATTGGTGCAGCGGGAATCTCAACGGGTGCAGCTGGAATCTCGACGGGTGCAGCGGGGAGATCGGCTGGGGCAGCAGCGCTCTCGATTGGTGCAGCGGGAGTCTCAACGGGTGCAGCGGGAAGTTCAACTGGTGCAGCGGGGAGATCGGCTGGGGCAGCGGGGCTCTCGATTGGTGCAGCGGAACTCTCGACTGGTGCAGCGGGAAGTTCGACTGTTACCACCGGGACCTCGACTGGTGCTTCTGGGATTTCAACTAATACAGCGGAAAGTTCGTCTGGTGCAGCGGCAGCGGGATTTTCAGTAGCGACAGCGGGACTTTCAACTGGGGCGGCGGGACTCTCAATTGGGGCATCGGGACCTTCAATTGGGGCAACTGGACTCTCCACAATAGGAATCTCAACTGGGACCGCGGGGTTTTCAGCTGGAGCAGCGGGACTCGCTGCAGAAGCAGTCTCACTTGTAAGTGCACCGGCTGTCGTTGTATCTGGAGGTGGGAGGCTTGCATCGGTGGCAGCCACTAAAGAGCCTTCAGTTGAGGCCTTGAGTGGGGAACAGATGTCCACTCCATCATTCACGCAACGACTGTTCTCGGGGCATTGAATTGCCGGTCCGACATTTGACAGCGAGTTTCCACTCGCATCCAGGGTGCACAACTTATAGCTGAGCGGCCCAACGCACACTGCATCTCTTCCATTGCAGTTGATGCTGGTGGGCTGGCCTCCGGCGATTGCGGCGGTCTGAAACGAAACACAACACATGTAAGTCTCACTTCTCAAGGCACTGATTCAAAGAATTGCTGAGTCACATTCATCACATTCGTCACACCGCGACCTTGACCACTGTTCACTTTCACTACTCGCATCTTTGGAGCGCCCCGAGATGCAGTTCACTAGTTCGAGCCTCGAGTGCACCATCCCGGAGTGCACTCCTCGTGATCGCAGAGCGTGTATCCACAAGATCGGGCCGCAGGAGGTGATGAGGACGTGAGAAAGGACTCAGGCGCACAAAGTAAGGAGGAGTTCAGTCTATTTACCACAAGTAGAAGGAATAATCCGTATATCTTTTTCGTTTCCATCGTTTTCGTAGTAAACTTTCGTTACTGATCCGAACGCAGATATGCTCGGCGCTTTTATGCAAGTTTTGCGAGAGATCGCCTTATCGGCCGCGGTATCTAGTCTCCACAAACAACGCTTTATCTCGACCAGGGCTGCTGATAAGGACCGGGATTTATGATTCTGCAGGTTAATTAATTCGCAGCAGATAATGGGGCGAGTTAGTTTTTTTCTTGCCTCGCTTATGTTGTCTCTTCTAAATGAGGAGCTTCTTATTTGCGTTGTCTTGTGGCGTGACTCATGCCGAGCTGAGAGGAAGGTTTCTTCTTTGTTTAGCTTTTATTGAAACGGAAATGCTTGGGGTTTATGGCCTCAATTCTACAGACAACGGGCCGTCAATTAAGACATAACCTTGGTGACGTAGATTCATTTGTACGATACGTCTCGTCTTCACGAGATCAGATCAATCTTAATGGGGAAATCATTGACATTTTGTATTTTGCGCCATTTTTTGAGCACCTTTCCTCTTGCAGCATCGGAAAACACCGTTTATCATCACTTCCTCACTGCCAAGGGTATGCTACATTGTATGCAGCAAATGGCTTAAGTTCATTTGTTTGAAGCAATTAAGCAACTTCCTGCCACTTCTTCTAGACTGGTGTCTTTAATTATAAAGTACTCGTCTAGTCGATCAGTCTCAGGAGTTAACTTGTCGTTCAGAGTTCAAGAGGAGACTTCCTTTAACACTCAAGAGCAAATGAGCTACACCTAGAACTAAGTATGCACTTCAGTTTGGTAATACCTATTGACAATTGACAATCTATTGCATCACATGCCTTGTTCATGTAATCTTTCACAAGTACCTCTTCAACCCCTCCAACAGCATGCTTCACTTTTGTAATGGATGCTTCGGCTTTTTCCAAGAGCAAGGATTATGAAATCACTTTCGGTCATCTCAGAGAATGGAATGATGTCTGCTGTCAAGCAGAAAGTTTTGATGATAGACAAGATTTCCGTCTCCGCGATCTATATGAAGTCAAGATATCAATATCGAGACTAAAGTCCAACAAAACTTGTGGAGCGGATTTGCAGATCATCTTGTTGGACGCATTCACTAGCCCGTATGTAAAATATGGTCGCATGAAAGTATGCCCGATGAGTATTGTTTACTCAAGAAAGGGGACCCCTTTGACTGCGTTAACTATCGAAGGATAAGTCTCCTTAACATAGCGTACAAAATCATTTGTGTCGTTCTGTATCAATGTATGACACCTTTGCTCACCCATCTGATAGGTCCTTATGAATGTGGTTTTAGGCCAGGGAAGTCCATCATCGACCAAATCTTTACGTTTTTTCTTTTTTTTTAGAGGATTTTTGAAGCCCTACTGGAGCACTCAGACTGAAAACTGATGCATTATACTGCCAGGTAGCAAACTACTCCAGTGCCGTTAATTTGATCCCAACGGTAAATGGTGACTGGACCAGATTCGAACTCACTGGGATTCGAACCTGGGACCCCTCGAACTTGGGGCAGGTACCTAACCAACTGCGCCATCAAGTCGTAAAATCTTTGCGTTAGGGCAAGTCTTGGAAAGGACTCGATTTCAAGGCCGCATATGACAGCGTGCATAGCGGGGAAAATACAGCGACATGTTTAGTTTTGACATTCCTCCCTCATCAGACTGAGCAGGATGACGACGGAGAACTCTCGCTGCTCCATCAAGTTTGGTAACGAACTCACCGAGACCTTCAATATCGAAAAAGGTTTTAGAAAAGGCGACGCACTGTCATGTGATTTCTTCAATATCGTTCTTGGGAAGATCGTGCAAAACTCACTGGCCAACACAAGAGGCACTATCTTCGAAAAGTCCTTTTAACTGCTGGCATATGCGGATGACATTGACGCAATTGGGGGCGCCGTGGAGTGGGTAAGTGCGTTGATTCCTACGCTCGATATTGTCAGTTCGATTCCCGAAAAAAAACCTTACATTTTTCACGGCTCCGCCTCTTTCGAGTTACTGACAATGCTCAAAGACTATAACTGTCTCGAAATAGCTTCTTAATCTCGCCGTTGGGAGTCGGGAATAAACTGTAGGTCCCCTCCCCTCGTGAAAGAACAGTAGCACGCACAACACGAGTGGTTGCTGAGAAGTTAGACTCAGGTCCACCTCGGACTTTAACGCCGCCATTATTATATTATTGACGTAATTGGGCGAACACAGCGAGCCGTCAATGATGCGTTTACTGGCATTGAAACGGAAGCGGCTAAAATGGGTCTGGCGGTAAACGAGGGCAAAACAAAGTATATGCTGTCATCGAGAAAGGACGCACAACAACGATAACTTGTCCAGAACGTCACATTGGGCAGCTGTTGGCGATTTCCAAGCAAACAGTAAGAATACCATCACTACCAAGATTGAACGCAGAATAACTCTTGCCAACTGCTGTTTCTCTCCCGAAAGACTAAATTGTCTGATATCTCAGACCTGCTCTGTGGCGCAGAAGCTCTTGGTCTGTTCGAGAAAAAAAGTTTTGCGTGCGATATTTGGTCCGGTTTGTGTAGATGAGTCGATTGGAGGAGAAGATTTAATCACGAACTGTACCATTTGTGGCCGCCGTGGCGTAGTGGGTAAGTGCATCGACTCCTACGCTCGAGGTCTGCAGTTCGAATCTCGAAAAAAACATCTAAAATTTTTTCATGGCTCCACCTCTTTCGTGTCACTGTCAATGCTCATAGAGTATAACTGTATAGAAAAAAACTTTTCAAACTCGCCGTTCGGACTCGGCATTAAACTGTAGGTCCCCTCCACTCGTGAGAGAACAATAGCATGCACAACACGAGGATTTGCTGTTCCAGCAGGGTGTAGTTAACTCACCAATCCTCTTCACTATTTTCACCAGTGAACTGATTGGCTCCATGCAGAACTTGATTGCATACGCCGATGACTTGGTGGCGTACAGGACAGCGCAGAATGTTGAGATTATCAACATCCTTCTGCAACGCGTCTTCGACAAAATTCAGCAATTTTGCGACGACTGGAAGTTGAAAATCAACTACCAGAAGTGTGAAACCATCCTTTTCCGAACTCCGTTATACAAGGCCTCAAGGGACACGAAAAAAAATGGCGCAAGTTCGGCATAGTTAACCCGCAGGGGGAGCCGTTAGCAGTGAAAGTGTAGTAAGGTACCTGGGCATTTGGCTGGATCAGTATCTATATTTCGACAGACATATAGCTACTGCTCTGACGAAAGCCAGAAAAGCCTTTGCTGTGGCAAGAGGGTTGTTTTATAGCATCCAACTTGATACCAGAGTGAAGGTAATCTGCTACATGGGCCTCATACGGCCAGTCATGGCGTACGGTTGCCCAGTTTGGTTCAACGTGAGTCCTTCCCAGATGAAAAAGATGAGACTGTTCGAGAGGCAGTGTCTCCGGGCTTGTCTTAAGAATTAAGAACCCCAGAATCTGAGTACAAGAAATTCTATTCCAACGAGTTCTTGTATAACGAAGCAAACGTGAACAGGGTGGATAATTTTATTATTAAGCTGATTCGAAGACACGTTGCACGAGCCATGACCTCGGAAAACGAGCTGATATTTGGAGCTTACTACCCCAATGAAGCATATCATGAGAACGCTCGCCGAAGTGGATTCATTCCACCGGAAGCGTTCTTGTTCCTTGACCGGATTGGATTAATCCAGACTGCAGAGGGATGTCCATTGATCTACCACGTGGTGCGAAGGACGGTGGATAGGCGACTCCTCTACGAGAGCAATGTCGCAAGCGTTAGTCTGGATGATCTCCGGTTGAGTAGATCTATCTCTATTCGCGACAGAATGGAGTGTGACAAGATTCGTGGGTTCTACTAGTGGTTGCAGCCCCATCAAACGTCCCAGCTGTCGCCAGCTTAATCAGCTAACTGTTGGTCCCTTACGGCCAACTTACATTTAGGTTAGGACATTAGACAAGGGGTAAATTTAAGAAAAAATAAATAAAAACTTAAAGATAAAAAAAAATACAAAATATCGAAAAAAGAAAAGAAAAATAATAAAATAAAAAAAAAACAAAAAAAATGTTAGATAGTTTAGTTTAAGTTAGTTAGGTAGGCTTATTTTAAGTTAGGTTAAGAATATAAATTTAAAAAAATGGTAGATTACTAAGTTTTTATTTAAGATTTTCTTAGTATAAGTATTTCTTTTTAGTATTATTAAAAAATATATAAAAATACACAAAAGAAGCCGAAAGGTAAAATTAATTAAAAATTCCTATATTAAATTAGAGTGCCCGCATAGGAAATCATTTATTGTATATCTAATTTAAGTATTTTTCTTAGAACATAAGATTTTTAAAGATAAAAAAAAAATGCATTAAAAAAAACGAGGGGTTGCTGAGAATCTAGGCCCAGGTCCATTTCGGACTGTAGCGCCGCCATTATTATTATTAGTACCAGCTGTACAACGGCATGAGTCCCGCCAGACGTCTATGGATGGCTAGGCCGTGTAGAGAGCATGGGCAACTTTGCTCTGGGCCTAAGAATTTTAGACTTTGAGCCTGTAGAATAACGCATTCGACGACGTAGATGATTGTTGTGATGCACACACATGAAATCTCAACCAAATTGATGTGGTGTAGACAGCTAGCAGCAAAGCGTACTACCTGGAGAGGCCTGTAGTGTTATATAAAGATGAAGAACGGACTTCATCTACAGTCATTCTTTTAAGGATGCCATAAGTTTTTGGAAGAATTCCTTCGTGTACATTGAAAAAGCTGAGACAGCCGTTGGATTTTTTAAATTTTCAGTTAGTAGTTAATTTATAAGTGGGCAGTAAATAAGGGCGTCGCGCGCCAACCAAAGGGCCGCAGGAGTAAATCTGAATCGATTCGCTGGGTCAAACACCAGCTTTTCATTTCACAGCACCAACTCTCGTAAGTCGTACACAATGCTCCTAGGGTATAACTTGCGTACAAAACATCTCCAATTGTGTCGCCCGTTGCCGCCATAAATCTGTTTGTCGTTCCACTCGTGAGCTCGATTGGTTGCTTTAGAATCATTAATCAGAGACTTTCAAGGACACACAAAGACGTAAATCTACTTTATCTTATATTATCGTAAGCATCTTCCAAGGATAACCGTTATGACATGAAATACAACACAAAAACGCAGTGAATGCTGAAGTCTGATGACTTCAAGTCCAGAAACCTTTCAAAATCATGTGTCATCGCTACAAAATTCGGCGCGCTTCCTGTAAATGACATTTGCGTTTTATCCTGAACACACCCACGCCAGTTGCAACCAAAAGACGAACTCCAGTGTGTTCTCTGCAAACACTGCTGCTTCAACTCACATTCTAGCGCATTTCTCAGATGATTACATCGCCAATTGCATCAGAGAAGCTGTCAAAACACGTCAAGCCATAAAGACGTGCCTTAAAATACGAGCTAGACCATATTTTCCCGTTCAACTCGCCCCTCCTCAGACTCAAACGCTATTTTTTCGTGGCAATATTATGCAATACCGAGACAAATTCCTGGGCACACGTACTCTCCCCCTTCATCGGCAATATCCACATACGCGCCGTATGTTTGCATCTCTAAGGTTTCCTGTTCTAAATCAGAAGCGCGCTGCTGGCGAAGGCATCTGCAAACACAGTTCTGCCGCAGAGATAGCGTTGTTTTCAGATTCAGATTGTTTTCCCAGCCACCGGAGATTAGATACCGCCTCTCGGGCTCTTACGTACGAGAATGTATCTATAAATTTCGAAGCTTTGCAAATTTATCCAAATTTCTGGATTTGGAAATCATAAAATGTAAGGCTCCCTCATCAAAGTGATTGCCTGTTGAGTTTTTACAACTGTTTGCGGAGTCTTTGCGGTTTCCTGTGCCGGCACCGGATATTGATGTTGGCGCTGCGATGGATGATGCTGAAGACGCGGCTGAGCTCATGTGAGTTGTGTGTCGGAGATTAGGGGCTGTCATTGGGGAGACGCTCAAATTCGCTATTTCCGAACAAATATTTGCCGGAATGCCGGCGTTATCTTGTATGCGCTGCGATGTTAGGTGACTTGCTGAACAGAAAATAGGCACTTTCTGGACGTCATAGCGCGCGATGGATTACGGGAGTGAGTGGATGGATGAGTGGAGGGATTTATCAAGGGCGGATTATGAGGAGATATACAAGCGGATGATTGCGCAACTTCTTCTTTGTTGCAGTTCTTCCTTTTTAGTGAAGGCTTCTCCGATAAATAGAGATGCCATCGTGGAGAATTTCTTTTTCGCTTTCAGCCGATGGACAGTGCTTAGTTCAGTTTTCAAGAAGTCTGTTCTTAAGTCTGCCAGATGCTGGCGGTAGGCTGCTGTGGATCTTGATCTTGAGATTAGATATTTTCAATGTCTTTCGAATCATCGAGAACATAGAACATTGTGATGTTGACTGCGCGAACAACGTGATAAGAACCGGGCGTTGTCTGAATGGAAAGAACTTCGTAGCCAAGCCATTTAAAGGTGCTCCGTAGCAGCTCAGGAAATAACAACTTGTGTTGAAGTGGAAAAAGTAAATTCCAGAATAAGTACAATTGTAGACTGGAGGACCTACTCCAATTCAATCTATTGTACAAGTAGGCAAATGAAGAAATAGAGAGAATGCGAGTTCTATGAGATGTTCAAAGTTCGAATCTGTGCAGATCTAAACTGGTGTACAACAAATCAGGCGCAATGTTCCGATTTTGTTCGATCGCCGTTTTGGTTTGGATGTCATTGGTCATTTGGCGTTTGGCAGTTGTACAAGATGGTCGATGGCAATTTAGAAGCAAACATCTTAACATTTTGTTTTTTTTAGACGACCGCCATTTTGGGCGACGAAGCACATTTCGATTTGGCTGGTTTTATTTATAAACAAATTAGGCTTATTGGGACAAGACTGGATGGCGCAGTTGGTTAAGTGCCTGCCTCAACTTAGAGGGGTCCCAAGTTCGAATCCCAGTGAAATCGAATTTGGTCTAGTCACCATTTGCCGTTGTGATCAAATGAACGGGACTGGGGTAGCTTGTTACCTGGCAGTACAATGGACCAGTTCTGAGTCTGAGTGCTCCAGTAGTGTTTCAAAAATAATCAGAAAAAAAACCCATTGGGCGCCATTTGGACCAGGTATGGTTTTTAGGGGCAAAAGCAATGCTGAAACAATCACTGGGGAGCATTATGTCAGATCATAATTTGTACAGCAAATGGACCTTCCTGACATGGAAATCACTTTCTGCTCGGACAGTCAAGAAGCCTTGAAGGTATTGAATTTCCATCTCGTAAACTCCAAATCCGAGCTTAAAAGCCTGAACCGCCACAAAATCCTTCTGTGCTGGGTTCCTGGACACTCCAACATTGAAGGAAATGAAAAGACAGATGAACTGACACGGACAGGTTCAAGTTCAGGCACAGAATCGGCTGACAATACTATCCATCCTCCTATTAGCTCAGCCAAAAGACTCATTGAGCAAGTAGCTGTGTCATCAGCAAACGAACAGTAGCAAAGTCACCCAGGCTGCGTCATATCCCACTGCTTATGGCCCAAATATGATATCAACGAGACCAAATCACTCATATCCAACAATAAGAAAATCATACGCATCTTAACAGGGGTTCTCACTGGCCACTGCACGATAGATGCAATGGCTAAGAGACTAAACCTCCCGGCGAACGATTTCTGTAGTAGCTGTAGGGATGAAGAAGAAATTGAATCAGTGAAGCATCTCCTTTGCCATTGCCCTGCTCTACAAGAACGACGGCTCATTCACTTGAAAGCAAGGTTCTTTCACAAGCTCAGCGAGGTGGCGAAGGTACAGATCCCTGACCTCAGGAATTTAACAAGATCGGGGTGGCTTTGGTGATTGCATACTGACCCTGCGGTTATTCTCAGGAAACATGCAATCCTTACAGGGCATACACAATGTACCTCCATGGCCTCTGGGTGTAATTGCTGGCAACATCATAAAGCCCTCCTAACCTAACCTAGACCATGTTGGTCCATTGTGATACTCAGAGTCAGACCACAGTGAATAAGTGCGTCGACTTCCACCATTAGATTTTCAGTCTAGGTTCAATTCCCAACACAAATTTAAAGCCTTTTTTGAGTCATTGGCAATGCTCAAAGAATATAAAGGCCCACCTATAATAGGCATGATTAACCCGAATCAGTCCAGAATTTTTTTTTTGGTTTTTCGCAAAAATATTTTGTCTGTATATTCTAATTGACTATAAGAACATTAAATATAATTTTTGTTTTTCCGCACAAACCACCAAATCCAAGATAATGGGTGTGACCATATGGTCACGCTGGGCGCTGTTACGAGAAATTGATTTTGTATGTGAACAAATTTAGAGAAAACATTTAAATACTTTTTTTTAGTTTTTATTGATCGGGTTTTGTCTAAAAGCCTAAAAGGCATTTTACACACATCCCAATATTGCACTTCGAACATTCAGTCCTTCCAACAGAAGTGCACATTTCACATCCACATCGTCTTCTTATTGCACAAGGACGAACAAAATGATTACTGCCATCGTACCGTGGAGTTTCTTTGCTTGTTTTTCCCCAATTTCTTTTACGGGGGCCAAGAGCCTCTGGTTTCTCTCTAAAATATATATACTAACATTGCAATATTTCGTCTGAAATTGAACCGAGACAAATCGGGATGAGTTGAGCGGTGTAATTGGTATGCGTTGTGTATAGAGATATCTACTAACCAAGTGAAAGTAATATTCCACCATTTCTTTCCTTTTATTCCAATTCGATATAAGCTCACATTCTGATCCATACAGTCTACACCACACATGTATTTGTTATATTCTCCTATAGCGCATGGAACACTTATCTTTTTCTTGTACTCACTGCATTAGCGCTGAATATTTGAAATTGGATTTATTCCAAAAGAAGAAGACGCAATGCTTACTAATACTATTATCATTCCACTTGGTTAGTACAACGTTTGTTTCCTTCATTTTGAGAGACTCGATGCTGCTTCTTAAGACTCTTCTTATGCTCAATAGGACAACTTTTGGGTATTCGGTTCTCCCTATTTGAGACTGCGAATAAGTAATGGAAAGCCAGTGAATAAATTGTCGAAAAAAAGGAAAAAGGCAAGTTTTGAATTTCAGGTGAAAAGTCGTCTATCATATTCACGAGTGGTGCTTCGCATTTGCCGAATCTTTCCTCATAAGCATTTATTACCTTTGGGTTGTTGTCTTGATATAATTCACAGTTCATGAGGTAGCCTGAAGGTGTACATAAGGACGAACCTTTGTATCCAAAGCGCAATGGCTTTTCCTTTACAAATTGCTTACAACCATGGCGCCCAAAATACGAAATCATGCTCTTATCAAAAGAAAGGTTTTGTTCTGGATGAAAGTGATTCAGCATGAATTTTATTGATAAAGCCTTGGACAGGTTGGTGATGCAAAGACTCCAACCTGTGTTCGTCTGGAAAAATCAGCTGAAAATATCGCCACCGTAGCTGAGAATGTTACATAAAATCCAACGTATGTCCACTTCGAGAAGTTCACACGAATTGAACTTATCCGCAACCACTTTGCATCGCTTTTTGCATAAGGATCTTAGCCTACATGCTTATAAGGTCCAGTTGACACAGTTATAATGTCCAGTCATAACCAGATGATCACGCACAACTCCGTTCTTTTGCTACTGATTCCAAATGATGTTCCTTGTTGGAGACCTAACAAGAGATCCTGGTAACTACAGACGCTTGTTGGCAGAGCACCCCGTTCAGAAAAAGACAATAATAATACAAGAATACAAGGAATTTTGGATATCACTGACAGCACTGTCAATTTTTGAATGTCTGACGACAGATAGAAATCTGGACAATGTTGGTGAGGAACGTCTTAAGAAAGAGTCCACATGACATGGACAAGTTGATGTAATTTCTTAAGGAAGTTTATATGACCCATCGCCGCAAGTTATGCATAATATTGTTATTCTGTTAATTTCTATTTTTGTCGCAATGCAGTTTCCACGTGACATCCCATTACTGACAGACTTTACCATCTGTCAAATATGCCTTAGTCAGGATAATTTTTAATCCAAATTTGGAAAAATCATGCATCTAAGGGTTAATTCTTAAATCATAAAGGAAAATGATTGAATCACCAAAAACTGCCTGCAATAATCTGAAAGAGTTCCGAACAAACTAAACTTTCGAGAAAATATCATTCGAAATAAAGCACACTTTTGACTGACCCTTTGGAGATGAAAGACCATCATCCTTGCTAAAAACCCAACCATAATAAGTGAAAGGATCCATACGTGAATACAAGTGATATGTGTGCCGGTCCCATAATGCCGATTTCCATTGAGTTTTAGATCACTTTTGTTTTCTTGATCACACTTCGTATTTAAACCTAACGGCGAACACAAAATGTAGTGGTTGTTCTTGACAGACGTATACGTTTTCAAAAGCCTATTGGGGGCAAGTTGTTTATTTGAAATAGTGACGAGTTCTGACATAAGGTTCCATTGAAGGCCAATGGAACCTTATGTCGATTTGACGGATTCTGCAATATAACACTGTAGCAGAAGCCGTCACATCAGAGATTCATTTCACTTTTCGAATTAGTTTATCGGAGACACTGATTTTTCGTTCCACACATTTGTCGATAAGGTGGTGTTACGCGAATTTTTGAATAGAAATATGGTTTTAAATTTGCCACGTAAGAATGCGGCATTATATCCCCCTTTTTTTGTACTGCAGTAAAATATAAATACAACAATAATCTAACAGATTGTTTAGGGCCTTTCATATAAGGCGGGAACTGCGAACTGCGAACTTCGCGACACTTCATTTGCATGAAATTCGCCAGTAGCCGCGAATTGTCAGTGCGAAATTTATAATTTCCAATGTTCACGCCCAGAGATTTCGCGGATTTTTTTTATTTGGGTTTGTGAATGGCTCATTTGTGATCGTGAATTTAGTCTGACAATTCGCAAAGAGATCGTTGAATTCGAAGAAAAAGAAACGAAATCGATAATTTTCTTATTTAACCTTTTCGCCCCGCAATTCCAACAAGTAAGCTAGAAATAATTTTATTGTTTTAATATGTCGCTAACCAACCCCTAAGTTACAATATGTAAAGACATAAATGAAAGAACACAGGGTTGTTTGAACTTTTGCTGGTACATTTATGTACCATGCGGGGCGAAAGGGTTAAACAATACTTTTTGAGTTTTTACTTCAAGTAAAATTCGGTTATTCAAAACGCACATAAAGTGTAGGTTTTTGCTAATATTTACTGAAATATTGTTATTTCGAAAAATTTGTGTTTGCAGTTCGCCGCTCATATGAAAGGTCTTTTTTTAATGAAGATTAAAGTCGTGTGTGAAGAAGGTTAAAATATTATCCCCTGTTTTATTTTTTGATGTTTCTAGTAAGATGAATACAATTTAAAATGTTTGCTGTGTGTGTGTGTAATTATTCCAGCTAACTTTATGTTATAAATTTACTCATTGTATACATTTAATACAGGTCCAAGGCTGGTTAATTTTTTTATAACACTATTTACCTCATAAATGTTTAATAATTAGCCAGAGGATAATCATGCCGATTATGGAAAACGGCGAATTGACTGCGGAGGGAATATTTTAGCATCCGTTGGTTTTCCTAAAGGGTGGTCCAACCATAATGCACGATGTTAATTGTGAGTCACACCATAACGTCAAGTTTTTTTTTCAACTTAATTTGACATTTCTTTGTTTCAGTGTTTGACAAATTCAACCATGGAGAGGTACACAATTGAACAGCGCGTTAAGATTGTTGAAGCCTTTTACGAAAATGGGCGTTCAAATCAAAATGCATTTCGTGCACTTCGTGATTTTTTGGTCAGAATAATCGACCAAATGTGTAGAATCTGTAGAATTGAAGAAATTTCAGCAAACCGGATCTGTAGGAAATGCGAAAACACCTGTGCATGTTCGCATCCACAAAGAGTGACTGTTTGGTATGGTTTATGGGCTGGCGGCGTCATCGGGCCGTACTTCTTCGAAAATGAAGTCGGCCAAGCAGTTACCGTTAATGGTGTTCGCTATCGCGAGATGATAACGGACTTCTTGTGGCCAGAAATTGAGGATATGGGCCTGGACGACATGTGCTTTCAACAGAATGGTGCCACTTGCCACACAGCCAATGAAACAATGGGTCTTTGTTATCTCACGTCGTGGCGATGTTAATTGGCTGCCACGATAATCTGATTTGACACCGTTGGGGATATTTAAAAAAAAAAGGTGAGATAATTCGGCACATTAACGACATTGAACCTCAATTATATCTCAGAGTCATTGAAAATATGGACCATCGGATAGACGTATGCCATCGAAGCCGTGGCGAGCATTTGGCCGATATTTTGTTTCACACATAATAGTCATAAATCCTTCCATCATAAAAAAAAATTAAGATAATTTTTTGCAAACTTTATGTTTTATTTACAATTATCATCGTGCGTTTTCGTTGGGCCACTCTTTATTATTGACAACTCAATCGAGAAAGTGAGCAGATGTCGGTGAGGTAGTGTAAACAAAATAATATCATGGAAAACGCAACTCATCCGCAATCCATACATTTTTTGATGGTTTCAATCCGAATCAAATCGGTTGCAGATTTCAAAGAAAAATGATGAGTTACAGATGAGAAACAGAAGTTAAGTTCCAGATTGTAAATTAACAACAATTATTTGCTTTTATTTTTAGAAATCAAACACTGTTGCAGTTCGAGGCAATGTGTAGTAATAAATGGTGTGATAAGCCATGGCGACAAAGGATAAGCAGCATCTCCTATTTTAAAGGAATATTGCAACAATATTGACATTCTTATGATTATGTATGTTTTTCTGTCCCCCATGACATACAATGATTTAAAATAAAAAAGCATCGCTATTGCCCGAAATAAAAGCATCATGTCTTACATCAGAATGTCTTATGTCTATACTCCTATTCGGCTGCTTATGATTAGAGTTGTACCGAATAGTGATTTGGCCGGATACCGGATACCGAATATTGGGCCTGCAGCTAGGTCGAATAGCTGAATATTCGGCGGCCGGATATTAAAAATAGAATAGTTTGGTGTAAGTACAAGTAAGTACAAGTACCGGTACAAGTAAAACCAACCTAAAAATGTTTTTTCCTTCTCCTCCACAAGATAGTCTTACTTTCTACACAGCAAAGTTTTTGGGACATTTTTGAAGGGGTTGCGAGACAGAAGAGGTTGCAAGACAGATTGAGTCTTTTACCAAAAAAAAATACCGCCAACGAGCTTGACTTATATCTGAAAACAGTGTATTTTGAACGGAATAGTGACCCTTGGGTTTGGTGGTCAGTAAATGGAAGACAGTACCCAATTTTTTCATATCCATGTAACAGTGTATGTATATAGTGCGAGACTCTTTTCTGAAGATGCATCGTATACGAAAACAAACGTCATAAATTATTACTCCTGAATGCAGAAAAACTAATTTTCATTCATCATAATTTGGCTTTAGGAAACTTCCAATATTAAATTGTTGTAAAAACGACTATCTGGTATTCGTCCGGATATCAAAAGACTATTCGGCTCCGGCCAGATATTATAAAAGAAGCTGGATAGGCCGGATACCGAAAACTTACCGGATATCCGTCACACCTCTCGTTTTTACTTCAAGAAAAAAAATATAATTCAATACGCTCATTCTGGCATACCGAAGAGTGTACATACGAGTACATACAGTGTCTCACAAAAATATTCTGAATTTTTTTTTTTCCTGGATCCTAGTTTGTTGCATTTTGTTGTTGTTGCAGACATAAAACATGCATTATTTTTTCTGATTTTTTGTTAATAGAGAATAAATGTTGAATTCAAACTGTTTTACTAAAATCCAGGAAAAAACATAATTCCGAATACTTTTGTGAGGCACTGTATATATTCATATTATTTCTTGAAGTCTTGTTATTTCGCAAAATTCGCGTTCGCAGTTCGCGCCTCGTGTGAAAGGGCCTAAACTAAAATCACCATCCACAAAGTGCATCGCAGTCCACACATTTGCGAAAAATTAAATCACAGATTTACTACATGCGAAAAAATTTAAATGCGAGTATCTCAGTATGTAAGGAAATCGTGGATATCTGCGAATCATTTGAATGAAGTGTCAAAATCTGCAAATCGCAGCCAATGTGAATGCCACTTAACTCATGAGTCACCATGTAAATCCTGACTAATCTACCAGAGACACTGCTTCTTTGTTTCACACATTTGTCGGTAAGGATGTGCGTGAATTCATTTTAGGAAAGCATGTCGATTCTTCTGCCCTCCCCCCTCCTTCTTGCAAGTGTGTGATTGCATTCCCATTACCGAAAACTGAATGGATTCATTTTATCTGATTCAACGGTATCAACGTTCAAATTTTTACTTTTCCTTCCGATGAATTCTACGGGAGAGAGAGAAACAACCCTAGTTTCTTTCGACGGCTGCAAGGGAAAATGTATGTTTTCATTTGCTGGTAAGTTGTCCGCTAACCAAACATGTGATTTCGTGAAAGAACTGTCTTCGATACAATCCTGGCTTTTTCGACTCAAGTAAACACCGTCTTTCACTGTGTCGTCGAAAAGAAGATATCGAAACCGCAGGTTCGACAATACCAACAAAAAAGCAAATCTGAATTTAACTAGTGGTTGAATCTTAGATAGGGGTCAATAATGAATTCAGGGGATTTTACAGTACGAAAGTTGAAATTATAGCGCAACACCTTGCGGGCAGATAATGATGAGGCGCTACAAAGCAGAAAATATTAAGCATAATGCGAGGCGGTGCTACTATCCGTAGGAACTTGGAGTATTATCTGAAGAAGATACGGCTTCTTGTAGATGATGCTTACAGACTATACCTAGAAGGAAAAAAAGACAGCGGCGGACATATTATACTAATACCCGGAATTGGACAGCTAGAAAAAAAAGATTCCGTGTGGAAAGTCAGTCAGTCAGCAGATGTTGGCGTTAACATGAGGAATCAAGATCAGAGAAGAACTGTAGAGAAATTTAAAGAACTCTAATTAAGATGGGAAGGAAATGAAAGAGATTCACTAAAAGGAAAGGGCCTAATTCGGCATCCCACGAAACATTTTATTTTTATTTTTTTTTTACGATTTATTGTACGACTCTTTGTGTCACTTGAAGAGCCATTAATGTTGTCCGCATACACCTGCCCAATATTTTCCGCTTTTAATCTTGAAAAAAGCTTATTATAGCCACACCCTTCTCAAGCTTGGAAACTTCCTAATCTATTCAGCAACTTCCAGATACGACTAGATAAGCAAAAACGAAAAAGATTCAAATAGCAAATAAAACGGGCGCCCAAAAGTAGGTCACACTCTTCGAAAATCATTCTCAACACAGTGGTGGCAATAAAAGACAGATTTGGTTAGAAAAACGTGAACACGTTTTGAACATTCTTTATTCATAAATAAGCTAACCTATACCGTACTCTAAAAAAGTACATCAATCTTTTACACAATACAATCGATTAATCCTTAATCCTCATCCTCGTCATCATCATCGTCGTCGCTGTCGTCGTGCCTCTTTGTGTCTCCCTTCTGTCTCTTCAGATTCTTTGTTGCCAGTTTATGGGCGTGAGCTTTTGCCTTAGATTCCAGCTTTTGACGAACTTTATCCTCTTTGGCTTGATGTTTGATTTCTTTCTTGAGGATCTTCCATTCAGCCTTGACGATGTCTCGGTCGCTTCGTGAGTCAGAAGTGATTCTGTGCGAGAGATGCAGTGCCTCGGGCAGACAACGACTGATGGATGAAACGTACACCTCGTTGGTTTCACACTGAACGTGGTATTTGTGGTATCCACCCAAGATACTTGGAACGCACCAGTAGTAGGCGGAGGATGTGTTGGGATCGGCAACGCTTCCGGAACGAAGGCAAGCTGGCTCTGAATCGCCGCAGGGAGAGATGTCTCGTGAGCAATGTCGAAGAACTGGACTGAAGGCGTATCCCTCGGGACATTCATGCTCTTGGAGTGTGAGATCTGTGCCATCGGTAGAGCAAGTGCGGTAAATGCGGCAGTTGGTTGGAACCGAGAAGTTGCCAGCACTGGTGCAAGGAATCGACGAAGTTTGAGATGAGATAGGCGATTCGGTTGTGGAGGGCGAGGGCGTTGAGTCGACTATAACCGAAGCTTCGGTTGATGAAGTCACATCTGATTCTGATGGAACAACTGATTCGGGGACAAAGCTTGATATTTCTGGAGCTGAAGTAGTGGAGGAGACTGATCCGGAATCGGTTACCACTGGTTCCAAGGACCTTGATGCGTCTTCTGTTGCGTTGACATCAGCTACTGGGACTTCTGTTGAGATTTCCAATACAGGAGATGCGGTTATTGATGGCACAGGAGCTGAAGTGGTTGATGATACAGATTCTGTTGGGACTCCAGATTCAAGCCCAGAGACGGAAATTGAAACATTTGCGACTGGAGCTTCCGTTGTCGACGTTGGCGATTCAGCATCCAATGTTCTTGAGGAGATCTCAGACTCTGAGACTTGGGGCTCTTCGATGCTTGGGATTCCTGTCGAGGAAACTACCACTGAACTGTCATTTACGGGTGCGATTGATTCAACTTCTGGAAGGCCACTTGTGGTGCTTGCTGGCGCTGGAACTTCAGTTGTTGATGACACTGATTCGATGACAGATTCGTTAGCGGATCCAGAATCAAAGACTGCGGTTAAGATTGTTGACTCTGAGACGTTGACTGCGGCTTCTGATTCAACATAAAATGCCCTTGACGAGGTAATTTCAATATTTGGAGAACCAGTAGTGGAATCAGGGACCACATCGTCATTTGCTGCGGCTTCAGATTCTGACACTGACACAGATTCCACGATGGGAATGGCTGTTGTTGAGCTTACAGACGCTGCAGCTTGAGTTGTTGATGAGACTAAATCGATGTTGGAGGATGAAACGTTGGATACAGAGTCCGGAACGGAGACTGACTCAATGTCCGAAGATGAAACATTGGAGACAGGGACTGGAACTGAGACTGAGTCGATATCCGAGGATGAAACGTTGGAGGCAACATCTGGAACTGCCTCAAAAACAGCAGCAATTGTTTCGGAACCCAAAGATCTTCCCGAGATTGTAGGCAGGGAGACATCAACCAGCGGGATGATGACTTCGATGTCAGCGAACTGTCCCAGGACTTCATTCGTGGACGTAGGTGATTCGAAAAATGGCACAGGAATTTTTGATTCATCGCCAAAAATGATTGCTGAGATATTTGACACTTGAGCTTCTGTTGCTGCTGCGACTGAAGTTGTTTCGGGAACAGCCGTTGATGGCGATGAGATGGATGCTTCGGAGTCTAAGTTCCTTGTTGAGATCGCTGGCAGAGAGGCATTAGCTGCGGCAATGACTACCTCAGTTGCGGGAACATCGGATTCGACTTCGGACACCGATTGTGGTGATGGAAGGCTTGGCGCCGCGGTCGATGGTACGATTGACCTAAGAGAGAAGTTTTCGAAGACTGTTTCTGCTTGAACTTGATCAACCGCATCGACTTCAACAGGGGAATTCGAAGCTATGGCGCTCACTGTGGAAAGAGATTAAAAATGGCGAATAAATCATGTGGTCGCTGATTTTTTAATTGACTTTTTTGAGAAGAAATACAAACCTTCTTCACTTGGAGCCACCAGGACTTCATTGACCACGGTTTCATTGATCGCGATTTCAGGGACCTCAACATTCGATGCCTCGTTCATTACGTCAGGTTCTCTTGGGATGGTTGGCACCACAATTTCATCGGTGTCCTGAAGGATCGACACTTCATTTGGAACTCCTTCGTTTGCAGCTGTTGATACAACGGTTTCATTTGCGATGATTTCAGAGCCCTGTGCGATAAAAGTTTCGTTACTCTCTCCCCCATCTAAAATGGCGTCTATCACGGGTTCACTAGCATTGACTACGTTGTTCCTCAGAATCGCGGATTCACTAGCATTGACAACGTTGTTCCCCAGGATCGCGGATTCACTAACATTGACTACGTTGTCCCCCAGAATTGCTGGTGATTCGGTTACAGATTCAATTGCACTTTGGGGAAATGCTCTCACTGCAATCTAAAAAACGAAAGAACAAAATATGATTTAACTTAAAAAAACTCCACAAAAAATTCACAATTTAATTTCCACTCACAAGCAGGACGAGAAAAATAAAAAAACAACTGCTAGCTCTCATGTCGAAGTCGAATTCGTTACTGACTGTCAGCGGCACAGTGACTTGCAATTTAAATACAAAACGAGATGCATCAACTCAACACATGGCCCAGTTTGGCGTGCAAAGATAAGATACAAAATCTCGCACTTGTGAGAGTTATCTTCTAACGAAATGTTTGCCGTTCTAACACGGAAACAACAAGGTTTCCTGGAATTGATATGCAAAACCCAAGCCAATTATGGAAAAACCCCTGACCCTCGAACGAAGATCGCTGTCGACAAGGATCTAGGTCGGTGTTTGATTTTAAGGATCTCTACCTGAAATGCACTTATGACGGTTGTAAGTGAAGAAGGAACGTGGAAAAGAAAGAAGATAATGCAAATGATTGTAATATTTGTGGGTGCCTCGGTGATGGATCGGGATTTGTCAAACGGATACCTGCGAAAAATTATTTTGACGACATTCTGACGCATTTTGAGTTATTTTTTCAGTTTGAGTGAATTTACTTCCTTTCGCGGGATAAGGATGAAAAGAATTTCCTGAATACTTTTGTGACCATTCCTTAATTTGGATGAAAAGAATATTTTAAAAAAGATACTGGCCCATTATTCAGTTGTTTTTCTTTTGTAATTTTCTGTGAATCCTAAACTGTTAATCAAAGGCTTCAATTGAGGGCCAAATTTTAAAATTCAACCATAATGATAAGTTGAGGCAATCAAGCCAATACACAAAAATTATACAATGTGACCATAGTAACCGTTTCGGTAAGTTGAGTCACAAGCAAACATTTTTCAAAATAAAATTGTTCGCGGCTCCACCACTTTCGAGTCACTGACAATGCTCAAGGATTGTAACTGTCTAGAAAAAGCACAACCGCAGGTGCCATGACTCTCCAGGATGTAGACAGACCAAGCGCATGCTACCCAACGTCTGTAAGAAATCCGCGGCTTTCTTGTTATCTCTTAACAGAAAAGATTGCAGACAACTCACTGGCGTACTAACGGGGCACTACACCTTCGCCAAATACCTAAATGTGCTTGACCTAAGCGATGAAACCCTCTGCGACGCCTGTGGAGAAGACGATGACACTGCAGAGCACTTCCTCTGCCATTGTCCCGCCTTTGCTCGGATCAGGTGGCAGTTATTCGGTGCTGATGAGGTGAGAGCTGATGATGTAGGCTCCTCATCACAGAAGCGGCTGCTGGTCTTCCTTCGGAAGACCATGAAATTTCAGCAAAAGTAGGTTGCTGCCTGGTAGTACAATGAACCAGTTTTTGAGTCTGGGTGCTCCAGTATAGTGTTACAAAAAACTCCGACAAAAAAAAAAGTTCTAAGACCTTGGCATTCAGAGTGAAGTGAATAAGTGTGTTCACTCGTTCATTGAAGGTCTATGGTTCGATTCCGGAAAATGAAACATTCATTTTCACGATATCAGCTTTATCGACTCATTGGCAATGCTCAGAGAGTTTTACTGTTAACAACAAGTTAGATGATTGGATGGCGTAGTTGGTTAAGTGCCTGCCCTAAGTTAGAGGGGTCCCAGGTTCGAATCCCAGTGAAAGCAAAGTTAATACGCTTTTATCCGGTTTTTCAAATCTGGTCCAGTCACTATTTGCTGTTGGGATTAAATTAACGGCACTATCACTGGAACGGTCGATCAGTGGTAGTAGTCTGACTGTGGGTATCACAATGGACCAACATGTTCTAACTGTGCTGGTGAATTCACTAGCAGCCCCCTAACCTAACCTAACCTAACCTAACAAAAAGTTTCTCATATTTCGCCTCTTGGAGGTGGCATAAAACTGTAGGTCCCTTCCACTCGTGAACAATACGAGAACGAGTGGTTTTTGCAGAAGCTAGGCACCGAACTTTAGAATCACCCAAAAATAAGAAAAATAATTCTAAAACCAAGTGCATATCGTCAAGCTAAAGGTGTACCTCAAATAAATGATTCATTCTCTGTAACCTATCAACTCCAGCCTTCAAGATTTTAAACAAAAGCTTATCTCTTGCGGATTAGTATCTTTCCCGCCGATAAACAGCCCTCCGTCAACGAAACACAGCGACCATTTGCGATGTTTTCATTTCAAGATGGCTTTTTCCATTGCACTTGTAGTTTTCTCAATGAAGCGTCGACGCACGTTGTTAATCGAGTATTCCACAGTCTCTCTGTTACAGATAGAGAAGATATAAATATTGAATCACAGGCTATATCTAGTTTATCAAAAACATGTCATAAAAATGCAACAACAAGACCGTAAATTCTGCGGCAGCATGTCAATAAACTGAACGGCATCAAATGATTCAGAGCACGGGACTCGGTCCTGTGTACCGGATGAAAGTCTTTTCAAATATGCTCCAATGGTTTATGAAGTGATCTTGGCATAGGGGCGGATGTGATGGCAATATAGCAATAATGTTTATGTTCTCTTATCTTGCGTCTGGTAAGTTCTTACCGTTGAGCGTTCTTGCAGCAACGATCATTCATTCTAAATAAAGCTGATTGTAGAGATTCTGTAGAGTCTTCATTACTTTGCTCGGTTTTTATCTTCTCGATTTCCTAAACTGTTTGGAGTTAAATAATAATAATAATAATAATAGCGGCGCTACAGTCCGAGGTGGACCTGGGTCTAGCCTCTAGTTTGGAGTTAAAGTTGCTTCAAAAGTTTGGCTGAAACTTACCGTGAGGAGTTTATTCTTGTTCCGGTATCGGCTGTAATTCTGAGACTTCGATTTTAAGGGACTTCGATTTAAGAGGCAAGATTTTTTTTCCAAAAAACGTTTCAAAACTTCGACTACTCTTGTCTATGCGTTCTTGTTTAACACTTGCAACAGATTTAATTTCAAATAAGCACAATTTTTTTTTGTCATTAGTTATTATAGCCGTCATTGTGGAAGTCGTGGCGTAGTGAGTAGGTAGGTGCGTCGACTCCTACGCTCGAGGTCTAAGGTTCGAATCTCGAAAAAAAAAATCTAACACTTTTTCACGGCTCCACCTCTTTCGAGTCACTGACAATGCTTAAGGATTGTAACTGTCTAGAAAAAGCTTCTCAATCTTGCCGTTAGGAGTCGTCATTAAACTGTAGGTCCCCTCCACTCGTGAGAGAACAATAGCACGCACAACACGAGTGGTTGCTGAGAAGCTAGGCCCAGGTCCAACTCAGACTGTAGCGCCGCCATTATTATTATTACTAACTGAAACTCTATTAACTTGCGGATCAATCACTGACAGAAATCTAAAACGACCTGAAAGGACCAACGCAGTCTGCCTTATTTTCCTTGGAACGCTACATGTGACTTCTGTCAAGTTTTGCCTGCAATCCTTAATTGACTACGCCAGAGATTAGGAAAAGAAATTAGAAAACTCGGCTTCGGGTTGATTCTTGTTTGAACTCTTTTGTCTGAGCGATCTGCGGGTGCAAAGCCATCGACGTACATCCTCCCCGACTATTATTCTTCCAATATTTAAGTTTGACAGCTATTTTGGTGGTCAAAGCCTTCGTTTACTGGCTTGCAACTTTTATTCTCTCCAAGGGAATATTATCCCCATTGGTTACAATTACGAGTTTTAGCTATATTAGTACTCGAACAGACTAAATGCGTTGATCATAAAAATGTTTAACGTCAACCTTTGAAATGTCGCCCTCAAATCATAAATTTACAGAAATTACTTTTCTCATTCTTTCTACCAACCGTCCCCTCCCATCTAAAATTGCCAAAACATCGCACACCTCCTCCGCAAACATTTGTGACCACCTGTACACACATTGCGAATTTCCATCTCCACCCATTGCATACTTCTAGGCGACTTTGGAGCTAAATTCTAATCAACTTTAGATAGCAGAAAAAGAGGACACTTTCACGCTCATCACTCTCTCTTTGCACGCGGTGGCCTATCTTTCGCTCTTTTGACACTCGCTCGCACTGCCATCGCTACTGTGGAGATACATGCAATGCAAACTTAAGATAAGATTACACCCGCGGGCACAGATCGTCAACTTTATTTATAACGGTTATTTTGATTTCACTAAGACTATGTCTTATGTCAAGAGAAGGCGACAAACAAATCGTCGTCGGCTCGAACAACAAAAGCTGAATGCAAAGAAAAGATACTCCACCGCCAGCCATTATCGTTCGCGTTCACGATCGTTCAGTCGTGTCATAATTTTCGTTCAGCCCACGGTCGCTTGTTGTGTCTGAAACCACCTCCCGTTAGTCCACACGTCCCGTTGTATCCGCGTGTATCTTCTTCAAGTGATTACTGAATGCGTGGAGCCCCTCCGAGAATGTTGCTTAAAGTTTAAGACTCGTGAATCGAACCGTGCAAATAATTTCAAACCGCATCGAGAGGCAGACTCAAGGCTGTCCATCAATCTGAAACCACTTCGAAGGTCGAATATAGAATGAGAATATGGAGACTCAATTGAATTCGTATCGCGATACGGTAGTGCCAACGGCGGCGACGAAAATTCTAGATCCGGTGGTGCCGCGGCGGACCCGGACGGCTGTAGCGACGACCGGTGTGCAGCGGCGGGTCGTCAAGAAGCACATCCAACAGAAGTACCTGTTATGTGGGTTCGCAATACATGTAGTTATTCCCTTGAAACGTAGAGACCCAACTTGTTATGGGATTGTAACAGTTCCCTTCTTTTCTTTCTCTCTCTCTCTCTATCTCCCTCTCTGTCTCTCTGAAATGGGCGGACGTTTAGGCGTTCCTATCAACACCAGCATACCTCTACGGGAACGTTGTGGAGTCCGATAAGGAGTGGGTCATTCGCATTTGGCCGGCGATCGTCTATCAGGCCGTCACACAGATCTGTCAGTCGATCTTCGAGCATTTGACCACCGAGTACCGGGGCAAGAAGCACGAGACAAACGCATACCGTCGGATATTCCTAATAGCGACTGCGATCACATGCGTCTCGCTGATGATAAGTGGATGCCTCTTCTCGTCGGCATGGTTTACTGTCACAATAACAACACAAGTGATAGCGATTGTGAGCTATGGCGTTTTTGCAGGTAAGATATGACGGTACCTGTTCAGAGATAAGGCTTAAGGTTTCTATGTGATATTCTCAGAGATAAGCGGTTGAGTCTGGTGTGGGAATCAGCTTTTTTCTAGTTAAATTCCAAAGTGGATATACTCGCCTCCATGTACTCCTCTTCTGGGGCGAGGGGGTGCGAATTTGTTGATATTGTGTGTCACTGTATCAGTGAGAACCAACTGTCGATCAAGTTTTGGGGCCATAGCTGGTGGGGAGGACGAAAATAGTTCGATGGCTCATCGTAGTTGGCATACGCTGCCTTGATTGACTGGCGAAACAAAAACAAACGTGGTTCTTAAATGGAATGTGAGCGGATTATGGCGAGCAAAGACTGAATGAAAACCTAGGCGATAGCTTATCGGCGATATTGTTTAGAGAAAGTAAATTCTTGAAGTCTGCAGTTTGTCAGTGGCTGGCAGTTGATTTCAGACGTCGAGCAATGGCCAAAGCCATTCTCATTTTTGACCTGTTTTTTAATTAAGATCTTCTCCGATCTTCAGTGGGGGGTTTTGGATTTTCATTGCTCTTCAAAAGTGTCTTATTTCGTTTGGAACAACTCTTGAAATTTAAGAATGCATTGCACAATCAAAAAAGCTTCAGTGAGATCCAAGGTTTTTGTAATATTTCCACAACTGATTTGTCATCTGTCAAATGTAAACAACTTTTGACTCGAGAGACACCCCAACATTACAATTTTGATCTGTTCGCCTACTGTCGGAGCTAACATTTTTTTGTTTGTGACATTACAGGGAGGGCGGGTAAAATCCTCTTAGAATGATGTAAAATTATTAAAAAAAGTAAACAGACTCATCGAAAACAAAAAGTTTCTCACTGAATCAAATTTAAAGAAGAAAAGAAAGAAATACATGTACACCAATTTGACAGCTAACTAAAAACAGCCGACAGGCATTTCTTAAGCTAAAATTTGCAGCATAAGGAAATCTCTTATACTCTCAAGACCGCCCGTTTTAAGAAAAAAACTACTTCAGTTTTCGTGCACGCACAGGATTTATTGACTTTAGCAAAAATTCGTAGACATTAGCAAAGTATCCCAACAACATTTTTGATAGCACAACTTTCAGACAATTTTATGCTTTCTATTTATATTCACTTGCAAAATGCCAGTTTGGGAGCACATTTTACGTTTTCTGTTTAAATTCAAACTTTCCCAGTCGATTGTTGTCAAAGTTACAGTTTCTTTTTGTCGTTTTATCGATATGATGCTACATACTAGAGATGTGACGGATATCCGGCAAGTATTCGGTATCCGGCCTATCCGGCTTCTTTTATACTATCTGGGAGGAGCCGAATAGTCTTTTGATATCCGGCAGAATACCGGATAGTTGTTTTTTCATTAAAAAAAACAACAAAATAAAAAAAAACAATTTAATATTGGAAGCAATTTAATACTAAAGTCAAATTATGATGAATGAAAATTATTGTTTTCGTATACGATGCATGCTTCAGAAAAGAGTCTCTTACTGTATACACTGCTACATGGAGATAAAAATAAGTTTTGGCAAATTTGAGCGAAATCGGGTACTGTATTCCATTTACTGACCACCAAGCCCAAGGGTCACTATTCCATTCAAAATAAACTGTTTTGAGATATAAGTCAAGCTCTTTGGCGATTTTTTTTTTGCAGAAAACTCAATCTACCTTGTCTTCCGCAACCTCTTCAAAAATATCCCAAAAGCTTTGCTGTGTAGAAAGTAAGAATATCTTGTGGAGGAGAAGGAAGAAAACATGTTTAAGTTGGTTTTACTTGTACCGGTCTGATTTGAGTATCAGACCACCAAACTATCATACTTTTAATTTGGGTAGATATCCGGCCGCCGAATATTCGACACAGCTGCAGGCCGAATATTCGGTATCCGGTATCCGGCCAAATCACTATTCGGTACAACTCTACTCTGAATAATGACATAGGTTGCATAGCTCGAATTCTTATAAATCAAAAACGGAGAAAAAAGCACAAGTCACTCTTGACAACCTTCTCTTCATGCCTGCACAGTTTCATTGAAATCGGTCTAGCCGTTTCAGAGATTAGCCCGAACAATGTTTAGCTGCAAGTTTTAAAAAAAAAAACAGATTTACGTCGCAAAAGTCTTTTTGTTCAATAAACAACAACAACAAAATCAAATGCGACTCTTACCGATTACATCCGTTCACAATGCGAGTTCGATAAAAAAGAAACTTAACATGTTCACTCACTCATTGAAAGTTGTCAATATGTATGCGTGTATGCGCTACAATGTGTATTTGCCGTGTGTATGACATCAGCATGCAACAGTACACATACAGTGCCTGGACATATTATAAGACGCATTGTAGAATTTTTATGATTCTTAGATTATACGCAATATTTTTAACTTTTAACGTTACAGAAACTGAGATCGATATTGTGATATTGTGGGAATTACTCGCCGGTGGGAAACACTGCAGTGCAAGAGGAACTCAATGTCGTGCTAACTTTAGATAAACTATCTACACGACCATACGAACAAACCATACAAATTGTATTAAATTCGGTTTGACTGTTCGTGAGTAAAGACACAACGCACTTGTAACAATTTCTTATATATACGTCGGCCATAGGGCTCTCGCCATTGACCCAATGTCCAGATTCAGCCATCGCTCATTTGCTCTTTCTAAGGCTTCGTTATCTATTTCTTTCCTTAAGAAACTTAACGGCATGTTGTTATAAGGTAGTGCTAGAGATTTATCTAACTCTGAGCCCTCATTTGCTAGCACGTCCGCTCTCTCGTTTCCTTGAACTCCTGTGTGTCCCGGTACCCAGCAGAGAGTCACCGTGTTTACACTGGAGATTTCAATGACGTTCTGTCTGTATAGCTTGACTAGTTTCGACTTTACAATATTCGACGCTATGGCTCTTATAGCCGCTTGGCAGACCGAGTATATAGTTATCGTTTTTTTCAGTCAACAACTGGATGGTTTCCTCTGCAACGATAGTGCATGTTTTTTCAAACTGTTGTAAAGGGATGTATTTTCGGCTACCAAACCAATTTCTTTCCAACCTTTTGGAAAATCATACCATCTCTTCTTGCGCTCATGTAAATGCCGTTTACTTCAGGAATCTGAGAATGAGAGATGGTTCAAATGACTCAATTTCGTGCTCTGATAGTAGGTACTTGCCCAGATATCTTTTTCCTTTGTGAACTAGTGCCTCACAAAATCTCAATATGTGTTCTGGAATTTCATTTAATTTTCCGCAAAATCTGAAGAGACCTTCTTCCGATACCCCTAGTTTCCTTAATCGAGAAATGTTGGTCTTTTCGTAGCAATATTTTTTAATTTTCTCGCTGCCACTAAATTGCTTTTTTCCGTGAGTCTAATGTCTCCTTAGGAAGCCTGTTAGGATACAGAGGTTGTTCTTGCTCATTCTGATGCATGCCTCGAACCTCTTCCGGTTATATTGCCCTGGGAGTTTCTTGGCCTGCTTCATTCTACGAGCGTTGTTCTAGGTTTCAATCCGGTTCCTTCTTTCTAGTTCCCTGAATTCTTCTCTGAGGAGATGGTCTCCTACAGCATTCTGCGCGGTCTACGATCGTATCTATCCCACACGATTTGCTTCTAATCATGGCTTCCTAGGTCCACTCCTCTAATCAACGCTTCGATCCAAGCTCACCTGTGCCTTTCGCCTTCCCAATCAGACCAACTTCACTTGAGCTTTGTGAAGAGTGCTCTACCCTCCAACAAAGAATTTCTAACAAAACCTAATTTTGTCTCATTCCCTTCCACAGGCATCGGATCATCAATATTCATCTGGAAGACACACGTCATCCTGGAGGCAGTCCGCCCACGAGAAGACAAATACGTTCGGAAGACCATCCACCTGTGCGGCGAGGCGTTCTGTCAGCTGTTCCTCTCGTTCGTCTTCACCAGTCTCCGCACCCTCTATGGCACCTCTCAGTCAATTGTCCTTATGGCCGCAATGCTGGTCAATCTGATCCCCATAAGCCTGCTTATCACGCGACACCGCGAAGGTGCCATCACCAAGAGAATCTCTGTGATCAAGGCCGAGACCCGTTTCGATGGCTTCCAAGCGTTGCACAAGCTCTCACCCAGTCTTGTGGATCAAATCGACGGCATCGAGATGCAGCAGAGGTCGTGGAAGAACCCCAACGACACAGAGGTCCACTGCAACTACATGCTAACGCACGAGGAGGCGTACGTGACCATAGTCAATCCCCACGGCGTGGAGATCATGGAAATCATACCCGAGGAGGACGAGAATGTGTCTGTCTTGCGCTCAAGTTCAGCGACAATCGAGAACTACGGACGCATAAGTCTCGGCGCCTCACAGACCATGAAGAGCCCCTCGTTAGCGGAGAGTGCCACAAATCTGGAGAAGTTCCAGCAGTTCTCGAAGAACGTCACCATGAACCTGTGGGACAGTTTGGTGGAAACAATGCTCTGCCCGCTTCGGAGAGCGATCTTCATGCCGAAACTGTACTCAACCACGTTGCTTCAGTCCACGGACGTTTTCTCGTACGTCATGTGCCTGACGGTGCTGCCAGGACTGGCTGCGAATTTGCACGCCATTAAGAATGCGGAGATTCCTTTCCTGTTTTCCCTTCTCGCCTTCCCCTGGATGTGCTTCTCGCTGATGACTCCGCGCTTCGGCAACGCCCTGACGAAGCAGAAGGTCAAGTGGCACACGCTGGGATGCGTCTGCAAGGGCTTGGCTCTGATCTGTGAGTATAGAAATCGCTTGCGGCTTGATTTCATGTTCTGACTTGGTCTCGTTTCAGTTATCAGCTTCTCCACGTCCAAGCTGCTCTTGAGCGTGTCATCAGTGCTCCTCGGCTTTGGGCAGGCGGTCACGATGTTCCTCCAGCACCTGGTCCTCCAGATAAGCATGCCTCGTGCCCAGTGGAACATCATTCGCTTCCCAGTGCACTTTACCAACGGCATCCTCATCCTGCTGTGGGGAGTTGGCGCCCATGTGATCGTGGCCAACTTCACGTTTCAGGCCAGTGTTGGGTACTCGGCGGTGCTCTATAATTTTAGTATTCTCCTCTGGCATCTGGTTTTTGTATTTTGTAAAGAGTAGACGAACAAAAATAAATTAAGTGTATTTAAGAATCGCCACTAGATGGAGCTGTGTGTTCAAAAATATGTATTCAGCAACGGATGTGATGCTGCCGTCTCTTTTTTTCTGTGGTGAAACGTGAAAATCTCAATAGGATCCACAAATTGCACACTGCATGTGGAATGTGGAAAATACACTGGACATACTTGTCAAACTGAAACGAGATTTGACGTGTCTAAAATTTTTTTTATGTGTTTAAAATACGTGTATTTAAAATACGGTGCTGCTATTCAACAATTTTTCACTTTAATTTAAATAATCTCGTTTATATTTTCCGTAAAATTTTAATCAACGCCACCTATTTCTGACAAACTGACAGCAACTCATTCACATCCACATCGCACTCGCACCTCACTGTCAGCCATCAAATTACAAAGCAACTGCTGCCAACCAACAAGCACTTACCATCCAATTGTCATTTGACGGCGGCTTTTTCCCGTTCGCAAATTCGCATTATAATTTTTTTGTGCTAAAAAAAAAAAGAAGAACACATTTTCTGTGAAAAACTGAATTGCTTCCCAACATTTTGCATCGTTCATTCAAATTACCAAACCAGCAAACGTTTACAAAACGTATGCACATCGGAAAATCACGATATTTTACTAAGTGCAGTGGTGTAAATGGATTTCAATCCAAATGTACATTGAATATACTCCGATTGAGCTATTTGATGAACCCGATCAGCATCTTCAGTATCCAGTAGAAGCAACAACAACAATTGGCTTTGGTATCGGTGGTGTTGGAGGTGGCGGCAGCGGCGGTAGCAGCAGCAGCAGGAGAAGCAGTATAATTGCCTTGGAAAACGGTGGTATAAACATTGGCGACGACTTTATCGAGCCAAAATATCGTAGACCAAGTCGCAGATGCAGTGAATACACTTCAACTACAATAAAAAGTAGCAGCGGCAATCAAAGCTACGTCGACGACGGCGGTGGCATTAACAGCAGCATCAACGGCGGCATCCCAATGGGTTACGACTTTCTTGCGAAAATTCGAAAACTTTTTGGTTGGGGCGATAGCAGTGAGGGCTTAATAAATCGCAAAAGGAGGTGAGTGTCATCTTTTTTTTTGTTTTTTTTGGAAATGTCTGCTTGGTTTTTTTTTTTTTTTGGTTTTGAAAGAAATGATTTTGAGTTTTCTTTTTGCATTTTCATTCGGTTTTCATCGCAGGGCGGACGGCGACTGGAACGGTACTTCACAGTTCAAGTATCGCAAGGTTGAGAGTGACTTCCCGAAGATAATTACGCGCTCCTTTGAAGAAGGTAACTAAAATTGAATTTTTTTGATTGGAACGATGAGAGATTTATTTGTTTTGCTGTGAATGGCGGGGGGAGTGGACGTGTGTCATATTCATAGGACAGGCCTGTGTTGCAGAGTCCTGCGCAACTACACATCGGACAGAGGCTGACCGAACAATAATATTTAGAGACGAGCAAGAGCGCCAAATCGTGTGGGAGACGCATGCATTTTCATAGATTTTTTGTTTGTTGCAATACGTATCAATAAATTCATTTAGGGTTAGCTCTTGTTGTCATTTACCAGAATTGACGTAGGTCGTGCTGAGGAGACAAACATCTGATTCTGCGTCTCATGACATTGGGAAGACGAAGAGTGGTTGAGAGGGTTGCATGTGGTCTCATTTTGTGTTGACGCGCGCAAATGTCTTGCTCGGCAAAGACCTGTGCAAGAGAAAAAGGTTAAGTTTGCGTTTTGACGTTTTGTTGTCAACCCAAGCCGTGTCGTCCTTTGCGTGTTCTTTTTATTTTCCTTTCCGAGTTTACACTTGTTGATGCGCTTAATTTTCTGATGAGAATTTTGTAGTCAAAAGGTGCGGAGCCTAAATGGATTGTGCGTGACATCAGATTCTGGACTGTGGTCGCTATGCGATGACTTTCGTTGTCATTTGCTGTCGGAGGACACTGCTGTCAAGTTATTTTTTTCAGAATTTCGTGTAACCTTTAGTTTTTCAAGCGATTCCCCGCGTAGATTTTCATTTGTACGTAAGTTTTGAGGCAGGAGAAGTTGTCGTTACTTGTAAAGTAGGCATGGCGTCAAAGGGTTCTGTTAGTTTATAAAACGGACACGAAGAAATGCGCTTAGTGGTGCTAGTTGGATCATTTGACCATGAATTTGGCTTCTCAAATCGAACTCTCATTTTTAACAGGTTCATTAGGGCAAGCCAATGGATGTGATTGTTCTTGAGGAGCCTTGTGAGACATCCGTTCCGTTGCAAGAGTTTAATCTTTTGTGTCTCATTTCCTATCAACGCACACGCTCAAAGGCGGTTGTGAATCGAGCGTTGAACGAAATTCCGAATGGAACGCGTCCAGGATGCGACCTGCCTTCAGTTCTGCACATCAAGTTGCGACTGATCTACGCGCCTTTGTGTACTAATTTATCGTGTTCTTTCTCGGTCGTCATTTTTGACAGGTTATATGTCAAATCAGAGGACTTCTTAGTTGGAAACCGAAAAGTCTAGCAGTCAGCTTAACCGAGACGTCAACTGATGAACGTTGCCACGAAAGATTATGTCTTGTCTGACGTTTGTTCGACCTTTCGCGGCTTAATTTCCCATTTGTTGTACCGTCTCCACCATTTTGCCCCGTCATTCTACAGCAACACAGCCTTCGAAAATTTCAAACACAAACTTTCACCATAACCTTTAAAATAATCCGTAACTAATTTCTTTTTCGCAAAAACATGAATGGTCTGGCGACCTATCTATCGCAAAGATGATCTGAATATCATACCACAACGTCTACAGAGAGCTCCCCTGGTTATGGCACAACAGAAGCAGCAAATCCGTAAGTATCCTCCACAAATTCCCGATGAAATCCCCAAATCATCATCCTCCACCATCACTCTTCCTCGCAGAGAAAGAAAAGAAGTCCTCGTTCTTGCGTCCAAAAACCGTCACCAAGCACATCACGAATACGGCCTACGCAGACATTGAATTCTCAGACGATGACGATGAAGAGATCATCATTACAAACGGTCGTGGTGAATCCTACAACCTTGTCCGACAGAACAGCCGTTCCACCATCCCACGGCCGGCAGTTATAACAAAACCAGCAACGAATTTGATCAACATTCCATTCAAACAGAGGCAACCACCGCCGCCATTGATTGAAGCACGCACCGGTGGCATTTTGGCATCGACCCTGATGCCAGATCTGCATCCAATTCGACAGCCGGCGTACTCTTCCGTGCTCTCAGCCTACATCAATCGAATGGACAATGCATTTGCAAATAGCGCCGACAAGACCTCCAGCGCAAGAGAAAGGAACGTCTCCGTACCACGGTCGGGGTCAAATCTGTTCAATGGCAGTTTGGCGAGCCACTCCAACTTGAGGGGATCACGGTCCATTATCGCCCAAGAATATCAGTCAAAAGACCGTGAGCAGTACAGCGAGCTGTTGCAGAAACTCGCACCGGGCTTGTACGGCATCAAGGGCACTTCGCCCAAGCCCACATCATCAGTGAGGATCCTGCCCTCGTTGAATCGAACAAAGCCGTTGGTAGCTCCCACCATTGATTTGACGGAAGCAGATAGGAAACCTTCCGACGATAATGCCACCGCAATTGAACTGTCCGACGACGATGTGAGTGAAATCATAGATTTGGCTGATGAAGACGTCAAGATTCTGTCCGCCTGTTCAAAGCTGCAGAAGGACCAGGCCGAGTGCAGCTACGACATCAAGAAGAGGGCCGCGGAGAGGAAAAATCAACTGTAAGTATTTGGTTTTCTCAGTTCTTCCGAAATGACCGAAGGTAATGTGTTCCTTTCAGACCGTACGTGGAGCCTGTGAACACGTTGAAGGAGAAATTCGACTTGTCACCTGTTTGCAAGGACGACTGGCTGCAGAAGTTCCACTCAAAATGGGAGAAGAAACGTCTCGAACGGAAGCAGGAACTAGCTGAGACTGAAAAAGAGTGAGTTTTATGAATTTTTCTCGCGTATCCAATGCTCCGTGTAAACCGCACAATACCATACGCTTTCGACTTCTGCCCGAAGTCAAGAACACTGTACCGCTCGAACATGAATACGTTTTGAACGCGAATGTATGATGTTGTGCGACTCGCTGTTTGTAGGGATAATCTGCCTCAACTCAGTAAAAACCGACGTTCTTTCAGAGTGGAAGAGCGTTCCGCTGAAACCCGCCGAAAAGAGAAGCAGATGCAAGAGCGTCTAAAGGATCTGCAAATCGTCGATCCAGACCTAGTTGTGATCGATGACTTCCCCGAGGGTGACGAGGAGCCCGAGTTCCCAGAGATCACAGCCGACCATGAGGCATTCATCAAAGCCGCTCTCTTCAATGGTCCAGCGGATCAGGTAACACCACATTTCACATCCAAACGTGCTCCTTGTGACACAACTTGTTCGTTTCAGATGCTGATATCGAAGTTCAACATGAACATCACCCGCCGCGACATTACAACGCTCCTGGGCAAGAACTGGCTGAACGACGAGGTGATCAACTTCTACATGAACCTCCTGACTGAACGCGGCGAAATCCGCCAGAATGAGGGTATGCCAAAAGTGTACGCGATGAATACGTTCTTCATACCGAAGCTGCAGCAATCCGGTCACAGCGGCGTTCGCCGATGGACAAGGAAAGTGGACATATTCGCATACGATATTATTCCAGTGCCCGTACACGTTGGTGGTGTGCACTGGTGCATGGCAATCATACATCTCCGCGCACGCACTATAAAGTACTACGACTCAATGGGTACGCCAAATCCGCGAATTCTCGCCGCCTTGGAGCAGTATTTGCGCGACGAGTCTCTGGACAAGCGAAAGCGACCCTACGACACCTCCGATTATGTGATCGAAAGTGTCAGAGACGTGCCGCGACAGAACAACGGAAGCGATTGCGGTGTGTTTAGCTGCATGTTCGCCGAGTACATTACTCGAGACCGAGAGATAACATTCTCGCAACAGCACATGGAGTACTTTAGGCATAGGATGATTCTAGAGATAGTTCAGGGTAAACTGATGCAGTAAAGGAGGGAGACGATGTTACAAAGGCTAAGACTGCAATACGGTCGAAATCTTTTTAACAAAACCACTTACAAGCAACTCAGTGTAATCCACTGAAGCTAATAATCAATTTGAATGTTCCACAGGGTGTACCGACTGTTCGTCCACCCCTCGTACAGAAGAAGCAGACATACACTGAATGAATTCACTGTATAACCATTTATTAGTAATATTACACAAACCACATGCAGAAAGCAGGCCCCTCCTGCTCAACGGACACCCAAATCCTAGACAGTTAAGTTCCATGTAGCCGCCCGCCGGACAGGTCATTCATTTTGTCTTCCCAAGCTCATCCCTCCGCCACCATTGACATCCACATCCACTTTAGGCAATGTTCAGTTAATAAAATCTCGCCGCGCCGTCGTATCGTATGTTTCATAATTATGATCACTGTAATTTTATTTCTTTTTCTATTCAATTGTGTTTCTGTTCCTCTCTCTCTCTCTTTCTATTTTAACGTAACATGAGATGTAGTTAATGCCTTTTTTTTAAATTGATATCTAATTTATGAAAGTAAACAAAAGAAGCCAGGCTAAGACCCGGGGATTGTCCAGAGTTAGGTGATTCCTGCCCATTCATACGAACATGTTAATCCCTGACAATTTGTAATTCGATGTTCTATATATTTTCCTCTCTTTTCTCAGAAAAGTCTTAATGAGTGCAAGTATTGCGATGTTAAGACAATAAAAATTAAACAGTAAACAGATATTAATAAACGGTAATAAATGTGTAACGGATTGTGTGTTATTTCATAAGTTGTCTTAAGGGTTAAGGACGACGATTGGGTGGCGCAGTTGGTTAGGTGCCTGCCCCAAGTTCGAGAGGTCCCAGGTTCGAATCCAAGTGAAATCGAATCTGGTCCAGTCAATATTTGCCGTTGGGATCAAATTAACGGCACTGGAGTAGGTTGCTACCTGGCAGTCAGAGTGCTCCAGTAGCGTTCAAAAAACCTCCGAAAAAAAAGGGTTAAGGACGGCCCTTGCTGTTGCAAGCAGGCCTGGGAAGCTTTAAAGAACCACATGAATTTTGCTGGTCGAAATGTTTAGTCTTTTTGTTCCTTTGCGATGTTTTCGCTGTTAAATAGAGAGCAGAAGCAACTTTGAAATGGTCGGAGACAAGGATTCCTATGGAAGTTTGGTGACAAAGCAGATGCAATCAAAAAATTCAGTGTCAGTGTAAAACTGAAATGATCCAAGAATTGATCGGATGAAGAAACTGGAGGAGCGGATGCTTTTGAAGATGTCTCATCAGACTAATAATAATAATAATAATGGCGGCGCTACAGTCCGAGGTAGACCTGGGCCTAGCTTCTCAGCAACCACTCGTGTTGTGCATGCTATTGTTCTCTCACGAGTGGAGGGGACCTACAGTTTAATGCCGACTCCGAACGGCGAGATTGAGAAGCCTTTTCTAGACAGTTATACTCTTTGAGCATTGTCAGTGACTCGAAAGAGGTGGAGCCGTGAAAAAAATGTTAGGTGTTTTTTCTGGAATCGAACCGACAACATCGAGCGTAGGAATCGACGCACTTACCCACTACGCCACGGCCGCCACCTCATCAGACTAATACTTACCGGATTTCCAAAGTTGCAATTCGGATTCCAGATCAGATTATGAACCTCCAGCGAGAAAAGTTGTTGAACAACTATGTCAGTGGCCTCAACTTCTCAACCAGCCGTATCAGCAGAGCAGCTTCAAGAACCAGTATCACCGGATTCTGAAAACCCGATGCAACTTCTCAATAAGGTAGATGCAATAATAAACGAAGTAGTCGGAAATGTAGTCTACAGTGATATTGAGGATGATGACAACACTGGTACGTGCAAGTATAGCAAGTTCGAAGCTCCGTATGGTGACACATTGATCTCACAGCTGAAAACCGAGACATCCATAACAGTCTCTTGGGTGTATAGTTTAGAATGGCATTAGATTCAATACATATTGTGAGTCTAATACAATGCTGCGTACATAAATGTGTGCGAACCTACTGTGAGACCACTCTGGTATCATGTGTGAGACCAAAGTGGTCTCATGTGGCACTCAACGTGTTAAGCCAGCCATGCAGACAAATGCTTCTGCACTTACAGGGTGGCGCATAAGAAACGTTTGGATTTATTTGACGTTTTCTTTCTGATATTATTTAACCTGGCATTTTTTTTTAATTTAGATCATGGCTTGGAAATATTTTCACATTATGTTTTAAAGATAATATCTCTCAAATGGTGCCCATTGTTTGCTTCGACCTGACGTGCTCTTTCCAAAGCATTTTGCATTGTTTTTCTTAGAATTTCTTCTCGGATATTGGCATTAAGCTGTTATATTATTTACTACATAAAAAGTAAGAAAAATCTGGAAACGTTGAATCGGGCGAATGATGGGCCAGTTATAATCAGAATAACGCGACATTATCCGATTACAAAAAATTTCCCTCAGGAGAGCCATAGGCCCCTATTGCGGCTGTCGATTGACGATCGAAGCAATGTACATATCCCATGTACATGTTTGTACAGGACAGGAATACAAGCAACTCACATGTGTTGTAATCGGCATTTTCAAGCATACATTTTACAAGTAGTTTCATGTGTTTTTTATTCGAATTTATCTTCGCGCTGTATTAAAACTTCAGTAGAAATGTGGGCGCCATGGCATAGTAGGTAGGTGCGTCGACTCCCCACGATCCTGACGTGCTGATGGCTAGCGAAACTAAGCTAAACCAGATGCGCAAACTCAGGTACAATAACTACCACGTAATTAGAAGAGATCGGTCCCATTCCACTCGAGGGGGTGGATTATTCTTTATTAAAAAGAATATTAGCCATAAGGTGATATATAGCAATGAGGGGCGGGGGTTCGGTTCTTCCGAACGAGAGGGGAAACGCTCTCCTAGAGTGGATGGAACAGAATGGTATTGAGTTTAGGCTTGATTTGCTTGCAACCGATAGACCATCGTTTCCCAGAGGCGGGCCGTATCTGGATGTGATGCTTACAGACAGACGACTTACGTTACTGAACGTGGAACGACACACAAGGAACAGTTTAACCACAGTTGAGTACGACCGTGATCACTGGTCTCGCAGCGGTTATTCAGCTCCCGAACGAGCTGGAGGACTATGTCCAGTCGTATTCTTTTAATTATAATAAGGCACGCTGGCCTCGTTTCTCTGGAGTCTTATCCAGAGAACTGCGTTCGAGTGCGATCAATCCACCTACGAACAGAAACCTGACGACCGAAGAGGTTGGCAGGTACCTCGTACAAATGAACAACGTAATAAAACGGACAATGGACAAAATTATACCGAAGGTAGCACAAACCGATGACGGCGACGACGTCTACCGGAATGCTACCATCGATGCACTTCACGTGCAAAAGAGTATACTGCTGTCAAGACTCAAACTCTTGTACAGACGGTTTACAGATCCGCAGAACGCTGAAGCACGGTCATTGAAATCGGAGATAAAAATACTCCAACAGTTAATCCGCCAACAGTACAGCCTAGCTGCAAGCTTGCACTGGAGCAATAAGAATCGGGCTGTAAGATCCAACAACCCGATTATGTTCCCGCAAGTAAATAAAATCTTCCGTAGAAAAGATCAGAACGACATTCAGATCGTACAGCTTGACAGAACGACAAACAACGCGAACTTACTGACGTCAGTTGGCGTCGATCCAGATGGGCAGGACTTCTTCGTAGTTGAGGATCCCCAGGAGAGGGTGAAAGCAATTAGTGTTGTCTTCCAGGAAGTATACACGGTCAACGAACCCCGTTGTCGTAACCACGACTTGGAGAACAGAGCCTTGCTGAACCATTTCTATCTCCGGAATGAGATAAATCAATGGCGATCTGAGAACCCTGATTTCCCCAGGTTCAATGACCATGTTCTGGCAAATAATGTCGTCGCCGATGAAGGAAACAACTCCATATAGAGATGAACTCCAGTGTATCTTCAACTCACTGAGGAAGAAGAAGTCACTGGGAATCGATGGTATACCGAACATCTGTATGATCAGAAGAGACTGTTTGTTTTTATAGTTTTCTGACGCGTCTATGAGGAATTTTTTCACGACAAAATTCGCTCGGCTAATCGACAAGAGTCGATCAAAATCGTCAATCACAATAGGTACCAGCCCTAATCGATTAACGGCAATTGGCGATCATTGATCGACAATCAACAACCGCAATAGGGACCATAGTTTGTGTATCATTTGCTTCCAATTCATGAACCAATTGAATCTTATATAGAAAAAGGTGTAACTGCCTTAAAACTCCTTGCAAAGACCGCCTGGACGTCAACAGCTGAGCACGTCGGCTGGAAGTTTCTGGGTTTCCCTCAATACAGTCAAAATCGGTTATAAAGACCTTCAAGGGACCCACGAATTTGGTCGTTATAAGCGATATGTCGTTATAAACGATTTCTTATGCTATTGGATTACATATAATGGAGCTAAGGCGGGACCTAAAATTTTTGTCGTTATAACCGATACGTCGTTATAACCGATTTCATTATAAGCGATTTTGACTGTACTTTCTAGCACCTGAACAATGTTCACATCATTTCGAACTGTACGAGGTCTTCCATCACGCGGAAGATCACAGGCAGCCCCTTGTTGTTGAAAACGCTGGACTAATTGGCAAATTGTTGGAGCCCTGGACGCATTTCGAACATGAAAGAAATTTCGGCATAATCTTTGTGTCTGAATAATCGAATGTCGACTTTCAAAATAAAATTAAACCACTTTGGTTCTTGTTCTGTGCTGAATCTTTCCATCATAAATTTCCCAAGTTTTTTACAGTTAATTCTGAAAAAAAGGTATGTAAACAAGAAAAGTATTCAACAATAAAATCTTAACGTTTCTTATGCGCCACCCTGTATCTCCGAATAGGGTATTCTCATATCGCCATGATTAAAGCAGAAAGTCGATTACCTTCGATAGAAGATGGGGTAACCAAACTCTCAGGAGACGTCGTTGGCGGCTGCGAATCGGGGAAAGTGAGTCTAACGGAGAAGCCGTTTGGCCGCCAACAGAAGTTATCTGGTTTACAATACTCTTGGAGCTACTCCAACATATTTCGAAGCCCGGATCTAAAAGGATTTTTTCAAGGTTAAACCGGGAGCCGTGAGCACTACGAACAGAGAAGAAGGGATGAGAACCGGCTTCTGAGGAAGAAAAAGAAAGTGCACGAGAAGTGCGCGATCGAGGTGATGGAGAGGTATTATGGCAGGAATAATGTCCGAAAGTTTTACCAAAGGGTGAAACTTTTATCGAATGGGTATAAGGTTTGGACAGAAGCCAGCTGGCACGAGAATGGACAACTAGTAGTAGATACTAAGAATTTGGGAAAATCATTTATGCAGACTGTTAAACGGCGATGAGGACACACATACCGCTGTCAGGTAGAATGTTCCACTCAACACAATGGAGGATGACAGAAGAGAATACCGTCGTCTCGATCTAGACGAAGTCAAGAAAGCGATATCAAGACTGAAGTCTAACAAAGCTGCTGATGCAGATAGTCTGCCCGCTGAAATGTTCAAGGCAGCTGGAGATGACCTGGTAAGGCGCATGCATAAGCTCATCTGTAATATATGGTCAGAGGAAAGCATGCCCGATGAGTGGAATCTCAGTATCGTTTGCCCGATCCACAAGAAAGGAGACCACTTTGACTGCGCCAACTATCGGGGGATAAGTCTCCTTAACATTGCGTATAAGATATTCTCTGCCGTTTTGTGTGAACGCCTGAAACGTTTCGTCAGGCCGGGAAAGTCCACAATAGATCAAATCTTCATATTGCGGCAGACCCTGGAGAAGACCCAAGAAATGCAGATCGACACACACACACACAAAGACTGGATGGCGCCGTTGTTTAAGTGCCTGTTTTAAGTTAGAGGTGTCCCAGGTTCGAATCCCAGTGATAACAAAGTTTATACGCTTTTATTCGGGTTTCAAATCTGTTCCAGTCACCATTTCCCGTAGGGCTCAAATTAACGACACTATCACTGGAGCGGTCGATCAGTGGTAGTAGTCTAGGTATTACAATGGACCAACATAGTCTAAGTGTTCTGGTGAATTTCACTAGCAGCCTCCTAACCTGACCTAACCTATAATTGACGCAATAAAGATGGTTTTCTGTGAAGTGGACAGATCGGACCGAAATTCCAATCTTTGGACATGACTTCCTCTGACCCTATCTTTGAGATAAGCTGATAAATGCGTCAGAAAATATCATATCCGGCTGCTTTAAAGACGATCCGTCGGCAACAGCAGCTTAGCCTGTCTTCCACTTCTAAATCTGCCTGGTCAGTTATTTTCATGTGATCTAAATGAGGCAGTGATGGTACTCCAAAGTTTGCAATGATATCCGACGAATCAGAGGATCCTAAGGCGCAAACCTAAATTTTCTTGATTAACAAATGCACCTTCGCCATTCCTGTCTCCTGGATGGAAACCATTCACAATGGCCACACCTTCGACACTACATTACCCTCTAAATTGCACTCCATGTCTTTAAGGCCTAAACTCCGCTTTGATTCTGCCCAGAATCATACCATTTGTTCGCTGGTGCAATAGGCCACAGATGTGCATACCACACAAAAAACAGCAAAAATGCAAACCGCTCAAAGCGAAACATCAGAATCCAATCAAGATTTGTCACCACACCTTAAAAGGCTGCACAAAAAGAGACCATGGGCAGACACACACTTACGAAGGCACGCGGGCAGTGTAGAAGCCCGTGAGATGAAAGTACGATACATTTCGACGATAAAGTCTCGGAACAATGCGAGCATAAAACTTATATTTCGCGATCGTTTGTTATGATTTCACTCCGAAAGTGGAGTGGCGCGGGAAGGTTAATCCCTCAACAACTCGCAACTACGATCATCCATTAGCCGGCCATATAGCACAGGCCTCGCCGTGCATACCTTCCCATGCCTCTTAGCCAAACACATTAGACGCTGTCTTCCGCTTGGTCCACTGAAGGAGAGTAACAAATTACTCTTGTGCTCTTCAAATGGACCGCACACTTTGCCGGCGAAACGCTGAGATACAACCGTACATGAGATTAGCTCGGGTCCGGGAAAGGGTGCATGCCCCGCAGAGGGAATGCGAACCGTGTCCTTTCGCACTGACCGACCGACCCAACCCCACCAGCTAGACCCACATGATACTCATTAGGAGGCAATTTGTAAGCCCCGCCGGAGCCGTGGTTTCCTGGTTTAGAGGTTAAGCCTCCCCCTGACCGAGTTCCACTTTATCGATTACAGCAATTCACGTGTTCTACATCCATCCGCGCAGGTGTGCATACGCTGATCTGGTCTTGTCCGACATGCTCTATGGAATCAATTAGCATCGAATGAGGAGCGTATTGTGCCAGCAATCTCCAGCAGTCCTGCGTAATTATTCGCGCAAGAGTCAACAGATAAAGTGTGCAGTACTCACGTTCACTTACAGTCAGCCACGGCCACGGCAGCCATCCGCACAGCGGTAGCGGATGACTTGGCGTCTCGAGCCAGAGTCCCAGCTGCTGAGTGGGCTTATTGCTGGCAATTTACTTCAATTGCCACCTTGAAGGCGAACGCAAACGAGATCCATGATATCGCGTCAACAATTCAATTCCCCAATTGAATCTGACCACGTTCGGCGTTTGGTCGGATGCATGCATGCACCGGGCGAGATGGTCGGACGACTCAAGTGGCGACAAACCAAAGCGTGGTTGGCGATCCCTCGTGTGCTCCTTCGTGTGATGGCATAGAGTAAGGTGCCTGGGAACGGGACCGCTGTGGACCATTAGTGAATGCACAAATTAGACGCAGATAGCGAGATTGTCTATCTGGCGTTGATGTGGGGACGTTTATGGATTGAAATGCTAGTGGATCAATGTAATCGACGTCTTTATTGCGCTCGATTCGAGTTTGACTCGACGCTGATGCTGCATTTGAATTCGAAAGGAGGATGATCAATGACGAGATAAGCTTTTGGCGTAAAGGAAATTTCTTTTGACTTCGAAGATGCCAAGAAGACGAGTTCCATTAAAATTGCGCGGGCCAGGTCATTGAGATGAACCGGAGTTTGGGAGCGTCTTTTGCAAGCCTTATTCACAAGCATCACAAGCAACTATGTAATCAGTCACTGAGAGGACACTTTGTCAACTGCTTTCCACCAGAAAGGGGACATCTGAAGAATGCGGTGTGAGCTGTTAAGATTTAATGTTCACCAGTAAATATAAATAACTCTGGACATAAAAGCATTCTGAGTTTGACGCATCATCTAGAGAGAGCGTGGGAATTTAGCGTTCTAGGAAGATGAAACCTGAAAACTTCACAGGAACAGAATACTGCGGCATTAATGGACAGATTGTGTTCTTATGTCAAAATGAAGTTGAAAATGAATTAAATTCTCTGGCGGGTTTGAGAAATGACAATTCTTTGCAGTCGCGGATGCCCCAATTGTCTCTCAAACACGATATGACAGTTGGGAATAACTGGCCAACAACGCGGACGTCCTCTGTTGCGTTGTCCCAATGGCTCAGATTCGAAGACTCTTCGGACCGGAGCCATCTTAAGCTTGTTATCCGTTGACATTTGACTAGGCTCATGGCGTCGTCCAACCCGCATAGTTCGTTTTTTAACCTTATGCCTCAGATGACATTAACACAAACAGCACCAAAAATCGCACGCAGAATTTTTTCTCTCGAACAGACCAAGACCTTCTTCATCCGCTTTTAACAACGTCCATGTATCTGCACCATACTGCAGGACTGGGATGATCAACGAGATAAACAGCCTTGGCGACTTGTATTATGCACCCTTATCTTTTTGTCTTTGCTGCCAATTCACTTTTCGCAAGTAATTAGTTTGAATTTTGGTTTTCGGTGACATTCTCTGAGGTTGTAAACGATTTTTATTTTTTTTTTGTTTTTTTTTGTTTTTGAAGATATAACGAATCTTAAAGGGTGCCTAATACATTTCACCAAGGGTGTATAAGGCCAACTTGGTCTTCCGAGAGAGGGCTCTATTACTCAATTGTCTTTTGACCCCAAAAAACAGCGGTTGACAAGAGTTATTCTCCGCTTGATCTCAGTACTGATGTTGTTTGTAATATTTGCCGCGGAGCCGAAGTAGATGACGTCCTTCACTACCTTAAAGTTATAGCTGCCTATGGTGACGTTCTGGCCAAGTCGTCGATGTTGTGCGTCCTTTCTCGATGACAGCATACCCTTGGTTTTGCCCTCGTTTACCGCCAGACCCATTTTAGTCGCTTCCGTTCCAATGCCAGCAAACGCATTGACGGCTCGCTGTGTTCCCCAATTACGTTAATGTCATCCGCATATGCCAGCAGTTGAAAGGACTTTTGGAAGACCGTGCCTCTTGTTTTGGCCAGTGAGTTTTGCACGATCTTCTCAAGAACGATGTTGAAAAAGTCATGACAGTGCCTCGCCTTGTCTAAAACCTTTTTTGACATTGAAGGTCTCGGTGAGTTCATTACCGACCTTGATGGAGCAGGGAGAGTTCTCCATCGTCATCCTGCTGAGTCTGACGAGTTTGGCAGGAATGTCAAAATTAGACATGGTTTTTCAACATCGTTCGTGAGAAGATCGTGCAAAACTCACAAGAGGCACGATCTCCAAAAAGTCAGTTCAACTGCACCTATCGTGCAGTGGCCAGTGAGAACCCCTGTTAAGATGCGTACGATTGTCTTATTGTTGGATATGAGGGATTTGGTCTTGTTGATATCATATTTGGACCATAAGCAGTGGGATATGACGCAGCCTGGGTGACTTTGCCACTGTTCGTTTGCTGATGACACAGCTACTTGCTCAATGAGTCCTTTGGCTGAGCTAATAGGAGGATGGATAGTATTGTCAGCCAATTCTGCGCCTGAACTTGAAGCTGTCCGTGCCAGTTCATCTGCCTTTTCGTTTCCTTCAATATTGGAGTGTCCAGGAACCCAGCACATAAGGTTCAGGCTTTTAAGCTCTTTAATGCAATCCTTGACGGATTTGACGTTTACGAGATGGGAATTCAATGCCTTCAAGGCCGCTTGACTGTCCAAGCAGAAGGTGATTTCCATGTCAGGAAGGTCCAGGCACTTGTGTGCGCCGTATTAAATGCAGATGTCCCCTCTTGCGTTGTCCCACAGGCTTAGAGTTGAAGATTCTTCGATCGGCAGGCACGTTGTCCACTCGCTTTATATAGCCTATCCACCTTAGGCGTTGAATCCGTAGACGTCTTTCCAGTCTAATATCGCTGTTCTGTACATTTTGTGGTTGACTACAATCGCCTTCAACACAAACTGGACCAAAGATCTCTCGCAGCTCTGTGTATCACAAGAAAAGGTAATAACTAGAGTTGTACCGAATAGTGATTTGGCCGGATACCGGATACCGAATATTCGGCCTGCAGCTAGGCCGGGAAGCCGAATATTCGGCGGCCGGATATCTGCCAAAATCAAAAGTATAATAGTTTGCTGGTCTGATACTCAAATCAGACCGGTACAAGTAAAACTAACTTAAACATGTTTTTTCCTTCTCCTCTACAAGATATTCTTACTTTATACACAGTTTTTGGGACATTTTTGAAGAGGTTGCTGAAGACAAGGCGGATTGAGTTTTCTGCAAAAAAAAAATACCGCCAACGAGCTTGACTTATATCTCAAAACAGTTTACTTTGAACGGAATAGTGACCCTTGAGTCTAATCGCTGCTTCTGTGGGCTAAGAAAACAATTGATAAACAAAGCCCTCTCTCGAACAACCAAGGTAACCCTGTACAAGACCTCGATCGTCCCAGTCTTGCTATATGGCGCAGAAGCATGGACTTTGTCAAAAGCGGATGAGGTTGCTTTTGGCTGCTTTGAGAGGAAAATTCGTCGGGTGATTTTCGGTCCATTCTGCATAGAGAAGATATAACAAATAACTCTACGAGCTGTTCAGCGACATCGACTTAGCCAGAAGGGTGAAGATCCAACGATTAAGATGGCTAGGTCATGTAGAGCGAATGGAAACCAATGCTCCGGCCCGGAAAGTTTTCGAATCCACCCCCGAGGGACGGCGCAGTAGAGGAAGACCGCGACACAGGTGGCGCACGTAAGTGGAAAGGGACCTCAACCAACTGTGCGTGTGTTACTGGAGGCAGCTAGCTAAAGATCGAGCTGGCTGGAGACGCTTGTTGGTTGTGGCCCAGGCCCACCCCGGGCTGTAGCGCCACATTAAGTAAGTAAGTAAAGTGACCCTTGGGTTTGCTGGTCAGTACATGGAAGACAGTACCCAATTTTACTCAAATTTGCCAAAACTTATTTTTCATCTCCTTGTAGCAGTGTGTACACGATATACGAAAACAAACGTAATAAATTATTACCCCTGAATGCAGAAAAACTAATTTTCATTCATCATAATTTGGCTTTAGTAAACTTCCAATATTAAATTGTTTTTTTATTTTATTGTTTTTTTTTTTTACTGGAAGAACGATTATCCGGTATTCGGCTGGATATCAAAAGACTATTCGGCTCCGGCTGGATATTATAAAAGAAGACGAATAGGCCGGATACCGAATACTTGACGGATATCCGTCACACCTCTACTAGAAATAGTACTCAAAAATAATGGCACAAAATTGTCAATCACATGAGGCTAATACCATAGCCATAAGCATGGTTTCTTTCATTTTTAAGTTCTTCATTTCCTTTAGATGGCGCAATAGTCAGTGGTGGACCTGGGTCCACCAACCAATCAGCACGATTCCCTGCCAGCTGTCTCCAGTTTCGCACTTGTGTGTTCCGTATTAAATGCCACTCTTACGTTGTCCCACAGGCTTGGAGTTAAAGATTCTTCGGAATGTACGTACGCAGGTACCTTAGGCGTTGAATCCGTAGACGCCTTTCCAGTCTAATGTTGCTGTTCTATACACTTCGTGGTTGAATCTTCTCCTACAATCGCCTTCAACACAAACCGGACCAAAGATCGCGCGCAGCTCTGCGTATCATTCTAAACAACTGGCAAAATGAATCTCCTTACTACTGCATGAATTTTCAACAGCCATTTGAACGATGAACAAAACGGTATACAAACGTAACGTCTTTCAACACGAGTTCATACTCCTCTAACAGTTTGCATACATAATCGCATTTTCATGTAATCCCCAGGTGGAGTAAAAAAGATCCAAGACAATGCTTCCCCTCAGGCTTGCAGAAAAAGAATAAAGGCTATCACTTCCAGTTAGCTACGAAGATAAAGATAAAAATCAAAATAGATCCGTTGCTCACACACTTCAAACAATCCCAACTTTCTTAAACATCCCATTAAAATGCACAGCCACTGTTGAGTTAAATTTATAGCCTCACATTTGGCTTCCCATCTCGCATCACCGCTCGCATGCGACAAAACTATCGCACTCTCCCGAAAGCAATCCAAAGCAATTCACCCTCACTTTCAAACTACCTCGGCGCACACAAGTTGTGTTGTGTTTGAAGGCAAGTCGCACCGCACACAGGATTTCCTCCCCCTTTTCGTGCAACGCTGTGCGCTTGGTAGTGGAACGAAAAAGGTTACCACCGTCATTCACCGCCAATCCAACACCCGTGCCCGTGGGGGAACACCGTGTCGATGCGATGCCATTGCCAGCAGCAGCAGCATTTACATTCGAATCGTCGTGGACGTCACACTGTCACACAAGCTTACTCGATCCGCCGCCGAAATTAATTCGTTCATTCGTCGATGTACAACGATACAATACGATCGGTTCGATTTAAACAAATTCAAATCTCCCGCCTTCGCCAAAGAATCGCAAAGGTATAAGTGGCTTAGGAACTTGATGTGCTAGATGCTCTCGCAGCCTTCAGACGAGAGAGAGAGTGAGAACGAGAGAATCTGTGTCTAACAAGACTTCAAGACAAACCATATGGCACTTGCCGTCATCGTCATCGTCCGTCGTCTTCGTCGCGCACACTCTCGCTCCGGGTAGAGATACTTTTCTTAAGATTTTCAACGATTTCTTCAGTCAGTGCTAAGATCTCGCGGCGAATAGATACTTCCTGCGGTCGCGCTGTATCTAGCGGGTGCTTTATTCTAGATACATACATAGTCTTGAAATTTTTTTTTTAGAAAAAAAAGTAAATAAGTGGAAGAGTGCAATACGAAGTGCGGTTTTCTTTTATGTGGTGGGTTGCATTAAAATAAATTTAAAAAAATTTAAGAAAATTTTGAAAAAAATATTTAAAAAAAATAATCGAATTTTTCTTCTCCATTCTCCACGAGAAGGAACGATTGAAAAAATAAAGAAAATAAAAAAAAATACTTTCGGTATATCTTTGAGATATTTTTAGAAATCCGAATACACATGTAAATGAGTTAAGTTTGAATTAAGTTCACCCACAAAGATACTCTATCAGAAAAAAGGGTGGTCTAGTGAATTCAATTTGGGTTAAAGTGTAGCTCGACCAAAAGAGGCGAAAGAAACCCACAAGAAAACAACAGATAATGAAAAAAGTGCAAGTCGATCAGTCTGCTGTTGGTCGTTTAAAGCATAAATAACTCACTGTCGCGACTTAATTTTGTGCTTACACGATCACTTAACACTCAACTAGTGAATTAATGTGTTAAATTGAATTTTTTAAACTGCCGTTGTAGGCATTTTATGAAAATTACCAACCAGCTGTGCGGGTATTCCAGTGAAAGATACACATTCAAACGATGAAATCAGCAATCGATCGTCAAACTTACAGATCACTTCGCTTAATTTAGAATAATTAGTAGTATCCCTTGTGAATAATGTATTCAAAGATTAATCATATACCTGGTGGGCATCATCTGTTTGGCAATACATTACGGAATACACCCTGAGATACATCGATCAACGAGAAGATTTTGCACGATCGTTCGCTGATCTTGTTGACTTTGATGTGTGAATGACATCACACTCCCACTTTGTGCTGTGTTACCCTGTGCGCACACCTATATCGGCAGCAAATTTTAATAATTTATTAGCAAAGATAGTTTGTCTTTCAGACCGCAAAAATGAGATCAGAGACACAAATCAGTAGTTCGAGAGTGAGAGTGATTTTTTTGCTCATTTCCTCTGCTGAGCTTAAAGGCAACCCAATTAGACACCTAAAATGAAATTCTGTTCGCTTATCTTTGTGTGGTGTTATCTGTGCTGTGGATCATTCTGACAGCATCAGAAATTGCGCCTAATGATCCTCTGCTTTAGTAACTGTTCTCTTAGAAGAGATTTACACGAAGGTTGTAGATACTAGCGTATATTTTGAAATTCATTCGCGCTTTCGTCAGCGTTGTTGACAATAATTCCCTGGCTAACTCTGAGATACTCGTACACAGCGAATCGTATTCATGTGTGCCATGGCAGATAGCAAGATTGAGAAAAGTATCTCTTTATTTTCGTTCGTTCGCTCAATCGGTTGGATGTATCTGTGTTTTTTTTTTTTTTTTCAAAAAAAACAGAAAAAAAAAAGCAGAAACGAACTGGAATTTTTTGTTTTTGCTTTGCCCCCGTCTCTGTCTGCTCTGCCTCTGGCAGTTTAGAATTATTGGTATTATTGTGTTTGAAGGTTAAATTGGTAATACCGCTGACATTGGGATGGTTTAGAGCAAACATATGGCGCTGGAGATCACTGATCGTGGCTTGTGTTTCCCGTCATGTAATTGCCAATTTCAAATGTTTTGTCATCTCTGGTGGGAAGATATAAAAGTTCTTAATGTCTTGACATTCAACGGCGACACGTGGAATCTGCGATCACTTCATCTACGACCGAGTTATGGTGTTTTGCTTAGGATTTCGTGCAACAAATGACGTGTGTTCACCTTTTTTACGACGAAATTGCTGCTTCGTGATGACTTTGACCCCAAAGAAACTTGATTTCATTTCGTTACGGACACAAGCTTATATGCGAAAGATTCTATTCTTGTCGTTCTGTGTTGTTTTGTGGTAAAATTTATCACAAGCGTGAGATCGTGAGATTTTCATTGAAAATTTGGAGTTTTTGTGAACGGAGGGGTGCAATGAAATTTTCAAAAATAGGCTATAGATTGGACAGTAACTAATTTTTTCAGATTTTGCACCGCAAACACGATTGATCAAAAAGTTGATGACAATTTCGAATACATTTTGGAGCACTTTTCACCGAAAATCTTGTTTTGTTTTGAATTTTGATTCTCATCAAAACATCATTTTTGATTCAAGCTGGTATTTTTCTGCCATGCAATAGAAGTGGATTTTGCTAAACCCTTATTATTATTTTTTTTTTTCGGAGAATTTTTGAAACTCTACACTGGAGCACTCAGACTGAAAAATGGTCCATTGTACTGCCATTGCTACACCCTTATGGTGGCCTTATTCTTTTCCATATCGATCAACATTTTTGTCTTTTCGAATAAACAACGTTATACTGACCTCAAAAAATTCACCAATTCAAGTAAAATGAGTTAGTGATAGGTATAGCGTGTGGTTGCTACCTACCGGATTTTGTTGAACTGCTGAACTACAGTAGGCTTATGTACCTAGTTGCTAGTTAGAAGTGGAATTAATTTTTGTCCTTCGGCCCCTATAACTAAGGTAGTACTGTCTCCTGGTTGGGCTTTTCTATTTCCTGCAACTTCTGCAATTGTTCTTCTTTTTCGTGAAGAAGATTACGAAGGATTTAGAGGCTTGCTTATTTAATTTTTGCAGGCCTTCTAGCCTTGTGAGCTATTTTATGGCCCACAACTTATACATTTTCAGTTCGAAATCCCGTACTTTCCCTTCTCCAGAAACTATGGAGAGCTGTTTTAGCATTATTCGAATTCTCTCAATAAAGTCAAAATTGTGATTCAAATTTTTGAAAGTAAAACTGAGGTCAAACCCCACAGGCGGACTATTAGGGATGTAGTAAAGTGGTAGGGCTATGATCTAATGGTTAATATATAATTATTAAGGGATATAATGGTTAATTCCGGACCATTACCTCGCCATAAAGAAAGAAGAAGAAGTGGACAACTTTAAGCTTAATTTTCACTTTCTTTCAGTTTATTTGTTCTTCTTTCACTCCTCAAAAAATATTCTGACATCAAACAAGTTGTTGCTCATTAATTTCTTTTGAAACTGCCGTCTAAAGACTCCAATCCCATCGCAGATACCCACACAAAATCTTGCATCAGAATGATGATGAACTTGAACCCTAACGCCACATCTCAAATCACAATAATTTCCTTTATTTTTCCTTTCAGATTAATTCTTTTTCAAAATGCCCCTAAGCTAAACTACATAAATGAACAAGTTCTTATTTATAATTTAAATCAAACGAAAAATTATTAGTTTTTCCTCCGAAAATAGAAGTATAGATAGAAGATAAAAGTGGTGCAAAAATAACCTCAAAATGACATCGAAAAGTGAAATGAAAATGGCTTCCAAAAGCCTGCTACAAGTGTTCTTAGTTTTAACAGTTCTAACCTCGAGCATGGGATTTAACTTGGATTTACCATCGTTCATCAAGCACAAAGGAAATCCTGGATCAATGTTTGGCTTCAGTGTTGCACTTCACAAAAGTGCAGCATCATCAATGTGGTAAGTGTTTACAGAATAAAAATGCTTTTCTTTATTTCAAATGTCATTTGTTGAAAAAACTCTGGGGGCTTTCGCTGATTGTGTGGATCGATATATTTTTCGAAAGAATTGTGATAAGCAATGTACAGTGGATCAACAAAGAACTCGGACAAAATAATTAACTCGCAGCTATTTTGTAGTCAAATGAGAGTAAGTTTAATTTATTTAGATCCGATGGTCAATCATTCATGTGCCTAAGATCAAACGAAGAGTTGGAAGAATGTAATTTAAAAGCCACGGTAAAACTTGGCGGTGGCTCTGTAGCCAGGTAAATGTCCGAGTTCTTTATTGATCCACTGTAGTGCTAATAAGGATTCTTTATTGCCTGCTCTTTTAATGGAACTGGAATGTTTTTCGCATTTATAGTAGCAGGACAAGACAAGAGAAAATTTAAATTTTTTAAGCGTCATTACAGGGTTTTTCTTGGTTGACAGTGCGTCGTCAAGATTGTTCCTTTAATTTTGCTAAAATAACCTTGCGTTAGAACTGTAACGAGTGTACAGTCAAGATGAAGCAACTATTCGTCACATTCTCTGCTCTTTTGCTTATTCTATTCAAGAAATAAGTTGATCGACCCCTGTCGTTTTTTGATTCGAGGCGGTTAAGTGGCGTTTAAGTGTCGGTATTGGTGGTCCTAAGCTATTTAATATAACAGCTACCTCTCCCCACTCAGCTTTTAGCGAAGTCGTTTGTGAAACACCCCTTTTAAATAGATTTTTAATCCCTGGAGTTAACAAATTTCTTCACTACAAAAATAAGTAGGCATTTCGCCGCACTATAACGACAACCAGAATACTAAAGAATTACGTTCCACAAACATAAAACGTAATTTTTGGTAAAACAACTAGCGTAACGCCAGCTATAATCCAGATTTCGTACAGTCCTTTTTCGACAAGGCGTTCAACGGCAGCCGTAATAAGGGTGATTAACTGTGGTTTTACTGAGATTCAAACCTGGGACCCCTCTAACTTAGGGCAGGTACTTAACCAACTGTGCCATTCAGTCGCTAAGACTGGATCGTATCGCTAAGACCACACTATTTGATTTTTTAAAAACATCTTGGCCTGGAACCTTCAAAGATGCAGTTAACAGGCCATATGAAGCGACGTACGTTCTTGGATTCATCTTCAGTGATGAAGCGCATTTTTGGCCAAACGGCTTCGTCAACAAACAGAATATGCGTTATTAGTCAAGTGAAACTTATGATTTCGTGTCCAAGATGCAAGCCTGTGCCCGGCTTTAAACATAAACAAATCATTATTCATGACCAAGCATAGTCGCAAGGATTTACGCATTATGGGTGTGGGTGGGAGTCTCCAACGGACTCTATGCAATGAGTACACACGCAACGCATCACCTAAAGCGACAACTGTAGAATTGCAGGAACAAAGAATAAATAGAGTCTTTTTGCCTCCTACTCTACCAGTGCCGAGCCCAATGCAAAGAAGACTTCAGCTATTGGATCAACAACTTTTTTGATGAGTTAGAAGGGAACCGGAAACCTTGTTCTTTGACGACTTGGCGAAAGGCAAAGATCCGTCGACTAATCTGGCTCGGGTACATTGAGCGCATCAACACCATTGCTCTGGCAAGGTTAGATAGATCGGTTTAAGTGGCTTAAAAGTGCACTTATACCGTGTAGGTCCAATGTCCTCCAACCCGGGTTCTTCATGGTTTAATCCACTGGTCCACTTGTGGTAAATCAGTTCGGTTCAAGTTTACCATAAAGCGCAGTAAACTTCTGATAGATATCTCGCTAAGGTCGCAGATGTTGTGGATGAAGAAGACTCCTTAGTAACGATATCTGAGGCTGGGCATGTACAGCTCTGGCTATAGGGTCTTTGAAATTGATCCTCTTCGTTCCAGAAGGAGAGGACGAGGGGATCTTCTTTGCGATGAAGAGGTCATGAATCCAGGCCCAGGTCCGCTTCAGACTGTAGTGCCATCAGAAGAAGCAGATCACAAATGGGAGACTACTTGCTCTTGATGAAAGGAAGCAGCGTAATCGCCCGCATTAGCTCAAAACTTCCACGTGTCTCTTGTCCGGGAATTAAGTCAGTTGGTACTTATTAAGTGATTAATGTATTTACTTGGGCGCCGTAGCGTAGTGTGTATGTGCATCGACTCCTACGTCCTAGTCTAGGTTCAATTCTCAGAACAGGCAAACAAATTCTAAAAGAAACTAGAACCAGGTCCACCCCGGACTATAGCGTCACTAAAAGAAGATCGCGAATGTAAGACTACTTGTTCTTGATGACTAGAAGCAGCGGTACTGGTATTATTGGCTCAGAAACTTCACGGGGCACGGGTCTCAGACGTAACTAAGTCAGCTGGTAATTGGTCTTTAAATTTTTAATTTAAATCGCTGCAGCCAACGTACTTGAACACCAAATCATAGTTCCACCAGAAGTGCTTCTAGACCCTAAAAAAATCTTACCAACTTTCACTTCACTGCTCCATTAGTTTCCCAGAAAAACAAGACCATCCCATGCCGCCCTTCAACTGAGGTTTAATTATCTCCCGGAGCGATGACCCGTGCTCCTGCCTTTGGTAAGGTTAAGTACTTTCTTATCTTCCCTCATTAAAAATGCGACTGTCCTCATACGAACTGCCACACCCCGACCACATCCATCTGACGTACATAAATTTCAATGCCACATCCATCCATCTACCACCATTGACTGGAACAAAAAAAGAGTGCAATCTCCGATAGGGTTACGTCCAAACTTCCGCCACCTTACAATGCACTCTCCACGTCATGATTATTAATTCCCCACTCGACTGCGTGTAATATAGCATTCGTCTCGCTCCGGCAGTCATAAAGCCCACGGAATGTGCAGTAAATTCGTTCCTAATGATATGAGGCCATCCAAACGGGGGGGACAAACCTGGAAATGAATGCATTAAAGGGTTTTCCGTGAAACAAAAACTAATTCATTCCAATGAACGGCTTCATGGATGATTTACAAAAATGGAAAATTGAAAAACGAGCATCTTTTACGGGCGAAGTAATGATCCATGAAATGAGGTCCCGTTCCTTCTTGACTCAAGTGCAGTTCCGGTGACTCGTCCTAGTCGACCGTGCTATCTCAACATTCCTTCCACGGAATCCGATGAGTAATTGCCGAGAAACCTTCCAAAAATGAAATGCTAACGTACTTCCGATAAGTGAATGTAAACATTGTTCCTTTTTTCTTTTCTGTGTTGAATCCGGATACCCTCCTTGTGGCACACAGAGCTGAGGTGATAAGATTTCGGGTCTCACTCCTACGACACGAATTTTTTTGTGGATGTTTGCCGAATGAAGCAGTTTCTTGTTTTGGCAATCCGCAGCGGTAAAGGTTGAGCGCTCGGTCTTATCAGACATTTTTTAGCGACCTGATAAGTGGAGTTGTGGACTTTCACATGATTTCATGGATTTATTGTTCGAGGGATACTTTGAAGAAAAATGATCTCAAGCTTATGCGATAACGAAACTGGTTGCTTATTCTTGGAGAGGCAGATATTTATGCTGCTCTGAATGGAATTCGGATTGGGAACAAACTGATGTGGGAGCGGAGGAAACACAGAAAGCAACACACTATCTGAAGCTTGTGTTGATTGTGCTGAATCTAACGGTATCTGAGTTAAGTTCCGTTGAAGTGGGGAATTTCATAACAGAGGATTGAGAATAAGAAAAAATTATATCCAACCAGATGATCACCTTAATTGCAAAAGCAACAAGGTCGCCGTGAAAGACCGAATTTGAACAGAAGGTAGAGTTGAGCTGAGCTTTAATGGAGCTTTCTTTGAAGTAGATCAGGACAGGGACACGGTTGCAGTCCTACTGATCCCTGGTCCACTCAGGTTCCAAAATCTGAGGGACTTCTCCCCCAAAGAAGACTTAAGTCTCAACATACATCTTCTTTTGAAATCAAACATGTTCATCTCCCTAAGTCTGCCCAATCGAAAGCTGAAGGAAAAAGCTCTGGTCTCTTCCTAACTTCAAATTTAAATAAAACAAAGTGCGTATGAGGCAGCATCGACATTTTTATTCATTTGAAAGGCGTGTCAATGCCATAATGGTATAGAATACAACATCGTTCAAATGTCCGCCGCGGCTTCTTTTGGTGGCACGCATCCGAAATGTCAAATTTTCCGTGGCTCTGGCGCATAAATCAGGCTGAATTTGACCGGTGGCATGGGGGCTTTGAGAGCTTGTGGTTTGTGGCTTATTCGCATAGACCTGCATCTTCAGAAAACTGCACAAGGGAACGAGGCGAGGTCAAATCGCACGATCTCGGTGCCCAGTTCACATCAGCTTCACGTGAGATGACCATGCCCTCGAATTGCTCGTGCAGAATTTCCAATGTTGCGTGAGCTGTCTGGCACGTAGCGCCGTCCTGTTGAAACCACTTGGCGTAGGTATCCATATCATCCAATTCAGGCCAAAAGAAGTTAGTAATCATCGACCTACTCGTATAGCGCTCGCCATTGACGGCGATTACCTGGCTAAAGTCGTTCTCGACTGGATGCGTGGCACGCAAACGACTGGATGGCGCAGTTGGTTAGGTGCCTGCCCCAAGTTAGAGAGCTCCTAGGTTCGAATCCCAGTGAAATCGAATCTGGTCTAGTCACCATTCGCCATTGGGATGAAATAAAGGGCACTGGAGAAGGTTGCGACCTGGCAGTACAATGGACCAGTTTTGAGTCTGAGTGCTCAAAAATAGTGTTTCAAAAATAGTCCGAAAAAAAGGGTCAAGTATAACGGCCGTAGGGACACTTAAGATAACTTAAAAAACCGAGCGAATACACAAAAATGACACTCTGTGACTATAGTAATCACTTCCATAAGTTTCGTTAAGTTCGTTAAGTTTCGTTATCGTTTACTGAACCAGTGGACTCAAATATATCCACCAGACCGCGAATAGTCCTCTTGGAAGGACTATTATGACGACCAGAAAATAGGTGAATCGCGCGGAACGTTGCCGAACGGAACACTAATTTTGACAAAACAATTTTATCATTTGCAATTTTATCAGTTGTTGAACGCTATGTCCATCCATGGTGATTTGGCAAAACAGACTGAATAAATAACAGCCAAATTGACAGATCTAGCTTCAATAATATGGCCGCTATCAACTGCCAAAGTTCAGAAGTCCCTATTGGAAGACCCTTTGCAAGTGAATAGCTTCAACAATATGGCCGCTATCAACTGCCAAAGTCCGAAAACCCCCTTGGAAGACCCTCTACAAGTGAATACCCGACTGAAACCCCACAATTCCCTATCTCAACCTGGAACAGAATTAGACGGACAATTTCAAGGCATTTTCCACCGCAAAAACAAACACAACAAATCATAATCTATTGGATCCCACAAAGTATCCCCTCTCAAAGTTGATTGCAATTAACTGCAACCAATGAACAGAAACAAAAACGCAAGAGTAAACATCCGAATGCATTAGTATCTCAGGCAAACCTGCCCTCCATCCACTGTCCGCGCGCGTTTTGTGTGGAAACTTCTCTTGTCGCTGCGTTCTTATTTGTCTTGTCCATCTGAATTCCCAGCGAACCCATTATGTTGCATTTAATCTTCATCACTTTTTCTTTCGATTGGAGTTCGGACTTTATCTCCGACTCTTGGCGCATGATGACGGTGGATTGGTCGGCTGATAGTGATCCATGATCTCGACGGAGACTTACAAGCGATCGACGATCGGCGCGCAGTTGCACGACAACGCGACGCGACGATGGAGAGAGAGAGCTTGCTCGGGGAACGTCTGTGAGAAGCTGGAAAAAAAATATTGGCTAAATGTTAAAGGCTATCATCACTTGGGATGATATACCGCCGCAGCCGATGCTATTTGTGTTCTTGTTGTGCTTGCTTTCGTCGAAAAGTTATTTATTGAATAAAAGTACGGTTTATCGGTTGTAGGGGTTGATGGTTGATATTGGGAGCAGATAGCTGCGCAAGCGATGTGAATGAATGTGTCTTTGGAGACTCACTTCAAGCGAGAAGTCTAGACAAGGTTTTGGAGGTGAAAAGCGACGACCTCTGTGAGTTCGTAGTCGCATGTCCGTTGCAAGCACTTCTGTAAGAGCAAGGGAGTGATTAATGTTCATGTGACTACTGCTCCCGGTGGTCTGTAAGAAACGATCATCCTCAGGGCACACCAGCTGCGCCAGGTGCTTGGCAGAAGTGTGCTGTAGCGTGCGAAAGGTGGCCATCGATACTTCAGCCAGAGGCTAGGAAAGGCTGATGTAGTTTACGATTTTCTGAGAGTTCGATTAAGAGCATTTCATTATTAGTTGCTGGCACGAGAAATTGCTTAAGATGTTCTGTTCAGAGATTGCCACTGTTACTAAGTTGTAGCAGCGTACAACATGTAATGTCTTTTGAGATGCTGTTTGGACAGAGATTGAGATATTCCGCAACCTGTTCTTTTCTATCATTCTGAAAATTGATGGAAAATGTTCTTTTGTACGCCTCTGTATGACATTTTTATGAAGATTTGCTCTTGCGGTTCAAAAAGTGATTGAGTAATGGAGCAATGTACCGAAAGAACAAATTGGCTTTGTAGAAGACCTTGAACTTCCCAGTCCTGCTCTACGTCGCAGAGGAAGTACATTAGGTCTTGGTCTCTTCGAAAAAAAGTCCTGTGTGTGATCTTTGGTTTTGTTTCTGTCGATGGCGACTGGAGGGAAATACTGAACCCCGAACTTTACGGGCTGTAGAGCCAGACGTCTACGGACGCAATCCTACGATGGGTAGGCCAGAGCGTATGTACAACTTAGCTGCGGTCCGAAGAATCTTTAACTCTGAGCATGTGGAACAATGCAACAGAGAACGTCCACATTTGAAGTGGCGCATACAAAACTGGTTGAGGTGCAAAAGAGGTCTGTTTTGACTTGTGTGCCCTACCTTAATCGTAGACATCCTCTTTTGTTTTGTCCCACAGACTCAGGGTCGCAGAGAGCACTGGAGACTGTGTCAGTTGAAGAGGCTTTTTGGTTGGTCCAGCCTCATCCCGGATTGTAGCGCCATTTCAGGAAGAAAGAAGAAAAGGTACACCATGTCAAAATTTTTGATCTTCGGGGGGATGTTCAGTGGGAACATTTCTTTACATTAAGCTGAATGCTGGAGTGAATTCATTTCACATAAGCCTATCTATCAGTTTTGAACTCACAACTCATAACAACTTGGACTTTTAGACAAGAAATTTGAATTTAGACCCAGAATTAAAAAAAAGGGAAGGCTCCAACTTGAACTGCGCTTTCTGACGCTTGGTCAAAATTTACATCAGCTGGTAAATGAGCAGAAATACTTTGTCTTATGTTTTAAATTATAGCTTGGGTCAAAAATCGTATTCTTACACCTGAAATTAGAATTTAGGCATTGTGTCAGAAAAACTACTTTTGCATTAAGTCGAAATTCGTATTTTAACACGAAAATATAGTTTAAACCAATAAAAGCTTACGAATGTTAAGTGACTACAGTGTACTCTCTCCTAACGGACACCCCTCATAAGCGGACACCTCTCATAAGTGGATAAATTTCTTGGTACCGTCAGTGTCCGCTTATAAGAGAGTTCACTGTACCAGTAATTTAAGTTCTGCTTAGTAAAGCAAGATTTTGGTTGTTGCGTCATAGTTTCTAAATATTTGGCGCAAGTTATGTGAACCTTCTTTATCAAGAATTGTAAACCTTCTTAACTGAAACATACAGCTGTCTAGAAATTAAAATCTCCTGATAGTGTACCAAAATGTAACCTTCTCTCAGTTATCTCATGTACGAAAATTTGATCAAAACGTCCAAAAACGTCTTTGTCTGAACTGATTCTCTGAGTTTTTTTCTAAGAACAGAAATGAACTTATCTTCTTCCTTCTTTCCACACTGATATGTGCAGTATTTTGATCGATTTGAAACTCCTTCTTTGGACAGCATTTAATTTTTGACCTGAAAATATCATTTTTTTTACCAGAAAATTTGTCTTGTCTTATTTTATCTTTGATGCGGCAGAATTCAGGAAGCTGCCTCTATGTGAAATTTGTTGACGCTTCGTCAAAGTTTTACGTGTTATTGATTAATGTTCGAACATTTTGATCAGGGGTCCAAATTTAGACTGTTCTAGTTTTGCACGCTTGCAAAATTTGTGATGATGATGATGATTGCGGCTTTTAATGGCGCCGTTATAACTAAATTTATGCATGTCATGACAATTTTGACAAAACAAAACGTAAATGTCTGCGCAGCCGTGATCATGAGCAACGGAGGAAATGTGGTTTAGTAGTGTGTGGAGAAGTTGTCAATCTTGTGAACGTGGTGGCTATGTCTTTATCCATTAGGTCTACCACAACGAGCCTAGTTTGGCCTAAGTGGGACTGCTGTCCTGCAAACGGCCACCTGTACCTATGCGTCACGTCACCCCAGGGTACATTTTCAACTGGAAGCGTACAGCACAGCAAACCAACGTCTTTTCGAGTTTAGTACCTCTTTCGTTCCTGAGTGACATTTCGCATTATCTGCTCCAGCGAAAAGTTTAAGAACTTTTGTAGCGGTACTCAAGAATAATAATAATAACGGCGGCGCTACAGTCCGAGGTCGACCTAGGCCTAGCTTCTCAGCAACCACTCGTGTTGTGCATGCTATTATTCTCTCACGAGTGGAGGGGACCTATTTTAATGCCGACTCCGAACGACGAGATTGAGAAGTTTTACAGTTTTACTCTTTGAGCATTGTCAGTGACTCGAAAGAAGTGAAGCCGTGAGAAAAATGTTTGGTGTTTTTTCTGAGAACATCGAGCGTAGGAGTCGACGCACAACTCAAGAATAAGAAGACGTTAATTTGTCGCAAAAGAACTTCATTTCTGAAGCAGCAATCTTCTCGTTTTTTTCTACCTCTGTGATGTGCAGACTATTTGCCTCTTTTGCTAACATTCTTGGACTGGTTCGACATTCATCGAAGACTTTACATAAATTGTCGACCTTTTAGTCGATAAATCATGTTTGATTCTAGGACAATTAGCTTCCATTTTCTACAACTCCGTAAAACGCCTTTTTTGCGCAATAAAGTGCGGTGTCTTTTCAACAAGAGTCCGTTGTCTCTCCAATTCCCAAAATTTGGGGCATTTTTCTGGTTTGTTGTTGGAATCTTAATCTGTTGGAAGTTGGAATCTTAATCTGTCTCCTATCACTCCTGTCCACTAACACCTTCACTTGAGACTAAGTTCTTAAAAATGATCCCCCGGTGAACATGTCAAAAAGTCATAAGCTGCTCAAGAAAACCCCCACGAATTCTAATCTCACACAAAACAAACACACCTCCTCCAAGTGCATTCCATCACTTTGACAAATGAAAAAGCTGTTCACTTCCTTCTCCGTTGATTTGACCTCAGACCTTCAAATCGGTGTTCCAAGGAGTCTAGTTACCTACAAGTGATTATGGGAAGCTACATAAGTGAAATCCAGTCGCTATCCCAATCGCGACTCATATTTCCTCGTGTTCAAGTCGCATATCGAATGACAACACATTCAGTCAGTCGTGCACTCTCATTAATCTTAACAATGTCCCCAAGGGACACTTCCTTTTAAGCCCCACAATGCAATCCTTTCCTTTTCATCGAAGTCATAAAACCATGACACTTCATTTAGAACAAAAGCCTGGAACGTATTATCCCCAGTCCCTTAAGTAATTTCACACCCGATACAGCAAGCGACCACCGACGACTCTCGTCCCTCCACACTCACTCACTCACTCACTCAGCAAGACCATGAAGTACCGAATTAAGATAATATCCAAGTGCATCAGGCGCATCTGCCTTGCGTCTGTTTATGGGCTTTAAGGGTTATTAATGAACTTCAGTTGTCAATCGATGCTGGCTGCAGAAGACTCCGGATCCCCTCGTCAATCTGACAGATAACTCATGTGGATCATAACTTTCAGTGATTTACTTGAGGCTTTCCGCGCCGCGTCGTCCCTTCTGTGTTTTTCTGTTTTCGTCATCGAATGACCGCTTCGTGATCCAAATTTCTCGTGAAGGAAAACAAGAACTTATTTATAAATTCATTACGTCAGTGCTCCGACCACGCACACAAGCGCAGGTAAACCGATCGCTCGGTCGACGGGACGGAGGATTGTTTGTTTATTTTTGATCCACAATTGGGGAGAGGTCTGTGGAACGCATTAGAGACGATCGTGCCACTGTTGAATGCCGTGCACGTAGAATTCCTAAAAATAGAAAACAATTTTTTCCCATATTTTCGAAGCCGAAGAACAACGGCGATGAGGTGGCTTCGACAGAAAGAGGCCAAAAACAGACAACAAAACGAACCCCGAATGCATCATCATCTGAGTCAGGCATTCGATTGAGGCACGGGGAGTGCATGGGCATTTGAAGTTTTGCTTTTATTTAGTTCCGAAACGGTGTATCCTATATTTAGACGAAACATTTCTGAAGCAGATAGCAGAGGCAGGATCGGCATGCTTGACTGTTTTCGGTTTTGTTTTGCCGAGATCTTCTGGGGAGCAGACGATGGGAGGTTCTGATGTTGCAGATGATTTGGATAATGACGACGAGACTCGGAACTGTGGGGCGGGAGGATACGCTCATTGCACAGTGGGGGCAAGTCCAGGAATTTTGTGCCATTTTTTGAATGGGATGGGATAGACATTGAGGGTGATTTAAATGTCTTATGGGTTTTGGCTGCTTTTGTTTTGAGTGTGTCGTTGGGATGCGGGATTAACAGAAGATGTTTTTATGCTTTTTCGTAATCCCCTGGATGTGACAACGTAAGTTGGTCACGTATAATAGACTTGAGCTTTTGTTTTTGAATAATTTTCTTTAAAGGTGGTTCCAGAAAATATCGACTTAATGAGATTAAATTTAAGTGCGTCGACTCCTTCGCTGATGGTTCATGGTTCGATCCCGACAACACGAACTTTCACCTTCACGGCACCATCTCTCTCAGGCCACTGACAATGCTTGAAAAGTGTATCTGCCACGAAAAATCTTCTCAATCTTCGCCGTTCGGAGTCGACACGATACCGTAGCTACCCTCCAATCATAAAAGAACAATAGAACGCACAAGACGGTTTTTTTTTTTACTGTGGAAGGTACGCCCAAGTCCACCGCAGACTGTAGCGCCACCAAAAGAGAAAGAAGTTACAAAAGCTAGGTTTTCCGAATCGAAAAAGACTTCGATTGAAAGAAAGGCAAAGCAACATGTGCGGAAGTCAAGTTTTGTGGGTAGTCAGGCGAGAATCCACGCCTGATTTAGGTCCTAGTGGAGCCGTTATGAAAGGAAATTAAGTTCAGTCTTTCCCCTAATTTTCATCCAAAAAGAGACGTGCTCACTGAACGGAGCTTACCCGTGGTGAATGTTGTATTCACGACCTATTACTGACTGAACTGACTAATTTAAAGCGAATTCCATCCTTACAGTAAAATTGTTGGAACTTAAGTGTTTCAAATTGAAGCAAACATTCATAAATTATAGACTTAAGCCTGGAACAGATGTGCAGCAATACCGCACTGCATTGATGCATGCAGAAATGCACAACGAAGCAGATGTGCAGTAAATGTTGAAATCGCATTGCATAACTTTGTTCTTCTTGTGAAAAGTTCCAATTGATTTAGTGAAACGAATTCCTTTTGTCATCTATTCGATGCACCATTCAAAAAGCTACAACTCCATTACGAAGGATGATGTGATCAGGAAATTCAAATGTCAAAAGAAATTGAAAGCTTACCAGTAAGCTCAGCACCAAAAAGGATTGGAGCAATGAATTCATGGTTCACAGACTGAGCAGCAATACAGTAAAATTGTATACAGATGGGTCAAGAACTGATAAAATGACTTGGGCAGGGGTATTTGTACTTCGAACACATGGGCAAACGCATGAGCATCTTTCAAGCTGAAATTTATGCCATAGACAGATGCGTTCAAATCAATCTTGATATGAACTAAACCAACTGCGATATAGCAATAATAGACATAGACAGTCGAGCTGCTATCATGGCACTACACTCCTACATCATCAAATCCAAGCTCGTGTGGGAAGTATAAAGAGAAGCATAAAGAGCTGAGTAGGACAAACAAAGTAAAACGCTGCTGGATATCTGACCATACTGGGATAGACGGCAATTAAATGACCGAATCACTGGCAAGGAAAGGAGCACAAGAACTCTTCACAGTCCCCGAACCATTCTGCGCTGTAGGAGAGACCATGTTCTCAGAGAAGAATTAAGAGAACTAGGAAAAAGGAACAGAAAACTGGAGCAAAGCTAATGGCATGAAGCAGGCCAAGAAATTCCTAGCTCAGTATAACCGAAGGAGGTTTGAGGAATGTATCAAAATGAGCAAGAACAACCTTCGTATTCTAACAAGCTTCCGAAAACTGTACTGCAGACTCAGACAGCACCTAAGGAAACTAGGGCTATCAGAAGGAGGTCTCTGCAGATTCTGTGGAGAATCTAATGAAATTTCAGAACACGTACGGCAAGGTGTCTAACTTGCAGGAGTACCCAGTTACATATAAAGTCATGCACTTCAATCTTACTGCACGCATTTTGATGCACGTCATGCATTAAGTTCGGGATAGTGACACATTGACCGATGAAGGACTCAAAACCTACCGAAAACTTGAACATTCTGATAGTTCTTAAAGAATTAATCATTTCGTTGCTGAGAATCTAGGCTCAAGTCCATCTCGGACTGTAGCGCCGCCTTTATTATTACTAATCATTTCGTTAAAAAGATGACGCTTAACGTTCTGAAAACCAAAACCTTTCTCAAGATAAATTTGTGAGTCGACTTTTCATATCTTTCGATGTGGTTTTGATTTATTTGCAAACAGAATTTGGACTCAAATTTGGAATAGATGATTCAACGAGACTGAAACGACATAAAATGAGTCAATTGTAGATGGAAATAGAACTCGATTTCAAATGAATTGAAAAATGTGTCAACAGGCTGTTAGCGGCGTTAAGTTAGCAATTTAGGGACCAACCATAATTCATTTCAATTCAATTTATTGCTTTTATTAAGGTACATTAAGACATTAGTCTTTGATAGTACTAAGTGAACAAAAGTTACGGTTTTACAAATAATTATAGAGCAAGAATGCTAAAGTTTAGACATAAGAGAAAAAAAAGTAAAACATAAAAAATAAAAAAGTAAAAAGAAAATAAAAGTAAAGAAGAAAGAGGAAAACAAAGGAAGGAATAGGTATTAGGAAAGGGAAGAAAAGTGTAGATAACGGCAGCATAAATGAAAACTAAACGAGATGAATTAGTATAACGGTGGCGGGATGGAATTGGAGCGCGTGTTCTAAGTGAGCGAGCAAAGTTAAGTTTGTTGTAAAGGTACTCAGGAGTATTATTTGTAATAATCTTATGTAAGAATTGACAATTTCTAGCTTTTATGTATGTATAGCTTGAGATAAGTTCCCAAAAGCCCCTTAGTCAAATGTGATATATGATCAAATCGACGTAATCCATAAATGTATCTAACAGAATCAGAGACAGAGACAGACAGAGAGTCAAACTTACTGTATACAACTTCGGCGTAGGGTATAAGTGGTAAAATAAAAGCGGTGACAAGTTTTTGTTTTGTATCTATAGGAATAAGGCTTGAACTTGACCAGAGCTTGCGATCACTCTATTAACATGATCATAACCAGACAATTTACAGTTGATCACAAAACCAAGACTACACACTGATTCAACTATCTCAAGCTTATCACCAGAGATTAGGACACAAGATAAAGTGTTTACATTAATATTTTTATGGCAGATGGGAATCACCTGCGATTTTCTTGGATTCATATGTAATCCATTGCAGGCAGACCAATTATAAATGCTAGCAAGATCTCTATTAATAAAATTGATTAAGTCAACAATGTTACTTGAGTGCTTAGCTGAATACAATTGAACATCATCTGCATATAAATGGTCTGTTGAATGTTCACACACGGATGGTAAATCGTTAAAGAATAAACAAAAAAACGTTGAGTCCAAGGATAGAACCTTGTGGAACATCCTGCTTTACGCTTAAAAGTGCTGAAGAGGAATCGCGACTGACAACTCTTTGACATCTATCAGACAAAAAACCATTGAAGAAACGTACTGTATTATCACTAAACGAAAAAAGATTGTTTAGCTTTCAGCATCGAATTTTATGGTTTAATGTGTCAAAAGCCTTAAAGAAATCCAACAGACAGAGTAGAGTGACATAACCTTTATCAAAGTTTTGTCGAATATCATCTAAGATGTTTACCATAGCCGTAGAAGTGCTGTGATCGGCCCTAAATCCGGATTGCCCTGCGTATAGAAGTTTATTCCGAGACAAGTGTTCAAGTAGTTGTTTTGCAATAACTTTCTCTAAGACTTTTGACAAACATGGAAGTCTGCTGCTGACTCCGGATTAGAATTTTTCGACTACGGGACTGCCATTACTCACGCTCTTTTCAGGCAAGAGGAAATGTTGAGGTTAATCAGGTTAGCAATTTAAGCTAATATCGAAAGATAACGACAAGTATCCAGAAAAGATCTTGAAGGAAGACTTGTTCATAAATGCTACTTGCAAACATTAGAACATTTAGTTTATCATCCACCATAGAGGTGGTCTTGGGCGTACTATCTACAGCAACCATTGGTGTTGTGAAACGCATCATCTAAAATCACCAGCAACTCAAAATCAAAAACAAATGTGGGTCTACACATAAAATGTCATTTCCGCTCAGCGACCAAAATGTGCCTTCGAATAGGTATGTATTCCGTCACATAACTCGGATTTTCCTCTCATTAATTTAAGAGTATAACTTTTTGTGTTAAATCACAGCACAAAAACCACAGGTTTCTCAAACTCCATAAATATTTTATTTTACATTTCAAATGTGACCTCCGAATGAATCAGAATTAATTTGAGAGGTTATTGGCAGCACTGTTTTCAGTGGAAATTAATTTGACAGGTAGCACATGAGTTTCGTTGTTGTTGACATTTTCGCCGTGGCGCCGATAGTTTTATGAATGGACCGAATGCTACTCAAAGAAAGACTGACATTTTTAGACATTTTCGCCGTGGCGCCGTTAGTTTAATGAATGAACCGAATGCAACCCAAAGAAAGACTGAAATTAATGACGACTCGAGAGATTGGTTTAATCCGGTGTGCTGACGTTTGAACAAACATGTTATCATCCGGAGACGTCGTTAAAGCTTTTGATTAATGGAATTTATTATCACGAAACCAGTCATAGGCCAGCGAATGGGAAATCCTATACAAAAGGTTGTGATCGCTTCTACAATCTGCAAATATAAGAAATGACCAATGCCACCGGATGTTGGATACAGCCAAAGACTTCTCTATCAAAACTGGCACTCGCAAACAGACAAAATTTCCCAAGCGACTTGAGGAAAGTTTATGACACAGCAGAGTCTCCCTCCCCCCTAAGATAAAATAGGAACTCATTCATGCACTCTCCATGAATAAGACGTTTCACGCCTCTGTGTCAGACATTCGAAATGGACACCTTCATTGAAAGAGCACCTCTTGAAGGCAGTCAAGAAGAAAAGTCTTCATTATCATCAAATGGACCAGTGTCCCCGCCCAGTCATCCAATAAACAACAATCCACCGTCCGTAACCAGACTCTGTTTACAGCCACAAGGGTTCTAATTCAGGAAAACACAGTTAAGTCAATTAACAACAATCCCCGCAGCCAATCCATATCGACCACATTCTCGGCCAACTGCCAGCTGCGGTTCCCCGTCATAATCATCGAATTCTTCACACCTCCCCACTCCTGGGGGTCGCTATTGTCAATGGACTTGATAATTACAAATCACTAACTTCACAGAATCGCCCGCGGTTCGCCTATCACGCGTCGCAGTCGACCTCAATCGAACAACAACAGACAAAAAGAAACCATCAAACAAATAACTATCTCAACCCAAAACAACTCACAATCAATGTAAACACCGATTCACCAGTTGAGCCCATAAACCAGTCGGAGCCGAAGCCAGGACGATGGCCCGGAGTCTTTGTTTTCCCGCTCGCGCGATCGATAGACTGTCGGACACCGACGACCGCCAGAATTAAGAGATCATCAAGGGGAACACAAAAAACCGTTCACTCACGGCACCCACATGCGCACCCTCCAGATCGCTGACGCTCCGGTGAAAGTTCACAGATACACAATCTAGATGCGCGCTCGGCTCTCGTATGTTAATTCGAACGAAAGCCATAAACTGTAATCTCGACAGGCTCGTGGAGCCACAAGTGCAGCATGGACAAATAAACACTTGGGTTTACAAGTAATTACATGACATTTATGCTCGGAGTCCAGGTCCGGCTATGCCGCGATCAGCCCGGTTCTGACGATCACTTCCAGAGAATTCAATAAAGTGGTGGCCGGGGAAGAGGAATCGGCCATTATGCTGCAGTGAAGTACAAAACGACGCTCGTTCAATGACGGGGTATCGCAGTGATCGCAGTGATCTTGATGATCATGCAAGTGATCGCGCGACAGACACGGATGGTGAACGGATACCCCGTGGAACGGGCTTATGAATGAGGAAACTCTTATACAATTGGTCAAGTGGCACAGTTCTGAGCAGTCCTCTAATGAGTTTGTTCTCTCATTTTGGGCAGCACACTTTTAATAGTTCACCTAGCGCTAGAACAGCAAAAAAAAAAACACACGCACACTGCCACAAACGGTTTGCGCTTCTTCGAAGACTTACTGCCGCAGGAGACCAAATATGGACCGATATGTGTTACGACTGCTCTGTCTGCCTCATTATGTTGTTTATTTTCCGCCGCCTCGTCTCGCCGCTCGCAAGTGATGGGGATAAAAGGTGTGATCACATCACATCTGGAACGGCTTTCCATAAGCGAAGTCGATCTTGGCCGGCAGACGGTGATGACGAGTTGGGATCAGTCTGTACATGGTGTCTGGCGGTTGATTTAAAATTAGCAATCGCTGTGGGATAAGACAAGTCTGTAATGATGCTCCGTTAGCGGGGGAAATTATTCTTTTTCATATGGTTGCGCTTAATATGTGGGGAGCGTTACAGCACGAAGGATGGAAAGTCGAGATGGACAAGGGAGAGCAGCCTCTGTGGTGCCGAAGAAGGTGAATGAGTTAGGTTGGGATTCTTCTGCGACTGATTTGGTTGCTTGTTTGACAAGGTGAGGCATTGGAATGATTTATTTTTGTAGATCAAGGAGAAATATCGAAGACTCAAGTGAGTGGGATTGCCTGGTCGAAGATAATTTGAAGGGACATTGTATTTTTGTGATAAGCGTCCTAGGGAGTTGGAGGCATACGACGCTCTGAAAATAACAAGAATAATTTTCAATGCGATATGTGAATGGAGATATTATTTTTAAAGGAGGCCACTAGACAGTCGGTGCAGTGCGATGTGTAAATATCGGTTTAAACAGTTCCAGGGATTGGAAGCTGTTTGTGATTATTGTAAAGGATAGCGCTTTACTACCCTGAGACAAGGTAACAATTTGAAAGAGAAGAAGTTGTTCAAAGGGGTATATTGCTTTAGTTATATTTTTGAACAGATTTTTTGAAACTTTTGAACCAAAAATATCAGCCTCCTTTTCACAATCACTGATTCTTAAGTTAAAATAAATGGTAAAGCCTGAAGGACCAACATTAATGGCCGTAGGGACACTTAAGATAACTGAAAAAACCGAGCGAATGTACAAAAATGACACCCTGTGACTATAGTAATCACTTCGCTAAGTTCCTTTAAGTTTCGTTAAGTTCGTTAAGCTCGTTACGTAGGTAAGCTTTACACAAAAATTACATCCTGTGACTATAGTAACCAATCCGCTAAGTTTCGTTAAGTTTCGTTAAGTTCGTTGAGTAAGTAAGCTCTCTACGTATGCAACTATCAGTTGACAGCTGAGTTCTCCTTAAGTTTCTATAAGCAATTATGGACACTTTGAAATTTGACGATGCTTCTGGTAATTTTTCGTTCTTTGCTGACATATGCTTACGTTTCGTTAAGTCAATTATTGTTGGGCATCTCACTACGGAGCATCTAATTCAGTGGGAGAACGCGGAAAAGCATGACCATCTTATGGTTGGATGGAAGTTTGTGAAACTCATCTAGACCCCTCACTCGGAAGAACGTTCGTCCAACGAACTTTACCGCAACCATTCGCTTATATTTGACCTACTCAACGTCACAGAAGCAGGATGGATGTGCTTAGAATTCATAACCGTGCCACCAAGATGTTCAAAATCACGCTGGACTGCATCCAAAGAGGTACCCAACTTGGAACAACGAATTGTTTGTTTGAAGCGCTTTTCTAGCCTCCTGAAGCCCAATTCCTTCCTCTGGACGTCTTGTATTTGATGCTGATTCAACAAAGTACAAGACGGATCAACGACCTTCCGTCAAATGCGGAGACGCAAAGGCATTTTTAGACGCCGGTGGGGCAGCATTCACCACTTTAAATCGTAATGTCTACCCCATTCCGGAGATACCCCACTGAGATCGCTCACCGAGGTTAATACCGCCAGCCAGCTATGTCAGGAATTTAGCCCAGTTCTGTCTCTGCTCACTCAAACTGATGCCAACTATTTGAACTTCAACAACACGTTGAGCATAAACCAACAAATTCTTGCCGAGAAGCAGATCAGGAACATGCCGGCGGTTGTAAACAGCAATGGCAACGGTGGTTCCGCCCTGGACAAGATCACCACACTGCCCACAGTTCAAGTGTATCCGCGTGTTGCTTTCAGCTTAACAGCTGCAGTTACTCCAGCAACAACTCCAACTACTTCCAGTTCTCCATTAGGCGTCGTTGCACCGAGAACTGTTTCAGTGGAGGTAGTGGCATCGCTTCTTGCTGAGAAGTTAGGCCCAGGTCCACCTCGGACTGTAGCGCCGCCAATATATATATAGTGGCATCGCTTTCCAAACCCGACCAATGGTTGGGACAAGTCATGACAAATCATTCTATGCCGAATGGGTTGCGGGTGTCACGAAGGCCGCCACACCCGAGGTCTACCAGAACACCGGATGACTGAATATTTACACACTTTTGACGCTGACTGTAACTTCTCTTATGTGGGCTTATGAGACAGCGCAGACTTGACTTCTTGCCTAAAATCATGGGCCTCTTTCTTTTACGAACACGGTCTTCGTCTCTATCCAAACTCATCAAAGGTGTTAGGTTAGGTAGATGGGTGCCCTTGTTGACATGAAGAAAATGTCAACGGCTCACTTAGACCACTATTAGTCCATTGTGCCCAAAGGTGCCTCAAAGGAAGGTTGTTTTTGATACGAAACAGTTTGAGTCAAACTTTGTGCCACTTTGTAACACACCTTCATCATGAGAGTGCCTTCCACAAGCTGTCAAGTCTTGCAACCTTTTTGGCACAAAGTTTGACGTTCCTCAAACTGTTTTGTATCGAAAACAACCTTCCTTCTGCCTCTGAGAGGAGTCTACTTAAAAGCATCGATTCAGATGTAGATTACAATTTCCGACAGCTTAAGTTACCGAGCATTTGAACATTTTAAGACCCTCTTACGACATTATGCAACCAGTTCCACTTCCAGTGATCATTTCAACATTCCGCACGTCATTCCGGTTTAACGAGAAACCATCAACCATCGCCGATAGAGCCATTACCACACAATTGACCATAAGGCTTCAAATTAATTTCCGCTCCTAATTACCATGCAAAGGATTGGCCATGAAATAAAACTCAAACCAAAAAAACCGCGCCGATAAAATTTAATAACCCATGATTGAACAGCACGCCCTCATTCGTTATGCCACAGATGACCTCTGGAAATTTGTTTCCCCCTCCCCGGCATGCACATCCACTGCCACCTCGTGCTTGGTAATCCAAACCATGCATGTCGAGTAATTTCGTGAAGATATACGAGCGCTGGCATCATGCACATTTGTTCCTCCAAATGAGCCGCCACGGGAAAGTCGGGGGGTTACTTACCCTCGTCTAGCTGCTCTTCCCCTCTCGCATATGTTGAGGAAACGTCAAACAAACGACTCCTTCAGCCACATGTGGGATAGATTGAATTTTCCCAACCAAAAAAATGAACAGCATGAAAATGGAAAAGAAGTACATCCTAAGGATAAAGAGATCCAGAATCAATTAGAATCAGATACGGCACGGAGTGCGGCCCGGCTCTAGGTAGAGGCAAACGTCACCGATCGACATCGGTTGCTTATCCTTGAGATGAAAATCCGAGCGCAATTCGGGCTGGATTCTCCAGGCGACAATATCGCTGATCCCTTACATGTGCACGACATCCGTTCGGGCTGCTCACACACTCGTCGCATGAATTTCAAGTGAATCCCTGACGCACACACCCACGCACACAAGCGCACGCAACGCAACAGCCGCAAGCTAGACAAAGGTCTCGGAAGAGCCAGGGGAACAATTGCGCACCGAGGGAAAAAAGAGTCATTAAAGTGTTTTACAAGAGGGGCGCTACACGGCGCACGGTACCGCTCACCGACCGAAACTGCGGATGTTCCCAGTGTTCCCCGGGCCCTGGCATGCATCTTGAGGGCATGAGAGGATCGTACGTCGGGCTTACCCGCGCCCTTTTCCCATTTCCACTCCATACATATTTATGTATGCATTTTTGGGAAATTAACTGCACACCTTCGAGGACGGGAAGCACACACTCTCACTCCTCGACTCTGGCGAGTGCCGCAGGGCGAGCGTGGATATCAGTTTCAGTATCACTCCCCAGACTGCGTTTATGGGTGTTTAGTGTTTGCATAGGTGTGCTGTGTGGACCTTTTGATCTCGAAGGCAGAGGGGCGTATAACAATGAGGTTTGTATTATTTTTAAATTTGACCAGTAAATTGGTAGGAGCGGTGAACTGCGCGAGTGAATGAGCGAAACAATGGTGACTGTTGCAGGGCGCAAGGGCAATAATTCAATTCTGAGGTCTTGTGTTGTGTGTGGTGGCAACAGAGGCCATCCACCATCTGTTGGGTTGTTTGACTTACATTCCTCTTCAATTGGAATGTCAGATGAGCGAGGAGAAAAGGATGTTTTGACAGATTGGATGAATTCTTGGAGACACCTCGTATCCGGGTGGGTTCCTTTTAAGTGATGGATTTGGAGTATCAAATGCAGTTAGTCTTGTGTGTATTTAGGCAAACGATGGCAGAAGTTTGGACTAGAAGATGACTTGGTTTTGGTTTTAGAAAATCTGTCAGTTCGAAGTTATCCTGTAGTGGCAAGTGAATTCAAAGTCATTTAAGCCAAGTCCTGAAGTTGATTCTGAACACTTTTTAAGAAGTTTCTTGTCAGATTTTTTGTCATCTGAGGCATATTTAGGACCAATGCGTGATTTTATTTAAACAGTCGTCCAAATGGTTGAGAAAGTATATTGTGGCGCTACAGTCGGATGTAGACTTGGGCTTTGCTTTTATTGATTGAGGATCTGTCTAGTTTATTTTGCCCCGAGAATCTCTAAATTTTGTTGCAAATTTTGGTGGCATCTTCTCATGCAATAGCTCACGTACTAATTCTGTCAATTTTGCAGTAGAGTCTCCCTTAGGCTGCGGCCACGCAATGAGCGACGAGCGATTGAGCGATTGAGCGACAAGCGATAGAGCGACGAGTCTGAGCGATGGGTGGTCATTTACTGAGCGTCATCGCTGAGCTATTAGTTGCGAAAATGTCATTTTCAAGTTCAGTTTGTCGTAGTCTTTTAGTTGTGTTCATATGAATAATCCTCTGGCTGTCGCAGATTTCCTTCAGATGTATTTGAAGCATCTGTCTGCTTTGCGAGGCTCATCATTTCAAAAAACAATTACAAATGTGTCCAACTTCATTCCACTGCTTTTCGGTTACATTTTGATTGTCGTTCTATAGAACTGGGCGGATTTGAACAGCTGTGATCAAACTTTCTACGTTTAGTTTTTCTATGTTTTTATTTCGTCGCTCAGCGATCCACTTAAAAATTAAAACAAATTTGGTAGCCGAGCGACGTCGATCTGTAGCCTAAAAAAATCGCAAATCTCAGTGGCTCACGTGGCCACCTCTATATGATTTCATGTGTTTTAATTTTTTTGCATTGCTCTATCGCTCGTCGCTCATTGCGTGGCCGCAGCCTTAGGCGGACAGCGACAGTAGCAAAATGTTTTTCTGGCTAAGGGGGGTGTCCTTCCAAACGATTGTGTGCACGAACTGAAACATAAATCCGGAAAAAATTGTCCGTTCAGAGGGGCTGTTCGTATGAGGAGGTTTCACTGTATTTAGAATTTCACCAGTTTGTCATAACGTTTGCAAGGCGCGAAGCCACTTCACACTGGTCAATTTGACACACTCAAAAAATTGCCACATTTGAAATGAAAAAGAAACCCACAAGTCATTACTGAAGCAACCTTAGACTTGTGAAATAAAGGGATCTCTTCATGTAGTCGAGCAGAACGTTAAGGTCATTGGAGAGTACTTTAGACCCACGACTGTATTATACTTTTCGTTCCCTAGACTGCTTCAACAAGACGAAGCCAAGCAATTAAATCAATTTGTTAAGGGAAAGATTTATCACTTTGCCTGATGGACATAAGTTAGTCGTCAAGTTACTTCACACTTTTGGAATATTTTCTGTTGGGATATATATGCAAAGTTACATTAGAGAATTTAATAAACTTGGTAAGTGCGAGGGAAAGTTCTGTCAGATTAATCAGTTTTGATAGAAGCTTTCCTGAACGTAAAGCAAACATTTTGCTCATGGATGCCCTGTTTTTTAACGGCTGAACTAAATGTGTTAGATTCTCTAAGACTCGGGTTAGTTTCTAGATCTTAATAGGAAATTTATGTGAGAAATGGGAAATTTTAAGTCTTTGATAACTCGAAATCTGCACATAAATGATGATTTTTTTGATATTTATCATTTCTAAATGTCTTAATGTCAGGTCTACAAAACCGCGTTTTCAGATCTTCAAAATCATTATGTCGATGCTTTCCGATTTTTGGCCAATATTTCCAAAATTAGGAGGTCGAAATAATAAACGAAAGTATTCATTGGAACCAGATTTTTTTATTACATTGCTTAAGAAATGGGAGGGAGATGCATTAAAACCGATGTTGGAGCTCCATGTTTCTCAAACGGTACTCTGAAAAAAGTTGTTAACCCAACGTCCATTTTTAAAGACCTGTCTATTGATATATGTATCACTCAATGGAGCATGCCACTATTTCAAAATCAAACTCAACATCATCTATATGGGAATCACCCCTAATTGCTCCCACTTTTAAAATTTGCGTTCGGAGGATGTTTTAAGCCTAAAGTAATTCAAAAACTACATGACCATATCTTTATAAATATACTCGTAGAAGATGTGAAAGTGTGATAAACGGAGGTATAAACAAAAATTAAAGATTCCGTGTTTGGTTAATTGTTCCTTAAAAACCAGTTCTAGCTGTTCGAAAAGTAGTTCAAAAATGCAGACTCGCAGATAATGCTTTATATTTTCAATAAAATAAAATAATATAAAACAAACATAAAACTGTTCTTTTGTTGGTTTATTCAATTTGAAGGTTCTTTTGCTTCATATTAAACAAATTCTCAGAGGCAGACTATTTTTTTTTTGGCAACACTTCAGATGTTTCCCTATTCTCTTTGCAATTAATAGTGGTTCAGTTAAGGTGTATTGGGAGCTGGAAAGACCTGTAAATGCATTACTCTTTTCTTGGACGAACCACAAGTAGATCAGGAGGAAACTGACTCAGATCAGTGGTCTCAGAAAGAGGGAATATTTTGACAGCAATTCATATTTGGGTTTTCTTTCGTGTGTTCGTTTTGAGGTTAAAACGTGGAAGAGAAATAAGACGTCATTAAGGAAGGAAGTCAGTGGCGGTTGGTTGTCTGATTACTTTGAAACAATGACCCAGAATTGGTGGCCTAATTTTGAAAGACAACTCAATGGATCATCACGGGGAATGCGAATATTTTCTGATTTGTATACCCTTATCGGATATGAGTCTCAATGAGATATTTATTTTGTATTTATTTTCTAACACCATCAGTTAGGAAAACTTGGTCTTCTGAGTACTCAACAATTTCGTTTAAAACTTTACATTCGGAATGTTCTTGTAAGAAGACACAACATGAGTGTAAAATATAGATAATGAATTTTTTTGAGCTGCAGTGTCAATAATTGATTGATGGCATAAATCACGATCTGTGAAAGGCAAAAACTACTGGACAAATGGCATATCATGGTCCTTTGAATCAAGGAAACTGTTATGTGAGCGCACGTCGAACCACACATGCTGGTTCTGTCATTGAACATATCCCTTTAAGGATACTATTTGTGAGCTTAAAACAGATTTAAGCTCAGAATCTATGTTATGCTTTGTGACTCAATGTAAAAAATGGCACAATTGTATTGCTCTTAAATGATGAATGATTCTTCAGCTTAGTCCATGAAAATTAAAGTTTCTAGTGTAGTAGCATATATCCTGCTAGATAAACTCAATCTTGATTGTTCCTATATGACTCTTAAGCTTTGCGTTAATTTCCTATTATTATTTAAAAAAATTGAAGTTGATTCCTACAGCTGTTGACCAAAAAACTGTCACCAAAGCTCTCCTTCATGGAGTTAATAGGAATAGCTGCTAAACGCCTCGGTTTTAACCATTTTCGGGCCACTACAAGAAAATATATATATTTTTTTTTTCAAAATATGAGCTTCAATTTGTATAGAAATGTGGAGTTAACGCACTGAAGCCAGTTTTAATCCCACGATAAATTTGTTTGTTTTGCATCTGCGATATTCTTGAATTTCATTTAATTACTCTGTCAAAACTGTTTTGTGTTTTGAAGTCGTTTCACTGCATATAAAATTGACTTCTTCTCAGAACTATCGCATGTGTATGGCATATGGAAGTGTTGCCTTTTGCAAATGTCCTTCATTCGTAGAAGGAGTGGAGCAGTTTTATGTTACAACGGAAGGAGCTTCAGACAATAGGGCACATACAATGTACGAGTGTTGTTCGAAATGCTGAACACGTGCAATGCTGAGAGTGGGTGATAACTCGATTCTGTGAATGTTTGTAATAAGCACTGGTAAATTAACTTACCACGCTGATGTCGTGGAGACAAATATTATGAAGGGTTTAGTCCATAAGGGATTTTCTGTTTGACTGCAACCGACTCAACCGTCTCTCATTTGAATCCACTCACGTCAAAAAAGGAAGAATAAGCAGTGTAAGATTCAAAAATGTCTTGCATTTATAATGTTGAGACTTCTTCTTAAATAAATGCAAGCCAGACTTTGTTGAGTTCATGTTTCATAGAAGGCCTTGAGTTTGTGTTGTAGAGGACAATTGTGCAGGTCATCTTTGTTGTTTCTTTAGAAAATGGCAGAGCTATGCATTTGAACCCTAGTTCGGCAGGGAGCTTGAATAATTTCTTATCACATATTTTGTTATTTGGGGCCTAGTCCCCTGAGCGCTCATGTGAAGCAACCCAACAGTAAAACCCTTATCTATGATGTTTCGAGTTATGTTTGTTTGATAATAAAACTTACAACTTTTGACAGACAATCAACTAGAAATATTACACGGTATTTACATTTATCTTATCTAAACCGGCTTTGGAAATAGCATCGTATCGTTGGGCTATCAGAACAGACACAAATGATTGCGGAACAAATGACGCCATTTGAATGGCTCTAAGGTCTTCTGTTTAGCTTCATAAATCTCCTCCTTCTTCAACATCAAAATAACTAATTTCTTCACTTTATCAAATGTCATGATCTTGAAGAATCTTTCGCAGAGCACTCTCCCAATCCATTAGACCTTTCAATCATTCTGACGCTTCCTATCTGTTCATTGGTGTTTCAAAAATAAATTTGAAACGCTTGCAATCTGTAGCAGCAATTCTAATGGCCGAACGGAATTTTAAGAGAATTTAATCAGCAGAGCGAATACACAAAAATGATATGCTGTGACCATAGTCACCTCTTCGCTTAGTTTCGTTAAGTTCGTTCACTTTTGCCTGCTTACGTGGGAATAAAGGCCCAATCATAATGGCCGTACAGAAACTTAAGAAAACTGAAGTAATCAAGCGAATGCATAAAAATGATACAATGCGACCATAATAACGGTTTCGCCCAGTTTCGATAAGTTCGTTCACTTTTGCCTACTTAATAATAATATAATAATAATAATGGCGGCGTTATAGTCCGAGACGGACTTGGGCCTAACTTCTCAGCTGGCTATTTTTCTGTCACGAGTGGAAGGGACCTACAGTTTAATGCAGACTCCGAACGGCGAGATTGAGAAGCTTTTTCTAGACAGTTCTACTCTTTGAGCATTGTCAGTGACTCGAAAGAATTTCCAGTGACTCGAAAAAATTGTTTAGCTGATTTTTCGGAAATCTTACCGAGAACATCGAGCATAGGAGTCGGCGCACCTACCCACTACGCCACGGCGCCCACTTAGGCGAGAGAAAAACGAATTCCTCTCTTCGTACGCAAATGTCTGTTGACAGTTGATTTCTTCTTAAGTTTCTATAAGGAATTATGAATACTTTGAAATTTGACTATGTTTCTGGTTACTTTTCGTTCGGTTTCGACGTAAGCTTAAGTTTTCGTACAGCTTTTATAGTTGGCAATTGGTTTTAGAAAACAAACTTGGACATAAGAGTGACGTTTGATTCTACGACTTTACCGTTGTAGTCGGAGAGTCGGAGCCACTCGGAGAAATTCCTTTCGTCTGAATGAAATGTAAACTAATAAGCTCCGAAAGCATCGCCAAGCCTCATTGACACAACTTGGACCACATAACCTCACTCTCTCTCTCTCTATTGATAAACAAATTAACAAACATCACACATCTGGTGACAGAAGAAAAACAACACCTCGACTTTGTGAACACTTTCCAAAGACAAATCGAAGAAGTTCCGCGATGACCCCTGACCAGTGAATCGGTCTCGGTTCCATCTGTCAACAACCACGTGTCCACAACTTCTTCTCAAACTACATCGCGGTTGATTGCGCTTGGTACCCCGAGTACACCCAAAATCATCCTTCAATGTCAAAGCAAATATTAGCCAATTAACTCGGTCTATTTAAAATCACTTTCAATTGGATACGTCTCGCTACGAATTTGGCAATGACAGCACTCCCAAAGAGAGCCCCACCGTAAACGTAAACAATGCCAAGACAATGTTGACCCGCACTCTCGCCCGAGCAGTCTTCGATTGTCAAAATGTAAAATTTATTCATAACTTGTGCCATTGAGAAGCGCCAAATAGCGCCCGGAATGGGCTTCGATGCGAGGTTACCTTTGTTTTTTGTCAGGTTTTGCCACACACACACAGTGCGTGTCTTTAGCACTGATGAGGTAATCGATACGATGCGAGGATCCATCGGATCGCTCGGAATGTATTCATTCATTTCCCATTATTACGAGTATGGAAAAGAACTGCTCTTCGCTTCGCCTTCACCTCCGCCAACAGATCGACTGGCGAATTCGTAAATAAGTTTAAATTAAGAAAAATCAGCTTTTTCCTCTCTTTGGACGGAGTTGACTCACACGCAAATTGGCATCACTGACGGTCCGTGTTTGCATAAGTTTTTGTTGATCTTCTCGGTTATCTTCGGCCTGAGGTCGAGAGTATTGGAGAAGCGTATCTTTGTCTGCGACTAGCAAACAAATTATCTGTGAAATAAATTATTTTTAATTTGGCTCTGGGCCAACGATTGCCTTGCTCTTTTATTTTGCGTTCAATTTGGCAGCATGCTTTGTCACATAAAGACGGTCGATGAGTCAACGAACACACCCGCCAAATGACAGATCGATCTTACGGATCTCCTCTTGAGCCATGGGTCAGTGTCAGATTTGGTTATTTTTAGACGTGCGACAACTGTGCGATTACTCACTTGGCGCCCTGTCACTTGAAGTTCGCCGTAAATGTGAGTTACGACAGTGGTTCGCAAATATGGCGAAAGATTAAAAATTAAATATGGTCATGCACAGGAAAAGAGAAACAACAAAAATTTGCATTTCAGATAAGTTTTTCCTGCAAAAGTGAATGAAGGAGTTATTAAGTGGATTTCTTTCCAACAAATGCCCACGTGATTCGTGGAAAATCGTGAGTGAGTTAGAATTGGACGGTGAAGTCAGACGGATGGGGATGAGGTCAAAAGCGAGGTATTTTTGTGTAAATATTGAGTAATTGACGTGAGCAAGGCTGGGGTGGTCGCGCTGGGATGCCTCCAATAGGTAAGTGGGTGAGTAGGTAAACGCAAGCGTGAACGCTTACTCATATCCCGGATGAGTTAGACGAATGATGAGCTCGATGACTTATGGCGGGTGATAAATTTAGCTTCGGTCATGATTGCTTGAGTGATTTGCAATGAGGTACAGTTGCAAGAATGTGGTCCAGTGTGAATGACAGCTGGAAAGACCTGAAAGTGCAACCCTCTTTACTTGGAGAAAACACAGTCAGAGAAGACGGGGGAACTGACTCAGAGCAGTGGTCTCAGAACGCTGTAACATTTTGACAGCAACTCATATTTGGGTTTTCTTTCGTGAGGTCTTTTTGAGTTTTCGACGTAAAGGAGAGTGAAGAAGTCATCAAGGAAGGAAGTCTGTGGTGGTTGGTTGTCTGATTTCCTTGAAATGCTGAAATGCCCAAATGGTGGCTTTCTCTTAGGGTTGGGGTGTGTAATTTCCTTGAGGCTAAATTTTGATCGTTTAGACAACGGATCGTTGCAGAGAATATTTCCAGATTCACGTCCACTTATCGGACTCAACAATGATACCAATTTTATATTCATTCTCTCGTTACTTTATTTGAGGAATTATTATTATGGATGAGGGTATATTGCACCGCGACCTTTAAGATCTATTTTGCCCCCTTTCAATACCTTAGCACAATTACGAGTTCCCCTCAAATGCAGTTCTTTTCAGAGTTGTATTGAGGGTAATGGACTCCTATTGCGTATAGGTGAAAAAATCTGTTCTAGAGTATTCTCTCTAAGCCCGTTTCTTTCAGGAATCTGAGAATGAGAGATGGTTCTAGTGATTGCATTACTTCTTCTGATAGCAGGTACTTGCCCAGACTTATTTTTCTTTTGTGCGCTAGTGCCTCACAAAATCCCAGAACATGTTCTGGAATTTCATTAAATTCTCCACAAAATCTGCAGAGATCTTCTGATACCCCTAGTTTCCTTAGATGCTCCCTGAGTCTACAGTGCCCCGTCAGGAAGCCTGTAAGGATACGGAGGTTATTATTGCTCATTTTGATGCATGCCTCGAATCTCTTCCGGTTATATTGCCCTAGGAGTTTCTTGGCCTGCTTCATTCCACGAGCGTTATTCCAGGTTTCCATCCGATTTCTTCTTTCCAGTTCCCTGAATTCTTCTATGAGGAGATGGTCTCCTACAGCGCAGAATGATTCAGGGCCTATAAAGGGTTCTGATGCTCCTTTCCTTGCAAGGGAGTCGGCCATTTCGTTGCCTTACATCCCCATATGGCCAGCAGAGTTTTACTCGGTTTCTCGTACTTAATTCTTTGAGCTTTTGCAAGCATTCCCATACAAGTTTGGATTTGATGGTGTAGGAGTCCAGTGCCATAATAGCGGCTCGACTGTCCAACATTGCTTTTTGAAACGCTCCTGGAGTAGCGTTAAAAACTGCCTGATACTTGGCATTACACTCTAAACTGGTCCATTGTACTGCCAGGTAGCACCCTACTCCTTCTTCTTCTTCTTCTTAGGGCGCTACAGTCCGAGGTGGACCTGGGCCTCACTCAACATGCCTCTCCAGCCAGCACGATCTTTCGCCAGCTGTCTCCAGTTTCGCACACCAAGCCGGCCGAGCTCCCCCTCGACTTGTGTGCGCCACCTTGTTCGTGGACGTCCTCTGTTGCGTTGTCCCACAGGCTGCCATAGTCGAAGACTCTTCGGGCCTTGTCCATACGCTCTACATGGCCTAGCCATCTTAGGCGTTGGATCCGTAGACGCCTGGCTAGACTAATGTCGCTGTACAGCCCATACAGTTCGTGGTTGAATCTTCGCCTCCACATGCCATCAACGCAAACAGGACCAAAGATCGCGCGCAGAACTTTTCTCTCGAAAAGACCAAGAGACTGTTCATCCGCTTGGGATATTGTCCATGCCTCTGCGCCATACAGCAGGACTGGGATGATCAAGGTCTTATACAAAGTCAACTTGGTCTTCCGAGAGAAAGCTCTACTACTCAATTGCCTTTTGAGCCCATAAAAACAGCGGTTGGCAAGAGTTATTCTGCGTTTGATCTCGGTACTGATGTTGTTTGTACTGTTTACCGCGGAGCCAAGATAGACGAAGTCCTTAACTACCTCAAAGTTACAGCTGCACCTGTAACTGGTGTCTATGGCACCAATTTCCGCTTGAAAGATGCAGATACATTTGCCCATGGATTCGAAGTATTTTGTCCTGTGTCCAAAAACTCCTGCTCCAGTTCCTTCATCGGTTTTTGATCGGTCTGTATACCATTTTACCGTCTTGCTGACCAGTCTGTGGACCATGGATTCATGGCTCCAGTTCCTTTTGATGCTGAGCTTGCTGATAAATTTCTTTTGGAAATTGAAGTTCCTAACCACGTCATCCTTCGGAATGGCCAGGAGTGGTAGCTTTTTGACTAGTGCGTCGAATTGCCTCGATGTAATGCACGTGTCTTTACCTATCCCTTCTTTTGCCATTCTCATGATTGTTTTGTTTGCACACTCTGCTACCACTAGATGCAAAGGAGTCAGCTCCAGTAGCACCCTTATAACCACAGTTGGGCAAGTTCTCATGGCTCCTGTAATACAGAGGCATGCCAATCTTTGCACTTTACTGAGTCTCTCCCTCGCGCTAATCAGATTGGTTCTCTTGGTCCATGCTATTGCACCATAGGTTATTGTAGGTCGAACAATAGAGATGTACATCCATCTTAGAGTACTTGGACTGCATCCCCAGGATTTGCCCGCCAAGCTTCGACAAATCATCAGATCACGCGTCGCTTTCCTGGTTATCTTTTCTGTATGTTTTTTTTCCAGATGAGCGCGATTCTACGTCAGATCTCCATTAAATACCGTTTGTGAAGTTTACGTTTGCGCCGAGGCAGACGTAACTTTCTCAAAGTGCGACAGATTGATTTTAACTTGACAGCATGTGTATATTTACATACTTGTTTCCTCATTTACCTCAAGACCAGCTTATTCTGCCTGCTCTTCAAAGGCAGAGCAAATTTCTGCAAAAGCACTCTTGGAACCCGCGACAGTGTTATTTTGGTATACAGCTTGACAATGTTCCAAGTTCAAAACTTTTCAAGTTAACCGCTCGAAACGGCGTGCAAATGTTGGTCCAACCATATTTAAGCGAACAAATGCCCAAAGTACACAATTAGTTGCAATAGAATTCACACAAATGTCCGGAACTCATTGTAACTGTCATTGTCATTGATTAATTTACTCAAACTCTATATGAATCCAATGAACAAAATCTCATGAACACTTCAAATCTCCAAGGACTACTTAAAATCTTTCCCAATCCATTGTCACATCATTCACCCGTCCTCCGTTCAATTTAAAGTCCATTCAACTGTCACTTAATCTCCCAAATGCACCTAATTGAAATTACAATCAATCACATTGTCCCCAAAAAGTTATCAATCAACACTGACTTTCATTGCATTCGCTTAAATCTGGAAAATGTCACATGAAATCTTTACAGCGGCTTCACTTAATTTGTCAACTAAACGTCACTTCATTTCAATTGTGATTTTAAAACTTCACAAATTCGTGAGATTTCCAAGAATACTCAACCGACAACTGGATTCATTCAATTGGTGCATTTGACAATTAACAATTTTGACAGATGCATGCTGAAGTGTCAAAAACAAACACAACTTCAAGTGCGCCAGTGGAATTGTCATGAGAAACAGTTCCCTGTTCAGGTGCTGCCAAATGCAAATCACAACCAACGCCATGTGACAGATGCGTTTAGCTCATGCAATTAGGCCAAGAGACCATAAAAAAATCGCAGTCATTCAGCCCAATACATTTTTTCGCACCCGCATTGTTTGCCAACAGATGATCAATAATCCCGATTCCGATATTCTACCCTCATTCGGTGGGTATTCCCTTCCGCATTTTTAAAGTGTCTGCATCTGTAAACATTAATGTTACGTAACAAAACATTCGCAAAAAAAAACATAAACAGACGCAGCACGCAAACGAAAATGAAAACCAGATCTCGAATTGAAATCGAAACTGAGCCGCACCCCATTTAATTAACGAAAACCCACATCTTATTCGATTCGTATTCCCTTCATTGTTCGCGTTCCCTCGGCTGTTGTCGGTTTCCTTTTCGACAAGGCCAATGCACTTGGGGTGAGTGCGCTAAATTCCTAAATGCCCGACTGACTTATCCCCGCACGGTGCGGCAGCGTCGCCTGTGTCCAGTTGATGACCGATTCCAGACCCTTGCTGTGTTCGGCAGCGTTAACAATGATTGACAAGTCTTTTTAGCAACTTGTCCCGTCCCGTCCTGGTTTTGGTTGTGCTCGAAATTGGAAGTCGGTTTTGTTGCGTTTGACGTATGGGTAAATGCGATTGACAGCATTGCGTGTTGGTGATGCCTGGAAGCAAATTGACAGGCGGTCGACTTCTCAATCTAGGCATAGGGGTGGTTATCTTTTATCTTTTTGTCTGTTGATTTGATGACTTCGACAACCACAAATGCACATGATTCACTTGATTGATACCGAATTCCCAAAATCATTTAATGACTTCAACTGTTGGCTCAGCAGAATACGCAGAAAAGTTAAGAAATGACAAGCGAGGGAGCGAGAGAGAGCCATTTCTTGCGACGGTGTTCGCAGACAGCGAATTGGTTGGCTTTCAATTCTATCGGTGGCGTCACTTTCCGTGCTCAGAAAGATCTGATATCATTGTTCGGCTGGCTTGAAACAAGTTTTTAATTGCTTTCGTTGCAAATGATCTTCCGGTGACGGCGTTTTGTTGCAGTTTTATGCGATGCGGCGATCTCTGTCAGACGATATTCGGTGACAGTTGATAGATAGATAAACATTGATTTGTTGCGGGATGTTTGCTGTGGCCTTGACTGAGGGCAATCGAAATCTTTTCATTCACTTCATTCTTTCACTTTGAAATGTCGCCTTTGGCGGCGAAACCTTGAATGTCAAAATCAATGCCTAAACGAGTCTGGAAGTGTCAAAGCTCTACGAGCATGATTCTTTGATTCATCTCAGGATTCGATTGAAAATGTTGATGGTTGTCCACTCTCGAAGTTGACGTGCTTCTGGATGGCCGTCACTGTGACTGGAAGTGATTCATTTCACTCGAATTAGAATAGCTCCCGACTTGGTCTTGTGGTTCTAAGTCTCGATGTCATTGTCAGCATCATCAAGCAGTTACAGGGTGCTGGTTCAAATTGCCCCCGAGCTAAAAATACGCTTCATTGGAACAGATGATGAAGCAACGAAATTTGACGCCATCAACAGAATATTTATGGACATTAGGCAATTCCGCATCAATTGTGTTCGCTTAAGGGCGAATGATGATAGTTTGACGTTCGCACACGAGATTCATTCTTCGTCTGGCGGCGCAACAGTCTGGTGGGGATTTGAGCATAGCAACTGCGCTCACGAGGGAATGGGATCTGTGCCGACTTCAAATGGGAAGCTTTTATTGACTTTGATACTCTCTGAGCAAAGTCAGTCACTCGAGAGGGGTGGTGCCGTGAAAATGAAAGTTTGTGTGCCTGGGGTCGAACCACAAACCCTTTATGACCTACAGTTTTATGCTCTCCGAACGAACGGCGAAGTTTGAGAAGCATTTCTTGGCTTTGATACTGTTTTAGCAATGTCAGTCACTCGAAGGAGTTGGTGCCGTGAAAATGAAAGTTGCTGTGACTGAGATCGAACCACGAACCTTCAGTGACATTTAGTTTTATGGGAATTGCGCAGTTTGAGAACCTTTTCTTAACTTTTATACTCTCTGAGAATTGTCAGTCACATGAGAGAGGTGGTGCTGTAAGAATGGAAGTTGGTGTGCTTGGAATCGAACCACGAACCCTCATTGACCTTAAGTTTTATGCGAACGGCGCAGTCTGAGAACCTTTTCTTGACTTTGATACTGTGTAAGTAAAGTTAGTCACTCGAGGGAGGTGGTGCCGTGAAAATGAAAGTTTGTGTACCTGGGATCGAACCAAGAGCCTTCAACGGCCTATAGTTTCATGTCGTCCGAATGAACGGCCAAGTTTGAGAAGCTCTTCTTGACTTCGATACTGTCTGATCAATGTCAGCCACACGAGGGAGGTAGTGCCGTTAAAATGAAAGTTGCTGTGACTGGGATCGAACCACGAACCTTCAGTGACCTTTCGTTTTATGGGATCGGCGCAGTTTGAGAATTTTTTCTTGACTTTTATACTCTCTTAGCATTGTCAGTCACACGAGAGAGGTGATGCTGTGAAAATGGAAGTTGGTGTGACTGGGATCGAACCACGAACCCTCAATGGTTAATTTTTATGTTTTTTGCTCTCCGAAAGCGAAGTTCGAGAAGCTTTTCTTGACTTTGATACTCTCTGAGCAAAGTCAGTCACTCGAGAGAGGTGGTGCCGTGAAAACGAAAGTTTGTGTGTCTGGGATCGAACCATGGACCTTCAGCGCTGTCACGGTGGCACACGAAATTTAGTCTTTGGTGAAGAATGCCCGGATCTGATTTACGTTCAAGTCGACCAACAGAAGATTCAGTCGATAGTCCAAATTACAGATCTCACAACCATCTAATTCCTTGACATGATTTTCCAATTCGCCTAGTTCTCTAAAATCTTACAAAATCTCACCAGAATTAGTCTTTGCTAACCACTAACCCCAATGAATTAGTGATTACACCGCTCTGCTGTAATCACAAGATACAACACGAATCGATTCGTATCTATTTGAATCAATTGAATGCAATCGATGTGATTTCTTCTCTCAACACTGTGCGCAAATGAAACACGATACACCCGTGAACGGTAGGGCTTCGACTCGTGCGCCATTGAATTAGGGGCAAACCATCGTTCCAATTGAATTGCATGCCGCATAGATAAACTTGAAAGGCGGTACACAATCGATGCGCGTGTGAGATTGCCGACAAATCGACATGCATTCGTACGTAGATTGAGTAACAATGAGAGAGAAATACAGAAGTGGGACGGAATGAAGTAGCTCAAGGTCTCTTATCGTTAATTGAGATGAGATCCATGAGAAGCTGTTAACATTGCTCTGAGGGGAAGCGTTTTTGAGAAAATTGATTAAACGATACAAATTTGTTGATTGGGTCATCCTCGAAATGGGTGGTTTTGAGATAATTGTTTAATTGGGGAAATTTTAAGTGTCTGGAGGGTCATTCAGAGCAGAGATACACAGAGGCGTTCTTGTGTGCGGCATGTGGATGCTTGTGAGCGGACATAATGTTTATGCAACGATGAGGAAGGAATGTGGATCTTGTTAGCGGTTGGGGTGAATGTGAGATTTTGGCATGCATCTGAATGATGGATTAACAAAGAAAGTATTTCTGATGAATCCTCAAAATTGTTTAGCACCTCAGTTCCACGAAATAAGACCATTGCCTTCGAAAATAGGTGATTCATAGACGAAAATTCGCGTACCTTCAACGGTTTCGGTGGCTGACTGCTTGCCAAACTTGATAATTGCAGTGATGAGCGATGGCGTAATAACGGCAATGTCAAGCTGCAAATTATGTGCTAATTATTAAGCAATTACCGAATGCTAAAATTCATACGAGACTGAACTCACCTTCTGGATTCGAGAAGTGTTACGTAAGACGGTGATGTTATCTTGGAGAAACACGAGGATAACTTGCTCGTCAGGCAACCTAAATGGCTGTTCGTTAGCTTGTAGTGCAGACCTTACGAGCAACTACAATGTTTAGTAGAGGACGTGCAAGTATCAATCGCCTTCTTGTTTTGACGTGATTGGGCAAACACAGCGAGCCGTCAATGATGCATTTGCTGGCATTGAAACGGAAGCGGCAAAAATGGGTCTGGCGGTAAACGAGGGCAAACCCAAGTATAAGCTGTCATCGAGAAAGGACGCACTACTTTGAGGTAGTTAAGGACTTCGTCTACCTTGGCTCCGCGATAAACAGTACAAACAGCATCAGTACCAAGATCAAACAATGAATAACTCTTGCCAACCGCTGTTTGGGCTCAAAAGGCAATTAAGTAGTAGAGGCCTCTCTCGGAAGACCAAGCTGATTCTATACAAGACCTTGATCATCCCAGTCCTGCTGTACGGCGCAGAGGCATGAACAATATCCCCAGCGGATGAACAGTCTCTTGGTCTTTTCGAGAGAAAAGTTCTGCGCGCGATCGTTGGTCCTGTTTGCGTTGATGGCATTTGGAGGAGAAGGTTCAACCACGAACTGTATGGGCTGTACAGCGACATGAGTCTAGCCAGGCGTCTACGGATGTCTAGGCCATGTAGAGCGTATGGACAACTTAGATCCGGCCCGAAGAGTCTTCGACTCTGAGCCTATGGGACAACGCAACAGAGGACGTCCACGTACAAGGTGGCGCACACAAGTCGAGGGGGAGCTCGGCCGGCTTGGTGTGCGAAACTGGAGACAGCTGGCGAAAGATCGTGCTGGCTGGAGAGGCATGTTGAGTGAGGCCCAGGTCCACCTCGGACTGTAGCGCCCTAAGAAGAAGAAGTACGACTTTCCTTTCTTTTGTTTAACGAAGCCGTTGATGTGATATAAGACCAAATGAAATAAGGCCAAATTTAAGATTTGGTCAAATTCCATTAAAAAAATCGGTCTTATTTCATTTGTTTAAATTGAAATAAAACCAATCTGCTAATTTCGGCTTATTTCCCTTTTAAAAACGAAGTGATACAAATTTTTTCGAATTTGACCTTATTTCACCTCACCAACAACCGCTAGGCCTCCTCATGGATTGAAAAAAAAAATCCCATTCCATAGCTGATCCCCACGAGACCTAGATTGACATACTTTCATGTGAAATTCCATAGTCCGGCAACGGATCTTTATTTATGATGGTGAATTTGAAAGTAGTTCAAAACCGCTTAAAATCTACAAAACCGCCACTCTCTTGCGTATTCCTTCTAAATTCCAACGATCGTGACATGAATCCTCATCCGAATCGCAAAAACATCACGTTCTCCTTCTGCATCACTTGTGTCGTGTCTCACAAATTCGTCAACTGTCCGCGCAAAGTTCTCATGTCAGTGGCTTTGTTTTCGTCTATTCGACATCCACTGGGTGTGCCATATCCATCTGAGGTCTTATTCGAATGCCTTTTAAGGTGGATCTGCATCTCAGATCGACATCGATAATGAAATTCAAAGCACAATCCCATGACAAACGTTGTCGCCGCCGTTGTCCGTCAAAATGAATTCATTTCAATCAAAGCGCTGTCGGAAATTTCCCTCATTGTCGGAGACATATGGACTTACGGATGCACAGTAGCCCGAGCGATCGGTTCTTCTTCGTTTTTTTTAAAATTCCCAACGCGACCGCTTCGAGCTTGGAGCGATTCATGATCCATTCAAGAAAAAGATTGCGTTTTGTGAATTGCCCCGCAATTCAACTCACACTGAATTATTTATGAAACCGAACAAAATAATCGTCAGATTCGCCGATTCGTCGTCACCGCCGCGCCGCCGTCACATGAATGGAGACGGCTAGCCGAGGGATCGATTCAAATTGTCTCGTTGCGCATAAATATCCGCTCAGGTGCTGCGGACACCGAGCATCATGCACTGAGCATCCTCGTCTGCCACCACGATGTACTCTCTGTGGATCGGTGTATCTGCGATAGTTTCACATTGAGAGTGGAATAGGAAAATAGATATCTGCGTCGGTTTATTGTGCTCCGGTCCGGTGCACGTAGCGCTGATACGAAACGAAAAATTCGGAGCGGCGGCGGCGGTGGCGGCGGTGGCGGCACATCTGGGATTCGGTGAATGACTTTACGGCAATCGATTCCGAGGAAGAAAACGTGAAAATGTTTGGATGCACATGGGAAACGGTGTTTCGATCATAAAAATCTGACATCTAGTATATATTACACATAACATATTTTTGGGACGTGCGCTGAGGGCGTGCCGGTGGGAGTGAAGGGGGACGCTGAATCGATGTTGTGTTTACCAGGGAAGAACATTGTTTTGAGGTTGAGTGTGATGGAATTTCGAATGAGTTTAGTTTTCGGGAAAATTCCTCAATCGCTGGGCGGGCGCAGGGAGATCTTATGCAAGACCGATCGATCGAGAACGTGAACGCCATACGCAATGCCAACGAATTTGGGGCAGAATTGATGGCAACGGAAACGAGAGATAGACAGAGACTCAGATATGCAAGTGTGACGTGATGGCTGTTGGAGGCATTGCGTCAACGGTTTGACGATAGACAACGACATTCCTGCCGGGCTGGGTTTTATGTTAAACTCCGTCATGGAATTCCTTGTCTATCTCCATTTAGAGAGGACTGGTTGGCGAGCAAGTTAGTCTTTTGAGAAATTCCTTTGAATCTCAGATGATGAAAGAGATGCTGTTGCTGAGTGGCGGTTTTGCGCTCTTGGATGCTGCGTTATTTGGTCCTCATTTGGTAATGATGGCCTTCCACATCGTTATTTAGAACAGCGGGCATTTTCACTGCATTTTTTTTTTGTGGAATGCATTCACCTTTCGGTTGGAATAGCGGTGATGGAGCTCTCGTTCTTATTGACGGACGATCTGTTTTGGGACATTTGATAGTTTGTGGATCTTTAATGCCTTAGGACCAGGTCCATCTCGGACTAAATTGCTATCAGGTCCATCTCCAGGTCCATCTCGGACTAAATTGCCATCAGATGAAGAAGAAGAAGAAGTTTTGTCCAACCAGCAATCATCCAAGTGGAACTTAAAAGTTATGCCTTGACAAAGTTGAGCCGTCGCTTGGCCATTTCCGGTTCGTAGACTTTAACAACTGTGGACTGTATTCCCAACCGCCAGTTGACTCTTTTGATCATTGTGCAAAATATGCTGTCCTAGACCGTGAAAACTGTGATTCTGGGACCCTCTTAAAAATCAATTTTCCATGCTATACACAGGATGACCAGATAAAAATGGTAGGAAAATACTTTTAAATAAACCACCGACTGTGTGAGATATAGAATTGAATCTTATTTTATTTTGAAGCTACATTCAGGCCATTATGTATGGAGTAGTCCTTTCTCGGATTCGCTGGAAGTGCTTCAAGCGGTCTGTCCAATTTTGACAACTCGGTCCATTACGTGCGGTGTTATTCCGGCAATATCGTCTCGAATGTTGGCCTCGAACTCGTCCAAAGTGGTTGTCTTGTTAGTTTTTTTTCGGAGGATTTTTGAAACACTTTCGGAGCACTCAGACTCAAAACTGGTCCATTGTGCTGCCAGGTAGCAACCTACTCCAGTGCCGTTAATTTGATCCCAACGGCAAAATGTGACTGTACCAGATTCGATTTCACTGGGATTCGAACCTGGGACCCCTCGGACTTGGGGCAGGCACTTAACCAACTGCGCCATCCAGTCGTTTTGGCTTGTTAGCTTACACTTAGGACTTGACGTTGCCTTTGAGAAAATAATCGAACTGTGTCAAGTCGCATGATCGTGGCGGCCAATTGATGAACGTTGACTAAGTCGCCAAATACCTTCACAACTTCGAGCGTTGCGTCGCTTGGCATTGTGTGACATGCAGTCCTGTCTTGTTGGAACAGCTTGGATATATCGATGTTGTCGAGCTCTGGCCATAGAAAGTCACTTAACATGGCTCTATACCTGAGACTGAGACCATTGACGGCAACAGTGTCTCCTTCCTCATTTCAAAGGGAATAAGGTCCGATGATTGCTATCGTCATCTTTGTCCTCCGTTGGGGCGTGGGCGCAGATTAGGCTGATGTTGCCGAATTTAGCCTTGATGCGGATTGTTATGAGGCGCTCGCTTTTGTACTTAAAGCTTAAGACTTTTTGCCCAAGTCTGCCTCGAACAACATTCAAATAAACGCTGCCTTCGCTCTCTGTCACAATCGCCGTAGTAGATATCGCAGTTTTTTATCCTCTTTTTGCCCAGCCCATCCCACCGCACATCCTGGATTGCGGTAACGTCTGATTTATAGCAGTCTAGGGCCTCCGCGAGTTCATCGGCTGCACGTGGTCTGTTTAGGGATTTCACATTCCACGTGCAGAACCGTTGTCCTTATTCCGTTTGCTGGGGTCGTCAACAGTAAATCCGTCCCTATTCGAGGCAGTTTGTGTTATCTGAACTCGATTGTTTTTTTTACGTGGTGAGGAAGTTAACCGCACGCACAACCTCCAACTGGGAGGACAGGTCCATTTGTTTAGCCCCCGGACAAAGGGGTCCGGAAGGATCTGGTGTCAATAGCCTCTTGTTGGCTGTGAGCGCCGCCGTTGGCCCTAAAAGAAGGGCTCATCCCGCCGCCATCTCCATTCCAGGGTCCCGATCTTACCATGGAAACCAGGTAGCTCCTGCTGATTGGAGCTGTAGATGTCGCCGTTGACCAATTAGTTGAGCTCGGTAGAATCACACTCCCCCCTCTCTCGTTTGCAGTCGCCCAGACGTCCCATGAGGGTTGGTTACCCCATCTTCTATAACTCAGAGTAACAAGAGTAACTCACGCTCAAAATTTTCCTCAATTGCCTGAACACTGGAGCCATGATGACGACCAACATCACGACGAAATTCACGTTGCATATTTAAAACTTAGTTGAAAATTCGATAATGTTTTTGAATAACTTCCGCACATTCAGCAAGCGTGAAACGATGCATGGTGAAATGGCAAACCTTACTGAATATTTTGACAGCTGAATATAATTGATAACTTTGACAGCTGCTAAAACATAGCAATTGAAAAAAACTATCACTGCTTTCTGGTCACCCTTTAAAAGTTAGCGACTGGGCACTGTTTACAGGCGTCGTTTGACTCTTTGTCTCATTATCCAAAATAAACGGTCTAGGACCGTCCTAGACCTAGACCTAGACCGTCCTAGACCGTTTAAACTATGGTCAAATGAGAAACCCCCTATTCTCAATGACTTTTCATCAAACTCGCATCAAAACCGACTCCCAGTCTACACGACGATGACGCAAGACATCGAATGTCAGTGTTGCCTTGAAGTACACATTTTACGAGCGATTTATCTCTTAGATAATCTCACAGCGATTAACAATCTTTCCTTGTAACCTTGTGTAAGTACAACCTTTCTCCGAATGCACATGTGGTCTGTGTCGTCGCCTGTCGACGGCGTTAACCATGTGAATGCAACAAAATGTCGTAAATTAAGCCAACAAACAAGTAATTGTCGGTAATTAAGCTCACAAGACATCCAGCCTGTGCGCTTTGCATCCCATGGGAACCCTCATATCACAGTCACACCACTCTTGTGCCGACGACAGTCGTGAGAATTGAAAGACTGATCACGCAAAGCCCATAAAGTCCCCACTTAACCTCACCGTTCACACTCATCACACACTTATCCGTTGGTGAATCTTTTAAATAAACCTTTTAAATGTTCTTCACTCTTTGCAGGGTTATTGTTGGAGCGCCAAAGGACAATAATTCATATTACCAACCGACCATCTATCAACCCGGTGCCGTCTGGAGGTGCGACATTCAAGACGATGATCGCTGTCGTGTGGTGCCATTCGATTCGAAACGTGAGTTATCCAATAGATACATATCCATAAGCCTTCTTCGTTCACAGACAAAGCAATAAATAGACTCTTGCATCCGTAAGATGATTCTGTTTACATTTGCCTGAAGCCTGTAGCCAGTGTTATCGCAACAACTTGATCAACATCCTCCTGGCCGAGCTTTGTGTGTGTGTATGGAGGACTACCTGAGCAGCATACGTCGTCGGTCGTGGAATGACGCGGAGACGGTCGCGACTGCTGGTGGATGCGGCTGGGTAGATCAAGATCTATATCTCTACCTCAAGCGTTTCCTATTCTACCTGTGGCCGGTCATATTACGCGATATGGTAAACAGATGCATGTGGCAACCGCCTCATGGACTACTGCTGGTGGTGACTCAAAGGCGTGTGTCGGCCCATAGGCGGTGAAGGAGAGATCCTTAATTTGTGATTAGATTAATGGCAGGAGATAGGTTTGCCGGTGGTGAAGGTGTTAAGCAGCCAAAAGGGGGCATGTACCGATGCTTGTTGAACATTAACCGGCACAGACTACCGGAGGGGGTGTTGGTTACCATTGTGATCTGTTGACGTGTAATTAATTTGAATATGAGAGGACTGTGTGTGTGTGTGTGTTTCGTCGGGGTACAAGGATATGAATGAGTCATTTGTTGGATGAGGTTAATCGGTTTGGTTGACAGTATCAATGGAACGGGTAATTGAGTGAAGGGGTTCCACTATGTGGGCTGACATCGGGGCAGTGAAGTGGACTAATTGAAGGCGGACGCAGTGGGAGAAGAAGGATAACAACATTTGCTTTGTTTAATGAGTCTGATTGTGGAGATAAGAGAGATAGAGTCGGTTTATGAACATCTGGTGGTTGGCATTAGGTATTTGTTAAGAGTAATGCTTCCTCCTTATTCAACTCTTGGATTTGATAGATTTACGTCCGGTGAACGTGGTTGTTAAACAACTTAAACTTGAAACAGCGTGACCGGGACAGTCATGGATGGGTCCGCTGGCCCGATAAGTAATTGAGGACTTTTGCCCGGACATGTGAGCATTGCAGGGTTCAGTATTCTTGATTAGCTTAAGCCTTTCAAATGAAACTTCACATTTTAGAGATCTAGCAGAAGACGGTAATGGCTGATCAGATTCAAGAATAAATAATCCTTTTTTTCAAAACATACCGCCTTCATAGGAAAATTCATTCAGCACTTTTTATCTGAACTAAAATGTCATGGAATTGAACTTTAAGTCTTCTGACTTTGATCCTAATCATTTAAAATCCGCTGAATTAGTTTTTCACATATACATATGTACATATGATCAAGTCTTGATGCAATCGAGTCATTTCCAACTTTGCTTACAGTTCTAAATCCATAGGAAAACTCATTCAGCACTTTTTATCTCAACTAAAATGTCTTGGAGTCGAATTTTGAGTCTTCTGACTTTGATCGTAGTCATTTAAAATCCGCTGAATTAGATTCATTTGAAATGTGACGTTTTTCGACTCTGAGAATGGTCACAAGTATCAAACACCATAACTGTACGATTTTTGTTGTGTGAGAGATCGCTTGTGTAGCCTTCGCCAAGGCACATCCCTCAGAAATCCTTTAGGCTTGCAAATTAGCTCAACAACAGTTAAGTTATTCTCAACATCAACAGAATTTGTCCATCACCCCATCAAACTTTTTAGTTAGCAGTTAACTTCATCTCATGCTAATGTTTCAGAGCTTGCTTACAACTGCTGAATATGGTTGAAAGCCTGTAAAATGCCGTCTTTCCTTAGCTTGCTTCGATCTCAGTACCGCTGAATTAATAAGAACGACCCGAAACGACTAATTATGGCTCGCTGGTGATTGCTAATCATGATTGGGAAGCGAAAGTATAACTTTCTGTTTTAAATTAACACATCTGGTATAGATCGGCCCTTAATTTTCCTCAATTCTTGGTGCGCTCCAAAAAAAAGTTTCTAATTCTGATTTTGGAAGAGTCAAAAGCTATTCAGCCCCTCTGCATAATCGAAATTTATCAATAAAATGCGCCTTTTCCCTTGGCGTGCTTTGATCTCAGTCCCTAAGACCGCTGAATTAATAAAAACGACTCATAACGACCAATTAAATCGCCGTCTGCCATTAATTCGGTTTCCAAAACTCTTCACCAATGTTATTAAACCAAAACACCCACAACACATAAAATAAATAAAATGTATCGGTTCCCTAACTCAATCAAAGAACAATTTCCTGGCCTCTCCTTCGCCTAACCAAAGAGTGTCCGAACAGAGTTTTTTTTTTGTAGCAGACATGTTTGCGACGATGCTTCTCGCCCTCTCCCACAGCACTCCCATTCAGGTCCAAAGAACGAACCCGAACATGATGAACCAATTTACAGAGCACTTCCTCAAAAGATTTACAATCGCCATTCAGTGCGCTCCCTCTGTCCCACTCGCAGCCGTTCTGCATGAGGGAATTCACAAACAAAAAGTATTTCAGCCCACAACTCCCGATAACATCATAATTTTCCACATTTTCTTCATCACTCCGATCGGAAACGCATCTTTTGATCGAGTCCACTCCTCCCCCCCAGTCCCACCGCCACACAACACTATCGGCACCATCTTGGATCTTTATCCAGCGAAGAGGTCACATGGAAAAACATCGCTGGCGAGTGTTAGGTGGTGTGGCGGCACACCATGCCTCACTCTAATGCGGTCTAGACGGGCAGCAAATTCTCGGTTTCCTGCCAACAAAGCCCCCATCCCATGCCGAACCGTCCGCACTCTGCGCCTTGTGCCATTTTGAATACGATCGCTATGTTGCTGGAGTAATCACAACCGTTCGAGGGGTGGCCTGCCTCCATGTGCCGTACTCCTCCAGCGCGAGCGACCAAGCGGATGCGCAAGCCACCAAACATATTAATGATACGTTTCGCTGTGCGGAGTGGCAGGGTGCCTCCTCATATTATTTATGTATGCAGCTGGTGTATCCACCCGAAAAAAGAGAAGACGACGATGACGAGCCGCAAGAAACCAGCCGCAGAGATCATAAAAGATTGGCACAGCCACTATGAGGAGCATGGGACCGGCACAAGTGCACCCTGATGGTGCGGTTTTCAACACTTCCACGTCAGTCGGAGCTGTCAATGCAATAAACTCCGTTACTCCCCTTTATTTTCATTTTCTTTTATTTTTCGCCTTTTGCGTGTGCCTGCTCGTCAAAGACATGACAACTTCTCCAAAATTGAACACTCCTCGAGAGGGATTCCAGAAAAAAAAATCCATAACTCCAGGGCAGTGTATCCCGAAATAACCCGAACAATAATTACTCAGTCGGTGCTTCAGGGGAGTGCGTTTATTGGCGATTCCAACGCCAAGTGGGCACAGGAAACGGTCCCTCTGACGCATACACCGCTTCGTGACGACGACCCTCTTGTTAATAATCAATCCACGAGCGCATTAAGTCCGCACTCGCAGCCTTTGTGCGCTCGGATTTGACGTATAGTCTACGTACCTGTCCTTCATTCGCGGACGAAGGCAGACTTTGTGCTGAAATTCAGCAAAACGAGCAAAACCCAGCGAACTTTGCTCACGTTTTCGTTTCACAAAAGACTGGTGGACTACCCATCCCCTCGTGTTTCCCCCGCGAAAGAATTAGTCTAGTAATCTTGTCCTGACCCTGACAGGTTTTCTGACAGGTTTAGAAAAATCATCGGTACGGCACACACACTCGCTCGCACACACAGTGCGTCCGGGGCCTGTCAGGGAATTCACATTTGACGCAGTCCTTATTCGGTCGGTGGAACATGTTTGTTTGTTCGATCAACAAATGCTGTTTGGCAACATGTTTGTCCTTTTTCGGCGGCCAGAAGTGGTCCTTCTTGTGCGTGTACGTGCTCGCGGTCCTCGGTGTTTGTTTGGTCGGGCGGTTAAAGTGATTAAATGTGTACACGCGGAGGAATTTGTTTGCAAATCGCAAATTGAGGACTAATCTGTGAGGCTTAGCTGGCTTTGCTTAATTACACACAGAACTCTTTGTGGGTCGAGTGTGTGCTGGTTGGGAGATGATGGGTGCCGATAAGCGTTTGTGTTGCTTGTGGGAATTTGTGCATCTGTCAGAGATTGATATCTTCGTTGTCATTGCCTTTTGCGGATTGCTGCTGGTGACATGGGAATTGGTTTTTGTATGAGTTTTTGAGTAATATTTAAGGATATTTTGACAAGCTCAAAATTGGCTTTGCTCTTGAGTATCCAATCAGAGGGAAAAATCAAGTTCATTCTAAGTGCCCGTTTACATTTGCCCATTTTTGGAATGAAAGAGTGTACGAAAAAGAGAGTATGATTTTCCAAACAGTTGGAATGGGATGCATTTTCAGCGATCCGACCCATCTCTTTCCAACCTTTTCGAAAATCATACTCTCTTTTTCGTACACTCTTTCATTCCACTGAACATGTAAACGGACACTAAGAGACATTTTGTGCTACTGGGGGCTGCAATCGGGGACTGAAACCAAGTAAGAAGTCCGCTTCAAAAGTAAGATCAAGTAAGAAATAGCGACTCTAAATGTTTCAAAGATATTTCGGGGATTTGTTTGCGTGCAGGCGCTCAAAAATTGGATCAGAAATTTCAAGTGTCATTTATTTGATTTTGACTTTGAAAACGGTCCCTATTTCGAATTCCAGTGGAAGAGACAAATTATGAACTGGTCCCCATCGTTTCTAGAAGTTACTTACTAGGCTTAAATGGCTTAATTTTAATTTAATTTTTGATTTTACACGAAAAAGCAAACTTTTCACTCGGAGAATAATTCAGTAAAGATTTTCCTCCAATTTATTAACAGTTCCAAGTGTTTGATGAGTATCCTAAGTGCTGGCTGCATTATTCTTTGTTAATTTCTTACGACTGGATGACGCAGTTGGTTAAGTGCCTGCCCCAAGTTCGAGGGGTCCCAGGTTCGAATCACAGTGAAATCGAATCTGGTTCAGCCACCATTTGCCGTTGGGATCAAATTAACGGCACTGGAGTAGGTTGCTACCTAGGTACAATGAACCAGTTTTGTGTCTGATTGGTCCAGTAGTGTTTCAAAAATCTTCCGAAAAAATAAAGCCTTAACCTTCGACGAGGCCTATTCCCATTCCCTCATCAGTCCTTGATTCGTTTATGAAAACTCACTATTAGAGGCCAGACTTCTAGTCAGATCTGGGGGGAATGCTTGTCTTAGGAGATATTTCTCTAAGAGAGACTGAGTAAATAGGAGGTCGGTGTTTTGATGAAGGTATTCAAATTCACCTTGTCTGCTACCACTCTCAAATGTTGTCTTTCTACGATAAGCATGCGACCGCACCGCAATTACCACTCTCTGCTCCCAATACAACTCAACTTTGACTAATCGGACTCAGACATTTGGCAATTTAAGTGCTCGTTGGTAAAGAGTTCTCGTCTTTGACGCTGTCAGGAAGTTGTGGTTAGGTTAGATTGGAGTAAATGAGAGGTTAGCAACGGACATTTCCTCGTGTTTTCACCAGAAAGTTCGTGGTTAATAAGCCTCGTTGTTATTGTTGACGTGTTTACACTCAGGCTCAAGTTTTTTTGATGTGAGATGGCTCGTTTTAAGCAAGCTTCAGAATATAACAATCGGTGTTGAATGTCACTTTAAATTGCTTGCCTAGCGGTTTTGTGCCAGTTGAAGGTATTGGTTACCATGTTTTAGTACCATCCAACTGTTTTCACCATAAATTCTTCACATGTCATCACATGATGACTTTACGACGGGAGCACAAAACCGAAGAAGCGGTTATTTCTTAAACATAATGGACAAATGGGAATTTCGACAAATGCGACAAGTTCGGAGAAGGCATTCTACATAATGGCCCTAACTTCCATTGCAACATCGTCCACATAGGCAACCTCTTTGCATTCAACCGTTTCTAATTTCTCCTTGGCCAGAGAATAATCATAGACTATTGTTGCACTTTGCGGCATCCTATGGAAACAACAACTCCGTCATTTTAATGTCATCCAATTCTTTTTTCTTTTCTTCTTTGGAGAGTATAACTGTCTAGAAAAGGCTTCTCAATCTCGCCGTTCGGAGTTGGCATTAAATTGTAGGTCCCCTCCACTTATGAAAGAACAATAGCACTCACAACACAAGTGGATGCTGAGAAGCTAGGCCCAGGTCCACCACGGACTTTAGCGCCGCCATTATTATTATTATTATTATCCATACGATCTGCATGGCCTAGTGATCTTAGGTGCTAGAAGCATAAGTGGAAGTTTCGCTTTAATCATGTCGCTGTACAGCGGGGACAGTTTTAATTACATAGCAACTGAGACAAGCGAAACTGAACTTTTTGCCAGCGAAGTCGATCCAGCTTAGGGAAGCCATCCATGGGCAATACAAGACTATTTTTTTTTTTAAAGAGTCGACAACATTTTGCTTGCTTTGAAATCTGCTTTGCTTCGGTCTCAATGAAATGAGGTGTTCATAATCTGTGCTTGTGTGTTTAGCGATAGTTTCAAGACGTGCTTTCTGATTTAACGGCTAGGCATTTGTCGGACTGATCACGATTGACCATAAAAAATGTATCGAGTTCAGAACTTTGACTTTAAGGCAATACAAATCCGTCCACGATCCAGGAAAATAGCGATAAGCATATTGGTGCAAGATCAACTTAAACAATTTGGCGATTGATGGTGATGCCAAATAGCCCAACTCCGCAAGAGCAATGGTGATCTTTTGCCAATTTCCTTCTGCTAATGGTCACAATGCAGATTTTTTGGTTTAAGCGCATTCTTATTTTGTGAAAGACGACCACTGCCACCAGTTTGCATTGGATTAGCAGTTTACAACAGCTTCTGCATGAAAATTGATGGTGAATCTATGGCAGAGAATCAATTCGGAGATTCAAGACATCGAGCAGACTGAGGGGATTGAAAAGCCCGTGGCTTTTTACATTTCCTTTAGTAATTGAAAGGTCAAAACTGCTCCTGCCAAATGTTGAAATTTTAGCGTGTGCTTGAAAAGACGCAGGAAACAAGATCTCTTTTGCTTGACTCAAAGAACCCATTTTCTAATTTTGGTTCTTATGGCTTCAAATCACATTTGAAAGTATTCCTATGCCATACAGCATTGATGCTGGGCTAAAATCATCCGTTGATCTGTCATCAGCTAACAACATGCTGCTGAAGCAAGGAGAGACTGTTGACGGTATCATGTTGTTTTCCTGCTGAAATAAGTGAATCGCCTGAAACAGTCACGGTAAAAACCATCACGAGCGGCGCTGCTTTCATCAATCTGTCAACGGAGCACATTACAATTCCGCCATGCTCCGTGTGCTACGCGTTGAGTGATTTACACATTTTTTTCAAAAAGAAGAAAATCCATCATCGACAGCCGACTGATGAGCTGAAGTGAATGTTTTTGAACTCCCCAACGCTCGCCTCGTTATAAAACGCCAGACAATGTTCGCACGCAAAGTCATAAACCCCAAACGCCTAGACGCCCTTTCTTGTGCTCAGACGATGATCTTTCCCCACAATGTCTGCACCCATTGTCTAACCATCCAATTCATCAAGCCAATCACTCATCAAAATTAATTGCCTCAAAATGGCAAAAAGAACAAAAATTCAAAAAGAGAAGGATCCCCTCCCGCGATCTTTTTGTGCGTCCAAACTACACTCGGACAAACTGCGTCAAATTTCTTAATTGCTCTTGGCACGCATCTGAATTGAATATTCTCTATCTGTCGGCCTCGCTCCTCTTGTATCGCCGATATCAGTCTTTGCACAACACACCGGACCGACTGGGCACAGAGCGGCGCGATTGCCGCCGCCAATGAATGTGTGTACGCCGCAATTTGATTGATGCTGCGCCACCCGGACTTGTAATTCAGTTTCGGCAATAAAATTTAATTATGGAAATGAACTAATGGCGTGGAATATAAACGCCGAAAGCATCAAATCCCCGACACCTCCGTTGACACTTTGAACACATCTGCATGCGGCGGGCATGTGCGGCAGTCCTCCGGCAAAATCTGACGCTTTATGGCATCGTAAACCATAAAGTGCCCAAATGTATATCAAATCGTCTTATCTTTACATCATCTTAGCGCATGCGGATGGAATGTTGGCCTTAATCGCCCACATCGCGATGACATCACAGCCAGTCAGCGTTTGCGCGCGTTACACGCGTTCGAACGGCGAAAAAAAAGTGATGCCAATCCAAGCAAATACCTGACCCAAATTGAATTCGGAATTTGAAGTTCAAAAACAATAGCATCGTACATCACGGAAGCTATTTGGGAGATTGAATTTTTCATCTAAATTTAGAGCCGCCCCCGCTGAGAGTGCGGTTTTCATTTGAAAAGGAAATGACGCAAGCGAATTTCCAGTCGGAAGGCGAATGGAGAGACGGAATGATGGAAAACGAAACAAGTTCGCCCATTGATTTACGTGCACGAATGTAAGCGGGCTGTCAAAGCGAACGCGTTCGCTAAATCGAATGCGCGTTCGACATCATCGCCGTCGTCTTTGTAGTTGTCGTTGCTGGCGATGGACTTTTATTTCTTTTAGTTTATTTTTTGGTGCGTTGAGATGCGTGTGTGGGCTGCCTTTTTCGGCCCACTTCGATCGTGGGTCGTATGCATGACTTTCCTACGAGTGAGTCTCGTTACGTGGAGGAAATAAACCAAAACCGAGTTCAATGAAAAATCGAGGGCAACCTACGAGATTTTTCGTTTTGAATACATCCAACATGATGTTCTAATCCGAAGGTGCGTCGAATGATCGGCTTGGAACATGGGAGCAACTTATGTCCAAAGAAGCGTGTACTCTAACTGATGTGACTTGTGGAAGTATTTGACAAGGATTCTGAAGGTTTTCTGTTTTGACATCTGATCTGTCAGTGGTGATGTAACTTTTGCAGTCATTCACTGAAGGTGAACCTGTTCGGAGAGTCGTGCTTGAAACGAATTGGGAGTGGAATGCCAACGGAGTGGGTGAACAGTGGCAATGTTTTTTCTGTGTTGTCTGTGTGACATGAGCGAATTTGACGTTAGAATGGTTTTGTCAAGCGCGACAAATTTGAGAGGTAGGAAAACAAGTTTTGCCTGGAACTGGTTTCATGGGCTGGAAACTGTTCCTTCGTAGGCAAGTGGGTGCGTGATATCTAATCTATCAAAGTGTTTCTTTATTTTCATTAATTTTTGACAAGCTCCTAATCACCGTTCGTTGAATATGCGTACGAATGGGTAGCGGGAAAAGCTTTCTCCGAAGAGAGAGATTGGGTTGTCATTGACCATTACGAGTAAGATTCGATCTGCGGGCAGCCTACGCTTTGGGCGACTGCGTCACTGTGACCATTAATTTTCTGCGCTGAGACATGCGTAGTGTCATGATGCATGCGGCGATTTAAATTGTTTGCTGGAGACTGTGGAATTCGTTCCATGAGCGATGCGTGGAGTCCTAAGTCTTAGCCTTAGTGTTTAGTGCATCGTCTGCAGAGACTTGGATTAAATTTTTTTGTCGTGGATTTGCAGGCAATACCTCTCACGTGACGTTTACCCGATAAAATGCAGAATTAAGTATTACCCGGGTAATATCAAGAGCCCTACTTTGCAATACTCGTCACTCCGAAAATTCGGAGTCATCATAATTTAAACAATCCTTAATAGACGGTTAGCGAGTAGAGGACATTTTATTTATTAGTTACCAAAGAAACTAGGCAATGAGCTGGTGATCTTCTTTTGCTTTTTGTGGCGCTACAGTCTGGGGTGGACCTGGGTCTCAACCAACAAACCTCTCCAGCTCGCACGATATTTTGCTAGCTTTCGCCAATTGCGCACGCTAAGTTGGTTAAGGTACCTTAGACGTGGACGTCTTCCGTTGCACTGTCCCACAGGTTCACAGTCGAAGGTGAGCTGGTGATCTTGTGGTCGAAAGTAAGTGGGAGGCTGTTATCATCGTCTGGCCTTCACTTGAGGCTTTCTTCGATTAACTTTAAGTTATGATTTCTACTAAGCTGCAAAACTCCCTAGATCTCTTTTAATCTCTAGAACTGTGTCATCGATCACAAGTGATCTCTTGTAATCCTTGTGATCAATGGCACAGTGATCTCTTGTGATGTTGTGATCGATGACACAGTTCTAGATCTCTTGTGATCTCTTGTGATCCTTGTGATCGATGACACAGTTCTAGAGATTAAAAAGGATTTCTAGGGAGTTTCTTTATCGCTTGCCATTTCGTCAGCTACACATACTAGGTAATCTTTAAAATTCCGAAACGAATTAGGCTTGAATGCAGTCAGGGTTCATAGGAAACAATGGATGATAGCATTTGGTTTTGACACATGACATCATTCACAGTAATTAACTCCGACAGCACCTTGTCATCGTTGGATGACTGTCACGCTATTCAATGCATTTCTGTTTTAATTTCATCATTTTTTGTCGGGACTTTAAATGATGCAGACAAATGAAATAATCAGACATTACGTAATCAAATTTCAGCTTTAATCAAATTTCAAGGCTCCAACAGACAGAACGCATCATTCTTTTCAAAACGATCTTGTTACTTGTGCAGTTTTATTGTTGACATCAATTGAGTCAACTGGGAGATGCGACTTGCCAGACAGTTAAGGCAATAACTCACTTTTCCGTTCTTTTGGTGAACAGAAATTGTATTCAGAAACTTATGCCTGGGCGGTAGCAGGTTGGGGGTTCTTTGGGATTGCGCGAACCTTAATTTAGAGTATAAATATTCTGGTGCCTTGCTATATATAATTTTATGCAGGTCAAGGACTGTACGATAACGAAGAAATTGGTTAAGACTGCAACCAGTAATCAAAATCAAAGACAAAATCTGAGACATGAGCGTACCGATCTAAGTTGTAGATATAACGTACACAATTGTTAAAAGCCAAGTTTAATTTGTGTGAACATTCAAAGTCAAGGTTAGTGAATATTTCACAACCGTACAGAATAAGAGGGAGGATAAATGACTTTATGAGTTTTTCTTTAACATGAATAGGTAAATAATGTTTGGTTGGGCCTAAACCTCGTAAGACGAAGTAAATTTTGCGAACAATTTGATTAATCTGATCATTCCTGCTGAGGAATTGGTTAAAGACAATTCCCAGATTTTTTATTTTGGTGACGTATTCAATGGTACTGTTATTAATTTGTAGTACTCCGGCTGTTGTATTTAGATTTCTTGTACTTACTCGGAGAGCTTCAGTTTTAGAGGGATTCAGAGATAATTGATTCTTTTGTGACCACACAAATAACGCGTTTAAATCACTATTAAGATCCCTAAGTGCACTTCGCTTTGTTGGAATTTTAAATGTTTTGTAGAGCTGTACGTCGTCAGCGTAGATGTGATGCTGACATTTGTTTATGCTTTTTGAAATGTCATTTATAAATAACATCAACAAGAGCGGACCTAGGACAGATCCTTGGGGTACGCTTGTAAACACGGGTAAACTCGAGGAACTTTTATTCGCATGGAAAACAATTTGTGTTCTTTTGACGAGAGACTAATACAAACTTGGGTATTGTCACCACATTTATTTTTTTCTAAATTTTATATGTATTAAGTGGAAACATAGTACAAAATACAATACAACAAAATAATGCAAAAATCTCATCATACCTCAGATAAAAAAATCAAGGTAAACTCTCAACAATATCCAGAGCATTTTCTTTATTTCTAGTCCTAGTAGTAGCTCGTTGGAAGTTTGCATCACTTGCACCATCTTCGTTATATTAAAACGGCATTCACAATCACGGGCATATCCGCGGTCAAGTGCATTCAGTTAAGCAAGCACGCAAATGCATCATTAAGTCTTAATCAGACCAACACGCACCTTTTCGCAAGTATAAGCATAATGCGTGCAAGACTTCCACTAGAGTGGATGGGACACTCTGCTGCAAACTGCATGAGAGTGTATAGGAGTATGTAGTCGAGTCGCACCCCTCAAACCTCCAAACCAAGGAATAGTCTCTTTCGCATGTACTACAGTCCTTCGTGGCTTTCTGGTACAATAACATTTGGTGAAAATCTCGACATTTGTGACACACGATCTTGTCTAGTATCCCTGTGAAATGACCTAAAAAGGGACTTGTTTAAGTTCAAAGTCAGTGTCGTGCATAATGTAATGGATCAACTTTTCGTCTTATCAAAAAGTTGCTCCGATTCTCCTTCAGTTTGTAACCACACAATAGGGAGAAGTTGGAGTCAGTACAATGGCCGCTTTCGATAAGATTACTGGAGGATAAATGTATCCGAATAATGCCTTTTTTACGGATTTTTGTTTAAAATTAACTTTAAAAGTTACCGAAAAGCAATAAATATGATTTTGAAAGTGATGTATGCTTAGGAATATGTTATCCAGTTAGACTAAATTGTACTAAAAAATGAACGCAAAAATGTAGTGATTTCATATTTATATTTGAGTCTAAGCTTTGAGTCTAAATGAATTAAATTAACTAAACATTTTCGTAATTCACACTCAGATTTTTACATGTTCTGTTCAGATTCCAGTTGGGTGTAGCAAAGGTGAGGTGACATTTGTGATCAAAATTAAAATTAGATTAGTTCATGGGTACTGAATGAAGAACTAGTTCATCAAGCTGCTGAATAGCAGCTATATGCTGAGAGCTGCTAGAAACAGTTAAAAATCCTTCAGATATGATATTCTAAAAGTTACACTTAAATATTTAGCAAAACCTCTGTGTCTCTGTAGTCATCGTCTTCCTTTAGTTTCTAAATTTCCTATGATCACATTTTTCGTCTGAAGTGAGCCTCAAAAGACCAATTTAAGGCCTAGCTGACTCTAAAGACGCAGAAGTAATTTTTTCTGAGCAAAATAGAAGCGGCCAGTCCCAGTCTTATTATTCAATTAAATAAAATTCATAGATTTTTGAGCTGAAGCTGAGATGTGTATACACTTTAGTTTTCTTATCATAACACAAGCTGGACCTATGTATATCTCTGCAGGTTAGCTAAGCAGATGTCTCCGTAAAATCAGTACGATTCAGTGCTAAACCTTCGTCCCTAATCACTGTCGATGATCATGCGACTTTTTCCCTCAAAAGATATCACCAGCGATCAAGGTATTTTTTTTTTTCTATTTTAAGAGTGTCCATGCATCTGCGGCATAAATGCCCTTATTCAGACCCTTAAAACAATGCGTTTTCAGCCCAAAGAAATAGCGATTGGCAGAAGTAAAGTATAAGTTTCACATACACGCTGATGTCAGTGGTCCTATAATCAAATTTGAACGCATGCCTTGAATGACTCGAGTAAAGCCATTCCCAATTTAAAATCATGAGGACGACTTCTGGAGAACCTTACGAATGACGGAATTCGTATTTTCCCTCGAGGTTGGTATCTTTAGTATAGCCTTTCACCAGCAATCTGTGTAAACTTGTCTGTCAAATCCAATCGAACTAATCGGTGCAAAGTTGTTATTGTTCTTTCTGCAGACACGGAGGTTGACCCGGGTCTTAATCAATTCGCCTCAGCAGTCTGAACTTGCCTCTGTCGGCTGTCTTCAGCCAAGCACATCTCGTTGGTTGATATCCCTTTCAAAATGTGTGCATCCAGTTTTTGTGACCATGCCCTACTGCTTTGTATCTCCGGTTAGACTTGAAGACTCTCGGAGTCTAAAGCTGTGGTGGCCTAGTCATGGCCTAACCACTTCAGGTGTTGGATCCATAGATGCCTTTCTAGCAAAATGTTGCCCTTACAGCTCCAAATTGAGTCTTCCCCTCCTTTCACCATCAAGGTAAACGAAGATCAAGTTCATCACCCTTCTCTCGATCCCACCAAGAGCTTCTTCATCCGCCATTAACAAGCAACGCTGTCATTGACTTACAAAATGTGAGTTATTCTAATTCAATGTCACAGTGGACATTAAATAGCTTTACTTTGTAAATTCTTGACTTTATGATCTAGGATTGACTTAGACGAAAATTCAAGCGAAAAATTCTTTAAGAATGACTTTCCAGCAAGAGCCTCAAATTAATTCCGATCACGGAAACCATTTCAATAGGCATTCGATAGCATGTGTCTGCTGAACGTCGTACCTTTCTAGTTCAAGACGTGATCGCACATGACTGTTCATTTTTCTCTCAAGATGCTGGACGACTAGTTCACATTTTTTGGCAAACTTCGGTCGTGGAGATTACGGTTGCAATTCTAAGAAAATGTACACGTGTGTATTAAAAATTCCAACAAAACCCGAAAGTATATTTTTGTGTCTCCACTTCCTAGAATTTCCAGAACCATATCAAATCAGAGCATAACGTCGTCGAAATTCAGAACGACTTGGAGTCGTTCTCATGCCACCCGCTCGATGCTGCCTGGCGCAACCAGCACGAGTGCGGATGCCTATCTTTGAGGAAGTCAAACCGAAGAACTTTATCAGCTGCGAGGCAAATGCTTAAGATACAAATGTGTGGAATGTATTCGCATTGCCAGTAGCTCGCCGATTTGACATTGAACCGAATGAAAGACCCTACAGCGGTACGGGCCGCCTCGAGTTGTATAATGAGCCGGTTATGCTACGCTCTACCCCGGTCAATTTGAACAAAAAAACGACGACCACTGAGACCTTGTTAGACGAGTCACGTCGTTGTTTGTGTCTTATCGCTTCGTCTGCCGCTCGGCGAAGAGCCATTCGCCTCACCCGGGCACTTGTGCACATAGCCGATCTGTGCTCAAGTGAAGAGTAATAGCTGGCAGCCGGTGAATTTTTTTGTTTATGTTAATTAAGCTATTTTGAGCGGTCCAATAGCGCCGTTGGTTTTTATATCTTTTCGGCGATAAAGCTTTCAATTGTCCGCGCTGGAGTGAGGGAAATGTGACTTTAATTGGGCGTTATTTGGGGAATTCATCAAATGGTGGCGGTGTTTGGTGGAGACGTTGAACTCGGGCTTGTGCTGGAAGACAGTGCGCTCCGGAATAATGGTTTTGAATTTCACGAGGGATTTTCTTGAAATCTTGTGAGTTGTTGACACCCGTTCGCGGTGGTCAGCGGTTTTTCGTGACACAACACAGTGAATTTGTAAGTGATCGACAAGTGAGGCGATTGGATGTGTGTTGCGAAAGAAATCACCGTTGGAGACGTCTAGCGATGTCAGAGCTTGGCTACTGACGTCGACCACCTTCTGAGTGACAGCATCGACCCAGGGGGTACGCATGCACATTTCATTCTCCAACAACAGCCGGGAAACTGGAAATGTACAGAAGAATGATTTGATGGAGTTGTTGAGACAGTGAGGTGGGAATAGACGTCACAAAAGGTTTGGTTGTTGCGGTGCAATCTCACAGCTTGGCTTGAGTGAAAATGTTTATTGAGCAGTAGTGTGGACGGAAGTTTAGAACAATACATTTTTTCTGTCGTCGTCTGCACCATAAACCATAGACACGTTCATTCATTTCTTAAATGAGATGGACAAATAATGAATTTCTTAGTTTTCGCTTCCTTTTTCTTGTAGCGCTACAGTCCGGGGTGGACCAGGGCCTCGATCAACAAACCTAGCTGTCCTCAATTACGCATGCAAAAGTCCCTCTCCACTTTTCTCTTAGATCATCCAAATTCTGACAGTCTGCAGATACAAAGATTTGATTTTTTTGAGAATTTTAATTGAGTGGGGTCTTTGAAGCAGGCGCCAACTTTTACTAAAAATGGTTGCTAATCTTTGAATTCGAATCCTGATAATTTAATCGATAGAGCTAGCTTCTCTTTTCTTTCCCACGTTCGTCTATTGACACCATTTTCGATGTTTGCGGATAACATGAACACAAATAATGTTTCTGATTACAAAGCCCCTTTAAGTGAAAGGCTAAGATTTATCCTAAAGAAAGCAGCCAAACCTCATCAGCTTTTGACAAAGTTCATGCTTCTGCGCCATATAGCAGGACTGGGACGATTAGGGTCTTGTACAGGGTTACCTTGGTTGTTCGAGAGAGGGCTTTGTTTATCAATTGCTTTCTTAGCCTAAAGAAGCAGCTATTAGCAACAAATATTCTTCGTTTGATTTCAGCGCTGGTGTCATTGTCTGAATTAATAGCGGTTCCTAGGTAGACGAAGTCCTTGATTACCTCAAAGTTATATCTGTCTGCTGTGACGTTCTGTCCGAGACGTCGGTGTTGAGTGTCCTTTCTTGGTCTTGCTTGGTCTTGCCCTCATTTATCAATAAACCCTTCTTCGCGGCCTCCGTCGCAATAATCACAAAAGTGCCATTGACATCAGGCTGTGTTCTTCCGATTATGTCAATATCGTCGGCATATGCGAGTAGTTGGACGGAAAGAAAGATTGTGCCTCTGGTGTTGGCGTGCGAATTTTGCACAATTCTTTTAAGTATGATGTTGAAGAAGTCGCATGACAGCGCGTCGCCTTGTCTGAATCCTTTTTTGACATTAAAGGTCTCGGTTAGGTCTTTACCGACCTTGATGGAGCAGCGTGTATTCTCCATCGTCATCCTACACAAACGGACGAGTTTGGTAGGGATGCCAAAACTAGATATTGCTCTGTATAGTTCGTCTCTATAGATGCTGTCATACGCGACCGTCTAGTGTTTTTTTTTTAAATCATTGGTTTTTTTGACACTGACAGCTGTTTCCCGCCCGAAATCTTGACAGAAAGTCTGTATCGTACCTCCGCGGAACGAAATGAACCACTGTACGCAGGGAAATATTGAAAACTTATTTCCAAAGTGAGTGCTGTGTAGTCCAAACAGTGGGTTTTTTGAAAAGAATTTTTGGCTGAAATTAAACACCCATCTCGACCGCTGTACGCAAGTTTGTGCAAAAAGCTCGCGAGACTAGTATGCTAGTGGAAAACACTCATGGTCCCCGTCGTCGTACGGTGGGCACAGTTGAGATGAGAATGCTGTGGCCGAGAGTGTGAGACTCAATTGACGAACATCAACTCGCCATCGATTTCAACAGCTCAACACGCATTAGCCTATTTTTCGTTATAATAATAATAATAATGGCGGCGCTAAAGTCCAAAGTGGACCTGGGCCTAGCTCCTCAACAACCACTCGTGTTGTGCGTACTATTGTTCTCTCACGAGTGGGGGGGACCTACAGTTTAATGCCGACTTCGAACGGCGAGATTGAGCAGCTTTTTCTAGACAGTTAGACAGTTATACTCTTTGAGCATTGTCAGTGACTCAAAAGAAGTGGAGCCGTGAAAAAATGTTTGGTGTTTTTTCGGGAATCGAACCGACAACATGGAGCGTAGGAGTCGACGTACCTACTCACTACGCCACAGCGCCCATTGCGTTATACGTATACAGTGCCTCACAAAAATATTCGGAATTATGTGTTTTCCTGGATCCTAGTTTGTTGCATTTTGTTGTTGTTGCTGACAGAAAACATGCATTATTTTTTCTGATTTTTTGTTAACAGAGAATAAATATTGAATTGAAACTGTTTTTTTTATTATAATTATAATAATTATTTGTTGTTTAACAATACTAAAATCCAGGAAAAAAATATAATTCCGAATACTTTTGTGAGGCACTGTATATGTTTAGTGCAACGCAGACAATTTTCTGAACTAGAACTAACGGACTCGTCTGTTTTTTTCCTAATGTTTCCTTCATTAGTCGCGAAATTCGTCTTAATTGCTTTGTTTTTTTTGGTTTTTTAACAACATTAATAGCATGAGCGGCCTTTCGACACATTTTATTTAATCTAATTTAATCTCGCCTCACTGAGAAACACATAAATTAAATTAGATCAAAAAATTGGGGACCAAAACACCACCCGTGATGTTTTGAAATTAGTTCACATGTATACTTTTAGTGTGTAAGTGATAGATGCTTAGATCATGTTGTTTGTAAAGCGTAGGTATAACACAACTCATCTCCAATGATTCTATGACACTGAGTCATCGAAATAACGCAGCAGAAGATGATCGCAAATAAGATGGTGCAACCAATTTTAAGAGAACAAAAAAATCGTCTGAGTTTTTGTGATTTGTTGATTAAGGCTAAGGTGCCCTTTGAATTCTTGTTCCACTCCAAAAGAAGAATGAGACTAGGAGCCTATTCATATTCTATGCGGTATTCTATAAGATTACTATATATTCTTAAACCGAAAAACAGACATTTCGCATATTCTTTTAGCATGTATTGTTGAAATTCTTATATTTGTTGAAACTACAATAATAGTACTTCATAATAACTGTAAAGACGCCAATCAAGCGATCGTTAAAACCAGTAGTCGATAAATACGCGTGTTAAAAAAAAACTAAAAATGTTACTAACCTTAAACATCATATATTTATTAAAAAAACATGAAAATTACAAAGTTTTCTTTTTCTTGTGTCGTCCGACTAGCTCCAGAGTCCGTCAGAAAAGAAAGAAAGGATTGGACGATTGAGGATCTGCCCGAAGTTGGCTGCGATCCCCGAACGCCCACTTCATTTAATTGAGTGAGAGACAGAGGGCGCTCACTCGCGTGCGTTCAGCCAATTACTAATAGCTTACATAACAAAGAAAATTAATTTAATTTGTTATTTTTTACTTAAATTCGTTTGTCAATCAAACTTTAATTTTGTTGAAATAATCGTTAGCCGGGCAATTTTTGTCAAATATTCCTCAACAATATTGAATAGATACACAGCTATGCAACGCATTTAGAATGACAGTCGCGTCGCCGACTTTTCAATTCGTTAGTGTTATCCGATGAAAAATAACAATATACTCGTAGATGTAGATGTTGATTTTTATTTACAACCGCAATGTTAGCTGCTACCTGTCTTCCAAACAAGTCCAGTGGCGGAAGATAGAAAACTATGCTCAGTGCAGTTGATGGTGTCGCCCTAATAGCTCGGTTAGGACGGTTTGGATATTTTCCAAAAAACGAACGCCGACTATGCGTTTGCGACCATCTATCAAAAATTGGAGCGTAATTGAAAAATGCAGGGTGATAAGATCATGGTTCTCAACTTACTACAAGAGAAATAAGATCTAAATGCAATAGTGTGACAGTGTTTCTGGTACCACCTATTAATGTTTGCAGTAAAAAATTACCAAAAGACGAAGACAAAGAAGACTTTGTGCTTGAAAAAAGCAAATTTTCTTTCATTTCTTCTCGTCTTCGAATTTGTTGCATCGTTAATCATTTGTTTTCCTCATGCATCCCATAGTACATCACTTCCTGAAGTCATTAGTTCAATCCACTGTCACCTCCCACTACATCGCATTCATCATTTGACATCATCTAAAAGACACCACATCACTTGTCATTTGTACATAATCATCCATTTGACAAAAGAAAATACCTCAAATCCATAAGATAAATATAAACTCTTATTAATAAACAAATATTTTGTATTTTATCCACCAACAGCCGGTATAAATAAGTGTTTTATACCACTCATAGGTACGTTAGGTATTTGTTGTTGTGACACATAAATGTTTAGCTGCACCCTGTACACACTCAAAAACGAAAGACTTCCCCATCAGTCTTGTGTTCCTTTTAAGTTCAATTTTGACTTGATTTACTTTCTGTTTCTGCAAAATTATTATCCATTTGGTTTTGTCTAAATTTAACTGAACACACTCACCCGCGGCACACTCAGGGGTTGTCGAAAACACCGTCAACTCTCGAGCACCGCCGAAAGTCACTCATAAAAAACGAGCAAGAAATCTGTGAATTAATTTTGACAAATTTGTTGTTTTTCTGTTTCTTTGTTTTCGTGTTGCTTTGTGGCATCTTTCTTTGATTCGATTGTGCTGTGACTAAGTGGGCCCCTTCGGCGGCTCACTCTCACAAATCACTGTCGGATATGTTACATTGGCGACAGGAAATGCTTGATTTTTATTTTCTTTCAGTTAGTTTAGGCCGAACTTTTTATTTTTAAGTTTTTTTTCTTTTATTTTTTCTTAATTATGTCGTGTTATACTGAGTTGATCATTTCGGTAGTTTGAATGTGAATCTGTGTTGTCGTTCGTTTTGACAAATACTTGTGAAATCCGAGACTAATTGAGATATCTTTTCTGCTTTTCTGCTTTGCAGCGCATCAGAGCAACGAACGAGGCGAGCAGATCGACACCAAATCGAATCAATGGTTGGGCGCCACTGTGGTGACCAGTAGCGGAGAGAATGGCCTTATTGTGGTAAGTCTGATGATTGCTGCGGAGGGGGCGCTCGCTCATGCATTTGAGTGTTAATTGATTGCGATATTTTTACGTTAATTTATGGTTAAGTGGCTGATGAAGACTTGTGCCTATGTGGCCGGTTGTGGGTGGAAGGTCTTTTCAATAAATGCGACTGGCACTTTAAAGTGATCTGCTGACGTTGCGAAATGGGAATGGGATCGCTTCACCTTCGGAATATAATAATTGCGCAGAAAGGAATGAGCATATGCTCTGGATTCTATTTTTAGGTTTGAATATCTTGTCATTTTCGGATGGACGTGGCTGTGTCTGTGAATGTTGCAATTGGTGGTGACATCATTTTTGGGAGTTGTTGACTGAATGGGACACATTATGATCATCAATTAAATTCTATCAACATTATTTGAAATTAAATTTTTGCAAACAAAAAAAAAAGCTTAAGTTGTTCACAAAATTTAGAAGATGTTCAGAAACTGCGTTACTCAGAGACATGCTGGGGCTAATTTTAATTTTTTTTCGTAAACAATGTTAAATGATTCATTTGTCAATATTTCGGTTCCCACATCCTTGTTCAGTTCAATATAGACCGAGATATTGAAGATTTCTCATGGTCAGCTATATCCAGTAAAATTTAGGTGGATTATTTAAGGCGCCGTAACGGGGTTTAGCTGGGTGTAGCCAAGTGATAAAGTAGAGGGATACTGCCTCGTCAAATCGTTCAAATCAGACACTAATTTCTTCTTAGGCTTTTAGCTTTTAAGGGGAGATGAAAAGATAGTTAGGCAGGTAGGTTCAAGAGGCTCCCTTCAACAAAGGTGGGGCGCACCACGTGGACCTTCGAGGAGTTAATTCAATCATTCATTTTATTAAAGTGTTTTCCAATAGGGACTTCCGATCTTTGATAGTTGATAGCGGTCATATTGTTGAAGCTTCATCTGTCAAATTAACTGTAATTTATTCAGTCTGTTTTGTCAAGTCACCATGGACGGACACAGCGTTCAACAACACGTGCAAATGACAAAATTGTTTTATCAAAATAGGTGTTCTGCTCGGGCAACGTTCTGTCCGCTTCACCCATTTTACGATCGCCATTTTTTTTTCGGAGGATTTTTGACACTACTGGAACACTTAGACTCAAAACTGGTCCATTGTACTGCCAGGTAGCAACCTACTCCAGTGCCGCTAATTTGGTTCCAACGGGAAATGGTGACTGGAACAGATTCGATTTCATTGGGATTCGAACCTGGGACCCCTCTAACTTGGGGCAGGCACTTAACCAGTCGTATTACGGTCGCCATAATTGTCCAACCGAGAGGACTATTCGCAGTGTGGTGGATAAATCTGATTACACTGGTGCAGTAAATGATAAAACACCCGTACGTCGATGAAACGCAAAATCTGCCGAAAACATCGCCGCCCTGAGACTGTGCAGCAGAATCCGAGGCGGCCGATTTCGCGTCGCTCTCAAGAACTCTGCCTTTCGTAGACCGCAGCTTGGTGAATTTCCAATTTTGCGTCGTGACTTAGGCCTGCACCCGTACAAAATTGAACTGATACAGTAGCTGAAGGTAAACGACCATAGACAACGAAGTATGTTATGGAGCAGTTAAAAACTGACAATAATTTTCATCGAAAAATCATATTGAGCGATAAAGCCCATTTCTGGATGAATGGGACGATACCAATCCACATGAGATCCAATGGTCTAATTTAAAGCTAGTAAGCGCTTAATGAAAAACCCTTTATTTAGACGGATTTCATGATTGCTCAAATATATGTAAGTAAAGATGCAAATATCACTAGGCATATGGTACCTTTCGAGCTAGAACGTTGTGTCTCGAATTGACACTACCTCTGTCTGAAACAGGTCACAATGTCCTGGTAAGCGAAAAGGGAAATTAATATTTGGTTCACTGAAGAGAACTCCACCACTCAATACTACCCCCGTTTTTGCGTCTGTAGCAACACTTCCAGGATAGTTCAGGAATGCAAGTCTTCTCTGAATTTGATCGGCAGTCTATATTCGCTAAGACTTGTCTGGGTCCCGGCGCGCCACGGGATCACAGTAAATGAGCTAGCCGATGAACTTGCCAGGCGAGGATCAGATGAGGCATTCTCAGGACCTGAGCCTACGCTGGGACTGCCTGCGTCCTTGCTTAGGGCTTCCATCGATGGTTGGACTTTTCGAGAGCACAACCACAGGTGACATGACTCTTCAGGATGTAGGCAGACTAAGCGCATGCTCCCCAACGTCTGTAAGAAATCCGCGGCTTTCTTCTTATCTCTTAACAGAAAAGATTTCAGACAACTGGCCGGCGTGCTAAAGGGGTACTACACCTTCGCCAAACACCCAAGTGTGCTGGCCTAAGCGATGAAACCCTCTGCGACACCTGTAGAGAAGACGATGACACTGCAGAGCACTTCTACGCGACGCCTTTGCTCGGATCAGGTGGCAGTTATTCTGTGCTTATGAGGTGAGAGCTGTTAATGTAGGCTCCTCATCACAGAAGCGCCTGCTGGTCTTCCTTCGGAAGTCCATAAAATTTCAGCAAAAGTAGGTTGCTGCCTGGTAGTGTGGATTGCGAGGAATAAGTGTGGATTGGTGTGGCTTAAAAAAAAATTTAAGCAACTGACACTTTTAAGCACTCCCTTCGTGGTCAAACTGTCTTGTTTGGTCGCCATTGACACAAAGCAAATTATGCTCAGAATTTCTTCGCCAAAACGACCAAAAATCGACTTGGAATGTCCATTTATTCATTTTTTTGTGCAAACATGCATCTAGGTCCATAAAGCATTTTCCTTTGTCCTCAGCCAAAGGTTTTATGATCATTGTCCAGCAGGCTGAATCCGAATATGCTGTGATTATATGTCGGGAGTCGAGATGTTGCTAAGTTTCTTTCTCTTTATTGACCATGCCTCTTCTGTTGTAACGATTCCTAACAAATTGACTGCAGTGCTGCCTTGAATAAAGTTAAGTGTTCCCTTAAACGGGGCGAGTCTGAGCTATGTAACACTCAGCATTCTCTGCCTACAATGACTGCTGTGTTATGGCAGAAACTAATTTTTTGAAGATATCAAGATTCGTTCCGAAATCGCATACCGCTTGAAACCTTCATCGCGCCAAATACAGTCAACTTGTCCTTCCACCGTCCGATTTGTTGATATTTTTCCACTCAGTCAACCATACAAATGGCTTCCAGATCCAATCGCTCTTTCATCTCCCACCATTCCAATTTTCCGGTCTTCATCAAATCACTGTCGACAGACGCTTCACCTTCATTTCAATTAATCAGCATTCTCCCGCTCTCGTAAACGATCTCCCCTCCTGGGCACACCGCCCACTTTAACACCGATCTCAGGAATGAAGGTGCAATTTCATTCAAACGCCGATTTAGATTAGATCTCGTGTCTCAACCACCCACGGGCAGATTCCATAGATGCGATGTCTGGCGTTGTCTTGTAATTATGAAACCGATCTGGAGCCATTCGACCGAATTAGGTCGCATTCAGATCGCTCCTAATTGATCGTCAATCGAAGCGCAGCACGATCACATGGCCGGCACCGTCGGAGTCGGTGGCATTGAATCCCGTAAACAGACGTAAGCGGACCCTTATCGCTCGTAAAAATTACTTTGTTTTCCGTTCTCCTTGTCCATCATCATCGCTGTTCTTCTTTTTCAGTTTAATTATAGTCCAATCGATAAGAACGACATAAAATTTAGCGGTATAGCGCAAGCATAAGCACCCAGCACGTACTGATGCATGCGCATACTCTGCTGCTGCAGCCATTGTCTTAGGCCGAACGCACGTTGAATTGCAATTAAATCCGCATCACAGAACAGGCGTCTTGTGTTGTGTGTTTGTTTCCTGCTCCGCCGCCCGCTCTTGGGTCGGGCTTTTATTGCTTCTGTTTCAGAAATTTATTTTTATCCATTTTACCATTTTGTTAGCCTGCCAATTTCCTGTGTATGCGGCGCGCATGCAACGCATTTCAGACGTCAATTTAAACGAGGGCTTAGGCGCCTGCTAGGCTTACGAACAGGGAAAGTTCTGAGCTGCAGCGGCGGTTTGTGCATTTGCGGCTGCGTGTGTTCGTGTGCATGCATGTGTAGAAAGTCGAAATCTTCGCCCACACAAGACCGGCTTTTATTGTTTCTATCTATGCACGGATTGTTTTTAAGTCGAGCTTAGTCAAGAGTGGCCTCTTCCGCTGGCCCGTGGGTGTGCGCGAGAGTTATGAAATCTCCGAAGTTTACGATGCGACTCGGGATCGTGAATATCGGTGATGTTCATCATCGATTATGATTGAAGAACGGCTCTGACGGTGATGGCGAGATACGAGCTCTGGACGAGGGTCTGAGTGTTAATTGACGGCAGTAGTCTGTCGTCTTGCATTTGGGTCAGAACAATGAATCAATTTGCTTAAGTATTTAGCCGTGCCCGGGGCTCAGGTGGACTGTGTAATTTATGGATCATCCGTCTTCGAGAAATGCTTGTTGGGGTGTGCTCTCCCGTTGGCTGTGGGGGACTCGGCACGAGATGCAGCGTGATAGTGGTGGTCTGATGTCAGGTTACGTTTTGTAGATAATGATCCAAATTTGAAGATGAAAGATCAGTTTTTTTTATGACTTCCCGATGAGGGGAGCGCTCTAACGGTCAAACTGTTGGGGTACTTTGATTTGCGATTCAAAGTAGGGACTATCTGCGGTGGACATCAGTGGGGGATTTGAGAGTTAGGTGCGTCTACTTGTTGCGGGAGATGTCGCCGTCTTTAGTCAGTGACTTCTTAATGACGTCTGCTTCTGGATATGGATTTTGGGTCACAAATTTGTTTTGAATTGATCTGTTAAGAGCTGAAAAATGAATGCTTATGCGTTTGGCTGCAACCAGACAGATTGGATGCCGTTGTAGATTGTTGACATAAGCTCTTCGATTGTTCTATACTTATGAAGACACTTTAACTTGATGAAGTCACCAGTCACACGTAAGTGCCCATTTCCCAGTAAAAACAAGAACTTATTGTAGGTCAGGCGTGGATGAGTGGTAATGCAACGAAATTTAATTAAGATTTTTACAACTTCAGCTTGGAGGATGAATCATTCGATGATTTCATTTTGAAAATACTCATTTAATTAACTAGTGAATTGGTAGTCCTTTTAGTTCCAAAGACTATCAATTCTGCCGGTTTTTAAGGACTAGGGACTGCTATAGGCCCTCTTTTTTTATCGGAGGTTTTTGTAACACTACACTGAAGCACTCAGATTTAAAAACTGGTACATTCTACTGCCTAACAGCAACCTAATTTTAATGGAATTTCAGCAGGTGCCTCTGTGATGAGGAGCCTACATCATCAGCTCTCACCTTATCAGCACCGAATAATTGTCACCTGATCCGAGCAAAGGCGGGACAATGGCAGAGGAAGTGGTCTGCAGTGTCATCGTCTTCTCCACAGGTGTCGCAGAGGGTTTCATCGCTTAGGCCAAGCACATTTAGGTGTTTGGCGAAGGTGTAGTGCCTCGTTAGTATACCAGTAAGTTGCCTGAGGTTTTTTCTGTTAAGAGATAACAAGAAAGCTGCGGATTTCTTACAGACGTTTGGCAACATGCCCTTGGCCTGCCTACATCCTGGAGAGTCATGCGATCTGCGGTTGTGCTCTCGAGAAGTCCAACCATCGATGGAAACCCTAAGCAAGGACGCGGGCAATCCTAGCGTATGTTCAGGTCCTGAGAATGCCTTATCTGATCCTCGCCTAACAAGTTCATCGGCAATCTCATTTCTTGTGATCCCGTTGTGCCCCGGGACCCAGACAAGTCTTAGCGAATTCCGGCTACCGATCAAAGACTTGCATTCCTGAACTATCCTGGAAGTGGTTAAAGGGTTGAGCAAGGCCTTAAGCACAGCTTGGCTGTCGCTACAGACGCAAATACTTCGCCCCTTCCACCTATTCTTCACAATATAGCTCGTAGCCATTAGGATAGCATGGGTTTCCGCTTGGAAAACCGACGCAAATTTACCTAACGAAGTGTGCAGTCTAAAGTTGTCGCTGTCCATGAAGGCACCAGCACCAGATCCTTCATAGGTCTTGGAGCCTTCCGTGAAGATTCGACTACCTTCCTTTCCTGGCTCAGATTCTGGCCAGAGCCAGTCCTGAGTGCAGGGAAAGTCGACTTTGTATGTTCGTCGCAGCTGGAGTATAGGTGTCCGTGCGCCAGAAATGCGATGCGCAAGGTCATCGAATTTTTGTTTTATTTCTTTTATTATGGTTAAGGGTATATTGGCACCGCAACCTTTAAGATCTATTGTGCCCCCTTTCAATACCTTAGAACAATTACGAGTTCCCCTCAAATGCAGTTCTTTTCAGAGTTGCATTGAGGGTAATGGACTCCTATTGCGTATAGGTGAAGAAATCTGTTCTAGATTATTCTCTCTAAGCCCGTTTCCTTCAGGAATCTGAGAATGAGAGATGGTTGTAGTGATTGCATTTCTTCTTCTGATAGTATTTACTTGCCCAGACTTCTTTTTCTTTTGTGGGCCAGTGCCTCACAAAATCCCAGTATATGTTCTGGAATTTCATTAAATTCTCCACAAAATCTGCAGATCTTCTTCTGATACCCCTAGTTTCCTTAGATGCTCCTTGAGTCTACAGTGTCCCGTTAGGAAGCCTGTTACGATAAGGAGGTTATTCTTGCTCATTTTGATGCATGCCTCGAATCTCTTCCGGTTATATTGCCTAGGAGTTTCTTGGCCTGCTTCATTCCACGAGCGTTATTCCAGGTTTCAATCCGATTCCTTCTTTCCAGTTCCCTGAATTCTTCTCTGAGGAGATGGTCTCCTACAGCGCAGAATGGTTCAGGGCCTATGAAGGGTTCTGATGCTCCTTTCCTTGCCAGGGAGTCGGCCATTTCATTGCCTTCTATCCCCGTATGGCCAGGTATCCAGCAGAGTTTTACTTGGTTTCTCCTACTCAACTCGATAAGCTCCTGCAGGCATTCCCATACAAGCTTGGATTTGATGATGTAGGAGTCTAGTGCCATAATAGCGGCTTGACTGTCCGACATTGTTTTTTTTTTCGGAGGACGCCACTGGAGTACTCAGGCTCTAAACTGGTCCATTGTACTGCCAGGTAGCAACCTACTCCAGTGCCGTTAATTTGATCCCAACGGCAAATGGTTGACTGGATCAGATTGGATTTCACTGGGATTCGAACCTGGGACCCATCGAATTTGGGGCAGGCACTTAACCAACTGCGCCATCCAGTCGTTCCGACATTGCTTTGTCGCAGCTGGTATAATTCCTTTCAAGATTGATCTGAACGCATCTGTCTATGGCATAAATTTCCGCTTGAAAGATGCTGGTACATTTGCCCACGGATTCGAAGTATTTTGTCCTTTCATCCGTCTGTATACCATTTTACCGTGTTGCTGCTCAGTCTGTGGACCATGGATTCATTGCTCCAGTCCCTTTTGGTGCTGAACTTGCTGGTAAGTTTCTTTTGGAAATTGAATTTCCTAATCACGTCATCCTTCGGAATGGCCAGGAGTGGTAGCTTTTTGACTAGTGCGTCCAATTGCCTCGATGTAATGCACGTGTCTTTACCTATCCCTTCTTTTGCCACTCTCATAATTGCTTTGTTTGCACACTCTGCTACCACTAGATGCAAAGGAGTCAGCTCCAGTAGGACCTCCATGGCCGCAGTTGGGCAGGTTCTCATGGCTCCTGTAATACAGAGGCATGCCAACCTTTGAACTTTGCTGAGTGTCTCCCTCGCGCTGATCAGATTGGTTCTCTTGGTCCATGCTATTGCACCATAGGTTATTGTAGGTCATCGAAACTCCAGTGCGAGTTGTACCAAAAACCACTTCTTTTTAAACGAAAGATGGCCTTCAGAGTACACTCCACGATGTGGATATCTAGGGGGGGAGATTCAGCAGTGCATCAAGAGCACAGCCAGGCGTACTAGGTAAGGCCCCTATGCAGCCGAGTCAGACCGTTCTTTGAAGCTTGGTTAAAGCAGCAGTTACGTATTTACGCTAAAGCTTATTCCACCAAACGACCGATGCATAGGAGAGAAGGGGCCTAATCATAGCCGTGTAGATCCAAACGGATCTTTTTGGTGATAGACCGCAGGATTTGCCGATAATTCCCTTACACTGCCAGAAAACTGACAGTGCCTTCGCAATTTTCGTTTCGATGTATTTTTTCCACAGAAGCTTCCTATCTAGAATGACACCCAGATATTTAGCTTCATCGGAAAAGCGGAAAGTGACACCTTTTAGTAATAATTGAGTCAAACCAGTCAATTTCCTCATCCTCGTGAAGAGGACAACCTCGGTTTTAAGAGGGTTGACTGAAAGCCCATTCGATCACGTCTAGAGCTGCCTGCGCTTTTGAACACACATCCGCTAGGCATGATCCGGGCATGAACTGGGCGTAGATGTTAGAACTATTGAGATCATGAGAGCATCGAGCAGAGAGTCAACCAGCATCCACCATAGCAGAGGAGACAAGAAGTGCATCACTTTGTACATTCACTGCTTCTTCACTTCAACGAACGATTTATGTTACAATTTGAACTACAGCGTCTTTATCTGCACCCCATTCATCTGTTACTCACTATCTCCAAGACTTGGAATATTCAATGAATACAACTCACAGATTTCAGAATTTAGGTCATGGATCTCCTGAGAGATTATTGTTTCCTTCAGAAGAGGCTATTTATTGTCTCTGCGACTCAATTAATAAACAAAATGATCTCATTAAGAGTGAATAAAAGTATCAAGAGGTACATGGAATGCCCCTTTATCTGCAAGAATGCATTCCTAGGAACGTGCGCATTCCAAATGACATCATCGCTCTCGAATGAATTCGGAGTTGCAACAGTCAATAGAGGCTCTTACTGATAGATGAGTAGAGATAAATAAATTCACGCGGAATATCGACATATTTGTTTGCGGTGTGAACAGGAAGGTCTAGATAATCTTTTGCTGATCAATTTCAAGCAGTTATCGAAGAAACCGTAGAAGGGAATGATTTAGTTGTCAACTGCTGTACTGTATTTATGAACGTTAAGTCTGATTCAATTCCTTCTTTTGTCGCCCGAACAACGCCTGTCTAAAGTGCAATTGAAGCGTAAGACCTTCATCACACGACTGGATGGCGCAGTTGGTTAAGTGCCTGCCCCAAGTTCGAGGGGTCCCAGGTTCGAATCCCAGTGAAATCGAATCTGATCCAGTTACCATTCGCCATTGGGATCAAATGAACAGCACTGGAGTAGGTTGCTACCTGGCAGTACAATGGACCAGTTCTGAGTTTGAGTGCTCCAGTAGTGTTTCAAAAATCATCACAAAAAAAAAGACCTGCAAACCGAGCAACTCCTCTTTACAGACATTTAAACTGACAACGCAATTAGCATCTATCTGAGGAATCCAGAAGCAAATCCTCAAGTAGCCGAGAAAACGTGTCTCAATCTTCAATCACTCGCTGGCAAAACTCTTCGCAAATCCAATCGGACGACCAGGCTCTCGAGAAATGGTTGGCATGCTTCAAAAGACAGCAGTTTACGATAACCGCACTCCTCGCTCTATCTGAACCCCATCCGCATGAGATAATCCCCTAGGCTATCCTAATCCTTCCAACCAAAGTCTGGTCTCAAATTTCCTCAGCAGTCAACCAAATCTCTGCTCAATCTCCAGCGTCCGCTCTTAAGATGAGGATTTCAGAAATTAATTGAATCCACCCGCCATTAATCACTTGCACTTGCGCATTCATCAATCAAGACCCTCTCCTCTCTGGCTCTGAGTCGGAGTCGGAGTCGGAATCGTGCACCGCCAGGCGACACTGGCCGCAGACATCACGAGCGCGACTCGTTCAACCTGCAGTCTGGCGTGCTCCTCCTGGGGCATGTTCATGTGGATTTTCCAAGTAATTAATTACACGCACATTCGCCTTTATGTCGAGTCTAATTATTTGTGGAAAAAAAAAACGACAGTCCCGATGACGGGCTTGACAGCGTAAAGCCGCACTGTCAAAGTGGCGTCACACGATTTATTACAACATACGCGTGACGCTATTTGAAATGCACGTCTCCCACGACTCAGGGGCGTCGTGTCGGGCATCGTCGGAGTCGGAGAGCTTTGATTGGTGACACTCAAGCCGCGGCAAGGTTACCCGGGCGCAGTGATGGCACGAGGTTGCTCCTAATTGTCTGGAATCAGGTCAGGCTGTCGCCCACACGCCCGCAATTCACTTTCGCCGACCCATTCGTCCTGTCATCGTTATCGCGGTCAGGAATCCAAAAGCCCACCGTTAACGACGTGGAAAATCAAATTAAAGGACTATCAATCGAGTTCAGAATCAATTTGCCGGTCGTAACACCTCCCTTCTCTCGCTCACCGCGCACGCCACACAGATTGACACAAAGTGACCACAATCAGATCGATTAAGTGCCCCGTAAATGCGAAACCGCTGCCATAAACGTGCACCGCCTCGGCGGAGGGAAAGGAAGACCAAGGAAGCACGAGCCTTCAGTCCAGAGTGTGGGGGCTGGGGAAGCCTCTGTCGGCGACAACGACGTCAACCCGAACGTTAACTGTTTGCAATTTTTCACCTGAAATCGAGAATGACAGCACAGCTGCTCCTGCTGCTGTGGCCATCAGAGGAGCACACCTCCGCCGCAGTCGTTGTCGCTCCGGCAGCGTGATTTGGGGCTAAAGGTGTGGCCGCTCGCGGGGGATTGTGCTACGCTGCGATACATTGTTGTGTGTGTGCACCGCGGACGACGTATGGATTAACGTTGTTCTTCTAATTCCAATTAAGGTTGTGGCTCGATTGGCTAAAGTGATTGGATTGGACGTGAATACCGTGCTGACACACTGACTGTGGCCTTCAAAACGATTTTATGGTCTCGTGCGAAGGGGGCCCGCACGAGAGGGGGTCATCGATGAGAGCGGATGTGGTATTTATTGCAGCAGTGTGATTTGGGTCGATAGAAAGAGGTGCCTATGGCAGTGCCAGTGACGGAGACGGTGGAGTTGGGCTGATTAAAGAGATTTCCCTCGTATGCTTTAATGGTTTCATTTAAGTTTCGCACAGGTTCGGCAATGAAGGCTCATAAATTTTGGCAAAACCGCTTGCATTTGAATGCGTACTTTCACCTGCTTCGGGAGATATGCTGCGTCGTTGGGAGGTTGTGAGGAGCGAATGAATCGTGTGTCAATCTGAGGTGACAGAGAGAGGTGGTTGGTCAGTTGGAGTGGAGAGAGAAGTCTGTGCTAGAGTCTGTCAACATCAGTTTGAGTTGACAGAGAGAGGTGGTTGGTCAGTTGGAGAAGAGAGAGAGGCTGTGTGAAGTTCTTAATCTTTGGTGACGAAAAATTGGCGCTAGAGTTAGTCATCAGCAGCCTGAGTTGGCAGAGAGAGGTGGTTGATCAGTTGGAGTGGAGGGAGAAGTCTGTACTAGAGACAGTCAGCATCAGTCTGAGTTGACAGAGAGAGGTGGTTGGTCAGTTGGAGTGGAGAGAGAAGTCTATGCTAGAGTCAGTCAGCATCAATCTGTTTTGACAGAGAGAGGTGGTCGGTCAGTTAGAATGGAGAGAGCTGGCTGTGTGGAGTTCTTCAAGTTTTCTGTCGAAAAATTGCTGCTAGAGATTTTGGATCTTGTCCGTGTCGTAGTCTTGTTGGAATTTTGTCAACGGTTTCCAGGAAAATTTGCCAACTGGTTCAAAAATCCAGACAACAAGAATATAGCTGCATTAGACCAGAAATTTTAGGCCGTTTTCGTCTTTTGCTCATCCTTCCACTTTGTGTGGCGGGATGAACTTGGGTCTCAAGCAACATGCCTCAGGAACTATCACAATCTTTTGTCAGCAGGTTAACACCAAGTTCACAGACTTCTGTGAACTTCACTTCTGCGCGTCACCATCGGGCGCCATCTCTTGCTAACGATGTCTTAAGAAGAACTGTATTTTGAACTTCTCCAAGAGTCCTTTGTGTACACAATTGCTCGTGTCAGCGGTAGAATTTGCTCGAAAGAACTTCGTAGAATTCTTTGAACAGAGGCGACTCTAAATGTCTTGATGCCTGCTCAACGGTAATGAATATTGACACGAACTATGCTCATGCGTCCCACTACAACGTTCACATGCCAGTCAAAGTTTTGGTTTGGGATCCTGTCACTTTAAATCCTGTCCAGGCAGTTTTTGAACACATTCCAAAGGCAACCTGCTTCTCATCCACCACGATATTCAAAGGAAGCGCTTTTATTCCTTCAAAAATCTCCGAATGACCTGCTCTTCTCATTCAAAACCCTTTTCAAACGGTCATCAATTTTCCTTCAAATCCTCCTCCAAACAGTATCACCTTCACTATCAATCACCGCAAGACAAACAAAACCCTCACTCACCAAAGACCAAGAGACCTGTCGTGGCAATCCCTGAATCAGGTCCCCTTAACCCAAACAACAAGATCCCCGACTAATAACAAATTAGTCAGACACCATGTACACGCATTACAACAAATGACCAACGATCGCGCTTTGTTACGTCGCTGTCACCATAAGTCGCTTGGCCGCCTGCGATTGTGCTCTCCAACTGCACCGCTCAGCGGGCGAATGAACGACATCGAACGGCAGGATTCACTTGAACAAAAGAAACAACGAAACGCACAACAGTCATGCCACACATACGGTTGCGGGTACGAATTGCGCCCAAGTCAAGGATGAAGCGCACGTCTTGAATTGGAAATTACCTCAACGGTATACACTTGGATCTCCCTCTATCTGTTTGTGGCTTTGTGGGCTCTGTTGGTCATCCATCCGTGCGGATGGGTCTTGATCAACGCGCCAAGGAATTGGCATGACATGTCTTGTGTATCGCAACGATTTGTGTGCGGCATTCAATGATGTGCTGGACTGGCCATAACGCAGAGTCGCGTCTATGGGATGCCTAGGAGCTGCAGTGAGGAGTGTGTGTGGCGATTGAATCGAAGGGGAGGAAATTAGTTGAATCTATTATATTATGGTTCGGCAAACTGTCAGCGAGTTGAATGCAGGTGATGGCTGAAGTTTGTTAGGTTCTGTTGTCACGAATCGGATTTGACATGTTCCTTAATCTTTATCTAGGCCTCTGTTAACTGAAAGAACATTTTGGTAGATGCTTGGTTGGAGATCATTGTAGTCATAGTCATGAGAAGGATCTGATTGTGCTTCTCCTGCCATCCAAGAAGTCTTCTGAATTCTGCGATGTCGCTAGAGAAGAAAATTCGACGGGGAAATGTACAATGACTTCATGTCAAGCTCCTGTGGATCATGTTGTCACTAAATCTTCAAATCATCGAGTCTCCAAAATCGTCCACCCACTTAAAGTTCACCACGTCTAATGTATAAAATGCGATTTTGCTGTGGCGCTAACGAGAGATTGTGCGGTCCTTCTTTTACTGTCCATTCACAATTTTTACCGATTTTTACGGAATTTGTCATGAAAACTACCTTCTCTCCTTCAGAAACGGTTTCTTAGACTCGATATTTTCGAAACTCTTTCCGATTTCCCGAATATTCTGGATCGAACAGAATTTTCAAATAATTCTTCTGATTCGGGCCGTATGAAAGTTGATTCTGTAATCTAGGTAGAGCTTCAAGAGCTTCGTCTATGTTTGATATAATCAAGTTTATCTCAAAGTGATTCTCTTATTTGAGTTCAGTGACAGAAATTGAGATAATCTTTGTATTTAAATGATTTTTTTAATCCGGATTATACCCCAAATTGTTTTTCTGACTGGCTAAAAGTTGCTAACACTCTCCGTTGGATTCGGACGACAAGTAAGTAGTTTCTCTGATCCGGACAGAGTTTCAAGTACTTCATTTAAATATAATCAATTTCAAGATAATCTTAAACCGATTTTCTTATTCGGACTCAATGCCAAACCAACAGAAATTCTGATAATCCGTATATTTAAATGCTTTTTCTTATCCGGACTATCCACCAAATTGTATTTCTGACTTGGACAATGTTCCTAACACTCTCCGTTGGATTCGAACAGCATCCCAAGTTTATCCTCTCACGAGAAGCTACATTTATCTCTAATTCTGAAAGTGTCCTAAATTGCTCTTCGGATTTGGACAAAGTCCATTACACTTTCTGTTGGATTCGGAGAACATCCCACATTGACTCTCCGGTGGGGAGTCAAAATGTTCCTCTAATTCCAACAATACCCACATTTTCAGCCTTTTCCTTCAGTCCGGACTCCGGACAATTTCCCAAATTGTTCTTCTGATTCGGACCAAGGCCCTAATAATCTCCGTTGCATTCGGAGAACATCCCAAATTGACTCTCCGGTCAGAAGTCAACATTTTCCTTTAATTCTGACAATTCCCCAAATTATTCTTCTGATGTGGACCAGGGCCTTAATAAACTTCGTCCGATTCTAAAAACATTCTCGGACTGTACAAATTGGTGAAATAATTTGAAATACTGTCCGAATTAGAGAAGACTTCTCGTGAGAGAATCAAAGTCTTTTCAAATTATTCCATTGATTTGGACAACGTCTGAAACACTCTCCGTTGAATTCGGAGAACATGAACTCACGAGAAGTAAATTTTTTCTTATTCGGATGGCATTCCAAATGGTTCCTTGGATTTGAACCAAGACCCTAATGGTCTCCGTCGGATTCTGAGAACATCACAAATTAAGTCTTCCTACTAGTAAACATTTTCCTCTAATTCGGATATCATCCCAAACATTTCTTTTAATTCGGATTCTGAAAACGAAGTTCCTAGGATTCGGGGAGCTTCAAAAATGCATCCTCTCACTAGGACTCAATGTTTTCTTTCCTAATTCGGATAGAATATCAAATTGTTCCTCTTATTCGGACGGAAAGTTTAATTTGGCTCACTGATAAAAAGGAGATTCGCTCTAAGTTCACTACAAGACTGAACATTCTATAAATTTTTCAGAAGAAGCAGTAAATGACGATGGATTTGGACCTGATGAGCAACACTTAAATTCATTGCGCATCATCCAAGTTCTCCACCGACATTCGATTGACAGCAGACCCTACAGATTCTGTCTCAATCCCCCTAAATCAAAGGCAATTACAGATGATCACAGGCTCATTCCTTTCAGCAATAAGACTTCAGATTGATTCCAAGAAAATCAGAATTGCCTTGCGTCACGGTACAATGACAACACACAGCACAAGCTGTCCAGCAGTTTTGACTTTCTCCTAGACCACATGCGCTGTGTCACGCCTGTCGATGCTCCCACCCGGCATTTCTTCATAATTCTCGACCCAAAATACAAACAAAAATTGACTGCCTCTCTTCCCACCCCCCCGCCGCTGTCATTGACACAACCGCTACGTCACAAAGACCAAACCATAACCACCAAACTTTTTCGTCTTGACAATAAAATCGTTTTTATGGGTAACTTACGGATGCAAATTTTTCCATTGTTTCCGTGTGCGCTTTATATGGCGGCCCCTCTTGTCATCGTTGTGTCCAGACGCCGTGCGGTTTGACAGAAATAGAAGAAGACAAAGAAGACGACGGCCGGTAAGGACACAAAGTACAGAGAGCCTTTCCCGGAGCAGGTCAAACATGACCTCAACTTCCATATTAGCTGCCGATCTAGCAGCAGCCATTCACAACACAATCCGCAACACAAAACGAACACAACCGTGTGTCCCAGTGTTCAGCGAAACAAGTCCACAAACAGAAATCCGTGCAAGGAATTGTACCAATCGCTTGGGCGGCAAGTAAAGGTACCCGGGTCAGAGGCCAACACATTGGAAGTTGTACGAGTTGTACGCTGCGCGCAGATCGATCTCAATCGGATTTCGATATTCCGTTGGATCTCGCTGGATGTCTTGCCAGTCGTCCGCGATGTCACGCGCATGCACCTACACGGAACGGTTCGGGTTTCCCAAATTTTATGGCCGCCGGCTGGTCGTGGGCAGGCTATTTGACGATTTCCCCCCCTCCCACAAATGTGGTCATTTAGGCAGTTTACGGCGGTGATCGCGGTGAGTCTTAATGAACTGCCTACCGCTGGAGTGGGATGAAGACATAAACACTGCGGTCCACAGGTTTACAGGTGAAAGAATTAGGTGAACGCATTCACTGGGCCGGCTTATCCGCGCGAAGAGAAGGTGCCCGGTTGGGTTTCATTGATGTCAAGCGATTACGAGCTGGACCACCATGGGCCACGTGTGTCTTTTTGAATGGGAACACAACTGCTGGTCCATTGTTCGGTGATAGGCCATTAATTGATTATGACAAAGAACCAGTGAATGGCTGCAGCGCTTAGAACTTGGTCAAGTTCCCGTCTGGTGTCATTGTCAGATGAGTCACAATGCAACGGTGGAGAGGCTTGAGCTTTTAACGACTAATCGAAATTTATCAGTGACCACCCGCGTCGAGTGTTAGCGGGCTTGTTGTGCAGAGGTGTACAAATGCCTCTTGAATTAAGTGAGTTTGACTTCGTGTTGGAATGTAGTCGTAAAGTTTCCTACAAAATTGGGACTGAACAATGTTCTTTTGACAAAATCATTGATTGTTAATTTGAAACGTTAGGAGAAAGGTGCTTTGACTAGACAGCCATGTTATCACCCAGGCGACCGCTTGGTGTGCTCAGGATGAGGTTGGTGGATAATGCCCGATGATTTTTTCGGGCTTGAGCATCGCTACTAAGGATTTAGAGTTGATGGCGGAAGATTAAGTTGCTTGGAGAGCCCTTGTACGAACTCAACATCAGAGATCATCTAATCAATAAGAGGGCAAGAAAATAATGATGATCATGGTGATGAAGGAAGGTTTCAAGTCAGAAGTTTATCAAACCAACATCTAACACTTTTCTACAAGAATTTAGACACGTACCTCCTATAGGACATTTTTTGAGTAATTTGTGGTTGAGTCTGCGCAGTTGAACTGCAAAGAAATCGTCGCCCACATAGTCGCTGTTCTCTACTCTCTCTGACCACAGTGAACATCTCCCTTCAGACCAATGAAACAGAGATCAGCTTCTTTTCTGCGCCTTCAACAGTAGGAATCCATTTTCTATCGCGTATGCAGTAGCAGACGATAATTAATTTCATTTTTTTTTGAGGATTTTTGAAATTCTGCTAAAGCATTCAGACTCAAAACTGGTCCATTGTACCGCCAGGTAGCAACCTACTCCAGTGCCGTTAATTTGATTCTAACGGCAAATGGTGACTGGGCCAGATTTGATTTCACTGGGATTTGAACCTGGGACCCCTCGAACTTGGGTCAGGCACTTAACCAACTGCGCCATCCAGTCGTATAAGACCAAGTATATGCTGTCAACCGGAAAGGACACCCAACACCGACGTCTCGGACAGAACGTCACAGCAGACAGATATAACTTTGAGGTAGTCAAGGACTTTGTCTACCTAGGTACCGCTATTAATTCAGACAACGACACCAGCGCTGAAATCAAACGAAGAATAACACTTGCTAATCGCTGCTTTAGGCTGAGAAAGCAATTGATAAACAAAGCCCTCTCTCAAACAACCAAGGTAACCCTGTACAAGACCTTAATCGTCCCAGTCCTGCTATATGGCGCAGAAGCATGGACTTTGTCAAAAGCGGTCAAAGAAGTCACATGACAGCGCGTCGCCTTGTCTGAAACCTTTTTTGACATCAAAGGTCTCGGTTAAGTCTTTACCGACCTTGATGGTGCCGTGTGCATTCTCCATCGGCATCCTACACAAACGGACGAGTTTGGTAAGGATGCCAAAACTAGACATTGCTCTGTATAGCTCGTCTCTATAGATGCTGTCATACGCGGCCTTAAAATCGATGAAAAGGTGGTGGCTTTCGATTTGCTGTTCCTGGGTTTTTTCCAAGATCTGCCGCAGTGTGAATATTTGGTCGTTGGTGGATTTTCCTGGCCTAAAGCCACACTGGTATGGACCGTCCAGGTTGTTGATGAATGGCTTTAAGCGTTCACACAACACGGCAGATAAGATCTTATAGGCAATGTTCAGAAGACTGATGTCTCTATAGTTGGCGCATTTCAGAGCGTCTCCTTTCTTGTGGATCGGGCAAACGATACTGAGGTTCCATTCATCGGGCATGCTTTCTTCCGACCATATTTTACAGATAAGTTGGTGCATGCTCATTACCAAGTCATCGCCTGCTGCATTGAAAAGCTCAGCCGCTAGGCCGTCAGCTCCAGCAGCTTTGTTGGACTTCAGTTTCGATATAGTTATCTTCACTTCATCCAAGTCGGGGGGACGGAATTGTTGACCTACACCGTCCCTTTCATTCGAGTTGAACATCGTCCCTTTCATTCGAGTTGAATGGTTCAAAAGGCGTCTGACTCTATAATCAAGCGATGCTTGAAGTGGTCCCTCTTCTGGTGAAAGTATTGCATCCAATCGGATCGGTCCGGAATCAGCGATCGAAGCTTTTTGATTTGTACATACCAATGTTGGTTCCTCGGCTACCTCTTGATTTAAGCTACTCTTAGCCGTAGCAATTTCCTCGTGTTTTTATGCATTGTAATTCATTATATCCATTTTTCCTCACTCTTCCGTGCAAATGGAAGACAGCAAATCCACAAAATTGCCATCTGCCCGTACAGTTCGGGCTACCGACCACACTTTTCGTCTCGTTAACTCTGCAAACAGCGAGTTGCCACTTCAGAATTGACAAAGAACCGATTCGAGCAAAAGCCGTCTTAGATTCTCTTGTGGGTGAAGGCCAATATCAAGCCTGACAAGCCTTGATTCAACAATCGCAACTGTTTGATTTGAAAGTATTGATCTTTATACGGTCTTGTGGATTAGACTCCCCCAGGTTGGAAGCACCACAACAGATTCTATTCAAATCTTCTGGCCCTTCTTTAAAATGTTGTTTGAAGAACAGAATTTCATACCAATATTGACCCTCAAATAAGCCTTTAATCCATTGATTCTTCGAATCCTTTCAAACGCACATCAATCGAAAATTCAAGTCAAAAGAATACCAGAAATAGCGGTTTTATGTCTGGGAGACGTCCGGTTTGGAAACTGTGGCTTGTCAAATTTGGGGTCGAGGCCTTTGAAATGAAAATTAAGCCATTTCGTGTCTAAATTTATTTTATTGATGAGCATTTTTGCATCGTCCAGAATTTGTGCACGCCTTCCTTGTTTGACATCAACTCGACCACAGAAGATGACAGCGGCAGCCAGAAAGAGAGCGATTGATGGCTGGTGCAAGGTAACCGTTTGTCAAGCATTACCCGAAGCAACAATTGAATTTTCAAATAATCTTGCCGCGCTACCAAAGAAAGATCTACCAAGCCCGATAACAAGAAAATGTCAAACACAACAACCATTGAACTCGCTCAACCTGCTCTGCCTTTTTGACTGCCTCTCAACTCAATCTACCTTCACTCACCCTGACCATAACTTTTTGAATACAAACCTCCAGCTCTGAAGTTCACCAATTTGTGGAAGGTCAACATATTTTATGCCTCCATCAGCAGATCAAATCCGTCAAGTGTAACTCCCCACAGCAACTCTTGTGTATCCTTGCCATTCTTTCATGCAAACCCCATGCAACGCTGTCGCCAGTCATGCAATTCTTGCAATTCAGGCGGCTTCCGATTATATCATAGACAATCGCCACACACAAGCACTCGTTCTATGCTCGTAGATACATTTTTTTTTTGTTTTCTGTTTCATCTGCGCTCCCGCCACCGTCACAACCATCGCGCTTTTATTATTTTATTTATCTTTTCGATTAAATAGCTGTTCCAAATCGTTCGTCCGCTTCGCTTCGCGTATTCATCGCCGTCGTCGTCGTCGTTGTGTGTGCTTTTTTTTTCCACACGAAACCCACAGGAGTACGAGAAGCATGATGCATTCAATGCCGCTGCAACCGCGTAGCCGCACTGCCACACCGCCGCATCGTCGCATATCGGCGATCAGTGATCGGCGGTGGCGATCGGTTTGACAAGATCCTAAAAATGGGCAATATGACTTGTTTTGGGATCTCGAGAATAATGTCGGCTTTCGGGGCGCACTGGAGGCCGTTGGGCCGCAGAATGAGGCGGCGGGATCTCACTCGTGCTTTTCAGCAGTTGACCGGTGGACAAGACGAACAAAAGAACGGTACGATCACCGTTTATATCTATTTGACCATAAAAATGGTCAATCCGGAGGTCGGCCATGGCAGGGACTGGAGGAGGGGACGGCTTCCTGAGATTCCCTATAGATTCCCAAGCTATTAACTTGTTGTCTTTGTGCCTCCCCGGGCAGGGACTGACGAAGGGCTTAGCTATCGCTCCGATGGACGGATGGATGGATGGACGGACGGATGGACAGATCCACTACCTGTGAGATCGGTTCGTGTGTGTAATACGATGCCAGGAATTCCATGACGGGACACAATCGAGCCCTTGACATCATTTTCTGTTGGCACACCACCGAGAGTCGAACAGCAGTCTCGAGGATTTGTCCCGAGTGTCCTGACATGTTGTTTTATTTATTGGAACGAAGGTCTTCTTCTACTTTTTGTGTCTTCCCTTTTTCTTCCATTCACTTCGCCTTGGCGATGGTATTCCTTGGAGCAGACGCACAAAAAGCGGTCCCATCGGAGTAATTTCTCAAGGAGGACCATACTCCGTATGGCTGGGTCCGTTTAAAAGATTGCTTTCTTATTGTGTGTGACCATTTTGGGAACGGGGAATCTTGTAATAATTTTTATTCACTCAGCGACTCACTTGGGCCCATTGTTTCGCGCGGATGGGCATTGTTCGCTTTTTGTTTTAGTTTATGCACGTGGTTTTTTTCCTTTTCCTCATTTTTTTAACGTTTGTTTTCTGTTTCCTTGCAGGCCTGTGCGCCGAGATATGTTTACCATTCAATGACTCCGAAAACTCGATATTTGATTGAACCCGTTGGTACGTGCTTCACATCGAGGAACTTTACATCATTCACCGAGTACTCCCCGTGCCGGACAAGTGAGTATAGATAGTTTTGCTTTTGCTAAAAATACTGCATCGAGATTTGCATAAGATATTTATTTATAAGGAAAGCGACAATATTATCTCAAGGATCGTGCAGTTGATCGTTTCGTGGAAAAGCCTGTGAAACGTGATGTGGATCATTTATCTGCGGGGTTTTTCAGAAAAAAGCTGGAGGCCTTTTTGCCGCTTTTGTCGGCATGCAGTCAGACTAATCGATGTGGCGACGTGCTAAATTGTTGTGAAAGTACGCAAGCAATTTAGTGTTACCTCGACCAGTTAATCTGTAGTAAAAGTTGCCCGAAATTCGATACGATTTATTAGGTTGAGTGCCACAACTCTCGTAGAAGTATCAAGTTTGTTCAGAATCCAGGCAGTTTGGGAAATTTATTACTTGGCTAAAGGTAGCCCTAATCGACGAACATGCTCGCCGAATTTGCTCGTTTGCGTTATCCCCTACACGGCGAACACATTTGGCGAACATTAATTTCATGTTGTTTTCCGTGATAGGGAAGCGCAAGTGGTGAATTCCTCGATAAAATTGTAGCTGACTGTTGGCATTGTACTTAATCCGCGATATGCACTCGGCGACGTTCACAGCAAAAATGAGGTTTGCTCGCGAACATGGCCCTACATGGCCAACGAACACCAACAGCGCCAACAGCGAGCGGCTCGCGAGTCAGACCATACACGACGAAAATACGGCGAGTACGAGCAAGTTCGGCGAGCATGTTCGTCGTTTAGGGCTACCTCAACTGAGCCAGGAGCGAATTAATTGGCTGATCCACCTTCACCTCGATGTCACATAAAATAATTCTCAGTCGTCCCTTCAACAAAAATCTGGATTTATTTGAGACGAATGCAGAGAAACTTTACATTGCTGTTAAAGGTTTACCTAGGAATCTGTTTGTATTGAAAATTGGGTGCACTTCTTTGCGAATGCTTGCAGGAAATAAGTTTCCTTGATCACATCATCTAGTGGCCTAAAGTCTAGTTGGTATACCAAACCTTAGGGATATATCTACAAAATGCATTATAGAATCTTTCAAACTGAAATTCGGTGTGTCCGTCCGTCATGTCTGTCACACTTCTTTATCTTCGAAATTTATAAAGATATCGGCATGAAATTTTGGAATTATGCACTTCAGGCCTAGATGTCATTGCCCATGCCCCAAAATTTAAAAAGTGGGGCCATTTGGGGGTTGCTCCTGTACAGGTTAAGCTACCATTGATTTTGAAACATTGTCGCACCAGATCGAGTTATATATCAATCGACAGATCTTTTGAACTGAGGTGGAGGTTTGCTTCAACAGTTTTTGATCCGAAATACCGTTTGGAAAATATGAAGCTCCAAAGTTCTTTTTAATGCGTCCCGCCTGCCATTTCTAAACCAAAGTGTTTAAAAATTAAAAAATCACAAAAAATTGGCTTCATTGAGTAATTTCATTTAAAATAATTTCAAGCATTCTGGCCTTAATAGATATTGGTAAAAAACGGTCAACCATCGACATGCGAATTTTGAAGATTTGAAAACGCAGTTTTGAAGGCATCAGTGTAAACATTAAGAAATGATAAATTTCAAAATATGGATTTATGTTGAAATTTTGAGATATCTAAAATTTAAAATGATAAATATTTTCATTTTTACACATAAATTTCATGCTGTGTTCGATCACTTTATGCGTTGATGAGTGTTATCTCTTAGATAGATCTCAACCCCTAAATGCCCAACAGCAGGCATGAACACTGATTGGGTGTGGATGGAAGGAATTTTCTGTGTTGGATAAACTTGGATAGAGATATAGGTATATGTATGGGTGGATGCTTGTTTGTTTGGATGTATGAATGTAGTGATGAGTAGTTGATTTGGGTTGAAGTTAAAAGAAAATCAACTGAAATAGTTTGGAAACGTCGTTTGATATTCAGAAATTATCCATCACTAATATGCGACGGAACCCGTGCGAGTTCAACTCGCACTTGCCCAGTTTATATTTTTTTGTTCTCAACACTTGCCGGACACTTCAAAATTGACAGCTAATGTCATTTGAAACACTTCAACTCGATGAAAACGGCCTATTGGGCTTTCAATAAATGTTCATCCAAACCACGCGATTTCGTTTTGGTGGGATCATAGCATTAGGATTAATTTTTGACAGATTCATAAAGTTTATGCATCGCCTTAATTTAATTCAATGAAGAATTAGCCTAAATTTATGCAACAAATTTGAACGACTTTGAGCACGTCTCAATTTACAGTAAAAGGGTAGGTCTGTTCGATTACTCTCCTACCTAAAACTCACTTCTTCTCGCATTTCAATTAAAAGTGGTCAAATTCTATCAGAAAGATATACAATTCGAGACAAGGAAACCAAAGCGTTCAGAGCATAAAATAAATAAAGATGACTGACATCTTGAAGGCTAGTTTGAGCTGTAGCAGCAAATTTAAAGTAAAATAAACTGGGCAAGTGCGAGTTGTACTCGCACGGGGAAGGTTCCGTCGCATAATATTGATGGATGATTTCTGAATATCAAACGACTTTCCAAACTATTTCAGTTGAATTTTCTTCTAACTTCAACCCAAGTCAACTATTTATTCATAAATTGATACATCCAAACAAACAAATGTTCATCCCTACATATACCTATATCTCTATCCAAGTTTATCCAACACAGAAAATCCCTTCCATCATACATACATACATACCTATCTAATCACTGCTCATGCCTGCGGTATGTGTGTGTTCATTTCTGTTGGGCATTTAGGGGTGAGATCGAAAAGATAACGCTCATCAACGGATAGAGTGGCCGAACACAGCATGAAATTATGTGTGAAAATGAAATTTTTTTCTTGTTTTAAATCTTAGATATTTCAAAATTTCAACATAAATCGATATTTTAAAATGTATCATTTCTTAATGCTTACATTGATGTCTTCAAAACTGCGTTTTCAGATCATCAAAATTCGCATTTCGATGATTGACGGTTTTTGGCCAATATCTCCAAGACCATTAGGGCCAGAATGCTCGCAATGGTTTTAAATGAAAGTACTCAATGAAGCCAAGTTTTTGTGATTTTTTTAGATTTTTAAACACTTTGGTTTAGAAATGGCAGGGGGGGAAAATCTTTGGAGCTCCATATTTTCCAAACGGTACTTTTGATAAAAAAGTGTTGAAAGAAACCTCCACCTCATTTCGAAATATCTGTCGATTGATATGTATTTCGATGGGGTGCGACAATTTTTCAAAATTAGTGTCAACTTCACCTGTACTGGAGCCACCCCCAAATGGCCCCACTTTTTAAAATCGCTGCATAGGAAATGACATCTAGGTCTGAAGTACCTAATTCCAAAATTTCATGCCGATATCTTCATAAACTTCGGAGATAAAAAAGTGTGACAGACACGACGGACACACCGAAATTATAAAGGTTCCGTTTTTGTAGACGGAACCTTAAAAAAACACCGTGCACACACGTCTGTTGAGATCTTGTCGAAGATCGAGGAACCGTAAGGGGACAGAAAGGGTCCAGCGGCAAATGAGAGCAAACCGCGAAAACGGGCATAATACATCGATGACTTGGCCAGACCGTTACATTCGGATGCTTCAGCTTCGATATACCATACAAATGGTGACTGGACCAGATTCGATTTCACTGGAATTTGAACCTGGGATCCCTTTAATTTGGGGCAGGCACTTAACCAACTGCGGCACCCAGTCTTGAAGATTAGTTTGAGCTGTAGCGACAAATTTAAAGTCCAAACAAACACCGTGTACACACGTCTAACTAAGTTGTTGATGCTCAAGGAACTGGAAGGGGACAGAAAGGGCCCAGCGGCGAGTCCAGCGTCCATCGATGACTTGGTCAGAACGTTACCTCAGCTTCGATATACAATAGTCGAGGACTTCGTCTGCCTCATCTCTGTTATAAACAACATCAGCACAAAATGTCAAACATAGGCTAACTCTTGCCAATTTTTTTCCATTTTAGACTAAATAGTAAAATAGTCGTCTTTGGCTGCGGCTACGCAATGAGCGACGAGCGATTGAGCGATAGAGCGACAAGTCTGAGCGATGGTTGGCCATTTACTGAGCGTCATCGCTGAGCGATTAGTTGCGAAAATGTCATTTTCAAGTTCAGTTCGTCGTTGAAAGTCGCGTTCATATGAATAATCCTCTGGCTGTCGCAAATTCCCTGCAGTTGGATCTGGAACAAATGTCTGCTTTACGAAGCTCATCATTTCGAAAAACAATTACAAATGTGTCCAACTTCATTTCACTGCTTTTCGGTGATATTTTGATGTATGCAACTTTGCATCCGTCAGGACTCCTGACTTGCGGTACTTAAAAATATTCAGCATGTTTTACTGTACGAAAAGGGAGACAATGATCCAATAAATAAACTTAAAAATATGTTGACAAGTCAAGCAGATTGAACTGGAATTTTTTTTAGGGAAATCGATCAAAATAAGAACCTACCAACATTTTACAAAGTCAACATGGATCAACTTCGGTCTCTTGACTGTAGTTTATTGAGTCAAAGATGATCCTATTCGAACAAATAGATCACCTGTTTGAACATCACGGTAGCCGATCAAGGAGTCCTATTTTCATGGCGTGGTTTCTAAGATGATTATGACCAGTGAGAGCTTCAACCACCATCGTTAGCAACTATTTGTCGCACTAAAGGATTTTGTCGGTTTTTGCTCGATCGTATCTGGGGCATAATGCTTTAATAGGCACACATGTAGATGCCAAGAATCTCTGAAACTGCCCAAAGTCTCATATCGCAATCATTTCCAGTCAATTATCCATTGCGACAAAATAATGAAAACGAGACCCTCACAAAATCTTAATTTAATTTCGTTCTTAAAGAAAACCAAGTCAAGTGCTTGAAGCCTCACGTTCCCTCTTCAAGCATTCAACTCAATCCTCGTTTCCCCTTCACAGGCGTATCCTCCTCAAATTACCACGTACCAGCGACTTCCAATCAGACAACCGATCATCTGAGCTGCACTTGTGGATTAACCCTTCTTAAGTTTCAACCCCAAAACTCAATTCAAAATGCAATACGAAATCACCGTCATCCCCGGAGTCAAATGTCGCTTCGTAACCCCGGTAGCGGTGGTCAACCTAAACACAATGTTTTTCTTTTTATGGTTTCCCTTAGAACGACTGCCAAAAGCGAAAGACTTCCCTTCATTTCCTTCCCACAATCCAATCTCGATGGCATGTTGCATGTTCTCGTCGCTCTAAAAATAGACTCTCTCAACATTTAAGTACATCCACATCTGCAATGCATTTTGGTCGACAAAAAAAAGAACACAAAAAAGAACAACACGTGGAAAGAGTAATAGAAGATTTGTGAAGAGGGGAAACAAAGACCAAAAGACCGCACAACAACAAAAAAATGATTTCATTTCAAACAGACTCCGGTCTGTGTTCTTGTTTCGTACGATCGTGCCATGCTCCTTATGCTGTGCACTCGCCCACCGAAAAGGTGATCGCGTTCAAAAATAGATCCATGCTGAGGACAGATACACACAGAGAGTGCTGTATCTGTCGGCGGGATCTGCCTCCATCGGGCGGCGAAGGTGTCAGAGAATACGTAAACAAATTTGACATGCGAGATCCAATGAAACCATGTTCAGACAATTTTGGGTGGCAGTCTCTGCGGTCAGAAACAATTTGGTACAAAAAATTAAGTTCAACTCAACTGGAAGTGGGTTTTCTTTCTTTTGTGTTGTTTCGCAGATATGATTCGTGTACCTACCGCGGTGATGGCGGATTGGTGTCGGTATCAAATTGGGCCTTTTTTTCGGGTGCGAACGGAAAGTGATATCGTGGGGAAATACGGTTGCAAGTGGAAGACTAACGAGATTCGACGCAAAACGATCGTATGAAGGTCATGACGATCGTTGGGGCAGTGTATTTTGTGGGAATTTGGATCAGAATTTTGAATATGGTTCAAAAATTACGTTTTCGAATGCAAATCATTGAAGTCCTCGTCTTGAACTTGACGTTTTGAGCAAGTTAAAGCCCGAACGGCTTATACCCCTTATGGAACTTTCTTTTCCCAGTGTGGGCTATCCTCTGTCAGAAACAACTAGCTCCCTGTTCTGAAGGCCTACATTTTTTGAACAAGAAAACACTTGTTCTTACAAACATCTGGTGTTGCCACAGTTGAAATTAAGATACTCATCTAGGACACAACTGGAACCCGATCGTGCCTGACTTGACTACATCACCCGATTTTTGATCAGAAACCCTTACCTGTACAGAGCCCGAAGCCCCACGCACAAGATTTACAAATTCAACACCACGCTCGCAATCATTTGCTTCCTTTAACCGAAAAGTGATCAACTTAAAAACGGTTCACGCTCTGATGACCCAAGGCCACCAAGTAGTTCTCAGTAACCACATCAAACTCCCGTTCCGGCCGCATCTCTGAGGAAACTAAAACATTCCACCAAAACAACACAAAAAAAAAAACAGAAACCGGAGGAAAAAAAAAGGAGTCCAATAAATCGGTCATTTATCTCTTCTCCTTCATCTTCATCGTCACCCTGACCGACAAAAAAATATTTCCAACTGATCCCGATTCCCTCAGCCTCGTTCGCGCACCGATCGACGACGATGATCATTTATTGATCGATAACAATTTGTCGCCAAGGTGTTTCGAATATGTTTCGGAAACATGTCTACACTACCAGCGATCGACTACGTGCTCAGTCGTTGCCACAATCGATCGCATCCGATCAGAACGATAAAACCGATCAATTGATGAGTTTCTTTGTTGTTTTTCCTCTTTCTCTCTGTCTCTCTTTTTCTGACTCTCTTCCTGTGATCCTTTTGCTGGTGCACATTCTGGTGAGTGTGGCCTCCTTGTTTTTATTTTCCTCAGTGCAGCAATCATTCTCCGTGTGGAATTTCAATTAGAATCGGACGAGATAAAATGTGGAAATTCTGTGAATTACCTGTTTGCAAACACCACAGGACACAGAACTGCTGCAGAGAGTCGATGGTGGAAGAGGAATTTTTTTTTGGGGCGCAGTTCTGATGGGATGCACGTACGGAAACCGAGAAAAGATTTCAACAATCGGTCCAGCAAACTATATTTGGATGCATGAAATCGCATCGATCAATTAGGCGACAGACGTTCTTCGGCTTGGGGAATGGTAACGATCTTGTTAGCGATCAGTTGAAGCAGTGAAGGAACAAATGAGGATTTTATTGGGGCATGCACTATGTGGGAAGATGAGGCCTATTGGAGGATCTTTATGGAAGTTGGATGCTGAAGATCAGTGATCGTTGGAGTGAAGCTTGGCCACTAGATCGATTGGAACGGAATTTTACGATCGGTGAAATGAGTTTACAAAGGCTGATGAGAAGGAGATCTACTTGACTACGAACCCATGTCCGAAAACTGGACTCCTTTCTTGGTCATTCGCTAAGTGCAAAATATGCTAATGCAGCAGAATACAGACTAATGCTCTCAGGGAAATGTCGCTGGTGCCTTCAAGAAATGGCCAAATATTGTCTGATTCAACAGTCTTCTGGGGCAGATGGAAGCAAACAGTTGCTGGTCGACAAAGCGTTTAAAATACGTCCGTTCTCCAAAGAGAAAAGAAGGAGGATATTGACGCTTAATTTTCTGCCATCTGAGATTTGATGGTTTTCTTGGTGGTGCTTACCTAAAAGTGGTAAAAGGTAGGCGTGTCAAAGAGCATTTATTAGCTACTTGTCTAAGTAGGGCCTGAGCCTAAAAAATTGTCAGTGCCTATCCCTTGCTTCCAGTCATCATGACCAAGTTACCTTACATTTGCTTTCACCTGGCCTTTATGCAGGATGTTCAGTATTCCTCTCTTTCTTAAGCCAGGAGGCTTGGATTCGAAGAGACTCTCTTAGCCAAGGCATTGGTATTCATGCGCCCGATGCGTCCGAGCAAGTAAAGTCGACAAGCGACTGGATGGCGCAGTTGGTTAAGTGCCTGCCCCAATTTAGAGGGGTCCCAGGTTCGAGTCCCAGTGAAATCGAATCTGGTCCAGTCACCACTTGCCGTTGGGATCAAATTAACGGAACTGGAGTAGAATGCTACCTGGTAATAAAATGGACCAGTTTTGAGTCTGAGTGCTCCAGTAGTGTTTCAAAAATTCTCAGAAAAAAAAAAGTAAAGTCGACGGATTTTTGCCTTCGGTGTTATATCCATATTTTTATGCAATTTGGGGCGTATCTTCTCCTACATTCGCATTTCTCGCAGACAGATTGTGGATAAGATACGAGTAAGATAAGATTGCATAAGGGGTTTTGTAGAGCACGATTTTGGTCCTTCGGGTCAGGAGTTTTGATCCAAGTTGTTTCGACAAAGCTTAATAACAGAAACCTGAAAAATGCTTATAAACATCTGACCAAATTTACTACAGAAGCTATGTTCAAGTCTATCACAGACTTACTTAAGGCTTACTTAATGTGGCGCTACAGGCCGGGGTGGACCTGGGCTCAACCAACAAGCGTCTCCAGCCAGCTCGATCTTTCGCTAGCTGCCTTCCCACTTGTGTGCGCCACCTGATTCGCAGTCTTCCTCTACTGCGCCGTCCCTCGGGGGTGGATTCGAAGACTTTCCGGGCCGGATCATTAGTTTCCATTCGCTCTACATGACCAAGCCATCTTAATCGCTGGATCTTCACCCTTCTGGCTAAGTCGATGTCGAAAGTCGAAAGAAAGAAGTTTGCCAAAACTTCAAGCATACTTGAATTAGTTCATGGACTTATCTTCGAAACTTTAAGAGAATGGGATGCATTTTCGATTACGTGGTAAATATGCGAACAAACCTGTAAGCACGTGACAAGATTAGAAAAAAACAACTAAAGCGGTTTAGACTTGTGATGTGTCGTCGTTTTTAGGCTTTTTGGACTACATCCACATCTTTGTACAGCTCGTTTCGCCCATTCGCCCTCCTCGCATACGGGACCGAAAATTCGACGAAGAAATGTGCTCTGCTTTCCTGCTTATCGTTCCAACAATCGGTTCCATATAGTAGAACTGGCAGGGTTAGCGTTTTGTAGAGCATGCATTTTGTCTTTCGAGTTAGGAGTTTTGAACCCATTTGTTTCGCCAAACCGAAGTAGCAGTGGTTTCCTAGGGTAAGTCTTCATCGAATCTCCACTAGGGTCATTCGTGGGGTTGATATTTACTCCGAGGTATGTAAACTCCTTAACTACCTCGAAGTTATTGCTGCCAACAGTGACGTTTTGTCCTAGGCGGTGGACCGATAATTCTTTGTTTGTTGACAGCAAATACTTGGTCTTGTCCTCATTTACTTCAAGACCAACTCGTTTCGCCTCTTCTTCAATGGCCATGAAAGCTTCTATAACGGCCCGCTGGAAGCGACCTATGATGTCAATGTCGTCTGCGTAGCGACATTGACATCATAGGTATACAGATTTGTTGAAGATGTACAGATTTGTTGAAGATAGTCTGAAGCCTGCCTTGCGCACTATCTGTTCCAGTACAAGGTTGAAGAAGTCACACGACAGCGCATCTCCTTGCCGAAATCCGGTGCATATTTGGGATAGTTCGAAGGAACTGTTCCCAAATTGCACATTGCACCGCGTGTTTTCCAGCATAACACGGCACAGTTGGATCAGTTTTCCCGGGATCCCGAATTCGGCCATCGCCTTGTAGAGCTCAAGACGATGGATGCTGTCGTATGCGGCTTTGAAGTCGATAAATAGGTGATGAGTCTCGACCTGAAACTAGTTGGTCTTTTCCAGGATTTGTCTCAGTGTGAAAATTTGGTCGATTGTCGATCTGCCGGGCCGGAACCCACACTGGTACGTGCCGATTAGTGTGTTGCAGAAAGGTTTCAGACGTTCACACAGTACGTTGGAGAGAATCTTGTATGCGACATTCAGCAGGGCTATGCCTCGGTAGTTCTTGCAAGACATAGGATCGCCTTTTTTGAAGATGGGGCATACAGAGCTGATAGTCCAGTCATCGGGCATGGCTTCATCCACCCATACTTTGTTGATGATTTGGTGCATGCACCCTACCAAAACATCACCACCATGTTTGAAAAGTTCTACTGGGAGGCCATCAGAGCCGGAAAGAGAGTGTTGCTTTAGATTAGGCCACTTGTAGGACCATTCTTGCTTATTCTTTTAACCCTTCAAATACCGAAACAATACTTACTTACACTGCTCCCTTTCTTTTGCTTCTTTTCAGATTTGTCGGGGTATCACAGGCAAGGAACCTGTCAAGCTGGCTTCAGTGCGGGTGTGAGCAGGGTAAGTTAAGTCGGGTCCATTAATCACACATCCCTCCTCCCCTAATTCCATCTCATCCTGTACCATCCCCGACCAAATTTCCATAAACACATCACGATAAGTGAAAAGAAAGAAAATATTAAACGCAAATTCACAACACTTACCGAGGACTTCCGACAAGAGACTTGTACCATTTTTGCACGTGGTTATCCAAAGATGGGCGTTAAATAAATTCAGATAATCGTGTGATTGGCAAAGAGGGAGACCGAGAGGTGTGTGCAAAGTATTCACACATTTAAATATTACATTCAAGTCCCCGAATAGAGAGATACCCAGTGGTCAGCGCACGGTTCATGGGTTTCCTTTTTCACTTCTGAAGGCACAACAAATTTTTCGTGCGTTTCAGCGGGATATTTCATGGATTCCCCGTTGTTGTGTGCGATGCACATCTATGGTAATGGTAAGAGATACTTGGCCTATCGGCGAGCAAAGATTTATGGAGATTTTCCTGTAGAGTGGAATTCTCAGAGATAAATCATGGTGTGCCCACAAACGTGTCGATACGGTGGACGACGGTGCTGGCAATGGGGCGAGGGGAAATTATTTTAAACGTATCTACAAACTGCACTGAGATTAGTTATCATGTTTGGATAAATCGATGCTGTAGCTCGGCATACGAGTCGGAGACTATCGCCACAATAAAGTGGTGTCCAAATAGGACTCGTGGAATTTGTCTTGCGATTGGGATAATCTTCTTTCTCCTTGTGCTGGTTCTAGAGAAGGATTCTTTTCAGCCATAAGTGGTGGTTGTGGTGTATACCTCTCTCCCTCTGTTCAAGCATTCTCCCTCAATTAGCTGCTGTCTGTTGTTGACTTCTTTTCCTGAACGTAAAGAGTGGCGCTTTTACTTGTAATTTTAAAGGCAATACTTTGTGTTTGTATCAAGTTTCGGTTGCCGTACAATTTAATGGTTTACAATTGAGCTGTCGGAAGTGAAAAGCTTGAGAAAGGACCATTAACTGGACTCAGATTCGACAGATTCTGGGAGAACTCTGTGGGGCGGTAGAACTCGAGGAGTATCGGGTTGTCCAATAAGGACTTCACAACTTTTTGCACCACTTTTGCAGCGGTTGTTCTTTGAAAGTAAATTTTCGATCACTCGATAATGGATATAGGCTTCTCTAACGACGCCTGCTTGTTGGCATAGACCAATGATTTAACGTAGCCCCATAAAAAGAAATAAAAAGCAGTCTAGAGGTGTTAAATCACACAACCTAGCCGTCTAATCGACTTCCTAACCATCTTCAGTCATTTAATTCTACATTTTTCTATGAACGTTTTTAGGAGCTTTAATCTAATTTTTGTTTCTTTCCTTTTGTATTTTGCAGCAAGGTGATCGTTTGTATATTGGTGCTCCTGGAAGCTGGTACTGGCAAGGTATGTTTTCCAACCTCCCGCTTAAGCTACCAAAAGTTTAATTATTTTCTTTAAGAAAACAATTTCTATTCTCTAGGAAATAAGATAATCCTTAATTTAAAAAAAGACTATAAATATGTTTAAGTATCCCCCGTAAAGATCCTTCCCTTAGCTTACTTCACCCATTTTCGGAATCTCCAAAACCAACGGATGTCCCAACGTATACAATAAATTACAAAAATAAAATCAATCCAAAAGAACACCACAAAAATTCCCTGACAAACAGCATCCCCTAGCGTAGTTTCCTTGCATCATTTTTGATTGAAATTTCAAGTAGATATTGCTCTCTTTGATCTGGTTAATTGTTATGAAATCATGTAGTTAATCAATCGTCTGTGAATTGAATGATTTCCTTTTTGTGTCTGAGGAGTGAGAATGTTAAAGGGCATGATAATGATGACGAGCTAACAAAGTCCAAATCGATTTACACACAGCATTATAAGGAAGGCAGTTAAGGAATGCCGAACGCCGCCCTTCCCTTTCTCGAACAGAATTGAATGAACGAACGAGCTTGCGATGAGGAAAAGATATTTTCCTTTGATGGAATTTAATTGACTGAATGACTTCAGTGGAATTTAAAGTTAATAACAATAATTTCTTTCCGTTTTTTTTTTGTTCTGCTCTTTCGTTTTGTATAACTAACTTTGTGGGGTGAATGAATGAATTGAACGAGTAGGCATTGCTCAGGCGTTGAATGATGCGACAGGAAAGTTTTTGGGAGTTAAGGGGAACAGAGGTATCCAACTTGAGGTATGGATTGTGAATTGTGGAGCCTTGGCCAAATGTTAAGATTTTTTTTTATCTTCAAAAAGCAAACAAATTTGTAATATGAGAGGAAAAAATGAAAGTCGTTTATAACCTCACCCCGAAAACCATACAATTCAATCTAATTACTTCCGATAAGTGATTCGGGGGCAAAGACCAAAAGATAAGAGTGCCTAATACATTTGACCAAGGGTGTCTATGTGATGTGTCAAATAGACACTTTGAATAAGTTGGTAACAGAAGGATGTGCAAGAAAAGACGGGACCATACTACGAACAGAAGAACCTCAAAAATGCCCGAAGATAAATGTCAACAGCCACACGTGATAGAATGATTGCACGCAGTAGAAGCCGAGCCCAAGTTCATTTCGGACTTAAGCGCCACAACATAGGACCAAACTGTCATCAGCTGACTAAAATTTATTTTACCAACTGGATTACAATGGAATTAGGAAAACAGTTTTGACTGATGTGATTTATGATCTCTTGCCGAAGGCGTCTACGAGTTCATATTGGTATTGCAGTACAAAAATATACCAATGAGCCAATTTAAGAAAGTTTGTAATGACAAAATTGGCGTAAGGGTCTGAAATTAGGCCCATATAAGTAAAGCCATGCTTTTTTTTTCGGAGTCTTTTTGAAACACTAGTGACACATTCTGACTCTAAGCTGGTGTGTTAGTTTGATCCTAACGGCAAATGGTGACTGGACTAGATTCGATTTCACTGGGATTCGAAACTGGGACCCCTCGAACTTGGGGCAGGCACTTAACCAACTGCGCCATCCAGTTGCCAGCCATGCTTCACAAGAAGCTTAAGGACATCGAAGAATCATCGGAGAATAAATGTTCATCAATTTCCCGACAGCCAGGATACTTTTCAAAGGTTTACCACGCAGATGCTTAAGTGCTACAGTGCGACAAAAATTTGTTGCAGATTTAAAAAAATATTGTGATCAGTTATACCTAAAAGCTGCTTTCAACGTCGAAATCATGGTAAAGAGGGGAAACATGCAGCTTACCCTAAAGCGGAAGCCAACGGAAAAGCAGATGAAACATCCGCGTTCCAGTTCGATTTTGTTTGGGCGCCATTTTGATTTAGATAACATTTTTCAGTGGCTATTCGACAGTCGTAGAGAGTGGCTGATAAAAATGTATCAGAGAGCAGCTAACATACCAACAAACTGTAGAAATTTGTGAAACGTTTTATAAAAATAACGACAGTCGAAACCCTTTTCGACTTGGTTAGCAAACAAACTAGCCGCTATTGATCATGCTAGCTGGAGAAGCTTATTAATTGAGGCTCAGGTCCACACTGGACTGTAGCTCCACAAGAAGAAGAAGAAAAGCGCTATTGAGGTATCAGAAAACGCTCAATTAATACACTAAATACTATTGCATCATCAAAGAGTAACCGCATGGTGCGCCATTGGGGCCGACGGTATCATAAAGTCATATTTTATTAATGCTGCTATGCTGTAGCAGTTACTGGCATTAAGAGATCTTGGAAAACTTCCTTGTGACCCAATTAAACAAGAGGCACGATCTTCCAAAAGTCCGTTCAACTGCAAGCTTACGCAGATGACATTGACGTGATTGGGCGAACACAGCGAGCCGTCAATGATGCGTTTTGCTGGCATTGAAACGGAAGCGGCTAAAATGGGTCTAGCGGTAAACGAGGGCAAAACCAAGTATATGCTGTCATCAAGAAAGGACGCACAACATCGACGACTTGGCCAGAATGTCACCATAGCCAGTTATAACTTTGAGGTAGTTAAGGACTTTGTCTATCTTGGCTCCGCGGTAAACAGTACAAACAACATCAGTACCGAGATCAAACGCAGAATATCTCCTGCCAGCCGCTGTTTTTTTGGGCTCAAAAGGCAATTGAGTAGTAGACCTCTCTCTCGGAAGACAAATCTGATTTTTTACAAGACCTTGATCATCCCAGTCCTGCTGTACGGTGCAGAGGCATGGACAATATCCCAAGCGGATGAACAGTGTCTTGGTCTTTTCGAGAGAAAAGTTCTGCGCGCGGTCTTTGGTCCTGTTTGCGTTGATGGCATTTGGAGGAGAAGGTTCAATTACGAATTGTATGGACTGTACAGCGACATTAGTCTAGCCAGTCGTCTACGGATCCAACGCCTAAGATGGCTAGGCCATGTAGAGCGTATGGACAACTTAGCTCCGGCCCGAAGAGTCTTCGACTATGGCAGCCTGTGGGACAACGCAAAATAGGACGTCCACGTACAAGGTGGCCCACACAAGTCGAGGGGGACCTCGGCCGGCATGGTGTGCGAAACTGGAGACAGCAGGCGAAAGATCGTGCTGGCTGGAGAGGCATGTTGAGTGGCCCACAATCCGGGTGGACCTGGGCCTAGCTTCGCAGCAACGAAGAAAAGAGAAGCCCCAATTAAATCAATTCAGCCTATAGAATATGTGGTTGGAACAAGACGCTGACACATCACAAACAGCTCCTGCTATGATGCAAATTTTGCAAGATTTTTTTAACCGCCGAATATTGTCAAAAATTGGTGATATCAACTGGTCCTCATGGTCTCCTGCTCCGACATCTCTCGACTCCTTCCTATGGGAGAAAGGTAAAGGTTATATACCAACTAAACAACAAAAATGCTTATAAACAATATAAAAAAAAATGTGTTGAAATAAGGCCAGAAGACTGCGAGATCGTTCTGCAAAATGTGCATAAAAGAGGCCATCTCTTTCTCACCATCTCACGCCACGACCAGAGGTGGTCACTCGACCATCATCGTATACCAAACATAACCTTAAAGACCGCATATTCGATCAATTAAATATAAATAATAAAATTGTACAATCGGTAAGCGATGTGGCATTTTATGAAATTCGTTGCTGGAACGACGAATTTTTCAGATGGCAGCAAATTAGGCACAATTGAGGGTCTAAATTTCCTTCTTAGTTTTTCGAGCAAATTCCCTTAATTTAACTCTAAATTGAGAAATGAAAGAATGATTACACAAGTGTACACCAAATGATGTTCATTTTAAGCTACTAAATGATGAACTAATCTTTATGTGGTCAGAATGATGTTAACACTGAAAAGCGGCACCAAATTTAATTCGTATCATGAATTGACGACAAAGTCAAGGTTTCCACGTAGTTAAGCTGTCCTTAACATTGACATGACATTGACAGTGACATTGGCAGTCACCCCAACTTAAGTTGTAAAAGAAGTACGCAAGAAGAATGTTATTTTCAATTTTTTGATCTATGAAAAATGGGTCAAAAAGAGTCAGAAAAGATCCCTAAAAATTTATATAAACGAACGAAAAACTATTGAAATGTTTAGTAAAACCAAATTGAAGTGACAACAGTTGGTCTCTGAACAAAGCTTAACAGAGTTTACGAATTAACATAAATATTTGGCAATCGAAGAAGAATGTGATAAAATCTACAACCGATTGACGAGCTTAAGAAGATTATAAGATGCTATGAAAAGAAGGAGTGAATTTAAAGATTGCGATAACGTTTAGAAGGTCAGGTTTTAAACTTACTCGGATATAGAAAACTGCAAAAGAGAGCAGACGTTGAGAGCAAAGATCTTGCTGGCTGACGAAATTTGCTTTTTTGCCGCTTAAGTTTTTGAGGTGCCACAAGAAGAAGAATCAATAGGAAACTTTGAAAGGCAATAAAACATGATTTCCTACAAAATTAAATTCGTTCTTCAAGTTGGATACCTCTCTCATAGAGAAAGAATGGTAGAAACTTCGATCAAAGTTCATTTCTTCAACGATAAAATATTGTGGTAACTCACGGGAAGTGCATTGCACCGTACCCCTACGAACCAAAAAAAAAATAAAGCAGGGATATATTTATGTATACTGACTAACCCCTAGTTGTAGCTAGCCTAAATAACGTAGAGACATAAATATGTATAACTATATATAATCAATTATTGTTGTTTTTTTTAATTTAATTTAATTTCCCTTTTTTATATCTTCTCGTTTCCTGCCTGTATCTGCACCCCCTCATTGCAATGTGCGCGACTGTTGTGTTGTGTTGCCCTCTTGTGATCCCCCTTCTATTTCTCCAAACCAAAAAAAATCAAATAAAACAAAATAATGAACATGAATAAATTCAAAAAACATCTGCAAATAAATAAAATAATTAAACAAATAATTTAATGCACAAAAATAAATAAATAAATAAATTTTTGTTTTTACAAAAAAAACACAAATTCTTTGAATAAAGGTCAAGCATTCTCGATCGATGCTGATTCAAAGTATCCGTACAAGCCGCCAATGTATCAAGAATTCGGCGTTGGAGGTAAAGAAAAAAATACTTTTGTTTTAAGTTTAGCTTTCATTAATTCAGAAAAAAAACATTTTTTTTTTAGTTTTCTATAACAATTCAACATGAACAAAGAAAACATTTACTTAATCTTTTTTTCTGTCATTTTTCTGTGACAACGTACATAGTTTTTAATTTTTTTTTTATTCAAAATTCAAAATTTCATTTTAATTTTTGTACATTTTTATACTCTGTTAGAGTAGAATATTCACAAAAATAATACAACCAATTAAAACAGAAACCTTGGTGCGCTTTCAACAAAAAAAAAGCAAATGTCTTAACATCGCTTAAAAAACACAAACAACTCGCTGCTGGAATATAATAGTTTTTTTTTTTTTTAACAAATTCAGAAACAAAATTTAGACTGTTTGGGCTTATTTTCTAAAATTAAAAATTAAACAAATCTAACTCAACTGCGGCTATGTGCAATTAAAACAAAAGCAAAACCATTTTACTCGTACTCTCCACAAAAGCAATGCTCTGGTTGTGCGCATAAAATCAACAACAAAAAGAAACACACAAACATCACAGACCATTTATGGCGGTTTACATGCGTTACGCTTAAAACATCAAAAAGCAAATTAATGAACAATAGAACAAAAACGAAAATAAAACAAAGAATCAATAACTCCATGCTTCCTTCTTCCCCTGTCTGTTAACTAATGTTTTTTTTCTCTGCCTTTTCTTCTGCTTGACAACACTACTTGCGACTTTTATTTCTTAGATTTCTCTGACCTAACCGATTGGTGATATGATTTATTGGAAATTCCTTGGACTTATCATACTTAGAATGTTTTTGGAAATAGTGTCTTTGGTTTGGGTTCTCATTTTGTACAGAATTTTCTTATTTGCCTGCTGGATGGTTTTGGTTTTTTTACTTAATTTTTTTGTCTTGTCCTGTTTTGGTGAATGTAATCATCTTTTTATAACATTTTTTGTACATTTTTAGGATACGCCTTTGTAAGGTCGAAGAGTTATTTATTTTACATTCTTTCTGTGCAATGGACTACTTTATTTGTTGATAAATTTAAATTTAGTTTTAATTTAATTTAAAATAAAAATAAATCTATTAATAAAATAATATTATTGAGTTAATTATATGATATTTAAATTATATTATTATTTTTATTATTATTTAATATTATTTATTTTTTTAGTCAAATTTAATTAAATTGAAGGTGTTAAATTTTTCCTACAAATGTCTGGTCTTTTAACTGATCAGTCATGGCTTCACCAGCTGTTTTTAGATCGCTTGTTCACACGCGACCATTTCAGGGCCATAGCCTGGTAAATATTGGCTCTTAAATCCAGAATAGTTTTGATCTCACCAGTTGCCGCCATCATTGACTTCTAGTTACAAATATGGTCGATAAGTTGAAATATCACGATTCAAGGGGACGAACTTTACACAGCCAAAAAACATATTCGTATTTCCCTGTCGTCAATGAGAAGTTATCAATTATCAGGTTTTAATACTGTAGACATTTTCTGCTGCAGTCCTATTAAAAATAAATAACTAGGGACCAATGATGTGCGTGGCCTTTGCCACATTGCGGACTGCACTTTTGAGAGTATGATTAAGGCTGGTGGGGTAAAACTTTCCATCCACTGTTTTCCAAATAGTTCTTAACCGGAATAGCAACGTGGGGCCGAGCGTTGTCATGATGGAAAATTATTGCCTCGTGTCTGGTCGCATATTCCGGGCGTTTGAATATATCCAGCTGCTTTTAAACGTTTTGAAATGGCTGCTTGAGTGACACTCAAAGATTCTGCGAGCTCTTCTTGTGTTTGCCAATAATCTTCATAGAGCAATGCTTCCATCTTCTTCATCGACATATTTGTGTGAAAAAAAATTATTGTTGTTTACGCTTCAAATGAATGACATATACAATGACAGTAGCTTTCCAACGCATGTTCCAATGGAATAATAACAATGAAATAATACAAGCTACGCCATCTCTTAGCCAACCGCACGAATTAAGTTATAGACCCAATAATAGAGCTCTCTGTCTTAAAACCAAACTGACTTTCTATAAGTTGATGGATGCATTGGACGCTCTTGGATCCCCTTCATACAGAAATGGGCCGCTGAAAAAGATTTCGATGAAAATTAGGGTCAGCTTCCGACCGCTGGGCGCCGTTTTTTTTTTTTGGTTTCGTCCAAGTATGTGGAAATCTTCTAAAGATACTGATAGCCCGGGCTAACAGCATGCACGATTCGCAAACCCGAGTACTCGATTTCGGGAATACGCCTACGTACTAACCCACACCCTGCACACTTCAACCACTCTCCCCGCGGGACTGCCGTTAGGTATTACTTCGCGGGGCTGGTTAGCAATAATTATGCTATATTCAGGAAGGCGGCATCATGGACCCTCTTTGTGCTTCTGCTCTTCGTTGCTGTTCCTGTATAGCTATCACAAATGAGCAAATTTCACTCCACTTACTGTGTTACTGTTGTCATGAAGTAAATAACCCTTCTGGACTTGGCAGATTTACCGACTGTCTTCCTTCTAAGAAGCGACCACAGTAGAAAACTGCGTGTTCCTCATCCTCATTTACATTTGGACATTCCGGGCAAAGGGGTGAGCTATCATGTCCACATTCGTCCATTGACGATAGCCTCCATGACAGGACAAGAACTGCGTAATGTGGTAGTTGCAGTTTCCCATCGGCCGCGATATCCATGTGACGATGTCGGCGATGAGCTTATATGTCCATCAACTTTTCGTGGAATTGTTCCACCTATTCTGCCACAGAGCTATTGATGTAGCTCTTTCTTCTCCTTTTATGTTCCTGGTTTGTTGGCGATCCAGTGTTCGCCTGTGAAACACCCTTTTCAACTCGTCTGCCACAATGTCAATGGGGAGCATTTCGGCTAGTACGCACGCAGCATCGTCCGAGATTGTCCGGAAGCCGCTTATTACTCTTATTGCATAGAGCCTATGCACTGATGTCAGCATCTTTTTGTTTTTTCCGATTTTCAGAGCTTCAGCTCAAATCGGAGCTACAAAAGAACTGAGCTGACTACCCGTGAAAGTAGTACTCTGCGCTCATAGCCAGGTCCGCTGGTCGCCGTGTCCGTGGGTGTTTGTGCATCGACTCATGCACACTTGACCTTCACAGTCTAGGTTAAAATTCCAGCACAAGCAACAATTTTTCAAAACAAAATTGTTCGCGGCTCCACCTCTTTCGAGTCACTGACAATGCTCAAAGAGTATAACTGTCTAGAAAAAGCTTCTCAATTTCGCCGTTCGGGACGGCATTAAACTGTAGATCATCCACTCGTGAGAGAACAATAGCACGCACAACACGAGTGGTTGCTGAGAAGCTAGGCCCAGGTCCACCTCGGACTGTAGCGCCGCCATTATTATTATTATTCTTATTCCGACTGCTCCAGAGCCCATTCACTGAACACATGTCGTTGTCTATGGTGGTCTAACTTCAGCTCCTGGGTCAGTTGAATTTGGTACGGGTGTAGACCCAAGTCACAAAGGAAAACTCGCCAAGTTGTGGTCTGTGAAAGGTTGAGTTCTTTTGAGCGACACGAAATCAACTGCCTCGGATTCTCCTGCACACTCTGGACTTACTTACTTACTTACTTAGCAGGCCTACGACCCAGTAGGGTCTGAGCCTGATATATCGCCTTCCATCGTTGACAGTCCTGGGCACGCTACTTCCAGTCATCAAGACCAAGCTGTCTCACGTCCGCGATGACTTGATCTTTGTACCGGAGGTTCGGTCTTCTCTCCTTCTCGAACCAAGAGGCTCGGATTCGAAGACCCTCTTAGCTGGAGCGTTGTTGTCCATGCGCTCGATGTGGCCGAGCCAGTGCAGTCGACGGATTTTTGCCTTCCGGACTACATCCACATCCTGGTACATCTTAAAGAGTTCGCGGTTGTTTCTTCTCCTCCAATCGGCTTCCTCGCAGACGAGACCATATATCCACATCAGCAATACCTTACGTTACGAATGCAATGTACGAGGTCTTTACGGGCGCACATCATCGAGCAAAGTGTGCATGGTGCAGGAATGGTTCTTGGTTGTCGGAGTAAGTTCCTCGGATGGACGATCATGTCGATCGTCAAATCGATACAGCAGACTGTAAGTTTTGTGAACCGAACCATGATTTTGACCTTGCTCCAGCATGTTTCTTTTCATGAAAAAATGGCAAGTCAAGTTGACAAGAAATCAACTTTCAATTGTCTATATGAACGGTGTTGCCAGATTAAAAATCAGACCACTGAATTAAATGTTATTAGTTTGCACTTGAAGACGTCGTCCAGATGATTCTGCTAGTTCCACTAAATTAAAAAATGTATTTATTTACGTGGGGCCATCAAGTCTGAGTGGATCTTGGGCAATTTGAAAAAAGTTCCTACTGATCTGGTTTCAGAACATAATTCTGATGTAAGATGATGCTGGAATCAAAACCATTAGCAACAACAAAACAACAAGCAAAGAAAAACCCAAGCACAAAAAATTAGACAACTAAAAAAAAATCAACATTAATTTGTAAAGTTTTTAGTCAATACAAAAGCATTTTCCAACAAATTTGTAGTCCATGCACAGAATAGATTTCTTCCTTTTTCTTCTTAATGTCTTTGCTCTTTGTGAACTGTTTTTATTCTTTTTCTTCAACATTTGTACCATATTTTGCGACACTGTTTCTATATCCAACATATTTTTGATCATAACGCTTCCAAATTATACTAGATCCAGATAATATTTTTTTTAATTAACTAGGAAAATAAAATTGGTTTAAGCTAATTTACATTCATTCCTCATCAACTTTTGAAAAAAGAAAAAAGTGAGATGATATCCTCTTACACCTGGCAACACCCATGGGCCATTTTCTTAATTTTTATGCATCTTTGCTACCATTTTTGACTTAAGAGCAATCATTTTCATACTTTCATCGGTTTGAGTTTCCCTCTGGTGTCAGTTTTGAAGGCGAACTCCTCGATAAGTTCGAAAGCATTGCCAGGTGTGAAATATCATTTCATTTAAAATTCATCATCATCTGTCATCTGTCAGTTCATCATGAAAGTTGCTCCCAAAAAACCAAGTTTTATTGTAAATCCCACGAACTTTTGTAGGGCAATCGTACTCGTACAGTGTAACCGATCCGAGAAGCAGAGTCCATTCGACAACCCAGAGCGGACCCAGCAACGACGACTCATACCTCGGTTACTCAACAATCACAGGCGACTTTGATGGTGATGGAGAAGACGATGTTGCCCTGGGAATGCCACGCGGCGCTGGACTCTTGGGAAAGGTGACTCTTTACAAGTGGAACATGACTAACATCTTGAACATAACTGGCTGGCAAATTGGTGCTTACTTTGGCTACTCGATGTGTACATCGGACGTGGACGGTGATGGGTACGATGATCTGATCATCGGTGCGCCGATGTACAGCGAACCGAACAACGAGGAGAAGTACGACGTTGGACGGGTGTACATTATGTTGCAGGGCAAGAACGCGAGGGAGAAGTACATAAAGGAGACCCACAGAGACGGAACCAACTCAAAGGGCCGGTTCGGCTTGTCGCTGACCAGTCTTGGTGACATCAATCAGGACGGTTTTGGGGACTTTGCTGTCGGCGCTCCGTATGACGGACCAAAAGAGAATGGCGCTGTGTACATATTCCACGGATCGATCGACGGGCCCCTGCCCAAGTACTCGCAAGTTATTTACGCTGAAGATGTGATTGGGGCTAGGCCGCCAAGGACCTTCGGCTTCTCACTCTCGGGCGGTATTGATTTGGACGGAAACCTCTATCCCGATCTGGCTGTAGGAGCTTATGCGGCCGACGAAGTGATAGTGTTCCGGTCTCGACCGGTGGCGGTAGTTGATGCCACGGCCACATTCCTGAGCCCCTCGAAACTGATCAATCTGGACGACAAGGCATGCAAGACCCGGCGAGAGGGCAAGGATGTGCCTTGCACTGCCGTACGATCCTGCTGGAGATACACTGGCATCAATCTTCCGTCAATCTTAGGTAGGCTCGTGGATCTCTCACGATGCGGGACATTTCAAGGACTGAGTGATTTTCTCTTTACAGATTTCCAAGTGTCCTGGGTGTTGGATTCCCGAAGGACCAAGGCCCCCCGAATGTTCTTCCTGTCAGACGAGAGCAAGAACATCCGCAACTCAACCATTCGCTTGGAGCGTGGAAAAACCCACTGCCAGAACGAGACTGTTTATCTGAAGGACAACGTTCGCGACAAGTTGACTCCTCTGGAAGTGGAGCTTCGCTATCAGCTGCAGAGCAACCGAATGGGACAACCTGTCGTTAGAAGGAAACGTGACCTACTCCATCCAGTGATCGATCAGAACCGCGAAATCGTCCAGAGGGACTCCATCAACATTCAGAAGAACTGCGGAATGGACAACATCTGCGTGCCTGATTTGAGACTGGACATCAAGTGAGTTGAGGTAGGATCTGGGGAAGATTCCCTGAACTAATTCATTCTGTCACTTAGGACTGTCAACAAGTATCTGCTCGGCTCCCGCGAACCTTTGGTCATTGAGGTCTTGATCTCGAACTTCGGTGAAGACGCCTTTGAAGCTGGATTCTACATGACGATGCCTGAGGACTTGGACTTCAAGAAAATCCAACAGATCGGTGATGCCCGCGAGACGCCCATCACCTGCGCAGCGCCTACTCAGGCCACGAACTACACGCTCAAGTGTGACATCGGAAACCCCCTGCCGTCTGGAAAGATCGTGAGTATTCCTCGTCAGACTCTTGGCCCTAGAACGCCTCCAATTGAACCCTTTTGTTGCAGTCTAACTTCAAGGTCGTGATGATTCCTTCGGCGAAGGTCGGCATGGCGTCCAGCTACGACTTCTTCATGGAGGCCAACTCCACCAACACCGAGAAGGAAGGCTCAGGCTTCGACAACATCATCCGCAAGAGCATTGGCATCTGGGTCGAGACCGAACTGGCCATTGAAGGGTAAGTTCAACTGTCCCCACGTCTGGACACTTCACAAATGTGTCCCTCTTCTTTGCAGCACATCCATCCCTGAATTCGCTCACTACAAGGCATCGGACTACAAGGCCATCGAGAACGCCACGAAGGAGGGCGACCTTGGTCCCCATGTGGTGCACATCTACAACATCCGCAACAACGGACCGTCAACCATCGAGGAGGCGGTTGTTTTCATTCACTTCCCCTACAAAACCCTTGGCGATGATGTCCTCATGTACCTCCTCAACCAGCCGGAGACCGATGGCAACATTCAGTGCGACCCCAATCTGAACGTGAATCCACTGAACCTTCAGTTGGACCAGGGCCTGGCGAGGAGAAGCTACCTGGAGTCGATCGGAGCCGTTATCAGAAGTTCGGCTGGGGGAACTGCATCGCACCAGACCGGTGTGCACATTCAGCAATCATCCGGATCATCAACAACGTCCACCGGCAGCGTGACCAAAATCCTGACCGAAGAGCAGAAGCGCATTTTCAAGGAGGAAGAGACCAAAGAGTCAACGGGCGACGCGTCTCTCGTGCACAATCAACGAGCAAATGAAGCAGCAGCAGCTGCCGCAGCCGCGGCTTCCACCAGCATAACATACGGACGTCCAGACTATGTGAGCTCATCATGGAACTCGTCATCCCATAGCGGTGGCTATGGGCCGTCAGTTGTGGTCACAACGAGAAACCGAACTGTCACCTATGGCGCCGATGGCAAGCCACAGGTGTTGGAGAGCAGCACCGAGTTTGTCCGTAACTTAGACCGACAGCCTCTTAACGTGGCCAGTCACTCGACGTACACCCAACGGACTGGTGGTGCGGGTGGAGCGGGCGGAGGCATAGCCGGCAGTCGCCAGTGGAACACCAGGAACGAAGACATCAGACCATATCAAGGTGCAGTTGTAAATGAAGAGCAGACAAGTGGTCGATCAGGCGCGGTACAACAGACCTTCCAGCAGCAAAACGCTCAACCGGGCTCCGGCAACTACCGCACTTCATCACAGTTCTCGACCAGCTACAGACCCGGCGAGGCCACATACTCTCGACAAGCTGCCGCCGGACGGGGATTCAACGATCTCCAAGGCATCAGCGCCGACAAGCTCGCCGCCGGACAGGGATTCCGAACCGGCACCCTGGATCTCGGAAACTTGAACCGAGGCAACGTTGACGACCATATCCGCCACAGCAGCTCCTTCTCATCGGGAAATTTGAACCGCGGCAATGCCGACGACCAGTACAGACAAAGCGCATCCTTCTCACAAGGCGGCAGCACAGGAGGCTCCCTCGGCGGAGCCAGCACCTACTCCCGATCCAGCAGCTCCGATCCCACCTACCACCAACGCGTCTGGAGCCAGAAGGAGAAACCCTACTACGGAACAGCCGACACCCTCGAGTACTACTACGACCAAGACGAGAACCCCAAGCACAGTGAGTACTCATCCTCGTCGTCTTCGGGCAACACGTTCAGTGGCCGCCGACAAAAGAGAGAAGTCGACGATGGAACAATCATTTTGGGCAGCATTGCACCGTGCAACGACACCAAGTGCGCTACGCTGCGGTGCGTAGCAAAAAATCTTGGCAACAACGACGGTGTGTGGGTGGCGATACGAACGAGATTGGTGGCGAAGACAATGGAGAAACTAGCGTCCGACGTTCCGCTGAATGTTTCAACGAAGGCGGTGTCGCATGTCACCAGGCTGCCGTACATCGGCGAGCCAAAGGAGGAGATCATCAGATCACACGAGGTGTTCTACAAGGCCATACCGGAGCCGATACCAGCACCGGACATCATCCCCCTCTGGATTGTGATACTTGCGGCGGTCGTGGGTGCATTGATTCTCTTGCTCTTGGTCTTCCTTTTACATGCGGTAAGTGCACGTTCAGATTTCGAATTTAAGATGATTTTTATGGAGAGGGAGTCGTTTTGACGCTCTTATCATGTTCTGATTGTCATAACCTGGGTTATGTGCCATTTTTTGAGTCAAAGGGAGCAAGGTCTTGCTCCCACATGTGCTCAAGGCCAGGCTCAACCCTTTAACTAGTTCTAGGATAGATCAGGAATGCTAGTCTTTTCAAAATTTGATCGGTAGTCTAAATTCGCTAAGACTTGTCTCGGTCCGATTGCCGATGAACTTGCTAGGCAAAGATCAGTGGGGGTGCTCTCAGGACCTGAACCTGCACTGGGAATGACTGCGTCCTTGATTAGGGCTTCCATGGATGGTTGGACCTCTCGAAAACTGTCTGTAAGAAACCCGCAAAACGACTGGATGGCACAGTTGGTTAAGTGCCTGCCCCAAGTTAGAGCGTCCCAGGTTCGAATCCCAGTGAAATCGAATCTGGTCCAGTCATCATTTGCCGTTGGGATCAAATTAACCGCACTGGAGAAGGTTGCTACCTGGCAGTACAATGGACCAGACCTCCGAAAAAAAAGAATCCCACGGCATTCTTGTTATCTCTTGACAGAAAAGACTGCGGACAACTTACCGGCGTACTAACGGGCAACTACACCTTTGCCAAGCACCTAAATGTGCTTAGCTTAAGCGATGAAACCCTCTGAGACACCTGTGGACGAGGACACTGCAGAGCACTTCGGTACTGATGATGGAGGCTCCTCATCCCAGAAATTCCAGCAAAAGTAGTTTGCTGCCTGTCATCGCCAACCACCTAAGTGTGCTTGGCCTAAGCGATGAAACCCTCTGCGACGCCTGTGGAGAAGACGATGACACTGCAGAGCACTTCCTCTGTCCCGCCTTTGCTCGGACAGTGGCAGTTATTCGGTGCTAATAAGGTGAAAGCTGATGATGTAGGCTCCTCATCACAAAAGCGCCTGCAATTTGAGCAAAAGTAGGTTGCTGCCTGGTAGTACAATGGACTAGTTTTTGAGCCTGAGTGCTCCAGTGTAGTGTTAAAAACTTACTTCCTTAGCAGGCCTACGACCCATGTATGGTCTGAGCCTGATATATCGCTCCTTTCCATCGTTGACGGTCCTGGGCGCGCTGCTTTCAGTCATCAAGACCAAGCTGTCATACGTCCGCGATGACTTGGTCTTTGTACCGGAGGTTCGGTCTTCCTCTCCTTCTCGAACCAGGAGGCTCGGATTCGAAGACCCTCTTAGCTGGAGCGTTGTTGTCCTTGCGCTCGATGTGCCCGAGCCAGTGCAGTCGACGGATTTTTGCCTTCCGGACTACATGCACATCCTGGTACAGATCACAGAGTTCGCGGTTGTGTCTTCTCCATTCGGCTTGCTCGCAGATGGTATATCCGACGTAGAATTTTTTTTTTCGAAGGCAACAAGAATCATCTCCGCATTTCTGCTTCCAGCTTTCGGCTCCATATAGCAGGATAATAAAACAGGCAGAATAAGAGTTTTGTAGAGCATGATTTTGGTCCTTCGAGGCAGGAGTTTTTAGCCCAGTTGTTTTGACAAACCTAAGTAGCACCGGTTGCCAAGGGCGATTCTACGTCGGATCTCCACTGTGATGTCGTTCGTGGAGTTTACGTTTGCCCCGAGGTAGACAAACTCCTTCATCAGCTCAATTCTGTGGCTGTCGATTGTAATGTTTTGCCCTAGGTGGTGTGCGGCGGATCGTTTCTTGCTCGACAGCATATATTTTGACTTATCCTCATTGACCTTAAGACCAGCTCGTTTCGCCTGTTCTTCAATCGCCGTGAAAGCTTCCACTACGGCACGTTGGGAACGAAGTCGATGTCATCTGGGTATCCCAACAGTTGGACTGACATGTAGAAGATAGTGCCTTCTGTGTTTACAGCAGCCCGCCGCACTATCTTCTCCAGTACCAAATTGAAGAAATCACACGACAGCGCATCTCCTTGCCGAAATCCAGTGCAGGTTTCAAACTGCTCGGAGGTCCTTGAGCCGAACTGTACGGTGCACCGCGTATATGCTAACATGGTCCGACACAACCGGATCAGTTTTCCCGGGATCCCGAACTCGGCCATCGCTTCGAATAGTTCCTTGCGATGAATGCTGTCGTATGCGGCTTTAAAATCGATGAAATGATGGTGCGTATCGATTTGAAACTCGCTGGTCTTCTCCTGGATTTGCCTTAGTATGAAGATCTGGTCTATAGTCGACTTTCCGGGCCGGAAGTCGCACTGGTACGTGCCGATTAGTGCGGTTCAAAACGGCTTTAGACGTTTACACAATATGCTGGACAGGATCTTGTAGGCGACGTTGAGTAGGGATATACCTTTATAGTTATTGCAAGAGGTAGGATCGCCTTTTTTGTGGATGGGGCATATGGAGCTGATATTCCAGTCGTCGGGCATGCTTTCGTCTTCTCAAATTCTACAAATGATCTGGTGCATGCTCCCTACCAGAACGTTGCCACTGGTCTTGAAGCGCTCTGATGTTAAGCCATCTGAGCCTGTGGCTTTGTTGTTCTTCAGCTTTTTATAGCTGTGCCGACTTCTTCAAAGCTCGATAGGATGACTACTTCATCGACTGGAGTTCTGATTTCTTCGTTCCCTATCACTCTATCCTGGTCCGGCCCGATAAGCTGTTAGAAGTGCTGCTTAAACACATCCACTATTCCCTGCGGGTCAGTAACTAGATTACCCTCACAATTTCGAAGAGCCTGGGTGCCTTTCCTAGAGCCTTTGACCAGGCTTCCCAGTGGTGGGAAGTTACTTCCAAAGTCATACGAACGAGACAGAATTCCATACTTAAATTTACCATGTGTACTGCCCCTTTAATGCATTTCAGCACGACGTCTCAATCATTCTGTTTAAAAAAAAGTCTGTATTGAAAATCCCATTCATTTAAAATTGGTATCATCGCCTCAATGTAATACACTCTTCATCTACAGATCGTAGACCTAAGCGCCTTCACTTGATATCCTTGTCAAAACCTTCCACAAAAAGTATTTTCATTTAAAATAATTTTTTTTAATTTTTTTTTGTATTTTCCAGTGTGGCTTCTTCAATCGCAAACGACCAACCGACACTTCACAGGAACGTCAACCCCTCCGAAACGGCTACCACGGTGATGAGCATCTGTAAACACATCGTCCGCCACGTTATCCAAGTGCAAATAAATTGTTGGAATATTCTTGTTGAACGATAAGAAATTAAAAAAAATGAAAAGAAATATTTTTTAAACGACTTTTATGTGATTTTCAAGTGAATCCCATTTTCAAAAATCACAGCCATTTGTTGAAATATATTTTTTTAAGTCCAATCAAAGCATGTAACTCAAAAATTAACCGAACAATTTTGTAATATTTTTTTACATTTAAAAAAGAAATGGTAATCTCTAAACAATTTTTAAAAACAAAAAAAAACATTTAAAATTTACTAAAAAAAAATTTACTAGTCACGACAAAACGAATGATTTTTAACCTTGATTTTTTTTTCTCCTTAAATTACCTTCGCCTTATTTGTAAAAAAAATAATAAAAAATTAAGTATCTGTATGTAAAATAGTATCGAGACCTACTCTCACTTGAAGTGCATCTTCAATTATTTACTAATGTTTTTTTTTGCTTAAGAAATATGTAACTAATTAATTAATTTACAAAAAGAAATCTTCATGAAATAGATAATTAAATTCTGCTTTAGGGAGTGAATGTGATGAGTGTATGTGTGGAGTGAGTGATTTACTTTTTTTTTAACTGCTGAACAAACACGCTGTTGAGTGATTTGTTTATAATTTTAATTGATATTTTTGTTATTTATTAAATAAAAGTAAATAAAGAGATGAAAAACTTTCTAAGAAATTGTGTAAATAAAGAAGGATATTGTATTTATTTAAAAAACGAAAGAGAAAAATATTTACAACGACGCACTAAAAAAGAAACAAAAAAGGCAAGGAAAGATTTTTATTGATAATTTGACGATACGCACATGTATAAATTTAATTTTCTTCTTATTCTTTGTATCTTACACTGCCTTCATCTAGTTTAAACAAAAAAAATATTGAAAATTGATATACGAGTATAATTATGATTTATTTTTTACTTAATCGAACGAATTTCAAAAAAAAAGAAAAAAGAACATAGAACGCGTTGTAAAAATGAGTTGAATAATTAATACATTAGCTTAACAGTTTTAGTTTTGTAAGTACGTCTTAAGAGAGGGAAACAGAGAGAAAGTTTTGATCTGGTCTGCTGCCGGTAAGGAAATACGCATCAGAACGCTGTACTAAAATAAGTGTAAATCCGTTTTATTTCTCAGTAACATTAATAAGTCTTAAGAGGAGACATAAAATCGAATCAATGCTTTGTTTCAAACTGTACTTACAAGAATTCAGCAGACGAATAATAAGAAAAATAAAATCTTTATAACAACCGACGAGGACTGTTTTATTTTGAAAGCGTATAATTTTCAAATCGACACATCGACTTTTTTTTATTAAAACCGAAATTAAATGATTGCTTAATGGATTAATGCTACGATGTTTCATTTGATGTCTTATTTTTTGTTCACAAAAGGGTAAGGGAAGACTGTCCTTCTTGGGATAGCTGACAAAGTGGAACGTTAGGTTGTGACTAGAGGATATCTCCCACGATATTTCGCCAAAGGTCATGCCATTTTACATGAGGGGTGGGCAGGTGGACTTGGACAAGCACTTTGGTGCTCTTAACGGACTTTCATCGACAAACGAAACTTGGTTTGTGTTTGAGCGCAATGACAAGAACCCCTCCATCCTTGAGCTAAGCTATCCAACCACAAGCGTGCCGGCACTGAAGCTACCTCAGAAGCATTGCCTAAAATTTGCAACATGTACAACATGGACTTACTATAGTACATGAGCTTCTCTATCTCAAGACAAATGCAAACTCTAAATACGATGTAGAATCGCCGTTGGCAACAGCTTCTACTTCGGTTAAAACTTCTGGCTCGAAGGACCAAAATTATGCTCTACAATCTCAGTCTTGCTATATGGACTCGAAAGCTCGACGCCAGAGGTGATTCTTACCTCATGCGAACTATGCAATCACAATGAAAATAGTCCGTATTCATATATATAGTACTAAATACAGACTATCCATATATGCAGCCTTGGCCAAATGTATTAGGCAGCCTTTAAGACTCGTTATATCTTTAAAAAGCAAACAAATTAATGAAATGAAAGGAAAAAATAAAAATCGTTTATAACCTCAGATAGTGTCGCCGAAAACAATAAAATTCAAATTAATTACTTCCGATAAGTGATTTGGCAGCAAAGAGAAAAAGATAAGGGTGCCTAATACATTTAGCTAAGGCTGTATATTGTCTGGCTTGGCCACTTCGTGCAAATTTCCGGCTAAGATAGCTATCGAGTCCGCCCTTGCTGGTTTGAGAAGGAGAGGAAGGTCAAACCTTTGGAAGAAATATCAAGTGATCGTAGAAGAAAGAATGACGACTGGAACCATCGGGATTGAAAGGCACCAGCTCAGGCTCAGAACCTCCATGGCCCTCTATGGCCTGAGAAGAAAGTAAATGAGATTTAATTGCATCTAACCCGTCTTCTTTTCATCTCACCGTAATTTTTTAAATTCAGATTTCAGTTCAAGAATTAGAAATCAATCTTGGCATCTACTGACAAGTTTTTCTTTTACCAAGTTGAGGCAGAAAATTTCTTCAATACCGCAAGAACGTTTATCGAGAAAAACTACACCTGTTTTAAATCTTAACGTTCTTCTGAAATGACACCAGATGTTGTTTTTGAGCTTCACCTTAGGCCCTAAGTTGATTCACTTTTAAACTACCTCAAAACACTAACCGTTACATTTACTGTTGACCGTTACATTTCGTCTCAGTTGGTAACCGACGAATAGATTTTTGTTCGAAAACCATGCAGGTTTCAAACGGTTCAGAAAATGTACTGTCGCATCCTGCGTTGCGCAATTTTTGACGATACATCCCTACAATTTTTTCCCGGAATCCCGAATTCGGCCATCGTATCTGTCGTATGAGGCTTTAAAATCGATAAAAAGTTACCGATTTCAAACTCGCTGGCCTTTTCAAGGATTCGGCGGATGGTGATGATTCGGTTTATGTTCGATTTGTTGGGCCGGAAGACAGACTGGTACGTGCCGAATAGAGGGGTGCAGAAAGGCTTTAGACATTCAGACAGAATCCTGGATAGAATCTTATAGGGGACATTGAGCAGGGATATAATTTCTCAGTTTTTGCATGAGGTTGGACCGCTTTTTTTGTGAAGGGAGCATATGGAGCTGATGTTGGCATGCTTTCTTCTTCTCAAATTCACAAATGATATGAGACATGCTCTCCTTGTCAGCCTTTAAGAACTGTGATAGCAAGACAACTTTGTTGTTCTTCGGCTATTTTGAGCTGTGTTAACTTTTTTATTGCTAATGCTCGCTATCACACTTTCCTGCCGCTGGAAATGCAGCATAAATACATGCGCTATTTTTAGGTAACAAAATTACACTGGTGGTTTCAAAAAGTTCGGCTACCTTTCTTAAAGTCAGTTGCCAGACTTTTGGTTTGTTTAAAAAAATGCCCTCATTTTCTGTATGTCCACAGACTCCCCGTCACATGTCATCCACATATACATTATTATTATTATTATAACATAATTGGCTTACGGCCATATCAACACTCGACACCAGACAAACCGGAACCAGGTTTCCAAGAAGCCATTACAGTGGTCAACTCACTCACCATCTTCCAGACGAAAATTAACGGCATAGAAGTTTGCATGAGAGAGTATTTATACAGACCCAATGGTGCTCGCAGGCGGGCTGCACTAAAACACATGTATTATTATCCAATACTGTCCAGGATACTCTGGGACCGGCTCTTAAAACTTGATGATCCTAGAAAAAATAAAACGGTCACATGTTTTCGGAAGCAACTAAAAAAAATATTCCCTTGCAAAAAGAGGAGCATACCCTTTTTTTTTTTGAAGTATTGCTGTTGTTTGGTGCACTCTGCCACCTTAAGAAAGAAGTGAGAAACAATGACCGACATGATGCAATAAGCTATTGGTAAAAGAAGATATAAGAAAATGCTTTCGAGCTTATACACTCCGCACTCTTTATGGTCCGATGGTGGCTCCAGTTTGTTTTTAAACATTATCTCAGTATTATTCTGATCTCCACATCCGACAATTTTGAAAGTTAGCAAACCCATCAAAATCAGCTCATCGTTTGAAGATGATTTTGTTTAAAGAATTAGCGTCCACTTGAAGTTCCTCAAACCAATTAATTCAATGATCTGTCTTCTCTGTGGGTTCAGTGAAATGGTTGTTCGCTGAATGTTCATGGTTTGATCCCTGAGACAAACACTTTCAACTACACGATACCACCTCTCTCGAATCACTGACAATGCTCTGAAAATATAACTGTCTAGAAAGGCTTCTCGAACTTCACCATTCGGTGTCGGTATAAAATTGTATGCTCGCTTTACATGTGAGAGAGCAATAGCACCCACAACACGACGAGTTCCTTGAAGCCCGAGTCTACCCCAAATGTAGCGCCACCCTTACCAGAAGAAGAACTGTCTCATTTCTTTCGTTAGCAACGCTTTGCCACACAAATGGCACAAAATTCAGATCGTGCATTTTGACACACCCTTTATAGGAAGAGACAGAAAAACGCGAATTCTTTTGGTAACCGCATTTGAGAGTTCGAGGTCAGATTGAGAGATTTTAAAGAAGTTCATAGGAATTGCCATATGCAGTTTAACTAAGAATATCCTGCGAGATTCCTCCTGTACGTCGCTTGAATTTTAGGGGAAGATCGATTGGAGTCTCAAACAGTGAAGTCTGTAAAGCTTAGTGGTCATGCAGACAAAGAGACTTCGACTTTCAGACATCGCCCATGACACATCGTCCGTGAGACATAGTCCATTAATCTCCATTACCAAACAGGAATATCAAAAAAACTCTAACCTCAAATTGGTACAGCTAGGCACACAAACGTCCATCGCAAAGACCGTCGAAGACCCAAGTTACGTTACTGTTCCGTAAGTCGATTGGTTTTCATATGACGTCCAGTCGAGCACCATCTTCCACCACACGTGTCCACCAACCGTGATTGGGTGCCAAGGTTTCGGTCAACCAAATTATCTTCCATTAGCACTTTTATGAGATAACAATCGGTGATTGCATTAAAACCGCTAAATAACCCCCCTTCAAGTAAATTCATTATCACGGTTTAATATTATTACGGTTCATTAGGCTTATCTAAATGGGAATCGACTGGAGGCACACGCTTGCATGCGAACAAAACTGTTCAAGATCCCCGGGGCAGGATGTGCAACTGGAGCCAGTGACGAGTTAACCATTCATTCGAAAGGATGTTTCTTTCGAGAGTCGCTTTAATCCTCCTCCCGGTGGTCGGTGGTGCTTGTGGGTCATATTCCCTGTCCAGTGAGCTCATCGGAAGAGTTTACAACGAGGGGGACTCCAAGGCGGCCTACTTTATTGGAACTGATGTGGAATTTGTCACCACCTTCATGAGGGGACACTTCGAGGTACCTGTCATGACGACTGACAGCGGAGGCGCTGTCGAACGGATTGAAGATGTCGTCATCCTGGTTGTCCAAGGGGAAGATCAGGCTTACATGGACATCCTTGAGCGGATAATCAATCGTCTGCGAGTTCGGAAATACGTGGTTATCTCTGCCAGGACCAAGGGACGTCTTCAACAACAGTGCGCGTGGTTCGCGAATCAGAAATTCACAAGAATCTTTGGAGCTGCTCAGGACGTCGCTTATGCATTCCTTCCCTTTGCCGACAAGCTGCTTCCAATTGTGTCCTCGGAGGATGACTTACCTGATCCACAGAGAGACCTGAATGGCTACCCCATCCGCACCACAGCTCAGAAGGACGTGCCTCGGGTATTCCGGTATCCAGACAAGAAGGGAGAACTTCAGATCGGCGGCTTTTACGGGCAAATGTTCCTCGCTTTTGTCAAGATGCGCAATGCCTCATTCCAGGAGGTCCCGTTTGCTAACACCACGACTTTCGACGCACCGGCCGTTTGGAGGGCAATCAAAGAGGACCGAGTGCAGCTCAGCATCAACAACCACGTCTTCTCGCCGCATGACTACTTTGTAAGCTACCCTGTGCACATGCTCGGCTGGACCGTGATGATACCGATAAATGGCTACCTGGACCCCAACCAGTACTTTCTGAGGCCGTTCTCACTCTCTGTGTGGATCTGCATTGGAGGTACCTTCCTCTACATCGTCGTGATGGATGTCTGGAAGGATCTGGCTGGGGGGCGTACCCCAAACCCTTGGCGCTGCTTCAGTCAAACCTTTCTCATGATGCTCAACATGTCATCGACCGGGCTCATCGGAAATGCTGGGAGAATTCACGTCATTGTCCTGCTCTACGCGTTCGTCCTGGTGAACTTCTACCTCAACCACTTGACGTCCTTCCTGACGGTCTTCATACGGATCAAGCAGTACGACACCCTCCAGGAGTTGATCGACAACAAAGTGCACTTCCTCGTGCCAGACTACATTTGGAGCCAGGCCGTCGTGACTGAAGGCCTGCCAGCCCATCTCGAGACCATCGCACATCCCATTGAATTTGGTACGTTCGCCTCGCAACTGACCAGGATGGAGAACACGAGTGCCGCCTACGCCCTGGTGAGGGACAAGGGGGAGTTCCTGATCGGCATGCAGAGCCTGACGGGAAAGCCCTTGTTCCGCATGATTAGTGACTACATCGGTGTGGTGTACACGGGATTTTTAATGCATCCGCATTCGCCGTTCACCGAGAGTCTGACGTACTTCATCATGCGCTCCAGGGAGACCGGCTTCGTAGAGAAGTGGACTCGGGAGACCGTCGCGCAGGCGATTAAGTCCGGCTTTCGCGTGGCTAAAGGGGAAAGTGATGAGGCGTCAGCGCATCCGTTGTCCTGGAACGATCTACGGTTTGCTTGGAATTCGCTGGCAGTTGGCTTAGCACTCGCCTTGGTGGCGTTTATTGGGGAAATTCTGTACGGGTTTCTGAAAGAGAGGCAGTTTTAGACGAGAACTTGTATTTCTTTGTTTCTTTGGTGGAAGCTGTAGTCCGTGATGGACTTGCGCTGCAGCAACTCACGAACTTTTTATTGCACTAGAGTGGGAATTTCTTGTTTTTTGTTGCAAATAAAGCTCGACTGCACGCCGCTTAGATGAGTTTTTGATTTGGAGGAAGTCTAATTGAAACCTGTGATCTTTGTCGACGCGAGTCACGCCTGGATAACCGATTGATTCGGGAAAACTTTCCTCATGTTCCCCATTCTTGACAAAACTGCAAGCCAACAATCACCTTGCACCCTATGTCTGATCCGAGGCACAAACCACAGTTTCTCTAACCACCCGTGGCGCTGCCATCACTACAGAGCAAAATATCCACAACCGAAACTGTCAAAATGAAAAAATGTCAATCAGTGACGTCGAGGAGAAGAGAACAACAAAGAAAATTAAACAAAGTTTACCTTTTCTTCTTTTCCTTTCAACCTATTCCTCTTGCTCCACCGAATAAAAGCGAAAAAGTTTATTTGTTTACCCATGGAAATAGACAACAAAACGAAACGAACACACCCCACCTAATCCAACAGCAAGCCTCGTTATTTCGGTTGAGCTATTGCCAGTTGAAGTCTAGCGGCAGTTCGATATACATACACCATCGAAGTGGCCTAGCCAGCGTTTTTTTCTTCCATCGGCTTTTCGGCGGAAAATCTCAGTGCACAGTGAAAGAGTGAAGCGACGTGCATTCCCATCGCGAAGTAGTAAATGAAAATCATTGAGTTCACGCAAAGTTCCCATTCGCAGGCCCAGTGCAGATGACTGACACTCGGAATTGACCGTGTAACGCGAACCTTGCAGTCAGCAAATCAATGCTAATTGGTGCCTAATTGGATTGTAATCGACCGACAGCACAGGAATTCTCATTTACCCTCTAATTGGAGTTAATTCGATGACCCAGAGTTGACAATATCTGGACGAGGAAAGTGAATCCACATTCGATCCGCGAGAAAAGAATCAATTTTCCGAAACTGGCGCGGATTAGTCGCTTTTGGTTGCGGCCGGGTGACGTCAATGGACAGAATATTTAATTTGCCTCCGCTATTTGCCCGCTATTTGCATCCCCCATCGTTTGTTTTGTTCGGTTTTCTCATTCGAATTAGATAAGTAGTCGTGAATAGCAAACGCCGGGCCGTATTCCGTGGTTTCGATTTCGGTCATCGTCGCCGGTGGCGATCAAATGAAACGTCAGTGAATGAACACATTTGCCTGCACGGCAATGTCCTAGAGCTGAGTCGAAGCTGCGGCAGAGTTAAAAGTGAAGACCTCTCGGCGTTTGGTTTGGATTTATGGATTTATGGTCTCGTTAAGAGGGGAATCAGTGTTCTGAGACGGTTAATCGTCTTGTTTAATGAGTGCCGGTGTGAGGATATAGTGCAGAGGTTCATTGAAGTCACCGAAGTGGCTAATTATTTCTCGCGCAGTTGCGCGGTGTGAATAGTTTATGATTGTTTGGTTTTTTCATTTTGCTTTTCAGTTGCAGTGAATGGGAGTTTATTTTTGGATTACGGTCAGCTATTGGAGCTGTTTGTGCTGCGAAAAGATTCATTGTAAGTGCGTAAGTTAAGTTAGGTAAGCTTGTGTAGAATGTAAGTATCGTGTCTTTGGAATAGGCACTGTGATTGCGATTGTTGTGTAAGAGCAACATTTTCGGTTTCCAAAGATGTTAGGGTAAGACTATGAGAATTTACATTTATGCTCCAGTTTTGTCACAAGACTTTGAGGAGCAAATCCGAGGCTTTCCTTGCACATCCATTCTGTTGTTTAGTTCATATCGTGTACTTAGAGCAGGTGCTCTGTTGATCGTCAGAAACTCCGTTAAATTTTGAAATATCGACGGATGTACGGGGAAAATTCCTAGTCTGTGATATCTTATTATGGTTGAGGGTATATTGCACCGCGAACTTTAAGATCTATTGTGCCCTGTGACATCTAACAGAGCCTTAGAGTAGCCCAATGGGACCTTCCATGTTTCCCCTACCAGGTCGCGACATTTTACACCCACTTCTTAAGTCTATGCCTGGAATAGTAAAATCTAGTAGAGGAAATCTAGAAAAGGACGTCAAGAAATTATGGATATTCGTCCAAAAATCGAAATGGTTCCAGAAATGAGCGGCAGGAAGCCAGATGTGGCAACACAATGGACCCTAGGGGTCTAAGTGAATCCAATGTGCATATGTTGGAAGCCACCATACGTACCTACCTACATAAAATCTAGTAGGGGATCCACCTCCAGAAATGAAAATCAAAATATATTAAAGTGACTATGAAAAGATGAGAAGAGGATTTTTTTTCTTCGACGGCTTCGCAGTCACCGCGACGAGCAGAATGTCCAAAAAACCTTGCTGATTAAAATCGATCTGTACAGCAGCCTTCTTTGTATAAAGTTGTTTCTATCTAAAGGGCCAACTATAATAGCCGTTCGAAAACGTAAGCTTATGTCAAAACTGAACGAAAAGCGACCAGAACCATCACATTTTGAAATGTTCATAACTGCGTATAGAAATTTAAGCGGAATTCAGTTGTGAACTGATATTTGCATGCGTAAAGAGCGAGGTATTTCGCTCCCGAACAAACTTAACGAACTTAACGAAACTTTGCGAGTCGGTTGCTACGGTCACATTGTGTCATTTTTGTGTTTTCGCTTGAGTGCTTTAGTTCTCTTAAGTTTCTGTACAGCCACTATGGGGCCAACCATTAAGTGAGCAAAAGTGCACGAGCTTACCGAAATTGAACGAAGGAGTTACTATTTTTTTTTTCTTTCTTTGTGAAACACTACTGAAGCACTCAGACTCAAAACTGGTCCATAGTACTGTTAGGTATCAACCTACTCCAGTGGCGTTAATTTGATCCCAACGGCAAATGGTGACTGGACCAGATTCAATTTCACTGGGATTCGAACCTGGGACTCCACAAACTTGGGACAGGCACTTAACCAACTGCACCATCCAGTCGTTTTGCAGTTACTATGGTCAAAGTTCATTATTTTTGAGTATTCACTCGGTTGCTTCAGTTATCTTAAGTTTCCGTACGGCCATTTTAGTTGGCCGTAGTTTGCCCTTAAGGCAAAATCTAATTCGCCACGGTGTCCTCTCAGAATAACTTATAGAAAGGTTATTTTGGCCCTGGGGATTCCCAAGATTTATTTTAAAACTTCAAAGAACAGCTGACTTTATCCTTCGTGGGCATGGCCTGTGTCCCTAGATCTTGGAGGGATTCCTAGATCTTGCAGGGGTTTTAAAGTGATCTTTGTACTCATGGTGGGAAAAAGATCTCATGTCAGGCCTATCGACAATTGACATCCACTCGTGTTGTGCGTACTATTGAGTGGAGGGGATCTATCGCATAACACAGACTCCGAACGACGAAATTGAGAAGCTGTTACTAGTTATACTCCTTGATCATTGTTAGTGACTATACAAAGACGGATCCGTGAAATTGAACCTAGACTGGGTCTAGTGCCTAGGAGTTCACGCACGTACCCGCTACGCCACGGCGCTCATTAACGCCATTGACGCTTTAATCCTTTCTCCCCAAAATTTAAGAAGTTGACAATCTTCGACTTTGAGCCTGTGGGACAACGCAACGGAGGACGTCCACGTACAAGGTGGCGCACACAAGACGAGGTGGATCTCGGCCGGCTTGGTGAGCGAAACCGGAGACAGCTGGCGAGAGATCGTGCTGGCTGCAGAGGTATGTTGGTTTAAGCCCAGATCCACGTCGGCCTGTAACGCCCTAAGAGAACCCTCGGAACGTTCGAACATCAAGAATACTGGAGGAGTGTCTAACTTCGATCGCAACGTGATCAATCTGGTTGACGGTTGAATGATCAGGGGACCGCCAGGTCCCTTTATGGATGTTGAGGTGTGGGAACCGCGTGCTAGCTACAGAAAGGTTTCGCCCCGTAACAAACTCCACCAGCCTGAGTCCGTTTTCGGACGTAGTGTCGTGCAGGCTGTGTTTACCGATGACTTTAGCAAAGATGTCGTCTTTACCCAGCTTAGCGTTAAAATCTCCTAGAACGATCTTGGTGTCGTAGCTGGGGCATTGATCGTACGTTCTTTCTAGGAGATCCTAGAAGTCATCCTTGCTATCGTCATCTTTGTCCTCTGTTGGGTCGTGGGCGCAGATTAGACTGATGTTTCCGAATTTAGCCTTAATGCGGATTGTTATGAGGCGCTCGCTTATGTACTTAAAGCTTAAGACTTTTTGCCTAAGTCTGCCTCGAACAATAAATCCGAATCCAAATAATCGCTGCCTTCCCTCTCTGTAACAATCGCCGTAGTAGATATCGCAGTTTTTCATCTCTTTTTGCTCGGCCCGGCTCTTTTTGGATTGCGGTAACGTCTGCTTTATAGCAGTCTAGGGCCTCCGCGAGTTCATCGGCTGCACGTGGTCTGTTCAGGGACCTCACATTCCACGTGCAGAATCGAAAATCATTGTCCTTATTCCGTTTACTGGGGTCGTCAACAGTAAGTCCGTCTATATCCGAGGCAAGTTGTTGTTTCTGAACTCGTTCATTTTTACGTGGTGAGGAAGTTAACCCCACGCACAACCTCAAACTGGGAGGACAGGTCCATTTGTTGAGCCCCCGGACAAAGGGGTTCGGAAGAATCCGGTGTCGGTAGCCTCTTAAAGGCCGTGAGCGCCGCCGTTAGCCCTACGAGAAGGGCTCATACGCCGCCATCTCTATTCCAGGGTCCCGCCCTTATCATGGAAACCAGGTAGCTCATGCTGACTGGAGTTGTGGATGCCGCCGTTGGCAAATCAGTTGATCAGCTCCTCCGCCGCCATCCTAAAAAGATGAGCCCTGGTAGGCTCGACATCTTAGGTAATGTTAATGAGCCAGTTTAGCTGGTAATTAGTATTTGGCCAAGTTGCAGAACTAACCGTCGCTTTTCAAAATCATTGTAGCTGATGGATCTTCTTGCAATGAACACCCACGATTGTGGTAAGTGTTAGTTTTCTAAGGTTTCGTTCACCAAAACGGAATCTTTGTAATTTTGGTGCGTCAGTCCGTCCGTCACACTTCAATATCTTCTATAATAATATTGGCGGCGCTACAGTCCGAGGTGGACCTGAACTTAGCTTCTCAGCAACCACACGTGTTGTGCGGTCTATTGTTCTCTCACAAGTGGAGGGGACCTACAGTTTAATGCTGACTCCGAACGGCGAGATTGCACCCGGACGACCATAGACAATGTTTTAGGTTCGCTAATTGGACGCTGAAAATGTTGGTCGAAGATTTTGATTTTGGCCAAAAAATCTGCTACTTGGACCAGGCATATTTTTGGCTCAGCGCCTATGTCAGCAAGTAAAACTGCTGTTATTGGAGCGAACACTATCCACAAGTGTTCGACCAAGCATCTGTTCAATGACAAGGATTGGCTGTTGAAGGGGTTTATGGCATGTCGGCATAATTTGGCCTTATTTCTTTCGAAATAAGGAAGGAGACCGTTATCGTCAACAACTTTAGACGAACTTGAGTTCAACATTCGAGCAGCTATTGCCGCGATAACGCCTCACTTATTGGACTGAGTCATCGAAAATTCCACCGACCGCCAGCCAAACCGAGGCAGCCATTTGAATGATGTGCTATTCCACACATAATTTCATTTCCCACAGTATGCAAAGGTGCATAGTACTCTCTTCTCTTGTAAATGCGTCGCACTGTCAGCTAAATGTTCTGTTCAACTTAAGACCTCAATCGGAACCTGCGACGCTGACGCCACTCACAACATGAATTCTTGACTACATTCCGATGAGGACATACCCGTAACGACAAAGTGTGTATGCCAGAGTCATAAAAAAAAATTCAAAATTCAGCAAAACCCATCAAATCAATCGCACTTTGTTCCGCGAATAAGATCCAACCACAAAGTTACCCTCTATTGGAATCCACTCACCCAAACCTCAGCACAGTCAAAATAGACACAAACATCGTCACAATGCAGACGTTAAACAGAACAAACGTCTTTTTCAGCATTTTCAAATCTGAATCGAAGGCACCCCATGGCACCCCGGTGAACAATGTTCCGCACTCGAGCAGAACCAGATTCCCACACGAAAACCAACAAAAAAAACCATTTGCCGAGGCTAAGCGGGATACATTATTGGATTGCATTACACAGCGACTGTATCTGCATGTAAGCACTCGGCACAAAGTGCCACAATGTAACGCAGACGAGTTGATTTCAGTTTGCCTCACCAGACACCGCGGCGGATACGTAACATTTGGTGAATCATCTGAAATCGTGTGCAAAGTGCTGTTGTCGTAATCGAAGAGCGGAGCACACTTGTATCTTCGCTTCGATTTCAATCTGTGCGCTCGTACTTTTCGTTTTTGTGGAAACTACACTTTCTCACGAATCTCTTGCAACACTTTTGCCATCGAAAATCGACTGGAGCGGGTGCCTGTTTGCATTTGTTCCGTGTGCTCTTCACGGTGGAAAACATTTATCTTGCTTTTATTTTTCCCTTTTTGAGATACCCGTTCCGCGGTGCGCTTCCTGGGTTTATTTATTCTTCACTGTTTCTTATCGAAGCGAAACATGTTATCCTCGAGTAAACAGATACATTCTGAGGCGAACTAAATCCGCCTGTGAGTGGGGCAACGGTGGGGCGCGCTTGTGTATGTCTGTTGATAAGGAAATTTGCTATATTCTGCGTCTTAGGCTAACTTTAAACAGACTTAGAGGGAAATTAAAAAATATAAACGGCAATTTACATTAAGTTAGGGGGTGTTGTAATTTTGTATCGTGAGCCAGGTGCTTTATGAACACGATAAGACACTCTGTGCCAAAGTTCGCCAGCACCTATTGAAGGTTCGCGATAAGACAGCGTTATCTTTATATTCGATGTATGCCTGGGGAAATGTTGGCTAGTCATTTCTGGGTTTCGAATCCTGGGGTTCAAACTTCAATGTCAGTGCAACCAGGATGGTGGAATTGTTTTAGTGCCATAAATGATGCTTGAGTCTTTCGTGTGAGAATTATGCTATTGTCCAGCCCTACGGGGAAGGAGACTGCTAACACTAGGCAGTAACTTCTTCGACGAGCTGGATGATCTGAATAAAATAGAACTGAAGCACCTCCTGAGGTACGACTGGATGGCGCAGTTGGTTAAGTGCCTGCACCAAGTTAGAGGGGTCCCAGGTTCGAATCCCAGTAAAATCGAATCTGGTCCAGTCAACATTTGCCGTCGGGATCAAATTAACGGCTCTGGAGTAGGTTGCTACTTGGTAGTACAATGGACCAGTTTTGACCCTGAGTGCTTCAAAAGTCCTCAAAAAAAAAACCTCTTGAGGTATATACAACAATCTGGGTGGTTCTAATCAGTAGTTAAAGTGTAGGTCTGAAGAGGTACACCCCCCACACCCAGGACCCAACTGTTGGTCTCAATGAGCCGCGACACAGTCGCAAGGGCACCCTATCACCTACCTACCTTCGTATGAGAAATGTGAATCTTGATAGTTCCTGGCCAATTTGTCTGCTCGTTCAAAGTTGTCCTTGAAATACTTTAAGTATGACATGGGACACCTCCATTCTCGCACTCGTACAGTTGCACGAGTACTTAGGGATCTCAAGGTGCATAAATCCGCTGGCTCGGACGGTATCCCCCCCTATACTTTTAAAGAGGTGTTCTTCTGCGCTTTATCATTAGTTCCAAATCTTTTGGTCTCTTTCCGAGTGAATGGGAAACAGCATTTCTCCAGCCAGTCCCTAAAAAGGGGAAATCTTCGTCACCTTCCTTGTACCGACCCGATAGAACTAACGTCCTTTCATTTCAAGGTCATGAAAACGCAGATAAACTGTGAGCTTATGAAATATTTTGAATCGCGAAAGCTTCTTAATGGCCAGAGATACGGTTTCCACAGCAGCTGGTCTACTGGTGATTTGATGGCGAATTTCAACAAAAGTGGATCCAATCTTTGCACAATTTAGGCGAAAGCAAGATCGTTGCGGTTGCATTTTCTAAGGCGTTGGACTGAGTACGGCATCTTTTGGCGAAAATGCGTGTTTAGCTTATGGTACCGATGAATCTTTTCTTCTATGGATTAGAAATTATCATTCGAATCGCTGAATTCATTGAATGCATTGAATGCTTGCATTGAATGTTGCATTGAATGCGTTGAAGTCTGATATTCACTTAATATTGGGTTGTACAACATGAAATGTCCGATTTTCACTAAGTCGGAAATAGGAATTTGAGTGAACATCTGTGCCAGAACGATAAATTTTGTTTTTTTATAAAATAAAGTGGTATGTGTGCTTGACGTGTGAGAATTTTAGCGTTTATTACAAATACCATGGACGCCGTAGCGTAGTGCGTAGGTGCGTCGACTCCTATGCTCGATGTCCTTGTTTCGATTCCAGAAAAACATTTTTTTTTCACGGCTCCACCTCTTCCGAGTCACTGACAATGCTAAAAGAGTAAAACTGTCTAGAAAAAGCTTCTCAATCTCGCCGTTCGGAGTCGGCCTCCGCTAGTGAGAGAACAATAGCACGCACAACACGAGTGGTTACTGAGAAGTTAGGCCCAGGTCCACCTCGGACTGTAGCGCCGCCATTATTATTATTATTACTCTTGCAGCAAGCTGCAGTTTGGTGGACTGCTTTAGGTGATGCCTTCAACTGCAACCTTCTCAACCGCGTGCAAAGATTTACACATCTACTGCACCGAACTGTAGAAGCCGTACTTCTCCATGTTTGTCCGCTGGAACAATGTATACGGTAAACAAGCGTCCTGCATAGCGGTCACCTGGAGTCAATCTACATGCTGCTAAGGCCAGCTCAGAATAATTCAATAAACAGGAGTCCGCACGATCTGCGAGGTTTCACAATGGACCTAAAATGGCTTGATTGTGACTGTTTATTCTGAAGCAGTGTTGTCACTTCCCGGGTACAAAAAGTGGTAGATCAAGCAAATAAAAGTGGTAGATCCAGATCTCCCGTGGTAGAATTTAATCAAGTGAACGACACGTCGTATAGTCTGAACAGACAACAGACATAGTCTGTTTTTACAATTTACAGTGCGATGAAAAGAGTGCACAATAAATACTTAGTGTACCATATGAAGTGTCACTTGAGAAAACATAAACAACGCAGTGCATGATTTCGTAAATGGTTGGATTTAAGTAAAATATCAATAAAATGTAGAGGGAAAATAGGAATTTTTGTAAAAAAAATGTAGTAATTTTTGTTTCATTGTCATTACAGGATTTATTTTTTTTTTTTTTTTACTACCGTGGTAGAGTGGTAGATTTTGAAAACATAGCAAAAATGTGGTAGATTTATCGCTTTAGTGGTAAAGTGAGAAAACTGTTCTGAAGTCTGCCACTACTCACGATCACTTATCACCTGAAATGACGACTGGATGGCGTAGTTGGTTAAGTGCCTGCCCTAAGTTAGAGGAGTCCCAGTCACCATTTGCCGTTGGGATCAAATTAACGACACTATCAGTGGAGCGGTCGATCAGTGGTAGCAGCCTGACTGTGGGTATCACAATGGACCAACATGGTCTAAGTGTGCTGGTGAATTCACTAGCGGCCCCTTAACCTAACCTAACCTATCACCTGAAATCCTAAGTATAGACGTCTGAAAGGCGCCAGAGCCTTCTTTCAGCCAGCTTCTGCACAATTCATTTAAGAATAGACCGATTCTCCCAGCATGTGCACCAATGAGGATATGGCATGTGGGCTTGTGTAGATCACGAACGAACTAGTTCAAAAAAGAGCTCAAATAAGTGAACTAAGTGAACTAGTTCACAATGTCAGTATATTTTAGTTCATTTAGTTCAGTAGTTCAACAAACTCAGGTATAGCTTACTCTGTATACCTGAAATTAAGTAAGAATAACTGAAATAAATCGAACTAAACTGAACTAAATTGAGTGCTCTGATTTGTGTGTGTATGGGCATTGTGAACATCAGAGTTGTTTTTATTTAACTACCGCGGGTTGCTGGTGGTGCATGTGAAGGAAATTTTGTATGTGCACGAATGTACGTATATATGCGACGAAAATATGACGACCAATCAGCGAAAACCGAACAATACTCAATTTCCTAAGCAGATAACTACATTGAACTAAATGAACTATAAGAACAAACTAGTTCAATAAACATTTTTCAACTAAACTGAGCGCCTTCTGCGCTGAACTAAAATGCATATGTCCCGATATGACGTCAGCCATTGTACCAATCTTTGATCTCAAAAGATATAGATCAAACTTTTGGAGCGTTTAAATCTAGCTTAAGGCAGATCATCCTGGAAGTGTGACACATAGTGCCACTTGGTTCAAGCAGGCCATAGACAGTTCGCAGACCTTTAGGGTATTCATCAAGAAATTAAGAAAACATAGTACCTCCTAGAAGGAAGTAATGGACGTTTGTGTTCCCTTCCAGTTCCTGCAGAGGGGTTTCCACTAGCTGCCGTCGACAAAACAATTGACAATTTAGAAGTAAGTTGTCCTTTGCCTTTGTCCCTTGAATTACAGATCCCATCATACAGCATCAACAGAGAAAGAAATTCACTCCCTCCCCAAGTGATTTAAAAAAAAAACCCTCATCCCCTAAGGCGATTATTGATAAATTTTTCCATGTTTACGTCGTATTCCCATTAAAATTTGATTGATACGTCCCCACAGATCTTCCCCACATCTAATCAAATTCAAACGCACACACACAACCCAAACCCACTCAGCATCTTTACAACGACCCCATTCTCAGACCACTTGGCGGCAAGCATAAACATGCTACGTCATGGATCTAAAAACGTTTCACTCTCTCGTCACACGCCATCCCCCACACACATCTCAGGACCGCACTCATCAATAGCATTTAAAGTGCTTCCATTAAGGAAAAAATAAAAAAAGGAAACAAAAAAAGAGTGAACCCCAACCACAGACAACGCGGCAAATCCAATCTCACCCACACAGCAGCCAGAGACAATAAAATCACCACAAAAGGCAAATGTGAGCGAATGCGAAACAAAGGAGGGACGCAATATGTCGTAATTTCATTTCAACCCCATTCGACTGTGTGACACTTTAACACGTTCCACCCCAGTGGAACCACCCGCCGCTATTATAAGCAAGCAGCCCCTGCCGGCCATAACCTCTCCCAATCATCATCCCCCCGGGCGTGGGCTGCTGGGCGACTTCAGAACACCTCAATCCGCTGGCGTCGTCCCGATCTGTGTCTCTAGATTCTTCCAGGATACGGTTGAGGGGGATGAGAGTCTGAGAGAGAAACGCTGATGTTTTTCTTTAACCAAAGACCCTCAAGGGAACCTACTACGCACCGCGCTCCCACGTACACACCCCCTTCGAAGGGGGTGTCTCCCCACGACTGTCACATGAGGTGTCCAGAGTGGCAGAGTGGGTGAACCAGTGTGCCACTGTTTGGCTACGTTGTTTACACCATCGGCCACCCCGCAGCGCCACCTGAGCAAGTGGGGACTTCATTGCACTGGGCGTGCGCTTTTCAAATGTCAAAGTTGAAACTTGGCATCCCTTCTGCTGCCGTCTGGCTGAGAGGGAAGCGCACAAGCTTTTCGCTTTTCGTGCCTGTGCCTGTGCCTGGATGGCAGCAGCCAGAGAGACCGAGAGAGAGAGAGTGAGAGAGGGACGCAGCGGCACGTCGTCGTCCTTTGGAGTATTTGTGAATGGCCTCTAAAGAGATGAAAAGATTTAGCTTTGGATAAATGGCTCTGGTCATTCCGTAATCCCCTTTGATCGAAATGAAAGGACCGTGGGTGGCGGGATGCTAGGTGTTTCCTTTCTCTGTCCATCCTTTCGGTACACGGGCTTCTTATTTGTTTTGCTTTTCTTTGCCGCTATGATCCACTGGCACTAATAGACCGTCAAAAAGGAGAAGTGGTGGGGAAGTAAATTACGTGTGGGCGGGGGAGGCGAGGATACGCTTAATGAGAGCTTCCTTTTTTGCCCATCGTGTACACACAGAGCCGTGTAGCCATGTCCTAGCCCCAAGCTAAATCTTTCGTGGTGGTTGTGTGAGGCTTGGATTTGAATAGAAATGCGGTCCGTTGGGGAGAACGCAGCGTGGTCAGGGTGGCGGCTGTGTGCTTGACCTGGGTGCATTTTTAATTTGCGTGAATAAAACGGGGGTCTTTGCATGGCCATTCGGATACATTGGTGTGTACTTATTGGCTGGCTCTAGGGATTTAAGCAATCAAGAGGTAATCCCGCTATGAAATTGAAATGGCCGTGCTCATGAAGAGCCACGAGATGGACGGGACGACTTGATGGACTATAAACGGTGGATGAAGGTTAATTGAATTAAAATTGTGTTGCCTATGTTGAGGGGTGGATGAACATGGTTTTTGTCATGCTGTCAGGCTTTTCTTTGGTTTTTGCAAAGATCTGAGAGCGGTTTGATTTTGAAGCGAGAATAATGGGAAGTCTGCCTTGATACTGCAATTCAGGTGGACAACGGAGTTTCATTGATAGGGATACTTTCGTTTGAGAGTCCACACTGCCTTCTGGTAACTGGGGTGTTGTAGGTAGGTTTGACGTAGGTAGGTAGGTAAGTAGGTGACAGGGTGCCCTTGTGACCAGGTCGCGGCTCACTGAGACCAACAGTTGGGTCCATTGTGTACCCCGTGAGACCTACACTTTTTCTGCTTATTAGAACCATCCAGATTGTTGTATATATCTCAGGAGGTGCTTCAGCTCTATTTTTTTCCAGATCCTCCAGCTCGTCGAAGAAGTTACTGCCTATTGTTAGCAGTTTCCTTTCCCGAAGGGCTGGACAATCGCATAGCAGGTGGCGGACGGACTCTATTTCCTCCTCGTCCCTGCAACTTCTACAATAGTCGCTATGGGGGATACCTAGCTTTCTGGCATGGGTACCTATCGGACAATGTCCGTTGAGAACTCCTACCACCTTCCGTATATCCTTGCGACTTAGGCTAATCATTGATAATGATTTCCTCCTGTTCAACATCGGCAATATGGCTCTCGTCGTTTGCCCAATGTCCAGATTCAGCCATCGCGCATTTGCTCTTTCTAAGGCTTCGTCCTCTATTTCTTTCCTAAGGAAACTTAACGGCATATTGACATAAGGTAGTGCTAGAGACATACCTAACTCTGAGCCCTCCTTTGCCAACACATCCCCTCTCTCGTTTCCTTGATCTCCTGTGTGTCCCGGTACCCAGCAGAGAGTCACCGTGCTTACATTGGAGATTTGTTGACGTCTGCTGTCTACAAAGCTTGACTAGTTTCGACTTTACAATATCCGATGCTATGGCTCTTATAGCCGCTTGGCTGTCGGAGTATATGGTTATCGTTTTTTCAGTCAAACTAAACTCTTTAAGCGTAAGTGCCGCCTCATTTATTGCTACCACTTCTGCTTGGAAAACGCTACATTCGTCGCTTAGGTTTAGGGATCGTTCTAAGAGATCGCAGAAGACCCCTGCCCCCGTTTCTGCACCAGTTTTTGAGCCATCAGTATATAGGGATATATCTTCGCCACCATTTGCTGATAGCTCTTCCCAAGCTCTCCAGTCCGGAATTCGGTTTGAGAACTTCCTCATGGTAGTCAAGGTTGGTGGCAGATAATCTGACGTTTTGTATATGTGTGATCCTGTCCATTTTGAGAGGATGGACGCGTGCCCATTAGGTTTGACTGTGCCTAAATAACTATTGGTCCATTGTGCCTCGTGGATCCCCAGGAATTTATGGAACTCTATGCAATGTAGTAGACCACTGATAGGTGCCTCGGTCACAGATATTGTCAAAAAATTAGGCTCCAAGTTTAGGGAAGCTAGAGTCAAACAGGTCCTAAGAAGATGGACTGCATGCTCCATTTACTTCTTCTTCTGCATCTGTGGAGGTAGTTCGAGAAGACACCGTGTGTTCTGTCATGGAGTAAGAAGCTACGTCCTGTAATGATACAGTTTGATGATGGAGAACTCTCGCTGCTCCATCAAGCTCGGTAACGAACTCACCGATACTTTCAATGTCAAAAAAAGTTTTAGACAAGGCGACGCGCTGTCATGTGATTTCTTTAACATCGTTCTTGAGAAGATCGTGTAAAACTCACTGGCCAACGCAAGAGGCACGATCTTCCAAAAGTCTGTTCAACTGCTAGCTTACGCGGGTGACATTGACGTGATTGGGCGAATACAGCGAGCCGTCAATGATGCGTTTGCTGGCATTGAAGCGGAAGCGACTAAAAGGGGTCTGGCGGTAAAACGAGGTCAAAACCAAGTATATGCTGTCATCGAGAAAGGATGCATAACATCGACGACTTGGCCAGAACGTCACCATAGGCAGCTATAACTTTGAGGTAGTTAAGGACTTCGTCTACCTTGGCTCCGCGGTAAACAGCGGTAAACAACATCAGTACCGAGATCAAACGCAGAATAATTCTTGCCAACCGCTGTTTTTTTTGGTCTCTAAAGGAAATTGAGTAACAGAGCCCTCTGGAGACGACTGGATGGCGCAGTTGGTTAAGTGGCTGGCCCAAGTTAGAGGGGTCCCAGGTTCGAATCCCAGTGAAATCGAATCTGGTCCAGTCACCATTTGTCATTGGGATCAAATAAACAGTACTAGAGTAGGTTGCTACCTGGCAGTACAATGGACCTGTTTTGAGTCTGAGTGCTCCAGAATAGCTTCAAAAAAAATAAAAACTAGAGCCCTCTCTCGGAAGACCAAGCTAACTCTATACAAAACCTTGATCATCCCAGTCCTGCTCAGAGGGATGGACAATATCCCAAGCGGATGAATAGTGTATTGGTCTTTTCGAGAGAATGGTACTGCGCGCGATCTTTGGTCCTGTTTGCGTTGATGACATTTAGAGGAGAATGTTCAAGCACGAACTATATGGGCTGTACAGCGACATGAGTCTAGCCAGGCGTCTACGGATCCAACGCCTAAGATGGCTAGGCCATGTAGAGCATATGGACAACTTAGCTCCGGCCCGAAGAGTCTTCGACTCTGAGCCTTTGGGACAACGCAACAGAGGACGTCCACGAACAAGGTGGGGCACACAATTCGAGAGGGACCTCGGCCGGCTTGGTGTGCGAAACTGGAGACAGCTGGCGAAAGATCGTGCTGGCTGGAGAGGTATGTTGAGTGAGGCCCAGGTCCACCTCGGAGTGTAGCGCCCTAAGAAGAAGAAGGAGTCTTGGCCCTGATCATCTATATCCTGTTCTACACCGCAGGGGCATGGACAATGTTAAAATTAAATCAAGAAGTCCTTAGATGGCGGTTGGAGAAGAAGATTCTACTAGAACAAAGCTTCGATAACAATTTTTTTGAGAAAATGTTGCTTGTTGCTGCGAGAATTTTGAAAACAAACGATTTCACTGAATCTTTCAAATATATCGAATAATTTTCAAGAAATATGCCACTTTTTAGGTGTTTCATCGCATGGTTAATAATCAGGTGCAGGTCAGGTCCGAACTATCATCCATTCAAACCCTTGCCTTGATCAGCATCAAAACAAACACTCCGATTATCGATCTCTATCGTTTGCTCCCAGAGGATTTCCAAAGACCTCATCAGTCTCTGTCCCCACGCAGATCGCCCATAGTATTTCCAATTTCCAATTCAATAATTCCCCACAGTCAACCGATACTTCACTGATAAACCCACCCTGATGCATCCATTAATGAATTATTAAAGCTCCGTGCTTTTATCTTTACTACATCATAACGGTTCATAAATTCCATTCGTATAAATAATAAACCCTCGACGTTGACTGACTTTATCTGAGCGACATAAGCAATTAACAGACGTTATCGCGCCACTGCGTCGCATTCCGTCATACGTCATCGCGTTGATTTGTTATCGAAACGGCTCTCAAGTGGTTAGCCGATGTTCTTCTCCAGGGAATTGGTAGCGAGGTACTTGCCTGCCGGCATAAACCGGAGGAGTACCAGCACTCCAGATCCCAAGTGTGATAGGAAAACACGAATTGTTTTGTTGTTCCGGAAGTAGTTTGGATGTGTGCTTCAGTTGAATGACAAATCGGTCAGGGGTAGGGATGGAATCGTTGGGAGATAACGTGAGGTTGACCACATGAGGGGGTGGTAGTTGAGAGGCCCGAATTTGATGCTCCGAGCGAAGTTGAAATCGAAAGAATTGGAGAAATGTTTGGTAAGTGAAATGGAAATTATTTCTAAATCTCAAGCAGTTCCTCGAAGGGTTTTCTCTTGTGTGGCTTTTGAAAATGTTCGACCACTGACTTCAAGAAGTTCATCAAAAGTTTCTGGTTGGGATTCGGTAGAAAAGGTTTCAAATTAAGGTAAGTGCTTCTACAGATGACTATGTGAATGGGTCAGTTTTAGGGTTGAGTCTCGTATGATGTCGCTGGCTCACCGTTGTTGCAATCTTTCAATGAATAGGTTGGTCTGGGGCTTTCTCTTCATGTGAAGAGAGTCTTCCTCTTGAAAAATGAATCGCACCACTTGTTTGTTTACTAGTCTTCATCAGAATCTTGAATGAATTACTGACACATCATCTCCAACTGCATTCCCCAAATCAACACCTCTCAGCTTTGATCCTGAGTAACCAGACTTGAAATAATATTTCTCAACGTGTCAATCCATTAATTTTACATTCTGACACCTCAACTCGTGATGTCGATGAAAAGCTTCAAGCGAAGAAGGGGATTTCCTCGCACGCCATCGTCTAATGGGTTCTCATAAGAATAACATCTCTGTAAACAAGAGTCCATCCGAAATTTCTGGTGAAATGTTTGGCAGCGAACATGTATTCCACAAAACCCACCCTCAGTTACACTCTGCAGGTGGCGTAAAAGGCGGAGAAGCCATGCCGACCGTTTTGCGCTCATCCCCCAAACTGCGGGACTGCTCAAGTGGCAGATGCTTTCGCCTCTGGCAGATGTTTGTGTGCCGATTTGCCTCATCAGCCTCAGATTTACGGAGCAAGATTCTATTTTAAAACAGAAACACATTAAGTGCTGGGTGGGCGCGATCGGATCCATGAGATTTGGGCAAACAAATAGCCAAGGCGATGTTTTATGAGAAAACTATTTTTTGTTTTGAGTTTTTTTTATAGTTGTTTTACTGATAGGTTTTGATATTTCGGAAAAAACTTCGAAATTTAGGATAACGAGTGCGGTTTTATTTATTTATTTTTTTTATTTATGTTTCTGAGGAATGAATCTTTTGCGGTAAATACTAGAGTTGTACCGAATAGTGACTTGGCCGGATACCGGATACCGAATATTCGGCTTGCAGCTAGGCCGGCTAGCCGAATATTCGGCGGCCGGATATCTGCCCAAATTAAAAGTACAATAGTTTAGTGGTCTGATACTCTAATCAGACCGGTACAAGTAAAACCAACTTAAACATGTTTTCTTCCTTCTCCTTCACAAGATATTCATACTTTCTACACAGCAAAGTTTTTGGGACATTTTTGCCAAAAAAATACCGCCAGCGAACTTGACTTATATCTCAAAACAGTTTTTTTTGAACGGAATAGTGACTCTTGGGGTTGGTGGTCAGTAAATGGAAGACAGTAACCAATTTTGCTCAAATTTACCAAAACTTATTTTTTATCTCCATGTAGCAGTGTATACAGTGAGAGACTTTTTTTTGAAGCATGCATTGTAATACGAAATTACGAAAACAAACGTAATAAATTATTGCCCTTGAATGCAGAAAAACTAATTTTCATTCACCATAATTTGGCTTTAGAAAACGTCCAATATTAAATTGTTTTTTTATTTTGTTATTTTTTACTAAAAAAAAGAGTATCCGGTATTCGGCTGGATATCAAAAGACTATTCGGCTCCGGCCAGATATTAAAATGTGTGGGACGGTCACTTAATTTTGTTTAATTTTTTTTAAAATCTGGACCCCAAAAAGAATTTCATGGCAGATCGAAAAACACGGCCTCAGCGGATAATCGCCATATAATTATGTTATCAAAATGTGACCCTTTTAAGTCATCAAAGGCGACTTCCGCAGAAATTGACAACACCGTTAGTGCTCCAAGAGTTCGTGATGGCTTAGAAAAAGCCAAACTTCTCGGACGAATAGCTAGGAAAGTTCCGCTGGTGAAAAAAAAAAATATTGGGCATGATGCTACAGTTTGCCATGACACAGGCAAATTAGACGAGCCGTTCGGTGAAGAAAAATCGCGAAATATTTTGCTGAGCGACGAAACAAAGATTAGTCTGAAGAAAGAATGAAGGGCTTCTCAAGCCGAGGAATTCCATAACCGTTGCACAAAAAATACAGTGAAAAATGGGGACGGCAACATAATGGTCTGGGGATGTTTTTCTTAGAATGATGTTCGTCCAATATTCCAGACTACAAACAATATGACGGCAGCCGAGTACAAAGACATTTTCAAATGGTAATCATACGCCAAGAAAAACATGCCTCTGCGTTGGGTCTTTCAGCAAGATAACGACCCAAAGCATACTTCCACTCTACTAAAAAAATGCTTTGTTCACAACAAAATCGACCTGCCATCTTGGCCAGATCAATCTCTAGGCCTAAACTCTATTGAAAACTTGTGGGCGCATCTAAAGAAGAAATTGTTTGAGCAAATATTTGGCAATACAGACAAACAGTGATAATTTGTTCAAAAAACTTGTTATGAAATACCAGAAATACCAGAAAAGGATGGCAAAAAATATAATGCAAAATGATAACTTCACAGAGTATTAGTGGTGCTTGGTTTTGCAACTGAAATAAATTAGCATTTTAGCTCTTCATTTAAATATTTTGGAAAAAAATTACAATGTATCAATTTTTTTGATCACACGATTTTTATGAGCAGACACAATTTAATCTTCATAAAAAAAATATTTACGTTAATATTAAAAATATTTTTATGTTTTAAGTTTTTAATAAGTATATATTTGGTGAACTTTAACCATTTCCTTCACTGTGCAACACTGAAGACGAAAAATGTAAGGTGAATGAGGATGTATCTATTTTTTTGATCAGATGTGTATAACGAAGACGTCATTTGTTGCATTGTCCTAATGGCTGTGATTCAAAGACAACCATTGGGACAACGTGTCTTTTGCTGAACGTTGTATTTAAATAAGTATTTTTCGACTTTGCCATTAAAAAACGACGGGAACACAGAAAAATATTTATTACCCCACAAGCTCGAAGTCGAGCATCCCTCGGGCCGGAGCTAGTTGGCGCTGTACAAAGCCTAAGGCTTTAGAGAACTGGCAAGATTCACGTCGCTCTACAGCCGATACAGTTCGTGATTGAATCTTCTCCTCTAATCCCAATTAACACAATTAGAACCACAGATCATACGGGGAAGATCTCTAGAGAAGACCAAGGGATTCTTTATTTGCTTCGCCGTAGAGCAGGACAGGCATGATCAAGGTCTTGTATAAGGTCAACTTGGTCTTGAAGGAAAGGGCTCACTGCTCAATTACCTCTCGCACCCCAAAAACAATGATTCCAAGCATTTTTTCCGCTTATGGCGTAGCCGAGATAGACCAAGTCCTTGACTAGCTCGAAGTTATCTAGCTACCATTGTGACGCTCTGGCCAAATCGCTCATATTCTGCGTCTTCGACAGCATGTACTTCGTTTTGTCTCCGTTTACCACCAGACCCTTGTTAGTTGTTTGCATTTCATTACTAGCAAACGCTACTATGACGGCTCGCGTTGTTCGACCAATCACGTCAATGTCATCTGTGTATTCCAAATGAAATTTCTAAAAGAACAGACTAACGAAGCAAGATGCTTAAAATCTCCTTTGATAAAAGACAACTTCAAGTCTTGCCTTAGTCATGCAGAATGGCAATGAAAGAGACGATGGCAATGAGCCAAAAATTCATATTAATCGCGGCTATACACAAAGAACTCAGGCAGAGGGAAATTTTGGTATAAGACAGTCGAGAGATATGGGCTTTTACTTGCATAAATCGATTCTTGGCAACGATGTGGTTGTGCTTAAAGTGAATCATGACCACTTTGAAGTGAATCTTTGACTCCGAACTTGTGGAACGACGCAACAAACAACGTCTAAATTTAAATTTACGCACACAACTGGAGAAAGGCCTTAACCAACTTGGTGTGCGTAATTGAAAAGTGCTAAAAGAAGATTATGCTAAGTAGACAAGCTTGTTTGGTTGAAGTCCAGGTCCACCACAGACTGAAGCGCCAGGCAAAAAAGAAAGGGCTTTTTCATTTTCATTCATTCATTCGTTCATAATTACTTTATTTCCATATAATAAATTCGATTCATTTAACAGTTCATAAATAAAAACTTAGAAATAGCATAAATAAATCATAAAAATAAAAATAAGTTGAGGCATTCTATGTTTTACTTACAAAAGTAATAAAATAGTATTGAAGCCACTTCAAATGATGCAAAATTCATTAATTTTGTATTTATTTAGTGGGGTATGCATATAATAATAGCAGAAATTCAAAATTCATTACAATATAAAAATCAGTAAAGTTGCAAACATGGCGTGAAAAGAATACACGAAAAAAAAAGAAGTTTACATAGTAACAAAGTTAAATAAACTGGCACTTGAGTTGAACTCGCACGGGGAAAGTTCCGTCGCATAATACTGATGGATAATTTCTTCATATCAGACGACGTTTTCAAACTATTTCAGTTGAATTTTCTTCTGACTTCAATCCAAATCAACCATTCATTCATACATTCATACATCCAAACAAACAAACATTCATCCATACACATATCTATACCTCTATCCAAGTTTGTCCAACACAGAAAATCCCTTCCATCATACACATACCCAATCACTGCTCATGCTCGTGTGTGTGTTCATTTCTGTTGGGCATTTAGAGGTTGAGATCCAAAAGATAACACTCATCAACGAATAGAGTGGTCGAACACAGCATGAAATTTATGTGTGAAAATGAAAATATTTATCATTTTAAATCTTAGATATCTCAAAATTTCAACATAAGTCGATATTTTGAAATTTATCATTTCTTAATGCTTACATTGATGTCTTCAAAACTGCGTTTTCAGATCTTCAAAATTCGCATGTCGATGATTGACCGTTTTTGGTTTGGTTTTTGGCCAATATCTCCAAAACCATTAGGGCCAGAATGCTCGCAATGGTTTTAAATGAAAGTACTCAATGAAGCCAAGTTTTTGTGATTTTTTCAGATTTTTAAACACTTTGGTTTAGAAATGGCAGGGGGGACGCATTAAAAAAAACTTTGGAGCTCCATATTTTTCAAACGGTATTTTGGACAAAAAAGTGTTGAAGGAAACCGCCACCTCATTTCAAAAGATCTGTCGATTGATATATATTTCGATGGGGTGCGACAATTTTTCAAAATTGATGTCAACTTCACCTGTACTGGAGAAACCCCCAAATGGCCCCACTTTTAAATTTGGGTGCATGGGCAACGACATCTAGGTCTGAAGTACCCAATTCTAATTTCATGGCGATATCTTCATAAACTTCGGAGAAAAAAAAGTGTGACAGACACGACGGATGGACACACCGAAATTATAAAGGTTCCGTAGACGGAACCTTAGAAAAGCAGCGGCAAAAAGAAAAAACTATTAGGCAGAAATACCAGAAAAGTCAAAAGCGTCTTACAAAATAACACCAAAAGTAATTGATTCAATACCAGGAAAATAAAAGTTGAAAAACCAAGTTTTTAAATTTTTTATAAAAACGCTTGATGTCGAAAGAACTCTGATGGTATACGGAAGTTTATTAAATATTCGACATAAAGAAACACTGTAAAAATTACGATAAGCAGTAGTGCGGGCAAAAGAAACGGTTACCATATTTATAAAAATACCACGTAGATTATAATTTAAAATTAGACGAAAACTGCGGTTACCAGATCTCACGAAGAATGTTTTCAACACCTTAAAACAATACAAGTGACGAACAGGAAGGACTTTCAGGTTACAAAATAAAGTAAAACTAGGATGTGTAGCAGGTTTTCCACATATCTTTCTCAAAATATGTTTTTATAATATAATAATAATAATAATAATAATAATGGCGGCGCTACAGTCCAAGGTAGACCTGGGCCTAGCTTCTCAACAACAACTCGTGTTGTGCGTGCTATTGTTCTCTCACGAGTGGAGGGGACCTACAGCTTAATGCCGTCTCCGAACGGCGAGATTGAGAAGCTTTTTCTAGACAGTTATACTCTTTGAGCATTGTCAGTGACTCGAAAGAGGTGGAGCCGTGAAAAAATGTTTGATGTTTTCTTCGAGATTCGAACCGACGACCTCGAGCGTAGGAGTCGACGCACCTACCCACTACGCCACGGAGCCCACAAAAATATGTTTTTGCAGAACTAAAAAAGGTTGAATTTTGTTACGATAAGCTCCTCCTCAACATGTAATTCCATACTGAAGTTTGGATTAACATATACCAAAGTAAATTCTTTTTAAATGCTTTGTGGAACAGACTTTTTGTAAATATTAGAAATATCTAAGCGTAGAGCGAAAATATTTCCTCAGCGATTCAGTGTGTTTCGAAATACTCATATTGGTATCGATAACAAGACCAAGATATTTAAATTCGTCTACTATCTCGATTTGAAAACAGTTATCCCTACATTTTTATTTATTACTAAAAGTGGAAGAACAACAAACTTGTGAACAGCTGCAGTTGGATAATTTGAATTTTTGACAATCAGGAGAATGAAAATGAAAAGACGCTTCAAAATTTGCGCCTGATGACAAATTGAAAAACATTATTTTCGTTTTTGAGCTTATCACCAGATTATGGTTCGCAAACCAACTTCTTAATAAACTCAAATCATAATTAATGTCAGCAACAAGATCCAAGGGACTGCTCATACCATAAGTGAAACCTATGTCATCCACAAAGGCTGCAGGTGAGCCTTTGAAATTTAGAGCAAGGAGGGTGTTAATGTGCACAAGAAATAAAATCGTACCCAAGACAGAGCCTTGTGGTACACCCAAGTTAAACACTTTTCTGTCGCTCCTTGTGTCATCTAACTTAACTTTTTGAGCTCTATTTTTGAAATATTTCTTGAACCAGTTAAGCATGAACCCGCGGAAACCTGAAACTTGAAACCTGGAAACCTCTAATTTCCGTAAAAGAAGATTGTGATTTACCATGTCAAATGCTTTGGTAATATCAATGAACAAAGCAGCAGTACACTTTTTGTTCTCAAGATTAGACATTGTTTGGGCACAGAATTTCATTAAGGCATCTTCAGTCGATTTGCCTTCTCGAAAGCCAAATTGATTAGCACTGAAGTAGGGGTTATTATTTAGAGATTTTAAAATTCTAATCTTTATAAATTTTTCGAAAATCTTACTTAACAAAGGTAGAAGTGAAATGGGCCTATAGTGGCACATGTTTTCAGGGGAACCTTAAGGGACACTCTCACGGATAGCAGCCATGTTTTCGGTGGATCTTGCGTTTCATCGACGTACGGGTGTTGGTTTATCATTTACTGCACCAGTGGATTCAAATTTATCCACCACTTTGCGACTAGTCCTCTCGGTTGGATAATTATGGCGACCGGGAAATGGGCGAAACGCGCGGAACGTTGCCCGAACAAATCACTCATTTTGATGAAACAATTTTATCACTTGCACGTGTTGTTGAACACTATGTCCATCCACGGTGATTTGGCAAAACAGCCTGAATAAGTGACAGTCAGTTTGAACAATATGGCCGCTATCAACTGTCAAAGTTCAGAAGTCCCTATTGGAAAACTCTTTATAAATACTCTAATTCGTCTTATTTTTGCTTGTCTGGAATATCCGTCCCCTATTAAATAAAAACTCTTTGTATGATTGAGTCATTAACATTTGTTATTCGAATAAACTACTGGCCTGTATCAAAAATAACCCCAAATTGTTTCGAAGACGAGCTATTTCAAACTGATTACGCACGAAAGTGCTCACAATAAACAAAATCCAAGCCATAACCTTCTTCCGTCGAACTGAAGCACTTCACTTAAATTTAGAACCCTCCAGCTCGTCCCCTAGGCCGCATCGATTTTCGGCCATAAACCAGTAATCCAAACTCAAGCCTTTTCATCTATTTTTATCCTCCCTCCCTGTGGGCCCACACAGAGGCCTATTTCAATCCATTACTTCCGCCGTCTTGCGTCAGCAGTTCCCAAATGTCAACCGACAGACACCGCCACCGCCACCGCCACCGCCACCGTTCGGTCGGGCTTAAGCAAGTGTGAAACTCCACCCTGAAACACAAGGAAGTGGGCGCCTCGTTTTAACCACGCGTTGCACAGCCTGACATTAATCCATCATTATCTCTCACGTGTCCATTCGCACCGCGGCGAGGTGTATTTTCGGAATCACTTATCTCCCTTCCAGCTGCCACTTACAGCCCATGCCCCACTGGCGGCCTCCGCGTGAACTGTCACACGAAGTATCGATTTTTCGCGTGAATATGGCAAAAATTTGGACTGCGGCCAACATGATTACGCTAACCCTTAACCTTCTGGAGGCAACCGACCTCACTGCTGCGTCATTCTGCCTTCCGAATCTGTTTCCGACAACATCAGCACTGTGCTTAGCTTCCTCCCGCCTATGACGTCAAACCTATTGGCATTCGTTGGCCTAATCGCACACACGCCCCCTGCACGCCGAGTTGCAAATTGAGTTTGTCAACATTTCATCGTAACCCCGTCGCAGCCTCTTCGGCCACAGCTTGTGGTGGTTGGCGAAATCAGGTGGATGGTTGTTTCATTGAATACGCAAACCCCACCCTGCCCACTCCAGCCTCTCCTGGACGGCAGCGCTTAAGCAGACTCAATTATGGATGCAGGCTTGGGGGCATTAAGCTGAGGATTGCATAAACATTTGCATTTTGCGCTCGTGGAACCTGCATCTCCACTTGACAATGGAGGAGTGCGCCGGGGAGGGGCCGGCGGCGGGCGCTTGCATCTTGATGAATGACATAACGACGGTGACTCAGGGCTGGTGACAATTATCGACGTTGACAAGGCGTCTAATTGACGTCAGCTACAACGGACGGACTCCGTTGGTTCTCCACAGATGGTAATCAGTTACTCTGCTGGTACTCAACGATGCAAATTAAATGCGGTTTCAACGGTCTGACTTTGTTGTTCTGAATGGAGAAGTCTTGCCACTGCGTTCGAAGAAAATTCACGCAGAGTCGTCAGTGGGGATGAGGGGTACTCACTGATTTGTAATTGCCATCGTGAACTTTTGTTCCACGTGCGAGTCTGGTTAATGACAAGCCTTATATGACATTTTGTGAGACTTTCTGGTACGATGTTGGCCGACGTCAATGGGGAACTTAGTTTTTTCAGTGACGAGTGGGTAGTCTAGCTTTAACAAGAACAGAAAGCAATTTTTATATGCTCACGCTGCTTTTAGGTAGGTGAACCTATTCACTCTCAATTGATCGACTCGTCCTCTTTGTGCAAATGTTTGGGACTGCTCCTGCTTGCGTTGACGGTGGAAGAGGATATTCAACCACAAACTATATGGGCTGTACAGCAACATTGGCTTGACCAGGCATTGACGATCCAACACCTTTGGTTGCATTATGTACAGTGCACACCACAGACGTCTTTCCTGAGTCCCGGAGAATCTTCGAGTCAGAGGGACGACGCATCAGAAGATTGCAACAGATATGCGATGTGATGCGTATGTGTCGAAAGGCGGCTCAACCCACTTGGAGGAAATAGAGCTTAGGACAGCAAAGGCAAAGGTAAAGATTCGCGCTGGCTGGAGAAGCATTTTGACCAGGAGCCTAGGTCCATCCCGGACTGTAGAGCCATTCAAAGAAGAAAAAAGTTGGGACTTCTCACTAAAGTGATATTTTCGGTTACTTTTTTTTCGGAGGATTTTTGAATCACTACTGGAGCACTCAGACTCAAAACTGGTCCGTCGTACTGCCAGGCAGCAACCTACTCCAGTACCGTTAATTTGATCCCAACGGCAAATGGTGACTGGACCAGATTCGATTTCACTGGGATTCGAACCTGAGTCCCCTTCAACTTAGAGCAGGCACTTAACCAACTGCGCCATCCAGTCGTATCCAGTCCTTCGGTTACTTACTCAACGATCTAAGCTTCTGCTCAAACTGTTGCGTTCTGAAAAATATCCAAATTCCTGAACAGATCGGAGAGTTTACAGCCACCTTTTAAGATTTGCATTCTTCTGAGCAGAATTTGTAATCCAAACCCAAGATTTTTAATGTCACAAGCAATTTTCTGTCAGACCTGAACCAGCGAATTGTAGCTTGGAGAAGATTAAACTTGGAAACGGTGTTGATTTTTACCAAAAGACATGAAACGGGAGTACGGAAATTAGAATTTCCGCCGTGGCAAAGTGTTTAAGTGGGTCGTTTTCTACTCTGAAGACCCATAGTCCGATCGTGGAGACAAGAACATTAATTTTGACGGTACCACCTCTCTTCAGTCACTCATAATGCTCAAAGAGTATAACTGTCAAGAATAGCATCTCAAGCGTCACTGTTCGGGATCGGCATACTACTGCAGTTCTGCTCCACTCATGACAGAATAATTCCCCTCCCAAAACGAGTGGTTGCTGTCGGGCATACCTTCATTCTATCAAACTTCATGGATGATTTTACATCCTTGCTTTAGGCAATCATACTACGTTGCTCTTGAGATCTTAGAAAACACAGAGCGAGCGACTTTTATCAGCCACTGGATATCTTCTGCCAACATTTTCTTCGATTGTTGATGCGTTCTATCTTTTGCCGCATCTCTTGACCAGTTGTTGTAAATTCTTCAGTTCCGTGAGAGTTGATGCCTTAATAGGCATTTAATGACTTCAAAATGCGATAGAATACCGAACAGAAGGTATTTAACCTCTAGCACTGTCACTCTTAAACTTAAAGCAAGCAAGTTTCTTAATGTGAGGCTAATAGAGAACCAGATTGACTCTGATGACCTTTTGATACATCTCACCTTTTATTCCTTTATGTAGTACGTTGTGGTCGATTGCTTGCAATGAGGTCTCGGTGGTGACGTATAACACTCTTTGTAGAATTATATTCACAGCTCATTCATGTTTTGTTCAAAAACTGTGGATGGGTCACATTTAGAAGAAGACCATATATATATACATCTCCTTTGAAATCATGTTGGCTGGAGGGGCTTTACGGTTGAGGCCTAAGTCCACGCCAGACTGAAGCTCCGTACAATGAAGGCAAAAAGATTTAATTCCATGTGAGTTTTCTTATTTCTAAGCGCATTGTTATGATTTTGATTTAAGTTCTATCTGAAAACTTATACCGACCTTTTTTATCAACAAATTGTGGGCATAGTGGGTAAGGGCGTCGACTCCTACGCTCAAAGTACACCGAAAAAGCCTTTGATATTTTAACGGCATCACCTCTTTCGAGTCACTGACAATGCCCGAAGCGTTCCGAGGCATTAAACTGTGGGTTCTCTCCGCTCATGAGAGAACAATAGCATGCAGAACACGAGTCGTTGGTGAGAAGGTAGGCCCAAGTCTACCTCGAATTGTACCGCCGTCATTATTATTATTATTATTATTATTATTATTATCAAAAATTTTGGAAAGAATTTCCCATGCTTGATTGCTTACCCTCATGTCCAAATGTTTAAATGGGCTCCAATAATGTTCTTCCCTACCACCTAGTTGGTCTCTTTTTGCTACAGATGTTGATTGAGTTGATTGAGTGAATTCAGTTCTAGGATTAGAAGTTTTTATCGCATTTCACACTGAAAGGGCGTATGAAGAAAGTTCCTATGAACCAGGGTGGTGCACTGAAAGAGTAATAATTAACTTTCAAGGCAATTGTACGATCCGAAGAACTTGGTTCGATTCAGTGTCCTTTCAGAGCACAATCCTGGTCGACTGTGTCTCAATGGGCCGATAGCCGAGCACGGCGACATTTATTTCAGGCTAGTGAGTGGCTTTTTAGGAAATCGCGAAACAGATAAACTTACCAGATGTGTGATTAACTCTCCATTGCGTCCTAATGGAGAAAAAACCCTGCATGTCATTCGCTGGCTCTTAGCATGGTTCTAGGCTACAAATTCCACCAACCACAGGTGGTAACAAATCCGGTCTTCTCTGAACCCTAAACACAGCATAATTCTTCAAGAGTCTAGGCGAAGTAAGCAGCACTGGGATCAATCATTTGCTTCGCTTCATTGGAAGCTTCAATTAGTTAAATTTTAAATTTATCTGCGTGGTATTATAACGAGTCTAAGTTGGCCTAAGGGTGGTTTTTTTCATCACAGTTTCCCACTAGGACTCATTCTAAGCTATGACCACTGATGCAAGCACAAATATTAGCTGGGTGGACGGGGCAGATAAACTCTTTAAGAATGAAGGGCTAGTCATCCGATCTTGCAACAGTAACTTCAATCTCGTTTTCGCATCATGTGTCCGCACAGGAAAGACGGTATCTACGGTCTTGTGCTTTGAACAGGGATTTTAAAGAGTTTTTTTTATGATGGCTAACCTATAAATTGGCAGGGCACTTGTCGTTAGAAAAGCACTTTAAAAATACGACTGGATGGCGCAGTTGGTTAAGTGCCTGCCCCAATTTAGAGGGTTTAGAGTCTGAGGTTCGAATCCCAGTGAAATCGAATCTGGTTCAGTCACCATTTGCCGTTGGGATCATATTAACGGCACTGGAGTAAGTTGCTACCTAGCTGTACAATGGACCAGTTTCGAGTCTGAGTGCTCCAGCAGCGTTTCAAAAATCCACAAAAAAAAAAACAGAACTTTAAAATGTTGACTAAAACATCGAACATTTCCTATAGTGTTTCTCTTTTAACTATAAAATGCTTCATTGTACAGGGTTCTCCTATAAACTCCCCAATCTCTGGTCAAATGAAATTCCTCTAACCCACCTCTCACAGGCCTACAAATCGTGAACACCATCAACGGCTAATGCCCATCCACTTGTCCCTAATCCGACTTTGATTGCGACCTTACGTCATCGCTGCACCACTCAACATCGTAGCCTTGGAATTTAATTATCCACTCCTCTTTCACCTGTCACGACCATCCGTCAATTCCCGATCCGTGTTGCGTCATCGTTTTATTGCCTATTCGGTGGTGGGCTTCTTGTGATCACACAGCGACTCACTGAATCCAGTTTGTCGTGTCAATGTTTGTGCGCCTTCGTTCCGCACAAACAAACAGCCCCCTTCGAGGAGGATTTATGTTGACGTCATAAACGAAAGCAAATACAGAAGTGAAAAAGTTGATTTTGTTGTCGCTTCGCGAATTCTAATTCAGGGTGAGTTCTTCATTTCGCTTGACAGGGTGTACTTCTTTTTTTCGGTCATCCCTTAGAATGTGACGTCATGGATGTGATGTGGTTCTCCTTAAGCAAGGTTATGACGTCAACCATTGCCAAAGGGGATGAAATCATTGAGCACAAGAACACGAAACAAACTTTGAGGCCAGAGAGTGAGAGAGTGTGCGGTGGAGCGTTGATTTTGGCAGAGAAAGCTTTAGTGTCAGTCTGAGGGTTGCCACCACGGTGGCGGTTGCAGAACGGGGACTCATGAATAATTGTGTGTCGCCACTTGTTGAATGTGGTTTATTCTTAGAAATTCTTTGAAATTCATCTGAATTTTAAATCGCCATTTCGAGCACATGTTCAACTTTCGAGGTTAAATTCGGAATGAGGTTCTTTCGGAACAGTTTTCATTGCTGGTCATTTTTAATCGCTCAGATGGAACCGAATGTATATCATGTCGAATGCGGATGGGTGGCGCAGTTGGTTAAGTGCTTGCCTCAAATTAGAGAGGTCCCAGGTTCGAATCCCAGTGAAATTGAATCTGGTCCAGTCACCATTTGCCGTTGGGATTAAATTAACGGTACTGGAGTAGGTTGCTACCTGACACTACAATGGACCAGTTTTGAGTCTGAGTGCTCCAGTAGTGTTTCAAAAATCAACAAAAAAAAAATTAAAGCAACTCTACGTCGTTCGCTACGGAAGCTGATTCGAATTTGTAAGTCATTCAGCAGATTAATGATTCAAAAACTAGTTAAACAATTTCGAATTTCCAGAGTCCAAAAGCAAAAGTTTTCGTGACCCGAATAAAATATTGCTTGAACGAAATTTTAGGCTTTTTCTAAATTGTTGCAAGTACTACTTCTTTGCATGTTATATCACGAAGGTCATGTCATCTCAGGGATGACAGAGGCTGCGGCAATGACATACGTAGGGAGAAGGACCCTCTCGTTTCCCTTCGTCACCATAGTCTCTGCATATACTGTCACCGGTGGGCCTCTATTTTCATGGAGCTGTATTTTCAGACAGTGAACAATCTTTTGCCGCACTGGTTCTTGCTCTAATGTACCTTGATCATAGGACACAGAACTATCAAGTTCTATGAGCCAAGAGCCAATAACTTGTAGCTCTTCGCGACACCAAGCGACTAGCTTGGACTTAATTACAGATGTTTCGTATGCTCTTTGGCTATCCTTAAAAATGTCCCAGTGGCTTTGTGATGCACGTTAAGTTAATATTTCTTCACACAGTCGCTGACAGAAGACCAAAGATTAAGGGAGAGCCTATAATATTATTCTTAGTTCGTTATGCATTCTTCATGATTGAATCATAATTTGATCTCTCTTTCTTTCAGTTCATTGCACCTTTTTGAATCAAAAATCAAGTGAAAGTCAAGAGTGAGTATTGTTCTTTTGTTTTTTGTTTATCTTAAGAACTGGTTTTGGTATAAACTCAATCCTTAAAGTGAACCAAATAAATACAGGGGAACATGCCTTATGACTGGCAACTGTTGCATAACAAGTCGAGGTGATGTTGACAGGAAACCAGTCATTTATAAAACGAAAAATTGATCAAGTAACAGTCATTAGATGGATTTATGACTAATAACTGATCTGTTGAGTTTAACTAGTTTGCTGTAGCGAAAGCAAAAGTATATTTTTGTGAACGCACATATTTTTGTTAATTTTTTTGCATAAACTACTCAGAAAAATTAATTCTCTTGATGTTTTTTTCCATTTTTATTTAATTTTTTAAGGACAACTTATGCTAGACAAAAATGACTAAAATCTATCTTAATATCTAACAATTCAAGTTCTTAATTCTATCTTACTGACCCTTCGCGGGTCCTCTAAAATAATCTAATCTAACTTATCTATTTGCCTTTCGGCGTCTAAACTATTAACAGTTTTTTTAGTCCTTAGGACAAATTTTACTATTTAAGACTTACTGGCTAAGAAAATTAAGAAAAAAAAACTTGGCGCTCTAGACATTCTTATTGTTACCTAACCTAAATCTTAATCTCTTGATGTTAACCTCCCTTCTGACGTTCCGCAATAGCATCGGACCAATTTGTAATTGCATTCATGTTAAAATTCTTTTAAAAATCAGTATACATACGATGTGTGTTCAGAAAAAAATGGGAATTTTATTTGTTTGAAAGAAAAATATTTACTTATTCATCTAAGATAATGTTGTCACTTTCAAAACAGTCTCCATTAGATATTATGCAATTGTGCCAGCGTTTTTTCCAATCCTCGAAACACTCAAACTCTATTTTTGGAGCCCTTGTCATCTTCAGCGTCTTCACGGCCATCGTGGAAACGCTTATTCTACTCGTAAATTCTTGGTTTACTCATACTCACCATAGGCCTTAACATTTCACACCCTTTGTTAAACTTTATTACACTTTTAACGCAAATTTTAATACAAAATCTTTGATTCATTTTTTTAACAAACGAAGATTGCCGAGCTCATAGCCACACGTATAACCTTAGGCAAGGCAAACAATAAATACAGCTGAAAATCAAATGGATCATACTTCAGGGGCATGTATACCAACATAATAAAAAAAAATTTAAAATCAGATTCTCCAAGTCCGAGAAATTTTAAAAATTACCGTTATTTTCTGAACACACCCGCATGTCGTTTCGCTGAAGGTTAAAGAACTCAGTCCTTTTGTGCTCTAACAATACGGCTGTGTTCAAAATAATAGTAGTCACTTCTGCCAAAGAAAACAAATACAGTCGACTCCCTCTAAGTCGAACTCCCCCTGTAGTTTCAAAAAAAAAGCTTTTTTTTCGTTAAAATAAAAAAAGTCCAAGCCTTAAGTATAATTTAATGTTTTACAAGAATTAATTACTTTCTAAATTTATTAAATTTAATAAAATAAGCTTAAAATAAAATTAACAAAGAAAATGGACTGTTCAAAAAGTAGTATTCATATTATGCTGCCTTTACTCGTAAATGGCATAGATATTAAATTAAAGTTATTTTAAAATACACTAGGGCTTAATATTTTGTCGTGATTTCCTCATTATTCAAAACAGCTTTACAAAGACGCTGCATGGAGTCTACTAAGCTGTAGCAACGCTTTTATTGGATTTTTGTCCAGTAATCTCAAAGGTCCCGATTGTTTGATTTTGCCTTCTTTACCTCTTTTTATATATCACCCCATTTTTTCTATGTGGTTGGGGTCGGGGGCTGCGCAGGACAAGGCATAACGTTCAACCTCATTAACCCGAAACCAAGTTTCGGGTAATTGTCCTGCTGGAAGACCCATTTTAAAGGCATTTTATACTCAGCGTGCTACCCCAGCGTGTTGTTCAAAATATCAACATAGACATGTTGATCCATTATTCTGTCTGTCGGGTGTAAAGGCCCAACGCCGTAGTATGAAAGGCATGCCCAAACCAATATTTTTGATTTGGGTTGATATTCTGTGTTGGGTGGACGACGAATATACTGCCGAGAACCAGTACCTCCAGAGAGAACGAATTTACTCTCGTCTGACCACTCTCTTTCATCTAACCTCCTTAAGTCTATTTGACTGGCAAATTGTTGAATTGAATTGAACCTTGATTTACTCTTCCTCTCAGTGGTTAAATCTATCTTCTGAATACTCGACAATACCGAATTTCCGTATAGAAACATCGACCACACCACTGCGCACTTTATCTTGATAGAAATTTCGAACTTCCCAAGACTTTTGATAAAGTTAATCACGGGATTCTACCTCAAAAGCTCTCACAGTTAGAAATGCATTCCACTTTTTTTAAATGAACTAAATCCAATTTATCCGGTCATATATCAATCGTTAAAATTAATAATAATTACTTATTCGATTATATAGAAGTTCCGTTAGGTGTTGCACAGGGTAGCCATTTGGGACCTTTGATATTCCTTTTATTTGTTAACGATATTCCTTAAATTTTTTAAACTTCTCTCGTAGCTTGCAAATCAAAGAACACAGTAGAGTCAAGAAATGAAGCGTAATTAAGGCACGCCATACGCCAATTAAAGACATTCCACCCAAATCGTCTTAAATATTCAAATATTTCTAAAGCGTCATCCAGATTTCATAAGCCCTACCAAGATCGTGCTTCGTACAAACTACACGAGATCAATCCAATTCGTGACGTGGGGTTCTTCAATCCAAACCCAATGCCATGGCTAATTCGCTAACTCACTTATCACCTTCTCATCGGCCTTAAATTCCACGAATCCAGTTCATTTGGCAACCCTATTCACCGAAAGCTTTCAGACGAGCCACTCAATTGCTCTCTCCACCTCTCTCACGTTCGCTCTCTCGCAGCTAACCAGCCCCAAAACTATATTTCCGAGGAGAAATATCAACCCTGGTCGGCAGCTACCAAAGCAAACGCAAACAAATTTCAGTTCCCTAGCAGCTTTCGGTCCGTTCGCTTCATCCAAAGACGCCTCCGCGCGCTTTCGCTGTCAATTTGTGGAGAATTCCTTTTCTGTTGTGTCTTCCGTTGTGCATTACCCTTGAGTTCTTTGTGCGATATTCCCCGTGAATTAATCGAATTAAGCGAACAACAAATCAATTTCGCCATCAAACGTCTCGCAGACAATTCGCAAATTGTCGCGCAGAAAACGCTCCGGGAAAGTGCTGGCCCCTTCACCTTCACTCTCCCAACCGATCCCAATCCCACCTCTCGGCTCCAGAGACCTGTGCGACGACGGTTAACAAAAGAAGTGCAAAAGAAGTTATAAAATTTGTGTGTATAGTTGGGAGGTTCTCACCCACCCTCGGTGTGCTCGGGCAGCATTCCGTATGGAGGGTTGTAAGTTCTTCCGCTCCCCCAGTGCCGTGTGATTGTGTAAGCGCTGCCAACAGCGAGACAGGCGAGAAAAATACTTTTCCCTCGTCTTATGCAAATAATTACGATTGAATGGAAAATTAGTGCGAATGTGAGACCTCAAAGATAAATAGGCGAACGGGCGACCGAGGAAATCAGCGAAAAAAGAAAAACGAAAAACATTCACGGGCAGACAAAACAATTACGTATACGCCACCGTACACACCATCGTTCAGCGCGAGAGAAACAGAGAGAGAGCACCAGAAGGTGAGGCAGAGAGAGAGAGAGCGAATTTCACTCGCATGTGTAGGGTGGCGTTCGTCGAATCGTCGAATAGTTGCTCGCTGCAGACTGTCACTATCCTCGATGGTCCTAAATTTTTATTAAGAGCCAACGTGTGTGCAAAAAGTCGGAGAAATGCCTTCCGTCAGTTGTGCAGAGCTGTTGCCCGAGGTACGCAGCAGAACCTCGTCCTGCCACTGTAAGTATACTCATATCCCGTTTCGCTGATGGTATTGCGTTGTTTTGACTTGTGACTCCTCGAGGATATTTACATCCGACAAAAGAGGACTCTGTGAATGCCTGTGTGTGCGTGTGTGTGTGTGTGTGTCGGTGTTATGTGCCCACGAATGGGGTTGACTCTCGAGGTCGCGATCGGAATTACAGACCGATTCAGTTGAGTGAGTTGTGCAGGGCGGGTGTGTGATTCGAAGGGATTTGCTTTTATTTTTGTATCTGCGCTTTCAACGAGACTGACTGTTCGTTTGTCACGAACGATTTCGATAAGACTTTGAGATGGTGCTCGTTTGCAAAGCATCGGGGCTCTGCGAACTGTGAAGTGATTTGGACTTGAAATGGTCGTTGAAGGTGTTCAAATGGAATTAAGTGCGTTTCACTGTAGAGATCTACAAAATGTGCATTTAATTCAAGGCTGTCACGCATTTTGCATCGTCCCACGCTGACAGTTGTTGGGGCGACGAACTTTGTGGTTTTCGAACAAAAGACTGAATTTGGAGCCCCTTAAAATTTATTGGTGAATTGTCGATGTTGTTTGATAAGGTACTAGTTCCAATTTACTGGATTCTTCGTCTTCTTCTGATAGCGCTAGAGTCTGGGATGGACCTAGGTCTCAAGCAACAAGCATTTCTAGTTGGCCGGATGTTTATCCTCCAATTACGTACGTCAAGTTGGCTGAGGTCCTTCTCCATTTGTGTGTACCATCAGTTTCGTAAGCGTCCGTAAGCATTGTCTCACCTGTGGAGCAGAAGACTCTTCGGGCATTACTGGACTGCTCGGTAAAAAAATGCGGACCAAGAAGTTTGAAATAGAAACCCTGCGGGATCAGCTCTACCTTAATTTCCTCTGCCAACAAGACAGAGGTTTAGCATTTTTGAGGTCGTTTTAGCACTACTGTCGCTCGCACTCGAGATTGAACCACAATTCTACGTTTTTCTTCCACAACTTCGGTATTTTTACCGACACTGTCTTGTTCGTAGTGTACTCCGCCTCCGGTCGCACTAAATCCTCCAGTACCAAGTGCAATTGTTCTCTAGCCGCCTTGTGCTGTCTTATTTTCAGCGTTATCGTTCGCCTTCACGTCGGGACTACCTATATGGAAAAAGAATATTAAATAAATAATAAAAATAAAATAAAAAAAAATAAAAAATAAAAATTAAAAAAATTATTCTCCACGTATCCAATCAAAGGTGTTCACAGGCTGAAGAATGGCGACGTATAAAAACAGAGTCGTGGATTTTGTCACAGACGTCCTGTCAAGCCACCAGTTTTTAGCTGTCTTGAATCTACCTATGACCGATAGAGTGCGAGCGACAGTGGTGTCAAAGCTATCAAGCTGTCTCTACAGAATATTCACAAAAGTGGATACGGTCGTGTCATGATTTTTAAGTCCAAGTTCATGGGCCTACTTTAAATTTTTGCCGCCAAATCAACACAAATTTCGGCCTGTTACATTAATTCTCTCTACTAATGCCAATAGCGTAATTATTACATCCAATTGGAAATTCGTAACTTCCAATCTGGTCTACAACATTCCTTTTGCAAGACATGGTCCATAGAAGACATTTATTGCAAAAACCAAAATTGTTTTTTAACCCGATTTCGCTTATATACTAGTAAGCTATGAGCCTCACCCGAGAGTTCATCGAGTCTCTAGGTGGATTAAGTACAATCGGTAACATAAAGACCCAAGCATTTTATTTAGACTATTCAATTTACTCCTCAATTTAAAGCATCGGTTGTCAACAGATAAAATGCAAAGAAGAAGTTCAAGTTGTGACTCCCAAGATACATATATGTAGAACTGATTAATGGATCCTCCTTTCTTGGTCGGCACTACAGTCCTAGCTGAACCTGGGCCTCAACCGACAAGCTCCTCCAAACAGCATGACCTACTTGTTGCTACCAGTCCTCAATCAGCACGCTAAGTAGGCTAGTCCATAATCTTGCTCATCCTATGTTGTTTGCCTCGGCTTAACATCAAGTATTCCTTAGACAAGAATTGTGCTACCCATATATGTCATATGGCTTATTTACTGTAGATGCTGGAACCATTGAAGTTTGACTGGATTCTTATCGCTATGCAGCCCATATTTTGTCAATCTTCTTCTTCGCTCTCAAAGCGAACAGCAGCAAATATCGCAAGTGAAACGCTTTTCTGAATGAATCCATGTCTCTGAAGCCCATGTCTCTTCGCCCTAAAGCAGGAAGTCAGGTCTTAGGTTGAGGTTCGGTTGAAGTGGCTGACTGTAGATAGCAGTCACACTTAGGCCAATTTAGGCCCATTGTGATACCACACGGATCTGATGTCACCTATCCAAAAAAACCATTTGATTAATGCCGACGTTGTGCAATTCGCTCAAGTCGTTGAAGAAGTAGGCTCCAAAGTGTTTCTTCCTGCGAGAGGAGAGAGCGCTACAAGTGCAGAGAAGATGCGTTATGCTTTCCTCTTCTTCTTCCTCTCTGCAGCTTCTGCAGAAATCATTGTGAGGGAGTCTCATTCTTGAGGCGTGAGACAAATGGCAGTGTCCTGTGATAATGCCAATGAGAGTCCTTAGGGATGACCTGTTCATTCTAAGAAGATAGAGTGAACGTTTTAGATCAAGTTTAGGCCAAATTTGCTTTGTGATAAGGCACGTAGTGCCATCTGACCAAGTATGATTCTTTAAAAGAAGTTTAGCTGTAGCGAATGGCATAGGCGGAGGATTTGATTTTGATTTGGCGAGTTCAGGGATTTGATTGCTGCTTGGCTGTCTGAACAGATGGTGATGTCCTTCTTGGATATCACGTTGTTCTAAATATATTATATATATACTAAATTTGAGATCCTTGGAGTAGACACCTAATCCTACTCCCTCGTCCATCTTGGATCCGTCTGTGAAAATACGCAGAGGACCGTCCAGCGTCTGAGTGTCAGACTTCCAGTCGGACCTGGAGGGTATGCTGGTAGAGAAGTATTTCTCAAAGACGAGATGAGGCAGTAGGAGGTCGGTGTTGTGCGGTAGAAACTCGAGGTTATCTAGAATGCTGGAATGACCTGTATGTTGGTTATTCCACAGGTGTAGTGTTCTGAGTCTTACCGCTGTGCAAGCTGCTACATGTCTGGCAAACAAGTCGAGTGGAGGGAGATGCAGTATAATATTTAATGCTCGGATAAGGCAGGTCTTAAGTAAAACCAATTTGGTCTACTGAAAAAGTGGACAGCTGCGCTTTTGTGTTCAAAAGAACCAAGACTAGAAAGTATATTTCCTGCTGATTTGTAACTCAAAGTGTCTGCATCTTAACCCCGACGTGGCGTATTAAGGTTTACGGTTCAATCCAAGAGTGAATGACATTCACTACAATGGACCAGTTTTGAGTCTGAGTGCTTGAGTAGAGTTTCAAAAATTCTCCGAAAAAAAAAAGATCCATGAAGACTGTCTCTGATATTCGACGCAAGTCAAAACATACTGAGGAAGAACATTTGAGAAACATCCACTGCGTGACTCGGCGTGGGACTTAGCAGAAATAGCGAACACTAATCGGTGAGATTATAATAAAATCTCCTTCTGTTCTGTTTACGGGAAACAAAAATGTTCAATTTATTTCCTCTCATCAGCTTCAGTAAAACTTTCAACAGCCCCTCAAACTTCTAACGCATAAAATGTCAAGCAGCAATTTAATTCACAAGTGGAACATGAACTTGTTTCATTCGCGAAGTGAAGAGGATTAACAATGTTATGGCGTGATGGGTTTCAAAAGGCACTCCAATGAGCGATTCGACTTGTGCGTGCAACTCTTCTCAAATGAATTAGATTCAGTTGCGCGCACCCATAATTTTATGTCGAGCGTAAGTAACTATCTTGAATCTCTCCCATGACATATTCGTACAGCAATGGGAGTAGATCACGAGAAGTGGTGCTGCAAAGTTATTAAATTAAATTAGTTCTACTATAAAATGAACTCAAACCTCTTGAGGAGCAATAAATAGATGCATCATGGGAGGTAATATGGCTAGTTACACAACGCAGGCTATGTTATCAAGGTCACCCTTGGCTTGTAATATTGAAAAATCTCCTTGGCAAATCTGAAGTTTGGTACCACTTTCGCAATCACTATAGGCCCTTTAGTGTTCTGCTTAGTCCATCAAGAAAGATATGGATTTGTGCAAGGTCCTGTCGTGAATTCTTTCGATTTGTAAGTCTACAGAATAAGACTGAAGACAAATCTGAAGCGTATTGATTGGTCAAGTACCTAAATTAAGCATCATTCCAAGAAGCAATTCGTCTACATGCCTATCAGGAGGGAGTGGGCAGTGGTGTTCGGCTTAAGTGAAACGTAATATCCGCTTCCATGCCCGGCTCTTGCGTAATTTAAACCCAAATATTTGGGAGCGTATTAGGTATTAATCAATAGCGCTTTATGGAAAGCTCCATATGATTTACCTTAAGCGGACACGTGGATTAACCCATTGGTATATCAACAGGCCTGAGTGCGCTATTAAGCCAATTCAACCTACCTACTTACCTAAGCACAATTCCAAGAAGTCGGTCTTTTGAATTCCCCCTATGGGATACTTCATGCGACTATAAGACATCATTTAAAACAAAGTTTATGTAAGGCAAGTGAGTCAAAATTGATCAATTAATTCGATTAAAACTTTCTGGCAGCAACAATCCTGAACCTCATACAACAATTAACTTGAATTAGCCCGATCTCTTGCCTGCCTCCAGTTTTTATAGGCACAAACTCCTTCTAATTGCTGCAACAACCACAAGTTTAAAAACTTGGAAATGTGATTTTCTTCTTCGATAACCTATTGTTTTTCCTGATCCTTGTACATTGTTCTTGTTTCGGGAGATACTCTCCTGGTATAAAATTCAACATCTGGGCCTAAACCAAGAAACCACAACTGACTCATTTGGCTTGGATCTGCTTTCACTTGTTTATAACTACAAAGGTATCGTTGTTTTTTAAACAGCGTTGTGTCACGGCTTCTTTCATACGCATGCAACTTAAGGGTATTAATACGGGGGTTCATAATAGAATATCTTTACTGCAGACGAGATATTCTTTTCTCTTTCTTGCACGCATGCTACGGGTATTCTTTTATCGATTTTACAAATGGCTTCTTCACCAGTAGTCGAATCTCATTCAAAATCTCCTTGGTCTAAACGAAACAAGAGTGGACTTCAAAATTGTCTATTTGAGGTTGAGGAAATGAAGATAATAATAATAATGGCGGTGCTACAGTCCGAGGGGTATTGGGCCTAGCTTCTCAGCAATCTCTCGTGTTGTGCGTGCTTTCGTTCTCTTTTTTTTTATTTCATTTTCATTAAGACTTAATTTAACCTTACTTGCTAAACAAATATGACTAAAACTAGCTTACCTCACTTGTTATGAACTATCTTACTGGCCCTCGGCGGGCACTCTAAGCTAAACTTAAAACTTAATTATGTCTTTCGACTTATTCCACAATTATTGCTAAGACAAGGAACAATTAATACTAAGAAAATCTGTTTTGAAAAAACTTAGTGAAAGAAAGAATGCTTTCGTTCTCTCACGAGTGTGGTGGACCATTCGTTTAATTTTACAATTTACAGTTTAATGCTGATTTCGAACGGCGAGATTGAAATGTTTTTTCTAGACCATTGTACTCATTGATCGCAATGACGACGTTGCAAAAGCAGCGAGGTGCAATGATGTAAAGAGATTTCTCACTATCTATGCAGGCTTCTACCACAATGACTCACAGGTGACTGTTGTTTCATGTAACGTTTGCCTCATGGCATCGAGTATATTTCGGTGAGTAATCGGGTTTTCTCCCATATGCATCGGTCATTTGGTGGAATAAGCTTTCGCTTAAATACGTAATTGCTGCTTTCACCAAGCTTCAAAGAACGGTCTGTATCGGCTGCATAGGGGCCTTCCCTAGTTCGCCTGTGTCTGCTCTTGATGCACTGCTAAGTCGATGAGTAATCACAGGACACTGCCCCATCGGAACAATGCTCCGGAAGTGGAATGCGGAATCCAGAGATTTCTGCAGGAGCTGCGGTGATGAGGAAGAGACCGAGACGATCCAACATCTGTTTTGCCACTGCCCAGCTCTCCAGCAACGGCGCCTAGCTTCGCTGGGACAAAGATTCTTCACAGAGACTGCGGACTCAGCGAATGCAGATATATCAGATCTTCTCAAGTTCATAAAAACACGGGGTGGTTTCAGCCACCACGTGACAGAATAGGTCTGTAGAATGTGTACTCCACAAATGAAGGGATTCGCATTTCCTTTGGCTCCAGTCTTATGTATCAGACGCCATTCTGATGCACAAAGTCGACTTTCCCTGCACTCAGGACTGGCTCTAGTTAGAATCTGAGCCAGGAAAGGAATGTAGTCGAATCTTCACGAACGGCTCCAAGACCAATGAAGGATCTGGCGCTGGTACCTTCGTGGAGAGCGACAACTTTAGACTGCACACCTCGTTAGGTAAATTTGCGTCGGTTTTCCAAGCGGAAACCTATGCGATCCTAATGGCTACGAACTATATTGCGAAGAATAGGTGGAAAGGGCGAAGTATTTGCGTCTGTAGCGACAGCCAAGCTGTGCTTAAGGCCTTGCTCAACGTTTAACCACTTCCAGGATAGTTCCGGAATGCAAGTCGTTTCTAAATTTGATCGGTAGCTTAAATTCGCTAAGACTTGTCTGGGTCCCGGCGCACCACGGGATCACAGGAAATGAGATCGCCGATAAACTTGCTAGGCGAGGATCAGATAAGGCATTCTCAGGACCTGCACCTACGCTGGGACTGATTGCGTTCTTGGTTAGGGCTTGCATCGATGATTGGACTTCTCGAGAGCACAACCGCAGGTGGCGTGACTCTACAGGATGTAGACAGACCAAACACATTCTCCCCAACGTCTGTAAGAAATCCGCGGCTTTCTAGTTATCTCTTAATAGAAAATATTGCAGACAACTTACCGGCGTACTAACGAGGCACTACACCTTCCCACATAAATGTGCTTGGCCTAAGCGATGAAACTCTCTGCAACACCTGTGGAGAGGACGATGACACTGCAGAGTAGCAGATGGCAGTTATTCGGTGAGAGCTGATGATGTACGCTCCTCATCACAGAAGCGCCTGCTGGTCTTCTTTATGAAGACCATGAAATTTCGTTAAAAGTAGGTTGCTATCTGCCAGTACAATAGACCAATTTTTGGTTGACTACCTCGAAGTTGTTGCTGCCAATTGTGATGCTCTCTCCGAGGCGTCGATGTTGTATGTCCTTTTTCTATGACAGCATATACTCAGTTTTGCCCACATTTACCGCCAGACCCATTTTAGCTGCTTCCGCTTCAATACCAGCAAACGCCTCATTGACGGCTCGATGTGTTCGCCCAATCACGTCAATGACGTCCGCGTGAGCTAGCAGTTAAGCGGACTTTTGGAAGATGTGGGATGTGAGTGTTGTACGATCTGCGCAAGTATTATGGTAAAGAAATCAAATGAGAGCGCGTCGCCTTGTCTAAAACCTTTTTTGACATAGAAAGTCTCGGTGAGTTCGTTACCGACCTTGATGGAGCAGTAAGAGTTCTCCATCGTCATCCTGCTCAGGCTGACGAGTTTGGCAGGTATGTCAATACTAGACATGGCGCTGTATAGCTCGTCTTTATGCACGCTGTCATATGCGGCTTTGAAGTCGACGAATAGGTGGTGGGTGTCGATTTGCATTTCTTGGGTCTTTTCCAGGATCTGCCGCAGTGTGAAAACTTGGTCTATTGTGGACTTTTCCAGTCTGAAGAAACATTGATAAGGACCTTTCAGATTGTTCACAATCGGTTTCAGGCATTCACAAAAAATGGCGAAGAAGATCTTATACTAAACTTTTCAAGCTTCGCTGTTCAAATCCGACATGAATGGCCCTTCAAGAGGCGTACTTACTTACTTGCTTACTTTGCAGGCCTACGCCTACGTATGCAAAAAGCATATGGACTATTTGCCACCTCTGTGGAACCTCATCTTAATCAAAAGAGAACCGACCTAAGACCAGAGATGATCTTTTTTTACTAAAAAATTTTCATTGACTTTCGGTTTCACAAAGGGTGACCAGATGGCAGTGATAGTTGTTCCAATTGTTATGTTTCACTTGCTTACTTAGCAGGCCTTATGACCCATGGAGGGTCTGATCCTGAGCTATCGCTGCCTTCCATCGTTGACAGTCCTGGGCACGCTGCTTCCAGTCATCAAGACCAAGCTGTCTTATGTCCGCGATGGCTTGGTCTTTGTACCGGAGGTTCGGTCTTCCCCTCCTTCTCGAACCAGGAGGCTCGGATTCGAAGACCCTCTTAGCTGGAGCATTGTTGTCCATGCGTCCACATCCATGTAAGATGTGGCCGAGCCAGTGCAGTCGATGGATTTTTGCCTTCCGGACTACATCCACATCCTGGTACAGCTCATAGAGTTCCCGGTTGTATCTTCTCCTCCATTCGCCTTCCTCGCAGACGGGTTCATATATCCGACGTAGAATTTTTCTTTCGAAGGTACCAAGAATCAGCTCTGCAGTTCTGCTAAGTGTCCAGCTTATGGTCCAGCTGAAGAGGCGTAATGACCACAATTATTGTTATTATTTTTCCTTTTTTACCTTAAATCCAAAGAGACTCTCAATTCAATTGATCATTTACCCTAGACCACGTCGCGATCACCGCAAGATCATCAATATCAAATAAGCTCAATAACATTCACGTTGCCCGCGCAATGTCCATTCCACGGCAATTAAAGAACTTGCATCAGGGAACCATAAAGAAAACATTTTCAAATCAACGGCTCTAGCGCTAGTTCCACTTAAACCGCCGATCGTAAACATTTTCAAAAGCAATTTGCTCGATATATGACGGTAATTGGCAAATTTCCGAAATGGTTCTCGCAAGTCACTGCCAATAATCAGCAATCGTCCAGTCTACACGCCCGATGACGTCCAGCGTTGGGCATGGATCAGTCACAACACCAACGCGTGATGCAATCATCAGTTAGACCGAATAACAATCAAAATGCGTGCAAAGAAAAGAACAAAAAACAAAAAAAGGCAAAACAAAAAGCACATTTGAAATTCTCTCCAACTCGACCACATAAAACCGTAATCATCCCCAATTAAGCGCTTCTCGTTCCGGAACAACACAAGCCTGCCGCCGCCACTTCACAAGCCCCATGTGCTAGTTCCTATTCTCTTACACCCTCAGTCCCCCCCATTCCCCTCTGCATCGCTTGTTATTAGATCATTTCCACCTCACCCCGTGCACCGCAATGCATGGTGGTGGAAAACCGTTCGTAGGAAATAGAAAATTGGACACGCAGAGGGTTAAGACGGAATAAATATGCAAAAGGCAAACCAGCAGAAAGGAAAATTGCACTTGACTATCGGTAAATCATTTTTTTTCTCATTCGCCTGCCCGCCCCTTTGTTGGGGTGACTGTATGGTGGGGTGCCTGGGAGTGGCAGCATCATGGAGTGGAGGATAGCGAACGGTTGAGAATGCCTGCATAGTCTAAAGAGAGTTCTCTATTAACGATGAGTGGGTGGGTCAACGCCTGGCATCATCATCCATTCGAGGCGTCAGCTCACGGAGAAGTGATTGAAAACTGGGATGGAATTGAGGTTTTACAACCAGCACGAGTCGGCACTGGAAGGGGATTCGAATCGAGTGACTTCAAAGCATCATTGATGAGATAAGCCTCAGGGAGTCGTGTTTTTTTTTCTTTTTTTTTTGGTTTTGTGAATGAAATATCCTTGGTTACTTTTCTGCTGGCAGCAATGAATGCAGGAGGAATATGATTCATTCCTCGGATGCTTGAATATTCATAAGAGAAGTGAGATATTTTGTGCACTTGCTGAAGAATTCCTTAGGATTCTTGCAGGCACAAGGAATTTCAAGTGACTTGGTGAGGTTAAAGCTAAGAATTCCGAATTTAAAACAATGCAAAAAAGCATACGGACTATTTGCCACCCCTGTGGAATCTCATCTTATTCAAATGGGAACAGACCTAAGATCGGAGATGACCTATTTTTACGAACAAATTTTCATTGATTTTTGGTTTTATAAACGGTGACCAGTCGGCAGTGATAGTTTTTCCAATTGTTATATTTCAGCAGCTGTGAACGTATTCAATGACATCCAGCCGCCAAAATGTTCAGTACGGTCTGCCATTTTATCATCCATCGCTTCACGACTGCCGAATGTGCGGAAATTATAAAAATTTCAAAATTTCGGCTCAGTTGTAAATACGCAACGTGAATTCTCGTCGTGAAGTCCGTCGTCATAATCAGTGTACAGGCAACTTGGAAAAAACTGGGCATGAATACACTCTTTTGGATCTTAAGCCACCAATCAGACAGAGATTGGTGCGAAATAAAGAAAGCATAGACGCCGTAGCGGCCAGTATTGACGAACAACCAGAAATGTCGATTGGGCACTGATCATCGATCACCTGAATTGGGCATCGCCACAGAGTCTTCTTTTTTTTCTGATGGCGCTACAGTCCGGGTGGACCTGGGTCTCAAATAGGAAGACTCTCCAGCTGGAACGATCTTTAGCCAGCTGTTTTCAATTACGCATGCCAAGTTGGCTGAAATCCTTCTCCAAGCCATCGGTTTCGCGTCCTCTATTGCATTGTCCCACGGGCGCTGGTCGAAGACTCGTTGGAACGGAGCGGTGTTGTTCATGCGCTTTATCTCGCCTATCCATCTTAGGTGTTAAATCCGTAGATGCTTGGCTAGACTTATGTCGCTGTACAGCCCAATGAGTTCGTGGTTGAATCTTCTCCAATTGCCATCAACGAAAAGAGGATCAAAAATTGAACGCAAAGGTTTTCTCTCGAAAAGATCAAGGGCTTCATCACCTGCTCTTGTGATTCTCCATGCCTATGCACCGTAAAGCAGGACTGGGATGATCAGGGTCTTACACAGGATGAACTTTGACTTCCGAGAGAGGGCTCTACTACTCAATTGCCTCTTAAGCCCAAAGAAACAGCGGTTTAAGAGCTATCCGGCGTTTAATCTCGGTACTGATTCGTACTGTTTAATTGGGAGCCGAGGTAGACCAAGTTCTTTACTACCTCGAAAGTATATTTGCCTATGGTGACGCTGTGGCCAAGTCGTTTTTGTTTTGACCTTATTTGCCACTGAACCCATTTTGAGAGCCAACCCGGTTTATTTTGCTGTGGTCTACATTAGTACAAGATTGCGCTGACGCTAGAATTGAAGCCGGACGATCATAGACAACCCGTCACTGTGAGTTTGTTGGAATTATTGACCGGAAACGCAGATTTTGGCCAAAAAATCATATTGGACGAGGTCCATTTTTGGCTCAGCAGCTAAGTCAACAAGCAAAATTGGCGGTATTGGAGCGAATATAATCCATAATTGTTCTACCAAGCATCAATGCATCCACAAAGATTGACTGTTTGGTGCGGTTTGTGGCAAGGTAGCATCATTGGACCTTATTTCTTTCGAAATGAGGAATGAGACACCCTTAACGTCAGTGATCTGAGGTATAGCTCACTTGAAAAATTTTACTCTGCAATTTTTTACTGTTTCATGCAGTCCGTTCCCTTCATGCCCCAAAACAACTTTTCTTCATCTACACCTTGGTTTAATAAAGAACTTCGGTCTCTTCGCAATAAAAGGAATAAACTACTTTCTTAGAAATCCACTCGAACCTTTCTAATTATCTTTACGCCTACACCGCTGTTTCCGAACTTTGCGCATCTCTTTATCAGCAATACATAAACCGCATGCAGTCTGGCATAATTTCTGACCCCAAACGATTTTTCCACTTTATTAACACTAAAAAGAAATCAGATAATTACCCGGCGACTATGACTTTCTCTGATATATCTTCGAATGATCCTTGTTTAGTCGCTAATTTATTCGCTGATTTCTTTAGTCAGTCATTCTCTAATCATGTAACTAAACCCAACCATTCTTACTTCTTCTACACGAAATATTTTCGCCAAACTTCTTTTACTTCAGTTGACATCAACCGCGGCAATCGTGAAGAATAAGATTGATCTCGATGTTGTCGCTACTGATTTCAACAAAGCTTTTGATGCGATTTTACTTTTGAAACTTAAAGCTCTTGGCTTCCAAACGGAGTTTATTGCGTGGTACAAGTTGTACCTTGAAGAGCGTCAATATTAAGTAATTTTTAGATCCTCTGTGCCCAATTCTTTTACAACCACATCTGGGGTCCCCCAGGGTAGCCATCTTGGTCCGCTGATTTTCATCCTAGCAATTAACGATGTGGATAACTTTATAAATAATTCTCGTCTTGCAGTTTATGCGGACGACATAAAAATTTTTAAGGAAATTTCTATCTCCGCTGACTCTTATGAACTTCAAATGTATTTTAACACTTTTTCGACTTGGTGTACGAAACATTTGCTTGTTCTAAATGTTGTCAAATGCCAATTCTCGTAAGCGCCTTCCGACTACCCCTCGAACTTATTTTATTATCGACGAACCCGTTCCCGCAGTTACTCTATCGAGACGCTATTGCCGGAATAACGCCGCACGTATTGGACCATGTCATCAAAAACTGAGCTGACCACTTGAAACATGATCTCGGACAGTCAAACTGAGACTGCCATTTACATGATATGCTACTCCATACATAATGGCATGAATATAGCGTCAAAGTAAAGCCAGAATCCATTTAGTATCTCACACCGGTGTTGGTTTATGTAAATTCCTTTTTCTCTCATTCTTATCTGGTCCCCATGCACAGTGTGACTCTATAGTCCGGAGACGAGTTGTGTCTAACTTCCAAAACCGCCATTCGTGGTGTGCTCGCTCGTGCTGGGCCTGAACCAAAAAAGTCTCTTCAGCTAGTATAGGGTGACCAGATCCATGGGCATGAAAAAGAAGACACCGTAAACAGTCACAAATAAAAATTGAAGACTCACTTCTTTTCATATTAGAAAAGCACACAGGAATACGGTAAACAAACTGTGTGTTTAGGTATGAAATGAGCTGTCAAATGAATTGGTGTGTTCAGACGACTATTAAAAAAAATGATGGCACTATGTTCAGAAGTGAATGAGTTTAGGTACAAATATATTTGAGGTCGTGTTCGCACCAGAAAGATGCGGAAAATTTATAAATTAGTGTTGTAGTTTTGTGATGTTGAAAAAAGTAGTTAACTGAGCAAACCATAAAAGAGGACAAATTGCATGTTTTTCCAAAAAGATACCGGACATTTTTTTATGAGGCAAAAAGAGGACGTCTGGTCAGCCTTGGCCTAAGTACGTTAGCTGTTGCCTATTGCGCACGTCAAATATGTTATGGTTTTTGGGTGCATTGTCTTAGACGTGGACGTTCTCTGTTGCGATGCCCATTTGACACAGAGTCGAAAACTTCCTCCTTAGCTCAATGAAATGACTACTGGCAAGATCTCAGTACTGATGGAATTTCTTGTCGTTACTAAAGATCTGAGGTAGACGGACTTCTTGACTCTCTAAAAGTTATAGCTGCCAATGGTGATATTCTGGGCAAGTCGTCAATTGTATGCGAAATACAAGCCTTGTCTTATCCTTATTTGCCACCAGACCTACTTAAGCAACTTCAAACTGTCCAATGGGGACTTGTTCTTTCATAAAGAAGAAACTGCAGTCTACAGAACCACCAAAATCAACCTTAAATCACTCCTGGTTATGAAATCCCCTGACCTCCATGAACAAATCAACAACAACACCCATCCACCATTGACCAACGAGACGAGTACACAACGAACTGAAGCCACTGGCCATGGCCACTGTAAAGGTTGATCCAATAGCGCAATCGAGCCTTGAAACGAATTGTCAACACTCAAATTGTTCGCTCTTACGCTTCGCACTCATGGTCTCATACCCACACACATCATTGACAAAACATCGCACGAAACCCGTTTGCCAGACGCACCAGCGCCAGTGCTAGCCCACAGATTCACCACCTGTCACCCGTGTCACTGTCGTTCCCTTCGATTCCTGGCTACACACTTGCAAGCTAAATAATCCACAAGCAATATTTCGCATGTTCCCTCGGCGGCTATGATTTTCGTGCTGTTCCGCCGCGCTCAACGGCTGTCATTGGAGACAACGTAAATCGTCTCCACGCTGGCAGGTCGTTAACTCGAACACCAACCAAATGACTGTCAGCCCATGTATGGTTAATATTCAGAAGACGAAGTTTCCCAGTGCCGCACACACGCGACTGAATGCAATTAACGACAAACCTTGACTCGCTGCGGAGTCGGTACTTTTGTGTTTTAGGTGCTCAGCGTTAAGCGATGGTCGTCATGCGAAATGTCATGTTGACAAAGTCACTGATATGTCAAAGCGGGATGACGCCGTCAATTCAAATGACCACTCTGGTCCAGGCCACGATTGACCGCGTCGCACTCAAATATTCAATAATCACAAAAACGCAAACCAACGTCTGTTTTGACAGTTTTCATTCGCAATGCTGCAGCAATCGGGGGCAGCAATTGTGTGCAGCGTGTGTTGCGAGTGACGTTTAATTGAATTTTAATGAGCGCCGGCTGATGGGGCGCATGCATGCTAGGGGGTTAATTAAATTTATGGCCATGCGGAGCTGTTAGAGCACAAATTGCTACCGGCGATGTGATACTGCCATGTAACAGTTGCAGCAGAAACCGATGAATTGATTATGAATGAATGATTAAATTTTAATTGGAATAATTACAAGGATTTCCAGACATTCATTGCATGTGCCGGCCGGAATGGATTACGATTCTGTTTAAAGCAGAACATCGACCACATCACAGCGGCAGCCCTGAGTGAGCAGATTAAAGTACAAATTTGACAACTCTGCTCAGCAGTTCGGTTCAAATGGAGGTACGGTGTTGTTTGAATTGCATGTCCAGTTGGACGTTTGTGCGCAGCGAGAAATTTATGATCAATAAAATCAAAAAAATAAAAGCAGTTTCGCTCGCTTAATGAGCAGTTAAAAGGAACTGGCTCAGTCGGAAATGAATCAGCTGGAGTGCTCAGAGTCAGTTGGCGATTAGTCAGCAGAGCGATCTGAACTTGTTCCACACTTTGGCACGTTGTTGCCATTTCTAGGTGACTTTGCCAAGAATTTAGTTTGACGATCTTTATCGCGATGCTTGCCAAGTTGCGCTGACTCAGATTTGAAGCGTTTGCTTGCGTCTCAAGGCGGTTGGATGACAAGCAGATTTTTGAGGAAGAAGAAAATATTTTTAGATAAAGCGCATGTAGCTGTCGATTTCAAGCAGAACTAGAATTTTTGTGAATTTGGGATTTTTTTTGCTTCATCGGAACACCATTGGAACAGCCTTTGGAAGGCCGGGTTGTATTTTATGGAAACCGACATGGAGATCGGGTTATCATCAATAATCAGTGAAGACGACAATGGAATATTTTATGCTCCAGTTTTGAAAAAAAACTTATCTTTCAGACAGCCCCAACTATCCTAGGAAAAATAAGTTATGTGTGGAATTGCTCGTAGTAGGTGCATACAGCCTTGGTCAAATGTATTAGGTCTTATATTAGATTCGTTATATCTTCAAAAAGCAAAAAATAATGGAATGAGAGGAAAAAATAAAAATCGTTTACAACTCCACATAGTGTCGCCGAAAACCATAAAATTCAAACTAATTACTTCCGATAAGTGATTTGGCAGCAAATGCAAAAGAATAAGGGTGTATAATACATTCGGCCAAGGCTGTATGTCAGCCATTAATAGAAGAGTATTTATTTTCAATGCGTTGAGAGTTTGCGGAATGTATGCATAAAAACGATTCCCCACACAAAGATATCCTGGTTTATTACTTATCAGGCCTGCTAACCTTGAAGTGTCTGGTTAGTTGTCGTATATCCACGATGATTTGGTCTTTATGCCTGGAGTTCGGTCTTCCTCTCCTTCTTGAATCAGGAAGATCGAATTCAAAGACTCTCTTAGCTGTGGTATTGGTGTTAATTTCCTCGATGTCGCCGAGTCCAGTCTACGGATATTACAAAGACATCTAACGGCGTAAAATCACACGATCTTGGTAGTCATTGCGCATAAAAAATTCCGCGAAATAAATCGTCCAGGAAAGGTTTCATGCAATAAAATCCTAAAAAGTTGCGTTTTGGCTCAGATGTGGCACCATCTTGTTGAAACCACATATCTTCCACCTCCATATCCTCGATTTGATGCCACAAAAATCGGTTAACATTCGGCTATAGCCACGAGAATTGACGGAGTGACACGTTTCTCATTTTTGAAGTAGTCTGGATGTGGATGTGTCATTGAACCAGACCCAATTGCACACCATACAGTAACTTCTTGTGGAAGCGATGGTTTTTTCGACAATTTCATGTTTATTTCTACTACCTCTTATGCGACAATTGTCTTTGTTAACACATCCTCTGAGTTAAAAATGAGCCTCATCGCTGATGAAAGTGTTGTGTGCAAATTAGTCATTCAAACACTGATGTTTACCTTTTTGGCGTATTTTCTACGCATTTCATGGTTGACTGTCTTCAGTTCTTGAGTGAGTTGAACTTTATAGATGCGAAGCCAGACGCAAAATATCCCAGAATGTGCTGTAAAACGAGACCAAATGCTGTCTTCGTCTTGAAATCGATAGATTTGAATCCTTTTCAGTCACTAATGACTGCCATATTTTTTGCAGCGCATCGATGATGAATAAGCCTTGAGATTTTTATAACAAAACTAATCTCTCCTAATTTTTTGTCGTCAGTGGAGCCACCTTGCGGCGCAATTTAAGGGATGATTTGCGTTTGTTTCCGTATAAAGTACGATTGAATGGCGCTGTTGGTAAAGTGCCTGCCCCAAGTTAGAGGGGTCCCAGGTTCGAATCCCAGTGAAATCGAATCTGGTTCAGTCACCATTTGCCGTTTGGATCAAATTAACGGCACAGAAGTAGGTTGCTACCTGGCAGTACAGTGGACCAGTTTTGAGTCTGAGTGCTCCAGTAGTGTTTCAAAAATGCTCAGAAAAAATAAAATTTACGATTGACTTAAAGGATATTGCCGACAAACCGTATCCGTCGCTTGGAATACGCCCAAACAGTCGCTCGAATAATTAACACTGAATCCGATTTTTGGAAGTAAATTTTTATGGCCGACTAGGTCCATTTCACGCTCTCTGGCTCTGTGCAAAATTGCCAAATTGGCGGAACGCAAAATTCACACGAGATCCATTGCATGACAGCTCAAGTTGAAGCAGACCTAAACCAACTGGAGACAGCTCCTCAAAGTAAAGGTCGGTCTTTTGCGAAATCTGAGAAGAAACCCATAGAAAATCATACTGCAACGACCCCGCCTTCGCATCCTGAAAAAAAAAAGTCCCTCATCAAAGCAAAGTAATTAGAGAAGGCCTCCTTCAGAAGTAAACCTTAAGTGGATTTCATTTTCGTGAGTCTAGAAATATATCCTCAATTCAAAGCGAAATTAAACTCGATTAAGGCATTTGCGTGGTAATACGAGACGTTATTTCAATTGGCATGTCTTTTGTTTCGTCCAATGTCAACACGGACATGACCAACAAATATCTGAGGGGTTGCCTGCAAACATGATATCATATTTGTCTGCGTTCGAAAACTGTGGGGTCGATGTGACCCAAATACACACTGTAACGCGAATATTAACTTGAAATTCATTTTAACGCGAATTTCAAGGCCGGCGACCAATAGTCACGTTATCTGACGAATGACTGCGGCTATTTCAATGTTTGTGGTAGACTCTTGCTGGCGTTTGGGATGGTTGGGGGTTTTGGATTAAGGACTTAATGTTTTTCGTGCATTTTAGTCAGCCGTTTCTCAATCCAACGCGTTCATGCCAAAGGGTAGTCCAACCATAATGCACGATGTTAATTGTGAGTCACTCCTTAACGTTAAGTTTTTTTGCCCAACTTAATTTGAGAGTTCTTTATTTCAGTGTTTGACAAATTCAACCATTTTCCAACCAACGTTTTTCAAGCCCTACCTACACTTGTTCTCGATGGCATGGGGAATATCTATTTCCAGACACCCATGTTCGACGCTACGTCATTTATACATTGTCCTGTCATTTTCTTTCTTAGTCTGATTGAGATTCAAATTTACGGAGTTGCAGCTTGCAGCATTGCCTTAGACAAAGCCATCTGATGCAACATTCTCTACATATGTATGTAGGTTTCACAGTCCTTTTCCCTACTTTTAAATAAAAACACTTTGGCTCTTTAATGTTATTAATTCTTTTATTAATTAGATTTACACAATACGTGGCGCGTTTGGTGACGCATGTTGCCACTTCGGATGACTATGATTGACTGTCCATTGTTCGTTCGTTTCGTCTGTCATGTCCCTTCGTTCGTTCGTTAGGGAGTGTGAGTGAGTGTATGTACGTTCGATCGCCTGATCCTCGGCGCGATCTATGCGGTACCGGTGTATGTGTGTTTTATGTATTCTTTGTTCGCTGTTCTCTCTCTGTTTGGCTTATTATTCGGTGTGTATGTGGGAATGTATTTTGTTACAGCGTCGGTTAGCTGTTGCCTGGTGGCCTGGGTAAACAGTTATCCTGACGCGTGTTTCGTGTGTACTGTTCTGTAGTTTATAGGGTATATGTCTGTCTATATGTCCGTCTGGCCCCAATCCCACATGTATATATCAGCAACTATGTGCAGCAGCGAAGCGTCGGAAACTACCCCGTCTACAGAATATACTCTTCCAGTGGTAATTTATGGTAGACAAGCAGCAGTTCGACTGAAGTTACTCCACTTGTGGACAGCTCATCGTATCAGGCACAAACATCAATTCTTTCACTGAAAAATTATCTTTAGCGATAAGGCCCATTTCTGGGTGAATGGGTACGTCAACAAACAAAATTGTAGAATTTGGGACGATATCAATCCACATGAGATCCAAGAGCGTCCAATGCATCCCGAAAAAATCAGTGTTTGGTGTGGATTTTGGTCCGTCCGCGCGACGGCATCGGTTCACATTTTTTGAGAGCGACGTTGGCCAGGCTGTCACCGTCAACGGCAAGCGCTATAGGTCGATAATTACCAACTTCTTTTTGCCTGAATTGGATGATATGGACACCAACGATATGTGGTTTCAACAGGATGGCACTATATGCCACACAACTCACGCCACATTGGAAATGTGGAATCACACGAGCGATTTGTGGGCATGGCCATCTCATGTGGAGGAGATTTTCTGAAGTCGCAGTTCTATGCGAATAAGTCACCAACCACAGCGGTCAAATTAAGCCTGATTTATACGCCAGAGAAATTGGACACTTCGGATGGGTGCCACCTAGAGAAGTATCCCAGTGGATATGTAAACAATTTTTTTTTCATACATGATGGCATCGATAGGCCTTTCAAACGAATGAAAAATGTCGATGCTACCTCATACACGCTTTGTTTTAATTTAAAATGAAAGATAGGAAGCGCCTAATGAATTACCCTTTTCATATATGTACCCTCCACTGATTCAGATTTTTGTACGAAAAGCGGACTGTACATCTTTTGTATGACTATTGTGTCTGAATGCTCATCAGACTTATGTCATATTAAGCTGCGTCACTTTTTTTTATAGACTGAACTGAAATCTGACAAGTGACACTGTTTGCCCTTTTGTGCCCAAACAACACGGCCATCAAATGCATGTGTCATAAAAAAATCACAAACATTTCATTATCGGTCACGTTATTCAGCAATTAAGTACAAAATGTGTTTGTCAGGAAAATGTCAAGGCCCCTGTCTGCCTTCAAATCATTCCCGTTCTCTCCTCTCTCTCTCTCTGGCAAAGCCAACATTCGTGTTCATTCAAATAAATATTGGATTTCGAGAATTATTGCTTGAAACCTTGTCCAGATTGCATACAAGTTTTTTTGTTTACAAATTCCGACTTTCAGCTAAAATTGAATCTTATTTGTTTACCTGCCCCACTGTCTGCCGTTTCAATATTTACCCGAAAGTCCGTTTTCAGATTTCCAAACAAAATCATGCGACACGTTCAAAAATAAACAACTTTTCCAATGACCTCCGATGGACACATTCAAGCGTAAATCATGTGTCTCCAAACGACAAATCTTCAGTAACGATCTGAAACTGGAAACGTCACTAATTGCTTAGTAGCGTATTGACAAAAGCAATTACGGCCGCGATACGTTCGGCCGATATGATCACCGGCAATAAAACCTCCCCATATGGCGGATCCATTGAGCGCCGGGGCGGGTCAAATGCGACTGGGATTGTATGTCATTTTAATGTGACACCGAGAGTGGTCGTATTTCAAAGTGCGCCGACGATGAGGCGTGATTTTACTGCACTTGGTGTACGATTCCTTTAGGCCCGCCGAAGTATCTTGTGCGAGACGGTTAATTAGTGCCGATGTGTGTGCAGCACTGGGTTTTGTTTCTTTTTCAGTGCGATTTTGATTTCATTTTGTACCGTTGTTTTGTCTGACATGAGTGAAAAACTACAAATGTGATTTTCAAGGCGAAACGGGATTATATTCACTGACGAACCACCGAAAGCCGTGTCATGTCATTAGCAAAACGAATTTGTTGCATTTAATTTTTGTTTGGCTTCGTTGATGACTGATTCGTATCGATTTTTGGAATTCTGTAACATCGTTGACATTTTTAAAGTGACTTCCCTGGGATTTGGTGTGAAAATTGAATTTTAGTCAACACCGTTATCGTCGAAGTTTGAAGGAAAAATGTTGTTTGGCTGTGACTGACATTTTTCTAGTCCCCTTGTGCTCTCCCCATCACTCTCTTTCTCTCATTTTTGCTCTCCCTTTCTTCCCCTACATCTCAACCCACAGCAATGGTCATGGACTTTTCTCCTTTAACGACCATTCATGCCATCATCTTCGCTGTCATAACGTCTCCATTTGAATGACTCCATGCCCTGTCCAATCTGAGGACCTCCTCTAACTTGGCAATCACTCAGTTATGTGCACATGTCACACTAACCTCCTTTTCATGATGAGTACCACATTAACGCCACTCAGCAAGGACATCAAAGTGCTACCCCAACTGACACATTCTCTCTCTCTAGCTACATCTCTTTCTCTTTCCCTCTCTCTCTCGCTCTCGCACTCCCCTCCATTCAGACCACAAACGTGATGTCATATAACCGAGCAGACCATCTCGTAAAAAGCAAAAAGCCGAGAGTAAACCCAAAGAATGATCCACAAGGATGTCATCACTTTCCGCATCCATAAATCCCATGCCGACCGTCCCAAAGAAGCGAACAATATGACGCCATTACAGTGGGGAAGGGCTTCAGTTCTTTAGTCCTTTCAGAAGACTGATTGGTTTACGCTCCACTGGCTTTTGCTCATTACCTGCCATAAAGCGTTTAATTTTAAATATTGATGCTCCAGAGGCATGGCGTCCGTTTCCATTTGCATAAATGCGCCACAATATGGGCCATAAAACTCAAAAAAACACAACACAGAGCAAAACAAAAAGGCCGCACAGTCTTCGCCAGGACATGCCTTCATAAATTCATTTTGGGCGTGTGCCATTTGTCGTGACAAACACATCTCGGGATCCACCCACACAAGCGGGCGGTTAGTTTCAGAGGCACGACAACAAATTGCTGGCTTTCAAAATATATTCAGTCCTGGTCGTGTGCCCAACAACTATCCTTGAGAAGTTTTGCTGCTTGCGCAAACATCGTTGGCATTCAACGGACTCCCGATTCCCAATCAACACCATCCCCCCGGCCCATTTTCACACTTCATCACACGTCCTGCCGGGGAAAGGATGCGAATTTAATTAATCAAAGTCTGATTGAACGGACCCCGACCGAGGACAAAGTCGTGTCACGCTGTTTACTCAGCATCTGTGCTGCGGCTCCACCAATTTCACCTTCATTGGGCGGAAAAACACTCATCCAAGCGCCCCAACACTCGCAGTGGGGACAGTGTCCTGTTGGCGAGTGCTCAGAGACTTTGATCGTCCGTTCAATCAGTCCCCGCTTTAAATTAGCCGCTTAATCGATACTTCCCCCACGTTGACATCTGTCCTGAGGGCGGACTTCATGAATCTTTGGCAAAAAATAGCTATCCATTGTGTCCATACGGGTGCTTGGCGGGGCTATAAATACCACGAGCGAGTCGCCAGGATATTCAATTAGTGCGGTGGGCGGTGTTGACTTAAATATTTGATCAACTGTTGTCCGCGAATTAGGGAACTATCTGTACACGAATCGTTATCTAAAACATAAACGAAACAGGGGCGCAGACGGTGTCGACGTACCTTCGAACGCCGTGTCCTTGCAGACTCGTTGATGGGCTATAAATAGGAGTGTGGACGCATTTAGATACGGTGTACTGAGGGGCTTTTGCTTGTGAATGGGGCTTGTGCTTAAGTGCTCGTTTGAAACTGAAAGTGTCAAGTGCTTTCGAATGGGCGGCATGTAGCGAATGGGGCGCTTGTTAATAGCCTACACGTACTTTTAGCTTACTTGCGAAATTTTGTTTTGAGTATTTGGGGCAAATTTGAGCTGTCCCTGATGACCCCATTTTGACAAACATAACGAGTGAATGGTTGCATGTTGCAAATGGCACGGGCAGCGCTGTGATGATGTACCGTTCTTAACCAGAAAATCGCCGCTAGGCAAATCCAAGTGGAATTAGATCTTAAAATCCTGACGGGCACTAGCCCAACAGGTTTTTTTTTTTTTGTAGGATTTTTGAAACACTACTGGAGCACAAACTGGTCCACTGTACTGCCAGGTAGCAACCTACTCCAGTGCCGTTAATGGTGTCTGGACCAGATTCGATTTCACTGGGATTCGAACCTGGGACCCCTCGAACTTTGGGCAGGCACTTAACCAACTGCGCCATCCAGTCGTGCTGCCAACAGGTTTAGTCGACAGTCATGCGTCACGAAACTGTCATAGTTGCTTCAATACTCAGATGCCCAAATCACAAGGTAAATAATTTTGAGGTGGCTTCAGTCTTGGTACCATTCCTTAGCGATTCTAAAAAATTTCCATACGCTCTTTCGAAGAGTTGAACTAGCGTTGAAATCACTTTGAGATGCTTACTTGGATGTCCTTGGAAGGGCAGGAATGTTTTGCTGCTCTTAGCATTTCCACGCGCTTAGGAGTTAATACGTGGAAGCTTCTTTCGAAGTGTTCCGTACCGGTGACATTTACCTTGAGGATCCTTGTCGATCCTCTCTCAGACAGAGACCCTTCACGGGTCGGGAGCCCGCTAAACAAACAAACATCCTTGTCGAAACATGTATTGCTTGACCTTTATTTAGATGGATATTGATGGTCTCTGAAAAATATGCGGCCTTTTAGTTCATTTAATTTTCATGTACAGCCCATAAAGTTCATTGTTGAATCTTCTTCTCTAACGAAAAGATTAAACGCAGAACTTTTCTCTCGAAAATACCAAGATACTGTTCATCCGCTTGCAATATTACCCATGCCTCTGCGCCATAGAGCAGGACTAGGATGATCAAGGTCTTGTATAGGTTAGGTTAGGTTGAAGTGACTGACTGCAGATAACAGTCACACTTAGGCCAAATTAGGTTCATTGTGATACCACGTGGATCTTGTGTTCTTTATCCGAAAAACCATTTAGTGCTTTCAACGAAGCTTTTTAATATATTGATGCCGACGTTGTGCAATTCGCTCAAGTCGTTAAAGAAGTAGGCTCCAAGGTGTTTCATCCTGCGAGAGGAGAGAGCGCTACAAGTGCAGAAAAGATGCGATATGCTTTCTTCTTCTTCTTCGTCTCTACAGCTTCTGCAGAAATCATTATGAGGGAGTCCCATTCTTGAGGCGTGAGTGCCAATGGCACAGTGTCCTGTGATAACGCCAATGAGAATCCTTAGGGATGACCTGTTCATTCTGAGAAGATAGAGTGAACGTCTTAGATCAAGTTTAGGCCAGATTTGCTTTGTGATGAGGCACGTAGTGCAATCTGACCATCTTGAGTTGGTGTTTTTAATGGTATGATTCTTTAAAAGAAATTTAGCTGTAGCGAATGGCATAGGCGGAAGATCCCCACTAGGGAGGTTTGTGGAGATCGTACCGCTCCTGGCGAGACAATCAGCTTCACAATTCCCTGGAATGTCACTATGTCCCGTCACCCACATGAGGTGAATATTAAAATGCTCAGCCATCTCGTTAAGAGGTAGGCGGCATAGGTTTTGTATAGAGTCAGCTTGGTTTTCCGATAGAGGGCTCTACTACTCAATTGCCTTTTGAGCCCAAAAAGAGAGCCGTTGGCAAGAGTTATTCTGCGTTTGATCTCGGCACTGATGCTGTTTGTACTGTTTACTGCGGGGCCAAAGTAGACGAAGTCCTTAACTACCTCAAAGTACACCGTAGCTGCATATGGTGACGTTCTGCCCAAGTCGTCGATGTTGTACGTCCTTTCTCGGTGACAGCATGTACTTGGTTTTGCCCTCGTTTACCGCCAGGCCCATTTTAGCCGCATCCATTTCAATGCCAGCAAACGCATCATTGACGGCTCGCTGTGTTCGCCCAATCACGTCAATGTCATCCGCGTAAGCTAGCAGTTGAACGGACTTTTGGAAGATCTTGCCTCTTGTGTTCGCCAGTGAGTTTTGCACGATCTTCTCAAGAACGATGTTAAAGAAATCACATGACAGCGCGTCGCCTTGTCTTAAACCTTTTTTGACATTGAATGTCTCGGTGAGTTCGTTACCGACCTTGATGGAGCAGCGAGAGTTCTGCATCGTCATCCTGCTCAGTCCGACGAGCTTGGCAGAAATTTCAAAACTAGACATGGCGTTATATAGCTCGTCTCTATGCATGGTGTCATATGCGGCCTTGAAATCGACAAATAGGTGGTGTGCGTCGATTTGCATTTCTTGGGTCTTCTCCAGGATCTGCTGCAGTGTGAAAAGAAAACAGATGACGAAGACACCCTTAACAGATTAAATGGACAGTCTTTGGGATAGTTAGGCCCGTCCTTGAAATCTATTAGTTCCCATAGCTCTGACCAAGTTTTGCAGTAACTAAACCGGTGTTTAGGTCAGAAACTGGGGTGTTCTCTCAATAGAATGATGGTCTTTTGAAAATAGAGATTTGCTGTGTATTTTTCGATTACATTTCGAAAGCAAAGGATGAAATGGGATTTTTACAAAGTCTACGAAACCAGCGGCTAATGAAGCGTACGAAAACTAGGTAATATTGAAGAGCATTTTTCTTCTTCTTTCTTTAAATGTCGCTATAATATGGGGTGCATCCGTGTTCTAATCAAAAATACTCTCCATTTAGCACGATGTTTTGCAAACTTTTTCCCCATGAGCTGCATTGCTTAGGCACCTTAGGCTCTGGATCTGGTGTACTCTCGCTGGGCATATAGTTGAACATTCTCTTGTCCGAGTTGCAAAAGAATTAAAAATTTTGAGATGTTAATACTTTTGAATTCATTTAAAATGACTTGAAGTTTTTTTTTAAAAAAGGACTGCGATTTGAACAAACCTTAGGGGCCGTTTTGTCTTTCTATGGAAATAGCATTTATCTCCAAGATCAACCAAGGAACTTCCATGCGTCCTCTGCACCGTAAAGCTAGACTGGTTAAAATGTAGTAAAGTGGAGTCTTAAATAAAGCAAATTTGTTCTACAGCAGCTATTTAAACAGAAGGGAACCGCGCAAGGAAAATATATTTTTTAACATTTCTGCCTGGAAAATCCAGCTCAGAGCGTTAACTTTTACACTGAAGGTTCAGGGTTGGATTCCGGACACAAAAACTTCCACTTTCTCGGCAACACCTACCTCGAGTCATTGACAAAGCTCAGAGAGTAGGTTAGGTTAGATTAGAGGGTGGTGGCTGAGCTTCACATGGACCAGTGATAAGTTTACCACTTCGCAGAGTTAACCGAAATGTTGCCATCAGAGCCTTTATTAAGGCAGAATGTTAACAGGATTCTTTCCGTGTCACTGTCGACTAAGGAAACATCAGCATAGAATTGGTTTATTAGAAGAGGCCAATGACGGAATATTTGCTGACAATGAGGAGGCTGTTGAACAAATCCTCTGTCATTGTAATGGCCAAACGAATCGAGGATTACACTGAACCATTAGGTATCGCTGACAGGGTGACCAGATAAGAACACTAGGAAAATAAATTAAAAGAGAAACAATAACGTTGTGATATATAAAATGATTCTGGTTTTATCTTGACGCTACATTCATGCATCGAATAGCACTTCATTCAAATGGCTACCACGGTTTCGCTAGCAGAGCTTCAAACGGTCGGTCAAATTTTTGACGACTCGGTTCTATGATGGCGTTGGCAAATTGAACTCTCACGAGATGACCCAAATTTCACCTTCACAACTTCAACAGTTTCGTAACGTCTCTTATATGGAATCTAATGTCTTCTTGTTAGAACCACAGCTCAGATATATCGATTTTATCGAGCTCTGGCCACAGAAAGTTGGTAAACATCACTCTATACTTGAGACCATTGATTTGATAGCGATGTCTCCATCCTCCTTTCGAAAGGAAAACGGTCCGATGACACCGCCATGCCACAAACCACACCAAACAGTCAATCTTTGTGTATGCAGCTACACTTGGTTGAACACTTGTGGATTGTCTTCCCTCCCATAGCGGCAAATTTTAACATAGCTGCTGAGCCAAATAGGCCTCATGCGAGAAGGTGATTATTTTGCTAAAATTCGAATCCCCGGCCAACATTTTCAGCGATAAATTAGCGAAGTCACGGCGTTGTCCATAGTGGTCCGGCTCCAATTCTTGCATCAGCATAATCATATACGGGCCTAAATCTAACCGCAAAATAAGCCAGGTGGACTTTCTGGCGATGCCGATTAAGGGTCACGTTAAGTCGTGTGTTTATGCCAACAAAATTAGAAGAGCTCAGAAACAATATCGAACGCGAAATTGCCAACGTTCTGGTCGAAGCGTGGTGCAAAAATGGTTTGCTGCACTGGATCAGAATCTAGATATAAAGCAGACTAAGGTTAAATATAGTGCCATTTTGCACATTTTAGGCTGTTAAGACGGCAGACATCTTTGACTATAAAATTGGAAAGAAAATGCATGCATTTCTCCTAATTTTTGCTTGCCTTCTACTAGTGACCGACAAACTCGATTCGCAGTCGCTTTCAGTTGAATCTTTTAATTAAACAGATTTGCAGCATCAATTTGCGCCGTAAAAGCCTCAGACCAACGTTAAATTTTTCACGATGCACTCAGTCTTTTTTAAACGCCTTCCATTAGCGCAGCTTCACGGTCGTCTCTAAATTAAATAAATCACACGCATAATTGCACACTCTGGGAGAAGATTTTCATCCGCCAGCCCACCACCCCACGCATTGTAGTCCTTTAATGAGTGACTCAAGTTTACGCTCCTGGAAATGCATACAATTTTCACCGCAAGACACCGCCCCGTCGACCCGCTCTTGTTGACTTAATTTCACATAATAATCCTCCTCCTCACATTAATGCCACACAACATGCTGTGCTCTCGAGTCCTTGCACTCGCACAACCACTTTGCGACTGTCCGCAAATTAAGAATCCACTTAGATAAGGAGAACGGTTGGATTAAAGATTCACACGGGCGAATGAGGGAGTTGTGAAATTGCCAACAGAAGACCCCTCTCCCCCCTGCAAGATGTTGTTGACGGGATCAATATCCATGTAGACCAGTTGCATCGCGTAACAATGTGACACATTAAACTTCATTAAGCCGGCTTCCTGCCACACAACGTCGATGCATTATCCTTTTTGCTGTTTGGAGGCTGCACTTTGGGGGCGGGGAGAAGGATAAGTGAAAAAAGCTTTTATCGAAATGTGCCACACCTGTCAGTGGATGTGCTCTGCAGTTTTTCCAGTTCCCTCCCACGCGCTCCGTCTCTCCCTCACCGAACTAATTGACGCCGCAAAATGGCACTTGTCAGGCCACACAACTCTCGTTCCTTCCCCCTGGATGTTAATTAGGTTCTTCTGCAATCGAATTTAGAGGCTTCCAACGACGATAGTGTCATCTTTGCTGTCGAATGTCCTTGACGGAGCCGGAGGATGGGTGTTGGGTTCTCGGGCAGGATATGAATGTCGTTCAAATGGCGGGTGTGGGTGTACAGCGCCGTTCTCAATTAACTTGATAACTCCTGACAACTACTTCGGTGTGCCATTGTTATCCTTCCACATTGTCCTTACCTCCCTCCCCTTCCGCCCGCCATCCGTCCTCACGAAATGTGAGAGAGTTGTCCGCTCGGTTTTGGTCTCCTGCTCGTTGCTTCGCTGACCTGGTATGTGTCTAGCGACTTGCTGAAAGGCTACATTCAATGGCTTTCTTGTATCCTCGTTGCTGGTGACATTTGAATTAGTCCGATTGTTGTGCGAGGGAAATCGGTGAAGGGGTGCTTTGAAGACTTGAATGGAGTTTTGCTCGAGCGAGTGTCAGTGGTTCTGAGATGACAACCATGGGGCAGGTTGCACATCATGTGTGCATCTGAAGCGCTCTATTTTATGCCAACTTGGGGTTGGTAAATTTCGAGGAATGTCATCGTCCATTGAATGGGGAATAGTTTCAGAAGAGATTTTTGACTTACGAGACATGAGTTGCTGACTTTGAAGTTGCAAATTAGTTCTCATTCGAGTCAGTTTCAAGTTTTTGTAGACATTTACAGATTTTGACCATAAAAGGGATTAAGTGGAGATTGCATGGAGGAAGTCCTTAAGTTGAAGCACTGAAGACCTAACTGAATGAATAAGATTCTAAAGAAGTTTGCTTTGAGGCTTGAGGGATAAAATAAAATAAACTGGGCGAGTGCGCCCTGTACTCGCACGGCGGAGGTTCCGTCGCATAAATAATTTTTAAAAGAAGCATTTTTAAATATCTCGCAACGAATCTAAACTACAGTTGACTCCCTCTCCAGTCATCAAGACCAAGTTGCCTTGCATCCGAGATTACTTGGTTTGTATACCGGATGTTCAGTCTTCCTCCCTTTTTCAAACCAGAAGGCTCAAATTCGAAAGCTCTCTTGGCTGTAGCTTTGGTGTTAATTCACTCGATATTGCCGAGACAGTTTAGCCGTTGGATTTGTTACCTTCTGAACTGCGTTCACATCCTTGTACAGCTCATATAGTTCGTTGTGTCTTTTCCTTCATTCATTCGCCTCGCAGATAGGGCCAAATAGACGAACTTAGAATTTTTCTTTCGAAGGCACCCAGAATCAGCTCTGCAGGCCTGCTCATCATTCAGGTCTCGGCTCTGTACAGCCAGACTGGAGTTTTGTCGACCATAATTTTGGTAATTCGAGTAATTCGAGTAGACCCAATTTTTTGGACAAACCGAAGTAGCAGTGGTTGCCAATAACGATTCGGCTCCAGATCTCCAACAAGATATCGTTTGTGGAATTCACGTTCGCCCCGAGGTAGACAAACTCATTAACTGCCTCAAAACTGTGGCTATCGATTGTGGTGTTTTGTAGTTTTGGGGGAGGGATCGATTTTTACTCGACAACATATACGAGTATGTACTTCGACTTCCCCTCATTTACCCTAGGACTAGCTTGTTTCGCCTGTTCTTCGATTGCCATGAATGCTTCTGCTACGGCTCGTTGCGACGCGCGAAAAGATAGATATTATACGCCTAACCCAACAACTGTCTTTGTGGGCGCCGTGGCCGTGTGGGTTCGTGCGTCGACCCATGCGCACTAGACTTTAACAGTCTAGGTTCGAGTCCAAGTTCAGTCAAAGAATTTTTTAAAAAAAATACTCAAACACTGACAATGCTCAAAGAGTATAACTGTCTAGAAAAAGCTTCTCAATCTCGCCTTTCGGAGTCAGCATTAAACTGTAGGTCCCCTCCACTCGTGGCAAAACAATAGCACGCACAACACGAGTGGTAGCTGAGAAGCTTGGACCAAGTCCACCTCGGACTGTAGCGCCGCCATTATTATTATTATTAAATCTTCTTAAATTAAATTTCGAAGCTTGGAAAGATGAACAATTCGAAAAGATGAACGGGTCCTGTTTTATATACAGCCTTGGCCATATGTAGTAGACACCCTTCTTTTTATCTTTGGTGCCAAATCACTTATCGGAAGCAATTAGTTTGAATTTTATGGTTTGCGGCGACACTATCTGAGGTTGTAATTATTTCCTCTCATTTCATTAATTTTTTTGCTTTTAAAGATATAACAAATCTTAAAGTGCGCCTAATACATTTAGCCAAGGCTGTATGTTTGTCTTTTCGAGATTCTACTGTATCACACGAATTTGACTTGTCTCAAATGTCTTTTCCTGGTCACAAAACTTGTCCCGAACTTGAAATCTTTCTCACTGCATTAAGGCCCAATGCACACTGGAAAAAACCAACTGGAAAAAACTGATCAGCAATGCGAATTGGCAACTAGTTTGGGTTGTACCCTGTGACCCTGTGTAATCAAATGGGACGCCGCACACGACGCTACTGGTTGAAAACTAGAGTCCGACCGAACATTCGGCAACTTGCAAAATATGTTCGCTGTCACTTGATAGTTCGCTACCAAAAAACAAAAAATAATTTTGTAGATTTCTTAGTATTTCGTAATACCATCATATTCGGCTTCGGCCGAAAAACTGACCTCCGGTCGGACACTATTGAAAACTCGTTTGCGATTCACAAAAATCAAATTGTAACCAGTCGGCTGTTGATTTGTGTTTCGGGTGGCCTATTGATTCCAGTCGAAGATGAGCGAACAACAGACCAACCTCTTGCTGGTATCCATGACGACACTGAACGAACTAGAGATTTTGATTGGTTATGAGTTTCCTCATGTGTGGAGTCAAGTCACCGTTGAGTCCGTAACTGGTCTGTAACTCGAGTTGCCAACCGGTTTAGTTTTTTTTCCAGTTGCTCCGTCTGTATTGGGCCTACGAGTAACTTCGAATTCACCTCACTTAAGTTAAAGTAGTTTAAACAAAACAAAATTAGGTTTCCTCTCAATTTTTCGATCAAATAAGTCCCTTTTTGACAAATTATCTAAATCAAATAAAATTAAGTCAAAATTAAATTTTACTCCAAAAATGACCCTCAATTCCTCTTCCAGAATCAACCACAATGAACGTGATAGCCGCTGAAGACGAGCTCACAACACAATCTTGCCAAACATTTTGAAGACTCAAAAAGCAAAATCATCGGTTCTTCGAAAATTCACACCGAGAGGAGCAACAAATTTCCTAAAAAGAAAACCTGAGAAAAAACCTCCATCAACACAGCCAAAGGAAAACTCTAGTCAAGTGGTACTGTGACAGCTTTCACGTCAAAATGTTGATAAAGGAATACCGGATACCGCTGCCTCTGACAGTCGAGGAGTACCGCATAGCCCAGTTGTACATGATTGCAGTAAGTATTGACACAAGTTCACATTACCCTCTTCAGCTCACATGTCGTTTATTTGGTTTTTTTAGAAAAAAAGTCGAGAGGAGAGTCACGGCGAAGGCAGCGGTGTAGAGATTCTAATCAACGAACCCTACCAAAACGGACCCGGTGGCAATGGACAGTACACCAAGAAGATCTACCACGTCGGAAGTCATCTTCCCGGATGGATTAAGAGTACGGATTGTGCAGTGGAAAAGAAAGATGACGCATTAATTTCTTCGTTTTCCTCAATCTTTCACAGGTCTCCTGCCGAAGAGTGTCCTCACCGTGGAGGAAGAGGCATGGAATGCCTATCCGTTTACAAAGACTCGCTACACTTGCCCGTTTGTGGAAAAATTCTCACTAGACATAGAAACCTATTACTTCCCCGATAATGGCTACCAGGAAAATGTGTTCAAACTATCTGGCAGTGAATTGCGCAATCGGGTTGTTGGTATGTGTTGAGATGTGTTGAGACGATGTTAAGACGGGAAAGGCTCTCCAGAGCTGCTGCTGTGTAGGTGGGCACAGGAAATTAAAAAGTAATTTAACTTGGAAGCAGTGGGAAGTGAGACTCGTTTCAAGGATCACTTGGGGAAAGTTTTCCAATTTTCAAGCGAACTCATAGCTCTTAATATCCTTTGGAGAGGATGCCCTTCAGTTTTTTTTTTTTGATGCAGTTATGATGAGGGGCATGATTAGTTGTTGGCGTGGCAGATAAGGGCATGTCCCTGCGGAGGAGGGGAAGGTGAAGGCAATAAGGGCTAATCAACGCCGTTAAGAGTTCTCATATCCTTCATTTAGCAAGACTAATAAAATGTGAACGTGTCTGGGATAAATGTTGGAACTTTTTTCATCGTCTTAAAGTGATGTCCGCGAAATTAGCGGGAAATGACGGAAGGAGATGGGAAAAAGGATGCGAAACAAAGTCATTTTCGTCTTCAAAGTTTTCTTTTAATTCAAACTTTTCTCAGCGCTTCTTGTTTAAACTCAGACGAGATGAGAGTTTTTCCAACGAGCGCTGGATAAGATCCTTACTTTGGTGTAAATTACCGTTATTTATGAATGCAGTCTAAGTAGTTTTTGTGCCTTTGACTTAAGTTAAGTCCCTACGTAGAATTGGAAGTACCTTTTGCAGAGCTACTGTGATCGAGTATGTCTACGGTGTTTTTTAGGACTGATATTAAATAGTTTTTGAAGCATCTTATGTTTCGTACCATTAGCAGCGTTAACGGTGTTAATTAAATTTGACAAGTAGTTTTCTATGAAATTTAATCTGCAAGTCTGCAAGATGGCTAATGTGGAGTCATTAAAGAAGGGGTGTAATTTTACATACAGACGAGAACGTAAAATTTGTATGAAACCTTCAATTTTATATTTATAGATAATAATAATAATGGCAGCGCTACAGTCCAATATTTATAGATACAAATGGTAAAAAAAATAAAAAATTGAGATTGGATCACGTCGTCTCTTAGAACTTGCACATTTGTGACTTTAGATGGCTGTTGTCGCATACTTTCGCTTAGACATGATGTATTTGAAACTTGTCGCATAGCTCAAATTCTTATAAACCAAAAACCCTTAAAATAGTCCAAGACACTCCTGACAACCTCCTCTTCATGCCTGCAAAGTTTTATTGGAATCTGTCGAGCTGTTTCGGAGATTAGACCGAACAATCAGACAGACAGACACTACGATTTTATTAACATAGATTTACATAATAATAATAATAATGGCGGCGCTACAGTCCGAGGAGAACTTGGGCCAAACTTCTCAGCAACCACTCGTGTTGTGCGTGCTACTGTTCTCTCACAAGTGGAGGGGATAGACAGTTTACTGCCGACTCCGAACGGCGAGATTGTGAAGCTTTTTCTAGACAGTTATAGTCTGGGAGCTTTGCCAGTGACTCGAAAGAGGTGGAGTCGTGAAAAAATGTTGTGTGGTGTTTTTTCGTGATTCGAACCGTAGACTTCGGGCGTAGGAGTCGACGTACTTACCCACTACGCCACGGCGCCCACAATGTATATATACGTTATTATTTGTAATTTTAGCCTAAAGCGCAAACTCCGAGGTACTTCTATAGAAGTTCTAGCTGTAAATCTGGTGTGGACCTGGGCTTTAACCAAGTTTTGACCGAACGCTGTATAGCTCTTCTCCGAGGTTAGTGGTGATACACAATATCCCGGAAATGTTCGTCTACAAATATTCATTTTTTTGATAAAGATTTTTCATCACGTTTTCTCTTGATTGCGACTGTATTTCACAAATAACAGCCCTGATGTGTTCTTCTTTTTGTACACGAATCCACAAATTGAACGATCTCGACGGTCAATTGACGTCTCCATTTCGAGAAATCACACGTCCATGAAATTTATCACGCGATAGAGCCATTGTTTCCCCAGCTGGGTAGCGTGTGGCAGAAAATAAATACTCTCAATTTCAACCAAAACAGTTAGTCAACATCGTTAGGTAACATGAAACCGTCGGTGGAACATGCTTTTCAAAAAAATATGTCCGAGTGATACCACCATTCCAAACAAGCGCATCAAAGCTGTACTTTGTTTTCGATGTTCCACTATTTCTCTTGAGTTTCTAGAGGCTCAGATGCGAGAGTTTTGTTTGTTTAGTTACCCAGACAACGCTGCAATTCCGAGGTAGCCGACGACTTTGTCTAGCTCAGCTTCGCGGTAAACAGTACGGACATCAGTCCCTAGATCAATAACTATTGTCAACAGCTGTTTCCTTAGGCTCAAAAGGTAATTAAATAATAGAGCCTCCCACGAAAGACTTTGTATCAGGTCAGGATCGTCCCATTCCTGCTCTAAGGCGCACAGTAGTCAAATTGGTCCTAAAGGTCTTTCCGAGCGAATAGTTCTGCGTGCGATCTCTCGGAAATACCTTTATCCACTTTGACTACTATACGCCTTAGAGCAGGAATGGGTGGAGAGTGGAAAAGAAGCGTATGGACCGTACATCGACATGAGACTAGTGTACCGACAAAGGGTCAAATGGCTATATAGAGTGTAAGGACAACGTTGCTCCGGTCTGAAGAATTCTCGACTCTGAGCCTGTGGGACAAAGCAACAAAGAACTTCCACGTGTAAGGTGGCACAAATTAAGGTGCGGTGACATTGTGCCATTTGGAAAATATGGAGCTTCCCCTGCTATTTCTAAACCAGTGTTAAAAAATCTGAAAAAATCACAAAACTGAGTACTTTCATTTAAAATAATTTCAAGCATTCTGGCCTTAATAGTTTTCGAGATATTGGCTAAAAACGATTAACCATCGACATGAGAATTTTGAAGATCTGAAAACGCAGTTTTGAAGACCTCAGCGTAAGCATTGAGAAATGATAAATATCAAAATATCAATTCATGTTGAAATTTTGAGATATCTAACATTTAAAATGATAAATATTTTCATTTTCACACATAAATTTCATGCTGTGTTCGATCACTCTATTCGTTGATGAGTGTTATCTTTTGGATCTCAACCCCTAAATGCCCAACAGAAATGAACACACACACACCGCAGGCATGAGCAGTGATTGGGTATGAGTATGATGGAAGGGATTTTCTGTGTTGGATAAACTTGGATAGAGGTATAGATATGTGTATGGCTGAATGTTTGTTTGTTTGGATGTATTAATGTATGAATGAATGGTTGATTTGGGTTGAAGTTAAAAGAAAATTCAACTGAAATAGTTTGGAAACGTTGTTTGATATTTAGAAATCATCCATAAATATTGACGGAACCTTCCCCGTGCGAGTTCAACTCGCACTTGCCCAGTTTATTTTATTCTGACCAAGAGAGTCGTGTTTCAAATATAAAAAGCCTTGCTGCACGACCTACTAAAACTTTATTGGTTGATTGATTTAAGGCCAACTTTTAATCTAGTCTCTAAGCTTAGATCCTATTGTTCTAGATCTTGATGTAAGGCTAGTCCAGATTAACTTTCAGAGTGATTCTAGGTTAAGATCAAAGTCTAGATCTAGACTTGACTTTGCGTCTAAATTTAGGCCTAAGTTTCATTTACACTCAAGGCCTTAGTCTTAAATCAGTTTTAAGGTGTTTTTTTCTTTAACTGTTTCTAGTGATCCTTAGTCCGCTTACATTCTATTTCTGAATCAAGACAGTTTACAAGCTAACAAGCTTTCGGCTGTACAAAATTTGACTTAGCACGATAAGTAAGTCCATGTCAATTTTTATTTTTGATCAATCGTTAAACTTGACTATGACTCTCAGGGTAGCCAAATACCTCTTCTATATATACTCCTACTATATAATACTCCTACTGTCCTGTGGGCACCGTAGCGTAGTGGGTAGATCCGTCGACTCCTACGCTTGATGTTCTCGGTTCGATTCCCGAAAAGAAACATCTAACATTTTTTCACGGCTCTATCTCTTTCGATTCATTGACAATGCTCAAAGAGTATAACTGTATAGAAAAAGCTTCTCAATCTCGCCGTTCGGAGTCGGCATTAAACAATAGGTCCCCTCCGTTCGTGAGAGAATAATAGCACTTACAACACGAGTGGTTGCTGAGAAGCTAGGCTCAGGTCCACCTCAACGTGTAGCGCTGCCATTATTATTATTATCATTATCATATCTGTCCTGTCTTCTATATAGAGAAACAAAATCAAAGAAAACGGGCTTGGAATAATTAGCGGGGAAAGAAAACCCTGTGGGGCTTATTCATTTTAAAATTTAAAGCGAACTTCGTGACCCTTGAGGCCCCTACTGAAAGTAACCGCAAAATTTAAGGCTCACAGAAATCTTCGCCACTTTTTCAAATTTGTGTTGTTTATATTCACCCCTATTGCGATAGTCGTTTTTATTGAACGAAACTTCTCACTTTTTCTGTCGAGTCTGTAGCAAGCTTAATGTTGAACTTAAAATGGCGGATCACTTTGAAGTCCTAACCTATTCTCATCTAAAATTCAAAAATGAAGCCAAGCTGTTGTCCTGTTTTGTTTGACCTCAAATTTGCAGCACATCTAAGGTTAAATTTTGAAAATGAGGACTACTCCTTCGATCACTGCGAAAAGGCTTTCTCCAAATTTGTTCCCTCTACACTTCAGTTCTCACAGTCCCAAACTCCTTAACAAGGCTCAACGTCATTCGACCGCCTATTCATGTATTCTTTACTAAAAACCCGTCTTTCCTAGATGTTATTGATATTGTTAAGGATCAACTATACGGAAGCGACTACGTGAAGGAAGAGGATCCGAAGCTGTACGTTTCGGAAAAGACTAGCCGGGGACCTTTGAACGATGACTGGCTGGAGGAATACTGGCACGAGGTACATCCCCACACATTCCTCCAGCCAAGCAACTTCTCACAAATTTCATCTCCATTTCCAGGTTAAGGGAAAGAAACAACCTACTCCACGCAACATGTCGCTGATGTGCGCCTACAAAATCTGCCGCGTCGAGTTCCGCTACTGGGGAATGCAAACGAAGCTTGAAAAGTTCATCCACGATGTCGGTAAGAATCTGCTCAGCCCGAAATCCGCTCTGAATTAGTAATCATTTCGTGTCTGTTTAGCCCTCCGAAAGACAATGGTGCGTGCCCATCGTCAAGCCTGGGCCTGGCAAGACGAATGGCACGGTCTGACCATCGATGACATCCGCGAGATTGAACGTCAAACACAACTGGCACTGGCCAAGAAAATGGGTTCTGGCGACAGCGCCGAGGAAGACGATGGTAAGTCCGCTCAAAATACCCCCCAACAGGAATCGCTCATCATTCTCCTTTCAGATCAAAGTCTCTCGGAGAAAGAAACAAACGATATTCCACCGCAAAAGAAGACTCTACCCCCACCAATCGTCAAAGAACAACCACCAAGCGTAGAGGTCAGCTCCGAGGAGGACGACGACGACGAGGAAGAGGTCGATGACACCTCGTCACACGATCGTTCGCACAGCAATCAGTTGTCCAAATCAAAGTTCGGCTCCAAGGGAGCACTCCACTCGCCTGTCGGCTCAGCCCACAGCTTCGACTTGCAGGTGATTAGCTTAAACCCACCCGACTGATCCCCTCCCAGTCGTCTCTAGGCACATAATCCCCCTGGGTGGTTGTAGCAAACTAGTTCTTTCAGTCAATCTTGGTGTGGATCCTTATTTGATTTCATTTTCAAAAATATATTTCAAATACTTTTCATTTCTACTCTGAGTTTTGCATTTCTTTATTTTCGGTGAAATTATTTTTAATTTAACTTTATGAATTTCTTCCTTTAAAAAAAATCAAAAATTGTTCAACAGCAGCATGCAAAAGCTGTCCAACACAAGAACGTAAGTATGGCTTAAATGTTGTCAAACTTTGTGACTGAGTAGGTACTTGTGTGTGTGCGGCATGTGGTTCGCGCCTCGAGCGGGCGCGGGCGACATCCCATGCAATGAGCATGTCTTAGCTGCCGTGTAACTTGTAATTTGTCTAGAACTGCATACTAACCGCCTGCCACGACGGCCGAGTTGTGACATTTTGATGAGATTGATTTACCGTTTTCTAGGTGGCCAATTGGCGCATGGAACGCCTGGAAGTCGACTCCAAGTCTGGCTCCGAAGAAGAGTTCTTCGATTGCCTAGGTAAGATAGACACTTTCCTAGATATGCAACCATTTTGACCATCCCTCTCAGATACGAATGAGTCAAACTCCTTGGCGAAGTGGAGTTCATTAGAGTTGCTTACCGAGGAGGACGATAGTCCACCGGCACACGGTGGCGGTCAGCTGGAGGATAGTATATTCGATCAGGCCTTCCTGCAGAGGGTCGCCTCGGAGCGTGGCACCAAACGTCAGCTGCAACAGTCGGCCAGTCTTGATCGCAATGATCACTCCCCACCGGGATCGCCGGGTACTCCGTCTTGTTCAACATCCATTTTGATATTAGTTGTTCACGCTGGCAGTGTTTTAGGTGAGTTCACTCGAATTTCTCCGTTCCAATCCAGACAAATTTCCTCTCTTTCAGATGCAAGCAGCGAGCTGACGGCAAAGAAGTCCGACGTCACCACATTCCGGGCCGCATTTGAGGCCATCATGCGGCAGCACTACCCCAGCATGCTGTCCCATGTGACCATCAAGATGGTTCCTTGCCCATCGATCTGCACAGATGCCCTTGGCATCCTGTCCAGCCTGAGTCCGTACTCATTCGATTCATCACCCTCGGCGGCAGACATTCCAAATATCGCCGATGTTCCTATTGGTGCTATTCCACTGCTATCGGTGGTGTCACCAGAGTTCCATGATACGGTGAATAAGACTGTGACCGCCGCCAACATTGTCTACCACGAGTTCTTGAAGAGCGACGAGGGCCACGGATTCTCGGGACAGATTGCAATGCTCGGCGATTCGATGGGCTCTCTGCTGGCCTATGAGGCCCTCTGCCGGACGACGAATGGAACGAATCGCGACGAGGACGAGCGGGTGGTTGACATTGAATTGGATGCCAAGCGTCTGTTGGTTGCTCCCTCGCCACGCAGGCGGCGAAGCTCGTCCTCCAGCGACACTCGTCTGCCAAAGCTAGACTTCGAAGTGAGCGATTTCTTCATGTTCGGCACGCCACTGTCAATTGTCTTGGCTTCGAGGAAACTCCATGACTCCAGGCACGGTAAGGACTCTCGCCGATGAGCTCCTCGCCACCAGCCTCAGCTCATCCCTCTCTGATCTTTTCAGCTCTGATGCGGCCCAACTGCCTGCAAGTGTACAACATGTTCCATCCCACGGATCCGATTGCCTCGAGACTGGAGCCGCTCCTGAGTGCGAGATTCTCGATGCTCTCGCCGGTGAATGTTCCGCGATATGCAAAGTACCCCCTGGGAAATGGACAGCCATTGCATTTATGTAAGCGAATCACCCGCCCGTGCTAAGTTGCCGAGCCTAATGAAGTCCTTCCTTTCGGTTTCAGTGGAAGTCATTCAGTCTCATCCGCAGCAGTTCAATGACAACATCTCCTACGGCCGCCGACTCTCGGATGCATCGATGCAAAGTACTATCTCCGGTTTGGTTGAAAATGTATCGCTTAGTACGATTAGCTCGCGTAAGTTCATCGATTTGTGGTGTAGTTCTAGATGCTAAGTGCTTGAGTGTGTAGAATCCATTGTTTAGGTCATTTGCTGTTGTAGTTGCTTTACCAAAAGGAGTCCGACGATCCAAGATTAGCTGGAGGCTTATCTTCAGCTTTGGAAATGAAGTCCTTCTAACTCTGGTCATTAATTCGAAGTTTGCGTGAAGTCATCGAAGTTTCTTCGAGGAGACTGGAGGCTTTTATTCAGCCTTGGGCGTCTCTTACTTTCAGTTATCCAGGTCAAGCCTCTCATCCGATTAATTACTTGGTTTCTGTTGTAGTTGCTTTACCAAATGGACCACTAATTCGAAGTTTGCGTGAAGTTATCGACGTCTCTTTATTAGGCCGACGATCCAAGGTAAGCTGGAGGCTTTTCTTCAGACTTGGGCGTCTCCTACTTTCAGTTATCCCGTTCAAGCCTTGCATTTGATTGATTACTTGGTTTCTGTACCTAAAAAGCCGGCTTCTCTCTTCTTCGAAGGAGGAGTCTTAGATTCGGAAGTACTTTTGGCTTGAACAGTGTTAATCATGCGCTCGACGGGGCGGAGCCTTTGTAGACAATGCTCTTCAAACCAGAATTTTTCTCGTCCTTGTACAGCTCGTAGGATTTGCGGACATCTCCGTCAGTTGCCCTCGTCGTAGACGGAGGCAAATATTCCGTCCTTCGAGGGAACACAGAATCTGTTCAACTATCTTGCTTGTCTGTCAACATTTGCCTCCATACAGAAGCGCTGAAACCTAAGGACGTTGTATAAGGTTCAACTTACTCTTTGAAAAAAAAAGAAAGAAGAACTGTCCAATTTTGTTCCAAGATCTGATTCAAGATATAAATCTCTCCTTGCTTTGGGCTCTTCAATTCCTTTAAACGATCAGAGTCGTTTCCCGCTCTACTTGTCAACTCTGCTTAATCGACTTTTGACAGCTTTTCCCACTAAAGCTTGTCATTATCACTCACGAACACGCCCCCATTCTCCTTTTCAGTTCAACAAAAATGGTGGGGAACGAAACGTCTCGATTATGCTCTCTATTGCCCCGAAGGTCTGAGTAACTTCCCAGCTCATGCGCTTCCACATTTATTCCACGCCAGCTATTGGGAGAGTTCCGATGTGATTGCATTCATCCTTCGGCAGGTGAGTTTACAGTCAAACCTTAAATGTATTCCAAAATGAAGCCCAATCCATTTCTTTGCAGATTGGTAAATTTGAAGGTCTTCCATTGGTCGGTGCCGAAGACAAGGACAACCCATCATTCCGTCCGGGTCAGCCACGAGAGAAGTGGATCAAGAAGCGAACCTCAGTGAAGCTCAAGAATGTCGCAGCAAATCATCGCGCCAACGACATCATCGTCCAAGAGGGACGCGAACAGCGCATCGCCGCCCGGTTCATGTATGGCCCTCTGGACATGATAACCTTGGCCGGGGAGAAGGTCGACATTCACATCATGAAGGATCCACCCGCTGGCGAGTGGACGTACCTCTCCACGGAGGTGACAGACAAGAGCGGACGCATTGCGTACTCGGTCCCGGAGGACAAATCTTTCGGATACGGCATCTATCCCATCAAGATGGTCGTCCGTGGGGATCACACTTCGGTCGATTGTTATCTGGCCGTGGTGCCTCCACTCACCGAGTGCGTGGTCTTCAGCATTGACGGCTCATTTACCGCGTCCATGTCGGTGACTGGGCGTGACCCCAAGGTGCGTGCTGGTGCTGTGGACGTTTGTCGCCACTGGCAGGAGCTGGGCTACTTGCTGATCTACATCACCGGTCGGCCAGACATGCAGCAGCAGCGTGTGGTGTCCTGGCTGAGTCAGCACAACTTCCCCCACGGTCTGATCTCCTTCGCCGACGGACTCCTGACAGATCCTCTCGGCCACAAGACGTCGTATCTAAACAACTTGGTGCAGAACCACGGAATCTCCATCTGTGCTGCGTACGGCAGCAGCAAGGACATCAGTGTGTATCAGAACGTCGGTCTGAGACCGAATCAGATTTTCATTGTCGGCAAGGTAGGCCTTCGACTTCGAGATCATGGTGCCAAACTGACGTTCTCCTCGTTTCAGGTGAGCAAGAAACTCCAACCGAACGCCACTGTTTTGTCGGAGGGATATGCCGCCCATTTGAGCATCCTCATGGCCGTCGGTGGTTCAAGACCGGCTCAGGGCAACGCACGAATGGTCATACCCCGTGGCTGCTTCAATTTGCCGGGACAAGTGGCGAACCCCCGCCGACGAAGGTAAGTCAGCACTCAGTCGGGCCCAGCCGCACATCACTCTTGTGTTCCTTCTAGATTTTTGTTTTCTTGGTGGTGTGTCCTCTTTTGTTCGTGTTTGTGTGTGTGTTCCATGTGTTTGCTGTGTGTTCCAATTGTTTTCCTTCATTTTCTTTGTGAATTTTCTCGATTTTTCGTTTCCACAGCACCCATCGTTTTGCTTTCATTTTCAAAAGAAACATAAACTTGTCCGATTGTGTGTTTTGTTGTTTGAATTTGTTTACTTTTTAATTTTTTTGATTTTCGTACACTTTTTTGGTTTGATCCACGTGTTCTTTTTTTAGGTTGCATGAGCCGGAAGCTTAACGTAATTAAAAGCAAAAAAACCAAAACAAAATACACACGCAAAAAACAAAAAAAAATAATATTTCGACCAAAATCCCAAGTCCAAAAATCGATATTTTCTTGCAGCAAAGACAAAGCGCTGTCGTCACCAAGTCGTAGTGGGTACCTGAAGCGTAAGGCGTACTTTAGTAACGTTTGAAGAAGCCAACATTTTGTTTTCTTTTGAACGTGGACAAATTGAATTCGATGGCAACAAAGAGAGTGATTATTGAACACAGTTTGTGAGGCACGAAGTAATTGATGAGGAATTTATGAAGAGAAAATTATCTAAAATTTACAAAAGAAAAAATCAAGTTTATTGCTAAAAAACAATACAAAATAACAGAAATTTTAACGAAGATTAACGTTATTATTCGTTAAGTGTCACGCGGTAAGTACGAACAGTTATTATTTGAGATTTAGAAAAATGCTTTGAATGAGTGTGGTTGTTGGTGTTATCCTTTTTTCTCAAAGAGGAAAGGAAAACTTAGAAAAAGTGGAAGACTAATGGTAAGCGTGGAGTTAGTTAGAGGATTGTCCGTAGGGAGGTGTCGCTTTTTAAGTTCAAAAGTGGCAAACCAAGTCAGATAAATTATAAAGAGTGTTTCATTAAGCGCTTCCTATCTTTAAACTTAATTAAAATAAAGTGTTTGTGAGATATCATCGAAATTTTTTTTTTTCGTTTGAGAGGGCTATCAATGCCATTATGTATGGCATATAACATCATTCAAACATCAGCGGCTTCTGTGGGTGGCGCGCATCCGAATTGTCCAATTTTACATGATTCTGACGCATAAATTAGGCTGAGTTTGACCGATGGCATGAGTTAGGTTGGCTTTAAGGGCCGCTGTGGTATGTGGCTTACTCGCGTAGACCTGTGACTTTAGAAAAAATCGGAAGAAAAAGTCTAACAGGGTCGCACGATCTCGGTGGAAAGTTCACATCACCTCCACGTGAGATGGCAATGCCCTCGAACTTCTCGTGTAAAATTTCCAATGTGGCGTGAGCTGTGTGGCACGTAGAGTCGTCCTGCTGAAACCGCATGTCATTTGTGTCCATATCATCAAATTCAGGCCAATGAAGTTTGTAATCATCGACCTATAGATCTCGCTCGGTGATGGGCTGGCCAACGTTGTTCTCAAAGAAATATGAAACGATGTCGCCACAATCCCAAAATCCACACAAAATAGTGATTTTTTCGAGAGGCCTTGGACGCTCTTGGATCTTATCAGGATTGGTATCGTCGCAAATTCGACAATTTTTTTTGCTGACGTATTCATTCATCCAGAAATGGGCTTATCGCATTTACAACTGCTCCAGAGCCCATTCAGAGAACACACGTCATTGTTTATGGTCATTTACATTCAGCGTCTGTGTCAGTTGAATTTTGTACGAGTGCAGGCCCATGTCACGACAAAAAATTCGCCAAGTTGTGGCCTGCAAAAAACCGAGTTCTTGCTCGGCTGCTTGAATTATAAATTATCCTACTCCTGCACACACTCTCACGGACAGCGGCGATGTTTTCGGCAGATCTTGCGTTTCATTAACGTACGGGTATTGGTTTATCGATTACTGAACCAGTGGACTCAAATTTGTCCAGCACACTGCGAATTAGAGTTGTACTGAATAGTGATTTGGTCGTATACGGGATACCGGCCGGATAGTATAAAAGAAGCCGGATAAGGCGGATACCGAATACTTGCCGGATAAACGTCACACCTCTACTGCGAATAGTCCACTCGGTAGAAAGATTATAGCGACCGTAAAATGGGCGAATGGCGCGGAACGATGCCCGAACAGCATACCCATTATGGTGAAACAATTTGCACGTTTTGTTGAACGCTATGTCCATTCATAGTGATTTGGCAAAACAGCCTGTATAAATGGCAGCCAATTTGTCAGATGTAGCTTCTACAATATGGCCGCTATCTACTTTTCGGAAGTGTGGGTGTATTGGGTAGGCGCGTCGACTCCTACGCTCGATGTTCTCGGTTCGATTCCCGAAAAAACACCAACCATTTGTTCACGGCTCCACCTCTTTCGAGTCACTGACAATGCTCCAAGAGTATAACTGTCTAGAAAAAGCTTCACAATCTCGCCGTTCGGTGTCGGCAATAAACTGTAGGTCCCCTTTACTCGTGAGAGAACAATAGCACGCACAACACGACTGGTTGCTGAGAAGCTAGGCCCAGGTCCACCTCGGACTGTAGCGCCGCCATTATTATTATTATCTACCGTTCGGCAGTCCCTATTGGAAGACCATTTACAAATGTGGTGCATGTTTATAACAAACTCGTATCCATCTGACATCACTCTGCATAACTCTGAAATTGTGACTTCTTTAATTTATATACCCCCTACGCTGATGGAGTCATGCTATGGTCGCATTCGAATTTCTTTTCCGTGTTTTCTTCTTCCTTTTCTCCAAAAAATGTCCATGTCCCCGGTTGTTGCTGTTTCTTCCAAAAAACGTTGGTTTATCTTTGACAGACAACTGATTGCAAAACAAGCATTTGACATTGTAATTGAACGTCATGACGTCAGTCTGAATTATCTATTTGACTTGACAAATATTCGTTAGATTAATATGTATTGACACTTTGATGGATTGTTGTTATTACGAGTAGATTGTTTCTTGAGACTCAAGAGCATGAATCATTTGACCAGAATTGAGTTGTGGAGAGAAATAATAGATCAGAAATACTTGCTCTATTTGATTTCTAAAGAAGATTTTACAAAAATGTATTTTTATACATTTGCTAGCGACGCACTAAGTTTTGCAGGTACACAAAATTGTTTACTAAGCGAACTAGACCCAACAATTAAGCAGATACGTACGAGTATTTTATAGGAGGAGGATTTTTGAAACACTACTGGAGCACTCAGACTCAAAACTGGTCCATTGTACTGCCAGGTAGTAACCTACTCCAGTGCCGTTAATTTGATCCCAACGACAAATGGTGACTGGACCAGATTCGATTTCACTGTGATTCGAACCTGAGACCCCTCGAACATGAACCATCCAGTCGTGTTCCACTTTCGGTTGATGGTATCTGTAGCTGCAGAGCTTCATTTATTGAGAATTTCGCCGTAGCGATTTCCATGCAAGGTTCCTCTCCATAGGGGGAGAAACCGAGGATCTCTTCGTTCGCTTTTCATATCGCCTCAGCCTCGGCAATATAGACCAGGACTGGGACGATTAATATATTATATAGTCTTGACTGTCGTCTTAGCCTAGCCCAAAGACACATGAATTGGTAAGAGTGATCCTTTTTTGTAGTAGTGACGTTGCCTGACCGAATTTTGCAGAGATGCCAAAAGGAGACAATGGGTTGTATGGCTCGCCTCAATCTATCTGTTATTCCCGCGTCTTAAATCGATTACAATGCTCAAGTCAATCCACAATTTCAAGAAGTCACTGGAAATATCCGGAATTTCTGTCAGTTTCATCCTAAGCCTGGTTTCGAACACTCTGTCAAGCCCGTCACCTTTTTCCAGTTTCATTGAGTTAAAACAAAGGAGTACTCAATGGCAAGGTGCACCGAAATCTGCTTTCAATTTTGACATTTTGTCCTCCTACCTTGTCTTCACGCTCTGAAAGGTATTTAAGCCCTTTTTAGAATACCCAGAACTAGATTGACTTAGCGAACTTCCCTTAAGGCTGAAAGCAGTCTGCTTACATTTATGTAAATCTCTCATCTGTAACGAGGTAAAGCGTAGATTAGGTTGTGTGAAAGCTTTCAAAATAAATTAACTTAATTTTTTCTTAAAAAAAAAAATTAATTATATAAACTTGTATAAGCCAAAAGAAATTAACTCATTTAACATCTCCCCCACAGGTACCTGGCTAAGAAGACTGTTTCCTCCTGTTGTTTGTTGGTGTTTCAAACTACTTAACTGATCAAAATGCAAACTCCTCAAAGAAAAAAAAGGTCAGAGAAACAAGAGAAACTATAAAAACAAAGGCAAAACAAAAAACACACATTTTTGAAATTGATATCGAAAGATGTAGAATATTTGTAAAATTTCCCAACCAAAAAAAAAAGAAGAAAGCATAAGAAAATCTCAAATGAATACATTATATATTTGCATACATGTCTTACTGCTATTTGCATTAGAATTAACCAGTTAACTAGTTAAGTCCAACAGAAGAGAAAACAGAAATTCTAGAATTAATGAAAAACATGATTTGTTGTTCTCATCGATAGCTACTAAGCCAAAAATGAAATTAAATTTAGCAGCCATGTATCTCTTAGATGAATCAGAATTCATATTGTAATTTGTATAGATAAGATGAAGTATTTATTTAACTTTTTTTGAGACAAAAAGTACAGAAGAACTGTGAAATAAATTGAAGTATTTTCGAAACATTTCTTTAATGAAACTTATGTCCTTGTGCTGTCCTTCTGATGACTATTTTTGTTTTTTTTTTGTGAAACTAAGCTAAAGTTTAAGTATTTATTTGAAACTGTATTTAAGTTGTATCTCTTACTTTTAATTGCACTGTGATAAATTGATTACCTTTAACCCATATCCTGTTTGTGGACAAAAGAAACTGCATCTGTCCGCCGTTCGGACAATTCTTATTATGTTGTAAAAAAATTAGGGTTCCCTAAGAACTCCATAACAGTATTTTAATTGTTTCTGCATTTACATGTTTCGAACTGAAAAGACACCTTAAATTGTGTAAACTTGTCGTTTTTTTGGATGTGGACCCAACTTTCGCGCCTGTAAGACTTTTAAGACTCCAAATTGCTGAAGATCCTTCTTAGCCAAACTCAACATCTCAGCTAAAGTCCTTTTTGCCACAATGTCTTCAAAGAGAGAGTGGTCTAAAAGATGGTGGGCATTTAATTTTCGTCATTCTTATCACATCGTAGAGCAACTTTTTGTATTCTTGGTAGGATTTTGCCACTGTCCAGCAAGTTTCTTCTCTGGCACACAATTAGGTAGGAATGCCAAGGATCTTGAACAACTTTGGTTAAGTTACGAGGTTGCCGATGTCTTCTCTTCTAGTCGAAAAATAGCGTATCATTACTTTTTGGAGTCTAACAACTGTGACCGCACGATTCTCATTGCATTTCCGAATTTTGTATTAGAATCATGGCCATAAGGGGAAGAAGATGAAGTCAATGGTGTCACCGATTCATCCTCGACGAAACAATGTGCATCAGGCACGATTAGATTTGCTTTATTTTCATCAAAACTTGAATATAAAACTAAATTAAAATGTCATCGAATCTGGGATCAGGGATCCTAATGTGAAAGTAACAGTGATCACGTTCTAAGGGATGTTCCTGTAGCGGTTATGGCCTGATTGAGGTGATCGTTCATATTACTTAACACATTACTAGCAAGCTGCAGATTAAACTTCTTGAAGTCTTTGTTCGTAAATTCTTTCCTTTGGATAGAATTTTAGGATTGACGAATTTCTATCCAGACCAGTGGACGTTCCTTTCAAACATCGCTCAAGCTATGTTCAGACGATCGCCACATATGACAACATTGTCAGATCTATCACTGAAAAAGTTGTTCCCAATGTCTTACAACCGTATGAACCGTATGAATTTTCTCTGACAATATTCGCAAAGAACACATTATCACATCATTGACAGACAGCATCTAACAATGCACAGCCAGGTACGTGGCTATTGTCTGAACACAAAATCGCACTCTCATACCTTTAGGATATTTGCAGACTTATTGTCAGAAGTGCTGTGCTTATGACTCAAATTTGAAAGAGCAAAACGAAGTTTCGATGCTATTCTTTTAGCATTTTTGTATTGGACTAAATTGTGAATACGTCGACGTAGAAAACGATCCAACATTTCGGCGGGTTGATGTTCCCCCACTTTTGCAGTCTCATTTTCGATTCTTGCTTTTGGATAAATGGAGCCACGGAAGGTAGAATTTTTTTTTAAATTCATCCGGCTCGAAGGACCAATTTGTTCACGGATTTAAGTTAAGATTTTAAATTGCCGAAGATGAAAAAACAAAATATCTTCATTTTTGTATTTCAGCTGCCATTTGTGGCTGAAACACAATAGTGCGTCAGCGCTGGCGTTGTCTTTCAACGCACACAATTCAATGGCCATGTACACAATATTGCGTCGACCTACGTAAGTGAAAAATGAGATAGATGAGAGGATCGTAATAGAACGTAAAACGTAAGCCCAACGCACGTCATTATCGAATATTTTGGAAATTTTTTTAACAGCGGGATGCGCCGTGGCTTTTTGGGTAGGTGCGTCGACTCCTACACTCGAGGTCGTCGGTTCGAATCTCGAAAAAAAAAACATCAAACATTTTTTCACGACTCCACCTCTTTCGAGTCACTGACAATGCTCAACGAGTATAACTGTCTAGAAAAAGCTTCTCAATCTCGCCGTTCGGAGTCGGCATTAAACTGTAGGTCCTCTCCGCTCGTGAGCGAACAATAGCACGCACTACGCGAGTAGTGTGCTGAGAAGCTAGGCCCAGGTCCACCTTGGACTGTAGCGCTGCCATTATATTATTATATTATATGCGCTGTGAGAGCGAAATTGAGAAATGTTTCCCAAATTGAGAATTTTTTGTCAAATTGAGAAAATGGGTGAGTTCTTAATCGCAACATTAGCGCAGTACTGCAACGTCAAGCGTTCTTAACTGCAAACATTTGGCAATGATGCTTTGCATCACGTTCTAAAATGCAACATGAAAGCAACGACGCGCAAACAAAAGCAACCAGTGCATCACAGATTATTGTGATTCGATGGATTTATTTTTTATTTTCCGACTCAATTGTCTCTTTTTCTATTATTGAAGTATGCTGGCATTGTAATTGCCAACATTTTTAACCAAATTATAAAAAAAAATTCCCCAATTTCTTTGACATTTTTACAAAAATAATAAACCGTTCCGAAACGCCAACAAAATGAAAGCATCGTGATGCATCGCAACATCAAAAAATCGTTGCGTCGCATCACATAGGCAGTGATGGTTACGTGATGCGCATTTTGTTGACATCTACGATCTCAGCCAATTTTGTGGCAACTGACATTTAAGACATGAAAACAGCTTATTTAAACGACAAAACTAATTTGAAATCCGTGCATGCTTGGAAGCCAAATAGCGACGACAAATTAGCAACAAGAAGCACTTTTTTATTTTTTTTAAATTTCTTAGCATTCATTTTCCGCAATTAAATTCTTTAACGTACAATTGTTTGACCAGAATATTTTTTGATTTGACTTTTCAGAAATTAAAACAGCTGACGGAAGAACTCGGTCATATGCCTTTTCCAAATCTACAAAACAACTGTAGATCGGTTTGGCGTACTCCCAAGCCTTCTCAAGTACCATTCTTAGAGTGAAAAGCTAGTCGGTTGTACTTCTGCCGGGACGAAAACCGCACTGTTCATCTCCCATCCTGGATTCGACCATAGCTCTAGAACGCGCCTCCACACCTTACCCGGGAGACTTAAAAGAGGTATGCCCTTGTAGTTGGAGCACTCTTTTTTGTCCCCCTTTTTGAAGAATGGGACAATCACCCCAGTCTGCCAATCGCCAGGTGTCTCACCGCGTTCCCAAGCCACCTTAATGACACGAGAGAGCCATAAAACTCCCTCTTTACCCATAGCCTTAAGCATTTTTGGCAGGATTTCATCCTCCACCGTTTTACTATTCTCCGCCCTACTCAAGATTACGGGTCTGTCACCTTCAATGCCCTGTTCGGGATTGAGCAGCTCCGAAAAGTGCTCGCTCCATCTGCGCAAGATGTGTCCACCTCATTGGAAAACAACACACCATCTTTGGATTTGACTCCTTCAATGATATTGAATTTCCTTCCTCTTCCAAACAATCTATTGCATGCGACAGTAGTTGTACACTCAAGAGCATGCTACCATACAGTACAACTATTAGTTGTATGGAAACACAATATGCAATTTTTGTGTACAACACCAAATCTGTGCAATGATTGTATCGTGTATTTTGTGCTTGTTATTTCAGCTACGGCAGTGAGCTTTTTGAGTGTTACCCAATCTGGCTACATGATCCACTGTTGGATAGTGCCCCGTACAGTCTTGTTCTTGTATCGTGTGTAGAGGTTATCTTTAGGAGATTATTCGATCTTGCTATTTTGTAAGCTGGTCATGTCTTCTTAAATGTTGCTTGGTTTGTTGTCCACACCATACTCCAACGATCATCGAGATCAAATGCAAATGCGGATTGCTCGTGTTGTAAAAATGGGAAAGCAATTTTTTGAATCATGCCAAACTTTCTGCTCATTTTTAGATCGTAAATTCGCGAAATAAATGTCCATACAATCGAGTCAAATTTGATATCAAATTTATAAAAAATCAGCTTGGCCTCATTCCATTTTACAGGATAAGGGTATAAAAATGAAAAAAAAAAACGCTTTTATTTTCTTCTGCTTCTAATGGACCTTTCACCTCTCTCGTCCTTCCAATTTCCGACCTGTCTCCATTCAAATTAATCTTAACTTCCTCTTAACAAAATCCTTAATTTTAATTAAAATTGAAACAATAAATATATTTATGTAATCCAACGATATATGTGTTGCATATTTAATTGCTAGAGGAATTGGGAAAAAAACAAAAAACAAAAAGCACTACAAAACGTGTAAATGTATCGTAATTGGTGTAGTACTCTCGTAAAAGATACAATAAAAGCATTTGTTAACATTGATTAAGCTTGAGAAGCAAACAATACAAATATTAAGAAATATTTACAAAAGAGATTATTTACCAATAAGGATTGTATATTTTTCTACGTTTCTAAACAGAGAAAATATTTACAGAAGTATAATCAGATAACCGAACTTCAAATGGGAAAAAATGAGAAAACAGAACAACAAAAACACTTTTCAATTGGGTTACAAAATACAACATTCTCTAGGGTTTTAGAATGCTGAGAATGCTTCAACGTCCTTGTTATGCTGATGCACTTGGAAGGGTTATTTAACAATAAACAAAATTGATGGAGATGGATTGAACAGAGCTTTTTTTTAGGGTTAAGCCGAACATATTTGTTGAGATTTATATCCTTACTTTTGAAATGACTGCAAACATTTTTGGAAACGACAGCCAGTCTGACAGCTGACAACAAATTTGTGGTGGAGTCGGAGAGTTTTAGTGGCGTCCGTGGGATATTCCAATTGGGGACGCCCACAAAACCGATAGCCAACTTGACGTGCTTAACTGGATGCAGCTGGCTGGAGATCGTGCTAACCGGAGAGGCTTGTTGGTTGAGACCCAGGTCCATCCTGGGCCATAGCACTATTAGAAGAACAAGAAATAAGAAAAAGAATTGACCAATACTCAGTTTCACCACAAAATATGGGGTTGAATGAAATTTAAGGAAAACCCATTAATCATATCTAAGCATTCGCTATTGCGTCCACAAAAGGAGTATTTTTTATGTGTTCCACGGTGTGGTGGAATCAGAGGTCCAGCGAGACGACCATAGATCAAACTCTGGACGTTCTGGCACCCAATTTTGCTTAGAGCTCTGGTTTTAATAAGACAGCGCAAAATATCGCACCGCGGACACGAACAGATATTTCAATTATAACCTACTGGCCCTTCACAGGCGCTCTAAGCTAATCTAAATTTTATTTGTCTTAATGTCTTTCGACCTAACCTAGCGCAAGGTATTGTACAGTGGCCGTCGTGGCGTAGTTAGTGCATCGACTCAGGTCAGTGGATCAAATCATAACCAAAAAAAATAGCTCTTATTTTTACGGCACCACCTCTCTTGAGTGATTGTCATCTAAAACTTCTCAACATTAGCCGTTCGTAGTCGATGTCCGTAGGCGTCGTGGCGTAGTGGGTAGGTGCGTCGACTCATACGCTCGACGTTGTCGGTTCGATTCCAGAAAGCAACACCTTTTTTCACGGCTCCACCTATTTCGAGTCACTGACAATGCTCAAAGAGTATAACTGTCTAGAAAAAGCTTCTCAATCGCCGTTCGGAGTCGGCATTAAACTGAAGGTCCCCTCCACTCGTGAAAAAAAAATAGTACGCACAACACGAGTGGTTGCTGAGAAGCTAGACCCAGGTCCACCTCGGACTGTAGCGCCGGCATTATTATAATTATTATAAGTCGTAGTCCGCTTCACTCATCTCGTGCAATACGAGTAGTTGCTGTAGAAGTTAGGCGCAAATTCGCCACGGACTGTGGCGCCACCCAAAGGAGAAGCAGAAAGTACTGGTGTTGTACAATGAAACTCTGAATAGGCTCCCAACCCCGAATTTTTTAACAAAATTGGGATTCCTTTGTCTTCTGTGCGGATATGTGGACGAGGATAAAGCAGAATCTCTTGTTAGCGCCCAAGTTCTGCGGTAGTCTGAGAATTACATGTCTTATAACAAAGTCAAATTTTTTTCGTTGACTTCGTAAATGATCATTTCATATGTCAAAACGAAACGAAAACTCGTCAGTCCTGTCAAACCAACACAAAGACTGAAGTGGTTGTTGAAATGGCTAGACAAAGGCTAAAGGCCAACTATAACCGTAAGTTTCCAAACGGCGGTTATGTCAAAAGCAAACGAAAAGTAACAAGAAGCATCTCCTAATTATCCATAATCTACATATGTATATAACAAATTTCTGCACGTGCGTTGTTACTTTATAACTCACGAACGGTCAAACCGAATTCGATAACATTTTTAGGGTTTATTCCTGTGGTCTTGTAGATGGTTTATCTAAAGTTTGCACGAAATGCATTGTTGCATTGCCTCCGCGACCCCTTTAGTAGAACATGCGGGTCACTGAAAATGATGATGATGGTAATGATGTTTGTGGAGAGATGCGAATTTCTGTTTTCCCTATAGCCTAACGCGTCGACCAATTTCGTGCAAACTTTAGATAAACCATCTACACGACCATACGAACAAACCCTAAAAATGTTATCCAATTCAGTTTGACCGTTCGTGAGTTATAAAGTAACAAAGAGATCTCCAGGCCACTCGATCCTTCGCCACTAACTCTAACTCATCAGGAGCTATGCCCAAGCGCAACCAGGCGAGTTTTTGAACCTGGTCCAACCATCTCGTCCTGGGTCTGCCAAACGGTCGCCTACCTGATGGAATCGCATTCAAGGCACGCCTCGGAAGTCGACAAAGAATTATGAAATTTTGCACAAATGTAAAGAACACCGGGGACACGACTGGATGGTGCAGTTGGTTAAGTGCCTGCCCCAAGTTAGAGGGGTAACAGGTTCGAGTCCCAGTGAAATCGAATCTGACCCAGTCACCATTAACGGCACTGGAGTAGGCTGCTACCTGGCAGTACAATGGACCAGTTTTTGAGTCTGAGCGGTCCAGTGTAGTGTCAATAAAACCTCCGAAAAAAAAGAACACCGGCAAAAATTAGATTTCCTGGAAAAAGAAGGAGACACGCCCCCCAAAGGGCGTAGCGAAGCACGCTCGATACTCTGGTTGCTTATAAAAGGTGGTCCAACGAATACGCGCGATGATAATTGTAAATAAAACAAAAAGTTTTCAAAGAATTATCTGAATATTTTTTATTGTGATTGAAGGATCTATGACAATTATGTGTGAAGTAAAATATCGGCCAAATGCTCGCCACGGCTTCGGTGGCATTCCTCTATCCGATTGTCCATATTTTCAATGACTATGAGACATAATTGATGTTCAATGTAGTTAATGTGCCGAATTATTGATGTACACTTTTTCTTTTAAGTATCCCCGAAGAAAGAAGTCCAACGGTGTCAAATCACATGATCGTGGCGGCCAATTAACATCGCCATGGCGTGAGATAACACGGCCATTGAATTTCTCGCGCAAAAGAGCCATTGTTTCGTTGACTGTGTGGCAAGTGGCACCATCCTGTTGGAAGCACATGTCGTCCAGGTCTATATCCTCAATTTCTGGCCACAAGAAGTCCGTTATAATCTCGAGATAGCGAACACCATACACAGTAACTGTGTGGCAGATCTCATTTTCGAAGAAGTATGGCCCGATTACGCTGCCAGCCCATAAACCGAACCAAATAGTCACTCTTTGTGGATGCATCGGCTTTTCAACAACTTTTGCCCGAATGCGGCAAATCTGCTTGTTAACGCAAAAAAAAAACTGATCAAAAAAATCACGAAGTGCACGAAATGTATTTTGATTTGAACGCCCATTTCCGTAAAAGTCTTCAACAATCTTAACGCGCTGCTCAATTGTGTACGTCTCCATGGTTGAATTTGTCAAACACTAAAACAAAGAACTGTCAAATTAAGTTGGGCAAAAAACCTTGACGTTAAGGTGTGACTCACAATTAACATCGTGCATTATGGTTGGACCACCCTTTAAAGGTGAATTCTCCTGTTGACAGACATTTGCATTCGTAAAGAGCGATTCGTTTCGCACCCGCATAAGTAGGCAAAACTGAACGAACTTAACGAAACTGAGCGAAGTGGTTACTTAGGTCACAGGGTATTGTTTAGATTGCTTAGGTTTTCTTAAATTTCCGTAGGGCCATTATAGTCGGGCCTATTAAATGGGCTGCAATTACCCGATTCATTTGACAAAGTTTGATCGGAGCAGCATTTAACGCACTCGCTTTAACCTTCTTTCTGCTGCCTTCTCACTTGGACGTTTGTAGCAAAGACGACCTCTGTTAATGTGACTTTAAAATATGAATTTATGAGACAAGGAGAGAGAGAGATAACAAGGAGTATAGCATCCTACCGCGAAGAGCTTCTAGTCTTTAGTCGGCAAAAATCACTGAAATAAGCCCTTTCAGATTTCCATTGAAAACCAGAGAAATATAAATTCCATTCTTTTTTCAATTTAAAACACAATGAAACCCTTTTACAAACAATATATCCCACCACTGACACAAACAAAAATTAAACAAAAAAAAAGTTTAAGTACAAACAAAATTTAAGAAAACCAAGAAAAAAAACAGTATTTTTTTACCAATATTATAGAGATGAGAAAACAAACAACAAGTATTTTTTGTAACAACAAATCCCCTCCCCAGCCTTCACCGATCACAAAAGGTTTCCTCACAATTCAAACTTCAAAAAACTCAGTCCCAAGCCCAAAAAAACCTATTTAAACAATGACCCAGCTTCAAGTTGAAACATTTTGTCACTTAATTATACACATGTACTCTATGCAAAAATACATAAATTATGAAAAAAAAGAAGAAAAAAATTGTTGCATAACGACAATCTAAAATGATTGACCACTGAAAAGGAGAAAACCAGATAACAAACAGAATCTTGTACATTTCCATGGAGAGGAACTACGATTAGATTTAATTATACGACATAACAGATAAATGTATGTACCTACACATAGAAGTCTATTTATATATACGCCAACTATTTGTGGAGCATTAGATGATAAATTTAATCGAACCTAGAATCTCAAAGTATAGTTACTACACCCCTAGCATTGCATGCATGTATTAATTAACATAAGCAAAAATGAAACAGAAAAATAACATTGAATGTCCTGGGCAAGGACCTTCGACTATGCTCTAAATTTTATTTCCTTCTTGTATAAATATTTGATTATTTGTTAAGTGAAAAGTGAAGAGACAACAAAACTTATGCCTCCCTGCGGGGAGGGTATTCATAAATGTTCGTTAAATTTAAATGGGATATAAATTCACGTATTGATTGTTAAACATTTGTTATTGTATTCCTATTGCATATAAGCATTGATTTTTATTTTTCAATGAGGGAATATGATAAGTATATTTATACGTGTACGACAGATCATATGAAGAGATTGTTGTGCAACGGAAACAAAGAAAAATATCTCAGAGCATAAGCAAATACATATTTTAAATGGTAAATAAATGTGGATAAAGAATAAGTGGATTCTTGTTTTTCTTTTGTGTCAGATGAAATTCTTTTTTTGGTATTTTTTTTTTCAGCCTCTAGGTGTTGTTCCATCTTGGTCAGTAAGGGGGTCACCGAAGTCTTTAATGACAAAGGAGGTGTTTCATGTTTTTTTCCCTTAAAATCGTTTTTGGGAGAATATCTTGTAAAATGAACTAGACAACGCTAGAGACAATATCTGTCCAGAGTCCGAAGCATTGACTTGACTCATAAACAACAGAGAACCAGAAGTGACTGAAGAAGGTGTAAAGTAAAAGAGGACGAGTGGACGAAGGACGTCAACAGACGACTTGGGCAGAACGCCACAGTGGCTTAAATAGCTTCGACTTAGTAAATGCCTTGTTAACCTCAACATCAACATTGAGATCAATTGAGTCAACTAAGTAGTACAGGGTGGACTAGATAAGAACGATAGGGAAAGAAATTTAAATAAAACAATAGCGGTATGAGATAGAAAATTGATTCTGACTTTATTTTTAAGCTACAGTGTCGAACAAAACAATTGCACCTTATAGTCCACATAGACATTTTGCTCAATAATTATTTTTTATAATTCTTTTTTCATTCAAACAGGAATAGTTTCACTTATTTATGAACAAAAACTCAATTCCACTAGATTCCCAAATAAAAATATTAAAAAAGAGGGAACATGCTTTAAAAATTGCAGCGACAAAACTAAAGCACATAATTAAATGCAAACATTTTTAAAATCCGGGTGCTAATATTTGAGTGAGTATCCATTGTTTTTGATAACCGCTGCACATCTTCAAGACATAGAATCAATAATAGTGCTGACAAGAGCCACGGGAATCCTTTTTCACGCCGTTTTAGGTTTAACAAAAGGTGCCCTATTTGGGTGACTATCCCGTTCAATTCTCGGATCTATAATTTTTTATAGATTATCAATGGGATTTGAGATCAGAGGATTGAAAAATCCCACATAATAGGCAAACTTTACTCAGAGAGTGACACTTTTTTAAAACATAAGAGGTGTATTTTGAATCGTTGTTGTGTTGAAAGATCCATTTGAATTCCTTTTCCTCTTCTACGCGGGGCAACATCACGTTCTGTGATACATCACTGTATATACAACGATGTATTATATATTAAATGTTGTACATTTGAACGATTCCATGACAAAGAAGGCGACACCAGACCACCAGACTTCCTCCTCCATGCTAACCTAAAGTTTTGGAAATTCTGTAACGGCTGACTGTTGTCAAATGAAAAACTTCTGACTTTTGAGTCCGATTTTTTAAATTTTTCAGATGAATTGAACTTTAACATGACGGGCTTAGCGGTTTAAGATGTGTACGAAGCCCAAAGTGCGATAGAATTTACCGTAGGTTCTTGAGGAAAATAAAATCCCAAAAAAGTGTGGTAGTCTGGTGTCGCCTTCTTTGTCATGGGATCGGATGAGTTTTTGTTTATAAATAAGTGAAACTATTACTGTTTTAATGAAAAAATAATTATTAAAATATCTTTTGTTTTGTCCGACACTGTATATGCATGTATGGAATAGCACCTCATTTAAGTGTCCACCTCGACTTTGCTGACAGTGCTTCAAGCGGTCGGTCCAATTGTTGATGGCTCGGTTAAAAATGTGCGGCTTTATTCCAGCAATAGCGTCTCGAATGTTGGCTTCTAGCTCGCTTGATCGCGGCAACCAAGTGATAAACGCTCACCGTGAGATGACCCAGTCGCCAAATTTCACCTTCAGAACTTCGAGCGTGGGCGCCGTGGCGTAGTGGGTAGGTGCGTCGACTCCTACGCTCGATGTTCTCGGTTCGAGTCCAGAAAAAACACCTAACATATTTTTCACGGCTCCACCTCTATCGAGTCACTGACAATGCTCAAAGAGTATAACTGTCTAGAAAAAGCTTAAAACCGCTCGTGAGAGAACAATACCACGCACAACACGAGCGGTTGCTGAGAAGCTAAGCCCAGGTCCACCTCGGACTGTAGCACCGCCATTATTATTATTATGATTAACTTCGAGCGTTAAACGTTGCATCGTTGGAACCACAGATACCACGGATATATCGATGTTGTCAAGCTCCGACTACAGAGAGTCGGTTAACAACGCTCTATACCTGAGATCATTGACAGTAAATGTAACGGTGTCTCCTTCCTCATTTCGAAAGAAATTAGGTCCGATTATACCGCCATGCCTTAGGTTAGGTTAGGGTAGGTTAGGGGGCTGCACCTGAATTCACCAGCACACTTAGACCATATCGGCCCATTGTGATACCCACAATCAGACCACTACCACCGATCGACCGCTCCAGTGATAGTGCCCTTAATTTGATCCCAATGGTAACTGGACCAGATTTGAAAAACGGGATAAAAGCGTATTAACTTTGCTTTCACTGGGACCGTCATGCCATGCCTTAAACCGGACCAAAGAGTAAATTTTTGTGGATTCAGTGATGTTTGAACTTTGTCCGAGAAGATGATTTTTTGACCAAAATTCGGGCATCCGGCCAACATTTCCGGCGACCAATTAGCGAACACAGTGCGGCGTTGTACATTATCCTATACGGATGATGTTGGCGCAAATCCAACCGCAACGCAAAGTTAACCGGGTTGACTCTCTGGCGATGCCCAGTTCAGCTGATCGTCGCCGAATCGACATTTCTGGTTCTTCTATACTGGCCTCTTCTTCTTCTTCTTGTCGCACTACATCCCAGGGTGAACCTGGGACCCAGCCGGCACAATCTTTTGCTAGCCGTTGCCAATTGAACATGTTAAGCTGGTTCAGATCCATCTATTATAGGTGCCACAGGCTCAGAGTCTAAAATTCTTCAGTCCGGAGCTGCCCACACGCTCTACATGACCTAGCCATCTTAGGTTGAATTCATAGACGCCTGGCTAGACTCATATCGCTGTACAGACCATGCAGTTCGTCTTCTTCTCTCGTCTTCCTTCTCTTCCAATTGCCATCAACGCAAACAGGACCAAAAATCGCACGGAGAACTTTTCTCTTCTTCATCCGGTTTCGATGTTATCCATGTCTATGCACTGTAAAGCAGGACTGGAATCATCAACGTCTCATGCAAAGTCAGCTTGATCTTTCGAGAGAGGGTTCTATTACTCAATTGCCTCTTGAGCCCAGAGAAACCAGACCCATTTCAGCCGCTTCTGTTTCAAAGCCAGTAAATGCCTCATTAAAGGCTCTCCGAGTTCGACCATTCCGCCTATGATAGCATTTGTACGGACTTCTGGAAGTTCCTGCCTCTTGTGTTGGCCCGTGAGGTCTGCTCGATCTTCTCAAGGCTGATGTTAAAAAAGACACATGACAGCGCATTGCCTTGCCCAAAGCCTTTTTTGACATTGATGGTCTCGGTAAGTTCGCTGCTGGTCTTGATGGACCAGCGAGAGTTGTCCATCGTTATAATCCTCAGACTGACGAGTTTCGCAGGAATATCAAAACAAGACATGGCGCTGTATAGTTTACCTCTATAAATGTTTTCATATGCGTCCTCGAGGATCTGTTGTAGTCGAAATATTTGGTATATTGTGGACTTCTCTGGCCTGAAACTGCACTGATAATGATCTATCACTTGTACACGATGTTCAGGAGACTTATGCCTCGATAGTTGGGCAGTCAAAGGGTTCCCCTTTTTTGGATTCTCATGCACACTCTCACGGACAGTGGCGCTGTTTTTCACAGATCTTGCGATTCGTCGACGTACCGGTGTGGGTTTATCGTTTACTGAACCAGTGGACTCAAATTTATCCACCACACTGCGATAGTCCTCCCGTTAGGACGATTTCGGCGATCTTAAAGTGGGCGAAGCGTTCGGAACGTTGCCCGAACAGAACACCCAGTTTGATAAAACAATTATATCATGTGTACGTGCTGCATATGTCCTTCCATGGTGATTTAGCAAAACAGACTAAATAAATGACAGCCAATTTGACAGATGTAGCTTTAACAATGTTATCAACTGTCAAAGTTCGAAAGTCCCTTTTGGAAGACCTTCCTTGGCGTGATGAGTAAGCATGTCTGCAACTACATTATTCGATCCCGGACACACTCACTTTGTAACTGTATACAACGTAGCCGTGGTGGCGCTGTTGTTGCAGTCGCGTGGTTTATGTTCAATTTCCGACGGAGTGCAACAATATTCATAAATCACCTCACCATTTCTTTCGAGTCACTGACAGTTCTTTATGAATATAACTTTCGAGAAAAGTTTTCTTTTCAAAAGAAAAAACTTCATCCTTTAGAGTATCCACTTTCGAAAGAACAATTCCACACACGACACGAATTATTGTTGAAGACTCCAAGACCACTCAAGACAGTAGAAGAAGAAGCATCTTTACCACACACGGTATATGAAGTAAATCTAAAATCTGGCATACATTTTGGGACACCCTTTGAGTTGCTGAGAAGCTAAGCCCAGGTCCACCTCGGACTGTAGCGCCGCCATTATTATTATTATTAGTTGCTGCCTCACTCCGCAAACAGGCGCCAACGTATGTTGTCTCGATGAAACAGCACTATCTTCTTCCTCAAATTCGGCGTCTTCTTTCGCATTTCTGCCCCCAAAAAAGCCATCATCATCACTTCTTCACTACTTCATTCTTTAAAATTTTCCTTTCGTACATAGTTAGTAGTTCCCATTGTCCTTGACCGTTCCTCTGCGCGTGTTAACAAGTTCAAACGAACCACCAAATGCAACGGTTCCTGGCACCGTCCTTATCTAAATACACATCAAACCAATCAGTTGCCACATCTGCGTGCGACCAATGATTGCCGCCCAGCCCGCCATTATCCAAAGGTAATAAAACCCTTTGCAACCGCCAATGACTGGTAGTTAAGTGATTCAGCCCTTGCGGTAATTCGCCATTGCGAAATGTGGCTCTTGGGAGCCACAACGTTTTGGCTAATCGTGGTCGCGGTTTGCGGGAATCAGAGCGACTTTGGCGGGCTCATTCGACGGATTCACTCCGAAATCGATACGGGAACAGTGTACTTTGTTGGCGTCCGCGATATTCAAGTGTATCTGAGTGAGTTTTTGGCCAGCAATGTGGTTATTCCAGTGAGGGTTTTCACGGGGCCTTTGACGAAATATGCTCCGATCGAGGAGGCTGTCATACTCGTCGTGCAGGCACCCAGGGAGGATAGCCTCGAGCTAACTGAAGCCATCATCAGGTGCCTGCAACTTCGAAAGTTTGTGGTCGTCGTCGCTGACGATTTGGAGGCACTTGCGGAGTATTTTTCTTTCGCGGCGGAGAACAAATTCACCCGGATCTATGGAGTGGCCGGCGTCGGCTTTGCCTATCTGCCCTACGCAGATGTTCCAGTGCAGAGGCTCGCAGCGGAGGGACCCCTCCCGGACGGATTGCGCGACTTCAATGGCTTCAGTGTTCGGTCGACTGTGCAGACAGACCTGCCAAGGGTCTTCTGGTACCAAGACCCCCAAGGCGAATGGGCCATTGGCGGGTCTGTCGGTCAATTGTTCCTCAACTTCTTGCGGAAGCACAACGCCACTCTGACCGAGGTGCTCATCAACAATTCGTCGAATCTCTTTATCCCCGGAGTTGTAAACGCCACCATCAACGGGAACATCGACGTCAGCATGAACACCTACAATCCAATCGAAGGCCTTGCCTTCAGCTACCCCCTCGGTCTGATGCAGTGGACAATCATGGTGCCCCTCAACGGGCAAGTGAATCCACACCAGTACTTCGTGAGGCCTTTCACTCCAACCGTGTGGATTTTCATCGTCTTCACCGTGGTCTACATCGTGGTGATGCACATCCTGAAGGACTACTATGCCGACGAGCCCATCGGTTGGTGGCACCACTTCAGCCGAACATTCCTGACACTCCTCAACATGTCCACTGGCGGCAGGCCGATCACCAAGGACTACCGGTTTCAAGCCCAAGTCCACCTACTCGCCTTCATCCTGACCAACCTCTACACGGTCTATCTGACATCCTTCTTGACGGTCTTCATAAACGTCAGGCAGTACGACACGATTCAGGAGCTGATCGACAACGACGTCCGCGTCATGATGACCGACTACGAGTGGAACGAGATCGCGGCTCCAGACCAGCACAAGCCGGGATTCGAGAACATCATAACGCTGGTCGACGGGGCCGTCTACACCAGGGAACGGAACTCAATGAGGAACACAAGCTTCGCCTACGCCGCCGGCATGGATAAGGCGGAGTTCCTCTTGCGTCTGCAGGCGACCTATGAGAAGCCTCGATTCCGGATGATTCGTGACAGTTTAGAGGACTTCTACTTGGGCTTCCTCTTGGCTAAACACAGCATTTTCCTCGAGATTTTAGACCAATTCATCATCAAGGTGAAGGCTACGGGCTTGGAGGAGAAGTGGAAGCGCGATGCTGTGGTTCAGGCATCCAAAGCTGGTCTCATTGACGTGGCGTACATCCCACGACAGGGACAGGCTCCTTTGACGTTGTATCACCTTCGGACAGCATGGACTTTTCTGGCAGTCGGCTTGGCAGTTGCGACTGTTGTTTTTGTGATCGAAACTGGTCTGGGGTTTGTGTGGCGACTTTGTTGCCAACTCTGGTAAAGAGGAGGAGGTGTTTGGGAATTGAATGTCTAAAGTATGTTGGTAACGATAGAATAAAGAGATGAATTTGGTTTTTGAAGACTTGGGTCATTTTTGTACTTAATCGTCGTCTATTTCAGGTTCACGAGGAATGCCTAAACTCTGGTAGTTAAGTCATGTAAGGGCGCAGCTGAATTCAGCGGTGGAGTTGCCATTTGCAGAAATGTTTGTACAATTTTCGGGTCTCTCTTTGGAATGTGAAATACTTTACAAGAACAAAATATCGAAAGAGACACTTTTTTTTGTGGATGGCCAACAAACGGGCGCTCCGATATCCTTCTGCCTTGTTCTAATCGCTGCATATCATACAAAATTCACCAAAACATTTAACGTGGTTGTCATTTATATTGGACTGAAGGTACTGTAGGCTAGGTCTTGTTTGTTCACGACTCCACCTTTTTCGTGTCACTGACTATGATTAAAGAGGGTAACAGTTTAGAAAAAGCTTCTCAAGCATAAAACTATGGGTCCTCTCTACTTGTGAGAGAACAATAACACCCACAAGACGAGTGGTTGCTTCAGAAGCTACATAGGTCCAAGTTCACTTCGGATTGTAGCGCCGCCAGGTAATAAAATAATAAAACAATGGCGGTCCGAGCTGGACCTTGGCATAGCTTCTCATCAACCAATTGTGTTGTGCGTGATCGAATGACGTGGTGCCGTGAAAAGTTAAAGGTCTTCTGAAGGAATCCAGACTTCGAGCGCCACAGCGCCCACTATTGTTATTATTAAGGTCCAAAATTTACCAGTTCCAATCTTAGTTTCACTCGCAGGAACCGTGGCCGTGTGGGTTCGTTCGTCGACCCATGCGCATTAGACTTTCATAGTCTAGGTTCGAATCCAAGTTCAGACAAACAATTTTTCAAAAAAAACTTGTTCACGGTTCCACTTCTTTCGAGTCACTGACTATGCTCAAAGAGTATAACTGTCTAGAAAAAGCTTCTCAATCTCGCCGTTCGGAGTCGGCATTACGCTATAGGTCCCCTCCACTCGTGCCGCCGCCATTATTATAATCTCAGTTTCATTACGAGTACCTTAGGAGCTAACAGATTAGAGCCCAAAATCGAGGGCATTATTCACCTCTTGCAGAGTGACTACGATGAGAGGGTGAAGATTATCTGCTACATGGCCCTTATCCGGCCAATCCTTGCCTATGGGTGTCAAGTGTGGTTCAACGTGAGAGCAAGCTTTATGGAAAAGATGCGGGTGTTCGAGAGGGCTTGTCTTAGGACTTGCCTTTGCCTCTATCGAACGCTATAGTCCCAGTACAAAAAATTCTACTCCAATGAAGTCCTATACAATAGGGCGAATATGATAAGAGTTGATATTTTCCTGATTAAACTGATTCGTAGGCACATTGCAAGAGCAATGACCTCGACGAATAACCTCATCTTTGGGGCTTATTACCCCAACTATACAACGAGAGGGTTCGTCAGAGCGGCTTCGTTCCCCCCGAGTCATTCCTATATTTCGATCAGACATGTCTGATCCAGGATAGATCAGCAGTATCGTTAATCTTCCACGTAGCCCGTACATCTGTGGATAGGCGACTTAACTACGACCGAGACGTCACACAGAGCACTGAGGAGCTACTCAGGTTCAGTAGGGCGGTATCCAACCGTGATAAAAAAGACGCAGTCAGGCAGCGCACAAAATGTTAATAGAACCAGCTCCTTCGTCGATCCCTTACAACCCGGGATAGATAAAATATTGGTCCAAAAGTTGGCCCATTTCCTATCGCCATGGCCGGCGTACACGGTTCAAACTGTGTCCTAGGATTAGATTAGGTTTGTAAGTTAGTATGTAAGCCAAAAAAAAAGAAAAAAAATTCTAAAATATATGTTATACTTTTATATAGTATAAGTTTTAGTGTATATAGTTGTTTGTATACATGTACGTACGAGTTTCATCTATATTACAAAATTATGTAGATATTAAGGAGTACGTACATGTATGCGTACAGTATTAGCCATAGGGTAGGATTAAGATAGTACGTAAGAAAAAAAAAAAGTTTTAGTTTAGTAGATAATAAAAAAATTATTCGGCTGACTAAGTTTTTCTATAATTTTTCTTAGTCTTAAGTATCTTTCTTTAATTTCTATTCGAAATGTCAATATTAATACGTCGAAAGACAAATTTTAAAGAAAAATATGTGTAACTTAGAGCGCCCGTATAAGGCCAGTAAGTTAGGATAAGATAATTAGATTAGTTAAGCTAGTTTTAAGTTTTTGTCTTTTTAGTTTTTGTCTTGCAAGTAAGACTAATGGGAAAAAGTAAAAATAAAATGCAAAAAAAAAACAAAAAACATGAAATAGAGATTTGCACTCTTTAAGAGCATGGGCACGATCAAAGTATCAACACTGTGCCACTGGGTTAACGGTGTTCTGGTTTGGGTTCCGTCACTTAAAAAAACCAAACAACTATATCTTCTTGCCCTTTTCTGGAAATGACTTCTGTCATAGACGGCTTAACATATCCCGGAGCCAAACTCCCTAAAGGTTCAATTTGTCCGTGTTTAAATTATAAACAGTCACAACCTTTGCACGCTCAATTCAATCTTTGAAAATTTCCAAAAATCTAGATCTACATACTCGTATATCCAAACCTAGAAGAGCCCAAATTTGCACGATAAACTAGGAGTTTCTCGGAATTAATTTCTCAACTAAATGTTCACTTTGTGCACGTTGCCACAAAACTAATAACCACCCTTTCTTTCACTTGCCATAAGTAATGGCGGGTAATTTTGTGTACAGTACAGTTGCAGCCCAATTGCAGAGGCGTTCAATTAATCGCACATGGCGTGCCACACGTCATGTCACCACATCGACACATGTCCATTTATGATGTTTATATAAATGCCTCCGACAGTTTTATTTAGTTCAACGTCCACTTTTTCAGATACTATCTCGAGCGTGATGAATGCGAACACTTTCACGGAGACAGATTCGTCCTTGAACTCAGAATCGGTCAGCGATGTTCGAGGTGCTCCTGTAAAATTACAACACAATTAGTGCTTCATGTTAAGGAAAAAAGGAAAACACTTTGCGCTGATTTTCGAGTGCTGATCAATTATCAATTGGGAAAATATACAGCCTTGGCCAAATGTTTAGGCAACCTTATCTTTTTGTCTTTGCTCCGTAATAACTTATCGAAAGTAATTAGTTTGAGTTTTATGGTTTTCGGCGACACTGTCTAATGTTGTAAACGATTTTTATGTTTTGCTCTCATTTCATTCATTTGTTTGCTTTTTGTGGATATAAACAGTCTTAAAGGATGCCTAATACATTTGGCTAAGGCAGTACGTTATTGGAGAGCAACAAACACACATTTGCTTCAAGGGACTCCATTCCATTCACAAAATGTGATTTCATGGCGGAGGTGTGATTGGACCATACTTTTTTCGTCGATGAAAATGATTGACATGGTACGGTCGATGGAGTTCCCTATCGTGGCATATTGGAAACCGCTTTTTGGCCAGAAGTGGGTGGGCTTGATATCAGTGATACGTTGTTTCAAATAAATTGGCCGGTGATCTTTGGCAGTAAAGTATTGTTCTTGACCAAACGTTCTTGTGACCTGTCACTTCTTTTGTGGTTGTCTAAACGATACCAGTAAAGGGATACAGAGGTATATGTCTCCTCAAGATTGCATCTCTATCGTCTTGTGTAAACGCCTGAAACCCTTCGTCGACAGCTTTGGTAAATACCAGGGCGGGCTCAGCCCAGTGGAATCCCCCCTCGACCAAATGTACACGTTGCCGCAGATCTTGGAGAGGACTGAGAAGTTTCAAATCGATACCAAGACCACCATTTATTTATTTATTTTAAGGCCGAGTACACCAATACTTAAACAGATGCAATACTCATAGATTTACATCACTATAAATCTCGCCCGTCTTTGCAGAGTGCCGATGGAGAATACCCGTTGCTGTGTCCAGGTCGGTAAAAAATCTCACAGAAATCTTTGATTTCAAAAAAGGGCTTAGACACCGAGGCTACGTACTGTCGTGCGATTTTTTATATCATTTTTGAGAAGATCAATCTTAAAAACCAGGGGCACGATCCTACAATAATCTGTACAACTGCTCGCATATCCCGACGACGTTGTCATCATCGGAAGGACACAGCGGTCTATAAGTAAGGCTTTTGTGAGCATAGAGAAGGAGGTGGCTAAGATTGGCCTTGCGGTGAACGAGGGTAAGACAAAGTATATGCTGTCCATGAGAATGGTCCACCAGTACTGTCTTGGACAAAACGTCACTATAGGCAGATTTAACTTTGAGGTATGCTCCGAAGTAAATTCAAGTAATGACACCACCGCGGATATAAAACGAAAGATTTCTCTTGCCAATCGTTGTGTCTTTGGGCATAAAAGGCAGTTGAGGAATAAATCCGGCTCGAAGGACCAAGATATCGCTACAGGGTGGGCCATTTAGTGTTTTTTTTTTTTAATCATAGGTTATTTTGACACTGACAGCTGTTTCCCGCTCGAAATCCTGACAGAAAATCAATATCATACTTCCGCGGAACGAAATAAGTCGCTTGAATGCTTGAACAATGTTGGAAAATATTGAAAATGTATTTGCAAAGTGAGTGCTGTATAGCCCAGACAGTGCGTTTTTTGAAAAAAAGTTTTGGCCGAAATGATGTACCCAACGCTACTGCTGTACGCATATAATAATAATAATGGTGGCGCTACATTCCGAGGTAGACCTGAGCCTAACTTCTCAGCAACCATTCGTGTTGTGCGTTCTCTCACGACTGGACGGGACCTACAGTTTAATGCCGACTCCGAACGGCGAGATTGAGACGCTTTTTCTAGACAGTTATACTCTTTGAGCATTGTCAGTGAATCGAAAGAGGTGGAGCCGTGAAAAAATGTTTGGTGTTTTTTTCGGGAATCGAACCAACAACGTCATGCGTAGGAGTCGACACACCTACCCACTGCGCCATGGCGCCCACGACTGCTCTACGCAAGTTTGTGCAAAAAGTTCGTGAGACTGGTATGCTAGTGGACAACACAGCACAGATGAGAATATGGCTGCTGTGGCCGAGAGTGTGAGACTCAAGTCACGAACATCAACTCGCCATCGATTTCACGCACTAGCCTGAGCAGAATTCTGCACATACGAGCAGATCTCGGATTCTTCGCTTAAAAGGTCTAATTGGCTCAGCAATTGAAGGCGCGCGACCATCGGCTTCGTTATCGCTTCGCAGTTTGGGACTTAGAGCAGCTTGAATTGGACAACGATTTTGGGCGAAAAATCATCTTTTCTGACGAGGCGCATTTGAAATACTGAAAAATTAGCGTCACTTTAGGCAGCTACCTAGACTTCGAAGTGAATTGGCGTAATGATACCACCGCGGAGATAAAACGAAAAGCCAATTGCTGTGTCTTTGGGCAATTGTGAAGGCAATTGAGGAATGCATCCGGGTCGAAGGACCAATATATCTTTCAATAAGACGCTGATAGTTCCAGTCCTACTGTATGGCGCAGAAGCATGGACACCAACAAAAGCGGACGAGAAGATTAAGAGATTTTTAATCGTTTCGAGAAGAAAATATTTCGATGGTATTTGGAAGCGGAGAATTAACGACAATCTTTACGGGCTCTACAACGATCTGGCGAAATGAGTCTGAATCTCTCGTCTCAGATGATTAGGTCACCGGTCAGCGAAAGAATAGCAATGCTCCGGCCCGGAAATTCTTCGACAACGCGGTAAAGGAAGACCACACAAAACCAGTCGTACACAACTGGAAACGGACCTTAGTCTTGCTTACTTACTTAGCTGGCGCTACAGTCCAGGGTAGACCTGAACCTCAACCAACAAGCGTCTCTAGCCAGCTCGATCTTTAGCTAGCTGCCTCCAGTTTCGCACGCACAGTTGGTTGAGGTCCCTTTCCACTTGCGTGCGCCACCTGAGTCGCGGTCTTCCTCTACTGTGCTGTCCCTCGGGGTGGATTCGAAGACTTTTTTGGGTCGGAGCCGGACTTTAGTCTGCTGAACGTGAATAACTGGAAGCATAAGACCGTGCTAGAAGAAGAGACATCTTGACAGAAGCCCCGGTCCATCCTCAACTCAAGCTCCAGTTGAAGGTGGAAGAAGGTGGAAAAATTTAATTACTTTTATTTCTTACTGCTTCCGTCTAATTACTCATTAGGTCAACATTTTTGCCTGCGACCAAGGGGCGTTCGAATGAGAAGACTAAGCGACACAAGCATACCATTGTCCCACACTCGTCGACACCAAATGCGATAATGGCGCCCAGCCTGGAACTCGCACTCATCGGAACCGCCGTGACGTTGTGGGTAAGAGCGTCGACTCCTACGTACTCGACTTTTGTCAAGGTTCCATTCCCAGCTCAGAACAAATAATTAAAATTTTTTGCTTTGCATCCCAGCTGAATTGTGATTAAAAGTTTGTTTAATTGAAACACCTACATACAAACCGCTGGTCGCTGTTGGTAGGTAGGTAGGTAGGTAAAAGTGGCGATGGACATACAGATCCTGTTTTCGCACCCAATTAGCGCCATGAAAGCGCCGTTTTGATACCACATCCTATGGGGTACCTAATTTGTGAGATGGGGGTGAAAAGGAGTGTGTATTCACTCAGATTAGCCTAATTTTGAAACCACTTCGTGGAATTTATGAAGGCTAGCAGACTATGAATGTTTGCTTCTGAGAGATTATTAGGGGTGGTGAAGAAGGCTTTGCCCAGAGTGCGTTGTCTGACTCTAGCTAGAGCCGGACATTTGCACAGAAAGTGCTCGGGGATTTCTGGCTCAGTTACCACCCGGCAGCTGCGGCAGTGCGAGTTAAATGGTATGCCTAGTCTTTCAGCATTCCTGCCAACAGCCCAGTGTCCAGTCCAGACCGCTGTGATTCTGGATATATTTCTTCTACTGTTGTTGAGCAGGTCTTTTGTTTTCTTTTGGTTGTAATTGGGCCATAAGCTTCTGGATAGGACACATGTTTCCAGCTTGGTCCATCTTTCGTTGGCGATCTTGAGGAAGTGATTGTAGATGTTGTTTTTTACGAAGCCTAGTGGAGCCTGGATTTGTTTCACAACGAGACTATTGAATTTGGATCCTTGTCTGGGTAGCTCGTCTGCTGCTTCGTTTCCTATTATACCCGTGTGCCCGGGAACCCAGATCAAAGAGACCGGGCTCCGTTCACCTATAATGGATAGTTCCTTGCAGCAGCAATCCACTAGTTTTGACGTTGTGGTTATGGATGTTAGAGCCTTGATAGCAGCTTGACTATCTGCAAAGATTGCTATCCGCTGTGCTGGTTCTGTTTTGTTTTGCTGTTGGTTACTGACCACTCTTTTCGTTTTCAGTCATTGACTTGTTGTGCAGCTTGTTAATAGTTATTTTCAAGTACACATGACTGCTTTTCTGAACAAATAATAACCCATATTTGAATAAAGATAATCGAAAAACATAATATTCTATAATTCAAGAGTAATTTGGAAAGAGTAATTTCATGAATCTGCCAAACTCACCCTCATCTTTAAAGTCAAAAACAGATCTCCGACAAGGCGGTACCCACATTCTAAGAACCTAAAACCAGAGTCCATAGGCGCCGTGGCGTAGCCGGTAAGCACCCACGCTCGAAGTCAAGGTTCGATTTCCGAAAAAACACCTTTGATATTTTCACGGGTCCATCTGACAACTCTCAAAGAGGACAACTGTATAGAAAAAGCTTCTCAATCTCGCCATATTAGTCGGCATTAAACTGTAGGTGCCCACCATTCGTGGGCGAACAATGGCACGTAAACTAAAGTGGCTGCAGAGAAGCAAGGCCCAAGTTCAGCTCGGACTGTAGCGCCACCATTATTTGTATAACTCGAGTCCTGGGCGAACCGCATTTCCAAGCATTATTTCGGCATTTCGTAGCAATTACTCTCTCTGAAAATACCCCATTCACCCAAAGTCAACCATTACCCTTAACAAAGCCGGTAACAAGCGTCAAATGATTATAATTTGTGCATCGTCATGCAGAACTTGTTAATGGTTATTTTCACTTAACTACACTATGGTTTCCTGATTTTAGATTTTAAGCGACATGTCAGGATCCTCCCTTTTCCGTCACGCAAATTCATCAATTGAGACATCAAAACATGTCCCACGGACAGAAGTGTATATGCAAGTCCTTCCTGTCTGCGCTTCATTTTTAGCCGAATGGCAACGGGTGTCAGTTTCAGTTCGTAGCAACCTCTTCACTTGGTCGGACCATGTTGATCCTTAAAGTGGTTCCATTTTTGCTGCTCCCACTTCGTGTGTGTGGAGCCCATTTCGACTTGAGTAAGCTCCTGGAGAAGGTTATTCGCGAGAGTGACTCAGTGGCAGTTTATTTCACCGGAATCGGTGACAGTTTTCTAACCAACTTCATGAGAACCCATCCTGACATCGTTGTGGGCATCTTCGAAACCATCCCAACGGACTACAATGAGGACTTCTTTCAAAGGAACGCCATCCTGGTGACTAGTGCTATCGACGAAGGCGGTCAGAGCAGGGACGAGCTGCAAACCTTCATCGAACACATGAGATCTCGGGACTTTGTCATAACCGTTGCCAGTGGACATCACAGTCTATACCACTCGCTGTCGTTCTGCAATGAGAAGAATTTCAAGAGGATCTTCGGAACGTTGAACGACACTTCGTACGCGTACCTTCCTTTTGCCGACCAACCACTTCTGCAGTTGACTCACATTGATGAACCCTTACCGGATGGTCTGAGGGACCTTAATGGCTTCGCATTTCGCACCATCGTCCAGATGGATATTCCCTCATGCTTTTGGTACCCTGATAGTCGAGGGAGATACCAAGTCGGTGGCTATGTTGGACAAACTTTTATCCAGTTTCTTCGCAGGCACAAAGCAACGTTTCAAGAAGTCATCATCAACACTTCGAGCGAAAACTCTGTGCCAGCGATCATAAGCGCCACTTGGAACAACGAAATCGATATTTGCATGAATCCTTACTTGAAGTTCGAAGGTGTGTTGTACAGCCGGCCGGTAAACGTCTTAAGTTGGTGCATCGTTGTGGCAATGAATCAGCACGTGGACTCTTATCAGCCGTTCTTCAAACCGTTTTCTCCAACCGTCTGGAGCATCATTGGACTCGCCTTGGTCTTCATAGTCGTGATGGACTTCGTGAAGGACATCAGCATCTGCGTAGCGCCAAGTTGGTGGCGCAGTTTCAGACGAACGTACTTGGTCTTGCTGTCTGCTCCTGCGGGAGACGCCACCACGTCCGCGTACCGCTTCCATGGACAAGTCCTCCTCTTCGCATTTATCGTGTGCAACCTTTACACAATTTACTGTACCTCGTTCCTAACGGCCTTCATTAAAACCAAGCCGTATGACTCAATCCAAGATTTGATTGAGAACAATGTGCCCGTGGTGATACCCGCCGTTGAGCTCAGCATTTTCCAAAGACACGGGAACCACGAATTGGATTCGATTGCTTTCCCGGTGGATTACTGGATCTACAGGAGAGCATTGCATTCCATCAGAAGTCCCGGTCTGGCCTACATTGTGGAAGAAGACTTCGCTCAGTTTCTCATCCAAATGCGCAATCCACGACGAACAGTGCAGATTCACCTAATTCGCGAGAGGGTATTCATAGACTTCCAGATGTTTCTGCTGCCTAAGCACTCCCCGTTCAAGAGTATTCTGGACACGTTGATTGAAGATGTAATTGCCAGTGGGCTGTTAGGGAAATGGGAAAGTAATGCTCGTGCACAAGCCATCAGGGCAGGCTTTTCCGTTGATAAGTCCGACGATCTTCTGCCTGAGTTGCCTGTGAAATTGAAACTGGAACACTTGCATTTCGCTGGGATTTGCTTGGTTGTTGGACTGACTGTGGCAATGTTTGTTTTTCTGTTTGAATTGTGTACCGTGAGAGTGCTTCGGATGCAGGGCAACAGAGTTACAAGGGCTTAAGCGCCAGTTTATGCGTTTTGAAAACAATTATTTTAATCTAACATGAAGCTTAATTTAATATTCTCATGCTTACACACTTATTGGTATCGCTGATGGTACGAATGGAGGTCTAATTCTGTTTATTACCTAATGAAGGTGCTTGTAATATTGACTATTTTATTTACAGTAAATAACCGTCACAATATTCTTTTGCTTTCTATTGGCTGAAGGCAGTCTACCGGATTTATTATTATCATAATAAACGTAATACATTTACAATTGCTTTACAAGTGTTTAATAAAACGAATAAAATAAAAAAAATTAACATTGTTGAGACAGATCTGGCAACGCCTCTTCTATGATTGACAAGTTTTTCACGCGACTTTACTTCGCCATTTGGTGAGTGGTTCTGGCCATAGAAGAAATAAAAAAGGAAAGAACAAGTCAAAACGAGTTATTAAATGAATTTGTAATAAATCTTCTAATTTTTCTATTAAATACATAACACACGGTAAAAACTCTTCTTCCGAATGCTCCAAACCAACGGCCTTCCGGATAATCGATTTTTTTCATTTTAAACAAAATTGAACAAACAGTTATTTTTTAAGTAGTTATTATTAGGTGCGCAACTAACTAACACTACAAAGTACTCATACCAGAGAAGAATGGAACAACAAAGAATGGAACTCAAACGCCTATTGAGTCTGAATCTCCTCCATCCAAACTCTACTTCTTCGGTACATCATGGTCCAAGACAGAGTGCGACCTTAGAATCGAAAAGCTTCAGGAACAAAACCATCTCAGTTAGAAAGAACTCGCCGCTCTTATCATCAGCCGAGCCCCACGAAAGATGACTGCTACACAGCTGAAGGAGTTCATGAAAGAAAGGTTCTTTTTTGACATCTTTAAATGCAAGAACCTGAAGAAACGACGCTTCCTGTTCCACATCGCCAGTAAATACGAGTGGCTGCTTACGAACCCGTTCGGCGGCAATTATAAAATAAATAGCTTAAGTATAAAAAAACTGTCAGCCTCTACTAAATCTAGTCACCCTGTTAACCTGACTGGTGTAAATAATATCCCCCTATCTCTTAGTAACACCCTTCAAGCTCACCCCTCTAACAAGGATCCCAATTGGAGCTTTAATGTTGGCATCTTTCCGAACTTCTCAAAGCAAATTCATATGCCTTCTAAGCAAGGTTCAATTTGACAACTCAACCTACTAACTCAGATCCGTTTCCCAAATCTGATCTAACATCTGGTGCCAAATACCCAAACTTCCGCAGATCCCACATTCTCAACCCATCATCAACATCAAATCTTAATCCTGACTCTGCACCATTTACCCCCTTCGCTACACATCGCTTTGCACATCCTACCTCTGCAAAACCACCTTCCAACCCCCCTAACTTACCTGCTGAACCGAAATCGTTCCTCGACCCACCGTTCCCTCCCGTTGCGAAATTAACCAAGCAACTCAGTGACATCGGTGAAGCTGGCCGCTATGTTCTGTCACGCCTTCGTGATCGCAAAATTTACGGCAACGTTCGTCTCTATCTGGCGTATTTACATGATAAGGACGACTCCATCTGCGTTGACGGAATAACCAAAACAAATGTTATGGTCTCACTTCATCAAGAAGGTCTTCCCACCGACTCCACAGAATTAAAAAAAGATTTTTGTCAATTTTCATGAGAGCCTAAATGTACCACCTAATAACGTTGCAAATGATCTATCCACTTTTGCATCCCATATTGCCGCGAAGCGCATTGCCCATCTTCAAAGAACTCGTTCTAACTACAAAAACTATTTTCGTTCCTAAGCGTCCAAATCACGAAATTAAACACCTGTGAATTTTCCGCCATTTCTCATCGTAACACCATTTGGTTTGAATGTTTATCTGGCGCCCACGGAAGAGGTTCCGGTAGAGCCAAGTGTTTCAGCTCATTTTGGACACACATTCTGCTTTCATTCTTGACGATAGGTTCGTGGGCACTCACTTCTAACTGAATTTATTACTTTCTCTCCAGATATTCCTGACCACCGTTGGACAGAAACCTTCAGTGTCTAAAATAACTTTTCCTGCTAAGGTGTGGATGGATTTCCTGAGCAATTTTCTATCTCACACCTCCTAAGCCCCTATTTTAACAGCAAACCGGTACTTTAATATCGTGCAATTGTCCAACAAATAGAACAACCCAATGTTACCAAGAAAGGTGTAAATTGAGTTGTAAATTGATTTCTAACTGCCCCAGAATGAGGTGTGTCTACAAGTAAGTTACACTTCGTGCTGCACGCAACCCAATGTATGCCAATGTAAATCACATCGAATCGATCTAAGGTGTTGCAAATGATAAATAAACTAAGCGAAAGCGTTTGTATCAGGGACGATGGTTAGACCGGGGCCCGGACATAACGCCAAGCGACATAAGGCCAAATTTTAGCATTTGGTCTTATGTCTCTTTCTCAAAGTGACATAAAGCCAAATTTAAGAATTTGGTCTTATGTCGCTCAACAAAGCGACATAACGCCAAATTTTTTTGAGACATAACATCAAATAATAATATCAATAAACATCAAGTGGATCATAATTCCACAATTTTAATAACATGTATATGTATAATTAAAATGAAATTGAACAGTGGAGTTAGTATTAGGGAACGGGTAAAAAGTGAAGTATGAGGGTTCATGCTGCCCCCTGAAACCCCCAGCTTGGCCGCAGATAAGATTTGGGATAGGTGCGAGGTTGGTGGTATCCAATGTTTCCTTATTTTCATATTTAGAATGGATTTGAAAAAGTAACATATATCTAACTTTGCACCTACCCCAAATCCTATCTGTGGCCAAGCACTGGGGTTGCAGGGGGGCAGCATGCCACCCCAAATCAATTTCACTTTTTACCAGTTTCCTCTTAAATGTCTCAGAATGTTTAATGGAAGGTATATTTTAATAAGGTAAGCCTAAATCAGATATACAGCGGAAAGCGACATAAAGCCAATTGGCCTTATATCGCTTTGTGAAAGTGACATAAGGCCAAAGCAAAAATTTGGTCTTATGTCACTTTGATAAAGCGACATAAGGCCAAGTTTTAAAATTTGGCCTTATGTCGCTTAGCGTTATGTCATGGCACCGGTTAGACCATATCAGAGGCATCGTTGGTTGACCTCAAAGAGTTTCCGTTACTGTTAACGCTATATCCACGTTTTTGAACGGTTTATAAACTGTTAGGTTAGGTGAGGTAGATGGGTGCCCTTGCTGGCATGAAGAACATGTCAAAGGATTACTTAGGCTGCTATGAGTTCATTGTGCCAAAAAAAAAGTTTAAACCGTGGAAAACCTAAAACTTCGATATATCTCAGGAGTTCACTTACCTCTATTTTCCCTAAATCATCCAGCTCGGAAAAGAAGAATTTTCCTAGGATTTCCTCCCTCCTAACGGCCAGCAATCACACAGTAGGTGACGAATAGATTCTATTTCTTCTTCGTCTCTATAGCTTCTACAAAAGTCGTTATGGGGTATTGCCAGCCGTGCTGCGTGATTTCCTATCGCAGTGCCCTGTCACGACCCCAACGGCTGGTCGTATATCCCTTCGACTTTTATGAGATTGGTAAATCTACTCCTGCCGTAAAAAAAATAAACTGGGCAAGTGCGAGTTGTACTCGCACGGGGAAGGTTCCGTCGCTTAATATTGATGGATGATTTCTGAATATCAAACGACGTTTCCAAGCTATTTCAGTTGAATTTTCTTCTAACTTCAACCCAAATCAACTATTCATTCATACAAACAAACGTTCATCCCTACATATACCTATATTTCTATCCAAGTTTATCCAACACAGAAAATCCCTTCCATCATACACATACCCAATCACTGCTCATGCCTGCGGTGTGTGTGTGTTCATTTCTGTTGGGCATTTAGGGGTGAGATCGAAAAGATAACACTCCTCAACGAATAGAGTTGTCGAACACAGCATGAAATTTATGTGTGAAAATGAAAATTGTTATCATTCTAAATCTTAGATATCTCATAATTTCAACATGAATTGATATTTCTTAATGCTTACATTGATGTCTTCAAAACTGCGTTTTCAGATCTTCAAAATTCGCATGTCGATGATTGACCGTTTTTGGCCAATATCTCCAAAACCATTAGGGCCAGAATACTCGAAATGGTTTCAAATGAAAGTACTCAATGAAGCCAAGTTTTTGTGATTTTTTCAGAATTTTAAACACTCTGGTTTAGAAATGGCAGGGGGGACGCATTTAAAAAAACTTTGGAGCTCCATATTTTTCAAACGGTATTTTGGATGAAAAAGTGTTGAAAGAAACTTCCACCTCATTTCGAAAGATCTGTCGATTGATATATATTTCGATGGTGTGCGACAATTTTTCAAAATTAATATCAACTTCACTTGTACTGGAGCAACCCCCAAATGGCCCCACTTTTCAAAATGGCTGGATAGGCAATGACATCTAGGTCTAAAGTACCTAATTCCAAAATTTCATGCCGATATCTTCATAAACTTCGGAGATAAAAAAGTGTGACAGACACGACGGACGAACGGACGGACGGACACACCGAAATTATAAAGGTTCCGTTTTTGTAGACGGAACCTTAAAAATGGAACGCTTCACGATTTTGCGTGTCATCAGGGGAGATGCTAATCTTTTCTGTATCGTTCCAATTTAGTTCTGACGAAGCAAGAACAATAAATACCGGTGAATTGAGGGAACACAGCTGGAGTTAAAGCTATCGAAAATATTCCTCTTCTTGCGGCACATCAGTCTAGGATGGACCTGGGCCCAACCAACAAACCTCTCCAGCTGGCACGATCTTTTGTTAGTTGTCGCCACTTGCATACGCCCAGTTTGTTCAGGTCCATTTCCACTTGAGTGCGCCACCTTTGATGTGGACGTCCTCTCTTGCGTTGTTCCACAAGCTAAGAGTCAAAGACTCTTCGGGTCGAAACTAAGTTGTCCATACGCTCAACATGGCCTAGCCATCTTAGGCGTTGGATCCCTAGATCCCTGGCTAGATACATATCCCCGTACAGCCCATATAGTTTGTGGTTGAACCTCTTTTTCCAAATGTCATCAACGGAAACAGGACCAAAGATCGCTCGCAGAACTCTTCTCTCGAAATGACCAAGAGGCACCTCATTCTATTGTCCATGCCTCTGCGCCATAAAGCAGAACTGGGATGATCAAGGTCTTATACAGAGTCAACTTGTTCTTCCGAGAAAAGGCTCTATTACTTAATGGCCTCTTGAGAATCAGGCAACCTCAGAGAAACAGCGGTTGGCAAGAGTTATTCTGCATTGGATCTCGGTGCTGGTGTTTCTGTGTTACCGCGGACCCGAGATAGACTACAGCCTTTACCCGCTTCTACTTCAATGCCAATAAACACCGTATTGACGGCTAGCTGAGCTCGACCAATCGCACCAATGTCATCCGCGTATGTCAGCAGTTGTGCGGACTTCTAGAAGATCATGCCTTTAGTGATGTCCAGTGAGTTCTCCACCATCTTCTCAAGACTGATGTTGAAAAATCATATGTCAGCGAGTGTCAACTTTTTTCGAAATTGAAGGTCTCGGCGAGTTCGTTACCGAGTTTGATAGAGCAGCGAGAGTTCTCCATTGTCATTCTGCTCAGTCTGACGAGTTTGGGAAGAATGTTAAAACTAGACATGGCGCTATATAGCCCGTCTCTGTGCAAGCTGTCATATGCGGCTTTAAAATTGACGAAAAGATGGTGAGTGACGATTTACATCTCTTGGGTCTTCTCCAGGATCTAACGCAGTGTGAAGGTCTCGACTTTCCTTGCCTGAAATTACACTGATAAGGAGCTATCAGACGTTTCAGGCGTTCGCATAGAACGGCAGAGAATGCATTATCCGCGATGCTAAGGAGACTTAGTCCTCGATAGTTGGCACAGTCAAAGTGATGCATCCTGTAGCTATATGTTAAGTATGTAACAAAATTTCAAATATGTAACAACATGTCAAATATGTAACAAAATGTCAAGGAGCGTTGATAATGTTTTCCCGCCAAAAATGGGATATATAATCAGGCGAAAAAACACATTAACCCTTCTTCCTGAATAAAGTGTTATAAGATTAACAAGCGTTTTTAAATACATAACACAAAGGGATATCCTTTCTTGTGGATCTTATGGATTGAGAGATTATGGAAGTATAGACAATGTTTAGTTAACGTGCTTATGTCTGTCGGAGCAATTCCCTTCTTTGTTAATTTGAAGCATTCGAATCTCGCATCAGATTCCATGATATCGAAGATTTTTTCCATAGAAGACTGGATGGCGCAGTTGGGTTAGAGCCCTAAGTTAGAGGGGTTCCAGGTTCGAATCCCAGTGAAAGCAAAGTTAATGCGCTTTTAGCCGGTTTTTCAAATCTGGTTCAGTCACCATTTGCCGTTGGGATCAAATTAAAGCCACTATCACTGGAGCGGTCGATCAGAGGTAGTAATTTGACTGTGGGTGTTACAATGGACCGACATGGTCTAAGTGTTTCACTAGCAATTCACTAGCAGCCCTCTGACCTAACCTAACCTAATATTTTTTTCCGCACACAAATTCCCTGCCAAAATCAGCAAACCGACACGAACCTCAGTGATATCTCGCACATTCATATCTTTATATGCTGCGTTTTTATTTAAAACTTCTGACCTCGTTTTGGTAAACCCTTTGTTTGATCCAATCTGAAATACAATGAAATACCGCTACTGCTTTCAATTTGCAGATAAAAGTGAACTCGATAAAATATTTACAAATTTTTCGAACCAAATTCGCATAATAGCCCAGCTGTTACTCAACGACAATTCCCTAAGCGCAGCACCACAACTAAGCCCAAGTCTACCGGGACTGTTCCCGCAATAAATTTGGACCGTCCATAAAGCAGGTGTCGTTTTGCTAAAACCTTCAACCTCTCAATTGGCTAACACGCGACACATTTCCAATCTGCCCTAAAGACCTTCATTAACCGCGAAATTTTTGCACTGCTTGCAGTTGAAACTTTTCCCATGAGGAACGGCGTTACTCTCGCAATGCTTTCCGCTCAATAGCACACACAGCAGACCACCACGCCCGAAATCCATCGGAAGTACCCCAACATGAGCCTTCTGAAGTCGGTCGTGTTTTGTTTGCTCTGCACCCAAGTGCGTTCGTCTGCATTGGAAGCGCTCATCCGAAGAGTTCAAGATGAAATCGGTTTGGCGACAGTGCACATTCTTCGCGACGATAAGGCGTTCTACGACAACTTCACTGGATTCGGCTCAGACATCGCGGTTAGTGTTCTTAAGTCCGAAGCTCCCAGTCTGTTCATTCACAACTGTATCCTAGTGGTGCCAGTTCTCAGAGACAACGACCAGATTTACAAAACGGTCCCGTCGCATTTCGTGTCTCATCTGCGCGTGCGAAAGTTTGTCATAATCGTTGCCAGCAGCTTCGATGATTTCTACAAACCCTTCGCGTACTTCCACAGGAAAAAATTCTCGCGGATATTCGGAGTAGCCGATGGCATCTGTTACGCATACCTGCCCTACGCACTTACTCCGGTTCAGCGGATTCCCGCAGAGGGACCGCTGCCTAACGCATTCACCAACTTAAACGGATTGGCAATTCGATCGGACATCGTTGACTGCTTTCCGCAAGCCTTCTGGTTTCCAGACGGTCAGGGCTATTATCGATTGGGCGGAGCTTACGGGCACTTGATGGAAGTACTCATTCGGAAGTGCAATGCAACCCTCAAGGAAGTGGACATTTCCGGCCCAAACGGGGTATCAATGACGGAGGTGATGGATGCCCTCAAGACCGACAAAATCGACATATCCTCCAGGTGCTCCTCATGGTTTCCTTCACTTGACTGCAGCTATCCCCTGAAATTCCAACAGATCAGGGTCATTGTTCCCATTACCGGGTTCATACGTCCCTCCGAGCTGTTCACCAGGCCGTTCGCTCCTGCCACCTGGCTGACTATCGGCATTGTCTTCGTCTATATAACGCTGATGGACTACGTGAAGGACATGTGGGGTGACGTTCGTCAAAATGTATTGAAGAGCTTCTGTCGAATATTTTTTATCTTCATGTCGGCAAATATACAGCCTCCCGTCACATCCGCCTACCGCTTCTATGCGCTCGTCCTGATGTTCGCCTTCATCCTCAACAACATCTACCTCATCTCCTTCACTCACTTTATGACGGTTTCGATCAGAGGAAAGCAATACAACACTGTTCAAGACCTAATCGACAATAAGATCCGAGTCCTTGTTCCAGAAGAAGACCGAGAGTTCGTTTCACTCCTAGACCATGCGGAGGCGTTTCAAAGCGTGATCATCTTCATCGAGACGAGTGAATTTGACGAGATCCTGTCCTCCATGAGCAACACAAGTTTCGCATTTGTTGCTGGCGACGACTACGCCAATTTACTGATCAGACTGCAGAGGGTTTTCACCGAACCCCGGTTCCATACAACTAGTGACGGAGTGAGATCTTTTGGTCAGCTGTACTTGATGACTGAACACTCTCCATTTAAGGACATCCTCGACAGGCTAATTTTCCAGGTTAACGATGCTGGGTTGGTTCAAGGGTGGGACAGAGCAGTCGTGTGGGAGTCCATGAGGATAGGCCATAAGTTCAACTCTTCATCGGTGCACAGAGACCGAGGTCCGGGATCACCGATGCCGCTGAACTTGAGGGATCTGTCTTTCGCTTGGAGTTGCTTGACTATCGGATGCCTAATTTCATTGATTGTGTTCATTGGGGAGGTGGGTTTTTCAATTCTACGCAAACGTAACTGCCTTCGAAGAGCGCATCGTTAAGAAGAATTTTTCGAGATTTTTTTTTCTGACACTTATTCTCCTCAAAACACCTCGAAAACCAACAGAAAGCCGGAAAACCTCAGCCATGATGTGGCTTCGGATGGCTGCATTAATGGAGAAAATGTGGATCAGTCAGATGGCTTCACTTACTTACTCACACTGAAATGCTTAAAGGAAATTTTGAAAACTTGACCCAATCAGATAACTCATTTAAGGAGTACCTGACAACTACACAAACTCACAAGAGTGTACGCACGGAGTAAACGTTTTTTGCATTTTTCAATTTTTTTCTGATAAATCGTAAACATTTATTATCTATATTATTAAGTTTAGAATATATTGTATTATCTTTATTTTTTATTTTATTTATTTATTTAAATATAATAAACTATAAAAATTATTTCAACATAGTTTTTTTTTTTAAATAAAAAATAAATATTATATTAAATACTAAAAAATAACGCTATAACAAATTAAAGCTTACTTTATCACAAAAATTAAAAATATTGCATTTAATTATTTTTTTGTACATTTGGGATGTCTCACAATGCATACGCATTATTTTAAATATAGAAGTATGGCCTCCTTTGGCTTCAGTTACAGCCGACAATCTAGATGGCATGGAAAAGTCTAATGTACGTGTTGTTTCTCGGGCCATTCATTAAGCGCTTCCCATCTTTAAATTTAAATAAAACAAAGCGAGTGTAAGATATCATCGAGCTTTTTTAATTGCTTGAAAGACCTATTGTTCGATGCTAAAACATTTAGCATAAAACAAACAGCTCTAAAACAACACAACAACGCCCCACAAATGTCATAATTTGTTTCTAAATTTACTACATAAAAGGCAAAACATAAAATAAAGTTGTTCATTAATAGTTGAATTATAACGTTCAAACAAGTGGTTTTATTTCGTAACATTAATTGCAGTAAAAATAAAAGTACAATTTTCATTCGTACAGTTGGTTTTTTTCACTTAGTTTAATTTACCCCGTTGTTCTAAACCCGAACATTTTGGTCCTTCGAGCCGGATTTATATCCCACCCTACACTACTTAAACTAAGTGATTTGCTTAATTATACATTTACAACTATACATACATATGTGCATTAAAAGCGCTTAATACTAAACTTAAAATAATACTTAAATTAAACATTCAACTATACATATACTCTGCGTGTGCTGATTCAACGCCTGCTGTTAATCCTGAAGACTCAACAATCAACCGTATATATTCATCAATCATCATCATCATCAATCGAGTGTGTGATTTCTTCGCCCGTGTAATTCTTGAGGACTTGGCCAACATCTAGACTGCGAGTAAATCTGTAAAAGTCAAGTAAGTGGACTGTAGTTAGATCTGTGTAATATATACATATATACATACATACCAAAATGTCCAAACCCGGAAAGAAACTGTGTAGATTACTTGCACAATTAGAAAAGGACATCGCCAATTTCCGCAAGAGAGGAACAAGTACCAGAACGGCGAATTATTTGTCTGTAAGATTGTCTTTGTTAGAAAAGACATTAGAATCCGCGGAAAGTGCGTATGAGGAGATTATGGGTGAATTTACAGATGGTGAAGAGGATAAATGCTCTGAAGTGGAAAATGCCTTCGAAAAGTTTCGCGAATTGTATTTAGAATACAGAGTAGATCTTCTCGATGCGATGGATAAGGTGAAGGCAACAAACACCAAGGGCGACACCACTGAAAATCACTCCAATGTTAATAAAGCATCTCACACCGCAGATGTACCCTTGAAAAGTATCCCAATTCCTGTGTTTTCGGGTAGTTATGAGTCATGGCGAAGTTTTCGTGACTTATTCGTTTCGTTAGTACATCATAACGTGTCGTTATCAGAAATTCAACGGTTGCATTACCTGAAAACTAGTGTGTCAGGTGAGGCCGAACGAATCTTGGCACATTTGCCCGTCGTAAACGGGAATTATGCGAAGGCGTGGACTATTTTAAACGAACGGTATGATCATCAACGGTTCTTGGTGAATACACAGTTGAAGTGCCTTTTCAATCAACCGTCAATCACACAAGAACGATCAGACACTATTAAAGAGTTGTTAGACAGAACCACAGAAATAGTCCACAGCCTCAAAAGTTTGAATGTTCCTGTTGAACATTGGGACGCTGTGCTTGTTTATATGTTGCTGCAGAAATTGCCGTCGAAAACTCAACAGCTTTGGGAGGAAAAACTAGGTTGCAAGGAAGATAGCAAAAAATTACCCACGTTTGAGGAATTCACTCACTTTCTGGAAATGAGGTTCCGTACTCTGGAGGCAGTTACTTCTCAGCAAGTGCGACCAGTAACAGACGTTTCAAAAAAGGGACCACAACGAAATGCTTTCTTCACTCAACCCAACACGTTGAAATTTATTTGCAAAATCTGCAGCAAAGGTCAGCATGCTGTGCGAAAATGCAATAAATTTCTTAAAATGGGCATTCCGGACAAGTATGACTGTATTAATAAATACAATATATGTAGTAATTGTCTTGCCTACAGTCATTCATCCCAAAATTGTCCAAGCTCAAGCAGGTGTTACTACTGTCAACAACCTCATCACTCACTGTTGCACAATAGTGTAAACAATAGTTCACAAATAAATAATTCTAAAACAAACGATAAACCATGTTTCAATTACATTCAGTCCCATACAAACAGCAATAGTCAATCACATCAATCACATTCAAACAACAGTCAACGACCTCGTCAATCATACACCATTTCCACTCTTAATACCGATGCTCCAACTTTCACGTCCTGCAACGAGGAACAACCGTCGACCAGCTCAGGCGTAAGAAATCATCACTCTACGCACAACGCCAACACTCAAGTGCTGCTGGCCACGGCAGTAGTGAAAGTAAGGACGTCAACGGGGAGTATGGTTCCACTTCGTGCTCTGTTAGATTCCGGTTCTGAGGCGTCATTTATCACCGAATCTGCTGTGCAGCTGTTAGGGCTGAGAGGAAGAAATACACACGTCGAGGTATCTGGATTAGGGTCAGTCAGCAGTGGCACTTGTAAAAGAATTGTAGAGGTCAACGTTGGTTCATACCAAACAGCCTTTGAGACCAACATTCAGGCTCTAATATACAAGTCCCTGTCTGGCCATCTTCCAGCTCGAACCCTATACACCGACGGTTGGACTCACCTTACAGGTTTACAGCTTGCAGATCCAGCCTTTTACAAGCCAGGAAAGATTGATCTTTTATTGGACAGTGACGTTCTAGCTGAGATAATGTTGCCAGAGTTGGTGCGACATCATAATCAAAACGTGCCAATAGCACAAAACACCAAACTTGGATGGATCTTGTTTGGCAAAACCACAAGCGAACCTCAGCGAGTCAGAACATTGTTCCAAAGGTCAGATCTTGACGCTGAATTAAGACAGTTTTGGGAAATTGAAGAAGCTCCGTTCCAGCACATCCAAATCCCTGAAGACACCGCCTGTGAAAAGCATTTTCTGAAAAACGTGAAGAGATTAGCAGACGGACGCTATCAAGTAGCACTTCCATTCAAGGAGGATACTCACCCAATACTTGGTAGATCTAAGGAAGGAGCTCTTCAACGATTCAAATCCCTGGAGCGTCGACTGGCAGCAGATCCTCAATTGCACGCACAATACTCGTCATGCATGGAAGAATACCTCCAACTAGGGCATATGTGTGAAGTGGAAGAAGACGACATTGGGACTAGAGGTCACTACTACCTTCCACATCATGCGGTAGTAAAAGAAAGTAGCTCGACAACAAAACTGAGAGTAGTTTTTGACGCGTCCTTTAAAACTTCCGATGGATCGTCACTAAATGATCATTTGAGGACAGGTCCTTCGCTGCAAAATAATGTAATGGACATCATACTGCGTTGGAGGTTGTATCGCTTTTCCTTCTCATCCGACATTGAGAAAATGTATCGGCAAATTTGGGTTACGAATCTGGATTCGAATTACCAATTAATTTTATGGCGCAACAGTTCATCGGAGAAGGTCAAAACTTTCCGGTTGAAAACGGTGACATTCGGGACAGGTTCAGCACCCTATTTGGCGATACGAACACTTATGGAAACAGCGAAAGATGCAGAAGCCCAGTTTCCAAAAGCAGCGAAGATGATCCGGAGTGAAATGTACGTTGATGATCTATTGTCCGGCGGAGACATCGAGGAGGCTTTAAAGAAAAGAAAAGAAGTCAAAACCGTCTTAGAAGCTGCAGGCTTTTACTTACGTAAATGGACAGCAAACGAAGAAGATCTCCTTAAGGACATACCACCACAAGATCGTGAGACATCTCTAGCCGTTCCATCAGAAGCGTCGAATCACATAAAGACGTTGGGCATCCATTGGCTTCCCGTCGAAGATCGCTTCTGCTTTCGTTTCAACCCACCAGAAAACCCACAGCCGACGAAACGATTTATCCTTTCAACAACCGCACGGTTGTTTGACCCCATGGGATGGATTTCCCCATGCATCCTGAAGGCAAAACTCATTTTGCAGTCCTTATGGAAATGCAAAGTTGCCTGGGATGAAACAATCAACGGAGAGTTGCTCGAACAGTGGAGCAATTTCTACAACGATATGCCCGCCATCAACCATGTCCGTATACCGCGATGGGTTCAAACACGTGACGGAAGTGTTAGGAAGGAGTTGCATGGTTTCAGCGATGCGTCGGAAAAGGCGTACGGGGCAGTTGTTTATCTTCGAACAGAAGACAGTGAAGGTAAAGTACATATGCACCTCTTGATGTCGAAGTCCAAGGTTGCACCGATACAACCAGTTAGCTTGCCACGTCTGGAGCTCTGTGGGGCAGTGATGTTAGCCAAACTGCTACACTATGTGGCTAACACCTTCGCGATGAAGGATATCCAGATGTACGCGTGGACAGACTCCTCAATAACACTGGCATGGATCCTTGCAACCCCTTCAAGATGGAAGACATTCGTCAGAAACAGAGTAGGCGAAATACAACGATTAACAGAGGTCTGCATATGGAAACACATTTCAACCAAACTCAACCCAGCCGATTTAGTATCGAGAGGAATGCTGCCAACAGCGATTAATATGGAAAACTTGTGGTGGTATGGCCCGGAATTCTTAAGGTCTACATGGTATTTCGAAATCCCTTCACAACCCACAGATATCAACACAGAAGAGGAAGAGATAACAACAGTGATAGCTCACCACATCAGCTTATCGGACTTGATGACAGTTGTCGAGCGTTTCTCGGATTTAAACCGTCTCGTACGTACCATAGGCTACTGCAAGAGGTTTATCCAGAACGCTCGGAGGCCCCATGGTTCAAGAATCTCTGGCCCCTTATGTCCGGAGGAAACCAACGAAGCGCACAACACGCTTCTCAGATGCGCACAACACACCATGTTTCCCGAGGGCATCTGCAGGGCCAGAGGCATGGGTGCTCTCAATCCATTCATGGACAATGATGGAATTCTGAGAGTCGGCGGAAGACTCAATCATGCACAACTTCCGTATGCTCAAAGGCACCCCATCATCCTAAAGCCTGGACACCACTTCACGGATTTGATAATAAAAACTGCACACACTAGAACACTTCACGGCGGATTGCAATTAATGGTATGCTGGCTGAGAACCAAGTATTGGATTTTACAAATCAAACGTGCTGTAAAGAAGTACATTCATAGCTGCACAATTTGTCACCGGTTCCGCAGTAAACCAGCCCAGCAACTAATGGGAGTGTTACCAGCCCCGAGGGTCACTATTTCCAGACCATTCACGCATGTGGGAGTCGATTACGCCGGTCCGATTACTATAAGAGCATGGAAAGGTCGCGGAGCCAAGTGCTTCAAAGGCTACATATCTATCTTCGTCTGTCTCTCAACAAAGGCAATTCATTTAGAGGCAGTAAGTGACTTGACAACGCAATCTTTCCTAGCTGCATTTCGTCGATTTTCTGCGAGGAGAGGAGTTTCCAGTCAAGTCTACAGTGACTGCGGCACGAATTTCGTCGGAGCAGAGGCCGAGTTGGGGCGTCTCCTAAAGGCTGGAGTTATTGATTGGAAGGAAATCGCTGAAGAACTATCCACACAAGGAACAAAGTGGAATTTCATTCCCCCCGCTTCTCCTCACTTTGGAGGATTATGGGAAGCGGGTGTGAAGAGTGTCAAGCACCACTTCAAAAGGATCGTAGGAAATGGGACTCTAACTTTCGAGGAACTCACCACGTTACTGACACAAATCGAAGCGTGTCTTAATTCGAGGCCTCTGTGTCCATTGTCCGACAACCCGGATGATTTCCAAGCATTAACTCCAGCACACTTTCTGATAGGAACCACAATGCTCACCGTCCCAGAACCAGATATGAGCTTATGCAAACATACACTGCACGATCGCTGGAAGATGTTACAGGCTCATCTACAAAGCTTCTGGAGGCAGTGGCAAAGCGAATATTTGGCTAGACTTCAACAACGCCCGAAATGGTTGAAGCAGTGCCCGCAAATGAAGATAGGTGACCTTGTCTTGGTCAAAGACGAGAGACTCCCGCCAACAAGATGGACCCTCGGACGAATCATCACCACACATCCTGGATCCGACCAGCTAACCCGAGTGGTAACCATAAAAACGCAACACGGAGAACTTCGACGACCGATCACGAAACTTTGCCCGCTACCAACAAACGAATCACAAGACACACAAGAAAACTCCAATTAAAACACAGAAGAAAACACAAAACATTAAGATATATTAACATCTATAGGATTTTTTGTATTTACATCCTTTCTACCCCATAGTCTATTCCACTCAATCATAGGCATTTCACACAACCCTACCTCTGCAATTCACTCATACACCACCCACGCACTTTCTCAAACAAAAAAAAAAAAAAAAACATACAGTCCACTCAAATCATACAACACAGTTCCGCAAAGGGTAAAACACACAGTCCACTCATCACACTCAGTTTGCATGAAGTTACACATATCACATATTATCATTTACGCATAATTTTACTTCATTTTTAACACATCACACAATTTGCAACAAATCAAACAATTTGCAATAAATTACACACAATTTGTAACAAACAAACGTACACACACACACACACACACATAAATATACCCACGCGAAACAAAATGCATATAAACAATTAACAAACATATCACACAATATTCACAAATAATAATAATGAAATTACAATAATAATAATAAATTAAATAATAATAACTAATATCACTCACCACATATAACATCGCACTGAATTTATATTAAATAAATAAACAAAAAACACTCGAGTAAAATCCCGCACACCCGACACTGCGAAACACAATTATGTTGCCAAAATTCGTGAATGAAACAGCCCCCTCTTCACTTGGAGTTCCAGTCCACAAGCAACAGAGGCCCCTTCCACTGTGCCCCGCATTCCAGTCTATGATCGTGATGTCAACAAACAATTCATACGATCAAGGCGGCAGTGTAACAGGGATAGATGCAAATAGTTGTTAGCACTAAATTGTAGTCTTGTCCTTGTCCATTTCATGCATGTTTCATTCCATTGTAATAATATGGTTTCTCTTTACATGAAACATCAATGAGTTCAAGGCACCAGGGTCGTCATGAGGTCGATAAGGAAGTTTATCGATAATGAAGTGCAGACACTCAAGATTAAAATTTATGCAAGATCAAGATGCAACGAAGCAGCAGTTGAGAACATCGTTCACCGAGGGGGGAGAATGTTCGATGCTAAAACATTTAGCATAAAACAAACAGCTCTAAAACAACACAACAACGCCCCACAAATGTCATAATTTGTTTCTAAATTTACTACATAAAAGGCAAAACATAAAATAAAGTTGTTCATTAATAGTTGAATTATAACGTTCAAACAAGTGGTTTTATTTCGTAACATTAATTGCAGTAAAAATAAAAGTACAATTTTCATTCGTACAGTTGGTTTTTTTCACTTAGTTTAATTTATCCCGTTGTTCTAAACCCGAACACCTATTGATGCCATTTAAAATGGAATAATAGTATCCAGTGTGCTTCCAGGGGATCTAATTTTTCCCGGTATTTACATATTTCATAATTCTCCGTCGATTTTTTGCTGAGAGATACGAATTTCTGTTTTTCTTATAGCCTATGACCGATTGCTGATCGATCGGTGCTAACAATGTCAAAAATTGTATAAGGATCGGTACAATTGTTTAGAAATGTATCCAATACATACACACGAACCTTCAATGTTATACATTTTATACAAAACACACACCATCACAATGCCAATGCATTAATGTTACATAGTCGCGTGCTAACGTTTCATTTAGTTAAACTCATCGGGCTGCATTTAATTCGTCGCACATCCTATTTCATCATCAGTCACCTCCCTTCCCCAAGCTCTAATCTAATAAATGTAACACATTTGGAATAGACAAAACTGTCACTAAAGAAATGAATAGATTACCTGTCATGCTGGCGATTATCTTTGCCGACAATCAGTCGTTTCGAACGCTTGAACAATTAAAAACCTTTTTGTTGAAGAGGAATTGCCTTTAATGCAAGCACATGGACACTGCCTAGTCATTTTAAAATTGTGGTTTTGAAGAGCGTAACGTTACTGGCATCATTTGTTGAATAGGGTTTGTTGCAAGTAAATGATTGTGCTTGAGATTAGTTGACGAAATGTGTGTTTTATATTTCAATTTGCAGAGTTCTTCGGAAAGCCGAGAAGAAAGTTAAATACTTTATATTCATAGACCGTTATAATTCGAAGATTTTTGTGAATGTCGTTGTTTTTTACAGACCAATATGCTTTGACGATGGTGATTAGCGCTTTGCTTTGGAAAATTTTGACTCCATTTTGAATATGGATTTTCGGGTGAAGATGGGTTTTTTTTGGCACATCCAACCCATCTCCTTATCGCTTGTGAAAATCGTATATCTCCAACAATCCTGCCATTTTTTGCTCATGTAATCACCGTCTATCTCTATATCCTTTCTCATGTTCGTCTTTTTAACATGCTCCCTTTCTGCATTTCTTGACACAGAGGACGTTTTTAACAACGAGCGAACAGTGTCTTACAAGGACCATAGGCTACTCAAAAAGAGGGGAATTCGTCCAAAGTTAGGTACCAACTCTGTTAAAGTCACTGCCTTAAGAGGCCCACCACAAGGTGGCTTACATCGCCTTTATTATTGATGTTAGTCATCAACGAAGTCTTAGAAAAGCCCAGTGTACAGAAATAAATAGTCCGAATAACGTTTCTGTTTTCCAGAACTTCAACTTTATTTTCAAAAATGTACCGAGCGCGTACTAATGTGACCAACTATGTTTCCTCGATGGTGGTTGCTAGCGAAAGAGATCGTCTTCATGTTCAGACACCACGAAGCCTTAAGAGACGATGCATGCACTGGTTGCAATTTCTGCATTTCTTTTGGTGTTCAACTTCATCGCACCAGAACACCGCAACCTCAGCCGATGCAATTCGGAGATGCACTTTGGACTGGAATATTTGAAGTTAACCGTTGTTGAGTACCCATGAATTGAAGCAAGTTTGGACATCACGGAGTACGCACAACAAAAAGAGTTCATGCTAATTATCGTTACATATTAATTATCATTACATATTGGGATCGCAAGATTTCGGACTACAATATTTTAAGTTTAATTTGAAGTAGAACATTTTAAGTTCATCTCGTTTCTCATTTCCATGTTACACTAAATGGGTCGCGGGGGCAATGCATGCACGAGAGATCTCCAGGCCACTCGATCCTCCGCCATCGACTCTAACTCATCAGGAGCTATGCCCAAGCGCAATCAGGCGAGTGTTTGAACTTGGTCCAAACATCTCATCCTAGGTCTGCCAAGCAGTCGGCTAACTGATGGAATCGCATTCAAGGCACGCCTCGGAAGTCGTGATGATGGGGACATTCGTGCCACATGACCAAACCAACGAAGTACAGCCCTTTCCGTTCGAGAAAGCAGCTTCTCAACATTGAGTTCCCCGCGCACTGTCGTGTTTCTCACCCTATCCCGGCGAGTAATTCCCACAACAGCACGAAGAAATCTCATCTCGGCAGCTTGTATTCGCGATCTTATTCTTTCGGTCATTACCCAAATTTCATGACCATAGGTGAGAGTTGGAACAAATACTGCGTTAAAAACCGCTTACTTGGCTTTGACACCAAGCTCGGCCTTCCTGATTACAGATCGACCAAGCTGTATCAAAATTGACCCAGCTTGACCAATCCTACAGGGAAGCTCAGCATTATTCCTCCCAGACCCCGAGATATTTGAACTTCTCCACCTGTTTCAATGGGACTCCACTAACATGTAGAGTGCATTGAACAGGGGTTCTGGAAATAACCATAACCTCGGATTTGTCCATGTTAACCTTCATCCCAGCATTGGCACATACGGCCACAAACCTATCTAGCGCGCGCTGGAGTTCTATCTGGGAGGATGTGAGGATGACTAAGTCATCTGTAAAAAGAAGATGACTTACCCTCAACTCTTCCAATATGAAACATTCCTCGCCTCGACTGCGCTGTAACATCCAGTCCATATATATAATGAAAAGGAGAGGTGACAAAACGCACCCTTGGCGAAGTCCAACGCCCACGGTGAAAGGTGTTGACTTACTACCATTAACCCGAACACAGCTACTACCGTTTGTGTATAGATATACTCCTGCAGAACACTCCAGAGTTTACCTCGGGGAACTCGGTCGTATGCCTTTTCCAAATCTACAAAACAACTGTAGATCGGTTTGGCGTACTCCCAAGCGTTCTCAAGTACCATTCTTAGAGTGAAAAGCTGGTCGGTTGTACTTCTGCCGGGACATTTTAAGTTTAAAACCAAAAAAAATTAAATTCATTTTTAACATAGTCAATTCAATTTTAGAACAATGATTGTAAATAATATAAATATGAATTCAATAATAATTTTATTCTTCAACACCCAGATAATCAGGAGTGAAAGCAGTTGCAGATGTTGTACTAATTGTAAAAATGAATGCCTGCCGACTATCAGTGAGTTGCTTAAAAACCCAATAGTTATTCGGATAAGATGCGGGCTAAGTACCAACAACAGAAAGACCGAGTTTTTCCTGTTTACTAATGAAAGGTCATTCCGCAGTCTTGTCTTCCTGTCATCAGAAGGTACACCCAAACTCTTTCCGGTGGCCCTAATTTTCCAGATATTCTTGACAAAAAATCGAATAGGAATCTCAATGTCATCGGAAGTGTCAGAAACCTCATAGGGTGACCAGGTAGCAATGATAGTTTTTCCAATTGTTATGTTTCAGCAGCTGTCAAAGTTACCAATGACATCCAGCTGTCAAAATATTCAGTAAGGGTCAAAACGACTGAATGGCGCAGTTGGTTAAGTGCCTGCCCCAAGTTAAAGCGGTCCCAGGTTCGAATCCCAGTGAAATCGAATTGGGGTCAAATTAACCTGGCAATACAATGGACCAGTTTTGAGTCTGAGTGCTCCAGTTGTGTTTCAAAAATCCTTCGAAAAAAAGGACCACATCACGCGTAGTTGCACGCCTGTCGAACGTGTGGAAATGTTTACCAAAAAAAATTATCAAAATTCCGGCTCAGTTGTAAATACACGTAGTGTACAGGCAATTCGTGGCCTGGAACGGCGTGGAAGGAAATGAACATTAGTAAACTCTTTCGGATCTTAAGCCACAAAAATTGGAGGTGAAATAACGAAAATAGCCGCTGTAGCGTCTAGTAGTGCCTAGAAGACCCAGAACTGTCATTTCGGCGCAGATTAGCCGAATCGGGAATTGCCGGAGAGACAACTCGATTTATTCTGTGTTTAGATATATGCCTACATCATCACAAGATTGTGCTGATGCAAGAATTGACGCCGAACAACCTTAGACAACGTTCACTGATTGGGTGCTGGAAATGTTGGCCACAAATCCGAACTTTGGACAACATTTAATTCTCTCCCTCTCTCTCTCTCTCTAATTTTCTGGCTCAACGGCTATGTCAACAAGCAAAGTTGGAAACATTAGTTTGACCAAGCATCAGTGTATACAAAATTGACTGTTTGGTGCAGTTTATAGCATGGCAGCATCATCGGACTTTATATCTTTCGAAATTGGGAAGAAGACCAGATTACCGTCAATGGTGTCAGGTATAAAACGTTGTTAACCAGCTTTGTGTCGCCAGAGCCCAATAACATCGTTATATATGAGCTTTGGTTCCAACAATACCGCGCTGCATGCCAACAAGGAGGGGCTACATTCCAACAAGATGGCGCTACATGCCAGCAGGACTGCGTTACATGCCAACAAGCAGACAAAAAAGTAAGGCAAAGTTGCGAAACAAGTATGACAACGTTCAACGCTCAAATGAAGGAGAAATTTGGTAACTGGGTCAGCTTACAGCGAATTAATTAATTTCATTAAAATCATGCGACTTGACACCATTCTACTATTTTCTCTGAGGCTACATTAAGTTCTTAGTCTACGCTAACAAGTCAATCGCTTTGTACGATATCGAGGCCTACACTCGAAAAGCTAGTGTCGCATAATGTCGCACATATTGGACCTAGTCGTCAAAAATAGGAAGGTCCACTTAAAGCACTGCCAACGAGGCCGAGGAAGCAGTTTGAATGATGTGCTATTTCATACAAAATGGCGTGTATGTAGCTTCCAAATAAAGCCAAAATTAATTTTGTATCTTACGCCCGTTATTTCTTTATGTGAATTTCTTTTCCCATCGTTCTTATCTGGTCACCCTGTACATGCACTATTTAAAGCGGATTAAGAATCTTCGGCAGGAAATAGGGGCCAATTCCACAGCCTTTCCTTTCCCTTTCCATAATTTAAACGCATTGACCAAGATACAGAGACTCATTTTTATTTTCCGTATTTTTCACTTTCACGCCCGCTTCCAATGAACGTCAACGTTAGACTGTAAAAGAATGCACACATTTTGCCAAAAAAAAGAAGCCATTGATGATGACGATTATAAAGTTGTAGCGTTGATAGTACAGTCGGCGATCAATCATATAGGTGGGCCAAAATCTAAATGTGGCTTGTTGTTTCTTTGCGTATTTGGGCGGTAGTAGAGTTATTACGCAAGTTTTTGTTGATGATGACGCAAAACACTATGATTTTCTGATGGCTACTTACCCCACACCTGAGATGTTCGCACGTACCACTCGAAAGCGTAATGGAATGCTGCCAACTTGAAATGTAATTTTCGAATCGCTGCACACACCACAAGAAGTGTGAGTTCTGTGAATTTCCCAACTTGGGGTTTGTTCGCCAATGTTTTCCACAAATTGGCATTTATAATAAAAATATCGTGCTAAGGTGTCCGCATTTTTGAATCACATTCAGATCACAACAGAAACCAGCTTTCCGGTCTATGGATCCATTTAATCCACAATTTCTGTAAAAACCTGCGTCACATAAAGTGCAAGCGCTTTTGTTAAATGATGGCGTATAAAAAATCAGGCCCAGTGTGAAGGTTCTCTCCCTAAATGAACTGTGCTTGTCTATCGTCTAAACGGCCAACTATAACAGCCATATGAAAACTTAAGCGAATGCCGAAACCAACCAAAAAGTAACCAGAAGCGTGCTACCAATTTCAAAGTGTCTATGATTACTGCTGTCAACTGAAATTTGCATACGTAGAGGCGATTCATTTTGCACGGGCGTAAGTAGGCAAAGGTGAACAAACTTACCTAAACTAAGCGAAGAGTCACGACTGGATGGCTGTGGGACAATGCAACAGAGAAGGTTCACGATTGAGGTGGCGCACCGTGGTGTGTTGGCTGGATGGCGCAGTTGGTTAAGTGCCTGCCCCAAGTTAGGGGGGCCCCAGGCTCGAATTCCTGTGAAATCGAATCTGGTCCAGTCACCATTTGCCATTGGGATCAAATTAAAGGCACTGGAGTAGGTTGCTACCTGGCAGTACAATGGACCAGTTTTGAGTCTGAGTGCTCCAGTAGTGTTTCAAAAATCCTCCGAAAAAAAAAGCGAAAAGTCACGGTGTATCATTTTTGTGTGTTCGGTCAGTTGCTTCAGTTCTCTAAGGTTTCCATATGGCCATTATAGTTGGCCATTAAGTCTCTTCTGATTCGAGTCACATATTTTTTTTGAATTGAACCCCATCCTTAGAGAATCTCCCATACGACAATACGGAACATGTCAAAACTGAGAGGACGTCGTCAGCGGTTTGCACCATAGCGTGAAACTACGTGTAGAAACTACTTGCGACAAATGTACAAGCAAAACATGTCACTACACTCATCTAGATCAAAAAACCTCCAAAGAGGAAAAAAAGCGGCTTGTTTTTCTAGCATGAAAGTAAAAAGTGCACCACTGTTATGGTGTAAACAATTGCCAAGTGGTTTTGTGGTGAATTGAATCTGATCCGCTTATCACGAGGCAGAAAATAATGCATTGTCCGCTGCCAATGGGGGTCAGAAGTGTTGCACACGATGCACTTGGCGATTTATTCAGCTAATTCCCTGCTTTGTTGCATTGCAGCTCTTTTGTTGCGCATTTCTGTCTGCGTCAGTGCCTTGAGCTTGAACTGAGTCCCCATTGTCATGGAGGGAACCATAAATAATCGTGATCAGCATCAGACGTAACGAGTTTAATTTTATAAATGAATCCAAGTACTTGCAGCATTTCACTGCGTAAATTCCAGGTTTGTTCTTAGAACTCACAAAGACACACAAATAAAACTGCAACCGAACCCACCATTTTCTAATAACAGAAAAATAATTTCAGTTCTACAGGGTGACCAGATAAGAACACATCATATTCACATAAAGCAATAACGGTGTGAGATATAAAATTGATTCTGGCTTTATTTTGAAGCTACATTCATGCCGTAGAATATGGAATAGCTCATCATTCAAATGTCTCGGCTTGGCTGGCAGTGTTTTTAGCGGTTGGTCCAATTTTTGACGACTAGGTCCAAAATGTGCGGTGCAGCATTATTCCGACAACATCGTCTCGAATGTTGGCCTCGAGCTAGTGGCTTCTTAGCGCAGACTAAGGACTTGACGTAGTCACAGGGAAAATAATCGAGTGGTGTCAAGTCGCATGATCGCGCCGGCCAATTGATGAACACTCGCTCGACATGACTCAGTCGTAAAATTTCCCCTTCATAACTTCGAGCGTTGAACGTTCCGTCGCCTCTATCGCATGTAGCACCGTCTTGTTAGAGCCACAAACTCGATGATGTCGAGTACCGGCCCCAGAAAGTTAGTTAACAACGCTCTGTATCTGAGACCATTGATGTTAACTCTATATCCTTCCTGATTTCGAAATAAGGTCATAAACCGTACCAAACAGTGAATCTTTGCATTTGATGCCTGGTCAAACCCATGTGCATGGTGTTCGCTTTCTAATAACGAACATTGGCGAATTTGACTTTGTGTATTTACAACTGAACCGGAATTTCGATAACACGATTTTGATAATTTCAACACATTCGGCAAGAATGAATATTTTGACATTTAGACGTCATTGGTAACTTTGACAGTTGCTAAAATATTATCATTCCTATCTATGTAGGGTGGTCATTGGACATTTTTCCGACAAGTCCTCAACACTCTTCCGAATTCTGTCTGGTTCCAAGTTATAATTCCTCATGGAGACGTTCTGATCAAGTCTTCTATGCTGTGCGACCTTAAGGAGAAGTGAGCCCAGTGAATACGAGTCATCTTCCGAGTGTAGACGAATCGAGTGTGAACGTGTCGTCTTCCGAGTGTAGACGAGTCGTCTTCCGAGTGTAGACGAGTCGTCTTTCGAGTGTAAACGAGTCATCTTCCGAGTGTAAACGAGTCGTCTTCCGAGTGTAGACGAGTCGTCTTCCGAGTGTAGACGAGTCGTCTTCCGAATGTAGGCGATTCGTCTTCCGAGTGTAGACGAGTCGTATTCCGAGTCTAAACGAGTCGTCTTTTGAGTCTAGACGAGTCATCTTCCGAGTGTAGACGAGTCGTATTCCGAGTCTAGACGAGGCGTCTTTCGAGTCTAGACGAGTCGTCTTTCGAGTCTAGACGAGTCATCTTTCGAGTCTAGACGAGTCGTCTTCCGAGTGTAGACGAGTCGTCTTCCGAGTGTAGACGAGTCGTCTTCCGAGTGTAGACGAGTCGTATTCCGAGTCTAGACGAGTCGTCTTTCAAGTCTAGACGAGTCGTCTTCCGAGTGTAGACGAGTCGTCTTTCAAGTCTAGACGAGTCGTCTTCCGAGTGTAGACGAGTCGTCTTTCGAGTGTAAACGAGTCGTCTTCCGAGTGTAGACGAGTCGTCTTCCGAATGTAGACGAGTCGTCTTCCGAGTGTAGACGAGTCGTATTCCGAGTCTAGACGAGGCGTCTTTCAAGTCTAGACGAGTCGTCTTCCGAGTGTATATGAGTCGTCTTTCGAGTGTACCTGAGTCGTCTTTCAAGGGTAGAGCCTCATGAGACAATCAAATAGCAGAGCACTTTTTCTCCCACAAAACGAAGCCCCTTATAATCACGGGCGTGCTATATGTGTGCAGAAGCAAGGATACTGTCAAAAACGGACGAAGAAGCAGTTGATCAGATGGGGAGTGAAGTCCTGCGCTAGATCTTTGGTCCCACTCTCGCTGATGATGAATGAAGCAAATTTTACCACGAATTAAGCGGGCTCCACAGCGACGTCGACCTATCAGGCCTCTCTTTATCAACGGCTCTAGTGGCAAGAATATGAGCAAATGAACAGCCCGCTCTGGTCTGGAAACAAAAGAGCTACTGTACTCACCCGTTTGTAAAAATTCCACATTTTCCGAAGGACAATCAAGAAAATAAAACACCTCATCACACACACACACAAAGCTATTTATTTAAGAGAATATATGTTTTTTCGGCGACAAACACAAGCATAGACATCGTCAATCCGCAGCCCAGAGCCAGCCATGCGAAGTGGAAGTGGTGCAAAGTCAAAGCAGTCATTTCGTCCTTCGCGATTCGAGTGATGTTTACCAAGCCCGAGTGAACACCCCATCTCACGGCATCCTGGGACCATTTGTCCATCAAACCCGTCGCCTGAACCTCCACTATGAACTGATTTAATATCTCAAGAAACGGAGAATGTTCTGCCAGGAGGAATCCCACGAAGTAGCTCGAGAGACTGTCGCGTATCGTATGAAACTGCGGCTTGGCGTAGGTGGCCTGCATGTGAATCAGGTACTGCGCCTTGTCCATGCCCACAGCGTACGCGAAAGCCGGGTTCATTGAGTTCCTTTCCCTCAGGAAAACAGAGTTCTCCACAGGGACCACAATCCCGTTCATTTTCTGCAAGTACTCGTCGTATGAATCCCACTCGTAGGAAACCACCATCAGGGGAATGCGATTGTCGATCAGATCCTGGATCGTCTCGCTCTGCTTGACCTTTATGAAGACCGTCAGGAAGGACTTCAAAAGGATCGAGTACAAGTTTCCCACGACGAATCCAAAGAACATCACCTGGACGTGGAAACGATAGGCCCGACGCACTGGTCTTTCCGTTGATATCGCAAGCATCATGAGCACTGTCTGGCTAGTGGCTTCCCAAACATTTACCGGCATGCGGGTCAGGCCGTCCTTGATCACGCCCATGGCGATTATGTAGGCCAGGGTGAGGCCAATACACGTCCACACAGTTGGCGTGAATGGTCTCACGAAATACTGCGTGGGGTCCAGGTGTTCGACGATTGGCACCATGATGCCCCAGTTCAGGAGATATATTGGGTAACTCATCTGGACGCCTTCCATGGCGTCGTAGGGATTCACGCTGAAGTCGATGTCGTCGTTGACGGTTGCATTCACCAGAATGGTCATGAACTGCTTGTCCACATCGCTGAGATCGACTTCCAGGTACGTCGCATTGTGCTTAAGCAGGAACCTCAGGAACATTTCACCGGCATAGCCCGTCAATGTGTGCTGACCAAGTTTGTCCGTGTACCTGTAGAGCCTCGGAGGATCTTCGATGGCCGTGATGCGAACAGCGTATCCGTTGAGGTCCTTGAGCGCATCTGGCAGAGGGTCGCTTGGGGAAAACTGCTGCAGTGGGTTACACGAGTACGGGAGATACGCGTAGTAGACACCTCCTGTCACGCCAAAGATCCTTGTAAACTTGTGTTCATCGAAGAACGAGAAGTACAGCTGAAGTTCCTCAGGGGAAGTGCCCAAAATAACGACGAATCTACGAAGCTTAAGATCCGCAATGAGCTCCAAGTTTTTCATCAGCCACGGGCCTTCCGGGAGAGCTTCCATCACCAAAACACCATTTTCGTTCATCCGAAATTCTCGCCTGTGCGCTGCGGAAAAGTTTCTCAGCACCATCACAGGAGTGTCAACATCTTCCGACAGAACTTCATGAAAATATTCTTCACCTCTGCCAACGGCGTACACGACCTTCAAACCGTTTTCGTGGGAGGTTCTCCGAATCAGTCCGGTCGAAGCAAAGTTTATTCCGCTGACACCGACCAGCGGCAGCAGAACCGTTACGACTTTCAAGAGCAACATTTGACAAGTGCCAGGCGGCTCCGTGAAAATGTAACATTTTGGTCAAATAATCGACCTGACATGCGAGGTGTCGTGGCTAGTTTCGTGTTGCATTTGCCTAATTGGTTGTGCTTTCAGGGCCATGTCTCAGGTGATGGCTTTATTACTCAAGTCATGCATGCAGCATGCTCCAAAATGCAACGATCTTTAGCGGTGAATAGTGTCAATTTAACGGATTGTGCTCTTTGCGTTATATGAATTTGAAAATCCACGCAGCCAGGGAGACGTATAGTCTACCCGGTCGAATCAAACTGATTTCCATTGTCATTCGCCACGAGGCCTAACCAAATAAGTCCTTTCAGAAGAAATGCTTGCTCACGCCAACGTGTGCTGTCAATTTGATTTGTCAATCCAACGGAATACATAGAGAATGACAAGCGGTTTTTTGTTTTTATTTGACAGTTTATAACAACTTTGGCTGGAATCATTTTTCTGTTGCAGTCTTTAATTCCATCCAAGGAAGTTTGAAACTGAATTGTGACGAGACACCAAAGAATGAGTGATGGAGGTACTGATTGATAGATCCATCCTTTCGTCTTCTTTAAGTCCGCTTTTTCTTAGTCTTGTCACTCCAACCTGGTGGCTGGATGTTGTAGGAATCGGGTAGGCACTGATTGGCGTCAACCTGGCGATGCCCAGTGTTGTAACTTTCCCTATACATCAATTGTGCTTATTCTACCTCCAAGTGGTAGCCATCCGGTACTGGTTGTAGTTCACCCGAACTCAACCAGCTAAACTTATAAGTGCGACCTCTTGTCCTAGGGGTTACAAAAAAGGAACTGGGCCTCCAGGTTGGGGGTTGTGCCGTCGGGGTAACTGCCCGGCCACACTAAAAATATCAAGTTACGAAGGAACAACAAGCCTCGGAGACGGACGGAATTACTGATGACGAATGAAATAGGGACAACGATCTTCGGATCTGTACGTGGAATGTAAGGTCCCTTTATAGGCCACGTGCAGCCGAACAATTAGCGAAAGCCCTAGACTGCTACAAAGCAGATATTACCGTCATCCAAGAAGTGCGATGGGATGGGCCGGGCAAAAAGAGGATAAAATACTTCTATGTATATTTACTACGGTGATTGCTACAGACAACAAACGCAGCGCTTGTTTGGATGTGGAGGCAGACTTAGTGCAGAAGTCTTATCTTATGTGTGAACGAACGCCTTACGACAATTCGCATCAAGGCTAAATTCACCAACATAAGCCTAATATGCGCACATGCCCCCACAGCTGGGAAGAGAGGGTGTCTTTGGTAGTACGGTCGGGAAGCACAGCCTACATGACACCACCTCCGATAACGGACTTAGCTTGATCGACTTTGCTGCGGGTCGAAATGTTGTAGTAGCCAGTACACGGTTCCCACATCTCAATATTCACAAAGGAACATGGAGATCTCCTGATCAATCAACCGTCAACCAGATTGATCACATTGCGATCGACGCAAGGCACTCCTCCAGTATTATGGATGTCCGAACGTTTCGAGGCGCCAACATCGACTCGGCCCACCACCTTGTTGTAGCCAAGGTAAGTAAGGTATCCCGAACACCGCCAAGATAAGAAAATACTGTGAGGAAGTTCGATGTCGGACGGCTACAATAACAAGAGATCGCCAAATCCTTTTCCGATCGAGTCTCCCTTAATCTCAGAAGAAGTCCTTTGCCGCCAACACCAAGTGTTGAAGACCAGTGGCAACATTGCCAAAAAGCTATCAGAGATGCCGCCTTTGATGTGGTGGGTTTCACTCGGACACCACAACGAAACCCCTAGTTTGACGGCGAGTGTCGGCAGGCGAATGCAGCTAAGCAAGAGGCCTACAAAGCGGGACTAGAAGGACAAGAGCTGCTCGCGAGCTCTACGAGCAGAAAAGGAGAGATGAACACCGTCTTCTGAGGAGGAAAAATAAGGAGCATGAGAAGCGCGCGATCGGTAGAATAGAGAGTTACTACTGCAGGAATGAGGTAAGGAAGTTTAAAATTCAACCTGTCAGGGTTATTAAGCCCGAACCGAAGCCTGCAAGGACGATCAAGGGAACATCGTAGTAGAACCACAGTCGATGCTGAGGATATAGAAGAACCACTTCTGCAGACTGTATAACGGCGATGAAGAACCGAATTCCGCTGTCAGGCAGATTAAACCATTCAACCCGAATGAAAGGGACGATGTAGATCAACAATTCCATCCCCCCGACCTGGATAAAGTGAAGATAGCTATATCTAAACTAAATTCCAACAAAGCTGCCTGAGCTGACGGCCTAGTGGCTGAGCTTTTCAAAGCAGCAGGCGATGACTTGGTAAGGAACATGCACCAGCTCATCTGTAAAATATAGTTGGAAGAAAGCATGCCCCATGAATGGAACCTCAGCATTGTTTGCCCGATCCACAAAAGAGGAGACCCTCCAAAATGCGCCAACTATAGTGGCATCAGTCTTCTGAACATTGCATACAAGATCTTATCTGCCGTGTTGTGTGAACGCCTAAAGCCATTCGTCAACAGCCTGGTCGGTCCATACCAGTGTGACTTTAGGCCAGGAAAATCCACCATCGACCAAATATTCACACTGCAGCAGATCTTAGAAAAACCCCAGGAACAGCAAAAGATACCCACCACCTTTTCATCGATTTTAAGGCCGCGTATGACAGCATCTATAGAGACGAGCTATACAGAGCAATGTATAGTTTTGGCATCCCTACCAAACTCGTCCGTTTGAGTAGGATGACGATGGAGAATCCACGCTGCTCCATCAAGGTCGGTAAAGACCTAACCGAGACCTTTGATGTCAAAAAAGGATTCAGACAAGGCGACGCGCTGTCTTGCAACTTCTTCAACACCATCTTTCAGAAGTCCGTCCATGCCATGTCAATGGCACTTTTGTGAATATTGCGACGGAGACCGCGAAAATGGGTTTAACGGTAAATGAGGGCAAGACGAAGTATATGCTGTCAACCAGAAAGGACACCCTACACCGACGTCTCGGACAGAACGTCACAGCAGACAGATATAACTTTGAGGTAGTCAAGGACTTCGTCTACCTAGGAGCCGCTATTAATTCAGACAACTAGAGGTTATAATTAAAAATTTAAAATAAAACACTTTTTCTGACAGGAACTGCTTGTATTTTTAAACGAGTAAACTTTGAATACATGACCTATTAAAAGCACATAGCACTAGTACAAGCTTTTGCCATCCTTCTCAAGCCAAATAATTCAATCAAAAACACAAAAGTCGCCAAAACCAGTCCAATAATCAGGCAAAACCAAGCAAAATCCAGTTCGCCCAACTTTAGAGACGTCGGCAACACCGGCAACAGCTCGTCCAGCTCTTCGATGCGAAAGCCCGCACTGATGGCCTCCACACGAACGTCACGTTCCCACTTCTGTATCAATCCACTCGCAACCACGTCCTCCACCAGGATATCCAAAATCGAACTGAACAGTGAGTGCTTCCGCAACAGGAACATCTGATAGATCGTGAATAGTTTCTCGTGGACCATGTGGATGACCAGTGTTTGACGGCGATTTCTCATGTGGATGAGAAACTGAGCGAAGTCTTCGTCCACGCTGTAGGCTAGACTCGTGTTCGTGATGGAATGGAGCGCCTTCGTGTAGGTGTTGAAGTCCACGGGTCTAGCGATTGGATCCAAATCGACGCTACCTCCCTCTTGCATTAACCACCACTCAATGAAGGGTATGACCACGGGCACATTGTTGTCGATTAAATCCTGAATCGTGTCATAACCTCTTACCCTGATGAATGCCGTAAGGAAAGACGTACAAAAGACGAGGTAGAGATTGGAGATTATGAAGGAGAAGAGGAGAACTTGTCCATGAAATCGATACCCAGACGTGGTGACGACTCCTGCAGAGGATATCAGCATGAAGAGGTACGTCCTTCTGAAACTGCGCCACCAACTTGGTCTGACGCCGACGCAGATGTCCTTCACGAAGTCCATTGCGACTATATAGATCAGAGTAAGTCCAATGAAGCTCCAGACGGTTGCAGAAAACGGTTTAGAGAATGACTGATCGGGGTCCAAATACCCGTGCATTGGCACCATGATGCGATACCCGCACACCTTCAGCGGGTGGCTGAAACCAAGCCCTTCGAATGGCGGGTAGGGCGTCATGCTTACGTCGATATCGTTCCTCAGGGTGGCGTTTAAAATGCCCACCAGATATTTTTCCCTCGAATCGTTGATCAAGACCTCTTCGAACGTGGCATTGTGCCTGCGGATGAACTCTAGCAAAGTTCGACCAGCATAACCACCGACTTGGTACCTGCCCCGACTGTCCGGGTACCAGAAGCAGCGCGGATAATTTGTCTGCACAGTGGTCCGAAAAATGTAACCGTTTAAGTCCTTTAGAGCGTTGGGTAAAGGCTCACCAGAGTGGGTCAACTGCTGAAGGGGTTGGTCGGCAAAAGGAAGGTACGCGTACGAAGTGTCGTTCAACGTTCCGAAGATCCTCTTGAATTCGTTCTCCTTGAAGAACGACAGCGAGTGATATAGACTGTGATGGCCACTGGCAACTGTTATGACAAAGTTCCGAGATCTCATGTGTTCGATGAAGGTTTGCAAATCGTCCCTGCTCTGGCCGTCTTCGTCGATAGCGCGAGTCACCAGGATGGCGTTCCTTTGAAAGAAGTCCTCATTGTAGTCCGTTGGGATGGTTTCGAAGATGGTCACAACGACGTCAGGATGGGTTCTCATGAAGTTGGCTAAGAAACTGTCACCGATTCCGATGAAATAAACTGCCACTGAGTCACTCTCGCGAATAACCTCCTGCAGGAGCTTACTCAAGTCGAAATGTGCCCCACAAACGCGGACAAGGAACAACCAAAACAAAACCACTCTCCAGGTGGACATGCTCTGGCCAGGTTGAGAGGTGGTTTCGAACTGAAACCGTCCGAAGTTCATTCATCAGTGAAATGAAGTGGTCGGAGCCAAAATGGCATACGAGAGTATTAAAAATTTAAAATTCTGGTCGTAACGACGATATATGACAAAACCCGTGGGACACGCCAGTAGACACGAATCCAAATGCGGACTACGGAAGGCTGACATTTTGATCGATACATATCATCAGAGGAATGTTTAATTTGCATTTCGATGGATATTTATGAGGCGGGCTAAGCATTCACTACTTCGTTAGTTGGCGAATGAGAGAGTTTAGAAATAGAAACGCGAACCATAGAGGAGACTAGGGAGATAAATGGCAGTTTTTAACTTTCATTTTAAAGTGATTTTGATTTCATACTTTGGCTGGGAAGTATTTTCGGTTTAAAGACGTCGAAAAATTACACCGTTACTTCATTGAACGAATAACCAGGTCACCAAGTACATAGTTCACCAAACAATGTGAAGTGGAAAAAGACTGGACAAATCTCCTTTTTTTTCGAAATCTGAAGCCTAGCTAATAGATAGGTAGGTAGAAGTGGCTAAGATGTGCACTTAGACCAGAGTTGATCCATTGTGCAGCCACATGGTTTGCCTGAGATCAATCCAGTAGAGTGTTAGTGGGAAACCATTTGGAGCCTGTAATAAAGCGTAGTAGATTACTAATGGGAACCACACTGAGTTCGTATAAGTTTTCAAAAAAGTAGGCCCCACAGATGACGTCGAAGAGACGCCAGGGCCGGACAGGAGCAGAGAAGGTGTGAAACGCTTTCCACTTCCTCCTCGTCTAAGCAGCTTCTACAGAAATCATTCGCCTAGTCTGCTGGCATGATTTCCTATGAGGCAGTGTCCTGCGATGACACCGACGATTGTACTTATGTTCGATCTATCCATAGAGATTAATTCTTTAGATCTTCTGAGATCTAGCTTAGGCCAGACCGTTCTGGAGGTAGTGCGACTCGCCCATCTATAATTTATTTCATGAGTTGCATCTACTAAAAGCGACAATTTACAAGTTGTGAGAGGCATACCCAAGTTGCTGTTTTTAGGTAGTAATGGCCGTGAAGTAGCGAACTTGGTAAGCTCATCCGGAATATCTCTATGGCCTGGTACCCAATACAGGCGAATATTAAACTGATCGGCCATCTTGTCTGAAGATGAGCGACAGTCGATTACAGCTTTCGAGTTTATAGAGACTAATTCCAGGGCACTGATGGCTGCCTGGCTGTCCATGAAAATGCAAATATCAATCGCGGATACTACGTTCCATTTGAGCCAGGATAGATCTTCACTAATTGCCATTATCTCCGCCTGCAATACGCTACAATGGTCGGGTAAGTGAAATGATAAGCTTATGATCAACTCTCAAGGCCATCTTCCGCTTAAAAAGAAGTGGTTTTGGTAGAACTCACACTGGAGTTTCGATGACCTTGTGCACCGCATTTCTTTTGACCCCAGTCTTATGAATATGGGGTCTGACGAACGGACACCTGTACTCCAGCTGCGACGAACATACAAAGTCGACATTCCCTGCACTCAGGACTGGTTCTGGCCAGAATCTGAGCCAGAAAAGGAATTTAGTCGAATCTTCACGGACGACTCCAAGACCAATGAAGGATCTGGTGCTGGTGCCTTCGTGGAGAGCGACAACTTTAGACTGCACACCTCGTTAGGTAAATTTGAGTCGGTTTTCCAAGCGGAATCATATGCGATTCTAATGGCTACGAACTATATTGTGAAAAATAAGTGGAAGGGAAGGAAGCCAAGCTGTGTTTAAGGCCTTGCTGAACCCTTTAACCACTTCCAGGATAGTTCAGGTATGCAAGTCTTCTCTGGATTTGATCGGTAGCTTAAATTCGCTAAGACTTGTCTTGGTCCCGGGATCACAGGAAATGAGATAGCCGATGAACTTGCTAGACGAGGATCAGATGAATCATTCTCAGGACCTGAAGCTACGCTGGGACTGCCTGCGTTCTTGGTTAGGGCTTGCATCGATGGTTGGACTTCTCGAGAGCACAACCGCAGGTGGCATGACTCTCCTGGATGTAGACAGACCAAGCGCATGCTCCCCAACGTCTGTAAGGAATCCGCGGCCTTCTTGTTATCTCTTAACAGAAAAGATTGCAGACAACTCACCGGCGTACTAACGGGGCACTACGATAAAAAAATAAACTGGGCAAGTGCGAGTTGAATTCGCACGGGTAAGGTTCCGTCGCATAATATTGATGGATGATTTCTTCATATCAGACGACGTTTCCAAACTATTTCAGTTGAATTTTCTTCTAACTTCAATCTAAATCAACTATTCATTCATACATTCGTACATCCAAACAAATAATTATCCATATACGAGTATATACCTATACCTCTATCGAAGTTTATCCAACACAAAAAATCCCTTCCATCATACACATACCTAATCAGTGCTCATGCCTGCGGTGTGTGTGTTCATTTCTGTTCGGCATTTAGGGGTTAGATCCAAAAAAAACGCTCATCAACGAATAAAGTTGTCGAACACAGCATGAAATTTATGTGTGAAAATGAAAGTATTCATCATTTTAAATCTTAGATATCTCAAAATTTCAACAAAAATCGATATTGTGAAATTTATCATTTCTTAATGCTTACATTGATGTCTTCAAAACTGCGTTTTCAGATCTTCAAAATTCGCATGTCGATGATTGACCGTTTTTGGCCAATATCTCCAAAACCATTAGGGCCAGAATGCTCGCAATGGTTTTAAATGAAAGTACTCAATGAAGCCAAGTTTTTGTGATTTTTTCAGATTTTTAAACACTTTGGTTTAGAAATGGCAGGGGGGACGCATTTAAAAAAACTTTGGAGCTCCATATTTTCCAAACGGTATTTTGGATAAAAAAGTGTTGAAAGAAACCTCCACCTAATTTAGAAAAATCTGTCGATTGATATATATTTCGATGGTGTGCGACAATTTTTCAAAATGAATGTCAACTTCACCTGTACTGTATTGAGTATTGAGCTTGCCAAAAGAGGAATATCAAACGGATTTCCTGAAGATGGGCGGTTTAAATACCGAAAACGTTATCTACGAAAATGCGGCCATATTATAATTTCGCTATGACAGCAAACATCCTTTACAGAATCGGGACCGATGTTACAAAAATAGCTGCGATTGCGGTCAATAGACGAACGCGTAGCAATATTTGCCATCCCCTACAATAACCACTTCCGCAGCCGTAATGTCGCATCAGAAAGAAAGACCCTCATTTACCTTGTACCTATCCAGCACTTACCAGAAGCCAGAAATCGAGCTCTGGGAGCACCTTTTATCGAATGTCTCTAAGAAATACCCAAGATAACGTAAGCAACTCGAAGAATGATAAGATAGAGGCAAATCTTTTCGTATTACATGCAATTCAGTTGACAGCAAGGCATTTACTTTGTTGAAGTGAATCGAAAGGATTCGGGGAGCATTGTTGCACTACTTTCTGTTAAACTATTGGCTGGGTGAGTTGCCCTTCATTGAAGCACCTTGTGATATAGAACATTTTTCGTTTTGCTGTCACTCCCACAAAGCGGATGGTTTGACGACACGTGAACTTATTACGTAATGCGTATTCTTCCAATAGGGTCTTCCAAACTTTGACAGTTGATAGCGACCATATTGTCGAAGCTACATCTCTCACATTGGGTGCCACTTATTCAGTGTATTTTGCCAAATCACCATGGATGGATATTATGTTCAACAACACGTACAAATGATATAATTCTATTAACAAAATTGTTTCTGTTCGAGCAACGTTCCGTGCGCTTGGTCCATTTTACGGTCGCTATAAAAGCTCTACCGAGAGGACTATTCGCAGTGTGGTGGATAAATATTAGTCAACAGGTTCTGTAAACGATAAACCAATATCCACAGATCTGACGAAAACACTGCCACTGTCTGTGAGAGTGTGCAGGTGATTCCGAGGCAGTCGATTTCGCTTCGTTCACAAGAACCCGGCCTTTCACAGACCACAACTTAGACAATTTTCCGACGTGACCGGGAACTGCACCCATACAAAATTGAACTGACCCTGGAGCTGAAGGTAGATGACCATAGACAGCGACGTTTGTTCGCTGAATTGGCTCTGAATCTGGAGCAGTTGAAAACTGACCCAAATTTCCATCGAAATAATCATCTTCAACAATGAGATCCATTTTTGGATGAAGGGGGTACGTCCACAAACAAAATTGTCGAATTTGGGACGATACGAATCCACATGAGATCCAGGAGCGTCCATATTCCTTTGAGAACGACGTTAGCCAGACCATAAAACTTTTCTTATTTAACTTTGCCTTTTTTCTCCGCATTAAACCCATTCAAGCTAACGTGGGCATTTGTAATGTTATCTAATGATTGGCCGGTAGCGATTTCAAGACGATATACCCAACCACCCTCTACCAACTTGTGTCACGAATTGCACTATCACCCATAAACATGTGTCTTCAAAATGGAGAATGAGTGAAGACTATACCCACAGCGACCATCAACCTATAGTGATAGAATTTGGTGGAAGACTACTTAGATACTGTCTTTGACAAGGACGTGTTCGAGGTTATTCTTGCAGATGCACCGGCTGAAACACTCTCGCAACAGCTGAAGAAGGCGATCACAACTGCTTGTGATGCGGCAATACCTAGAAGAAAGCCTAGCCAAAGGGGGTCTCCTTGCTACTGGTGGAATGCGGATATCCAAAGACTTAGAGCAAAGTGTTTCAAGGCACGGCGGAAGTCCCACCGATCCAGAGGTAGGGCAGACTTCCGGGAGCTGCTCCTGGCATTCAAACTGGCGAGACGCGAACTGGAGAAAGCCATTAAAGAGAGCAAAGCGAAGTGTTTCAAAAAGCTTTGCGAAGAGGCTGACGTGGATCCGTGGGGCAAAGCATAAAGAGTGGTAACAAAGAAGCTAAAAGGTGATTCATGCCCCCAGCTAACCTGCCCTCATATGCTTACCTCAATAGTGGAGCACCTCTTCCCATGTCGACAAGCTTTAGCTGCAGTGGTTACGCGGGACAACAACGTGGATCAGATTCCTCCACTCACAATCGAGGAGCTACATACAGCTTCCTCGAGAATAAAGGTCAACATAGCCCCTGGTCAGGACGGAATCCCAAACAAAGCGATCAAGGCGGCCGTCCCCGATGCCTTTAAACGAACGATGGAAAGATGTCTGCAGGAAGGAGTTTTTTCCACACAGTGGAAGCTACAAAACCTTGGTGCTTCTGCCAAAGGGGAACAAACCACCCGGAGAACCGTCCTCGTATCGCCCTATATGTCCATTGGACACATTGGGAAAAATACTAGAACGTGTTATCCATGGTAGACTGCTGGCGGTGGCAGAGGCCAATAGTGCATTGTCGAATCAGCAATACGGATTCAGAAAAGCACGACCGTTGACGTAAAAAAGAAGGTAGTAGACTTGGCAACAGAGGCCATCCAAGGAAAAAGATGGAGGTGGGGAATAGAGAAATATTGTGCAGTAGTCAAGTTGGACGTCAAGAATGCTTTCAATTCAGCGAGCTGCACATACGAAGATGCCTCATCAACATGGGTACCCCTAACTATCTTTTGAAGATAGTGATGGACTATTTTAATAATAGGAAACTCATGTACTACACCGACGATAGCATGAAACACTACGACGTCACGGCAGGAGTTCCACAGGGATCTGTCCTCGGACTACTCTTGTGGAACGTAATGTACGACGGTGTTCTACGGCTAAACCAACCCGAACGAGTGCATGTGATTGGCTTTGCCGACGATATTGCTGTCATCACAGTAGTCAAACACATAATAGATGTTGAGAGTGCCACAAACATGGCAGTGGCAAATACAAAAGACTGGCTGCAACTTTCTGAGTATCTCGGTGTTATGCTAGACAACAGACTGTCCTTCAAAACACACATCAGGTACGCAAGCGAGAAGGCATTGCTGATGCAAGGAGCACTGTCCCGAATGCTTCCGAACATCGGTGGACCTGGTTATGGGCTCAGAGTATTACTTTCACGGATAGTCAGCTCAGTTCTTTTGTACGCTGCTCCGATTTGGGCGGAAGCTCTGAAAATCGGAAAAAACAAAAGGATGCTGACATCAGTGCGTGTCCCCTTCTTTTTCCAGGGGATCTAATTTTTCCTTGTGTTCTTTACATGTATGCAAAATTTTATAATTCTCTGTCGAATGTCTAGCCTATGACCGATTCTTGACCGATCGGTACTAATAGTGTCAAAAATTTCATAAGGATCGGTGCAATTGCTTAGAAATGTATCCCATACATACAAACGAACCTTCAATATTATATTTATAGATACAAATGGAAATAATAATTGAAAATTGGGATTGGTTCACGTCGTCTCTTAGAACTTGAACATTTGTGACTTCAGGTGACTGTGTGTCGTCTACTTTCGCTTAGGCATGATAAATATGAAACTCTGAATAATGACATAGGTTGCATAGCTCCAATTCTTATAAACCAAAAAACCATAAAAGATTCCAAGTCACTCTTGACAACCTCCTCTTCATGCCTGCAAAGTTTCATTGAAATTGGTCCAGCCGTTTCGGACATTAGCCCGAACAATCAGACAGACAGACACTATATATGTATTAACATAGATTGGCATACACATTATATTAAACATCATTGCACCAATCATTCAATTATTCGCTACCAAAAACAACAAAACAACAACACTTAACGGCAAGCGCGAATAAAATGTGCACAAGCACGTTTGTGTTTAAACGATAAAAAAATTAGGCTAATTGTTTGATGATGAGTTTAAAAAAAACAGAGCTATGCAGAAAAACTCTGTTTGTTGAATAAACAAGAAAAAAAATCAAATGCGAATCTTACCGATTACATCCGTTCACAATGCGAGTTCGATGAAAAAGAACCTTAACACTACAAGGTGTATTTGCCATGTGTATGACGTCAGCACACAGTATACATACAGCACACGCTCATAGGCGCCTATGTATTTTTTGCTGTTTTTTTATATGGACAAAATCAGATGTATACATAAAAAGTCATAACTTTCAAACACGCTGACCAATTTAGTGCAAGGTTAGGTTAGGTTGAAGTGGCTGACTGTAGATAACAGTCACACTTAGGCCAATTTAGGCCCATTGTGACACCACGTGGATCTTATGTTCCGAAGCTCTTTAGTTGATTGATGCCGACGTTGTGCAATTCGCTCAAGTCGTTAAATAAGTAGGCTCCAAGGTGTTTCATCCTGCGAGAGGAGAGAGCGCTACAAGTGCAGAGAAGATGCATTATGATTTCTTCTTCTTCTTCGTCTCTGCAGCTTCTGCAGAAATCATTATGAGGGAGTCTCATTCTTGAGGCGTGAGTGCCAATGGCACAGTGTCCTGTGATAACGCCAATGAGAAACCTTAGGGATGCCCTGTTCATTCTAAGAAGATAGAGTGAGCGTTTTAGATCAAGTTTATGCCAGATTTGCTTTGTAATGAGGCACGTAGTGCCATCTGGCCATCTTGAGTTGGTGTTTTTAATGGTATGATTCTTTAAAAGAAGTTTAGCTGTAGCGAATGGCATAGGCGGAAGACCCCCACTAGGGAGGTTTGTGGGGAACGTACCGCTCCTGGCGAGATAATCAGCTTCATAATTCCCTGGAATGTCACTATGTCCCGTCACCCACATGAGGTGAATATTAAAATGCTCAGCCATCTCGTTAAGAGATAGGCGGCAATTTAGGGAGGTCTTAGAGAGGAAAGTGACCGAGTTCAGGGATTTGATTGCTGCCTGGCTGTCTGAACAGATGGTGATGTCCTTCGTGGATATCACATTGTTCTTGAGCCAAGACAGAGCTTCTTTTATTACCATCGTCTCAGCCTGGAATACGCTAAAATATTCTGGAAGGTGGAGGGATATACTAAAATTGAGATCCTTAGTGCAAACTTTAGACAAACCATCCACACGACCATATGAATAAACCCTAAAAATTTAATCGAATTCAGTTTGAGCGCTCGTGAGTTACGAGTATAAAGTCACAATGCACTTGCAACAATTTTGTATATATGTATATAGAAGATAGAAAAAGTAAATACCTGACAGCCACTAAAATCGAAACTTTCATATTTACCACAGATATTTTCACATTTTTTTTTAATTCAAAACAAAAAATATCTTGTTTGGTTTATTTTACAAATGTAATGCCAATTTCAAATCTCCGCCGTAATTTGCTTTCTGCTTCCAAACTGTCAACATTTTATATCGAACATTGTAACTCATTGTAACTCATATTGTCCATTGTAACTCATTTGTAATCAAACAAACTGGAAAAACAATGCTGTTTCACCCTGTTATGCAACAGCAAAGATTCATTTGAAGAGGGATACCTCATTTTTCTCTTTTTGGTTGCCTGCCATTTCTGCCAATAGTTATCTTGTTACTGTTGTTCTACCTAATAGGCAGTTCTGTTCCACGAGGGCATAGTCTCTGTCTCCCCGTGTCGGCAAGGTGTACTCACTCAGCACTTATATTGGCGCTCTACAGACGACGAAGAGAAATATCACAGAATTCTTATCAGTTTCACTAAGAGAATTCGAAATATCGTCCGACCCATGGAGTGAACAGCTCTTATTTGACGTTACTTAACATTTACGTTTTCAACACGAAAGGGGGAGGAACTTACTAAGAAATGGTTCTTGTCCAGACTTTTGGAATATGGTGGAATAATATTCATTATTACGTTTATATTTGAATACTTGATCGTTCGAAACGGATTGTTGAATTTAAACTTTTATTTAAATAAAAACGCGTTGAAACTTCCACGACCGGAGCAGGAATGAAACAAAAACCTAAAAGTACATTTCGTATTGGGTTGTACAACATGAAATGTCTGATTTTATAGCAAAAATTTAACAGCCAATATTATTTTTCGGTAAATTCGTTATTCAATCAAAATAGGATCCGTTGGCAGCTATGACAGTCTTCCAATGTGATACAAGGTAAAATATTCCTTTTTCGTAGAAATGCTGATTTTTTCAAGCCGTGAAATCTTCAAGGCTTTTATGACTTTTATTCGGTTCCGAAAGACCTTCTGCCGGCAAAAATTAATCAAGATTGCGGACAAGATGGTAATCCTTTGAGGAAATATCAGGAGACTACGATGGATGCGGAAGAATTTCGAATCCCAACTGCAACAGTTTCCACCGTTTTCCTTTTTTTTTTTGAGGATTTTTGATTTTGATTTTGATTCGTTCCATTGTAATGCCAGGTAGCAACCTACTCCATTGCCATTAATTTGATACCAACGGCAAATGGTGACTGGACCAGATTCGATTTCACTGGGATTCGAACCTGGGACCCCTCAAACTTGGGGCAGGCACTTAACCAACCACTTGAACCATCCAGTCGTTTGCACCGTTACTTGTGAAAATAGGTATGTCATGCAAAAGGGTCGGACCGTGCCTATTGACCAACGCAGGTTGCTTTTCAGTCAATTTGGCATGCAATATGTCGATTTCCTCACAATATTTGATAGCATTTATCGTTTCTTCTGGTTGAAGAAATTTAAAATGGATTGGTCCCTTCGATGTCCACCAAATTCTCGTCATAACCTTTTTTGGGTGACGATCGAGCTTGAAGAGTGTTTTAGTTTTTCATCTGCATCCAATCACCAACCAACACAAATCTTTTACGATTATCATACAGTATACAGATGGGCGCCGTGGCGTAGAGGGTAGGTGCGTCGACTCCTCTACGCTCGATGTTGTCGGTTCGATTCCCGAAAAAATACCAAACATTTTTTCACGGCTCCACCTCTTTCGAGTCACTGACAATGCTCAAAGAGTATAACTGTCTAGAAAAAGCTTCACAATCTCGCCGTTCGGTGTCGGCAATAAACTGTAGGTCCCCTTCACTCGTGACATTTAACACTTTTTTTTACGGTTCCACTTTTTTCGGGAGCCTATGTTTTCTCCACTTTGCTCCAATTTCTGTCTGGTTGGTGGCATATGGTCCAAACGAGTGTACTGACACTCAAATATTTCCACGCCGCCCCAGGCAATGAATTGCCTGCACGACCTCACGTTGCGTATTTTTAACTGACCTGAAATTTCGGTAATATTTTACAATTACTGCCGCACATTCGGCAGGCGTGAAGCGATGCATATTTTGGTGAATATTTTGACAACTGGATGTCATTGGTAATTTTGACAGCTGCTGAAAACTAAAACATTGGCATAACTGTAATTGCTATCGATCAATTGCCATGTCTAGTTGTAACATCCCTACAAAACACGGTGCCCCATCAAGATCGGCAATGATCTCAGACCTTCAATGACAATCGTTTTTTGGCACAGAGTACTTTGTTTTCTATTACTGTTAAAGTAAGAGGGATTCCCCGATTTGCTTTCTTCGAAATTTTTTGACAAAAAGATAATCAATTTTGTGTATTAACAAATCGTTTGAACAAGCAGCAGGAGAGAAAATTTCGGCTTGTGGATTATTTTAATTGTACTCGGCTCTCAGCGAAGGTGATTGTGTTCTGAAGCAATAAGAACATTGAACGGCATTAAGTGAAAGTGAACGTGAAAGTGCATGCAACCATTCAACAGTGACAATGAATAGACAAAACATATTTTTCGATTGGTAAGAAACCCACTCACTGTGGTGCAAGATACGACAAGATACGGCAAATACATACTAGCAAGCGCATTTGTTCGCAAACCATTTTTTTTTTCGTTCTTTCTTCAAATCATGCAAAATAGTGAACGATAATATAAATAAAGGGTATATCATTAAGCGCTTCCTATCTTTAAATTTAAATAAAGCAAAGTGTGTGTGGCTCCCGTATAGGTGAAATTGCAATTAATTTTGAAAAGTTAACGCACCCCATCGGGTGACATAACAATCGACAGATCTTTTTAAATGAGGTTGAGGTTCGCTTCAGCAAACCAAGGCTGGAGCTCCAAAGTTTTTCTAATTCGTCCCCCTCCGCCATTTATAAGCCAAAGTGTTTAAAAATCTGAAAAAATCACAAAAACTTGGCGTCATTGAGTACTTTCATTTAAAATAATTTCAGGCATTCTGGCCCTAATACTTTTCAAGATATTGGCCAAAAACGGTCAACCAATAACATGAGAATTTTAAAGATCTGAAAACGCAGTTTTGAAAACCTCAGCATAAACATTAAGAAATAATAAATATCAAAATATCAATTTATGTGGAAATTTTGAGATATCTAAGATTTAAAATGATAAATATTTTCAGTTTCACACATAAATTTCATGCTGTGTTCGACCACTCTATACGTTGATGAGTGTTATCTCTTAGACCTTAACCCCCAAATGTCCAACAGAAATATACACATACACATCGTAGCACAGTGGTCGATTTATGGTTGCTAGCTGGACTTTAATATGAAATGAAAGTTTTTTTTTAATTTTTGTAATGCAAAAGTTATTCATGTATGCTTCTAACAGCATATCTAATGTTTCAGGAGGAAAAGATTTATTTTTTTTTGAAAGACGCCTTATTTCGCTTACGATAGGATCGGACGAAATTAACAAATTATGAAGAACGTCCTCGTTGGTTGTTATCCGTGACATATTTCTTGAAAGGCTTTCACGGTACAGTTTATAATCTTTTTGGCGGGATTCTAAAACGTCTTCCGACAGTTGGCCAATTGGAACAGCGAAGTTCTCAATAACGTCAGCACCATGAAAAAGTATTTTATGGACGCTCACAGGCATTTTATACCAATTATATTTGCTGACAAATAGTTTGACTGTATCTAAGCAATACTTTCGAAATTTTTGTGTGTCAATTTTCAATCCTGATGAAAGAGTAATCAGCACTATGCCAAAACGCTGAACGAGCTCATGGTCAATTCCTATGATAGCGTCTGTTTTTGCTGGGTCCTTAAAAAATGTACGTGCAGTGTTTCCATCAATCGTGTTACCTCCTCCTTATTTCGGAAAATCTACCAGTATTCCCAACTCATTCCTGAGCTGGTTTTTAAGATGAACTTTTTTGTCTTGAACCAGTTTTTTGACCTCCTCTCCCCTTGCCTGCCAACATTTGGTATCAAGCTTGTACGACAAATGTAACAATGATTCCATGAATCGAATGTGTGCGTGAAGAGTTTGTAAGCCATGTCCGAATGTGTTACTATCGCAGGGTTTATTTAAACACTTCTCCAAGTCATTCATATCCTTTGGAGATGCTTTGCATATGTAGCAAATTGCACTAGCCTTATTTTTCATAACTGCGTTACATGTTTTACCGTCAACCATTGTCTTCAACAGCACGTGAGATATGCTTATGGTTTATCCGTTTATAGTCAAACTAGTGGGCTGCAACATATTGATTTCAGATTCCATTCGATTGAATTCTGTTATAGTGGTTTCTGAACTTTCTTTAGCAAATTCAAACATTGCTGGCCGGCAGTGAAATACAGTTATTTTCGGAGTTGTATTGAGGATAATTGACTCCTATTGCGCATAGGTGAAGAAATCTGTTCTAGAGTATTCTCTCTAAGCCCGTTTCCTTCAGGAATCTGATTGTATTTCTTCTTCCGATAGTAGGTACTTGCCCAGACTTCTTTCTCTTTTGTGGGCTAGTGCCTCACAAAATCCCAGTATATGTTCTGGAATTTTATTAAGTTCTCCACAAAATCTGCAGAGACCTTCTTCTGATACCCATAGTTTCCTTAGATGCTCCCTGAGTCTACAGTGCCCCGGTAGGAAGCCTGTTAGGATACGGAGGTTGTTCTTGCTTATTTGAGGCATGCCTCGAACCTCAATCGGTTATATTGCCCTAGGAGCGTTGTTCTGGTTCCTTCTTTCTAATTCCCTAAATACTTCTCTGAAGAGATGGTCTCCTACAACGCAGTTTGGTTCAGGGCCTATGAAGGCTTATGATGCTCCTTTCCTTGCCAGGGAGTCGGCCATTTCGTTGCCTTCTATCCCCGTATGGCCAGGTATCCAGCAGAGTTTTACCCGGTTTCTCCTACTCAACTCTTTCAGCTTTTGCAGGCATTCCCATACAAGCTTAGATTTGATGGTGTAGGAGTCCAGTGCTATAATAGCGGCTCGACTGTCCGACATTATTGCTATGTCGCAGTTGGTATAATTCCTTTCAGGATTGATCTGAACGCATCTGTCTATGGCATAAATTTCCGCTTGAAAGATGCTGGTACATTTGTCCATGGATTCGAAGTATTTTGTCCTGGGTCCAAAAACTCCTGCTCCAGTTCCTTCATCAATTCTTGATCCGTCTGTATAGCACTTTACAGTGTTGCTGCTCAATCTGTGGACCATGGATTCATTGCTCCAGTCCCTTTCGTGGTGGGAAATTTCTTTTGAAAATTGAATTTCCAAATCACGTCATCCTTCGGAATGGCCAGGAGTGGTAGCTTTTTGACTAGTGCTTCAAATTGCCTCGATGTAATGCAACTGTCTTTACCTATCCCTTCTTTTGCCATTCTCATGATTGTTTTGTTTGCACACTCTACTACCACTAGATGCAAAGGAATCAGCCCCAGTAGCACCTCCATGGCCGCAGTTGGTCAAGTTTTCATGGCTCCTGTAATACAGAGGCATGCCAATTTTTGAACTTTGCTGAGTGTCTCCCTCGCGCTGATCAGATTGATTCTCTTGGTCCATGCAGGTATATGTATGGATGAATGTTTGTTTGCTTGGATGCATATATGTAGTAATGAATAGTTGATTTGTTTTGTAGTTAGAAGGAAATTCAACTGAAATAGTTTGGAAACGTCGTCTGATATGAAGAAATCACCCATCAATATTATGCGACAGAACTTTCCCCGTGTGAGTACAACTCGCACTTTCCCAGTTTATTTTCTATTAATACCTTCAAATCTTGGTCTTAAACGTAAATTCGAATGTATTGAAGAACATTAATTCTTAATAAATTAACGCTTCATTAATATTAGGTTTAAAAAAAACAAACACTTGAAAATGTTTCTAAAATTAAGGGTTCAGGTTAGCATAAATATTTTTTGGGTACCCTTTGTTGCGTAAATCCCCGTTAAAGCGTTGTGGCAAACTTTTTATAATTTTTTTGACGTAATCCAGACTCATTTTGAACCTGCAGTCGATGTCTTAATCGATGAGACTGGGTTTTCAAGAAACTCGATGATCTAATTCATCCCATAAATACTCGATGGGACTCAGATCCAGCGATTGTGGAGCTGTTTCTAGAACTTTGGCGCAGTTATAGAGGAGCCATTCGCGAGCAATATAAGCCTTATCCTTCAGATTGTTGTCTTGGTAAAATATAATTGTGTTTAAAATTCACATTACCTAAATATTTGAATGTAGGAGTCGACGCATCAACCCACTACGCCACGGCATCCATATGGAATATAACATCGTTGAAATGTCAGCCGCGGCTTGTTATAGGTGGCGCGCATCCGAAATGTCAAATTTTCCACGGCTCTGACGCATAAATCAGTCTGAATTTGACCGACGGTATGGGTTATGTTGGCTTTGTGGGCCGCTGTGGTTTGAAGTTTATTCGCATAGACCTGCGACTTTAGAAAACTCTACAAGAAAAAGTCGAACGGGGTCAAATCGCACGATCTCGGTGGCCAGTTTACATCACTTCCACGTGAGATGACCATAGTCTCGAATTGGGGGTGCAGAATTTTCAATGTGGCGTGAACTGGGTTGCACGTAGCGCCGTCCTTTCGAAACAATAATTCAGTCCAAAAGGCGTTGGTAATCATAGACCTGTAGCGCTCGCCGTTGCCGGTGATGGCCTGGCCAACACCGTTCTCAAAGATATATGGACCGATGACGCCGCCAGCCCAAAAACCACACCAAACAGTAATTTTTTCAGGATGCATTGGACGTTCTTGGGTCTCATGTGCACTGGTATCGTCGCAAATTCGACAATTTCGTGGACCTCATCGCTGAAGATGATTTTTCGATGGAAATTGAAATCAGTTTCCAACTGCTCTAGAGACCATTAAGCGAACACACGTCGTTGTCTATGGTCCTTTACCCTCAGCTTCTGGGTCAGTTGCATTTCGTACGAGTGTCAAGCCCAAGTCACGACGCAAAGTTCGCCATTTTGCGGTCTACGAAAGGCCGAGTTCCTGTTCGACTGCCTCGGATTATCCTAAGCCTGCACATTCTCACAGACAGCGCTGATGTTTTCGGCAGACCTTGCGTTTCATCGACGTACGGGTGTTGGTTTATCGTTTACTGAACCAGTGGACTCAAATGTATCCACCACACTGTGAATAGTCCTCTCGGTAGGACGATTATGGCGACCGTAAAATGGGCGAAGCGCGCGGAACGTTGCCCAAACGGAACACCAATTTTGGTAAAAGAATTATATCATTTGTACGTGTTGTTGAACGCTTTGTCTATCCATGGTGATTTGGCAAAATAGACTGAATACATGACAGACAATTTGACAGATGTAGCTTCAACAATATGGCCGCTATCAACAGTCAAAGTTCGGAAGTCCGTATTGGAAAACCCTTTACAACTCCCTAATTATCAGGCAATCTGTTTTCACAGCTCATCGGCTAAATCCCCTCACAATGCATAATCGACACCATTCGTCATTCACCTTCACCACGCCATTAACAAATCAATCACCACAAGAACCAATGTTATTTTTTCACCATTTTCGCCCCAACTTAGCGATGGCTAATATCAATTGATAACTTCGAGTATTTCGCGCAACGACTGAGCCCTCCTTTGCCAATACGTCCACTCTCTCGTTTCCTTGAACTCCTGTGTGTCCCGGTATCCAGCAGAGAGTCACCGTGCTTAGACTGGAGATTTCGTTGACGTTCTGTCTGCATAGCTTGACTAGTTTCGACTTTACAATATCCGACGCTATGGCTCTTATAGCCTCTTGGCTGTCGGAGTATATCTTCTTCTTCTTCTTAGGGCGCTACAGTCCGAGGTGGACCTATGCCTCACTTAACATGCCTCTCCAGCCAGCACGATCTTTCGCCAGCTGTCTCCAGTTTCGCACACCAAGCCGGCCGAGGTCCCCCTCGACTTGTGTGCGCCACCTTGTACGTGGACGTCCTCTGTTGCGTTGTCCCACAGGCTCAGAGTCGAAGACTCGGAGTATATGGTTATCATGTTTTCAATCAAACTAAGCTCTTTAAGCTTAAGTGCCGCCTCATTTATTGCTACCACTTCTGCTTGGAAAACTCTACATTCGTCGCTTTCAAAAAGATCGCAGAAGACCCCTGCCCCCGTTCCTGCACCTGTTTTTGAGCCATCAGTATATAGGGATATGTATATCTTCGCCGCCATTTGCTGATAGCTCTTCCCAATCTCTCCTAGGTAGAGAACTCCCTCATGATAGTCAAGATTGGTGGCAGATAATCCGACGTCTTGTATCTAAATGATGCTGTCCATTTTGATAGGATGGATGCGTGTCCATATGGCTTGTCTTTCCACATCTAGACTGAGTCTCATTGCGGTAATAGCCGCTCTGCTACTACAGAAGATGTCAAGAGGCTGATTCCTAAGCAGGCCGATGTTTAGACCTTCGTCAAGATAGAAAAAAGGTATTTCTTCTCCAGTACTTGCCACCAGACTGTCGATCCGTAAGTTAAGATGGGTCTTACTACCGCTATGTATAGCCAATATACTACACGTGGCCTAAGACCCCAGGTGTTTCCGAACGCTCGCTTACATGTGTAGAAAGCTACACACGCTTTTTTGATCCGGTCCCCGATGTTCTCTTTCCAGTTTAGTTTGGAATCAAGTGTGATACCCAGATACTTAGCCGTCCTTGAGAGTTTGAGTTTCACCCCGTTAATATGCCGGCTTGTAAACTCCGGAAACTCCGGACGGCTTTTTCTCGTGAAGAGCATCAGTTCTGTCTTCTCTGTGTTGACTTTCAAGCCTCGAGTGGCAGTCCAATTGTTGACCAACTTCAATCCTTGATTGAGGCGCTCGCTTAGCGTTGATAGAAACTTTCCAGATACTAGCTACATTGTCTGCATATGCAGTAACAGTAAGTCCATCCCTCTCCAACGTCTTGGTATCGAGAGAACAACAAGGGAGCCGAGGAAGACAACCACGGTTTGACGTCGAAAAGCTACAATCGCAACGGACAGCTAGCACCTTTGCGGATCGAGTCTCCCTGAAATGCTTAAAAAGTTCGCCGCCGCCTGCGCAAGTAATAGATGAAGAATTGGGACGTTGTCAAAAAGCCGTTAAAGAAGCCGCAACTGATGTGCTTGGTTCTGCAAAACCGCCTAAGAAAAACTACTGGTCTGATAACAAGTGCAGGCAGGCACATGCAGCAAAGCAAGAAGCCTACCAGGAAACGCTGCACCGAACTACGAGAGTTCTGCGAACAGAAAAGAAGGGAAGGGAACCGGCTTCTCAGGAAGGAAAAGGAGATGGCAAGAATGATATCTGAAAGTTTTACCAAAGGGTGAAACTATTATCGATATAGAGTAGATATAGAGTTTCTATAGATGCCTGCTGGGGCGAGTTTGGACAACTGGTAATAGCGTCGCAGTCAATACTGAGAATTTGGGAGAATCCTTTCTGCAGACTGTGGGCGCCGTGCCGTAGTGGGTAAGTGCGTCGACTCCTATGCTCGATGTTGTCGGTTCGATTCCCGAAAAAAACACCTAACATTTTTTCACGGCTCCACCTCATTCGAGTTCACTGACAATGTTCAAAGAGTATAACTGTCTAGAAAAGCTTCTCAATCTCGCCGTTCGGAGTCGGCATTAAACTGTAGGTCCCCTCCACTCGTGAGAGAACAATAGCACGCACAACTTGAGTTGGTTGCTGAGAAGCTAGGCCCAGGTCCACCTCGGACTGTAGCGCCGCCATTATTATTATTATTTCTGTGACTGTTCAACTGCAATGTGGGCAATGACAGGCAGAATTTTCCACTCAACTTGGACGATGATAGACGAGAACTCCGTCCCCCTGGCCCAGACGAGGTCAAGATAGCAATACCGAGGCAGGAGTCTAAAAAAGCTGCTGGAGCCGTGGGTTCGCCTGTTGTAATCTTAAAAGAAGGCCTGGTTTGGTTATTCCACATGCTCATCCGTAAAATATGGCTTGCAGAATCCACAAGAAAGAAGACCCCTTTGAGTGCGCCAACTACTTCTTCTTCTTCTTCTTAGTGCGCTACAGTCCGAGGTGGACCTGGGCCTCACTCAACATGCCTCTCCAGCCAGCACGATCTTCCGCCAGCGGTCTCCAGTTTCGCACACCAAGCCGACCGAGGTCCCCCTCGACTTGTGTGCGCCACCTTGTACGTGGACGTCCTCTGTTGCGTTGTCCCACAGACTCACAGTCGAAGACTCTTCGGGCCGGAGCTAAGTTGTGTAAGCTCTACATGGCCTAGCCATCTTAGCCGTTGGATCCGTAGACGCCTGGCTAGACTCATGTCGCTGTACAGCGCATACAGTTCGTGGTTGAATCTTCTCCTCCAAACGCTGCAACGCAAACAAGACCAAAGAGTGCGCGCAGAACTTTTCTTTCGAAAAGACCAAGAGACTGTTCATCCCCTTGGGATATTGTCCATGCCTCTGCACCGTACAGCAGGACTGGGATGATGAAGGTCTTGTACAGAGTCAGCTTGGTTTTCCGAGAGAGGCCTCTACTACTCAATTGCCTTTTGAGCCCAAAAAACAGCGGTTGGTCTGCGATTGATATCGGTACTAATGTCGTTTATACAGTTTACTGCGGAGGTAGACAATGTCCTTAACTACCTCAAAGTTATAACTGGCTATGGTGACATTCTGGCCAAGTCGTCGATATTGTGCCTCCTTTCTCGATGACAGCATATACTTGGTTTTGTCCTCGTTAACCGCCAGACCCATTTTAGCCGCTTCCGTTTCAATGCCAGCAAAACGCATCATTGACGGCTCGCTGTGTTCGCCCAATCACGTCAATGTCATCTGCGTAAGCTTGCAGTTGAACGGACTTTTGGAAGATCGTGCCTCTTGTGTTTGCCAGTGAGTCTTGCACTCTCATGAACGATGTTAAAGAAATCACATGACAGCGCGTCGCCTCGTCTGAAACCTTTTTTGACATTGAAAGTCTCGGTGAGTTCGTTACCGACCTTGATGGAGCAGCGAGAGTTCTCCATCGTCATCCTGCTCAGTCTGACGAGTTTAGCAGGAATGTCAAAACTAGACATGGCGCTGTATAGCTCGTCTTTAGGCACGCTTCTTCTTCTATCATCGTCCGTTGTGTTGAGTGGAAGATTCTGAGGGGTCGAGCGCCAACTATCGAGGAATAAGTCTCTTTAACACCGCCCATAAAGTCTTTTCTGCCATTCTGTTTGAACGCCTGAAACCTTTCATCACCAATCTGGCATGTCCTTATCTGAATGGTTTCAGACCAGGGAAGTCCACAGTAGACTAGATCTTCATACTACGCAGATCCTGGAAAAGACCTCCGAAATGCAGATCGACACGCGCCACCTTTTCTTCGATTTCAAAACCGGATATGACAGCATGCATAGAGATGAGCTTTATATACTCGTATATATCATTTCTTTGGATGACGATAGAGAACATTTGCTGCTCCACCAAAGTCGGTAATGATCGCACAGAGACCTTCAATGTCAAAAATAGTTTTAGCCAACGCGACGCGCGTTGACGCGCGTCATCGATAAAATTGTCCACATCCTCAATAAAATTGTGCAAAACTCACATGATCGCTTACTTTCGGCCCGAAAAATCTTCGACTTTGAACTTACGGAGGACGTGCTGCTTGAAGAGTACTTTGTTTTTTATAATAGCTGTACCGCTCCCGCTGTTTCCCAAAAAAGCGGGTATTCCCCTTGATACGAAAAAATTACGAGACAAATACTCGCAAGCGCATGAGTTCGCAGACTAATTTCCGATAAATAATTTTTTGATAAAAGAATGACGTGACAAATCAAGAAGTAATCAAACGATTCTAATCACGCAGTGTACGACTGTTTGTTGAACTTCAGAGAAAGTAGATACATACTTCAAATCAATAATCAAATAAATAAGAGATATTCAACTTCATCTTCTCCATTCCCTTAATTTGTCATGTTATTTTTTTTTATTGCAAGGAACGAGAGAGCGTAGGAATTGGCCAGACAAGGGCATTGTACCGGATCATATACAAAAAGAGGCCAACTCGACTTTTTTGTTTTGTGCGAGGGGATGTGGAATCCTTGCATTGGCACCAATGGTCCGACGTCCTTTGGTAGTGCCGGATTCTTACCGGCTAAAACCACCCCCCTTCAATTTTCCCGTTTATTTACTCCCTTACGGAACTACCGCTAGGTATTACTTCGAGAGGGACGGGTTCGAGCTATTTGCTTTGTCACTAGATGTTTAGCGAATTCGCGTTCCGCTGTTCTACGTTATACGTTCCTAAGATCGTACATTATTCGTACTGCTGCATCGTTTCCTGCAGCCCAGTAATCTTCGCATTTTAACATATACTCAACTATGTTATCTGGTGTCGGCTGTTCACCAAATTTTTCCTGCAAAATATATCTTTCGTCCTCATTATGAGGACATTCCAAGAAAATGTGGAACACATGTAGGCATCGAGGACAAAACGGACTTGAATCACGGTTCCGCTTGAATAGGTATTCACGGAAGCCACCGTGACCAGTCAAGAACTACGAGTATGTGAGATAATAGTTAACCTCGCCGTGCTTTCGATTTATCCAATTTTCAATCCTCGGGATTAGTCGGTACGTCCTTTTTGGGACACGTTCCATCGTTGTTGCCACATTTCTATACTGCGACTTCTTTCTATTTTCTTCACGTGGTTCACAGTGGGACCGATTTGCGCGCGATTGTCGTAAAGTCTCCTAGCTTCAAGAGCTAGGATATCGATGGGTACCATGGAGGATAGTACCAATATCGCGTCGTGGGATACGACTCTAACTCATCAGGAGCTATGCCCAAGCGCAATCAGGCGAGTGTTTGAACTTGGTCCAAACATCTCATCCTAGGTCTGCAAAGCAGTCGGCTAACTGATGGAATCGCATTCAAGGCACGCCTCGGAAGTCGTGATGATGGGGACATTCGTGCCACATGACCAAACCAACGAAGTACAGCCCTTTCCGTTCGAGAAAGCAGCTGCTCAACATTGAGTTCCTCGCGCACTGTCGTGTTTCTCACCCTATCCCGGCGAGTAGTTCCCACAACAGCACAAAGAAATCTCACCTCGGCAGCTTGTATTCGCGGTCTTATTCTTTCGGTCATTACCAAAATTTCATGACCATAGGTGAGAGTTGGAACAAATACTGCGTTAAAAACCGCTAACTTGGCTTTGACACCAAGCTCGGCCTTCCTGATTACAGATCGACCAAGCTGTATCAAAATTGACCCAGCTTGACCAATCCTACAGGGAAGCTCAGCATTATTCCTCCCAAACCCCAGATACTTGAACTTCTCCACCTGTTTCAATGGGACTCCACTAACATGTAGAGTGCATTGAACAGGGGTTCTGGAAATAACCATAACCTCGGATTTGTCCATGTTAACCTTCATCCCAGCATTGGCACATACGGCCACAAACCTATCTAGCGCGCGCTGGAGTTCTATCTGGGAGGATGTGAGGATGACTAAGTCATCTGTAAAAAGAAGATGACTTACCCTCAACTCTTCCAATATGAAACATTCCTCGCCTCGACTGCGCTGTAACATCCAGTCCATATATATAATGAAAAGGAGAGGTGACAAAACGCACCCTTGGCGAAGTCCAACGCCCACGGTGAAAGGTGTTGACTTACTACCATTAACCCGAACACAGCTACTACAGTTTGTGTATAGATATACTCCTGCAGAACACTCCAGAGTTTACCTCGAGGAACTCGGTCGTATGCCTTTGCCAAATCTACAAAACAACTGTAGATCGGTTTGGCGTACTCCCAAGCGTTCTCAAGTACCATTCTTAGAGTGAAAAGCTGGTCGGTTGTACTTCTGCCGGGACATTTTAAGTTTAAAACCAAGAAAAAAATTAAATTCATTTTTAACATAGTCAATTCAATTTTAGAACAATGATTGTAAATAATATAAATATGAATTCAATAATAATTTTATTCTTCAACATAATAATTAATAATAAATTTATTAATCAGGAGTGAAAGCAGTTGCAGATGTTGTACTAATTGTAAAAAATGAATGCCTGCCAACTATCAGTGAGATGTTAAAAAACCCATTAGTTATTCGGATAAGATGCGGGCTAAGTACCAACAACAGAAAGACCGAGTTTTTCCTGTTTACTAATGAAATGTCATTCCACAGTCTTGTCTTCCTGTCATCAGAAGGTACAACCAAACTCTTTCCGGTGGTCCTAATTTTCCAGATATTCTTGACAAAAAATCGAATAGGAATCTCAATGTCATCGGAAGTGTCAAAAACCTTATAGGGTGACCAGGTAGCAATGATAGTTTTTCCAACTGTTATGTTTCAGCAGCTGTCAAAGTTACCAATGACATCCAGCTGTCAAAATATTCAGTAAGGGTCAAAACGACTGAATGGCGCAGTTGGTTAAGTGCCTGCCCCAAGTTAAAGCGGTCCCAGGTTCGAATCCCAGTGAAATCGAATTGGGGTCAAATTAACCTGGCAGTACAATGGACCAGTTTTGAGTCTGAGTGCTCCAGTAGTGTTTCAAAAATCCTTCGAAAAAAAGGATCACATCACGCGTAGTTGCACGCCTGTCGAACGTGTGGAAATGTTTACCAAAAAAAATTATCAAAATTCCGGCTCAGTTGTAAATACACGTAGTGTACAGGCAATTCGTGGCCTGGAACGGCGTGGAAGGAATTGAACATTAGTAAACTCTTTCGGATCTTAAGCCACAAAAATTGCAGGTGAAATAACGAAAACAGCCGCTGTAGCGTCTAGTAGTGCTTAGAAGACCCAGAATTGTAGTTTCGGCGCAGATTAGCCGAATTGGGAATCGCCGGAGAGACAACTCGATTTATTCTGTGTTTAGATATATGCCTACATCAGCACAAGATTGTGCGGACGCAAGAATTGACGCCGAACAACCTTAGACAACGTTCACTGATTGGGTGCTGGAAATGTTGGCCACAAATCCGAACTTTGGACAAAATTGAATTCTCTCTTTCTCTCTCTCTCTAATTTTCTGGCTCAATGGTTATGTCAACAAGCAAAGTTGGAAACATTAGTTTGACCAAGCATCAGTGTATACAAAATTGACTGTTTGGTGCAGTTTATAGCATGGCAGCATCATCGGACTTTATTTCTTTCGAAATTGGGAAGAAGACCAGATTACCGTCAATGGTGTCTGGTATGAACGTCAACGTTAGACTGTAAAAGAATACACACATTTTGCCATTGACGATGACGATTATAAAGTTGTAGCGTTGTTAGTACAGTCGTCGATCAATCATATAGGTGGGCCAAAATCTAAATGTGGCTTATTGTTTCTTTGCGTATTTGGGCGGTAGTAGAGTCATTACGCAAGTTTTTGTTGATGATGACGCAAAACACTATGATTTTCTGATGGCTACTTACCCCACACCTGAGATGTTCGCACGTACCACTCGAAAGCGTAATGGAATGCTGCCAACTTGAAATGTAATTTTCGAATCGCTGCACACACCACAAGAAGTGTGAGTTCTGTGAATTTCCCAACTTGGGGTTTGTTCGCCAATGTTTTCCACAAATTGGCATTTATAATAAAAATATCGTGCTAAGGTGTCCGCATTTTTGAATCACATTCAGATCACAACAGAAACCAGCTTTCCGGTCTATGGATCCATTTAATCCACAATTTCTGTAAAAACCTGCGTCACATAAAGTGCAAGCGCTTTCGTTAAATGATGGCGTATAAAAAATCAGGCCCAGTGTGAAGGTACTTTCCCTAAATGAACTGTGCTTGTCTATCGTCTAAACGGCCAACTATAACAGCCATATGAAAACTTAAGCGAATGCCGAAACCAACCAAAAAGTAACCAGAAGCGTGCTTCCAATTTCAAAGTGTCTATGATTACTGCTGTCAACTGAAATTTGCATACGTAGAGGCGATTCATTTTGCACGGGCGTAAGTAGGCAAAGGTGAACAAACTTACCTAAACTAAGCGAAGAGTCACGACTGGATGGCTGTGGGACAATGCAACAGAGAAGGTTCACGATTGAGGTGGCGCACCGTGGTGTGCTGGCTGGATGGCGCAGTTGGTTAAGTGCCTGCCCCAAGTTAGGGGGGCCCCAGGTTCGAATTCCTGTGAAATCGAATCTGGTCCAGTCACCATTTGCCATTGGGATCAAATTAAAGGCACTGGAGTAGGTTGCTACCTGGCAGTACAATGGACCAGTTTTGAGTCTGAGTGCTCCAGTAGTGTTTCAAAAATCCTCCGAAAAAAAAAGCGAAGAGTCACGGTGTATCATTTTTGTGTGTTCGGTCAGTTGCTTCAGTTCTCTAAGGTTTCCATATGGCAATTATAGTTGAACATTAAGTCACTTCTGATTCGAGTGACATATTTTTTTTGAATTGAACCCCATCCTTAGAGAATCTCCCATACGACAATACGGAACATGTCAAAACTGAGATGACGTCGTCAGCGGTTTGCACCATAGCGTGAAACTACGTGTAGAAACTACTTGCGACAAATGTACAAGCAAAACATGTCACTACACTCATGTAGATCAAAAAACCTCCAAAGAGGAAAAAAAGCGGCTTGTTTTTCTAGCATGAAAGTAAAAAGTGCACCACTGTTATGGTGTAAACAATTGCCAGGTGGTTTGTGGTGAACTGAATCTGATCCACTTATCACGAGGCAGAAAATAATGCATTGTCCGCTGCCAATGGGGGTCAGAAGTGTTGCACAAGATGCACTTGGCGATTTATTCAGCTAATTCCCTGCTTTGTTGCATTGCAGCTCTTTTGTTGCGCATTTCTGTCTGCGTCAGTGCCTTGAGCTTGAACTGAGTCCCCATTGTCATGGAGGAAATCATAAATAATCGTGATCAGCATTAGACGTAACGAGTTTAATTTTATAAATGAATCCAAGTACTTGCAGCATTTCACTGCGTAAGTTCCAGGTTTGTTCTTAGAACTCACAAAGACACACAAATAAAACTGCAACCGAACCCACCATTTTCTAATAACAGAAAAATAATTTCAGTTCTACAGGGTGACCAGATAAGAACACATCATATTCACATAAAGCAATAACGGTGTGAGATATAAAATTGATTCTGGCTTTATTTTGAAGCTACATTCATGCCGTAGAATATGGAATAGCTCATCATTCAAATGTCTCGGCTTGGCTGGCAGTGTTTTCAGCGGTTGGTCCAATTTTTGACGAATAGGTCCAAAATGTGCGGTGCAGCATTATTCCGACAACATCGTCTCGAATGTTGGCCTCGAGCTAGTCCAAAGCGGGTGACTTCTTAGCGCAGACTAAGGACTTGACGTAGTCACAGGGAAAATAATCGAGTGGTGTCAAGTCGCATGATCGCGGCGGCCAATTGATGAACACTCGCTCGACATGACTCAGTCGTAAAATTTTCCCTTCATAACTTCGAGCGTTGAACGTTCCGTCGCCTCTATCGCATGTAGCACCGTCTTGTTAGAGCCACAAACTCGATGATGTCGAGTACCGGCCCCAGAAAGTTGGTTAACAACGCTCTGTATCTGAGACCATTGATGTTAACTCTTTATCCTTCCTGATTTCGAAATAAGGTCATAAACCGTACCAAACAGTGAATCTTTGCATTTGATGCCTGGTGAAACCCATGTGCATGGTGTTCGCTCTCTAATAACGAACATTGGCGAATTTGACTTTGTGTATTTACAACTGAGCCGGAATTTCGATAATACGATTTTAATAATTTCAACACATTCGGCAAGAATGAATATTTTGACATTTAGACGTCATTGGTAACTTTGACAGTTGCTAAAATATTATCATTCCTATCTATGTAGGGTGGTTATTGGACATTTTTCCGACAACTCCTCAACACTCTTCCGAATTCTGTCTGGTTCCAAGTTACATATAACTCCGAATGGAGACGTTCTGATCAAGTCTTCTATGCTGTGCGACCTGAAGGAGAAGTGAGACCAGTGAATACGAGTCATCTTCCGAGTGTAGACGAGTCGTCTTCCGAGTGTAGACGAGTAGTCTTCCGAATGCAGACGAGTCGTCTTCAGAGTGTGAACGTGTCGTCTTCCGAGTGTAGGCGAGTCGTCTTCCGAGTGTAGACGAGTCGTATTCCGAGTGTAGACGAGTCGTATTCCGAGTCTAGACGAGGCGTCTTTCGAGTCTAAACGAGTCGTCTTTTGAGTCTAGACGAGTCGTCTTCCGAGTGTAAACGAGTCGTATTCCGAGTCTAGACGAGGCGTCTTTCGAGTCTAGACGAATCGTCTTCCGAGTGTAGACGAGTAGTCTTCCAAATGCAGACGAGTCGTCTTCAGAGTGTGAACGTGTCGTCTTCCGAGTGTAGACGAGTCGTCTTCTGAGTGTAGACGAGTCGTAGTCCGAGTGTAGACGAGTCGTATTCCGAGTCTAGACGAGGCGTCTTTCGAGTCTAAACGAGTCGTCTTTTGAGTCTAGACGAGTCGTCTTCCGAGTCTAAACGAGTCGTCTTTCGAGTCTAAACGAGTCGTCTTTCGAGTCTAGAGTCGTCTTTCGAGTCTAGACGAGTCGTCTTTCGAGTGTAAACGAGTCGTATTCCGAGTCTAGACGAGGCGTCTTTCGAGTCTAGACGAGTCGTCTTTCGAGTCTAGACGAGTCGTCTTCCGAGTGTAGAAGAGTCGTCTTTCGAGTGTACCTGAGTCGTCTTTCAAAGGTAGAGCCTCATGGGACAATCAAGTAGCAGAGCACTTTTTCTCCCACAAAACGAAGCCCCTTATAATCACGGACATGCTATATGTGTGCAGAAGCAAGGATACTGTCAAAAACGGACGAAGAAGCAGTTGATCAGATGGGGAGTGAAGTCCTGCGCTAGATCTTTGGTCCCACTCTCGCTGATGATGAATGAAGCAAATTTTACCACGAATTAAGCGGGCTCCACAGCGACGTCGACCTATCAGGCCTCTCCTCTGAGCAAATGAACAACCCGCTCTGGTCTGGAGCTACTGTACTCACCCGTTTGTAAAAATTCCACATTTTCCGAAGGACCACCAAGAAAATAAAACACCTTATCACACAAACACACAAAGCTATTTATTTAAGAGAATATATGTTTTTTCGGCGACAAACACAAGCATAGACATCGTCAATCCGCAGCCCAGAGCCAGCCATGCGAAGTGGAAGTGGTGCAAAGTCAAAGCAGTCATTTCGTCCTTCGCGATTCGAGTGATGTTTACCAAGCCCGAGTGAACACCCCATCTCACGGCATCCTGGGACCATTTGTCCATCAAACCCGTCGCCTGAACCTCCACTATGAACTGATTTAATATCTCAAGAAACGGAGAATGTTCTGCCAGGAGGAATCCCACGAAGTAGCTCGAGAGACTGTCGCGTATCGTATGAAACTGCGGCTTGGCGTAGGTGGCCTGCATGTGAATCAGGTACTGCGCCTTGTCCATGCCCACAGCGTACGCGAAAGCCGGGTTCATTGAGTTCCTTTCCCTCAGGAAAACAGAGTTCTCCACAGGGACCACAATCCCGTTCATTTTCTGCAAGTACTCGTCGTCTGAATCCCACTCGTAGGAAACCACCATCAGGGGAATGCGATTGTCGATCAGATCCTGGATCGTCTCGCTCTGCTTGACCTTTATGAAGACCGTCAGGAAGGACTTCAAAAGGGTCGAGTACAAGTTTCCCACGACGAATCCAAAGACCATCACCTGGACGTGGAAACGATAGGCCCGACGCACTGGTCTTTCCGTTGACATCGCAAGCATCATGAGCACTGTCTGGCTAGTGGCTTCCCAAACATTTACCGGCATGCGGGTCAGGCCGTCCTTGATCACGCCCATGGCGATTATGTAGGCCAGGGTGAGGCCAATACACGTCCACACAGTTGGCGTGAATGGTCTCACGAAGTACTGCGTGGGGTCCAGGTGTTCGACGATTGGCACCATGATGCCCCAATTCAGGAGATATATTGGGTAACTCATCTGGACGCCTTCCATGGCGTCGTAGGGATTCACGCTGAAGTCGATGTCGTCGTTGACGGTTGCATTCACCAGAATGGTCATGAACTGCTTGTCCACATCGCTGAGATCGATTTCCAGGTACGTCGCATTGTGCTTAAGCAGGAACCTCAGGAACATTTCACCGGCATAGCCCGTCAATGTGTGCCGACCAAGTTTGTCCGTGTACCTGTAGAGCCTCGGAGGATCTTCGATGGCCGTGATGCGAACAGCGTATCCGTTGAGGTCCTTGAGCGCATCTGGCAGAGGGTCGCTTGGGGAAAACTGCTGCAGTGGGTTACACGAGTACGGGAGATACGCGTAGTAGACACCTCCTGTCACGCCAAAGATCCTTGTAAACTTGTGTTCATCGAAGAACGAGAAGTACAGCTGAAGTTCCTCAGGGGAAGTGCCCAAAATAACGACGAATTTACGAAGCTTAAGATCCGCAATGAGCTTCAAGTTTTTCATCAGCCACGGGCCTTCCGGGAGAGCTTCCATCACCAAAACACCATTTTCATTCATCCGAAATTCTCGTCTGTGCGCTGCGGAAAAGTTTCTCAGCACCATCACAGGAGTGTCAACATCTTCCGACAGAACTTCACGAAAATATTCTTCACCTCTGCCAACGGCGTACACGACCTTCAAACCGTTTTCGTGGGAGATTCCGAGAGATTCCGAGACACCGACCAGCGGCAGCAGAACCGTTACGACTTTCAAGAGCAACATTTGACAAGTGCCAGGCGGCTCCGTGAAAATGTAACATTTTGGTCAAATAATCGACCTGACATGCGAGGTGTCGTGGCTAGTTTCGTGTTGCATTTGCCTAATTGGTTGTGCTTTCAGGGCCATGTCTCAGGTGATGGCTTTATTACTCAAGTCATGCATGCAGCATGCTCCAAAATGCAACGATCTTTAGCGGTGAATAGTGTCAATTTAACGGATTGTGCTCTTTGCGTTATATGAATTTGAAAATCCACGCAGCCAGGGAGACGTATGGACTACCCGGTCGAATCAAACTGATTTCCATTGTCATTCGCCACGAGGCCTAACCAAATAAGTCCTTTCAGAAGAAATGCTTGCTCACGCCAACGTGTGCTGTCGATTTGATTTGTCAATCCAACGGAATACATAGAGAATGACAAGAGGGTTTTTTTGTTTTTATTTGACAGTTTATAACAACTTTGGCTGGAATCATTTTTCTGTTGCAGTCTTTAATTCCATCCAAGGAAGTTTGAAACTGAATTGTGACGAGACACCAAAGAATGCTACTGATTGATAGATCCATCCTTTCGTCTTCTTTAAGTCCGCTTTTTCTTAGTCTTGTCACTCCAACCTGGTGGCTGGATGTTGTAGGAATCGGGTAGGCACTGATTGGCGTCAACCTGGCGATGCCCAGTGTTGTAACTTTCCCTATACATCAATTGTGCTTATTTTACCTCCAAGTGGTAGCCATCCGGTACTGGTTGTAGTTCACCCGAACTCAACCAGCTAAACTTATAAGTGCGACCTCTTGTCCTAGGGGTTACAAAAAAGGAACTGGTCCTCCAGGTTGGGGGTTGTGCCGTCGGGGCAACTGCCCGGCCACACTAAAAATATCAAGTTACGAAGGAACAACAAGCCTCGGAGACGGACGGAATTACTGATGACGAATGAAATAGGGACAACGATCTTCGGATCTGTACGTGGAATGTAAGGTCCCTTTATAGGCCACGTGCAGCCGAACAATTAGCGGAAGCCCTAGACTGCTACAAAGCAGATATTACCGTCATCCAAGAAGTGCGATGGGATGGGCCGGGCAAAAAGAGGATAAAATACTTCTATGTATATTTACTACGGTGATTGCTACAGACAACAAACGCAGCGCTTGTTTGGATGTGGATTCGTCGTCAGAGGCAGACTTACTGCAGAAGTCTTATCTTATGTGTGAACGAACGCCTTACGACAATTCGCATCAAGGCTAAATTCACCAACATAAGCCTAATATGCGCACATGCCCCCACAGAGGAGAAAGTCGACGACACCAAAGACAGTTTCTATGAGCTCTTGGACAAGACATACAAGCAGTGCTCTAGCTATGACATTAAAATTGTCTTAGGCGATTTTAATGCAAAGCTGGGAAGAGAGTGTGTCTTTGGTAGTACGGTCGGGAAGCACAGCCTACATGACACCACCTCCGATAACGGACTTAGCTTGATCGACTTTGCTGCGGGTCGAAATGTTGTAGTAGCCAGTACACGGTTCCCACATCTCAATATTCACAAAGGAACATGGAGATCTCCTGATCAATCAACCGAACGTTTCGAGGCGCCAACATCGACTCGGACCACCACCTTGTTGTAGCCAAGGTAATGTTGCGGATATTCCGAACACCGCCAAGGCAAGAAAATACTGTGAGGAAGTTCGACGTCGGACAGCTACAATCGCAAGAGATCGCCAAATCCTTTTCCGATCGAGTCTCCCTTAATCTCAGAAGAAGTCCTTTGCCGCCAACACCAAGTGTTGAAGACCAGTGGCAACATTGCCAAAAAGCTATCAGAGATGCCGCCTTTGATGTGGTGGGTTTCACTCGGACACCACAACGAAACCCCTAGTTTGACGGCGAGTGTCGGCAGGCGAATGCAGCTAAGCAAGAGGCCTACAAAGCGGGACTAGAAGGACAAGAGCTGCTCGCGAGCTCTACGAGCAGAAAAGGAGAGATGAACACCGTCTTCTGAGGAGGAAAAATAAGGAGCATGAGAAGCGCGCGATCGGTAGAATAGAGAGTTACTACTGCAGGAATGAGGTAAGGAAGTTTCAAATTCAACCTGTCAGGGTTATTAAGCCCGAACCGAAGCCTGCAAGGACGATCAAGGGAACATCGTAGTAGAACCACAGTCGATGCTGAGGATATAGAAGAACCACTTCTGCAGACTGTATAACGGCGATGAAGAACCGAATTCCGCTGTCAGGCAGATTAAACCATTCAACCCGAATGAAAGGGACGATGTAGATCAAGAATTCCATCCCCCCGATCTGGATAAAGTGAAGATAGCTATATCTAAACTAAATTCCAACAAAGCTGCCTGAGCTGACGGCCTAGTGGCTGAGCTTTTCAAAGCAGCAGGCGATGACTTGGTAAGGAACATGCACCATCATCTGTAAAATATAGTTGGAAGAAAGCATGCCCCATGAATGGAACCTCAGCATTGTTTGCCCGATCCACAAAAGAGGAGACCCTCCAAAATGCGCCAACTATAGTGGCATCAGTCTTCTGAACATTGCATACAAGATCTTATCTGCCGTGTTGTGTGAACGCCTAAAGCCATTCGTCAACAGCCTGGTCGGTCCATACCAGTGTGACTTTAGGCCAGGAAAATCCACCATCGACCAAATATTCACACTGCAGCAGATCTTAGAAAAACCCCAGGAACAGCAAAAGATACCCACCACCTTTTCATCGATTTTAAGGCCGCGTATGACAGCATCTATAGAGACGAGCTATACAGAGCAATGTATAGTTTTGGCATCCCTACCAAACTCGTTCGTTTGTGTAGGATGACGATGGAGAATCCACGCTGCTCCATCAAGGTCGGTAAAGACCTAACCGAGACCTTTGATGTCAAAAAAGGATTCAGACAAGGCGACGCGCTGTCTTGCAACTTCTTCAACACCATCTTTCAGAAGTCCGTCCATGCCATGTCAATGGCACTTTTGTGAATATTGCGACGGAGACCGCGAAGATGGGTTTAACGGTAAATGAGGGCAAGACGAAGTATATGCTGTCAACCAGAAAGGACACCCTACACCGACGTCTCGGACAGAACGTCACAGCAGACAGATATAACTTTGAGGTAGTCAAGGACTTCGTCTACCTAGGAGCCGCTATTAATTCAGACAACTAGAGGTTATAATTAAAAATTTAAAATAAAACACTTTTTCTGACAGGAACTGCTTGTATTTTTAAACGAGTAAACTTTGAATACATGACCTATTAAAAGCACATAGCACTAGTACAAGCTTTTGCCATCCTTCTCAAGCCAAATAATTCAATCAAAAACACAAAAGTCGCCAAAACCAGTCCAATAATCAAGCAAAACCAAGCAAAATCCAGTTCGCCCAACTTTAGAGACGTCGGCAACACCGGCAACAGCTCGTCCAGCTCTTCGATGCGAAAGCCCGCACTGATGGCCTCCACACGAACGTCACGTTCCCACTTCTGTATCAATCCACTCGCAACCACGTCCTCCACCAGGATATCCAAAATCGAACTGAACAGTGAGTGCTTCCGCAACAGGAACATCTGACAGATCGTGAACAGTTTCTCGTGGACCATGTGGATGACCAGTGTTTGACGGCGAATTCTCATGTGGATGAGAAACTGAGCGAAGTCTTCGTCCACGCTGTAGGCTAGACTCGTGTTCGTGATGGAATGGAGCGCCTTCGTGTAGGTGTTGAAGTCCACGGGTCTAGCGATTGGATCCAAATCGACGCTACCTCCCTCTTGCATTAACCACCACTCAATGAAGGGTATGACCACGGGTACATTGTTGTCGATTAAATCCTGAATCGTGTCATAACCTCTTACCCTGATGAATGCCGTAAGGAAAGACGTACAAAAGACGAGGTAGAGATTGGAGATTATGAAGGAGAAGAGGAGAACTTGTCCATGAAATCGATACCCAGACGTGGTGACGACTCCTGCAGAGGATATCAGCATGAAGAGGTACGTCCTTCTGAAACTGCGCCACCAACTTGGTCTGACGCCGACGCAGATGTCCTTCACGAAGTCCATTGCGACTATATAGACCAGAGTAAGTCCAATGAAGCTCCAGACGGTTGCAGAAAACGGTTTAGAGAATGACTGATCGGGGTCCAAATACCCGTGCATTGGCACCATGATGCGATACCCGCACACCTTCAGCGGGTGGCTGAAACCAAGCCCTTCGAATGGCGGGTAGGGCGTCATGCTTACGTCGATATCGTTCCTCAGGGTGGCGTTTAAAATGCCCACCAGATATTTTTCCCTCGAATCGTTGATCAAGACCTCTTCGAACGTGGCATTGTGCCTGCGGATGAACTCTAGCAAAGTTCGACCAGCATAACCACCGACTTGGTACCTGCCCCGACTGTCCGGGTACCAGAAGCAGCGCGGATAATTTGTCTGCACAGTGGTCCGTTTAAGTCCTTTAGAGCGTTGGGTAAAGGCTCACCAGAGTGGGTCAACTGCTGAAGGGGTTGGTCGGCAAAAGGAAGGTACGCGTACGAAGTGTCGTTCAACGTTCCGAAGATCCTCTTGAATTCGTTCTCCTTGAAGAACGACAGCGAGTGATATAGACTGTGATGGCCACTGGCAACTGTTATGACAAAGTTCCGAGATCTCATGTGTTCGATGAAGGTTTGCAAATCGTCCCTGCTCTGGCCGTCTTCGTCGATAGCGCGAGTCACCAGGATGGCGTTCCTTTGAAAGAAGTCCTCATTGTAGTCCGTTGGGATGGTTTCGAAGATGGTCACAACGACGTCAGGATGGGTTCTCATGAAGTTGGCTAAGAAACTGTCACCGATTCCGATGAAATAAACTGCCACTGAGTCACTCTCGCGAATAACCTCCTGCAGGAGCTTACTCAAGTCGAAATGTGCCCCACAAACGCGGACAAGGAACAACCAAAACAAAACCACTCTCCAGGTGGACATGCTCTGGCCAGGTTGAGAGGTGGTTTCGAACTGAAACCGTCCGAAGTTCATTCATCAGTGAAATGAAGTGGTCGGAGCCAAAATGGCATACGAGAGTATTAAAAATTTAAAATTCTGGTCGTAACGACGATATATGACAAAACCCGTGGGACACGCCAGTAGACACGAATCCAAATGCGGACTACGGAAGGCTGACATTTTGATCGATACATATCATCAGAGGAATGTTTAATTTGCATTTCGATGGATATTTATGAGGCGGGCTAAGCATTCACTACTTCGTTAGTTGGCGAATGAGAGAGTTTAGAAATAGAAACGCGAACCATAGAGGAGACTAGGGAGATAAATGGCAGTTTTTAACTTTCATTTTAAAGTGATTTTGATTTCATACTTTGGCTGGGAAGTATTTTCGGTTTAAAGACGTCGAAAAATTACACCGTTACTTCATTGAACGAATAACCAGGTCACCAAGTACATAGTTCACCAAACAATGTGAAGTGGAAAAAGACTGGACAAATCTCCTTTTTTTTCGAAATCTGAAGCCTAGCTAATAGATAGGTAGGTAGAAGTGGCTAAGATGTGCACTTAGACCAGAGTTGATCCATTGTGCAGCCACATGGTTTGCCTGAGATCAATCCAGTAGAGTGTTAGTGGGAAACCATTTGGAGCCTGTAATAAAGCGTAGTAGATTACTAATGGGAACCACACTGAGTTCGTATAAGTTTTCAAAAAAGTAGGCCCCACAGATGACGTCGAAGAGACGCCAGGGCCGGACAGGAGCAGAGAAGGTGTGAAACGCTTTCCACTTCCTCCTCGTCTAAGCAGCTTCTACAGAAATCATTCGCCTAGTCTGCTGGCACGATTTCCTATGAGGCAGTGTCCTGCGATGACACCGACGATTGTACTTATGTTCGATCTATCCATAGAGATTAATTCTTTAGATCTTCTGAGATCTAGCTTAGGCCAGACCGTTCTGGAGGTAGTGCGACTCGCCCATCTATAATTTATTTCATGAGTTGCATCTACTAAAAGCGACAATTTACAAGTTGTGAGAGGCATACCCAAGTTGCTGTTTTTAGGTAGTAATGGCTGTGAAGTTGGCAAGCTCAACCGCTTTTCAGTTACCCGGAATGTCCCTATGGCCTGGTACCCAACACAGGCGAATATTAAACTGAGCGACAGTCGATTACAGCTTACGAGTTTATAGAGACTAATTCTACGGCCCTGATGGCTGCTTGGGTGTCCATGAAAATGCAAATATCAATCGCGGATGTTACATTCCATTTGAGCCTGGACAGATCTTCACTAATTGCCATTATCTCCGCCTGCAATACGCTACAATGGTCGGGTAAGCGAAATGAGAAGCTTTTGTCCAACTCTCCAGGCCATTCCGCTTAAAAAGAAATGGTTTTGGTAGAACTCGCACTGGAGTTTCGATGACCTTGCGCACCACATTTCTTTTGACCCCAGTCTTATGAATATGGGGTCTGACGAACGGACACCTGTACTCCAGCTGCGACGAACATACAAAGTCGACATTCCCTGCACTTCATACTGGTTCTGGCCAGAATCTGAGCCAGGAAAGGAATGTAGTCGAATCTTCACGGACGACTCCAAGACCAATGAAGGATCTGGTGCTGGTGCCTTCGTGGAGAGCGACAACTTTAGACTGCACACCTCGTTAGGTAAATTTGCTACGAACTATATGTGAAGAATAAGTGGAAGGGGCAAAGTATTTGCGTCAACCCTTTAACCACTTCCAGGATAGTTCAGGAATACAAGTCTTCTCTGTATTTGATCGGTAACTTAAATTCGTTAAGACTTGTCTGGGTCCCGGGGCACCACGGGATCACAGTAAATGAGCTAGCCGATGAACTTGCTAGGCGAGGATCAGATGAGGCATTCTCAGGACCTGAACCTGCGCTGGGACTGCCCGCGTCCTTGGTTAGGGCTTGCATCGACGGTTGGACATCTCGAGAGCACAACCGCAGGTGGCATGACTCTCCAGGATGTAGACCGACCAAGCGCATACTCCCCAACGTCAGTAAGAAATCCTCGGCTTTCTTGTTATCTCTTAACAGAAAAGATTGCAGACAACTCACCAGCGTACTAACAAGGCACTACGATTAAAAAAAAATATGTTCAATTCATTAGAGCAAAAGCCACTGCCAACCCCATCCAGGGTCTTTGACCCATCCGTATGGAAGTGCAGGGAACCTGCAAAAGGTTTAGTGTTATCACTCCAAAAGTCTCTATTTGGAATCAGGGTTTCAAAGTGCCTGTCAGGAAAACATTGGGGTCTGGCATGGTGTAGACTTCTAGTCGGGAAGTTTAGAGAACTTAGTATAGAGGAGTGGCAAAAAGGGATTATTGGTCCCCTGGGCGGAGGCCATAAGACGAATAGCAGGGTTTTTTTGCTAGTAGTCTGTCAAAAATGTCAAGTTCAAGTTCAAGTTCAAGTTCAAGTTCACGATAACGTCCAGAGCATCTGAAGGTGCGGTTCTCAGAGCACCTCCTAAGCAGATGCAGGCGTAACGTTGAACCTTCCTGAGGAGATTGTAGTGTATGGCTTTATCTAGTATTGGCCACCAGACATGCACTCCATGCAACAGAATGGGTCTTACGATGGCTGTGTAGATCCATTGGATCATGTAAGGTTGGAGACCCCATTTTTTACCTAATGCTCTGGATATAAATAAAAACAAAATCGTGTCTGCCTCATAAATAGCTTTGCCATATGGCAATTGACGTAAGTACCGAACAATTTTAAAGATAAACATTAAAAATAAAAATTGGGGAACCCCATATATTAGAGTTCACAACACGCACTCTCTACCCAAGTAGGGACGTATGGGAAGGAGAACGTCTCTAAGAAATACCCAAGATAACGTAAGCAACTCGAAGAATGATAAGATAGAGGCAAATCTTTTCGTATTACATGCAATTCAGTTGACAGCAAGGCATTTACTTTGTTGAAGTGAATCGAAAGGATTCGGGGAGCATTGTTGCACTACTTTCTGTTAAACTATTGGCTGGGTGAGTTGCCCTTCATTGAAGCACCTTGTGATATAGAACATTTTTCGTTTTGCTGTCACTCCCACAAAGCGGATGGTTTGACGACACGTGAACTTATTACGTAATACGTATTCTTCCAATAGGGTCTTCCAAACTTTGACAGTTGATAGCGACCATATTGTCGAAGCTACATCTCTCACATTGGGTGTTGCGGCAGGCTGCAACCTGCAGCAGTTTATCTATAAAGAAAAAAAAATACTTGAAGTAAAAGTCCTTATGTATGTATATTAGTTACCATGTTAATTATCCCGCGTAGATGCTACTTACAAGTCCAGTCTCAAGCCTGTAAAATGAAAAATTATTAGAAATGTTAATTTTAAGCAATATTGATAACTTTACTTACCCACAAATTAAATTATCTGTATCCGTTTTGTAAATCAGAATCAAAACACGTTTGTTTTGATTCTGTTTACATGTAAGTGTCATTACATTATATGTCAAATATCAAGGAAGTACATATAAAAGAAAAAGTAGGTCTACTCCTTGTCCCACTTTCCACTGGAAAGGGCTGGAGTCCCCAGAGATGATCGCAGTGGAGCTTGACAAGGAGACAAAAAAAATAAAAATTCTTGGTGAAAGCGCGAAAGTGATCGGCAGCGATTTTTTTTGGGAGATCAAGAAAACATTTTTTTTGAAGATATACGCCAAAGGAAAAATAAACGACACAAGTGAATAGGAGTGCGTGTGTGGAAGTAATAAAAGACATAAATCTAACGAGACAGAAAGATTAGTTTTGGTGTGAAAGTGCTCACAAAGTATATACATACTTGTATATATATACATATATATGAACCAATTCAATTAAACAAAGAAAACAAAACCCGCAAATCACATTACTATATACGTGGAATTACAACGTTAAACATCGACAAAAATACAACATTGAACAAAAGAAAAAAGGAGAGAACAGTAGATTTATGCTAAATCAATATCCATTGCCGGTAGTCTAAAATAACGAACGAACATTCGTACATATATACCGGGTTTCCACAACACGTAACTTCGCCGCCGAAATTAATAAACATATATACATATAAATACCCGAGTGCCGGTTTCATACGACGCGATTCTTCAGCCGAATCCAAGACGATACCTGACGGCAATTTCGACAAATTTGGACGTATCCATCCGAGAAGCCGAAGTGAAGAACAAGTAGTGCCAACGAAAAGTGCTGATGTGCTACAAGAGCCAGGAGTGTGCCGTGCCAGAAAAGTGCAGTTCTCAGGAAAGCTGGAGATGTTTTTTTTTAAAGCCTTGTGACATTTTCTTGGATTAATTTTATGGAGTTTTTTTTTTGAAATTATAATTAAGACTAGTCTTGTTTTCCTTTTTTTTAAATCAATTTTCATATCTTTAAATTTAGTTGTTATTTTAAATATAAATAATAAAGTGTCAAATAGTTCTGGCTTTAGTGTTAGTGTTGATCAGTGTGCGCGAAAAGAGGGATTTCTCCCCATAATTTCGTATTTTTTCTCCACAGGTACCATCCTTCATCGTGCTGCGCGCAGGACGTCGGGGGATCGCAGAAAACTGTGAGTAGCAGGTTTCACAAATTGGAAACCTCTTTCTGTGGTGTGCCGTCCGTAGACTTTAGCCAGGGTTAGAACCCTTTTGCTAACTTTTCTTTTCCTTTTTTTTTTGAATTTCCTTTTTTTAATTAGTTTAAGTCTTTTGAATTGTTTTTTTTTTTTTATCTTCTTCTTTCATTTTTCCTTACAAATAAAACATGAATTATATTGTATTATTGTGAGTGAGTCATGTTTTATTTGATGGACTGATTTTCCTCTTTTGCCAAATGTGTGTGTAGGGTGAGGGAAGGCCGTCCTTCTTCGGGGTAGTTGACAGAGTGGAACGTTAGGCTGTGGCTAACGTCTCCGCTAAGGGGCTATCTCCCACAAACTTCGCCAAGGGAGATAGCGAAGGTCATGTCGATTGACATGAGGGGTGGGCAGGCGGACTTGTGCCAACAACAACAGGCACCCTCGGGTTCTTGACGAACCTGCATCGCCAAACGACACTGGAAGGGTGTTGTTTCGTGTTAGGGCTAAGCTAGGTAGTTTTAAGGTAGATTAGGTTTAGTTTAGGTATAGTTTTAAGTCAGGTAGGATAGTTTAGGCGTAGATTAGGTTAGTTAGCTTAGCTCCGCGAGCTCCCTTCCGGTCTCTTTTGGTGGTAAAGGCATAGACCTTGAACACCTTTCTTTTCCTCTTTCCTGTCTCTTCTTTCTCTTCACTTTCCTGTCTTATAGTTGTCCGTCCGTGGTCTGTTAGGGTATTAGGCTTTCTTCTTTCTCTATCTTTTCTCCTCTTTCTATCTTCTCTTAGCTAGCTACAGGCACGATATTTTTTGTTTGCAACTGGTGGTGTACGAGTGGGAGGACAAGAACCGCCCCGTCCGACGAGCTAAGCCGTGCAACCGCAAGCGTGCCGCCGTCCTACTCACCGTCACCGTGGCCCAGCCAACCTAGCTTGCAACATGGGTGCCACTTATTCAGTGTATTTTGCCAAATCACCATGGATGGATATTATGTTCAACAACACGTACAAATGATATAATTCTTTTAACAAAATTGTTTCCGTTCGAGCAACGTTCCGTGCGCTTGGTCCATTTTACGGTCGCTATAAAAGCTCTACCGAGAGGACTATTCGCAGTGTGGTGGATAAATATTAGTCAACAGGTTCTGTAAACGATAAACTAATATCCACAGATCTGACGAAAACACTGCCGCTGTCTGTGAGAGTGTGCAGGTGATTCCGAGGCAGTCGATTTCGCTTCGCTCACAAGAACCCGGCCTTTCACAGACCACAACTTAGACAATTTTCCGACGTGACCGGGAACTGCACCCATACATAATTGAACTGACCCTGGCTGAAGCTGAAGGTAGATGACCATAGACAGCGACGTTTGTTCGCTGAATTGGCTCTGAATCTGGAGCAGTTGAAAACTGACCCAAATTTCCATCGAAATAATCATCTTCAACAATGAGATCCATTTTTGGATGAAGGGGGTACGTCCACAAACAAAATTGTCGAATTTGGGAGGATACGAATCCACATGAGATCCAGGAGCGTCCATATTCCTTTGAGAACGACGTTAGCCAGACCATAAAACTTTTTTTATTTAACTTTGCCTTTTTTCTCCGCATTAAACCCATTCAAGCTAACGTCGGCATTTGTGTAACATACCTTGTAATGTTATCTGATGATTGGCCGGTAGCGATTTCAAGACGATATACCCAACCACCCTCTACCAACTTGTGTCACGAATTGCACTATCACCCATAAACATGTGTCTTCAAAATGGAGAATGAGTGAAGACTATACCCACAGCGACCATCAACCTATAGTGATAGAATTTGGTGGAAGACTACTTAGATGCTGTCTTTGACAAGGACGTGTTCGAGGTTATTCTTGCAGATGCACCGGCTGAAACACTCTCGCAACAGCTGAAGAAGGCGATCACAACTGCTTGTGATGCGGCAATACCTAGAAGAAAGCCTAGCCAAAGGGGGTCTCCTTGCTACTGGTGGAATGCGGATATCCAAAGACTTAGAGCAAAGTGTTTCAAGGCACGGCGGAAGTCCCACCGATCCAGAGGTAGGGCAGACTTCCGGGAGCTGCTCCTGGCATTCAAACTGGCGAGACGCGAACTGGAGAAAGCCATGTTCCACGTGGATCCGTGGGGCAAAGCATAAAGAGTGGTAACAAAGAAGCTAAAAGGTAATTCATGCCCCCAGCTAACCTGCCCTCATATGCTTACCTCAATAGTGGAGCACCTCTTCCCATGTCGACAAGCTTTAGCTGCAGTGGCTACGCGGGACAACAACGTGGATCAGATTCCTCCACTCACAATCGAGGAGCTACATACAGCTTCCTCGAGAATAAAGGTCAACAAAGCCCCTGGTCAGGACGGAATCCCAAACAAAGCGATCAAGGCGGCCGTCCCCGATGCCTTTAAACGAACGATGGAAAGATGTCTGCAGGAAGGAGTTTTTTCCACACAGTGGAAGCTACAAAACCTTGGTGCTTCTGCCAAAGGGGAACAAACCACCCGGAGAACCGTCCTCGTATCGCCCTATATGTCCATTGGACACATTGGGAAAAATACTAGAACGTGTTATCCATGGTAGACTGCTGGCGGTGGCAGAGGCCAATAGTGCATTGTCGAATCAGCAATACGGATTCAGAAAAGCACGACCGTTGACGCCAAAAAGAAGGTAGTAGACTTGGCAACAGAGGCCATCCAAGGAAAAAGATGGAGGTGGGAAATAGAGAAATATTGTGCAGTAGTCAAGTTGGACGTCAAGAATGCTTTCAATTCAGCGAGCTGCACATACGAAGATGCCTCATCAACATGGGTACCCCTAACTATCTTTTGAAGATAGTGATGGACTATTTTAATAATAGGAAACTCATGTACTACACCGACGATAGCATGAAACACTACGACGTCACGGCAGGAGTTCCACAGGGATCTGTCCTCGGACTACTCTTGTGGAACGTAATGTACGACGGTGTTCTACGGCTAAACCAACCCGAACGAGTGCATGTGATTGGCTTTGCCGACGATATTGCTGTCATCACAGTAGTCAAACACATAATAGATGTTGAGAGTGCCACAAACATGGCAGTGGCAAATACAAAAGACTGGCTGCAACTTTCTGAGTATCTCGGTGTTATGCTAGACAACAGACTGTCCTTCAAAACACACATCAGGTACGCAAGCGAGAAGGCATTGCTGATGCAAGGAGCACTGTCCCGAATGCTTCCGAACATCGGTGGACCTGGTTATGGGCTCAGAGTATTACTTTCACGGCTCAGTTCTTTTGTACGCTGCTCCGATTTGGGCGGAAGCTCTGAAAATCGGAAAAAACAAAAGGATGCTGACATCAGTGCGTGTCCCCTTCTTTTTCCAGGGGATCTAATTTTTCCTTGTGTTCTTTACATGTATGCAAAATTTTATAATTCTCTGTCGAATGTCTAGCCTATGACCGATTCTTGACCGATCGGTACTAATAGTGTCAAAAATTTCATAAGGATCGGTGCAATTGCTTAGAAATGTATCCCATACATACAAACGAACCTTCAATATTATATTTATAGATACAAATGGAAATAATAATTGAAAATTGGGATTGGCTCACGTCGTCTCTTAGAACTTGAACATTTGTGACTTCAGGTGACTGTGTGTCGTCTACTTTCGCTTTGGCATGATGAATATGAAACTCTGAATAATGACATAGGTTGCATAGCTCGAATTCTTATAAACCAAAAAACCATAAAAGATTCCAAGTCACTCTTGACAACCTCCTCTTCATGCCTGCAAAGTTTCATTGAAATTGGTCCAGCCGTTTCGGACATTAGCCCGAACAATCAGACAGACAGACACTATATATGTATTAACATAGATTGGCATACACATTATATTAAACATCATTGCACCAATCATTCAATTATTCGCTACCAAAAAAAAACAAAACAACATCACTTAACGGCAAGCGCGAATAAAATGTGCACAAGCACGTTTGTGTTTAAACGATAAAAAAATTAGGCTAATTGTTTGATGATGAGTTTAAAAAAAACAGAGCTATGCAGAAAAACTCTGTTTGTTGAATAAACAAGAAAAAAAATCAAATGCGAATCTTACCGATTACATCCGTTCACAATGCGAGTTCGATGAAAAAGAACCTTAACACTACAAGGTGTATTTGCCATGTGTATGACGTCAGCACACAGTATACATACAGCACACGCTCATAGGCGCCTATGTATTTTTTGCTGTTTTTTTATATGGACAAAATCAGATGTATACATAAAAAGTCATAACTTTAAAACACGCTGACCAATTTAGTGCAAGGTTAGGTTAGGTTGAAGTGGCTGACTGTAGATAACAGTCACACTTAGGCCAATTTAGGCCCATTGTGACACCACGTGGATCTTATGTTCCTTATCCGTAAAACCATTTAGTGCTTTCAACGAAGCTCTTTAGTTGATTGATGCCGACGTTGTGCAATTCGCTCAAGTCGTTAAATAAGTAGGCTCCAAGGTGTTTCATCCTGCGAGAGGAGAGAGCGCTACAAGTGCAGAGAAGATGCATTATGATTTCTTCTTCTTCTTCGTCTCTGCAGCTTCTGCAGAAATCATTATGAGGGAGTCTCATTCTTGAGGCGTGAGTGCCAATGGCACAGTGTCCTGTGATAACGCCAATGAGAAACCTTAGGGATGCCCTGTTCATTCTAAGAAGATAGAGTGAGCATTTTAGATCAAGTTTATGCCAGATTTGCTTTGTAATGAGGCACGTAGTGCCATCTGGCCATCTTGAGTTGGTGTTTTTAATGGTATGATTCTTTAAAAGAAGTTTAGCTGTAGCGAATGGCATAGGCGGAAGACCCCCACTAGGGAGGTTTGTGGGGAACGTACCGCTCCTGGCGAGATAATCAGCTTCATAATTCCCTGGAATGTCACTATGTCCCGTCACCCACATGAGGTGAATATTAAAATGCTCAGCCATCTCGTTAAGAGATAGGCGGCAATTTAGGGAGGGAGAAAGTGACCGAGTTCAGGGATTTGATTGCTGCCTGGCTGTCTGAACAGATGGTGATGTCCTTCGTGGATATCACATTGTTCTTGAGCCAAGACAGAGCTTCTTTTATTACAATCGTCGCAGCCTGAAATACGCTAAAATATTCTGGAAGGTGGAGGGATATACTAAAATTGAGATCCTTAGTGCAAACTTTAGACAAACCATCCACACGACCATATGAATAAACCCTAAAAATTTAATCGAATTCAGTTTGAGCGCTCGTGAGTTACGAGTATAAAGTCACAATGCACTTGCAACAATTTTGTATATATGTATATAGAAGATAGAAAAAGTAAATACCTGACAGCCACTAAAATCGAAACTTTCATATTTACCACAGATATTTTCACATTTTTTTTTAATTCAAAACAAAAAATATCTTGTTTGGTTTATTTTACAAATGTAATGCCAATTTCAAATCTCCGCCGTAATTTGCTTTCTGCTTCCAAACTGTCAACATTTTATATCGAACATTGTAACTCATTGTAACTCATATCGTCCATTGTAACTCATTGGTAATCAAACAAACTGGAAAGACAATGCTGTTTCACCCTGTTATGCAACAGCAAAGATTCATTTGAAGAGGGATACCTCATTTTTCTCTTTTTGGTTGCCTGCCATTTCTACCAATAGATATCTTGTTACTGTTGTTCTACCTAATAGGCAGTTCTGTTCCACGAGGGCATAGTCTCTGTCTCCCCGTGTCGGCAAGGTGTACTCACTCAGCACTTATATTGGCGCTCTACAGACGACGAAGAGAAATATCACAGAATTCTTATCAGTTTCACTAAGAGAATTCGAAATATCGTCCGACCCATGGAGTGAACAGCTCTTATTTGACGTTACTTAACATTTACGTTTTCAACACGAAAGGGGGAGGAACTTACTAAGAAATGGTTCTTGTCCAGACTTTTGGAATATGGTGGAATAATATTCATTATTACGTTTATATTTGAATACTTGATCGTTCGAAACGGATTGTTGAATTTAAACTTTTATTTAAATAAAAACGCGTTGAAACTTCCACGACCGAAGCAGGAATGAAACAAAAACCTAAAAGTCCATTTCGTATTGGGTTGTACAACATGAAATGTCTGATTTTATAGCAAAAATTTAACAGCCAATATTATTTTTCGGTAAATTCGTTATTCAATCAAAATAGGATCCGTTGGCAGCTATGACAGTCTTCCAATGTGATACAAGGTAAAATATTCCTTTTTCGTAGAAATGCTGATTTTTTCAAGCCGTGAAATCTTCAAGGCTTTTATGACTTTTATTCGGTTCCGAAAGACCTTCTGCCGGCAAAAATTAATCAAGATTGCGGACAAGATGGTAATCCTTTGAGGAAATATCAGGAGACTACGATGGATGCGGAAGAATTTCGAATCCCAACTGCAACAGTTTCCACCGTTTTCCTTTTTTTTTTGAGGATTTTTGGTTTTGATTTTGATTTGATCCATTGTAATGCCAGGTAGCAACCTACTCCATTGCCGTTAATTTGATACCAACGGCAAATGGTGACTGGACCAGATTCGATTTCACTGGGATTCGAACCTGGGACCCCTCAAACTTGGGGCAGGCACTTAACCAACCACTTGAACCATCCAGTCGTTTGCACCGTTACTTGTGAAAATAGGTATGTCATGCAAAAGGGTCGGACCGTGCCTATTGACCAACGCAGGTTGCTTTTCAGTCAATTTGGCATGCAATATGTCGATTTCCTCACAATATTTGATAGCATTTATCGTTTCTTCTGGTTGAAGAAATTTAAAATGGATTGGTCCCTTCGATGTCCACCAAATTCTCGTCATAACCTTTTTTGGGTGACGATCGAGCTTGAAGAGTGTTTTAGTTTTTCATCTGCATCCAATCACCAACCAACACAAATCTTTTACGATTATCATACAGTATACAGATGGGCGCCGTGGCGTAGAGGGTAGGTGCGTCGACTCCTCTACGCTCGATGTTGTCGGTTCGATTCCCGAAAAAACACCAAACATTTTTTCTCGGCTCCACCTCTTTCGAGTCACTGACAATGCTCAAAGAGTATAACTGTCTAGAAAAAGCTTCACAATCTCGCCGTTCGGTGTCGGCAATAAACTGTAGGTCCCCTTCACTCGTGAGAGAACAATAGCACACACAACACGAGCGGTTGCTGAGAAGCTAGGCCCAGGTCCACCTCGAACTGTAGCGCCGCCAGTATTATTATTATTATCATCCACTCTTTATAAGAGGTGACCATCCGGCGCAAAATCGGTTCAGTTTGGTCTCTTAATGTAAGCGATGCGCAGATTTCCAGGCGTCGTAGTTTCTGGGATTAGTTCAGTTCATGGGGTACCCACTTATCGAGTTTCTTTACCTTTCCTATGAGAGAATGGTGTAGACTTATTGTCAGTGGGGGTACTCTCATGCTTCTCATGCAATCCTCCGCACAGATTTCGTTTGATCTGCATCCACCCTTGCTCAACAAACGTTTCCGGCTTCCCACGTGGTTCAATTTCGAGGCTGAAATCTCCCGAACGAAACTTTCCAAACCATCGTCGTATTGTGCTTTTGTTTACCTCTACATCCTCAAACGTGTCATTAATGTTTTTTTCTTGCCAATGACGCATTATGTTATTATATCCGATTTAAAATTCTTAAAGGCAAAATTGTGTGGTCGCCGTGGCGTAGTGGGTAGGTGCGTCGACTCCTACGTTCCAAGTCTAAAGTTCGAATCTCAAAAAAAAACACCTAACATTTTTTTTTACGGTTCCACTTTTTTCGGGAGCCTATGTTTTCTCCACTTTACTCCAATTTCTGTCTGGTTGGTGGCATATGGTCCAAACGAGTGTACTGACACTCAAATATTTCCACGCCGCCCCAGGCAATGAATTGCCTGCACGACCTCACGTTGCGTATTTTTAACTGACCTGAAATTTCGGTAATATTTTACAATTACTGCCGCACATTCGGCAGGCGTGAAGCGATGCATATTTTGGTGAATATTTTGACAACTGGATGTCATTGGTAATTTTGACAGCTGCTGAAAACTAAAACATTGTCATAACTGTAATTGCTATCGATCACTCCGTACAATTGCCATGTCTAGTTGTAACATCCCTACAAAACACGCTGCCCCATCAAGATCGGCAATGATCTCAGACCTTCAATGACAATCGTTTTTAGGCACAGTTTTTGTTTTCTATTACTGTTAAGAGAGGGATTCCCCGATTTGCTTTCTTCGAAATGAGAAAAAGATAATCAATTTTGTGTATTATCAAATCATTCGATTAAGTTAAATACTTGTGGATTATTTTGTACTCAGCTCTCGGCGAAGGTGGATGTGTTCAGAAACAATAAGAACATTGAACTGCATTAAGTGAAAGTGAAAGTGAAAGTGCATTCAACCATTCAACAGTGACAACGAATAGACAAAACATATTTTTCGATTGGTAAGAAACCCACTCACTGTGGTGCAAGATACAAGATACGGCAAATACATACTAGCAAGAGCATTTGTTCGCAAACCATTTTTTTTTTCGTTCTTTCTTCAAATCATGCAAAATAGTGAACGATAATATAAATAAAGGGTATATCATTAAGCGCTTCCTATCTTTAAATTTGAATAAAGCAAAGTGTGTGTGGCTCCCGTATAGGTGAAATTGCCATTAATTTTGAAAAGTTAACGCACCCCATCGGGTGACATAACAATCGACAGATCTTTTTAAATGAGGTTGAGGTTCGCTTCAGCAAACCAAGGCTGGAGCTCCAAAGTTTTTCTAATTCGTCCCGCTCCGCCATTTATAAACCAAAGTGTTTAAAAATCTGAAAAAATCACAAAAACTTGGCGTCATTGAGTACTTTCATTTAAAATAATTTCAGGCATTCTGGCCCTAATACTTTTCAAGATATTGGCCAAAAACGGTCAACCAATAACATGAGAATTTTAAAGATCTGAAAATGCAGTTTTGAAAACCTCAGCATAAACATTAAGAAATAATAAATATCAAAATATCAATTTATGTGGAAATTTTGAGATATCTAAGATTTAAAATGATAAATATTTTCAGTTTTACACATAAATTTCATGCTGTGTTCGACCACTCTATACGTTGATGAGTGTTATCTCTTAGATCTTAACCCCCAAATGTCCAACAGAAATATACACATACACATCGTAGCACAGTGGTCGATTTATGGTTGCTAGCTGGACTTTAATATGAAATGAAAGTTTTTTTTAAATTTTTGTAATGCAAAAGTTATTCATGTATGCTTCTAACAGCATATCTAATGTTTCAGGATGAAAAGATTTATTTTTTTTTTGAAAGACGCCTTATTTCGCTTACGATAGGATCGGACGAAATTAACAAATTATGAAGAACGTCCTCGTTGGTTGTTATCCGTGACATATTTCTTGAAAGGCTTTCACGGTACAGGTTATAATCTTTTTGGCGGGATTCTAAAACGTCTTCCGACAGTTGGCCAATTGGAACAGCGAAGTTCTCAATAACGTCAGCACCATGAAAAAGTATTTTATGGACGCTCACAGGCATTTTATACCAATTATATTTGCTGACAAATAGTTTGACTGTATCTAAGCAATACTTTCGAAATTTTTGTGTGTCAATTTTCAATCCTGATGAAAGAGTAATCAGCACTATGCCAAAACGCTGAACGAGCTCATGGTCAATTCCTATGATAGCGTCTGTTTTTGCTGGGTCCTTAAAAAATGTACGTGCAGTGTTTCCATCATTCGTGTTACCTCCTCCTTGTTTCGGAAAATCTACCAGTATTCCCAACTCATTCCTGAGCTGGTTTTTAAGATGAACTTATGGTTTTTCCGTTTATAGTCAAACTAGTGGGCTGCAACATATTGATTTCAGATTCCATTCGATTGAATTCTGTTATAGTGGTTTCTGAACTTTCTTTAGCAAATTCAAACCTTACTGGCCGGCAGTGAAATACAGTTCTTTTCAGAGTTGTATTGAGGGTAATTGACTCCTATTGCGCATAGGTGAAGAAATCTGTTCTAGAGTATTCTCTCTAAGCCCGTTTCCTTCAGGAATCTGATTGCATTTCTTCTTCCAATAGTAGGTACTTGCCCGGACTTCTTTCTCTTTTGTGGGCTAGTGCCTCACAAAATCCCCGTATATGTTCTGGAATTTTATTAAGTTCTCCACAAAATCTGCAGAGACCTTCTTCTGATACCCATAGTTTCCTTAGATGCTCCCTGAGTCTACAGTGCCCCGGTAGGAAGCCTGTTAGGATACGGAGGTTGTTCTTGCTTATTTGAGGCATGCCTCGAACCTCAATCGGTTATATTGCCCTAGGAGCGTTGTTCTGGTTCCTTCTTTCTAATTCCCTAAATACTTCTCTGAAGAGATGGTCTCCTACAACGCAGTTTGGTTCAGGGCCTATGAAGGCTTATGATGCTCCTTTCCTTGCCAGGGAGTCGGCCATTTCGTTGCCTTCTATCCCCGTATGGCCAGGTATCCAGCAGAGTTTTACTCGGTTTCTCCTACTCAACTCTTTCAGCTTTTGCAGGCATTCCCATACAAGCTTAGATTTGATGGTGTAGGAGTCCAGTGCTATAATAGCGGCTCGACTGTCCGACATTATTGCTATGTCGCAGTTGGTATAATTCCTTTCAGGATTGATCTGAACGCATCTGTCTATGGCATAAATTTCCGCTTGAAAGATGCTGGTACATTTGTCCATGGATTCGAAGTATTTTGTCCTGGGTCCAAAAACTCCTGCTCCAGTTCCTTCATCAATTCTTGATCCGTCTGTATAACACTTTACAGTGTTGCTGCTCAATCTGTGGACCATGGATTCATTGCTCCAGTCCCTTTCGTGGTGGGAAATTTCTTTTGAAAATTGAATTTCCAAATCACGTCATCCTTCGGAATGGCCAGGAGTGGTAGCTTTTTGACTAGTGCTTCAAATTGCCTCGATGTAATGCAACTGTCTTTACCTATCCCTTCTTTTGCCATTCTCATGATTGTTTTGTTTGCACACTCTACTACCACTAGATGCAAAGGAATCAGCCCCAGTAGCACCTCCATGGCCGCAGTTGGTCAAGTTTTCATGGCTCCTGTAATACAGAGGCATGCCAATTTTTGAACTTTGCTGAGTGTCTCCCTCGCGCTGATCAGATTGGTTCTCTTGGTCCATGCAGGTATATGTATGGATGAATGTTTGTTTGCTTGAATGCATAAATGTAGCAATGATTTGGGTTGTAGTTAGAAGGAAATTCAACTGAAATAGTTTGGAAACGTCGTCTGATATGAAGAAATCATCCATCAATATTATGCGACAGAACCTTCCCCGTGCGAGTACAACTCTCACTTTCCCAGTTTATTTTCTATTAATACCTTCAAATCTTGGTCTTAAACATAAATTCGAATGTATTAATATTAGGTTTAAAAAAAACAAACACTTGAAAATGTTTCTAAAATTAAGGGTTCAGGTTAGCATAAATATTTTTTGGGTACCCTTTGTTGCGTAAATCCTCGTTAAAACGTTGTGGCAAACTTTTTATAATTTTTTTTTGACGTAATCCAGACTCATTTTGAACCTGCAGTCGATGTCTTAATCGATGAGACTGGGTTTTCACGAACTCGATGATCTAATTCATCCCATAAATACTCGATGGGACTCAGATCCGGCGATTGTGGAGCTGTTTTTAGAACTTTGGGCAGTTATAGAGGAGCCATTCGCGAGCAATATAAGCCTTATCCTTCAGATTGTTGTCTTGGTAAAATATAATTGTGTTTAAAATTCACATTACCTAAATATTCGAATGTAGGAGTCGACGCATCAACCCACTACGCCACGGCATCCATATGGAATATAACATCGTTGAAATGTCAGCCGCGGCTTGTTATAGGTGGCGCGCATCCGAAATGTCAAATTTTCCACGGCTCTGACGCATAAATCAGGCTGAATTTGACCGACGGTATGGGTTATGTTGGCTTTGTGGGCCGCTGTGGTTTGAAGTTTATTCGCATAGACCTGCGACTTTAGAAAACTCTACAAGAAAAAGTGGAACGGGGTCAAATCGCACGATCTCGGTGGCCAGTTTACATCACTTCCACGTGCGATGACCATAGTCTCGAATTGGGGGTGCAGGATTTTCAATGTGGCGTAAACTGGGTTGCACGTAGCGCCGTCCTTTCGAAACCACAATTCAGGCCAAAAGGCGTTGGTAATCATCGACCTGTAGCGCTCGCCGTTGCCGGTGATGGCCTGGCCAACACCGTTCTCAAAGATATATGGACCGATGACGCCGCCAGCCCAAAAACCACACCAAACAGTGATTTTTTCAAGATGCATTGGATGTTCTTGAATCTCATGTGCACTGGTATCGTCGACAATTTCATGGACCTCATCGCTGAAGATGATTTTTCGATGGAAATTTAAATCAGTTTCCAACTGCTCTAGAGCCCATTAAGCGAACACACGTCGTTGTCTATGGTCGTTTACCCTCAGCTTCTGGGTCAGCTGCATTTCGTACGAGTGTCACAGACTGAATACATGACAGCCAATTTGACAGATGTAGCTTCAACAATATGGCCGCTATCAACAGTCAAAGTTCGGAAGTCCTTATTGGAAAATCCTTTACAACTCCCTAATTATCAGGCAATCTGTTTTCACAGCTCATCGGCTAAATCCCCTCACAATGCATAATCGACACCATTCGTCATTCACCTTCACCACGCCATTAACAAATCAATCACCACAAGAACCAATGTTATTTTTTCACCATTTTCGCCCCAACTTAGCGATGGCTAATATCAATTGATAACTGCCAGTATTTTGCGCAACGACTGACTAAGTTGAATGAAATCATCTTTCCAGATACTTGGTTACCCGAATTTACCTAACCTCAAACGTCCATCAAGTCTACATTTAAAAAGGCGTAACTACAAAAATCGTAAAACATGTCTTCGAAACAAGGCCCTATGGTACTAAATAGACCGTTTGATACCGTCTTAGCAGTGAAAAACCAGGTGTCAAAAGTGAAGGTGATCTTCACCGGCGGAACCATTGGAATGGTGAGAAACGAAAATAATGGTGAGCATCCTGATGAATTCCCTGTCCGTGCACCTTTCCTGATGATCCTCTCTCGCTTTCAGTACTGGCTCCTATCCCGAATGCACTGGAAAGGACCATTCGGAGATACTCGGACATGCATGACGAAGCCTCTGAAACGCCGGAAAATTTCCTGGTCTTGCCGTACGTGGAAGGCACCAGAAATCGGGTGACCTACTGTATTGCGGAGTATGATCCTCTGCTGGACTCCAGCAACATGACAGTGAACGATTGGGTCCGAATTGGCAAAGATATTCACGTAAGGACGCTCTTCACTGTTCGCTAGCTAAACATTGATTTGTCTACCCTTAGGAATCGTATGAGGACTTCGATGCCTTTGTCGTCCTCCACGGCACCGACACACTCGCCTTCACAGCGTCGGCACTGTCCTTCATGCTGGAGAACCTCGGCAAGACGGTGATCATCACCGGATCACAAATTCCGATCTTTGAGACACGCACCGATGGCAAGGACAACTTCATCTTGTCGCTGATCATTGCTGGCAACTACGTCATTCCCGAGGTGTGCGTCCTCTTTGGCAACAAGCTGATGCGTGGCAATCGGACTGTGAAGGTTAGCTGCGAAGACCTGGACGCGTTCAGGTCTCCGAACTTCCCGCTAATTGGTCAGATCGGCGTCAATGTCGAGATCGACAACCGGCAGATATTTCGGCCTTACACGGTCAACCACTTCGAGATCAATCCAAAAATGGAGGAAAACGTAGCAATTTTACATTTTTTCCCGGGCATCCAGTGCGAAATAGTGCAGGCATTCCTCTCGCCCCCGATGAAGGGCGTCGTCTTACAGTCCTTTGGATCGGGCAATATACCCTCCAACCGAAAGGACATCCTCGACGAGCTGAAGGCAGCATCCAAGCGAGGCGTCATCATATTGAACATCACTCAGTGCCTGAATGGAAGTGTCGCGCCCATTTACGACGCAGGCATGGTCTTGACAGACGCCGGGGTATTACCGGGCTATGATATGACTCCAGAAGCAGCTTTTACCAAGCTCTCCTATGTCCTTGGGCAGACCAAGTGGACATTGGAGGAGCAGAAGCGGGTAAGTGCGACTGCCACACCCAGTTGGTGATGCGAAATAAAATTTTGCTATTCTATTTCAGATTTTGCAAACAAACATCCGCGGGGAAATGACCGAGATTTAAGGCCTCCGCCCATAGAGTCCATTGCGATATGCAGTGGATAACAGTTACCAAGAGTTTATTCATTTTATTATTGTTACTCAAAATTAATCAAACTACTTTGCCGACACTAGAACATCTCTCACGCAACCTTAAGATGATCAGCAGAACCCACCCTAATTGACCACACGGAACCGTTTTGCTGTATTTTGGTATATAATAAAGTATTGAACACTTACAAATTGTCTTTACACTAAACATTGAAAATCCTCCTCAACAATAGTTTGGACAGAATAGATAGATCAGGGTGCTGGCGGGCGGTCCTCTGATCGATCAACCATTAACCAGATTGATCACGTTGCGATCGACGCCAGACACTCCTAAAGTATTCCTTACGTCCGACCGTTGCGAGAAGCCAACATCGACTCGGATAATTTCCTTGTTGTAGCCAAGCACACGGATATTGAGAGAACAACACGGTTTTACGCCTGAAAGCTACAATCGCAACGGACTTTTGAGATTCTCCAAAAGTTCATCGCCGCCTGTGCAAGCAATAAATGAAGAATTGGAACGTTGTCAAAAAGCCATCAGAGAAGCCCCTACTGATGTGCTGGGTTTTACGACACCCCCTAGAAAAAACTCCTGGTTTGATAACAAGTGCAGGCAGGCACATGCAGCAAAGCAAGAAGCCTACCAGGAAACGGTACACCGAACTACGAGAGCTCTGCGAACAGAAACGAAGGGAAGAGAACCGGCTTCTCAGGAAGGAAAAAGAAGAGCACAAGAAGCGCACGATCGAGGAGATGGCAGGAATGATATCTGAAAGTTTTACCAAAGGGTGAAACTATTATCGATATAGAGTAGATATAGAGTTTCTATAGATGCCTGCTGGGGCGAGTTTGGACAACTGGTAATAGCGTCGCAGTCAATACTGAGAATTTGGGAGAATCCTTTCTGCAGACTGTGGGCGCCGTGCCGTAGTGGGTAAGTGCGTCGTTTCCTACGCTCGATGTTGTCGGTTCGATTCCCGAAAAAAAACCTAATATTTTTTCACGGCTCCACCTCATTCGAGTTCACTGACAATGTTCAAAGAGTATAACTGTCTAGAAAAGTTCTCAATCTTGCCATTCGGAGTCGGCATTAAACTGTAGGTCCCCTCCACTCGTGAGAGAACAATAGTCCACCTCGGACTGTAGCGCCGCCATTATTATTATTATTACTGCAGACGTTGAACGGCAATGTGGGCACAAATACACCTGTCAGGCAGAATTTTAAACTCAACTTGGACGATAATAGACGAGAACTTCGTCCCCCTGGCCTAGACGAGTTCAAGATAGCAATGTCGAGGCAGGAGTCTAAAAAAACTGCTGGAGCAGTGGGTTCGCCTGTTGTAATCTTAAAAGAAGACCTGGTTGGGTCCATGCACCAGCTCATCCGTAAGATATGGCTTGCAGAATCCACAAGAAAGGAGACCCCCTTGAGTGCGCCAACTACTTCTTCTTCTTCTTCTTAGGGCGCTACAGTTCGAGGTGGATCTGGGCCTCACTGAACATACCTCTCCAGCCAGCACGATCTCTCGCCAGCTGTCTCCAGTTTCGCACACCAAGCCGGCCGAGGTCCCCCTCGACTTATGTGCGCCACCTTGTACATGGACGTCCTCTGTTGCGGTGTCCCACAGGCTCAGAGTCGAAGACTCTTCGGGCCGGAGCTAAGTTGTGTAAGCTCTACATGGCCTAGCTATCTTAGGCGTTGGATCCGTAGACGCCTGGCTAGGCTCATGTCGCTGTACAGCCCATACAGTTCGTGATAGAACCTTCTCCTCCAAATGGCATCAACGCAAACAGGACCAAAGATCGCGCGCAGTATTTTTCTCTCGAAAAGGCCAAGAGACTGTTCATCCGCTTGCGATATTGTCCATGCCTCTGCGCAGTACAGCAGGACTGGGATGATCAAGGTCTTATACAAAGTCAACTTGGTCTTCCGAGAGAGGCCTCTACTACTCAATTGCCTTTTGAGCCCAAAAAACAGCGGTTGGTCTGCGTTTGATATCGGTACTAGTGTTGTTTATACAGTTTACTGCGGAGGTAGACAATGTCCTTAACTACCTCAAAGTTATAACTGGCTATGGTGACGTTCTGGCCAAGTCGTCGATGTTGTGCGTCCTTTCTCGATGAACGCATATACTTGGTTTTGCTCTCGTTTACCGCCAGACCCATTTTAGCCGCTTCCGTTTCAATGCCAGCAAAACGCATCATTGACGGCTCACTGTGTTCGCCCAATTACGTCAATGTCATCTGCGTAAGCTTGCAGTTGAACGGACTTTTGGAAGATCGTGCCTCTTGTGTTCGCCAGTGAGTCTTGCACGATCTTCTCAAGAACGATGTTAAAGAAATCCCATAACAGCGCGTCGCCTCGTCTGAAACCTTTTTTGACATTGAACGTCTCGGTGAGTTCGTTACCGACTTTGATGGAGCAGCGAGAGTTCTCCATCGTCACCCTGCTCAGTCTGACGAGTTTAGCAGGAATATCAAAACTAGACATGGCGCTGTATAGCTCGTCTTTAGGCACGCTTCTTCTTCTATCATCGTCCGTTGTGTTGAGTGGAAGATTCTGAGGGGTCGAGCGCCAACTATCGAGGAATAAGTCTCTTTAACACCGCCCATAAAGTCTTTTCTGCCATTCTGTTTGAACGCCTGAAACCTTTCATCACCAATCTGGCATGTCCTTATCTGAATGGTTTCAGACCAGGGAAGTCCACAGTAGACTAGATCTTCATACTACGCAGATCCTGGAAAAGACCTCCGAAATGCAGATCGACACGCGCCACCTTTTCTTCGATTTCAAAACCGGATATGACAGCATGCATAGAGATGAGCTTTATATACTCGTATATATCATTTCTTTGGATGACGATAGAGAACATTTGCTGCTCCACCAAAGTCGGTAATGATCGCACAGAGACCTTCAATGTCAAAAATAGTTTTAGTCAACGCGACGCGCGTTGACGCATAACAGAATTTTTCCAACATCATCCTCAGCCCGAAAAATCTTCGACTTTGAACTTACGGAGGACGTGCTGCTTGAAGAGTACTTTGTTTTTTATAATAGCTGTACCGCTCCCGCTGTTTCCCAAAAAAGCGGGTATTCCCCTTGATACGAAAAAATTACGAGACAAATACTCGCAAGCGCATGAGTTCGCAGACTAATTTCCGATAAATAATTTTTTGATAAAAGAATGACGTGACAAATCAAGAAGTAATCAAACGATTCTAATCACGCAGTGTACGACTGTTTGTTGAACTTCAGAGAAAGTAGATACATACTTCAAATCAATAATCAAATAAATAAGAGATATTCAACTTCATCTTCTCCATTCCCTTAATTTGTCATGTTATTTTTTTTTATTGCAAGGAACGAGAGAGCGTAGGAAGGGCATTGTACCGGATCATATACAAAAAGAGGCCAACTCGACTTTTTTGTTTTGTGCGAGGGGATGTGGAATCCCTGCATAGGCACCAATGGTCCGACGTCCTTTGGTAGTGCCGGATTCTTACCGGCTAAAACCACCCCCCCTTCAATTTTCCCGTTTATTTACTCCCTTACGGAACTACCGCTAGGTATTACTTCGAGAGGGACGGGTTCGAGCAATTTGCCTTGTCACTAGATGTTTAGCGAATTCGCGTTCCGCTGTTCTACGTTATACGTTCCTAAGATCGTACATTATTCGTACTGCTGCATCGTTTACTGCAGCCCAGTAATCTTCGCATTTTAACATATACTCAACTATGTTATCTGGTGTCGGCTATTCACCAAATTTTTCCTGCAAAATATATCTTTCGTCCTCATAATGAGGACATTCCAAGAAAATGTGGAACACATGTAGGCATCGAGGACAAAACGGACTTGAATCACGGTTCCGCTTGAATAGGTATTCACGGAAGCCACCGTGACCAGTCAAGAACTACGAGTATGTGAGATAATAGTTAACCTCGCCGTGCTTTCGATTTATCCAATTTTCAATCCTCGGGATTAGTCGGTACGTCCTTTTTGGGACACGTTTCATCGTTGTTGCCACATTTCTATACTGCGACTTCTTTCTATTTTCTTCACGTGGTTCACAGTGGGACCGATTTGCGCGCGATTGTCGTAAAGTCTCCTAGCTTCAAGAGCTAGGATATTGATGGGTACCATGGAGGATAGTACCAATATCGCGTCGTGGGATACCGTCCGAAATGCACTGCTAACTCTCAGTGCACATAATCTGTAGACAGATTTTTTATTCGCGACGTCAGACCATATTTGTGCCCCCATATTTGTACAGCAAGGTAAAAAAAGGCCTACAACCCATGGATGGTCCGACCCTAAGATATCGCTGCCTTCCATCGTTGACGGTCCTGGGCACGCTGCTTCCAGTCATCAAGACCAAGCTGTCTTGCGTCGGCGATAACTTACCGGAGGTTCGGTCTTCCTCTCGTTCTCGAACCAGGAAACTCGGATTCGAAGACCCTCTTAGATGGAGCGTTGTTGTCCATGCGCTCGATTTGGCCGAGCCAGTGCAGTCAACGGATTTTTACCTTCCGGATTACATTCACATCCTGGTACTGCTCATAGAGTTCGCAGTGGTGTCTTCTCCTCCATTCGCCTTCCTTTCTTTTGAAGGCACCAAGAATCAGCTCCGCAGTTCTGCTTAGTGTCCAGCTTTCGGCTCCATATAGCAGGACTGGTAAAATAAGAGTTTTGTAGAGCATGATTTTGGTCCTTCGAGTCAGGAGTTTTGAGCCCAGTTGTTTTGACAAACCGAAGTAGCATAGGTTGGCAAGGGCGATTCTACGTCGGATCTCCACTGTGATGTCGTTCGTGGAGTTCACGTTTGCCCCGACGTAGACAAACTCCTTCACTACGTCAAAATTGTGGCTGTTGATAGTAATGTTTTGCCCTAGGTGGTTTGCGGCGGATAGTTTCTTGCGCGACAGCATATATTTTGTCTTCTCCTCGTTGACCTTAAAACCAGCTCATTTCGCCTGTTCTTCAATCGCCGTGAAAGCTTCCACTACGGCGCGTTTGGAACGCGCGACGATGTCGATGTCATCTGCGTATCCCAACAGTTGGGCTGACTTGTAGAAGATAGTGCCTTCCGTGTTTACAGCAGCCCACTGCACTATCTTCTCCAGTACCAAATCGAAAAAATCACTCGCCAGCGCATCCCCCTGCCGAAATTCGGTGCAGGTTTCAAACGGCTCCGTGGTCCTCGAGCACGGTGCATCGCGTATGTGTTAGCGTAGTTCGACACAACCGGATCAGTTTTCCCGGGATCCCGAATTCGGCCATCGCTTCGAATAGTTCCTTGCGATGAATGCTGTCGTATACGGCTTTAAAATCGATCAGAAGATGGTGGGTATCGATTTGAAACTCGCTGGTCTTCTCCAGGATTTGCTTAGTGTGAAAATTTGGTCTATAGCCGATTTGACGGGCCGGAAGCCGCACTGGTAGGTGCCAATTAGTGCGATGCAAAACGGCTTTAGACGTTCGCACAATACGCTGAACAGGATTTGTAGGCGATCAGCAGATTGAAAGTTGTTGCAAAAGGTAGGATCGCCTTTTTTGTGGATGGGGCATATGGAACTGATATTCCAGTCGTCGAGCATGCTTTCGTCTTCCCAAATCCTGCAAATGATCTGGTGCATGCTCCCTACCAGAACATCGCCACCGGCCTTGAAGGGCACTGATGTTAAGCTTGCAGCTTTGTTGTTCTTTAGCTTTTTAGTGGCTGTGCCGACTTCTTCAAAGCTAGGTGGGATGACTACTTCATCATTCCCTATCACTCTCTCCTGATCCGACCTGGTAAGCAGCCTAAGAACATTCACTAATATCTGGTAGATTACCCTGACAATTTCGAAGAGCCTGGTTGCCTTTCCTACAGTATGAGGTCAGGCTTTTGTCTTTTTTATAAAAGACACGCATTTTTTGTTTGTCCCTAGACTCTTCAATATCCTTAAGCTAGGAGGTCGCGAGAGACCTTTTCTTCAGGCGTAGAAGCTTGTTCCCCTCCCGTCTTCTAGCCCGGAACTCCTTATGCGCTGGTCTAGTTTTTCGTTGCAGCGCGTTCTCGTCTTTTGCACGTTTCTTTTGTTCACACTTGGCATCATACCACAGGTTTCTTGTCGGTGGTGGTAGGTTGCGCAAAGTGGTTTCGGCCACCTCTTTGATTGCCGAGCGGTGCAACCACATATCGTTGGCGTTTATGTTCGACGTAGGAATACTGGAGAGTCTCTCAATTAATTGCAGATTTAAACCCGTGCAATGTAATTGGGTGTCGTGGCGTATTGGGTAACTGCGCTGACTCTTACGCTCGAAGTCCGTGTTCGATTCCCGAAAAAAAACACCTTTGGTATTTTCACGTCTCCACCTCGAGTCACTTTCGAGTCACTGACAATGCTCGAAGAGTGCAACTGTCTAGAAAAAGCTTCTCAATCTCACCGTTCGGAGTCGGCACTCAACTTCAACTCGTGAGAGAACAATAGCATGAGTGGTTGCTTAGAAATTAGGCCCAAGTCCACCTCGAACTGTATCGCCACCATTGTTATTATTATTAAGAAGTGCGAGGTGTCTTCGTGGAGGGCGACAGCTTTAGACTGCACACCTCCTAATGGCTACGAACCACTTCCACGATAGTTCAGGAATGCTAGTCTTCTCTGAATTTGATCGGTAGCTTAAATTCGGCTTGGGTCATGAAATTTGGGTAAAGACCGAAAGAATAAGATCACGAATACAATCAGCCGAGATGAGATTTCTTCGTGCTGTTGTGGGAATTACTCGCCGAGATAGGGTGAGAAACACGGCAGTGCGCGAGGAACTCAATGTTGGGCAGCTGCTTCCTCGAACGGAAAGGGCTGTACTTCGTTGGCAACCGCAGGTGGAATGACTCTCCAGGATGTAGACAGACCAAGCGCATGCTCCCCAACGTCTGTAAGAAATCCGCAGCTTTCTTGTTATCTCTTAACAGAAAAGATTGCAGACAACTCACCGGCGTACTAACGGGGCGCTACGATAAAAAAAATAAACCGGGCAAGTGCGAGTTGTACTCGCACGGGGAAGGTTCCGTCGCATAATATTGATGGATGATTTCTGAATATCAAACGACGTTTCAAAACTATTTCAGTTGAATTTTCTTCCAACTTCAACTCAAATCAACCATTTATTCACAAATTCATACATCCAAACAAACAAATGTTCACCCCTACATATACCTATATCTCTATCCAAGTTTATCCAACACAGAAAATCCCTTCCATCATACATACATACATACCTATCTAATCACTGCTCATGCCTGCGGTATGTGTGTGTTCATTTCTGTTGGGCATTTAGGGGTGAGATCGAAAAGATAACGCTCATCAACGAATAGAGTGGCCGAACACAGCATGAAATTATGTGTAAAAATGAAAATTTTTTCTTGTTTTAAATCTTAGATATTTCAAAATTTCAACATAAATCGATATTTTGAAATGTATCATTTCTTAATGCTTACATTGATGTCTTCAAAACTGCGTTTTCAGATCTTAAAAATTCGCATGTCGATGATTGACCGTTTTTGGCCAATATTTCCAAAACCATTAGGGCCAGAATGCTCGCAATAGTTTTAAATGAAAGTACTCAATGAAGCCAAGTTTTTGTGATTTTTTTTAAATTTTTAAACACTTTGGTTTAGAAATGGCAGGGGGGGGAAATCTTTGGAGCTCCATATTTTCCAAACGGTATTTGGATAAAAAAGTGTTGAAAGAAACCTTCACCTAATTTAGAAAGATCTGTCGATTGATATATATTTCGATGGTGTGCGACAATTTTTCAAAATTAATGTCAACTTCACCTGTACTGGAGCCACCCCCAAATGACCCCACTTTTTAAATTTGGGTGCATGGGCAATGATATCTAGGTCTGAAGTACCTAATTCCAATTTTGTGCCGATATCTTCATAAACTTCGGAGATAAAAAAGTGTGACAGACACGACGGACGGACGGACGGACGGACACACCGAAATTATAAAGGTTCCGTTTTTGTAAACGGAACCGTCAAAATATGTTCAATTCCTTTGGGCGGAGGCCATAAGACGAATAGCAGTGTTTTTTGCTAGTAGTCTGCCAAAAATGTCAAGTGGGGATAGGTTCATGATAACGTCCAGAGCATCTGAAGGTGCGGTTCTCAGAGCACCTCCTAAGCAGATGCAGGCGTAACGTTGAACCTTCCTGAGGAGATTGTAGTGTATGGCTTTATCTAGTATTGGCCACCAGACATGCACTCCATACAACAGAATGGGTCTTACGACGGCTGTGTAGATCCATTGGATCATGTAAGGTTGGAGACCCCATTTCTTACCTAATGCTCTGGATATAAATAGAAACAAAATCGTGTCTGCCTCATAAATAGCTTTGCCAAATGGCAATTGACGTCAGTACCGAACAATTTTAAAGATAAACATTAAAAATAAAAATTGGGGAACCCCATATATTAGAGTTCACAACACGCACTCTCTACCCAAGTAGGGACGTATGGGAAGGAGAACGTCTCGGTCTCATCTCAGACACTGACGGGTCAAAAATGCACTGCGGAATCGAGGCGGTTGTTTACTCAGAAGCACTTAGCATATCCACTGCTTTCAGACTGTTAAGAATCACAATCATGAGCAAACATGATCGTCATGATACGAGCAAAACCATCAGCAACCGGTGCGGCGACAGCCAGACGATGTGCACAGCAGCCAGCGCGAAGCGATTCCCGGAAGGATAGCGGTGGTTGCGACCGAAATATATGGACGATAGAAAACAGAGCAGAGCACGCGCGCAAGCCACACCCCTTTTCATAGGGCGCTGAGTAGCGGTGGTTGCGACCGGAGATGTCGTGTCGATGAGCCTACCAGACAGGAGTGCTGATATAAGGACAAAATAAATTCTTTAACCCCACACTTTATTACAGTCCACTGAGCAGAGCTGACGTATTTATTAGTGCAAATAAATATTTTCGTGCAAAGTTGATTTTGAGTTTTTGATTTTTTCCTTATTTTCTGAGCTATCGAACATTTCTGGTCCAAACGAGCCGGATCGAAACAGAAGTGCAGTGCAAGGAATATTTAGAGGAAGTAATTAAGTGCATGTGCGAGACAAACAATTGAGCATTTTTAACAAAAGCTTTCGTGATTGCAATTCGTGCAATTGCGAAGATATTTGCAGTGCGCAAATTGTAATAATTTGTATTGAGCATTCAATTCGGTACGGATTGTAGCGATCTCCGAAGGGTCGACCTGGGTTGTTGCGATCACGTGCTGTCTAACGGGCGAGTGCAAGTGAATATCGGTGCAGTGCAGTGCAGAGCTTCTGTGCTAGAGCTATGGGCGACGTTGCGGGCAGGGATGTATATCGTTTTTTTTGAATTTTTGGAGCGGAGAGCGAGTGCGTTGGATTCCGCTTTCTTCGATGCAGAGCAGATCGCAAGCGGAACGGAAAGGCCAAAGGGGAACGTGCAAAGGAGCGTTGGTCCAGGAGCGAGTGCATCAAGACCAGTAGTGCTAAGGTGCCCACTGTGCAGGGAACAACATCCTCTTTACCGGTGCGGAGATTTTCTGGCGCTAACCATCCAAGCTAGGAACGAGAAGGTCCGGCTCTGGAAGCTGTGCGCAAATTGCTTGCGTACTGGGCACTTTGCTCAAGCTTGTCCAGGGGGAGCATGCCGAAAGTGCTACAAGAAGCACAACAGCATTTTATGTCCAGAGCAACGAGCATCAGGAGCAGGGCTAGCAGTTGTTGCGGGCTCAAGCGTGAGTCGGCAGGAAACCCAGCCAGCAGTCAACGAGCAACCTGCACAATAGCAATTAGTGCAACTGTTACCTACGGAGCAGCAGGCGAATGAGGAGATGTCACCCAAGCAGGGCGGCATTCAGCAGTGCAACGAGCAGATCAACAATGTTAAAGTGCAATGTGCGTTGTTGGCGACAGCGTACATCAAGGTGCAGAGCAGTACCCAGGGTAGAGCAGGACAATATGGAGAGGCGAGAGTGCTTCTAGACAGCGGGAGCCAAATCAATTTCATGACGGAGCAGTGCGTGCAGAATCTAGGGCTAATCAAGCGCCGCTGTACTTTCGACGTGAGAGGGATCGGATCAGGCGTAAGTGTGCGGCCGACAGGAATGGTCACCGTGGACATTCTGTCGAGAGTTGATATCAATTTCCTGTTGAAGTGCGAGATGTTCGTAGTAAGGAAGATCACATCTTGTCTTCCAGGCAGGTGCCTAACGCAAGTGCAGATAGCGGAAGCGAGCGAGCTGACATTGGCTGATCCCAGGTTTAATCAACTATCCAGAATAGAAATGCTTCTGGGAGCGCAAGTGTGGGCTGGGATCATAAAGGGCAGCATCAAGAGATTCAAATCTGGATTAACGGCGCAGGATTCACATTTGGGCTGGATCATTTTCGGTCAGCTGAAGTCGGAGCAAGAGCGGGCAATCAGAGCAATGTGCACAGTGGCGGAATCATCAGATGCCGAACTCAGCCACTTATTGAGGAGATTCTGGGAGACCGAGGAGCCGAGCAGGAAGATCCCATTCTCTGCGGACGACCAATGGGTCGAGGAAAATTTCAAGCGAAAGCATTTCCGCACAGCGACTGGTCGTTACGTAGTGACTATTCCAATAAAGCATTAGGCAGTACCAGAGCGGTAGCCGTGAAGAGGTTCCTTCAGAACGAGAAGAGATTGTGTGCAGATCCAGAGCTTAGAGAGAAGTATATCAACTTCATGCGTGAATACGGAGAGCTGGGCCACATGAAAAAGGTCGATAGGGCAAACAGTGCGAACGAGCCAACATACCATATTCCACATCACTGCGTTACGAAGAAGTTTCGTGTTGTCTTCGATGCATCGTGCAAGAGCGATAGTGGTGTGTCATTAAATGATGTGCAGTTTTCCGGTGCTAAGTTGCAAGATGATCTGTCAACAATCATCACCCGCTTTCGGAGCTTCAAGGTTGGTGTGGCGGCAGACGTCGAGAAAATGTTTCGCCAAGTGGAGGTGAATTCGGAGCAGTGGAACCTCCAGCGAATTTTCTGGCGAGAAAACCCAGATGAGGAATTGTGCGAATACTGTTTAACGGTGGTAACTTACGGTATGACCTCAAGTGGTTTCAATGCAGTGCGGGCAATGCATCAGTGCGCAATGGATCATCAAAGAGCATATCCTATGGCGTGTGAAGCTATCACACAAAACTTCTACATGGACGACTTGTTAACCGGTGCAGATACGGAAGAGCAGGCGGTTCAGAAGTGTAGACAAATAATTGCATCGCTGAGGGCCGGCGGGTTTCAATTGAGCAAGTTTATGGCGTCAAGTCAGCGCGTGCTATCAAGGCTTACCAGGACCCTGCGATTCGGGGAAGAGCTAAATTTCCCTAAAGAGCTCAACGCACTGATGTTGGGGCTCGTTTGGGATTGTGCGAGAGATGAGATACGATTCAAAGTGCGAGCTACAGAGTGGACCACCACTCCCACCAAGAGAGCAGTTGTCAGCACGGTCGCAAGGTTATACGACCCTAACGGATACCTCGCTCCAGTTGTGATAAGCGCCAAGATCCTCATCCAGAATTTATGGCGCTGTGGAGTTGGTTGGGACGAGCAAATTCCCGCATGCAGTGTGCAAGCATGGCGGAGATTCCAGGAGCAGTTATCGCAGTTGGAGGCAATAAGAGTTCCGAGATGGTTGGGCAATACGGATAAACATGAGTTGGAGCTTCACGGATTTGCAGATGCGTCAACGAGAGCATACGCCGCAGTTGTTTACATGCGTGCAACTTCAGCTACCGGCAGGACAACGTGCAGGTTGATTGCATCCAAGACCAGATTGGCGCCGATCAAAACAGTATCAGTGCCAAGGCTAGAGCTATGTGCAGCTGAGCTATTGTGCAAGCTCATGGAAAATGTGTGTAGCGCGTGTGCAAGCGAAGGCATAGCAAGGAACTACTGGACTGATTCAATGGTCGTGCTGTGCTGGATCAGTAAGGCGCCTTGCGAGCTGAAGACATTTGTGGCGAACAGAGTGAGCAGCATTCAAGAGCTGAGTGGAGGTCGTCGCTGGAGACATGTGCGGTCTAGGGACAATCCTGCTGATTTGGGCTCGAGAGGTATCCCAGCAGAGCAGCTGGTAAACTGTAACCTTTGGTGGCAGGGGCCATTTTGGCTTCTTAACCAGGAGAAGGAATGGCCAACTACAAGAGCGATGGAGAGCGGGCAACATCCTCAAGAGGTAGCAGCAGAGCTTAAACCACAAGTTCTCGTCAACCTCATGATTCCTAGAGCAGCAGTGCTGAGCATCAATGGTGTCAGTCTTTTGGAGCGGAAATCAACCTTACAGAGCATGCTGAGAGTGACAGCCATCGTGATGAGATTCACGAAGGCCATCAAGCGGACCAGTCAGGGACTTCAGCGTGGGCCAGTAACACTTGCAGAGTGCGAGGACGCCCTCGCTTATTGGGCCAAGACTGTGCAGCAAGGTGCGTACTACACGGAGCTTCAACAACTAGAGAACAAAATCGCATTGGAGAACTCGAGCAGTATCGCGTCCTTCTATCCATTCTTGGACGCTAAGGGGATATTGAGAGTAGGTGGACGTCTTCGAAACTCAACAATGCCGTATGAGACGATCCATCCTATCATCATACCAGCAAGGTGCAAGCTGAGTGAGCTTTTGCTTCGTGAAGCGCATTTAAGAACGCTACATGGAGGCGTACAGCTGTGCATGCAATACATCAGACAAAGGTTCTGGATTCCATCATTGAGACGTGCGACAAGAACCTACATATCGCGATGTATAACGTGTTTCCGGCAGAGCAAGGCAACGTCAGAGCAACTTATGGGCACCCTTCCCAAGGAGCGTGTCCGGCCGTCCAGAGCATTTAAGCATAGTGGAGTTGACTATGCGGGGCCAGTGCAGATTAAGGCCAGATCAGGGCGATCAAAGGTCATTGAAAAGGGCTATATAGCGGTTTTCGTGTGTATGGTAACTAAGGCCATACATCTAGAGCTTGTGAGCAACCAGACGAGCGGTGCCTTTCTGGCCGCATTCCAGCGATTCACGGGCCGCCGCGGTGCATGCGAAATACTTTGGAGCGACAATGCGACAACCTTCGTCGGAGCGAATGCGGAATTGAAGAAGAGCAGTGAGCAATGGAAGGACAGACTTCCAATCGAGCAGATTAACGCGTTGGGGACGGAATGGAAGTTCATCGTTCCGGCCGCGCCGCATATGGGAGGCATATGGGAAGCGGGCGTCAAATCCGTGAAGCATCATCTGCGAAGGATCATGGGCAAGCAGATCTTCACGTTTGAAACGCTTTCCACGGTGCTGATTCTTATCGAAGCATGCCTCAACTCCAGGCCACTGTGTGCGCTCTCAGACGATGTAGGCGATTTAAGCGCGCTCACACCCGGGCACTTCTTGATTGGTGAGCAGATCGTACTACCACTCAGCGCTGATGTGAGCAAGGTACCCCAAGGACGACTCAAGCTGTGGGGCATGATCCACCAGATGCAGCAGCATTTCTGGGAGAGATGGAGCAACGAGTACATCCATACTCTACAACAACGGTGCAAGTGGAACAAGCGCATTAAAAACATAGAGCCGGGCAATTTGGTTCTCATTAAGCAGGAGAACATGAACAAGGGCAAGGACGGACTAGTGCGAAGTGCTGAGGTACGATTGGAGCATACAACTTTAGTGCGACCAGTGCAGAAGCTGTGCATTCTTCCTCTCGATGAAGTAATGGGAACAATTGAAGACGAGCCTTCAATTGGGGGGGAGGAATGTTAAGAATCACAATCATGAGCAAACATGATCATCATGATACGAGCAAAACCATCAGCAACCGGTGCGGCGACAGCCAGACGATGTGCACAGCAGCCAGCGCGAAGCGATTCCCGGAAGGATAGCGGTGATTGCGACCGAAATATATGGACGATAGAAAACAGAGCAGAGCACGCGCGCAAGCCACACCCCTTTTCATAGGGCGCTGAGTAGCGGTGGTTGCGACCGGAGATGTCGTGTCGATGAGCCTACCAGACAGGAGTGCTGATATAAGGACAAAATAAATTCTTTAACCCCACACTTTATTACAGTCCACTGAGCAGAGCTGACGTATTTATTAGTGCAAATAAATATTTTCGTGCAAAGTTGATTTTGAGTTTTTGATTTTTTCCTTATTTTCTGAGCTATCGAACACAGACTATGCTAGTGTTTTACAAGCATTTGAGCTTGCCAAAAGAGGAATATCAAACGGATTGCGACGCCTGTGGAGAAGATGATGACACTGCAGAGCACTTCCTCTGCCATTGTCCCGCCTTTGCTCGGATCAGGTGGCAGTTATTCGGTGCTGATAAGGGGATAGCTGATGATGTGGGCTCCTCATCACAGAAGCGCCTGCTGGTCTTCCGAAGGGAATTTCAGCAAAAGTAGGTTGCTGCCTGGTAGTACAATGGACCAGTTTTTGAGTCTGAGTGCTCCAGTGTAGAGTTACAAAAACATCCGACAAAAAAAAATTAAGTGCGTGAGTGCGTGAAAGAAGAAGAAGAGAGTACCAAAAATCCCAGTTAATCGAACTAAAAATCGTTTTCCACTCCACTGGAACTGTCAACACTGACATCTGATGTTGCTGCGTAATTGGTACTCGTTAGCTTAATCTAGGGGAAAAAATCCAAGCAAACTGATAAGACACTGCTGCTTCACCCTGTTATGCAACAACAAAGACTCACTCCAAGAGAGACACCTTATCCCTCTCTTTTTGTTTGCCTCTCATTTCTGCAAATAAAGAGAGAGTATCTATTTCTAAGCACTTTACACTGTTTTTCCGCTTCATGGACTCCACAAGGGCATGGTCTTTGTCTCCCCGTGCCGGGAAAGTGTACGCAACCTCATGCTCAGCCAACAGTGGTCTTGGCGCTCTACAGCGACGAAGAGAAATTGTATTGTCTAAGAGAATTTGAAATTTCACCCAGGGCCTTGCATGCAGCGGAAATCGCAATATAAACACCCTCGTGGCAAATGAGATACCAACCAGTCGCCAATCACAATCGCTGTGAGGTAGTCTGACGAGCAGGTGTTTCTGTATCTTGAGGGAAGTTCGGGGGAAGTTTTACATTTTCTTTTTGTTACATTGTGCGCGGTTCACGGAGAAAGTGATTGTGTCCTTAAGAACATTGGACAGGATTAGACGAAAGTGAACGTGAAAGTGACTCACCACTCATCTGTGAAAACGAATAGATAAGGAATACACATTTTTCAGTCGGTAAGAAACCCATTCACTGCGGTGCAAGATACGAAAAGAATGACGAAATACTCACTCGCAGCCACACGAGCTCGCAAACTAATTTCTGATAATTAATTTTTGATATTCAAATGACAGTTGTCCTCAGATACAGTCATTCGAGATTAGTACAGATTGTCTTATCACTTCACTAGCCCTTTCCCGCTTCTTGCAAAAAACCAGAAAAAAGTCAAGAAAGAAAAATAAAACGATTCTATTCACGTGGAGTGCTGTGGCTGTTGGTGAACTTCAGAGAACGTCGATACACACTCGTACTTCAATTTCTGTGCCCGCCGGCCACCGGCAAATGCTGACCTAATTCTAAATTTGTGCCTGCCGTGCGGTTGTACTCTTTTATTCTTCGTTTCGGAACTGTGTGTATCTGAAAGTTTGTTTTACATCTTCTTTTTAATTTGTTTTTGTGTTTTGAAGTGGAATTTGTGTTTTTTTCAAAGAACTTATTGATCCACGTTGGGATTTGAAAGTGGTGAGTAGGATGTTTAAAATGTGGTGGTGTATCAGCTGTTCTCATCCCAATTTGCTGTTCTAGTTCAATATTCTTGAAGTATGATTCAGTTGTTTCACTTGGGAGAGCTGGGAGAGCTGTGGTGACTTGTGGTTAATTGTACTTCTTGTTTTTGGCTGACTTTCGTAATTCATTAAGCTCTTCCTATCTTTAAATTTAAATAAAACAAAGTGTGTAAGTTTTCATCGACATTTTTTATTCGCCTGAAAGGCCTATCGATGCCATTAATAATAATAAATAATGGCGGCGCTACAGTCCGAGGTGGACCTGGGCCTAGCTTCTCAGCAACCACTCGTGTTGTGCGTGCTATTGTTCTCTCACGAGTGAGAGGGGACCTACAGTTTAATGCCGACTCCGAACGGCGAGATGGAGAAGCTTTTTCTAGACAGTTATACTCTTTGAGCATTGTCAGTGACTCGAAAGAGGTGGAGCCGTGAAAAAAAAAATGTTGATGATTTTTCGGGAATCGAAACGACAACATCGTAGGAACAGCGTAGGAATCGACGCACCTACCCACTACGCCACGGCCCCCACATCGATGCCATTATGTATGGAATATAAAATCGTTCAAAAGACCACCGCGAATTCGAGATGGGTGGGGCGCATCCGAAATGTCCAATTTGCCAAATCAGGGTGAATTTAACCGAAGGCATGGGTTATGTTGGCTCTGAGAGGTGTTGTGGTTTATGGCTTATTCACATAGACCTGCGAATTCAGAAAACCCCACAAGAAAATGTTCACTGGGTCAAATCGCACCATCTCGGTGGCCAGTACACATCAGCCCAATACGCACCATGCCCTCGAATCGCTCGTACAGAATTTCCAATGTGGCACGTAGCGCCGCGCCTTGGTGTTGAATCCACTTGTCGTTGGTGTCCATATATTCGAATTCAGTGGCCTTATTTTGTATCACTTTCGGATTCGGATTCGGATTCGGAAATCAAATCCGATACTCAAATCAATTCGTATTTTGTATCACTTTGGGATTGGGTTTGAATGCTGCCAAATTTGTAGGAACAATTTCCGAAAATGAAGCTGTCAAATGAAAAAATAATCATTCAAACAGAAGTCAGTTGCAAATAAATTGAATTACATTTTATTCTTTCACAGTTTAACATATCGTTTATTTGTTGTTTAGCGGTTTTTAGTTCTTAAAGATGGTTCAGAACAGGAACTATATATATATATATATAGAACTATAACTGTTGAGTTGAAATCTTCCATTTTACCAGCTTTTGTGTGATTGGATGGGTGATATTCCAAACGATGGTGCATTTGAAGTGCCACTTATGGCAAAAGTAAGATCTAATATCTTTGATATCACTTTTCTTTCAGTGGCATGAGCGGTACGTATTTGCTTGGACCTCTCCCAGCCGTTTATATCACGCATCAGCCGATGCCAAAGCTAATTGAATTTCTTTCTTGCATCTGCAGATGGAGGAAGTCCTTTGGAAAGATCTTCATGTTTGGGCAACAACTGCTCAAATTTGTCCTAATTTGCTTCTCTTTTGTATGAAACAATTAAATAAATTAATCAAAACAACATTAGCGCACAAAATCCGATAGCAAAATAGTTTTCGAATGGAAATCCGTAAGTGAGGACGGTTTTGACATCCGCTTCCGGAATACAAAATACCAAATTTCCGTAAACGAGTTGGCATTACTTTTAATTTTCGAATGCGGATTGCGTGTATTTGCTATAGAGGTACAGAATACCAATTTCCGATTTTAGAATAGATTTCCGACTATAGCAATACAAAATAAGGCCCCAGTCCAAAAGGCGTTGTTAATCATCGACCTACAGCGCTCGCTGTAGGTGATGGCCTGGCGAACGCCGTTCTCAAAGAAATGTGGACCGATGACGCCGCCAGCCCAAAAACTACACCAAAAAGTGATTTTTTTCAGAATGCATTGGACGCTCTTGGATCTCATGTGCACTGGCAACGTCGCAAATTCGACAATTTCGTGGACCTCATCGCTGAAGATGATTTTTCGATGGAAATTGAAATCAGTTTCCAACTGCTCTAGAGCCCATTAAGCGAACACACGTCGTTGTCTATGGTCATTTACCATCAGCTCCTGGGTCTGTGAAATTTTGTACAAGCGCAGACTCAAGTCACGATGCAAAATTCGCCAAGTTGTGGTCTGCGAACGGCCGAGTTCTTGTTCGACTGCCTCGAATTCTCCTGCACACTCTCATGGACGGCGACAATGTTTTCGGTAGATCTTGCGTTTCACCGACTTACGGGTGTTGGTTTATCGTTTACTGAACCAGTGGACTCAAATTTATCCACCACACTGCGATGTTAACATCGATGTTTTGGTAACCGATACATCGCCGATACATCGACGGCAAAATTGTCAAACATAGACATCGTTCATTCATTTCGTTTAACATTGCCAAGATGTGTTATATATAAAATGTGCTTGTATTTGTGTAATAATAATGGGGTGTAAAAGAGCTAGAGATGCCCAATAGAAAGTAACTTTTTTATGTATTAGCCTCCTCTAGTCTTACATCCTGCTCCGAACCTCCAAGTGGTTCACCTTGAGCATGGAACAACCTTCAAGGAGACCGGGTTTCCAAATCCTAGCGAACTGTGGGTCGGTGGCTAATCGGAGAGGTTTATGTTTTCGCATGTATTGGCTGGATGCGTAAGCATAGGAGATCCCTCCAACAGCCAAATTAGCGCCTGTTCACCAAGGGGGTGCGGCAGGGAGCGGGTGTCGGTCTTGGAGCAAGCGACTTGCTATATAAACGTACATGAAGGGACCGCTCGGAAATCCTAATCCCGAACCGTATGATCCTCCAACGTCACTTTGGGTTTTTCGTTGGCCCAACAAGCCACAAAATAAAAATCCAATTATCAACGAAACGGGCGCCGTGGCCGTGTGGGTTCGTGCGTCGACCCATGCGCATTAGACTTTCACAGTCTAGGTTCGAATTCAAGTTCAGACAAACAATTTTTCAAAGAAAAAAAATTGTTCGCGGCTCCACCTCTTTCGAGTCACTTACAATGCTCAAAGAGTATAACTGCCGTTCGGAGTCCGCAATAAATTGTAGGTCCCTTCCACTCGTGGGAGAACAATAGCACGCACAACACGAGTGGTTGCTGAGAAGCTAGGCCCAAGTCCAGCTCGGACTGTAGCGGCGGAACGTTGCCCGAACAGACCACCCATTTTGATAAAACAATTATATCAATTGTACGTGTTGTTGAACACTATATCCATCCATGGTGATTTGGCAAAATAGACTAAATAAATGACAGCCAATTTGACAGATGTAGCTTCAACTATATAGCCGCTATCAACTGTCAAAGTTCGGAAGTCCCTTTTGGAATACCCTTTAGTTGGTAGAAGCTGACTTTAGATTTCATTTTGGTTCTAAGACCGAACTATCTTTAACTTTGTTCTACTTTCTCTCAAGTAACTATGCCCGACCCATAAAATATAACAGACTTCTGTCATCTTGAAATGAGACAGCAGCAGCTCATCAAACGAAGGTCAGACCGATGTGAAGAAAGCTAGACCCATAAAATGCATTTTCATTTTAATGTGGTTGCGCCTCTGACCGACGCGTGATAATGAATGAATAATCTCAACTTCGTTTGCCTCGTGGGTTCTCTTTGACTCCCTTAAACAAATAACGAGACATATAATCGCTGCACGTTTTGCAGACTGCGACTAAGTAAATCTGCTTCATTCGTCTGCTGACTTAGCACACGATGTTAGGATCATTTCCGTCTCCCCTCTTTGACATTCCTGGATATTTCATCATTTCAAGGTCATCTGACAGCAGTGGAGAATTTCCATTCACAGGCACGTTCTGCTCACCTCGCTGTTATCAGAACGGGCCTTCATTGGTCTTTTTTTTTTACAGAGTGTGACTGTTATCTCTAGTCCGCCATTCGTACCTAACCTACCTCACTTTGCTCGATTATCGCTTGACACTTAACTTCCCAGAAGTATTTTAACAATTTGTTCTGTGACATCGTACATCGTAGGGGTTTGCTTCTAGTTTCCGGTTCGAACAGAGACGTTTTGATGCTGACGATATTTTGTTTATTTTTTTTTGCCTTTTTATGATATTTCAAACTTTTGTCTATGTATGGTAATATGACGAGGACTATGGCGATTAAGGAAGCCTTGGACATTCGTGCCACGTTACCAAACCATTAGCCCTTTCCTTTCAAAGAAGCAGCTGCCCAACATTGAGTTCCTCGCGCACTACCGTGCTTCTCACCCTACCCCGGCGAGTATTTTCCACAGCATGAAGAAATCTCATCTCGGCAGCTTGTATTCGCGATCTTCGGTCATTACCCAAATTCCCATGACCATAGGTGAGAGTTGGAACTAATCTTCTTCCTCTTCTTCAGATAAGCTGAGAGTTGGAACTAATCTTCTTCCTCTTCTTCAGACAAGCCGGCTGAGGTCCCACTCGACCTGTGTGCGCCACCTTGTACGTGGACGTCCTCTGTTGTGTTGTCCCACAGGCTCAGAGTCGAAGGTGCGGCTTGACACCAGTCGATTATTTTTTCTTGGGCTACGTTAAGTCCTTGGTCTAAGCTAACAAGCCATATCCTACTGTATGGAGTCTCAGTATGGTGGACAGCTCTTGGCACAGCCGTCAACCGCAACCTTCTTAACCGCATGCAAAGAACTGCAAGCATATGCATCAGTGGGGTGCTAAGGGCGACACCATCCGAAGTATTCAATATTATACTGCATCTCCCTCCACTCGACATGTTTGCCAGACAAGTAGCAGCTTACACAGCGGTAAGACTCAGAACACTGCACCCATGGAATAACCACCATACAGATTATTCCACAATTCTAGATAACCCCGAGTTTCTACCGCACGACACCGACCTCCTACTGCCTCATCTCGTGTTTGAGAAAAACTTCTCTACCAGCATACCCTGTTGAAGATTCCAGGGTTTCCTCAAAGAGAAATCGCAGAATGAGAACCCAGATTATGTTGAAGATTCCAGGGTTTCCTCAAAGAGAAATCGCAGAATGAGAACCCAGTTCACAATCCCGAGAAGACAAGAAAAAAATAGTCCTTTAAGAGTCAACTAAATCTTTATTGAAATGTTGGACAAACCTTACAGTTTCGCTGTCAAACAAAGAAGAAGGATGAGGAAGAAAAGCATGGCTTTCTTCGATTGCCAGTTGAGCTGATTCGAAGTTATGTTCGAAAAACTCAATATGGTGACTTTGGTTCTCTCTTCCTGCCATCTATTTTTCAGTAGTAAATTCAACATCCTCCCCCGGGCAAGATTGCAATTCCAAAGGATAAAGAAGCTGAATTGGCCGCTTCAACCTGGTTCCGTTGGCTAGCCTCACTAGGCATGACCGTACGCGTTGATCTCGTCCTATAAATGTTTCTTCTATGACTCCCATCTTCCAGCCAATCCTCGCTCGTCCTGGATCGGATAGTAATACGACATCGCCACTTGTCAGTTGCCGTGAAGATCGAAGAACGTTATAGTGAAAAGAGCGCAGCAGGTGCAAATACTCATTTTGCCATCTCCTTTTCAGTTGGCTCGAATACTTCAAACGTTGCTTCCATGCCTCTCGAATTGAATTGGCGCTGACTTCCGGATGCAAGGATGACGTAGAAGCTTCAGTGCAATCACTTGCTGCCATAAGGAAGTCTGCAGGTGTTAACGGCGTCAAGTCAAGAGGATCAGCACTCACATAAGTCAATGGTCGATTGTTGACTACTAATTCCGCTTCTGTTGTGATGGTTCTTAATTCTTCAAAGCCCAGCTTCGCTTTGCCTATGGTGACCTTTAGGACATTCTTCATCGTACGAACCATTCGTTCCCAGAAGCCGCCCCACCACGGAGCACGCTCCACGATAAATCGCCGTTTTATTTTCCTCCTTGAAAGGAATTGTTGTACGGCCTCATTGTTCAATGAAAATCCACACGCGTTTAATTCTAGAGCTGCTCTTCTAAATGTCCGTGCATTATCGGATATAATCATTGCTGGGACACCACGACGGCTGATAAAGCGTCGGAGTGCCTGAAGAAAATCCTCAGTTCTCATGCCATTCACTAACTCCAAATGCACGGCACGTACCGCAGCACAGGTGAAGAGCACAACGTATGTTTTCGTTGGTTCATCTTTCGAATTATAACAATAGAGCGGACCAGCAAAGTCCACTCCGACGTTTTCAAAGGGGCGCAGCAAAGTTATCCGTTCGGGGGGCAGAGGGGCAAATGGTTCTGTTGCCGGAGGACCCCAAAGCTTTCTACATACGAGGCACGACTTGATCCGCTGCTTTACCACCTGATGACATCGCAGTATCCAAAAGCGCTTGCGAAGTTGCGTCAGCACAGTACGGACACCAGCATGTAGTGTCTGCTGATGACTGTCATCGATGATTAGGTTCACGAGATGAGATTTCGACGGCAAAAGTATCGGATGCCTGATATTTAGCGATGCTTCCAAATTTTGAAGCCGTCCTCCAAGCCGCAGAAGACCATGACAGTCCAAGAACGGGGACAGTTTGGCTATGTTTGACTTTTCAAGAGTCCGTCCACTCTGCAAGATAGAAATCTCTTGAGCAAAACTAAGTTGTTGCACATACCTGATCCAATGATTTTCTGCAGCTTGGATCTCTTCAGCCGTTATGCTAGACGTCATCCCATACGGAGGAGAAATCTTCTTATGCAGGCGAAGTGTAATGCGAAAAACGAGACATGTAATTCTCAGCAAACGATTCCAAGAGCTGAAGTCGTGGTAACACATCAATGGGTTCTCTCCTTCAAAGCTTGCCAGCCGACCCTCTGCTAACAAAAGCGCGGTAGTTGAAATTGGTTGTTCGCACTCATCCTCCCAATTGGATTTCTTGTCCTGCAGCCAATGAGGACCATGGGCCCAAAGTGAGCTTTTATGCAAGAATTCTCCACTGACTCCACGAGTAAGTAGATCTGCTGCGTTATCTTCACTTCGACAGTGCCTCCACTGTGATATATTAGTCAGCCTTCGAATTTCGTCCACCCTGTTCTGGACATACGGTTGCCAACGCTGCTTTCTGCCTCGAATCCAATTCAAAGCTATTTGGGAGTCCGTCCAAAAGTAGTACCTTGCTGGAGACACCTTCAATTTTTTATTCAGATATGACCCGAGTCGAGATGCGATCAGAGATGCCGTCAACTCCAACTTGGGAAGCGTTAACTCGTTAGTGCCATCCATCTTGAGCGGTGCTACCCTATTCTTCGCACATAGGAACAAGGTACTAACATCTCCAGTAATGTTTTGCACACATCTTGCAAATGCGACAGTTCCAAAAGCCTTCGTGCTGGCATCGGCAAAAATGTGGATTTCAATGGCTCCTTCATTCTTTGGATATGGTAAAATGGATCTGGGAAACGTCATATCTTTGAGTTGTAGAACTCCCCTTATGCACTCGTCCCACTGTGTCTGTAATTCGTCTTGAAAAACATCGTCCCACTGCAACTTTTTCCTCCATAATGTCTGAAAAAAAATCTTTAACTTGACAGTGGTGGGTCCAAACATACCTAACGGGTCAAAAATACGAGCGATCGCCTGCAACACGTTTCGCTTGGTTCCATTGATTGATGTTGTAAGAAAGCTCTCCAATGAATTCAAAGGTATCCCCAATTCGTCACTGTTGACGAACCAAGACAGCCCTAGTACCTTTTGGACAAGTGGCGCGTCTGCATAATTGACCATCTCTCGTACATGCAAACTATTTGAATTCCACTTATGGAGACGCATTGATGCTTTTGACAAGATGCAAACTGCGGCCTTGCACATCTCTACACCTTCGCTCTCCGAGTCGACACTGAGCACCACATCGTCCATGTACGTTCCCTCTTGCAGAAATGCACAGCAGTTGGTGAAATTTCCCTTCTCTTGATCCAGCACACAGCGAATGACTGCACACAACAGGAAGGGACTGCAAGTCACGCCAAATGTGACTCTGGTCATTCTGAACAGCCCAAATGGCGGTTTATCATTGGCCGATCCCAGTGCAGATGAAAACCAAATAAATCGATGGCTGTCGCGATCATCTTCGTGCAAAAATATCTGCAAAAACGCCTTCTCGATATCGGCCACTATGCCATACAGACCAAAACGGAAGTTCAGCAGGATTTGCATGACATCTGGCAACAAATTGGCTCCAGTCCAGAGCTGATCGTTGAGGGACATCGTCCCCTCAGTGTGGGCCGAGGCATCGAACACAACGCGGACCTTCGTAGTAGAACTTTCCGCCTTATAGACTGGCTGGTGCGGCAGGTAGAACACACGTGCACCAGTAGGACTAGATCCTTCCACAGGTTCAGCAATTCCTTCACGAATCAACTGTCTTATTGCTGAATCATACTCCAATAGTTGAGCAGGATTTCGAGACAGCCGTCTGATAAGACAATTTAAACGGTGCTTAGCAAGATCTGCGTTGGAGTCTAAATATGATTCGTCGACCTTCCAGGGCAATTTTGCAATGTATCGTGCACCTTCTTGTGAAATACACTTTGCGATGAGATCCTGGGTAACACTCAAGTCATTCTCTTCAGCGCTCTTGATCCCCAGTGTCTCTAGCGACCAGAATTGCAACATGTTGTCTTCCTTTTCAGTTGCCAGGTTCAAGAGCGTACTGGAAGAGCAAGAGAAATTTTCATTACTTGAGTTAATGAACTCACCCGTGTCATGAATACCCTGCAGTGTCCACCCTAATACCGTTTCCACCGCCCGTAACTTGTTTGTAAGGCTCATTTGTTTGCCAGTGACGATGCTCCAGTAGTAGTCCGCCCCAATTAGAGCACTCAATCCATCCTCTGCTTCGATGTGTGGAGGGCAAACATCAGCTAAGTTTATGTCCTTGAACAGTGGACAGTCATTATGAGGGGCTGCCAGAACGTCCACACATATTTCCGGAACCATGATTGCCTCTAGCTTCACTACCACTCTGGAATTGAACTGACTGCGTAGCGACAATTTGACCTTCTGAAACTCGTTGATTGGCTTGACTTGCTTCGACCCGAAAGGGATGATGGACAATGCAACCGTGCCCGTTATCTTCAATCCCAGCTTCCTCGCCAGGCTCTCCCGTATGTAACTGAATTGACTTCCCCCGTCAATTATTACACGAATGGCTAATTTTGTTTTCGGAGCGCACAACATGCACCGCGCAGTTTTCAAAAAAACTTTTTGTTTTGAAATGTGAGCACATAAACTTACAGATTCGCTTTGCACCCCAGCCCGGCTGTCAGTATTGACATCTGTTTTGATGAGCGAGATGGCTGGATTACACAGCGACGACATGTGTCTTCCTTTGCATTTGACACACACAAACGACTTGCTGCTCTTACAGTTTTTTGCCACATGACCCAGTTTGGTACAACGAAAACATCTTCCTCCTTTTCTGAGAATGTTTCTTTTTTCTGCAATGGTCATTTTGCTGTCACATTCTTTCGCAGTGTGGCGTTGTGATTGACAAAATAAACATATGCGTGTCTCACTCACTGCAACAAGACTCGATGCTGTTGTTGGGTGATGGACACTGGACTTTGATTTAGAATCATTGTTACCAACGTCACTTCTGTCCATAGACTCGATTTCGCGCTTCAGGAACCGGAGAATACCTTTCACTTCGTCACCTACAGCTGCAGAAAAGGAAGACCCACTTTGATTCGACACCTGGGACGTATTATCTAGATCCTCAACACGTTCTGCTTGCCGATGGTAATCGATGCGCAAAGACTTCGGTAGACAGCGAAGAAGCACTGACTTTAACATTACTGTATAATGAGTCGGAGGAACCTTCAGAGCGGTGAGCGAACGGGTGCCAGCGACTACTGATCCATAAATACTTCGCAGTCCTGAAAGATCAGAGCGGTCGCGAATTGGCTTTAAGTTTACCAGCTCAAGTATGTGTTTATCGATCAGCTTCTCGTTGTTGCCGTACTGCTCCTGTAGTAAAGATATGGCTGAGTCGTAGCACTTCTCAGTAGGAATAAATCCATCAATGGCTTTTCTAGCATCACTCTTTAATGTAGCCTCTAAATAATTAAATTTCTCTGATGAGTTGAGGTTAGAATTGTCGTGAACTGCAGCTTTGAACTGCTCCCAAAAAGACAACCAATTGGAGAAATTTCCGTCGAAGGTTTTTAATGGAAGCTTCTGCAGTTTCGCTCCGTTGCATCCACTGCCGGATGGTCTTACGCTCATGGACATGTTACTTATCCTGTCCGGAACAGGATCGGTGTTCAGTTTCTGATGTAGCCTACCTAACCTAGCACTAAGGCGTGCAAGTACGTCCACTGCTTGATCTTGGTAGTCTGCTACTTTATCCTGGGAGTCATCGGCTTTCGTTATTCCTTTGGAAATGATGTCCTCGTTCACCAGGTTGAGATTCTCGTGCGCCGTTTTTAACCTTTGAATATAGGACACGAGCTCTTCTTCAATATCATCGAAGTTTTCGGAATTCGCCTCTGACAGCTTTGACTTGTCATCGTTCAGGAACTCGCGTGCAGCAGAGATGATTTTGGTCACTTGACCACGAAAGGCTGCACGTGATGCCAATTCCATTACAGATTCGTAGTAGTAGTTTTTTTTTCTTTCTTTTCTTTCACGTCTTCTCCCGGGTTTCGGCACCAAATGTTGAAGATTCCAGGGTTTCCTCAAAGAGAAATCGCAGAATGAGAACCCAGATTATGTTGAAGATTCCAGGGTTTCCTCAAAGAGAAATCGCAGAATGAGAACCCAGTTCACAATCCCGAGAAGACAAGAAAAAAATAGTCCTTTAAGAGTCAACTAAATCTTTATTGAAATGTTGGACGAACCTTACAGTTTCGCTGTCAAACAAAGAAGAAGGATGAGGAAGAAAAGCATGGCTTTCTTCGATTGCCAGTTGAGCTGATTCGAAGTTATGTTCGAAAAACTCAATATGGTGACTTTGGTTCTCTCTTCCTGCCATCTATTTTTCAGTAGTAAATTCAACATACCCTCCAGGTCGGTCTGGAAGTCTGATACTCAGACGCTGGATGGTCCTCTGCGTATTTTCACAGATGGATCCAAGACGGACGAGGGGGTAGGTATAAGGTATCTTCTCCAAGGATCTCAATTTTAGTATATCCCTCCATCTTCCAGACTTTGTAGCGTATTCCAGGCTGAGACGATGGCAATAAAAGAAGCCCTGTCTTGGCTCAAGAACAACGTGATATCCAAGAAGGACATCACCATCTGTTCAGACAGCCAGGCAGCAATCAAATCCCTGAACTCGGTCACTATCCTCTCTAAGACCTCCCTAAATTGCCGGCTATCTCTTAACGAGATACCCCATCACCCCATCTTCATAGAATGAACATCTCTAAAGACTCTCATTGGCGTTATCACATGCCTCAAGAATGGGACTCCCTCACAATGATTTCTGCAGAAGCTGCAGAGACGAAGAAGAAGAAGATACTAGTGCATCTCCTCTGCACTAGTAGCGCTCTCTCTTCTCGCAGGAAGAAATACCTTGGAGGCTACTTCTTCAACGACTTGAGCGAATTGCACAACGTCGGCATTAATCAACTAAAGAGCTTCGTTGAAAGCACCAAATGGTTTTTTGGATAGGTGCCATCAGATCCGCGTGGTATCACAATGGGCCTAAATTGGCCTAAGTGTGACTGCTATCTACAGTCAGCCAATTCAACCTAACCTAACCTAAGCTAAAAAGCCAACCACTTTGGACAACACCGAGGCCAACATTTTAGACGCTATCGTCGGAATAACGCCGATCATATTTGACCGTTATTTAAAAAACATTAAAAATTGGACCGACTGCTGCAGCGAAACCGAGGTGGCCTTTTGAGTTATGTGCTATTTTATACATAACGGCACGAATGTAGATTGAAAATAAAGCCAGAATCCCATTTACATGGGATTGGCGACTCTTCCATGGAAATTATTTTTTCGCAAGATGAGTCGAACTGTTTCCGGATGAATATCTTTTTGTAAATAATTTTTTACGTCTGCAGTCAATTTTGGTGCACTTAGTTGTGGGTTCTTCTTGACTTGCTTTACAATCCAACGTTCATCAGACGTAGTAAATTTCTTTGGTCTTCCAAGTTTTGGTAAATTTTCAATACTGTGTTTCGTTGTATACCTTTTTAATATATCACCTACTGTAGAGTGACTTCTTTTTACAGTTTCTGCAATTTCGCGTACAGATTTTCCTTCTTCAAAATGTTTGATTATAATTTCTCGCACTTCAAGTGTTGTGTAACCACGTCGTCTGTCCATCTTGACTATCTTTTGCGAATTAAATATATTTTGGTTTAAACTGACATTACAAAATAGTAACGACATACAACAACTAAAAAAGTGTAGGTTTTTACCGTTACAAATTGGTAGAATTGGCAGTATTGCCAGGTGTCCGATTTCTTTTTTTAGGCCAAAATTATTGGATTTAAAAAAAAAAAGTTAACCTCTTTGCTAAGACGGATTTATATTTTTTTACCATGCATTCGAAGAACGAGATCATGGCCTTCAGAAAATATACTAACATGAATAGCATGAGTGTTCCATTTATAGTATCTTAACGTGAAAAGCGGTCAACAATAGTTGTCCGATTTCTTTTTTGACCAACTGTATGTCTCACACCGTTGCTGTTTTATTTAAATTTATTTTTCTATCGTTCTTATCTGGTTACCCTGTAAAGATTAGGTTAGTTTAGGGGCTGCTAGTGAATTCACCAGCACACTTATACCATGTTGGCTTATTGTGATACCCACAGTCAGACCACTACCACTGATCGACCGCTCCAGTGATAGTGCCGTTAATTTGATCCCAACGGCAAATGGTGACTGGACCAGATTTGAAAACCCGAATAAAAGCGTATTAACTTTGCTTTCACTGGGACTCGAACCTGGGACCCCTCTAACTTGGTGCAGGCACTTAACCAACTGCGCCATCAAGTCGTCTTCTTGTATAATGGGATATAAATTCCAGTTTTCCATCACCTGAAAATCTGATCGGTTGTAGATTTGATTAGGATTAAGCCACATGGATGTTGTCCGACGATGGCAGTAGCGTATGGGGCTGTCCACTTGGCTGGTATGTTATTGGCTCCTGAGGCTTGTTGTATTTCACCCGATTTATGGCTCTTTGCACCTTTTCTATGGTCGATGGCGGAAGAACGGAGTTTTCTTCTTGCTTTGGTAGAGCCTCCAATTCTTCGGCGAGCTAATCATTTAGCAAAGTCATCAAAGTGCATATTTCACATGTCTGCCGACCTATGATCAGATTTCCTTATCTGTTCTTACAATTAGTGCAGCGAGGTGTATACTGCGTCACGTTTTTGGACTATTTGGTGGAATTTCTGTGCCTGGTACGGTTCAAATCAGGATTTTTTAACCAGGCTGCTTTCTTTTGTCTGTGAAATCGCTCTCCCGTTTGTCTGAGCTCTTTATATTCGCCCGAATTCTATGACAACAAGACCAGGTGGTCATGGGGTTCCCTAATTATCAAGCAATCTATTTTCCCAGCTCATTTGCCTTAATCACCAGATCGTGACAAGGCATATCCGACACCATTAGGCACTTAGCACAGTGCTTCTGTTCCCACCTACATCACGCCATTAACAAATCAATCATCACAAGAACCAATATTATTTTCCCACTATTTGCGTCCCCACTTAGCGGTGGCTTAAATGGCCTGGTGGCTGTTAGAAACAAGTTCAAGATACCTCCCTCCACCAGTTCGTAATTTCACACAACGAGCTGGCACGGGTTCTATGAAATTTCGCAATCAACAGCGACTTTGCTGACACGTGTGTTCCCGAAATTACTTAGCCTCAAATGTCCCGTTTCAGGTCTAAATTGAAACTCTCCGCGCAAACACTTCTCAGACATGGAAGCTGGTGAATGCAGAGTGTACACGAATGGATGTAAATTGCAGTGCAATGGAGTGACTACATCATCAGCGTCCAATGGAACGGACACTATGCGACGAAATAGTAGTTTTGGTAACCTATTGGCAGCGCCAAACCGGGAATCAAGGGTGAAGGTGATCTACACCGGCGGAACCATTGGAATGGTGAGGAACGAGAAGAATGGTGAGCATCCTGATGAGTTCCCTGTCCATTTCCTGATGATCCTCTCTCGCTTTCAGTTCTGGCTCCCACCCCGAATGCACTGGAAAGGACCATCCGGAGATACCCGAACATGCATGACGAGGCCTACGCGGAGAAGCGCTTCGGAGCGTCGGCAAAGACAGGTCCCTTGGTCTTGCCGTACGTGGAGGGGACGAGAAACCGGGTGACCTACTGTATTGCGGAGTATGATCCTCTGCTGGACTCCAGCAACATGACAGTGAACGATTGGGTCCGAATTGGCAAAGATATTCACGTAAGGACGCTCTTCACTGTTCGCTAGCTAAACATTGATTTGTCTACCCTTAGGAATCGTATGAGGACTTCGATGCCTTTGTCGTCCTCCACGGCACCGACACACTCGCCTTCACAGCGTCGGCACTGTCCTTCATGTTGGAGAACCTCGGTAAGACGGTGATCATCACCGGATCACAAATTCCGATCTTCGAGACGCGCACCGATGGCAAGGACAACTTCGCCTCAGCCCTGATCATTTCCGGCAACTACATCATTCCCGAAGTGTGCGTCCTCTTTGGCAACAAGCTGATGCGTGGCAATCGGACTGTGAAGGTTAGCTGCGAAGACCTGGACGCGTTCAGTTCATCAAACTCGCCGCCAATCGGCCAGATCGGCATCAACATCGAGATCGACTACCGACAGATATTCCGGCCTTGCAAGATCAGCCGCTTCGAGGTCAATCCGAACATGGACCTCAACGTGGGACTCTTACGGATCTTCCCGAGCATCACGTGCTCCACATTCCGAGCATTCCTCTCGCCCCCGATGAAGGGCGTCGTCCTGCAGTCCTTTGGATCGGGCAATATACCCTCCAACCGAAAGGACATTCTCGACGAGCTCAAGGCAGCTTCCAATCGAGGCGTCATCATATTGAACATCACCCAGTGCTTGAACGGAACTGTCGCGGCCATTTACGACACAGGCATGGTCTTGAAGGAAGTGGGGGTAATACCGGGCTATGACATGACTCCAGAAGCAGCCGTTACCAAGCTGTCCTACGTCCTCGGCAAGACCGAGTGGCCATTGGAGCAGAAGAAGCAGGTAAGTGCGACTGCCGCACCCAGTTGGAGATGCGAAATAAATTCTGCCATTCAATCTCAGGTTTTGCAAACAAACATCCGCGGGGAGATGACCCAGGCGAGCCCGTCCGTGGAAGAGTGCGAGCTCATCGAAGCTGTGGCGAGATCACTGCGTCTGTCCTCCCCCCAGGCAGTCTGTGAATTGGGCTCCACCCTATATCCAGCCATGCTCGATTCTGCCGTGATGGCTGGCGATATTAAGAAGGTGAGTCTGTGGCTTCTCAAGGGAATCCTTCATGACCTTCCCTTCCTCTTTCCAGATCAACAATCTCAAGCACTACGGAGCAGATCTTTCGGGGGTAAACCAAGACAACCGAACAGCCCTGCACACCGCATGCCACGAAGGCAATCTCGAAGTTGTGAATCTCCTCCTGAAGAACGGAGTCTCGGTGCACATCCGTGATCGCCACGATCGCACCCCTTTGATGGAGGCTATCTCCACAGACAACCATGAGATCATTAAGTTACTAATCAGCTGCGGAGCGCATTTGACCGGTTCGATGAGGGGAATTGGCGAGGATATCTGCAACTCAACCGCCCGAGGGGCACTGCAGAGATTGAAGTCCTACAAGTTGGCCGGTGCTGACCTCTCACAGCCAGATCCGTCTGGCCGCACTGCCTTGCATGTCGCCGCTATGCATGGCTTCAAGGAAATTGTGAATTACCTGCTACCCATTGTCAAGGATGTCGGGTCAAAGGACCTGCTGAACTTGACAGCCTACGACTATGCGAAATTGTCAAACAACAAGGACATCGCCAAACTAATTGCTTCCAAATCTGTGTGAAGAGTACCTGAGCAATGAAGTCTTACTCATTGAACTCTCATTTAACCTGACCTGAGCCCTCCAGCCTCGTACCAACTGTAATCCCAGACTGTCTCCAATATGCTTCTATCCCCGAAGCAACTTCCTTTTTATTGTGTACATTTTTTCTAGAATAAATTGTAACGTCTTTAACAAAAGATTGAATGAGTGGTTTGTTCCAATCTGGGATGAATGTTTGTTTTTGCAAACTTGGCAGAGATTTATTGGCTTAACCAAGATCTATTCGCCTTGTATCACCATATTGCAGCGTGTTATGTAATTGTTGTGTAATCTGACAGCTAAACATCCTGCAATGGCAACTCTGATCAGGTGAGTTCTCAGGATGACCCAAATACAACTCCGCCTAAAAGTATGCTTCATTTCTCTTGTATCATCAGTCTTCTTATAGCGCTACCATCTGGGGTGGACCTGGGCTTCAATCAACAAAACGCGTCAGCTAGTACGATTTTTTGCCGGCTATCGCCAATTGTTGTCTAGAAGAAGCTTCTCAATCTCGCCGTTCGGAGTTGGCATTAAACAGCAGGTCCCCTCCATTCGTGAGAGAACAATAGCACGCACAGCACGAGTGGTTCCTGAGAAGCTAAGCCCAGGTCCACCTCGGACTGTACCGCCGCTATTATTATTATTATTATTATCGCCAATTGCGCATGAAGAGTAGGCCGAGGTCCATCTCCACTTGAGTGCGTTACTTTAAACGTGAACGTCCTCTGTTATGTTGTCCCACTAGTTCAAAGTCGATGTCTATTAATTTAAAAGCTGAGCAGATAGCTATGCTTTTAATACGGTAATTTATTATAAAGTTAATAAACGGGAATAACTACAATTTAAATTCTTTTAAAATATCATATAAAAATTCACAAATATAATTTCCACAAACTTTCTCAAAACGAACAAACCATGTCGTTTGACATCCAATCAGATGTCTCAATCATTTACCATCCAACTTGGCAGTGAGTAAATTTCCCTCCCAATTCGCCTTGTCATGTTGGTCACACTGATAAATTGACATTTCATTAACTGCTGACATGGAACTATTTTGTGTGTTTTGTGTAAAATTTTGTACATATTCTTTTTGGTAAATTTTTCCACATTATATCCCAATATTTCGCATAACATTTTGTGTTAAATTATTGCCCAAAAGTTTCTGTTTAAAGCTGTGTTAAATTTTTACGAATTCCACATGTCTAAGTGCTATAATTTTTCTGCAAAAAAATAAGTGACATTTTTTGATAATTAATTGATTTTCATGTCTTTTCAGTTTTGTATGATTTCCAAATAAGTTTCCCCTCGAAGTTTTTCTTTTTTTTTTGTTAAGTGAATTTGAAGAAAAAAGGAAACACCTGCATTTAATAGCAACCATATATTCCAATAAGTTCAATTATTAAAAGCAAATAGACACAAAAGAAGAAAAAAATCCACAAACGATGTCGCAACAAGGAACAGGGGAGCACCCAACACAACATCAGCAGCAGCAACAGCAATCGGATATCACAAGTTTACAGGAGAATTTCAGTAAACAGCAAGTAAGCTAAAGAATTTTCATTTCATTTTGATGAACCAAGCAGATACACTCGGGATACAATTTATTTGCTTCTGTTAAGATCGCATTTCGATACCGAATGCATTCCAGACACAAACAACTCCTCACACGACACATTTGAGTACATACATACTTCAAGGCCTTTAAATACCCAGCGAGAGTGTAGTGTTCGATAGACAGATTTGAAGAGGCAAAGTGCGACCCTGAATTGAACACGTCACTATCTATAAATATTTTTGGACCAATCAGCAAGGAAAACAAGAGCAGAACAATCGAATTATTAATTCGAAACCAGTCTTATCGCTCGTTGTTCACGCTTCGGTGCATAAATTGGTGTTTATTTTTCGAATGAGAACGGGAAACTAGTTTTTTCTTTTTTGTTCTCAGTCAATTCAGATGTTTTTTTTTCGGTTAAAATAAAGGGGGGTTGGATTGTCTTTGCAGTTTCATTTGTTTCGATTCGTCGTCACACAATTTGGCGTTCGTGCACACTTATGGATTGTATTCCTCTTAGCCAGCTGTTTGTGGCTGTTGCTGACGAATTGATTTATGAGCAGTCTTCTCTGGTGTCTGCTTAGACGACGGTATTTGCGTGTGTTTCTCTGGAGAATTGTTACTATCAATTCTCCGTTACAGCTGATTTGTGACATTTATTGTAATCAAAGATGTCAAACTAGTTGATGTCATGTTTTGTAGTTTTGTCATTCTAATTGTCAAACGCGTTCAAGGAGTCGTTGAATATTCATCTAGCGAGTAAATCAATTGTGCCATGTCAGTTAAGAACACTGAGGGTCCTCTTTTGTCTAAAACAGCACACAAGCTCGAGATCTTTGTAATGTTACCTTTTTCGATGGACCCTCCAAGAAGGACCGCGTAGCAAAAATATCTTTAACTCACCTCCTGACCACAATCCTCGACTCCCCAGTCCCCCTAGATCGAACACTTTGTGATGTTTCCTTGCGCGATGGATCCTCCAAGAACGATTAAAGACAAGATTTTTAACTCACCCCCTGACCACAATCTCCGACTCCGCTTCAAGCAGCCGCCTCTGCACACTAAAACCTTCTCACCCGCATTTCAATGCACATCCAATCTCTATATCACACATACAACATACTGATTCCCTTCCCTTTTTTCTGTTCTGTTTTTAGGAAAAAATATCCGCCCTTAAAGAGCTCGTCCGAAAATCCGAAGCAGCACACGGCAAATCAACTTCCTCGACCCAAGAGAAAGTGAAGAATATTGCCTTACGATTAACGAATCTGAAATCGAAAGCTCGATCGCGTCAAAACCTCGACTCATCCACAACATCATTGAATGACGCACAATACCCCTCACAGGAAAACTTGCACCTTTTGCAGTCGCAATGTAGCACAACCACCGATGCTGGCGGTGGAGACATCGCAGTAACACCGCACAGACGCCCCTCGGGTCGCCTTGAGACGCCTGGCAGTGAGAAGATACTTCTCCTGCGGAAGCAAATGGAAGAGAACAAAGTGAAGATGGCGGAAAGGGAGAATAGCAAACGAGAAATCGAGCACATGGTGACACAGCTGAAGGCGAAATTTGACACAACGCAGCAGTGTTTGGAACATTCCTCTGAACTGGGCCGATCGATGGGTGATCTCAGCGCGTTGTCGTACAGCTCAAAAATCGATAAAGTCAGATCAGCGACTGACTTGGCGTCGGCTCCTTTCAATTTGGATAAGGAGCGCATAAAATTCCTCGACAACCGTGTCCGACTGCTCGAGAAGCAGCTGGAGAAGGAGAAGAGCTCTTCAGATGCCTCGAAGCGTGTGAAGGAGCTGGAGAACAAAGTGCTGGAGCTGGAGGAAGCTCTAAAGGACCAGAGGACAAGGGATCTGGTGGCCACTTTGAACGATCGCGAAGTGGAAGAGAGCTGGCAAATTGAAAACGATCGCTTGAAGACCGAGCTGGAGGAGAAATCAAGGAGAATATTCCACCTGGAAGAAGTGAATGACGTACTCGAGACAGCCAAATGTGATTTGACCGAGAAGATGGAGAAGCTCGAGTCCAGCCTCAGAGAATCGGAGGAAAAAAGTAAGAAACTCGAAGAGGAGCTGGAGAAACTGAAGACCACTGTCGATATGCAAAAGTTCGAGATGGTGGACGATGTGGACATAGAGCGAAAAATTGAGCAGGAGCTAACACGACAGGTGCAGCAGTTGGAGTCGAAAATCAAGGAACTGGAAGAAGAAAATTCGGCTCTGCGGGAGGAGAACGAGGGTCCTCGAAATGACAACAAAGAGGAAAGTGATGAGACGGACGACAAGGCGGAAGGTCTGGAAGCCACCATTGAGTCGCAGAGGGAAGACATTCAAAAGCATCTGGAGAGAGTGAAATCATTGGAGGAAGAGCTCATGGAGAAGACCATCGAGTTGAATGTGTTGAATGCCAACTTCGCGGTGCTCGAGGAGAAGCTACAGGCTCCCAGTCGAAAGCCCCTCTTTGCAACGACGACCGATGGAGACGTGGCCACACTGAAGGACCAACTGGAAGAGGCGAGAAAGAAGTCAAAGCAGCTGGAGAAGCAACTAAGCGATTTCAAGCGAATGTCCGACCTACATGCATCCGTGGTTGAGCTCACCGAAGAGAACGAAGAACTCCAGCAGAAGATCACCGAACTGGAGGACGAAAAGGGACAACTTCAGCTCAAGCTTGTCAGCGGAGAGCGAACGGAAATCGTGACGGAGATTGAGATCGAAAAGAAAATCGAATACCTAGAGGCGACGTGTCAAAATCAGACGTCCGCAATCCAGTTGCTGGAGGAGCAAAAGATGGACATGACCGAGAACCTGCAGTCGACAAAATCTGAACTTGAAAGTGCGCGAGTTGTCTCCGAGATGGAGTCAATACAGCTGGAGGAGCAGGTGAACACGAATCTTCAAAAGATCGAGGAGCTCCAGAAGGAGAACGCGGTGCTGAACAAGGCCGTGGACGAGTTGCGCGAGGAGAAGGACAATCTGTCGAAGAAAGTCGATCACTATGTCGCCGAAAATATGGAACTGCTCGATAAAATTGAAAAACTAAGCAAATCCAGTTCATCAGCCGAGTCTATAGAGATTGTTGAGCGGCTGACGCAGCAAGACCGCCTCGAGATTGAAGCGTTCAATAAGCGAGTCGAGCACGAGGAGGCGCGGCTGATGGCAGAGGGTGCCAGCAGTCAACAAGAAATCGACCCCGAACTCAGCGACAGTCTGGTGAAGCTGAAGGAAGAGAGCTCCGAACTGATGCATCGCATTGAACTGTTCACAACAGAACGCAAGGAAGTCCTGGAGAAGATGGAACTGCTTACCGCCGAAAATCACGAGCACTTGAAGCGAATCGAACAGCTGACGAGTGAGAAATCGGCGTTGGAACAGTCCATCGATGATGCTCACACCGAGAGGGAGGCACTCACACAGAAGATCAACCAGGAGGTGAAGGAAAAGGACACCATTCGAAAAGAAATCCAGGAAATCTCCGCGGAGAAGAGCAAAATCACCGCCGAATTGAATAGTATAGTCAAGGCAGCGTCGATAAATGCTCCAAGTGATGCCAAGGACCTCCTCGACAAGTGCGAAGTTAGTTTGATCAAACTGAACGCAGAGCTTGAGAGCTACCGCAAGGCGAACGACAAGAACGCCAAGTTTAATGCGTCAAAGAAACTCTCAAAGGAAGCAAAGAATACCCACCAGCAGTTGACGGAACTGCTTGAGAAGATCAAGGAAGCCGCAACTGCAGCGCCAGCTGTTGCCCCAGTGGACGATGCCAAATTGGAGGAGCTGCAAGCAGTGGTCTCAGATCTGCGCCAAGAGCTGGCGAACGCCAACACAGCAGTGGCAGAAAAGGACACGCAATTATCGCAACTGAACGAGGAAATTACGTCATTGCGGTCGATGTCAGAGGAATTCGACAGACTGATCAACGACAAGGAGATGGCTCACGAGAAGCAAATCGAGAGCCTCACCCGCCTCCGTCGTGAGCTGGAAGGCAAGATAGAGACGTACGAAGCCGAAATGAACATCCTCCAGGATCTCATTGCCGAGCAGAAGCGGCAGTTGATCGAATCATATACGGACAGCGAAAAGGAGATGAACAAGAAGATGGATGAGCTCATGCAACGAGATGAGGAGATCTCGCGTCTGAAGGATGACCTGAAGACCCTGCAGGAGAGCAGTGGCCAAGTTGGGCGCCAGTTCTCCGACGACCTGCAGCAGGAGGTGGACAAACTCAAGGAGGCACTGTCCATCAACAAGAGTCTGCTGGCCGAGCAAATAGACGAGCTCACAAACAAGCAGGAAACAATTGACATCCTGAACGATCAGATCATGGAGCTGTACAAAACGATGGAGGAGAACGCCAACAAGGTGATCGAGAAGGAAGACGAAATAGCCGGTCTTCAGGAGCAACTCAAGGGCAACAAGGACGAGCTGCAGAAGCTAACCAAAGAGAACGAAGAGAACAAGCACGTCGTGGACAAGCTGCTGCTGGAGTTGCACTCGCAAAAGAGCAACTTGGAACGACTGTCCCAGTTGCCAGCTCTGGAGGAGAAGAACTTCAAGCTGAGCGAGGAGAATCAGACACTGGAGGAGAATCTACAGCTTGCCGAGCTGAAAGCGAACCAACTGGAGCAGACAGTGAAGGACCTCGAGCAGCGAAACAAGGAGCAGCTGGACAAACTGAAGAAGTACGCAGCGAACTTGAAGAAGAAGGTCGCCCAGTGCCACGACTTCGAGGCAAAGATCAAGAACCTTGAGGAAAAGGGAGCCCTAGACGCTGCGGCAACGGAGAAGAATCCCTTAGTGGAGTCCTTGCAGGAGCAAGTCCTCGAGAAGACGGCGCAGCTGGAGAAGGCAACGCAAGAGCTAGAGTCAATTAAAGCGTCAGCGAATCAGCAAAGGGATCTGCTGGAAGAATCCGTGCTCAAAGCCCAAGAAGCACTGGATGGTGTTCAGTATGAGGTGCTGGCTCTGCGGGAACAGGTGCGCGAAAAGAACACCCAAGTCGAAGAGCTAAACCAGGCACTGGCGGATAGAAGTCAGGCATTCGGCAGATCATCGGACCAGAGCCAAAGTCAAGCGCTGATCCTTCAGGAACAACTCAATGAGAGCAGCGCGAAAATACAAGAACTGACGGCACGCATTCATTTGTATGAGTCCACTCAAGATGAGCTCAAGGCTCTGCAGGACTTAATTATCGAGAAGAATGAGAAAATAACCGCGTTGGACTCGATGATTTTAGACGCGGTGTCTGATGCGACGGTGCTACGTGAGCAATTGACCCAAAAGGACGTGGCAATCAGCGAGCTGAACGCTGAGGTGAGTGTCCTCAACCAGCAGTTGGACCTAAACAGTCAGATGTCATCTGAACTGACAACTATTCGTGAGGAGATCAACGCCAAGGAGAAGGAGATCGAGAAGCAGAATAAAATCCTTGATAGCACCGAGGACCAAATGAGCGCACTGCAGGAGGAACTCAACCAGAAAACCATCGAGATCCAACGGTTGAATGAACAACTGAAGCAGGTGCACGTGTCCAGCGACCAAACCTCTGCTCTGCAAGAACAGTTGAAGGAAAAGGACGCCAGAATCGAGGAGCTCACAAAGGAATTCAAGGCGAAGAGCCTGAAGTTTGACAAATCGAGGGCAATCATAAAGGAAAAGAACCGCGAAATCCAGCGACTCAACCAGCTTCTGAGCAAGCAGGTGGAGGAGGAGCAAATTGTTCCCAGCACCGCCCCAGCGCCTGTGAGTGCACAACCAGCAACAGCTGTTGCGGTCGCCGAGGTCGAAGAGCTGCGGAAAGAAAATGCCAAGCTACGCGACGAATCAGCAGCGGAACGAGCACAATTCCAGGAAACCATTGCTCGCCTAGAGACACTCCACGATGGCATACAGGCAAAACTGCAAGAGGACATGAGTTACATCGAGACGCTTGAACACGAGAACAACGACTTCAAGGACAAAATATGCAGGCTTCAGGAGTGCGTGGCAATGTTCGAGGAGCGACGAGCTTCTATGGAACGTCGGGCAAACCTGTTGGATGCCCAGCTGCAGACACGCACCGATGAGCACGCGAAGACAGAAGATGAACTGGTTTACCGCCTGAATATGCTCTCCGAACACGACGACATCATTGGCCAGCGCCTGTTCGAAGCCCAAGAGGAGAACGAACTCCTGTCCAGCCGTTTGGACACACTGAAGGCGGACCATGCCACCCTCCAGACCAACTACTCAAAACTGGAGAAGGAGTACGCCGCATTCAAGGAGGAAACCGCCAACAACATGGAAAGCGAAAATCACACCCTGAAGAGGCAGCTCACAGCAATGGAAGCGGAAATTCAACGCCTGCGAAGCACCTACGAGGCCAAGCTCGCCGCTAAGCACTCCGAGATCGACGAACTGGAGAACGACCTCAGTGAACAACTGCGCACGATAAGCAACGAGAAGCGATCGCTCGCCGAAGATTTGGAGAAAGCTCGAGACGAAGTCAATGAGCTAAAGGACGAGCACGTGCGCCTCAATGAGACCATCAACTCGCTGGAGCAGGCAAAGGCCGATCTGGAGCGTGAATCGACGTGGATCAAGATGCAAAATGAGAATCTGTCGCAAGACCAGTTCGAGCTGCAAGAGCTGCGCATGCAATCGATGCAGGACAAGACGGAGCTGGAGAACCTCAAGCATCAAATAGAGACCCTCGCCCAGAACCATGACATCGAGCTGAACGCACTGCGGACGCAGATCGCCGAGTTGGATTCCATGCGAATGCAAGTTGGCCAGAATCAGACCGACGACCAGGTGTTTATTGAGACGGAAAACAAGCGGTTGACCGACCTGCTCGCCGAGAAGGAGTCGATAATCGAAAACTATCAGCGACAAAACCTGCAGCTGCAGATGAACGCATTGGCGGCCCGCCAGCTGCCACTGGACCCGTTCGCGTCCCTCACCCAGTCCGACGACAGTGCGCAGGTGGCAAACCTGACGGACAAATGTGAACGGCTCGAGAGGGAGTTAAATGAGAAGCAGCGCGAGATCGAGCGCCTGCGAGGCGAGCAGCAAATAATGGTCCCACCGCCTGTAGCCTTCTTCGGCGCAGAACAAGCCGCATCGTCTATCTTCGACGAGATCGTCAGCGTTCGTCATGTAGACAGCCTGCAAGGAGCCGCTCACAGCCGGCCAAGCACGAACGCGGAAATAATCAACGAGCCTATGGGCAATCTGCAGACAATCGAGGATCTCCAACGCAATGTCTCGGACTTGGAGAAGCACGCCCACGATCTGGAGAACAAGCTATCCCATCGCAACGCAGCCTACGAGGATGTCCTGCGACAGCTCGAAGAGCTCCGTCGCTCATCCGAAGCGAAGCTGAAAGACTACGAGGATCGCATCAAGGAACTGGAACTCAAGGAGACAACCAAAGCCATTGACGGCCAGATTGTTCAGCCAAATCAACCACCGTCATTGGACATGTTCTTCCGAAGTTACCCCGAAGAATCTCCGTTTGAAAGCATCATCATTCCTCCGGTCTCCACGGAGCCAGTGGTAGAAGAGGTCATTGTTCCTAAGAAAGCCTACATCTGCCAACCTCCGGATCAGCTCGAGCTCGACGAAGGATGGGGCTGGGGCACCGAAGAAGCTGTCCTCGAAGCGAAACACTTCAACACAGCCAGTAGCAGTGCGTCTCTGCTTCCACCGCAGCAGCAGCTTGAGCTGAAACTGCAGGAAAGTCAGGAGCGAATTCAGGAGCTTGAGCTTGAGCGAGATCGTCTGGAGCAGCAAAAGCAGGAATCGCAAGCGAAGTCGGGTAAACTGATGAAGAAACTGAAGGAGTACAAGGCGAAGATTGATGAGCTGCACTCACAGGCCGCCTTCCGAAAGTCATCCTCGGTGGAGTCCTCCGAACTGGATATCGCAATTCAGGAGGAAATGAAGTCCCAGCTGAAGCAATTGGAAGAGAAACTTGGCGAGGCGAAGAAACAAATGGACACGGCAGCTCTGGAGAAGGACAACCTGTTGAAGAGGATCGACATGCTGACGGCAGGTAACGAAAGAATGGCCGAGATGAAGGAGCGCCAGGACAACGACGTTCAAATGTACAAATCCAGAGTCAGGGAGCTCACCGAGAAGGTGCAGAAGCTCGAAGAGTGGGGAGGAGCGCCAGAAGCAACACCACCAACACCAGCACCAGCGGAGCCCGTTGCCAGCGCAGCAACACAGGAACTCGAGAACTCAAATCGCTACCTAGACCAAAGGGTTCAAGAACTGCTGTCAGAGATTGAAGACATCTCCGGAGACCGATCCGAGATGCAGGCAATGCTGGACGAGGAGAAAGCGAATCTGCAACAGGCCGAGCTTACAATCAGGAACCTACAGGAGAAGATTACCCGTCTAGAAAACTCAGCAGGCTCCGATACCGCCGACCTCAAGTTCCAGCTGAACGAAATCAAGCTGCAAAATCAGAACATGAGATCGCAATTAAACGATGCCCAGGAAGCTGCGGCTCGTGAGAAGCACGAGAGGTTGGAAGAGATCAACCGTCTGGCCACGCAGAGTGAGGAGCTCTGTGGGGAAATTGCCAAGCTGCAGGTGGACTCGGTGAAGGCCAAGGACCTGGAGGTTAAGTTGGAGCAGATTTCAGCGGAGAAGCATAGTCTCATTCAGGAGATCGAAGCTCTGCGCATGGAGCTAACGTTCGCCCCGCCACCGACTAACCCATCAGATGAACTTGAGAAGCAGATTGCTCAACTGACGATGGACTTCGATTCGGTGATGATGCAGAACCAGGATCTAGGAAGAGAAGTGGAAAAACTCAGGAAAGAAGCCCAGTCTGCAGAGGAGGTCACCCACCTAAGATCAGAAGTGAACCGTCTCAACGCTGAGTTGCAGGCAGTGAAAGACAGCAACCAACAACTCACGCAAGAAATAAACGCTCTGAGGCTGGAGCAGTCCTTCGCCGCACGAGATGATGACAAGTCCCATCGGGAAAGTGCGCTGGAACAAGAACTCCACGCGTTGAAGCAACAAAACGAACAGCTTACTGCGGAGGTAAGCAGATTGCAATTCACAGCCCAGTTCAACCCGAAACCCGATGGAAGCTTCCAGGATGTGGAACGCCTAACAGCTGAAGTCATGCAGTTGGCGCAGGAACTGCAGTCAGTGAACGACAGAAATGGAGACCTCTCGCGAGAACTTGAAGCGCTGCGTTCAGAGCACTTCTCCAAGGGCAAATGCTTCGACGAAGAAGTCAGTCGGCTCTCGGCAGAAATCCAATCACTCACGACGCAAAACAGCCGTCTTCAAGCTGAAGCAACCGTCTCCACTCAATCAGGCGACCTGCAGGAGCAAATCCAGGAGAAAGACTCAGAAATCATGCACCTGAAGCAGCGAATTGAGGACCTCATGCGGGAGGACCAAACCGAGAAGCTAGTCCTTGAGATCCTAACGAAGAACCAGGAGATCCACATGCTCAAGATGCAGATCAAGAATTTGGAAGACGACAAGCAGGAGCTGGAGCACAACTTGAGCGTTCAAATCACCCAAGAAATGAACACGAAACGAGCCGATGCCAATGATTCGACGGAAAGAACGAAGGCCCTCCAAACCGAACTGGACAACTTGCGCTCGGAGAGAACAAACATGGAGAAGGAACTGGAAGTTCTGAACACTCACGTCATTTCCAGTTTGGAGAAAGAAGAGCAGATGAAAGCAACAGTTCTCGAGCTGGACATGAAGAACATTGAAATCGCCGAGCTGCGAAAGTCCCTTGAAACCTTGAAATCTCAAGAAACCTCGCCCGATCTGACTGCAATCAATGCTCAGTGGGAGGTGGTAGTTGAACAGCGCTGCAATGAAATAGCCACAATGTGGCGTCAGCACTTGGAGGCCCGCGAAGCTGAATTCGAAGACACGAGGAACCGCCTCCAACAAGAAATCGAATCACTTAAAACCGGCCGGCTATCGCCATCGCAGCAAAGCAACCCGGACGAAGATCACACCTCCGCCTCGTCTTCCAAAGCAGCGTCACCCGACCCGGACAGAGATCTTATGCAGAAGATGCAGCAGGCACTGGAGAGTCAAGAGGTCGAGATAGTCTCACTCAAGGAGCAACTAGCGATAAGAAGTGCCGAATACGCCCGCCTAGCTGCACAATACGACCCCTTCAAGATGCAGTCGACAATGTCTCACAGCAGTGGATTCAGCACCGATGGCAACAGGCGACCGGACAACACATCCAATTCCTCGCTGGTGCCGCGATCGGAACTCGATCTCGCTCTGTACATGATTCACCAAAGAGACATGCGCTGCGAAGAGCTTACCTTCGAGCTGGTTCACCTTCTAGAGGAGCGAGACGAGCTCCAACTGAAGTTGTCCAACACCTTGCGGCAAGTGGAGGAGATCAAGAACCAAGGAGATGGTGAGTATTCACGCAGAAATTGAAGAAAAAACAGAGACGGTAAACTGTGTTCGACATTTCAGCTTCAAAAGGAGACATCTCGTTGACAGCAGAAACCCAAGATAAGATCAGATCAGCCCCAGCTATGGCCGCGCCAGCACAATCAGACGATCTGAATCAGAAGTAAGTAAAAACAAGAAACCTTCTCCCTCCCCATTAACATCTTCCTTTCGCAGGCTATCCCAACTTCACTCGGTGAACCACGCCAAGGACAAGCGCCTGCAAGAGGAGCGCGACCAACGCGTGCGACAAATGGAAAAAATTCAACAGGATGTCGCCAAAATGCCATCCGAAGCTCTATCCGAATTGGTTGGCAGCGATCTGTGTACGTTCGCCTAAAAACAACTTTCAACTCATGTCTTTTGAATTTTCTCTGTTCTTTTATTTCCTTGCAGCACAATCCAGTCAATCACCATCGTCCGTACTGCTCAACTGGCTGTGGGGCAAGCCAAGCGGTGGACAGAGTTAATACTTGCATTCGTTCTCCTCGATCGTCCAGTGAGGAGATTCAGCATCAAACCTCAAACCAAAATCCACACGTCAAGCAGACGACGAGAGCATCAAGTTAACATCGAACATCATCGCATCGTCGCATCGGTGCCACCACACTTCAGTCCACACACACTCACTCAACGTAATAACTGTATAATTCCCAATCGTATCTGAGGTGCGCAGGTGCCGCCCCTTTATTTGTTAATATCTTAGAAACTGTAAATATAATTGAAATGAATTTAAAGAAGAAACCAAGAACTAAGCAAATTGTATTGTAATCACTAAATTCTACGTCGTAGTTTTAGACCTGTAGGTACATGCAAATTAAATTCGTGAAATATTAAATAAACGAAACGAAAATGTTACCAAGAGTTGGGCAGGCTTTTTCTTTTTTTTGACGAGAAAGGGGTACCGTTGGTTCGTGGGTGGCTGTTGAAAGGAAATCGTTTATGGAGAGTTGTGACGTCTTACCCTTGCCACATTCTACATCATTTTGGTCCGCTTTTCTTCCTGGATGATAAGGGCAAACAGCAAACAGCAGCATCGTCCTGAGCAAAGTCGAGGCATTGACAGTAGTTTCCATGCTTTCCTTCAGCGTTCTTCTTTTTCAATTATTTTCGAAGAAAACGTCTAATGTAACGTGTACGAATGAAAATTGATCTCAACTCACCTGTGGTGCCGCACCGAATCATCTAGAGATGAATTCAGATGTTGACTTAAGCCTAGATTCACAGCCGACTGTAGTGCCATTTTAGTGAACGAAACCTAGTTTCTTATTCCTCTAGATCTAACTGACCTTCAGACACTTGACAGTCCTCCGCGACTTTTCTCAGATGGATTTAGGAAGGAGGAGGGGTTGCTTTTATGTGTCTCATAGCGCCTTGCTAACCAAGGGTAGGGTATTTCCTTGCCACATGAGAATTTTGGCTTGCTGTCGCGTGAGACCAGAGTGTATTCGAAGTGTCAATAAAAACAAATCCGTGGCCCGTGGGGACAGTTTTTCGGATTGTATGGTAGCACTCAACGTGTTACGGATACCTCATCATGGCTGGAGTACATTGTACGATCCCAAAGGATTCTGTCGCATTCATATGGAAGGTTTAATGCGGCAAGGTTTGAGCATACAGGGGTAAAGTTTGTTGATTCCATGTTGACTCAAGTTGACGTACAGTCTGCACGCAGCGCCCTCTGGGTATCCTATACTGCAATCGTCGGATGCTGTAGATGTATGCAACGAACTTTCTAGGCAAAAGGGAACAAGAGAGCGGACGAATTGGCCAGACAGGGGTCTGAAATGGACATCAGCGAAGCGGACACGTCACTGCGATCACCGATTAGTGCATTGTACCTGATCATAAGCGACACAATACAAAAAGAGGCCAACCCGACTTGGCTTACAAGAGCAAGAGAGAGTGGCCAGAGCTTAACTACGAAAAAACTAAGAAGCTTTTGGCATTGTACAAAAACTCGATCCGTATGCTCGTCGGAGTGATCACAGGACACTGCGCCATCAGAACAATGCTCCGGAAATGGAATGCGGAATCCAGGGATCTCTGCCAGGGCTGCGGAGACGAGGAGGAGACCGACACGATCCAACATCTGGTTTGCCACTGCCCAGCTATCTGCCCAGAATCGGCGCCTAGCTTCGCTGGGCCAAAGATTCTTTACAGAGACTGTGGACTTAGAGAATGCAAATATATCCGATCTGCTAAAATTCATAAGAAGCACGTTGTGGTTTCAGCTACCACGTGACAGGATGTTTCTTTTTTTTTTGTGGAGGATTTTTAAAACTTCTGGAGCACTCAGACTCAAAACTGGTTCATTGTACTGCTAGGTAGATACCTACTCCAGTGCCGTTAATGTGATCCCAAAGGCAAGTGGTGACTGGATCAGATTCAATTTCACTGGGATTCGAACCTGGGACCCCTCCAACTTGGGGCAGGCACTTAACAAACTGCGCCATCCAGTTGTCCGACAAATAAATTGTGTACTCCACAAATTAAGGGAGTACACAATGTGCCCTATGGCCTCCGAGTTGAAGTGATGCTTTAACCATCCCACTCCTCTTCCAAAACCTAACCCTCTAGGCAAAAGCACATAACTGTATCCCGAGACTGACAGTTGTGCGGAGCGCTACCAGCGGAAAAGCCTATATTGTTATGGAAGACCGTCTGTACAGACGGATGTACAGATGGACAACCAAAGACGACATGGCGCAAAGAACGACAATGATTTGCGAGTGTGCTTCTGGAATGTAAGGACATTAGGCGCATTCTGCGTGCGATCTTGCGTTGATGGCACTTAGAGAAGAAGATTCAACCACGAACTGAAGAGGAACATGAGTCTAGGCAGGCGTTTACGGATCAAACGCTAAGCCATGTGGAGAATACTGGAAGATTTTCTAACGTTGACCGCATCCGGATCAATCTGCTTGATAGTTCAGTTGTTCATCCTTTTTCTTTTTGCCCGGCGCTTGTTTGCTTTGTAGGCTTCTAGGGCCTCTGTGAGTTCATCGGCTGCACATGGTATGGTAAAGAACCTGACATTCCACGCAGAACCGAAAGTCGTCGTACTTTTTCCGTTTGCTGGGGTCGTCAACAGAGAATCCCTCTGCATCCGAGGAAATTTTTTCAACTACAACAACAAGCCCCAAGCTTGAGTATAACGCTCATATCTGGTCTGGTGCTCCCAAGACCTCTCTGCACCTGCTAAATAGAATACAACAGCGAGCGATAAAACTTATAGAAGACAGTAATATCACGCAGTCGATAGACTCGCTCAAACATCGCCGTAATGTCTCATCCTTGTCATTGTTTTATCGCTATTTTAACAAACGATGCTCAAGTGAACTAGCCAATTGCATTCCTCCCCTTCATGAATTCACCCGCAATACTCGTCTCGCCAGAAATGCTCATCATTACACCCTTAAGCCTGCTTTCGGACGTACAGTTAAGTTTAGAGAGTCGTTTTTTAGCCGCACCACACGAATATGGAATGCTCTTCCCAGCCCAATATTTCCCACTCACTACAATCCGCAGACTTTTAAGACCAATGTGCACAGGTACCCCCTTTCCCTTTCCCCCTCTATACCTTCGGCCCGCGCTGTGCCTTGATTCCGGACACTTAATGGTATTCGTAACCCTTTTGCACGCGTAAATTATACAAAAAAAAGTGAATCCTTTAGCAGTGAGGAAGGCCACCTTCGATAAAGAGAACCAGAATATTTACAATTTGATTTGTTACAGTTAACATTTTCACACTTCAAACACTTTAGAATTTATTCACCTTTTTGGAAACATCAAAAAATAGCTAGAGCATAAACGACCTAAATGACCACAAATGACCTAAATTATTTGTGTGTATAAAGTACCGAATACCTCCAAGTTTCTTGAAATAATTTATACGTAGAGCGTCAGAAGTAACAATTAAATCCTTCTCTTGCAACGAAATCCACTGGAAAACAAATTTAATATTTAAAATTCTAAGGTACCGAATGTAAATAAATTTTTCTTCGAAACTGTATCACGTTTGTAATCCGGTAGTGATACCGTAAATTAAAATTTTTTTTATCCACCACAAAAGAAATAAAATGCACATTAGAGATTTGGCAGCACCTAAATCATTCTTGATCACTAGCTGATTTCAATTCACACTCAAACCACCACTACCACTGAACAGAAAATCAGCTGTTTGTTGATTGCGAAATTAGCTTACGCATGTGTTTGTGCCCAGACACAATTCGACTCAATACCAGTTTTCCCTTTAGTGGTCACATCGTCCAAATATAAAGTCAACAAGTATTCCGGTCTTACTGCAAGTGGATTGATGTAATTTTTTTTCTATTGAATCTCTGTTAATTTAGTGGGTTTAATCATTTTAGATTGAAACTGTAGAATGGATGAACTTTGCAGAACGGAGGTGGCTGTCATTTGACGGAGCTCGCATTCCAACTGGTGGACATGGACGTACCCTTGTTTGACCGTGAATCTATGTATGGAGTTAACACTTTCAATTAGGAATTTCGATTCATTTTCGAACGGCGAACATCTGCAATAGAATGTGTCTCTTCGGCGAATAGAGATGTACACAGCTTCCTGGTTGGAGTAGGATTAACTGTGATTGTGGTCAGGGAAGAGTGTAGGTTTGTAAGAATGCGGCAGATATGGATCCAGGAAGACAACAAGTTTTCTCGACAACAAATTCACACACACACAGGCGAGAGTCACTGCTCGTTCTGGACGACGATTTCCATTTCTGAGGGGTTGTTTTTCTTTTTCTTTACTTCTTAGAGGTAAATGATTTTTAACTGTTCAACGCTGTGTCCACTTGCCTTCCACAAGGCAAGAGGAACATTGAAGGTATGCTGTGGTGCAACATTGGATTGATTCAGTGAATGGATGTGTAAGGATTTCCATTGTTTGGCTGAAAATACATTTTGACTGTTCTCCGAATGAATTATCTTTTCTGGGGGCGTGTTCTTAAGTTTTTCAAAGGGATTTTCAATGATTTCATCAAAGTCGTCGTTTGCTTATATGTATGTTCTTTGATTTGACTTGATTTTGGAATTGATCTTCGATGCAAAAGTCGACATACTTTTCACCTCGCCATACCGGCCATTTATTTTGTGTCGTATCCTGTTTAATTGGAAGATTGGGGCTGATGGACTGGCTAAGTGCTGAAAGTAAAAAAGGATAAAGGAGTTTTTCAAGTTCCTTGTGTTTAGCGTTAGAGCTAAAAATACCCAATAAGTCCTGAGACGAAGTATATTTGCGATTAAATAATTGAAGAAGAAGCAGAAAAATATTCATCAGGCTTTTCAGACAAAAGGAGCACAGCAGATGGAACTTTAAAACTGGGACGGAGTGGATCGGGAAGTTGATAAAATGACTGAGATGATAAACGGAATACTAGGGGTGCTTTCAAAAATTCAAACGACTGCGGTAATTACGCAGATGACTGTTCAAATATTCAGACCGGAAGAGAGACAAGCAGACAAGCTTTTAAATATTCCGTGGCAGCGTTACTCATTTCCTGCAGGTTTGTTGTTCGACTGTTCAATTTCAATTGTGTAAAAACACAACCTTACTTACTTAAGGTGGCGCTACAGTCCGGGGTGGACCTGGGCCTCAACCAACAAGCGTCTCCAGCCAGCTCGATCTTTAGCTAGCTGCCTCCAGTTTCGCACGAGAAGTTGGTTGAGGTCCCTTTCCACTTGCGTGCGCCACCTGAGTCGCGGTCTTCCTCTACTGCGCCGTTCCTCGGGGGTGGATTCGAAGACTTTCCGGGCCGGAGCATTGGTTTCCATTCGCTCTAAATGACCTAGTCATCTCAATCGTTGGATTTTCACCCTTCTGGCTAAGTCAATGTTTCGTGAGCTCTACGAACAGAGAAGAAGGGAAGAGAACCGGCTTCTCAGGAAGAAAAAGAAAGAGCACGAGAAGCGCGCGATCGAGGAGATGGAGAGGTGTTATGGCAGGAATGATGTCCGAAAGTTTTACCAAAGGATAAAACTTTTATCGAATGGATATAAAGTTCGGACAGAAGCTTGCCGGGACGAAAATGGACAGCTAGTAGTAGATTCGCAGTCGATACTGAGAATTTGGAAAAATCATTTCTGCAGACTGTTGAACGGCGATGAGGACACAAATACCGCTGTCAGGCAGAATGTTCCACTCAACACAACGGACGATGATAGAAGAGAATACCGTCCCCCCGACCTAGACGAAGTCAAGATAGCGATATCGAGACTGAAGTCTAATAAAGCTGCTGGTGCAGATAGTCTGCCCGCCGAAATGTTTAAAGCAGCTGGAGGTGATCTGGTAGGCCGCATGCACCAGCTCATCTGTAAGATATGGTCGGAGGAAAGCATGCCCGATGAGTGGAATCTCAGTATCGTTTGCCCGATCCACAAGAAAGGAGACCCCTTTGACTGCGCCAACTATCGAGGGATAAGTCTCCTTAACATCGCCTATAAGGTCTTCTCTGCCGTTTTGTGTGAACGCCTGAAACCATTCGTGAACAAACTGATAGGTCCTTACCAGTGTGGTTTCAGGCCCGGGAAGTCCACCATCGATCAAATTTTCACACTGCGGCAGATCCTGGAGAAGACCCAGGAAATGCAGATCGACACACACCATCTATTTGTCGATTTCAAGGCCGCATATGACAGCGTGTATAGAGACGAGCTAAACAGCGCCATGTCTAGTTTTGACATTCCTGCTAAACTCGTCAGACTGAGCAGGATGACGATGGAGAACTCTCGCTGCTCCATCAAGGTCGGTAACGAACTTACCGAGACCTTCAATGGTAAAAAAAGATTTTAGACAGGGCGACGCGCTGTCTTCTTTAACATCGTTCTTGAGAAGATCGTGCAAAACTCACTGGCCAACACAAGAGGCACGATCTTCCAAAAGTCCGTTCAACTGCTAGCTTACGCGGATGACATTGACGTGATTGGGAGAACACAGCGAGCCGTCAATGATGCGTTTGCTGGCATTGAAACGGAAGCGGCTAAAATGGGTCTGGAGGTAAACGAGGGCAAAACAAAGTATATGCTGTCATCGAGAAAGGACGCACAACATCGACGACTTGGCCAGAACGTCACCATAGGCAGCTATAACTTTGAGGTAGTAAAGGACTTCGTCTACCTTGGCTCCGCGGTTAACAGTACAAATAACATCAGAACCGAGATCAAACGCAGAATTACTCTTGCCAACCGCTGTTTTTATGGGCTCAAAAGGCAATTGAGTAGTAGAGCCCTCTCTCGGAAGACCAAGTTGACTTTGTATAAGACCTTGATCATCCCAGTCCTGCTTTACGGTGCAGAGGCATGGACAATATCCCAAGCGGATGAACAGTCTCTTGGTCTTTTCGAGAGAAAAGTTCTGCGCGCGATCTTTGGTCCTGTTTGCGTTGATGGCATTTGGAGGAGAAGATTCAACCACGAACTGTATGGGCTGTACAGCGACATGAGTCTAGCCAGGCGTCTACGGATCCAACGCCTAAGATGGCTAGCCCATGTAGAGCGTATGGACAACTTAGCTCCGGCCCGAAGAGTCTTCCACTCTGAGCCTGTGGGACAACGCAACAGAGGACGTCCACGAACAAGGTGGCGCACACAAGTCGAGGGGGACCTCTGCCGGCTTGGTGTGCAAAACTGGAGACAGCTGGCGAAAGATCGTGCTGGCTGGAGAGGCATGTTGAGTGAGGCCCAGGTCCACCTCGGACTGTAGCGCCCTAAGAAGAAGAAGAAGAAGGCTAAGTCAATGTCGCTGAACAGCTCGTACAGATCGTCGTTATATCTTCTCCTCCACTCACTCTCTATGCAGACGGGACAGAAAATCACCCGAAGAATTTTCCTCTCAAAGCAGCCAAGAGCAACCTTTTGACAAAGTCCATGCTTTTGCGCCATATAGCAGGACTGGGACGATTAAGCTCTTGTACTTTTGCACAACTCTTTGAAGTATGATGTTGTAGAAGTCGCATGACAGCGCGTCACCTTGTCTGAATCCTTTTTTGACATCAAAGGTCTCGGTTAGGTCTTTACCGACCTTGATGGAGAAGCGTGCATTCTCCATCGTCATCCTACACAAACGGACGAGTTTGGTGGGGATGCCAAAACTAGACATTGCTCTGTATAGCTCATTTCTATAGATGCTGTCATACGCGGCCTTAAAATCGATGAAAAGATGGTGGGTATCTATTTACTGTTCCTTTGTTTTTTTCCAAGATCTGCCGCAGTGTGAATATTTGGTCGATCTATTTTCGTAATGTTCAAAAGGGTTGATGGCAGTTCCTTCAACTACCGATCATTCTCCTTTGCGGTTGCCTCCATTTTTCCAATTTTTTTCTGCTTCGATCTCACTCTTCCACACGATTCCAGCAACCGAATTGCTAATGTAAAACCCGCCTATGAAATCCAAGTTTTTCTATATCCTTGCCAATGTGTCTGTCGATTAAAGAGGACCCTTAAACCCCTGAATCTGTGATTTGAGGGAAAAAAAAACATGACAACCGTAGGTAGTCGAACTTCAAACTATAGCGGCTTTACAACGTCGTGTTTCTCAGACAATGTTGTTGCGGCTGTAATTCTCTTTTGTGGCCGGCTTATGCTCTTACACGTTGGATTTCTTTACAGGCAATTTTTCTGTTTCTATCTCACTCTTTTACACGATTAGAAGAGAACAAATGCACAAAATTGCCGCGAATTTGCCTGGACTGGAACTTTGCACACTTTGACGGCTTTTACACGAGTATGCTTTGATTGCTGGAATTCTTCGCAATTCACTTTTGTGGGTCTTATAATAATGGCGGCGCTACAGTCCGAGGTGGATTTGGGCCTAGCTTCTCACCAACCATTCATGTTGTGCGTGCTATTGTTCTCTCACGAGTGGAGGGGACCTACAGTTTAATGCCCACTCCGAACTACGAGATTGAGAAGCTTCTTCTAGAGCTCTTCTGTGGTTGCATTTTGCTTTATTCATGATAACTCTTTAGGGGCGAGTTTCATGTTTCACGTTTTGAGGAGAGTAAATGCACAAGATGCCGAGCAAAACATCTGCAGGGAAAACTCGGGCTATTCCCTGCACTTTTTGTACCGCTTGCTTACACATTACGATTTTCTGCTTCAGAATTGCCTAAGAAACGCCATGCTTAAAAAGGCCCTGACACGTTGGATTTCTTTCAGAGAACAAATGTGGACCACACTTTTCGTACAAATTGCCGAATAGTCACAACAAAATTACCAGGAAATCGCCGTGTAAAAACCGTCTATCGAAGTTCTTTAAAAAAAAATTGTAGAGTCCTTGAAACGAAGCAACTGCTTTACAACAGCATCCCTCATCCTGTTTGGCTTATCACAGCGATCAGGTAGCGATCCTTAATTCGACACACGTGTTTGAGGCACGCAGAATGACTCAGTCATCGATTTCTGTTGATGTTTTGGAAAATAATTACAGAAAAGGGATAGTCAGGAAAATTCGATGCAAATTAGTGCGAAGGCTTGGAATTTTAATTTTTCATCATGAACCGGGTTTCAAAATGAACTCCGAGAGACAGAAATTAGAATAAAATACATCGAATCGAGGTCTTAAGGTCCTGCTACATCAATATCAAAAGATTTCAATAATTTTTTTAAATTCACAAAGAAAAAAAATGATTCTTCTAAACGCAACAAGGATACAACTACGCATGCTTAACACTCAATGTTGTCATATTTCTACCGTGATTTCATAAAATACATTTCCACTCAAATTCCTTTAATGGAGGTTGTGTAGTTATGCAAGTATACGTATATATTTGCGTCTTCATTTGTGTGCGAGCGTACCCAACAAACACACAGAGACATCTCGTTTGGATAACAGTGGCTCATACAGGCACAGATAAGAGCGTAGGGTACTGAGCATTTCGTTCCACAAAACACGCTCATTTTCTTTCATGTAGCGAAAGAGACTAGTTGGTTCTCTCTGCTACCTCGCTTTCCGCCGGCGTTTAAACTTGTAAATTGTAAAGAATTATTAGAATAAAAACGAAGAGCATATTTTTTTTTATATAACGGTCTTCAACAACAGAGAAGTTTCAATAAAATAGAGAATTCAAATAAAAATCATTTAAGTTTCCCGTTTCCATAAAAAATAAACTCTCTTGAAAATAAGTGCTTGTAAAGTTGTCTTTCCTCAAGAAGAAATAAGTAAATAATAGTTCATCGAAAAGCCGTTTTTTTTAAGTGAGTCGTATATAATTTTTGCCGGAGCCTTGCAACACAAAGAGGCAGAAAGAACGAGCGAGAGGGGATAGAGTGAAGAAAAAAAAAATAAAGTGTGTGATAAAAAAAAAGAAATATAAAAGGAGATCCTTGAAAATGCCTTTGCAGCTGTTTTTTTAATGAGTAGTTGTTAATTCATTCGATTCCCGTTCCCAGTGTCAGTTGTTTTTCGCGAGATCAAATCCGATCGAGAGCATCCCAGCGAAAGAAAAGTTGGAAAGAAAAAAATAAAGAAATATTTTGCAGATCGAGGATAGATTCTCATTGCAACGGGAAACAAGTGAAATTTATTATTATTATTTATTCCCATTCGATTTATTTTTCTTGTGAATTTATTAAACCGAACCGGACGAAGTTCCTCACCTCCTCCTTGCACACGTTGTTGTGTCGTCAAAGTGGTTGTTGATCGTTTTGCTTTAAACTTAAGGATCATTATTTTTGCGTAGTTCTTAATTCTTCGGTTTTTGCCCTTTTTTTTTTTTTCGTTTTTTTTATTTTTTCGAACAAATATGGAACTTACATGTCCAGAAAAGTTCCAACCAAACGATAGTGATATCTTAAGAAATAGTTACTCAATTCAGAATAACTGTTACACAGCCACAGTAACAACTGGTGGTGGTGGTGGCGGTGGTGTTGGTTTAGTTGGCACAGGAGGAGGAACTGGAAGTGATATTTCAACAGCAACAACAGCATACACAAACAGCGCAATCAGCAGGAATTACGATCAAGTTAATACAGCTCTTGATGATCCAGTGCTACAAAGTGATCGATGCCTTGATAATGCACTCAAGGCAGAACAAAAACATCCAATGGCTAATTCATATTTCAATACGGTACAAAAGGATATAACCCCGCCAATGAGAAAAATTGTTGCGGAATGGATGATGGAGGTAAGAGATTTTTGTTGTTTTTTTTTTTTTTTTTACTTACCTGCTTCGAGTGGCTTAACGGAACATCCATTTTTGTCAGTGGACACTGAGGTGATGTGTTCAGAGAGAATTCCCATCTTCTTTTTGAACATTTTTTTTTGTTGAATATTGATGAAGAGCAATATTTTGTGTAGGTGAATTGGTCCCTGACTCGATAATTTTGAAGCAACTTTTTGAAAAATAATAATTTCAGAAAGATGGGAATTTTTTGGTTTCTGATGATCGAGTCTTCGATCATTTTGTAGCAAGTTTTTTAAAAAAAAAATAACTTCCGAAAGAAGATGGGAATTTTTTAGTTTCTGACGTGAACACTCGATAATTTTGTAGCAAGATTTAAAAAAAAAAGAACTTCCGAAAGAATGTGGGAATTTTTTTAGTTTCTGACACGAACATTCGATTATGACATTTTGTAGCAATTTTCTGAAAAAAATGTTCTATTTTGAAAATTCCTCAGTTGTGTTGAATAAGAATTGAAACTTCGTTTTTTTTTATCAACACACGCCCCAAAAGTTGCTGACAACACATTAGCCGGATTAAGTACGTTTGATGGAAGATGTGAGATCAACCTTGGAAAAAAAGCCGGTTATCAGCGTTCATGTGTGTTGCAAAATTTTGTTCACTGTTTCGAAGAAGTTGTGATCGTGCAAAATAATTTAAGACTCTCATCGAACAGGGTTGTTGAAGAACATGTCTGCCATATTCCAAGTGGAAGACAGTATTCACAAAAAATATTTTACGTCAGTCACGGAAAGTGTTTGATTTCATTCTCGATTGAACTGAACGATGGCAACCAAGATTTCGTGATTTTTTCGAACAAGGAAACAGATTTAGGATAGCGAATATTTTGGATAACTGAACAATGTCAATAGGTTTTGTTTTTGATAAGCAGGGGTGGAATCCATGGCAAGAATGACAGGCATGTAATTTGTCATTCTTGAATTTAAGGTGTAAGCAAAACAAGGTGTGCTTGATAGCCTTGCCTTGGTCATTCTGTAGTTTTACGTCAAAAGAAACACTAAAGTTGGAAACGAATGAAAATTGTGTGCACTTTTCATGAAATTCTTTTAATTATTTCTTCAAAATATGCCAGCTTTTAAGACCTTTCACTGCTTAGCTGGTCATTTTAATTAAGAATACAAATAAAGAACATATTTATTATTATGGTTGAGGGTATAGTCACATCGTGGAAACATTTGAGCGTGAGAACACTCCTTTGGACCTCAAGCCACCAACCAGATAGAGATGTGTGAAAGAAGAAGAAAACATAGTCGTCATAGTGACCAATATCGAAGAAGACCCAGAAATGTCGATTAGGCGCTGAATTGGACATCATTGAGCTGAATTGTGCGCCGATAAGTTGAATTGGATGTTGAACATCCGAATTAGACATCAGCAGAGAGTCAAACCGGCCGACTAACAGTTTCAAGCACCGCGACCTTTACGATCTATTGTGCCCCCTTTCAATACCTTAGCACAATTACGAGTTCCCTTCAAATACAGTTCTTTTCAGAGTTGTATTGAGGGTAATGGACTCCTATTGCCCATAGATGAAGAAATCCGCTCTAGAGTATTCTCTCTAAACCCGTTTCCTTCAGGAATCTGAGAATGAGAGATGGTTCTAGTGACTCCATTTCTTCTTCCGATAGTAGGTACTTGCCCAGACATGTTTTTCTTTTGTGGGCTAGTGCCTCACAAAATCCCAGTATATGTTCTGGAATTTCATTAAGCTCTCCACAAAATCTGCAGAGACCTTCTTCTGATACCCCTAGTTTCCTTAGATGCTCCCTGAGTCTAAAGTGCACCGTTAGGAAGCCTGTTAGGATACGGAGGTTATTTTTGCTCATTTTGATGCATGCCTCGAATCTCTTCCGGTTACATTGGCCTAGGAGTTTAGGCCAAGGCCTGCTTCATTCCACGAGCGTTGTTCCAGGTTTCAACCCGATTCCTTCTTTCCAGTTCTCTGAATTCTTCTCCGAGGAGATTGTCTCCTACAGCGCAGAATTGTTCAGGGCCTGTGAAGGGTTCTGATACTCCTTTCCTTGCCAGGGAGTTGGCCATTTCATTGCCTTCTATCCCCGTATGGCCAGGTAAAATTCACCATCGTGGCGTCTTAGCTGTACTCAATTCTTAAAAATACCGTGAAATCGACGGTCTTGGTCTTAACGACGCCCAACGCTTGAGAATGGCGTGAAATCGACGGTCTTGGTCTTAACGACGCCCAACGCTTGAGAAAGCCGTGAAATCGACGGTCTTGGTCTTAACGACGCCCAACGCTTGAGAATGACGGGAAATCGACGGTCTTGGTCTCATGTCCAACTCTTGTAAACGCCGTGGAATGTACTGTTTTGGTTTGTTCGCTCGCGACGGACGCTTGAACGGCAGCAATATTCTCAGCCCTTCGACCACCACGTTGTCTGCCTGGAACGGGAGCATCCAGTAGCGAACATTTAGACTAAAATTTGTTCACTGGACTATGAATTGCTGGTCTACTGGGATTTGAATTACGACCAAAAACTGACGTTGACGCTCTTAAAGGTGCCGTCACCGACTTAACATTTTGGTAGTAAATTTTAATTATTTGTAGAGGTTCTTCGTTTGTGATCTCTACTGTTGTTTTTGACATTGACAGTTTGGTCTTGGCTTAAGGGTGCGTTCAGTGAAAGTTGTCAAAGGAAAACCTTGCGTATGTTTCTTCTGGCCTGTATAATCCTCGTCATTTGTAGTCTATGTTCATGAACCGCTCCCAGAGTTATCTCAAATTCTTCTTTTCTCCTGCAGAAAAACCAGAAGTTCCACAGAAAGTCTGTTTCTTTCTTGCAAAAAAGTGACCACGTGTCAAAAGATGAACTCGTGTAGTCTTCTTCAAAAAAAGAAGAAGATAAACTCCGCTGACGTTGATGATTCCCCTGAGAGAGCATCATAAAAGTTAAATCAGTTAAATATTGCTTTTGCGACATTCAAATCTCCATCACTTGTTTACCTCCCATCTGGCTAAGTACAATTCTGAAGCTGACTAGTTCTGGTGGCACGATTTGAAGTCCTCGTGTATCTATTTTAAAATTATTCATGGAATTAATTGCAATCTGATGGTGGTACAACCGACACCGTCTCGGGTTTTTCCACACCTCATGTATTTTGTGAAAGGCAGCGTGCGCATAGTCACTCGGTGGTTTGTTGGTTAAAAAATGACGGATGCATAAAATAAGGGCTTAATTATCACTCAGGGTGTATGCAAAACAATCAGCTGCAACTCAATCTGTGGGTCATTACACAGTCGACTGATGGTTGAAGTGAATCAGAATTTGTTGCCCGACACAAACCACGACATTGATTGGTGAGAGCGATTACTGGAATCACTGTGAAACCCAGTGATTATGGAGAATCATTATAAGTGACGCCCATTGGAGGCGCCTATATATGCCCTTTGGGATTTCGCTTTAATAACTCATGTAGAATCTATTCACACTTGCCTGGCATTCCACTCTCAAATGCATCACACTTGTCTGTGTTTATTATGAATCTGCGATGTGGGGTAGTTACCTGGCAGGTTAAGATTTTACTTAGGAAATAGCTGAGATCTTGAATCATGTGTTTGCTTGATGATGATTACTGTTTGTATGGATGGAAATCGTGTCTATTATTAGAACCCTGTCGGCAAAACCTGCCTGTCAACATTTCTTCTTAAATCTTACGAACAATTAAAAAAGTGCAAAGTTAAATATTTATGTCTCGATACAGTCATTCAGGTGCTTTATGAATATTCGTATATTCTGCACTTCTTTTTCATTCATTCAGATGTTTGGGTATCGTTAACTGGTTTTTTGACGTCTTCATCTAATCGCTCCTGGTTTCGAAGTGGGGCATCTGAATTGATTTTGGTTGGAGCGCTTTTTTTAAGTTGGAGTTATTCACGAGAGTGGTGGGAACTGAGATTTTCTTTCTGTCAAATTTTAATTTGTCCAGAATTGCTTATAGAAATTTAAGGAGAATTCTGTTGCTTACTGTCATTTACAGACGTAGAGAGCGATTTATTTCACTCCCGCGTAAGTAGGCAAAATTGAACAAACTTACCGAAACTGAACGAACTTAACGAAACTGAACGAAGCGGTTACTATGGTTACAGTGTATTGCTTCGTTAAGACCCAAAACCATCCCATCGGTAGAAGGCAAAATTTGAACAAACTTACCGAAACTGAACGAACTTAACGAAACTGAACGAAGCGGTTACTATGGTTACAGTGTATTGCTTCGTTAAGACCCAAAACCATCCCATCGGTAGAAGGTAAAATTTGAACGAACTTAACGAAACTGAACGAACTTAAGGAAACTGATCGAATCAGTTACTATGGTTACAGAGTATTGTTTCGTTAAGGCCCAGGACCATCCCATCGGAAGAAGAAAAAGTATTCTCTTTGTGCATTCGCTCGGTTGCTTCAGTTCTTCTAAGTTTCCGAGCGATCATTAATCTTTTAATCATGGACGTCCTCTCTGTTACTCTGTCCCATAGACTCGTAGTTGAAGATTCTTTGGGCCGAAGCTAAGTTGTCCGTGCGCTCTACATCTTTGATACATCTTTAGCCTTGGATACGTAGACGTGGCCGATCCCTCTTAAGCCCTGATTATAAGAGAGGTTGGAAAACTGAAGCTTATGTCAAAAGTACGCGAAAGGAAACCAGAAGCATCGTCAAATTTCAAAGTGTTCATAATTTCTTATAGAAACTTGAGGAGAACTCTGCTGTCAGCTGACATTTGCATACATAGAGAGTGATTCACTTCATTCCTGTGTAAGTAGGCAACATTTAACGAAACTGAGCTAAGCGGTTACTATGGTTACAGTTGTTGAGGCCCAGGTTCACTCCGGACCAGTATTGTTTTTGTCCATTCCCTCGTTTGATTCACTTCTCTTAAGTAGAGTCCGACCGAAGACTAGTTTTTCGGCCAAAGCCGAAGCCGAATTTCGGCAAAGTCTTCGGCCTCATTTGGCCGAAGCCGAATGTTTTACCGAAGGTGATATTTATAGCCGAAGGTGGCCGAAGCATGTGACCATTATAGTTGATCCTTTGATCGTGCACGTCCTCTGTTGCTTTGTCCCACAGGCTTAATGTAGAAGATTCTTCGAATCGTAGCCTATTGTTCGCGTTAGTGTTCTACAAGCTCGAGCCATCTTAGGCGAGGAATTCGTAGACGCCTGATAAGGCTCATGTCGTTGCACAAACCTTGGCTGAATACTCACTTCTCCTGCAAGCGAAATAAATGCAAACAGGACCAAAGATCGCTCGCAGAAGGTTTTTTAGAGGGAGTTCGTTAGTACGTTACAAAGAAGGCTATTACATTCTGTATTTTATTTGCATTTTAAGGTCATTAGTTTGACTTCCAGGTGAATATAACTTCACAGCAATGTTTTCAAAAAAGCAATAGGAATTTCATCTGAAACTCGTCAAAGTGTTCAAAAAGTAGTAGAAAGCTCTTTCGAGACTCATCGAAGTGTGCAAAAGGAAGTCTAGAAAGCTCTTTCGAAACTTATCGAAGTGTCCAAAAAGAACTCTTCCGAAACTCATCGAAGCATCTAAAAAGCAGTAAGCATCTCTTCCTAAACTCATCGAAGTTCGAAACATATCGTGTCCAGAAAGCAGTAAGAATCTCTTCAGAAATTCATCGAAGTGTCCATAAAGTAGTAAGAGCTCTTCCGGAACTCACCGAAGTGTCCAAAAAGCAGTTGTGAACTCTTTGGAAACTCATCGAAGTGTCCAAAAAGCAGTAAGATCTCTTCCGGAACTTACCGAAGTGTCCAAAAAGCAGTAGGAAACTCTTTCGAAACATATCGTGTCCAAAAAGCAGTAAGAATCTCTTCTGAAACTCATCGAAATGTCCAAAAAGCAGTAGAATCTCTTCCCTTTTCTGTGGTCAGTTTTGAAATTGAAATATTTTAAATTTCAAACAAACAAATCCAGAAATATTGCCTCACTTGACCAATCTTGATGCAATCTTTCATTGGAATCAATCTCCCCCTTTTGCCTTCCCATTCACCGTGGCGAAAAAAAAGAGGGAACCAAAATTTCGATTAATACAAATTCTACCTCGATGGTCAAAACGCCGTCACTGATAAGATAATTTAGTGACATTTGAATACGTTCGCATTCATGTGGATTGTCTCTTTCGTTGTAGTCGTTCCTTAACTGTTTGCGTTCGATTCTCTATACTCTTCCTCTAAAAAAAATCAACTTAATTAAATGGCACTCAAATTCCATCTCCTTCTCCCGCACATATTCTCTTTCTCTTTCCCTCCCTCCGTTCATGTGCTTTGATTAAAGTCGCAACACGTTCCTTTTTGTGTGATTATAATTTTGGTAATTTTTGTTTTCTCTGTGCGCTTGTTTGACAGATCTGTCAGATAAGATCAATACAAAGTTGATTGGAAATGAAAGGTCAGGCATTCCGCACCACTTTGGAAACACATGTGATTGATGACGTTTCTGCCAAAAAACCAAAAAAAACACACACACACGTTCTCACACACACAACTTCACAGATAGCTGTCACTTTGCATAACAACTTCATAAACAACATTCTGACAGGTTATGCAGAATTTTTTTGAAAGTCTCCATGAAAATTTCTTTTGCCATCTCCGGTTAGATAAGAACGCAAAAGAGAAACAAACAAAAGAACAGAACTAATAACGAGAAGAATATGTCGAACTTTGTGATTAATAAATGATGGGCCTGAATCATAAACTTCTGCGGGAGATTCTTCGCCGCATGGTTTCACAGATTCTAGATACCTTTAGGGGGAAGACTATCTATTTTATCATCGCAATAATTAATTGATCAACAAAAGGTTTGCGAGAGAAAAAAAAAATCTCATTAGCAACACTGTAGAGAATTTGATTGTGGATCTAATTTTTTTTTTGTTCATACCGGCAACAGGGTGTTTCAGCAAAGGAGCGGCGGCAGTTGTGTTAATTAGCTGATATCTCTGCTGCTCGTTATACACAAACGCGCATATCTATGTATCTGATAACGCATTTTCCTTTGAGTGGCTCATGTGTGAGGCAGTTTTTGCTCTTCAAACACAAACAAACAACAGCTGATAGATCAAAATCTATCCGCCGCTATCAGTGACACCAATTTCTTGAATACTGCTGTTTGTGTCCCTCTGTTTCTGATAAGGTATTGAGTGCTGGATTACCTATGACTAGTCAGTCTTGAAAATAACCGAACCAACCGCAACATGCGTTGGAAATTTCTACCCCCTTTGGGTGAATCAGTGATTGCTTCTTTAAACACTTCTAATAATAGGCATGCAGGACTAGTGCCGTGCGCCCATGATTAGATTCATTGAAGTCTTTTGATTTATACATATTTTCAGCGGGGAGTGCGAATCATCAGTTTTTTTTGGTGGCACAGGTTTCAAACCTGAAATAATTCCCAATTAGTTGATGTTTTTAACTTTTTAACGAAAATTACCGCTAAATGGGAAAAGAATTTCGTTCTTGAGCTTTGCGTCAATCATCTTTCGTTTTAATTAATTGATATAACACTGAAAAAGAGTAGAATCTGTTCGAAAAACATTCTCATCATTCTTTTCTGTTGGAAATAAGCTCATCGATCAAGTCACATGCGCCCCAAAAATTCGTATGACGATCAAAAAGTACTTAAATCCTAAAATTTTCTTGAGCATTTTTGAGATTTCGGTGCGTTCTCTCTGATCTTGACATTGTAAATCCTAGTTGGAACACAGAGGCGAGTTTTATAGCCGGTATCTGTCAGTGGCAAGAAATTGGTGAGCTCGGTTTGAACGTGACTCAGTGTGGTTAGATTTCGATATAATTCACCCATTGTCGTGCTAGCGGTTTTATTGCCTTTTAAATGTCGTTTATGTTTGAGTTTGCTGCGTTGAATTTTGATGTTTTTTGGATCTAAATCCTGCTTCGTGTAACAAAAAACTTGGTTTGTCCACGCATTGTTTGAGGTTAGGAATAGGATTTTAGTTTTTAGGGGACATAAGGAATTGTGTAGTTTTGGATGTTCTTCAGAGTCACCATTGGGCTGAAAAGGCCGTTTTTAAGGTTTCAAGGTTGAAAGGGGCCTTAACAATTTCAGTGTGTCCGTCCTTCTGTTTGTCTGTCACATTTTTTTAACGAAATCATCCTCACTCGTGGCACTACTCAACTGTGAACGGCCTACAATAAGGTTCTTCTTCGCACTGAACCCAAATTCGCAACGTTCGCCCACAAACTAGGCAGATCTTAAAAATTGGTTTGTGTGTCTAGTGTGTCCGTCCTTCCGTCTGTCTGTTTTAACGAAGAACTCTCTCATCGTCACCCGTGGGACAATTCAGCTGTGGACGGCCTACAATAAGGGTCTTCTTCGAACTGAACCCAAATTCGCAACGTTCGTTCACAATCTAGGCAGATCTTAAAATTTTATTTGGATCGTTTTGCAGTTCATGTGGCCGATAGCGGTCACAATCATTGCCTCATTGCATCATTGAGTCACATTCCTTTGGGGATGCTAGCTCCATTCCGTTGGGAATACTAGCTCCAGTCTTTTGTGGCGCAAAGGAATGTGGCTCAATGATTCCACCGGCCTAAATGTCCCACCATGCGTTTACTCCACGGAGTGTAGTGGATTTTTGTGTATGTAGTGACAGTTTTTGTTCCCGGCTAAGTTTCAGGTTCACCACGGACTGCAGCGCTGCAAGAAGAAGAAAGAATGGCGGCTATTCTATTTATTAACAGAGTCAGCCAAGCCACAATGCAATTTGTGGCTCACAATTGAACAATTTTTTAAATAGAACCTTGAAATTTGACATTTGACATCTACAACTGTCAATCATCTCAACACTTTGTTGCGACGTCAGTTACCCCATAATACATTTTTTTCCACCACTCTCTGCAACTGTCAAATGCCAACTGACAGATGTCATTCAAAACGAAATGGCGGCCACGTTTGACTAGTCATTGAAGATAAGGGATACGATGTTGTCGGTCAAGGTTAATATTATCGTGTTTCCACAATCCTAAAGGACCAACTATAATATTTGTTCGAAAACTGAAGTTTATGTCAAAAGCCAACGAAAAGTAACCAGAAGCTTCGTCAAATTTCAAAGTGTCCATAAATTCTTATAGAAATTTGAGGAAATTTCTGCTGTCAACTGTCATTTGCATACTTAGAGAGCCATTCATTTTATAATAATAATAATAATGGTGGCGCTACAGTCCGAGGTGGACCTGGGCCTAGCTTCTCAGCAACCACTCGTGTTGTGCGTGCTATTGTTCTTCCACGAGTGGAGGGGACCTACAGTTTGAGAAGCTTTTTCTAGACAGTCATACTCTTTGAGCATTGTCAGTGACGCGAAAGAGGTGAAGCCGTTAAAATTTGTTTAGGTGAATCGAACCGACAACATCGACCGTAGGAGTCGATGCACAGGCGCCTGGCAATATTCAAGAAAATTATTGTCAATCTAAACCTCCACGGTGTTCTGTTCACAAACACCAGCTTCTATCTGAGGAATACTCAAATTCCACTCTGTCATTGCATTCTTTTACCAAAATTCCATGTTGACACTTCTGCTTCTATCAAAAACATCGCAAGAATCAAAACAAAACCGTGTTCTTCCATGGGAACACAAATTGAATTCCATTCTCATGCAAAAGCAGGTAAATAAAGCTTTTCCCCGAAGTCGCCCTTCCTCCCATACTTCAAAACAACGTGAAATTCAATTGTTTATAAACATCGCAATCGACGAAATGTATATAAACACTTCCCCTAGACAAACAGAATTCAAAGTAAACACCATTCTTTTTTATTTTTGCGTGTTTATGCGTAAAGTGCTTTCGTTTTCTTCCTACTCATGTGCGCCTTCACAGCCCTCCGTTCAGGTGGAAGAGGCTAATTGCATTCTCTGTATCTTACGGCATAGCCTACCGCTAGACTGATTTGATCTATTTCTGGTTCCGCCCACAATGAGGCACACGTTCTTTTCGCATCGTTTTCAAGTGATGTCTAGACTCAGCTCGCAAATTTGCGAGATCAAATGAAAACAAAACACACAACCCAACCACAGTCAGTGCCCAGACCAGTCGAGCCTAATGCTCGAGAAAAATAGAAGAAAACCAGAGCCGAAGAGGGTTTACAACTCCCAACAGCGAGCTGCTTTGGCGCAGCATTCGCTTGGTGAATAAGTGAAAATTTCGTTTTAACGACGCAATAAAAATGTGCTCAAACTTTGCTTCCCATCCCATTCCTACACACAAATGTCAAAAACAAAAAAAAAAACACTTCGAAGAAGAAATAAATAAACAAGAAATCATGTAGAGGAAGAGGAGGAGGAGGAATTAAGATTTTCTTATGTCATTGCCACTTTCGACTTCTAAAACTAAGAAGAAGAGAAAAAAAAAGCCTACAAAGAGTTCATCATCATCATTCCCTATCATCCGTCAAATCGGACATGTTCGTAAAGTTTGATCTCGAATTCGACAGTATTTGAGCTGCCGAACTGTCACAGGTAAACAAAATACAACGTAGAAGCGTGTGCGGCATAGGGTTTCGCTCGGAGAAGCACATTTTCCTTAACGACGTTTTGTATTCTGTTTTGCTTCTTTTTTTGTGTTGTTTTCCTCTTCGTTTTTCTTTTTTTTTTGTTGTTGTTATGGTTTCTCTTTGACCGGACCCGGTGAGACATTGAACTTGGCCTTTTTTTTGTGGTTCACCATTCGGCACTTTTCCTCGAACAGAACAAAAGTGAAAATGGTCATAAAACAGAAAACAGAAAAAAAAATGAAAGCATAGTTCACGAGAACAGCGAAAGACCAAAACGTGGAGAGATACAAACAAACAAAAAAAGGTCAAACAGCAGAGAATGACTTATAAATCTGTTGACACCAAAGAAATTTGACTAAACAGAGAGACTTGATGCCTTAGAGGAGGGAGTACCTTGGGTGATTAACCAAAAGATGCACTTTGGCCGAGTGACTTCTGCCACTGACCGGTGACACATATAATTTGACAGATAGAGAGAAGAATTAGGTGAGGACCAGGTGCATGATGAGTGAAGAGTCACTGGTGCGTGGATCTGTGGCGACACTCCCCTCGTTTTCGTTTTTTTGTTTTGCTTAAGTGACGCTTTGTGGGTTTGTTGTGGTTTGTTTTGAGGCAGACGACATATGCTTGACATCGATTTGCGGTTATGACACCGATCAACGAAGGGAATGGGACTGGTTGACAAATTACCAAAAGGGATGTCAAAAGCGACGGCTGGATAATTTGCGTAGGCTTTAAATTGCACATGTAATTGCAAGTCGTTTGAGGAAGGGGTGATACGATCTTGATAAATTAAAACGACTATTCAGCTGAGTTTTTTTTTTTGTTGGCACTTTTTTTTTCGGTAAGTTTTATTGATGGGACGTTTTGTTCGATCAGAAACATTTTTTCTTTGAATACATTTAGGGGCTAAGGATAGCTGTCAAAGAGTACATGGATTAGGTAGTTTAAAGTGACTGTCATTCACGGCGGGGAGACGCAGAGGTCTGGTGTGAAGGCAAGTTTTCCCCTGTGATGGAGGTTCTAAATTTCTGTATCAACAAAACCTAAAGGGCCAACTATGATAATATAATAATGGCGGCGCTACAGTTCGAGGTGGACCTGGGCCAAACTTTTTAGCAACCACTCGTGTTGTGCGTGCTATTGTTCTCTCACGAGTGGAGGGGACCTACAGTTTAATGCCGACTCCGAACGGCGAGACTGAGAAGCTTTTTTCTAGCCAGTTATACTCTTTGAGCATTGTCAGTGACTCGAAAGAGATTGAGCCGTGAAAAAATGTTAGCTGTTTTTTCTGGAATCGAATCGAGAACATCGAGCGTAGGAGTCGACGCACCTACCCACTACGTCACGGCGCCCACGGCGGCCAACTATGATAGTCATACGAAAACTGAAGCTTATGTCAAATGTAAACGAAAACCTACCAGAAGCATCGTCAAATTTAAAACGGTTTGTAAAAACGTAAGCAAACGCAGCTATTAACTGACATTTGTATACGTAGAGAGCGATTCATTTCCCTCCCGCATAAGTAGACAAAAGTGAACGAACTTGACGAAACTGAACGAAGCGGTTATTATAACCACAGTGTATCATGTTTGTGAATTCGATCGGTTTCAGTTCTTTTTGCGATTCAGTTCATTCCCGCGTTAGTAGGCAAAAGTGAACGAACTTATCGAAACTGAGCAAAGCGGTTGCTATAGTCACAGAATATCATTATCGTGTATTCGCTCGGTTGCTCTTAAGCTTTTGTACGGCCATTATGGTTGGCCCTTCACTCTCGCGTAAGAAAGCAAAATTGAACGAACTTAACAAAACTGAACGAAGCTGTGTATTCGATCGGTTAGCACTGAAGTCTATTTGACAACTTCCAATCAACCAACAAATTGAGAGTGTCCCTCTCTCCTCACAAGGTCATCAGAACATTCCAAAAAAAAAACGACACGAACACGATTCTTTATTTGACCCAGATACGAGTCTGTTGGTCACAAAAATAGAATCAAAGGTATTAAATACATTCTTCACACTCCTCCACTTGCTGGACTCTGAGTCGTACCGTTATGTAAAAAAAACAGCTTTTCATTGTGCGAACATCAGTTGCCAACCTGAAGCGTCCTGCTACTTCCTATTGAGACTGTGAGCCACCAAAAAAACGAGCTAACAACCTCAACAAAGGAAAACTCTGTGTTATGTACCAAAAATCCGTACGGATTGGTCTTACATCAGCGGGTGTGTTGCCATTAAATCGCAAAATTTATTTCTGACGTCCATGAGAAGCAACTTTTCACCACACAATTTAGGACGCAACACTTGAGAACATGCCCGCAGACCAAACAAAAAACGAAATGCCAAAATTATGTACAATCTTTTCGTTTTTTGTGTTCTTTTTCTGGATCACTGCCAAATAGCTGCTTCCGAGGCAGACGAAAACAGCAAAAGAACAGGAAAAAAAATCGCAACCGTCTAAATTCGCAAATCCAGCAGCAGGAGAAAAAGAAGATGATCCCAAAAAACTCCGTCATAAAATGTAATTAATTACAAAACAAAAAAGTGTAAATTAAATGCTATTTCGCGGGGTTAAAGTTGGCTAAGGTTGTCTCATTGTTGTGAAGCGAAAATGCCACAAGCGATGTGAACAAAACGACAAAGCGTCCAAACAAAAGAACTTTACGCAGACACAAAAATAAACGATGCCAATTAACGCCATCTTCTGGTAGATTAAATTACATAAGACAGCATTTAGATTATGTCAGGTGAGTCAATAAACTCTGGCGATGTGAAGCGTTGCTTCATGGGATTTTTGACACAGCTTTGAAATATTGCCGACCGAGTGTATGGTGTTGGGTCTTCACTTGACCTCTCATATCTTGTGAATCCATGCAGAGAAAGAGAAGCTTGTCCGCTTGGCTATCACTCTGTTTTGCGTCTCCAATTGTGGGATCGATAAGTTGCGGAGTGGGGGAGAAATAAGGTCTTGCCAGACAGACGATGTTTGGTACTTCACTAATCTACATATGGCTGCGAAGTTTCAATCTTGGTTAAGCCTTATCTGCGACCACTAGGCCTAGGTCAGATTTTAAGTGGATTATCGAGTGATGTGTGTTTATCTATTGGAATTTCTAGCCTCTAGGGATATCTCTCACGATGGGAAACATGATAATGAAGGGGAATGGTAAACCTCTGTTGAAAAAAAAGTGGACTTGCACTGAGGACAAATCAACTTCAAAAAGTATGCAAAGGTTCTTATTCGTGAAACAGACGTGCATCAAAATGTGTGCAGTGAACATGATTATAGAACATGACCTTATATGTCAAATGGACGCATGTGTTTACTGCACTGCGGGGAATTGATGCAAGTTGCCTTCTTCTTCTGATGGCGCTACAGTCCGTGGTGGATCTGGGTCTATGCAAGAAGCCTCTTATTGTAAATTTGATGCAAGCCATTTGTAGTAGATCAGCAAGACAAGACGTTTTGGTACAATTTTGAGATTTGACGTTCCATGTAGGTGACTATTTACAATTTGAAACCGGCTGCGAAAAGAATAATGGAAGAGATTGTGAGAAAAAGTAATAACAAAAGAGATATTTTCTTTAATTTATTACCCGTTTCCATATCCATGTCAAAAAGAATTTGTTTCCCGAAATCAACTGTCACTTTTTAGGATGACAGTAAAGTAATGCCGTCAAAATTTACTCCACATATATTTCTTTGTGCATTTCTGCACGTAGTGATACATGCTATATTGCTGCACGCAGTGATGCATGCTGTATTGCTGCACGCAGTGATGCATGCTATATTGCTGCGCATCTATCTGTTCGTGGCTTTGGTATTGGCTGCTTGAATGTATGTAGTCTCGCGAGAGACTGAGTCCTGGGAAAAAAATCCTACCTTGGTACTTAAAGTCCGCAAAGGAAATATCCTTTTCTTTTTCAGATTATTGTCGTCCACAAATATAAAATCCTCAGTAAACCCCCCTTTTTGGACAGATGCAATTTAGAATCTCAACCCAGGATATGAATTAATTCTAAGAAATTGGTTCTAGATCATCAGAATCCCCCTTTTCAGACAGTTGCAATCTAGAATTTCAACTGAATAAATTGTAAGAAATTGTACTAGATCATCAAAATTTGGAATTAAGATCTTATCTGAGACGGGATCCCTAATGCGTCTTCAAAAGAAATGAAGCTGTGGGTATGGAAATCTATGGGGAAAGACGTAGACCGTCCACAAATGTCAGCATGGACAACTTTGTATGTCGAAGTCAACTCCATCGACATCCATATACGAGCAAGACCTGCGTCCCTCAATTCAGGCAAAAATAGATCCACACTATGACGGGACCGTCTTCGTTTTTTTTTTTGGAGGATTTTTAGAAACACTACTGGAGGACTCAGACTCAAAACTGGTCCATTGTACTGTCAGGTAGCAACCTACTCCAGTGCCGTTAATTTGATCCCAACGGCAAATGGTGACTGGACCGATTTCGGAATCGAACCTGGGACCCCTCGAACTTGGGGCAGGCACTTAACCAACTGCGCCATCCAGTCGTTCTTCGTTACTCCGAACACTTATATTCTCATACAGACAGACTTTTGGGCACCACGTCTCAGTGGCCATCTTGATCTTGGTCGATATACCATTCTACTACAATCTACCGTCAAAAAACGAATATTGGCTTAATGTATCGCTTCTTGGCTGTACTGGAACTTTAAATGAAGGAAACAGAGAAGCAAATATGTTCATGTCGGGCCACTCGTCCAACGTCTAAGCTTCTATGACTACACAGGGTCATCCTCATGTTCCAAGTAGAGTCCGACCGAAGGCCTTCGGCCGAAGCCGAAGCCGAATGTTCAGTAGGACTCTATTTGGAACATATTTTGGAGTTGCTTTCGTATCATTTTTACGAAATAATCCCAAATTGTAATTTTAGCTACCATTTTTGAAGTTCTTTCTACCTGAAACCAGTACAAACAAATTGAATGCTGTTATACAGACCTCTTAATAGTTGCAAACCAACTTGCAAATGCAAAATCTTTTGATTTTAAAGCTGTAAACTATCGCACTTTCAAAATACAAAATATCCGACAATAATATGTGTTTCAATTCTCTCCAACAACAGAGTGGCCTTGTAGTCCCTCAATTCTAGCGAAACTATAATGGGACTGTCTTCAATCCCTACAAACCCTTGCATATTCATACAGGGGGACACACATTTTGGCACCATGTCTTAATGGCTTTGCCAGAAATAAAATTCTTTTATTGTCAGAGGTGTTTAAAACACTACACTCGAGCATTCAGACTCAAAAACTGGTCCATTCTAAAGGGTGGTCCAACGAAAACGCACGATGATAACTGTAAATAAAACAAACATTTTTCAGAGAATTATCTTAGTATTTTTTATTATGATAGAAGGATTTCGAGTCACTGACAATGCACAAAGAGTATAACTGTCTAGAAAAAGCTTCTTAATCTCGCCGTTCAGAGTTGGCATTAAAACTGCAGGTAGCCTCCAGTCGTGAGAGAACAATAGCACGCACAACACGAGTGGCTGCTTTAGACACCAAGTACATCCCGGACTGTAGAGAAACATTGTTATTCTACTATAATCTGCTGTCAAAGTGAGGATATCGGCTTAGCTATGAACCGCTGCTTGCTTGTACTGGAGTTCAAACGAAAGCATAAAATAAACGTCTGAGCTTCTATAGTTAAACAGGGTGATTCCAAAGTTCCTGATGGATTTTGCTGGAGTTCAAACGAAAGCAGAAAATAAACGTCCTGCAGTTAAACAGGGTGCTTCCTATGTTCCCAGTCGATTTTGTTTGGCTGCCATTTTACTTAATATGACATTTGTCAGTTGACTTTTGACGGCTGTAAAGAATGATTGTCGTCTGCTGTTTTTTAGGGCTCAAAAGGAAACTGAGTAATAGATGAAGAAGAAAAAGGGAGTGATCAATAGTAATTTATTATGACAATAGCGTGTTAAATTATTCAAATTTTTTATTGAAATAACTGTTCACTTTCGCACGTGCTGTCAGAAGTTATTTTAAACTGTAAAGGATATACATATTTGTCCAAAGATTTGATTAGTTCGTCAGATCTCATCATCCTCAATTCCCACTAAAAATATCTCTTTTTTCAAAAGTTAAGCAATCCCAAAAACAGCCACTGAACTCTCATTTCAAAGTGAATATGCGTCTGTGGCCCCTCCGTTCGCATGAGTACCCAAAACACGTGTGTTCCTGTGATAAGTCTTTACGCAAGTCGTAAGCTACAGGTAGACGGGTAGACGGGTAGACGCGCACTACTGACGGTTCGATAAGAACCCACTTAGTACCAGAAACCGTTTTGTTAAGTGGTTGCAAGGGTTTGCTGCCGTGACTTAGTAGTCCACCAACGTGTGGAGTTTAAGAAAGCCATTAATTAATTCTTTGATGGTCTTTTCAGAGATCTAGTCCAGAGAAATGAAGAAAGGGTTTACCTGGTTGTAGCGAGTGCCGGGAGCACATAAATCAAGTGGCTCGGGGTTTCCCTTTCTGCTACTCACGTCACAGTTGCCACAGTGCGCATTGTGCGGGACATATAACCTGGATGCGTGATCTCTTATCGGTCAGTGACCTAGTGCGGGGTTGTTTTTAGGTGAAGATCGTTTGTTTTTGCTTTGTCGTAATCTAACCAAGTTCTACTGGATGTATGCTGTATGCTTCAGCTGCTTTAAACATCAATTTGCAGGAGGTGTTCTAAGTTTGATTTTCGTGCTGATGTTAATGATGGAACTGAGGTAGACAAAATCTTCAAATATCTCAAAGAACAAATTGATTTTTTCGACTTTCTGACCAACTTCTGTTTTATTAGCTCTTCAGAATTGTGTAAGCCGCGCGGATCAGTGAATTAATCACACAACTCTTGGCGTTGAACGACTGGATGGCGCAGTTGGTTAAGTGCCTAGGTTCGAATCCCAGTGAAATCGAATCTGGTCCAGTCACCATTTGCCGTTGGGATCAAATTAACACTGGAGTAGGTTGCTACCTGGCAGTACAATGGATCAGTTTTTAGTCTAAGTGCTAAGGATGGCTGTGGTTTTCCGGAAATCCATTTTTGGCCATGTTTTTCTTGCGTGTTGACAGGTATGTAGGTTTCTTTATCTCTCTGTGGCCCTACTGGTTGCTAGTTCTGAGATTTTGGTTTTCAATGTACCTATTGGCACAGAGATGTTGCTAATGCTTGGGTCACTGATTATAGCAGCCCTTTTGGCTAGCTCGTCTGCTTCGCAATTACCTGGTATATCTCTATGACCAGGAACCCAGCACACCATGAGGCTGCATTGTTTAGATATCTCATTTAGAGATATGCCGCAGAGTCTTACCAGTTTTGGTCTTAATATTGGTGATTCGAGTGCTTTTATAGCTGCTTATAGCTGTCGGTGTATATTACGATATCCTCTCTCGATATCATGTTCATCGATAGCCATTCAGCGGCTTCACGAATAGCCGTAATTTCCGCTTGGAAGACACTACAGTGGTTCGTTGGTGTAAGGGACTGGCTGATTTGGAGTTGTTCCGAGAAAATTCCAGCACCTACTCCACTACCAGTCTTAGACCCGTCTGTGTAGATCTCCTTTGCGTTGTAACTACTTAGCAACGAGTTTGTTTCCCATTCTTGTCTAAATCGGGATTTTGGTGCCGTTGAAGTCCACGACGGGCTAGACAGTCGGTAGTTTCCTCAAAAAAGTTATACAAGTTAAGTACTGTGAGATTTCTTTGAGCCGTAGCGCCGATTTTGTTGCAAATTCCGTGCCACAGATGGCTGTTGGGGTGAGGTGTAATATCGTTTCAAGCGCTGCGGTTGCAGTAGTACGCAATGCGCCTGTAATTGATATACACGCCATCCTCTGGACGCTGTTGATCATTTTTGCTTAAGTTGACTTGTCCAACACCGGTCACCATACTAGTATTGGTGTACATAGAAGTATGGGTCTTATGACGGCGGTGTATAGTCATCTCACGATCTTTTGTTTTAAGCCCCATTTATTACCTAGGGCTTTCTTTCATGCATACAACGCGATTGTAGCTTTCTTTACTCTTTCTATAGTGTTCTGCTTCCAATTAAGCTTCCTATCCAGTATTATGCTTCCAATTAAGCTTCCTATCCAGTATTATGCCTAAGCATTTGGCGTAGTTTGTTAGTAGGTTAGCGGGAAGCCGTTGATTTAGAGATCTAGTGGGAAATGCGCTAAGTGAGCTATCGAAATGCACCAGGAAATGCGGCCTGACTGTAAACCCGGCAAAGGCTGAATTCTTTTCGAAAAACCATCAGATGAGAAGGAAGATAACTTTGTATATATTGTGGAGAGCTTAACTAGAGTTAGTTGTAAAGATGGGACTGATTGAACTGATAGACTAGTTTTTACATTCACTTGGTCTTGTCTTTGAAAACGTCCGAAGCAAAGGGCTTTTCTATCTTGACTTAAGAGTCTCTCCTCCATATCTATGATTATGATGTTTTCAACCAATTTTTAAAGAATTTTGGAACTTCTTAGTTTTGTGCTGGTTTCTACTACATATTCAGCTTGCGTTCCACGATTACTGCTACTTCCAGCGACCATTCCAGTTTATTCCTCTACTTCAATGATTTTTTTTTCTTCTTCTTCTTCTTCTTCTTCTTAGGGCGCTACAGTCCGGGGTAGACCTGGGCCTCACTCAACTCCAGCCAGCACGATCTTTCGCCAGCTGTTTCCAGTTTCGCACACCAAGTCGGCCGATGTCCCCCTCGACTTGTGTGCGCCACATTGTACGTGGACGTCCTCTGTTGCGTTGTCCCACAGGCTCAGAGTTGAAGACTCTTCGGGCCGGAGCTAAGTTGTCCATACGCTCTACATGGCCCAGCCATCTTAGGCGTTGGATCCGTAGACGCTTGGCTAGACTCATGTCGCTGTACAGCCCATACAGTTCGTGGTTGAATCTTCTCCTCCAAATGCCATCAACGCAAACAGGACCAAAGATCGCGCGCAGAACTTTTCTCTCGAAAAGACCAAGACACTGTTCATCCGCTTGGGATATTGTCCATGCCTCTGCGCTGTACAGCAGGACTGAGATGACCAAGGTCTTGTATATAGTCAGCTTGGTCTTCCGAGAGAGGGCTCTACTACTCAATTGCCTTTTGAGCCCCAAAAAACAGAAAACAGCGGTTGGCAAGAGTTATTCTGCGTTTGATCTCGGTACTGATGTTGTTTGTACTGTTTACTACGGAGCCAAGGTAGACGAAGTCATTAAATACCTCAAAGTTATAGCTGCCTATGGTGACTTTCTGGCCAAGTCGTCGATGTCGATGACAGCATATACTTGGTTTTGACCTTGTTTACCGCCAGATTCATTTTAGCCGCTTCCGTTTCAATGCCAGCAAAACGCATCATTGACGGCTCGCTGTGTTCGCCCAATCACGTCAATGTCATCTGCGTAAGCTTGCAGTTGAACGGACTTTTGGAAGATCGTGCCTATTGTGTTGGCCAGTGAGTTTTGCACGATCTTCTCAAGAACGATGTTAAAGAAGACAGCGCGTCGCCCTGTCTAAAATCTTTTTTTACCATTGAAGGTCTCGGTAAGTTCGTTACCGACCTTGATGGAGCAGCGAGAGTTCTCCATCGTCATCCTGCTCAGTCTGACGAGTTTAGCAGGAATGTCAAAACTAGACATGGCGCTGTATAGCTCGTCTCTATGCACGCCTTGAAATCGACAAATAGGTGGTGTGCGTCGATCTGCATTTCTTGGGTCTTCTCCAGGATCTGCCGCAGTGTGAAGATTTGATCTATGGTGGACTTCCCGGGCCTGAAACCACACTGGTAAGGACCTATCAGTTTGTTCACGAATGGTTTCAGGCGTTCACACAAAACGGCAGAGAAGACCTTATAGGCGATGTTAAGGAGACTTATCCGTCGATAGTAGTCGATCGCAGTCAAAGGGGTCTCCTTTCTTGTGGATCTGTTATCCTGATGATCTTGATGATTTTTTTTTAGTTTCCTGAAACAGAAGCGTCTTCAACCAATTCTTAAGGAGGCTAAGATTTGTTCAGTTTTCTCCTGATTTCTCTTCTAAGGTGACGCGATTTTTTACTACTTCCAGTGCCCGTTCTCGCTCACCTGGAAAAGACTTGATTGATTCCCATACAGTGTCGTAATTCGTAGCGCACCTTAACCAAATTCGTTTGAGTGCATAAAATTTCAGCTCGAACTCACTCGTCCGTCATCTCATTCGATTATCGCGTAAGGCGAGTAGTAGTTCTCTTCACAATAACAATAAGAATCACACACGCCTGATTGCATCCAACACTTTTATTGCCTTTAAATGGCTGTTAAGTGCGATCGCTTGAAGAGGGCACACCCTTCAATCGCCCATCAAAAGGGAACTCTGCAGAGACCTTTGAAGGCAAACTTAGTGATGAGCACCATATGAAAGATTTTATTGCAGACTTTAATGGGGATCGAATGTGAATTCGAAATGGATCCGTTTGCTGTGCGGTGCGCATCTGGACCGATGTGGTGTATGATTGAGATCAAGGTTAGGGCGAGATACACCGCAGCAAATCAGGGAACAGCAATTGATTTGAATGCAAGAATTGATTTGCCTTTACCGAGAAAGGAGTGCTCTTGTTCGGTTTTACTTCAGTTGTTTCTTTAAATCTAAGGCGAGTGTGGGGTTTCATGTGCGGCATGTGCTATTCTGGATTAACAGGAATCGATCGAAGTTATTTTAGTGTTCCAGTTGATAAGGGAGAATAGCCTTTTCAGAGGAGCGTCGGCACTCTGATGAGTGGTATCCGTTTTTTAGATCTAAAAGAAAAGGGAGCACTTGTCAGTGGGATGCCGTCACTCATCTCTAGCAGCTTCCCCTGCAAAATTTGAAATTCCAACGTTGGTGGAAGAATTCAAATTTCCAACGTCTTTTCATCCCCTATTCATGTGTCACATCACATTTGCAACATATGCCCGAATCAGCAAACTCTCCGAAGTAAACAACTCAACCCTTGCCTTTCGGAACTCCACTCACCGGAGACGGAGTCCCCTTTGTCGGTCGAATTGATATGCTTCCCTTGTTTTCTTCTTTCTGCACAGACAATTGACAAGAAAATTACACTAGGGAAGGCAGAGGCCGACTACCCTTAGTTCACAACATCAAGCAGCAACAGGATTTGCTTTCTTCAACTCCCTGCACATTTTCTTTCGTCTCCAATCGAAGCAGTGTCGACTGACTGTGTGAAGGAATGGGAGAGGAACCCTCACCTGGGCTTGCGTGTGTCGGTACGCGTCGTTTTTGAGTTCAACGCCTGTTTGGATAGGCAAAAACCTACCCCTTGATTGCACCTTTACCTGTGGCTTAACAACCCTCTTATCTCCGTCTCTCTCTTCATTTTTTGTCGTGTCCTAAGACTCCTTTGCATTGTGTTCGATAAAGGGCAGCAGCTGCAATCAAGACACACACAACCAGACTTTTGACGACCATTTCTTGGACTTGTATTGTGCAAGCCAAGCGGCAGCAACACGTAAACTCCTTTGTATCGGCACAAAATGTTGACGAGAGTGAGAGAGGGGTTGTTGTTGTTTCTTAGCACAATTCGGTCTGACGAATTCGAGACGACATGTGGCCCTATTCGACTTTTGTCAGCAACGACAACAGAAGACGAAAATGGAAGCAGAAAAAAAAAACAAAAAGGAAAACAGAAATCTTGCTGACTTGGCTGGGAAGCGTCGTCGTCGTCGTCGGCTGTAGCTGGTGTGGTCTGCCTGCCGCTTTGGAGACGGACCACGGTGGTATTTAGTATGTTTTACATCTGCCGTTTCTGGTTAGGATCGGTTAGTGCAGCTTCGGAAAGCAGTGAAGTTCAACGTCGTCTCAAGCAGCAGCTTTGTGTTGTGTTATGACGATTATACTCTTGTACTCCCCTTATTTCGTCTCCATACATTCGCGTTCGACGGCTTGGCTTGGACTTTTGCTTTGTTGTTTTGTTTCTCTTCGACTCCTGGCGGCTCGTCTTGCAGATGGCTATTGGCGACTCGTTAACGTGTAATGGGATTGTTATTTTTCGAAAGTGAGAACACAACGAGAGGGGGAAGGCGAGGCGAACAAATGAGTTTAAGGTTCTTTTTTGGGTGCTACAATGTTGCAGCAACAAAAATTAACCGCAACAGCACCCGGTCGTTGTCGGCGCAAATATAGGTTATGTGACTTGGATAACGTCTGGAGTGATGTAATGGATCGAGATAAGATAGAGTGTTTACTGATCGTTGCTTTATGACTTTTTGGCTATTACGTGATCGAGTTCTAAACGCAGGGCACTTCGGCGAGTGCTATAAACCGGATATAGAGCAGAGTAGACGACAAAAAACTCAATTGATGTGATTGGGGGCTACAATGGTGAAAGTATGCGCAATCCTAGCCCATAAAAAAAAACATAACAACCTTTTAATTTACCTTCGACTCCGAGACTGTGGGATAACGTAACACGAACATCCATGATTGTGGTGGCGCACACGAGTGGAGAAGGACCATCTTGGTGTGGACATCTGGAGGCTGGTTGACGTGAAATAAGGCCAAATGAGATAAACTTATATTCGATAAATGAGGTAAAATAACGCCAAATTCGAAAAATTTGGTTAAAATTCGAGAAAAATTGGCCAAATTTCGAAACACTTGTTTCTTCGTTTTCTTAACTGAAATGATGGCAAACTGGGAGTTTGGGTTTAATTCGGTGTGGAAAACGAGAAGCAACGTGGAGCATAAAGCACCCTCCCACGAAATTGCTTAAATTTCCATATCAAAAGTAAAATAACACTAAATTGGAACCTTTTGAACAACGAACAGCTTATTTCATATGGCCTTATTTCCTTTGACTTTATTTCCTTTGGCCGTATTTCCTTTGGCTTTATTTCCCTTGGTCTTATGTCCTTTGGCCTTATTTCCTTTCGCCTCATTTTCTTTGGCCTTAGTTCTTGTGACTTTATTTCATTTGGACGAATTTTAAATTTGGCCTTATTTCATTTGTCTTTGTTCATCACATCACCGAAAGGCTTGTTTGTTGAGGTCTGGTCCATCCCGAACTTTAGCGTCACAAGAAAAATATAAAGAACCTTTCAGTTTCCTCATCTTCTGGTCTACGAGTCAAGACACTTGTTGCATTGAACAGAAAAAAGGTGAAGTCTTAGAGGGATCTCCATCATTTAGACGTTCTAAATAAGTTTCTCTAAAGCGCGTTTGCCTGAGGTCCTTCCCTTAGACAGTTCCTAGTTCAAGCGCCCCACTATCTTCTACCATCAAGTCTACAACGAAGGACTTAGCTTCTTCAATCAAGCCTTCAGTGTGGCTAAGGTGAACTTTAGGTCGTAGTCTACATGACAGCTAGAGAGAAAATGCGGTGTCAAAATCTAGCTTTTATCGTCGCAGGCCCAGCTTAATTTAGCTTTCCGCATACGACAATTTAGGTTTTCCAATTACAAAACATGCATCCATTCATAACGAAAGTCGGCGCAGTTTCAGACCGCATTTTCTTGCGGTCTCAGACTTAAGGGCGAACTATAACAACCGTACGGGACCTTAGGAGAACTGAAGCAATCGCTCAAAGACACGAAAATGATATACTGTGATTATAACAACCGCTTCGTTCAGTTCGGTTAAGTTGGTTCACTTTAGCCTACTTACGCGGGAGTGAAGGGCCAACCATAATGACCGTACGAAAGCGAGAAATTAAAAAACCGAGCTGTGATTATAATAACTGATTCATTCAGTTTCGTTAAGTTCGTTCACTTTTGCCTACTCACGTGGGAACCATATGAATCGTCGTTTACGTATGCAAATGTCAGTTGACAGCTGAATGCCCTGTAAGTTCCTGTAAGCAATTGCGGACACATTGTAAATTTACGATACTTCTGGTCACTTCTGACATAAGCTTAAGTTTTCGTACGGCTATTATAGTTGGCTCGCACTATTTTCCCTTCCACGCGACATCCATTAAACATGCAACAACATCATTCATCTCGCATCACGCGCCCAACACACACTTTCCATTCCACTTCCATGTCCGAATGTCAGGGCCAAGCTTGAGTGTGTATGTGTATCAAAATCAGAGTATCGCAGGATTTCCTTTTGCATTAAACCGCAACAAGCGACAAGCGATATCGCAAATACTCTCTTGTTCTGCTGAGCTACAGCCCAAAGTTACATAATTCTTTATCCACGATAACGTGTGTACTCGCCGCACTCAAGGTCCTTCCGCTGGGAATTCCCTCGATGGATAAGCTTGACAATTCTAATTCTCTGCAGTTAATCACTTTCATTTCTTCGCTTTTTGCTCTTACTCATCGGATCATATCTATGCATCTCTAGTTTGATCTGGTGAATAAAACGAATTCCTTTTCTCATCACGATCTCCGCCCTCGCAGAAAGTTCTTTCTTTCTTTTCTTTTTTTTTTTTGCCAAAAATAAACACAGTTTGGGAAGAAATGACCCAATAAAACAAAAAAGTTGTTTTAAGCGATAAAATAATTCGCACGGCTCTCTCTTGGACTGGAATTCCTAACGAGCAGAGAAGATAAAAAGTTGGGGCAACCAACCAGTCAGCTATAGACTCCGCCGCGTGCACGAAACCAACAAGATTCTGCGTGTGCCTGTGCCTCTAAACTATTTGTGGCGTTTGTTATGTGTGACACTTGCTTCCGTGTTCTACGGGCAAGATTGACTTGACTTGATATGGCTGGTGGGAGTGGGAGTGGGAAGGATACTCTGTTGCGGTCGAGATGTGAATGTGCTTGGTTTTGACTGATTTGACGCCCAATAGAATGAATCATTGATTGATTGCGGTTATCAAATTGGCGATTGTGAATGTTTTTTGATAAAATTAAAAAATGGGGAACTGCCCACTTTGTGATGTCACCATATTTGATCTCTGAGTTATGTTTTCTAATTTTATAACATTTCGTTTTTGTGATGAAAATTGGGATCACTTTTTTTCTTCTAAACTGTCAGACTCTGAATGTCTTGCTAATGTTGCCACTTTTCTTTTCTTTCAGGTATGTTTCATTTAAAATCTTTTTGATGTGTGATGGGGTGTGAATTGGTAAGTGGATTTCAAATAAAGGGACTCCTTGTCATCAACAGTCTGTTTCGAAGAAAAAACAGATTTCAAACGTGCCAATCCAACACAGGGTGCTTCTGATGTTCCAGATCGATTTTTTTAAAAACTTTAAAATGAAACACATTTTTATAACTTAAATTTTAAGGTCGTCCTCAGATAACGTTGCGTTATGTAAAATTTATTAAAGAATTGCACTGCGTCCTTAAAAACCGGACTGCCGCTTCAGTCGGGCGTGGATCAGGGGCTCAACTATAAAGCCTCTCCAAATGACACGATCTTTTGCTGTGTAAAGCTGACGTCTTTGCTCGAGTCATTGGGAAACACAGCCTGCTCGGAAATGCCCTCAAAAACGTGCTCAGACTAGTGGATGTTGTCACGAAGCGAAACTTTTCTTTAGCCACATCTTTAAAATGACAAAGGGACGTAGATCTAACCTTTTTCAAATGAAATTAAAGATTTTAAGACTTTAAAAACGGAATTGATGACTATCACGGTGTGGCCTTGAGTATAAACACTGTTTACCACGTGATTCCGGATGGCAATAGTACACGAGAAGCCACAAGCGGATGCAGTCTTTAATCAGATTAACTTCAGGCAGGCAAAGACAATCGCTTTTGTTGCAGAAATCTGTGCTTGGAGATCAAATACTTTGTGCTGTTTTTGTGCCAGGTCAATTTTGTTTGATCGCCATTAAGGTTTGAAAGACATTTGTCAGTTGGCATGTGACAGTCGTAGAGAGTGGTTGATAACAATTTATAATGCTTACATCGGAACAAAAGTGGTTGTCTTTAGAGTCCGACCGAAGGCCAGTTTTTCGGCCGAAGCCAAAGCCAAAACCAAACGGTTTTTTCATCACCTTCGGCCGAAGCCGAAGCCGAATGTTTAGTCAGACTCTATTTGGAACATATTTTGCAAGTTGCTTTCGCATCATTTCGCATTCGCATCATCGAAATAATCCCAAATTGGCTTTTTAACTGCCATTTTTTGATGTTCTTTTTACTTTTCGGCGTCATTTAGCCGAAGCCGAATGTTTTGCCGAAGGTGATATTTATAGCCGAAAGTGGCCGAAGCCGAATGTTCGGTCGGACTCTAGTTGTCTTACATTAGCAAAATTCAAAGCTTCTGACGTCAAAAGGTCTTAACTTCCTTTTGACGTGGACAAAATATGCTTTCTTATCTTGAAGGCTGTGCTGAGAGTGCCAGCCTTAACTAGCTGCCTTGGGCCTTGCTACAAGGTTTTCAATGAGGGATCGTTACACACAAGGAGGAAAGAGAGTCCTTCCGCCAACTGCTCTGCGATTCCTCAGCTCTACGGGGAAGGCAGCTAGGCAGCTACTTCTTCGACAGCACGACTGGATGGCACAGTTGGTTAAGTGCTTGCCCCAAGTTAGGGCGGTCCCAGGTTCGAATCCCAGTGAAATCGAATCTGGTCCAGTCACCATTTGCCGTTGGGATCAAATTAACGGCACTGGAGTAGGTTGCCTGGTAGTACAAAGGACTAGTTTTGAGTCTGAGTGCTTCAGTAGAGCTTCAAAAATCCTCCGAAAAAAAAAAAAAAAAAACTTCTTCGATGAGCTGGAAGATATGAACAAAATAGCGCCTTCTGAGATGTATGCAACAATTCGGGTGGTTCTCATCGGTGGAAATATAGGTCTCACGGGTTACACTCCATACCCAAAGCACAATGGACCCAACTGTTGATCTAAGTGAGCCGCGACACCAGTTGCAAGGGCACCCTCTCACCTACCTAACACAAAAAGCTCTCCTTACTCTGTGACATGTGTATATGCGTTGAAATATCCTGCTGCGGTCGAAAAAGCAACTTTCATCTGTAAATTCTCTGACGCACATCAGCTCCAAGTCAATGACTAAACCCCCAAAAAAAACTTCTAAAAAAATGTCGCATGGTTTCGCTTCAACTTAAGTTAAAAATCTCCTTGAATAATGACCCCCGAGCTTTCTTGCAGATATGTATCTCTGGATGGATTGCTATTCGCTCGCAGTTCATCGATCCGAAAGAATTGAAGACTGACGTCTCTGGTCCATTTTGCGTAACATGAGATACTGATCTAGGGAACATTCCCAACGCTATTAAAAGAAGTCACCCAAAGTTCATCACACCACTGCTCCCCTACCCCCGCTCTCTCTCTCTCACTCTGTGTCTCTGCTCACATCTCTATGTGTGACTGAGAGACTGCGACTCTAATTCATAAGTTCAACTTGCGACGCCGGACTTTTTCTACATCCCCCCCTTCCCTTTTTTGCTTCTCCAACTCTCGTATTCCACTTTGTATCCTCGTGTCACAATTCAATCCGAATTCATTCACAAAATTCCGCTTCAGTCATGCGTTGGCCATGTCCATTGGAATTATTTTTTTTTTGTTCGCCTGCGTCTCATTAGACAACAAATGAAATGAAAACATCTCTTCATGGGGCAATTAAGCATATTGAGTTGTGCGCTTTTTGGCGTTCGATTTCGTTTTCTGGGAATTCCTGGACGGCGGCAGGGACAGCCACCGGAGACAGTCCCTGTGGAGGCAGGCGATCTCGTGCGCCCCATTCCGGACCGGTGTGATCGACGCATTCGATTTCAATGTCACAGCTGTCGTGGGGTGGAGTTTGTTGCAAAACATGCATTTTCATGTATCTGGTGCCGAATAACTGCGCCGATTTGAATTTCATTCAATTAAGGCATTTCCATTGAGTTTGTAACGAACACCTGATGTCATCAGTTTGAGATTCGCAATTCAATGACCAAACAGCAAGAGATGAGATACCTGTTCTGTTGTGTCGCAGAGACAGGTCTTGCGCATTCCATCGGATTGTATCGCATTACTTATGGAATTCCTAAGGAGCCTAGAGAGCCTAATTTTCATTCAGACATTCGTTCGATGATCTTGTCTCGGAACGAGGCAGGAAGAGGAGGGAGAGAACTGAGATGAGACTGGAATTTTGCTTCGGTGAAGGGTTCCTCCTCATCCGCTCAAATTCCCATGGATGTCTAAAGTATTTCAAGCAAAAAAAAAAAACACCATCGAGAAGAGCAAAAAATGGGGGAATGATAAAACCGGAATATTGCCAAGTTGCCAAAATATCTTACTCACCGAGTGTATGAGTGCTTCTCTAGAAGATACCTCTCGCATTCGTATCCGTACACGTATCTCGAGAGATACCAACCAACACCATTGAATACAGATTTTTCACAGATGTGGAGGGTATTCTTTTTGAAAAAGATACAAAAAAAATCGACTAAGAATGCCTGACTATCTCACAAATGCAGGAGAGAAGTGAAAGAACGAACCGAAGAAAGAAAAAAATCAATTTTCGTTACCTACCTACCTACACACACACCGCTGCTGAACTAACCCGAAAAAATATCACGAAAGATAGATGGGAAAGGTGCAAAAAAAAATGTATATAGTATATATGTATCTATACCCAAATCATTGAACAGCGAACATTTTAAGATTCAATACACAAGCCGCAGCTTTTGCGACGACTTTTTGGTGAAGGCAGACGACACTCATTGTGACGAGCGTTGATCTTATGGAGGGGCTGTCATACTGTTTCAGGTCTAATTCTGATTGCGCACCAACTAACCAACCAAAAAAAAAAAAAAAATAATGTATCTGGCCTTTCTCTGAGTTATGAGAACGCACACACTCCACAGGAGACCACCATCACGGGTTGCTTAATGTGAAGATTCACAATCCAGTCAGATACTATGTCAGAGAAGAAGGAAGAAGAGTTCGATGGATTTTTAATTGTATCTCAATGTCACTCGAAGTGTGTATCTTTGAAGAATTTTAAATAACCAGCAACGTCACATCTCTCATACATATGCATGCATGCTTTGCTCTTTTAATGTCCTTTTATCTGAAAAAAGATAAGAAGGTGAATCGGTATTTTTTGCCTGTACTATCAATCTTTATGAGTCTTTCACGCAGCAGAAGAATGAATTTGAATAATGTTAAGATACCCTAAAACAGCTGATTAAATTTGATGAGATATTAGGAACATGTGTGTACACACACGTTGACAGGTTCTCTTTTAGTGGGTGATCACAGTGGGCGAACATTTTATAATGTCACCTCAAAAAAAAAAAAAAAAAAAAAAAACGAAAAAAGAGAAGAAAAAGAGGCGAATAACTTAATTTGAAGGTGGCGCAGAGTTCGCAGTAAATTTAAATATTTCAAGTGTTTATAACCTTCAAATCATCCACGTGTTATCGCATAGAGATTAATCTACGAAATTAGCCATGGCGCAGCGGTCGAATCGAATGCAGTGGGACTTTGGGCTATCATCGGTCGATTGTTGTGCTTTGTGGCAGAGATGTGGCCGAAAATTAATGAGGATCACTTATGAATTGTTTGGATATGACTAATGGTGTTGTGAAATCGAAGTTTTTAATCGGTTTTTTGTGCTTTTTACTGTTTTGTTTATACGATAAGTCATTGTTTGAGTGGACGATGATTCAGGGAATGAACGCATGGTCTCTGAATAACGCTGTATCACTCCCAAATTTCTTCTGTTGTTCACGTTGAAAGACTGCTCAGGGGTTAGAAAGGTAGAAGGTAACACTTTGTGGACAAGAAATATTAAGGAATCATCATGATTTGTTGAGGACATCGCCAGAGTCTTTATTACCCTGCCTTGAAACCGTACTGATGTCATAAGCAGACATAAATTTGTAATTGCTTATTGCATGCTGTCCACGTGATACTGGGAGAGGCAGTAAGTTGTTTTTCTGAAGAGCTCTGAAGGTTGAAAACAGTCATATTTCGATGATCACGTTCTGTAGATGAGTTCAAAGTCGAACTTGGGGTTATTTTAAGTGACTTAATAATAATATACAGCCTTGGCCAAATATTAGACACCCTTATCTTTTTGTCTTTGCTCTCAAATCACATTTCGGAAGTAATCAGCCTGGATTTTATGGTTTTCGGCGACACTAATTGAAGTTGTAAACGATTTTTATTTTTTCCTCTCATTTCATTAACTTTTTTGCTTTTTGCATTAATATCTTTGCTAAAAGGATGCCTAATACATTTGGCCAAGGCTGTGATAATAATAATAATAATGGCGATGCTACAGTCTGAAGTGGACCTGGTCCTAGCTTCTCAGCAATCACTCGTGTTGTGCGTGCTATTGTTCTCTCACAAGCGGAGGGGACCTACAGTTTAATGCCGACTCCGAACGGCGAGATTGAGAAGCTTTTTCTGGACAGTTATACTCTTTGAGCATTGTCAGTGACTCGAAAGAGGTGGAGCCTTGAAATTTGAAAATTACATTTCCTTTGCTGGGAATCGAACCTTGAAAGTGTACTGCGTAGGAGTCGATGAACATGCCCACTACGCCACAGTGCCCACCATTGTTGGTGACTCGAGAGATGGTAATGCCGTGAAAATAAAAGTTAGTGATCGTGGATTCCAACCCTGATCGTTGGTGCCGCAAAATACGAAAGTTGATGTATGTGGATTTGAACCCTGTCCCACCATCGTAGGAGTTGAGAAGCGTCCACTTGGCCATGTCGGCCACCCTTAGCCAGTTAGAACAACAAATGTGAGCTATTCCTTGATTTTTCAATGAAAAAGTGGACGATTTGGAAGTAGCGTGATATTTAATTCAAACTTCTTCCGAAAGTAAATCCAAATAAAGCACATTTTCGACTCAAATTTCGATCAACATTTTTATTTAAAGAACATGAATGATTCTATCAATTTTGTTCATCTTTTCGAGAGTCTACTGTATATTGTTTGGATCTTGTCATCGTGAATAAAATTTAACTTCCAGTTCTTGTGGGGCTGGACCCTGACAAGTACTTGGTACAAAATCGCTATTTTTGAAGTAAGTTTTCACAATTTGGGTACAGTACTGCAATAACAAGCGTTTCAAAACGCAACATTTTGGCAGTGATGCAATGCAACACGATTCAGACCGCAGTTTTGGCTCATGTGGTTCACAAGTCAAAGCAACATTTTGCAACACAAACTGATCTGATGCAGCAAAATGATGCTGCAGCGCAGGCATTTAATAATGACGCGCATTTTTTGCCGTTTAGAAACTCTCAGACAGTCTCGGATGACAGTTCGGTTTGACGTATACGATTAAAACAGGGATGTCAAATTCAGATCACGAACTAGCTGACCGTGTATTTCTTTCCTTTTTGAGTCTTGTACTTAAGATTAAGGTCGAAAGAAGTTGGACGTGTTCTTTTCTCTCGACATCGTCGCCCTCATTTCAATGTCACGGGCCTGAAAATCGCCAAAAATCTGTACACTCTCTTACAAGTGACCTACAAACTTCATCAAACCGCATCTCGCTAACTTCTTCTCCCTTGAAGGGCGCCCAACAGTCTTCATCGCGAACACAAGTCTTTATCGCCCACCGGCGCTGCTTAAAGAATGATCACAGTCAACTCCCACCGTGACCCAAATTTAACATATTCTCTAAGCGTTTTCCCACTTGACAGCTGCCAAACTCTAGATTTCATTGCCACCATTTATCTCTTTCGCTGTCCCAGTCGAATTGTCACTTCACCTCGTAAATCCGTCGACACCCAATTAATCTACACCTATGAAAACGTCTCTCACTGTATCCATCCGAAACTTATCGTTGCTCCTCAAACACGAAAAAAATCGACTACATGCATGTATACCCCTTCGTTGTCTGTATATAATGGAAGCATTTGCCATTCGATATGTCGCCCGTCATCATCGCCAAACCGAAGAGATGTGATGGTGAAGCCATGAGTTACTATTAGCAACTATTACCACACACATGCAGAAAAAAAAAAACACACCCGACAAAAAAAGAAAAACGTACAAAATTTGGGAAAGAAAAAAATAAATAAAATAAAATAGAATAAAAGCCAAGGCATGTGGCCTAGGTTTCTCATCTCATTTCGTCGCCCTCCCCCCGAGACGCCCGCCTCCGGACACATCATGTCATCGGCCATCGATAATTTGTCGGTTCGGTTCGGTTTGGTTTAGACTCAATTATGAAATGTGTGTACACACTAGTATCTGCGGCTATTCTTTTTCTCGCTTTCGAAGCCCCGTGTACTCGGCGCTGAGTTGAGGTCGTTAACCCTTAGGTTAAGGCATAAATACATTCACCTTCTGTACGCCAGGTACGTACATAAAACACTGGAGAGCAAAAAAATAAAAGTCAAGATAAATAGTTTTGTTACACCACCACCCAGAGATCGGAGAACTTGTTTCGGGTTTTATTTGTTCTTCGACGAGTGGCAATGGGGTGAAATGTTGGGGAGGATGTGAGCAGCGGCGGGCGAGAGTTACCTCAGAGATGTCGGCTATCGTGTTTGATTAATCGCGTATTTAGAGTGTAACAATTGATCGAGAGTCAATGGGCGCACAGAAATATTCGGCTGTGGCTGTGCGGCGGAGTAGTTTCGGAGGAAGTCAAAGTTTGCTTAAGTGTGCCCGGGCAGGTGACGGTGGTGCTGGCAACACGTAGACGCAAACGGTGTCTAACGAGATCAGAAAACGGGTGGGCGGTTTACTCGTGAGACAGAGAGGGAAGGTAGTCTTTCGGGTTTGATAACACAACCAATTTTCACTTGCGATAAGATAGCAGTGAACTAAGCAGTAGTCGGTCATATGTTCGTTGCCGGCTATCTAAAACTGATGACCTAAATTTTAATAAAATAACTTGACGACAATGGGAATGCGTGTGTGTTTCGCTTGTGGCAGCAACAAAATTTAGACGGAGGTTGACTGCGAATCTCTAATCGCATTGAGGCGCCAGCTGATATCTCCTCCGCTTGACTCTATCGGTAATCAAATCTTTAATTGACGTTGATTTCAGCTCACAAATGATTTTATTGGATCGAGGGTCGACGATAGTCGACTGTTGCTAGTTCTTTTGAATGAAAGAGTTACCTCTGGACGGCCGACGAGCACGTACTGTTCGCACAGACAGGAGGTTGCTTACAGGCTTTCTCGTTGATCTGATGTGATGGATGAACTGAAAGTGAATCATCAATTAAATTTGCTAAGGTGGTTTAATGCTGTGAATCTCATCCAAAACAATTTATGAAAAATTTACGTCCATTAAGCTACACTCGTCTACAGCTGGTCGGGTGGTGAGTTCAAGGCGACTAAACTGGTGTCATTAAGGCTAATGACGTGTGTGCAAAGACGCACACACAGTGTTGTCAGTTTTTGTTTAGAAATAGATGACCAACGAATTTTAGTACGAGATCAAATACCAGTTAAGCCCTTAAGTCCCTTGAATGACTTCAAAATTTAGGCCTTTTTCTAGAAGCTCTCTTTCTGCTTATTCATGTGGCGCTACAATTCGGGGCAGACCTGGGTCTATAATCTCCCTTTAATGACCTTTAATTAGGCCGAAAGCTCGCTTTGAAGAATAGAGTAGTTGTAATGACTCTTTGGGTCAAAATGTAGATGCCTAAATTTATTCATTTGGAGAGTTTAAGGCATCCATCAAAATTTTAATCGAAATTTATGATTCGTTCGTATGTTCAAAGTCTGGGCTAGTTCCAGGTTCGAAAAGTTGAATCATTCTGAGGACCAACATTTTGAACTGTAGACCAAGACAGTTGATTCAAAATTTGTATCACTGACTGGTTGTGGTGCTGTGAACCGAATTTTGGAATTCGGCATTATATCACTCGGCGTTATTTCACGGCACCACTGGTAGGTGTACAGCTTCAAACTTCTGCTCAGATCTTATGTTTTGACAAATTTTTGGATCTCAGTTTTTGATTAGTTTTTGGACCCGAATTTGATTTAGGTTTTGCCAAATTTGGTTTTTGTCAAATTTTGGTTATGTCAAATTTAATTGTTAATGGTCGGTTTGGCCGAAAGGTCTTCCTCGGCTTACTAGTCATAGTGTTTGACGTCGTCTAAACATTTTGGAGCAGTCAAAAAAAGGTTTACATTTTTGACCGTCCTGAAATGTTGACCCATCCTTAAGTTTTCCCAAAAAACGATTAAATATTTGTGAGCTAGTCAAGCTAGTAGAATTTTTTAGGCCGTTTGAGATATAAGAACTATTTAGGCCAGACATGTTTCTTTAGGCCTTTTGGAATGTAAAGGAAAAATATGCTCCAAAAAGTCATTAAAAACGTATAGCATAAGCCACTAGTAGCGAGTCATACGCCTAATTGTTGACATTTACTTCAAGCTGAGAGCCTTACGTCAAATGAAGGAGGCATGAGTTTAGACTTCTAGCAGATTTTGGACTATAGCTGAAATTCCAAATTTTGCTTTTGGGGAATCGTCTTAGATCTCGGATCAGATTCAAGTTCAAAATTTTGGAATATTTTCTGTTTAGCGACTGACTGGCCTTGGTTGCGCTCCTTAACTATAGCAGAAGTTCCGTTTTAGCACCTGACAGACTTTGATTGTGCTCGCATAACCTCAAAATTTTTGTTTTCTCTTTTAAATACTTAGATTTCTTGAAAGCCTCTTGGATCTAGTTGCTCTTAGGGGCCAGGAGCAAAATGATACAAGGTTTCCTAGAGCAAGCTGGTGTAGTTTTGAATCAAAATTTATAACAACTTAGACCTAAATTTGGTCATTTTGATACAAATTTAGGCCTAGATCGTTATAAATTTTGATTCTAGGCCTAAATTTGGATCAAAATGACCAAAGTGAAGAAATTTAGGCCTAGGTCGTTATAAATTTTGATTCAAGAGATTGAAGACTCGTTCGTCTTGAGTACTTTTAAGGTCCAAAAATTGATTCATTCTGAAGTCTAAAATCTTGAACTGCCTTAAGGCCTAAACTTATACCTATCTGACCGTGGCTTTCATTTATTCTTAACCCTGATGTTTGTCCTTTAGTCAGATTTTTTTTTCTTTCAGTCCTTATGTTTAAGACTCTAACTAGTCCTTAAGATTTTCTTACTCAATGTTGACTTGGCCGAAACATCTCCTCCAAGTCTAGGGGCAGTCATAATTTCTGAGGTCGTTGCTACATTTTGGAGTATTCAAAGGAAAATGATTCGATTTTTGAACGTCCTAAAATGTTGACTCCACTCTAAATTTTTCAGAAAGGGATTAATAAGTTGTGAATTGCGTAAGTCTTTGAATCAACAGAGGACATCCGCGTTATAGATGGCGCACACAATTGGAGAAGGGTCTCAACCAACTTGTTGTGCGGAATTGGAGGCAACTAGCTGGAGATGTTTGTTGATTGAGGCCCAGGTCCACCCTGGACTGTAGCGTCTCACAGAAAAGAATAACTGCGTCAAGAGAATCTAGACCACTTGAGCGATGTTGAAAAAGGACTGTATCCCAGAAATCAGTTTTCAACTGAGGGGCATTAGTGCCTCTTACGGAGTCATTGAATTGAATTGAAGAACTCGGGGTGTGTCATGTATGTAACACTAGTACTGCGACCATAGATATCTATTGTTGTACCCCCTTCTTTCGATCTAGGATTTTAGTGCTGCCTTCAAAAATTTGTCAACATCTCTAGATGTGATTTCTTGAAAGTCTTTACCTGTTACTTTTGTTTGGTGTGACATTTTACATCTTTCTCGGGCAAGACTTGTACAGATGGTTAGTATGTGTTCCATAGTTTCTTTGGCATGTCCACATCGCCTACAGATTTCTGTGCTGCTGAGACCCAATTTGTGAATTTGACGGAGTCATACTCCTAGGTACTTGTCGCCATTTGCTGCGAAAATAAATGTCTCATTTCAAGACATGATCTAAAGCAGCAGTTCAGATTTTAGATCAGGTCAAAATTCCTAATATTTTTCGTCTGTTTTTAGGTAATTTTTCAAAATTTTCAAATTTTCGTTTTTTAAAGGATTTCTCAAAAATTTCTCGATCCAAATTGTTTTATTGATCACAAATAAAGTCACGCTTTGGGATTGTTCCTACAACAAGCCATCTCCCCAACTTTGGGACGAGGTGGCAGTCTCTGGTCGTGCCATTTTCATTCTGCAGGCCTCTTCACGCGGATGACTAATGCTCTATTTCACCAATCAATCTGACTCCACTGAATGGATGGATGTCGATTTCAAAACAAAGAACGATTTCCGCGTGCATAGACTTGCGTACCAAAAAGCCCGTCACCTTGACTTTTCAAAAACGAAGCAACAAACAAAATAGAAACAAATTCAGCTTGTGTATCCGAGAGTTGAATGATTGAGTTAAATTGTACATTACCCGAAGCAATTTTCAAGGTCTAATTACGCACATGAATATACATGACAGCATTTAGCCTAACTATCCAATAAAACCGTAGACAAGTCAGGCACCAAACGCTACCAGAAGCGAGAGACCCAGCACCAGCAGCGTGGCGATGAGCCACAGAGTCACAAAGCCACAAAGCCACGGCTGTCAACATTTATCAGACCCGAAGCACAAGAAGCAGGGGTGTGCTGCTGTTTGCATATCATGTGTGCGACGGAGGGGATATCTGGTTTTCGGGAGTCTCCCCCACCCCCGGCTGAGGTAATTATTCGCACAATTATCGCACGTTAAGAGGCTTTGAACCTAAACGGCAAATTGTTTTGCGAATTTGTATATTTTTGTGGTTCTTTTTCGGTCGATCATTGGCGGCGTTTAGCACTGCAAAACGGTCTAATTGAACAGCGGTGGGGGCTCTGTCTCTGGGGGTTTCTGGAGGAAATTAGCAAAGTTTTTGGCAATCTCACGGATAGCGTGTGATGTGAAGAGGTGGGTTCTTTGCATATTTACTCGGTGAATTGGTTCAAAGTGGGCTGTTGTTGGTGGCGGCCGATTGTGTGTGTGTGTGTCTGTGCGACGAATTGCAAATTGAACGAAAGGAAATGATGTAATTATCACAAGCCGTGTGAAGACGATCCACTAGACAAAAGAAATGAAAAGAAAGACAATTTTCGAATTTAGACTCTAATCAATTTTTGATCACATCATGATCACGTGACAAAAGGGTATGACAATCAATTTGGCTTCGTTCTGGGAGATGACTAGAAGCTTACGTATTTTAGAAGGAACTGTAGAGCAGTGGAGTCTTCTCACAGAATGACCCTGAAACTATTTTTGTTAGCTACTTTACATCAAAACTTTTACAGTAATATGTCTTCTTATTCGGCTGGCAAATGGGAGCGGGAACGTCTCCAGCCCTCGTCCCAGTGGTCCAGTATTCCATTTGGATACTATTCTGAGATCACTTTCTACCTAAAAATCTAGCCCACACCTCCAATTGTCCCGTATATAGACTTCTGGACTAGAAATCAGTGACCCTTACATCTACATGGATGAGAGGATACAACTTTAAAACTGAACAATGTATGGTAGGCACAACATGTCATACCTTAAGTTCGCCTTAGGTAGACCCTATGCATCTCTTTGGCGAGAATGTCGATGGGGACCATACCCGCGATCACACAGGCTGCTTCGTCCGAAATTGTTCAGAAGCCGCTGATTGTTCTTATGGCGCACAGCCTGTATGCTGACGAAAGCTTCTTTGTTGTCTCCTTTACTGAAAGAGCACCCGCCCAGACTGGCGCAGCATAAAGAAGAATTGAACTTACCACTCTGGAAAGCAAGATCCTTCTTGGGTATCCGGGCCCTCCGATGTTCGGCAGCATACCGGAAAGTGCTGTCTGCGTCCTTGACGCTTTTCTGCTGCAGTATTCGACGTGCTTTTTAAAGTTAATGTCGGTTGTCGAGCATCACTCCTAGGTATTTCAGAGAATAGCAGGGAACCAACCCGGAAGTTTGCGTATTCCACAATCTTTCGTCTGGTTATTAAAACAGCCCCTGTCTTGTGGTTCGCTAGTTCGAGGTCGGAAGATTCCAGCCAATTTTTGATCCTGGCGATTGCTTCGTTTGTGGCGGTTTCCACTTCGTGGATGTGCTTGGCCACCGTCACGACCGCAATGTCGTCGGCAAAGGCGATTATCTTGACTCCATGTGGCAGCGTCAGTCTCAGTACTCCGTCGTACATTAGGTTCCACAGGAGGGGTCCAAGAACTGAACCCTGTGGGATGCCTGCCGAAACGTCATAGTATTTAACGACGATTATCCTCCTCAAGTTCTGCGGTGTGCTCATCCTATTTAGTGCTCTCATGATGCAGGACCAAATTGCCGAGTTAAACGCGTTTTTGATGTCCAGCGTAACTGCGGCGCAGTATTTTTTTGTGCCGCCACTCCATTTTGAATCCGCTATGGCTTCGCTTGCTGTATCCACCACTTCCTTAATGGCGTCGATTTCCTAAAGCCGTACTGATGGTCGGACAGGGCTCTTCGCTCCTCAGCCACGCCGATTAGCCTGTCATATATGATACTCTCCAGAATTTTCCCCGTGGTGTTCAGCAGGCAAATCGGTCGGTACGCTGACGGTTCTCCGAGCGGCTTATTGCCTTTGGGTATAAGCACGAGGTGTTGTAGCTTCCAGCAGTCAGGAAAGTTTCCATTTTCGAGGCACCTTTGTCTCGTCGCCATAAAGAGTTCTGGTCTCGCCTCGACGGCCGTCAAAGCTTTATTGGGAGTGCCGTCCGGGCCAGGGGCTTTTTTGTCGCCAATTCTCCTGCACGCATTCTGCATCTCGTCAACCGTGACTGGTGGGATTTGGTCTGGACCAGTTCCTTGTGTGAGGACGAAGGAGGAGGTAGCAGTTTTACGGGGGAACAGCTGTCCTACTATTGTTCGGAGCACCAATGGACAGGTTAATTGAGGAGATCTACTGCCTTTCAGATTCCTCATTTTATAAGCTCCCTCCCCAGGGATCTAAGTCCGCTTCGTTGCATAGCGTTTTGAAGTAGTTTGCTTTGCTCTCCTTAATTGCCTTTTCCAGGTCGCGCCTTGCCAGCCTGAAGATGCCCAGTCGTTCCTGGAACTCTGGTCTACCTCTGGATCGCTGGCATCTACGACGTGCTTTAAGGCCAACTGTCCTGATCCTGTCCTTGATCTTGTCGTTCCACCAGTAGCAGGGTTAGGTGGTGTGGTTAGGTGCGTTTGTCTGTGCGTTCGATCTCAGACAAACCAACTCTCATTTTCATGGCACCACATCCCACGAGTCACTGACAATACTCGGAGACTGTCCAGAATTGTCAAGAAAATCTTCTCAAGCTACGAAATTCGGAGTCATTATGTCCTCTCTCTCGTGAGGAACAGTTGTCGCTGTAGAAACTAGACCCAAGTACACCACGGATTGCAGCACCAATCGAAGAAAAGACTGCCGGCACTTGACTCCCTAATCTTCCCTACTGTCTTCGCACAAACACTGACTAGAGGTATTGTGTCGCCAGCGTATTCTTCTGGGCTTTCTTGGTCCATTCGATCATCCAATCTGCTCGTCTGGACAAATTTGTGTGCTGCTTCTGGTGTTCACTTGTCTTAGCCAGTCTTCAACAAACATTTTCCGTCGTTCAAATCGGGCTTTCGTCCTTCAAGTGGTCAACTGCAGTTAAGCAGTCTCACTTGAGGCCAACAAAGGGTCAATTGTGCTGAGTGTGTCCTTGCACACACCTAGTTCTAAGTCCCCCATGGTCTTCTCTGTCTCCTGTGAACGTGTGAAATTATAAAAACGGTCACTGCTTCTTCGAACGGAAAGGACTGTACTTCGTTGGTTTGGTCACGTGGCACGAATGTCCCCATCATTACGGCTTCCCAGGCATGCCTTGAATGCGATTCCATCAGGTAGGCGACCGCTTGGCAGACCTAGGACGAGATGGTTGGATCAAGTCCAAACACTCGCCTTGTTGCGCTTGGGCATAGCTCCTGATGAGTAAAAGTCGATGGGATGGCGGAGGATCGAGTGGCCTGGAGGTCTCTCGTGCATGCATTGCCCCCGGGACAGCTTTACTATTATTATGGTTGAGGGTATATTGCACCGCGACCTTTAAGATCTATGACCGCGACCCCTTTAGTGGAACATGAACTGAAAATGAAATCGGTCAGATCGCAGATCACAGAATTGATCAAAAAACCTAGAAAATAGGTAAAAAGTATCCAAATTTCCATAGAATTTGACTGTGCCAAGCACCAGTTCCTGAATTCCTTCCCGAATCTTAAACCACTCAATCTTCGTCCATTCGTTCATGAAAAACCCATTTGATCCCTCCCAAATCTGATGATCCACCACACGATCATCAGTCGCGTCTTCATCCAGATCAAATGGTTTTCTGACAAGCGCCCTTCTCGCATTCTCGTGCCCTAAGCCCTTTCACTGCGAGAGACCACCCCTAGGCAGTCGAAATGAATCTGAATAACCGATCACGTTTTTTCTCAAAATTTCGGCTCCACCGCTTCAAGGCTCTCTCGCTCTGAATCTCGCCGAAAGATCTGTATCAACGGGACACGCATCGGGCAAAAGTGAAGGGGCGCTTGATCAGTTTTTTCTTCCTCTCCCCATTCGTTCCTCTCCAACAATCATCATCCTCATCTGCTGATTCCTCGTCATCTTCAGAGCCTCAAGAACGAATTCAAATAAAAATCGCAAAGCAAAAACGACGAAACCAAAGAGCCAAAGCCGACAGCGCGATACATTGAACTTTTCTACTCAAGCGAACAAGTGTAGCACAGAGAGAGGGGCTGCGGGCTCCGTGTCTGATGGAGGATGCCTTCAGATAGACGAAAATTAAACGAAATTAAAGATCCAGCCGCGACAAGAGCGAAGAACAATGAGACGGCGAAGATGGGTCACGCACAAGTGGGCGAATTGAAGAGGGCGAGTATCTGTGAAGATCAGACTGCCCTGGGTATGGTTGTGTGCTTGTTCTCCTGCAAGAGAAAGGTCAAGGCGATAATCCATTTGACGCGTTAAAGACCCTTGCGCCCTGCCACCGTGGGGAGGGAGAGAAATTATGACTAATTACACGCCACAACCGCATAACCTCAGCAACGGCAACAGTAACAGCCACATGTTGCTGATCGCTCATCGTGTCCAGTCCATTTAAACAATGAAACTCTACACTGACCACAAGCGAACACTCAATTACCCCGCCAGACATAATAAACCCTTTCCCCCGGGGCCTCTGTTTGGGTTTGTTGTCTGCGCGCGCGCTCCTCCTCTGCTCTGTTGTGGTGTGTGACTTCTATGCGCGAGTTTCTTCCGGCAACAGGGCGGCAGGCAATTGAATGACTTAAGGTTCTCCATACAATTCCTTGACACGCAAACACGAAAGTGTTTCCTCCTCCATGGAACGTGTTCGTTTCTAAACACTTCCAGTTTGTCCAACGAGGCAGGACAGCAGACGACGGAACGCGGAACGATCGAAAGAACGACGACGAATGGAGAACGGATGAGAGGGTACACGATGCGAAGTGTGGTGTGCTGCTCGTTCGCCTGTGTGTCCAACCATGTTTCTGACGATGTTTCGGTTTCATTTCACATTTCATTAAAATCACTAGACTATGCTGAATGACTTTAACAGATGAACACTGATACACTTGCTCTCTCTCTCTCTCCCTCTCCCGCCTCGCAACCCACCGAAGGGATGGAGCTGCAACAAAGTGAAGCTAGGCTTGGTGTTCGTTCACGGTGCTTGGTCATTCCATATTTATCAATTTTGTGTAACGTCAATGACCTAGAGCAATAATAATAATCGTGGGCAACTTTTATAACTTCTCCTTGGACCAGGGGTTGTGGAGGGAGTGCCGGCCGGCTGCTGCCGGGATGGGGAGGCTCGCGATATCAGCATTTAGGTCACGGTTAGATAAGTTTAACACGAGTCGGCTCCCCGGAGTCAGTGTGAATGATTTCAGGTAATTATCAGGCGCAAATGATGGAAGAGTCCAACGAGGGGTGGTGGTGGTGGCAAATCATGCTGAGGGAGATCTGTTTTGACTGGTTTATGACCCATGCGCTGAGAGTTGGGGTGATGATGATGCAGGGGAAGCGATCTGTGGAAAGAGGAGGAACGCCTTTTTCTTGCAAAAGAATCACGAGCACAATCACAGACAACGGGGAGTTAGCGTCTTGACATGCAATTGAATTGGAATTCGGTTGCAAGCTTGGCGAATCGTCGGCGGAGAGAAAAATTAGACTGCTTACAAATGGCGAGTGGCAGATAATGGGTTTTAACTTGACTTTGATTTTTTTTTGTTGTGGAGTGGAATCCTGGCTTTGATTCTCATACAAAGCTTTTTGGTGGGAGAGGTGTAAAGAAATGTGGGCGAGGGCAAAGAAAACAGAAGTTAGGTCTATTGGGCCTCAGACTACGAGTGAAGGGAATTCCGCTTCATTTCGGCTCTATTTTGATCCAGCCATTGTAGAGACAGAGACTAAGTTTCCAGGACGGTCCGAGAATGAATGTCTAAACGAAAACGAGGAAGCATTCTCAAAAACCCAACATATTTCAATGCTCGCAAATTTGGAAGGACAAGCCTTGCCCAAATTGTGGATAAATTCAATCTTGCGTTTCTCGTCAGACAGCGCACTGATTAAGGTGTATCGGGTGTGCCGCAAGGTACCCACTTAGGTCCATTAATAATAATAATAATGGCGGCGCTACTGTCCGAGGTGGACCTGGGCCTCAACCAACAAGCTAGCTGCCTCCAGTTTCGCATGCACAATTGGTTGAGGTCCCTTTCCACTTGCGTGCGCCACCTGAGTCGCGGTCTTCCTCTACTGCACTGTCGCTCGGGGGTACATTCGAAGACTTTCCGGGCCGGAGCATTGGTTTCCATTCGCTCTGCATGACCTAGCCATCTTAATCGTTGGATCTTCACACTTCTGGCTAAGTCGATGTCGCTGAACAGCTCGTACAGTTCGTTGTTATATCTTCTCCTCCACTCACCCTCTATGCAGACAGGACCGAAAATCACTCAAAGAATTTTCCTCTGAAAGCAGCCAAGAGCAACCTCATCCGCTTTTGACAAGTTAGAGGGGTCCCAGGTTCGAATCCCAGTGGAATCAAATCTGGGCCAGTCATTTGCCGTTGGGATCAAATTAACGGCAATGGAATAGTTTGCTACCTAGCAGAACAATGGACCAGTTTTGAGTTTGAGTGCTCCAGTAGTGTTTCAAAAATCCTCGGAAAAAAAGAAAGGTGAACCGGGGACTAAAAAGATCTGATTCAAAACGATCTAAAAAAATGATCAGAAATTCAAATCTTTTTCAATAGAAAAGAATTCATTTCTCCACTGTCGACATTGAGTACCTAAAGGTGGAGGCTGCCTTGTACTTTTGTGACTTCTGATCAATTTCGATAAAAAATTCTCCTGATCTGAAAATGTAGGCTGTATCTGTGAACATTTTCTGAAATCTTGTACTAAATTCTGTTTATTATAGAGCCAAAATCGCTTATAACGACATCTGTTAGAACGACTTATCGGTTATAAGGACGTATCGGTTATAACGACGTATCGGTTATAACGACAAAATTATTAGGGGACGCCTGAGCTCCATTATATGTAATCCAATAGCATAAGAAATCGTTTTTAAACGATTCGTCGGTTCTTGAAGGTCGTTATAACCGATTTTGACTGTACTTCCATTTTTCATCCACCACCGTTCACCACTCCGTCCAAAATTCCATTCAATTGACCTCATTCTTTTCCCCAAAGCCCTACAAACCTCTGACATATCAAATTACACAAAACCCCCCAGAAACCTAGAATCAGATCCAAAGAAAAAAACCCCAAAAAAACCTCCCCAATTTGGAGTCGCATACACTTGCCCGATATAATGAAAGAACTCGTGCAAAAATGTGCAAATAGCACAAGACTTACTAACCCCCCTGTCAGGACATCAAAAGGCAAACAGTCCCACAATCCCGTATGACCACAATCAGCATGCTAATTCAATTCTGCCAAGTGTGCCTAATTTTTCATTTACCAATTTTTATTCTGCTGCTTTTGGGACAAATTTCAAATGAAATGACATTTGCGCTTGTGACAACAACGGTTTTTTCGATATCACATTACGAAATACATTCGAGTTCTGTTTTTTTTGTTCCCCTACAGTTTTTTGTTTGTTCTTCCTCGTTCGTCGTCGTTGCCGTTGCCGTCGTTTTAACCTCGAGGAAAATACGCAAAAATACATAAAAAAAAGAAACGAATCTATAAAATTGCAAATTTACAAATAAAATTTTATAATTTTAGAACAAGTTCTACGGCAAGGTTGGTGGCAACGACGACAAGACCGCTTTCGACGGCTCGTCTCATCAGCTGTGATTTGAGTGGTGGAATTATGGGGAAGACAAAAAACTGAAATTTGTCATAAATTAAACGACGTCATATATAGAATCTGCTTTTTTTGGGGTGTACATTGTGTGTTTGTATAATCTTCGAGATAGTGTATCGCGAACAGAAATTTTCAGTTTGCTGAGAGAGAGAGAGAAGGGAGGCTAAAGCCTGTTTCCAAAAATATCAAAACAATTAGACATTTTTTTTTCATTTTTCTGAAAGACAATCTACAGAAAAAAAAATGCGAAGGTGTGCGTAAAGTCAGCTGGACGGATGACAGCCAATGTAGGAGTGAAATTTATTGTCGGAAGACACATATAGTACACATGTGCGGGAAGAACAGTGGGGAACAATAAGCTTGGGACACTTTTGAGGTACATTTTTATTCGAGTTGAGTTCTGCAACACAAACTGTCAGTTTTTTTTTAGAATTTTAATGACAGCTGTCAATTTGCTGTACAAAATCCGTCATTTTCTGTAACAGAAGTTTTTTTTTTAAATGCAGTTCTTTTGATGTTTGACTGACGTTTTTGCCCAAATAACTTAGAGTCATTCGTTGGTTTGGCCACGTGGCATGAATGTCCCATCATCACGACTTCCGAGGCGTGCCTTAAATGCGATTCCATCAGGTAGGCGACCGCTTGGCAGACCCAGGATGAGATGTTTGGACCAAGTCCAAACATTCGCCTGGTTGCGCTTGGGAATAGCTCCTGATGAGTTAGAGTCGATGGCGGAGGATCGAGTGACGTAGAGATCTCTCGTACATGCATTGCCTCCACGATCCCTTTAGTGGAACATGCGGGTCACTGAAAATGATGATGATGATAACTTGGAATCAAGTCAGGCAATTTCAGCTTAACCAACTCGTTGGAAACGTTTCAACGGCTGGAAGCAAGCACTTTCGGTCATTTGGTTCATCTAATGTCTATCAAAAGATGGTTTAACTCACTCATTAATGTAATTGAACTGTCCGGTATTTGGGACACCGGTTCTTCTTCTTCAACCAAAAGGCTAATAATTCCTGAAAGTAATAGTTCTTATGTTAATGGTTCGTGGTTCGATCCCAGACACCCCAATCTTAATTTTTACAAAACAAACTCTCTCGAGTCGCTAAAAATGCTTAAGACACGTAACTGTTAAGAAAAACTTCTTAAAACTTTGGAGTCATCATAAAAATGTGAACAGCAGGCATAATAGGTGTTGCTATGGAACTAGGACCTAGTCCACCCTAGGACTTAGTCCATCCTTGGACCTAGTCGACTCTAGGAACTAGTCCACTCTACGACCTAGTCCACCTTAGGACCTAGTCCACCCTAGGATCTAGTCCACCCTAGGACATGGTCCACCCTAGGACCTAGTCAACCTTACGACCTTGTCCACCCTAGGACCTAGTCCACCTTACGACCTAGTCGACCGTGGGACCTGGTCCACCCTAGGACCTAGTCCACCCTAGGAACTAGCCCACCCTAGGACATAGTCGACCGTAGGATCTAGTTCACCATAGGACCTAGTCCACCCTAGGATCTAGTCCACCCTAGGACCTGGTTCACAATGGGACCTAGTCCACCATAGGATCTAGTCTACCTTAGGATCTAGTCAACCTTAGGATCCCGTCCCCCCCGGACTGGTGCCAAGCAAAGAAGACTTCTTGTGGCCCTACAGTCCGCTACAGTACAGATTTTTGGGTGGAACCTGGTGGTGTATGACTTAAAGAACAAGAATTGTCCCGCAATAAGCCTGCCTGCCAGCCCGACGAGCTGAGCTAGCACTCGCAAGCGTGCCGCCATCCTACTCGTCACTGAAGTGACCCCTCCCTAGGGTATGCAACGATTATCGTCACCTAAGCAAATTGGACCAAAGATCTCGGCCTAAATTGTTGAACTGGTTGAGCCTGTAGCAACGTCTAAGACTTAGCACGATTATTGCTCATTGAGCCAAGTTCATTGATCACTGGAAAGACGACGTCAAAGGTGATGACGCTCAGAAATTCGATCAAGACGTCAAAAAATACTTGAATTTGAAGCGATTTGCTTATGTTCAAATGTGATCAGCCAAGACCTCCCCAACTCTGTATTAGGTTTATGTTCAAATTAACGATCTAATTTTCGATGTTTTAACCTCCACGTGGCTCAGACCTACCGCCTCGCAACACATCGCAATGAAACATGTCAACCTTCACCTTGTTTTAAAGCCCAACGAAATTTCGACCACCAGTGTAGTTATGTGCATATGCTCCCAGTACATGCCAGCGATGATAGCACAAAGAGAGCGAGGGAAAGACGAAGAAAACGAAGAAGGAGAGGGCGGAGAATACAGATCAAATTCAGCACATACCACAAGCCGGTAATGAGCTTTTTTTGCCGGCTCACATCGTCGTCGAACATTTGTCGATTTTTCTACCCGATCACCCAAAAAACTGATTCGTAATCTCAGACCAGATTACGGCATTTTTGGTTCTCCTCTTTCGTCGTCTTCTCCTTTCTGACAGTTTTCACCCCCTCGCCCCCCTCTCATCGGCTTTCTAGTTTCGGTTCGTTGTTTTTTTCCACATTTACATTTATTGGTCATCAATTTTTTTCGGCAGTCGGAGAGCCGAAAAGAGTACGAGAGAGACGACTGTTCTGAACTCACTCTAAATGTGGACCGTATTCGCTCTTCGCCTGAGTGTCTTTTTTCGTGTGTTTCTGCCGAAATTTTGTTTGCATTGCTCTCGCTCTCCGGCACTTACACGCCGACAAATGCGTACGCGAGCGGCGACATATGCCAAACACGCAGATTGGGAATAACACTTGCGTACGAAAAAGTTCACCCATCCCGGAGATTGGGACGACTGATTTGTATGCCCACGGTGTGTGGTGCACGGTTTACCCGGAGCGCATGGTCGTCGTTTTTTTTCTCGTCCGGCTCGAAAATGTTCCTAAACAAATGTTGCCGGGGTGTTTGGGGCGGAAGCGAAATTCTCTGACTGACTGTTGAGTTGTGTCAAAACTGGCGGCGGATACATTAGTGGAGAGGAATTTTGAGTGGCTGTTGTTGGAGGCGCACAGGAACAAGAGAGAACAGCCGAAAAAAGAACTAAATTTCAAGGCCAAAATGCGAATGGCCGCGATTGACTACTCTACGCGTGCTTGTTTGCTGTCGGCTGGCTAGGCCTTGTCATTGCCGGCAGCGGCGGCGGGGATCTGAAACGCTGAACATTATTGCGACTTGGTGTAGAATTTTTGCGAGTGAAACCATCGCGGTGCGACGCACGCCATGGAAGACAATGGAGACGCACAAACACACATCCATTCCCTCACCCATACACCGGCACACACCACTAGCGCACAGAGCGATCGTCGGGCGGATGAAGTAGGCTGTTGTGTGTGGCGTGGAACCCTTCCGTCTGTCCCAAGGTTAAGCTCTGCATACGAGCGAGTATTTTGCTAACGAACAAAAAAATAATTTATTTATTTTGTTGGTTGTTATTGTCGCCGGTGTAGGCGGAGGAGGGTGGTGGTTTGATTGTTTTGGAATTAGCTTCCTTTTGGGGGGTGTGGCAGTGACGGGCGGCTGTCTTCTTGACTGAGGGCTTAGTCAGCTTGACTATCGTGCGATTTATGGGACGTAAATGGATGTTAACCAGGCTGACGTCAGGGTTCAAGCATACCAAGTCCAAGTCACATGGATTCCGGTTTTGGTGGAGGCTATGCTCTGTGCGATTGTTTTGAAGATTTATGATTGAACGACGGCGTTGCAGAGTTCGTCCGTGTGGAATTTCTAATCACCTCATCACATGGCGGTGGACAAGCTTGAGATCTTCGAAGATCTCTTGGTCAGATGCCATTCACCTATCGGGGATGAGTTATGTGTTGTCGCTTTATGCTTCTTTCAGCAAGTTTCCCTTCTATTCGACGACCGCAGGAGATTTCTTTCGGCTTCTTTCGTGCGGAATTTCGACATGGAATGCCAATTTGTCTGGAGAATCTGCAGCTGTGTGCTGAAGCACCAGATCTGCTTGGGAGAATAAATTTGAGCGAATCCGGTTTGGGACAGAAACTTGCTGGGTGAATGTGAAGAAATCAGCTTTTTGGATGGTTTCTAATCTACTTCTGGACATAACAAGTTTGGTTTTTGAATCGATGACGATCGATCTTTGCTCATCAAAATATTCATCTTTTGCTGGAAAGAAATGTGCGCTCGTTTGGTTTTGATTGCATCAAAACGAACTTTGGGTTGCACAACATCTTCAAATGAGATCTGGACACACGGATCTGGATTCCCAGATCTAAGTCGTACTTTCTGTTCTACAAACATACTTCTCTTGTTTAGTCCAAAAGCTGATTCAATTCTCGTGAATGTGATTATTTAGCGCCGGTTCAAAATATAAGCTCGGCTTAACTCTTGCTTTCGTAAGCCTGGTTTTGACTTCTCACAAAGGTGAGTGGAAGGGTGGCAGTTTTGAGCGGCTCAGTTTAGCCTTTCATTTGAATACAGATCTAAGTCGGTGTTTCGACTTTCCGAGGAAGTAAGCCTGGCTTCTTTCGTTCTGAGCTTTTGAGACAAAGCGACAGAGGGCGTCCACAGGATAGAGTTGGCGCACACAAGTGGAGACGGATCTCTAAAACCTTACAAATATCACCCTAGCTGAAGAAGCATTTTGGTTAATGCTCTGGACTACCCCGAACTGTAGTGTAATTCGTAGAAGAAGACAAAGCCTGGCTTTGGAATTAAGCTCTGGGATTGTCCAAAATGTGGGTCGATTTTCTCTGTCAGTCACCTTTCTATGCGCCTTAAATCATTTGAACCCCTTTAAGACTGCCCTTTCCTTTAAAGAATCCAAGCCTGGCTTAAACTTAACGTTGCTTGCGTTGAAAATGTCCGTGTATTGTCCACCACAAATCCCAGATGAAATGCAATGGTTCACAGTCCTCCAATGACCATGTGCAGTGTAAAGTCTTGGTTCAACCACGGAATTAAGCCTGACATCTGCTTTATCGATGACATCAGCATTTGTCGTGACTGTGGGCGTCGAACGTTCTCCTCCTCTTAACCAAACGACCAATCCATCGTGTCTCATTGCTTGTGAATTTCGAAAGGATATGAATGAAATGTGATATGCGCCTCCCTGGCTGCCATCTCACTCTCCGCATCACATCACGAGTTCCTGCTTCAGTCCAGGAGTTGCTAAATCGCGACTTGCATGTCCAAGTGGAACTTGTGTACAACACCACAAAAGGAGTCAGCCGCAAGTGTGCAGTTATATTTATAAATTAGCCGTTCGCACATAGGGGCCCACCACCGTACGTCGCGTCGCGCCGATCGCCCATCGCCCATCGACTTCGCCTTCGCCCATTGCCCCAACACCACCCAGTCCGAGCTTGTATTTTCGCATGTAAAACAAAACGAAGAGAGCCGTCTCTCCGTCACGGGAATATTAACTTCTAATAAGTGAAGGTTCTCCTCGCCCCCAGCGTCGAGCTTCTCTCCCCGGCACATTCGTCGATGTCGTAGCCTTGTCGAGGTGGCAGCCACCGCTGCTCGAAGACGACACTGTTCGCTGGCTGAAGTGTGGTCTGTTGGTTCTGGACGGTTGTTCTTCTGGTGCTATGTGCTCGATGGCATTTTGCCGTTTGGCACCATGGTGCTGCTAATCTATTTGCCGCTGGTGGTGTGCGTGAGCCTTACGCGCGTGTACTGGCTCCCGGCCTGTGAAACTATTTCTGCACACACTCTAGGCATCACAAGTCGGGTCTTGTGGTGTAGCGAGGAATTTCAGCACTTTTTGACTACTCTCACCAACACCACAGTCCTTGGTGAAGGGGAAGTGGGACGAAGTGGTGAGTTTCCACCCAGAGACCGAAGAAACTGCCAATTGGCATTGTCTCCGTGGATCTGTGCGGCTCTGTTTGACTAAGCAAATATGAATTTCTAGGAATGAATTCCTTGCTGTTTACGACACACATACACATACGCTGACAAAGTTGGAGAGCCAAACACAATGGATCGAGTGGAAGAGGCAGAGCAACAAAGAGAGAGAGAAAGGGAGAACGATGTATTTTCCAAGGAATTATGATGAATATGGATGGGCTCTCGGGTTGCTGCTGGTTGTGTCTGGCGGAGCCCTGGAGCAGCAGCAGTGACAATTAACGTTGGAGGATATACCCCGCGATGGGTGAACGTGTGCGGTGGGACTAGGTGGAGAATATGTTGCAGATTGGTGAGTCAATAAACTATTTATCTTGTCTCGGACACATTCTCACGTCGAACGATAACGAAGCAACTTTTGGTGGGCCGACAGGGATCCGGTGCGGGAGGGAACAGTGAACTTGATGTTGAAACAGTGGACTTCTCGCTTAAGCCGTTCTTTGAACTTGAGAAAGCCGACACTGTTCGATTGTCCACTTGGGGTCTGTTCGATATTTGTTAAGGGGAAATAAAACTTTTTTGCGGCGTCATCTTGTGTGTGAATGATTTGTAGCACGTTCACGGGGCATCTGTGGAGTGCTGAGCGGTCTATTGACACGTGATTGTTGAAAGAAGTTCACGTGTGTGAATGAACGGGTTCTGAATGCATGATCAACGTAAATCTAGGAGTGATTGTTGGGAGAACAGACTTAGGAATAACATTTATCTTAGAAAGGGGAATTCAACTCAACTTTTGTCTCCTAACCCTGGTTTTAAGCTGAGATGAGCTTCGTTTCGTTAAGCTTGTCTTCACATTGGCTCTTGACAAGCTTAAATGAAGAGAATCTAAAGAAACCTTTTTTACCAGGATTCGAACTCCTAATCGTGACTTTGGAACGTGTTCAAATTTCAAAGACAAGACAACTTTTGCCTCTCTAAGCCTAGCCTAGCTGCGCCGTCCAGTCGTGTTTGCTTCTTCTTAGTTGAACCTGTCTTTGGACATACATTCTTTTCAGTCAAGCCTGACAAATATAATCTTTAAAAAGAAGTCTGCTTTCATAAGCCTGGCTTGGAACATACGCATTTTAGATTGTTCTGCGAAGAGAATTTAAACCGATTCAATCAATTAAGCCTGGTTTGGGTTTGCTCTTGAACACACATTAGTGCGATCAAACGTCTGTCTCTTAAGCTTGGCTTAGAGACTTATTCTTCATTGTAATTGTTTTAACTTTATAGTCAGTAAGGATGGACTTGGGCATAGCTTCCACTCGTTGTGCGTGCTATAGTTCTCTCACAAGTGGTGGGAGACCTGCATTTTAATGTCGATTCCGAGTGGCAAGATTCAGAAGAGTCGACGCACTTATTCACGCTGGCCACGGGTAAATTAAACCTGTTTGATTGAACCTCGTGCGTTCCTCCGTTTGACGTCGGTCTTCAGGATGTTTGTGCGCTTCTCGCTCACTTTAATGAATTGCCCATGACCAGAATTTGGGGTCGATAAAAGGCCGCACAAGGGAAGCGCGGTTTTCAAAGTCTCTGCTGTTCCAAGTTGAAAATAAATCTGTGGACTGAAATTTAAGAAATTGGTCTTTATAAGATCCTTCTTTCATTCATTTGTCATTTATGGTCTTAAAAGTTTCAAACGATTGTGACGAATTGTTACGGTTACTGTTGAGCTATGAGGGATAACATGAGTATCCTGAGAGAACAATGTTGCACAAAATTAGTTAAAAAAGTACACAATTTTAATAGTTTTTTTTTAGTACACAATTTAAGTACAAGGTTTTATTCCACAATTCTAGGACACAATTTTGGTACACGCTTATAGTACACACTTTTAGTACATAGATTTAGTACACTATTTTTGTACATTATTTTAGTGCACAATTTAAGTGAACAATTGTAGTACAGTTTTTAGTACTCTAATTTTATGTCTAGAAGTTTTAATCGTTTGTCATACGTTTCTTACGGCTATTGTCAAAAGTAACACTGAAAAATTTCTATTAAAATGGTTTGTTGTGTGCTCTCTACACAAAGGTATTTTTGCTCCAAAATGAAGCATTTTCTGTTTGGATAAACTTAGAAGACATATGAAGGAAGTAGAGAACCTTAGGAATCACGAGAAGAATCAGCTTTTGCCACAGAATTGAAAGGTGGGAAATAAAGAAGCGTAAGTGTGAAGTCAATACTTTCCGGTCGTTCCCTTTACTAACTCTTCAGTTAGGTTAGGTTATGGCAGCTGATTCCATACAAACGGTGTCACTAAAGCCAACGTAGACATAAAACCATTTGGTGTTTGTTATGACGCGTCAAAGCTGACTGATGCTAATGATGTGCCTTTCAGTTGTGATCCGATGATCTTACCTCACTGGTCTCTTCAGTTGATCTGTACCCAAAGGGTTTCAAAGTTCACTACAAGAATTCAAAAAATTCATAATAAATTATAGATTGACGTAAAAACGTAAAAAAAAATCATAGAGAATTGCAGATTGACGCAAATTGCGCGTCGTCAATTCTGCATACTCCGGGAGATATTTTACTGATCGCTTTACTGATCTGATCCATTTAAAAAATCTCAAGCATTTCACTCCAAATTCAGAGTTGAAGCTTGAAAATCGCTTCAAAATTCGAAAAGTCTGCATATTCCGGGAGATCTTTTACTTATCGGAAAATCTCAAGCATTCCATTCCAAATTCAGAGTTAAAGCTTGAAAATCCCCTCAAAAAGCGAAAAGTCTCCACAATCCTCATTGTTATCTAGAAGCATGTGCTGACTCAAAATAAATTCGAGAATGTACATTAGGATCGTGTCCCTATCTCCAGCTTAACCACGTTGCTCTGCATTCACTTGTGGCCTACAGAAGGAGGAGCATTTAGACCATTGTGCCAGAGTTTAACTTGTTCATCCTCAACCAACGCATTTCTTCGGACGCCTTTAGAAGTTCATCCACATGCAGGAAGTCTCTTCAACTCGTGATGTTGTTCGCCAATTTCCAGACGTGAAGCTATGCCTAACTTCCTAGCCGTGATGTCTTCATTATGAACTTTTACTTTCACGCACTAGATGTCTCCACATGTGATCTTTCATCCGAACTCATGAACATTCGTGCTGCTTGGCAGATTTCAAACATCACATGCCGACTGTGATCATCACCATTTCTGGAAGGAAAACCATTTCATCTCCTGTGGCAGGTCACGTCGCCTGTCAGAGTTCAACTTCTCTTCCCCCAGCCACGTTTAAATTCCGGAAGGAATTCATCTTGGTTAAGTAAGCCAACAACCCCTTTGCTCTTTACATATCAATCATGCTTTCTCCCGCATCCCCCGCATAGAAACATTCCCCCTCGAACATTTCAAACAGAAGAAACAACGTTTTCCAACCACACGATCGGCGTTATTTCGCTTAACACACCAGCGATCAACTCTCTTTAGCTACCACTTCATCTTCATGCGAACGTGTGCATAAGCCCCACACCAAAAGGAAACGACGACAAACCACGACGAAGAGGTTCCAAAAAACCAAACCAAAAAAAACGAAGCGAATAATAAAAGGCAGCAACAAACATCCACGAACACGATCAACATGCAAAAGACAAACTTGCGAAAAGCAATAAACAAAAAAAAAAAAAAGACGAGCTCTGCGCCGAGTCAAAATCCTCCAAATCTTTTGCTTTCTTGAATTTTGTTTGCTGTTTATTTTTATTCGCTTCTTTTTTCGCGTCCAGCCGGCCGGCGTTTTTATGATTTACAAAGGCAAACGAGCGACGCGATATATGCCCCAACACCAGACCACGACTCCAGTGAGCCATTCACATTCGCTCCGTCCTTTTTCAGTGACAATGTGAACACTTCCAGGAGAGAGAGAGGATGTGTGTATGCACGGGAGAGAGTCTACTACACGACCATGATCATAATGATCACGATCATGATCGGCATGAGGCATAGTGTTCTTCAGCTGGTTCTGCTGGTGGCCCCCTCCTCCTCGTCTGGGGTCCAATCAGCGGGGCGGTGTGAGCGTGTGTGTGTGTGCGAGAGGAACACACGCACACAAGGGTGAAGGCAAATAAAAGAAACGAATCATCCGCTAACACCGGATGTGGGGTGTGCGGCGGTGGTGTGAGGGGCCGCAAGGGGGGTTTAGGTCGTGAACACCACATTTGCGAAAGAATGCTTCTTTTTTTCTTCTTCTTCTTATAATTTTCTGACAATTCGCACACAGGCATCGGCACATCGGCACTGTCAGTCGCCATCCGCCAGCCTTAGGCCACGAAGGAGGAGAGGAGGAGAAGCAAAAGAGAATTGTGGTGCTTAATTCTTTCTTCGCTTTCGCGCCCTCGCCTCCGCCTCCGCCGCCACCGTCTCGTTCTCTGCCATTCCTTGTGTGTTCGTCTTGTGCGTGCTTTTTGAATCCATAATGGGCACATCCAGGACCCGGCGCGTCCCACTCCCGAAGACAACGCCGCAACGAAGACGACGGCCCTTTCATTGATGAGAAGAACGGATTCAATGGCCAATGGGCACGGGACGCTGTGGGGACCCACTGAACACACAATGAGTGTAATCAAATATGATTTCGTATCATTTTTTTCATTGATTAACATCGCCACGCTCTAACACGCACAGAGAGAGTCTCGAGACGGCACAGAGATCTTGAGGAAAAGGACCTCTCGCTCGGGGATTGATCCGATCTGAGTCATGATGTCTATTTTTGGTGGAATTTTATACCACCAGCGGAGTGGTGTGGAATGTATTAATGCTTCGCGATCAATTTGCCTAATTAATACGCGTGTGATTGTGTGATACAACAAGGCGGCAACACATGGTGTCGGGCTCGGGCAGCGGAGTGGGGGGAATTATGCGAGAATCATTGATTAGATACTTTGGTAGATTGCGTTATGTGTGATGTAAGCGTTCCCTCTGTCTCTGCGCTCTGTCTTAACTGGATTTGATTGGACAAGGAATGCTGTCTGGAATTTGTTTGGGGAAACACCATGAGAGCAATGAAAACGACTTCGTATCCATCGAGATGAGGTTTGTCCACTTCAGGATGCCAACCACTCCGAACAGAGTGTATTCACTGGTTTAATGTTGTCTATCCTAGGAAGTGGTGAGTGAGTGCGTGCGTGCGTCACCTTGGGGACATATGAAACATGTTTTTCCTGGAGAATGTTGTTCGCAACCTGAAAACGAACTCACTTGTCTGTCCGCATTGACAACCGTTTGGAAGATCATTCAATCGATCAACAAGATCGGCGAGTCACGTTTCTCATTTTCTGCATGAAACCCCTTGAACAAGTTTCTTAAACATATTTGATTAGAAACTGATGATCGTAAGGGTCTGTCCTGGGATAGGCTGAGTAGGTAATATTGGTTGCTTCTCACATAGAGAGGTTCATGATGCAGTGCGTTTATGCCCTGTTCGCGTCTTGCTCTTGCTTGCTTTTCTCTTGCCACCTTAACAGGTTGAGTCCCACATGAGACCACTCTGGTCTCACACGAATTTGGGCTTGCTGTGCCGCGTGAGACCAGAGTGTAATCGAAGTGTCAATAAAAAAAAATCCGTGGCCTGTAGAGACAGTTTTTCGGATTGTATGGTGGCACCCAACTTGTTAAGCCCCTAAGTTCGACTCCCATTCAGATTTTTATTCAGAAATGTCTAGGAGTTAGATGGCCAAAGAGGACATTGGTTAGATCCATGTCATGTAAATATTCATTCAGGAAGGGCTTCGGCCTCGCATCGTGAAAAGACTGACTTCCGAAATCCTATCCTATCCTATCCTATTCTATCCTATCCTATCCTATTATATTCTATCCTATTCTCTCCTATCCTATCCTATCCTATCCTTCGCTTATTCATCCCTTTTTAGCTTGCTTCCCCGGGTTCGATTTTCATTCACAAATGTTTGAGATTTGGTTGGTTATAGATGACAATGGTTCGATCCACATTGTGTAAATACAGTCGCCTCTCTCTAAGTCGAATTTCCCTTTAACTCGAATTTTTTCGCCATATTTATTTTGGCATTCCCCTCACTTTCCATACAAAAACCATCCTCTAAGTCGAACTCCCTCTAACTCGAACTAATTTTGATATCCCGTGAAAATTCGACTTAGAGGGAGTCGACTGTATTCAGCCATGCAGTCACGACGGACCAAATCCAAATCCTATCATGCCGTATGTATCTATTCACCTTAAAGCCCTGAGTTCGATTCCCATCGAAATTTGCATTCAGAAATGTTTGAGAGTTAGATGGCAACAGAGGATCTTGGTTCGATCCACATAACGTAAATATTCAGTCAACCGGTCGCGACGGGCTTTGACTCTGCATCAAAAAAAAGACAACCGTCCCAAATTTTCCCCGAATTCCCATATTTTTCGTCGTTCAGAAAATGATAGACTCCAAAAATTTGGCCCCAATTAACAGAGGATCTTGGTTCGATCCACATCGATCCAGGTAAATATGCAGTCATCCGGTCACGACGGGTCTTAAGTCAGCATCAAAAAAGGACAGCCGTCCTAAATTCCCCCGAAATTCCCATATTTTCTGTATTCAGAAAACGATAGACTCCAAAAACTTGGCCCCAATGAACGGTTTAGGGTTCGAATCTGCTCAGAAAATGATTTGTAAGCCTTAATGAGTTGCCCTGTACTAATATGGTCTAATTTGTCTTGCAGATGTCATACGAGCTAACCGACGTTGAAAAACCTTGGTTTGAACCACAAACTATGCTCATGTTCAAATTCCTGGCTCTGGTTCGATACCATTCCAAAATGAATGCTCTTTACACTATTTGTAGTTAAATTCTGTGAAAAAGGTTTATGGATATTTCTTTGAGATGGGACTTATACATTTCTCGCGGGAGGCATTCGATCTGAACAACATACAGGACTGACATGCTGGGGTTCGATTCTTCTTCTTCTTCTTAGAAGAAGGTCCCCCTTGACTTGTGTGCGCCACCTTGTACGTGGTTCGATCCACATGGCGTCAAAAGTCAGATTCGATTCCATTGAGAATAAAAAAAAAGACTGTCCTTTAAGTTTGATGGCCTCCAAAAAACCCAGTCAAACGCACGTAATTGCAGCAACTTCTAAGCAACTCTTTATCAGCACCGTCAAGGGCACTCTTTTGGTAGCAAATTATAGGCCAGTCTTACGCAGAAACTGCTAGACCTCTCGTAGGCAACAACTAATACTCACTCTTAGGCCTCAGCAATTACTTGAACTACTCCAAAACCTGCACACTTTATCAAAAATCTGGAGCCCAGCGAGCGCCCGTCCCTTCTTTTGGCACCTAAAAAGTCAAAGTTACAATATGTTGCTCAGGTGCGTCCAAGAATAGATGTCAGTTGATGATAGGTTAGGGGGCTGCTGGTGAATTCAGTTTGGTTTCATATTTCGTCTTTCCTGTGTGTCATCTACGAACAATTGTCGTAGTCAAGACGTATTTTGGGCCTCATTCATATCGTCTAATCGGTTTTCGTCTAAATGTCAACAGTTTAATCCTAATTTTGGGAAGTCAACGTGAGGTAGGTTTTTTCCCGATCAATGTCGCACCACTCCTATGTACCTATTTACACCTTTCAGTCCAAGGTAACGCTTTTGGAAATTTTGTGAAGTCAGCTATCAACTGGCGCCCAACTGAATCTATTTGAGTTTCCAAAAACGACCTTGAACAGGCGCCCAACTAAGTCTCTTTGGCGCCTCTCAACTGGCGCCCGACGTAAGTTCCTTGACTTTCTAAAATCCCCTTTCGACTGGCGCTCGATGTAAGTTATTCGACTCTTTCAAAAATCCACTTTCAACTGGCGCCCGATGTAAGTCCGTTGACTTTTTAAAATCTTCTTTCGACTGGCGCCCGACGTAAGCTATTCGACTCTTTCCAAAATTCACTTTCAACTGTCGCCCAACACAAGTTCTTTCACTCTTTCTAAAACCAATTCTCCACATCAAAGGTTGACGTACTGACAACACCCGATTCGCACATCCCTCAGACCCACAAGCTGCGCACAGCCGTGACATTGTACTCTCTTTGCACCTAAACAATCAATTCCCATAATTTGCCGGGCAGAAACCAATTAGCGAAGATCTTCACTTGATATCTCCCCATCTCAACGTCGTTGAGCGATCCCTTGACTGACTCTTCACATCAATTATCTCACTCTCACCATCTCTCACCACCCACTGGGAATAGAATGCTCTCTGAGCATTTGCCATTCCTTAAGGCAACGCCAGAATGTGGCGCCTAAATGCAAAACTAACGCGCCATCGTATCGTATCACCACCAGTTCCTGAGATTTTCGTCTTGCATTTTTGCTTGTCTTCTTATCATCTAACGAGACCAGTGTAATATGCTCTCCTCCCCTCTCTCCACCTCTCTCCCCACAACCTTACCAGACCGAAGCGTTTAAATCGCATTTGTTGCACGTCTGCACGATGGGTGCCCTGTGTTTTGGGGACACAGTGGTTGGCGACGTCGCTGCGCCGGCTTTCTTCTTGACAAAGCCCAGCAAAAACCGGGGAGACGCACACTGTGAACTCTCGTCGTCTACTTCACTTGTGTCTCCGAAGGGAATCGCTTCCGGTGGTGGTGGTCTCTTTAAACGTTCCTCTCAACTGACGGACGGATCACCCTCCTTCCGAGGCCCCTCGAAGCCTGTACTCTTTGGCCAATAAAATTAAATAATGTGTGAATCCGTGAGTCTAATTGAACGCGCGCACTAAATGTTCGCAGTTTTCCTTCCTTTTGATCGCGTTTTCTGCTTCTTATTTCTTTTGTTGTTGTTGTTCCGTCGTGTTCTCAGTGGCGGCTTCCTCCCCGGTCTTTGACTGGCTGATGATGGTCTGGTGTGGGTCTTCCTTTTTGAGAAACTCAAACTCTGACAGTCATCAACTGTATCGCACACCGCAGTGCCCCCGTCAGATTGTGGATGAGAGGAGTGCGCGCAACAAAGGACTGCTGGGTTCCCTTGGAGAGTTGTGCGAATTTCTCATATCACTCATTCATCCTCGTTTGGGCGTGCAACAGATTGTCGCTTGTCGCACTGTGCAACGGACGGAAGTAGGCTAACAGTTCACAAGGGGTAATGGAATGGAATGCGTTCATATAACGAACGATTGAGGCGCGCACATGTGCGATGCACATCGGTCTTGAATGATTTTGCCAGATGAGGATGTTTCACACGGCCAAACGGAGGGGCCACCTGTTGGTTGCGCCGAGAGGAAGACAAGCGGGCTTGTGGTTTTTAATTGAGAAGTGGTGACGCAGCAAAGACTCGGGATAAATTAGAAGATTTTGTCAGTCATATTTTTCACGTGAAGCAAGGAACTACATCTTTAACATGTTGAGTGCCACCATACAATCCAAAAACTGTCCCCACAGGTCGCGGATTTTTTTGTTGACACTTCGAATACACTCTGGTCTCACGCGGCACAGCAAGCCCAAATTCGTGTGAGACCAAAGTGGTCTCATGTGGCACTCAACGTGTTAAATGGAAGTGTGAAGACTACATCGGAGTTTAGGGATGTCCAAGTGGACGACTTCGGTTCGCGAACGGGATCTGTGAAGAAACTTGTTGAAAGAAGCCACGACCGCATACCGTTTTTAGTGTAGATGACGAGTGTCAGAGATGACGTTTATAAAAGAGAAACTACGCCAGAAAGTTATCCGCCATGAATTTAATCAAATCAGGTTTTGATGGATGATCCAATGCTGTCAAATTATTTTTGCTTTAAATGTCAACATTTCAGCATAGCAACGCTGAGCTAAAAAAATGTTCAATTCATTGACAGACAAACATTTTTGTGTCAAATTCGAATTGCTACCTCCAATTGAATCACCTCTTTTCGAGAGCCTCTTTTGAAAGCCTCTCTTTCGACAGCAACAAAAGAGATTAGGTTTTCATTGGATCTCTGGCATGTTCACATGTCTGTACACACGCGCGTTTATTCTGAATCCATTCCTGACTAGTTCCCCCGGGATAAGAATTGACACAACATCGAACCAACGTTGGGCGCCATTTTATAAATTTCTCTCAAAAATGCAAAATTTTTACCCCACAGCTTATTCAACTGTTTTTTATACGAATTCTTAGATCTCCCCTTCTAAAGCCGCTACAAATGACCTTCAGAACTCTCCCGAGTTTCTCACGACGGATAAAAAAACAAAATTCAGAATTTTATCCATTTACAGAGTCTCCTGCAAAAAAAGCGCCGAGAACTTTCTTCCACCGCAATTCACACACAGACAAACCACGTTGCTCATTAAGTACCGCACATAACAGCCTTTAGTCCATCGCCAACGGACTCTTGTCAGTGGGGAAACATTTTCCAACTTAAACGCACGTAATTCCAAACATTTAACAGCAACTCCTAGGCCTCTGTGTCACGTATAAATTCCGTCATTATCCTCAGCACAGGCACTAGCTGGACTTTGCAATTTAGATTTCCCATCGAAAACCCATTTCCCACAGAGTTCGTCGCATGGACTTCTCTGGAAATTCACAGTCACCGAGGTGCTGCCGCTTTGAAACTCGCTTTCTTGTCGACGTCGTCGTCCTCTCCCATACACAAATCTCTCCTCGGACTTACCTTGTCCATGCCTCCGTGTGTGTGTGTGTGGGTAAATGGAGAATCTATGGAACCACAGAACCAAACTCATTTCCTGCTTTGCTAGTTTATTTCTTTTTCTCTGTCTCTCTATCGCTTCAGATAATTGGCTCGCCTTTAAGAAGCAAAAAGGTACACAAAACCGACACCAATCAAAGTTCAAACACCCCTTCAACGTTGACGATTCGATTTGTAATTGAATACCACCTCTCTTCTCTCTCTCCCTCTTTTTCTCTGTTCGTTGTATCCGTTCTGCAGCCGGAAAGAAAGGGAAACAATTTTGCACTCTCAACTCGGTTGCAACAATGTTGCCAAGGCCTGGTTGGCAACACAAAACAAAAGACTTATCGCTCCGCAAAAGAGTTCATCTCAAAGATATACAACAGTTTTTATGGGCCATCAAATCGACACGTTTGAACGTTTGAATCTCCACCCGTGAGCCCAGCGATTAGGGGCGCTCAACACACAGCAAAAAAAAAAAAATCTAATCAAGTCCGCGACCCGTAGTCACGTAACTTCGCAGAACCTCACTCTCGCCGGGGCATGGGATGCCTGCGGAATTTTGGGGGAACAAGTTTGGCCTGGAAATCTCTCGGAAATCTCCTGGCCCGAGTGTGATCACTATCAAAAGCACCGCCCGCTATAAAAGTTATATAAACTTTGTACAAAAGATACAAGTATCTTTGTGTAGTTTCACTTGAAGAGAACCAAAAGAGGGAACAGCAAAAACAACAAAGCCATCGACAAATTCAATGTCGTTCCTTGCTCTTGTGCGAGAGCCATCGTCGCGGTCGTCGACAACGGTGGCGGCGGCGGTGGTGGTTGGGCAATCGACTGTGCCTGAGTTGGATGTGGTGGTGGCTCATGAAATGAAATGAATCCACAAAGGAAGCTCTTAATCGTCTACCTGCTTCTGAGAGCGCCGAGCGATCGCGCGACTATATTGCTTAACAGAGGAGGTCAGCCCAAAAAAAAAAAAGAAGAAAAATGTTCAAAATGCGAAATTAAATAAACGATGAAAGGAAAGATACACACATAATCCGAGGACTGCGCAGCAAGCATACACACGGTGAAACGACCCAGAATTCAATTCCGGCGAATTGTTGAGCAGCGAATTTGGGCTTTGTCGCCGCACGCAAATGCTTGTGAGAAAGTGATTCTTATCGAGCGTGTGTGTGAATGCAAAAACCCTGTAGATACTTTTTTGTGGCTTGCGTTTGTCGCCGGATACATCCTGACTATCGAGAGCAAATATAGAGTTCCTATGTAGGTACGGGGGATTGTATCTTGTTTATCAAATCTCCGATTGTGACGAGGGCCGAGGATGAGAGAGAGATACGCACTCGAAAAAGGACCGAGCACAGATATATCACATTTTACCTGGGGATTCTTTTGGCAGCAGGTAGAAGAAGCGATTAAGTGCTGTCATTTTCATTAAGGACTTCGTTGCGACGGAGCGAGCGAGGGAGGGGGTAAGAGTAAACCCTCCTTTCATTTGCTGAAATGGATTTTCGTGTAAATACGATGATAATTTGTTTAAACAGGCTCATAAATTATTTGTCCATCGGGCAGATCTGATCTGATATTCGGTGGAAGTACCGGGAAGCGATGGTCGCTTCGTCTACCTGCTGGACTGGGCTGAAAGCGGATATTCTCTTTGACCTGGACAGGGAATTGATGGTCATAACTTTTGAAAATCTGCAGGATAACTGTGGCTGCAGGCAGGCGTCATCGATAAAATTGTTATAAATCTTCGATCGTGCGCCTTTTTTTTTTTTTTTTTGTTGTGGGACGTCGTTAAGTGTTTGCCTGTTTGATTAAGGTGCTTGATTCGTTGTCACATGATCCGAGATTCCGGGGAGAGATTGCTTTTTGGCGGCGAAGGGTTTGTTTTTCCATATTTTCACATATGATTGCCCTAAGAAGGCCCTGTGAGATTCTTCGTAGAAAGGGAATGGTTTTGCTTCAGATTTTGATCTGTCGCATGTATCATTTTCAAATGACATGATTAGGGTTTGGGTTTTTTCTCACGAGAGGTCAACTCGGACCCTAAATTCGCGTTGAAGATTTCGTTTGTTACATTCTCTAGAATCAAGGTGGTTTGGTTGAGGCTGCTAAATTGATTCGTCGAAGACTTGAAAAAACGCATCAGGGGCGACTGCTTTGAATGTGGCACACGCGAGTAGAGAAGGACCTCATCTAAAGAGGCTTGTTGGTTAAACCCCAGTTCCCCCATGGACTGTAGCGCCATGGAAGGACCGCAACTAACTTGCTGTGATCAACTGGAGATTGCCTCAAGAGCCTTGTTGGTAGCGGCCAAAGTCCGCCCTGGACTGTAACGCCACACAAAAACCCTGACACTGCTGACAAATCAAAGGTAGGGACAACAATTTGAGTCAAATTCTCTGAAATCTTGGACAGTTTTGTCGTTGGCATGGAGTTTTTGAAAAGAACCGTCCTATAAGTTCTGTCTGTCAATTCCTACCAGGAGTTAGCTGCAACTTCAATACAGTATACTGCAGCTGTCTAGTTCAGAAATGTCTTTTTGACCACGTTTCGTGAGAGTCGTATATAGCAAACAAAACGTGCTTCATTTTCCAAAATTAGTCATAATTTCATAACTTCTCGAGCGAGACTGATCTCTTTTTATAGACCAACTCCACAGTCTACAGGGCTTGGCATTTTGTGTGATCCCGATTGCAGCGAAATAGCCCATCACTGATCCATTAGTGTACGACGGTGAGAGTGTGTGAACGCAGATTAGCTGGAAAGGTTTGTTGATTGAGACACAGGTTCACTTTAAACTGTCATATCACATTAAAAGAAGGGAAACCTACTTGTTTATTCATTGAACGTCACTCCTGGAGTAGAATTTACTTAGAAATCCAATTAAAGTGTTTCCTTGTGGACGTTATTGCATACAATGTACTCTCGATTGCCGTCTATGCTTGTGTTTAACCACATTTTTCCTTTACCAGAGTAGTCAATATTCCTTGGGTTCAACAACCACTCTAATTTATCCGGAGAAACGACAAATTAACTTTGAGGCATGGTGCAGAATTTGAAAAAGGTGAACATTTTCTGTGCCCAGAAACAACCTGCATTTTGTTCCTCATATGTGTGGACATAAACACGGGAAATTGTGTGGTGGTCTTGCGTTGGGCGCCACATTAAAATCTGTACAGGGGCTGAAATGTATGGTTTGTCTTATTCTATGTTGATATTCGGTGAGCAACGGACGAAGAAGTGACTATTGGTTTCAAACCAATATGCTAAAGTGTTTCGGGTTCAACTGGTGTCCAACAAGGAATCACCTCGGCATCACGTCAGGGAAGTCTCCCACATTCATCATTGGACTCAAATATGTATTTCCAAGAAATAATCTTTTGAAATCCAAATGAATCGGTCGCACTCGATAATTTTGTTGGACCATCGTTGGGCGCCATTTCAAATATTTAACACGTTGAGTGTCACTATACAATCCGAAAAACTGTCCCCACAGGCCACGAGGTTTTTTTATTGACACTTCGATTACACTCTGGTCTCAAGCGGCACAGAAAGCCCAAATTCGTGTGAGACCAAAGTGGTAGCATGTGGCACTCAACGTGTTAAACTCGAAATTCTTCAAATTTTTGTTCAAATTTTTCAATAAAAGTTGTTTGGAATAAATGTTTTTCTCAATAACTTATGTTGGACCATCGTTGGGCGCCATTTCACATTCTGCACATTTTTGTTCAGATTTTTCAATAAAATTCGTTTGAAATAAACGTTCTTCAGATGTTAGCTTGATTGTAATCGGGTTGTCAGACTATGGTGATGTGATTTGAGCATTTTCCCTTAGTTCATTCTTGCCCTAAATTTGCAACAGAATTCTTAGAGAAATAACGTGTGTTTGAAACAAGGTCTAGGTTAGGTTGGGTTGAAGTGACTGACTGTAGATAGCAGTCACACCAATTTAGGCCCATTGTGATACCACGCAAATCTGATGTCACCTATCCAAAAAAAAAACTATTTGGTGATTTCAATGAAGCTCTTTAGTTGATTAATGCCGACGTTGTGCAATTCGCTCAAGTCGTTGCAGAAGTAAGCTCCAAGGTGTTTCTTCCTGCGAGAGGAGAGAGCGCTACAAGTGCAGAGGAAATTCGTTATGCTTTCCTCTTCTTCTTTGTCTCGGTAGCTTCTGCAGAAATCATTGTGAGGGAGTCCCATTCTTGAGGCGTGAGTGCCAATGGCACAGTGTCCTGTGAAAAACAATGTCTATCTGATGTCTCATTGCGTTCCTAACATTTTATTTTGGTCTCCTTACCTGTCTTTTGGAGACAAACAAGGTTTTTGGGAATACAGTGTACTACAAGAGCTCTCAAAGTCGTGCGGCCCTTCGCAGACTATTCAAATTCATCTGGGGCCACATCTAATACAGTACAGGCGAGACGTAGTTAAAAATTATGTGCAAAAGTTGAAAATGCTTAATCGATTTCAGTCCACCACTCGAAGACAGCGTTTTCTGAATCGACGATCTGATCGCCCATCTGGATTCTCTACCTCTCAATTCCCAGGCCGTCAGCCTGTCGATCAACTGCTGGTCTGTGTCACAAGCTATCTACGTGAGTGACTATCAACCACTTGACTGTCTCACCTGCTGTCCTTGCATTTAATAACGCCAATGTTACCGGGAACTTACGCAACTTACCGGGGAAGAAAGTTAACTTTCAATCTCTCACCAACCGACCCTCTGTTTGATGCCGCCTGGTTATTGAACTAGTTGCTCCATTCATCCACGACTTTTTTTTGTTTGCCAACGACTTACTTGTGCATCGATTAACAACTTAATCGACTGTCGCATGAACTGCCGTCACCTCGGCCACCTGGAGGACGTATTCCCCGCCAGTTCATATAAACTTCAACCACTCAGCCGTTTGCCATTTCCTTTATTCAAATTGTCCAGTCATCCAGTTGCATTCAACTACCGCAAAATCCCCCTGAATCTCATAGATACACCCAACAAATTTATCTTTACTCACCAGTCCACACATCATCCAGTCACACTTTCAATTTTACCAGACAAATAAACTTTAAGATACATGTATCTAGAACTAAAAATAACATCGCAAAAATTACACACAATTTAATGCAATTTTTTCAACTCGATTTCTATTTCCAGGTCTGCGATGAACAGAAATGCCAACAGGAAGTTGTCCTGCTCGCTCTCATTTTCATGGATAGATTTCTATCTTTAAAATCAGTGCTAAAAAATCATCTGCAAATTTTAGCTGCCGCCTGCCTTCTATTAGCATCAAAGCTTCGCGAGCCAAGTTGTCGAGCGCTGTCAGCTGAACTCTTAGTCTACTACACAGATAATAGTATTATTAAGCAAGATTTGATTGTAAGTATCATGTTATTTTTTGTATCTATTTATCTTTATTGCTTGTCTCTTTGATCGGAGATTGGGTTTTTTTGAATTTTGATTCGCTGCCCTGTCGCCGATCGCAGGTAGATACACACTTTCGCAAGGCGAACACGATCTGAGACACGTTCTTTTTGTGTTGTTCTGAAAATCGTATGTGTCCCTAATTAGCTTTATTTCTAATGGTTTTCGGTTTATCTGAGATTCTCTGCGATTTAATTACCGCACACGCAGTCACTTGTGTGGAGGGGGAGAGAGCAGCTATCTCTGGCGATTTATTGCATCTGAATCGGCGATGACGTCTCCTGCTAGATCGCCGTCACAGATGAGCGAATGATGGGAGCTGAGGGAACGTAAAGAACAGTTTTTCTCTTACAAACAAGTATCTCAATCAATTATCTCGCCGGCGTGTCTAGTATCGGTTACACAGTCACACTGGCTGTTGCACCTCTCAGATACTCCCGAGGCGTACGCACACCTAGGCTGGGTGTGCACACAGGCTTGTGGTGGTAAATTCCTTCGGGGTGTCCAGTTTTTCTCGATCATGACTATCTATCCATTCACGTGCACATCGCAGCGCTTGCAGTGCGAATGGAACTTGCGCTTCGTACGGACATACTCTAGACAACTTCGCACCGCGTCGTGGCGACAACTGCCACTGCCGTGGGTGGTTGGTGGACGGGGGAGAGGCGACTGCACGGTGAGTCAGATACACACAAACACACGCAGTGCAGCTGGACCCGCTGGTGAATACTTTCGCAAGGCCGTTTGTTGGTAATCTGGACAAACGATCGTACGTGATGTTGGGTTGGGTTGACTGGACCCGGACCGTGAGGGACTGCGGACTGTTTTGTGTCGGGGGCCACGGCATAGTCAACATTGTCGCCGGCTCAAACGGGAGGGCGAGGAACATGGGAATGGCGACCGCGAGGCTTAAAGACTGACACACGGATTCTCAGCTGTGGTAGAAGTTTTGATCGTTTCTCGATGATGGAATTTTCGTGATGACAAAAACGGTCAAAGGAATGTGTAGGCTGAGGTGAATCCAGTAAATTCAATTTGCGGATGAAATGTGGCAAGTAAAAGGACTGACAGAGTGAGAGAGAGGGAAAGTGGAATTTAAATTGGCACGGTTGACAAGGACTATCCCCTCTAATTGCCCCGATGGAAGGGCAAGTGCTGTGGATGTGAAAACTGTTGGACACATTGGCGACGTTTATTGTGCTTGACTATGTGGCGTCAGCCTTGGTTTCGATATGTCTGATGAGAGGTGGATTTCTCTTCCTTTTTTGTGCGCTCTGAGGTATATTGTTTTCAAAGAGAATCCCCTTCTGTTTTTTTTGACGACGACAGGAGGTTGGGAAAAAATCTTAACAATGACAATGAATTGTCACATTTTGTACGTTTTGTGGCAGGCTTTGTGTCATTCGAATGTTTTGTTTTTTTTATGTCCTGGAGTATGACAAGGTTTTTAATTCAATGAATGACGAGATTCTACTCCAAGGCATAGCCTAAGGGAAGGGTTTCTTAAGTGTTCAAGAAGTTCTCAGGGCTTTATATAGATTTGAAGCAATTTACATGTTTCTAGATGCAGTCGGACACTGGGCGCCGTGGCTGTGTGGGTTCGTGCGTCGACCTATGCGCATTAGACTTTCACAGTCTAGGTTCGATTCCAAGAAAAAGCTTCTCAATCTCGCCGTTCGGAGTCGGCATTAAACTGTCTCCTCCCCTCCACTCGTGAGAAAACAATAGCACGCATAACACGAGTGGTTGCTGAGAAGCTAGGCCCAGGTCCACCTCGGACCGTAGCGGCGCCATTATTATTATTATTATTATTAGATGCAGTCGACATACTTTAAAGCCTTGAGGAATTTAAAGGTCATTCAAAGTCGCCATCTTCTTACAAAGTTCTGAGGAGCGATGTGTAAAGGTGATTCATTTGGAAGTTACAATTTGAATTAAGAATTAAGTTCGTATTTCTGACTCGATGATTTTCCTATATTCTCCATATTTTAAAGCATAAAAAGACATTCATGCTAATGTTCTTTCGTAAGACCGTTCGAAATTAAACATGTTTTTTTAAGAGAATTGAGAAAATAGCAAGCTGATTCATTTGGAAGTTACAATTTCAAGTCGAAATAAAATTTGCAATGCGTACGCGTTTAGTGTACTTTTTTTCTTCTCAATATAGTATGCTAATGGACATTTATGCAATTGCCGACAACATTAACCCGTTTGAAATTTTAATACTTTTTAGAGAGCTCAGATAGAATTGCGTGATTCATCTGAATGTTACAATTTTAAGTCGAAATAAAATTTACGATTCGTACGCGCTTACTGTACTTTACTGTACTCACAACATAGAACATAAATAGACATTTTGTACAATTGCTAACATCAATCCATTCGAAATTGTAATCATTTAAGGGTGCTAAAATAGATTTGGGTGATTCATTTGGAGGTTGTAAATTGAAGTCGAAATAAAATCGATAATTCTCGCGTATCTGTAGAATATGTATTGAATAACTGTATCAATGCTCGTTATAACATAGAATCCAAGAATGTCTTTGTGTGTTTGTCAGTTGTCTTAAGCCGTTCGAACTTGTCACCATTTTTTGAGAGGTAAGATAAATTTGGGTGATTCATTTGGAGGTTGCAATTTCAAGTTGAAATAAAATTCACAATTCTCTTCTGTTAGATTTAAATTTCATCTTCATAAGACAGAACACAAACAGACATTTATGTTATAAATTTCCTTAAGCCGTTCGTACTTGTAATCGTCTTTAGAGTGGTAGATAGATTTGGGTGATTCATTTGAAGGTTACAATTTGGCGTTGAAGTAAAGATCACAATTTTCTTCTGTTAAATATAAATTTGGTCTTCATCGCATAGAACACAAATAGACATTTGTGTTGGTATCAATTTTCCTAAGCCGTTCGAACGTGTCATCATTTTTAGAGAGGCAAGATAAATTTTGGTGATTCATTCGGAGGTTACAATTTCAAGATGAAGTAAAATGAACAATTCTGACTCGCCAACTCTTTTTAGGTCTTTGTAGTATAAAACACGATCAATCATTAATTGTATTGTCAACAACACAAGGCCCTTTAAACTTGTAATCATTTTTAGGGAGTTGAGATTATTTTAGTTGATTCAGTTGAAGGTTACATTTGGAAGTCAAAAGAATTTACATCTTTGACACAGTGTTTTCCTATGTGTTTCCCATAACCTAAATCATGAACAGTCAATTTTTCAGCTCTCATTTCTTAAGCTCATTCGAAATTATAGAATTTTGTCACAGTCCTAAAAATATGATGCGAATATTTAAAAGACTCATTTAGAGGTTACAATTCTGTATCGAAATATAATTTGTATCTCTGACGCGTTCACTGTATTTTTGCACTTCATGAGATTAAGCAAACACAGTCAATTGTGTAACTGACACCCTTTTTAAGGGAGGCTATTCGAAATTATGAAGAAAAGTTCAGAAATCAAGAAAAAAGGTGAGAATGTTTGTCTGATTCATTTGGAAGTTACAATTGTGGATCAAAATTAAGTGTGTATCTCGAATGCTTTCACTGTATTTTTGCACTTTACAATGTGAAGCAGAAACAGTCATTTGTGTAACCGAAACCTTTCGAGGGATCTTTTTCGAAATTATGAACAAAACAGATGTTTAATCCGAAAAACGATTTAAATGTTTTCCTGATTCATTTGTAGGTTTCAATTGTGGATCGAAATATAATTTGTATCTCTCACACGTTCACTGTATTTTATCACTTTATAACATTTAGCAAAAACAGTCGATTGTGCAACTGATACCCTTTTTGACGGAAGCTGTTCAAATTTATGAAAAAACGTTCAGAAATGAAGGAAAAAGGTGTGAATGTTTGTCTGATTCATTTGGAGGTTACAATTGAAAAATACAATAACATTTAAAATTGTCACCCTCTGCTGCATTTTTAGATTTTCATGAAGTAGATTCAGTCGAATGTGTTTATCCTCAGATTGTGAAGAATTTCTTTTAGGAAGGACTTTTTTTTAAGAGAGTTGTACAGTGGAGATTCATTCAAAAGTTTCTTTTAAAATGTAATGTAAGCGCAATAGATTTGGCATAATCTTAATTGTTTTTCCTTCACAACACAACCGACAATCAATGCGTGAAAAGATGTGACCAGATATTTCAAGTGCACATCAAAATACTTGACACGATCGTTCACCACTTCGTAGCCCTTCATTCATTGATGCAAAAGTATCTCTGAATTCCTTCACCCTGTCTCCTCAAACTTAATTTATCTTCAATTTACAATGTTAGCCACAAATTCTTGCGCTGAGCGGGTGAATCCATGCCTTGACACTTCTAGGTTATCTATTCAGACTTGCGGTCATAAATCGCCACCGAATATATCAGGCCACAGTCCAGAACTGATCTAAAACCTCGATTTGTTCCAAATCGGGGAATTCGATTGTAAAGTGGAACCAGTGATTGATGGAATTGGGTCTTCGGACAATGTATCTTAATTGTGATTGATCGTCTGACTAATCCACTTCTTTGGTTGTCTTCTGACTAATCCCCTTCCTTAGTCAAATTTGGGGGCGGAAGCTACTCTTGGTGTATGTACATCACTGCCAGCATAACTCTTTGTTGTCTTTTGTTTTTATGTGGAACTTAAAATGTATCTTTTCCTTTTTCTCATGATTCCTCGGCATCTTGTGGGGACAACGATGTCATATTTTCTCATTTCTGCACGATCTCGACGTCCCTGTAGCTCCCTTCGGCTGTATATCATATCTGGCACGCCCACTCGTTTCCAAAACTTCCCTAAAATCGTCGATTTCTCCAAAAAATGAAATGCCATCTCGTCGCCTCTCATTATCTGATGATGAATTTCACAAACTCGTGAAAATTTCACCCCGCCCAAGATATCTATGTCACTCATCAAATCTTTATAGATGTAACCTCGTCATAAACTGCAACATTTTGTGATCTGTCACGTCTGCTCGAGCACCCACCAGTCGCTATCCAAAATGTATCTTCTCGACACGAACGTGACATCATAAAAAGCAGAAAAAAAAGAGCGTTTGTTATTCCATCGTACAACAACAAAGTGTTCACCTAGAAAGCGATGTGTAAAGCAATTCGATGGCAAATGAATTCAGCGTCTGCGTCTGCCGCCCTCCCCACCTGTTGGACTTGCTGAAAGCAAAAAGAAGCAATTTAAGTGCGTACCGTACATCGACTGATGCGTAGGGTGCCACACTGCCTCCCTCCCTCCCTCCCACCATGGGAAGACCTTGAAATCGAAGTTACATGGTCACAAAAAACGAATTCACCCGGTAACAGACGCGCGTACAGCAGTCTTTTTCGCTCGCCACCCCTCGTTCGCCTTGGTTACAGATACTTCTTCGTTTATTTACTTAATTACCTCTTGATTGGAATGAATAATTCATCGAGTCTGCGTCTAAATCTCTTTGAATGTGCCTATGCCCATGTGTGTGTTAACACACCATCGTGCCGCGATCAAAAGGAAATGAGTTATGTGACATGGTTCGCAGACCGAATAGATACGCACACTCTGTCGGTGATCATTGTTTATGACGGGGCAGCAGTGTGTGGATCGTTTCTCAGCTCGATCTCAAGTGCATGCGAGCGCTCTGTCGACAGTCGAAGAACGAAGTCCTTCTCGAGGTTTGCTGAGGCATTGAGGGAGGTATACGAAATGGAATTTCATGAGAAAATATCCTTCGGGGCAAGTGCGATCGAGAGTTCCTAAGGATGTTTTCCAAGAACTATCAGAGATACACTCTGCCGACAGAGCTATTTATTGTATATTTACTCGTTCACTTAGATACCCAGAGCCGTGCACACATGGGAACGGCGACTCTGCCTCTGGGGTATCCTTGGGAACCCACAATGCACAATTGTACAAGATAAAAATAATAAAAAAAGGCAGATCGCGTCCATTCTGAAGTGTATCTCATGCAATTATGAGTCGATTTGATGTCCTTTCTGACATCGGGATCACTCCCACACTCAGACCGAGCAGCAATTATTGCCCAATCATCGATATTCATTGATGGAAATTCCTTGAAATCACTCAGCGGAACCCCGTCGATGACCCTTTCATGGGGCCCCAGGGGATTGACAGATAAAACCTCAACCTAACTGTTAACTCGCATTCATATTGAGTTGATAAATATCTGACGTTGACCATTAAAACGATGTCAACTGCATCCAGGCCCGATACCTGTTATGCTGTGGTTAAAAAAGAAAAAAGAAAAAAAAAACTGGGCCACGACGAGATGATGTCGTTTCTCGGTCGATAAAACCGGAGAAGGTCCATGGAAGGCTGCCGAAATGACGAAAGATTAAATAGCATCGCACAGGACACACGCATTCACACAGAATTCCTGGAAGGATCAAATAGGCGGCAGCACAGCAACGGCGGCGGCGGTGGTGGTTACATAAAAGACACTTTCATCCTTGCGCTCCTCTGGTGGTGATGGTGGTGATATTGCTCAATTTGTTTGTTCCTTTGGCACTTATCTCGCAACTCTCCCGAGGTCGTAAAAAGTAGTTTTATTGTGTCTGGCAACAAGCAAATATTGTGAGTGTCAGATTGATTTTGAAGAAAGGATGAGAACGACGCAGAGGCTGTTGGGAGATGCTGATAGCAACGTTATGGGATATGAATGTTTTCTGTTGGTTGCCGCATTTTGTTTGGGTTTGCTCTGACACGATGGAAGTGAAAAGTGTCTCAGTGTGTCAACACATGGGATTTTTTTTAGTCATTCTTGACCCTAGTAGCAGGCATCTCAAGGGTGTGACTTTGACTCATTTTTTCGGGTTTTTTCTCTTTTGTTTATTCTTTTCAGTCAGCTTCCGGTGATCAGGTTGAATAGGGTTATACAAGGCAAATGTTTATTTTGAAAGATATTCTTAACAAAAAAAAAAACAGCCCAGGATCAACGAGAAAAGTCCGTTTTTGAGTGCTGAAGGGCTGACACAGGGGCTGTACAACATAAATGGCAGTCAGTTATGTTGCTCGACTACATAGATGAAGACTGTCATACCCCTGGCCCATAAAGCGATTGTCAATCTAAACGTATTGAGTCCGAAGTCCGAAGAAAAAAACATTTCTTTCGAAAGGAGTTTGAACAGAGAACGTCTTGCGTGGTTAAAAAAGATGTCGGTGTGAGGAAAATTCTTAAAAGTTGTGATTTAGTTGATCTTACAATTGCATCTGAACTTTTCGAGTTCAGTCTGTGTTCCTCCGAGTTTTCTAAGTAAGACCTGAATAATGTTTTCATGGAAGTTGCAAATCGAGTCCCATTCCCTCCGGAGTTAAGGCTAAGTGGCGAACATTTTTCTCTTGTCATTAGTTTTCTCGAAATCAGTCGACACACTTCCTCGAATGAGGCTTCACCTAGCCAATCTTCTAGTAACTCAATCAATTAATAGTTCATGCTGCAAACAAACCCTTAGTCCAGCATTCAATATTTGCAAGCAAATAAAGTGTAGTTTTTAACAGCCCTCTTTCAGCCTTAGTACAGTCTTGATTGAGCCTTCGATTCTTCTGTCTCATCTTTTGTGATCTTCACCGCTAAAGAAGTTGCTGCAACATCCTATGGACTTATCAAAGTAATTTTTATGATGATAGATCTTGACATTAAGTGGCAGATCAGTGATCTCCAAGGACGTCAACTATTTTTACTTCAAAGAAATCATCCTTTCGTGACGATTTTTTGAGAAGTGGAAGCTGCAAATTGGAGGACAACAAGCACTCATTCCGCCTGAGTACAGACTTGATTGAATTGAATTCATCATTCCCACCTCATTAACCTTGGAGATCTTCACGACTAAAATAGTTGCATTAACTTTCTCTGGTTCCATTCAAGTCATTTTTGTGGGGAGAAAATTGAGTGGAAAAAAATAAATTGAGTGGCAGATCAGTAATGTTGTCTTTGTGACAAATCAAATATTTTTTTACTCCACAAAAGTGCATCTTTGCTGACGAAGCTGACGAGGGGATATGGAGATATGAATAACCAAGTAGAAATGCACAACTGGCATCTGGTTGAGGCTCAGTTCCATCCTGGACTGCAGCGCCACAAGAAAAAGAGGGAGAAGAATGCTGCAATTTTGATGTCATCGAGGAGTGGAGACTGTAGTTTTGTTAAACTGGACGGAAGGTCAGTTAATCTCCCACCAAAGTATTCAATTTGGCGGCTTAAGATATCGAACATCGCTGAGGTGTATGTAATTTAAATAATAATGTAATAAATTGTGGTGGCAGATCAGTGATCGTGTCACGGTAAAAAATCTATCGAATCGGAGGTTTTTAACGCCATTTCTACGATCAACCTTCAATTTTTATTCTCTTGAAATATATACTGAAATCATGAATTTCGGACGATCTTCAGCATCTGCTAACGATCACCAATGTTCAACAATTTTCGGGGGTTGATTGTGACTCGGCTTTCGATATTCTGTTAGTGAATATCATCCTCAGGTGATGGTAGATCACTGAACGTTTATCCGTAGTCAAGTGATGGTACATCACTGAACGTTTATCCGTAGACCACCTAGTGTTTGTGAATGACAATTTGTTTCATTTTATTTGGAATCCAGTCTCAAGATTGCAATCGTTTGGTTCCCAATTCAACTCTCGTGCTGGTAGAGTTTATTTATTCCTCGGATGGGGGTTGACGCAGTAAAACTGGGTTATCCTATCGTAAACTGCCAATCGGTATCGGTATATGTCACTTTTCAGCCGTTTGTATGCATATCCGATATCAACCAATTCTTTGTAAGCCGACCACCGTGATGCGTGATTGAAATCAGTACCTCCTATTGAATCACAAGGGTGACAAAGTGATGATGACAAAACTTTCTCAAGATTTGTTTTTTTTTTCCAGAGTTTTACAAAAATGACAGACATGTTTGAATAAAAAATTAGTCCTTCGACCCGACTTCTCACATTCCTCGTGGCTCACTCACCAAACACCGAACGTAGTCACGTTCGTTTGAATGTTTTCTGCGAAGTTAATGTCCAAAACGTTGTCCGACGAGATACACTTACTCAAAACCCCCCAAAAAATAATTCGTCGGAAAGCATCAATAAATCACGGCTGACTGCGCACTGCGAAGATGTCTGTTCCCGTGATCACCCACCAGAGGGTACTCTCATGCGAATTAACGCCATTCTCCACCTACAAGCCGGTCGATTGGCCGGCCTTGACTCATGTCAAATTTTTATTTCGCCTCCGGTTGCGCCACAGACAAGTAAACATCCCCAAATGCAAGTCCTCCGCCCCTCACCCATTCCATGAGAACGGAGAGTTGGTCATGGTTTGATTGATGCAAATTGTTAAAGTTGACAATCGGCCTGCAACCGTCAGGGAGTGTCTGAGTGACGAAGCCCAACGACCAACTCCCCGTCTAGCACCGCACACGAGTCTGTACGCAATCATAAAGGTGCACACAAGGAGAACATTGTTTACGGGAGTTACGTAACGTCAATTGCGATTATTACCGCATTCTTAATCGAAAAGCGAAGTCTCGAAATAACCCGCTTATCTGGGCCCGTCGCGGGGTGCAGGCCAGTGCTCAGGGGGCTGAGTACTAGCAATTCATTCATTTGCGGATCGTATTGAACAAACTCCCAGTGGTTATCACTGCACTTTGAATTTGTTTATTTGTGTGTCACTCTGAGCTGAGCAGGCGCGCATGTGACTGAGTCAAGTTCATAAGAGTCATGCTGCAGTGGATTCAGATTCAAAGTTCTGGAAATTGATGGCGACTGCTGATGATTGACATGCGTGCGTTTTCTGTAAGCACTGATAAGTGACAACCCTTTCGACCCCCAATTAGCGAGATTGAAGGAAGTTCCGTCATCCTCAATTGAAATATGGATCAACACACGAACTTATTGGCATGTCAACGACCGCATCATGAGGAGCCACTCTTCATGCGTCATCGCTACGACGGATGTGGGCTATCATGGGCTACCCACTGTCGTCGGTGTGGTGTTGCTTAAACCCGACTCAGGCAAACCATAAACGATCAGTATTCTATGGTTTTGCCATAACAATTCGCAGTGTGCTCTTGTGGGCACCTTCTTAAGAGGTTCGGTGTCTGGTGGTGGTAGCAATAAATGGGTTCTATGACCTAATCGATCGTGTGTCTGCACTTGGCGTTAAGTGTCGATGGTAGGAGTTGGTTTTCTTCACCCACTAAATGTGTGTGTAACAAGTTAAATGCTAGTTTATTTTGCGCGACATTGTGAAATGGTGAGTGATCAGTGATCAGTGATCTTGCCAATGGAATAATTCTAACTCAGACGTGTTTGCTTTCGAGGCTAGATTCTAATTTGCTATTCAAGTGGAAATCGAATTTACGTCCATGATCAGGCAAAATCATGGTGTTCAAAACCATCGCTGGTGATCGCCACGCTTCGGGAAGTTGCACTGACTCTTCGCCTTTCGATTTCAGTCACTCTCGTTGTGAATGTCCCTGGAAATTCGTGGCAGATTAATGATCTTGTCGCAGACATCACGAAAAATGCCCTAAGGGAGGTGTAATAATTCTCGCGTTTCTGAAAGTTGTACCATTTCTTTGAATTACTAAGTCGAAGAATATGTTAAAGGACGGCACTTTTTTTCCCATTCCATTGCAAATCTATGACCAAAACTTAGTCTTTCCGGTTGTGATCGGTGATCTGCACAACTGCAACTGTTGACTTGTTATCTGACGAATAGGTTTCAGGCACTTTGGTTGCAAATACCATTCTCGTGACGTGGCAGATCACTAAACTTTCAACCGCAGCTCACTTTGGTGGTCGATTTGTGCCCAGAGACCAATCTAAACTATGGAGATCACTGTAAAAATGATTCTATCGAAAATCGATCGTTTCTTTGCCTCTTTAAACCGCACCCATAATCCCAAATCAGTGAAGACACAAACCGCTTCAAGCGAGACCCATTTGCCTAAGCAAATACAAAGGCATTCCTTTCTTCTTTCCGGTTCGGGACTCACTGAAAAGATCGTGTCCTTTGAACGTTCATCCAACTATAAACTGCATACCAAGCAACTTCTCCCAGTCCACACCCTCGTGATGTTCGTCCCTCGATCGGGGATCTTTAGTGCAAACGTCAAGATGTGTCCCTCTCTCTTTCTCTTTCGCTCTTCACGAATCCCATAATCGTATGGGTTAGCAACTTTATTCATTTATTTTCTTAATTTTTCTGATTCGCTTGCCTTCTTCAAAAGGGAAACGAGAAAGAAAAAATAGGATAAATCGGCGGGCGGGCGGTTAGTGGGGGGTTGAAGAGAAAGACCAGGCGAAGGCGAAAGGAAGACAGTAACATTAAAAACGAATGCCGCACATCTCTCATATCTCTTGGAGGCAAGTAAGTTCCAGGAATTCGATCATCATCTTGAATACCGGACTCCTCCTTGCCATCCTTCCATTCACCTCACCACTACCGCCTGCCGCCTGCTGCCGGTATACATACGTTCTGTGTGAGATTTTGGTTCAACATTCCCACCGATGTCTATACGAAGACGACAACGGCGACTTGGTGGATCGTGGTGCAGCAGAACCCAGTGAGAGGCCAGCCGACTACGACGACGACGAGAGCAACCAAAATAAAATATGTGCGACGAGTATATTACCCCGAAAAAACAAAAAAAAAAGGAAAAGCATCGCCACCGCTGCAACCACCATCAGCATCAGCCATCCAGCCTCGAAGCCTCTAGTCACCATTCTTCAGTCCAGCAGTCTTGCAGTCGGAGATACATTTGTATCTTTGCTTTGCAGCAAGAAATTCCTTTCCTCGACGACTTGTGGCGCACACGCATATCCATCTTCTGTGCGCCGAGCCAACCGAAGGGAACTGAACAGGGATTTTCTTTTTACAGCTTCCTTTTAACTGTTGTTTTTGGAGTCTTTCGTTTGGTCTTCGTTTTGTGTTTTTTCGAGGGTAACCCTTCCCATGGCGAAGGCGGCTTCAAGACAAAACCTCAGTCGAATGCAAAATCGATCGATCTTTCGCTCTTCCAAACTGCACGTTAAGGGACTGGCCAAAAAGGCAATTGGCCTACGCAAGAATGTGCCAATTAGAAATAATTTATACATGCCAACTGTGAATAGGAACATCTTTGTAGCGAACGAGTTGAGTCTGGAATCCGGCTTCGGTCTTCGTTCTCCACACATCCACACGAGGACCGTATCCAGTGAGGATCTCTTGTGCGGAGCTCGTCTTCGTTGCACAACAGGATTCTAGCGGCGGTGGCGACCGTGGTGACGGCAGCGATGATGATGGTGCAAGCAGAAGTTGGAGACAATAAATTTTGAAAAATTGTCTATCGATTGGTGGAGTGTCATGGTGTGGTCCCTAGTACCTAGCAGGGTGTGAATGGAGGGATTTTTATTAGCTCTTAGACGGGAGAGAATGACTTTAGGGACAACCGGCGAGTTAGATTTATTGCACTCTGGAGCGAAGTAATCGATCGTGACGGGTCATGGAGGGTGGAATTGCGGAATTTGACATGCGATGCATGAGGAAGCGGGTCGTAAGTGGATGGGCGTTCATGAAAGAAAGTGGAATGGATCTGGTGCAGGAGAGATTAAGATCGTCTCTTTCAATTTCATCATTATTTCTTGTCAAGTGAAGCCAATCTTGAAGTGACAGAAGCTGGTTCAATGCTTCTGCAGGATCGTGTGATGATGTTCGGGTAGAAAATGGAACACGGGTGTGACATAATTGAAAATTCTTCCCTAGATTGCGAAGGTCTCCTTAAAGTCTCGGGAGCTTCGTGATCTTCTACGATCAATAAGGTTGTCATGGTTTTCAAAATCGTTGCGATGTATAAGATCGTCTAGATTCATCTAGATTCATCAAGATTCCTAAGATCGGCAAGATCGACAAGTCCATCATGTCCTTCAAGAACACCAGAATTCTTCATATCACGTGCTGTTCTTGACGGACTTCGGGTTGCTTCGCTTGCAAAAATTATTTTCAGCAACACGAGGATCAGCTCGTGATCACATGATCGCTAAGGCTTTCTACGTGCTTAAAGAAAGTATGTATATCATGGCAAGACAGTACGAGTTTAAGTAGAACATCATGAACAAGATCGTCATGAAAGATCGCCTGGCTAGTTTTAAAGAACGACCGATCGATGAAGATAGGATCAAGATCAATTGAGGTCCAATGACAACATTATCTTTAAAGTGGCTCCTATGAATCTGTTCACTCGTCACATCAGTCGACTGAGGCCAAATGATCGAGAGCAGAGTCAAATAATCGTGTGAAGATCACCAAAAGTCTCTTTAGATCTTTGAAAAGGACTTAACTCACGCCATTTGCTTAAAACTGTTCAGATCTGCTTGATGTCATCAAATTCAGCTCCTAACCGTCGTGTGGGAACTAATGAGACCACTATAGACTTGTGTCCATCCCCTGTCAGCCCTTGTCAGTTCAAGTTTCTTTAGCGATCGTGCCAAAGGCTTCAAGATCAGAAATTGTTGGTGAAATTTCTCCGCAAACAGCTTGTTTGTTTTAGGTTCTAAGTGTCCGCTCACTTGATGCCCTTCACACTTTGCCAGGATCAAACTAAACTATTGCGCCCTCTGTCAGGATCGTCAAGATCATCAAGATCACTTGACTTACTTTTCAAATTCACACGCTTTCTTGACATTCCTCAGGCGCAGCGTGTTCCAAAAGTTGACTATCGCAAAACGCCTTTCTAAGATGTATGGCTCATGTTGCAATATCAGTGACTTGATCATTTAGTCATTAGCACGATCATTTTCTTCGAATTTCCCATACTCACTTTGAGTCACTCAAGCAGCCGGTTCGAAGACTTAGTTAACGACACACATGAACGTATGTTACTACTGACATTCCAACGGGCTTAGTCTGTCAGACGGGTGAAGTGAAATGTCATTTCGGCGTCCAAGCACCATCGATTGTCAATTATAAACACCGCTATAAGGACATCGTCGACCACCTGACTCCGCGAAAGATTTAATGAACTGGATCATGACGCACAGGAAAAAAACGCCATCCAGTTGAGATGTCACCGCTGACATCTGTCAACAATCGAAGACGAATCGTCAACCAGTCAAGTGAGGTGACGAACTAAAACTCAATGCTAATCGAAGTTGAAACTAGTCGAAACTTCAGGCAATCCATCTTCCGAATGTCACACCGAAAGCCAGACACCAGTCGCCATTGTCGTCCGCATCCGTCGTCCAAGACGATCATCAAGCGCTCACCACACAGTCCCATTCAGACTCGACCTCCATCATCATGAGTCCTTGCCGCCATCAAAGTTTTTGTTGTCATTCATAAAAATGTTTGGTTTAGGATTACAGATTCCCCATAAGACCTACATGTGTGCCCAGGCCCAGTCGGCGGAGGGATAGAATGACAAAACGGTTCTTCCACTTGATATCGCGCAGCGCGCACACTCTCATATTTGATTTACCGCATATGGAAATGGGCAGCAATTAACCACTGGAACCTTCATTCCAATCCATTACAGCAGCACACGTTCGATGACCTTCATCAGGTAGTGCCGGCTCGGCTCGGGGCTGCGGGCTCGGGGCTGCGGTCTCGGGGTGCAGCCGGTGGTGGTGGTCATTAACAGAAAAAATTAAAACATTTCACATGCAAACACCGAATAAAGTAATAAAGTGATGATCATCATCATCGTAGTCGACGTCGCCGTCGCTGTAGTCGCGTCGTAGTCGTGATCATCGGGCTAACATCGCATGACCACCATCATGTGCTTCGTGCTCACACCGCTAACGCCAGCCAGGCGAATGCCTGTTCAAGGAGGGGGCCGACGAGCCACGGCACAGCACAGCATACAGTTGTCTGCCTCCTCCTTCTGGATCTGTTGGTTATAAATCCATTCCGCAGTGGTTGGTGGACTCGATGATAATGTTAAGCATTTTAAAGACGTCAAGACCAACGGAATGAGGATGATGGCATGGTATCTAGTGGCTGTTGTATGATGGTAGTGGCGGCAGTTGGGCTGGGCAGGCATAGAAGGCATGGCGGCACGGACAAAAACGCAACCACTTTACTCTTGCAAAACGATAAATAAAGGCACACACGCAAAGCCAGCGAGATGATGGGGGGAGACTCGACGCGGACCAACGAAGGGGAGAATAAGTGAATATTAATCTTACACCATCGTCAATCCGAAACGAGATCAAAAGCGGGACTGAGAAACGGAATGGAGATTGAGGAACGTGCAAGAGCACAAGAGTCAGCCTTATCCGGGACGAGCGAGCATTATAAGAAATGCCACGACAGACACGACAGGACTCTTGAGGAATTTACTTCTTCGCTGGAGTTGGTGTTTATGCATGAACAACGTAGGGCACAGTTTGGAATGGTTGGGATGAAGGGAGTTGTAGGTGAATTTTAGATAAAGCTGTTTTGTGGGTTTCGGACGTGTTCTAACTGGATTACGTCTTCAGAATTTCCTGGTCTCCCTCTCACTGTCATAAGAGAGGCTTCTTTGCAGAAGAAGCGATCGTCGCGTGGATGTCAGGATGACTTTGATTCACTTGGTGGTTCTTCAGAATAAAAGGAACCGGCTTAAAGTGAAAGTTTGAGAAAGCTGTCATTGAACTTGATTTATGTTCATGATCACCACGGCAGAGTCTTCTGGTCTTGGTAGAGCTTGTGCGACTTGTGGACGTCTGCAGTATTTTTGGAGGAAGTTGCGGGTACCACGTCTTTGTCTGCCTTTCTGTATCCAAGAAGCGGGCTCCCGACCCGTGAAGGGTCTCTGCCTGATGGGGATTGTAGCCTATTCTAAAAGTTTTTGGGCTTTGAGAAAATTCTTAATAAATTCGAACGTGGAATGAAGATCAGTTCAGGTCCGTACCGAAACATGATCGTGAAAAGAACAGAATGTCAAGATCACTGAGAAATTCAGAACTTCCCTCAGAGATTGTCCCGATCACCCCTCTCCTAGAGATTGTCCAGACCGGTTGTTTATCGAAATTTCAGATTATCAGCTTCGGTATATCTATTATCACAAGATCAGTAAAACAATTGATGTTTCTTATCTGTAAACTGTTGCTTTGAGAAATCGGAACTCAAATGTCAAATAAGAGATGGGAAAAAAGTACGATGGCCTTCCGGAATGATCTAGCTCGATCCAAAAAGTGGATCTTTCTTGACAGATCAAAGATTGGTTTCATGATCAGTGTCTTTGCAGCAGCCTGCGCTTTTTGAACATGCCAGAAGATTCGACTCGGCCTTATATTAAATGATTTCTGCAGAAGCTGTCCAGAAGAAGAGAAAGTTGAGAATACTACATCTTCCTTATATGTCCGGGCCTGGCGTCCCTAAGATGCTTTCATCTGGGGTCTTCTTCTTTGAGAGCATCTGTGATTTCAGTGAGGTAACTATTGTCAGCCTATTACGCTGCTTCGAAAGTTCCAACTGTCCATTTGGGACAAGTGGATTAAGCCATGGTCGATCCGCGTGGCAGCAGAAAGGAGTGCACTATTTAAGCCACTTCAACTTAACCTTTCATAGTAAGGTGTTTACGGTCGTTTAGGTAGTCAAGAGTATTTTGATTACCACGATCGATTCGAAATCTAGGCTCGGACAGCTGTAGCTTCAGCCCAACGACTCTGACGCTGTTGGACAAAACAGCAGAGGATGTCCACGACTAAGGCAGGACACAAAAGTGGAGAAGGACCTTAACCAGCTTTAAGTGCGAAACAGGAGATAGGTAGGGAGAGATCGTGTTAGATTGAGAAGCTTTTTAGTTGAGATCAAAGCCCATGCCGGTCTGTAACGCTATACGGAGAAGAAGATGATAGGCAATATCACCGACATAATTTAGATCGCCAAGATCACTGAAGATCATGAAGATAATTTAGGTCTCTGAGATCGTTTGAAACGCAGAATAACTTTTGCTAACCGATGTGTTTTTTGGGCTCAAAAGGCAATTGAGTAGTAGAGCCTTCTCTCGGAAGACCCAGCTGACTATACAAGACCTTGATCATCCCAGTCCTGCTGTACGGCGCAGAAACATGGACAATATCCCAAGCGGATGAACAGTCTCTTAGTCTTTTCGAGAGAAAAGTTCTGCGCGCGATCTTTGGTCCTGTTTGGCATTTGGATGAGAAGGTTCAACCACAAACTGTATGAGCTGTACAGTGACATGAGTCTAGCCAGGCGTCCACAGATCCAACGCCTAAGATGGCTAGTCCATGTAGAGGGTATGGACAACTTAGCTCCGGCCCAAAGAGTCTTCGACTCTGAGCTTGTGGGACAACGCAACAGAGGATGTCCACGTACAAGGTGGCGCACACAAGTCGAGGGGGACCTCGGCTGGCTTGGTGTGCGAAACTGGAGACAGCTGGCGAAAGATCATTCTCAATCTAACACAGCTTAATAATAATAATAATATTAATGGCGGCGCCACAGTCCGGGGTGGACCTGGGCCTAGCTTCTCAGTTGAAACCAGCTTGGTCCTTCAAAAAGGGCCCGGTTAAAAAAAAAAAAAGTGATTCTGTGCCTGTCTTGATGTTCCTAGTGTTTAGTATGAAGTAAAGGTGGACCATGTCATCTATCATTTCGAAGTGATCCCTTTCTTTTATGAGATTTTGGTCAATCTCTCTCTGTGGCGTGCGTCCCTTTCTGATGGTTACACAGACTGTGCTGTGGCCTTATTTATCTCTGAACACTATATATAACTGCTTCCGTTTTCAACCTAACAAAGGCCTCATTGACAGTTTTCTGTATTCCTTTACTCAGGTCAATTTCATCCTTCTTCTTGTGGCGCTACAGTTCGGGCTGAACATGGGTCTCAACCAACGAACCTCGCCAGCTAGCATGATCGTTTGCTAGCTGTCGCCAATTGCGGACACCAAGTTGGTTGAGGTCCCTATCCACTTTTGTGGATGTAGACATTGACGTCCTCTGTTGCCTTGTCCTACTGGTTCAGAGTCAATGTCATCCAGATAATTGACAGATCGTGAATCTCCTTCTAAAAGATCGGTTATACACAACAGCGTCAAAGTTGCTTAACGATTCTAGACCGTTGGCAGGCTATGATTCATTGAAAGTGTACATTCATTTGGCTCAGAGGCGCTTTAGAGTCTTTGTTGACGAAAGTTGGAGAAAGTGATAAGAGAAAGAACAGAATAGTAGGGCCCTAGTCGTTAAGTCATGAGAGGTTGTCCCAAAAAGTCGAGGAAGCACTGGGCTTTTGTGGGCTATTTTAAATGCATTTCTTCAACCAGAGTATTCAGTCAGGCACAACAAACGTGAAACAGAGGTTGTAAATCTCTTGCTCCTTCCAGAGTTAATTATTTCCTCATGGATGTTTTTTAAGGTTCTTCGTCCCAAGGAACTTGTAAGTTTTCTAAATTTCACCATTCCCTTAGTTACTTAGTTAGTTTCTCTGTGACAGACCTTAAGACTCATCTTTTACCCCAGTTAAATTGAATGACATACCACAAGGTTGTCACTAGAATCACCTTCTCTTCACAAACTTCAACCTACTTACGACTTTTTGCCGCAGTAATCAGCTCTGCCGTCATGGCACGTTTTTTTCATTAGTTAGTAACAAATTGTTGATAAAGTCTGACCGCTTGTTGCGATTGTTGCGAATATCCGCCGAAGCAGCTGATTTATTACGTTTTATAATCTCGTTGCCATTTCTCGCCTATCAGCCTTGGCGCTAGATCATAACTTTTTTTTTCATGGAATTTCCTTATTTTTGAATTCAATCTGAGTTTAATGTTTTTTTTTTGTTTATTTTGTGCTTTCGACTTTCATCTGTGATAACAAATGTGCGAAGTTTGCAACGGAAGTGTGACCAAAAACCAGAGATTGCTCTCTCTCTTTCCCTGCGAGCCCGCGAGGTGGTGGTGTCTTTGCGTTGTGAGGTTGCTGATAATTTAGGCACTGAGGCTTATCAGGCATTTGTACATTATTTTTTCTTGGATTTTGCATAAAGGGCTGATTAAAGTGAAGTGGTGCGGTGATGTCATATTTCTCACCTGGCCCTTTCGGAAGTGACTCCGTGGGTAGCAGCAGCGCGGCGATTGTTTATCTGCGGCTGGAGGCATCTGATTGATGAATGTGTAAGGAAATATGGAGCCTAACCCAGTTTCGTTTGAAGAGGGTGAATAACAATGAATTCAAGCTTTTTTCCCTGAACAGCACGAAAATATGAAGCGCCAATATTTAACTTGATAACAATGTGTGCGGGGCTTTGGATGGGCTCCAAATCTGACAGGGAATGTCTGACATATTCAAAGTATTTGAAGATGGATGGTGGTGACTTTTGGGGTTCTTTTGCAACTCGAAAGTTTTTTGAGAGGAGAGACATTTCTTCGATGCTTTCAAGACACTTTTGAGACTTCTATTTCGAGTAGGAAAGTCGTGGAAGACATTTCTGGCAAAACATGGCGGGTTCGACTGTCACGTTTCATGATCTCCTGCCTTTCATTGCATATTCATTTATCCATCAGCAGTGCCTAACGAATTGCCTTTTAACCGCACGAGAGATGGACGATATTTCGCCAACTTCCGACTCAAGACATGGACAATGACGTCTGAAAGGTCATTTAGCCACTTAAGGGTGCCTAAAAGTTCGGTTAACGTGATTAAGCGGTGTCTTGTGTCAGTTGCTACTTTCACCGTCCGTAGTTCGATTCCTGGCAGCGAAAAGCCCGGCGTCCTGTGACAAACGTTTGCGAGTGACAAACGTAAGACGTCTTTCTCTAGTTCGCGCTAGAGTCCGGGATGGACTTGGACTCAGCTTCTATAACAACCACTTGCTTTGTGCGTACTCAAAGTAAAGAAGAGAGACTAAGGTCCCGTCGTATGTTGACTCCGAACAGCGAAGTTTGAGAAACCTTTTGTTGACAGTTTTTGAACATCATCAGTGACTCGAGAGAGCTGGTGCCGTGAATATAAAAGTAGTAGAGCCCGAAATCGAACCACGGACCTTTCAGCGCAAGAGTTGACGCACTTACTACGCCGTAGCGACCACTGTACAACTGTCATGATCAGTACGAAAGAAGTACGTCCCGTCCATTCCTTTGAGATGAATCTGCTCAATAAATATGTTGTTGAGTCCGAAATCGGACCACGAACCTTCGTAGGAGTCGACGCATCTACCCTCTACCCCGTAGCGTCCACCGTAAAATTGTCATGACCAAAATCGCCATTCAGTCGAAAGCAGTAGGTCCCGTCCATTACTGTGAGACCAGTCACCACGGACCTTCATCGTAGGAGTCGAAGCATGTACCCTCTACCCGTAGCGGCCACTGTAGAACTATCATGAACAACATCGCCATTCGGCCGAAAGAATTAGGTCCTGTCCATTCCTCTGAAAGCGATCTCCTCAACAAGTCTGTTGAGTCCGGAATCGAACCACAGACTTTCATCGTAGACGCATTTATCCTCTACCCCATAGCGTCCACCGTAAAACTGTCATGACCAAAAGCGTCATTCAGCCGAAAGAAGTAGGTCCCGTCCATTCCTCTGAAAGCGATCTCCTCAACATGTCTGTTGTTGAGTCTGGAATTGAACCACTGCCCTTTATCGCAGGAGACGATGCATCTACCCTCTACCCCGTAGCGTCCACCGTAAAACTGTCATGACCAAAAGCGCCATTCAGCCAAAAGAAACAGGTCCCGTCCATTCCTCTGAAAGCGATCTCCTCAACATGTCTGTTGTTGAGTCTGGAATCGAACCACGGACCTTCATCGTAGGAGTCGACGCATCTACTCTCTACCCCGTAGCGAAAACTGTAGAAATGTCGTAACCAAACCCGGCCAAAAGAAGTAGGTTCCTCCAAGTCCGAAAGTGGCTTTAAAAGCCAAGACATCCACAAAATCTAAACAGATTCGGGTCAGTGGCAAATTTCTGCAGATCAAACTTCAAATCAATTTCTAGATCCGCCTTCAATCGCAATATTTTCCTAAGCCGAACAGGACTGTTGTTTGTTTGACAAGCGAAATGATTTCCATGTCAACACACCACAACCAAGAGCTACAACAATTTCTGTCCAATCGCTCTATCACCGAGTGTACACTACAGTCAAAAGAAATAAACAAATAATAGACCCCACAGCTGAACCCTGTGGCACATCATCGCGCGGACCAGCGTTTCCTTTCCCACAGACCTCAACCTCTCACATACATTCTAACGCACAAGTCTCTCATGTAAACAAGCGTTAATGGCAAAACTGACAAAAACAAAAAGACAAGAAAGAAAACAGAACACAAATTCAACAGAAAATGTTGCCATTAAGAGGAGTCGTGTCCTCTTCTGCCACAATCAGTGTCTATGCGGTTGTCCGTTGCTGTGTGCGTGTGTGTTCGCGCCCTCTATTTCCGCAATTCGAAATGGACCATGATGAGTCCAAGCTCTGTGTCAATATTGATAAACACTCTGGAATGTAGCTCTCCATCCATCACTTGTGTGGTGTGCAGTAATTAACGCGAAGCAATGCAAACAACTTCCTGTCCCTCGGTCTCGTCGTTGTGTGTAGGCCTGCGTCGTCGGCCAGAGCCACAGCCATAGCTTAGGCACACGAGCGTCGTGGAGTTGTGTCCTATCCTCTTGCGGATTGATTAGCAAGGCATCGAAGCGTTAAGTTCAAAGGTAAGTCAATAAAAATCGATTGCAATGGCTTCAATGTTGCAGCAACATAAGCCAAACATGTGTGCACATGCACTGCTCCTTATCCTGTTCCACTTGTTGCACGACGTCTGTCTGGGTGTCGGATTTTATGAATGAAAGTTAATATTCCCGGTCGGTGGGGCGAGAGGGGGGGACGAGACGGAGTTGCACCCCACGGTTTGGTAGGGTAGGGATTGTTGCCAAAGGAATGCAGACACATGTTAATTCAAATGTACACACAAGCAAGATGAGCACAACGACGACGACAACGATGATGATGATGAAGGCAAAGTCTGGCCTCCGAGTAACCCCAAACTTTGAGCATTTGTTATGACTAAAGGCGTAAAAAGGCGCCAATCGGCGTGCCCGACTCCACACGGAGGTCTTTAAAATAAATCGAGGAAAAAAAAGGAGCACAACGAATAAACACAAAGAGGAATACTGAAAAATGAAGATGAAAGCCCTAAGCAGCGCAGGACCCCACAGGCCTTAATTTGGTCCATCACATGTGTGCACCAATGCGGACTATGTGTGAGGCTATTCGAAGAGTGTGTGCCCGGCTCGACGAAGAATGCGAAATTGCTGTTCATTCTGTCTACGTCGACCAAAGAACGACGACGCGGATGACGACAACGACGACGACGACGACGATGATGGTGATGATGATGATCGGGCATAGACGACTATTGGCGAACGTTCTTCGGCGTTTAAAGACCGAACCACTGGAAGGTTGATAACGTAAGGAAGGACAGACACACAGCGAGAGAGTGGAAGAATGGCACAAAAGTCGTCGCAAAACGATGCAGATCATGACGATCCAATGCACACACATGCCATCCGCAAACTGGACATGGTGTGTGTTGCGCAGAACTGTGGAGAAAGGAAGAAAAGCGGCAATTAAGGTGCAACAGAATGAATATGCCACGTTCTGGGTGATTGAATGATTAGCACCACGTTTTAGCATGCACTGCGGTTTTTCTGTTTGAGGTTAAGAGAGATTGAGAAGCGTGTTGGATGGGGGTTACGTGTTCAAAATGTTGTAACAAATGAGAAATGCGATACCTCTTCAGCGAGCGGGTATGAGAGAAAATGCGGAGACACACTGCAGCCAGTGGGGGATGTGTGCGTTGATGGTGCGGATGAAACATGAGGATATACGCGAACAACGCAATTTTCTGTTGTGTTTAGCTGCGGGGCTAGTCTGAGGTGATTGATGTCCTTTCTACTGAATTCTGAAACATTTAACAATTTCATTTTGCGAAGAGAAACAAAACCGAGTGAGAGACCTGTTTGTGGTGCGTAAGTCGTTGTTTGGTCAGAATGACATTGGGAATGGATTTTAAGTGTGATTGGTGGGTTTTGTGTTGAGTTGGCGATGGGAAAAGGGTTCATGGAGATTCTGGAGTAAGAATTGCAGAGATGTGGCTTAGGTCGAGAGAGATTGGGACTTGGGCTGATGGTGACTGGAGATGGCTTCCACAACGATTCCCTTGTAGTTGACAGTTTCTGTCTGAATCCAGTCTACATTTGTGTCTCTGACATTTTCATAAAATATGCGCTCCAGCCAAAATATGAAATCATAAATATTCGGTTTCGACATTTCTTTAAACGAGAAACCTGAATTTCGGCACAGTTTTATGACTTCAATCCACCTTCGGAATGGAGAAAAATTAAAATTGGTAAAATTTATTATTTTCCATTTCTTTAAATGTCAACGCATTAGCTTTGCACTGAATTAATACATTATGCGGTTTAACAAAAATAAAGGGCTCGTGGCTTAAAATTAAATTGTAACCTCCAATTGAATCACTTGTCTGAGGCTTCTTGTGTTTAACTGCAAAAATACGGTTTTCGTCGAATGTCGAACTAGACCACCGAATTGGGTCTCTTTTCGTCCTTCTGCCACACAATCGTACACTCTGTTCGTTGTCAGCGACTCGAGACAGGTGTTGTCGTAAAAATTAACGTTTTTGTGTTAATCCGGATTCGAACCCTGGGCCTTCTATACAGAAGCCAGCGTACCAAGCCAACCTCTTTTTTCGTCCCTCTGCTACAAAATCTTACTCCCTGATCATTGTCAGAGATGCAAGATGAGTGGAGCAGTAAAAACTAAAGTTTGTGTGCTAAACACGATTTGAACCCTGGGCCTTCTCTACAGAAGTCAGCGTACCAAGCCAACCTCTTTTTTCGTCGCTCTGCTACACAATCGTACTCCCTGATCATTGTCAGAGATGCAAGATGAGTGGAGCAGTAAAAATTAAAGTTTGTGTGCTAATCCGGATTCGAACCCTGGGCCTTCTGTGCCAGAGTTTGCGTACAAATATAATTTATCATAGAATCGGAGCCACGACCACAAGCTATCGTGCTAAGTGAATAAAAATTTGAAGAATCGCCCGTTTTATTGTGGAGGCTAGCGACCTTGCCTTACCCAGAGCTGTTTCGTTGACTGCTAGAGTAGGGTCGTCTTTAGACAATGTTGTGTCAAAAACGGACTGAATCTATCTTTATCATTCTAGTCATTTCGCATTCATTCATCCAAGTTTTGGCCCAGAGGTATGAACACTTTTAATCTTTTTTGACAATCCGGACAAAGATCCTACAAAATAAACACAAGTTTTGTACTAAAAAAGAACTGGATTCTTCATAGTCATCATCACTTTCATTCATCCAAGTTATGGCCCAGAGGTATGAACACATTAAATCTTTTTTGAAAATGTTTACTGAAAAAAAGACTGGATTCTTCCTAGTCATCATCTTCATCATTCTAGTTATCGTCACATTCATTCATCCAAGTTATGATCCAGAAGTATGAACACATTTTATCTTTTTTTAAAAACCGGACACAAGTCGAATTAAGTAAACACAGAAGTTGTGTACTAAACGAAAATCTGGCGACACTCTTCGATGGTCTGAACAACACCTGAACTGTTGTCTATTTCGGTCTCTAACTGCTTAAACAAACATAATCCGAACTTGGGGAAATTCCTTTTTAATCGGTTATTTGAAAATTCCAAGATAGGTTCTGGCAAACAGTTTATTCCCTCTCCCTCTCCTCTTCCTTTCCCTTTTCCGTCTCTCAATTTGATAACAAACTCCGCCTGACGTGTCTGTTCAAGCCTATCTCACATCAACATCCCGCTTTCTCCATTATCTCAGTTCGGAATGTTTTCCTGTTCTTCGAACGTCACTACAGTCCGAAGTAGACCTAAGCCTCAAGCAACAGGTCAAGCTTGCACAGTTCTTTGCACACCAAGTTGTTTATTCTTCTTGACTTTTGTGCTAAACTCGGATGTCTTCTAATGTGTTTTCTCACAAGTTCGGATTCGAAGATTCTTCGGGTCGGAGCTGAGTTCGAAACGTTTTAATTCCACTTCCCAAAATCATCCAGTAGAGAGTTCTGTGTTTTTCTAAAACAGAGATCCGGACTTTTGCAGCACGAAAGTTCAGTATTTACTCTGGAAATATGTACAGTGGACTCCCCCTAAGTCGAATCTTCACGGGATATCAAAATTTGTTCGAGTTAGAAGGAGTTCGACTAAGAGAATAGTTTTTTGTATGGAAAATTGAGGGGAGTGCCAAAAAAATATGGCGAAAAAATTCGAGTTAGAGAGAAAAATCGACTTAGGGAGAGTTCGACTTAGGGAGAGTCCACTGTACGTTGTAGGATAGGTTAAAGTGTCTTAATTTCTTCGACCTGAGTTGGTCCGTTTTCGACTCTGAACCAGTGATACAAGGCAACACAGTGATCTCCACGTCCAAGGTGGCGCACCCAAGTGGAGAGGGACCTGAACCAACTTGGTAATTGGAGGTCTGTTGGTTGAGGCCTATGTCCACCTCGGACTTTAGCGCCACAAGACGAAGAAGAAGAAGAGTTGGTCCATTGTTCTGCCATGTGCTCGCTAATGCAGGCACAAATTGAAAGTCCTAATGCAAGTAAAGTTGTTTCGTTTATCTGTTTTGATTTCTGGAATCCGGACAAAGTACGAGAATAAAGAATCCTTTGCCGTCACGATGCAGAAAATCCGGATAGTTAAAGTGACTTTCCCTTGAAACAAAGGCTTTTGTACGAAGTCATGATGAAGGCATGATGATAAGTAGCGAAAAAGCGCCTGTTTTAAAATCGTTTGTCAAAAATGTCGGAATATCCGAATTATCCGAAAAAATCGTATACACTGTAGATACACTGCTGTATGTTATCCGGACTAACAATCACCTCAAGTACATTCTCCCCTTGAAATTGCTTCATAGGTCAAGATTGACATCCATTGTGTTCTTAATGTGTCATGTGACGACCGCCTTGACAAGCAGATCTAGTCTAGACTCCGGGGTGAAAGCCCATCATTCAGTTTGCGTAATAAATCGTCTGAAAAAACCCAGATTTTTGAAGAACATTTCGCTCCATCAACGGAATCCAATAAAAAATATGAAAAAATAAATAACAACCGGCAACAAAACAAAAAAAGAAAAAAAACAAGAAACAAACAAATTCACTTAAGAAAATATTTCAAGCTCTTGAACTTGTGTCTCAGGCAACAACACTTTACGCGATAATTTCGAAGGTCAGATGCACAGGCACATACGGGTACAACCAGAACCCAGCAAAAACGAAATGTTTCTTTATGATTTTTGTTTATCAACCGCCCCGCTCCTAAGCTCCCACACAGCATCCCAAGAGGGCGTCATGCATACACGCGTTAATCAGCTGAGTTTGCTTAGCTAATGCTTAGCGATCACCGCTGGATGATGGGGGCTGCCGACCTTGAACGTCAGGCAATCGAGTTGCTCTGCAACAATGTTCCTGCTCTGCGATCTGTGGCAGATCTCTGAGGGAGATTCATTCACAAATTACGCCTCATTCCAGGGGTGATGAGATCTGTGCAGTCACCAAGTGCTTACAAATGCACGAGCAAATATAATTCATAGATTCAACAGATTTGCCATGCAGATAACATGTCCCCGGGGGTTGTCGGTGGCTCGTCTTGCGCCAGGCGCTTCTCTCGTTTTTGTTGTTGTCTACTTCCCTTGACGTTTGCAATTTTATAATGACTTGATACATTTTAATCTAGCCGAGCCGAGGGTGGTGAAATACATGAAGTTGAGGGATTGCTTCGGGCGATTGGGATGCACTTCCTTTCGTTTTGTCTGTCGTAGGACCTTGACCACAATTGTTATGCCATAAAATTTGCATCTAGATCTGTCCAACGGTTGATAAGAGCCAGACGCCGGCCGGTTTTTGGGTCCAGAATGTGATATAAGCACGCTAAAAGGTGACGATAAACTTGCGAAAATTATTGACGGTATAAAGCTGTTGTTTGCTGGTGGCGAACAAAAGGAATTACGTCTGCGTTTTGTTCGTTATTTTCGGGTGACGTCTATAAACTTGCAAACGAATGCGATGGAGTGGGGGGCTATGGACGGTCTTGGCGATTAGCATTTAGATGTGAAGATCAAAAACAAGTTACTTCTCGGAATCGAAGTGGCATCATGCTGGGAGAATGAATGGAAGTGCATGTGTTGAAGGTCGCTTTGAGGGGGGATTAGGGACTGTAGATGGGTAGGGATGAGATATCGATCGGAATCAGGACTTCAATGGACTTTGCGGCGTTTTCATCGACATGGGAGATGAGCAAGTGATTGTTGAGACCTTGACGTAAGGGACAAACGGTTCGATAACTTTTTAATTCTGGTGGGACTTGTAGGGAATACTGTGTTTCACAAAAAGTCACAAGACATTGAGGGCTGTTTGAGAAGACCCTTTCAATGATTCATCAACACATGTCAAGTTCTTTTGCTTATCAAAGGACTTCGGCGTTACAGAAGATGTCTTTCAAAAAGAAGAACCAATTTGTTGGTGGGACTTCTGATAGCCTGCTTTGGGCATTGTGACGATTGAAGTTCATGCGATTAATGTCAACGAAGGCTAAGCTAAATCAGAAGTTATTGAGTCCGCTGTACTTTGTTAAAGAGATCATTTTAGACTTAAACTTTAGACGAGAAGTCGTACAAACTTCAAGGAACTCCTCCAAGTTCCTTCTTGTCCCACACTTGTGATTGAATTTCTAATAAAGAACCATCAGTTCATGTTGACTCGTTTTTGAAGCAACTGTCAGTCATTTGAAGGGGAATTGAATCTCCCGTTCTTTCTGTTCTTTAAGGCGGCTGGAGAGTAAAAGTAGGCCAAAGTAGCAATCATCTTACGCGAAACCTGGCTAAGTGACCAGTTTTTCAACCGGCCTTTAGGTTTACTATCCAGATTTTCAATGATTTCTACATTTTCGTAGTAAAATCTATCAGAATTTTAGTTTGGCGAAAACTTCGACTCTTCGACTCTGCAAGCAACGTGACCTTGTGTTGGGCGCCAGGGCGTACAGGAATCTAAGGAAACACACTGGAGGAGTTACCAAAAAATGGTTTAGAGTTAGACAATTTTTTACCTCATGTGGCGCTTGTCAAGGAAGAAAATAAAGTACGAAACCTTCGACAGAGCAAAACAACGAGAGCTGAATCTAGATATTTGTGCAACGAGGCGGTTTTTACGGAATCTGCCACATGCTTTAAAATTTGACAGCTCTTATGAGAAGGACGTTTCAAACGCTAGCCAACAAAATTCTTGTCGACCTGGAACATCTGTATGAAATTGAGTTGAATCTCAGGAGAGATTCATACTTAAATCGTGGTAGTTTCTCCGAAAAATAGACGGTTCCCACGGTTATAGCCCCTTCTCTTTTCTGAGTACAAAAAACCCAATTTGATGGTCCAAGTGAGCTGCGGCTTTAAACTGCTGAGACACCCTTTCACTTAACCATCTACCTACAACTCAATTTATTTTATTGAGTCAATGAAGCAAATTGTATGATTGGATGCCTGTCGCAGATGACCGGCCCATCGACGATTAGAACGCTTTTTCACTGCTGGAGTTTTTTTTTTCTTTTTTTTTTTCGGAGAATTTTTGGGACACTACTGGAGTCAGGTAGCAACCTACTCCAGTGCCGTTAATTTGATTCCAACGGCAAATGGTGACTGGACCAGATTTAATTTCACTGGGATTCGAACCTGGGAACCTGGCCCTCAACCAACAAACATCTCCTGTTAACATGATCGTTTGCCAGCTGTCTCCAATCGCGCACATATCGAAGAATTGAATCTTTCTACATCATCCTCTGGTTTCTAGATGACGCTTCAGTTTGGGATAGTCCTCCTGTCCCACCTTTATCAAAAAAAAAAAGAAAAAAAAGTAAGAAATGTTTCGGGGTGAAGGTTTTAGTACAGAATGTAGGTTAAAGATGAAATGCACTTAGTCCACTTAGAAGTTCATTGCGTTTCTACAAAAGTCACCTGAAGGTCCATCCTCTATTACTCACTTAAATCTCTTAAATAGCCGTACGAAAACTGAAGCCTATGTCAAAAGCAAACAAAACGTAAGCAGAATCATAGTCAAATTTCAGAGTATCCATAATTGCGTATAGAATCTTAAGGGAAATTCAGCGGCAACTGATATTTGCATGCGTAGACAGCGATTTATTTCGATCCCGCGTAAGAAAGAGAAAACTGAACGAACTCAGCGAAACTGAACGAACTTAACGAAACTGAACGAACTCAATGAGACCGAACGAAATTAGGAGAGTTTAACGAAACTGAACGAACCTAAAGAGACTGATTGAACTTAACGAAACTGGACGAACTTAACTAAACGAAACTGAACGAACTTGGATGAACTTAAACGAAACTGAACGGACTTAACGAAACTGAACAAACTCAATGAAATTGATTGAACTTAACGAATCTGTACGAACTTAACGATACTGAACGAAGCGGTTGCTATGGTCACAGTGTATTGCTTCTCTGTACTCGCTTGTTTAGTTCTGTTCTCTTAAGTTTCCTTACGACCATAATAGTTGGCCCTTTGCTCTAGATTTCGGATAGGCACTTCACTGAGGTCGTCCAGATTATTGAAGAAGTAGGATTACAACATCATCAATAAGTCAGAGCCGCACGAGAGAATGCTCTTCTTTTGAAACAAAAAAACTGCATTCCGATGGTAGTTTAGGCCCTCGTTGGTCCTTTTCTTTTAGAACAAAACCTAGAAGCAAAAGGTGAATTGTGGAACTGCAAGCAGCCACATGAAGCTAAAGAAAGGGCCAATAGGTATCCCCTCAAGTGGACGTCCCGGAAACTTCCAACATATCATTCCTAGAAATCCCACGCTTTCAAGTGCATTTGCAATACGTTTATGGTATCAGTGAAATATTTGCAAAGTGTTTATGTTGTCTTCCTGGAAATTTCGATAACTCCTCGACTAAAGCTAATGAAAGACTTCTTTGATTCGACTCGCATTGTTACTCGTATCGTCGCGATAACACGCCCAATCATCAAACCAAACCCATAAACTGTCCCTGAGCACACATTAGAATAACTCGCTGACACATTTAGCAGCCAAAATCAACCACTTTCGGTGCAACAGTGTATCGAAATCACTTGCAATCTAATCTACTTAACCAAACATACTTCGGATCGCACACAAGCCCTATCAATTCAACCCGCGCCGCCTCAACAAGTGCCAATTACCGCTAGATGAGCATTACACACATACGACCCCGAACACTGGCGCTTATGCTAGTTAATGGCGCTAACGCTAGGCCACCACCTAGTGGAGTACCCACAGAATGCACGCAAAGGAAAATGAAAAACGACACAAAAGGGGGAGAGAATGGAAAATGCGACAAGAATGATATCTGCATATGAGTATCTGAGCACCCCACATCTGCTGGGTTGCCTGCAGTTTGCTGCTGCTGCACTGCCAGCGCCGCTGTCACCGTCACCGCATCGCCACCATGCACTGTGAGCTATGAGGAGGGGCAGTTGTGAAAATCGTAATTAGTGTAGTTTTTAATGCGTGCAGTAATTACAGCCGCCTTTCATAGGACAACACCGTGCAACACATTAAATTGTGGAAATTCATAAATTTCCCATGCCGCCGTGCTGCGCGGCGTGGCTGGTGCAGTACTTGTGCTCGTATCGAGGGTATCTATGGCACCTATCGCCTGCCGGTGGCGGTATTTGTTTCGCAAAAAAGAAAAACAATTACCTCACTGCTTCATGGCTTTTGTAAAGAGTTTGCGATTTTGGGTCAAATTGATAACAGACGACCACGCGTTGCAGTCGGCTCTAACGCGCTGCACACTAACTGCCAAGGTGTAATTATTTGAACGAGAGATTGCATTTGTTATTGTATCTCACCCCATTATCTCCGTTTTTCATGAAAAATCGTGCATTAAGTTGGTCGGTATTTCCCCACGACTCCGGTGCATATTTGTTTAGATGCGGAGCGTATTCGTTCGCGTTGTTTATCAAACTGGGAAGTGTTGGCCGAGTAATTTGCCGAGTTAATTCGGTTTTTTATGTTTATTGACATTTTTTTATGTGAGAGAATTGGTGTGCTCAACACTATCAGTTAAGGTCAGGACGGTTGTAAACATTCGAGTTGGTGGTGATGTTTTCGAGGAGAGTAGCATTGTTTTGAGGTTTCTGTTTTGAATGTTGAATTGTGCGGTTTGATGATGTTGTTCATGGGTTTTGTTTGCTGTCGCATGCGGGAGGAGACAGATTGAGTCTTGATTGTATTAGTCTATGTAACACAATTGAGTTGTTGAAGGGCGTTCGAGATGAATTTTCATTGAATGAAGCAACGATACGACTGTTTCTACACACGTTGAGTGAAGCCGTGAATTAGATCGTAGGTTCAGATGTGGTGGAGTTAAACAGAACTGATGGAATATTGATCTAGTGGTTCTCCTATAAGATCTAGATCTGTCGCAGAAGTTTTTTCTGTCTTTGTGCCTTTAGGAGAGTATTGATAAGTAAGACTCATTCTCAGAACGACTGGATGGCGCAGCCTGACCTGACTGGTTAAGTGCTTGCCCCAAATTAGAGGGGTCCCAGGTTCGAATCCCAGTGTAATCGAATCTGGTCCGGTCTCCATTTGCCGTTGGCATCAAATTAACGGCACTGGAGTAGGTTGCTATCTGGCAGTACAGTGGACCAGTTTTGAGTCGTAGTGCTCCAGCAGTGTTTCAAAAATCCTCCGAAAAAAAAAGACTCGTTATCGAAAAATCTTCATAGGAGATCTCAATCTTCACAGACACTTAGGAAGCCGTAGAATTAAGTCACCAGAACTCCAATGTAGAGTGAATGAAAACCAAGGCTTCGTCACGGAAATTCTTTGGCTTCGGCCTCTCCATAATCAACTCAGTAAAGGAAGTCCTAGTCTTTGGTGTCGCATGTCGTTACAAGTCGTTGGTAGAGACCTCATTCAACTGGTCGTGAGAAATTAGGAGCCAGATAGAGAGATGGCTCAGGTTTAGATCCACACCAGACAGCAGCGCTACTCAAAGTAAAAGATTTCCCGTTTCTCAAATTCGTTTCCTTGTTGAAGTCAAAAACTGGCTTGACAGTTCGAGATGGACCCAGTCTTCAACCAGCAGGCTTCTCCATCTAGCGCTATTCTTCGCCAGCTGCCTCTAATTGTCCGCCCCAATTTGCTTACGGTCCTCTTCCACTTATGTGCCACTTTTAATATTGCCAGCCTTTGTTCCTCTTTCTAAGTGAGTCGGAGTCGAAGATTTGGGGCTAGTTAATTGCATAAAATTAGATTTTTTGTTCAAATTCAAGTTCGGTTCAGTTGTTCGGAATATCATTAGACAATTTGTTTATGCAATTAAGAAATCTTTAATTCTCTTTTTTTGAAAGCATGAAAGACTTGAAAAGAACCATCGTTGGTTGTTCAAAATCATAAACGCAAACTAGGTACATGTCGTTTGATGTAGAGCCTTGCTCAATGATTCGCTTTAGTTCGTGGATCTGTCACCAGGATATGTTTTAAGTATAAATGAGTGTGGCAAATAGTCTCCAGGTGGGAGCGTGGCGTAGTGGGTAGGAGCGTCTACTCCTACGCTCGAGGTCTTCGGTTCAAACATAGGAAAAAACATTAAACATTTTTTCACGGCTCCACCTCTTTCGAGTCACTGAAAATGCTCAAAGAGAACAACTGTCTAGAAAAAGCTTCTCAATCTCGCCGTTCGGAGTCGGCACTAAAATGTAGGTCCCCTCCACTCGTGAGAGAACAATAGCACGCACAACACCAGTGGTTGCTGAGAAGCTAGGCCCAGGTCCAACTCGGACTGTACCGCCGCCATTATTATTATTGTTACACTGCTTAGGTCCGTGTGAGAAAATGTTTAAATGATCTTGAACCTTCTTTCGACAGATCGGACAATGGACTTTGGGCTGATTGGTATGACGAAGAAGAATGTAAAATATGAATTGATAGCAAACTAGGCTTTAATTCATTCATTCATTACAGAATTTTTCAGCGTTTCTTTCATTTTCCTGTTAAAAAATGGAAGATTTTACCCAAAAACTTTGAGGCATGCTTCGGCTGACCAGACGGCCTCTTTTCAGATGAAAAAAAAAAATGTCCGGTATCTTTTTGGAAAAACTTGCAATTTGTCCTCTTTTTGTTTTTCTCAGTAAACTAAGTTTTACGACATCACAAAACTACAACAAAATTTTTTTTCAACACAAATTTAGAAATTTTCTTCTTGTGCGAACACGACCTAAAATATATTTGTACCTAAACTCATTCACTTCTGAACACAACGCCATCTTTTGTGTTTTTTCTTAACAGTCGTCTGAATAAATCCACTCATTTAACAGCTCATACCTATTTTTTCTGTAATACACCGTTTGTTTACCGTATTCGTGTGTGCTTTTTTAATGTAAAAAGAAGTGAGTCTTCAATTTCATTTGAGACTGTTGAAGGTGTCCTCTTTTTCATGCTCATGGATCTGGTGCCTAGGGTGGCATGTTGGTTACAACTTCTCAGTCATCGACCGATAAGAACAAAAAGAAGTTACCAAGGGGTATCACAGAAAAGCGTGTGGTTGTCAGAAATAAGGGCTTAAATTTGTCAAAACCGAGCTATTTTTGAGGATGACAGCGTCGGAATTTGAGTTAATCATCTTGAATGGCTTTCCAGCTTAGACGACTTTTCGTTAGCTATATCCTTTGCCCTCCAGCATCTCAAATCGGCTGAGAATCTTCACAACTTGAAACCGTACCCTCTCGAAATCGTACTCTTCCTCTGTTGCGTTGTCCCGCAGGGGGGGCGGGAATGTGATGTCCATACACTTTACATGGTCTAGCCACCTTAGGTGCTAGAAACATAGTTTTCTGACTTTGATTTAGCTGTAAGACCTGCACCTGAAACTTGCAATCGCCTATCAGCGCAATCAATCGACTTAATATAAGAGAAATGGGGAGTGAGCAGTTTAAGGACACAAGTTTGATCTCCCTTATACATCACGTCGTCACTGTTGCAACATTGGATTGACTCATTTTAGTGCTTTTCCCCCCTTCAAAAAATGCAAAACTATTCTCTTTGCAGCATAGGCTCCTTCATACGATGACAGCATTTTGAATACCCATTGCATCCACTCCTAAATTTCAAGACGTTACACATTCCAATGTAGATCTTTACACCTCACCACCGAATGATTGCGAATTCCATGAGGTATCTGAAATCATTGAAACCAATTCTGATACAGTTCCATGGTATGCCAAGCGAATCTCAATTTAATTCAATTAGTAACGCTCAAATACCGGAACAAAAGGAAGTACGAGTACATTTCGAGCAAAAACAGAGCGCGCGCGCAGATGAAGAAAACAAACAAAAAGCACGTTAACCTTACTCCAGATACTTAATTTGACGTTCGAAATATCATCCCAATTACGTCGGACGGGTGGGTATGGCTTACTCACTGGAACAATGACTGATTTGCCGCACAAACATTGACTGGGGGTCACTGAGCTCATGAAAACTCTTCGGCTTATTAATTGACACCCAAATACCATGTTTCCTATTTGTTTGAATTTTGTTTCGTTATTCTTGCCTTTTTGTTACACAAAACAAAAAACGACTGTGTGTTGTACTTCCTCGAAATGAAATACCAGTATGACCATGTTTACACGCTCGTTAAATACTGATGTGCGACATTTTTAATGCCACACTTCCTCTAGGCGGGTTTTTTTCTTCTTTTTGTTTCGTTTTTATTCCCTGTCCTCTCATTTAGTACTCTTTAACTGCCAGCTAATTATTTTATACTCATGTGTGTGTGTGTGTTTGTTTTCTTTTTCCTTCCAGAAATGGGAATTGTATGTACTGGGTCGACTAAAGTGGGATCTATCATCGGTGACACCGTTAGATTTTCTAGAATTACTGTTAATGCGACTGCCAATCGGTAACACCAAGTGTCCGGATTTGAATGTTGAAAAAGTTAGACAACATGCTCAAGCGTTCATTTCCTTAGCAGCCAAAGGTGAGTGATTAAATTCATTTTTTTCTCTTTTATTTTCATTTTCACACAATTAGTTAGTTATGCAGAGTATTTAAGCTTTAGATCACTTGGGATATGTTGCTTTTTGTTGACATCAGATCAGATTCAATGGGAGCTTGTTGACTTTCTGGGGTCAAGTAATAACATTGTTGCGAGTAGATATTTGTGTTTTTTTCTGTCCTAATGTGAGCACCTTTTCAAGATTCATGAGAATAAAAAGAAAACAAAAATGTTTCGTAATTTCAAATGAAACAAGTTGCAGCAACATGAATTATTTCAAAAGTCATCTACCAAAATAAGGATTTATCAAATTTCAGTTAAATTTCTAAATGAGATTGCAATTAATTGGGTGGAGTCGATGACTTCGTTGAGAGGCTTCCTTGAAACATGTTGCAGCAACATATAAATTATTGCAAAATCATCGATTCAAAATTAGATTTTCGTGTCAAATAAAAGTTAAACAACAAATTACTTGGTGAAGTTGATAAATTTGTCCTTAAGACTTTAATTAAAACATGTTGCAGCAACATATGAATTATTTCAGAATTCGATTGAATCCAGGATCTTATCAAATTTTCATGACAAATTTGTGTTAGACGACAAATTACTTGGTGAAGTTGATACATTTGGTGAATATCATCCTTAAGGTCTAGCTTGAACCATGTTGCAGCATATAAATCGTCTAAAAAATCGAGTAAAACTAAGATTTAAAAAGATTATCTTGGGCTTCTCTGTTTATGAAATCAATTTAGACTAACTATTTGATCAAAAAAAGTTAAAGGTTAATAACATAACAATTGGCCAGTTCTTAAGAATGTTGCATCAACATTATACGACACGATTAGCTTTTGTGTCAAAAACCTTTGCATATGAAATCAGTGTAGGTGAATTTTTTATGATCAAATAATAAAAAAAGACGTTCAAAAGCAAATCGAGTCAACTGGCAAATGGCCAGTTCTTAAGAATGTTGCAGCAACATTATCCATCTCTCTTTTGATTATTAATCACAGATGTTTCTGGAGGTTTGTATAAAATTAAATGTTTGAAGTTCGTTAAAAATGTATACCAACGTTGATATCGAATCAATATGTGCCTAGATATTTCTTATACATGTTTCAGCAACATGGGATAACAAAAAAAATTTACGAATAAAAATGAAAAGTCTTCGTTTGTTGATAGAAACACTGATTTTAGTCATCGTACACGCTCCTAAAGTCATATCTAATCGAATTGCTTGAAGTTTGGTAATTGTATGTTGCAGCAACATAATGGAACTATATTTTTTTCAAGTCATAGTTCTTCTATGACATACTTCTTGTATGTCTAAATAATTATATCGAACATTTAAATGAAGAAATAAGTGCCATAAATTTCGCAGTCATTCTGCAACATAAACTGGCAACATCTTGACGTTCGACAAACTTGATCGAAGAACAAATAAAACGGCGATGTTCAATCTCAGAGACTGACTAAGTTATCATAATTAAACAGAACTTCACACCTTATCGTTATCGTTATCGTTTGAGCCATGAAATTATTCAATTTGTTTATGTAAACATGTTGCGGAAACATCTTGCAGCATGAAAATCATCTAAAAATACTCGTGTTTTGAATGGCAGGTCTAATGAAGGAAAAATTGGTAAAATTAATTGAATACTGAGTGTATTTTGTACAGATACATGTTGCTGCAACATTTAAAGTTTCCGAAAATTCTCAAGTTTTCAAATGAAATTCCCCCGCTGATAGGCAGCTTGATGTAAAAATGCCTTCCATTAGCATGTTCATCATCAGAAGCATTCCGTACACGATCGGACTCATTTGTTGACTGATATGATTGGCAGCATGACGACGACGATACACACGGTCCGCATTACATCACTGCCATGGCAAACAATGTTGCTTTCGTTTCACTATTTGCCTTTGCTCACTCTTACAGATGTCTTCGAGTAACTTTCATTGACACCTCAGCTCTGCTTGGACAACTGACACTGGAGGTCTATTTACTTTGTGTTTTATACAGCGCACTCCAGCTGGCTGCATAAGGAAATGTGTTTTGCTCGCATTCCTAGACAACGCGGACTGCACCTTTTAGTTCATACCTTCATTCGGTTAGCACGCACACAAACTTGAATATGACCGTATGAATGGCTGGCGATGTTTAGATATAAGGCGCCAGTTTCAGTTTATAGATGCTTATCTAGCCCTGGCTACGAATTTCAAGAATTTCCGAGTCGAAAAGCAGAAATCGCTGCAACGACAACACATTTGCTCACCCCGAACGGACACACTGCTCGGTGGAGGCGGCACGCTCCTTCCTGTTTTGCACTCCTTATTCAGGGGGGCCCAGCCAGTGCAGCGATTGGAATTTAATTTTTATTTAGTTCTTGGTACTTGTCCAATGGCTGGCCTGGTGGTGGTGGTTGTATGTGCGCGCGCTCGCATCCGGACGATGGAGTCTCATGTTGCCTGCTATCAAGGAGGTGCTCATAAAGCGCAATTGAATCACCAGACGCTGATTCTCATGTGATTTTTGTTTTCTTTCATCATCAACAACAACACCAACATCATCATCATCGTCGTCGTCGTCGTCGTCATCAAAATAGTCTTGTCTGCATGGACGCGACTGCGGTGGCGGTGGATGTGTAAATCTCTTGCTTTTTGTTTCTGCTGCCCTTCCTTTTGTCTGCGTCTCATCGTTGCACGATGAAAAGGAAACCAAACTATGCTAATGAGATCGTGAGTTGAGTACTCACTGCCATCGTCGATGATGATGTTGCGACCGCCACAGCCGCACCAGCGAGCAGGAGCGGGCGAGAAATTCAAAACTTTAATCATTTTCATATAGACCCTTGTTGTGGGTTGGTGTAGTTTTTAAAATGAAATACTTGGAAGCGCGCGAATTGTGGTGTGGTCCACATGCATGTGCATACCATTGTCGGCATGGGGAGGCCACTGTTTGAAGGCTTTGGCTGCTTGTACGGACGAAGGAAGTTCGACGGCTTGAGAGTCATGTTCGAGGATGTTACATGGGTTGTAGATTTTAGGGGAGGACGGTGAAGCGCAATGGTAAAATTTCCAGAAACTCAGGCTGTGTCCTCTTTTTCTAGCAGATCGCACAGATCAATCCTTTCTGTTGACTTCATTTACTTCCGCGGTGGGCTGTCAAAAGAGATATCTCGATGGAAGTCTTGATGCATCCCTGATGAACGCTGGATTAGCAGATTGGCGATTATACAGATTCGATGGCATTCGGGGGGCGGCAATAAGCAGAGAGCCTAGTTCTGTTTTGGTGATTTCATTTTCCCCACGATGGTCAGTCGGAGGAGATGTGTCGATGGAAGTCTCGATGCATTCCCGTCGAAGTCTGGATGAGCAGACTGACAGTTATACAGATTCAAAGGCATTCTGGGGTTAAGCAAGTAGCGGAGAGGCGGGAAATTGTCTTGATCTTGTTGTCAGGACACTGCTCAAAGTTATGAGGAAAGCTAAAAGCCCCATTTAGTCCATTGTAGGGGTCGATTGGTGACATTTCGTGCTTTTCGTTTCGTTCTTTTGAGTTCGACGCCAACTTTAGAAGGTTTCTCGTAAGAACCTCCACGAAGCACTGTCGTAGCTCAACATAGACGGTGTTTCCAAGCCAAATTCGAACCTGAGACTCATACCTTTCTCGTAAGGATCGCATGCTATGTGTCTTCGATGGATTCCATATCCAACCGAAGCTGCAGTGTGTCTATGGTCGTCGTAGGTCAATTTGCCCTTGAAATGAAGTAAAACACTGCCATCTGTGCTTGCCTAGCCACACCGCGCATCATTCGCATTCGCAGTCTAGACCATAAAAAAAAGATGAATAAAGCTTCGTCTGGAATTCTGCAAGATCATCGTTGTCGACACTTAATTGCCGACCTTTCGAACCGTCTGTGCACACACTGCAACAATCTAACAAAACTCTCAATCATCCGTCCGCCTTGAGTCATTTAGCGACAGATTTACTGTGGATACCGATGGAATCGCAACATCAAAGCGTCATGCTATTGAAGCGAAGCTGCGGTTTCAATTGTTGAAACTAGATTTTTATCGACGTCCCATCGGAGAACCCTCGTCTTTCGACCGATTCCCACCCAGCAGAGCAGCACTGTCGTGTGTGCCGGTGAAGGCCAACACACTCGAAGCGCAGCAACAGACCCAGTCATCATTCTTTAAAGGTGATCAACTGAAATTGACCATAAAGCAACTCTGTGTCTGCTTCCAATTCGGCTTCGATTCCACCGACACAAGCAGTCTCTCTCTCCGCTCGGGACTAGTGTTGGTGGTGGTGGCTACGATTGCGGTGGCGTCGTGTCCAGACAAACAATGTCTGATGCCTCCCTGGTCCCGTCCACACATCATTGCTGCACGAGCGTCGTCGTCGTCGTTGTCGGCGTAGTCGTAGTCGGCCGCAACGGTGGCGGTGGCGATGGTGGCAGTTCAAGAGAATGAAAACAGAAACACAAGCAACACCAAAAATAAAAAGACCCTGACAGCAATTTTACAATCAACACACAAAGGCTTACACAGAGGCATCATCATCATCATCAGAAGCATCAACAAGAGTGGGAGCATGAGCAGGAGCAGGAGCCGGAGCTGCAGCACCAGCACCAGCATCAGCGGCAGCAGCTGATACTTACAGATGATGATGATGATGCCCTGTTGAAGGTGCCCTCCTCACATGACTATGCCTGTGCACTGATGACCTGAAAATTGCATCGCATGATGCACAAGGCTTCACTCACTAACTTACATACGTGAGGTTACACAGTTTCCCTTGTGGAATTCGTTGAAAATTTATTTTTTTTTTTAATTTTTTCTGGTCACTTAATGAATAACTGCTCGGAAATGGACTCTGGTGGGGAAGGACTTGAGTCTGTTTGAACTATTTTTAGGTCCGGTTAAAAGGCTGTTCAGTGAATTTGCATTCAGCGGGTCAGTCGTTAAACGATGATGTGTGCGTCTGGGGAGCAAAGAGTGCGGTCCAGACATTCAGACGTAACGATGGTATGGGATGATGAAAAGCATAGCTAATTGAAGGGGGGATTGGATGGTGAGAATTTGAACAGATTCCCGATTTGATGCGCAATTCAGTTCTATCGTGTGCGTTGTTTTTGGTGAGAATAAATGGTGGACTTAAACGGGAATCCTGTGGTATTTCAGTCTGACAGTGTAGTCAAGGTGGAGTGATGGGAAATTCTTGCAGAAATGACTTCGCTTGGAGAGAGTCGAGCAGTTTGATGAAAGTCTATTCAAATCTTTGAAAGAACAGGAAATCTGTGAATTGGAATTGGAATGCGTTCAGGCAACACAATTTCCTGATCGAGCTCGACGTAGACGTAGATAAGGCTTTACTTTGAGCAATTTTTGATAAGGTTTGGAAATTAGAAGTCTGGTAAGTCTTTTGTGTTTGGTTTTGAGCCATTTACAAATTGGAAAAGGTTACAGTCAGGCCCTATTCGTGAACCTTTGTACTAAGGTTTAAGGACTTTGTGGTTTGGAATGGATAATAAGTTGCTCACATTGCGACTATTGGTTGTAAAACTTCGTAGATATCTTGGCTGTAGGAGTTAATCGTCCTGGCTGGCTGGCATATTGAGTTACGAGGCCCAGGTCCAACTCGGACTGTAGCGCCCTAAGAAGAAGAAATAGAAGAGTTAATCGTCCATGCATATGTACCCAAAAATTCCAGTTGATGTCTTATTCGTGACTATGACTGAAGTGTTGCAAGGGCGCCTTCAAATCTAAGTGGCCTTTTTTTTAGCAAATTCGGTGCGCTGGCCTGAGTTATACAAGGCTAGTAATGAGGAGTATAAAGTTCGGACAGAAGCCTGCCGGGACGAGAATGAACTAGTAACAGATTCGCAGTCGATACTGAGAATTTGGAAAAGTCATTTCTGCAGATTGTTAAACGGCGATGAGGACACAAATACCGCTGTCAAGCAGAATGTTCCACTCAACACAACGGACGATGATAAAAGAGAATACCGTCCCCCGACCTAGACGAAGTCAAGATAGCGATATCGAGACTGAAGTCTAACAAAGCTGGTGGTGGGAGGTGATCTGGTAGGGCGCATGCACCAGCTCATCTGTAAGATATGATCGGAGGAAAGCATGCCCGATGAGTGGAATCTCAGTATCGTTTGTCCGATCCACAAGAAAGGAGACCCCTTTGACTGCGCCAACTGTCGAGGGATAAGTCTCCTTAACATTGCCCATAAGATCTTTTCTGCTATTCTGTGTGAACGCCTGAAATCATTTGTGAACAAACTGATAGGTCCTTATCAGTGTGGTTTCAGGCCGGCGAAGTCCATCATCGATCAAATCTTCACACAGCAACAGCTCCTGAAGAAGACCCAATAAATGCAGATCGACACACAGCACCTATTTGTGGATTTCAAGGTCGGTCGCATATGACAGCCTACACAGAGACGAGCTATACAGCGCCATGTCTAGTTTTGACATTTCTGCTAAACTCGACAGACTGAGCAGGATGACGATGGAGAACTCTCGCTGCTCCATCAAGGTCGGTAACGAACTCACCGTCACCGAGACCTTCAATGTCAAAAAAGGTCTTAGACAAGGCGACGCGCTGTCATGTGAATTCTTTAACATCGTTCTTGAGAAGATCGTGCAAAACTCACTGGCCAACACAAGAGGCACGATCTTCCAAAAGTCCGTTCAACTGCTAGCTTACGCTAAGTATGACATTGACGTGATTGGGCGAACACAGCGAATCGTCAATTGTGCGTTTGCTGGCATTGAAACGGAAGCGGCTAAAATGGGTCTGGCGGTGAACGAGGGCAAAACCAAATATATGCTGTCATCGATATCGACGACTTGGGCAGAACGTCACCATAGGCAACTATAACTTTGAGGTAGTTAAGGACATCGTCTAGCTTGGCTCCGCAGTAAACAGTACAAACAACATCAGTACCGAGATCAAACGTAGAATAACTCTTGCCAACCGCTGGTTTTTTGGGCCCAAAAGGCAATTGAGTAGTAAAGCCCTCTCTCGGAAGACTAAGCTGATTCTATACAAGACCTTGATCATCTCAGTCCTGCTGTACGGCGCAGAGGCATGGACAATATCAAAAGCGGATGAACAGTCTCTTGGTCTTTTCGAGAGAAAAGTTCTGCGCGCGATCTTTGGTCCAGTTTGCGCTGATCCTGTTTGAACGTTCATCCACGAACTGTATGGGCTGTACAGCGACATGAGTCTAGCCAGGCGTCTATGGATGCAACGCCTAAGATGGCTAGGCCATGTAGAGAGTATGGCGAACTTAGCTCCAGCCCGAAGAGTCTTCGACTCTGAGCCTGTGGGACAACGCAACAGAGGACGTCCACGAACAAGGTGGCGCACACAAGTCGAGGGGGACCTCGATCGGCTTGGTGTGCGAAACTGGAAACAGCTGGCGAAAGATCGTGCTGGCTGGAGAGGCGTGCTGAGTGAGGGCCAGGTCCACCTCGGACTGTAGCGCCCTAAGAAGAAGAAGAAGTAATGAGGAGTCATGTTCTAAAACGAAAGGTCAGATGCTTCTTCTTTTGCTCTGGTGAACGTTATGACTGGTAAAAGGCAACCTATACGCAATTCCCGGAATAATACCGCACATAAGTCCAATATGTGCGGTATTATTCCGTCATCGAAAATTCAAAATAGAGTCGGAATCAATTTTATATCTCACAGCGTTGTTGATTTATTTAAATTTATTTTCCTATCAATCAAAATGCAAAATCTTAGACAAAATACTTACCCAAACTAGACCCTTCTTCTTCTCTTTCTTCTTAAGTTCCTTTAGTTCAGGATGGACCTCGCTCTCTAGGTTAGGTTAGGTTAGGTTAGGAGGCTGCTAGTGAATTCGCCAGCACACTTAAACCATGTTGGTCCATTGTGATACCCACAGTCAGACTACTACCACTGATCGACCGCTCCAGTGATAGTGCTGTTAATTTGATCCCAATGGCAAATGGAGACTGGACCAGATTTGAAAAACTCGATAAAAGCGTATTAACTTTGCTTTCATTGGGAGTCGAACCTGGGACAGGCACTTAACCAACTGCGCCATCCAGTCTTTACCTCGCTCCCAAACAACAAGCGATTTTTTGCCAGCAACACCACCAAACCTAGAATAAACCCCAAAAATTTGCGTTCTCTAAATGGTTTCCGACAAAATTTTCGAATGAGTTATTGACCGATCCCAAATATGTTTCCCTCGTTTTTCATAAATTATCCCAACATGTATCGTTTGCCCTCCAAAACATCCAAACAACCTCAATTCCACCGAAAGGTATCTCACATCGATTACACACAAAAGCCTTCCTCGTCACAACCTCGAACTTGTTAATTTGCTCCACAAGCTGTCAAGGTCAGGCGGAGTGAAGAAACGTAAACGAACTCAATTTTCAGCTCACTAACTCCAATCGCCTCCCCTAATGAACAGTGAATGAAGAAAATCCCACGAAAGAAGGAAGTCCGTCGGTTGAACCGACCGCAGCGTCGCGCCACAAGCCTAAACAGCTTACGATTCAATTAGTTAATTTATCTAATGCGATGAAACTCGTTTCATTAATCACCGGACAAATTAAATCTCGCTCGCAGCACAAACGACTTGTGTAATCGCTCGGTGTATGCCATCTGCAGAACTTCCTCTCCATCTATCCGTCTCCGACCGGGTCGGTGGCTCCACAAAGTATCTGTAATCGCGCGCTGACAGCAGCCCAAAGGTGCCCGACATGATTAAGTGGGTTTATGTTTCTTTTTTCCTCGCCTCTTCCGTGGGTTTCCTCCTCTGTTGTGATTTGAACTCTAATGGGCATTGTTTGGGCTAATGATTGGCTATTGTTCCCACCACGTGTTGAACCACCGCGTGGAACGTGTCAAATCCCATCGAATGATGCGCGATGAGTAGCGAATTGCTTGATGTATTCGAAGGTTGTTCTTGAGGGTCACCAAACCGACAGAAGGCTTACGTAATCCACTGGCATGACTCAAGAGAATCTCATTCAATTTCACTTTTCGGCTTAATGGAGGTGATTGGGCTAAGGGTTGGGCTTACAGGTGCGGACGGGCGTTAGAGAATGACTGAAAGTGAGGTGAACGAGAAAGTTGACATTTCGGTTGATGTATTTTGCAAATCTCAGACATAAGTGGTGACATTAATCTCACGGTAATCGGCAAATGATTTGTTGGAGATAAAAGTTAAGTGCATGTCTGGGCGGTGGTGGGGTCGAACAGAACTGAGTTGAGCTGGACCAAGTTGTTCTTGTTCTTGTTCAGTGACAGGAACCGGTCTGAAGTTGACTTTCTGAAGCTGAAGCTGAAGAGATTGACATTTTAATGAGGAGAAAGTACAGCAGGAGATCCTGATCTTTCATCTGTCAAATGGTCTTGAATGGATGGCGTGTCATGTGTCCGATCGGAGATTGATTGGGCCTTTTCAGGAAATTTTTGAAGATGGCGTGTCGTTGTTCGTTTTTTATTTTGAATTTGTCTTGAATCAGTTTTGAGACAAAATGCCTCTCAAGGGATGGGAGGTTTCCTTGATGAGGTCAGTCGTCATCATGGCTTCAGTGTGCAGGCAATTCGTCGCACCGTGGAAAAGTTTGAGGGTACACTTTTTTGAACCTTAAGCCACTAACCAGACGGAGATTGGTGCGAAGTGAAGAAAACAAGGTCGCCGTAGTGTCTAGTATCGACGAAGATCCAGAAATGTCAATTCGATGTTAAAATAAGTCGGGTTGACCCTCTGGCCCAAATCAGCTGATCCCCGCCAGAGTGTCAACCCAACTTCGATTTTGGTTCGATTTGGGCCTACATCCGTATAAGGTCGAACACACGCCGTTGTCTATGGTCGTCTACCTTCAGCTCCTGGGTGAGTTGAATTTTGTACGGGTACAGGTCCAAGTCACGACTAAAAACTCGCCAACTAGTGGTCTGCGAAAGGCTGAGTTCTTGTGAGCGACGCAAAATTAACTGGCTCGGATTCCCCTGCACACACTCACGGACAGCGGCAACGTTTTCGACAGATATTGCGTTTCGTCGACGTACGGGTGTTGGTTTATCCTGGTAGCCCTGAACGACGAACATGGTCGTTTGCGTTATCCCCTATACGGCGAACGCATTTGGCGAACTTTCATTTCGTGTTGTTTCTTCAAACCATGTGATAGGCAAGCGGAAGTGTCGAATTCCTCGATAAAATCGTGGCTGACTCTTGACATTGCGCTTAGTCCGCGATATGCACTCGGCGACGTTCACAGCAAAAAGGAGGTTTGCTCGCGAACATGGCCCTACACGGCGAATATCAAAGCCAACGAACACGACAAAATCGAAATTTTTCGCCAACAGCGAGCGGCTCATACGAGCCCATACACGGGCAAAGTGCGGTGAGCACGAGCAAGTGCGGCGAGCACGAGCAAGTTCGGCGAGCACGAGCAAGTTCGGCGAGCACGAGCAAGTTCGGCGAGCACGAGCAAGTTCGGCGAGCACGAGCAAGTTCGGCGAGAACGAGCAAGTTCGGCGAGCACGAGCAAGTTCGGCGAGAACGAGCAAGTTCGGCGAGCACGAGCAAGTTCGGCGAGCACGAGCAAGTTCGGCGAGAGCGAGCATGTTCGTCGTTTAGGGCTACCTTTACTAAGCCAGGAGACTCAAATTTATCCACAAAAAATCAAATTTACTGCGGATAGTCCTCTCGGTGGGAGGATTATGACGACCGTAAAATGAGCGAAGCGCCTGGAACGTTGCCCGAACAGAACACCCATTTTGTTAAAACAATCTTTTACGTGTTGTTGAACGCTATGTCCACCCATGGTGATTTGCCACAACAGACTGAATAAATGACAGCTAATTTGACAGATGTCGCTTCAACAATATGGCCGCTATCAACTGTCAAAATTCGGAAGTCCCTATTGGAAGACCTTTGTCGCGTGCCGAATGACTGGTGGTCCCGATAGACCGCCCTACCCGACTGCTCAGCTGGGGTGGGGCCCCAAAACTTGCACAAACAAAATCTCCAAAAAAAAAAGACTTAAAAAAAACCAAAAAATCGAAAGAGTGGGCGCCACGTTGTCTTTCGTCGGGGACGACAAAACCCAGTGCGCTTCTTCGCGCCAAATAAAAATCAAAAAACCAAAAACCAACCCCTAACACGCTGAGAACGCGAAGGAAGTAGTCAATGATAACTGTAATTTTGAGCTGTCAAATAAATGGTCATTGATCGAGAAACAATTCTATTTGATGGACTGATCACGCAACATTTGAACATGCGTGGTTTTCCTCCTCGAAACTTCCACCAAAATCTCTCGAAACAATGCCCCAAAATTCCATTCGCCATGTCTTCCCTTTCAGTCCATGAAAGATCAGCAAAACTGCGACAAAAACTGCGCCATGAAATCCCAGCCAAAGTCAAATCCCAACTCATTCAGCATTCCTGAGCGCTAGACCTTGTCTCAAAGCACCCGAACCAACCTTGAAGAAGAATTACGACAAAATCAGCGAAAATGGAATTCAATACAAGACACGAGACTGGCCACCACCCAGGGTCAGCCTTGAATGCTTATCTATTAACTGTAAAAAGGAAGTAGCCCCTTAAGCTTGATTTACCACAATACCTTCGCCTAAATCAAATTTCAACAAAAATTCCTCTCTCAGTTCAAAGACGAAACGCGAACAAAAAAGAAGACAAACGCGTCCCATGAAGCGGGGTGCTGTCAAAAAAATTCCCCAAACAGCCCATTATCTACAACTGCTCGATTTCCTAAGTAGAAACCCTGCCAAATCTCAAATTTCTCGAAAAAAAGAGTTTCAAAAGAAACCTCTCCAAAGCCGGGCGAGACCGACAACAACAATGATGATGATGTCGTTGGCGTGGCGGTGGTGGCGGCGCTTGTGCGCTCCACAAAAAAGAGGAAGGCACCTCTCTGCGGTGCATAATTAAATCAAATTGACACCTGAGATGTGTGTGATGTGTTCGAACGAACACAAGAGTGCCAAAAAGTTGTTTCATTTCTTGTTGCTTTTTGCTTTTGTTTTGTTGGTTGAAATGTTTTGCGTTGAATGCCACCGCCACTTGGACCTCTACCCCGGGGCACACATGCATATGCACGCGGCTGTATGCGAGCGTGTGTGGAGGAGTTCAGGCCGAGAGTGTGGGAACAAATCGCTGACCAAACAAAAAAGAATGTTGCCAAGAATTTCTTGAACTCCTCCTTCCTCTCGCTCTTCTCTGTCTACAGTCGATAAGTGATTTAGGTTTTCATTTTTTCTGTTTTCGCTGTGTCCTGGTCGGGGTTTAAGGACAAGAAGGGGAGCATAAACTCGTTACCGTTGAAATGAAATGCATAAATTTGTCGACTTAATTTCTTAATTAACTCAAATCGACGAGGGAGAACACATTTCATATACTTTACGGTCAACCGAAATGCGACCGGGAGTGCATTTCGCATGGCACTTCTTCACCTCGACGACGGGGAGGGCACTTAGGGACGAACGACGAACGACGAGAAGCTACCAGGGATCACCATCATCATCAATGAGACAGAATGCCGTCAATTTGCATGTGTAGACCCTTAAACCGGGGCTCGGGGTGTGTTCGATGAGTCGTTTCTGTGGTCACTTGTGAAAGGATCCACCAAGGGGAGGGGACGATCAAACAGAGCGAGCGAGGGCAAGACAGACGACCACCTTTGGGCTGCTTTTGAAATTTGATAATTGACAATTTTTGCTGCCTTTTTGTTCAGTCCCTTTGGTCTGGGGTGTGCTCCTTTGTGGAGAAAAAAGGGAAGCGACAATGGCGCTGAAGTCTGATTTTTTCTTCCCTTTTTAAGCTTGACTCGTTTGTTTAGCTTTTTTTTGTTGTTGTTTCGAGTCTGGCTTGTTGGCGCATCGCCTTGAGTGCTACTGACGGCGACTGGTTTAGTTCATAATTTATATTTAATTGGGGAGAAGGAGAGAGTGTACCGCGGCGGCGCAGTTGGATCGTATTCGGAATGTGATACAATATTTACGGTAATTGGTTTAGATGTGTTGGATTTGTTGTTTTAAGGGAAAGAGTGCTGTGTCTCGAAATGGAGTGTCATTTAATCGCAGAAAAGGGAATAGTTGGTCTCAGAATCGTGTTTTTAGATATGATTGTGTGTCTTCACACATTTTAGACATTCGCTAACGAGGAGGTACACGGGGCCTGGAGCTTAGTGCGTGTCTAACTGGTCATTAACAGTTGGAGAACGTGGATGGTTCAAGGATATATGCTAGAGTGAACCCCATTTGCGGTCAATTTCAGGTCTATAGAGGGGAAATGACCTCCATGGCTTTGCTGTCACATACGCACTCTTTTGTCGAAATTCTTTCATTTCAGTCATGGGTATGAACGTTTTGCGTGAAAGTGGCTGCATTTCATTGATGCAGCTCTTAATTTGTGCCTTCAGGGCGTACGTGATTGGCGAATTCGTGGGTTTGTTGCCATATTCCTTAGACAACGGAAGAAAAAAGCCTAAATTTGGACATCCTTTTAATTTTTTATTTATTTGATTGATCACCAGGACAGGAAATTACTTACTTATGAGGCTCACGTCCCATGAAGGGACGAACCTCCACGTCCCATGAAGGGACGAACCTCCGGTTTATATACCAAATCATCGCGGACGCAAGACAGCTTGGTCTAGACTACTGGAAGCAGCGTGCCCGGGACCAAGAGCTGCTATGGCAGTCTTTCATGTACGGCTGCCCGGGCACGCTGCTTCCACTCGTCTAGACCAAGCTGTGTTCCGCTTGCTATGACTTGGTGTTTTAACCGAAGGTTCGGTCTCCCTCTCCTTCTCGAAACGTGATCTCCTTTTTGCTCGGATTTGAAGACCCTCTTGGCTGGAGCATTGTTGTCCATAAGCTCGATGTGGCTGAGCTAGTGTAGTCGATTGATATTTGCCTTCCCGACTACGTTCACATCTTGGTATAGTCTATAGGGTTCGCGGTAATGCCTTCTCCTCCATTCACCTTCCTCGCAGACAGGACCATATATCCAACGCAGAATTTTCCTTTCGACGGAACGAAGAATCAGCTCTGCCGTTCTGCTCATTATCCAGCATTCGGCTCCATAAAGCAGGACGGGCAAAATAAGGGTTTTGAAGAGCATGATTTCGGTCCCAGCTAGTTTAGACAAACAAACTCCGTGGCTTAGTGGGCAGGCGCGTCAACTCCTACGCTCGAAGATTAAGGTTCAAATCTCGAAAAAACACCTAACATTTTTTCACGGCTCCACCTCTTTCGAGTCAGGACGTGGACGTCCTCTGTTGCGTCGTCCCACAGGCTCAGAGTCGAAGACTCTTCGGGCCGGAGCTAAATTGTCCATACGCTCTAGCCACCTTAGGCGTTGGATCCGTAGACGCCTGGCTAGACTCCTGTCGCTGTACAGCCCATACAGTTCGTGGTTGAACCTTCTCATCCGAACGCCATAAACGCATACAGGAACAAAGATCGCGGGCAGAACTTTTCTCAGATAAACCAAGACACTGTTCACCCGCTTGAAATATTGTCCAGGCCTCTGCGCCGTAAAGCAGGACTGGGGTGATCAAGGTCTTGTATAGAGTCAGCTTGGTCTTCCGAGAGACCAAGTGCCTTTGAGCTCCCAAAAAACAGCGGTTGGCAAGAGTTATTCTGCGTTTGATCTCGGTACTGATGTTTTTTGCACTGTTTACCGCTGAGCAATGGTAGACGAAGTCCTTAACTACCTCAAAGTTATAGCTGCCTATGGTGACGTTCGCCAAGTCGTCGATGTTGTGCGTCCTTTCTCGGTGACAGCATATACTTAGTTTTGCCCTCGTTCACCGTCAGACCCACTTCAGCCGCTTCCGTTTCAATGCCAGCGAACGCATCATTGACGGCTCGCTGTGTTCGTCCAATCACGTCAATGTTATCCGCGTAAGCTAGCAGTTGAACAGACTTTTGGAAGATCGTGCCTCTTGTGTTGGCCAGTGAGTTTTGCACGATCTTCTCAAGAACGATGTTAAAGAATTCGGCCATCGCATCGTATAAAGCTTTGAGATGAATGCGGCTTTGAAATCGACGAAAAGTTGGTGCGTATCGATCTGAGACTCGCTGATATTTTCTTTGATCTATTTTCTTCTCTCTTGATATGGTCTGGAGTCGATTTGCCGGGCCGGAAGACTTACTGGTACGTGCCGATTAGTGCGGTGCAAAACAGTTTTAGAAGCTCAAACAATACGCTGGACAGGATCTTGTACGCTACGTTAAGCAGAGATATACCTCGATAGTTTTTGCAAAAGGTAGGATCACTTTCGTCGTAGGTGATATAACTATAAAACCGATCGTACGAAACCTTGGTCGCCAATAGTTTTCAAAGGTTTATGCCTGCAATCGTCTGACACTACGTTTTCAGCTAGTTCGAATCATTGGCTTGCCAGGGCGTAGCCTAAAATTGGCTGATTGATATTCTCTAATCATGTCTGCAAGATCAGTTTAATCGTCAGAATTGATCTTGCCGTCATGATCGGTGCGTTCTTTGGATGGACAGTAGAGACCCTTCCTATACTTCTCCCTTTCTGAAACTGGTCGTGGATTGATCGTACTGATCGTGCATTAATCGTGCGTTGATCGTGCATTAGTCATGCACTGATCTCCAATAGATGCGATCGTTTCTAAATACTTCACAGACTCTAAAACGCGTTTCCCCACTGATGTCTCATCTAACCTCTTCCACAGTTCCCGTGATTTTCACGATCGCTCTGCGCATAAATTCACTTAAACCCTCTCACAACTGCAAATACCGATTTGATGGGATTTTAAAGATCACAAATGAGCCATCTGCGACAGATATCCTCCGTCAGTCGCCAGCAAATTGCATTCATAAATAACCAACGGAACCCCATCCAATTGAGAAATGTGTGAAAAGTGTGGGACCTCGCACCGATCACTATCGCCAATGGTGAACGACTCGAACAGTTCTTAATGAAGATCCGCAATGTGATACTCTATTTTTGTTCACCGGATGGATGTATCTGTACGGCTCCTAATTAAGACCTCCTCCACCTCTCCCTCGTCTGGCCTGTGTCCCCGCCTCCTTCTGCTAGCATCATCCGATCGCTGAACCGTAAAACAGATGGTAGTCGACCAGAAAATCCATTCCAAATCGCCAGCAGCGATAAATTAAAAAGAATTTATCCATTTAAGTGGAAAGTGAAAAAAGGATAACGCCACCGCCGCACCGTGTGTCTGCGCAATCAATTGCAACTCTAACCATGATCTAGTTTGCGGCTGGGAGGTGCTGGTGCCGGTGCCTTCACTTTCACCCACATAAATCCGCATGAAGGATGACACCCGTGAAAATGAGCAATAATTGTGATCTCCCATGCAGAAATGATTGCTTCCGTTGCTTTCCTCTCGATCTTTGTGCACTTTCTTCGAAGGATATGCGGGCCACACAATTGAATCCATCTGTTTCCTGTGTTGTGTGCGAAAATAGACAATCGCAGGGTGTACCTAGAGATGAGCCCTTTTGTTGCGAGAATCTGATCCCAGAGTGAGCCTCTCGGGCTTGGGTTAGGTAGTGATGCTCTTTTTGTCGGTTCATTTTTGAGGATCTCTTTTGATGGGTTTAATTCTTTTTTTCTTATTGTGTTCTTTCTTTTCTTTTCAGAGCATTACTTCTTGGTGTACTCTGCCAGCAATATAGCCGCATCGAGTATTGCAGCTGCGTTGAGCGGTCTTAACTGGCATTTGAGGACTGGCAAGAATCTGCGCTTTCTTTTGAAGCGATTGAACGAGTTAACCAGCATCAGACAGGTTAGTAAGAGATATACATTTTTGCGAATTTTTTTGAATGCTTTAAGTAGCCAAACAGTCAATTGTTTTGAGGGTAGATCCCCTGAATCAAAGCACTGGCTTTGAACTCTGGGAAATCTTAGACCTTAAAAGGCCCTAAAGAGGCTCTAAATCGGTTTCAGGAAGGATAAGTCAGACTCTTTTTGAATTCGAATGATGGTTTTGGGCCCTTTTTTGTGGAGACAGTTCTCACTGCTTTTTGTGGATGACACTCGGACTGCTTACAGTGAGCTCACGATCATATCTTAGTCAGTCTCGAAAGTCTCCCGTACTTTGGAATAGCTTTAGAAAGTGAGATCACTTCGAGTGATTCCAACAGTTCACACGATCTCATTTTTTAAATTTGTTTACATTGACAAATTCTTAAAACAAACAAATGAAAAATTGTCGTCCAAACGTCAAATATCAAACTGTCACGGATGCGGTCCACACTTCATTCACAAAGAATGCGTTCATTTGCATGTCATTTTATAACACTTGTATAACTCCACTTCGCAGAATTCGACTAACAAAATAAATCACGAATCGATCGTAAAATGTTCGTCAAAACTTGATCTCTTCAACGTCCGATCTCAAAGATTCCCCATCTCTTGCAAGAGATTGTGTAAATTCATGCACGATCCGGCACGTTTCCTCAAAATACCTACGCAACTGATGACAATGGCTGACGACTGTTTACCAACTGGCTTCTAAATTTTCAGCTCAGATGACATCAATACCGTCCAGATGACTCATCACCGTAACAATACAAAGCCTGTCACTGTGTGTGAATAAGAAATTTAGAACCTTGTCTGCTGACTGCAGATAAGATTTCGAAAATCTGCAAAAAAAAAAAACCATAAAGCGCAGATTATACGAGTATGTCAAGTGAATTTATTCGTGTGAACTTTTTATGAGGTATTTGAAGAAGAAGATTTATGGGCAGGAAGAGATGGTGTCCTAAATTTTGTGGGGGGTAATGCTGTATTTCGTGATGCAGGGGATATTGTTTTAATGAGGGCATCGGAAGATTACAAGGAGACAGAGACACAGCACCCATTGTCAATCTGGTACACCAGAGATCTAAATTTTGAACATTTTCTGAACAAATGAAGGTCAGAACTTATTTGATTTTGTTGTGAGTTTTCTTTTAATGGGAACGTAGCAAGTACATGACACAGCAGCCATAGTCAGTCCGCGGTCTAAATATGTTGGAACATATTTTCGGAACAAGTGAAGGTCTGAACTTATTAAGGCCCTTTTATGCAGGAGTTTATGGATCCATAAATCATTTTATAGACATTCCCCAGCTCCGTTGTATTTGGAACAAAAAGAATGTCATAACACAGCAGTCATTATCGGTCCGCGCTCTAAATTATTTGGTACATACAGCCTTGGCCAAATGTATTAGGCACCCTATAAGATTCGTTATATCTTCAAAAAGCAAAAAAATTAATTAAATGGGAGGAAACAGATATAAGCAAATTGTTTTATTGTAAATTATTAATATTTTGTTGGATCGCTTTTGGTCTTTATTACTGCAGCTACTCTTTGGGGCATAGTGCTTACTAGCTTGCGACACTCCTGAAAAGAAATTTCACTCCAATCTTGCTTTAACACATTCATGGGTGTTTCTTTTGAGGTAATTGAGTGGTCCCGAATCTCACGCTTCAGAATACCCCATAGATGTTCCATAAGGTTCCATAAGGTTCAGATTTGTGGCAGGGTGCGTTGTCTTGTTGGAATTTGACATTTTGCATGTTGGTGTCTCCGAAAATGTTGGAAAAGGAAAGATAAAGTACATTTTCCAACACATTTATGTACTTGCGAGAGTCCATCCGACCATGACACACATGCATTTCACCCACACCGCTGGCAACCATGCATCCCCAGATCATAATACTTCCTCCACCGTGCTTAACCACGCATTCTGGGTTGTACTCTTCTCCAACTCTTCGTCTCACAAAAGTAACACCAGGGGTTCCAAATATCTAAACATTTAAAAAAAAAAAACATCAAAAATTATTTAAAATTTCTGATGCTCAATTTAAAAGTGATTCATAAATAAAACGTACCTCGTTTATTCATTCATCGTTAGATTCATCTGACCACAGTATATTGGACCAATCTTCTTCAGTGAAATGCACATGTTTTTTCGCCTACTCTAAGCGTGCCTTTTTGTTTTTTTTCGAGAGCCACGGCTTCTTCCTTGCTTTGCATCGTTTAACTCCAACTTCCTTAAGTCTTCTTCTAACAGTTCTTGAAGACATTTTTTTTCCTCGATCCTTCGACAATTCAGAAGCAAGCTCAGATGACATTTTCTTTCGATTTTTGAGCGAAGATCGTATTAAAAATCGGTCCTCCCGTTTCGTGGTAACCTTTTTTCTCCCGGATTTTTCGCGATTTTCGTGCGAACCAGTCTCGCTGTACCGCTTATATGCATTCTGCACGGCACAACGTGAATAATCCACTTCTTTCGCAACTTCAGTCTGTTTTTTGCCTGTTTTTTAATACGTTTCGCCAGACCAAGTTCAGTTGTCTTTGGCATTTTAAAAGAAAAATTAACAAATTTCACTATTATGAACAGTAGAAAGCAAATTGGTCACTCGTTTGTCGATTTCGAGCAATGATCTCACACTGATCCTCCATCGGAAAAAGTGCACAAACCCGCTATTACACTATAAAAGTGCATTAGTGACCTTTCTTGAAAAATAAAAATCGTTTGCAACCTCAGATAGTGTCGCCGAAAACCATAAAATTCAAGCTAATTACTTCCGATAAGTGATTTGGCAGCAAAGACAAAAAGATAAGGGTGCTTAATACATTTGGCCAAGGCTGTATGTATTTTTTGAACAAATTAAGGTCTGATTTGATTAGGGCCTTCCAAGCAGATTTTTGAACATCCAATTCAATGGCATCGTTCCATCTCTCATCTGCTGCAGTTCGTTTGCTATTTGGAACTAATCATTTTCGATTTCTGATCCTGTTCATCGCCATCAAAATCCGTGCACCAAATTTCTCTCGAAACGCCCAGGAGCTTCTTTAGACATCGAATTTAAGGCTTCGTCGTTGACAAGATTACTCTTGGTTCTTCGACAGTTTTCCTTGTTCATCACTTGCTTTTTTCAATGATTGACAAAATGAGTTCATCGTTTGTTTAGTCCCAAAAGTGAACTCAAATTGGGCTCAAAATGTCAAAATTTGATCAAAATTTAGGAAAGCTTTATCCCACATTTGTCAAGTTCTAGATCCATCGTGAAAGTGTCCTGCAGAGGCTTTTGATGGTAGACTGAGAAGACGCAACATTTCAGTGATTTGATATCAATTTTGATCCAATTTGTTTGAACAATTTTGATCCAATTTGTTTGAACAATTTGGACAAACATTTTGATCAAATTTTGATAAAAAATTAGAAAAATATTATTCCTCATTTTTACGAATTCTTGATTCTCCTTCAAACTGTCCGGCAGAGGTTTTTAACGATAAGCAGACAAGATGCAAGCAGCATTTCAGTGATTTGACGTAAATGTTGATCCAATTTGTTGGAACAATTTGGACGGGGATCACTTTATGGAACATCACTCGTCGTTTTTGGACCCAGGATCGACTGTTGGGACCTTCAAACGAGCATTTCCTTATTACGCGACATTGAAAAGCGTCACTGTTTAAATTTAAATTTTCTGATCATCTCCCACATCTTCAACATCGATAAACTGCCCTAAAAAGGTGATCATTCGAGTAAACTTCCCGCTGAACAATTTCACAGCACAGCAGTTAACAAATTAAACATGTGACGCAACACCTTTTCGTGTTAAACTCAATTCGTAATCATTACTGTTCGATGCACAGCACATGTGCTGTCATTAAATCGACAGCTGTTCCATTCAGCATTTGTACTTCCAAAAGCCCCGCCATACACGCCCCCCGCTCTAAGGCGTCATTATTAAACTGTTCCGTTCTGATTCCCATTCACGCCATCAATTGTCATCACTCAGTCTAGGTGACAATGAACCCATTAATCGTGTGTACCGCACAGTAAACATTTAAATTAAATTAGCCACACGCCAATACCGACACAATGAGTGTCATTCAATTGAACGACTCCCAAGGATACACGCATCCTCTCTCCGCCCCACTCTCCAGGAAAGAGCAAAAACCAGTCGGAGAATAAAATTTAATTTTAATTGCATTTATAGCTGTCATCCCTCCATGCCGCCCCCTTTTTTATATCTCTGGGCTCATTTTGTTGCTGTCTTATGTTTTTAGTGCGCTGAACACAGCCATTACCATTGACACTCTGTCAGAGATGGGTCAATAAAAAAGATTATCCTTCGTTTGGGCACGTTTCGGTTTCGCGACTGACTGTCGTCATCGTCGTCGCCACCATTAGACTCTGGCACCACATGACCAGCCTGGTTATCAGGCGAATTGGAACACACACGCCCCATTTGCACTGAACGCAATAATGGAAGCGGTCAACGCAAAAAGGGGAAAAAAATCGCCACATCAAGTGCCACACACGATCGCGAAGAAAGCTCTGCTTAATGTCTCCGCAATCAGCAATTAATCCCAAGGAACTAATATTCGAATTCAAAGTTAATTTGATTCACTTTTGTTGTTGTTGCGGTGCGCCTTGATTGTTTCGTTTAGCGGCCGGGAGTGTGCGGTTGTGTGCGAGTGCGTTTTAGCTTTTTAATCTTAATTGCTGCGGCAAATGTTGCCCGAAGTCTGATGATGCGGAACACGGCACGGCTTCTTTTCCTTCGTTTTATGTTCAAAGCGAGAGCATTGGTTCTGCCGCCGCATTGCCGAAGATGCAGACGGCGGACTGTCACGGAGGTGGTGGCGGTGGCGGTGGCGGAATCATCATCGAGTTCAATAAATCAACTCAATTGAAGAGATTGCGAGTCAAATGGCACGATTTGATGGAGGTTTTTGGAATGGGACGGGATGGTACACGTCAATGAAATGATTCATTGGCCTTGGAGTTGGTCAAGTTATTTCGTAGGAAATTGATTCAACTGCACTCGACGGACCTAGACGTGGGTAGAGGCACCTGACTGGAATGGTTATAAATTGGTATTCAGTTGGATTTATGAAGAGACGTTTGCTTTGTGGAAAGGAGCAGCAAGGCAACAAATTGAAGTCAGATGAGGAATTAGACGCGCTTTGGAGATTGAAGGAGAATTTCAACAGCAGATGCAGGCACTTCTTTTTCAGTAATCGAAGGATAGGCCAAGGATCTTCTTCTTCTTCTTAGGGCGCTATAGTCCGTGGCGGACCTGGGCCTCACTCAACATGCCTCTCCAGCCAGCACGATCTTTCGCCAGCAGTCTCCAGTTTCGCACACCAAGCCGGCCGATGTCCCCTTCGACTTGTGTGCGCCACTTTGTTCGTGGATGTAATCTGTCTCGTTGTCTAAAAAAACAGCGGTTGGCAAGAGTTATTCTGCATTTGATCTCGGTACTGATGTTGTTTGTGCTGTTGTCAGGGTTGTCAATGCATGAAATGTAGACGATTTACCGTCTACAAGGCGAAAAATTTCCCTCCAAGTTAATAACAAAATCATTGAAACCAGTAAGCTATAATATAGTTCAAAAATGCTGATTCTGTTTACGGAAACTTCTTAAAGATGAGGTTCATCATCAGACTTAACAAGAGCTAAACTACGCGACTGTATACAATTCTTCTTTTTGCGAGTATCTGCATGTCGACAAAAATTTAACAGTTCAACTTGTTGCTTTGGGTTTTCACCGGGCGCCATTTTCGTTTTCATAGGAAATCATCAAAAATCACTCGCAACCAACGTGAACGTGTTCATAAATCTACGAATGATAACAATCGCTGGGTTGGATGGGTTCTTTACGTTCCAATATTCGGTATAACGTATATGGCCAGAATGCATGTTTAATTCACTCCCTATATACATATTTTTCAATTCAATGCCACTTGACTGCGAACTGGCGTATGTTATGTCTGTGTTTAAGTGAATTTACCACAACCTCTAACAGGGATAATAATTATCTGTATGACTATTAAATTGACCCATCAATTTTAACCGTGGGCGCCGTGGCCGTATGAGTTCGTGCGTCGACCCATGCGCACTAGACTTTCAAGTCTGGGTTCAAACCCCAGAACAGACAAACAATTTTCCAATTTCTACCTCTTTCGAGTCACTGACATTGCTCAAAGAGTATAATTGTCTAGAAAAAGCTTCTCAATCTCGCCGTTCGGAGTCGGCATAGCACAACAATAGCACGCACAACACGAGTGGTTGCTGAAAAGCTAGGCTCAGGTCCATCTCGGACTGTAGCGCCGTCATTATTATTATTATTATCAATTTTAACCATCAGTCTTCAACCGACAAAATGCGGATAAGATGCTCTAGTTGCAGTGAGTTGTAGTAAGTCTGCCAAAACAAAATGGTCAACAAGAATTGTGCTATGCATATGAGCTTCTTGGTTTAGCCCTCGTAGGCACTGAGTCCATAGAAATCTCTCTGTGTACAGCCCATAGTTGGACAAAAAAAAATAAGGTGGAAAAAGTGAAGTCTTTTGTAAAGTGAATTATATCTACTGAGAGAGTGAACAGCATGGAAAATGTATTTTGGGCCACTAGCTGATTTGACATACGGCATAGCTCTTACAGAAAATCATGCAACTGAGCAAGCATGTATACATGGTGGTGCGAGCCCGTACTGGACACTGTCCAATAGGAACTCATGTTCAGCGTATAGCCATCCCCCTAATCACTACTATAGAAGCTGCAGGAAAGTGGAAGAAACTAAATTCGTTCCCCATTGGCTTTGCGATTGTTCTTCTCTAACAGAAAGGAGATTGCAGTTACTGGACGAAAATGTATTAAGCGAGCAGGAATAAAATTTAACTCCTGGGACACATACAAAAATTTTAGTTGTTGATCAGTGGATCAATGGTGTTCAGCCGAAGATGTAGGTTTTATGGTTGTACGTTCTGCATGCGTCTAGCTCTCTTAGAAAGCAAAACTGATTCCAGTGGTTAAAGTAAAGATAAGTCTTTTAGTACCGGGCGCCATTTTAGGCAACAAATGTTTCTCGTTCTTTTTGTAATGTTCTTATTTCTAGTGTCTCCCCGGCTGTAACAAAAAGATAATTTAATGGTTTTAGGAAATTCACATGTGTGCTTTATTTGAAGTTCTGAAAGCTGGTGACTAGAGTATGTCCGGTCGTCTTGTATGCTGCTGGACCAGCTAAATATAGAATTAAGTAAAAGCACTTTGTCTTAGTCTGATGTCGCATGGATACAACACGGCTAGGTCATTATTTTATTGCCTGGAAAGAGTCAAAAGTGCCCTTGTGAAAATGTCACGGTCTCGAGTTTATGACTTGTGGCTACCTTCACCACCTTCATAATCAATAAGCCTCGTCCTTGACCGACACTTTGTGGTGAAAATGGGGACTATCTTGCAATTTCGCTGTCGCCCATATCGTCGAACGTCTGACAGCGGTCAGGCGGACTGAATTTTTACCTTAACGGTCTTAACGGTAATTCGAGAAGATATAACCAAGAACCTAAGTCTTGATAGGCGTCTAAGATGGCTAGGCCGTGTAGATCAAATGGACAACTTGTTTACGGCTCGAAAAATCTTCAACTCTGAGGCTATGGGTCAACGCAACAGGAGACGGTCGCGTATAAGTTGGAGCACACACGTGTAGAAGGCCTCAATCAACTTGGTGTGTACACTTGGAGACAGTTTCTTGTTGGTTGAGACCCATATCCACCCTCGATTGTAGCACCACAAGAGGATGAAGAAAATAAATGTAAATTCATGAAAAGTATGGTTCATTTAAAAAAAAAACTCATCTAAAAAACTAGCACTTCCCTTGATTCAAACCCTCGTCATAGTGAAGAGATCCATTCAAAGAATTGAAATTATTACGAAACCTATTGTTGTTACTCCCTCATCAGCGGGAATTACTCCCACCCCACGTCGAGGGCTGATTCTCATCCACTGCCATCATTTCGGTAAATGACTGCCCACGGAAACCCGAAATTAATGAGCCAACAAGTCCGCCTCTCGCTGATCCGTATGCAGAGTGATTCAGAGTTAATTGAGTCATTTGAGTCGACTGGTGTTTTAATGTCTTTCAAAAGCTTCCTTATGGAATGAGGCACTCTCCTGCATCATCAAACATGCTTCTGTGACAATGGATAAGGGCTTCGTGGCTACAAGGCGTTTGCACATCATAATCCCTCCGAATGATCTCGTGCAACCCGGCGCACGCACACACACACGGCCAAAGAATCCATCAAACCCCCGAAACATTTGTCAAGTCTCACCCCACGCCGCATGACTATGATATATGCACTTAATTCGTTTTCATTACGGGAGTCTATAAAACTCGCCTGGGAGAGTTCAAAGGAATCCCTTGACACGCTCAAGGTCACCCAGAGTCGCGCACCCCATCCACAGCAATTTACATTAATTACAAAAAGGGTAAACAAAGCGACCCGACCCGCAAGAGGCAATTTAGACCGGGGGCACGAAAAAAAACGGAATGAAACTCAGTCCGCGCCCTCACTTTAAAGCCCGCGCGCTGAGTCATCCACGATTTCCGCCTGTTTTCCACTCCGCCACCGCGCTCGCTAGGCCTCCTCGGTTCCTCTCACTTGACATCGGGCTGTAATCCCTCAATTAAGGCGGCGGCGGATGATTTCTTCGCCAATCAAGAGTGCGTGTGATGGCGGGGATCACCGAATTGATGGAAACGCTGCATAAATAAATTTCTGTCAAAAAACTTCATTAAAACCGTGTGGGGTTGCGTCTTTTGGTTGTTTGTCGTTTTTTTGTGTGTTCGAAACGCACCCCCATCGACCCGCCTGTGACCCTTCACGGAGGAGGAAGAGCGGCACGAGATGATATCATTTTCATTCTTGAATGTGGAAAACTTTTGACAGCGCAGACAACGGCGGCGGCGACAATATTGCAAAAATGTCGTAAAAAAAAATTAAGACCGGCGTCTCTTCTTTATTGTCATCTCTTGTTGTTGTTGGTTCGGTTGATTTTTTGGTTTAATTTGAAAGTTAACAGAGATCAACGACTGTGTGGAGCTACGCATTTGGCTGTCTTCGTCATCGCCATGATCTTCACTTGCCATCGGCATCCGACCGACCGTTCCGATGGCGGTGGCATCGGCAAATCCTCCCCATCGCTGAGCGGAGAGAGCGACTTGGAGAATATTTCATTCGTTCAGACTTTCCTCCTGCCCTTTGGAGTTCATTGAAGATGCGAGAGCGAGAGAGCGCCGCGTCAGTCGCGATGACGACTTATCCAATGGGTCAACAATAAAACTGAACCGCATCAGAAGGAAGGAGAAGACGTAGGTCCCTTCCAATTTGTGATGGTGGATTGCGACCAGCGGCGGCCTACAGGAAGCTGCACGTCAGCGGCGAGCAGACCGAGTTTAATTTATGATTTCCATCGGCTGAGTTGCATGTTGATCGTGACGTGGGCATAACTCTCTTTATGAACCTTGACATGCGATGTGACAGAATGAAAACAGGCCCGATCTTTGCTGCGTTCTAAGTGGCGTTTTGAACCTCGAATGATTTTCGAAATCAGCGGACATGCAGACCTCTGGGTTCAGGCTTGAAGAAGAATTTGAAGTTAAATGGGAAATTTCTGTGCCCCCCTTGAACTCAGTTTGACGTTTGACTGACATTCGGTGGAGTTGAAGCCATTTGTCAACCTAGAGACTTATGCAATGAATTGTCGAAACTGAAGTTTAAACTCGACGAGGAGGTGACAAGTTCAAATTCACCTCTGATAGATTCCACCAAATTGACTAGAGAAATCCAAATTGCCTGACGTCTGTCAGTGCGATTGTTGACAGTGGAGTCATCTTGATTTGTCGCTCCAAATCGAGTGCGAATGAGGTTCATTGACGGGGCTAATGTGCAGAGCAATTGAAAGGGGAAGGTGGTGTTAAAATGAAAGAAAAACGAGTCGTCTGTGATCTACAACGAATTTCTTGTTTTATTTCAAGGGCCTGTCAGTGACATTATGTGTCAAATATGACATTGTTCAAAAATGGCTGCCGCTTCTTCGCTGGGTGGCGCTAAAAACAAGAGGTCCGACGGTCGACGTCTCTGGTGTCTAGAGCAGATTGAAATTGAACGATGGCACGGATTGTCTTGATTTTTAGGACACCGGTCGAATGCGGCTTATGGGCGACCTAAGAAAACGTTTTGGGAGTTGAAATCGCAGTCCACGTAGACTTGTTGTCGAGATCCTCTTCTTGAGATAACATCAAATGGCCCATGCAGCCATTCTTGCATCTGCTGTGTGGCAAGTATCGATTTGAACGCATCTGCCTATTGCATAGATTTCTGCTGAAAGATGCTGATGCGTTTGTCGGGTTCGAAGAACTTTATCCTTTGTTCGAATACCCCTGCCTAACTTCCTTCATCAGTTCCTGATCCGTTTGTATGCCATTTTTCCGTATTGCTGCTCAGTCTGTGGACTACGAATTCATTGCTCCAGCCCTTTTTGGTGCTGAGCTGAGTGGTAAATTTCTTTTGGAAATTGAATTTCCTAATCACATGATCTTCGGAATGGCCAAGAATGGTAGCTTCTTGACCAGTGAATCGAAAATTAAGACCCATCAAATTTGGGCCAGATGAAATTGGTTTTCATCGATCCGTAGGACGATGGTGATGGCAATGCAATGTCGTTTTCGAAAAAGTACGGACTGATGGTGCGGTCGGCTCACAATCCAAAACAAACTTTCACTTCCTACGGATGCACACTTATTTTATTTTTCAATTTTTATTTTCATTTATTTGTTAGTAAGTATTGGTCCCAAAATTGTTAATTTAACATTTCATCAAAAAAATGGGCCTCCTTCGGTCTTTTGACTGAAATTAGTGTCCACCCTCAACTGCCCCATAGCCCAGTCAACGAACACACGTCCCTTTCTATGGTCCTTTGTCTTCAGCTCCTGAGTCAATTAGACACTGAACGGATGTATGTCCAAGTCCCGCCGTAAAATGCGCCAAGTCGTTGTCGGCGAAAGATCGAGTTCTTGTGTAAATTCACTGTTTTCGGTTCTCCTGCACTCTCCCACGGACAACGTTGATGTTTTCAGCAGATTTTGTGCCTCATTGGCGTGCGAGTGTTGGCTGATTGTTCACTAAACCGGCCGACTTGAATTTGTTCACCAAATTTTGAGGAATCGACTGGGAAGGACGACCATATCAGTCGTAAAATGTACGCAACGCCCGCATTGTTGCCACAACAGAATACCAATTTTAATAATAAAGTTTTATCACTTGCACGTGTTGCTCGGCGCTGTAGTTTCCCATGGTGATTTGCCTTTAGTGTCTGGAAAATAAAAAAAACGGGGCAAGTGCGAGTTATACTCTCACGGGAAAGGTTCCGTCGCACAAAACTGCGTCATAAAATTTTCAAAATTTAAATGTCAACTTTTATCAGTTTTTTACCAATATCTCAAAAAACTATTAAGGCCGGAATACTTAAAATAATTTTTAAGGTATTCATTGAAGACACATTTTTGAAATTTTCTTCAGATTTTTAAACACCTCCACTTAATTTGAAGGGATCTGTTGATTCACTCGATGGGGTTCTCCAATATTCCACGACAACTTTACTTATACCCGAGCTATACCCGAAAGTTTCCAAAGTTCAAGTTCCTGCTTTATTTTGTGGTCCCAGGTTTAAAACCATTTTTAGCCAAGGGTGTTTGACCGAAAAGCCAACTTTTTCTTGAAAATGGTAAGTCTGGCTTAGTTTTGACGATAACTTGTGCAGGCATACAATACGAACATTTTAAGCCCAAAGACTTGTGCCTGTAGTTCAACTCAACAGAGGACGTCCATGTTTGAGGTGGTGCACACAAATTGATGACGTTTGTCTCCCCTGTGAGACGCCACAGAGGACAAACACAAATAAGGTGCTACATAAAAGATAAGGGAACCGTTTATTAACTTGCACTGCAGGCCTATTGACATCTTCCAAGACGTAGTGTAAGAGAGACGAGAGGCTTTCTTGTTGAAGTTCAGCCTTACCCTGGATTGTCACGCCAAGAAGCAGAATTCTTAAGAAACCACGATTTTCTACACGTATGTATACTAGTTCATAGGAACATACAAAGACAGTGTCTCGAAAAATTCATTATAAAACAAACATGTTAAATACGCAGAATTTGGGAATTCCCTTCAGAATTCGTCTTATCGAAGTTGACGCCAAATAATCTGTTTGAGTTATCAAGATATTCGAGTTATCGAAGTTCGACTGTATTTAAATATTTAAATAATATTTGGAGGCGTTTTTTCGTTCTTTTGTATTAAGTAAAACACTACTGTGTAATTTCAAACTCTGAATGCTTCTGCATCCGTTCACTAAGAACTTCCAACGGGATTAAGTCTTCTATAAACTAAGAAGACTCGGGAGGAAGAGAAGCAATGATGATGATAAATATACTGATGATGAATAAAAATTGAGATTGATTCAGAACAGGATTAATTCCTTTTTGTACATATTCTAGGTCTCTAAGAGGTATCAGGATGAAATGGGATTTACTTATGCGGTACTATATTCTAAGAAGAAGTGGAATTCTTTTTAAAAGACTCCGCAGCTCAAATTCGTTCTTTCTAGCTGCCTTTTTTCTATATGATTTGTCCACTGGTCATGTTAGCTAACCCTTTCGCTCCCATGATCGAATTCATATTAAATGTAATCGTACAAAATTTCAACCGAAAATGTTTATTGTTCTGGGTCTGGACTTGGACTTGGTTGGACGAAGAATATTTACAGTTGGCATTGAAACAAAAAAATCCAAGGTAGGCTCGAGAACAGCGGGGTTTCAACTCAATGGAGAAGCGGAATTGGTATACATGTCCCATTCACTCCCCTTGTCTCTTTATGAATACGTTTTTCTTTGAAGCTACCGTTACATTGCATGAGAGCTCCCGAGTCTGATTCTAAAGGCAAAACTTGACTTTGACAGTCACTGGATTTACTCTTTCATGAAAAACGTACCACATATCTAAACATTTGCCTATACTTTAACATGCAATGGAATGTTTTCTATACCACATTTCTATAAACATTGAAGCTCTTATTTAACAAAAAAAATACATCCAATGTAAGAGTGATACGTACTCGTATATATTGAAAAATTGAGTAATTTAAGATGACTCTCTTTATGCAAAAAAATCGTGCAGTTTTATTTATTTTCTCGTAGTGGCCCGGAAAGGATTAAATCAGATTTGTAGGCGTAAGATTAAATTAGTAACGTCTTATTTTTCTACTATTTTTGTAAAGAAAATTCACCAACTAACAATAATTTCTATTTTGATTTCAGGAATACCTCCATGAATGCATGATTCAATTGGAGCACATATTCGAAGAGCACAGTCGTAGTCTCCAACCGTATTTAGTCATGGAAGCCCAACAGCAACATCATCATACAATGAATGGTAATAACGTTAACAATCCAAATTCTATTCTACCTGATCTAACGCAAACCTGCAAAATGCAAGCGAATGCCCAAAAGGACATTCACGACATCAAATTCTAAGTCTAACGCAAAAAGACTTCAGACTTGAGACTAGTCTTTGAAACAAAAAAAAAATAACATACTTTAAAGAAAAAATAAATACCCAATACGAAATTAAAAACAAAAATCTAATTAAATTATTATAAACAACCAACCAACCAGATATACAAACATGCGTCTTTCATAATAAATTTCAAGTTAAACCAACCATCATTAACACAAATCTTAAATCGAATGGGAATTTTCGAAACACAAACAAAATTTCGACCTTTATCTGCGTATTACACAAAATACAAAAAAAAAAACAATTATCTAACCTTATATTGAATTTGAAGCTCTTGTCTAGAGCCTTGCGCGCTCAAGAGGAAAAAAACCATAAAACACTTCTCGATGAACATGAAATATATATTATTTTTTTAGCTTAGAAAGTGAAGCATTTATTTTTTTTTATACAAATTGTTTTTGTTTATGATAGTGTTTATTTTTTTTCACTAAAGTTAAATTTTTGTTGGTGCTCAAACATATATTTTATGCCCGTTTTGTTTTTCTAATAACTATTGCAACAAGAGAAAGAAGGAAAAGGAGAAAATAAGGAGGGAATATGATCGAGCATAAATTCGAAGTCGATAATAATATTTCCATACGTTCTTTTTTTTTTTAATTATTTTTGGTAAATACTTAAGAATATTTGAATACTATATATGATTATCGTTAAACTAAAAAAAAACAAGGAAAGGAATTATAACTAAGTTAATATTTTTTTTTAAATACTTATATAAATATTATATATTGTAGTCTTTTTTTATAAAGCAAAACTTACTAAAAAAATTAGTAAAACAGAATGAAAAAAGAAAAATGGTGTATACATTAAATAAATAAAAGAGTGTATAGAATATGTGAGAGGTAAAAGTCAATTTAGGAGTAAAAGCCGTTGTTTTTTTTTTTTTTTTTCAATTTTCACCACTTCGATGGCGATGAAAATTTTTTTGATTTAAGTTTTTTTTCACCCTCTCCCTATTCGTTGTTAGATAAAGCAAAAAAATAACACTGTAACCGAGTGAAGTGTAAGAAGAAAGATTTGAAGGACATTTTTGTTTGTGAAATGCATCCGGACATGTATGTATATCCGTTTAACCACTAACAAGTACCACGCAACAGCAATGCGCGCGGAAACACAAAATATATTTTTAAGACCCACGATGAAAATGTAAATTATTTTTGAAAACAAATTGGAGATCCAAAATAGTTCAGAGAATGAGAAATATTTAGTTTTTCCTAAAGTTAGGCAAGGAATAGAATAAAAAAAAACAAATTATAATTCTTAATTTAAAACAAAAACAAAAAGAAAAAAATGAGAAGAAAAATTACAATACATAGACTGAAAATTTCACACGCTTATAATAATACATACAATTTTTCTTGTTTATATAAATAACATATATGTATACAAATATTATTTTTCTTTTTTTTTATATATATATATACACACAAAAACGCCCCCCGCCCCCACGCCCCGAATTGCATTCATACCATGAAATAGTTTCTAATAGAATTTCTCTGAATTCCCTTGTAAATACACACAAAAAAGAAATAGTTAAGAGTTACTGAGTTCTAAAATACAAAAACAAAAATAAAACTTAAAACCCAACCAACCACAAGATAGACTGTGAAGTAATTTATGCATTTGCACTTTAGTGTATATATAAAAAAGAAGAATGTTGCTTGGGGTTTCTCATCGAAAGAAGCCCGCTCGTAATCTACAAAATTTCCGTTAATTTAGCCAGCGAATTAATATTTAGATGTATAATTTTCTTTTTTAGGTATCACATACACGCACTCACACACACATAGTACGTATATATACATGCAAACATATCTGCTATAGAATATAGAATATTTTGAGAGAAATTGTTTAATTTTTTTTGAGGTTAGGTGAGAGGCGAATGTGGATGGGATGAGGTGATTTTGAAACACATTTTGTTTGGAAAGGTGTTGAGGATGACAAGGTACGTCGGGTTTTGTGAAATGTGCTGCGGAGTCCAACCTCTGACTTCCCCCTCAATGAGTTCGATCGATTTCATTCAACATCTTCGGATCAAACAAGGGAAAAAAATTTGCACCAAATTAAGGAGAACTTCAACGATAGCAAGGCTCTGGTGCAATAAAGAGGCAAAAAGTGATCTTTTACAACAGCTAAGGTTTTATATGCACAAAATGAGACCAAATGCACTCTAGACAAAGTAGAATTTCAACGACAGCCGTGGGTACACAAAAAGAATACAAAATTTGGACCAAGTAAAGTGGAATTTCAAAGACAGCTGAGCCTTTGGATGCAAAAAAAAAGGGGCAAAATGTGTCCTACAGAAAGTGTTAGTTCAACGAGAGGCTTTTTTAATGCACGAAAAAACAGGGGAGGCTGAACGATGATAGTTTCTCTGGCATGGCAGCGAAGAGCAGAAAGGTTAAGATCCTGTAGAAGATCTGAATTTCAAAACTCAAAACGTACGAAGAACTATTTGTAACCAAAAAGAGAAGTGGTATCCACTCTATATCTGCAACGAAAGTGTCCTTTACACTTCTTTGCACGTCTGTACATGAGAAAGTGTCCTAAGTCCGTTTCTAAGAACGACGCAATGGGTATTTCTTGGTCTAGGAAGACCAGGAAGACTCCACTTCATGGGGACAGAAGCCTCAATCTCCGATCAATAAGAAAAAAACTGGGACCCAAGAGGACCATTTAAAAGAAAAAACTCGAATTCAAGGCGTTCTTAGAGAGGAATGCAAGAAAAGAAACTCAATCGCGACTTGTAAACACCTTTACTACGAAGGGTTTCAGGAAAATCAGGAAGACCCCACTTATTGGGGACAGACGCCTCAATCTCTGATTAGTCAGAAAAACGGGGACCCAAGAGGACCCGAACTCAAGGCATTCTTAGAGAAGAATACAAGAAAAGAAACTCAATCGCGACTCGTAAACTCCTTTGCTACGAGGAGTTTAAGTGAAATCAACATTCGCTTAGAATGTTCGAAATTTTTTGATTTTGTCTGATAAAACACGCCTTTAACGGGAACTTGGTGAGGAGTGTAAGTAAATCATGAAGGGAAGAACTGCATTGAATTGAGTCTCAACAGCGAACAAAACTCGAATTGGACAGAGGATAAGAAAAAAAAAACAAATGAGAAGTGCGTTGAAAACTCTCCTTAAAAAACGCACCGAATGACAACAAAAATTGATACCAGAAATTCCCACAATTGTCCACGATCTATGAAATGGAAGGGAATATAAAGGTAATGAAAAGTCCATCGAATGCCTGCTTAAGAGAGACCATCGTGACAATCGATGTGCTCGTTAATTCGAACACGACCACGACCTCAGTCGTGTAAAAATAAACAAGAAGAACGACCTTGACATCATCGACCGTCTCCATCAGTGAGACAAACGTAAAAATAAACAAGAAGAAGGACCTAGACATCATCGACCACCATCGACACCATCGAGGACCTAGACATGGTTTCGAGCAAACGAATTACCAGGCTAATTTGCAGATCCTGATCTGAAGTTCGCTCTGTCCACCTTCAGAAGCAAGTAAAAGATTAGACCACGTTATGTATGTATGTTCTCCAGTTTGATATGCATTCAAGCAAATTGAAGTATTGTTCCAAGAACCAAATTCAAGCCCAAAGCACATTGGAAACAATAACAGTCCTCAAATGTTGACTGAATCAATGTTTTTCTTCAATTTTCAAGCACAAAACTATAGTCAAATTCGAGTTTTCAAGCACAAAACTATCCGACAAAGTCAAATTCGAATAAGAATTTGGCTTCAGCATGAGCGCAAAGTACGTAAAAGGCTCAATTGGTGTTGGATCTTCACTCGAACTTGTCCGCCAAAGACAGAGCCAAGGTTTGTCCAGGTAGCGACTCAAAAAACGTAAACCTGTTGAACTTGTCCGCCAACGACAGAGCAAAGGTTTGCCCAGGCAGCGACTCAAAAAACGTAAACCTGTTGAACTTGTCCGCCAAAGACAGAGCAAAGGTTTGCCCAGGCAGCGACTCAAAAAACGTGAACTTGTTGAGTTGGTCTTAGATCTCCATTGAACTTATTCGTCGAAGACAGCCAGCGTTTTTCTTCGCATTGGTCGTAATTAAATAAAAGGTTGGTGTTAAATCGTGACATATCCTTATACGCCAAAGTCAAGTCAGGGCCAGCGGATTCCTCATGAACGACTCAAAGTAAATCAAAGTCAAAACAGAGCCAGAGCTTTTCTTGTACCACGACACATAGAAAATTCTTCTGATGGCGGTCAAGTCCGAGGTTTATCTGGGCCCCAACAACAAGCCTCTACACCTGTTACGATTTTTAGCTAGCTGCCTCCACATAAAAACTGGATGAGGACCACAAAAATGGTCGCAAAACAGAGGAAAAATCACACACTTCCTCACGAAGATGTGACAGTGTCAACTTCTGATAAGACTCGACCTCTCGTGTCTTTTTAGAAGTCACTCGAGCTCTTGACTGAAAGTCAACAAAATCAACAACAGATCATCCATCAATCCACCACTCCCTCTGTGAAACTCAAAAAAAATCCGACTAGGCTTCTTGGCAAAATCTCTAGAGAATTAGGAAAATCAACCATGCAGTCAGACGAACACAAACGAAAGCAAAAACAAAACAAACACCCTCTCCCCTTCCTTCACTTTAGAACCGAATCTATGACAAATGGAAGCTAGGCGTTCAATGAAAAAAAAAAAAAAAAAAAAAAAAACCTGTTAAAAGTTAGTTCTGTTTGTTTCAAAAATTTAAAAATCTGTTGTTCATGAGAATTATATTTTTCTTTTCCTAAATTATACACATATTATCTAGTTGCATGCATATAGTCTGTAAGTGAATTTGTATGTATATTTTGTTATATCTTATAGGACCATGTAAAGCGATTAATTGTTTAGTTTCTAGTGGATAACATTTTTTTTTTTATTATTTAGTTGCATGCAATTTAGAAGTGAAACACAATACATATAGAAATTTATTTTTAAAATGTACATTAATCTCAATGAATTCGAAGAGAAACACAAAACAAAATACAAGCGAAACTGAAAGAAACAAGAATGAGAAAAAGGAAAGTAATAGAATTCTTCAGCAGAGTGAAGTGATATGAAAGAATTATTAAAAAAAACAAAATGGAACTTGAATCCCTCGCTAAACAAAAAAAAACAAAAAAAAAAACAAAAGAACGAAAAAATAACGATAAAAATGAAAAATTGACTGCATGAGAAATCGAAAGATCGGGAAAGAGGAGAAAGATGAGAAAAATAAAAATATGTTAAAATATAGAATAAAATACAAAATGCAATCCTGTATATCGAGGGGAAGACATTTCCTTACGCTTTACAAAAAAGAATATGAAAGAAATATGAAATACGACTAGAAGAGCTACACGTCTAGCTTATTCACAAAAAACGGAGTAGATTTCTCTCCATTCTCCATCAATTTAGTCACAAATTTTGCCACACTTGAGCCGTGAGACTGAAGAAGGGATCTGTTGTAAAAAGACCTCGCTTTAAACTAACAAAAAAACAAATAAAATAAATTACATTTAAATCTTCTTATAGTTTCACGGATACAATATATACACATAGTCATTCCTTATTGCCACAAGAAAATAACAGCACAATCCCCCACAGGAGTGCTGTTGCAAAAAGATACACGCACTCTTGTCCAGCAAATACAAAACCAAAGAAACGTCCCTTTCTCCATTCATCCTCTCGCACTCAAGTGTGGCGTAAAACTATTTATTTTAAACACACACACACACAAACACAAAACAAAAACCCTGCGGATGTGTTCACATCCGAGTCGAATGTGAAATTTCGTTTCTTAGTCAAAAAAAAAAAGAAAACTCAATAGAACACACAAATGATTGTACATTGACACCGCGCGCGCCAGTGGTGCGCGTCTTTAGAATAATACACAAGTTCAGTCTTTTCTTCAGCCAATTTCATCATTTGTTTGGTTTTTTGTAGAAAGAATAAAAGAGTATGTAAAAATCTACTACTTATACGCTTAAATTAATTTTAGGAATGATCAAAAGAAGAGACGAAGAAACAATTGTGAAACGTAATGAATTAATAAACCAGAGGGCAGGAGTAATTTCTCCCCCTAACATTAATTAGTACTATATATTCTATATTGGAACAGAATTACAATTCTTAAGTAAATTGTTTTTTTTCTACTTATATTTAGTTTATCATTATTTTTTTATGAATATTACTGTTAGTGTATCTTTGCTTTACGATAGAAGAAAGCGTGAGTGTTGCGAGAAGGAGAAATGTAAACTTCGATGTTTTCGTTTTTTTTTTTTTTTCATTGAACTTCAGTATTAACAGTTAATTTGAAATTCCTTAACCTCAACAATTAACAGCAAGCAAATGGCGCTCAGAGATGGGTGTGTTCGATGTGTGCTATGAGGAATTTTTGTTTTTTCCTTTTATTTCAATCATTTCTCTTGTCATTTCTAGGACAAAATCGTTTTTTGAAGTAAATCCCATGGCCCTACGACTTCCTCTCCTCCTCTTCCAATTGCCCACATTGTAACCTTGTTGTTTCGAAGTGAAATAATAAGAAAATTGTGGAAAAAACAGTCCCCTTATCCACTCCTGAAAATGCCTCTGATAAAAAAAATCAAACAAATCCCAGCACATTCATGATTTTTTGTGGAAATAACAGTCTCCTCACACACATGTTCCCCTCCCTCTCAAAATGCCTCTGATAAAAGAAAAAAATCAAACAAATCCCAGCACATTCATGCATTTTTTTGTTAAGTTTAATTAACAAAAAAAAAGAATTGCTCCTAAATAAACACAAAATTTTGAATTCCACACAAAAAATTAAAAAAAGATGAATTTTAAATTTCAAAGCACGCACAACATAAACATCGTAGTGTACAATTTTTCTTTTTTTTGACGTTCGCGTTTTGTTTTGTTTTGACTTTAGACGCGTTAAAGTCTTAGTTTTAAGTTTTATTATAAGTTTTCGTTCTAAGATATTCTAACAATTAACAAAAAAAATCAATAAAAATAAATACAAGAAATTGAAAATAAAAAAACAAAAAATAAAGAAAAATGCAAAAAAATATTAAAAAAATGCAAAAGTAATTGATTTTGTTTTCTTCTTTAATTTTTTCTCTCTTGGATTTGGGAAGTTTTTTGGAGTTCTTTTTCAGGCGTTGCTTAGTGGGTAAGTTATTTTGTGGAGCCAATAACGAATTGAGACGGAAGTGTCACTTGCTGACTTGACGTTTATATTTATTTAGGTTTCCAGGTGGCAGGGTGCCGACAAATACCCCTATTACCGTTCGGGAATCGAACAAAGAGTGAATCGAATGGAGAAAACCGATATTACCGTTCGCGAAACGTGCACATGACTTTCGACTCAAATTTTAGGAACTCGGCGAAATGCGTTTGGGTACTTCTTCTTCGTAAGGCGCTACGGTCCGAGGCGGACCTGGGCCTAACCTAACATGCCTCTCCAGCCAGCACGATCTTTTGCCAGCTGTCTCCAGTTTCGCACACCAAGCCGGCCGAGGTACCCATTGACTTGTGTGCGCCACCTTGTACGTGGACGTCCTCTGTTGCGTTGTTCCACAGGCTCAGAGTCAGAGAATCTTTGGGCCGGAGGTAAGTTGTCCATACGCTCTACATGGCCTAGCTATCTTAGGCGTTGGATCCGTAGACGCCTGGCTAGACTCATGTCGCTGTATATCCCATACAGTTCGTGGTTGAAACTTCTCCTCCAAATGCCATCAACGCAAACAGGACCAAAGATCGCGCGCAGAACTTTTCTCTCGAAAAGACCAAGAGACTGTTCATCTGCTTGGGATATTGTCCATGCCTCTGCGCCGTAAAGCAGGACTGGGATGATCAAGGTCTTATACAAAGTCAACTTGGTCTTCCGAGTGAGGGCTCTACTACTCAATTATCTTTTGAGCCTATAAAAACAGCGGTTGGCAAGAGTTATTCTGCGTTTGATCTCGGTACTGATGTTGTTTGTGCTGTTTACCACGGAGCCAAAGTAGACGAAGTCCTTTACTACCTCAAAGTTATAGCTGCCTATGGTGACGTTCTGACCAAGTCGTCGATGTTGTGCGTCCTTTCTCGATGACAGCATATACTTGGCTTTCCCCTCGTTTACCGCCAGACCCATTTTAGCCGCTTCCGTTTCAATGCCAGCAAACGCATCATTGACGGCTCGCTGTGTTCGCCCAATCACGTCAATGTCATCCTTAGCGTAAGCTAGCAGTTGAACGGACTTTTGGAAGATCGTGCCTCTTGTGTTGGCCAATGAGTTTTGCACGATCTTCTCAAGAACGATGTTAAAGAAATCACATGACAGCGCGTCGCCTTGTCTAAGACCTTTTTTGACATTGAAGGTCTCGGTGACGGTGAGTTCGTTACCGACCTTGATGGAGCAGCGAGAAATCGACAAATAGGTGGTGTGTGTTGATTTGTATTTCTTGGGTCTTCTCCAGGATCTGCCGCAGTGTGAAGATTTGATCTATGGTGGGCTTCCTTAGACTGAAACCACACTGATAAGGACCTATCAGTTTGTTTACAAATGGTTTCAGGCTTTCACTCAAAACGGCAGAGAAGATTTTATGGGCAATGTTAAGGAGACTTATCCGTCGATAGTAGGCGTAGCTTACAACTGCAGCAACCAAAACTTGTCCACAGAACTGTACAAGCTTGGTTGCTGAGAGAAATATGCTGTGCTACAGCATGAAATGATTCGGATACGTAGTACTTGAGTTTATAAGAGATACGTACTCTATTGATCGCTTACCCTGCGGTCGTTGTATGCACTTCTACCGCTTTTTTCGCAGCGATACGTCAAATCATTACCCGCGATCAGTCGCTGCCATGGAAGACAACAAATGCTATATTCCCAATAGAATAGTATATAGATAGTAGTATAACATAGATAGTAGTCAAACAGCTCGAAAATATGAGTCAAAATTAGACTCTTCGTATGGACAACTTAAAACGTAGTCATACCCAACATTAACATGAAATAATATATTGTGACAAGAATTGGACCATCCAAAAAAAACGCAACAATCTTTTTTTTTAAATGGACATTTTTTAGTTGAAATGCTTTATTTCAGATTCAAAAAATAGTCTGTCAGCAGGAAAAGAAAAACGTGGTTTCACTCAATCTGGTCCAGCCAAAAAAAAGAAAAAAGAAAAATGGTTCTCGGAGGGTTTTGTTCCTTATTCATGATGTTTCTTTTGCTTGTTTGTTTCTATTTCTTGTTGTTTCTTTTAGTGCTGCCAAATTTTTATAATAATATATTTAAAAGGAATGCATTGATTTATCAACACAAATATTGTTTTCATACACTTTTGTAGTTTTTTCGACGATTAAAAAACCAATCGCTTAAAAAATCACTCCTTAGCCATTTTGCTGTTCGGACATTGTTCACATCCTTGTAGAGCTCATAGAGTCAACTCTGTTATGTCTTCTCCTTCATTCACTATCCTGTCTTCTATTTATAACCAAGTACCGGTACAAATTCGTGAGGCTCTAGAATCAGGTCTGTCATTCGATTTATCGCCTAGCTTTCGGCTGTATATACCAAACTATCAAAATAAGGGTTTCTGGAGCATGTTTTGATTTCTTGAGCGCAAACCAAAAACCACTGGAAACAGCAGCGGTTGCCAAGCGCTTTAACGTCGCATCACTCTCACCGCTATGTGATGTCATTTGTGAAGTTAACCTTTGGTTCGAGATTTCGATCGCAACGTTTAGTTCTAAGATTTTTGCTCAACAGCATGCTCGAGGGTGGATCAATAAGCATCGAAGAAGCTGGGCCCAAGTCCATACTAACTGTAGTTCCCCGAAGAAGAAGAATATGACCTATGAAAAAATGTAAATGTTAACGCATTTGACATTTGTTACCATCCACTAAAGTAAACATTAATTGGTGACGTAACTAAAGAACCAGCGGTGAAGGAAAATGATAAAGAACTCTTTTTCAGGCGTGTTGTTACAATACAACCAAGGCCAACGCTCATAAGGAAAGAATTAATTCAGTTAATGCACTGCAAGTGAAATGGTTATCTCGTTTCTCGTTTGGTTAATGAGCACTTCGATGGCATGATGATCAGGAGATACTACTCTATTGGAATTTCAATGCCGATATGATATCTGATGATTGATGTCACAGTTTGAATATGATGTGAAAACAAGAAGATTTCGATGTTTTCAAAGATCTGTGTGTTTTTTTGAAACTAGAGTATTCGGCGTGCTTTGCTACGCCCTCTCTAGTGGGCGTGTCCATTTTTTTTCCAGGGGATCTCATTTTTCCCCGTGTTTTTTACATGTGTACAACATTTTATAATTCTACGTCCAAGGTTTGATAAGAGATGCGAGTTTCTGTTTTTCCTATAGCCTATGACCGATTCCTGATCAATCGGTGCTAATAGTGTCAAAAATTGTATAAGGATCGGTTCAATTGTTTAAAAATGTATCACATACATACAAACGAACCTTCAATGTTATATTTATAGACACAAATGGTAAAATAATAATCAGCAATTGGGGTTGGCTCATGTCGTTTCTTAGAACCTGCACATTCGTGACTTCAGGTGACTGTGTGTCGCTTACTTTGGCTTAGGCATGATGAAAATGAAACACTGAATAATTCTTATAAACCAAAAACGCATAAAAAAGTCCAAGTCAATCGTGACAACCTCCTGTTCATTCCTTGAGATGGAAGAGAGGTACTACCCTAAGGGAAAGAGGAATCGGTCTAACAAAAATACAGTAGAGGGACTTTGTTACGTAAGGGTTCGAGAATTCTTTCCACAAGCGTTTAACGAAACCAAGGGCAGAATTAGCCCTACTAATAACATTTTCGATGTGGGGACGAAAATTAAGTTCGCTATCGCAAATGACACCTAAGTCACGCAGTAAAGTAACTGCGGGAACGGGTTCGTCTCGAATAAAATAAATTCGAGGGGTAGTCGGAAGTCGCTTACGAGAATATGTAATAGCTTGGCATTTGACAACATTTACAACAAGTACATTTTTTGTACACCACATCGAAAAAGTCTTCAAATCCATTTGAAGCGCATAAGAGTCAGCGGAGATAGAAATTTCCTTAACATTTTTTATGTCGTCCGCATAAACTATACGAGAATAATTTATAAAGTTATCTACGTCGTTAATTATAATAATAATAATAATGGCGGCGCTACAATCCGGGGTGGACTTGGGCCTAGCTTCTCAGCAACCACTCGTGTTCTGCGTTGAACCACTCCTTGAGAATTGTCAGTGACCCGAAAGAGGTGGAGCCGTGAAAAATGTTTAGATGATTTTTCGGGAATCGAACCGAGAACGTCGAGCGTAAGAGTCGACGCACCTACCCACTACGCCACGTCGCCCTGTCCTGCTCTTCCACGAACTAAAAAAGAGACGCTGGGCAGATTTTCCATGGGTTCGGCTTCGAATGTTGTAAACGCTGTCAAATTGGCGTCTCTAAACTACTGCTTCAAGCTATCAGCTCAGAAATATGCAATAGATTTCGTTATTAGAGACAAGCGGCAGAGAAGTTTACTGTCGGGAGAGTTTTCATGATTTAATCAAAGCAGTCACTAGAGGACAACCTCACCTTAAATGCAATCGTACCTGCTAGAAGAACTCCTCCGCACAGACTTCCACCCATTTAATGTTCGCCTTTGCCTCATTGCCTGAGTTGATGATCGAAGTTTCCTCTTCTTCTTCTGATGGCGCTACAGTCCGGGATGGACCTGGGCCTCGAGGTTATTGGCTCCCAATCCCGTCAACACTGCATTCCAAAGCCACTTAACCCACAGCACAACACCCAATGCAGTTGCAGATGCTGTTAACCCAACCTAGAAATAACAGAAACCGATCACCATTAGTCCAATCGGACGCACACATCACCTCGCGCCTGCGTCGCTCCACGCCCGCGGCACAACATCAACGCACCCTGTGTCTGTGTTTACATAACACCAGCAGGTCATTGGACCGCGCGATAAAATCAAAACAAAACCCACTTAGAACTGCAAAACCTGAATGTACCCAGGAGTTGCGCTCCCAACGCCCATTTGCATTTCAAATTCGCATAAACTTGGTGCGGTATCTGCTGGCTGGCGCGATGTAATAGGCCGCACTCGAGTCCACTCTCTATTGCTCATAGATACGGGAATGTCGACTCGATTGATATTGATTTTGACCCACTTGGAGTGGTGTGTGTGCCCCCGCGATATCGGGAACAGAAAAAGCCGCCACCTCCAACGAACCCTCAAGCCTCCGTTTGTTTACCAACATTGAGCCCGATTTGCAATGTTAATTGTCTCAACAATTCCGCTGTCTTCTGCTTCGATTAGACGCTCTCTCGATCGATCGCGGCGTTCTGCGGTAAATTGCGCATTTGGCATGAATAATTCCTGCGGCTCCGTTCTGCATACCAAATCCATTAGAATCCATTCCCATTGCTTCTGCTTTCGATGATGATGATGATGATGATGATAAATCCGCCGCCACCACCGAAAATATCCCAGAATAGACGCGCCCATTAATCATCGCACGATGAAAAAAATAAAATAAATTCTAAGGCCACTGGGGTGCGGATCTATGGCCACATGCATGAGTTTGTGTTAAGAGTTTTCTTCGATTTCGAACGGTTTCGATGTAAGCGTGTACTCTCAAGGTGACGGGTGTGACTATCTCCTTGACCTCGTTTCGCAGATCTTGTGTTTGATTTCGCGTGTCCTCCTGTGTTGCGGTAGCCTTGAATTTCGATTGTGTGATGTCATGCATGGATTTTGATCGAAATTGCTTGGAGTGCCATCTATTTTTGGGATTTCAAAGCAACGGCTAGCAGTTGGGCCCAGCTGGCGAAGACGGGTTGTGACATCTCGTTCTGCATTCACTCAAAAACGATCGCTCTTTGATGCAAATAGCCCCTTTGATGCTTTGAATGAATTAGAAATGGACACAGCGTGCTTGATATTTTAGAAAGAACTGGGTGTGGGCACTTCGGATGCAGCGATATGGCAAATGACTTTCAAGCGGTAGCGTCTATACTAGACTTGGATGACATAACTGAAGTGCTTGTTATCGAAAAGTGCCAAGTGTTACATGGGCAACGGATCGCTTCTAAAAGAGACTACCGAAGACATGGTTACGAATGGATCCATGATAGAGAACCAGGCGGGTGCAGGTAACTTCTCTGATGAACTGGAACTGGATAGCGGTAACAGGGATTCTGTGAACAATCTCCATGCGACTCTGTCTTGGGCCAGTATGGTATTTTTTTCGGAGTTTTTTTGTAGCTCTACTGGAGCACTCAGACTCTAACACGGTCCATTGTACTGCCAGGTAGCATCCTACTCCTGTGGCGTTAATTTTATCCTAACGGCAATGGTGACGGGACCAAATTTGATTTCTCTGGGATTCGAACCTGGGACCCCTCTAATTTGGGGCAGGCACTTAACCAACTGCGCCATCCAGTCGTGTTGCCAGTCTATTTACTTCCGAACAGGATTTTCCGCGTTTCCGATACTCCTTCTCCACGGTCCGCCTTCACTTTAAGCGTGGATGACCTCGACTACGCACTCCTTGTGGGAACCAAGTAAAGGCCATATCCGCTTTCGGTTCACGCAGGGCCTATCCAGCTCCACTTTCGAAGTTGAATCTCTGCTGCGATGGGTTTATGTAAAGCTCTGCGCAACAGCTTTTTATTCGCGATCCATTCCGGCCAGAAGACCTTCACGATTCGCCTCAAGCAATTGTCGACGAAGACCTGAATCTTGCGAACAGTGATGGTGGTTGTCTTTCAAGTCGCGTATCCGTAGAGCACTACGGATTTAACGTTGAAATTGAATATCCGAAGTTTGAGAGAGGTGGAGAGGTGGTTGGACCCCCAGACGTTGCCAAGCGAGTAGTGAGCGTGGCAGGCCAGACTTCAGTTTCAGCGCGTTCATCTTTGCATAACGTGCTGTTCCCGTATAGCAGAAGAGGTGCCTCGCATTTTGAGCCGATTTTTGACGACATTGGTTTTCAGTCCAGCTCTTTTGGCGTTGAGGTCTAAAGCGTGTAGTTGGACGCCGACTAAGGTGTTAGATGGTAGGCAGATGTTGTCAGCGGTTCCGTGAACGAAGGCCATATGAACTAACGCCATAATGGCGTTAATTCGCATTTGAAAGTGAATTAACGCCATAATCCATTTATGGCTTTAATTCACTTTCAAATCGGAACTAAAGCCATACATTAAATTGAACTAACGCCATATGGTGTTAGTTCACTTTCGAATGTGAACTAATGCCATACAGTGTATTTGAGCTCTAAAGCGCGTTATCAGTCCAATGTCCCACCATGACCGGACCACGTTTAGTTTCCAACCAACCTACCTCCCTTGCCCCTTACATGCATACATACATATGAGGTATGTATGGGGGGGGCATGCTGCCCCCCTGCAACCCCCCTGCTTGGCCACATATGCAATTTGGAGTAAGTGCGAGTTTGATTGTATTTACTTTCTTTAAACTCATGCAAATCATGGAAAAGAAAAAGCATGGATAGACTCAGTCTCGCGCCTACTTCAAATCCTACATGTGGTCCAGCAGAGGGGTTGCAGGGGGGCAGCATGGCCCCCCATTCCAACATTACTGTTTATACGCCGTAAACTTTGTCCCTACAAGTTTCTACCTCATTTCTTAGGACCATGTAAATAATGTAGATTATTGAGATTGATGCAAGTGACTTTAATTCAATTTCAAATGTGAACTAAAGCCACTTCCTAAAACGAACTAACGCCATATGGCTTTAGTTCAAATTTGAAAGTGAATTAAAGCCATAAGCGGATTATGGCGTTAATTCACTTTCAAATGCGCTTTAACGCCATTATGGCGTTAGTTCATATGGCCTTCGTTCACGGCACCGTCTGTTAGCTGAAAAGCGAGTTAGCGGAATAGCGAGCACCCAATAGCTTACGCGTATCCATCATTATGGTACCCGGGTAATACTCGAAAGTTCGGGTACTCTGGTACCCTGGTATCCCCGAATTAAGAGCTCTAGTTCCGAATCATTTGCCGCTCTAGGCAGAGGAATTGCCCAACGTGCATCACGGCTGAAACACAACACTGCATTGCGCTAGCGTAGCATGAAGTCTACGAAGGGTGTGCGATGACGCACTGCGTTAATCAGCTGTTCCCTCTCTCTCTCAAATACCAAATGAAAAATATTCGTCAGCTGTTTTCTGAAATTTCAAATCAAAAAATATTCTGGTCAAACAATTGAACGTTAAAGAAATTAATAGCGGAAAATGAATGCCAAGAAAGTTAAAAAAAATTAAAAAAGTGCTTCTTGTTGCTAATTTGGCGTATTCTTTCAAATTACTTTTGTCGTTGAAATAATTTTAGTCAGCTGTTTTCATTTCTCAAATGTCAGTTGCCACAAAATGTTCTCAATTTGGTAAAAAACTCTCAATTTGGGGAGCATTTCTCAATTTCGCTCTCACAGCGCATCCCTCTGTCAAAAAAATATCCAACATGTTGAATGATGACGTGCGTTGGGATTACGTTTTAAGTTTTATGTCGATCCTCGCATCTCTCTCATTTTTCACTTATGTAGGTTGACGCAGTATTTCGTGCATGTCCATTGAATTGTGCGCGTTGAAAAATAACGTTGACGCTGACGCACTGTTGTGTTTCCGCCATCATGCAACTTGCACATAAATTCCGGCTCAGTTGTAAATACGCAACTTGAACTTCATTGTGAGGTTGGTCGTCAACATGGTTTCAGTGTACATGCAAAGTTTGAGCATAACTGCACTCATTTGGACCTTAAGCCACCAGCGAAATGAAGTAAATATAGTCGCCAATGCGACCAGTATGGAAGAAAACCCAGAAATGTCGATTCGGCGTCAATCAGTTGAATAGGGCGTAGCCAGAGAGTTAACCCGGCTTATTTTACAGTTGGATTTGGGCCTACATCCACATGAGTTTGTATAGAACGCAGAAATTGAAGCCAGATAATCATAAATAACTTTAATTGGGCGCTGGAAATGTTCGGGTTTAACATTGGAGATTCTAATTTTGGCCAAAAAATCATCATCTCGGATAAGGGCCATTTTTGATTCAGCGGCGGCTATTTCACTAACCAAAATGGCAAGCATAATCCATAAGTGTTCGACCAATCATCAATGCATGCACAAACATTGACTGCTGCGTGTGGTTTATGGCATGGCGGCATCATCGGACCTCATTTCTTTGGAAATGAGGAAGGAAACACCGTTAAAGTCAATGGTCTCAGTTACAGAGAGATTTTAACAGACTTTCTGTGGCCAGAGCTCGACAACAACGATATATCCACGCTGTGGTTCCAACAAGACGTCGCTACATGCCAACAAGACGTCGCTACATGCCAACAAGTCGTCGCTACATGCCATACAAGTGACGCAACGCCTAACGCTCAAAGTTGTGAATGAAAAATATGACGAATGTGTCATCTCACAGCGAGCGTTCATCAATTGACCACCGCGACTTAACACCACTTGATTATTTTCTCTAGGGATACATCAAGTCCTTAATCTACGATAAGAAGCCAACCACTTTGGACGAGTTCGAGGCCAACCTTCGAGTCGGTATTGCCGGTATAACGCTTCATATATTGGACCAAGTCATCAAAAGTTGAACCGAGCGCTTAAAACATTGCCAGCAAAACCAAGGGCAATATGCCACACATAATGGCATGAATGTATCTTCAAAATAAAACCAGAATGAATTTTATATCTCACATCGTTGTTATTTTATTTAAATTTATTTTCCTGCCGTTCTTATCTGGTTGCCCTGTGTATAAGATTGTGCTAAAAACCTTCTGGGATTCATAATTAACTCCGATTGATTCTAATTTCCGACTTTAAAAAGACGGTTCCCTTGATGGAAGGTTTCTCTTTTAAGCGCACAATGGACCCAATCTGTTAGTTCAAGTGACTTGTGGTAGCAAGCCGCTAGGGTACCTAATTTCTTCCTACGCAGGAAGTTGATAAAAAGTGACCGGAAATAATTGCCTCAGGAGATGTAAGATTGATGGGTGTACTATCAAAGCCGTGATAACTAAGCCTGGTGCAGCCCAGTCGTCACTTTATAGATAATCGAAATCACATCACCACCTTGTTGCGGTTTCACCAAAAATGTCAATGACAACTCTCTGCGACCATAGCTGAACTTCGCTTCACTCCATCTCCATTCCTCCGCTACTCCCTTCAATCTATGGCCAATGCCTGGGTGAATGATTTCATATCGCTTCAGATTCATTGACGAATTTGCATTCATCACTTCACCGCCGATTTCATTCACCTACGGACATCGCGATATTGATGTTCCCGCAGCCCATCAATGCCACCGATTACCACTTTAATTGAGAAACCATTAGAATCGAATTCCACCGATCACATTACCAGACGTTTTACGATCCAATAAATTCCAGAACTTGCCATCAAAGCATCCTGTTCGGCGAGCGATCTTTATCGTCGACCCCGTGGATTTCGATCGCACTGCGCTGGGCCATAAATTACCACCGTACCAGTCAAAACGTGCTCAGTTTGGCCAAAAAAAGCAGCGAACTCATCTCTGCTGCCCCTCGCACCTCTCTCACCATCGACAGCCGTCAGTCAATCAGTGCAACGACAGCGACAGCCATCGCCATCCACACCGCTCGCCGCCGTGATCATCTAACTCTCGAATCAATTCAACCCGCGCGATCGGCGATCGTGATGACGATCGTTATGACAGACATGGCTCCATGTGCCATTCATTCATAAATGCCGGTTCGATTCCTGGAATTGCCGAATTCCACTCAGGCCGTGGTCGGGGCAGAGCATGGCCGGCGCAAAAGGAAGATGATTGAAAGGATCACTTGAATGCAAATTGCAAGATCGGTCTCCGTTTGAAGTGGCCAAGGAGAGAGCAATTCAAGTTTGTAAAGCACTCCATGTGGCTGCGGCGTACCCAGTCGAGATGGGCCTGGACGTGGGCACGGACCGTGTGCTCGCTGAGTCCAGTGGGCAGTCGAAGAGCGCGATTCAATAACCAAATCACTGCTGGGATGTTCATAAAAATGGTTGTACATGTGTTTTACGGTGGCGGCTGGCGGTCGATGTCTGTTGCGGCGGAATCGCCGCCAAGTGGCATCTCATCATGTTCATCATTGCCGGTGATGCGTGGCAGTGCCACATTGCCACACTGCCGCTGCCGCCACTGCCACATCGCCACTTACTGCGGTGATCGTTCCGGCATTGTTATTATCATCATCATCCAGAGCGGACGACTTCAGACTGGCGATGTCATTAAAACTGTAGCCGGCCTCGGCTTTGTGGTGGCGGCGCGGAGGACTGCTGCGGTAACTCGTCGAACACTAAGGGTGATGGGCCAACCCAAATTTGACTTGTTTCTTTTTTTTGTTTGCTGCTCCTTTTTATGTCGTCTTTTGGTGGTTTGGTGGTGACGACGGCGGCGGCGGCGTCCGGACTTGGCGAAGAAAATTTGGCGAGATAATTGAAATTTTCTTGCGGTAAGAATGTTGGGGATGCGGCACTTTAATCATGACAAAGGAGGCGCCGAGGATAAATGCGATTATAACTGCTGAAGGAGTAGACCTGCGGTTGAAGGCGTTAAATTTGTGAGTTAAAGTGGAACGCAGAACTGGCCGCGAATTGATGGAATGGAGTGAATGGGGACGTTTGAGTGCGTGAGTCATAAGGATACTTGCGGTGGATGGAGGTTTGCGACTGATATCCTGTCCAGTGGTGGGCCTATGGATCGAATTAGTTCCTTAAGGAGTTCTGAAATATGTCAATTGAACTGGGATCTTCGTCTAGTGTAAACAAGTTAAGTGATCTTCAATTCGATCACAGATCCTATTCGATAAAGAATTGCGGATCAGAGAAGGATTCCACAGAAAATGAAGAAGATAAATTATCAGCTTCAAGTGGACGTGGAGAATGGCAGGCAGTAGGTGTCCTTACTTTGACCAAGCCAAAAGGAGGATCCTTAATAAAATCCAGATTATTTAAGTTTATGGTTCTGGTTAATTTTTCGGGCGAACGGGAGGTGTTGAGAAAACCGTCCGCCCGATCTAGACGAAGTCAAGATAGCGATATCGAGACTGATATCCAATAAAGCTGCTGGTGCAAATAGTCTGCCCGCTGAAATGTTCTAAGCAGCTGGAGATGATCTGGCAGGACGCATGCACCAGATCATCTGTAAGATATGGTCGGAGGAAAGCATGCCCGATGAGTGGAATCTCAGTATCGTTTGCCCGATCCACAAGAAAGGAGACCTCTTTGACTGCGCCACCTATCGAGGGATAAGTCTCCTTCACATCGCCTATAAGATCTTCTCTGCCATTTTGTGTGAACGCCTGAAACCACTCGTCACCAAACTGGTAGGTCCCTATCAGTGTGGTTTCAGACCTGGGAAGTCCACCATCGATCAAATCTTCACACTGCGGCAGATCCTGTGGAAGGCCAAGATATGCAGATCGACACACACCACCTATTTGTCGATTTCAAGGCCGCATATGACAGCGTGCATAGAGACGAGCTATACAGCGCATGTCTAGTTTTGACATTCCTGCCAAACTCGTCAGACTGAGCAGGATGACGATGGAGAACTCTCGCTGCTCCATCAAGATCGGTAACGAACTCACCGTCACCGAGACCTTTCTTTAACATCGTTCTTGAGAAGATCGTGTAAAACTCACTGGCCAACACAAGAGGTACGATCTTCCAAAAGTCCGTTCAACTGCTAGCTTACGCTAAGGATGACATTGACGTGATTGGGCGAACACAGCGAGCCGTCAATGATGCGTTTGCTGGCATTGAAACGGAAGCGGCTAAAATGGGTCTGTCGGTAAACGTGGGCAAAACAAAGTATATGCTGTCGTCGAGAAAGGACGCACAACATCGACGACATGGCCAGAAGGTCACCATAGGCAGCTATAACTTTAAGGTAGTTTAGGACTTCGTCTACCTTGGCTCCGCGGTAAACAGTACAAACAACATCAGTACCGAGATCAAACGCAGATTAACTCTTTCCAACCGCTGTTTTTTTGGGCTCAAAAGGCAATTGATTAGTAGAGCCTCTCTCGGAAGACCAAGCTGACTCTATACAAGACCTTGATCATCCCAGTCCTGCTGTACGGCGCAGAGGCATGGACAATATCCCAAGCGGATGAACAGTCTCTTTGTCTTTTCGAGAGAAAAGTTCTGCGCGCGGTCTTTGGTCCTGTTTGCGTTGATGGCATTTGGAGGAGAAGTTTCAACCACGAACTGTATGGGCTGTACAGCGACATAAGTCTAGCCAGGCGTCTACGGATCCAATGCCTAAGATGGCTAGGCTATGTAGAGCGTATGGACAACTTACCTCCGGCCCGAAGAGTTTTCGACAAGGTGGCGCACACAAGTCGAGGGAGACCTCGGCAGGCTTGGGATGCGTAACTGGAGACAGCTGGCGAAATATCGTGCTGGCTGGAGAGGCATGTTGAGTGAGGCCCAGGTCCACCTCGGATTGTAGCGCCCTAAGAAGAAGAAGATGGAGGTGTTCACCTACTCGTAAGCATGCAACGTAAAGCCTTTCCATGTGAAAAGACTCGATACTCTGAAGTTACTCCGCAAACTTCCAAAGACTGAACTTGACTCTTATTTATAATGATCGCAAAGTGAAGAGCAGCATGAAATTGAAATCAAATAGTAACTCAATGGAAAAATGACTGGATGGCGCAGTTGGTTTAGTGCCTGCCCCAAGTTATAGGAGTCCCAGGTTCGAATCCCAGTGAAATCGAATCTGGTGCAGTCACCATTTCCCGTTGGGTTCAAATTAACGGCACTGAAGTAGGTTGTTGCCAAAAATCCTCTGAAAAAAACAAAAAAAACCTTTTTGGAAGCTGTCATCGCTGAATCAGCTGTGACCCACTTTGATCCTGAATAGATCCATTATGCTGTATATGTAAGTCGCCATCTTTATTTACCCATAAGCTGAAGCAGTCCTTATTTGACTTGTATTTTAGATTTTAAGTGAGTGCCCTCCACAGCATAATTGTGCTGCACCTAAGACCGAGCACCAGAGTCACTCTGCCCCTGATATCTATCAAGCATCTGTTTCCCTCTGAAGATGTTTACTTGGAACACTGAATCGCTCGCAATGGAACAGAAATATGAGTGGCGATGTCTGCATCATTCACTAAGTCAGTTCGACGAGGAAGTGAGTTTCTGCAGCATCGGATTTGTTAGTTGTTCACACCTCTTCTTGATGCCTATAGTTAGACAGTTTCTAAGAGGACTGCAAGGTGTCCTGAGCAAAAAGTTTCAAGGTTGTTGGTGTCGGATACCAAACCGAAACTGCATTTCGCAAAAACTAAACAAAATCTACTTGAGCAGTGATGAGTGTGAGGATGCAAAAGCCGCCTGCATTTCATAGACAAATCCATGATCGTAAAGCAATGATCAATTCACCCCCTATGCAAACGTCAACAACTACACACTGGCTAGGGACCATCCCTCATCTGCTGCTCACCTCAACCACAACGCAACATGTTGCTGCGACGCAACGCACTTGACTGTACATGCATGCACCACCTGTCGCGTGGTTATGAGCCTCATCTATATTATCCTTTGTAACCGCGCGTCCTCGTTTTGTTTTTGCTGGACTACCTCCTGACCCGTATTCAGTTTGAGGTAAACAAAAGAAATGACAGATGCACCTGTACGGCAGAGACAAAGGAGTACAGTCGCTGCCGTCTGTCGTCCAGGAGGAAGCATTCACTTAATTACAAGAGGATTCGGATGCTCTTGATGGACTTACACGGCGTGCCCGTGTGTGGGAAAACTGTACGCGACGCGCCGCTTTATGATGGTGCGAGCAGCACGTGTTGCGTTATATCCCCTGGGTGGGGGTAATGATAATACTTTGCACCTGTTCTGGTTAAGGAGTGATTATCACCTGGACTGGGCACCAAAAGAGAAAGGACGTTTTTGTCCCCTCACTGTTTCTGATTTCCTGTGGAGCTGGGCTGTCGACTAAAGACCTCGAGTCGGACGAAGGATTTGAGCGAGTCAACTGATGCCGAGCCTTAGGGCATTTCCTGCACTTAATTATTGCTGAGATTTTAAACGAATGTTTCGCGTTCGATGGCCTGCGAGGACCCTCTTGTTCGCGACGGAAGTGCGTGAGTCGTGGAGCAATGACTGGAATACGTGAGAAATTATGCGAATTATTGAAGAAAAATGAGTGATTGTGAGTACTGCTTTAATGGCATAACTAAAACAGCTTTGTCAGAATCGAGTCCTGCAAGAACCCTGTAGGACATTCGAATACTCTTACATTTCATTCATAATGGCAAGATCCAGGCAATATATTGGAATAAAAGTTTGACGGAAATCTGAACCATAAGTGTATTTTATTTCAATTTACTTTCGGAACCACAAATTGGATGAAAGTTAATTTAATTTTTTTCATTTTGTGTAACACAGTAAAATTTAATTTATTATTTGCTGACGTCAATCTGGTGTACTTCCTTCAGCCAAGTGTGGACCTGTGAGATTGTGAACATTATTTGCTGTAAGCATAACACTAAATATGACCTCCACTTCCATCGCCAGCAATACTGCCTAAGAGTGAATGGAACTAAAAATCAATGACTGTGGTGTCAGCTTGAACCTATTTTTGTTAAGCTTTATATTGAATTAATTGAATTGCATTAAATAAAATAATTCTTGGGCAACCGAAGGTGTTTTCTTGGTCAAAATTTGGACTTAAAGTGGTGCACGAAGCTGAAGTCAACCAACTTGGTGTTGCAGCGATGCTATCCGAAGAGGCTTGTTGGTTGAGACCCAATTCCACCCCGGACTGTGGCTTAAGCCCTCATAACTCTGACACCACGCATCCGAGCCATCCGAAGCACTCCCGTAACTCTGACACCACGCATCCGAGGCATCCGAAGCACTCCCGTACAACACAACTCAACCAGAAACACAAACGTTGCCAGAGTAAGCCCAACTATTAAGCACACCCAAGCGAAATGCAGGTGCTCCAGCTTCAGTCTCATTGGCAGCTCAGGCAGAAGATCGTCGGGCTCGTCGATGCGAAAGCCCGCTCTGATGGCTTGTACAGGGGCGCTGCGTTCCCATTTCTCTATCAACCCACTGGCAATTACATCTTCAATCATCGTGTCCAGAATATCCTTGAACACTGAGTGCTTTGGCAGTAGGAACACCTCACTGTCTGAGAATAATATCTCGCGGAGTATGTGAATCCGGAATCTTTGTCGCGGATTCTGCATGCGGATGAGAAACTTGGCGGAGGCTTCGTATACGGTGTAGGCTAGACTGGAATTCTTGGTGGAATGTATTCCTCTGGTGTACGTCTCGAAGTCCAACGGCAGAGCAATCGGATCCAAGTCGTGGAACCCGTTTTCTTGTAAATCGTGTAACTCGAAGGCGGGTATAGCCACGAACACATTGTTCTCAACCAAATCCTGAAATGTTTGATACGGCTCGGACTCAATGAAGGCCGTAAAGAAGGAGGTGCAGTAAATGATGTAGAGGTTGCACACGATGAAACCGAAGAGGAGGACTTGTCCATGAAAGCGGTACGCGGACGTGATGGCATCTCCAGCAGAAGAAAAAAGCAAGACCAAGTACGTTCGTCTGAAACTGCGCCACCAACTTGGTGCTACTCCGGTGCAGATGTCCTTCACGAAGTCCACCACGACGATGAAGACCAAAGTGAGTCCAATGAGGACCCAGACAGGGGGAGAAAACGGCCTTATGAACGGCTGATCGGAGTCCACGTGTTGATTCATTGCCACAATGATGCTCCAAGGGTAGAGTGTCACGGGCCTACTGTAGTCTAGACCGTCGATCGGTGTGTAGATATTCATGCTTATATTGAGTTCGTTGGTCAAAGTGGCGTTTATGATCGCTTGCACAGACCATTCTCTCGAATTGTTGATGATGACTTCTTGAAACGTTGCGTTGTGCCTGCGAAGAAATTGCAGAAATGTTTGCCCAGCATAACCACCGACTTGGTATCTACCCCGACTGTCCGGGTACCAAAAGGTGGAGGGAATATCCGTCTGGACGGTGGTGCGAAATACGAAGCCATTCAAGTCCCTCAGAGCATCCGGCAGGGGTTCATCAGTTCGGGTCAACAGCTGAAGTGGTCGATCGGCAAATGGGAGGTACGCATACGAAGAGTCGTTCAAGGTTCCAAAGATTCTCTTGAATTTGTTCTCCTTGCAGAGCGATAGCGAGTGGTATAGACTGTGATGTCCACTGGCAACGATTATGACAAAGTCTCGGGATCTCATGTGTTCGATGAAGGTTTGCAGTTCGTTCCTGCTCTGACCGCCTTCGTCTCCAGCCCGAGCCACCAGGACGGCGTTCTTTAGAAAAAACTCCTCATGGTAGTCCGTTGGGATGGTTTCGAAGATGGTCACAACCACGTCGGGATGGGTTCTCATGAAGTTGGTTAGAAAACTGTCACTAATTCTGATGAAATAAACGCCCACTGAGTCACTCTCGTGAATAACCTTCTCTAGGAGCACACTCAAGTCGAAACTGGATGCAATAACGCGGACTAGGAGCAGCAAAAATTGAACCACTTTAAGGAGCAACATGGTCTTACTAGGTGAAGAGATTGATTGGAACTGAAACTGACACTCGCAACCTTTTGGCCAGAAATGGTGCATAAAAAAGAAGCGGCATTAAAGATTTAGAGTTCGTTTTGTTTTTGCGAAAAATTGGTGAATGGCGTCAATGTGAGCGATAATTGCGCGATATGCGGTAATTTTGACATTGAATATTCGACAGTTTTGCGTGACGAAAGTCACTTGTTCGAAGAGGTGGTTCCATGGGCCATAATTTGTTCAGAAAAAAAGAGCCACGGACACTTCAAAACAAAACAAAACAAGTTGCACAACAAAAAAATGACCGGAAACAAGTGGAGGAGTAGTCAGTTACCATCCCCGAAAAGCGGTTAGTAATTGGGTCTGTTCAGCAAACATGCATTTGTTTTTAAATGCAGTGCTGACATTTTTGTCGGTTTTGTTTTTGTTCTCCCACTCGAGCACCACCCAGTTGCAAAAAAAAAACAAAATATCGTGCCTTCAGCTAGCTAAGAGAGGGTAGAAGGAGGTGGAAAGAGAGAGAAAGCCTAATACCCTAACAGACCACAGACGGACAACTGAAATATAGGACAGAGAAGAGAATGAAGAGACAGAACAGAGGAAAAGAAAGGGGTTCAAGGTCTATGCTTTTGCCACCGAAAGAGACCGGAATGGAGCTCGAGGATCTAAGCTAAAAAACTTAACCTATCCCTTATCTATCCTCCGTAACTTAACACTGTACCTAAACCTAAACTGGACTACCTTAGAAGTACCTAACTTAGCCCTAACACGAAACAACACGCTTCTAGTGTCGTTTGGCGATCCAGGTTCGTCAAGAACCAGAGAGTGCCTTGTGTTATTGGCACTAGCCGCCTGCCCTCACTTCACGTCAATCGACATGACTTTTGTTATCTTTCTAGGCGAAGTATTGTGGTAGATAGCCACTTAGCGGAGATGTTAACCACAGTCTAACGTTTCACTCTGTTTACTACCGCTTGGAGGACAGCCATTTCTCACCCAACACACATATTGGCAATGAAATTAAATTCTTCTTCTTAGGGCGCTACAGTCCAAGGTGGACCTGGCCTCACTCAACATGCCAGCACGGTCTTTTGCCAGCTGTCTCCAGTTACGCATACCAAGCCTGCCGAGGTCCCCCTCGACTTGTGTGCGCCACCTTGTTCGTGGACGTCCTCTGTTGCTTTGTCCCACAGGCTCAGAGTCGAAAACTCTTCGGGCCGGAGCTAAGTTGTCCATACGCGCTACATGGCCTAGCCATTTTATGCGTTGGATCCGTAGACGCCTGGCTAGACTTATGTCGCTGTACAGCCCATAGAATTCGTGGTGAACCTTCTCCTCCAAATGCCATCAACGCAAACAAGACCAAAGATCGCGCGCAGAACTTATCTCTCGAAAAGACCAAGACACTGTTCATCCGCTTGGGATATTGTCCATGCCTCTGCGCAGTACAGCAGGACTGGGATGATCAAGGTCTTATACAAAGTCAATTTGGTCTTCCGAGAGAGGGATCTACTACTCAATTGCCTTTTGAGGCCAAAAAAACAGCGGTTGGCAGGAGTTATTCTGCGTTTGATCTCGGTACTGATGTTGTTTGCACTGTTTACCGCGGAGCCAAGGTAGACGAAGTCGTTCACTACCTCAAAGTTATAGCTGCCTATGGTGACGTTCTGGCCAAGTCGTCCTTTCTCGACGACAGCATATACTTTGTTTTGCCCTCGTTTACCGACAGGCCCATTTTAGCCGCTTCCGTTTCAATGCCAGCAAACGCATCATTGACGGCTCGCTGTGTTCACCCAATCACGTCAATGTCATCCTTAGCGTAAGCTAGCAGTTGAACGGACTTTTGGAAGATCGTGCCTCTTGTGTTGACCAGTGAGTTTTGCACGATCTTCTCAAGAACGATGTTAAAGAATTCACATGACAGCGCGTCGCCTTCTCTAAAACCTTTTTTGACATTGAAGGTCTCCGTGAGTTCGTTACCGATCTTGATGGAGCAGCGAGAGTTCTGCATCGTCATTCTGCTCAGTCTGACGAGTTTGGCAGGAATGTTAAAACTAGACATGGCGCTGTATAGCTCGTCTCTATGCACGCTGTCGTATGCAGCCTTGAAATCAACAAATAGGTGGTGTGTGTCGATCTGCATTTCTTGGGTCTTCTCCAGGATCTGCCGCAGTATGAAGATTTGACCGATGGTGGACTTCCCCGGCCTGAAACCACACTGATAGGGACCTATCAGTTTGGTGACGAAAGGGTTCAGACACAGAATGATAGAAAAGATCTTATAGGCGATGGGAGTTCGATAGTTGGCACAGTCAAAGGGGTCTCCTTTCTTGTGGATCGGACAAACGATACTGAGATTCCACTCATCGGGCATGCTTTCCTCCGACCATATCTTACAGATGATCTGGTGCATGCGTCCTGCCAGATCATCTCCAGCTGCTTAGAACATTTCAGCGGGCAGACTATCTGCACCAGCAGCTTTATTAGACTTCAGTCTCGATATCGTTATCTTGACTTCGTCTAGATCGGAGGGACGGTATTCTCTTCTATCATCGGCCGTTGTGTTGAGTGGCACATTCTGCCTGACAGCGGTATTTGTGTCCTCATCGCCGTTCAACAGTCTGCAGAAATGACTTTTCCAAATTCTCAGTATCGACTGCGAATCTACCACTAGTTGTCCATTCTCGTCCTGGCAGGCTTCTGTCCGAACTTTATACCCATTCGATAAAAGCTTTACCCTTTGGTAAAACTAAAGTGGCTTGTGTGTTTGATGTGCGCAACTTTTAGGGTCCGTTCCAAGTACAGTTATTTTCCAGGAATTTTTATATCGTACTGTCGACGGTTCAAATTCGTACTCTTTTCCTTTGCGAGCTCAAACTGGGACATAATGCGTCTCATAATGCGGTAGCCAAAAACATAAATGACGCATTTGAGAGTATAGCGGTAAACGAACGCACCATTCAGCGTTGGTTTGGTAATATCCGTTCGAGAGACCTAAGCCTCGAAAACGAACCGCATGAAAAACCGGAAACGGTAACTGACGACCTCATTTTACGAGAAACGGTGGATGCAGACCCAACAAAAACGGTGCGGGGCATTGCACACAACATGGGAGTATACCCCATAACAATAAGTCGACACCTATCTCAAGTAGGAAAAGTGAAAAAATTCGACAAATGGGTACCCCATGAATTGAACGAGGCCCAAAACTACGCCGTTTAGAAACCTGTGGATCGCTGAGTCTAAGGTACCGAAATGCACCGTTTTTGCACCGTATAATCACATGTGATGAAAAGTTGATCGCGCCCTTCTCGTGCTCTTTCTTTCTCTTCCTGAGAAGCCGGTTCTCTTTCCTTCTTCTCTGTTCGTAGAGCTCATGAACAGCTCTCGTAGTTCGATGCAGCGTTGCCTGGTAGGCTTCTTGCTTTGCTGCATGTGCCTGCTTGCACTCGTTGTCCAACAAGGGGTTTTTGCTAGGTGGTGTTTTAAAACCCAGCACATCAGTAGCGGCTTCTCTGATGGCTCCTTGACAACGTTTCCATTGTTCGTCTATTGTTAGTGCAGGCGACGTCGTACTTTCGGGGAGTTTCAGGGAGACTCGATCGGCAAAGTTCCTGGCAGTCTGTTGCGATTGTAGCTTTTCGACGTCAAACCGTGGTTTTCTTCCTCGAATCCGTTGTTCTGTCGATATCCGTGTCCTTACCTTGGGTACAACAAGGAAATAGTCCGAGTCGATGTTGGCGCCTCGGAAAGTTTGGACATCAAGAATACTGGAGGAGTGTCTGACGTCGATCGCAACGCGATCAATCTGGTTGACGGTTGAATGATCAGGGGACCGCCAGGTCCCTTTATGGATGTTGAGGTGTGGGAACCGTGTGCTAGCTACAGAGAGAGTAACGAAGTCCACCAGCCTGAGACCGTTTTCGGACGTAGTGTCGTGCAGGTTGTGTTTACCGATGACTCTAGCAAAGATGTCCTCTTTACCCAGTGCCGTTAATTTGATCCCAACGGCAAATGGTGACTTGATCAGAGTCGATTTCGCTGGGATTCGAACCTGGGGCCCCTCTAACTTGGGACAGGCACTTAAACAACTGCGCCATCCAGTCGTATTTCGACAAGGTTTGTGGTGACATTAATAGTTCCTCTCAGACCATTTGGAACTAAGTCAGGAACAGCCACGAATCCATAAATACACGCGATCTGCCCATTTGCACTCATAAATCAGCAAAAGGGTACCACACTTTTTCTTTTTCCTCTCATTTCATGCCTTTTTCAAAGGACGTCCCAGTCTTTTTCTGTAATTTTCAATAGTTTTCCATATCATTCACCCTTTTCTACCGATTTCCAGTAACATTATCTGAAAAACTCTGTCCTGTGAGTAATTCAGGACAATATGCAGTCCCTTTACGAGAATTACGTTCGAAAGCCTTTTGTGGAAGGCTCACTTACCCGGTGACACAGAAATGGTGTCCTCAACACTATCGCCCTTCGAACATACTCGCTTCGCGACCGAACGCCGCTGCATCTACAAGCGATGAGCAAACAAAAAAATCACCGTTTCCGGCCTTTACTCAATTAACCCTGTCTACGTGAGCAACTCCATTCTTCAAGTGCACAATTCTCTGTCATAAAAGTGCATCATTAATGGCCATCGTACCACGCACTTACCACCAAGTCACGGAACAAACATTCTTAGGATTCCGTGCTGCGCAGTCCCTGCCAGCACTCTGTCTTCCCCCCCTAGGACCAGCCATTCCGGTCCACAGTCGAGGCATGAAACGATGACGCACTCTCTATCGCCGCATCTCAGCTTGACTCTATTCTGAGGTGCGTTCGTTTGATCCTAGAAATAGACGCGACAAGGGCCTGCAAGTGCCCAGAGCCTGTGATCGGACCGGCATTACCCGAGCCAAGGTCCTTGGAATTCAGTGTTTCCATCATTGATGCGAGTGAATTGCAAAATAATTCACACGACTGTTGAAGACCCTACACCGTGCGCGCCGCAGGAGGGAACGACGCTGGTGCGGGCGGACCTGCAGGGTCTCGATACGTAAAAGGAAAATCAACTCCGGACCGAGGCAGCGGCACGAAGGGCGAGGGGGCGCAGCCTCTGCACCATCACGTCAACTGGTTCTGAATGATTCTGGAATCTTGATCTTGGAATGCGAGATGGCACGGTGGTCGAGGGGGAGTGGGTACTACGTCTGGCGCAGCAAGTAAGTGAATAGTCTTATTTTCAATCGACCACCAGAATGCCAGGCAGGACGGGGCGCGGCGTAAGGTGTGGGGCTGGTGAAAAAGGTTCGCATCCTCATCATCATCATCATCAGGTTACGGCACACAGGCCCGGCGCAGAGATGGAGCAGTGGAGCACAGCGGAGTGTCGGAGTAGCGCAGTAGGGCCTCTGCGAGTCCCTTTTTTGGAATCTCTCCATTAAGCTGCTGCTGCTGCTGCGGACGGCTCGGTTGCGCTTTTGTCCCAGCCCCGGTGCCTGTTTTTCGTGAACCACGACAGTCAGTCACTTCCAGGAATCCGTGTGGAGGAGAACAAAAAGATTCATCCGCCGCATGCAGGCCATTTCGCGGATGGGCATAACGAAAATTATTTATTTCGACTTTTTGTGTTTTTTTTTTTCGTTTTCGTTCGCCTCTGTTCCCTGCACGAGGCTGTGCTGTGCTTTGTCCTGCGCCAGCCAACCGAACTGATGTGGTGCTGGTGGTCAATGAAAGACCGCACAAAAAGGCAAGAGGTAGACGACGTCCAATATGAGTGCCACCAGCACTAGCACCACAACCACCACCACGAGCATCACCATCAATTCCGCTGAATGCGGTTTTCCTTGGGCCGTGGATGGCAATTCTTCGCAGGTCTTCGGTCTTTGGCTGCCGCAAGACATATCCATGGGAGAGCTGAGCTCCATGTGAACGGGCGCTGTACTCTCGGGAGGGCAACATTGGGGGGCGCAGGAAGAAGGATGTGCGCAGCTCGTCGAAATGATGATGCACTTGAGTAATGAATTTTCGGGTTGTAATCGCCTTGAGAATGTGATGAGAATGGGCATCGAACCATTGTCTGGGATATTGTCTCTTCATCGACTGAAGACGATTCGAAGGACGGAGGTAGGCAACAGAAAAAAAAATGGATTTTGACGCTGGCATTGAGGCGGTATCCTGTTTAGCTGTGGGTTTCTTTGGACAGCCGTCTATTGTGTGATAAATTAACGAAGATGCGGATGGGAATAGATTCATTCAAAGAGTTGTCTATGAGATCTGGGATCTGAAGGGAGGCTGCCTAAATGAAGCACTTAAGTGAATCATTTTTGGCGAACATAGTGTCTTAAAAAATGGAACCTTTATAACTTCCGTGTGTCCGTCCGTCCGGCAGTCTGTCTGACACACTTTTTTATTTCCGACGCTTATAAAGATAATAATAATAATAATATAATAATAATGGCGGCGCTACAGTCCGAGGTGGACCTGGGCCTAGCTTCTCAGCAACCACTCGTGTTGCGCGTGCTATTGTTCTCTCACGAGTGGAGGGGACCTACAGTTTAATGCCGACTCCGAACGGCGAGATTGAGAAGCTTTTTTTCTAGACAGTTATACTCTTTGAGCATTGTCAGTGACTCGAAAGAGGTGGAGCCGTGAAAAAATGTTTGATGTTTTTTTTTCGAGATTCGAACTGACGACCTCGAGCGTAGGAGTCGACGCACTTACCCACTACGCCACGGCGCCCACCGCTTATAAAGATATCCGCATGAAATTTTTGAATTTTTCAAAAAGTGAGGACATTGGGTGTTGCTCCCGTATAGGTGAAGTTGTCATGAATTTTGAAACAATGATGCACCCCCTCAGGTGATATATCAATCGACAGATCTTTTAAAATGAAGGAAAGATTTGCTCCAAAATGCTTTGATCTAAAGTACCGTTTGGAAAATATGGAGCTGCAAATTCGGTTTTAATGCGTCTCCCCATTCCCATTTCTAAATCAGTGAGTATTAGCCTTCGAGTATTTTGGCTCAAATATTTTCCAAAAACGGTAAAACACCGACATGCGAATTTTGAAACACAGTTTTGTAGACATCAGCATAAGCATTAAGAAATTTTAAATGTCAAAACATCAATTTATGTGCAAATTCCAAGATATCAAAAACTTAAGATTTTAAACATTTCGCAAATAAATTCCATGCTGAGATCGACCACTCGAGACGAGTCTCAGTGGTATCTCTCACATTTATTTGCCCAACTTCCTGGCTGGCTCAAATGGAATGTAATATCTGCGTGTGATATTTGCGCACAGCCAGGCAGCCATCAGGGCACTGGAATTAGTCTCTATAAACTCGAAAGCTGTAATCGACTGTCGTTCATCTTTAGACAAGATGGCCGATCAGTTTAATATTCGCCTGTGTTGGGTACCAGGCCATAGAGACATTCCGGGTAACTGCAAAGCGGATGAGCTTGCCAAGTTCGCTACTTCACAGCCATTGCTACCTAAACACAGCAACTTGGGTATCCCCCTCACAACTTGTGAACTGTTGCTTTTAGTAGATGCAATAACAGATGGGCGAGTCGCACTACGTGTCATACCTCCAGAATGATCTGGCCTAAGCTAGATCTCAGAAGATCTAAAAAATTAAACGCTATGGATAGATCGAACATACGAGTAAGTACAATCGTCGGTGTCATCACAGGAAACTGCCTCATAGGAATTCATGCCAGCAGACTAGGCGAATGATTTCTGTAGAAGCTGCTTAGACGAGGAGGAAGTGGAAAGCGTTTCACACCTTCTCTGCTCCTGTCCGGCCCTGGCGTCTCTTCGACGCCTTCATCTGTGGGGCCTACTTCTTGAAAACTTATGCGAACTCAGCGCGGTTCCCATCAGTACTCTACTACGCTTTATTACGGCTCCAAATGGTTTCCCGCTAATATTCAATTGGATTGACCTCAGTCAAACCATGTGGCTGCACAATGGATCAACTCTGGTCTAAGTGCACACCATAGCCACTTATACCTAAGCTACCTAAGCTATTTGCCCAACAGAAGTGTACACACCGCACGCATGAGCAGTGATTGGATATGATGCAAGGGTTTTTCTGTGTTTTGGACAGAGATATCCGTTTTTGTATGCATGGATGTTCGTATGTGTATATGTACGTTGAATAGTTGTACGTTGAATAGTTGTACGTTGAATGTATAGTCACTGACCAGGGATTGGAGCAAGCTTTCGCGCAAGGCAGCATCCATACTTTTACCTCTGTGCTAACACTTTTACGGTGATCTTCAGAGCTAGTGGAACTGGCGGACGTACTCTGATGGCACCAACGTCAAAGGGAATGCAAAGTGCTTTGTGTCAAGAGGAGATTGAATTCACTATGTCTCTCAGAAAGGATGCAAATTTCAATAAGCCTCGCGATGGCAGTTTTAGTGAAGTGAAGGAGGAGAACGGTGAGTCGGAGGACACAGAAATCAAGCAAGATGATGATGGTGAAGATGAAGAAGAGGACAAATGGCTGGAAATAGCGTCGGATATTGTAAAGTCGAAACTAGTCAAGCTATGCAGACAGAACATCAACGAAGTCTCCAGGCTAAACTCGGTAACTCTCTGCCGGGACACACAGGAGTTCAAGGAAACGAGAGGGCGGACGTGTTAGCGAAGGAGGACTCAGAGTTAGATAAATCTCTAGCATTACCTTATATCAACATGCCGTTAAGTTTTCCAAAGAAAGAAATAGAGGACGAAGCCTTAGAAAGAGCAAATGAGCGATGGCTGAATCTGGATATTGGGTCAATGTCGAGAGCCCTATGGCCGGTGTTGAACAGGAAGAAATCAATATCAATGATTAGCATAAGTCGCAAGGATATACGGACGGTGGTGGGAGTTCTTACTGGACATTATCCGATAGGCACCAATGGCAGAAGGTTAGGTATCCTCCATAGCAACTACTGTAGAAGTTTCAGGGACGAGGAAGAAATAGAGTCCGTCCGCTACCTGCTATGCGATTGTCCAGCCGTACGGGGAAGGAGACTGCTAACACTAGGCAATAACTTCTTCGGCGAGCTGGAGGATCTGAATAAAATAGAGCTAAAGTACCTCCTGAAATATATATACAACAATCTGGGTGGTTCTAATCATCAGTAAAAGTGTAGGTCTCACGGGATACACCTCCCCCCCACCATACCCAGGGCACAATGGTCTCAGTGAGCCGTGACCCAGTCACAAGGGTACCCTACCTACGAGTACATACCTACCTACCAGGCTTTCCAAAATTTCTTACTCAACGCTATTGACGAGTGGATGACGCAGTTGGTTAAGTGCCTGCTCTAAGTTAGAGGTTTCTTAGGTTCGAATCCCAGTGAAAGCAAATTTAATAAGGTTTTATCCAGTTTGGTCTGGTCCAGTCACCATTTGCCGTTGGGATCAAATCAACGGCACTATCACTGGAGCTGTTGATCAGTGATATATCAATCGACAGATCTTTTAAAATGAAGGAAAGATTTGCTCCAAAATGCTTTGATCTAAAGTACCGTTTGGAAAATATGGAGCTGCAAATTCGGTTTTAATGCGTCTCCCCATTCCCATTTCTAAATCAGTGAGTATTAGCCTTCGAGTATTTTGGCTCAAATATTTTCCAAAAACGGTAAAACACCGACATGCGAATTTTGAAACACAGTTTTGTAGACATCAGCATAAGCATTAAGAAATTTTAAATGTCAAAACATCAATTTATGTGCAAATTCCAAGATATCAAAAACTTAAGATTTTAAACATTTCGCAAATAAATTCCATGCTGAGATCGACCACTCGAGACGAGTCTCAGTGGTATCTCTCACATTTATTTGCCCAACTTCCTGGCTGGCTCAAATGGAATGTAATATCTGCGTGTGATATTTGCGCACAGCCAGGCAGCCATCAGGGCACTGGAATTAGTCTCTATAAACTCGAAAGCTGTAATCGACTGTCGTTCATCTTTAGACAAGATGGCCGATCAGTTTAATATTCGCCTGTGTTGGGTACCAGGCCATAGAGACATTCCGGGTAACTGCAAAGCGGATGAGCTTGCCAAGTTCGCTACTTCACAGCCATTGCTACCTAAACACAGCAACTTGGGTATCCCCCTCACAACTTGTGAACTGTTGCTTTTAGTAGATGCAATAACAGATGGGCGAGTCGCACTACGTGTCATACCTCCAGAATGATCTGGCCTAAGCTAGATCTCAGAAGATCTAAAAAATTAAACGCTATGGATAGATCGAACATACGAGTAAGTACAATCGTCGGTGTCATCACAGGAAACTGCCTCATAGGAATTCATGCCAGCAGACTAGGCGAATGATTTCTGTAGAAGCTGCTTAGACGAGGAGGAAGTGGAAAGCGTTTCACACCTTCTCTGCTCCTGTCCGGCCCTGGCGTCTCTTCGACGCCTTCATCTGTGGGGCCTACTTCTTGAAAACTTATGCGAACTCAGCGCGGTTCCCATCAGTACTCTACTACGCTTTATTACGGCTCCAAATGGTTTCCCGCTAATATTCAATTGGATTGACCTCAGTCAAACCATGTGGCTGCACAATGGATCAACTCTGGTCTAAGTGCACACCATAGCCACTTATACCTAAGCTACCTAAGCTATTTGCCCAACAGAAGTGTACACACCGCACGCATGAGCAGTGATTGGATATGATGCAAGGGTTTTTCTGTGTTTTGGACAGAGATATCCGTTTTTGTATGCATGGATGTTCGTATGTGTATATGTACGTTGAATAGTTGTACGTTGAATAGTTGTACGTTGAATGTATAGTCACTGACCAGGGATTGGAGCAAGCTTTCGCGCAAGGCAGCATCCATACTTTTACCTCTGTGCTAACACTTTTACGGTGATCTTCAGAGCTAGTGGAACTGGCGGACGTACTCTGATGGCACCAACGTCAAAGGGAATGCAAAGTGCTTTGTGTCAAGAGGAGATTGAATTCACTATGTCTCTCAGAAAGGATGCAAATTTCAATAAGCCTCGCGATGGCAGTTTTAGTGAAGTGAAGGAGGAGAACGGTGAGTCGGAGGACACAGAAATCAAGCAAGATGATGATGGTGAAGATGAAGAAGAGGACAAATGGCTGGAAATAGCGTCGGATATTGTAAAGTCGAAACTAGTCAAGCTATGCAGACAGAACATCAACGAAGTCTCCAGGCTAAACTCGGTAACTCTCTGCCGGGACACACAGGAGTTCAAGGAAACGAGAGGGCGGACGTGTTAGCGAAGGAGGACTCAGAGTTAGATAAATCTCTAGCATTACCTTATATCAACATGCCGTTAAGTTTTCCAAAGAAAGAAATAGAGGACGAAGCCTTAGAAAGAGCAAATGAGCGATGGCTGAATCTGGATATTGGGTCAATGTCGAGAGCCCTATGGCCGGTGTTGAACAGGAAGAAATCAATATCAATGATTAGCATAAGTCGCAAGGATATACGGACGGTGGTGGGAGTTCTTACTGGACATTATCCGATAGGCACCAATGGCAGAAGGTTAGGTATCCTCCATAGCAACTACTGTAGAAGTTTCAGGGACGAGGAAGAAATAGAGTCCGTCCGCTACCTGCTATGCGATTGTCCAGCCGTACGGGGAAGGAGACTGCTAACACTAGGCAATAACTTCTTCGGCGAGCTGGAGGATCTGAATAAAATAGAGCTAAAGTACCTCCTGAAATATATATACAACAATCTGGGTGGTTCTAATCATCAGTAAAAGTGTAGGTCTCACGGGATACACCTCCCCCCCACCATACCCAGGGCACAATGGTCTCAGTGAGCCGTGACCCAGTCACAAGGGTACCCTACCTACGAGTACATACCTACCTACCAGGCTTTCCAAAATTTCTTACTCAACGCTATTGACGAGTGGATGACGCAGTTGGTTAAGTGCCTGCTCTAAGTTAGAGGTTTCTTAGGTTCGAATCCCAGTGAAAGCAAATTTAATAAGGTTTTATCCAGTTTGGTCTGGTCCAGTCACCATTTGCCGTTGGGATCAAATCAACGGCACTATCACTGGAGCTGTTGATCAGTGGTAGTAGTCTAGTAGTAGAAGTAGTAGTAGTATTTGCTGGTGAGTTCACTAGCAGCTCCCTATTCTAACGTAACCTTGCCACCAACCCTCCTGTCACCGGTTGAATTTTCCAAAGCGACGATAGAGAATCTTCCTTCACTATACAGCAAAGTTCGAATGGACAGGGTCGACTTCTTAAGTGTGTGAACTGAAAGGAATCATTCTGGCAATAATTTTGCCCTACGTCTGTTCTCTCTCTCTCTAGGGCTATCATCTCGCGATAGCGAACGCCATTCACGGTAACTGTTTGGCCGACCTCATTTTCGAAGAAGTGCGGCCCGATGACTCCGCCAACCCATAAACCACACCAAACAGTCACTCTTTGTGCATGCATCGGCTTTTCAACAATCACTCGTGGATTCTCATTTGGCCAAATGCGGTAATTCTGCTTGTTAACAAAGTGTACGAAATGCATTTTGATTTGAACGCCCATTTTCGTAAAAGGCTTCAACAATCTTAACGCGCTACTCAATTGTGTACTTCTCCATGGTTGAATTTGTCAAACACTGAAACAAAGAAATGTCAAATTAAGTTGGGCAAAAAAACTTGTCCAAGTCCAATCGCCAAAACGGAAGATTACGCGACCAGGAAACGATTCCTTTACAATATCCATTGTGGATCGTGCTGTATGTGCCGTTGCACCGTCTTGTTGAAATCACATGTTCACCAAGCACAGGTAATACAATTCCGACGATAAGAAGTCGTTTATCATGGCCCTGTAGCGTTTGCTAGCAACAATGACAGTATTGCCGATAGCGTCCTCCAAAAAATACGGCCTAATCACTCTTCCCGCGTAAAACCCGCAACACATAGTGATGCATTTGGTTTTAGTCGGTTCGAGTAGAGTAGCTAAGTGCCGGAATGTCTGCCCAGTTGGCGCGAAAAGATTAGGAAATTGACGTCGAGATTCACGCTGCGTTAACACCACCGACCGATTATTGCTCTATTGCTTTTGTGTTTGTATACTGCAGCTGTCTAGTTTACAAATGTCAAATATGATTGACGTACGACGCCATTTGCAAAAATTATAACATCTTCCGATAGGATGATTAATTTTGCGCCACTTTGTATAAATCAAACTTCCGAATTTGTTAACTCTGATAGAGTTCGAATTCATCATCCAGCTGAATTTAACGAGTTAGGAATTTTTATGAGATTTCAAAAGTATGCCTGGCTTTTTTAGTTAATTTCTGTGCGACTTTGTAGTCGACGATTATTGATACTTTCAGGATCTACCGTGATCTAATTACAGTAGCATCTCGAAAACCTGAACGGTTTTCGAACATGAACATGAACAGTTTGGAAAGATGAACGGATTTTTTCCCATTTTTCTTCCGGGCGATAGAGCAGACTATAGAGCAGTTTTTTTTTTTTAAGAAATACGTCTAAATTTGTCTGCTTTTTACCTCTTATTTATTTATTTTAAATAAAAAAATAAAATTAATTATTATTGGTTGGCATGGTTATACGTTTTTCATTAACTAAATTTTGATCCTTGGAAAGATGAATAATTTCAAAAGATCAACAGGGACCCTTTTGTATCAGTTAATCTTTTCGAAATTCTACTGTATTTGGTCTAAATAGACTAACGACTAACGACCTGACGGAATAGAAAGCTGAGTAGAAAGTTGAGTCTCTCTTCCTTAGAAGGAAAGTGTGGTCAACGGATGTGGTTGTGCCTGCGATGAAGGTGAATGGAGCAGAAAAACAAATTTAATTTAAGATTTGTTGTTAATTTTTGTGATCCTTCCTCTGCATATTAGCACACTTCTTACCGTCCCTAAACGAATTGACTTGGTCCTCATTCCCACTCTTTTTACATATGTGATGGAGACAGCCCTGGATTAGTTTTATAAAGCCTTTCTGTCGGTACTGTGCCTCTTGGCTCGCCTCTTAACACGTCCTTTCTTTAAAGATATCCTACCAAATTTAGCGGTATCTCCTCGGTTTATCTTAGAATTGTCTTCTTCTGTTCAACTTTTGGTCGTGTTGTTGGATAAAAAAAAAAACATGACAAAATTATTTAAAAAAAGTGTCCAATTCTTTGAATGACAGACTTGTGAAGGATGGAACCTTTGTCGCAACCAAGCGATAGCAAATGCAAAACAAATTTGCCGCAGATCGCCTAAAATGGAACGTGGCTTTAGTTCAGCCTCAAGCTTAGCCCCAGGTTCGCCGTGAGTCACCTAAGAATGTCGATTTTCAGACTGTTCATTGCTCGCTCCTACATTCTCCATTGGCCTTGCCTTGACTGCTGACTGATTTAAATACGAGTTCGTTGGCCAGCAATGCACGTTCTCCAAAATTAATGATTGAACTTCCCCCGACTTCATCAAACGAGATCCTTTCAAATACTCATTGAATACCCGCCTGAGTGCGCGCACACACGCGCCCAACAGGAGCGAATAATTCAAATCGCTAGAAGCGTAAAATTATGGTCATCTCGATAACGCCACATTCACCGCGAAGCGCTTCGGCAAACCGAGCCCCAGTGAAGTTGTAAGGAGATACTTCCTTGACAGTTGTCGACATTAAATCATCTCATCTTTTAAATTTATAAAGGCTTCCTCAAACCGGTCCAATGCCGTCAAATCAATGGATTCCTAGAGACCCTTTGCCCGTCCATCTCCGCTCGCACTCACACGTTCCATCCTCGCTTTGACTGGATTATCAATTTAATTGCCCCACCTCATCGGCTGGTTGGATACATCAGCCGCCGCCACGGTTGGGCCAACGAGGGCCGCGCTGATGACCACGCCGACGATGCTGATGATGATGATGACGAGGACGATAACGATTATACCATAAATAGGGCCGTAGTTATTCGCAGGACATTGTCCAGTAATTTTAATTGTCACCAGGACACCACCAGCAGCACAAGTCACTGGGCTGTGGCCCCACCGACCCCAGCCGTCGACAAGTCACACACGGCCCGTGTGAAGCAAGTCCGGTGCAGGCATGCGCTCCATTTTTGATGGAACAACATTCCATAGTATTCTGCAGCCAGTGCAGCGGGTTATAAGACGTGCGTCTCTATCGCCGCCGCCGCCGCCATCGTCGCCGGTGGTGGTGGAGAATTCCTATTGCGGACGACGGTTTTTTTGTTTTTCGGTTTCATTTTTTTCCTTCACTCTGATTTCGCCTTATTTATGAAGTTTTTGCCCGAACTGTGGGCACTTTTGGATTTTTATTTCGCGTAATTTGAAGCCGGCCCATTGGAAGCTCTCGTTCGCTGCTGGACAGAGATTAATGTTGCGCAGAATCGATCGAGTGTGAGAACGCACGTGTGTGCGTGTGTGTGTGCGTTCTTGCACGTAGACGATTGGATTGGATTGGACGGGGAAGTGGCAACGACGACGTCGACGATGGCGGCGGCGGCTTGGCAGGATAATAAGGGTCCTCTATTCAATTTCGCCGAAATGATTTGGAGCGAATTGATTCGGTGAAAATATAATGATCACCACGACACGTGAAGGTATTCGAACGGCGAGGAGAATGCGGCTCCTGTTAAGCAGGCGGGTTGGTGGTGCTGGTGGATCCGTCGCGGGGAGTTGCGCACAAGTGCGATGTGGTTGTCAATGAGTAGATAGAAGGCGGATAGAAGGTGGACGAGACGTTGGTAATTAATTGCGCTAGGTTGACAGTAGGCGGGATTCCAACGCTAGTCAGCAAATTATGTCTTCTACGATGCCTATGAGAGGAGAAGTAAGAAACAAGACGAAGTGAAAATCGTGTTGAGCGTTTATTGGGGACAATCCAAGCAGCGACTATGTAGTCGTAGGATTGGGATAAGGAGGATATGGAGTAAGGCAACCTAAATTCCCGAGTCTAAGTCAGTAAGAAGAAAACAGCATCCTTGTAGTGTGGAACTTTCAGAGCCCGGATAAAAGTTTTTTAACAACCTACAGACCAGTCATTTGTACAGGGTGGCGCAAAAGAGACGTTAAGATTTTTTTTTTTTCGAAGGATTTTTGAAGCACTCCTGGAGCACTGCACTGCCAGGTAGCAACCTACTCCAGTGCCGTTAATTTGATCCCAACGGCAAATGGTGACTGGACCAAACTCGATTTTACTGGTCGTTTTATTAAGATTTATTGGATGAATAACATTTTTCTTTCTGATTTTACTTAAACTTGGCTATTATTAAAATTTAGATTATGGTTTGGAAATATTAGGGATAATGTCTCTCAAATGGTGCCCATTGTTTGCTTCGACATGACGTGCTCTTTCCAAAAATATGTTCCATTACTTTTCCTAGAATTTCAGGTCCCAGCGCCCTCACTTCTTCTCGGACGTTGGCCTTAAGTTGTTCTTGGCTTATTGGCATACACCTTACTTATCAGGTAGCCCTAAAGAAAAAAATCTGGAGCCGTTAAATCGGGCGAAAGTGGTGGTCAGTTAAAATCAGAAAAACGCGTTTATTTTCAGTAAAACATGTACAAGGGATTTTACGTAAAAGGGGTCTGTTGTGATACGATACGAAGACGTTTACTAGCCAATAATGTAAAATTTCGAAGCACAATAAAGAAACCACTACTGCCAAAAAACACGTAGAAAAACGACTCAGTTGGGCCAAGGAGAATTTGGACAGAGATTGGAACAACGTTATTTTTTCGGATGAAGCTTCTTTTTGGGCATGGTCTCCTATCACTTATACCTGGTGTACACAATCCAATAAATTAATTCAGCGGACCGTCAAACACCTGGCAAAGGTGCACGTTTGGGGATGCTTCTCAAAACAAGGATTTGACAATTTGTTCATGTTTAAAAATAACTTAAATGCATCCAACATGGTCAAAATTTATAAGAAGGCTTTATTACCATCTGCCCAAAGGTGGTTTAAAAGAAGGAATGAGAATTGGTTACTGCAAGAAGATAGTGACCCGAAAAATCGCAGTCGTTTGTGCAGTGCGTGGAAACAAGAAAATGACGTCGATGTTTTAGATTGGCCATCACAGTCGCCGGATGCAAATCCCATTGAAAATGTTTGGGCATTCATGAAGCTAAAGCTCCAAGGAAAGAAGATCCCGACGGTCAAACATTTGTCACAAAAAATACGAGTTTTATGGAGATCTTTGCCCCAAGATTATGCTATAAGGTTAGCAGAAAGCATGCCTCGAAGACTCCAAGCAATTATTGATAATGGAGGAGATTGGACAACATATTAATTGAAAAGCATTCAAGTAAATAAACAAAATAAACCAGTACAATTGATATTTTTTTAATATTATAAGTTCTTCTTCAATTTTTGTCGTGCATGATGTTATCAAACAGACTGTACATGCCAAAAAGCTGATTAAAAAACAATGGCTCCATTGCGTTTCAAATTCAGTGGACTTGTGATTTCTCGAAATGGACACTCTGTTTGGCCAGATCCGTTCTATATACAGGACACTTGTGCGCGCCCTGGTGTCGGTGCGTTCAATTGTGTGATGTTTTTTTTTTTTTTTTTTTTTTTGGTTGCGTCCAAGGATGTGGCAATCTTCGAAAGATACTGATAGCCCGGGCTATCAGCATGCACGATTCGCAAACCCGAGTACTCGATTTCGGGAATACGCCTACGTACTAACCCACACCCTGCACACTTCAACCACTCTCCCCGCGGAACTGCCGTTAGGTATTACTTCGCGGGGCTGGTTAGCATATCACACTATGGGCTCCATATTATCCAATTCGGATTTTCTTTCTCTTTCGAGCCTTCTTAGCTCGTTCTGAACGCTCGTTATAAAGGAGCAAAACTCTAGCCATTTGTCAGTTGAGTCTAACATATGGCTAACCAAGAGTTCGGGAGTTGGTAGATTTGTTCTCCCCGCGGCAAAGCGTCTGCAGTAGAATATTGCGTGCTCTGCGTCTTCCTCTTCGCCCGCGCATTCTGGACAGGAGGGTGAACTGTCGTGACCAAATCTGTGGAGGTATTTTCGGTAGCCTCCATGGCCCGACAAGAACTGCGTGAGGTGGTAGTTGCAGTCTCCGTGTGTTCTCGACGTCCAAGCTTCTATCGCGGGGATCAATTTATGGGTCCATCTGCCTTTGGTTGTGGTGTCCCATCTGGCTTGCCACAGTGCCATAGATGTTGCCCTTTCTTCCTTTTTCAGGCATCTTGCGCTAGTTTCCGCGCGATTTGCCGTTCGCCTTAGGTAGACCCTATGCATCTCTTTGGCGAGAATGTCGATCGGGACCATACCCGCGATCACACAGGCTGCTTCGTCCGAAATTGTTCGGAAGCCGCTGATTGTTCTTATGGCGCACAGCCTGTATGCTGACGAAAGCTTCTTTGCTGTCTCCTTTACCGAAAGAGCTCCCGCTCAGACTGGCGCGGCATATAAAAGGATTGAACTTACCACTCTGGAAATCAAGATCCTTCTTGGGTATCCGGGTCCTCCGATGTTCGGCAGCATACCGGAAAGTGCTGTCTGCGTCTTTGACGCTTTTCTGCTGCAGTATTCGACGTGTTTTTTGAAGTTAAGTCGGTTGTCGAGCATCACTCCTAGGTATTTCAGCGAATCCCTGGATCTAATTAGCTGGGAGCCAACCCGGAAGTTTGCGTATTCCACAATCTTTCGGCTGGTTATTAAAACAGCCCCTGTCTTGTGGTTCGCTAGTTCGAGGTCGGAAGATTCCAGCCAATTTTTGATCCTGGCGATTGCTTCGTTTGTGGCCGTATCCACTTCGTGGATGTGCTTGGCCACCGTCACAACCGCGATGTCGTCGGCAAAGCCGATTATCTTGACTCCATGTGGCAGCGTCAGTCTCAGTACTCCGTCGTACATTAGGTTCCACAGGAGGGGTCCAAGAACTGAACCCTGTGGGACGCCTGCCGAGACGTCGTAGTATTTAATACCCTCGTCAGTCTGGTACCTGAGTTGTCTGTTGGTGAAATAGCTGACGATTATCCTCCTCAAGTACTGCGGTGTACTCATCCTGTTTAGTACTCCCATGATGCAGGACCAATTTGCCGAGTTAAACGCGTTTTTGATGTCCAGCGTAACCACGGCGCAGTATTTTTTCGTGCCGCCCCTCCATCTTGAGCCCGCTATGGCTTCGCTTGCTGTATCCACCACCTCCTTAATGGCGTCAATGGTAGAGCGCGATTTTCTGAAGCCGTACTGATGCTCGGATAGGGCTCCTCGCTCCTCAGCCACGCCGATTAGCCTGCCATATATTATGCTCTCCAGGATTTTCCCCGTGGTGTCCAGCAGGCAAATCGGTCGGTACGCTGACGGTTCTCCGGGGGCTTATTGCCTTTGGGTATAAGCACCAGGTGCTGTAGCTTCCAGCAGTCAGGAAAGTTTCCTTCTTCGAGGCACCTTTGCATCGTCGCCATAAAGAGCTCTGGTCTCGTCTCGACGGCCGCTTTGATGGCTATATTGGGAATACCGTCCGGACCAGGGGATTTTTTGTCGCCAATTTTTCTGCACGCATTCTGCAGCTCGTCAACCGTGACTGGTGGGACTTGTTCTAGACCAGCTCCTTGTGTGAGAACGAACATTGTAGGAGGTTTACGGGGGAACAGGTGTCCTACTATTGTTCGGAGCATCAATGGACAGGTTAGTTGAGGAGATCTACTGCCTTTCAGCTTCCTCATTACCATTTTATAGGCTCCCCCCCAGGGGTCTAAGTCTGCTTCGTTGCATAGCGTTTTGAAGTAGTTTGCTTTGCTCTCCTTAATTGCCTTTTCCAGGTCGCGTCTTGCCAGCCTGAAGATGGCCAGCCGTTCCTGGAACTCTGGTCTACCTCTGGATCGCTGGGATCTACGACGTACTTTAAGGCAAACTGTCCTGAGATCCTTGATCTTGTCGTTCCACCAGTAGCAGGGTTCCCCCCTTCTGCTAATAGACCTCTTGGGCATCGCCGCATCGCAAGCTGTTGATATTGCTTGGATCAGTTTACTCGCCATGTTTTCCGCTGATGTGGTGTTGGCTGGGAAGTCAGAGCTAAACGTTTCCTCAAACATATCTTTGTCGAATGCGGTGTCCTTCCACTTAGGCCCTGTTCGTTTGGGTCGCTGCCTGGGTTTGTAGCTACCAATGTTGAGTACAATCGCTTGGTGATCGCTGTGCGTGTATTCCTCGCTGACGCGCCATTTTATCTTGTGCAGCAGCGTGTTGCTTGCAAACGTTATATCTACTATGGAGCTCTTGCCTGCTTTGCGGAAAGTTTGTGCTGAACCGTTATTTAGTAGGCCAATCTCCAACGATGCGATGTGTGATGTGTGTGGGCTGGTCCGCGCATTTTCATACAACATATCAGTTAGTTTTCGATTGTTGTGGAGTTAAGTCCTCGGCTTTGACCGTATTCGAGGAAACAAAAGGTGACCGAATATCTTTCATTATGAGAAATTGCATTTCGATTGTGGGATTATTGTATTAAATGCAACAGCTTTTGGAATGTCAAGACATCCATTCCTTGAAATGTTCCTATGAGTTATGTTGTCTAGTGTTTAAAAATGTGTGTGGCGAATGGTTACACCTAGTGGACGCACAAGAGTGCACAAAAGTGTGCTCTGTATGGGCTGCTTTAGATCGTGCAGTTTAACAACATTCGATTGTTTTGTTTGGAGCTTGTTGAAGATAATCTTAAGTTCGCTAGTTGCAGACTGCAGAATCCGTATCTTCCTCCGTTCATTGTGATTTAACGCGGATCGGATGATCTCCTAACCATCGAATCATTCTGAGCTTAAATGATTCTTCAATCATTCTTTATCACATTAAGGCGTTTAAATTTACTGATGGTCTTCGTCTGGATGAAATTGTTGAAGTAGTACACCTTTAGGTGAGTATTCATACGGATCAAAAGGCCAGCACCTGTGCGGAGAAGGTGAGTGATGGTTTCTTCTATCTCTTTTTTTCCTTCTTCTTCTTTGCAACTTCTGTTAAAAATAAGAAAAGTCTACGTTAATTCAGAAAACCTGTCTGCGTTTAACTCAAACTTAGTCATATTCTTACCAATATCAAACTTGCATAATCATAAGTTGCAGTCAGTCCTAAAATTGTCCTCCAGAAATAGCTTCCAGACTAAAAATTTTAAACTGAAGACTAAACAGTAATAATAATAATAATAATAATAATGGCGGCGCTACAGTCCGAGGTGGACCTGGGCCTAGCTTCTCAGCAACCACTCGTGTTGTGCGTGCTATTGTTCTCTCACAAGTGGAGGGGACCTACAGTTTAATGCCGACTCCGAACGGCGAGATTAAGAAGCATTTTCTAGACAGTTATACTCTTTGAGCATTATCAATGACTCGAAAGAGGTGGAGCCGTGAAAAATCGGGAATCGAACTGATAACATCGAGCGTAGGAGTCGACGCACCTACCCACTACGCCACGGTGCCCACACTAAGAATTGTTGAATATAAATTGAAGCTTGCAGACATAAGACTCAAGAGTGAAGACTTCTGGCTGAAGATTTGAGATGGTAAACTGAAAACTGAAGATTAAAACTCAAGCCCTAAACCAGATCATTTATGAGTCGTTACCTGTCAAACGGTAAGTAGAGCAGGTGGTCTGTGAGGAATTACGCCCATGTTCAACCTTAAGTTTAAAGAAGCTGCGAAATAAAGGCCTGAAAGTTGGTGATTGAAAACTAAAAACTTTTTACCGCATAAACAGCTTATTTCACTTACTTGACAGGTCTGAGATCCATGAAGTGTCCATGCCTGGGCTAAGGCTGTCCTCCATACTTGGGGTTACTTCCGGTTGTCGTCTTATGTCCAGGGCAGCTAGGTTATGAACCTTCACTTTTTTTATGTAGCTGGACTAAGCTTTTCGTACAATAGCTTTTATGTTAAATTGCGTACTCTTGCTGATAGTGGTCGCTGCATACATCAGTTCACCTCTCAGCTGGTGTTTCAGAGGTTACCCAGAGGGCATCACAAGGGGGTTATGTATCAACTTGAACTGATCACTTACAGGCATCGTTGCTGTGATCCCTTCAGGTTAAGAGTAAATAGCATCCCCACAGGGATGCCATGTCTGATAAGCAACCCCCTTGTGGCACCCTCCGGGTAGTCTTTAAAACAAGACCCACCTTTCAAAAATAGGGCAACACTCACGATCAATTTCAGTAGAGACTTTAGGGTAGGGTTTTTTACAGATCAGACTGGATTAATAGTAGATATAGTGAGTAGGGGCATTCGATTACTCTTTGGTTTCGAACGACTCTGTAACAAATCGCGGAATGCAATTGGAAATCTCTTCGGAAATCGGAAAATCGGCATAAGTTTACAGAAAATGAAGACCGCCATGGCACGGCTCGACAATTGAAAACGGTCCACAGAGCAACTGTAAGAACACAACGGACATCAATAAAAGCTCCATACCTTTTTTAACATTTAAAATACATTTATTTCTTCTCACGTTTTCGCTTTTCACATATCAATTCAAATATTCGACTTTGAATGTTCTTATTTTATCACCTTATTCGCTATTATATCTAGTTCTCTTGTGTTTCATTTGATTTTGGTTTTTACTTCATATAAATTGAATCTTTCATAAAAATCATACGATAACTATAAAAAAACAGATTTCCCACAAAAAAAAAAACTCTCACCACTTGCTTAGTACTCGTAGTTTTGTTTAGTTTAGTTACCTGACATGTCTGTGTGTTTTTGGAGTTTATTTCTTTTTTATTTTCTATTGTAGTTAACCATTTTCGTGTGTATCCTTAGTGTGAATCGGCTTTTTTGCGGATGCAAGAGGGGGAGAACTCGATCGAGATCTGTGTGCAAAATGAAGGAGGCATTTTATCACTCGCACAAGATCTCCTGCTCGTAGTTGGATCCTCTCACACCTTAAAAAATACATTTTATTTTTTTGATTTTTTTGTTTGTTTTTCTCTCTCTTTTTGCAAATATAAAACAATTGATGTGATAACTTGTGTGTTTCTCTTGTACTTGTACAATAACATATTATTGTTGTTGAATTTAAACAATTTTACTTTTTCATAAAAAAATCCTTGGCGATGTTATTTTTGTTTCTTCTTTTTAATTTTATTAATTTTTGTATATAATCATTTATATATATAATTTTTTTCTGTCGGTATGTGTATGTAAAAAAATATTTGTTCATATGTATTCTTACGGGAAATAAGTATAAATTTAAAAATACCTAATTTGTGTTTCTTATTTTTCTTAAATTGTTTTCTTTAACTATTTTCATGTCGACGACGCTAGGAAGTGTTTCTTGTAACTGATGTCTTACGAACTATACTTGATTCATACATGGAATGGAACTGTTTTGTTTTATGTAAATAAATATATTCTATTACAATCATTTTTTATTTTGTTTTAATTTTTAAATTTAATTTATCCTCTGTATTGCACTATAACGTGCAATTATTTTGTTTTTTTTTTCTTAAATATTTCTGCTTTTTGGTTTTGTAAATATTTTCTTTTTCTGCTTCGGGTTTTGCTGCTTTTGTGTGGGATGCGAGATGGATTAGTGTGGCGGCATTTCGTTTCAGAGGTTTTGACAAGCGAAATCATAAAAATACGTGCTAGGGACCTTAATTTTTTTTGAGAGGCTATCGCTGTCTGTCTCTTGTGGTGGACTAGTTCTTTACAGAGCATTCGGATTTTGATGAGTTTTTCAAAAGCTAAGTGCTCTAAATAAAGGTCTTAAGCTGAAGAGTCTGACTCTATTCAGGTCTGAACATGGTCTTATGAATTTGAAAGTTAGACGCACTGAGGCCTTTACTATGCGACATACTGGACTTTTGTCACAATTCAAGGAAGATCATTAATGCTTTGGAAACTCCGGTAAAAGTAATGAGAAGCAAGATGAAGCTTGATCACCCGAAATGAATGAATCGTTCGTTTGAGTCACAGTCGTTAAGAAGAGTGTGTGAGTATGGATGCTTGGTATTTCCGAGGTGTCAAGGATTGCACAATTTACTTTTTCATCTTTCAGTCGCAGGGGTCTCTGGACTACCATAGACTACGGAAAACCCGAGTATGACTTTGAACTTTACGATCTTTATCCCAGATAGGCAGAATTGACTTGACTTCATCAAGGGCACACCCATTTTCACTGATGGGTCGAAAACAGAAGATAGTAAGAGAGCGGGAATCTTCTGTGAGTCTCAAAGAATAAATAATGCCTATCGGCTTACTGACTATTCTAGTGTATTTCAATCAGAAATGTTTGCCATGAAGAAAGCTGCGCAGATTGTGCAGCAAATGGACCTTCCTGACATGGAAATCACCTTCTGCTCGGATAGTCAAGCGGCCTTGAAGGCATTGAATTCCTATCTCGTAAGCTCCAAATCCGTCAAGGACTGCATTAAAGAGCTTAAAAGCCTGAACTGCCGCAAAATCCTTCTGTGCTGGGTTCCTGGGCACTCCAGCACTGAAGAAAACGAAAAGTCAGATGAACCGGCACGGACAGTTTCAAGTTCAGGCGCAGAATCGGCTGACAATACTATCCACCCTCCTATTAGCTCAGGCAAAAGACTCATTGAGCAAGTATCTGTGTCATCAGCAAACTAACAGTGGCAAAGCCACCCAGGCTGCGTCGTATCCCACTGCTTATGGCCCAAATGTGATATCAACAAGACCAAATCCCTCATATCCAACAACAAGAAAATCTCAACAGGGGTTTTCACTGGCTACTGCACGATATATGCAATGGCTAAGAGACTAAACCTCCCGGCGAACGATTTCTGTAGAATGTCTAAGGATGAGGAAGAAATTGAATCAGTGGAGCATCTCCTTTGCCACTGCCCTGTTCTACAAGAACGACGGCTCACTCACTTGAAAACAAGGTTCTTTCACGCATATGGCAATCGCATAAGCCCTCCTAACCAAACCTAACCTAACCCAGGTTCGAATACCAGTGAAATGGAATCTGGTCCAATCACCATTTGCCGTTGGGATCAAATTAACGGCACTGGAGTAGGTTGCTACCTGGCAGTACAATGGACTAGTTTTGAGTCTGAGTGCTCCAGTAGTGTTTAAAAAATCTCCCAAAAAAAAAAAAAAGAGTGCTATATGAACCACTAACAGGACATGGGGCATGCAACTACCACCTCAGCAGCACAGAAATCTGTAGGCGATGTGGACAGGCCAAAGAAGCTATGAAACACATACTGACCGTCTGCCCAAGTCTTGCCCGAGAGAGATGTAAAATGTCAAATCAAACAAACGTAACCGGCAAAGACTTTCAAGAAATCCCATCTAGAGAAGTTGTCAAATTTTTTAAGGCAGCACTAAAGTCCTGCTGGAGCTGACGGCCTGGCGGCTGAGCTTTTCAAAGCAGCAGGCAATGACTTGGTAAGGAGCATGCACCAACTCATCTGTAAAATATGGTCGGAAGAAAGCATGCCCGATGAATAAAACCTCAGCATTGTTTGAGATGGCTAGGTCATGTAGAGCGAATGGAAACCAATGCTCTGGCCCGGAAAGTTTTCGAATCCACCCCCGAGGGACGGCGCAGTAAAGGAAGACCGCGACTCAGGTGGCGCACGCAAGTGGAAAGGGACCTCAACCAACTGTGAGTGCGAAACTGGAGGTAGCTATCTAAAGATCGAGCTGGCTGGAGACGCTTGTTGGTTGAGGCCCAGGTCCACCCCAGACTGTAGCTCCACCTTAATTAAGTAAGCACTAAAATCCTAGATCAAAAGTAGGGGTACAGTACTAGTGTTACATTCATGGGTCTCTTGAATCAGGTAACAACATCAGTGACACCAGAGATCAGGTTCTAATTAGCAGATTTTGGAGACGCATCAATTCTTTGAGCACTCGGTAAATAAAGGAGGAAATTTGTTTAAAAATTGCTTGCTTTCTCTGACTGAGTAAAAACTGAGTCAGGTCCACCCCAGACTGTAGCTCCACGAGAAGGGCAAGAGCTGAGACCGGACCAAACTTTTGAAATTCTGAGATTACGCATGGTGCCTCCTTGAGCAACCGTTTATGTATTCAATTCTAAATCTAAATCAGGAAATGGCAAAGAATGTTGCAGCAAATAATGACAATCAAAAACATAGTCCACCACTCATCATTCTAGAGACAGCAATCAATTGGGCATCGCGAAAAATAAAAAAAAATGAAATTAGTGTAGATCTTCAAAAAGAATGCATGAAATTGTTTAAAATACACAAGAACCTGTTGAAGCAAATCTAAGAATAAATTCGAAACCGAACATAAATTTCTCAAAATAATTCTCAAGGTACTTGTTTAGTGTTCAAAGTTTTTTTTTCTCAAATCTTTTGTGTTTCGCTTGATATAAAATCTTTTATGGAAGGCTTAGCAGTTGTTTATTGTTCGCTCATCGACAAGCAATGTTCTATGACTTCCTTCAAAAAACAAAAAAAAAATTATTCACTAAGAGCTTCAATTTTTAATTTTTATTGTTTTACAATTTAATTTTAGATTTTCTTCTTATTCATTATTTTTAACTTTAACATTAAGTCACTCTTACAAATTTAATTTCAATTCATTTTTTGTGTTCTTTTTTATACTATATTGTCAAATTTTACAATTAAATAATTGTAGTATAATTTCTTATCAGCTAATCGTATGTCTATAGTCTTGTTAGAATTTTGGGTTTTCTTTCATTTCTGTTTTGAAAAAAAAAATTCTATAATTCTTAACTTTTACAATTTGATACATATTTTTTGACAATCGATATTTACAGTTTGAGTGATTATTTTTTGTGATTTAAATCAAAAGTAAATGTTCTTGAGTTAGTTTTTTTCTTTTCAAATTCCTTTAAGTGGTTTCAAGCTCCATTTAGTTTTGGATTTAAATTTCCTTCATGTTCAAGCAAATCACTCAAAGTGTCAAGGAATCAATTTGGTACGGTTTACGTACTTGATGGTGCACCATAAGTGGATAAATGGATTGAAATTGCAGTGGAATCGAGTTTGATTTTGAGTATTTGTTTTTTGTTTGGAATTTGATAGTTTAGAGGGACTGTAGTTGGCAACAAATATCTTTCATATTGTTGTTGGGTTTTGTTTGTTAAGGAATGATCTTTTGAGACACAGTCGTTAGGTGGAGTGTGTGAATATGGATGTTGGGTATTGCTCTTTTGGGTGACGCTATAATCCGAGGTAGAGTTGGGTCTAGCTTCTACAAGAACCACTCATGTATCATTCCCCGCGCATTAAGACGACTTACGGTACTTGGCCGACTTCGAACAGTGGAGTTTGAAAAACTTTTCTTGACATTAATCTTGTCAGTGCCTCGAGAGAAGTGGTGCCGTGAAAATAGAATGTGTCCATTTTCGGGGGATCGGTTTGCTACTTGGTTTGAAAAACTTACGTTTTGGACAATCACTAGGCCATGTTTTGACTTCACTCCACTTTTGGATAGACTTAACAAATATCTTTCATATTGCCGTTGGGAATTGTTAGTTAAGGAATGATCTCGATTTATCTATAATTTCTGCTTTGGGTATGTCTTTTTAGAGACCTCGGGGAGATTCCTTACTCAAAGTACAATCCTAATTCATTGCTGCTCTAGTAGCAAATGAGTGAATTTAACAGGAGAACATCGATTGGAATTTGCAAAAAAGTACTAGTGGACTTATGCCTGGAACACAATAGTGCGTCAGCGCTGGCGTTGTCTTTCAACGCACACAATTCAATGGCTATGCATACAATATTGCGTCGACCTACGTAAGTGAAAATTGACAGAGATGAGAGGATCGTAATAAAACGTAAAACGTTATCCCAACGTTTCAATCACAATGGAAATATGAGAAAAGGAAAAAAATGCAATGCTTTTGTTCTCATCTCATCTCATCTTCAGTGACCCGCATGTTCCACTAAAGACGTCCTGGGGGCAACGCATGCACAAGAGATCTCCAGGCCACTCGATCCTCCGCCATCGACTCTAACTCATCAGGAGCTATGCCCAAGCGCAACCAGGCGAGTGTTTGGACTTGGTCCAACCATCTCGTCCTGGGTCTGCCAAGTGGTCGACTACCTAATGGAATCGCATTCAAGGTACATCTCGGAAGACCAAGCTGTTTCAAAATTGACCCGCTTGACCAATCCTACAGGAAAGCTCAGCACTATTCCTCCAATCACTCGAGAAGAAGACCTTTTGTTTTCGAATTAAAATTAGCCTTTAAAGTTGACGGCGCATTGACATCAAGTGGTTTAAGTTGAGCCCTACTAAAAGAAAGGAAAAGTAGTTTTCAAAATGAAAATCCTTTAAAATGAAATTATTTGGTCGCAATTTTTTGGAACTTTTTTCTAATTGTAGACTTAGTCCGTCTTAGCTAAAGAGTGATGCTCATAACTCAATGGAGACTAATATTTATTGGCTCCATAATTTGTTGGGTGGCTACACCCGGCGAGAGTTCGATAATTTGGTAAACATCAACTTGGCACTGCAGGCCTTGACCATGGTCCGAAACTGTCAAAGAATGCTGTTTAAAATCAATGTAATATATGGGAAATAACGTCCGTATCCTAACAGGCTTCCTAACGGGGCACTGTATACTCAAGGAGCAGCTAAGGAAACGGGGGGTATCAGTAGAAGGTCTCTGCAGATTTTGTGGAGAATTAAATGAAATTCCAGAACATATACTGGGATTTTGTGAGACACTAGTCCACAAAAGAAAAAGAAGTCTGGGCAAGTACCTACTATCAGATGAAGAAATGCAATCACTAGAACCATCTCTCATTCTCAGATTCCTGAAGGAAACTGGCTTAGAGAGCATACTCTAAAACAGATTTCTTCACCTATGCGCAATAGGAGTCTTTTACCCTCAATACAACTCAATATACCATTAACCATAATAATAATAATTCATACAAGTGTCGCCTTCGCAAAATGGATCGTACTAGAGCTATGTCAAATTTTTCCTTTTTCAAGTGTCTAACTTCTCATTAACGTAAATTGAATATAATCAATTAAATTCCATGTCTGGAGGTTGTTGAAATTCTAACAATAGTCCCAGAAGTTGAAAAAAGCTAGTAGATGGTTGACGTACAAGTGATTTTATTCCCCCTCATTCAATTCAATTTCAATAAATGATCTCACAATTACCTCTGCGTCTAGTCAAATTTAATGAAATCTCTCTGCACATCAAAAACGATGTTTGCAATAATCAAACAACGAATTTAATCGAATAATAAATGAAAGATACGTAAAGGCCAATAGAAGTCAACTGCAGTCCAATCTCAAATGAATCCTAAAAGAAGCAGAACAGACAGACAGACTAACCATACTCAATCATTGACGACTTCACTGCAAGATACCTCAAAAAATCCACAAACATAGTGTCTTGTCCATTAAGACCTTACATCGATATAGTCTCATAATTAATACTCCCAGTAGAACCGTATATATGTACATCTGTGACCAAAATCACATTTCGGCAAAAAAAAAAGAAATATTTTATTTTTTCTCTTATAAACACAAGACAATTAAAAAAATAAATAAATCAAAAAAATTCTAAATCTTAACATTTTATGGATCGCTTACTTCTTCCTAAAATAAATTCTAAATTCCCTTAAGTAAAAAATACGTAAAATATGATTTTTGCGATCACATTCAAATTTGTGTTAATTTTTTTGTTTTTTTCAGTCTTATTGCCAAAAATTTAATAACTTTCAAATCAAGAGAATCCCAAACAAAAGGGAAACACAAAAAAATGAGACAGAAGAAGAAAAGTGTTTTCCTTGTAATTTAAATGCATTTGACTTAAGTTTCTAACTTCGTTTTGTATTTGTGTAGTTTTTTCTTTTTCCTTTTCAAAATTATAAAATCTTTATATAAAAATCATCTTAAAATTAACGTGTTATTTACAGGATTAATTTTTCTTGTCCATTTCTTTGGTGGATATTATAGATTTTCTTTTGATTTATTTATTTTACAATCCTTCGTTAAGTTATATAGTTTATTTAGCTTTTCTTTGGATGGAGATATGTCTAAGCTACTATATTTAATTTATTTTTTTATTTACATATGTACACTTTCAGATTTTTTTAGTAGATATTTACAAAACGATTACAACCATTAACTATAATTTTTTTTCTTGTTTTTATTTATTTCTAGTAGGGTAAGAAATTCTCTTTGATTTGATTTGTGCTCAAATCGAAGCGAATTTTTATGAAAAATCTCGGAGAGAAAGATTCGGTTTTGGGTTGAGTATGAGGAATTTTTTGTTTGTTTTCGCCTTGTACGGAGGTTGTACAATTTGTCTTTTGGTAGGAGAATGCGCCTTTGAGTGGAGGAGTGGGTTTTGTTTGCTAAGTAGTCTACAACCCATGATGAGGGCCACCACGTTGATGAAGTTGTGAAATAACAGTGTTTTAATAATAGAAAGTGCATACCGGAAAATTCAAAAATGTAATTAAATATATTTTGGAACTCCGCTTTTTTCTTCGATAAATCTATTATTTTCCTGGACAGGTCCTCTAATCTTTGAGATGCTCTAGTAACTAGATGCGTTTGGTGGTTAGAAAATGAAAACAAAGACAAATCGCTGAATTTAGTGCAGTGAATCTTGTCCGAATCTTCAAAAAAATTTGATATCCGGATTTGAGAAGTGAAACAACTTATTAACCTGACATTATTAAAATTGGACAGATTGCGGATAATCGAAACATCTGGATTGCTCCAGTATCCGGAACATCGAAAAAGTGTTCGTTAGTCGTCAATGCAAATGCAAGAAATACAAAAAAATGGCATACCATGGAACAAGAGCCATAATATTTATCCCAATCTTATCCAATGAGTGGATATACAGTGGAACGTTTTTTTCTTAAAGTGTCTCTACATGGATTATTGTGGATATCCGGATAATCGGAACATCCGAATTTTTGTTAGTATTCGAAGAATCGAAATATTATAAGTCAGTGCAAAAGATGTTCGATACATGAAGATGTTCTTGAAACAAAAATATTCTAAGATCAATTGTGCAAAAGAAAATTGGGAGATGACCTTACATCTTATCCGGATTTTCAATCAGTCGATAGGAGTGGATATGCGTATAAAAACACTGAAACATCTATCCTTTTAACGTTTTTAATAGTTGGTTGGTTAGTTAGACTTGGGTATCCGAATAATCTAAGCATCTGGATGTTTTTGATATCCGGATTTTTTTCCATATCCGGAGAAACAAAACAATGTTCGTTAGCAAAACATTTAGTTATTTTTTTTTAAATAAAAATGGCAAACTATTGCCCGAAATCTCATTCAAATTTTTGAAAAATCCGGATGAGTGTACATATGGCTTTTTAATATCCGGAGAATCAAAACAAAATATTTTTTTTGCAACATTATTGGTGAGTAGTTGTGGATATCCAAATAATCGAATCATCCGGATTATGTCACTTTTCTGAGAATGAAAATAGTCAGTGCAAATGGAGTTAAAAAGATTAAGCTGATTGTGGAATAAAAAATTCCTCAAATCCATCGTGTAAAAGAATAGGGCAAACCCTTGAAACAAGTGATTTACATTAGATCCGGATGCGGAACTGTGAGCACTTAACATTCTTCGCATGTTACTAAATAGATAGTTGAGGCTATACGGATTATTGAAACATCCGGATTTGTGAAATATCCGGAAAATCAAAAACCTTGAAACACACAAAATGTTGTTGATATGCTGTGTGAGTTAGTCTGAAAAATACAAAATCTGTGCAATCCGTTGGGTCCCAGCATGTTTTAAAGAAATGGAGCCTGAACCGAAGTTTAAAGTCTTTTCCGGATTAAACATTAACTAGCGATTTTTTCGACAAAAATAAGTAAAAAAAAATATTACGACGATAGGTGTGAAACGTGTGTTTACAACCCGGTAGCAGAATTCACTGTATCCGGTCGGTCGGCTAATATATTTTGGGTACGAATTTTGTGAAAAACATTTAAAGAACTTGTTTTCTAACATCTTCGAAAAACTCTCTTTGATTTAACGAAATGATGATATGAACGTCTAAAAGCTCAACACAAAACCCCATCCTGCCTCATGATTTCATCATTCCCCTAACACAGACCTTTAAGCTTTTCGAAAATTCCTCACAAAGCCAAAACCACATGAATGATGATGAAGAATACTAGTTCTGGTATTGAAATCGTTTAAAACTCTATCTCATTTTGTTTCAAAAAAATTACTTTTGTCGTTCCACTTACATGACTAGAGTGTCCTTACTCACTATTTAAGTTTCTATGATGGATTTCAATTTTGAAGCCCTTTGGCACTGAAATTCACAGTTGTATTCAATTTTAACGATTCCTTCGAGTTGCTCTAGGAATAATTACACACACTCAAGGAATCTCAAATCGAATACATTTACTTAACAAATTATTTTTATTTTATTTACAAGAAAAAAAAAACATTTTTTCAAAATATTTGTGTAAAAAAAAACAAAAAAATATCTTCCTATTTACAGTTTATACATAATTTACGAAAAAAAGTGTTTCAATTTATAACAATTCACAAGGTACCTGTTTTGTTATAAATTTTCCTATTTCAAATTAGTGTTGTTTTTGTTTACAAAAAAACATGTTTCATATATTCTTTTTCTTTGCTTTGTCTTAGGAATCTTTGGTTGTTTCTCTTAGTTCTTTGTTATTGTTAAAAATTTCGATTCAATTATTTCTGTGCAGAGTCGTTTTTTGTTTGATGCATAAAAACCAAACAAACTCAACTGAAGTCAACGAAAAACCCTTACAATGGAAATAAACATTTTTTGAATTGCCTAAAATGTTTGTTTTTTTGGATTTTAATTTATTGTACAAAAATACATACGTATATTAATTTTTCAAGATTATCCAAAATATTTAATTCATTTTTTAATACAATTTTGAATGAAATTTTATTTCCACATAATGTTTTTGTTTTTTGTTATTTTTTTAGTAAACAACCGTGCATTTTCAGAATTTTATACAAGGGTTTGATTTTGTTTTTATTTTTTTTTCCTTACTAATTTTTTATAGAATTGTTTTGTTTTTCGTTTACATAGAGAAAGATAATTTGGGAGAAGGATTTCTTTTTTGTTTATGTCTTAAATTCGAAAACTTAAGGTCTAGGTATTTTTTTTCATTTTAGCAGCTCTCGTTACGTTGGAATGAAATGTTTAGAACGAAACATTTTTGTTGTGTTGTGTATTTTTTTTGTGTTTTCAAAATTTCGAAGAATTCGAGAACGGAAGAGATTGAATTTATGTAATTGTTGAAAGTTGAATGGTTTGTTTATTTCCTGGCGATGCAATTGGTGAGGGGGTGGCGACAAACATGCTGGAGGATGCTGTTTCTGTCGTTAGGCTTCGTTCTTCGTACACCCTCTCATGCTGCAGAGAGATGATTGTGAAAAGTGTGTTAAAATCGAAACAATACAGGTGATAATTATGCAAGATATAAGATCTTATAATTACACCAGACAAGTCTTCTCTATGGTTTGTTGGTTGTACACTCCTGATAAGACGTGGTAGCTTACCCTTAATAAATTATTCATCATTTGAGGAATGTAAAACCATCGAACTTTAATAATTGACCCATCGACTTCCGTCTAAACATGATAGCTTGCATTCCATCATAAAAAAAAAAATGTCTTCCTGCAATTTTTAAGCTCATTATTTGCTTGCTATTAACGTGTTTCAGGTGGAGATTATTAGCTTCTTGAAACACTTTCCAGGCTTAAATGAAACAAGTATCCGCTCATGAGAGTCGCAGCCACAGAAACTCTGGAACTGGTCTCTATAAAGACATTTCAGTTGAAAGTAAAGCTCAGATTAACGGGGAAAACTAAATCTTCGGCAACTGAATCTTCGGCAATGACTGCCGAAAAATGTGTCTCTTGCATTATGAACGAGGGCCCGGAAAGGCTAGATCTTGCATCTGGGTATGGCACGGATTGTCTAAAATGGACAGGGCTTTAAATTACCGTGTCCTTGACATTTTGAATCCCAGTGAAATCGAATCTGGTCCAGTCACTATTTGCCGTTGGGATCAAATTAATGGCTCTGGAGTAGGTTGCTACCTGGCAATACATGGACCAGTTTTAAGTCTGAGTGCTCCAGTGCCGTGTTTCAAAAATCCTCCGAAAAAAAATGAACTCGTCTAACTTGGGGCATGCACGTAACCAACTGCGCCATCCAGTTGTCACAACCTTAGACAAAACATTACAATTATTTGACAAACTTTGGCAACCACCTCTTTTGCGGTTTGTTCAAGCCACTCCGGTGAAAACTCTTGAACTGATAGGTCAAAATCATGCTCGTCAGTCTTCCTAGTCTTTTTACGAGTACATGGAGCCGAAGCCTGGAGGATGAAGGGGTCAGCAAGGCTGATCCTTGGTGCCTTCGGAAGAAACAATTTTCGCTTGATATTTCTGTTCCTGTATCCGGTCCTGTTTTCGAGACGAATGAAGGAGAAGATACAACTGCTAAACCTATGGGTTGTACATGAGAGTTGATATAGTCCCGAAGTCAAAAAATCTTCGGCTAAATTGGCTTGGCTACATCGAGCGCATGAACACCAACGCTCAAGTTAAAAGAGTCTTCGCATCGGAGCCCTATCGTTCGAGAAGGAGAGGAATACCTAACCTCTGGCGTAAAGATCGCTAATGCAAGGCAAGTTCTTGACAAGTGGAAGCAGCATGACCTACATTCCGTGAACTGCCCTCAGTACCTGCCGCTCAGTCCGTGTACTGCCACTATGGCTTGTGGCATGTTGAAGGAGTATATACAGGGAGATGGCACATCCAAGCTCGACAGTGTCGTATTGGAAAACGACCTTTCTCTCGTTATTATGATTGCGAAACAAATAGAACAGTTTTGCAAGAAGCAGAAAGAAAGAGTCACCACCACATTTACTTACTAACACCATCTGGTGATCTCTTGTGGAGATCGTCTTCAAATAACAATGCAACGGAGTTCCCGATCGAAGATGCGATTTGAAATTTTGGACAACACCCAAAAATCCTCCTATTGCATCTAAGCTCTCCCACCTCTTTCTCCCACTTACCTGCGATCTGTCGTATTTGAATCTCTTCCAAATGGTCGTCTTGGGCTCCATGGGAGTACCGTCGACGTTATAATTCGGATTCGAAAACGTCAAGACCGATCGACTGGATCCACGGGAATTCCTCTTCGGCTTGTTCTTCTTTGAATTCAGCACCAGCACTGTAACCAGACTCTCGTCAAGGATCTGCATCAGATTCCCCCCTTTTGTAAGACTTACCCAAAATTGCTACGACCACAAGTATCAGAAGGACTGTGACCACTCCACTGGCCACTATCACAATGCGTTCCTGTGTTGTCTGTTCGTCAGCTACGAAGTCGTCGTCCGAATGGCTCGTCCCCGCGGTCACCTCATCCGGATACTCGGGCGCTTCATCCGATCGCCGTGGCACCAAATACCGCGGAGCTAGAGTGCACGTTCTTTTATCGGGAATATCTGGGCAAGCGCAGACGTAGTCCTGTCCTCGGAAGAGGCAAAGATGGGAGCAGCCTCCATTGTCCGACGAGCACTGATTCCAATCCTCTGGTTGACGTTTGGCGGACACCGACCGGATGTCAAGGGCTCCGCTCAACGAGTGCCGGACTTCGGAGATGTTGCTGAAGCTCGTCCGGGGTGTCTTTCGTGCACGAAAGACGGATTTGTTGTACCAATCTGTCCAGAAGATGGACGATTCAAACTGAAAGAGGGATGGAAATCTCTAGTGTGTGATGAGGAGGGTGTTTGCTGCGATGCTTACCACAGTGCAACCGAATGGATGAGTTGCGAATCCGATTATGGTCGCTCGCTTCTTGCCGTAGAAGTCCACTAGCTCGATGCGATCTTGGAGCGCGTCGGCCCAGTAAAGTCGACGGGTTCTGAAAAAGAGAATTGGTTAGGAGTCAACCGGACAAGGGACCATCGGGAACCTACTCAAAGTCCACAGCCAGACCGGTGGGAAATCCTAGATCGGTCGTCACAATTGGTGTTCGATTGGTTCCATCCATGAGACAGCGTTCAATCCTTGCCGGTGAGCCCCAGTCCGCCCAGAAGAGATATCTGAAACAGAGAACAAGGATGAGCGTCAAGGTCGTTCAAATGCATCGACGGCATACCCTTTCTTTGGGTAGACTATGAGCGAGCGCGGGTCGTTGAGGCCATTCGATAGGATTGCCTTCCGGGACTTGCCGTCCAAACGAGACACTTCAATGATCTTCCGATCGGTGTCGGACCAGTAGATATTATCTGCAATCCAGTCGACAGCGATTCCATTTGGCGTTAAGAGATCCGTGCGCACGATCGCGGTACTGTCTGAGAAGTTCAAGAGGCTCACCCGCCTAATGATGTCCAGGTTTACGTCGGCAAAGAACAGCAGAGACTTCTTGTAGTGGTAGTCGAGGACGACACCGCCGTGGACGCCCTTGATGGGCAGGACCACGTCCATGTTATCCGGTGAATTCAGTGATATCATTCCGATACCTGACCGCAGTGCAATCAGAAGGTAGTCCTGCAAAGATATGCTTGAAACATGCGCCGGCAACTCGTTGAATTGATGTGACACTTACCTCAGGCATTTGTTGACACTCCTTCGTGCTGCCCTCTTTCAGTTTTAGGCCAATTGGGCATTTGCAGGAGAAGCCCGTAGGGTTCCTCAGACACAAATGGGAGCAGCCACCGTTGTTGTTTCCGCACACGTTGTCGGGCAACGTCACATTTGTCTGCAATGCAAACCGAACTCAGTCTCAGAACCCTTTGATCAGTTTTTCTCTGACTTACCGTGATAACCTTTACGTCCATTAGGCCCTCGACGTTTACAATTATGTCAGTCTTGATTGAGATGTTATTCCTGTCCGCCATGTGCAGAGCCTTCGACTTCCAGTCGGTCCAGTATATGTGAGTCGGGGTCACGGTCAGAGCGTATGGATGATGCAGAGCTGACATGATCTGTTGCCTCTGGTTGCCTGTGTAGTCGCATGAGTCGATGCTTTTCAACTGAGCGTCAACCCAGAAGATTCGCTTCAAGACCAAGTCAACCGACAGCCCATTCGGCCAGCCGAGGTGGCTGGTGATGATTTTACTGCGGTCACTGCCGTCCATGTTCGCACGTTCGATCTTCCTAAAGTGACCCCAGTCACTCCAGAATAGGAGACCTTCCTTGTAATCGTGCGTCAGGCCACGAGGAGACTCAAGATCCTGCCAAGCGATGAGATGGCGATTTTTTCCATTCAGATCGGCCACTTCGATTGTATGACGGCCAGCGTCGGTCCAATACATCTGAAAAGTGAGGGGAAAATTGGAAATTTTAGGAGGAAAAACTGGAGACAGACGGAACAACATTTTGTAGAAGCTCTAAAATATAGGGGATAGCAAGGGATGGCCTGTTGCAGACTGAGTAGAATAAATTTGACATTTTATACATTGCATATTTTTAGGCGACATTTTTGAAGCGATTTTAGGCTCGTTCGATACAGGGTTGTTTTTTCAGTTTGAGACGAAAATTGCGCATGCAAATAAACTTCAATTTTTACTCTAGGCAATGAATGAAAAATAACTTCATAAGCTTTGAGCCAAGTGTCTTTTTTCTCAGTCCTAAATTGTAACCTCCAAGTGAAAAACAAAGTCGCGGTCCAACTCAACCCTCTGCCCCGCGAGTTCGCAAAATCAATAAAATAATAAAAAATAAAAGAAAAACAAAAAAAGTGCAGTGTAGTGTAGTGAAATTAACTGATTTGGCTAGAGCACATATGGTCCGCTCCCCTCTCGCCCCTTCCTTCCAAAGCCACTGTTGGGCATTCTCGGTCGCAACTCCCGTTTATTTCCACAGACGGGCTGGAGCGATGACTGACTTTGCCTAACATCCGACGTAGCGGATTTAGAAGTGTAAATTTGTTGGTGGACCAACTCTAGTTTAAACGGGCATGAAATGACTGCAGTGCGTTAATAAGACGTGTGAAATTCTCCTATGACCAAAAGTTGAGACAAAAAGTGTCAAGGGTAGCAAAAACTTTTGGTCATTTGTTAAAAATATAAGGAATTCAGCCTGATCTTCAATTCCCACGCTAGTTTGTAATGACTGACAGCTGTCAGCTCTTTAGACGAGGCCAATCCGCTTACTGCGCATTTCGCGGCCAGCTCAACGCGTCAGATTCCAATTTGTCTCCTCTTGTACTTGAGATCGTCGATTACACCATGGGACAATTCCATTTCCGCAACCGTACAGTTGCAAGAGTACTTAAAGATCTCAACGTGCATAAATCCACTGGCCCGGATGGTATTCCCCCAATTCTTCTGAAGAGATATTCTTCTTCCCTGGCAAAACCACTGCGTAAGCTTTTCCATCTATACTACTCTTCTGGTCTCTTTCCGAGCAGGTGTAAAACAGCATTTGTCCAGCCTGTCCCTAAAAAAGGCGAACCTTCGTCACCCACCTCGTACCGACCCATACCACTTACGTCCCTTCTTTCAAAAGTCATGGAAACGCTGATAAACCGTCAGCTTATGAAATATCTTGAATCGCTGAAGCTCCTTAATGACCGGCAGTATGGTTTTCGTGGCAACAGGTCCACTGGTGATCTGATGGCATGTCTCACCGAAAAGTGGAACAAATCTTTGCACAATGTAGGAGAAAGCAAGATCGTTGCACTTGATATTTCTAAGGCATTTGACAGAGTCTGGCATCAGGCTCTCTTGTCGAAAATGCGTGTTTATGGTATCGACGAATCTCTTCTTCTATGGATTAGAAATTACCTTCTGAACCGTTCAATTCGGGTTGTTTTGGATGGGTTCAAATCTGATTCTCACCAAATTAGTGCTGGTGTTCCCCAGGGCTCAGTTTTGTCTCCGACACTCTTTCTCATTTTTATAAATGAATTCCTGTCTGCTACTTCTAATCCAATCCACTCCTTCGCTGATGACAGTACTCTCAGCTTTTCATATTCGTTCCATGACTCACGACTCTATCCTTCGGCCGTAGAATTGGAGGGGCAGCGTATTTTAAGCACATTAATTTCCGACCTTGACAGCATATTTAATTGGGTTAAAAACAATAGAGTCGAATTTAATGCTTCCACAACTCAATGCTGTCTACTATCACTTAAGCGATCTCAAAATAACCAGTCATTATCCCTGAATGGCGTGGGCGCCGTGGCCGTGTGGGTTCGTGCGTTGACCCATGCGCATTAGACTTTCACAGTCTAGGTTCGAATCCAAGTCAAGACAAACAATTTTTAAAAAAAAAAAAAAAATTGTTCATGGCTCCACCTCTTTCGAGTCACTGACAATGCTCAAAGAGTATAACTGTCTAGAAAAAAGCTTCTCAATCTTGCCGTTCGTAGTCGGCATTAAACTGTAGGTCCCCTCCACTCGTGAGAGAACAATAGCACGCACAACACGAGTGGTTGCTGAGAAGCTAGGCCCAGGTCCACTTCGGACTGTCGCCATTATTATTATTATTATTATCCCTGAATGGCACTTGCATCGACGAAACCGAAAAACTTTCCATCATCGGTATGCGTATCAACTCAACACTTAGTTGGAATGATCACATATTCGAGGTCGCCAAAAATGCTGCGAAATTTCTAGGTTTCCTAAAATGGTGCAAGAAATACTTCACCCCCTCTGATTTTGCTTCAATTCATTCGCTCCAGGCTTGAGTACAACGCTCATATCTGGTCTGGTGCTCCTAGAATACAACAGCGAGCGGTAAAGCTCATAGGAGATAACAATATTTCGAAGTCGATCGACTCCCTCGAACATCGCCGTAATGTCTCCTCCTTATCACTGGTTTATCGCTATTTCAACCAACGATGCTCAAGCGAGCTAGCCAATTGCATTCCCCCCCTTCAAAAATTCACCCGCAATACCCATCTCGCTCGGAATGCCCATCAATATACCCTTAAGCCCTCTTTCTGACGTACAGTTAAGTTTAAAGAGTCGTTCTTTAGCCGCACCACACGAATATGGAATGCCCTTCCCAGCCTAATATTTCCCACTCACTACAAATCCGCAGATATTTAAAGCCAATGTGCACAGGTACCTCCTCTCCCTTTCTCCCCCTATACCTTCGGCCCGTGCTGTGTCTTAAAGCCAGACACTTAAGGGTATTCACAATCCTTTTTGCACGCGCAAATTATAAAAAAAAAACTTATAAACTTTCGCTTATAAAATGATCTTTTGTCAGTTGAAACATCACCCGAGTTAGTAACAGTTAACACCATCTTATGAAAAAGAAATAAAGACAGACAGGACAACATTGTAGAGTCTAAAAAATGGAGGCCACAGCAAGAGATGGTCTGTTACAGACCGAGTGGAAAAATGTTGTTATCTTATACATGAGATATTTTTAGGCGAAATTTTGAAGGGATTTTAGGTCTAATTGCTTTAGAGTTGTTCCTTCGGTTTAAAAATTCAAATCGCACATCGAAATAAATGTCGATTCTTACTTTACGCGATGGATGTAAAATAAATCTGTTGATTTTGAACAAAGTCTCTTTTGCCTTGGTCCTAAATTGTAACATCTAACTGAATCAGACCGTTAATTCACTCACAAGTTTCAAACTTTTACTTAACAAATGAAGCCGAAGGGCAGTAAGCAGAAGTAAAATTCCAAGCTCAGGGCTTAGTTTTATTCTCTCTCTTTTTAGGACAGTTGACAAATTTGTCGAAATTTTTAAGGAAGGCAGTGAAACATCGCTTCTCTCCTTAGACTGACAGATCTCACTTCAGATGATCTTTTATTAGTTAAAACATCACTTGAGTTAGAAAAGTCACAGTTAGTACCATCTCATGTGAAAGAAATAAGAAGCATGTCTCTGGCAGAGCCTCCACCAATTTTTGTACACTTTTGGTACCAAAATTTGTCCCGTCGCCTCCTATCGGCTTCCTCAAATCAATTGTGCCCTCTAAGACTGATCAGCGGGTTTGTCTTTAGCTAAAATACATGGTGAAGAATACATGAATAGGTCCAAATTTTTGTACGAAAAGTGGAGATTTGAAAAATGTTAGTTCAAAAATGGCCCAACACGATCCAAAAATGCTATCGGAAGTAGATACCTCCACTTTTCGTACAAAAATTTGGGCCGATTTTATCTCGCGTCCTATCGTCTTCTCTCAATAAGTTGTGCTCTCTAAGAGTGCAATATGAGTTTGTCTTCAGTTAAAATAATTGGGACATATTCTGGATAACTTTTTGGACCTTTGCATGATATTTGAACTGTCGTTTTCCAAATTTCCACCTTTGCTACAAAATTTTGGGCCGATCTTTTGTCAACTCCTATTAGCTTTCTTAAATCAGTTGTGTCCTCTAAACTATTACGCGAGTTTGACTTTAGCTTACATATTTGATTTAGGGCACTCATTCCCGATAATTTTTTGATATGTTGGGTCGTTTTTGAACTAAAATTTTGACATCTCCACAAAAATTGGGTTTCAAATTTGGAACAAGTGAGGCCAAATTTTTGTTTCATCTCTGTCACCCTTATCTCGCCAATTTTGGGGACAACACATTTTGAACACTTGATTCACAAAAAAGTTCAAAAATCTTTGAAAAAAAAGTCAAACTTACAGTTCTTCCAACCGAATCAATGATGAGTCCATCTGCGTTGTCCAAGCTCTCTCCGATGACCTGTGTCACCCGAGAGCCATCAGCTGTTGCACTCTTGATCACATTCTCCACGGTATCTGTCCAGTAAATCAGTCCCGTCTTCTGGTCAACGTCCATGGAAACAGCATTCGAAATCGGTGGCAATGGGAGGACTACGTCAATCATGTGATCAAAGTCAAGTGAAATCTGCCGAATGTCCATTCGGTGGGCGAACAGAATGTAGCGAGACGGTCCCTTGTGGCATGTGAGCATGTCCTCCTAAGAAAAGATCGACCGTCAAGCTACCATCGAGCAGTTGATGTCCCCCTGAGAACTCACCGATAATTTGACTCCAATGGGACAGGCACAGGTGTAGCCGTTCGGATTCAGTAAGCACAAGTGTGAGCATCCGCCGTTGTAGCTGCCACAGGTGTTGTGGACGTTCCTGCGGGCGCGGTGGAACACCCGGATGTCCATGAGGTCGCTGGTGTTGGCAATGATCGTCTTCATGTTGAGCCCTGTGTTCTTGTCAGCCACCCGAACGGATTTCGTCTCCCAGTCGGTCCAAAAGATTTTGTTGTCGTTGATGTCCAGCCCGAATGGGTGGCCCAAGCCCGTGCCTGAAAGGATGTATTTCGGTCAGTGCCTGAGGAGGAGGCAAACGAAGACTTACCAATTATGACCTTCCGGTGACTTCCATCGTAGTTCATACTCTCAATGGTCTTGAAGCCGCCGTCGACGAAGTAAATCTTCTGGTTGTCGTAGTCCACTGCCAGTCCGTTCGGGTACTTGAGCTGGGTCGCTGTGACCACGGATCTGTCCTTCCCGTCCATTCCGGCCCTCTCGATCATCGGCTTTTCTCCCCAGTCGGACCAGAACATGAGACCGTCTGCAAATGAATGACACGCCTTAAACAGAGCTCTTAAAATTTACCACCCTTACCTATCGGATTGACCACGATGTCCCGGGGCTTGTCGAGCTTCTCCCAAATCAGGATCGTCCTCATCTTTCCGTTGGTTGTGGCGACTTCTATGCGGTTTGTGGCCGGGTCGGTCCAGTAGATCTTGCGCGTGATCCAATCCAGCGCCAAGCCCGCCGGCGAGACCAGATTCGAATGAACCAGCTTCTGTTGGTAGCTTCCATTCAGATGGGCCTTGTTGATCGACGAGCGCTCCACGTCCGTCCAGTAGATGAAGTCGGTCTCACTGCACCAGTCCAGGGCTACAGTGTGCTTCAGGTTGTCCAGCGGAACGATCATGTCGATGTTCGTCATCAGGTTCGGGTTCGAGTTCAGCTGGCGCAAGCGGATGTCCTTCCGACGCGCCACCAGGATGAGCTTGTCCGGGGCACTGTTGCATGTTTTCCTGCAAAGAGAGCCATTTGTTTCGAGGAACGAATGAGGGTTTCTCTGGTCACTCACTGATCTTCCTTGAGCGTGAGTCCGATGGGGCATGCGCAGCGTCGGGAGTTCTTGTTGGGCATACACAAGTGAGTGCAGCCGCCACGTAGCCCACGGCGATCCTTTTGGCACCGGTCGGGGTACTCCGGCTGACGGGCGGGATGGTAGGCATGCACGTCCATTGGGAAATGGAAGTTCTCGTGTACCGATCGGAAGCCTTTGCCGGAGATCTTGTTGGCAGCGGACACAGTCTTAGTGTTCCAGTCGGTCCAGTACATGGTGTCCTCGAAAATTGTCAATGCGAAGGGATGCGGAAGGTGGCTGCTAAGGATCTGCGAGAGAGGTCGGGAGGTGTCAACAAATTTGAACAAATTTTGAGGAGCGAGCAAGGAATCTAAGATCTGTTGGGACACTTACCTTGACACGATCAGATCCATCGAAGTTTGAGCTCTCGATGGCGTGCTGCTTGGCATCAGCCCAGTACAGCTTTTGGCTGGGGTAGTCAATTGTCAGCCCATTGGGCCACGTCACGCCCTTCGTGATGATCACTTTCCTCGCCGAGCCGTCCATGTAGGCGGACTCGATCTTGGGATTTGGTCCTGCTCAACCGAACCCGATTAGCTTCAGTTACTCCATTCAGTCGACTCAAAACTCACCCCAATCGCTCCAGAAGACCTTCGCCTCGCCGGGGTGCACCACGATCGCCCGTGGCTTGTCCAAGTCGTTAGCCGCGATCACTGCTCGCAGGTTGCCCTGGAAGTTCGACACCTCCACACGCCTGGTGCCCGAGTCGGTCCAGAAGAGCAAATCGTGGACCCAGTCGACTGCGATGCCACCCGGGGACTCAAGGCCCCACTTGATGATGTCGCGGACACGAGTTCCGTTGATGTAGACCATCTTGATGACATCTGTCGACACGTCCGACCAGAACAGCAGTCCCTTCTTGAAGTGGAAATCAATGGCTATGGCGTTGTGAAGGCCTTTCACCAAGGCGGTGTACTTGTTGTTGCTCAGCGTCACCTTGCGGATGTCCCAGCGGTTGGCTACGAGCAGCTGCATCGCTCCGCCGAGTGCCTTGCAGGTTCTCAGATCCGGTCGCAGGACGTACCCGCTCTCACAGGAGCAGAAGAAGCTGCCTTTGGTGTTGTGGCACTTCTGGGAGCAGACCGGAGCCGACAGGAATTGACACTCATCGATGTCGGTGCAGCTGGAAAGGAGGGAGGGTAAGCACTCATCGTGGTGCTCAGTTTCGGAGGAAGAGCGAACTTACTTGATCTTGTTGGAGTGCATCATGAAGCCTAGCCGACAGGCGCACTCGTCGAGTCCCCGTGAGGATGTGACACAGAGCTGCTCGCAGCGGCTTCCCTTGCCGCATTCCTTGACTCGGGGGCAGTTCATCTCATCCTCGCCCAAGGGGCAGTCGTTCTGACCGTCGCACACGTGCTTTTGGTGAACGCAGATCCTGCAAAGGAGATCGCATGTCAAAAAGGATGTCTAAGTGGACCTTCAGACGCTTGTCTTACTTGAGATTTGTGATATTCTTTTTGGCAGGACACAGGAACTGACCGGGATCACAGGCCAAGTGGCACTCGACCTCGTCCTCCGCCGACGAACAGTCAGGATAGCCGTCACACAGCCAAGTGGACTGGAGGAAAAGACACGTCTCAGGACTCGATTTCACTTAAATCAAGAGGGAGGAGTGACTCACCAGGATGCAACGTCCATTGAGGCAGGTGAACTCGTCAGGGGCACAGGTCGAGGGTTGGCTGCCGTTCATGTTGCCGCAGTCCTTCTCATCCTCGCCGCCGTCACAGTCCTGCTCCTTGTCGCACTTCCATCGGTTGGGGATGCAGGTTCCATCGACGCACCTGGAATTAGACCAAGTCGACGTCATTCGTTTCCAGACAGAGAGAGCTTCACTTACTTGTATTCATTCGATGTGCAGCTCATGGGCTTCTTGGGGCAGTTCTCCTCATCGCTCCAGTCGCCGCAGTCGTTGTCTCCGTCGCACCGAAATCGGGCCAGAACACACTGGCCACTGGGGCCTCCAGCGCCACCCAAGCCCCCGCGGCACTTGAACTCACCCTCCGGGCAGCTGTTCATGACCGCGCGACATTGGCGTTCGTCCGATCCGTCGGCGCAATCCCTCTCTCCGTCGCAGCGGAATGCCAGGGAGACGCAATAGCCGTCTTCACATGAGAAGTGCTCCTCGGAGCAGCTGCAAGAAAAACACAAAAGCTCCAGTGAACCAAAATCTTGCGGGGGAGCTGAGGGCACTTACGTTGTCTTTGAGCAGTTTCCTTCATCGGAGAAGTCCTTGCAATCGTTCTCTCCATCGCATACCCAGGACCCTGGAATGCAGAAGCCGTTGGAGCATGTGAACTGGTCATCGGTGCAGTTGAGGCGTTGACCTAAAATACAGAAATGGAGGCGTTATGAGCAATCCCCGGTTCAGGATGCACCCTCACTTACCGCAGTGCGTCTCGTCGGAGTAGTCACCGCAGTCGTCATCTCCATCGCACAGCCACTCTTTGTTGATGCAACGGTAGGTCTTTGGGCACATGGCGTGCTCGCCGGTGGACTCGCAGGTCATCAGAATCTTGCTGATCATGTCGTCGTTGCCGTCGCAGTCCTGCTCGTCCGTCCTGTCCTCGCAGTTAACCGTCTTGTCACAACGCTGGCTGCGTGGTATGCAGGCGCACGATATTTGACACATCCACTGCGTGTCGGCGCATTTGTTTGGGCAGCCGCCACCACCGCCGTCGCCAGCGCCCATTGTTCGAGATACATCATTGACCAGTGGGGTTTGTTGCCTGAAGACCCTGTCACGGGTGTTCAACATCCCAAGGAACCGCTCGGTGCCACGTTGGGCCTCGGTTTTCCTGTCGCCAAACTCCTTCACCCCGTACAGGTCGGTCCGCACGATCGGCTTTCGTCCGACCACACGATACCTTGGATCGGACTTGTCCAACATGCCACCAGGCTGCAGCGGTTCCGTCGTGAAGATTTCGTGGGCCAAATGGTTCGGTATGTCCTGGCCAATGTAGTCCTCCTCGTGGAAGGGCGGAAAGTCCGATGGATGTGGCTCATACTGATCGAAAAGATCGCTCAGGTCGTCGGTGTTTTGAGACGGATGCAGGGGATGCAGAGGATGCGCTCCAAAGTGCTCCGGATCGCGACGATCGCCACGAGACACTGGTCGAGATTGCGGGCCATACCGCATTATTGGTCTCAGCGGTGAGTGCTCATCGCGGACAAAGCTGGAGCCAAGGAATTGCCTTGCCGAACCCTGGCGGACGCTGGATTTGTCTGCTGACGCATAGGCTGTTGGTTTCGCTAAATCCTGCCACACAGCTACAAAGAAATTGAGGTTTATTGGGAGAGTGTTAAAGAGTTAAAGTTGAAGGGAAGTAAGAAGGTGCAACTATAGACCACTAGATGGAGGGTGTACCAATCGCAGAGTCACTGTCAGTCGTCTTCATGTGAAGAAAAGGTCACGTTGTGATCATATTCATAGCGAAAAGAGCAAAAGGAAGGGATAACAATCATGCAAAGATAACATTCTTCAGTCGGTCATTGACACATATGGTGTAATTTTTCATACAGATTGTCCACTTCGATATTTTCTCTTTCATGCCTCAACACTGATCCGCCATATAGTCCCCTTTGGATTGTTTTCCATATAAAAACAAACAAAAGTATCTAAACAAACAACTATTTCCAACCAAATAAGATGTGCATTTATCCAATATACACACCTGATCAAAAAAAATAGATACACCCACATTCACCTTACATTTTTAGTCTTTAGTGTTGCCCAATGAAAGAAATGGTTAAAGTTCGCAAAAAAGGTATTCTATACACTTATCAAAAACTTAAAACATAAAAATATTTTCAATATTAACGTAAATAATTTTTTTATGAAGATTAATTTGTGTTAGCTCATAAAAATCGTGTGATCAAAAAAATAGATACATTGCAATTTTTTCCAAAATTTTTAAATTAAGAGCTGAAATGCTTACGTATTTCAGTTGCAAAACCAATTACCACTAATATCCTGTTTGCATTATATTTTTTACCATCCTTTTCGGCATACTGCTGATGAATGCTTGACATGTCTCTACTGGTATTTCATAAGAAGTTTTTTGAACAAATTATCACTGTTTGTCTGTATTGGAAAATATTTGCTCAAACAATTTCTTCTTTAGATGCGCCCACAAGTTTTCAATAGAGTTTAGGCCTAGAGATTGACTTGGCCAAGCTGGCAGGTTGATTTTGTTGTGAACAAAGCATTTTTTTACTAGTGTGGAAGTATGCTTTCCTTCCGGACCCCTTTATCCGAGGGCTAAACAAATGGACCTGTCCTCCCAGCTGGAGTTTGTGCGTGGGGTTAACTTCCTCACCACGTAAAAAACGTACGAGTTCAGAAACAACAACCTGCCTCGGATATGGACTATCCGATATGGCTAAATTTGGCAACATCAGCCTAATCTGCGCCCACGCCCCAACGGAAGACAAATATGACGATAGCAAGGATGACTTCTATGATCTCCTAGAAAGAACGTACGATCAATGCCCCAGCTACGACACCAAGATCGTTCTAGGAGATTTTAACGCTGCGCTGGGTAAAGAGGACATCTTTGGTGGTGGACTTTGTTAGGGGGCGAAACCTCTTTGTAGCTACCACGCGGTTCCCACACCTCAACATCCATAAAGGGACCTGGCGGTCCTCTGATCATTCAACCTTCAACCAGATTGATCACGTTGCGATCGACGTCAGACACTCCTCCAGTATTCTTGATGTCCGAACGGTCCGAGGCGCAAACATCGACTCGGACCATTTCCTTGTTGTAGCCAAGGTAAGGACACGGATATCGAGAGAACAACGGAGTCGAGGAAGACAACAACGGTTTGACGTCGAAAAGCTACAATCGCAACAGACTGCCAGGAACTTTGCCGATCGAGTCTCCCTGAAAGTCTCCGGAAGTTCGACGTCGCCTTCACTAACAATAGACGACGAATGGAAAAGAGCCATCAGAGAAGCCGCTACTGATGTGCTGGGTTTTAAAACACCACCTAGGAAAAACCCCTGGTTTGACAACGAGTGCAAGCAGGCACATGCAGCAAAGCAAAAAGCCAACCAGGCAACGCTGCATCGAACTACGAGAGCTGTTCGTGAGCTCTACGAACAGAGAAGAAGGGAAGAGAACCGGCTTCTCAGGAAGAAAAAGAAATAGCACGAGAAGCGCGCGATCGAGGAGATGGCGAGGTGTTATGGCAGGAATGATGTTCGAAAGTTTTACCAAAGGGTAAAACTTTTATCGAATGGATATAAAGTTCGAACAGAAGCCTGTCGGGACGAGAATGGACAACTAGGAGTAGATTCGCAGTCGAAACTGAGAATTTGGAAAAGTCGTTTCTGCAGACTGTTGAACGGCGATGAGGACACAAATACCGCTGTCAGGCAGAATGTGCCACTCAACACAACGGACGATGATAGAAGAGAATACCGTCCCCCCGATCTAGACGAAGTCGAGATAGCGATATCGAGACTGAAGTCTAATAAAGCTGCTGCCCGCTGAAATGTTTAAAGCAGCTGGAGATCATCTGGTTGGGCGCATGCACCAGCTCATCTGTAAGATATGGTCGGAGGAAAGCATGCCCGATGAGTGGAATCTCAGTATTGTTTGCCCGATCCACAAGAAAGGGGACCCCTTTGACTGCGCCAACTATCGAGGGATAAGTCTCCTTAACATCGCCTATAAGATCTTTTCTGCCATTGCACGCCTGAAACCATTCGTCACCAATCTGATAAGTCCGTCTCAGTGTGGTTTCAGGTCAGGGAAGTCCACCATCGATCAAATCGTCATATCCTGGAGAAGACCCAAGAAATGCAAATCGACACACACCACCTATTTGTCGATTTCAAGGCCGCATATGACAGCGTGCATAGAGACGAGCTATACAGCGCCATGTCTAGTTTTGATATTCCTGCCAAACTCGTCAGACTGAGCAGGATGACGATGGAGAACTCTCGCTGCTCCATCAAGATCGGTAACGAAATCACCGATACCTTTAATGTCGAAAAAGATTTTAGACAAGGTGACGGGCTGTCATGTGATTTCTTTAACATCGTTCTTGAGAAGATTGTGCAAAACTCACCGGCCAATACAAGAGACACGGTCTTCCAAAAGTCCGTTCAACTGTTAGCTTACGCGGATGACATTAACGTGATTGGGCGAACACAGCGAGCCGTCAATAATGCGTTTGCTGGCATTGAAACGGAAGCGACTAAAATGGATCTGGCGGTAAACGAGAGCAAAACCAAGTATATGCTGTCATCGAGAAAGGACGCACAACATCGACGACTTGGCCAGAACGTCACCATAGGCAGCTATAACTTTGAGGTAGTTAAGGACTTCGTCTACCTTGGCTCTGTAGTAAATGGGGACAACAACATCAGTAACGAGATCAAACCCAGAATAACTCTTGCCAACCGCTGTTTTTTTGCGCTCAAAAGGCAATTGAGTAGTAAAGCCCTATACAAGACCTTGATCATCCCAGTCCTGCTGTACGGCGCAGAGGCATGGACAATATCCCAAGTGGATGAACAGTGTCTAGGTCTTTTCGAGAGAAAAGTTCTGCGCGCGATCTTTGGTCCTGTTTGCGTTGATGGCATTTGGAGGAAAAGGTTCAACTAGCTCTAGCCTAGACTAGAGTCTAGCCAGGCGTCTATGGATCCAACGCCTAAGATGGCTAGGCTATGTAGAGCGTATGGACAACTTAACTCCGGCCCGAAGAGTCTTCGACTCTGAGCCTGTGGGACAACGCAACAGAGGAAGTCCACGTACAAGGTGGCGCACACAAGTCGAGGGGGACCTCGGCCGGCTTGGTGTGCGAAACTGGATACAGTTGGCGAAAGATCGTGCTAGTTACTCCCTAATTGCCTGTGGGACATTCTCCATGGAAGAACCCACACTTAAAGCCTTTTGCCCTTGATCCAATATTGTGCGTCATTTCATTACCATTAGAGCTAATTTTTGAAAACCTTTTAAGTGGCAAACGAGGTCTTGAAGACCCTAGACAAATAAAAATACTTTCCATATTTTTGGACGTTTTTGGGCCTCTTCAGCGGATCAACTGCTACGATAAGCTTCTCCGTCATCCTCTAGGTAACTGCTGAAAATCATTTGCTACAACTTCGTTGCATTTCAAGGCAGTGAACGTCGTCTCTTTGCAAGAGTAACGCACACCAAATACACCATACACCAAATACGACTGGATGGTGCAGTTGGTTAAGTGCCTGCCCAAGTTAGAGGGGTCCCAGGTTCGAATCCCAGTGAAATCGAATCTGGTCCAGTCACCGTTGGGGTCAAATTAACGGCGCTGGAGTAGGTTGCTACCTGGCTGTACAGCGGACCAGTTTTGAGCTTGAGTGCTCCAGTAGGGTTTCAAAAATCCTCCGAAAAAAAACGTACACCAAATGTCTTTCACCTTTGATACAATATCGGGCGCCACTTTATTGGTGTTACAGTGATTTTTTCAAAGCGAACAAGATTCTGAACATCCTAGACTGAAAGATCAACACTTTCCATATTTTTTGACAATTCTGTGGTGTCATTTTTGGTGAATGTCACTGACACAACGCTAAATGCTGGCGTTTAATGCCACATTATATGTCCCAAGGATGTCTAACCTTCTATTTTCCAGTCGACCTAATCATTGGATGACATTTTTGAAGCTACTGTTACAATTTTTTTCCACAAACAAACCGACAACGTCTCCTCTTCATAAATGTCAAACGTACATAAGCTCTCAAGCTTCAAGTTTATCGAAACACCCACCAAACCTTCCCAACGACTGACAGTCCTTTCTCTTCTACAAAAGTCCCGAAGGTGCGTTTCATTTGAAAAGTCCATTCGAAATTTTTGCCCATTTCATTGGAAATGAATTCGTACCTGATGGATAAAGATTTAATCGACATCATCAATTCATTAGAGGCGCACTTCAAGCGCATCATCATTTTTATCCTCTCCTAGATAATTACCACACCCAATGGCAGTACACACACACACATTATCTTAAGCTTTTTCGCCGCACTGTCTCTTGAATGAAATTTAAAACGTAAAAGACATCCGCCGCGTATGCTGACAAGGGCAGAAGGAAAAAAGGAACAGAAACGCCTTAATAGCCGACAAGGACTCTTCCGCGACAAGGGCAGCAGAATGAAAGGTATCTGGGCTCCATCCCATCCTCGCCAGTCAGTCAATTCATATAAATCAAATCACTGAAGAGCCTAGAACCGAAGGAACGCACACAAACACGGGCGTACTTCATTCAGTCAAGACGAGAGTTTGCTCGGGCAGAGCATGAGCTGCTCGACGACGTTTTTGCTTTCTGTCATTAACTTTTCTGCGGCGCAGTCAAACTCTCATAAAATTTCTTCGTGGGGTAGGGCGTGATGACATCCTTGAGAGTGGCTCTCTCTCGCTCGCTCGCCGCTCTCTGTGCATGTATCCGAGAGCTGTTGCAGGGCTTCGTCTAAATACGCAATTGGAAAATGCTTGAAGCTCGTCCACCGCCTTCGTTCGGAGCGGCCTCTCGGCCTCGCGCACCATAACCTTCGACAAAGAAGGAAGCTGTGGCTCAAATTTGATGAATGAAACGAGAGCTTTCGGCAGGACATGCGCACTGCGATGTGTCGGGGAACAACTCCAACGCACCAGGAATGTGCGATGTCGTGACGAGGACATCGAGGCATCTCTGCACACGTAGCAATTTCAATCTGCTTCATGATCCGCCATTAATTTCACTTTTTACTCGTTTACAAAATGTATCCTTCCCCGAACGGTGTTTGTGGAGTGAGAACTCTCCAATTTGATATTTTGGAGAGTTCGCTGTTGTCGCTGTGAGAGGAAAGCTCAGGGAAGGACACAAACAATAAACTGAATCCTCTCAAATGGACTTTATCGGGTGGGATTGATGAAAATTGTTTTTCGATTTATTGTGCACACAGATGTGGGTTTTGGTATCTCAAGTGTTTCTTGTTGTTGCCGTTGGTGTTGTTGTTATTCCCAATTGAATTCGAAGAATCGAGCAGTGGGCGAGGTAGGCAACGTTCGAAAGAAAAGGAAAAAAAAGGAAAAATAATTCAACCACCTACACGAAGGCGAATGTATGTACTCAAGCAATTTCCAAGAGTTTGCCTACATTTTCGGAGTAAAACTAGATTAGATACAATTATTCCGAATTATACTTGTGAGATTCCTTGATTTGGATTTGTGCTTGCGAGGCGTGGGCGAGATGTGGACGGCGATGCTGTAGGTGGCTGGCTACACAAGAGGATAATGAACAACAATCGCTTTGAATTAGGGCCGCTCTGTGAGGAGAATTTGTTTTTCTGCAAGAATTTTGATTGTCTTTTCGAACAAAGAGGCCTCTTCGTTTTGGAATCTAGAGACGAACAGTAGTGGCAATACAGTTTGACTGTGAGACTGGGAAGAGTTTGTTGGTATAGAGAAAGGACTTGTCATGCAGGAGAAATTCAAATGAAGACGATGTTTGGGGGGCGACTGGTTTGAAATTCTTAACAAAAGTCAGAGTTTTATCACAGCCGAAGCAATTATGAGGCAATTGGGGACGTATTATAAAGATTTATACAATTTTTGGCTAAAACAAAGCAAGAGAAGGATTAATTGCCTATGGGACACTGATCATAGAATAGGGAGTGAAACGAGCACCCAAAGCTTTTCACTGTTGATCCAATGTCGGGCGCCATTTTATTAAAATGCTGGTGAAGTTTTGAAATATTTTTAAAAAGCGACCAAGGTCTTGAAGTTCCTAAACCAAAAACTCAACATTTTTCATATTTTTGACTATTCTGGGCTTCTGCTTGAAAAGAATCTTCTCCTAAGGCAACTACGGTAAATTCTTCAGTCCTCGTTTAGGTTGCTGCTGCTAATCAGGGCAACATTTTCCAAGGAAGAATGACTGCAATGCCCACGTAAAGCCTTCTGCCCTTGATCTAATGTCGGGTCTCATTTTTAAGAGTACATTTTTGAAAACATTTTGAAAACAACTGAGGCCTTGAACATCCTAGACCAAAAAATCAACACTTTCATAGGTTTTAGCTATTTTAGGCTTCTGCTCAAGAGACTCTCCTCTCCTAGTGAAGCTGTACGTTAAGCTCCTCACTCGTCTTTTAGGTGGAACTGGACTGCTGGAAATCATTTGCTACAACTTAGCTGCATTTCAAGAAGAAAATGTCGGCTACTTACCAGAGCAACGTTGTTTACGGAGAAAGGACTACAACAGCCTTTAACCCGTGATGAAATAATGGTTACTATTTTATTGGCACTAGAGTTAATTTTCAAAATGGCGACTGATCGCTTAAAAATCCTAGACCAAAAAATCAACATTTTCCATACGTTTTGACTATTCTTGACTTCGGCTTAAGAGGCTGCCACGATAAGGACATCGGCGCTCTGCCAGAAAAACATACTCCATGAAGGAATGACTGCAATGCACAACCAAAATCTTTCATCATTAATCCAATGTAGGGCGCCATTTTATTAGAGTGACTATTTGAAAACCTTTGAAATGGCGACTGCAGTCTTGAACATCCTAGACCGGAAAAATGCATACTTTGAATATTTTTGAGAAATCTGGATTCCTGTTTAAGATGTATGTATATGTACCAGCCTCTAGGGTACATATTTATCAGGCCAATGCCCCCTGGAGGATCCGAGTAATCGGCAACTTCCATAGCTGAAGGTACCAGATATGCTGCTTCCAGTCGTTAAGACCACCAAGTCATCCTCGAGGCATAATGGGGCATATTTTGCAGCAGGTAATGAGTCTTTAGGTGGGCGCCGTGGCGTAGTGGGTAGGTGCGTCGACTCCTACGCTCGAGGTCGTCGGTTCGATTCCCGAAAAAAAACATCAAACATTTTTTCACGGCTCCACCTCTTTCGAATCACTGACAATGCTCAAAGAGTATAACTGTCTAAAAAAAGCTTCTCAATCTCGATGTTCGGAGTCGGCATTAAAGCTGTAGGTTCCCCCCGCTCGTGATAGAACAATAGCATGCACAACACGAGTGGTTGCTGAGAAGCTAGGCCCAGGTCCACCTCGGACTTTTATGCCGCCATTATTATTATTAATGAGTCTTTAGGTCTGCGTTAATGGTGCTAAGGACCAAATGTTCAACCTACTAAGGCTTAAAGGCGACGAAAGTCTGGGGGGGCCTGCAGATCCAGCCGCTTAAGGTATAGACAGCACTGTTGTAGTTGAATACTAGCTTCGACGAAAGCGCAACAAAGTATCAGCAAAAGTACGATCATGATAAGGACCGCGAATACAAGAAAAAGTGTCAAAGTGGCGTCAACTAAATCTACGTGCAACACTTGAGCAACGAAAGATCATGCGTGTCTGTAGGATCCAAGTCACTTTTTTCCATACTTCTGATGGCGGTACAGTCCGAGATGGATCCGGGCCTCAACAAGCAAGAACGATCATAAGTAGCCGTCCTCTATTACGTTGTCCTACGGGCGCGGAGTTCAAGCCTCTTCGGGCCAGAGCAAAGTTGTCCATGCGCTCTACGCATGGCGTAGCTACCTTAGGCCTTGAATTCTTTGTAGGCTTGAATGTGATCCGTGTATCCTGGACGGATTTCTGGAAGATCGTGCGTCTTGTGTTCTTCTTCTTCTTCTTCTTGTGGCACTACCGTACGGGGGACCCGGTCCTCAACCAACAAACCTCTATAGTTAACATGATCTTTTGCTAGCTATCGCTTACGAATCAACAGTCTGGTGGCAAGCACTGGAGGAGAAATACCTAAGCTTAGCGAGGGTCCAAATATCGGCCTGCTTAGGAGCCACTATACCTTAACCATCTCGACATCTTTTAAATTAGCAGAGTGTCTTCAACCGTAAGGGGACTCAAGGCAGTAAAGATGTGGGTAGAGAGACCATATGGGCATGCGTCCATCCTTTCAAAATGGACAGTACATAACGTCGGACTACCTGCCACCAACCCTGACCACTACAAGGAAGTTCTCTACCCCAATTCCGGACAGGAAAGGTTAGGAAGAGCTATCATTGGCAGGTGTAGAAGAGATCTCCCTACACACAGACGATTCGAAAACAGGTGATGGAACGGGAGCAAGGGTCTCCTGCGAACTCTTCGAGAGATCTCTGAATGTAGGCGACAAATGTAGCATTTTCCAAGCGGAGGTGGCAACAAATAAATGAAGCAGCACTTATGCTAAATGAACTTAATTTGATGAGAACAATGTTTACTATATATATCCCATATATATATTCCGACGACTGGATGGCGCATTTGGTTAGGTGCCTGCCCCATGTTAGAGGGGTCCCAGATCACCAGATCCAGTCACCATTTGCCGTTGGGATCAAATTAACGGCACTGAAGTAGGTTGCTACCTGGCAGTACAATGGACCAGTTTTGAGTCTAAGTGCTCCAGTAGTGTTTCAAAAAACGTCCGAAAAAAAAATATATTCCGACAACCAAGCCGCAACAAGAGTCATAGCGTTGGATATTATAAAGTCGAAAATAGTCAAGCTATGTAGACAAAATGTTAATGAAATTTCCAGTGTCGGTACGGTGACACTCTGTTGGGCACCGGGACACACAGGAGTCCAAGGAAACCAGAAGGCGAACGTGTTGGCAAATGAAGGGCCAGAACTGGATAAACCTTTAGAACTACCTTATGTCAGCAAGCCAATAAGTTTCTTCAAGAAGGGTAAATAGAGGATGAAGCCGTTAACAAGGTAAATGAGAGATGGCTGAATCTGGACCTTGGGTCAATGGCAAGAGCCCGATGTCCAGTGCAGAACAGGGAGAAATCTTTATCAATGATTAGTATCAGTCGCAGGGATATACGAATGGTGGTTGCAGTCTTGACCGAACACTGTCCGATAGGCACCCATGCCAGGGGGATAAGTATTCCCCACATCGACTATCGTAGAAGTTACAGGGACGAGGCGGAATTAGACTCCGTCAGCCATCAGCTCTACGGGGAAGAAGACTGTTAACATTAGACAGTAACTTCTTCAACGAGCTGGAAGGTCTGAACAAAATTGAGCTGAGATGCCTCCTGAGATAAATGCAACAATCTGGGTGGTTCAAGTCAGCAGTGGTAATGTAGGTCTCAAAGGGTATAGCACAATGGACCCAAACTGTTGGTCTAAGTGAGCCGCGACACAAGTCGCAAGTGGACCCTTTTACCTACCTACTCAGCTGTCGCTAATTGCCACGACGAGTTGGTTGAGGTTCTTCTTCACTTGGGTGCACCACCTTAGACGTGGACGTCCTTTTTTGTGTTGTCCCACTGGTTTAGATTCGCAGATTTGCGCTCTTGTGTTCCCCAGTGAGTTCTGGACGATTTCTTAAGAATGATGTTGAAAAAGTCACATGATATGACATTGACGGTCTCGGTGAATTCGTTAGCGACCGTGATGGAGCAGCGAGAGTTCTCCATCATCATCCTGCTCAGTCTGAGGAGTTTGGCAAGTATGTCAAAACTCGACATGGCGCTGTATAGCTCGTGCATATGCACGCTGTCATATGCGGCCTTGAAATCGACGGTGTGGGTCAATTTACATTTCTTGGGTCTTCTCCAGGATCTGCCACAGTGTGAAGATCTGGCCGATGGTGGTCTTCCCTGGTCTGAAACCGCACTGATACGGACCAGATTTGTGACGAAAAGTTTCAGGCCTCCACACAGAATGGCAGAGAAGATCTTATACGCGATGTTAGACTTATTCCTCGAAAGTTGGCGCAGTCAAAAGGGTTTCCTTTCTCAGGAAGCTGCGTCACTGACTGCTTGTTTCTGAAATGCGATCAAATACCCCCAGCTGTTGGTTAAGGCCCAAGTCCATCCCGGACTTAAGCCCTCTGCTAAGAAATGCCACTTCCTCGGAAGTTGTTTTCCTCACTAAAACAAAGGTCAAGTCATTCTTGATTCTCGGGCTACTTCCTATTACAGCCGTCCTAAAAATAATCACCCTCGAATGTAATCTCCTCATTACACATCTTGCGTACCGCACGGACCCAGAAATAGAATCCCTGACGAGAGCTGAACGCCTATTTCTGTAACTCTTCATAACGTTCACAAAGCCCATCTTGTTATCCTTGAAGAGGTCCTATTACACTTCTGTTCAAAACAACTCAAAAGCGAAAGAAAAAAAAAACAACAACAACCTCTTCACTCACCAGTCGCCCACTCATCGCCCGAGAAACATCTTGTATCTCAACAATTACCCACCACACACTCGTCCATTTCATGCATTGACGTATGCACATACGTGTGCGACGCTGATGTCCTTGCTGCGAAAAAAGTTAATTATCCCAAAACAAGATTTCGCGCCAGAGATTCACTTTAAAGTTTGTCCGTGCAGCACGAAAAGCCGAAGAGGCAAAGTGAAGGATGAATGCAATAAAGCAGAACCTCGACCTATTTCGTGAAGCGATTCGCATTTAGTTCCTCTTCTTTCGGATGTGTATCTTTGGCGTGGCCCTCCAGGCGGTGAACATTAATAATGCAACCGCACTGAATTCCATTTTGCTGTTCTTCTTAACCTTTGAAGGTGATAAGAGGACGAGTTGGCTCTTGTGTTTGGCTCACGAGGCACAAGGCGACTGCGGTGGTTGTGGTTTTGAAGTCGATTTGCTTCGGAAAAGTGGACAGTTGTGACCTATTGGATGAGAGAGGGCTTCAATGATCTGATGGGACAGTTAATTGAATTGCAATTGGATGGTTATCCTTTGGGGCGTGCCCTTTGTCATCGGGTTGACATGATGCAACACACCATCTGTGGTGTAAAAGTTCACGGCGAGCTACATGCTATGGAGGGTATAGTGGCAATTTTTTGACGTACTGTAACTATAGGTGCTCTGTGTAGCGGATTAAGTCCCAAGTTGTCTTCAGTATCGAAATAGGCTCGATTTACGAACTTGACACTTTGCAGAAAGCTTAAAAATATTAATTTGGGTCTTTTCGAAAGTGGGTGCAATTTGACTGCATTTTTAGGCCTTTTAGGTAGGCAGGAACAGCCGCGGCTTACGTGGACCAACAGTTCGCGTCCAATATGTTATTAAACAGAATGTCACTAAAATCATGTTCGTGCTTAACTTAAACAATTTGGATTTCGGTGGAGGACTTATGTCTAAAGTCGAAATTTGGATAAAAAACGATACAAAATCTTGCGCACTGTTCTGAGAAAATTTAAGGACCAGCGATGTTAATAAATTCACTGTCTAACTCGCTACAATTTCAAACAAAAAAAAAACAACGTATCCGCAAAATAATTTTAACTTCAGGACCTATCATGTCCTGTCATCTCAAAAATGGACCCTCAACCCTGGAAAAAAAACTGATTTTTTAGTAATTGACTGTTTTGGTCATTCATCTCATCTCATTTTCAGTGACCCGCATGTTCCACTAAAGGGATCGCGGGGGTAACGCACATACGAGAGAACTCCAGGCACTCGATCTTCCGCCATCGACTCTAACTCATCAGGAGCTATGCCCAAGCGCAACCAGGCTAGTTTTTGGACCTGGTCCAACCATCTCGTCCTGGATCTGCCAATGGGTCGCCTACCTGATGGAATCGCATTCAAGGTACGTCGGTACGGAACTCGTGATGATGGGACATTCGTGCCACGTGACTAAACCAACGAAGTACAGCCCTTTCCGTTCGAAGAAGCAGCTGTCCATTAAGTTCCTCGCGCACTGCCGTATTTCTCCGCCGACTTCTTCAGAAACTGCATCTCAGGTGCATCGTTTTTCAAGCGGAACTTGTTGCTATCCAAAAAGCTGTGGGAAGCTTAATAGACTGTCTCGACTACACCCGCATTGCCATTTATGTTCAAAGCAACACAATAAAATCAAAAACCTATACTCTATTGCTAGAATTCACTCCAAGAACTCTGTAGAAATTACATAGTCTCTCTGTACTGGGTCATTGTATTGAGTCCCTAAAATAGGTCCCTGTCTTTGGTTCATGCATTGCGTCCCTGTATTGATTCCCTGCATTGGGTCCCTGTATTGGGTCTCTGTATTGGGCTCCTGTCCTGAGTCCGTGTATTAAATCCCTGCATTGAGTCCCCGTATTTGGTCCCTGTATTAATTCCCTGTTTTGGGTCCCTCTACATGAAGGAATTCCAAAAAAACAAGACTGCTGACGAACGTTCTAAAAGAGGAGTCCTAACCCCTACACAACCAATAGACATTACAGCTATAATTCGGTTATCTTTCACCAAAATTGCTAGGGATCTGTCAAAAACGGCCAGAGATATGTATGTTTTTCCTCTTTCATTCCTCTCGCATAACCTACTCGTAGATCTTCTAGCCAGACTATAACATTCAGAAAAACCAAATTAATAACCTCGTTACCCAGACAGCACCGCAGCTACCATGCTGGCAACTTTGGCCTAGTCTCCAATGATATTTGCAAGAATTCCAGAAAGAAAACACTCTGATACACTTTTCTGAGCCTGCTCGGCTTGGGTCAAAATCAGACACAAAATTTTCGGACACCATTTTTTTAGGTCAATAAATGATGTAGGTGGCCTCAAAATCAAATCTACTCATTTAATTTTCATGCCTCTGAATCATTCTGTTTCAATTAGGGCACTGATGGCACCGTCTGACTTTACACCATGCTGTCGTAGCTTTAGACCAAAATGGTCTATGTAAGCTGCCTGTAAGCTGCTAAGCCGCCAACTTCTTACCTATCTTTGAACGGCAAATATTGAGATGCTTCTTTTGACAATTATGCCCTCTGAAGTGACTAGAGAAAGATGGTGAAAGTAAATGTATTGAGCGTTGCAGTCGACGTTTCGTCTACAAAAACGTAATTTTATAACTTCGGTGTGTTCGTCCGTCCGTCTGTCGTGACTGTCAGACTTTTTTATCTCGTACATTTATAAACATATCTGCATGAAATTTTGGAATTAGGTACTTTAGGCCTAGAAATCATTTTCCATGCATACAAATTTAAGAAGTGGGGCCATTTGGGGCTCCAGTGCAAGTGAAGTTGCAATGGATTTTGAAATAGTGACGCACCGGATCGAGTGATATATCAATATCACTCTAAGGTTGAGGCTTGCTTCATCACTTTTTGATCCAAAGAACCCTTTGAAAAATATTAATCTCCAAAGTTTTTTTAATGCGTTACCCCTGTGTTTAAAAATCTGAAAAAATCACAGAAACTTTGCTTCGATGAGTACTTTAATTTAAAACTCGAGCATTCCAGCCTAAATTGTTTTGGAGATATGTATTACCCAAAAACGGTAAAACACAAACATGCGAATTTTGAAGATCTGAAAACGCAGTTTTTAAGACCTCAGCATAAGCATTAAGAAATGATAAATATCAAAATACAGATCCGTGTGCAGAGATTCATAGATTTAAAATTATAAATATTTTCATTTTCACACATAAAGTCCATTCTGTGATCGACAACTCTATACGATGATGAGTGTTATTTCTCACACTCCATTCATTTCAACCCCTAAATGCCCAATAGAAACCAGACAACAACAACAGCAGGCATGAGCAGTGATTGGGTATGATGGAAGGGACTTTCTGTGTAAGATAAACTTTGATAGAGGTATATGAGTAAATGTTTGTTTGTTTGTATGTATGAATGTAGTAATGAATACTTTATTTGGGTTGAAGTTAGAAGAAAATTCAGCTGAAATAGTTTGAACTCGTCGTCTGATATTCAGAAATGATTATTTCAAAAAATGTTTATGTGACGGAACTTTTCCTGTGCGGGGTCGACGTACGTACCCGTAACATCACGGCGGGTACGTGTCAGAAGTCAGAAGTCAACAATTAAGGCTTTATTAATTAACATAAAAGTCCATGCGTCGACTCCTACCTGTCGAAAAAAAAACACCTAAAATTTTTTCTCGGCTCCAACTCTTTCGAATCACTGACAATGCTCAAAAAGAATAAATGTCTAGAAATAGCTTCTCAATCTCGACGTTCGGAGTAAACAATAAGATGTATGTAGGTCCCCTCAACTCGTAAGAGAACAATAGCACGCACAACACGAGTGGTTGCTGAGAAGCTAGGCCCAGGTCCACCTCGGACTGTGGCTTTATTATTATTATTATTATTTATTATTATTATTATTATTATTATTATTATTATATTGGGTGCGAGGCCACAAGGACATCCCAGGCAATTGCAAAACAGTCGAGCTTGCTAAGCATGCAGGCTCATTACCACTATAAGATTACGTTTGCAATGTGGGCAGTGCTGCCAGTATTTTTAAGTAAAATTTACAACACTGGAGAAGAAAAATTACCATACCACTTAAAATTTACCACTTCCAAAATATGTGAGCTAATTTCACAAATTTTGGACTGCATTTGTATTCCTTTAATGTTCGCTTCCTCCATCGTGCTTTATTATTTCTGCTTCTTAGCTCTGCAGCTCGCTTTTTTGTGGTACAGGTTTCAGCCATCCCTTGAATTTAAGGTATTACGACCATAGATTTCTTAGAGAACACAAACAAATGGAAGAATAATGGTTTCAGAAGAAATTTACCCTTTTTTGGATGAAAATACCTTTTAACCAAATGTGTGGAATGGGATTCGGAATTTCCCACGAAAAGGTAAATTTACCACAAACTGGCAGCACTGCCTGGCAGTACAATGGACTAGCTTTGAGTCTGAGTGCTCCAGTAGTGTTTCAAAAATACATCTACAAAAAAAAAAAAAAATTCTACAGGTTCTCCGCACATGCTTGGTTTTAGCGTCACATCATTCAGGACCCAACTTTTTCGAAACTTACGACCTTAGTGAGGTATCCATTAGAAGTCTACTGCGTTTTATAGTTTTATAGAAAGCTCCAATTGGTTTATTGCAAATGAACAAACGGGTAACCCCATGGGTAACCCACGTGGCAGCCCAATGGACCTGTATAGGTCTAAGTGCAGTATTAAGCCACTGTAACCTATCTACAGAAGCCTAATTAACAAATGTTTCCATCATGACGGTTCCACATCACACACAGATTTTGCTTTTCGTTCTTCATTATGTGGCACTACAGTCCAAGGTGGACCTGGGCCTAGCTTCTCAGCAACCACTCGTGTTGTGCGTTCTATTGTTCTCTCACGAGTGGAGAGGACCTACAGTTTAATGCCGACTCCGAACGGCGAGATGGAGAAGCTTTTTCTAGACAGTTATACTCTTTGAGCATTGTCAGTGACTCGAAAGAGGTGGAGCCGTGAACAATTTTTTGTTTGGAAAATTGTTTGTCTGAACTTGGATTCGAACCTAGACTGTGAAAGTCTAATGCGCATGGGTCGACGCACGAACCCACACGGCCACGGCGCCCACGAGTTTCAAGTATAGAGCGATTTTAACAGACTTTCTGTGGCCAGAGCTCAACAACTTCGATATGTCCGGACTGTGGTTCCAACAAGACGGCGCTAGATACCATCAAGACGACGCTACATGCAAACCAGATGGCGCTACACGCCAACAAGACAGCGCTACATTCCAAAAAGACGAGGCTACAAGTAAACCAGATGGCGCTTCACGCCATCATATCTGCGCTGCATGCCATCAAGATGGCGTTACTGACGTACAAACCACGCAACGCTCTATGTTCTGAAGGTGAAATTTGGCGACTGGGTCATCTCACGGCGAGTTTTCATCAAACCGCAGATCGCGATCATGCGACATGATACCAGTCAATCTGGGGCTACGTCAAGTCCTTCGATAACAAGCCAATCACTTTGAATAAGCTCAACGCTATTACCGGAATAAGGCCGCACATATTGGACCGAGTCATCAAAAATTGGACCGAACTTGAAGCACTGCCAGCTTAAAGCTGGGGGCAGTCATTCGAATAATGTGCTATTTTATGCTTAATGGCATGAATGTAACTTTAAAATGAAGTTAGAATCAGTTTATTTGTTGTTGTTTTAGTGAAATTTCTTTTCCCATCGTTCCTTTCTGGTCACCTTGTGAATTCCACGTTCGAACTTAAAGAGCTAAGTTCTCAATGTGACATGTTAACACCAACCTTCTGTTTCTTGACCACATCACACATCACCTTTGATGCAAAGGGCCAGTGGAAGCGCAGTGTGCTTCCACTCACGACTTCGTCCTCCAGGCCATATTGTAGCCAAAGACCATTCACAAATTTAACACAATTCAGGTCAAGCTCGACGGATTTGCAAGAGAAGACGCAAATGTCTTTATTCTCCGTACAAGTGCACCCAGAGGATATAAATTAATTCCTTTCTTCTTCTTCCATTTTCCTTCTTCTTCAATTCACACTTCTCTGTCACTCTCTCCTCTCTCTCTCTCTCTGCTCAGATAGAGAAATATATTTATACTTTTCACCCCGAAAAAAAAGCTCTCACTCAACATCCAGGAGGACTCCTACGACACAAGCACAGATACGCACACACAAACCCACACACAGACACAGGGGGACGACGCCACCCAGGATTGCATGGGCGTTACTGGTACTGACACAATGGGTGTATTGGATACACAGAATCACAACAACAAATCCCAAAGGAATTCACAACGCCATCGCCGAAAATAAGGAAAATCCAATTTTCTTCACGTAGGTGTATGGCAAAAAAAAACCGAAAATTTTGCCCAAAATCGGACAGCCACCCATTCGACAGTGACACTCCGGGCTGGCGCTCCTGACCCGACCAACCCCAAACAGGTGGTCCATCGGTGGTCCCTGAGAAGGTTTTCAAAATAAAACGACAGAACTTACCAAGTCCAGCAAAAATGACTACGCAGCCATACATGATGTGGTGCAAGATTTTCGTCCGTCCAAAGTCCCGATTCAAAATTCAGAAATCTCTCGTTTATCGTCCTGAGTTCGATGAGTGGGAGGAAGACACAACAACAACAACAACAAAAAAAAAAGGAAAGAAAGAAATGTGTGTATCCTTAGTATACCGAGGTATGAATGTCCTCGAAGCAAATCACTGCGCAATTACTTAATTTTTTGTTTTTGGGTTTGGTTAGGGATCTTGCCGTTGTCTTTGTGGTTATTGTTGTTGGGATTGAAGAAGAAAAGCATAAGACACAAGGATACAATCTTCTCTCCCTTTGTGTGGGATAAGTTTTTCGCTTTTTTTGGTTTTTGGTTTTCAATTAAGTCTGTCTTGAGTCTTTGTGTTCGAAACGAAATTCAGATGAGATTTAGATGAACGCACTAGCCAAGGCGATGAATCGGCGATGTCCCGTTTCGTCTTCTCTTGTATCCTCGTTTCATAGTACTCGAGAGTTGTTTGTTGAAAATTTCCAAATTTCATGCATTTTCACTGCCCACTCGCACACTTTGTGATTTTCTCTATCTACGCGGCGTATGCACCACCGTTGGGTTAGAGGTTTTTCGTTTTCGAGTTCGCACAGAAATGAAAAATTTTGAAAAAAAGAAATCTTGCACTGAGCTCACACAAGGATCACTAGACAGGAACACACGATTGAATGGAAAAGAACTTTGGTTTTGAGCAAAACGCAAACCCTTCAGCAAACTGGGTGTGTAAGGACTCAAACGTTTTTCGGGTGAATTTTTGGGTCTTTTTTCTTTTTTTTTTCGTTTCGTTTTTGTTCTTAGTTCACTCCACTTCGGTGTATGATGGCCGAGGGATACTGATAACTTTTGGTACAGCTCACAGGATGAGAGCAGCTGTTTGCCTTGGTTTTATGTAATTTTCCAGAGATCTGGTTTGTCTCTGACTTTTGTGTGCGTACGTGTGTGTGTGTGTGTGTGCTTTTTTTCCTTGACAAGGGGGGGTATCGTCACACGAATCCTTTCGATTTAAAATGAAACACTTCACAGTTTTGTGGCAATTTTCCAATCAATTCGAGCCGGAAAAACTATCTTTTTCGTTTTTTTTAGAATTTTTCATTTTTTTCCTGTGATAGATTTGGAGGATGTATTTTTTTTTGTTCGTGTGTATTCACAGCAAGGACTCGTATGAACGACTAAAAATTTTTCAATGTTATACAGGAAAAATGTTGTTTGGTCCGCTGTGTGTGGATTGGGTGAGCTTTCGGTTGGAGATGTGCGGATGCTGGAGATGTCTCGGCTCTCTGCATGTCTCCACAGAGAAGAACTCCATTGATGGGTGGTGTCGGCGGCGGTGGCGGTATGGTGTTTGGTGAAGCTTTTGCGCAGGATTTTGGTTTAGGTGTAGCAGCAGGACATGGACATGGATGGACACCTACGCGTTTTCGTTTCGAGCGTCTCTTGGATGTGGGGAAAATTATTCATCAAGACGAGATGTATCCCTGGCTTGTGTACACACTTTGATTGTATTGTGGAGAGTTTTGTCTTCTTCGGATGATGACAAGGAGTCAAATTGCTGCTCTGGATATACATGTGCATGCATACGTTTGTGTTAAGGAATTGGTAAAAATATCCTTTTGTGTTGTTGCCTTCCCTTAGTCTGTCATTCATTTTCGAACTCCATTCGGTTGGGGTGTCGTGTGTGAATTTGTTTAGACTTTTTTTTGTGAATAAATTGAGTTGCAGTTGACACTTGGGGATGCACACACAATGGGTGATAAGGGATGACTCGAATGGATGTGACTGGAGGATATCGGTTGTGATGTATTTTTAGGAAATTCCCTGGCAAACGTGTCAACCTGTCAATTATTTGGAGACTAGAAGGTTTAGAAGGACGTGCCTAAGACTGAAAACAAACCTCATACGTGAGATTGGCCTCATTTCAATGAACCATTCAATCTTTAAAACTAGACTACGGGGTCATGAGACTTAATGAGGACTGCAGATTAGGTTCTTCGTTGTCTATGGGCTCGTCTAGGTGTACTATCAGGTTGTGGAATATGTGATTTTATGGTCAAAAACTGGTCAAATTAAGTGCAGACATACGAAAGAAGAAAAGCTCATGAAAATCTGTGTCCATTTTCTTCAGCATCCACTCAGGGTGTGTATGGTATTGTTTTCATATGAGCAAGGGGACATTGTGGGCGCCGTGGCGTAGTGGGTAGGTGCGTCGACTCCTACGCTCGATGTTGTCGGTTCGATTCCCGAAAAAACACCAAACATTTTTTCATGGCTCAATCTCTTTTGAGTCACTGACAATACTCAAAAGTAAGACTGTCTAGAAAAAGCTTCTCAATCTCGCCGTTCGGAGACGGCATTAAACTGTGGGTCCCCATCACTCGTGAGAGAACAATAGCACGCACAATACGAGTGGTTGCTGAGAAGTTTGGCCCAGGTCCACCTCGGACTGTAGCGCCGCCATTATTATTATTATAAAGCAGCTAGAGAAGAAAGTCAACAAGTTAACGCTGGTGTTCCCCAAGGCTCTGTTTTGTCACCGACACTTTTTTCATTCACCTGAAGATAGTGGGTAAGTGCGTCGACTTCTGTGATGAAAGCTTGGGTTCGATTTCTGATGCAAACACCTTTTTTATTTGAAGTCACCACCTCTTTGGAGTCACTCAAAGAGTTTTACTGTCGAAAAAGAGCCTCTTGAACGTGGTCGTTCGGTGATTCAGAATCCACAAGCAAAAATAATAAGTAATAAGTCCTCAACTCAAAATCACGAATCATGGGTTGAGCGTCCTTACAGGAACTTATTCCTCGTCTTGTGAGACTACAGTTCGCTGTCTCCAGCTGTGCATACCAGGCTGGGTAAGCTCTCTTTCCATGACTGGATGTCGCAGTTGGTTAAGTGCCTGCCCTAAGTTAGAGGGCTTCGAATCCCAGTGAAATCAAATCCAGTCCAGTCACCATTTGCCGTTGGGATTAAATTAACGGCACTGGAGTAGGTTGTGTAGGTGATTTAAAAAAAAATGTGCTACTTGCTATAAGCCTCGTTTTAATTTACGTAATTTACATATGCACACCCTGTGTATGATATTTTTCTCAATAAATAAGCCACCGTTAATTCGAGTCTAAGGTATTTGAACACTGATCGCGCGATTCTCCCGCTTACATCAGTCTATTTAAGATCGTGTAACACATATTGCGACACTCAATAAAGCAGTATTACACACAGAGTGAAGAGTTGTTTTCTTACCTACCTGTCAGCAGTGCTGCCAGTATTTTTAAGTAAAATTTACAACACTGGAGAAGAAAAATTACCATACCACTTAAAATTTACCACTTCCAAAAAATGTGAGCTATACCATTTTTTTTCACAAATTTTGCACTGCATTTGTATTCCTTTAATGTTTGCTTCCTCCACCGTGCTTTATTATTTCTGCTTCTTAGCTCTGCAGCTCGCTTTTTTGTGGTATAGGTTTCAGCCATCCCTTGAATTTAGGGTATTGCAACCATAGCTTTCTTAGAGAACACAAACAAACGGAAGGATATTGGTTTCAGAAGAAATTTACCCATTTATGGATGAAAATACCTTTTTGCCAAATGTGTGGAATGGGATTTGGAATTTCCCACGAAAAGGTTAATTTACCACAAACTGGCAGCACTGCCTGGCAGTACAATGAACCAGTTTTGAGTCTGAGTGCTCCAGTGAAGTGTTTCAAAAATAATAATAATAATAATGGCATACGCATTTTGATGAAATTTGCTCCAATCAGTCCACTCTCGTTACAGTGAACAATCTCGCTCCAGTGAACAGGCCCGGTTTTTATTAGTTCACAATATCGAGCATCTACTGTAGTTGCTTTTATCGAGTCACCTTTTTTTCAGGTAGGTTTTAAGGTGTTGCTTTTATGAAGGATTTGCACGTATCGAGGGTTGCTTTTATTGAGGTCGCAATCGTACAAACAATTTTTCAAAATTTTTAAAAAAAAAGTTTGTAAATGAAAAATATCAGTCAAGTAAGTTTAGTTTGGATTAAATTTTTCAGAAAAATTTGTGCAAAATTTTAAAAAATGTTGATTTTATTTCATTTATTTGATTTTTTTTCAGCAAAATACTCGTGTGTGATGAAAAGCAGAAAACGAAAATTTTAGGTCAAAATCATTGGAACATTAATTTTGGAACAATGACAAGTAGTTTAAGAAATGTTTGTGCTGCTAAAGCCACGAATCCAATTTTTTCTTTTAGGCATGATTCATAATTCAGGTTTTGGTGGTGGGTTTACACATAGCTAACTGGTAAAATATCAAAAATAACTTAAAAAAAATACAGTGAACGCTCGATATAGTTAACATCGATATAGTGAACAATCCAATACAGTGAACACACAAAGTTTTAATCTTGCACGATTAATTATGTTATATATATGGTACACAGTTTGGAGTTGTTTGAAGCAAATACAAAGTGAGTATTGCTTGTACATGGAATGTATTATTTTTTTGAGGGTGAGTTGTTTTTGTTAAAAATAAAATATTATTATATGGGACCCCTCGAACTTGGGGCAGGCACTGGTTAGTGCGCCATCCAGTCGTTTTAATGGACAGCTTTAACTTCAAAGTGATCAAGAACTTCGTCTAACTCGATTCTGCTGTAAACAGTACGGACAATACCTAGTCAAACGCAGAGCAACTCTTGCCAACCGCTGTTTCTTTGGGCCCAAGAGGCAGTTGAGTAATAGAGATCTCTCTAGAAAGACCAAGTTGATTTTCTAGAAGACCTTGATCATCCCAATCCTGCGCAGAGACATGGACAATATCCCAATCGGATGAAGTGTCTTTTCGTCTTTTTGAGAGAAAAGTTTTGCGTGCGATCTTTGGTCCCGTTTGCGTTGATGGCATTTGGAGGAGAAGGTTCAACCACGAACTGTATGGGCTGTACAGCGACATGAGTCTAGCCAGGCGTCTACGGATCCAACGCCTAAGATGGCTAGGCCATGTAGAGCGTATGGACAACTTAGCTCCGGCCCAAAGAGTCTTCAATTCTGAGTCTTTGGGACAATGCAACAGACGACGTTCATAATTGAGGTGCAGCACAAAAGTTGAGAATGAACTCGGCCAGCTTTGCACTGTCTCCAGCTGGCGAAGAATCATGCCAGCTGGAGAGTATTTTTGGTTGAAGCCCAGTTGCACTTTGGTCTTGAGCACCATATGAAGAAGAGTAAAGACAGACAAATGTTTGGTGAGTCCTTGTACTAGCCAAGAGATAAGGAAGAAGTAAGGATTCCACAACAAACCCAAGTGTACACACATCTCCCTCATTAACTCATAATGCCAGTCTAACTAACCTAATTATCGCAAACGAAATCCTCTTATCGCCAAGATTATCGTTTTCATCTCATAAAGTCTCCACCTTTATGTAGCAATTGCTGTTTCTGCTCACAAGATCTTCAAAAAGGCACTTTAAGGCCAGCCGTTGTTCACTACTGGCCTCCTATCCACATTGTTCCGTAGGACGACTACCGCCCGTCATTCTTCAACTTTTTTTTGTTTAATTATCAAAACCCATTTTGAATCCGTCGTGATCCGTTCCAATTATGAATTTTCTGTCCCAGCCCTCGCCCCTGTCAGGGGGAATCTGCATTCAAACAAATACAACCTCATTAGAGTCAAGAACTACTCGCATTCAAGCAGCGCCAAAGGATGAAAGGACTCACAGTGGTGCACCATTTTCTGACCTACATATGTGTGTACGTATGGATACGCTCTTCACCCCCCAGCCGGCTGGTGGATTGTATGTGCTGCCACTCGGCACGAGTGTGTGTGTTTGGGGGGTATCTTCTGTTGTGCTCCACGCTAAATGAAATAAAATTTCGTTTTCTCTTCTTCTTCTCACAACAATTCCGCACAAATGAGTTTCAAAAAGTCGCTTCCTCATTCAGACAAACACTCACACACGGCCACAGGCACAGGCACACGCACGCAGTCGTCCTCCTCGCAACCACTCCATTCATGCTCGTGCAATGGCAGCATCCTTCGCCCAAAGAGGAGGGAGTTTTCATTCTTCGTCGGTTCGTCGGTTTTGTCTCGTTTTCGTTTTCATTTTCATTCAGAGAAAAATAATGAGCAAACAGTTAAGAGAGGCAAAGTGCTCCGCGAGAGAAATTGAGAAAGAGAGAGAACAAGAGGAGCTTAAACTATTCCTTCATCGCACGTCTTTCTAATCGTCATCATCATCATCGTGGTCCTCACCATCATCGTCTGCGTCGTCAACTCCACCGTTTACCTTCGCCGTCGCCGTCGTCGCCGTCGTGGCCTCTCCAACCGCCACCGCAGCATCCTTCATTCATCGCACGATGGATCTGCTACATGTCAGTGCGCCGGGGGGGGGGTTGGGGTGGCTCGAACGATGGAATCTATTAAAGTAATGCGTTTCGAGTGTCCACTCGGACGTATACGCAACATTTTTTCTTCGCACGTCAACTCGTCAGCGCATGGGGACGAGGCGAAGGCGTCGTCGGCTACGATGGCGTAAGAGTATCCTTTTGATGCGTTAATTGATTCATTAAGGAGTTCGGCTGGCTTCGTCTAATTTTAGCCGAAAACCAAAATCAACGCAGTTTCGGGCTCATAGGCTCTATCCCATCGGGATCTTCTCCACTCCTTAGACGTGCGCGTGTGCTCGCGTGTGGGTGAGTCTTGGCGTGTGGGCGACTTGTTGTTGTAGGCACTTATCCTGTTTTGTCTATTTTCGGGTGGCAAACTGCGATGTTTCCATCTGTTGACTTGATTATTGTTTTCCTCTTTTTTTTCTCTCGCTCTCTTTTCAGCTCTCCTCCGCCCACTCAGGGGTGGGCTTTATTGTCGCACCCACGTGCAAAGCTTCACACGCACTGCACGAGACGCAAAAAAGGAGTAGGTTGCGGGCTGTTCCATTAGAAAAATGTCTATACGGGATAAAGCTTTGACTAAGGACACTTTCTTCTTTTCGGGCGTCTGCCTGTGTGTGTGTGTGCGAGAGCGAGAGAGAGAGTGAGAAGGACAAACGATTCCTTGAAGGATTTTCGAGAGAAACTGTAGAATGTCCATGTTGCTACAGGAGATCCTGATGGAACATGATGATGGGCGGTGGCAGCAGCGGCAGCGGCAGCCCCAGCGACAGATGAATGGCAGAGAGAACGGACTGCGGTGTGAATTTCGAGGCAATCAATAGGAATACATATTCTTTTCGTGGGGGTTTTATCAATGAAATTGAGTATCAACGAGTGAGTAAGCAGATTTGAAAGATGATTATTGGTCTTGTGTTCTGTTTGAACGTCTGAAAGTCGTCAGTTGTTGCGGTGGATTGTGTGGGGGGGGTGTGCTACGCAGGACGCTGCGAGATGTTTGGATGAGTAACCGAATGTCTTTGGGACTTTTGGCTAAAGGCTGTTTCCGGGTTTCAATCAGTTCGCTGTTCGTCTGAATTATACATCTGCTCGATGTGAGTCACGGGAAATTGAGGATTTTCCTAATGATGTCCTTAAATCGATTTGCATGACAATGTACTGATTAACATTGTAGACTTTTGAAAACATAATTTTGAAGAGCGCCTTTTTGGCTGAGATCCTTTTGACGATTTCAATGCGGTCCGTCCTTTGTGCAGCAGCTAGAGTTTTTCACCGACAGACCAACGAGCATAAGAGGAGTGAAAGGCACTACACTATGTAGTTTATCCTATGCCTGCTATTAAAGTTGATGAAGAGGTAGTCGTCAACAATTATAGGTCTCCGCTTCGCCTCGGTTCAAGACGTGGTCTTTTAAGTGGGCGGTAAGTGCTAACCATCGAACCAAAACTAAACAGTCCTTAGCTGACAGTCAATACTGACCTTGCTTTCTTTTTGATTTGGTCCAAGCCGGAGGAAAGAAGGCATATGTTTACGGACTTTGCTTCTCATCATCGGTCGACAGAAGGATAGACTGAAGCCTTCTTCCGACAAAATTCGAAAGAGACGTACGTGATATTAATTGAGATCAAATTTATTATATGTCATCACCAAATCTTCAAATCAAGTTCTTACAATCGAAATTGGTTGAACTGTTTGAGACACATGTGCCCATACGAAGGAAAACGTTTAAACCTAACCACAATGCCTGGTTGACCCTTGATATTCACCACCTTATGCATAAACGCAATGAAGCGTACATCAAATGGAAGCGTTTCAGAGTCGAAGAGTTTCATAGAACTGTGAAAAACGGGCGGCCAAAATTCGTTTCTACTCAAGACCTTGAATCCATCGTTAACCGGAAAACAGATATGGAAGATTGGGGTGGGAAAGCAAGGCAGCAGACATCTATCTAACGCTGACGGAAATTAGCTTAATAGAAATTTCGTGTCCCACCCACACCACTACCGATGGCTCCCCCGTTCCAAGTTAAACCACAACTTCACACGCTTTATCTCCTCCAAATGGATCATTCGCTTCCTCTAGGATCCAACAGGTTGACGTAGTTGAGAGCTTGCTCTCAATTAAATCCAACGCGATTGGTGTTGACATGGTCCATCCTAAGTTCTTAAAAATTATCTTTCCCGTACTCCTGCCTTACATTACTCACATTTTCAATCAAATCCTCACAACAATCGTTTTTCCTTCAGTCTGGAAGATGTCAAAGATAATAGCAGTGCCTAAGGATCCCTCATGTACAGAATTTCGACCTATTCCAATTCTTTCTTTTCTCCGGAAAGTTTTCGAAAGAATCATAAATAGGTTCCTTCACCAACACAATCTTTTAACTTCTAAGCAGTCCGGTTTCCGCCCTAAACATAGTTGCTCGACGGCCATTCTTCGTGCTGTCGATGACATCAGATTTGATTTAGGTCATATTTCCTTTTTAAAACATTTCGATTTCTCTAAATCGTTCGACACCGTTAATCACGCCATTTTGTGATATAAAATATCCAGGATGTTCAATTTTTTAAATTCCGCAGTCTGTCTAATATCCTCCTACTTGGTTGATCGTCACCAAGCAGTATTTAGTGAAAATTCTTTGTCGGATTTTCTTCCCATTCCGTGTGGCGTACCTCAGGGATCAATTCTAGGTCCTCTACTATTATCTTTATATGTTAATGAATTACCATCCATCCTTTCGCATTACTCTGTGGAAATGTATGCAGATGACACCCAATTACACCTTAGCTGTTTACCTGAATCTATAGGCCAGTGCATAAATCCCATAAACTCTGATCTGGATGCAATTTTGAATTGGTCGGGTCAGAATCTATTATTTATGAATCCAATAAAATCTTAATGTTTTGTTATATCTAGAAAGCCCGTGAATACATCTCTGCTTCCTCTGATCACAATTAACAACGGATCTATTAAATACGTGGATACTGCCAAAAACCTTGGTATGATTTTCAACTCAACTCGAACCTGGCATGATCACATAAAAAGGTGCGTCGCCAAAGCTCATGGGGTCCTCCGCTCCCTGTGGGCGTTACAACATCTTACACCTATGGCAACCAGATCTCTGTTAGTCAAGACTCTCGTTTCACCTATTCTTACTTACGGATGTGAAGTCTACGGAAAATGTGATGAATCAAGTAAACTTAAGCTAAATGTGGCATATAACAATGCTGCTCGCTACATTCTTAGACGCCGTCGATATGACCACATTTCTCATCTCTGCAAAAGTATCTCGGGTCTTTCATTTGATAGCATCCTAAAGTACCGTTCCATCAATATGTTGCATAACATCATTTACACACGTCAACCTCAAAACCTATTTAACCGTATAACGTTTTGTACATCTAATAGGACTAAGCAAATCTTAATACCGCGCTTCTCGCATCTTGCCTCTGAACGCCAATTCTTTGTTAACACCACTCGGCTCTGGAATGCCCTCTCACGCAACATCAGTGAAATCAAATATAAGACAAGTTTTAGAAAAGAATTAAAAATACATCTACCTAACTTGAATTAATTGAATTTTTCCAAAAATGACACGTTGTTTATTAAACCGTCGATTATATTTTGCTTTCTCTGTAATCTATTAGCTTAATATAATAATAATAATAATGGCGGCGCTACAATCCGAGGTGGACCTGGGCCTAGCTTCTCAGCAACCACTCGTGTTGTGCGTGCTATTGTTCTCTCACGAGTGGAGGGGACCTACAGTTTAATGCCGACTCCGAACGGCGAGATTGAGAAGCTTTTTTCTAGACAGTTATACTCTTTGAGCATTGTCAGTGACTCGAAAGAGGTGGAGCCGTGAAAAAAATGTTTGGTGTTTTTTCGGGAATCGAACCGACAACATCGAGCGTAGGAGTCGACGCACCTACCCACTACGCCACGGCGCCCACAATCTATTAGCTTATCACACATTTTTTTAAAAAGATATTGTATCTTAATGTGTAAGCTCTCGAATTAAATGAAAATAAAAAAAAATAAAAACTCTGGACCTACTTATTCACTTACTTTTCAGGCCAGTGAAATGTGGAGTGTCAGAGCGTTAGCTTTGCTGCCTCACATCCTTGACCACTAATTGGTTCATACGAATGGATGGCGCAGTTGGTTAAGTGCCTGCCCCAAATTAGAGGGGTCCCAGGTTCGAATCCCAGTGAAATCGAATCTGGTCCAGTCACAATTTGCCGTTGGGATCAAATTAACAGCACTAGAGTAGGTTACTACCTGGCAGTACAATGGACCAGTTTTGAGTCTGAGTGGTCCAGTAACGCTTCAAAAATACTCCGAAAAAAAAAATGCCAGCAAAAGTCCATTTAGACTTTTGGAAAATCGTACCTCTCGAGTTGACCAGATTTGCACGATATTCTCATTCTTGAACACATCATATGACAGTGCGTTCAGAAAAGCTGTCGAAAAAACATGGGGTCTACCCAAACTTACTACTTACCGGATATTCGTCTCCGTAGTTAGGCCTAACTTAATGAATGACGAGGTCGTCTGGTGGGGGTGGCCCACTCTAGCCAAAGCCGTACACAACAATATCTTAAGGAAAGCTCAAGGCAGGCTTACATCTGCATATGCGGTGTGCTTAGAATCACCCTCTCTGATAGACTTGATGTCATCATTGATTTGACTCCGCGGGATCTATTCGGCAAGCCATTTCCTACAAGCTCCAAAATAAGAGCAGCTAAGCTCGCTTTCTTTGAAAATGGTAAATCATGCTGGCAGCAACTTAGGCAACTTGGACTGGACTGCAAGCAGCTTAACCTGTCGTTTGCTTCTGCAGGAATGTCAGCTGCCAGATCATTTTCCAGTCCCACACCACCTGATTATGCGGACAGTGGAGATAAGTTTCAGTTTATCGGAGTAAGTGAATACGATGTGATTCAAGTATTCTTTTTAAATAAATCGAATGCGGCTGGATTTGATGGTATCGATCGCAGATTCGTGCTATTAATACTCCCTTTTATAAGAAGGCACTTAACACATGTTTTCAATAATATTCTTCCGTCGTCTACTTTTCCTGAAGTTTGGAAAAAAGTAAAAAAATTCCTCCGATTCCTAAATCAAACTGTCGCAGAACTCCTGAATACCGGCCAATTCCTATTCTGCCGTATCTGTCAAAAGTTTTCGAAAAGCTTTTAGCTCTACAGCTGAAAAATTATCTACAGGTAAAAAGACTGCTATGTTCCAACCAATCAGGTTTCCGATCCAACAGCAAAGACGAAATTCGTACGTCGTTACACAAAAACAACCTACGAGCATAAACAACCTTGTAGCATTTCTATCTTCTATCTATCATTTCTATCAATTTAATTTCTCGAAAACTGCTGTCAATCTTGTTAGTTCCTATCTGTCAGGTAGATGTCAAAGCGTAGTTTGTGGAAGTTCTATGTCGTCTTCTCTATATGTCAACTCAGGCGTCCCTTAAGTATCCATACTAGGCCCTTTACTTTTTTACTTTGTACGTAGATTACCTTCCGAGCATTATTAAAAATTACAGCTTACATATGTATGCGGATTATATACAACTTGTGTTAGGAGGTCCAAAAAACGAAAGTGATGCAGCCATCGATCTTATAAATGAAGACCTTTCATTAATAAATTGGTGGGCTCTGAGACACAACCTTTCTCTTAATGCCAAAAAATCGAAAACGATGGTAATAAACAAAAGACCATACGACCATACAAAACTTATTGTAAGCATATTGAGTGCGTAAGCTCCGCCAGAAACCTTGGGGTAGTATTTAACTGAACTCTAACTTAGGGTACTCATCTAAACTCTGCTATCGGTAAGGTGTATGGTGTACTACGTGATCTCTGGGCTTCACACAAATTTCTACCCGTCAGGGTTAAAATATTACTGGGGAAATCTATACTCCTCCCTCAACTTCTGTACGCCTGCGAGATATTTTGCAAAGTTGGTTATGGAAGTCAAAGTAAAATGAACGCAGTTTTCGATAACATCACTCGCTTCGTGTACTCCCTAAAAAAAAGTCTGATCGTTGTTCTAGTTATGCTAAAAGTATCATTGATTGTTCAACAGGTAACCTCATAACTATAAAAACCCTCACTCTACTACATAAAATACTTTCTTCTAAGCAACCTGAGATAATATTTGAAAAGTAACGTTATCTGAACTCGAGAAGATCGCCATTATTGACTGTACCAAAGTTCACTTGCCTTGCATCTGAACGTCAATTTCATGTTTATGCTGTTCGTCTGTGGAACTCTCTCCCCGCTCATCATATAAGATTGACCAGGAGAGCAAATAAATTCAAGTCTCTTTTATTTTCACATTTTGGACAGTGAATTGTATACCTTATTAAACATTTTCACAGCTTTACTCTCTCACCATAACTTGTTTTATACACTCGTGCCTTAAACTCTCTGAATTATATTTTATTTAATAGAATTAAATATCTATATTAACTTTTATTAATTTAATAGCTTTACATTATTTTTTCTCTGAAGATGGCATTTTTTCTTTAATTAAATCTTGCAAAACTTAAAAAGATTATTTATCTTAATTTGTAAGATTTCTCGAAATAAATAAATAAATAAATTGCAAAATTGCTTATAACGACATCGGTTATAACGACCAAATTCTTAGGATCTATTATATGTAATCCAATAGCATAAGAAATCAAGCAAAAAAAATAAGAAATTATAACGACATATCGCTTACAACGACCAAATCCGTCAGTCCCTTGAAGGTCGTTATAACCGATTTTGACTGTACTTACCTATCGGACCAACGACTCCTGGAGGATCTGAGTCTGAGCAATTGCCGCCTTCCATCCTTGACATTACCCGGTACGTGACTATATCCACATCTTTATAGAGCTCTTAATGCGGTTGTGTCTTCTCCTCCACTCGCTTTTGGCCCTATCAGAACAAAATATCCGAGAATCAGCTCTAGAAATCTTCTTAGCGTTCAGCTTTCTGCTCATGCCGTTTGTGGAGTTCACGTCTGCCACGGTGTAGACAAACTCCCTAAGTACATTCAACTGTGCTGCGTGTCGGGCCATAGAAATATCTCAGGTACCTTCAAAGCGGACGAAATTACCAAACCACATTGCCACCACTTGATGTAAATAATAAAGTGGGCATTCCCACATGCAGACTGTTGTTACAAGAGGTAACGTGTAACTGTTCCATTGTTTGAAAGTATTCTACTCTTAAGCTTTACCTGAAAGATAGATTCCATGTGTCAAACAAAAGAGGTCCATAACAAGTTCTTGAGCTCATACATGCTGCTGAAACTGTGCAAAAATAAACATAAAAACTTTACCAGCGGCGTCCTGAACGAGGAGGACAATTCAGCGCCTCCAAAGAGCGTCGCCCGCCATTTCTTTTGTCTTAAAAAGGGGTCTGCCACCTCTTCCCATAGTCTTTTAAAATCAATAACTTACCTAGTGGCGACAGCAAAAAGCAGGGGACCCAATTATGATCTAAGGTCTTTTGTCAAATCAAACACTAATTTCAGAGTGCAATCTAAGCTTTATTTGCAAAGAAACATACTCGTAGTTCTCCACTTTAGTGAATGATAAATTTATCCTGCAGACGCTGGGTGCAAGTACACCCCAGGCTAAGGTGCCCTCCTTGCTCAAGTCGCTTTCACATATCGGCTCAGAGTCTCAAAAACAAACGTCACCAAACCAATTGCTAGGCCAACTGCCAATAAACTCCAAGCGAAACTCAGATTATTCCAGGACAACGGCTTCGCTGATGCTTCATCAGGTTCACCCTTAGGAATGGGATAGCCCGATTTCATCGCCTGCGGGACGGTGTCCCGAATCCATTTGTCCACTAAGCCCGTCTCCCTGGAGCGGATGATGAAATACGTCAGTATCTCAGAGAACGGTGAATGCGGATGCATCAAAAATCCCGCATTAACCAAGCTAATGCAGTCATGAATCAATCGAAACAAGGGCTTCCCCGAATGACTCTGCATGCTGATCAGGAACTCCCCTTTGTCATTCAGCATGGCGAAGGCAAGACCCGTGCTCTGCATCTTGGTCAGTTGCGAGTCAAACGTGGAAAATGTAACTGGACGTGCGATGATCTCGAGATTGGGTGGGAGTACTGTAGCCACGACGGACTCCTTCCAAATGGATTCCGGCAACAAAATTTCCACTTTGTTTTCGACTAACTCCTGTATTGTGTCATACTGCTTGATCCTTATGAAGACCGTCAGGAAGGACGTCAAGTGGTTGAGATAGAGGTTCACAAGGACGATGGCGTAGAGCACGACAATGATGTGAATCCGCCTCGCGTTTCCGATGAGCCCGTTCGATGACATGTTGAGCAACATCAGGAGTGTGCGGCTGAAACAACGCCAAGAGTTTGGCACTCGCCCTTCTGCCAGATCCTTCAGGGCATCCATGAGGACGATGTAGAGCAAAGTGGCTCCAATGCAGGTCCACACGGAGAGCGAGAACGGTCTCAGGAAGTACTGGTTAGGGTTCAGATAGGCATTTATCGGCATCATCACGGTCCACCTCAGCATCTGGACAGGATAGCTGTCGTAGTAGCCCTTCTCCTTTGAGACAAACATGCTGATGATGAGTTCCGCTCGGTCGTCTCTGATTGTGTTCCATATGCCCGGCGTTTCCCAGGCACTGGTGTGCGGGACTGGGACCTCCTGGAATGAGGCGTTGTGCATCTTGACGAAACTGAGAAGCATTTGCCCAAAAAGTCCGCCGATCTGGAGTTGTCCTTTACTGTCAAGGTACCGGAACACCCGAGGCATGCTCTTATGCGCTGGGGTGCGTATTGTGTACCCATTCAGGTCTCTCTGTGCATCGGGTAAGGGTTCCTTCATGGAAACGATGGGAACAAGTTTGTCGGCGAAGGTAAGGAACGCGTAGGTGACGTCCTCGGCTGACCCAAAGATCCTCATAAATTTCTGGTGCGCGAAGTAGGCGCACATTTGATGAAGACGTTCCCGGGTCCTGGCAGAGATGACAACGTATTTCCGAACTCTCAAGCGTCTGATTACCCGCTCAAGGATGCCCATGAAAGCTTGATTTTCGTTTTCCCCGTGGATGACCAGGATGACGACATCTTCGATCCGTTCACTAGCGCCGCCGCTGTCAGTCGTCAAAACAGGCACGTCAGAGTGTCCTTTCATGAAGGCGCCTACCAATTCCACCAATTCCACATCAGTTCCGATGAAGTAAGCCGCCTTGGCGTCGTCCTCGTTGTGAATCCTTCGGATGAGCTCATTGAAGCGCGAATAGGACGCACAAGCACCACAAACCATTGGCAGGAGGATTAATGCAACTCCGGAGGGAAACATACTTTCGAACGAATGGTTAACTCGTTACTGCGTCCTACTGCACATCCTGACTTGTGGACCTTCAACAGTTTTGCTGACATGCAAGCAGGTCTCCCCAATCGATGTGCATTTAGATAAACCAAATTAACTGTAATAACAATAAACCGTGAATAATGAATTTACACGAAGGGTTGTTATTTAGCGGTGCAATCAGTGCAATCACCGATTGTTATCCTATAACAGTGCTAATGGACATTCGTTTGTTTGACGAGAACCTTGGCATCACGGTCGGTGGACAGCTGTGGGAGAACATGAGGCTCGAGCTTTGACTGGATGGCGTGTAGAAATCAATACTTGAGGAACATTTGATGCGTCGCCATTTTCGTTGGACATTTGTTAGCACTGCAGTATCACACTCAAATTTTGAGGCAGATTTTTTTTGGACACTTCCGTCAGATCGGTAATTTCAGCTCTACCCCACTTTAGACTCCAATCAAGCTATTCATCGGTCTTAAACGGCATCCAAGAAGAATGTCCCACAAAATCTTGGTTGCAGTCAGTAGGTTTGATCTTCATGAATGAAGGATGCGCAGAATGGACATTTTTCACGCTACGTGGACTCTGTGGACGCTGCTTTCAGTTACTTAAATTGAATGTGGCAGTCGCTACGACATCCCTCAAACATTTTTCAAATGACGCGTCGTCCGAACCAGGGGTCCACTAAAATGGACGCACAAATTCAGTTATCAAACATTTTGATGTTTCTCTGAGTCAGACTGAACTTCTTCTTAGGGCGCTACAGTCCGAGTCGGACTTGGGCCTCATTCAAAATGCCTCTCCAGCCAGCACCATGAACCTTCTCCTCCAAATGCCCTCAACGCAAACAGGATCAAAGATCGCGCGCAGAACTTTTCTCTCGAAAAGACCTAGACACTGTTCATCCGCTTGGGATATTGTCCATCCCTCTGCGCCGTATAGCAGGACTGGGATGATCAAGGTCTTGTATAGAATCAGCTAAGTCTTCCGAGAGAGGGCTCTACTACTCAGTTGCCTTTTGAGCCAAAAAAAAACAGCGGTTGACAAGAGTTATTCTGCGTTTGATATCGGTACTGATGTTGTTTATACTGTTTACTGCGGAGCCAAGGTAGACGAAGTCCTTAACTACCTCAAAGTGTTCGCTGCCTATGCTGACGTTCTGGCAAAGTCGTTGATGTTGTGCGTCCTTTCTCAATGACAGCATATACTTGGTTTTGCCCTCGTTTAATGCCAGACCCATTTTAGCCGCTCCCGTTTCAATGCCAGCAAACGCATCATTGACGGCTCGCTGTGTTCGCCCAATCACGTCGATGTCATCCACGTAGGTTAGCAGTTGAACAAACTTTTGAAAGATCGTGCCTCTTGTGTTGGCCAGTCAGTTTTGCACGATCTTCTCAAGAACGATGTTAAAGAAATCACATCGTCGATCACAGCATGGAATTGTCATTGGTCAACGTCAACGTAGCAATTTTTTTGTCGCGCACCAATTAGAGGTTACATTTACAAATCTACGCAAAGTGCTTAATTTTTTATACGATTTCAAAAATCATTTATTTTTTGTAAACTAGAAGTACAGACTTTTCAGAATGTATATATGTAGGTGTTGTTATATGTTATGCCTTTGAAGAGAAACTTTAATAAGTTTGAAGAAATTGCTTGGTTTCACTTCTAGTTCCAAAGAAAATTAAGAACAAATAATTCATTGACGAATTTTGATATGGAGGGTCTCTTCGAAATTTTCGTGTATGCATACATATATCACGCTTAACTCCACCTTACGTGATATGACGTGGCGTCGAAAGACGTGAGATGGCATAGAATGACGTGACGTAATGCGAAGTTACGTGACATCACCTCACGCCATCTCACGTCACCCTCACGTCACCTCACGTCACCTCACGTCACCCTCACGCCACCTCACGTCACCTCACGTCACCCTCACGTCACCCTCACGTCACCTCACGTTAAACTCACGTTAGCTCACGTCACCTCACGTTAAACTCACGCCACCTCACGTCACCTCACGTCGCCTCACGTTAAACTCACGTCACCTCACGTTAAACTCACGTCACCTCACGTCACCCTCACGCCAGTTCACGTCCACCTCACGTTAAACTCACGTCACCTCACGTCACCCTCACGCCACCCTCACGTCACCTCACGTTAAACTCACGTCACCCTCACGTTAAAATCACATCACCTCACGTCACGCTCATGTCACCTCACGTCACGCTCATGTCACCTCACGTCACCCTCACGTCACCTCACGTTAAACTCACGCCACCTCACGTCACCCTCATGTCACCTCACGTCACCTCACGTCACTCTCACGTCAGCTCACATCAACCTCACGTCATCTCACGTTAAACTCATGCCTCATGGACTGGGATGATCAAGGTCTTGTATAGAATCAGCTTACTCTTCCGAGAGAGGGCTCTACTACTCAATTGCCTTTTGAGCCAAAAAAACTGGGCAAGTGCGAGTTGTAATATCAAACGTTTCCAAACTATTTCAGTTGAATTTTCTTCTAACTTCAACCCAAATCATAAATTCATTCATAAATTCATACATCCAAACAAACAAATATTCATCCCTACATATACCTATATCTCTATCCAAGTTTATCCAACACAGAAAATCCCTTCCATCATACACATACCCAATCACTGTGTGTGTGAGTTCATTTCTGTTGGGCATTTAGGGGTGAGTTCGAAAAGATAACACTCATCAACAAATAGAGTGGCCGGACACAGCATGTGTGAAAATGAAAATTGTTCTCATTTTAAATCTTAGATATCTCAAAATTTCAACATACTCGTAAATCGATATTTTGAAATGTATCATTTCTTAATGCTTACATTGATGTCTTCAAAACTGCGTTTTCAGATCTTCAAAATTCGCATGTCGATGATTGACCGTTTTTGGCCAATATCTCCAAAACCATTAGGGCCAGAATACTCGCAATGGTTTTAAATGAAAGTACTCAATGAAGCCAAGTTTTTGTGATTTTTTCAGATTTTTAAACACTTTGGTTTAGAAATGGCAGGGGGGACGTCGATTGATATATATTTCGATGGGGTGCGACAATTTTTCAAAATTAATGTCAACTTCACCTGTACTGGAGCCACCCCCAAATGGCCCCACTTTTTAAAATCGCTGCATAGGCAATGACATCTAGGTCTGAAGTACCTAATTCCAATTTAATTCCAATTCCATTTCATGCAGATATCTTCATAAACTTCGGAGATAAAAAAGTGTGACAGACACGACAGACGGACGGACGGACACACCGAAATTATAAAGGTTCCGTTTTTGTAGACGGAACCTTAAAAAAAACTGGGATTTAAACAAATGGAAGTCACCATTCTTTTCAAATCATTGACTGGTGCATTGAATATTTGGCAATCATAGAATTGAAATCATTAATGCAAGTCAATTGAATTCACTTAATTTGACTTGAATTCAGCAGTGAATTCACTTTAAATCAGTTGATGTCAATGATTTCAATAGAACTTATTTGAATTAATTTAAAGTCTGTGGGTTCTCATCACAACATTATTTGGTTATAATACAAACAGAAGTAGAAAAAATTACCATAAGCAAGACTTCTAATTAATTATTGCAACGTTGAGCTACGGTAAATATGCTTTTAATTTATTTGTCTAAGTAAACATAATATAATAATAATGGCGGCGCCACAGTCCGAGGTGGACCTGGGCCTAGCTTCTCAGCAACTACTCGTGTTGTGCGTGCTATTGTTCTGTCAAGAGCGGTGGGGACCTACAGTTTAATGCCGACTTCGAACGGCGAGATTGAGAAGCTTTTTCTAGACAGTTATACTCTTTGAACATTGTCAGTGATTCGAAAGAGGTGGAGCCGTGAAAAAATGTTTGATGTTTTTTTTCGAGATTCGAACCGACGACCTGTAGCGTGGGAGTCGACGCACCTACCCACTACGCCACGGCGCCCACAAGTAAACATAATAATACTAATAAATTAATTTTATTCTAGTAAGTATAATAAACTAAATAAGAATTCAACTTAATCAAACAAATAAAATAATATTCTATAAATTAAAAATTTTAACTTTCCTCAATGTTATTAACTTTTAATAACACCAACAGTGCAACACTTTCTTCTGAAAGCGTGCCTCGGCGGCGGTGTTGATTAAACTTGCAAAAGAAAACAATCTTTTCACGGCGGCTGACGAAGGTAATGGCGTGTTATTTTTAAGTGCATTTTTTTTAATCTCGGGTCACGATCCAATATTTTGAAGTCTGTTGCAGGATCAGCCAGATATGCATATATATGTGGTACCAAAATTATTAGAATTTTCTAATAATTGATCTGGAATACAAAATAATACGCATAACAATATTAATACATTCTTTAAATTGTATAAAAACATATCCATACCTAAAAGCGAAAAGTCAAAAAAAGTTCAGTACCAACTAAAGTCAAATGAATTCAAATTATTTTCGTTGAATACATAGACTTCAAAAGAGTTTATGTGAATTCACTGCCGACTTTAATTAACATACAGTAAATTCACTATTTTTTTCAAAAGAATGGAATCGTTTGGCTTAATTCAAAGATTGTAAAAAATTGAATGCATTAGTCACTGAGTTCCAAAGAATGGTGACTTGTAGTTTTATTAAATCGCAGTCATTTTTACCAAAAAAACTTCAAACCATTTTGGATGAATTCAATAGAATTTCGATCTCTAAAGATTTAATTCTTTTACAACTCTGCTATTTAAGAGCTTCCTGTAACCTTATATAAATAAATAATAAATGCCAAGAAAGTTAAAAAAAAATAAAAAAGTGCTTCTTGTTGCTAATTTGGCGTATTCATGCTTCCAAGCATACACAGATTTCAAATTAGTTTTGTCGTTAAAATAATTTTAGTCAGCTGTTTTCATGTCCCAAATGTCAGTTGCCACAAAATGTTCTCAATTTGGGAAAAAACTCTCGGTTTGGGAGGCATTTCTCAATTTCGCTCTCACAGCGCATTCCTCTGTCAAAAAAATATCCAATATGTTGAATGATGACGTGCGTTGGGATTACGTTTTACGTTTTATTACGATCCTCTCATCTCTCTCATTTTTCACTTACGTAGGTCGACGCAGTATTTCGTGCATGTCCATTGAATTGTGTGTGTTGAAAGACAACGCTGACGCACTAATGTATTTCAGCCATAATGAGTTAGTGCGCCGGAACACTCCATCAATCTGTGCTGGGTCCCAGGACATAAGGACATAGCCGGCAATGAGATAGCTGATGAACTTGCCAGAACAGGGTCAGTGACCGACGTGTCACAAGCAATTCATGGAATCAAACAGCCCCTCTCGGAGCTGAGGAAAAAGGTGAATATAAAGATCATTGATATGGCAAAAAGTAGATGGCGCGGTCTGTCTACATGTGTGACTACTAAAGCATTATGGCCCAGATACGATCGAGTAAAAACTGACAAAATCCGTACGACAAAGAGTTGCTAACGATGGTGGTTGGAGCTGTCACTGGCCATAATCATCTTAGAAACCACGCCATGAAAATGGGACTCTCCAACGACTGCGGTGTTGAGGAGGAACGAGAGGACACTCCTCATTACCTCTGTTACTGCCCTAGTCTTTGTCAGTTGCGTCATAGAACACTGGGAGAATTTTTCTTCCAAGACTTATATGAAATTTCAAATAAACCTCTAAGATCTCTTTACAGGTTCATAAAGAAATCGGGATAGCTCCGGCACAACGAAGGACCATGAGTGCGACAAGGGTTATAAGATGACACTAATCCCCAATTGGGCATCACAATGGGTCCTCAAGGACCTAAGTGAGGCATAGCTTGTGCCCGTCTACCCACTAACCTACCTACCTAACTAGTGCGCCGGAAGAAAGAGAACAACGGTCACCACTTCATGCGTCTTCAGAAAAAACTCTAAGTCAAAACAAACTAAGCTAGCCCAGCAAAATATAACAATAATCCTTAATAATAAATTTTAAGAAACCACCCATCTAAACTTAAATTATTTGAATTCACTTTTTATTGATTTTCACTTAGTTGTTCCTAAAACAATTTTTATCTCAACAATCAATTAAGTTCATTAAACTATTTTTGTTTTGTTTTATTTCTTCTCACTATATATCACTAAAAAATGAATTATTCTTAAAACCTTTCGTTTTTTTGTTTTCTTATAAAAATGAGTCTTGAAACTTGGAAAACTTGGAATTCGAGCCTTCATCTTATAATCTCTTCAAATAAATTTCACAAATTGTTCTCGAAAAATAACATTTTTAAATAAATTTTGTTTTCAAAAAAATGTGTTCAGCAATACTTAAGCTAAGTCTCGGAACCAATGGCTGGAGATAAAGACAATCTTAAAGCAATTTAAGACTTCTATTCAAATTTGTTTATTGTTTATCGCTACCAATTTTAGATTTGTTTTTAATTTTTATTCTTCTAGTTTCTTATGTATTTTTAAAAGTTTTTTTCTATATATTTTCAACAATTATTCATAGACTCTAACAGCGAGTTAAAACAATGCCTTAGGGGTCTTATTTTTGTTTCTAGTAGTTTTAGTTGGATTTATACAAAATTTGTTCTAGTTTATTCAATAATTTCAATTAATTCTAATTTTGGCGTAAATTTTTTTATTTTGTTGTTGGCAATTTTTCGATTTTTTGTCACGATTCTTCGTGTAGTTTGGTTCAAATTTTGATTTTTCGATCAGTTATTTTGGTCGCTGATATGAGATTAATTCGATTTTGTGTCACAGTCCTCTTGAAGATTATTTGCTAAATTTTTATTGTTTCGGTTTTGCTTTTGATAGAAATTTTTGATTAAATTCTTGGCAATTTTTCGTCAGTTAATTTTCGATTTTAATTTTTCAATTTTAGTTTGGTTCTACCCAATTTTTTGTGTTTTTTGTTTTGATTCGGGCTTGGTTCGTATTCTTCTCTTGGTCACCTCTGCGGGGGAGGATTTGTTTGATTCGATTTTGATTTTTTTTGTTTGAAAGGTTTGCTATAACACTACACACCACTGAGCTACTTTGCGTGAAGTGTTGTCAACTGCTATCATTCCAGGATGTAGAAGAGCCAGTAGCCAAGGTTGAAGGCTAAGAAGCTAACTGGGAATACCATGCGGGAGTACTTGTCGATAATGTTGACGTCTTTGATTTTTGGTATCGATGCCTTGAGTGCTGATGCCCCCTTCTTTAGTGCATGAAGCATTCGTGGTCTTTGATTACTGGTTCCTGAAATGAAATCTCTGTCAATATATTTGCATTTTTTTTCGATTTGTGTAAAGGAGTTGTATCAAGTCATTGGCAAGAACCTGGAAACTCGAATGTAGGATAGAGTAAGAGAATTATGATGAAATGAAAATTACGGTTTCAGTGCCAGGCAGGTATGCAGTTAGCAACCAGATGGTGTGCCTGGCAAAAACCACCCCGTCCGAAGGTTGTAGCATGCAGAATGTCTTGAGCCTTTGTCTCACAGAGCAGGGTTTTTTTTGTCGCGGTGGCATAACGCAACGTTGACGGCCAACTCTGTGTAACAGGCGATATTTGTACAGTGGACATTTTTTAAGATGTCCGCGGCGATAAAATGTGACTTTTAAAGGCACTCTGTGTGGCAGAGCCGAAGAGACTGATGTGGTCCTGTTTGCTTCTGCAACAAGACTGCATTTATAAATGTTCTGCATCTAAGAGGTAGACATTTGCTGTTTCTTTTTGAGTGATTTATTTATTTATTTATATTATATTATATTATTATTATTTATTATATTATATTATTATTACTTCCAAAGTAAGTGCTGTGTTGCCAAAACAATTCGAATTTTGGTCAAAAATTTGCGTCAATTATAGATGGCTTACGCAAGTTTTAAAGAAAATTCGTGAGACTGGTTGGCCGATTGATAACCGATAATATTCTTGTATTCATCCAGTACGTTCAATGGAGAATATTACAGCTGCCGGAAGTGTGCTCCTAAAAAATCTCTAAAAAATTTTGCATTAAGATCTCCAACTACAAAACAGCGTATCGTCAATAATGCATTTGCTAGCATTAAAACTGAAGCGACTAAAATGGGTCCGGAGGTAAAAGAGGGCTAAACCAAGTAAACAGTGAAAGCGGACAACTCTTTTAGGCGGACAATCCCCTTGGGCGGACAGTTTCTCACGACCGTAGATCTTGAATTGAAGTTCCATACGTTTTATATTCCCTTTAGCGGACACTCCCTTTGGAAAATTTAAGCGGACAACATTTTTTTCAGCAAAACATTCAAGTATCTTTCTTGCATCGCATGAGAACGATAAAGACAAAAGAACTGACTTTACAATGAACCAACACAATAGCAAAAGGACAGTATGTGTGTGGTGTACGTGTCATCGAATCATTGACTGTTGTCAATCTGGATTTGGCTGACCATTCACGACAGAACTTCATCAATTTGACCCAGAAGATGACCTACCATTGGCACATCTGAGAACAATTTCAAAACTTCTTCATGAATGCCAATCTGATGTTGATCCAGGAAGCTTCTATACATTGATGGACATGTGTACATAGACAATGATATTATGGCAGAAGCACAAGTTCAAGACATCGTCGACATCGGCAACAGCTCTGAAGATGACGAAGAAGGTTCAGAGGTGTTACATGAAATGACATTCAGCAAATTGTAGTTCTTCTTCTTCTTCTTCTTCTTCTTCTTCTTCTTCTTCTTCTTCTTAGGGCGCTACAGTCCGAGGTGGACCTGGGCCTCACTTAACATGCCTCTCCAGCCAGCACGATCTTTCGCCAGCTGTCTCCAGTTTCGCACACCAAGCCGGCCGAGGTCCCCCTCGACTTGTGTGCGCCACCTTGCACGTGGACGTCCTCTGTTACTTCCTCAGAGTCGAAGATTCTTCGGGCCGTAGCTAAGTTGTCCATACGCTCTAGATGGGCTAGCCATCTTAGGCGTTGGATCCGTAGACGCCTGGCTAGACTCATGTCGCTGTACAGCCCATACAATTCGTGGTTGAACCTTCTCCTCCAAATGAAATCAACGCAAACAGGATCGCAAACAAAGGTCGCGCGCGGAAATTTTCTCTCCAAAAGATCAAGAGACTGTTCATCCGCTTGGGATATTGTCCATGCCTCTGCGCCATACAGCAGGACTGGGATGATCAAGGTCTTATATAAAGTCAGCTTTGTCTTCCGAGAGAGGGCTCTACTACTCAATTGCCTTTTGAGCCTATAAAAACAGCGGTTGGCAAGAGTTATTCTGCGTTTGATCTCGGTACTGATGTTGTTTGTACTGTTTACCGCGGAGCCGAGGTAGACGTCCTTCACTACCTCAAAGTTATAGCTGCCTAGTAGTTGAGAAACTAAAAAAAACTTTTACCAAGAGAAATTTTGGCAAAGCACTTCAGATGCTTTTCGAGTTGCGAACCCATATGGATACTGTTAGGAGTGAATCACGAAATAAACAAACAATTAGAGTCCGACCGGAGGCCAGTTTTTCGGCTGAAGCCGAATGTTCAGTCGGACTCTATTTGGAACATATTGTGCAAGTTGCTTTCGCTTAATTTTTACGAAATAATCCCAAATTGGCTTTTTAGCTATCATTTTTGATGTTCGTTCTAGCTGAAACCAGTACAAATAAATTGCATGCTTTTATACAGACCATTTAATAGTTTAGCAACTTGCAAATGTAAAATCTTTTGATTTTAAAACTTCAAACAAGCGCACTTCCAAAATACATAATATCCGACAATAACAAAACAAACAACACACCGTTCCTTGCAACTTCTATTTTTACAAAAAAGCAGAAATATCAATATTCGGCTTCGGCAAAATCTTCGGCCTGATTTGGCCGAATGTTTTGCCGAAGGTGATATTTATAGCCGAAGGTGGCCGAAGCCGAAGCCGAAGCCGAAGCTGAATGTTCGGTCGGACTCTACAAACAATGCTAACTGATTTTCTTAAACATAAATAGTAAACATATACTTGTGGTGTAAGGTGTCAACGCATTTCGATCCGCAGACAAATGCATCGCTTGCATTTGCTCGTCGCGAGAACTTTGCAAGTCACACAGAGCGTGTAATTAAAATATTTTCGGTGTTCCCACGACTGATTTATTGTACATGCGACACCTGAACCACATTTTCGAACTACTTTTGAGATGAGTCGTGAAAAGTCGCTTAAGCCGATTAGACGTGTTTTAATTATTTAACACACTGAAATAATATTTCTTTTTTTTATTAAATGTTGAATTACAGTTGAAATAATTTAATTTTAATTAATAAGATAATATTTATTTACTTAGCCATTAAAAAATATTTTATTTTTATTTTTTTCCATGGACGGACAACTCTTTTAGCCGGACAAAAGTGCTGCTGTCATCGAGAAAGGACGCACAACATCGACGACTCGGCCAGAAAGTCACAATGGTAGTTAATGACTTCGTGTGCTTCAGCTCCGCGGTACACAGTTCAAAAAACAACAGTGCCGGGATCAAACGCAGAATAACTCTTGCCAACCGCTGTTACCTTGGGCTCACAAGGCAATTGAGTAGTAGAGCCCTCTCTCGGAAGACCAAGTTGACTTTGTATAAGACCTTGATCATTCCAGTCCTGCTGTATGGTGCAGAGGCATGGACAATATTCTAAGCAGATGAAGAGTCTCTTGGTCTTTCCGAGAAAAAAGATCTGCGCGCAATCTTTGCTCCTATTTGGGTTGATGACATTTGGAGGAGAAGATTCAACCGCGGATTAAATGGGCCTCAGAATACTATGTGGTGCACTTACTAGCCACTTCCTATGTAACTATCACCTACACAAAATGGAGCATAGCAGCAAAAACTGTAAGCACTGTGGAGAATCAAAGTAGGCCATGGAACACCTATTAGTCGAGTTTCTAAATCTGACACCAAGCAGATGTAAAATAACCAGCAGATTCACAATAACAGGAACAGACTACCAGGACATTCCATCCAAAGAGATCATAAAATTTCTCAAGGTAGCCCTGAAGTCCTAAAGAAACAAAAGGGGGCACAATAGATCTATTGTGGCCGTAGTGCTATTTGACTATACAGTCACTCCCCATTCTCTTCAATTCAAATGGTCTGTATAGGGACTTAAATCGCGGATCCGAGGCATTGGATGCCGCCTGTGGCCAGTTCTTCCGCCGCTATCATAAAATAGAGTTGAGCCCTGGTACAGAATAACTCTCCCCCCTACTCTTGTATGCAGTCGCCAAGGACATCCCCAGGGGATTGATTGGCTACCCCATCTTCTGTCGATGGTACTCGGCTCTCAGGTTTCATTACGGGGAGGTGAGAGTAGGACAGAGGCTGCACGGCGTTAAAATGCGCTCTGGCTTTGCATTCCATTCATAATGGCAAGACCCGGGCAATGAATTGAAATAAAAATTTGATGGAGATCTTAGCCAAAAATATTTTTTATTTAAATTTACTTTCGGAACCACAAATTGGATGACCATTAATATTTTTTAATTTTGTGTAACACTCGTGAAAAACTTAAATTTAATTTTTTATTTGCTGACGTCAATCTGGTGGACTTCCTTACGCCAGGTGTGGACTTGTGAGATTGTGAGCATTATTTGCTGTAGGCAACACTAAATATGACCTCCACTTGCATCCCCAGCAAGACCGCCTTAGCGTGAGTCTAACTGAAAGTCAATGGCTGCGGTGTAAGAATATTAGAATACGAATTGCAGAAGAATTGAATTGAATAAAAAAATTTTTGGACAACCGAAGCTGTTTTCTAAGTCATTATTCGGGCTTGAAGTGGCGCACGAAACTAAAGTCCGACTTGGTGTCCACAGATCATGGATATGGAGAGGCTAGTAGGTTGAGGCCCAATTTCACCCCGGGCTATGGGCTAAGCTCTCATAACTCTGACGCCCCGCATCCGAAGCATTCGAAGCACTCCCGCACAACACAACTCAACCAGAAACACAAACGTTGCCAGAGTCAGCCCAACTATTAAGCACACCCAAGCGAAATGCAGGTGCTCCAGCTTCAGTCTCATTGGCAGCTGAGGCAGGAGATCGTCGGGCGCGTCGATGCGAAAGCCCGCTCTGATGGCTTGTATAGGGATGCTGCGCTCCCATTTCTCTATCAACCCGCTTGCAACTATATCGTCAATCATGGTGTCCAGAATATCCTTGAACACTGAGTGCTTTGGCAGCAGGAACACCTCACGGTCTGAGAGTAATATCTCGCGGAGTTTGTGAATCCGCAATCTTTGTCGCGGATTCCACAAGTGGATGAGAAACTTGGCGAAGCCTTCGTGCACGGTATAGGCCAGACTGGAATTCTTGGTGGAATGTAAACCTCTGGTGTGTGTCTCGAAGTCCAACGGCAGAGCAATCGGATCCAAGTCGTGGAACCCGTTTTCTTGTAAATTATGAAACTTAGCGGCGGGTATAGCCACGCGCACATTGTTCTCAACCAAATCCTGAATTGTTTGGTACAGTTTTTTTTTAATGAAGGCCGTAATGAAGGAGGTGCAGTAAATGATGTAGAGGTTGCACACGATGAAACCGAAGAGCAGCACTTGTCCATGAAAGCGGTACGCGGACGTGATGGAATCTCCAGCAGAAGAAAAAAGCAAGACCAAGTATGTTCGTCTGAAACTGCGCCACCAATTTGGTGCTACTCCGGTGCAGATGTCCTTCACGAAGTCGACCACGACGATGAAGACCAAAGTGAGTCCAATGAGGCCCCAGACAGGGGGAGAAAACGGCCTTATGAACGGCTGATCGGAGTCCACGTGCTGATTCATTGCCACAATGATGCACAAAGCGAAGAGTTTCACGGGCCTACTGCAGCCTAGACCGTCGACCGGTGTGTAGGTATTCATGCTTATGTCGACTTCGTTGGTCAAAGTGGCGTTTATGATTGCTGGCACAGACCATTCTCTCGAATTGTTGATGATGACTTCTTGAAACGTTGCGTTGAGCCTGCGAAGAAATTGCAGAAATGTTTGTCCAGCATAACCACCGACTTGGTATCTACCCCGACTGTCCGGGTACCAAAAGGTGGAGGGAATCTGCATCTGGACGGTGGTGCGAAATACGAAACCATTCAAGTCCCTCAGAGCGTCTGGTAAGGGTTCATCAGTTCGAGTCAACAGCAGAAGTGGTCGATCGGCAAATGGGAGGTACGCATACGAAGTGTGATTCAAGGTTCCAAAAATTCTCTTGAATTTGTTCTCCTTGCAGAGCGATAGCGAGTGGTATAGACTGTGATGTCCATTGGCAACGATTATGACAAAGTCTCGGGATCTCATGTGTCCGATGAAGGCTTGCAGTTCGCCCCTGCTCAGGCCGCCTTCGTCGATAGCACGAGTCACCAAGATGGCATTCTTCTGAAAGAACGCCTCATTGTAGTCCGTTGGGATGGTTTCGAAGATGGTCACAACCATGTCGGGATGGGTTCTCATGAAGTTGGTTAGAAAACTGTCACTGATTCCGATGAAATAAACGCCCACTGAGTCACTCTCATGAATAACCTTCTCCAGGAGCACACTCAAGTCGAAACGGGATCCACTAACACGGACTAGGAGCAGCAAAAAGTGAGCCGCTTTAAGGAGCAACATGGTTTGACTAGGTGAAGAGATTGATTGAAACTGAAACTGACACCCGTAGCCTTTTGGCTAGAAAGGGTGCATAAACAGGAAATAACATTAAAGATTTAGAGCTTGTTTGGTTTTTTTTGAAAAATTGGTGAATGGCGTCAATGTGAGCGATAAACGCGCGTCATGCGGTAATTTTGACATTGAGTATTCGACATACAGTTTGTCAAGAAAGTGTTTACACAACGTAAAAAAATAGGAAATTCTACTTTCACATTAAAAAATAAAGTACTTCCAGTAACTTAATTGAACATTTTCTTTTGCTAGCTTATAATACTAAATATTTGAAAATAGGTAATATAAAAGAATGTTTTATTTCACTAAACAATAATGACAAAAATTACAAAATGCAAAAAGGGACGAACGTTGGCCTGTCAAGAAAGTGTTTACACATCCTATTTCAATTCTCTTGCGAACTGCATGAACAGTTTCATAACAGTACCGTTATTGCGGTTTTTTATTTTCTATTTTGTGACAGATGTACAAATTTGAAAGAAAAAATTTTTATTGATATTTTTAAGATAAGAGAGTGTTCGTAATCGTGCTGTTGGTGATCAGTTGCATGCAATATGCCTGGGAAAAGAATTAGTTGTGAAGTTAAGCAATTGGTTTACTACAACTATTACAATGGCAAAAGTGTCAAGGAAATGACAGACCTGTTCGGCTTATCTAAAAGGACAATTTATAGCGTTATAAACCGAGCAGAGCGTGAAAAAAGTTTGGAGTTAATTGCTACAAAAGGTAGGCCAAAAAAATTATCTCATAGAAATGAGCGCTGCCTGCTAAGAAAAGTGCGCGAAAACCCCCAAACATCAATTAGAGCCTTGTCCCAGAGAGAGATGAACCAGGAGTGTCGGGTACAAGTTTCTCACGAAACTATAAAACAAGTGCTTCTAAAGCATGAGTTTACATCGAGAGTTGCAAGAAAAAAACACTGCTTTCGAGTAAAAACATTTAAGAAAGCTTTCCGTTTGCTACAGAGTATTCAGCGAAGCGAATACTGGGAGATGTTATATTTTGCGACGAAATGAAGATTATGATGTACTATAACGAAGGACTTAACAGAGTGTGGCACAGGCCCTTAAAAGCCTTACCGAAAAGGAATCTAATTCCAAAATTTGGAAAGTTGGAAAGTTATCTGCTATGGTATGGGGGTGCATTTCAAGCAAGACTTAGTCTCTTTTGAAAACACCATGGGCGCAAAGAAATACCTGAGCATTTTACAAGCTCATTCGCTCAGCAGTGCTAACAATTTTGGATTTAATGGCGGTGATAACATGAGAAAACCAAAATTCAGGTTTTATCAAGATAATGACCCGAAACGTAAAGAACTTACTATTAAGACGTGGCTGCTTAATAACTGCACCAAACTACTGGATACACCTGCTCAGAGCCCAGACCTTAATCCTATAAAAAACTCTTGGGCCTATTTTAAGAAAAAAGTGGCAAAAAGGAACCCGAAAAGCCGAATCCAATTAATACAATACATCAAAGAAGAGTGAGAAAACATTCCAACCAATTATGACATAAAAAAATTGATTGAGTCAATGACGAAAAGGTTAAAGACTGTTATTGATGCTAGAGGCGGTCACACCAAATATTAAAATAATAATTAAAAACCTGACATTTTTTGATTTTTTTGTAATTATTTTAGCTTATAATGTTAATGTGTGTAAAAAGTTTATTGAGAGTGAAATTTTCGTCCATTTTTATGTTTTGTTATATTTTTTGTTGTTGTCAAATAAAATGAACTATTTTGTATGTTATTAATTCTTTAATGTGTAGTATTATACGAGTAAGTTGTACCAAAAATATTTGCAATAAGGCTACTGGAACCACTTATATTTATAACGTGAAAGTAGAATTTGCTGTTTTCTTCCATAGTGTAAACACTTTCTTGACAAACTGTATTTGCGTGACGGAAGTCACTTGTTCGAAGAGGTGGATCCTGGGCTATAATTTATTCAGGAAAAAAACAGCCACGGACGCTTTAAAACAGCAATTAATAAGTTGCACAACACGTTGATGAATGGAAGCGGAAGGAGTGGTCAGGCACCATTCTCAAAAGCCGGTGCCGGTAGATGACTCAGTTTAGCTAACATGCAGTTCTTTTAAAATGCAGTGCTGACATTTTTGAGGTACGGGAAGATCCGAGGGTATGTTGGAACACAAAGGAGTCGCATAGACCGATAGCTTCTTTTCAAGAACAGGGAACCCTTGTTTGACGTCTGTTTTGACTTCGGTACTGACCTTTAACAAACAGCGTCTTGTTGTCAGAAATTTAACGGCAATCAACAGAAGTGGACAAATCTGTGGAGGGCGGGTTCTTGTACAGTCTTCCTTGTGCTAATTAGGGTGCTTCAGAAAGTTGGGTTAGGTTAGGTTGAAGTGGCCCATTGTGATACCACGTGGATCTGATGTTAACTATTCAAAAAACCATTTGGTGCTTTCAACGAAGCTCTTTAGTTGATTAATGCCGACGTTGTGCAATTCGCTCAAGTCGTTGAAGAATTAGACTCCAAGGTGTTTCTTCCTGTGAAGGGAGAGAGCTCTACAAGTGCAGAGGAGATGCTTTATGCTTTCCTCTTCTTCTTCGTCTATGTAGCTTCGGAAGAAATCATTGCAAAGGAGTCTCATTCTTGAGGCGTGAGTGCCAATGGCACAGTGTCCTGTGATAACGCCAATGAGGGTCCTTAGGGATGACCTGTTCATTCTAAGAAGATAGAGTGAACGTTTTAGATCGAGTTTAGCCCAAAATGTGCTTTGTGATGAGGCACATAGTGCCATCTGACCATCTTGAGTTGGTTTTTTTAATAGTATGATTTTTTAAAAGAAGTTTAGCTGTAGCGAATGGCAAAGGAAGGTTTGTGGAGATTTGTACCGCTCATGGAGAGATCACTCACTGTGTCCCGGCACCCACATGAGGTGAATATTAAAATGCTCAGCCATCTCGTTAAGAGTTAGGCGGCAATTCAGGGAGGTCTTAGAGAGGAAAGTGACCGAGTTCAGAGATTTGATTACTGCCAGGCTGTCTGAACAGATGGTGATGTCCTTCTTGGATATCACATTGTTCTTAGGCCAAGTCAGGGCTTCTTTTATTGCCATCGTCTCAGCCTGGAATACGCTACAATGTTCTGGAAGGTGGAGGGATATGCTGAAATTGAGATCCTTGGAGTAGACACTTAATCCTACCCCTTCGTCCGTCTTGGATCAATCTATGAAAATACGCAGAGGACCGTCCAGCGTCTGAGTATCAGACTTCCAGTCGGACCTGGAGGGTATGCTGGTAGAGAAGTTTTTCTCAAAGACGAGATAAGGCAGTAGGAGGTCGGTGTCGTGCGGTAGAAACTCGAGGTTAGAATGGTGGAATGACCTGCATGGTGGTTATTCCACAGGTGCAGTGTTCTGAGTCTTACCGCTATGCAAGCTGGTACTTGTCTGGCAACCAAGTCGAGTGGAGAGAAATGCAGTATAATATTTAATGCTTCGGATGGTGTCGTCCTTAGCACCCCACTGATGCATATGCTTGCAGTTCTTTGCATGTGGTTGAGAAGGTTGCGGTTGACGGCTGTGCCAAGAGCTGTCTACCATACTGAGACTCCATATAGTAAGATTGGTCTGACTACGGCTGTATACAGACAGTATGCTATTCTAGGCTGAAGGCCCCATTTACATCCGATTGCTTTTTTACAGCAATAGAGCGTAGTGTTAGCTTTCTCTTCAAAAAGTTAACAAAGTTAAAAGTTAAACAAGCTCAAATCCATGCCATTGAGATCTGCGCTAGGCATAACCTTCTCAAGTGTATCAAGGACGCTAAGATACAAATATTTTCAGATAGCCAGGCAGCACTTAAGGCTTTATCGTCCTACACCGTCCAAACCCGCTTTTGTTACCACGGTGCACTGCAATTCCTCGCAACACACAACGAAGTGAACCTTGACTGGGTCACCGGACTGTTGGTGAAAGGCTTCACAAATATCCCTTTCACATAACCTAAGCCCACCAGCATCGTTCGAGCGGAAATTTATGCCATAGACAGATGCTTTCAGATCAATCTTGAAAGGAATTATACCAACTGCGACATAGCAATAATGTCGGACAGTCGAGCCGCTATTATGGCACTAGGCTCCTACATCATCATCCAAACTTGTATGAGAATGCTTGCAAAAGCTCAAGGAGTTGAATAGGAGAAACCGAGTAAAACTCTGCTGGATACCTGGCCACACGGGGATAGAAGGCAATGAAATGGCCGAGTTCCTGGCAAGGAAAGGAGAAAGGAGCATCCGAACCCTTCATATGCCCTAAACCATTCTGCGCTGTAGGAGACCATCTACTCAGAGAAGAACTCAGGGAACTGGAAAGAAGGAATCGGATTGAAACCTGGAATAACGCTCGTAGAATGAAGCAGGCCAAGAAACTCCTAGGGCAATACAACCGGAAGAGATTCGAGGCATGCATCAAAATGAGCAAGAATAACCTCCGTATCCTAACAGGCTTCCTAACGGGGCACTGTAGACTCAGGGAGCATCTAAGGAAACTAGGGGTATCAGAAGAAGGTTTCAGCAGATTTTGTGGAGAATTTACTGAAATTCCAGAAAATATACTGCGATTTTGTTAGGCACTGGCCCACAAAAGAAAAAGAAGTCTGGGCAAGTACCTACTATCAGAAGAAGAAATGCAATCACTAGAACCATCTCTCATTCTCAGATTCCTGTAGGAAACAGGCTTAGAGAGAATACTCTAGAACAGTTTTTTTCACTTATGCGCAATAGGGGTCCTTTACCCTCAATACAACTCTGAAAAGAACTGTATTTGAGGTGAAGTCGTAATTGTGATAAGGTATTGAAAGGGGGCGCAATAGATCTTAATGGTCGCGGTGCAATATATCCTCAACAATAATAATAATAATAAGGTTCAATTACTTAAGTCGCGGATAGGAAGCGTTGGACGCCGCCTTTGGTCAATTAGCTGATCAGCTCTTCCGCCGCTATAAAAAAAAGGGATTTGAGCCCCGGTACAAAATCACTCTCCCCCCACTCTTGTTTGCAGTCGTCAAGGACATCCCAAGGAGATTGATTGGCTACCCCATCTTCTGTCAAGGGTGGTCGGCTCCCAGGTTTCATCACGAGAAGGTGAGAGTAGGACAGAGGAGAGAGAGAAGAGAGCTGCATGGCTCGCAAAACTGCGCTCTGGCCGAGTTGTTGTCCGACATGTGTCGAAAAATTAACTTAAATGGCCTTGTCAGAATGGAGGCTTGCAAGAACCCTCGAGCAAAAAAATTGAGTACTTTTGCATTCCATTCATAATGGCAAAATCCAGGCAATGCGTTGAAATAAAAATTTGATGGAAATCTGAACCAAACATATTTTTTATTTAAATTTACTTTCGGGACCACAAATTGGATGATTTTTTTTTCCAATTTTTGTGTAACACTCGTTAAAAAGTTAAATTTAATTTATCATTTGCTGACGTCAATCTGGTGGACTTCTTTCAGCCAAGTGTGGGCAGCATTATTTGTCGTAGGCAACACTAAATATAACCTCCACTTGCATCCGCTGCAAGACCGCCTTAGCGTGAGTCGAACTGAAAGTCAATGACTGCGGTGTAAGCTTAAAATTAGTTTTGTTAAGCTTTTTATTAGAATAAGAATTGGAGAAGAATTGAATTAAATAAAATAATTTTTGGATAACCGAAGCTGTTTTCTAAGTCATAATTCGGGCTTGAAGTGGCGCACGAAACTAAAGTCCGACTTAGAGTCCACAGATCATGGATATGGAGAGGCTAGTAGGTTGAGGCCCAATTTCACCCCGGGCTATGGCTTAAGCTCTCGTTACTCTGGCGTCCCCCATACGAAGCATCCGAAGTACTCATGCACAACACAACTCAACCAGAAACACAAACGTTGCCAGAGTCAGCCCAACTATTAGGCACACCCAAGCGAAATGCAGGTGCTCCAGCTTCAGTCTCATTGGCAGCTCAGGCAGGAGATCGTCCGGCGCGTCGATGTGAAAGCCCGCTCTGATGGCTTGTACAGGGGCGCTGCGCTCCCATTTCTCCATCAACCCACTGGCAATTACATCGTCAATCATCGTATCCAGAATATCCTTGAACACTGAGTGCTTTGGCAGTAGGAACACCTCACTGTCTGAGAATAATATCTCGCGGAGTTTGTGAATCTGCAATCTTTGTCGCGGATTCCACAAGTGGATGAGACACTTGGCGGAGGCTTCGTGCACGATGTAGGCCAGACTGGAATTCTTGGTGGAATGTAAACCTCTGATGTGTGTCTCGTAGTCCAACGGCAGAGCAATCGGATCCAAGTCGTGGAACCCGTTTTCTTGTAAATTATGAAACTTAGCGGCGGGTATAGTCACGCGCACATTGTTCTCAACCAAATCCTGAATTGTTTGGTACGGTTTGGACTTAATGAAGGCCGTAAAGAAGGAAGTGCAGTAAATGATGTAGAGGTTGCACACAATGAAACCGAAGAGGAGGACTTGTCCATGAAAGCGGTACGCGGATGTGGTGGCGTCTCCAGCAGAACCAGACAGCAAGACCAAGTACGTTCGTCTGAAACTGCGCCACCAATTTGGTGCTACTCCGGTGCAGATGTCCTTCACGAAGTCGACCACGACGATGAAGACCAAAGTGAGTCCAATGAGGCCCCAGACAGGGGGAGAAAACGGCCTTATGAACGGCTGATCGGAGTCCACGTGCTGATTCATTGCCACAATGATGCACAAAGCGAAGAGTTTCACGGGCCTACTGCAGCCTAGACCGTCGACCGGTGTGTAGGTATTCATGCTTATGTCGACTTCGTTGGTCAAAGTGGCGTTTATGATTGCTGGCACAGACCATTCTCTCGAATTATTAATGATGACTTCTTGAAACGTTGCGTTGTGCCTGCGAAGAAATTGCAGAAATGTTTGTCCAGCATAACCACCGACTTGGTATCTACCCCGACTGTCCGGGTACCAAAAACAACGGGGATAATTCGTTTGCACAGTGGTGCGAAATACAAAGCCATTCAAGTCCCTCAGAGCATCCGGCAGGGGTTCATCAGTTCGAGTCAACAGCTGAAGTGGTCGATCGGCAAATGGGAGGTACGCATACGAAGAGTTGTTCAAGGTTCCAAAGATTCGCTTGAATTTGTTCTCCTTGCAGAGCGATAGCGAGTGGTATAGACTGTGATGTCCACTGGCAACTATTATGACAAAGTCCCGAGATCTCATGTGTCTGATGAAGGCTTGCAGCTCGTCCCTGCTCTTGCCGCTCTCGTCGACAGCCCGAGCCACCAGGACGGCGTTCTTTTGAAAGAACTCCTCATTGTATTCGACTGGGATGGTTTCGAAGATGGTCACAACCACGTCGGGATGGGTTCTCATGAAGTTGGTTAGAAAACTGTTACTGATTCCGATGAAATATACTGATACTGAGTCACTGTCGTGAATAACCTTCTCCAGGAGCATACTCAAGTCGAATCGGGATCCACTAACACGGACTAAGAGCAGCAAAAATAGAACCACTTTAAGAAGCAACATGGTCTGACAAGGCGAACAGATTGTTTCCAACTGAAACTGAAACTCGTGGTATTTTGGCTAGAAATGGTGCATAAACAGGAAATGACATTAAAGATTTAGTGCTTGTTTTGTATTTTGCCAGAAACTGGTGAATGGTGTCAATGTGAGCGCGATATGCGGTAATTTTGACATTGAATATTCGACATTTTTGCGTGACGAAAGTCACTTGTTCGAAGAGGTGGATCCTTGGGCTATAATTTAAAATATAATATAAAAGAGCCAGGGGCAGTTCAAAACAACAATTAACCAGTTGCACGACAAGTTGATGACTGGAGCGGAAGGAGTGGTCACGCACCATCCCTCAAAATCGGTTGGTTGGTGACTCAGATCAGCTAACATGCAGTTCTTCTAAAATGCAGTGCTGACATTTTTGAGGTACATGAAGATCAGAGGGTGATGGCTGGATGTTGTAGGAATCGGGTAGGCACTGATTGGCGTCAACCTGGCGATGCCCAGTGTAACTTTTCCTATACATCAATTGTGCTTATTTTACATACAAGTGGTAGCCATCGGGTACTGGTTGTAGTTCACCCGAACTCAACCTGCTAAACTTATAAGTGCGACCTCTTGTCCTAGGGGTTACAAAAAAGGAATTATTCCTCCAGGTTGCCCGGCCACACCAAAAAAATTAAGTTACGAAGCAACAACAAGCCTCGAAAATGGACTGAATTACTGATGACAAACCCTGCAAACGAAATAAGGACAACGATCTTAGGATCTGTACGTGGAATGTAAGGTCCCTTTATAGGCCACGTGCATCCGAACAATTAGTGGAAGTTCGATGGGATAGGCCTGGCAAAAAGAGGATGAAAAACTGTGATATTTACTACGGTGATTGCTACAGGCAACAAAAGCAGCGCTTGTTTGGATGTGGATTCGTCGTCATAAGCAGACTTAGGCAAGAAGTCTTGTCGTTCAAGTGTGTGAACGAACGCCTCACGACAATTCGCATCAAGGTTAAATTCGCCAAAATAAGCCTAATATGCACACATGCCCCCACAGAGGAGAAAGACGACGACACCAAAAACAGTTTCTATGAGCTCTTGGACAAGACATGCGAGCAGTGTCCTAGCTATGACATTAAAATTGTCTTAGGCGATTTAAATGCAAAGCTGGGAAGAGAGAGTATCTTTGGTAGAACGATCGAGCCTACACGACACCACCTCCGATAACGAATTTAGGTTGATCGACTTTGCTGCGGGGCGAAATGTTGTAGTAGCCAGTACACGTTTCCCACACCTCAATATTCACAAAGGAACATGGAGATCTCCTGATCAATCAACCGTTAAGCAGATTGATCACATTGCGATCGACTCAAGGCACTCCTCCAGTATTATGGATGTCCGAACGTTTCGAGGTGCCAACATCAACTCGGACCACCACCTTTTTGCAGCCAAGCTAAGTTTGCGGATATCCCGAACACCGCCAAGACAAGAAAATACTGTGAGGAAGTTCGACGTCGGACGGCTACAATCGCAAGAGATCGCCAAATCCTTTTCCGATTGAGTCTCTCTTAATCTCAGAAGAAGTCCTTTGCCGCCAACACCAAGTATTGAAGACCAGTGGCAACATTGCCAAAAAGCTTTCAGAGATGCTGCCTTTGATGTGCTGGGTTTCACTCGGACACCACAACGAAACCAGTGGTTTGACGACGAGTGTCGGCAGGCGAATGCAGCTAAGCAGGAGGCCTACAAAGCGGCACTGCAAAGAAGGACAAGAGCTGCTCGCGAGCTCTACGAGCAGAAAAGGAGAGACGAACACCGGCCTCTCAGGAGGAAAAAGAAGGAGCATGAGAAGCGCGCGATAGGTAGAATAGAGAGTTACTACTGCAGGAATAAGGTAAGGAAGTTTTACCAAAGGGTAAAGTCAACCTGTCAGGGTTATAAACCCCGTACCGAAGCCTGCAAGAACGATCAAGTTAACATCGTAGTAGAAGCACAGTCCATGCTGAGGATATGGAAGAATCACTTCTACAGACTGTGTAACGGCGATAAAGAACCGAATTCCGCTATCAGTCAGATTGAACCATTCAACTCGAATGAAAGGGACGATGTAGATCAACAATTCCGTCCCCCCGACCTAGATGAAGTGAAGATAGTTATATCTAAACAAAGCTGCTGGAGCTGACGGCCTAGCGGCTGAGCTTTTCAAGGCAGCAGGCGATGACTTGGTAAGGTGCATGCACCAACTCATCTGTAAAATATGGTCGGAAGAAAGCATGCCCGATGAATGGAACCTCAGCATTGTTTGCCCAATCCACAAAAAAGAAGACCCTCTAAAATGCGACAACAATAGAGGCATCAGTCTTCTGAACATTGAATACAAGATCTTATCTGCCGTGTTGTGTGAACGCCTAAAGCCATTCTTCAACAACCTGGTCGGTCCATACCAGTGTGGCTTTAGGCCAGGAAGATCCACCATCGACCAAATATTCACACTGCGGCAGATCTTGGAAAAAACCCAGGAACAGCAAATCGATACCCACCACCTTTTCATCGATTTTAAGGCCGCATATGACAGCATCTATAGAGACGAGCTATACAGTGCAATGTCTAGTTTTGGGATCCCTACCAAACTCGTCCGGTTGGGTAGGCTGACGATGGAGAATGCACGCTGCTCCATTAAGGTCGGTAAAGACCTAGCCGAGACCTTTGATCTCAAAAAAGGATTCAGACAAGGCGACGCGCTGTCATGCGACTTCTTCAACATCATTCTTGAAAGAATTGTGCAAAACTAGCGTGCCAACACCAGAGGCACAATCTTTCAGAAGTCCGTCCAACTACTCGCATATGCCGACGATATTGACATAATCGGAAGAACACAGCGTGATGTCAATGGCATTTTTGTGAGTATTGCGACGGAGGCCGCGAAGATGGGTATAACGGTGAATGAGGGCAAGACCAAGTAGATGCTGTCAACCAGAAAGGACACCCAACACCGACGTCTCGGACAGAATGTCACAGCAGACAGATAAAACTTTGAGGTAGTCAAGAACTTTGTCTACCTAGGTACCGCTATCAACTCAGACAATGACCAGCGCTGAAATCAAACGAAGAATAACTCTTGACAATCGCTGCTTCTTTGGGCTAAGAAAGCAATTGGTGAAAAAAGCCCTCTCTCGAACAACCAAGGTAACCCTGTACAAGACCTTAATCGTCCCAGTCGTGCTATATGGCGAAGAAGCATGGAGTTTGTCAAAAGCGGATGACGTTGCTCTTGGCTGCTTTAAAAGGAAATTCTTCGGGTGATTTTCGGTCCCGTCTGCATAGAGGGTGAGTGGAGGAGACGATATAACAACGGACTGTACGAGCTGTTCAGCGACATCGACTTAGCCAGAATGGTGAAGATCCAACGATTAAGATGGCTAGGTCATTTAGAGGGAATGGAAACCAATGCTCCGGCCGGTAGTACAATGGACCAGTTTTTAAGTCTGAGTGCTCCAGTAAAGTGTTACAAAAACCTACGAAAAAAAAATGCTCCGACCCTTAAAGTCTTCGAATCCACCCGCGAGGGACGGCACAGTAGAGGAAGACTGAGTGGAAAGGGATCTCAACCAACTGTGCGTGCGAAACTGGAGGCAGCTAGCTAAATATCGAGCTGGTTGGAGACGCTTGTTGGTTGAGGCCCAGGTCCACCCTGGACTGTAGCACCACCTTAAGCAAGTAGGTAAGAGCCTCTCTGTTATTGTTTACGCGCTTTACATGGGACATGTGTTATGTGCTAGATCCGACCGAAGAATCTTCGACTTCGAGCTTATCGGACACGGCAACAGGTGACGGAGATTAAGTTGGGGCATGCAAGTTGAGGGGAACCTTCGGAACATGTATGTGGGATTCGATGCCGAACTACGTACAAATCACCCTACGCGAAACAGAACAAACAAATCGCGAGACATAGCGAAAGACAGTTAACGATCACGCGACCGAACAGCACCTAAAACAACGCCAGACCAAAACAACTGACACACGAACGATAGGAAGGGTGTTTTGCGTGTTCATTTTATATTTATTCGTTGTAAAGAAGCCAGGGATAGCAGTCGTGTTTGTGTTTGCCAACAGCGTTCGAGTTAAGTGAGTTAAGTTAGTGGCCATCAAGCCTAAATAATTGGGACAAAGATCCCACATATAGTTCGAAACTAAAGACATCAGGATGTCAGGCTTCACACCGAACTGTAACATCGCCCAAAAAAAACGAAAAAACTTGCGGGAGAATTAAATTATTTCACCAAATATCGATCATTTCAAATAACTGTCTTAAGACACAACTATCCCTCAGGCTTTAACTGTTTTCGACTTAAATCCCTCCCAAAAAATACCAGCCCTCTAATCAAAACTCACCTCTAGCCCCTCTGTATCGTAAATTATTTCGATTCGTTCCGTAATTTCTAGCAATTCTAAAACTAGGTGGAAACTTAGCCAAATCTAATGTCTCAGATCCTATCGATCCCAGTGTATTGTTGTAGTTGCCCTTCCTCAGCGATGGTATAGGACTCATGCGAACATCCTGCAACTCAATGATGTCCTCAGTAGTTGAACACGTTTCGGATTTATCGCTTTTCCCTAAAAAACAGATCCATCATTTGTAGGGACACGAATGGATTGGATGGATTGCATTACCAGTTTTCTTGTCAGTTTCCTTCGCTTTTTTGCTTTTCTTCTTCGCTCTCTTGCCCCAGTAGGTGTAGTTGACCGCAGCGTATTCGAGCAGGGCGGCAAATACAAATACAAAGCACATCACCAAATATATATCGATGGCCTTCACATAGGATATCCTTGGTAAGGAACTTCGCACACCGGTACTAATAGTGGTCATTGTGAGAACGGTTGTGATGCCTGCAAAGGACGAGAGGTTAACTGACGCTGATCAGTGAGTGGGGGGAGAGGGGGGACTTACCTAAGGCAACTCTCGCACTAGTCGCCTCGTGATTTATCCAGAATGATACCCAGGATAACATCACAATCAGGATGCTGGGTAGATATGTTTGGAATACAAAGTATCCGATGTTTCGTTGCAGTTTAAAGGACAGCGACAGTCGCTGGTAGATGCCAGTGGCTAGCTTCTCCTTTCGATCGTTCGTCTCGTAGCCGATTATTGTGAATTGTGGCAGTTCGGCATCCTCTACACCGCGAACGGGTGTTGGCTTCCAGTACATGACTACATCGGTTACTGTGTATCCGTCTGTGAAAATAAAATTACTCAAGTTAAAGTGTGTTTCGAAACATGTGAAAGTGACTAAATGCATATATTGTGTGGTTGTTGTTTCATTTAGTTTTTTCTGTTATAAGACAGGAAATTCTAGTAACTTTTATCTTTTCACAGTTGGAATTGTAGTGTGGAAAGATTTTCGAACTAATGATAAGGTCAGAAACCAAGCTGGATTAGAAATTTACACTGAAGGCTCTAGAGCGGACGACGGCATGGGCAACCCAGGAATATCCACAATCGCACCGAAAATGTCCATAACACTCCTTCTACAAAGGGCCCTCTCCAAATAGGGAGACTTCTGCATATTCGAAGGCTTGACTTAAACACTCTCAGAGGCATCATCACAGAACGCAAGGTCTTAAACAACAACATCCAACAATGGAAACAGCTTCTGTAAGGGATGTAGAGGCAGGCAGGAAGATGAGACAGACTTGTACTTTTTTGACATCAGCACTTGCACATATAAGAAAGGAAACGGTATAGAAATTCTTTTTTATATCCTTTAAAAAAATGGTTAAACAAGAGGGCGCAAAATTAATCATCCTATCGGAAGATGTTATAATTTTTGCAAATGGCGTCGTACGTCAATCATATTTGACATTTGTGGCAGTATACAAGCAGATGAACAAGCAAGAGCATGGAATAACACGACTGGATGGCGCAGTTGGTTAAGTGCCTGCCCCAAGTTCGAGGGGTCCCAGGTTCGAATCCCGGTGAAATCGAATCTGGTTCAGTCACCATTTGCCGTTGGGATCAAATTAACGGCACTGGAGTAGGTTGCTACCTGGCAGTACAATGTACCAGTTCTGAGTCTGAGTGCTCCAGTAGTGTTTCAAAAATCCTCCGAAAAAAAAGCATGGAATAAATGTGTCGATTTTTTTACCAACTTTCATAAACAACGACTCGTCACAGGGGCCATTTAAGGAGTTCCTCTCGCTTTTTATTACCTCGAGGCTGGATGAAGGCGAGCTACAAGACAAAAAGATCACTCGCCCCCGGTCCAAGGTTGTCCGGGCCAGCTCGTAATGAAATGCAAACCAATGTACGAATCGAAATGAAATATTTTAATAATAATTGCTTCAGATTCACCTAACGCCGAACAAGGACCATAAACCATGGGAGAGGCTGCAGCCCTGTTCCGGAGGAATCCGCTCCCTGCCACCGCGCGATTGACGAATATGGTTTCCCGTGCATGTATGGCGCCACAGCCAGAGCCAGAGCCAGAGCTGGAGCACGCCCAAGGTACTGGGGCTGGCCACGGCGAGGCAGGATGATAATAGAATTCGGTGGTTTTAGCGCAACGTAAATTTCGACGTCGATTTCATAAACGTGTCGCGCCAACTGGGTAAACATTCCGGCGCTTAGCTATTCGACTCGAACAGACTGGAACCACAGGAGACTATGCAGGCCGTGGCTACCACCAAACTGGTCGTTCGGCCGAGAATATCGAGACTGTGGCTGCCGATGTCGCTGAGAACGAAGAAACATCAACCAAACGACGAGCCACGCAATTGGCCATGTTGAACGACTTCTTACTACCGGAATTGGATGAGCGGTGCTTGGTGAACATGTGGTTTCAACAAGATGCTACAACCGCACACACAGCACGAGCCACAATGGATATTTCGAAGGAAGCATTTCCTGGTCGCGTCATCCACCGTTTTGGCGATTTGACATGGCCACCAAAATCACCCGATTTAACCATCCCGGACTTCTTTCTTTGGAGCTACTTGAAGTGGCGGGTTTATGCCAAAAAGCTTCAGACAAGCGAAGCCCTTAAGGAGAATATTCGACAGGAATGCCAACAGTCATCACCGGAAATCTTGTGGAAAGTCATGCCAAATGCGAAAAAACGGGCACAATTTAATTTTGCGCTACCTGGTATTTTTTTTTTCTTCGGATGTTTTGAAACTCTACACTGAAGCACTCAGGCTCAAAACTGGTCCATTGTGCTGCCAGGTAGCAACCTACTCCAGTGCCATTGCTTTGATCCCAACGGCAATTGGTGACTGGACCAGATTTGATTTCACTGGGATTCGAACCTGGGACCCCTCGAGCTTGGGCAGGCACTTAACCAACTGCGTGCGTCACCGTGACGGTCACCTTAGGTAGGTAGGTAGAAGTGGCTAAGGTGTGCACTTAGACCAGAGTTGATCCATTGTGCAGCCACATGGTTTGACTGAGGTCAATCCATTAGAGTGTTAGTGGGAAACCATTTGGAGCCTGTAATAAAGCGTAGTAGATTACTAATGGGAACCACACTGAGTTCGCAAAAGTTTTCAAAGAAGTAGGCCCCACAGATGAAGGCGTCGAAGAGATGCTAGGGCCGGCAAGAGCAGAGAAGGTGTAAAACGCTTTCCACTTCCTCCTCGTCTAAGCAGCTTCTACAGAAATCATTTGCAGGGGCCTAGTCTGCTAGCATGATTTCCTATGAGGCAGTGTCCTGTGATGACACTGACGATTGTACTTATGTTCGATCTATCCAAAGAGATTAATTCTTTAGATCTTCTGAGATCTAGCTTAGGCCAGATCATTCTGGAGGTGTGACACGTAGTGCCACTCGCCAATCTGTTGTTTATTTCATGAGTTGCCTCTAATGAGAGCAGCAATTTACAAGTTGTGAGGGGCATACCCAAGTTGCTGTGTTTAGGTAGCAATGGCTGTGAAGTTGCGAACTTGGCAAGCTCATCCGCTTTGCAGTTACTCAGAATGTCTCTATGGCCTGGCACCGAGCACAGGAGAATATTAAACTGATCGGCTATCTTGTCTAAATATGAGCGACAGTCTATTACAGCTTTAGAGTTTATAGAGACTAATTCCAGGGCCCTGATGGCTGCCTGGCTATCCGTGAAAATGCAAATATCACGCACGGATATTACATTCCATTTAAACCAGGACAGAGCTTCACTAATCGCCGCTATCTCCGCCTGAAATACGCTACAGTGGTCAGGTAAGCGAAAGGAGAGAGTTATGTTTAGCTCATTAGAGAAAACGACACTGCAAAATCTTTGACCCATCCGTGAAGAAGTGCAGGAAACTTGCGAAAGGCTAAGGATTATCATTCCAAAAGTCTCTATCTAAAATCAGGGTTTCAAAGTGTCTGTCAGAGAAGTATTGGGGTGTGGCATGGTCTAGAATTCACGTCGTGAAGTTTAAAGAATTTAGTATAGTAGAGTGGTCAAAGGGATTATTGGTCCACTGGGCGGAGGCCATAAGACGAATAGCAGTGTTTTTTGCTAGTAGTGGTTCTCAGAACGCCTCCTATGCAAATACAGGCTTGACGTTGAACCTTCCTTAGGAGATTGTAGTGTATGGCTTTGTCTAGTATTGGCCACCAGACATGCACTCCATACAACAGAATGGGTCTAACGACGGCTGTGTAGATCCAATGGATCAGATGAGGTTGGAGACCCCATTTCTTTCCTAGTGCTCTTTACATACGTAGAGAGCCAGCGTCGCCTTGCGGGTTCGCTCCATTATGTTCGGCTTCCAGACGGTCACCTTACCGGACCTAATCTTGTATTGTTCTCTAATGTTCATAAAAAAAAATACTTTCTGCATCAAAAGAAAGAAAGTTTAAGGCAAGTTGTACCTGGATCTGTGTATCTGTGCAACAAAGAATCAAGTTGAATCTAACCGTTTTTAGTTGGTTCAGAACACATCTTTGAACCCTCTCTCTGGTGGCTTAAATCGGTCTAATGCTTCCGGCCTAAGGCAGTCCAGACATTTGTGCTGCTTTCTAATTTCCCGCATCACCTCTGTTGAGTCACTGACAATGTTCGGAGAGTATAACTGTCTCGTAAAGCTCCTCGAACTTTGCCGAACAATTGCACACACAACACGAATGATTGTTGTAGAGCTAGGCCTATTTATTTATTTATTTATTTACTAACTTAGTACAAGCCGTAAGCAACTATGACTAAATTATTTACAATAATTTACTTAAGACTACTTAAAACTAAAGGGCATGTGTTAGTGAGCTCTTGTTTGTATTAAAATCAAACGCCTAGGGTCTCGTTGTTTATACGCAAAATTCGCGTAATAGATTTGTTTCGCCCTTCATCAGTACGATGGTGCTTGAGATGGAAGAGAGGTACTGCCCTAAGGGAACGAGGACTGGTGTTGAAAGATATCTTTTGAAGCAGCACAGGACAATCAATGATGCCTGTTAATAACTGGTGTACAAATAATACATCAGCAACTTTTCTACGTTTTTCGAGTGATTGCATACTCAACAGGCGCAACTGATGTTCATAAGGGGGTAGGTTATATCTATCGGACCAAGGTAGTCCACGCAGAGCAAAACGAAGAAATCTCCGTTGGACTCACTCGATTCGATATTTTTGCGTAATCTGATAACCAAACTAACCAAACTTGACTACCGTATTCAAGAATCGGTCTAACAAAAGTACAGTAGAGGGATTTTTTACGTAAGGGTTCGAGAATTTTTTCGACCAGCATTTAACGAAACAGAGGGCAGAATTAGCCTAGACTAATAATATTATCGATGTGGGGACGGAAATTAAGTTCTCTATCGCAAATGACACGTAAGTCGCGCAGTAAAGTAACTGCGGGAACGGATTCGTTGCTAATAAAATAAGTTCGAGGGGTAGTCGGAAGGCGCTTACGAGAATATGTAATAGCTTGGCATTTGACAACATTTAGAACAAGCAAATTGTTTGTACACGAAGTCGAAAAAGTGTTCAAATCCATTTGAAGTGCATAAGAGTCAGCGGAGATAGAAATTTCCTTAACAATTTTTATGTCGTCCTCATAAACTGATAGACGAGAATAATTTATAAAGTTATCCACGTCGTTAATTGCTGGGATGAAAACCAGCGGACCAAGTTGGCTATCCTGGGGGACCCCAGATGAGGCTGTATAAGAATTGGAAACAGAGGATCTGAAAATTACTTTATATTGACGCTCTTTAAGGTACGATTTGAACCACGCAATAAACCCAGTTTGGAAGCCAAGAGCTTTAAGTTTCAAAAGTATAATCGCGTGCGAGATTTTATCAAAAGCTTTGCTGAAATCAGTGGCGACAACATCGACATTTTTGCATTTTACAATGCGCACAAGGTGCTGGACACGAATTCTGTCAGGTTTGTCGTAGTTGATCTTCCCTTAAGAAATCCGTGTTGATGGACAGAAAACATAGACCTACAGTGATAAACATTGTATCATAAACAATGCTTCCAAATAGCTTAGGCGAGGTAGAGAGTTTCACCCCAGACTGTAGCGTCACTAGAAGAAGAAGGAGCTCGTAGTTTTAAAATCTGGGTTTTAACTAAACACTTTCAAGGAGGGTGACCTAATATCATTGGCTGCTGATCGCGACAAGACAAAATTCATAAGACCATCACCCGCCGTGACTCTCCGTATTTAATTTCAATGTTCTTTTCCAGCTCCTAGAAAAGTCGTTACGTAGTCTATCTAAAGAATAATCTTCAGTTGGGCTTTCTTAAGTAACGTATTCATTACAACGATGAGCACCCTCACTAACAACTCACGCCCCAGCCCTTCAAAGAGACTTATCTCTTTACAATCTCTGGACAGCCCCCTATCAACCTCCCTTCTATCAATTCAAGTTCGTTTCAAAACAAAAAATAAAAACTTACACCCAACACAACAAACAAACAAATCTACTTACAACTTTCAATCTCCACTGTACAGTTCTGCGAGTCCAACGGATAGTAATGCAGGTCCATCATACAAGCCAGCGTCGTTGTGAACCTCATCCCATACGTCACAGCCCCATCGCCGCCCAGTCGCACCAACTTATTACGTTCGGTCACATCGTGCAGAAAGCTAATCCCCAAAATCAATTAAGACGACCAAAACGAGAAAAAGAGAAAACGAGAAAACAAGAAGAAAAGTATCTCTCGAGTCAATTAAAACTCCTCACCAAAGCACCATTCATACGCGCAAAGTGCCAGTGCCACCAGGACACCACTCATCTCGTAGTCGTATTCACTCACCTGTTTTTGTCGTTTGCAAAAAACGTATCCGGCACCCAAATTTTCTCAGCGAAGTCCCCTGACAACGTCAACACATCGTTGACACCATCATCATCGGCATCGTCATCGTAGTAAGGGCCATAGGCGTTGAACGCTAAACGCTCATCCCTCCAGTATTGATTCAAGTACATTGTGATTGTGTAATCCTTTCGTGTGCGTGTGTGTATGTGTGTGACGGGGTTAACATGAAATGAGAGGAAGAAGAAAGACGCAAGTGAAAGGGGACATTAGTACAACGATGTGGTTGTTGTTGCATGAAAAAAGAAGCACCCTCCTTCCCTCCTTCTTTTGTTTGTGGCTGCCAGGAGGGGTGGAGGATTGTGCGGGGGGGGGGGGAGATGTTGCTCTCACGAGGTTGGTTTAAACTGAACTGCTGAACTGATTCAGGTGATTCTGTGATTCTGTGCCAAGGACAACGACATTAACTCCTCTCGCTGTATAGTCCTTTTCCTTCCGGCTTCTCACCCACCCGCCTCCTCACCTCAGCCGCAGCGCGCGCTTAGTGCGCACTTAACTAGTTTCGCTCTAGAGTGTAGGGGTGTCGTTGTGTTGATAAGATTTTATTCGAAGGCATGGGAGTTTAACGTTCGGGTTGTGATGGAGGAGGTAGCGAGCGAGGGGGTTGTAAGTTGTAATAAAATTTTACAGCACAAGGTGAGACAAGGATTCGTAGAGACGGCTGACCTGTTTTTTTTTCCTTTCTTTGCTTTCCCCTCTCCTCGACCTCACCACCGACTGACTGACTGGCTGTGTGTGCGGGTAGGGGGAGGGATGTGAATGCGCCCCGCAAATGATGTACTTACAGTGGCGGCTTAGATGTGAAAATGATGTCCGGGAATTTGCCGCAAGGATACACATTCGATTGACAAATGACACAGACCTTGATGGCACCGAGCGGAGCGTTGTGGTGGGTAAACACACGTTCGAATGTCGAACGGGGATGCTTCTCACGTTTCGAATGCTTATTGGCTCAGGGTTTTGTGACCCATCTCCGAATACTGTTCAGTCATTTTACGATACAAAGGAATTCATCAGACACCCTCCTCCTCCTTCTTCTCCCTCCACCTTCACATCATTGTCGCACCTCATTGCCCATCGACCCCCAGCAGACTATTCATCAACCTCAAGTGCAATACTTACCATGTTCACTTCAGATATCGCATCAAAACTGGCTATCGTCAGGTCCATTCCCACATGAAGTGGATCACCTACAAAGGAAAATCGACAAAGCAGAGCAAAAAATATGAGAAAAAATGAGAAAAAAGGTGGGTGGGGGAAAATTTGATGTTTTCACAAACAAAACGAGCTCGCTTCTAAGCAATACCGTTAAAATCAAAATTCCTTTGATACTCACCACCGAAGTTCGGTCGCAACCTTATGTCATAACCTTCGAGAATTTTCGAAATTGTTTGCGTAACATTCTCCAAACGACCGGCTGGCATTTCTTTTCTCTTGCATCTGAAATCGAGGATACAACAAACGAGCATCAGACGGGAATGAAAGGACGATTTCATCGGGTTAAAATATTTAATAAATTATGTTCTTTTATCCAGCCCCCCCCCTGCCTCGTCCCTCCTTACTTTGTGCAGTGTTGCTTTGTGTCTTAGTTTGCATAATCGGATGGGGGACGGGGGTTATCCTTTGGCTAGATTTGCATATCTGTTCAAGGGACAAGCACACATTGAATGAGGGAGGTCATAAATATTACTTTATGAAGGACCTTCCGTCCACAGATACATTCTTGAGAATTATATTGCGCTTTTGTGTTCCGTCTAGGAAGTGCTTGCTGTCGAGGTGACGGCAGAAAAAAAAGAAACGACATCCTATGTGTGTTTGGGAAATATATGTGAAGGATTTACGGGAAACGCTTGTAGCCACTTCATCGTGGTTTCCTTTGGATCGCAAGATAAACTCGAGGTGCATGGTTCTGGGCGAATATTTGTCGGGCCGGGAGGAAAATGAAAACGATTAAGGTCATTTATCTACGCCGAGCAAGGCGACGACCGCAAACAAGAGGAAATGACTTGTAATTTAATTCAGTTTTGGCGAAGCCATTGCTCTTGAAACCGCACGAGGATACGAACCCGAGTGAATACAGATTTTTACTACCCTAACGTGACCAGAAATATTCAAATAAGGACTTCACATATGCCGAAGGGCATAATTCAGTCCTGAAGTTTTATTGCGAGACATGCAGGGAAGATTTTAAATAAAAATGTATAAAGGACGAATAAATTGCGTCGTATTTTAAGGCGTGTCTTTACAATTTTCGACAGGAAATTCTGTGGAATGGTAGGGATTGCGAAAGGGGTTTAACTTACAGCAAATTCTTTTTCGTGGCCATCAGCCGGGGAATAGTGGTAATCTTACGCTGAAGGTCCATGGTTCGATCCCCAACGCACCAACCTTTATTTTCACAGCAGCACCTCTCTTGAGTAAATAATATTCCGCAGAGGGAATAACTTTTAAAAAGAGCTTCTCAAAATTCTGTAGGTCGCCTCCACATGTACGAGTAAGAGAACAATAACATGGACAACACGAGTGATTACTGGAGAAGCTAGGTCCAAGTTCACCGCGGAAAAGGAAAAGAACACCTTTTTCGAATGGAAGGATATACATTTTTCTTTCAAGAAGTGTGAGTGTGCTTTAGTCCATTTAGAACAAATGCCCTTACGGTGAACAATGACGTGAATGAAGAAATTTCGACAATTCTAGGCTCTAGTGATGGAAAATTTGATCTTGTTCCTAATCAAAACGAAACCATCTTCGAAAAATAAACAAGCAGTCTTACTTTCGTTCGTTATTAACATTCGTTACTCAGAACCTCAGAAAACGTAAATTAATGAATACGGAACTGAACATTTTTCAGTTTCTAAATTTCACCTACTTGAAAATCGGCTCGATATAGTGGTGTTTTAACTTTCGCTTCCACATCAATTGATTGCGTGTGTTTTTGAAGAGTTTTTTCTTTTTTGCTGCTGTATAGTCAGATCAATCAAATTTGGGCGCCGTGGGTAAGTGCGTCGACTCCTACGCTCGAGGTCTAAGGTTCGAATCTCGAAAAAACACCAAACATTTTTTCACGGCTCCACCTCTTTCGAGTCGCTGACGATGCTCAAAGAGTATAACTGTCTAGAAATAGCTTCTCAATCTCGCCGTTCAGAGTCGGCATTAAACTGTAGGTCCCCTCCAATCGTGAGAGAACAATAGCACGCACAACAGAAGTGATTGCTGAGAAGCTAGCCCCATGTTCACCTCAAACTGTAGCGCCGCCATTATTATTATTAGTATTATTATAGTTAGATCAATTTAGAACAAAACTTTTCGTCATGTTTCCAAAAATAAGCGAAAAACTAACTCGATTTTCTGTGTAATCCCCTTGTTTTGATAAGACTTCTGTTAAATGCGCAGCAACATTTTGTCATTGTTCAGGACAGCCATCTAATAGTTTTTTTCTAAATCATAAGTAATTTTGACTCTGACAACTGTTTAGAGCTTGAAATCTTGACAGAAAGTCAGTATCATACCTACACGGGACGAAATGAGTCAAAATGAAAACTTATTTCCAAAATGAGTGCTGTGTAGCCTAAACAGTGCTTTTTTTGAAAAGAAATTTTGGCCGAAATGAAGCACCCATCGCGACAGCTAGACGCAAAGTTAGCGCAAAAACTTCGTGAGACTTTTATGCCAGTGGACAACACTCATTGTTCCCGTCGTCGCAGAGATGAGAATACATCTCCTTATTTATCAAGTAGCTCGTTGAGATTTGAGCTGGTTATCATTACCAAAAATATATTAAATACCTCCTTGTGACCTCCGTCACTCCTTTGAAAGAAACTATCACTCAAGGGTAGTGCGAACATTTTTTCTCTGTACTGGGATTTGAACCTAAGCTTGAAAGTCTAGTGCGTATGGGTCGACGCACAAACCCACACGGCCACGGAGCCCACGAGACATCTACTTTTAACATCATCATCATTTTGATGATGATTGTCCACTATAACACTCATCCCAGCATCAGCACATACGGCCACAAACCTATCTAGCGCGCGCTGGAGTTCCATCTGGGAGGATGTGAGGATGTCTAAGTCATCTGCAAAAAGAAGATGGCTTACCCTCAACTCTCCCAATGTGAAACATTCCACGCCTCGACTGCGCTGCAACATCCAGTTCATATATATAATTAAGAGGAGAGGTAACAAGACGCACCCTTGGCGAAGTCCAACGCCCACGGTGAAACGTGTTGACTTACTACAGAAAGTAGATGTACTTTCTTTAAATTTTTGAAACAACATACATTAAGAATGTATAATATATAGTGAGCGTGAAAAGATAGTTGACACTATTGTGTTTCAGGTTTCAGATTAAATAACGAATTTTATAACAAGTGAATCTTAAAATCATTAAAACAAAATAGGAGATTTCTTTTTGGAAAAAAACGTTTTTTTCAGCGATGAGAGCAAATTTGAAATTACCAAGGCAAAACAGCCGACAAGGATTTGGAGAGCCAAAAATGAGGCATTTACAAAAAAAATATTGTCTTCAGTATTACACACCGGAGAGGATCTGTTATGGTCTGGGGATGTATGGGGCAACAAGTGTAGGAGACCTGGTTTTTATTGAGTCCACAATGAACAATGTGTTTTATTTGAATATTTTATTTTATGTTATTTTATTTATGTTATGAGGTATTTAGCTTTTTTCTATTTATAGAGTTTTTTAGTTTTTAGTTGTTTTTTTTTTTGTTAAATTTTTTATATTGTTTGATAGTGAATTCATAAATGATTTTAAATGTACAATTAGTTTTAAGATTTACTTGTTATAAAATTCGTAATTAAAAAAAAAACTGAAACTTTTTTTTGACGCTCACACTCACTTTCATGAAATTAGTTATTTAGTAGCACTTAGATTATTTCGTCCAAGCTTCTGGAGAAGTCAAAATTTATAAATAATTTTTGTTCGGAATTTGTTCGGAACATGAGCTTTGCTGGCTGAAAAATTATGAGATTGACGAAGAATTTGGTTTGTGTTCCATCTGATTTTAAAATGCCAAGTGATGTTGATATGTAACGCCTTTTAAGGACCATGTAGGTTATAGCTGTGCTATTAGTCCATGAATACAAAACACAAAAGGCAGATATAGTTTTTAAGACATGGAGCCGATGATTCATGCTGAATTAAAGTAGAATTTGCTTTCTGTCCTCCCCAAAAAATTAAATGAAAAACCTTTAACAAGGATGCTGACCTTGTCACTTCCATCTTAAATTCCTTAACAAAGTGTTGTCTTAAAATAAGATGAACTCCTCAAATTTGAACTCACCTGACAAGTGGTGTGAACATCATGAAAACAGTGCAAGCGATGAACAGACCCAAAACTCTTAACATGTTGCAATGGCGGCAATGTCGTCCTCCGGCAATTGTTAGTCATGGAACTTGCTTCGGTGTCGATTGTTGCATAAGTCGTCAATCATATCGCTAATCTGAAATAGATACAATAATCAGCAGCACACAATGAATGCAAACGCCCACCCCCCCAGCCCCACCAGCACGCAATCAATCACGCAAACACACGCACCATATGCACCGCCCTGCCAACTGAACATCCCGCAGCACTAATTGTTGCGAGTCGGCACCCATTTTGTGTGACTTTTCAATCAGACAATCAATAATCACCAACAATTGCTGCTTGCCCTTGTCCCACATCTGTGCCGGGGCCCCCCAGCGCCACCCACCACTCAGCCCAGATATGATTGAATCCAAGTGCCACCCGCCCCCATCCGCACACTGGCCGCCCTGCATTCGAGCACAACAATTGGAACGTCCTCTTGCGCGTCCTAGATTTGTCTGTAATTGGCTAAATGGTGGAGAAAATTCAGTTACATCCCCCCTCCCACGCACAAAAGACAACTCGACGCACCGAAACAGTTACATCTTTGTCCAAGGACATCCGTGGCCCTCTGTGTGCAGCTACTGTTTCGGTTTGTTGATGGTCAACAGCCAGAAGCGATTACGGCGAAACAAAGCGCGCCACATTGTTGATCGGCCGATGGGATGCGCCATTGTTGTGCGTCTCCTTCGCGGGGAGGAGGGTGGTGGTGAACGGACACCGCCGCAGAAACAAAAAACGGATACACTTGCACTTCAGAGAGTTCGTCTATTCTGCCAGCGGGAGGGAGTGCGGAATGCGGTTTATTCAGTTTTTCTTCGACGAAAGCGAAACCCAGAGCCAGAGCGCGGGCCCTGGCAAGTCACTTAGGATAATTGCAACGCCGAGGACTAAGTGTGGAATTCATGAAGGAATTATGCACTTGAATGAAGGACTTTTATTTTTTGTATTATTCTCCTCCTTCCGGTGGAAAGTTCACTCAGGTTTCGTGTTTTTTCTCAATTTCCCAAGAGTTACACGCCTGCTACAGGATGTGAATCCTTTTTTCATTCTTTTCATTCAATTTTCAAGTTTTTCTGTTCTCTGCTTTTTTTTCCCTTGTTTGCGTTTTTGTTCGGTCAAACTGAGCAAACTCCGACAGAGTTGGGGAACTTAGTTTTGTGGAACAATTTAATTAGGAAACCGGTTTGTCAACGTTTGCCTTTGGGTCAATTTATGGACTTACGTAACGAAAGCTGGCTGTGAGTGGGCGACTGGGGGCCGTGTGGTGGTGTCCTTCTGGGGGACGAAGTGCATGTGCAATCTGGTGCAGGTGAGTGTGGTTGTGTTGTGCTGCGGACGAACGACGCTGTGTGTTGGGGGGAGAAGTGGAAAATCATGTCACATCTGGTTGTTTTTTGGGGATTTCTGTGGAGTGCAAAGGGCTCTTGTGGTTTCAATAAAAAGTGGATAAGCCCACTGTGCTTACATTCGGTCGAGGGGGGGGGGATTAGTTTGAGTGTTACATAGTCCTATTTGCGGTTGAAGCATTGCCTTCGTATTCACTTGATGTAAAGTTCGTTTTTGAGTGGGTCGACAGGGGGTAATTTAATTTTTGCAGGATTTCTTGTAGCCACTGGTCCAGGAGTGCCTTCTGACGTGCAGGAGAATGGTGCAAAGGTGCTTTTTACAAAAAAATTGAATGCAAATAACCTCTTCTACTTTCCGAGCCGTACAATTTGGGCCATAGTTTGTGGCCCCATTTTCCTGGGCTACATCTTTGAAAAGGAATACACACATTTGAATGTTTTTTTTTCAATTTTTTTGATAATTATGTTTACTAACTGCCCGCCGCCATTATTGATTACTATTCAAGGTTTATGACATTTTCCATGGTTTTCTTCAGAACTTTTAAGCGATCGGCTCTTCAATTCTTGGCGGAGTAACTCTACGACGCGATCCAGTCGCAAGGGCACCCTACCTACCTACCCTACCTAACTCTAATAAAACTGAAGCCAAATCGGGAGACCTTACGAGCCGAAGCAAATCGCCAAAAACGTCAACATCAGATGGCTTACTTCAAAATGTCGTTTATGACTTCTTCAGTATGCGCTGTTGATATGTCTTCATATGTCTCCAATTAAAAATCATTGAATATGACTCTGAAGCGCTCACCAAAAATCAAAGGATTGTTCAAAAAATGGACACCTCCTGCGTAAACAGCCCACTACGCGTTGACTTTGAGTGGATGCAATGGCTTTTCGTGCATTTCTCGTGGACTTTCATTGCACCTGAACCGCGAGTTTTGTTTGTTTCTCTATTTTCAGAGGTGAGTAGGCATGGACAAGGAATGGACATTATCCAAAATGGATGAACAATCCCTTCCTTTTCTTTTTTTCGTCCGTGCTTTGGCCCTGTTTGCGTTGATGGCAATTGGAGAAGTAGATTTAACCACGAACTATACAGCGATATGAGTCTAGCCAGGCGTCTACGGATTCAACGTCTTAGTGGATTAGCGAGGAAGAGCGCATGGAAAACCTAGATCCGCCCCAAAAAATCGTCGGAACCAGTGGGACAACGCGTCGAAGGATGCCTACGTTTAAGGTAGCGCACACAAATGAAGAATGACCTCAACCATCTTGGTGAGCGCAGTTGGGGAAAGATCGTGCTACCTGAAGATTGAAGAATTGTTTCTCAAAAACATCGTGACGATTATTCAAAACCTTTCACAAATGTGAAAATCTTATTCCTTCCTCAAAAATTTTAGGGACAATCACGCGGTGATCTGACACCTGGATACATTATTTTTTTTTAGAGGATTTTTGAAACACTGCTTGAGCACTCAGACTCAAAACTGGTCCATTGTAATGCCAAGTAGCAACCTACTCCAGTGCCGTTAATTTGATCCCAACGGCAAATGGTGACTAGATCAGATTCGATTTCACTGAGATTCGAACTTGGGACCTCTCTAACTTGGAGCAGGCACCTAACCAACTGCGCCATCCAGTCGTTTAATCCATCCAGTGGATCAAATAGACATCAATGTATCATTGGCTCGGGAAGCTGAAGTAAAATGAAATAAATGTAGTAAAACTCAAAATGCGGTTACAGTTCTTTGGTTAAAAGGACATCCTTTGGTTAAAAGACCTCTTGCAAGTCAGAGAGGCAGAGTAATGGCTGATTATTTGATCAACAAATGGGTCATGACGAAACACAAAAAACCGTGGCCAACCGCTGAAGAATGAAGGCAGGAAAAGTAACAGTAAAAATGTCGACAAGCGCTGTCCAGAAAAAAAGGTATAAATAGGAGGCGCGGACGTGATGACGCTCTCCACAGATCATGTTAACTTTAAGTTCCATCTGATTATATTACTTCTGATGGGAGCGATGATGTTTGCAGACTGTGCCTGGAAGGGGAACAGACTGTGGCAATACAGCCTTGGCCAAATGATAAAGCACCCCTATCTTTTTGTCTACACTGCCAAATCACTTACCGAAAGTAATTAGTTTGAATTTTATAGTTTTCGGGGACACTATCTGAGACTGTAAACGATTTTTATTTTTTCCTGTCATTTCAGTATTTTTTTTGCTTTTGGAAGATATAACGAATCTTAAAGGATGCCTAATACATTTGGCCAAGGCTGTATATTGTATCAATGACAAGTATTGGCCAATAGGAGAAAATATATGTGGATGGAAACTCCGACGATGAATAAATGAGGACGCTAATACGTAAACGAAATAAGAGAAGATTTATAGTGAAGTCTAGAGAGCCTCCCTGACAAAATGATTCACGGGAAAAAGAGAAGGAGACCAAAATACCGGGATAAAAAGGGACCCAATACGGCGCTGTGATTCGATATCCCATGAAACGTTATACTCGTATGTAAATGTATATACATATATACATTGTATTCTCAAATAAACGTCGATGATTGTTGATGTTACCAAATCATTCGATGTTGGTCAACCAAAATTGTTTGTTTAGGAAATAGGGAAAAGAATGGGTGCAAGGGAGGGTTTAAGGCTTTAAGTACCTTTGAGAATAACGTAGATTGTATGCAGATAGGTTATAGTGACCTTCCTCCCTAAGGTAGATGTACTTAGACTAAAGTTTGTGCTGTCACGTGAATTATCAAAACGTTTATCCACTTATATACTCGTCTCATGGGAAAGTATTAGAAGCTTTTTATGAAGCGGACATGAAAATGAAATGCTTTTTTATGAACTGTCTCTTTTTCCTTTGAAACGAAAAAACGGACTCATGGAACACAAATGAGTTCAATTTTGAAGTCAAAAACATAAAAGCGTTTACACTTTTGTTTGAACGAAATAACCTCTTTAAACACGAATAAGATGACTGGTTGGTCGTCTTCGCATCTGGTAATATGATACTCTAGGGGAAATTCAAATCGACCAGACCACACAAAAAAGTGATTTTTTGAATTCTTATAAATCTCTTCAAACGAGGGCAGATATAACTCCAGATAACTAACAGCTTGTCATCTTAAGAGAGGTATTCAAGCGATGCTTTGGATAGAATTAAATCGACTTGCAAATTGGGATTGAGAAGGTTATTGAATAAAAGCAGTTGTACAAGGTGTAGCAAAATTTATCATCCAATATTGTTTTTGAACTACTTTTTTATTAAAAAAAGACTGTGAGTAATGGAAATCTTTATTTGGATCTTTATAATTAAGGTTCCGTCTACAAAAACGGAACCTTTATAATTTCGGTGTGTCCGTCCGTCCGTCCGTCCGTCCGTCGTGTCTGTCACACTTTTTTATCTCCGAAGTTTATGAAGATATCGGCATGAAATTTTGGAATTAGGTACTTCAGACCTAGATGTCAATTCCTATGCAGCGATTTTAAAAAGTGGGGCCATTTGCGGGTGGCTCCAGTACAGGTGAAGTTGACATTAATTTTGAAAAATTGTCGCATCCCATCGAAATATATATCAATCGACAGGTCTTTCGAAATGAGGTGGAGGTTTCGTTCAACAACTTTTTATCCAAAATACCGTTTGGTAAATATAGAGCTCCAAAGTTTTAAATGCGTCCCCCCCTGCCATTTCTAAACCAAAGTGTTTAAAAATCTGAAAAAATCACAAAAACTTGGCTTCATTGAGTACTTTCATTTAAAACCATTGCGAGCATTCTGGCCTTAATGGTTTTGGAGATATTGGCCAAAAACGGTCAATCATCGACATGCGAATTTTGAAGATCTGAAAACGCAGTTTTGAAGACATTAATGTAAGCATTAAGAAATGATAAATTTCAAAATATCGATTTATGTTGAAATTTTGAGATATCTAAGACTTAAAATGAAAACAATTTCATTTCCACACATAATTTCATGCTGTGTTCGGCCACTCTATTCGTTGCTGAGCGTTATCTTTTCGATCTCACCCCTAAATGCCCAACAGAAATGAATACACACACACCGCAGGCATGAGCAGTGATTGGGTATGTATATGATGGAAGGGATTTTCTGTGTTGGATAAACTTGGATAGAGATATAGGTATATGTAGGGATGAACGTTTGTTTTTTTCGGATGTATAAATGTATGAATGAATAGTTGCTTTGAGTTGAAGTTAGAAGAAAATTCAACTGAAATAGTTTCGAAACGTCGTTTGATCTTCAGAAATCATCCATCAATATTATGCGACGGAACCTTACCCGTGCGAGTACAACTCGCACTTGCCCAGTTTATTTTTCCTGCTAAGTGGGCGCCGTGGCGTAGTGGGTTCGTGCCTCGACTCCTATGCTCGATGTTCTCGGTTCGATTTCCGAAAAAAACACCAACAATTTTTCCACCGCTCCACCTCTTTCGAGTCACTGACAATGCTCAAAGAGTATAACTGTCTGGAAAAAGCTTCTCAAAATCGCCGTTCAGAGTCGGCATTAAATTGTAAGACCCCTCCACTCATGAGAGAACAATAACACGCACAACATGTGCGCCGCGGTTATTATCATTATTTTTATTAAAGTTAGCAAACTCTAATTTTGAAGAAAGTGTTCCTATAGATCAAGTCCAAAAACGCAGAAAAGTTAGTATCATCAGCTCCCGCGAAAAGACTAGGTCTGCAACTTTCGATATTTCAAATTACAAAAGAAAAATGGTCAAAACTAGGTGAAGAATTGGTAGTCAATCCAAAAGATAATTCGGAGGTTCAACAAATTCATGTGGCTGCTTCTGAACGCTGTACCTGGCGTACTCGAGAATTGGATTTATCAAATTTCCTAAAATGAACCTTCAATAATTCCAATAAGTGAACGACAAAAATGTTATTACCGTCTCGTAAGTAAAGCAGATAGTGAACATGATCCATTGTGCAGTCTGCTACCATGACGGCATATGAAAATCTTAAATAATAGACACATTTAGTGGAGGATGACAATTATTCAATTCACAAGTCCGATGCCCCTGTATTCTGCTGCAAATTAAGTGGTAGTTAGTGTACGATGGTGGATGTCTTATTTGGAACAAAACAGGAAACCACTGAGCTAATTCGAAGTACATCGCCATCTGAGTCGGAGTCAACACGACTGGATGGCGCAGTTGGGTTACCCTAAGTTAGAGGGGTCCCAGGTTCGAATTCCAGTAAAAGCAAAGTTAATACGCTTTTATCCGGTTTTCCAAATCTGGTTCAGTCACCATTTGCCGTTGGGATCAATTAAACGGCACTATCACTGGAGCGGTCGATCAGTGGTAGTAGTCTGACTGAGGGTATCATAATAGACCAACATGGTCTAAGTATGCTGGTGAATTCACTAGAAGCTCCTTAACCTAACCTAACCTATGATCGGAGTCAATTTAGCCGAGCATTTAAGCTCAAACACCAACAATTTGCTAAAAGGCAAAACTAAGTGGTCTTTCAGCACGGCAACGGTAGGTCATATGTTGCAAAAGTCGCCAAACTTTGGAGGCGCTTCAATGGAATGTCCTATCCTGTTCGCCACATATTGGTCCTCCCAGCTATCACTTATTCTGGTCGACAACTTATGAGCTGACCAAGCAGCGCACCACTTCTTACGAAGAAGAAAAAGATTGGTTTGACTCTTGGATCGCCTCAAAAGACGAGGAAATCGACACGGAATCCGTATACAAACCGAAAGAGGGGGCAAGGTTGTTGCTAACTACGGGCAATACTTCAAATAAAAAGTCTTTAAAGCAATTTTTCTGAACAAAGCTACAAAGTCACACGACTGGATGGCGCAGTTGGTTAAGTGCCTGCCCCAAGTTCGGGGGGTCCCAGGTTCGAATCCAAGTGAAATAAAATCTGGTCCAATCACAATTTGCCTTTGGGATCAAAATAATGGCACTGGAGTAGGTTGCTACCTGGCAGTACAATGAACCAGTTTTGAATCTAAGTGCTCCAGTAGTGTCTCAAAAAACACTTCGGGAAAAAAAGCTATAAAGTCAAGTCAAAACTTAATTTTATCCCTGCACCTACTGTCTTTCTACAAGCCTACAAAGGATTTTCCTAAGTTTTGTTAGAAGTTTCTGCTTAAAATTTGTCTATGACGTTTCGTCATGGTTTTGGAATTCATGACATTCGTGCTTAGAGGAGAAATTGTTTGGTTTTTACAGAACTTTTTGAAATGACCTTGTCTCTTTTTGACCCCTCTTTACTTCTGGGAATCCAGATAATCGGCGTTACTTTTGCTAACGATAGAGTTCCAAATTCAGTTTTCGAGCCAGATAACTTTCTTTTAAACGCTAAAGACCTCAGCATACCTATTTTTTAAACTCAAATTAAGAGCAACGGTGTGACTGAAAAGGAATCACAAAAGTGGTCCCCCGAAAAATCAATTAACGGAATATCTTATGTAATGCCTTAATGGATTCCTGCGATCAACTTGCCTAAATTCAAGCGTTAAGACAGATTTTTGTCCTAAAAATAGACTTTCGGGTGTTCATAAATATTTGATAATACCCATCTCCGATCCTAACCAGCGATTCTGCCAAAAATACACAAAATTCATGAAATAAGACTAGAAGGAGAAGAAAGGAAGGAAACTCTCGAAGTACCTCTCCTTCGCGTGTCACCCCCCACAAGCTCATTACCGCCGGCACATATTCTCCTCAAAAACCATTCATTTTCTGCCCCAAATGTCTTGAAGTCATCACCTGAACCGCAAAATTCCACAGACGCCACATCAAAGGATGCACTGATGAGGAAATCAAATATCACGCATAGGCACACAGCCATGGCAAGCAAACAAAGCCCCCCACCCCCCCCATCAAAGGCAATGCGGCAAGGACACAAAATCAGCATCGAATTCGCTCCACTCACTCCACCGCATCCTAAATTGATTGATGCTCGCTGATGGATGACATCGGCAGACTCAGATGCATTCACTCTCATAACTAAACATCCATTAGGCAATCCACCTATTGGCCCACATTCTTCACAAGCACACTCCAGATCGAATTGATAAGTAAACTCACATTCAGATCCTTCATCACGCCAGAAAACGGATAAACTTTGTTCGAAATTATTCAATTCCACTCACCTCATCCTCGCTTCCCGTTAAAGTATCACTCCGTCTCGTCCTCCGCCCGCCGCCTTGCTCGCCACCCACCGAAAACGAAATGCAAATGGCCTTAAATCCGCAAGGATACACTCGTACTGAAATTTTCAGGCAATTCCACATCAACCGAAAACCGCACACACACGCCCGCAACTGTGCTCACCCCGTACACTAGAGTTTAAAAATGACGTATCACTCGACACACATTATTAGATGGATAGAAAAAAAACCGCACGCCAAAAGGATAAAGGGGATATTCTTCGGAAACTCAAACCACCCGCACTCGATGTCTGTCTCTATGTCCCTTCCAGCACACCGACTATCATACCATTACACGTCCTTTCTGGGATGCGTTTTCAACTTTATTTAACTCTCAGCGAATGGCCTAAAGTTGCCACTCAACGGAATCCTTGATCGACATGCAGATGATAAGCACAAGGGGCGAAGACGACGAACACTTTCCACTTCAATCCGGACACACCGCGTGCAAGCCACAGCCACAGAGATAGAGACGAAGGCGGAGAGACGGAGAGCGTGTGTGTCTACTTCGAGGGGGGTAGCTGACTTGTGGGCGCCTGTGAGCGAGTGTGTGGTGGGTGGCCACTTGATGCCAGCGAAAATTATTATCTTGTCGTCGTTATCCTTAATCGTAAGCTGAAGCCGATGCACACAGGGGATGTAGTAAGGCGACTAAATCACATCACACACACAAGCGCGCACACACTGAATTGACCCATTTCTGTGTGTTGGCACATCTAATGACACCAGCAACCAGTTAATTGGATAAGGACACACCGCACAAACGACGCTGATGACGACAACAACGACGACGACGACTACGACAGCGATTTAGTTAAGCGAACGACCAACAATGCGGGACAACGACTGAGCACTAAAGAGCGACGACATCCTTGCACATACCCACGTCATCCAACAGAGAGCGCACCGTGACGACGACCATACAACACAACGACGGCACGACAAGTACCCGAAACGAAATTAAGGACACTACGACGAGATGATTTTCTTTTTTCGATTTTCGACACACACACACACACAAAAACTGTTCACAACTTGATATCCTTCTCTGGTCCTGCAGAAGAAAACGTCTGCTCAGACGAATTCCAGTTAAAGGATCTGCTGTCGACTGCAGTCGAGGATTTTATGTAATTTTTCACTTAAACTTCCCTGCGCCTTTCATTTGTGTGACCTGTTTTCACTTTTCCTTTAATTTTTCCTCTTTCCTCTGAGTACGAGCGTGTGCATGTGTGTGGGTGTTTGTTCGCTTAACCGTGACACCTTTCCCGAGAGAGGACACACACCGAGTGGGTAGTGTGTTTTGTATTAGACGATGCTTCAAATGAAAGGAAAGTCGTGCGGTGACGGGATGAAAAATGATGCCAAAAAGGACTCGAGCTAGGGAATAATGAAATGATGGATATGTGAAGTTATTTTTCCTCTTTTTCGGTCGTCTTCACCTATTCGGGGGTGTCTGCTGTCTTTTTGTTCCGTTTTTTTTTTTTTGGTTGCGAGGATTCACACGGAATGTGTGTGAGAGTGTATGTCCTGAAAAACACTACTGTGGAGAGGAGAGTTACTTTTATTGGCACCGCGCGGATGAGTGAGTGAGTGAGAACTTTTTCCAATCTACAGGATGTTGGATGTCGGATGCTGTGAACTGCAGAGCTTTTGATTTTATGATTTTGCGCACAGACTGGTGAGAGTGGGAGAGAGTTGAATGGTTTGTTTCTTTGGGACGACATCTAGTTGTGGAGGTGGGGAAGATTGGAAGCTTTTTTTGGGAAAATTTTAAAAAGGGATTCGTTGACATTTTTAACCTTTATGTCATTAACTCAGTCATTATCTGTGGACGTAACCGAATGCTTGAAAAATATGAAATTCTCAAAAACTGCGTGGTCACAAAACAAAAGGCAAACTCAGAAAATCATGTCTGCCTCCTCAAAGAGAAGCCGTTGTTGGGCAGTTGGTACCTTTCCTTGTGTGATGCTGGGGTCTGGATGTCTGCTATCACAGAACGCAACATCTCCCATCTTCACAATTCCCGATTTTTTTTTTTTTAAATTTCACGCTAGTACTTGACTAATTAGAAAAAAATGTTAATTCTGTAAATTTAAAAAAAAAGTTACGTATACGCCACCGATACAAAATATGAGATGGAATCATCAGCAAATCAACTAACCAGATCATTTTTTGTTCGTGCTCGATTTTTACACATACAATTTTATGTATTTTCTCATCGTACAATGAAGATAAAAAGTCCATATTTAGCTAAGCCAAGCCTGAAGAAATATTTGTGAACCTTACGAGAAGAGAAAGAAACTTCTCCGACAAAAAAATAAGCACCACTCACATATATGAGGATACATATTATTGCAATAAACTGGAAAAGTAAGAATTGTACCCGCACGGGGAAGGTTCAAGGTTCCGTCGCATAAACAATTTTTGATGGAAGCATTTCCTGAATATCAGGCGACGAGTTCAAACAAATTCAGTTGAATTTTCTTTTAACTTAAACCCAAATTAACCATTAATTCATTCATGCATACAAACAAAGAAACATCCCTCCAAACCTATATATCTATCAAAATTTATCTAACACAGAAAATCTCTTCCATCATACCCAATCACTGCTTTTGCCTGCTGTTTAAACATTGCTGTTGGGCATTTACTTACTTACTTAAGGTGGCGCTACAGTCAGGGGTGGACCTGGGCCTCAACCAACAAGCATCTCCAACCAGCTCGATCTGGCTAGCTGCCTCCAGTTTTGCACGCACAGTTGTTTGAGGTCCCTTTCCACTTGCGTGCGCCACCTGAGTCGCGGTCCTCCTCTACTGCGCCGTCCCTCGAGGGTGGATTCGAAGACTTTCCCGGCCGGAGCATTGGTTTCGCTGAACAGCTCGTACAGTTCGTTGTTATATCTTCTCCTCCACTCACCCTCTATGCAGACGGGACCGAAACGGTAACCCTTGTACAGGTGGTTGTTCGAGAGAGGGCTTTGTTTATCAATTGGTTTCTTAGCCCAAAGAAGCAGCGAGTTATTCTTCGTTTGATTTCAGCGCTGGTGTCATTGTCTGAATTAATAGCGGCACCTAGGTAGACAAAGTCTTTGACTACCTCAAAGTTATATATGTCTGCTGTGACGTTCTGTCCGAGACGTCGGTGTTGGGTGTCCTTTCTGGTTGACAGCATATACTTGGTCTTGCCCTCATTCACCGTTAAACCCATCTTCGCTGCCTCCGTCGCAATACTCACAAAAATGCCATTGACATCACGCTGTGTTCTTCCGATTATATCAATATCGTCGGCAAATGCGAGTAGTTGGACGGACTTCTGAAAGATTGTACCTCTAGTGTTGGCGTTCGAGTTTTGCACAATTCTTTCAAGTATGGTGTTGAAGAAGTTGCATGACAGTGCGTCGCCTTATCTGAATCCTTTTTTGACATCAAAGGTCTCGGTTAGATCTTTACTCGTACCGACCTTGATGGAGCAGCGTGCATTCTCCATCGTCATCCTACACAAACGGACGAGTTTGGTAGGGATGCCAAAACTACACATTGATCTGTTTAGCTCGTCCCTATAGATGCTGTCATAAGCGGCCTTAAAATCGATGAAAAGGTGGTGGGTATCGATTTGTTGTTCCTGGGTTTTTTTTTCCAAGATCTGCCGCAGTGTGAATATTTGGTCGATGGTGGATTTTCCTGGCCTAAAGCCACACTGGTATGGACCGACCAGGTTGTTGACGAATGGCTTTAGGCGTTCACACAACACGCCAGATAAGATCTTATAAGCAATGTTCAGAAGACTGATGCCTCTATTGTTGTCGCATTTTAGAGGGTCTCCTTTTTTGTGGATCGGGCAAACAATGCTGAGGTTCTATTCATTGGACAAGCTTTCTTCTGACCATATTCGGCAGATGAGTTGGTACATGTTCCTTCCCTGCCGATCGCCTGCTGCTTTGAAAAGCTCAGCCGATCGGCCGTCAGCTCCAGCAGCTTTGTTGGACTTTAGATTAGATATACATGTAGCTATCTTCACTTCATCCAGGTCGGGGGACGGAATTGTTGATCTACATCGTCCCTTTCATTCGGGTTGAATGGTTCAATCTGCCTGACAGTTAGTTAGTTAGGTCCTTAGGTCCAAACAACAAAATTTTTGCTCGAAGGACCAAAATAATTTCTATAAAATCCCTGTCCTGCCAGCCTTACTGAATGGAGCCAAAAGCTGAACGAAAGAACTGAGTCTTGGTGCCTTCGAAATAAATATTCTGCGTCAAATATTTGGTCCTATCCACGAGGAAGGCAAACATGAAGACGAAGACTAACCCATGAACTCTATGAGCTACCCAAAGGACATAGTCAGAAAGAAAAAGATCCATCGATACCGATTCAAGATGACGGATGAACTCCAATGCTCCGCCTACGAGAGTCTTTGAATCTCAGCGTTCTGGTTGAAGAAGGAGAAAAAAGCAGAAATTCCAGCATAAAGGCTAAGTAATCGCGGATGCAAGACAGTTAAATAAGTAACAATCCAATTTTTAGTCTATAGAGCCAACATCCCTCCTCCAATTTTCAATAAAATTTTTAATACTTTTGCCCAGCTATAATATTTGAATTCGTCATAGGTTACTCGACACAGATCGGCACTCAACACTTGCGAGCAATTACACCCAAAGGCCGTGAAGGTCCATTGTGTATGCCCTGTAAGGATTGCATGCTTTCCGAGAATTAACGCAGGGTCAGTTAGTAATTTCCTTAGGTCAGGGATCTGTACCTTCGCCACATTGCTGAGCTCGTGAAAGAACCTTCCTTTCAAGTGAGTGAGCCGTGGGTCTTGTAGAGCAGGGCAATGGCAAAGGAGATGCTCCACTGACTGAATTTCTTCTTCATCCCTACACCTTCTACAGAAATCGTTCGCCGGGGGGTTTAGTCTCTTAGCCATTGCACATATCGTGCAGTGGCCAGTGAGAACTCCTATTAAGATGCGTATGATTTCCTTATTGTTGAATATGAGGGATTTGGTCTTGTTGATATCGTATTTGGCCATAAGCAGTGGAATATGACGCAGCCTGGGTGGCTTTGCCACTGTTCGTTTGCTGATGACACAGATACTTGCTCAATGAGTCTTTTGGCTGAGCTAATAGGAGGATGGATAGTATTATCAGCCGATTCTGCACCTGAACTTGAACCTGTCCGTGCCAGTTCATCTGCCTTTTCGTTTCCTTCAATGCTGGAGTGTTCAGGAACCCAGCACAGAAGGATTTTGTTGCGGTTCAGGCTTTTAAGCTCTTTAATGCAGTCCTTGACGGATTTGGAGTTTACGAGATGGGAATTCAATGCCTTTAAGGCCACTTGACTGTCCGAGCAGAAGGTTCCATGTCAGGAAGGTCCATTTGCTGTGCAATCTGCGCAGCTTTCTTAATTGCAAAGATTTCTGATTGAAATACACTAGAACAGTCAGTTAGCCGATAGGCATTGTTTATTCTTAATGTCTCACAGAAGATTTCCGCTCCCATACCGTCTTCTGTTTTCGATCCAACAGTGAAAATGGGTGTGCCTTTGATGACCTCAGGCTTTTCCCAATCCTGCCTGTCTGGGATAAAGATCATGAAGTTCTTGTCAAAGTCATACTCGGGTTTCTCGTAGTCAGTGGTACTCCAGAGACCCTTGCGATTGAAAGATGCGAGCAGACTTGAATGTCCGTAGCTGTTTGAATGCCAATTATGACATTCCCGTAGTCTGAGGGCTGATTTGGCGGCAGAGCTCTTGATGAAGAGTTGCAAAGGTTGATGGTGAAGCATCGTTTCCAGTCCCATCTGAGGTGTGGATTTGAGTGCTCCAGTAACGCCAAGACAGGCTAACCTTTGTACCTTATTTACGTTGCTCATGTAGGATTTGGTGTTAACTGCTTCCCACCAAGCAATACTGCCATAGGTGAGGATAGGTCTCACGATGGCCGTATACAACCAGTAGATAATGTACTGTTGTACTCCCCATCTTTGTCGAAGATTTGTTTGCACGTGTAAAAAGCGTTGAGACCTTTTTTCATTCTTTCCTCAGTGTTCCTCTTCCAGTTTAGTTTGGAGTCGAACGTAACTCCAAGCAACTTAGCTTCATTGGAGATAGTGAGGGGAATGTTTTTTATTCTGGGTGTCTTCCATTTTAGAATCTTGTATTTCCTTGTGAATAGAACGAGCTCTCTTTTGCTTGGGTTAATCTTGAGGTTACTAATTTCAGCCCAAGATGAGAGGTCGCATAATGCGAGCCGCCTGACTTCACTGATGGTGGGTAGAAATTTACCTGATACCAGAATCAGGGTAAAATATTTCAATCAAAATTCACAAATTAACTAAATGGATCATTCTAAAAATTGCATTGCAATAAAAAAAAATCTAATTTTAATATAAAAGAGCCCTCGAGTGAGCATCAACGCATCCAGAACGCTCATCGCCCATATTCCACTCCCACAAGCACAACTTTAGGTTATCCATTCATTGCTTCCCATTCCATTCACTTTTCTGTAAATTAATACCACCTGCAAGTTTGCACAGCGAGTTCGTTACGCGAGTGCAAACTTCAGCAGCAGGCATTCGAACTTGAAATACTCACGAAGTATTGCGAAGCCTACCCTGCGGCATCTCATACATCGCAATGATTTGCCAAAGTTTGCAGATGCCACCAACCAAGAGGTGTTTACATCCACAACTTGATTATGCAAATTTGTTTCACCCAACAAATCGCACGGAACCATTGAGACGTTAAGTGCGAATAAATGACTCCAAATATTTATCCTGTTGCCCTGTCACCACCCTTTCAAATATTTTGACACAAAACAAGACACAATTCGATTCGGGGATATTTAAAAAAAAAGATAAACCCAAGGAGTGTGCCCTCATTTTTCAGAACTCGCGGATGATCCGAATGTCAATCCTCCTGCAATCCAAATCCCCACCGGGATGTCCTTAGACACTCGCTGTTATCACAGTAAAAATCTAAAACACTACTCCCGCATAGAGTACACAACGCGAAAATCACTTCACTCGAAAGGACCCATTGGCGAAAGGAGGAATTGTGCGTAAGTAGTTGAAAGGATTCTCGGTTTTGCCCATTTTATTGCATTTCCCGAAGCAGTAATACACTCGTTGGCATCCCCCTTCGCATTTCGTTCATACGCTTTATGCTTTTTTTCCATGGCACTCATGGAACGTCCTTTTAAAAGTTTTCCTCCATGCATGCTGGTGCCAGGACGAGTCGCAAGGAAGTTATGGTCGATGAATGTCATTTGCTCAACGCATCTGCTGAGTGGTGGGATGATGAGTCTTGGAGTATTTTCATCGACAATTGTTTGGGGAGATTTGCTGGTTGTTCGGATGGTTGATAAGGATGTGAAAGAACTGTGATTTTGAGGATTTTTTGTTGTTTCATGAGACGCAGGGCATTCGCTTCACGTGGTGTGCATTTCATAGAATTTGAAGTTCTTTGTTTCGAGACCCAGCGTTGGGCGCCACTTTTCTCTGTTTTTCTTGGACTCGTTTCTCCGACGAATGAAAGTATTCGTGTTTATTCAAGCGAATGAGAGTAGTCCCCAGACGTGATCTTGTTCTTGACCTTCTCGTGTGTCTCTGTCTGCAGTTCTCCGTCCTGACAAATCTTCCTGATGAATTTTGGGGAAACGAAGGCAGGCAGTCTTTTAGGTGGAATGTGTTTAAAGTGGTGGAAATCCCTCCGGACTGCGGGAAGGACCAACTTTGACGAGGAGGCAGCACCAAATACCTCCCTCTATGTCACCTCTGATGTCCACATTGTCACTCGTTCTTTATTGACACGCTGTTCGCTATTTTGTTATGTCAAATGACTCAACTGTACCACATTTTGGAAAAAATTTCAGTTGAATAAAAAAGAGTCATCTGCATCGTTGTAAAAAAAAAAACTGCCAGACAGTTCCATTAACGCACGTTCGTTGGCCACGTAAACGTGTCACACTTTTCGATTAACGAATGAATTTTATTCAAGCTAAATAAATTACGACACGACGGACAGACAGCACTTTAAGAAGCGGAGGACTCAGCGCATTCAAATTGCATGCGATGTCTGTGATGGTGTCTTAATTGGTTACTCTGGAATGGCAGGCAGGGAACGATGGACAAATAAGTTATGGAAATGTGTATACTGACGACTTTCAGGATGTAAATGATAAAAGTCCGTCATTCTTTTCCAGGGACGACTGCGTGAGTATGGTAACGTAATTACTCTGCTTGCGAATTACGCCAATCAAGACATTTAATGAACTGACGAGTGGATGTGATTATGTTCCTGTGCTTTTTTTCTTCTTTCCACAGGGATAATTAATCGGTGATATAAGAGCTTCTTCAACGGATTAAGGATATATGTAAGTGTACGTAAATTGATGACTCAAAAAAGGCTAATACCTAGATCACATAAGTTGCAGCAGTAAATAGGACCAACATCGTCATTATCATTTTCAGTGACCCGCAAGTTCCGCTAAAGAAGTCGCGGAGGCAATGCACGCACGCGAGATCTCAAGGCCACTCGATCCTTCGCCATGGACTCACTAACTCATCAGGAGTTATGCTCAAGTGCAACCAGGCGACTTTTTCGACTTGGTTCAATCACCTCCTCCTGGGTCTGCCAAGCGGTCGCCCACCTGATGGAATCCCATTCAAGGCACGCCTCGGAAGTCGTGATGATGGGGACATTCGTGCCACGTGACCAAACCAACGAAGTACTCGTACATCCCCTTTCGTTCGAAGAATCAGCTGCCCAACATTGAGTTCCTCGTGCACTGCCGTGTTTCTCACCCTATCCCGGCAAGTAATTCCCACAATAGCACGAAGAAATCTCATCTCGGCAGCTTGTATTCGCGATCTTATTCTTCCGGTCATTACCCAAATTTCATGATCATAGGTGAGAGTTGGAACAAATGCGTTAAAAACCGCTAACTTGGCTTTGACACCAAGCTAAGACTAAGTCATCTGCAAAAAGAAGTTCAGAGACCAGCTGGTATACGTATTGCAGGAGATACTAGGTCTTATTGTACGCATGCTATCCTCCTGGATTTAACCATCGACCAGTCTAGGAGAATCTGGGTGCTAGATTAGTCGCCCTTATGGCCACGGTTAGTTCCTGGAAAGTATTAGCTACTTGATAGCGCCACCGACGTATTACACCATTCCTTCCTTAAGCTGATCAGAAACTACGGCTCGACTCTCTACAAATAGCTCGAAAATAAACTGTAAATTTGGCTCAAACGTCTTCTCAGAACATTGAGGGCAATATTTACAAAAGCATTCTACAGCAAGCATATAAAGGGTGGTCCAACGAAAACGGTCCACGATGATAATTGTAAATAAAACAAAAAGTTTTCAGAGAATGAATTATCTTAATATTTTTTATTATGATAGAAGGATCTATGACAATTATGTGTGAAACAAAATATCGGCCAAATGCTTGTCACGGCTTCGATGGTATACCTCTATCCGTTGGTACATATTTTCAATGACTCTGAGACATAATTGAGGTTCAGTGTCGTGAATGAATTATCTCATCCTTTAGCTATTGAATTGTTCTTGGCTTATTGACGTACACTTTTTCTTTTGAATATCCCCAAAGAAAGAAGTCCAACGGTGTCAAATCACATGATCGTGGCGGTCACTTAACATCGCCACGACGTGAGATAACACGGCCATTGAATTTCTCGCGCAAAAGAGCCATTGTTTCGTTGGCTGTGTGGCAAGTGACACCATCCTGTTGGAAGCACATGTCGTCCAGGTCCATATCCTCAAATTCTGGCCACAATAAGTTCGTTATCATCTCCCGATAGCGAACACCATTCACGGTAACTGCTTGGCCGACCGCATTTTCGAAGATAAGTCCATAAATCGCACCACACAGTCACTCTTTGTGGATGTGAGCATGCACAGGTGTTTTCACATTTCCTACAGACCCGGTTTGCTGAAATTTGCGCACAATTCTACCGATTGTGGACACATTTGCCGAAGTGCACGAAATGCATTTTGATTTGAACGCCCATTTTCGTAAAAGGCTTCAACAAACTTAACGCGCTGTTCAATTGTGTACTTCTCCATGGTTGAATTTGTCAAACACTGAAACAAAAAAATGTCAAATTAAGTTGGGCAAAAAAACTTGACGTTAAGGTGTGACTCACAATTAACATCGTGCATTATGGTTGGACCACAATTCATATAATGCGAAAGGCATAGTTTCAACCAACCTAAAAGGACGATGGCTCAGACGGGTCATTAACGGGAGGCTTTATATCGCTATATTATGGCGCTCTTCCTCTTACTTTACGAACAAAGACTATGTCATTCTTAGGTCATTCTTAGGCTACTAGTTCTTTGACCATCAACCTCATCTCATGTTCATCTTTTATTCATGATAATATGCCCGGAATTATTTTTTTTCTTTTCTTCTTCTTCTCCTTAGGGCGCTACAGTCCGAGGTGGACCTGCGTCTCACCCAACATGCCTCTCCAGCCGGCACGATCTCTCCAGTTTCGCACATTAAGCCGGCTGAGGTCCCCCTCAAGCCGGCCGAGGCCACCTTGTACGTGGACGTCCTCTGTTGCGTAGCCCCACAAGCTCACAGGTGAAGACTTTTCGAGCCAGAGCTGTGTTGTCCATACGTTCCACATGCCCTAGCCATCTTAGGCGTTGGATCCGTAGACGCCTGGCCAGACTCATGTCGCTGTACAGCCCATACAGTTCGTGGTTAAACCACCTCCTCCAAATGCCATCAACGCAAACAGGACCAAAGATCGCGCGCAGAACTTTTCTCTCGGAAAAACCAAGAGACTGTTCACCCGCTTGGGACATTGTCCATGCCTCTGCACCGTACAGCAGGACTGGGATGATCAAAGTGACGTAAATCATTCCGGCCAATTTTAATTTAGAGGACAAACTTTTAGCAACTCTGACTGTTCACTTACTTTTTACGCTGACTCTACATTTTGCGTGTTTGGTTTTAGGGCCAAATTTTGTTACAATGCTTTTCGCTAACTATTCCTATTAGATATTAACTCCACAGTGCATCTTCGTGCTGTTAGAAAGAGAAGAATAGAAAGTCGTATCCTAATTCCCGATCAGCTTACTACTTCTCCATTGTACTCTTATGACGTAGATCGGTTCCCAATTTTAAAGAAGAAAAAATGTAATTGGTCAGAGGTGCAAATCTCTTATCTTTTTCAGGTCCTTACTATTGCCATAAGGACGACTAATACAACCAGATTCTCATTCAAATTGCTATCTCAAATGTTTGACATATAAGTCCAGGAAAAGCAGGTGTAGTATACATACGACAGGTCTGTGATATAATAGCACTCTTGGTGAGTGCGTCCTGTGCAATGGCAATGTAGGTCCAGAGGGTAAGGTCCAGAGGTAGAATACAATGTGTTCTCTGGGAAAGAATCTTTTTCACACCACAATCTACTCCCGTATTCTGCATTTTTAGAAGAAGCTCGTGTTCAGCTTTGGTTGTTTGGGTAATAAGACATCAAGAAGGCGTACCGACTACATGGAATCATTTAATCCATATTTCCATGGAAAATGGCGCAATGAATTCCAAAATTAAGGCGAATCACCATCAATGGTTGCTTGAAACAACGTTTTGATACAAGTCTTGGAATAAAGACCGTCTATAGAATGTGGCCCAATGGGAGCTTAGTTGTCCGATTCAGTCATATAATCTTGGAATCCGTTCTAATTTTGGTGCCGGATGACTGCTCTTATCCTAGGCTTAAGAAGATTCTGATGTGGACAAGAATCAGCAAAAAAATACAGTGGTGGACAAAAGTTTTCACACTAAGTCAAATTAACCGTTCAAACCTAAGCGATGTTTTTAAATCCTTTAGAAATATGTAATAAATATGAAGCAATTTAGTATCACAGTAAAAGAAAATGCACTCTACATGTTAGTAGAGTCCCATTGAAACAGGTGGAGAAGTTTAAGTATCTCGGGTCTTCTTCACGAGTGATGGGAGGAATAATGCTGAGCTTTCCTGTAGGATTGGTCAAGCTGGGTCAATTTTGAAACAGCTTGGTCGATCTGTAATCAGGAAAGCCGAGCTTGGTGTCAAAGTCAAGTTAGTGGTTTTTAACGCAGTATTTGTTCCAACTCTCACCTATAGTCATGAAGTTTGGGTAATGACCGAAAGAATAAGATCGCGAATAGATCGCTGCCAAGATGAGATTTCTTCGTGCTGTTGTGGGAATTACTCGCCGGGATAGGGTGAGAACCACGGCAGTGCGCAAGGAACTCAATGTTGGGCAGCTGCTTCTTCGTACGGAAAGGGCTGTACTTCGATGGTTTGGCCACCTGGCACGAATGTCCCCATCATCACGACTTCCGAGACGTGCCTTGAATGCGATTCCATCAGGTAGGTGACCGCTAGGCAGACCCGGGACGAGATGTTTGGACCAGGTCCAAAATCTCGCCTGGTTGCGCTTGGCATAGAGTCGATGGCGGAGGATCGAGTGGCCTGGAGCTCTCTCGTGCATGCATGGCCCCCACGACCCCTTTAGAGGGACATGCGGGTCACTGAAAATTTTGATGAAGATGATGATGATGAATAAAACAAAATGTTTTCATAAAAGAAACTTTTCTTTAAACGCTTCGTTTTCTTTTGAAAATTAAGTTGAGTGGAAACTTTTGGCTACCACTGTAGATTAACATTTGAAACTCAATTAAAAAACAAAGCCTAAGCCACCAATGCTTGCAGGCCATTTTATATAGGTACCAGAGAAAAGATAAGAAGATAAATGTCTGAAGTGCAATCTAGACTTGAATATGGTTTCATGTATTGTAGTTAAAAATAGCTTCCTGTTGAGAGTAAATGATCAAAATTCCAAATCTGGAAATGCTTGTTCTATGCTACTTACGCTATTTACGACCCTTAAGACCTGCAGTCTTTATTAATTCGACTCAATCGGCCATATTTCGGACCAATTTCCTGCTGGAATTGTTGTTTCAAAATTTCTGACTTAATTCTAAACCAAAACATCACAAAAACCTTATTTTTTTCTTTTAAATTTATTTAGCGTAAGCACTCTCATAACAAAAAAACGCAACGGAAAACATCACCGCTATACAAAGAAACATCGTTTTGAACTCCAACTAAATGCAATTGATTCGCTACAACAACTGTGTGCCACTTCAGGCGGCTCTCAATTCTTCACGGAGGACCACGAGAAGTCCTTCTTGTACATCCCATACGCCATCCAGTACAGCAGATTGAACAGTCCGAAGGATACGGGGAAAGCGATGCGAGCCACTTGGTCGATCAACGAGACACTGTTCACGTGACGGTTGCCTAGGAGGAGAGAGTTTATTCCAGCACTTGTCTAAAGAGGTACACATGTGCGCTTACCCTTAACAGTGGCGTCCCTCTCACGCTGTTTGCGGAACTTGTCATCCCCGATGAAGCACAACCAAATCTGTTTGCACTTGGACGTCACCGGCGGCTCGGTCTGTGTCGTACGTTCCATTGTTGACGCATGAGATGATGGCGCTTGAAAGATGTGCGTGGGATCCTGAAATCGAAGAGTGTCAATAAATAGCGCATTATGGGAGAATATGCGTCCTGTTACGTTGTAGATTGGACAGATGATTGAATTGCGTTTGCGGAACGCTGCTGCTGACGCTGATTGCGGGGAATCCCTCACCGACTCGCTGCTCTTGTGCTCGGACGATTGCATGCCATCGGACTCTTCGGCCATTTCATCCACATCCTCCCATTCATCTTCACTGACTGGGATCTCACCGCTGCCGGTCTGCGATAGACTTGCCTTGAGTGACTCTTTCATTAGTTGGGCACTCCTCAGACTTACCTTCGTGAAGTAATGAACTCCGGCGAACTCCAGCAGCGTGGCTATGCAGTACAAGAAGCTCATCAGGAGAAACCAGTCCAGGGCTGTGGCGTACTTCACTTTCGGCAGATCCGTTCTGGAGTCGAGACTGATTGTTGAGAGTGTGAGCACCGCCGTGATGCAGAGGCCGACGCGATCACTTGTTGCCTCGCGATGAATCCAAAAGGAAACCCACGACAGAACCACAATGAGAATGCAGGGTACATAGACCTAAGAAATGAAGAGGCTGTGACTCGCACAAGATGTCATGAGAAGAAGTTACCTGAATCAGAAAGTAGCCCGTGTGCCTCTTCAGATTAAAAGCCACCAGAAGAACGGAGAATTCACCCTCCCGACGGTTGTATGTGGAGTTTCTGTGCTTCATACTGATCAAGTCGAACTGGTTCAGGGTCATTCCGGGTACGAAATTCACGGCGTCATCGCTGTACCATTCGTAGACCAACTGACGTGATGTGTATCCATCTAGGTAAAGATGAAAAGGAAGTTTTTATGCGGTTAACTTTTCAAGTTGAGTACAAGATTATGACATACAATTTTATTGATAAAAAAAAGATTTGGAACAATTTCAGTACTAAATTATTTAAATGTTTGTCTAAGGCTTCTAAAATTTTTTTTTTTTAGGTTTTTTGATACACTTCTGGAGCACTCAGACTCCAAACTGGTCCATTGTACTGCCAGGTAGCAACCTACTCCAGTGCCGTTAATTTGATCCCAACGGCAAATGATGACTGGACCAGATTCGATTACACTGGGATTCGAACTATAGTCACAAGTCTAGATTAAAGGTCTTAAATATCATAGGAAAATTGTTCATCAAGGGATTTAGTAAAAATAATTTAAAAACACTGCCGAGTGTGGTACGAGTAGCAAGGTAGTGTCCGTCAAGGTGGACCTGGGCCTCACTCAACATGCCTCTCCAGCCAGCACGATCTTTTGCCAGCTGTCTCCAGTTTCGCACATTAAACCAGCCGAGGTCTCCCTCGACTTGTGTGCGCCACCTTGTACGTGGACGTCCTCTGTTGCGTTGTCCCACAGGCTCAGAGTCGAAGACTCTTCGGGCTGGAGCTAAGTTATCCATACGCTCTACATGGCCTAGCCATCTTAGGGCTTGGATCCGTAGACGCCTGGCTGGACTCATGTCGCTGTACAGCCCATACAGTTCGTGGTTGAACCTTCTCCTCCAAATGCCATCAACGCAAACAGGATCGCAAACAAAGGTCGCGCGCAAAAATTTTCTCTCCAAAAGACCAAGACACTGTTCATCCGCTTGGGATGTTGTCCATGCCTCTGCGCCGTACAGCAGGACTGGGATGATCAAGGTCTTGTATAGAGTCAGCTTGGTCTTCCGAGAGAGGGCTCTACTACTCAATTACCTTTTGAGCCCAAAAAAACAGCGGTTGGTAAGAATTATTCTGCGTTTGATCTCGGTACTGATGTTGTTTATACTGTCTACCGCAGAGCCAAGGTAGTCGAAGTTCTTAACTACCTCAAAGTTATAGCCTGTGCTGACATTCTGGACAAGTCGTCGATGTTGTGCGTTCTTTCTCGATGACAGCATATACTTGGTTGTGCCCTCCCTTACCGCCAGATTCATTTCAGCCGTTTTCGTTTCAATGCCAGCAAACGCATCATTGACGGCTCGCTGTGTTCGCCCAATCACGTCAATGTCATCCGCGTAAGCCAGCAGTTGAACAGACTTTTGGAAGATCGTGCCTCTTGTGTTGGCCAGTGAGTTTTGCACGAACTTCTCAAGAACGATGTTAAAGAAATCACATGACAGCGCGCCGCCTTGTCTAAAACCTTTTTTGACAATGAAGGTCTTGGTGAGGTTACAGTTCTCAGCGAGAGTTCTCCATCATCATCCTGCTCAGTCTGACGAGTTTAGCAGGAATGTAAAAACTAGACATGGCGCTGTATAGCTCGTCTCTATGGACGCTGTCATATAATAATAATAATAATAAAAATGGCGGCGCTACAGTCCGAGGTGTACCTGGGCCTATCTTCTCAGCAACCACTCGTGTTGTGCATGCTATTGTTCTCTCACGAGTGGAGGTGACCTAAAGTTTAATGCCGACTCCGAACTGTGAGATTGAGAAGCTTTTTCTAGACAATTATACTCTTTGAGCATTGTCAGTGACTCGAAAGAGATGGAGCCGTGGAAAAAATTTTTGGTGTTTTTTTCGGGAATCGAACCGACAACATCGAGCGTAGGCGTCGACGCACGAAGTCAGCCATTCAAGGGTTTACTGGGTGGAGCATTTCAACACAAAGGTTCCGTTTTCCAAACCACAGCCCTCCACTTGAAAGCAAGCATTCTCTGCCGTTGCCGTTGCCATACTGTCATCAGTGCCAGCTTTCCCAATTCGGAGCATCAAAGAGGAGATAGCAGCTCTTTTGTAGGCCCTCAGTTCTCGGTCCTTGAGCTCGGTTTTTAAGGTTCCGTCTACAAAAACGGAACCTTTATAATTTCGGTGTGTCCGTCCGTCCGTCCGTCCGTCCGTCGTGTCTGTCACACTTTTTTATCTCCGAAGTTTATGAAGATATCGGCATGAAATTTTGGAATTAGGTACTTCAGGCCTAGATGTCATTGCCTATGCAGCGATTTTAAAAAGTGGGGCCATTTGGGGGTGGCTCCAGTACAGGTGAAGTTGACATTAATTTTGAAAAATTGTCGCACACCATCGAAATATATACCAATCGACAGATATTTCGAAATGAGGTAGAGGTTTCTTTCAACACTTTTTTATCCAAAATACCGTTTGGAAAATATGGAGCTCCAAAGTTTTAAATGCGTCCCCCCCTGCCATTTCTAAACCAAAGTGTTTAAAAATCTGAAAAAATCACAAAAACTTGGCTTAATTGAGTACTTTCATTTAAAACCATTGCGAGCATTCTGACCCTAATGGTTTTGGAGATATTGGCCAAAAACGGTCAATCATCAACATGCGAATTTTGAAGATCTGAAAACGCAGTTTTGAAGACATCAATGTAAGCATTAAGAAATGATACATTTCAAAATATCGATTTACGAGTATGTTGAAATTTTGAGATATCTAAGATTTAAAATGAAAACAATTTTCATTTCCACACATAATTTCATGCTGTGTTCGGCCACTCTATTCGTTGATGAGCGTTATCTTTTCGATCTCACCCCTAAATGCCCAACAGAAATGAACACACACACACCGCAGGCATGAGCAGTGATTGGGTATGTGTATGATGGAAGGGATTTTCTGTGTTGGATAAACTTCGATAGAGTATAGTATAGGTATATGTATGGATAAATATTTGTTCGGATGTATAAATGTATGAATGAATAGTTGATTTAGGTTGAAGTTAGAAGAAAATTCAACTGAAATAGTTTTGAAACGTCGTTTGATATTCAGAAATCATCCATCAATATTATGCGACGGAACCTTACCCGTGCGAGTACAACTCGCACTTGCCCAGTTTATTTTCTTCTTTCTCTTGGCGGTTTCTCCTGCATCGGACAATTTCCATCCACTGGAACTACAGCCTTTGCTGGTTGTAGCACCTGTTTCATTTGGATCTTGCGCGCAGGAGAAGCCGCCAACAGGAGTTGGGATACTTCTGTTGGTGGATCTTCCCGCGTCATTCAACCTCCGTCCGCCAGAACTGCGTCCTTTGAGGGTTGCAGCACTAGTTTCATGAGGACGTTGTGCGCGGGAAGAGCCATCAGCAGAGGGATCAAAAACGCTTGAAACCTTCTTGCTCTTGATCCTGATGATGATGTTTGCCAACTTACTTAATTATTTATTCGTTCCACGAAAGTTATAGGCTTGAGCTAATTCTGACTTTCATCCTGGATAAGCCCATGGACGCTGCTTCCAATCCTTAATGTCAACTTGTCTTGCGTACACTATCACTTGATCATTATACCAAAGGTTATGTCTTTTTCTCATTTCCAAACCAGGGGAATTCGGATTCGAGAGTCTTAGAAGCCAGAAGACTGGTGTTCATGCAATCGATATGGCCTTTAGTCAACCGATATATTCAAAGGTTTACTCAGCTTATAAAGTTCGCTGTTATATTTTCTGCTCTTTTTTATGCCTTCTATCGTCTTCTTCTCATCAACTTTAAGACCACACTCAACAAAGGCTACAAACTCTTTATAAGGCTCCACTCAGCAAGTTCCACCATCAAAATGTGTACCCAATTCTTCACTGATAACCTATCTATTCAGCTTGGCACTAGAACTTAACCATCTGGCTTGCCCTGTCATCTGTTTCCAGCTCCCTGAATGACGTTGTTGTGTCCCGACATTTAGTGGAGCATGTAGTTGAAGCGACTGCTTGCTTTGCGCGATATCCCAGCCGGTGTGCCTTGTCTGGGCGAGTTGGTCTTAGTGAGCGGTGCAATTTTGTCAATTGACGATATTGCCACACGCGAATACGAAGTAACTAACGCATAACATCGCTCTGCTTCTAGCGGTACAGTTCTTGCATATAACGATACTCACCCATCTTGACGACCTTTCACGGCGATAGACCTCTTGAAAGAATCCTCGCCTTCACTTCACGAAGTTTAAAGGAAAAAGCCGATTCGACTTTAATTTCTAGAGAAATTCTTCTTGTTCTTCGAGTGGCACCGTGGTGGACCCAGGTCTCAACCAAAAATCCTTCCCAGCTGGCAGGATCTTTTGTCACCTTTTGCTAACTGCTCATACCAAGTTGCTTGAGGACCCTCTTCACAAGTGTGCGCCACCTTAGACTTAGACTCCCTCTTTGGCGTTGTCCCAGTGGTTTAGAGTCGAAGATTCTTTTGTTCTTTAGAGAGAACAAAACTCTTATCCGCTTCTTAAGTCTCTCAACTCTTCACTGTTTTTAGCATTCCCTGGTGTAAAGCCTTATTTCTTTCCACTTTTTCGTTCTTGGTGAGAACTTAAAGACCAGGGACCCATTTAACGCTGCAACATCAAATAAAGATTAGCTCAAGAACCGATGTTAAGCTCCGTATAAAAAATCGGTTAACAAGCAGAGAATGCCAGTTATATCAGCCGCAAGGAACAACCCAAACCCGACTTCAATCCCTTCAAAGACTGTACAGCTCTATTCACTTCAACACCTTTTAAACACGAAGCACCCGCTTGCCTTCTCATCTTCATCAACTTCCAAAAACTACCCCAAACAACGAAGACGAACCCCGATTTTGTAATCAACCCCATCATGAATCCATCTCAAATATTCACACACACAAAATAAAGAAAGAAATCAAGGATAAGTACTTACAACTTCCAATGATCAGCGGGCAGGACTGGCGGTCCATGGGAAAGTTTTTCAATTCCATCGGACAGGTTGCCTTTATCGTCAGCCTTCGAGGGGAGACCAAATGCAATTAGACTAATGGACACCCATCCCCCGCCCCCACAAACTCATGTGTGAATACGAACCTCATTGAATATAGAATATCCCCGTCCTGGCTAAGCCGCAGCAGCTTGTTCGGCACCGTTATCGTGTGAATATGCGAGTGCTTCCCGTTGAAGAAGTACGTATCCGGCCGCCAGATCTTATCGAGCATCTGCAAGTGAGAGGAGAAGAAGAAAACAAATCGTTAAGGCAATTACACGCTCCCGGTTGCACCGAGGCCGATGGGCACCTTAATGCTCAGGGACAAGCTCTTAATGGGACCCTTGAAGCTGAGCCTTTTGTCCCGCCAGTATTGCCGGAAGTAGCAGTCCATTGAGTAGTCCATGTCTAGCTCGGACACCGGGCCCATGCTGCGGATCAGAATGTTCGTCCTGACTATTGTTGGGACGCCTGAAAGAGAACAACAGAACAACATCCATATCCGTTGAATGCAAATCGAGGAAAGCCCGTCCACCCTCGTGCTTTACCTTTTCCGTGAGTCGGCAACTGTGACTGCTCGTAGCTCTTCAGCAGGTTCTCCAGGATGATGGAAATGTTCTTGCTAAGGTAGTCGTTGGATGCGGTCCGTTTGCGCATCAATGACGTGCCGTTGGGGCTGTGGGTGGGACCGGTGGTGGAGGACTGCAGGAGGCGGTGGAGGGTGGTCGTCCTGAATGGGTCCTCGTCGTTGCCGTCAGTGGCAGTGGTGGTGGTGCGAAAGGATTCATAAATCCGGGATGCGGTTAGCTTTTGTGAGATGATTGGTGTTGTTGACCTTCGGGACGGAAAAGTCACTTTCGTCGTCGTCCTAGAGTTGAACAAATGCTCGTTGACACTTATGTGTTTTCGGTTGGGATAGATTGCTTAAGGCTAACGCTCACCCATCGACCGTCAAGTCGAGTGTTGCATTCCTCGGCAGGAGGACCGTTGTTGTGGTTGCTGTCGTCTCTGCGTTCATCGCAGATGCCGGAGGTGGTTGGCCACTGGTATCATTGTTATCCGGTGACTTCTGTGCGGTCGGTATGCCATGACAGAGATATGCAACCAGACTTATTGCGGCAATCAGTCTGGATGGACGTGGAGGCGATGAGGCGGCGAAAGTGGGTACAGCATTGTGTGCCGATCGTCACAATGGAGCAGGAAGTAAGAAACGAAAAATTAGAAAATGGCAGTTTTGGAGAAAGTTTTATGGGAAAACAAAATTGTGTCGTCTGTCTGCTGTCCAGGAGTGCGAGGAGAGATTAATGAGTCCATCGGGAGGGGACACATGGCAAACAGTCACGTATCGGGTTGGTGGTGAATGGAAGTGTGGACAGGCAGAAAATCGTTAACAATAAGTGTTGCGGTCTGAAGTTCAGTTATTGGATCGGAGAAGACCGATTGAATGTGTCACTCCGTTTCATGGAAAAGTTTCATCATTTGCCATGCAGCAAGAAATACGAATGTATACAGAAGAGTGCAAAATTGTCATTACTCTTTAAAGAAGAGACCACCAATTCGAAAATCCGCGACGAAGACCTGATGCTCAAGTGGCTTAGTAGAAAGTCTTCATCACTTGCATTGACCGACAGCGGAAAATGGATAGGACTTCAAGAAAAAAAAATTTAAGAAATTATTGCCAGACACTAAGAAGATAGGAGTCAACGAATTTCCTTCTTAAACCTGCAAACATTTAAGCATCTCTTTCTAGCTTTCCTTTAACAACAAAAAAATTCTCAAGTTTATGGAGAAACTAAGTAGAGAAAGACCACAAAACGACTGGATGGCGCAGTTGATTAGGTGCCTGCCCCAAGTTAGAGAGGTCCCAGGTTCGAATCCCAGTGAAATCGAATCTGGTCCAGCCACCATTTGCCGTTAAGATCAAAGAGTTTCAAAAATCCTCCGAAAAAAAAATCTAAATTCAAAGAGACGGAAAAAATCGATGGTCTACGCGCAATGTAGGTAATACTACATAAGAGACCCTATTAGAGGCAAAAAGAAAACCACGACAAGAGCAATGTTTTCGATGGTCCGAAAATGATTCTTATTCTTTTGCAGTGTTCTGAGTTTTGTCTTATTCTGACATGACGTTATCATTTCCGACTCGATGTTTCGAACGAATGTCAAATACGTTTATTATTTTTGATGACCGTTTGTGATTTGGTTTTGGCTCGTGTTTGCATAGTAGAACGAAGTTCATCGGATGCATTGACTGTAAATTAATCCATTGATACCTTTACTATTTACAAAGCATTTTCAAAACGAATTTATTCTCTTTACTCTTTTATAATAAATAATATTGTGAGTCCGAGGACTTTAAAAGATACCATGCGCCATTGTGCTCAGTTTTCACCAATGCCCAGTGTCGCGATCCTTTACGAAAAATCGAAATTTTTTCTTTTAATAATTTGATTTCTTTTTGCAATATCATTTTATTTTTAAGGTGATCCGGTGTATAATAAACATATTAACAAGTTAAGATGCAAAGTTAAGAATGCAAAGTTAAGGCAATCAACATGTGTCAACAACTTAAAGAATTCATGTGAGTTTGGCATATCACTTTACTTTGTTTACATTGACTGAATAACGGATTTTTTTTGTACGGTGTTCATTGGATATTTGCAAGTTTTGCAAGTGCAAGTTAAGTTTCCAAAAATATTCTTCATAATAGTTGAGTTAGGGATTTTTTTGTTAAGTAGTAGTAAAATTCTCAAATCACAACTTCAAATAAGCTTTAAAAAAACACATCGGCAATTTTTTCGTATTATTTTACTAATAAAGAAAAATTTGTGAAAGTTTCATCTGCCTACGATTGCCTGGGGTTGAGAAATTGTGTTTTGTTTAACTTAGGTCATCAACTGAAAAATGGTGATTGTTTTGAGAAGTGGTGTAGATGAGCGCTTAACAACAACATTTTCTGTTATTAATCGAGTGTTATCGAGCGGAATCAAATTTAATTTAGAGAAATTTAAAGAGTTATTTATCGAAATTAAAATTTAGACTACACCTTAGTTTATATTCTTGGTACTGCATGCCGATATCTATTCACAAAATACTTATTTACGGGGCAGATGTGATAGATTTTTTTGATTTGCCTATTGGGCAATTATTTGAGAATACTTTAGAAAGTAGACATAAAGATGCAAGGAATTTGAGGTATTCAATCCAACACAAATAAAGATCTCATTTAGACTTCAAATGAGATCCGCTCATTCCTAACCCTTTAGACCCTGAAATCATACAAGACTTCCATCTAAGTGGAAAATAGTTCATTTCAATATCAAATCTACATTCAAAATACATATTTTTGTAATCTATTGTAATAATAAATAAAATGTTTCGAAAACACGTAAAAAAGTAATTTTTGATAAACGTTTGTATGGACTCGCAACACTGTGCAACAGCACAAGAGGTATCAATGGTCTTAAGCAGACTTCGCCTATCGTCGCGTCCAAATGTTTTTTTTTTATTCTTAAGTTCTGATAGTAACCATTCCAAGTCCAACAAAGCTGCTGGAGCTGACGGCCTAGCGGCTGAGGTTTTCAAAGCAGCAGGCGATGACTTGGTAAGGAGCATGCACCAACTCATCTGTAAAATATGGTCGGAAGAAAGCATGCCCGATGAATGGAACCTCAGCATTGTTTGCCCGATTAACAAAAAAGGAGACCCTCTAAAACTATAGACATCAGTCTTCTGAACAAAATCTTATCTGCCGTGTTGTGTGACCGCCTAAAGCCATTCGCCAACAACCTGGTCGGTCCATACCAGTGTGGCTTTATGCCAGGGAAATCCACCATCGACCAAACATTCACACTGCGGCAACTTGGAAAAAAAAACCCAGGAACAACAAATCGATACCCACCACCTTTTCATCGATTTTAAGGCCGCCTATGACAGCATCTATAGAGACGAGCTATACAGAGCAATGCCTAGTTTTGGCATCCCTACCAAACTCATCCGTTTGTGTAGGATGACGATGGAGAATGCACGCTGCTCCATCAAGGTCGGTAAGGATCTAACCGAGACCCTTGACGTCAAAAAAGGATTCAGACAAGGCGACGCGCTGTCTTGCAACTTCTTCAACACCATACTTGAGAAAAGAAAAGAATTGTGCAAAACTCGCACGCCAACACGAGAGGCACAATCTTTCAGAAGTCCGTCCAACTACTCGCATATGCCGACGATATTGACATAATCGGGAGAACACAGCGTGATGTCAATGGCACTTTTGTGAGATGGGTTTAATGGTACCCGCGAAGATGGGTTTAACGGCAAATGAGGGCAAGACCAAGTATATGCTGTCAACCAGAAAGGACACCCAACACCGACGTCTCGGACAGAACGTCACAGCAGACATATATAACTTTGAGGTAGTCAAAGACTTTGTCTACCTACTCGTAGGTACCGCTATTAATTCAGACAATGACACCAGCGCTGAAATCAAACAAAAAACAACTCTTGTTAATCGCTGCTTCTTTTGGGCTAAGAAAGCAATTGATAAACAAAGCCCGAACAACCAAGGCAGCCCTGTATAAGACCTTAATCGTCCCAGTCCTGCTCGAGCTGGCTGGAGACGCTTGTTGGATGAGGCCCAGGTCCACCCCGGACTGTAGCGCAACCTTAAGTAAGTAAGTAGTAACCATGCCAGTTGCTTATTGGTATTAAAGCCTCAAGTAGTTGCTTGTCCACGTGAGAGGCAGTGATGTGAAAGGAATGCATCCATACATAGCCAATCGAAGAATTTTTAAACGCTCCCCCCTGCTTTAGGTTCACTCTTGTTCCGCTCTTTAATAAGTTTGACTAGAAGAGTCTCTAGCCAGTCTTAACTCATTCCGTCCGAAATCATTCTAATAGTCCATCAACTTCCTCGGTGAACTCATCAGTTCATCATCCCGCTTCTAAACAAACAAACAAAAAAAACTGCCAACAAACGCATGCGTTCTCCTCGATTGAAAACCTCTTCAACTCGAGCATTGCTCTCATTTGAATCTCTAAGGGAATCAAAATAGTTTCACTACACCCCCGTTTGTGCATCCATAATGCCCACTTAAAGGCGATACCACGTGATCATCAGAAAATCTCCATATCCCCCACCGTCCCCCTTGGAGCATTACAATTTATGCTGAAAATGAGCCCTCAAAAAGAAGAACGCGGTGTCCCTTCAGAACTGAAAGGGGTAACTCATAGACTCACCCACCCTCTGTCATGTGTCCTCGTCTCGGTGATTGTGGGCATCCATTGAACCAGAGAAAAAGAACAAGGAACCAACCAAACACAGACAGTTGCCATTCACTTAATACCGCATCATCTCAGGTTCATTCCGGTGTTCCCAAGAGACCCAAGCGAAGGACCGAAGTGCAGAGCCGGAGCTGATCAGCTGCAAGAACACGCCATTGCTGGCAGCACACTCTCCGTCGAAGTGATGTCGTTGACCATTATTAGAACTAATGAGAGCACGTTGAGTGGATTTTACCAGCACTTTGGCTTTTATGATCCCAATGCGACCTTTCCTTTGAGCTTCTTATTACTGCGACGGGATTGTTCGAACTTGGATTCGCCGTATGTACATGTGTGTCGGTCTGGTACATTAGAGTGCACTTTGTGCCGGCCTCTGGGTGGGGGCAAAGAGGACCGTCTCACAAGACGGTCGATTGGTGTACGTGCTGCCGTAAATAAATCGAAGAAGTCCCCGAATATGATGATGATGTGATGTTTGTCTTTTGGGGTAAAAGTAACTGGCCCAAGGGATGAATTTACAGAAATTAAAGTTTATTCAGAAACTTCTTGATGTTACCCAAAAACAGACACAATTAGGCTGCGACTTGTTTCGACCGAAGATTTGTTATGAAACAAGTTTTCTGTTGTAACGACGATAGCGAGGGTGAGCATAAGTGGGGAAGCTCCGGATCTTGATGGTCTACCGTGGATTCCAAACATTCTGCGATGCCATAAAGTCAAACACAAGAACTTGCTACAAAAATGCCAGCATTTCAAAAAGTTATAGTAAAAACACTGATGGGGATATCATCCATAGACACTGCGTCGTTGGAAGACATGCCACTAGACTGGATCTTCTTGCTAACGACTTCTTGTTGCTGTAGAGATTATAATAATAATAATAATGGCGGCGCTACAGTCCGAGGTGGACCTGGGCCTAGCTTCTCAGCAACCACTTGTGTTATTGTTCTTTCACGACTGCGAACGTCTGTAGAAATTAGAATAGGGAAAAACAATCACTCTCCTCATCTCGTGCAGTATCTACTCGTTCTGCAGGAATATGTACATATAGCCTTGGCCAAATGTATTAGGCAACCTTATATTTTTGTCTTTGCTGCTAAGAAGTAATTAGTTTGAATTTTATGGTTTTCGGTGTCACTATCTGAGGTTGTAAACGATTTTTATTTTTTCCTCTCATGTCATTAATTTTTTTGCTTTTTGAAGATATAACGAATCTTATAGGGTGCCTAATACATTTGGCCAAGGCTGTAGAAGTACACTAGGCAATCAAAGCAAACTAAACACCAGAAGAATCAATCAACTCAAATGCAAGCTCCAACTGGTTTAATTAGATGTGAAGAGAACGTTTTATGCGCGAGTGTTGCAGATATTGAAGACGAAGCAGGCTTCCGGGTGGAAGACCAAGCTGACTCTATACAAGACCTTGATTATCCCAGTCCTGCTGTACGGCGCAGAGGCATGGACAATATCCCAAGCGGCTGAACAGTCTCTTGGCCTTTTCGAGAGAAAAGTTCTGCGCGCGGTCTTTGGTCCTGTTTGCGTTGATGGCATTTGGACGAGAAGATTCAACCACGAACTGTATGGGCTATACAGCGACATGAGGCTAGCCAGGCTTCTACGGATCCAACGCCTAAGATGGCTAGGCCATGTAGAGCGGAAGGTCGTTCCAGTGCGAGTTGTACTAACTACTTGAGTGTGCACCCCATGATGTGGATATCAAGGGGGAGAAGATTCAGCAGCGCATCAAGAGCAGAGCCAGGCGTACTAGGGAATGCCCTTATGCAGACGAGACAGGCCGTTCTTTAAAACTTAGTGAAAGCAGCAAATATGTACGTATCTACGAGTAAGCTTATTCCACCAAACGACCGATGCATAGAAGAGAAGGGGCCGATTATACTTATTATAGCCTTGTAGATTCAGCTGAACTATAAATTGACTTCACCTCGAGTTCACCTCAAGTCGAAAACCGTTCATTTTAAAAAGTAGATCACAAGACGTGTGATATGAGTTAAAGTCAAGCTAAGAAAAAACAGAGTATCTATGTGAATAAGTAGATTACAAGAAAAACGATACCAAATGGTGTCCACCCCTTCGCAAATTTTACCTCAGATAAAGTTGAAGAGCTCAACAGTCATTCAAAACCACAGACATTTCCTCTCTCTCACATCAAAGTCGTAACACTGCTCTCCTAAAATCGGCACTGAGCTCACAAAAATAACGAAAATAAAATATACTGTTCCTCCAGACGAACTTTTACCACCCCACCAGAATCGATACTCTCCACTATCTCTCAAGAAACTAACATTTTCATCTTTCTCCTAAAACTGACCGCATGCCTGAATAGATTCAAGTTAACCCTCGCTCTAAGCAAACCTCCCTCCACTCTGCCTACCAACCCTCATTCCATTTCATCTCCACCGCAAAGCCACTCCACTGACCTGTTGCTTGAACCTTCTCAATTAATCTCATAAAAAGTTATAACATCCTTGACACCCTTAGCCGCTCGTTCATCAATAATGCAACTAGGTCAGAACTCGTCTTCTCAAAATCGGACATTGGCCAACCCCGCTGAACGCAAACCAACCCAACAAAAAAAAAAGCAGAAAAAAACTGAAACTGAAAAAGAATCCGCCTCCGGTAGCCACCGAATTTGCATTCGCACATTTTCATTCACCCAGTTACTTCGACAAACACAAACTGTCATTCATTCCTCGTCCTTGCAGCCGAACAAAACAAAGAAACAGTTAACATTAGCGCAAACAAGTCATCCACCATCCACCATCTACCATCCACGTCCTCTGCATCGCTGCATCGCTGCATCAGTCAACACCTGTGGGGCAGCAAATCCATTTTTTTTCAGCTTCTTCCTCGACACAGAAAAATCCAGGAGAGCGACCTCAGAATCGCATTCGTTGCAACAGCACCCCGAGGCGTTCATTTGGATCTTCGACATTCGACGTCTTCCTCACATGTGACGGAACAGGGCTGAAGGTGCGCTGCGACCCACCCAACCGAACCTGTATTGACACATCCCTCAGTGCAGCGTGACGCTCCGGTGGAATGAGCCGCCGAGGCCCGATGTAATGAAGCTGATTTGCGAACATTGTCTCCCACCCCGACCAGGAATGTCAGACACCATCGCAATGACATTACGCGCCCGATGCCTGCCGCGAGAAGCCGTTGAAATTGCAGCGAGCCCAGATGTGCTGCGCAAATGTAATTTCTCCATTAAAGCTTAATTGTGTTGGATGAGGACGGTGCGGACGGGGAGACGGCTTTAATGGCATTTTCAAAAGAATTTCCTTTCGCCTCGTCAGCTGAAAGGACAAGCACGCATTTGACACATTGTTTTGTTGACATTGCAACTGCTGCAGCAGCCGGGTGGGCGCTGCTTTGAACGCACTCTTCGGGGGGTATGACAACCTTTTTTGCGGCAATTAAGTCCTCCAAACTATTCATTAAACCGCCCTCTCGAGGAAGTGAGTCAAGTCCCCGGCGTATTTCAGAAATAGTTTCTCAAGGGTCACCCGTAGACTGTGAGTGCATTCTTCAGATGAGATGCAGCAACAACAAAAAAAAGGAACTCTGCTGCATGCAATAGTGACTTGCCACGTTTGACAGGCGTTTGACATCACGTGCGTTGCTGGCTGATGGACGGCTGAGAGGCAAAGGCCTAGGGTTATAATTCTGTTCGATGGGCTCTCGCCATAGACGCGTCTATTTTGGGGACAAGGACGTATGCACTCGATGCGGAGGAAGAGGATTGCAGAAAAACACCCACACAATGTGTGGAAGTTATCCATTTAGCATCCGATGGGTCTAAATCTGGGTGAATTGGTGAGGAGTGCTACTCGTGCGGGTGTGCTCTAGGCAACTTGTCATGGTTGGGAGGGACGGAGAAATGTGATGGATCGATGACACAGTGGCAACGAATGAACCAATGTGATTCTGCGGGGTTTTGGCTTCCTTTGATGGGCTACTACCACTATGGAAACAGAAGGGAAGGGACGTCGGATCCATCAGTGAGTTCAAAGGTCAGAACATACCAATTTTGTGCTGTCGACAAAAACGGAAACAACTTATTGGATGAAAATGAAGACGAAAGACGGAGTCAGTCTTGTTTAGTAGTCCTCTAATCACAGTGAGCCACATTCAAAATGCAGACTATTTTCTTTTTTCTGACCAAATTTTTGAAGCCCAACATCTGAACCGTCTTTCCTCATTCTTGACAGAATAATATCCTTAAAAGTAAGGAGCAGAATGATGTTCCAGAATTAAGCCTTGATGCTTCCATACTTAAAGTTTTTTGCTTTACGTCTACCTCGAATAACATCCGAATAACATTCTCAATTAACAGATAGAACTGGTTTTTGTAATTGGTTAAGCGAAGGACACATTACTAAACACCACAAGATGTGCAACAATCTTCTTCTTACTCACGTATGAAGTACCTTTGAGTGGGCTCCGTGGTTGTGTGCGTATATGCGACCCCTACGCACTGGTCTTTCATTTAAGATACAAATCCCAGTGCAGACAAGAATTTACTGTGCAGCCGCTATTACTATTATTATTGTTAAAATATAAGTACTCGGTGCCGTATACGTAACATTTTTATTAAAAATAAATTTTCGTAGCGCGGACTTTCTTAACTTTCTTATAAAAGATGTTTCATTAAACGCTTCCTATCTTTAAGTTCAAACAAAACAAAGTGTTTATGAGATATTATCGACATTTTTTATTAGTTTGAAAGGTCAATCATTGCCATTATGTATGGAATATAATATCCTCCAAATGTCCGCTGTGACTTCTCTAGGTGGCGCGCACCCGAAGTCTCCAATTTTCCATGACTCATCAGGAGCATAAATCAGGCTGAATTTTGATCGATGGCATGGGCTATGTTGGCTTTGAGGGACGCGGTAGTTTGTGGCTTATTCGCATAGACCTGCGACTTCAGAAAACCCCCCAAGAAAAATTCTAACGGGGTCAAATCGCACGATCTCGGTGGCCAGTTCACCTCCACGTGAGATGACCATGCCCTCGAATCCCTTGTACACAATTTGCAATTCTATTGAAACCACATGTCCCTGGTGTCCATATCATCCAATTCAGATCAAAAGGAGTTTGTAATCATCGACCTATAGCGCTCGCCATTGACTGTGATGGTCTGGCCAACGTCATTCTCAAAAAAATATGGACCGATGACGCCGCCAGTCTAAAATCCACACCAAACTGTGATCTTTTCGGGATGCATTGGACGGTCTTAGATCTCATGTGCACTGGTATCGTCCCAAATTCGACAATTTTCTTTGTTGACGTATCCATTCACGCAGAAATGGATCTCATCGCTGAGGCCGATTTTTCGTTGAAAATTGGGGTCAGTTTCCAACTGCTCCAGAGCCCATGTCCATTCAGCGAACACACGTCGTTGTCTATGTTTAGTCGTTTACCTTCAGCTCCTGGGTGAGTTGAATTTTGTCCGGGTGCACGCCAAAGTTACGTAGCGAAATTCGCCAAGTTGTGGTCGGCGAAAGGCCCAGTTCTTGTGAGCGACGCAAAAGCGATTGCCTCGGATTCTCCTGCACACTCTCACTGACAGCGGCGATGTTTTCAGCAGATCTTGCGTTTCGTCAACATGCGAGTGTTTGATTTCTTTTTTTTTTCAAAGCATTTTTGAAGCACTACTGGAGCACTCAGACTCAAAACTGGTCCATTGTACTGCTAGGTAGCGACTTTCTCCAGTGCCGTTAATTTGATCCCAACGACAAATGGTGACTGGGCCAGATTCGATTTCACTGGGATTCGAACCGCACGAAACTTTGTCCGAATAGAACAGCCATTTGGATAAAACAATTTTATCATTTGCACGTGTTGTTGATCCATGGTGATTTGGCAAAACAGACTGAATAAATGACAGCCAATTTGACAGATGTACAACAATATGGCCGCTATCAACCGTCAAAGTTTGGAAGTCCCTGGTGGAAAACCCTTTACAAGCACTCTGTCGCGTATACGTAACATTTTTATTAAAAAGTAATTTTTGTAGCGCGGACTTTCTAAACTTTTTGTATTATTGCAAACTCATTGGCCGTCACAAGATAACTGAAAGTCTAGAACTTGGGTCAAAAACTACTGTTTTCGAAGAAACAAAAGTATACTCTTCGAAAACTCTATTCTGCCAGTTGAGGTAGAGCCAAAAAGTGGACGAAAAACGAAGCGGCGGAGATGATTCTTGGTGCTTTCAAAAAAAAATTCTGCGTCAGATTTTATTTCGTACCTGCAAAGTAGGTGAATGGAGGAGTAGGAATGGAGGAGAACGAAGCTCTAAAAATATGTGGACATAGTCTAGAAAGCAAAGATCCGTTGAATAGACTGGCTTAGCCAAGTCAAGCGAATGAAAAAGTGTGCTCTGACGAAAAGAGCCCCTTATCCGAGCTTTCTGGTTCGAGAAGAAGTGGAATATTGAACTTCCGACGTAAGGATCAAGTAACCGCGAATGTTGGGCATCAAATGGATCCATAAGGACCCAAGTTAGACGACCTACCAACCTACTTACCGCGAATGTCAGGCAACATAGTTCGAGACCAGAAAGTTTGGAAGGCATCTCTAACTGAGACTAAAGCCCTCCATGGATTGCTGGTAAATAAGTATATCCTTCATATTAAAGAATAAGGGAAAATAAATCGTTTAAACCTTCAATATTTTTGGTCCTAAAGAAAAGAGAACAGCCTGAAAAGCAGTTACACATCCAGTCACTTTTAGGTAGAAGCTCTAAGCAGGAGCCTATTAACTCCTCAAATGGTCCTCCACCCAGGACGAAATATGAAAAATGATTTTAAATCTCAATTCAAACGAAAGCCACTTACTCACCCTCGAACAGAGTTCCCCCAAAAAGAGCATTAAAATTGAAAATTTGAAAATGAACTCATCCAAAGCCACCAAGCAGCTTCCGCTTGCCTTCAACCCACATTACCATCCATGGAGGTCGCAACATTGCAGAGGATTCACGAGCCATAAAAGAGACACCATCATTGCCACCACCCTCAGTAATGAGTGAATATGAGTTAATCCAAAGCGTATTTATCTCCAGTTCATGCATTGAATAGCCCGCAATTATATGGGCTTAACCTTCGCTAATGCTCCTCCATCGCTAGTAACACACCACGCCACGCTAGGCCTCCAATTCCATTCCGAATTCCGCAACCACATCATTAGTACGCGCTTAGCTCACACCTCTCCGCAATATCCTGCACAGTAGTTCGCCTCAATTCGATGATTATGTTGCGAAAAAACACCCACGCAAACAAAAACAAAACACGAACCACCACATATCCTGTGCGAGGCCTGTCCCAACGCTAACCCCACCTAGCCCAGGTTCCGTTGCGTTCCTTTGTTTACTAAATGAATGTGAATGTGATGAATGCCGAGGAATTCGTGTCCTGGAATTTCAATTTCCCAAGTTTCCTTCCTCGGTTGCACAGTCACAATGCGAATGTCCTTCGGAGCGCTGTGACAAATTGCTGAAGCACTTCTCCAGTCATCGTCTGTTCATCGCTTCCTGGCCGTTCTCGAAATGTTTTCTTCGTCCTCTCGGTTCCGTTGAATGAAATTATATATTTTTTTAAGGATTCTAATTGAATGCAAATAAACGAAACATGACCTGCTGTTATCCTTTCATTTAGTCCCGAGTCATTGCGCTGCCAATTGCAGAGCGGCCAACAACGGTGGCTTTCACTCTGAATGCGATGTCCTCTGCAGAAGGATTAGTTGGGCGCGGGGGCGGCAGCAAGCGTATTTATTCATTTTTTTTTTTTGGTTATTTTGTTCGTCCTGAAATCATAACTTTGGCACTCTAATGCTCCTCAGGTGAAATCCAATTCAGGACCAAAATGGAAGGGAGTAGGGAAAGTATTTTGCTTGGTAGGATAACCGTTAAGGACGACGAAGGAAGGGCCTCATTGAAGTGGGCCCTCATTAGATTGAAACTGCTGCAGCGAGGAGGAAGCTCGGCCACAAATGCGGCGCGGAGTGGGACAACAGTTTGGTTGGTGGTTTAATTACGAGGCTGAAAATCTTTTTGTCGCGAAAATATGAGTGGCGGGGGCAGGAAGGATGTCAGCAAGTCAATGGGCCTCAAAGGATTGTCTTCTTCTTGATTTTAGAATGAAGCGTTTGATGGCCTTGGTTAAGAGTTTTTTTTTAAAGTGCTCTCGTGGTCACAGCTGGAAATTTGTATTTGTGATAGTTTCGCGAGGTGTGAATGAAGGTGCATCGCTGGACGACGGTCACGAAAAGCTATTCAGAAGATGTCGAGCGAAATGTAGAGATCTTTCTAAAGGTAGAAACATCATGGTCCCTCTTCGTGTCATATTCTTGCTGACAGTGATGTTACGCCTATCTAATCCTTTTTCCTTTTGAACTTCTTATTCTTAAAAAAAACCTGTACTTCAGCGAACGGGGAGTCTGATTGCTGCCACGCCCATTGCCTCTACGATTGTAAAGGTGATACTCAAGTACTTTAACTGGACACGCTCTTTGTCAAACCTGACAATTATTCAGTGTCGATATATCAGTTCGACTGATGACTAATTTACCAATAGGCGACAAGACTCACCACCATTTGCAGGCGCCTCAACTACCGCTGATGGCCTTGCGATCAATATACAGCCGACAGTCGGCTATTCCACCAGAACGGCACCGACTATTCTGAGCATTTGATGCAGCATAGCCTGGCCAAACACAACGACTCTGTCGTTCTCCTTCAGCTTGACTTGATAACTCAGACAACTTCTTTGGAAGTTGCTTGGACAAAGTAGGATATGAGAGTCTCTGCATCTACTGCTTAGGCCTTTGGCTTAGAGACCCATTTTTTAACAATCTCTGCAACCTCAGTGAGGTATCTATAAAAAATATTCAGTGCATTCAGTTGTAAACTTCTGGAGATACACGCGGCAATGTGTGCACCTTTCTTAGTCTAAATGCATCCCTCCTTTCAGAGAAACTGTTCCTAAAAGTATTGTCTTCGTAATCAACTGAAAGTTAGGGTGTGCTATTTAAGTTGAATTTTCTTCTAACTACATCCAAATCAACTATTCATTACTACATTCATACATACAAACAAACAAACATCCATCCATAAATATAACCATACCTCTATCCAAGTTTATCCATCACAGAAAATCCCTTCCATCATACCCAATCAATGCTCATGCCTGTGGTGTGTGTGTTTTTTTTTTTTTTTATTTCTGTTAGGTTTTTAGGGGTTGAAATGAAACGATCTAAGAGATAACACTCACAACGAATAGAGTGGTCGAACACAGCATGAAATTCATGTGTGAAAATGAAAATATTTATCATTTTAAATCTTAAATATCTCAAGATTTCCACATAAAACGATATTTAAGGATTTATCATTTCTTAATGCCTACACCGAGGTCTTCAAAACTGCGTTCTCAGATCTTCAAAATTCGTATATCGATGACTAACCGTTTTTGTCCAATATCTCGAAAGCTATTAGGGCCAGAATGCTTGATATTATTTAAAATGAAAAAAATCAATGAAGCGATTTTTTGTGATTTTTTCAGATTTTTAAACATTTTGGTTTAGAAATGGCAGGGGGGGGCGCATTAAAGCAACCTTTGCAGCTCCATATTTTTCAAATGGAACTTTGGATCGAAAAGTGTTGAAGCAAATCTCTACCTCATTTCAAAAGATCTATCGATTGATATGTCACTCGAGGGAGTGCGACAATGTTTCAAAATCAATGGCAACTCCACCTCTACGGGAGCCACCCCCAAATGGCCCCACTTTTGTACTAAAACCTTTTCCACAGAATTCTGAATAAAGTTGCCAAAGAGATCAGTGCTCTATCTCTTACCATTTAAGAGCCTATAAAGGTCAAACAAACAAACATTGATTTTTATATATAGAGATTCGTCAATAACTGTCAAATTTTTTAATGGGCTAGGGGTTTTCCTTCTCGGAAGTTACGCATGTTTTTATGACTGATTTGTGGATTAGACTCTAGTATTTATTTTTGCAAACGGACTCAAAAGCGACATAAGTCTGGTCAGGCGTTTACGTACCTAACGACTTATCAAACTAGAACATGTAGAGCGGACAACTTAAGTCCAGCCAGAAGAAAATTTCAGTTACAAGCAACAGATAAGGTCTACGATTGATATGGCGCACACAAGTGAAGAAGTTTCCTGGGCGTGCTTTGCTGAACACAGCTGGTCAAAAACCGTGTTTACTGAAGAGTAGTGCAGCATTGTGCAGAGGGCAAGAAGAGAGCACAAACAAATATCCGGCTATCCTTAAGAGTAGTGCAGCATTGTGCAGAGGGCAAGAAGAGAGCACAAACAAATATCCGGCTATCCTTAAAAAGCGTCAAGTCAAGTTTTTTTTTTTGAGGATTCTTGAAATGCTACTGGGGCATTCAGACTCAAAACTAGTCCATTGCACTGCGAAGTAGCAATCTACTCCAGTGCGGTTAATTTGATCCCAAGGCAAATGGTGACTGGACCAGATTCGATTTTACTGGGATTCGAACCTGTGACCCCTCGAACTTGGGGCAGGCTGCGCCATCCAGTCATCTGTCAAGTCAAGTTACAGCACTGGCCTAAGTTACAGATGAAGAGAGAGAACGAGGCACTGGTGCACAAGTTTTCAATGATTGTGGATTGTAGTGAGTGGGGAATCTGGGATGGAGGCGGCATTCCATATGATTTCGCTAAAGAACAACAATCTAAAGTTCGCTATGCAAAACAGGCTTAAGAGGAAACCGACTAACGCGGCGCACATTGCGAATAAAGAAAGGAAATGTAATTGACTGCCTCAACTGAGCTTTGTTTGCTGAAACAGTGAGATGGAGGAGACATGACGACGATGTTCCAATGAGTCAATGGTTTTTTCCTCATTGCAATTGGAGAAAGGTCTGCACTAGACGAGATCTGCGTGTTGTTCTCAAGCTTGGGTCGGTTATAGATCTTACGAATTGGAGCGAAATCAGAAGATATAAACTCATTTTTGTTTAAGAAACTCAGACATTTCGACCTATCTTCTTCTTACAGTTTTATCGATACGACCGCTATTCATGTTTAAATGGAGTTTTGCTTTAGTGATAGTCGACATCAGTATAAAAGGCTTAAATTCCCCTCTAAACGGATTTAAGCTATAGAGGTCGAAATTTAATTATCTTAAAATAAGCTGCCGATGAGAAGTGACGTGAGTCATGGAACAAATATGAGAAGCTATGAGTACTGTCATCAATGAAGGAATTTGGGTTACAAATAGTAGACAAGAGATTAATAAGAATGAATGGTCGGTGACAAAACGGAGCCCTGGGGAACACCAGCGTTAACTTGTTGACTTTCTTCTCCAGCTGCTTTAAGGAACTCAAAATAAAGTTATATCAAGTTAAAGACGGATTATTATTAAAAAAAGTTCGTCTTGGACTGACAATGAATTTCTGTTGTCGCCGTTTAACTTTTGGAGATTCTTTCTCGTATCGCCCAATCATCTATTCGTATTTGATTTATATTTTTGAAATAATCCGGTAGTCTTAAAATTCACTTTTCTTGCTTCACAAGCATCTTGCTAGAAATCACTGCAATCAAGGACACTCCCCTTCACTGTCAGTCTTTCCTTTGAAACATCTCCTCAAATGGCGATTGAACGAGACGTCTAATCTGTCAAAGGAATATCGAATCAAAGGTATCACATAAGACATGTTCTTCGATGTCCTCAACCTTAACCTTTTCCCAACATACACTTCAAATTGAATTCAATTCCTTGCCACCCTTAAGTGAGTTCTTAGATAGTTCAAGGTTCTCCCCTTCCGTCTTATCGTTCATCAAAAACCTGTGCTCAATGTATTTATAGCGCCACCAAGACAATGCGGGACCCGGTGGAAAACAAAGGAGATCCCAATCAAAAACAACGACCAGCCATACACAAACTGCAGTGTCCTCTCCCAACAAAAAGGTCCTTATATGCAAAAACGAATTCAAAGCAAAGGCACAAAAAACGCTTCATCTGATTTAATTAAAAGCAAAAAAGCGGAGAAAACACAAGAAAACTTCTTTGATGCTGTTACATTGGCAGCATCGGCAGCTTTAGCATCAGGATAATTGAGTTGGGGTCCTTTTGAAAACTTCCCGTTGGTCGCCAGTCCACTTGTGTCACCGTGGCGCTTTTGCAAATCCAATTATCGGCAGTGACTCACTCGAAGCGTCAAAACTATTTAAACTTCCGGTAAGCACCAAACACCCGCGCATGAAAGGGGAGGATTTTGAACCCTCCTCATTGACCTTCATCATCCCCTTCCCATCCAACAAATCCTCACAGGCAACGCTGTTTACTGTGTGTGTACACATCAGGCATGTCCTTCGTGAATCCTTATCAGCAGAAATGCGGTGTACTTGGTGCGCACATGTGCTCGCCGTGAAAGCATGGTAACAATCCCACGGATGCACTCATTTTATTTTTTCCAAATCACAATGACAACCGGAGAGGATTTGAATACTCACTCCTTGTTGGGATGATGGCAAAAAATCCGCGAATAGAAAGGATAAGCGATTAAGTTGCTGTTGCCTTGTGTTTCGGTTTTTGTTGTTCTTACGGTCTCTGTCATTTTTATTGTTCGCGGTTCCAATGTCATCTTGTACTTAAAGACACGCGGGATATGAATGTACTTAAATTTTGAAGCAAAAAAAAAACAAAAAGGATTCACCGCTGAAAGGAGAAATAAAGTGTGCAGTCAATGTCGGTTGGGGTTTGTCAGACAGAAGGCGGGGGACACAGCATGTGTGGCAGGTAGTGGTTTTAAGAGAAGCATGCGTTGCAGCTGAGAATGTACCGTCTAAAAGGCGTCAGAAATTTATTTCTTGGGGGTGTCCAACTAAATTGTTATGTGAAACTGTGGGTAGATGGCAAAGAATTGTGCTAAATGTAAAGGCTTGCTGTTGGAAGCCCGTTCCACTGTAGCGATGAATAAAAATGTTTGAATTTGAAATTTGATCAAGAAAGATATATAATATTACCAAAGATTACCAAAAACTCCGCACCGCATCAAAAATCGTTAAAGCAAATTTTTGAATTTTTCTCAGAATAAAATACCCAAAAATTTGGTTTGAGTCAAAAATTTTGTTTAAGGACATTTACTGCTACCTTTTCCGAATTTACATATGAAGTGCGTGTATATGTACGTCCAACACAATTGATTCCAATAATTCTTAACAAATTGTTCAAATTGTTGACCACACTTCCAAATAATTTTGGCTTCCTTTCGAAAGCATCAATTCCCTGTTAAAAGTTATTCGGCATCGTTAAATCTGCGACATTTTTTAGACCAATTTATTGACCTTTTCCTATCAAGTTCGTTAAACAAGGTGGATTTCAAAAATGCCAACTACTGAACGCTCTCGAGACAAGAGAAATTGGACGCTTTTACAAAGAAATGGGTTAGGTTAAGTACGAGTAGATGGGTGCCCTTGCCGACATGAAGAACATGTCACGGCTCACTTAGACCACTATGAGTCCATTGTGCCCAAAACATTTAAATCCGTGGAAAACCTAAAAAACTTCGATGTATCAACAGCTAAGTTAAAACCACCCATATATAGACATCTATCTCAGGAGTTTGCTTAGCTCTATCTTCCCTAGGGTTTTCTTCCTCCTAAAGGCTAGTGCAGGACAATCACACAGTAGGTGACGAATAGATTTTATTTCTTCTTCATTTCTACAGCTTCTACAAAGTCGTTATGGGGTATTCCCAGCCGTGCTGCGTGATTTTCTATCGTTCTGTCAAGACCCCAACGGCTGTTCGTATATCCCTTCGACTTAGTTTAATGAGATCGGTAGATCTCCTCTTGTCGTAGACTAGCCATAACGATTTAGATGTAGCGCATGTGTCTAATCGACACCACCGTTTATTAGCTGCCTCGTTAGACTCAATGTCTATTTCCCTGTGCAAGGTGCTAAGCGGTGTGCTGGCCCAAGGTAGGTAGGCCCGCGAAGAGCTTAGATGTGACCCAATCCTGGCCAGCTCATACACCTTTTCATTACCGAAAATTCCCATGTGGCCGGGCACCCAACAGAGGGTCACCTTATTGGCTACTGAAATATCGTCCAGTCCTTTTGTGCACATTTTTACGAGCTTGGATCTTATCGATGTTGACTGTAACGCCTTAATGGCTACTTGACTATTGACTGATTGTTTCTCCTGAAATATTTTCCTCATCAATCATATCCGCAGCTTGTTTTATTGCAGCAACTTCCGCCGACAAAACACTACAACTATCCTAAAGTCTGAAGGAGCGATTTGTATTTCGAGACTCATCGTAGACCCCAGCACCAGTACCAACATCCATCTTGTATTCGTTGGCATAGATGGCAAGTTCTTTTTCGGAACAGACTTTTCCCATATCCTATTCTTCCCTGCTGGGAATTCTGACAGAATCTCCGCTCACAGTTAAAATGAGGTATGATATAGTCCGTTTCCGTCCGGAGTCTCGATATATTCCATCTGTCCAGAATTTAGGCATGACCATAGGGCTTGGCTATCCATAGGCCAGATTCCCTTAGTCTTATTGCAGTCTTAGCTGCCAAGGTGCTGCAGTAGATATCAAGCGGAAGAAGATTCAATATTGTTTCCAGAGCTGCTGTTGGTGTTAATCTCATCGATCCTGTCACCGCCAGACAGCCTGCCCTTTGAATCTTTGTCATCGTTCCAAGGTGGTATTTCTTTTCCAGTGTTTTCCACCAGATATAGGCTAAGATGGATCTTACCACCGCAGTGTGTGTCCAATATACCACTTTATGCTTAAAACCCCAAGTCTTCCCGAAAGCTCGCCTGCATGCATACTATGCCACGTAGGCCTTCTTAATTCGATTTTCTATGTTTTCTTTCCAATTTAATTTGGAGTACAAAGAAATATAGGATGCACTAATAGGAGGAATATTTTTTACATTATTCGGTGTGAACTGCTTTTTTTCTCAAAGTTTTGTTACACAAGCATTTCAGTGCTTTAACCACAATGCCTTGTTTTGTTGTTCCCGTTACATCGTGCTACAAAAGCAGATTCCCTTTGAAAATAAGTTTGTCTATAATACTCGTAAGTACATGGACCAAAGGGTGGACAGAAAGCAATGATGATGAAAAACCAAGCCTCTTTCTACCAAAATTGAAAACGCACAAATCTTGTTTTCTGAAACATTTCCATCGCTGCATAACATACATTTTAAAGGTTTTTATAAAAACATTCCAGACTTCAACGACGCGTTCATAGTGACGTACCACAGACACAGTATGAAAGAACCAGTAAAGAAATATGTACGTTTTTAAAAATGAACGAAATCTCTTATTTTACGTCACAGTCTCGGAATTATGATAAAATAAACATTTAATCACATCCTTAGATATTCATGCCTTTTTTGGAAATAAGGAGAATGTTTAACTACATCATACCGTGAAGTCGACTTTGATATACATTTTTGAGAGTGCTCGAGGCAAGCATGTAAAGCATTACAAGACATTTGCAACCCTTAGAACTTTCTTCTGTGGGAATATAGAATATTTTCCACTGACAGAAGATTCCCTAATGTTTGTTTTTCCTACAGAATATTTTAAAACGTACAATTTTTGATCGCACAATTTTTGTCACTGCATAGCAAATTGGGTTTTAAGCGGATATATGTTCGTATTTCGACTCTTCAAGTCTTAAGCACCAGCTAATGTAAAACAGAAGGAACGGAGCATTCCTTTAAATTCCTTACATCTTGGGCTTAAAAAAACGACTATTCCAGTGTCCAAATATAATTTTAATAGTCCTTTAGATGAAAATGCGACTCAACTTAGGCCCAACAATTTCTGATCTGTGTCTCAAATAAATTCCTTTCCGAGAAAAACCCTAAGGTTTGATTCAGGTATCACTTGCTTTTCAAATCAATATTTGTCTTGCTGGCTTGCTTACTAGCATTAAAGCAGAAGCCAGTAAAATGGACACAGCGATAAACGGGGAAGGAAAAAAGTACACACGTTTTTTGAATGAATTTCATACAATTGTATTTCGCGAATAAGAGCTGGAGCACTGGAGAAGACTTTATCTTTAATATAGCCTTACTGTCGAACGGCCAATTGAAGTTCACATTTCAGGAAATCATGGGTTTATAGTACGTTTACACTGCACCCAAATTCAACTTTTCGGCTAGTTTCTGCATTTCAGCCCAAATACATTGCATTTCGCCATACATTTCTTGCATTCTGGAATGCAACATTACAACGAAATTCTGAATTCCGTCTCTGCATATGTAAGTTCGTCAAATCGAACAATCCTCGCTACAAACTCAGGACGTCATACAATGACATTTCAACCCGCTGACATAAACAAAAAACAGCTGTTTTCCCATTAGTTGAGAGCTTCAAGTTTCAGCGCGAATTGCATACTTTTATATTGAGTCAACAATATATTAAATATGTCCGAATTAGAACTTAAATTCATCATTAAATTAATATAACACGCTAAATGGTTCAACCACATATGATTTCCAATCAGGAAAAAATATCCAATAATAAATTCTGACACTAGCTGTCATTTGAAATGCTGAAGTTGCAATGGGAACGCAAAATTGGATTTCGAAATTTTTTTCCTGAAATGTTGAATTTGCGTGCGATGTAAACGTACTATTAGGAAATTGTTTACGCAATAGCGTTATTATTGTATGGTATGTGGTGTCGCTGTGTTATAAATAAATGTCTTTCACAATTACAGCATTCATTTTAGGATGGCAACATCGTTCGGGAATATAACGGCAACCACCAAAATATTTACCACATTTTTAGCACCAGCACCTCTTTCGAAAAAGTATGGCCCAATGACACCGTCAACCTAAAACCCGCAATACCCTACTACAACTTATGGAAAAAGAGGTTGTTCCTCTATTTGCCGTGGGTTTTCTTCGCCAAGTGTGACAGCTTTCTTTGTTTACATACGCAAGCGTATGAAAATGAGCCTCACCACTCAGGATAACGTTGTGTAGAAAGCTCTGATCTTGTTCATTCATTTCGAACACCTAGTCAGTGGAAATACGGCGTTATTCGTGGTCTTCTAGCTTCAAGTCTCGTGTCAACTGGATATTTTAAGGAGTTTTATTTATTTCAGCACGTTCTGCGAGAATACATCGATTTTTAATAAGCTCCAAACTTTTACTTATCAAAAGTCATCGCAACCATAATTAAAAGTTAACAGTTTAACAATGATACGAAATTTAAGAAGAAATCTTTTGTTGGACAGCCTTATAATTCAACACCTCCTTGGGATCACTGTCTATTGTGATATTCGTATCAAGTCAAGCTGATATTCGAGCTGTCAATGGATGTTTTCCAGGATTGAAACGGAAAATGCTAAATGGGTGTGTTCGCAAGCGAGAGCAAAAGTACATTCCTCAGTGCTGTGTTCTTTAATATGACAGCAGAGAATGTACTTTTGCTCTCGTTTGCGAACACACCCATTTAGCATCTTCCGTTTCAATCCTGGAAGACATCCATTGACAGCTCGCTCTGTTCGTATAAATTGTACATGTCAAGATGCAGTCAACGTGAAATGGGTGCGTTCAGTTATTCATGCACATAAAAGCGATCGTGAACTAAGTACAATACGATCTCTGGCTCTCAGAGATTATTTTCTATTAATTTCATTGAAATGTAACAAACTGAACATTGGCCCTGAACTCAACTCTTCTTAATCCTCAAAAAAATGAAAATAACCACGAATATTACACATCTCATTAAAAATCCAGCTCCCATCAGAAAAATAATTACTTTACATAAGTTGTGTTTAAGTGCCTCCTAGATACAGACTCCGCTCTTAAAGAGGACTCAAAACTTCAGTTCCAAAAATCTGCAGGATAAGTTTGTCTTTCCTCAAACATATTCATTCGTCCTTCTTTCCGTCCACTTCTCCTTTGATTGCCAATTACCTCGCCTTTTTGCGCACTTCACAGCGCTGTCGGCATCAGGTTCAATCAAAAAAGAAACCAGGACTCATTAAATAATTCGTAATAAATGACTCTCATTAAGCGGATCCTTCGACGTTATTCTTAAATTATTGTGTGCTCGGTCTGGACGTGATATATTGCGCCTTCAAGCCACATTTTTATCGCCTCTCAATGTGCACTTTAATTTATTTGTCAGTATTTATGTTTAAACTATTTATTCGTTCGTCCTGTTTGGCTTGAGGAAGCGATTCGAATGAATTTAAATGGGATTTTAAATATTTGTCTTTTATTTGACCAACGGCACAAGGGTTTAATTGTGTGTGAAAGCTTTTTGATCTGTTCGCGGGTAATTTTGCGGTATTTTTTGAATTTGCGGTTAACAGGCAACGGACTGACCACACGTTTGTTTAGCTTTTGTTTGGCTGTGTACTTTTTTGACGGAGGGAATTTAGGGGTTGGCCCTTGTCGAGAAAGTTTTCCCCTCAATTTGGTACCGACTGTGAAAGGGTTTCCAGTGAAGCATGCTCGTTGTGTTTCATTGGGACTATTGATTGATCCAGTCAATTGAGGGAACGAACAGAAACCACTTCAAGGATCAAAGCATTGGAAAGACCAGAGCCTCTCACTTTAAGTATGGCATTCAAAGCTTATTCCTTTTTCATAAATCCACTGTAAGATTGTATGTTTTTGAACATGAGTGAGGATTAATTTCAAAGCGGATGCCGCTAAATGAGAAGTCTGGTCCTCGAGCTATGCACTTTTCAAAGAAAGTGTACTTTGAGACTTTAATTACGCAGGAAACTCTTTTATGAGGTCGTGCATTACTTAAAGAGAAAATTATGATTCTCTTCTAAGCAAGTTTTGACAAAGAACCTTATAAAGCGGAGGAGGGCAACATTTGCCTCTTAAGGTCAAGTGAGCTCTGTTGCAAATATCATCCGGTTTCAAGTCAAGTTATTTTTTTAGTTTTTTTGCAGAAGCCTTTGAGCTCTAAGCATTGGACTTTTAAGTATATTGCGTACGAGAAGGTCACTGTCTATATACAATGTCTGTATGCATTCTGTACTTAGCCTTCTCTCAGAGCATCTGCACAGTATGTGTCAAAAGCGAATTACTCAGTTGAAGGTATTCGATCTGGAACAGCGCTCTCTATGATTTCTGATTGAGAGTATTTGTATTCCTTAAAAAGGTAATATCTTCTAGATGAAGATACGAGTATATGTAAAAGCAAACTCATGCAAATGTGTCCTTTGCTCCATATGCCATCATGCATCCCTCATTGGGTATATTTTAGAATTATGTAAAATTGGTGTACCGCGAGGTACAGTGTACGCACGGTTTCTTTAAACTAGATGAACTCGTATTAAAGCCTTTAATAATAATAATATAATAATGGTAACACTACAATCCGAGATGGACCTGGGCCTAGCATCTCAGCAACCACTCGTGTTGTGTGTGCTATTGTTCTCTCACGAGCGGAGAGGACCTACAGTTTAATGCCCACTCCGAACGCCGATTAAGGGAAGCTTTTCCTAGACAATTATACTTCTTTGAGCATTGTCAGTGACTCGGAGGAGGTGAAGCCGTAGAAAAATGTTCCGTGTTTTTTCGAGATTCGAACCTTAGACCCCGAGCGTAGCAGTCGACGCAGCTACACACTACGCGACGGCGCCCCCAATGAAATTAAAAAGCGGAAATATTTGCGAAGGCTGACTCAGAGATGGAGAAGTCTCTGGCACTACACTAAGTAAACACGCCGCTAAGTTTCTAAGATAGATTTTAGATTGGGTAGATTTTAGATTAGATAGATTTTAGAAAATAAAACCCCTGGGAGAGCAAAATAACGATGGCTGAATTAGAAATGACGAGAGCCCTATGGCCCTAAGACCGAAAACATGATGTTCCTCATCAAAACTTTGAGAAACTGATTCTTGAACTTCGAAAAATCTGATTAAGTTTACAGCAAGGGAATGAAACTTTTAACTGGATGAATTCAAAAAAAGGGTAATTTAATTGATGGACAGTTTGAAAGAAAAATCACCTTAAGGCAGGGAAGCAGACATTCTGATCCGGATTTGGACATTTCTGTTTCACTCACATATGTATGCCAAACCGAACTGTCATCCGAGACTGTATATGTTTAATTTAAGGTACGCTATTTTACAATATTGATTGTTTAACAAATGCTGAACGTGATTGTGGTTGTACAAACTTACTGCAAAATTGTGATTCTGCAGATTAATAGTACGTTTACACCGAATCCAAATTCAACATTTCAGGAAAAAAATTTCGAAATCCAATTTTACGTTCCCACTGCAACTTCAGCATTTCAAATGACAGCTAGTGTCAGAATTTATTATTGGATATTTTTCCCTGATTGGAAATCAGAAGTGGTTGAACGATTTAGCGTGGTATATTAATTTAATGAGGAACTTAAATGCTAATTCGGATATATTAAATATATTGGTGCCATCGTGTTCGTGTTGAAACGAAGCTCTCAACTAACGGGAAAACAGCTGTTTTTTGTTTGTGTCAGCGGGTTGAAATGTCATTGTATGACGTGCTGAATTTGTAAAGAGGATTGTTCGATTTGACGAAATTACAAATGCAGAGACGAAATTCAGAATTTAGCTGGAATGTGTCATTCCAGAATGCGGGAAATGTATGGCGAAATGCAATGTATTTGGGCTGAAATGCAGAAACTAGCCGAAAAGTTGAATTTGGGGGCGGTGTAAACGTACTATAAGATAGACATATGTAACTGCCCATCTAAACGTATCATAAGCGAAAATGTAAGAAAAATTCGAAGAGACTGGCTCAATTACAGAAGTTGTATAGCGAAATGAAATATGGCTGCAACAAATATGGCTGCTGTTAGTTAAAGTGGTGAAGAAGATCCAAATTTATCTCACGACGAGAGCAGTATTTGGGTGTGTCTTACATTGGGGCATGTTTTCTATTTGGATTTGCATCTACACCCTTCAAATCACTCACATATTGAAGGGAAATATGTAGAATAAATACCAAATGGATACATGAACATCGTCATTTGGATGGCCTATTTTAACACAACATTTTCTTCAGCGATGAAACATGCCACAATGTATCGTAAGACAAACCCAAATACTGCTCTCGTCGTAAGAGCGATAGATTTGGATCTTCTTCACCACTTTCACTAACAAGTAACAGCAGCCATATTTTGTGAAACAGGAATGTCCAAATCCGAACTGGAATGGACGACCTGTCTGCTTCCTTGCCTTAAAGTGGGTTTTCCTTTAAAACTGTCCATAAATTAAATTACTCATATTTTTAATTCATCTGGTTAAAAGTCCCATTTTTTACTCGGCGGATACGTTAATAATCGAAATTGTTGCATTTGAGGAAATGAATATCCACATGTAACTTTCGAAACTTTCATCCAGATGACTGGATGGCGCAGTTGGTTAAGTGCCTGCTCTAAGTTAGAGGGGTCCCAGGTTCGAGTCCCACCGAAAGAAATGTTAATACGCTTTTATCCGGTTTTTCAAATCTGATCCAATCACCATTTTCCGTTGGGATCAAATTAACGGCACTATTACTGGAGCGGTCGGTCAGTGGTAGTAGTCTGACTGTGGATATCACAATGGACCAACATGGTCTAAGTGGCTGATTACATGAGCGGAAGAAAGCAGGATTGCGGAAGATACAATATACGATTTTCGCAAGCGTGTGGGAGATGGGTTGGATGCGCCGAAAATCGGCCTTCTTCCACCGAAAATCCACTTTCAAAGCGGATTCTCGGATGAAGCAGGTATATTTTCATTCCTTTTCGTTCCGTTTTCGACATGTTTTCCTCATTTTCTGGTGATCGCTGATAGAGTAACACCTCACGCATGTTGCGTGGCATTTTAGGAAAATTGATTACATGGACGATTTAAATGCAATTTTAATGTTTTTTTTACTACATACATATAGTACTACATGCAAACGTTGCTGTTGCACCTAAACAAAAATTGTTTTTATCCGTCAAAATACGAATAACCAGAAAATATCCAGAAAAATACGAATTTAAAAGAGAGCATTACTCAATTCGCGGTTGAACATTACTGGGTGAAAACATGATGCAATTGAACCGATTCACGTGTTCCACACTCAGAAAATCTTGCCTGCCTAGTCGGATTTCCCAGACGTTTGTAAACAGCCACTAAGTGTGCTTTTGAATTCACTAGCAGCCCTCTAACCTAACCTAACTTCAGTTTCGAAAAGCTATTGCGTTGGTGATGTCATTGGTCACTATTTTTTTTCGAAAATGAGGAAAGTTTTAAACGTCACTCAATTCTTATTGCTATAGGCAAATATTAACCGAATTTTGTTGGTCTCCGATCAAATATGTGGATGTGGAAGACGAAATGGTGCCACATCTCACGCAACACAACCCGGTTTTGCTTTTTGTTGCAAGAACATTTTCGAGTAATTTCGCGTTTCGGTGATTCGAACGGACCATCAAGATCATATGGTTTGTCGTCATTAGATTTCTTTTTGTGGATCTTTGCATAGATCGTGTTAGTTCACATAACCCGAAAATTCTTGATGCTTTGAAAACGAATATTCGTCAAGTTATGGTTGAGTTATTCTCCAATATGTGTCGAAAAGTCAAATTGTCAAAATTGAGTCCTGCAAAAACTCTAGTGGATGGCATTTAAATGATGTGACATTCCATTCATAGCGGTAAGATCCCAACAATGTTTTGGAATAAAAGTTTGGTCGAAATATAAATCGTAAATGTGTTTTATTTAAATTTACTTTCGGAACCACAAATTGGATGGCCCTGGCATTCGAAGTGACCAGCGAGCCTTGAACTTGACATAAGACCATAAGTCTTATGTCTTGTGTTATTGTTCTCACACGAATGTATGGATATGAAGTTCCATGCCGACCTCCAAACAAGAAGTTTGTGAAGCGAAGTGGTGGAATACCCCACTGCCTAACTAACAGGTCACGAGTCTCAGAAGCTTGGAACAAAAACATGTCAAGCATATCAACACAAAACTACAACAATTTAACATCAAAAGCGAATGTCACCTAGAGCTCCATCTAGTACGTATGCGTCACAGCATAATCGAAAATGGTTTGTGTCATCGATTCGAACGGAACGAATTTTATTTATTAAGTACTTGGCTCGTCCATTCATGCACTCGACATATTGACTTTAAGAGTCTCTAAGTCCCAAAAAGACACTTCCTCTCAGTCCACTCTAATCCCTTGGGTTGTCAAAAAACAAATTCTTCCAAATAATCTCCACTCAATTGACAGAAGTTATGGCTGCAGTCGTAATCCCCCTTCGGACCTGTCTGTGTGTGTCCAGTTCGTGGATCGAATGTACTTCATTTATCATTTATGCTCATCACTTGGATTCAAATAGGAATCGGTCACAAATAAAAACCAAATCCCTCCCCAATGCACCCCATCTAATTTTGACGATGAACTCGGAATCCATTAAGGGCTTTGCCACTTCAAAAAAAAACCTCCGTCAAGGATTTTCACGCTCACATTTCACATTAATCGCGAAAATTCGCCACAATTCACAGCAAGTGTGTTTCCCTTGATTGTTTTCCTTTTTTGTAATTTTTGCAATTTTCTTAAGTAAGATCCTGTGTCCCTGTAGACGTTCTCCTCTGGCACACACTCATGAACTGGAATTTTTGTTCATTTTCAAAGGTTTCGCAGGGCCCCCTCTCGGTTCTAAGCCTGTCCATTTGTCAGTGTCAAAAAAAGCGTGCTCCAATTTGAAACAAAACAATTAAAGGGATGGAATATGCGAGTGCTTACCCCCAGAAACAGGATAATTTCCAAATCATCACCACGGACATGTATTTTCAAAATTCCGCAAAAAAAATTGTCAAATTTCCACTCCGCTCGACGGAACGCACAGAAACATTTGAATTTTCAAACAACACAACGGTTATCCGGAGGATAGTACACAGCCGAACGTGTAGCACAGCCCGTACGCGCCACTCTGACTCTCGCTCGAGCGAAACGGTAAGCTGTTACAGCGTCAACGGTCCAGGATGCAACTGATGGAGCACATTGGATTTCCCTACACATCGGCATGCACTGAAGTAATCTACGAGGATTTTCGACGTCTAGCTTGAGGATAAGAAAAGGAAAAAACAAAACCCCAAACGAAATCCTTTCTCTGCCGAGGACATGCGCAGTCGTGGATGGAGTAGTAAAATGTAAACACACAAGCCGTGAACGTGAGGATTTCATTCATTCATTCACTTTGCGAGGCACACGGCGCGGCGTGTGAATGAAACCGGAGGACGTGTGTGTCGCCAAACGCCCCCCATCGTCATGTAGGTTATGATCGAGCAGGGAAAGTGCTTGAACACAAATTAGTTGTCAATTTTGTGGGGCGCAGTGTGACGGCAACTCGGCACTCGTGATTGGAAACACTGCGCCGCAGAAGGAACTTCGTGTAGATTTTATTTTTAGGATTCACTTCGATTCGAGTGACACTGCAGGTTGACAATAGGATGTGCGAGTTAATTAGTTTGCAGCCAGGTGCACTGGTGGTGGGCGTTTGATTGATTTTCTTTCTGCTCGGTCGTGCCTTCTTTTCTGGGCGAAGGACTTTCGATGGCTCTCGTTTGTTCTTATGAATTTTAATTATGTCCTGTCAATTATAGACGAGATTATGTGGCAGATGGAAGAAAAGATTTGAGTTGTCTGGCAAGAGGAACAATTTACCCTAGTCAGCTATAGTTGCCCAATTAGGTGCCTTGTCTGTTGAAGGACTGTTGAGGGAATTATCTGTTCAGGCATTGCTGTCGTATAGGATTCATCGCAATTGGCAGAAAAAATTAGGATCCGGAAGACAAGCAAGAGTCGATTTTTACAGACGGATCAAAACTGATCTGAAAGTGGAACTTGGTAGTTATGGCCTCAAGATGCATATTATTTCTTTAATCCTTCTTGATTTTAAAAAAATCTGTTCGGCGGAAATTGTACCGCTTAAGGCTCAAATGTCAGCGATGTCATCATTTCTACAGACTATTTGTCTACAATCGAATTCCTGTACGACATCACTTTTTGTTTAATGACTAGTCAAAATTCTTATCTGTTTTATTCTCCACTGAGAGGCAACGCAATGTGATGAAAACTGCTCACAAAGTTATGACGAAATCGACATCTAAGCACGCTAAAACCCTCCATCTCCTTAAATATTTCCAGCCACTGCTTACTTCCTGAAACAAATACCAGCTTTCTTCTGACATTTTTTTGGCATGGCGACGTTCAAAAATCGTTAATCTTACTTGAATATCTGAACATTATAGATTTTAATACATGATGTATTATCTTTGCACCTTATAATCAATTATCCCCTTCTCTCTCATTTGGCTTCTATCCCACTCTCAGATTCTGTATTTCAAACTCGGCTGAACCAGAATCCTCTCAAAATAATGCGCTTTCAGCATTTAATGGAAGTCAGCGGTTTCCGATTGGTTGTCTAAATAACCTTTCAAGTTCGGCATCTATATAGATATCCAATACTGGAGCCAAATCCTAGCACTGTTTATCCTTATCTGAAAAAACAAGTCGAAAGCTGTGTTTGCGTTCCTGTTTTGTTCCGCCGTTAAAGCAAATTGAGCAGCAGGTGAAAAAAGTTATGAACTTAATCACTTCGTTGTCCAGTTGATGAACTGTTTCGAATGTGGTGATGGACATTTCCCTTGTCTATATGTTCAGTATTTCTTTCAGCTTAAAATGTTGAGTGCCACAAGAGACCACTTTGGTCTCACACGAATTTGGGCTTGCTGCGCCGCGTGATACCAGAGTGGTGTCACAGTAGGTTCACCCACATTTGTGTATGCAGCATTGGATTAGACTCACAATATTTACTGAATCTAATACCATTCTAAACTATACACCCAAGAGACTGTTAGGGTTGCCTTGGGTTTCGGCTGTGAGATCAATGTGTCAGCATTGGGAGCTTTGAACTTGGTACACAAAAAAAAATCCTAGCACAAATAACAGGGTTGTAAGAGTAAATAGATACATGTGAATACTGTAGGAATGTATTTATTTTATTAGTTTGGCCTTGTGCACATCAAAAAAAACATTGCAAACAAAAATGTTTGTTGCAAGCAGTGCATTTCAATGTTGATTGTGGAGTTCTTCTTGATGCAAATGTTCTCCCCGATTCTGCTGAAATTTTCTGGTAACAGATGACACACCTGCGTATATTAGCACGGTTTACATCTTCTAGTCTATGTTCCGGCTCATCCTCATGTACATGTACATCCTCATCGGTATTTAGCAATCCTTGAACAATCTCTTCCTTGAATTGAGTTATGGTTATTCTGTTGTTTGTTAGTTCTCTATATGCAATATGAGCGTTTACAAATGCAGTCCCTGTCAATAGCTCAAATGCTAATTTTCGATACCACTTTACGGTGCGTCGAAAGCTGATGTTGTATGACTTGAGTTGGTCTGACAAGTCGATATATGCTTTGTGTTTGTTATATTTAAGGACGTTTTTGGGCTTTAACTTTTAACACGTACCACCTCACGTCCGTATCTTGTGCTGAGCATGAGAACATCTCTCTTGTCCCTCCATTTTTGGACGACAATGCCTTACTTACACTCCTCAGCAATAGACTTACCAATTTTTAGTTTTTTTTTCAATTAGTTGTTTTGGGTTGAATTTTCTGTTTGATCTCAATGTTCCAATAAGATGGGTTTTGCGCTGCAGGAGGGAGCATGCCAAACTTACAGATGTGTAATAGTTATCCGTGCACAGAGTACGTCCTTTGTTTAAAAGAGTATTGAAGAGTATTGTATTGACATGTTTTGATTTTCCACAATACACTTGAAAGTCGAAGGTATAGCCATCTTTTAATGTTTGGAATAAAACTATTCAAATTATGTCTCTTTTCTGAAATAACACCACTGATCGACAGCTTCAGTGTGTTGCGATCGTCAAAAGTCAAATTACACCCGCCTGATCTGATACTGATCGACCGCTTCAGTGGTAGTAATCAGACTGTGGGTATCACAATGGTTGATTGTGCATGTGATTTAACTTTCTGCAGTCTGGCGCTAGCAAACCTAGCAGCGTAACTTAATAGCGAAACATTTTAGACAAAATAACAAACTCCTAGGTAAGAGCAGAATTTTGAAAGACCTTAGTCTTGGTTATTTTCAGTTTGCGGCATCTTTCCAAGAATTTTTTAAGGAGAAGTTCCATTAGAATCTTTCTAAAAACCCTGTAGGGCTGAATTCACTACTACCACCAGCAATGCTCTTCACTGTTTCCCTGTATTGTTTGACAAACTGTCTAGATTAGATACTTTCAAATGTATTAATGACAATTAAGCATTAATGACAATTAAGAAATGGTATGTGTCCTCCGAACCTTAAAATTTTCGCATAGACTTCTTGAAAACATTTTCGAACAAGGAAGCTAGGACAATTTTGAGACTCTGGGTAACACAGGCGATGTTCTCCCTGGAATGTGTTGTCATTGTGTATAAGAAGTCGAGTGTTCCTTCGAGGCTTCGAAAAATCCGCTTCGTTTCATACCGACTACTTTGACATTGGCATGTTCTTCCACTAGTCAGTGTGAGTAAGGTTTCAAGTGGCTCTCCTAATACAAAATTTACCATAAAACAGCAAGTGATCCAGACGTCGAATCCTTCCTATTCTCTCCTTCAACAATGACGTCATACAGTACGGAAACCAAACAGCCTTCCTTTGCAAAGCCATCTTATCTATCGACTAACGAGTCAATGTGTGTTCCCATCGTCAAAAGTCAAAATTACACCCGCCTCCAGTGGCTTATGCAAGAAGTCATTTGAAATCAATTTTAATCACACATGCCCACTTCCCACCCGACGGATGTGTAAACAAACTTCTGGATCCTTTCTCGCCAATTCACTTCGATTGCGATTCCATTACACTGATTACCCGAGCCCAGCTACTCAGCGCGCCGCAAATGGAAACTTCTGACTCGTCAGTATTCGGCAAGATGTTTCCGCAGCCACATCGACTCCAAGTGCGCTTATTCATCCAACTGCTGCTCCTGGCAAACTCCAATCCACTTCAAATTAAGGACTTAATCGAACAAACATCCAGAGAGAAGGAGGTCTCCACGATTGCCTTCTTTGGGAACATCTACGAGCTGGAATCCGTCCTGAGTGAGGTCGATCCAAGCATCCCCCGGATGGTGTACACCGAGTCGTACGGGGAGCTCTACTTCAGCGGCAGCTTCAACAAGGACATCCTCGTGGTGGCCTGCATAAATCTGTGGCAGAGGTCGATGCTGAACCGCATTGACATTGCGTTTCGGGAGATTCACCCGGCGTCAAGGAGCATCTACTTGGTGCGTGACAATCGGTACAAGAACCTGCGGTACCTCGGCGGGCACTTTGAGTGGTGCTGGGCAAAGGGATTCGTGAACGTCGTCGTGCACTTCACACCCACGGACGAGACATTCTCCTACACCAGGTTTCCCGAGATGAGGATCTTTCGGGGAACTCCCAACGAGTCCAAGCTCTTTCCCAACCAATTCAGGAACTTGATGGGCTACACCATCAGGACGCCGTTGCAACACGATCCTCCGAGAGTTTTCGAGTACACCGATTCGTGGGGGAGGAAGCACTTGACGGGCTACTGTGCGGACATATTCCTGGCCTTCCTGAGGGCCCACAATGCGACTATGATGATTGTGCGGGTGAATAACTCCACGGCCTACAACATCCCCGGCATCGTGGACCTCATCCGGGCCGGACTGGTGGACATAAGCATCCACCCCTTCATGAACTTCAACGGCGTTCGGTCGAGCTATCCCATTCGAATGATGCAGTGGTGCATCCTGGTTCCGTTTCGGGGGGAAATCAGGGGATACTGGTACTTCATCCGTCCGTTCCAGCCCTATGTCTGGCTCAGCTGCTTGGGGACCCTCATCGGCATCTCCTTCTACGTGTCGATGGACGAGTACATCCGTGGTCAGAGCTACGACTTCGGGCGGTCCTGCTGCGATGTGTTTCGCATCATCCTGAACTTGCCCACAACCGACAGCCGCCCGTTCGCACTCAATCGGGCGTTCCGCACTGCCCTGGTCTTCATGCTGGGATTCATGCTGTGCAACCTGTACCTCGCCTACTTGACAAGTTTCCTGGCCAAGGTCATATTTGAGCCCCAGATCACAACACTCCAAGAGCTGGTAGCCAACAACATCAGCATCCTCACGCAGGACTTTGAGATCCCGATTATCCTTCAAAACCGCGGGCTCCCGACGGGATTCAAGCGTCTCCTCATCCCGAGTTCGACTGTGGACGTCATGATGACACTGCGTAACCAGAGTTTCGCCTACACCACATCCGACGACAAGGCCTCGTTTATTCTCGTCCAGCAGGTGCACCTGAAGCAGCCTCTCTACAAGATTGTCGACGAGAGTGTGTCAACCATTCCCCTGGGGTTCCTCATGCCGCTGCATTCGCCGTTTGAGGGCATCCTGAATCGATACATTCAGCGAATTAACGCCGCGGGACTGGTGTACAAATGGCGGAATGACATGTACACGAACGGGCTTCGCGCTGGAATACTGAAGGTGATGCATTCCCATAGTCAGCAAACACAAGCTCTGAATGTGGAGCATTTCCAGTTTGCCTGGATTGCTCTTGGCGGTGGGCTCGGATTGGCGGCTGTTTGTGCGGTTTTAGAGAGAATTGTGAAGTTTCTGTCTAGATTTAGGATAGTTGTTGTGTTTCGTTAAATAAAGAGTTTGTTTCATGGGTTTCATTGTTTTTTGACAGAAGTGATACAAGCATTTGCTGATGAATTTGACAGAACGACATATTAAGCAGCAAAGTTTTGGCATAAGAGGTGTGTTCAGAAAATACCGGGAATTTTTAAATTTCGCCGGTTTGGAAAGTCCAATTGTCAAAAAATTTTTTTTATTTTAGTATACATGCCTCTGAAGTATTATAAAATTTTCAGCTGTCACCAATATGTGAAGACTCCTGAAAAATTATGTATTCAATGATAATGTCGACGCTTGCTTACTTACTTACTTAGCGGGCTCCCGACCCGTGAAGGGTCTCTGCCTGAGACACGGCAGCCTTTCATGTCCTGTGGTCCAGGGCACGCTGCTTCCAGTTATCCAGACCAAGCGCTCTGGCATCCGCGATAGCTTGGTGGTTGAAACGGAGGTTCGGTCTTCCTTTTCTTCTCGAACTTGTGGGCTGTGATTTGAAGATCCTCTTTGCTGGAGCGTTGTTGTCCATTCGCTCGATGTGGCCGAGCCAGTGTAGTCATCGTTTTTTGGCTTTTTGGACTACATCCACATTTTTGTACAGCTCGTAAAGTTCGCGGTTGTATCTTCTCCTCCATTTGGACTCCTCGCATTCGGGACCGAAAATTCGACGAAGAATTTTTCTCTCAAAAGTACCCAAAATTTACTCCGCTTTCCTGCTTATCGTCCAACACTCGGCTCCTTACAGTAGAACTGGCAGGATTAGCGTTTTGTAGAGCATGCATTTTGTCTTTAGAGTTAGGAGTCTTGAACCCATTTGTTTCGCCAAACCGAAGTAGCAGCGGTTTCCTAGGGTAAGTTTTCGTCGAATCTCCAATAGGGTGTCATTCGTGGAGTTGAATGTTATCTCTTGATATTTACTTCGAGGTATGTAAACTCCTTAACCACCTGGAAGTTATTGCTGCCGACAGTGACATTTTGTCCTAGGCGGTGGACCGATAATTCTTAATTCGTTTGTTGACAGCAATACTTGGTCTTGTCCTCATTTACTTCAAGACCAACTCGTTTTCCCTCTTCTTCAATAGCCGTGAAAGCTTCTATAATGGCTCGCTGGAAGCGACCTATGATGTCAATGTCGTCTGCGTAGCCCAGTAATTGTACGGAATTGTCGACCCTTAGTTGAATATAAAGTCATAAGTAAATGGTGAGAAGATAGCACTGACATTTTTTCGAATGTTTCAGCAGCTGTCAAAGCTGTCAATGACATCCACCTGTCAAAATATTGAGTAAGGTTTGTCATTTCACCATGCATCGTTTCACGCTTGCCGAACGTGCGGAAATGTTATCGAAATTCTGGCTCAGTTGTAAATAATCAGCGTGTATTTTGTCGTAAGGTAATAACATCAGTGTGCAGGCAAATCATGGCACCGTGGAAAAGTGTGAGCGTCTTTTAGACCTTAAGCCACCAACCAGACACCAGACAGAGATTGGTGCGAAATAAACTCGAAAACCCAAAAATGTGCAGAAAGATGCCGATCCGTTGCTCGACTTACATATTTTCCGGATGAATTTGGACCTTATAATAATAATAATGGCGGCGCTACAGTCCGAGGTGGACCTGGGCCTAGCTTCTCAGCAACCACTCGTGTTGTGCGTGCTATTGTTCTCTCACGAGTGGAGGGGACCTACAGTTTAATGCCGACTCCGAACGGCGATTTTGAGAACCTTTTTCTAGACAGTTATACTCTTTGAGCATTGTCAGTGACTCGAAAGAGGTGAAGCCGTGAACAATATTTTTTTTTTGAAAAATTGTTTGTCTGAACTTGGATTCGAACCTAGACTGTGAAAGTCTAATGCGCATGGGTCGACGCACGAACCGACACGGCCACGGCGCCCAGTGTATTCATATGGATACTCATAGTGTACACTCAGTAGTCTGAGTTTCTTGTCGGGACGTGTCTTTCTTCTAACACGAAAAATCCTGTAATATTACCAAAAAGAGTTGCGCGAGAGAGGAGTGTGTTGTAGAAGCAAAATAAACAAGTCAAGACTCGTTTACTAAACCTTGCACTCATTGTATTCAGTGCACTCAGTGTACTCAATGTATTTTGTGCAGTAAACATTGCACTCATATGAAATCGCTCGAAACATTCATATGTTCCAGAGAGTGAATAGTGCACTCATGTTGCTTTCAAGTGATCAAGCAGTGTACAGTATTTGTCTCTCATGGTGTGATATTCGATTTCAGTGTACAGCTTGTTGAAAAATGACAATGAATAGTGTACACTGAAGCATTGCACAAGTTTAGAAAGAGCATATGAATGCATTCATGTCGCTCTCTACTTTCCACATCCATAGCAAAAAGATTTTATTTCCCGATATCGATCGTCACTTTTTACATTGCCACCAAACTAATGCGATGAGGTGTTAAAATTTGCTTCATATCTGTTTCGTTGTGCGTTTCTGCACGCATCATCGCATGCAGTATTGCTGCACATCTATTCCATGCTTTCCACTTTTTTTGACAATCGACTTCAAATTGTAGACAGTCTTTTACGTGAAACGTCAAATTTCAAAATTTTAATAAATTGTATTAACTTGATCTACTACCTACGAATTGCATTAAAATTAGAAAGACAACATTGTACAAGACAGGAATACAACACGCATCAATGTGTGTCCGCGTAGTAAACACTTGTGCCCACTTACATATAAAGTCATGCTCAAAAATTTTGCTGCATGCATTTTGATGCATGTGTCATTCAAACGTTAGGCATCGTCCACAGTAACTACTATAGAAGTTGCAGAGACGAGATAGGCATAGAATCTGTTCATCACATGCATCGAAACAAGAAGCCTGCGAGGTCACGCTACATCGAACTACGAGAGCTATTTGTGAGCTCTGTGAGTAGACCCGGCTTCTCAGGAAGAAAAGAAAAAGCGGAAGAAGCGCGTGATCGAAGAGATAGAGAGGTGTTATTGGAGAAATGTTGTCCAAAAAATGTTTTGAGAGATACGAGTATATCCAAATTCGTATGGAAACCTGCCCTTCGTATGGATCTGCGAAGTTAATGGAACAACGCAGCAGAAAATGCTCGTGTTTATGGTAGCGTGCAAAATTGGAAAAGGAACTCAATGAACGTGTGCGTATCCAGTTAGAAACAGCTAGCGAAGATCTGTGCTGGGTTAGGATGCTTTAAGAAGCTGAGATCCAAAACGACTCGATGGCCCAGTTGGTTATTTGCCTGTCCCAGGTTCGAATTCCAGTGAAATCGAATCTGGTCCAATCCTCATTTGTCGTTGGAGTAGGTTGCTACCTGGCAGTACAATGGACCAGTTTTGAGTCTGAATGCGTCAGCAGTGCCTCAATAAAAAAAAAGCCGAGATGAACCCCACACTGTAGCGCCACACAAAGAAAACCAACCACACAGCAAATCCTTCTTAATGACCCAAGTGAATATTCACTGAAGCTACGAGGCACCAATCTTATCTGAACTAACTTACGTTCTGTAACTTAAAGTGGGCAACATCACCATATTTTAATGATGCTCGAGGTTTTCTCTTGAATTATCTCAAGTCGATGAGATAAAACCAATCAAAAAAAAAAGAACTTGAAAGTCTGTCCAACATCTTCTCCAGTCCAAATCGTCTTAATTTAATTTCTTTAAGAGAGTGAAAATTCATAAAACACATAAAACACAAGACAGACTTGTGCACGAGAGAATTATTTAAAATCCATACGGAACTATCTTTCCATCCTTTGTCAACACAAATCTTTGAAAACTCCCAACCATCTTCATTGAGCTCGCCAGACACGCCGCAACCACGCAGCCACAACAGCCGCTGGACATGCTGATAAAGAAATTAAATTCATTTCTTTCCATGACCAAAAATGCTTCTCCATCCATACCCCATTCTTTTTTTTCGCCTTTTTGAGTCAAAGACTCCCCCGCCGAAGGACAATTATCGATTTGCATAACATCCAGAGCAACACAGTGCATCAAGAACCCATGAAGAACTCAAGGAGAAAACGAGTGAGGAAACTCTACCGACCACTCGATAGAGATTAATTTGCTGTGCTTCCGATTTATTTGGAGATACGAGTGCCTGTTGACCAATATTCATGTCAAAAAGTTTTCCAATTCCATATTTAATAGTCTCGCCATGCCACCGTCGGACCGACTGCTCGTGGTGAAGACTTGACAACGCTCTAATGCAGTCTGATGCATGGATTTTTGCTACAATTGTGGGTTTATCTTGATCCCCGCACTCATGTCCTTTGACGTCACACAAAATGTGCAAATCTAGTCGATAATGTTGCGAAAATTATCAATGCGACTGCATGTACGAGTAGTTTTTCGAATGTGTGTCAGACGGGTCTGAAGAGCTCTTGACTTTTTTTAAGGGTTCGAGTCTTTCTTAGATGGATGCAGGCACAGAAAAAGGGTCTAATAGCTAAATGAATGGGGAGATGGGTGAACTTTTGAAACTTTTTGAGTTGAGGGAAACATTTTCAAAGAAATTTCTTCTTATAACGTAGAGTGATTCGAAAATGATAATTTTACTGACAGAAAATCGAACAGTTCACAACTGACGAAAAGATTTTTTAAAACTGTCATTGGTTGGTAAATTTTGACAAGTAAGATTTTGACCGGAATAGGAAGAAGAAGTACACCGATAATTGTGATGATACAAGTCTGCAAGATTTGTTTGATATTATTAGATTCCGACGGACCTACCGACCGGAAATTCGGCTTCGGCTTCCGGCACCTTCGGCTAAAAATATCATCTTCGGCAAAACATTCGGCTTCGGTCAAATGAGACCGAAGATTTTGCCGAAGCCGAATGTTGATGTGTTCCGAAACGGTGTATTTTTTGTTTTGTTATTGTCAAATATTTTGTATTTTGAAAGTGCGATTGTTTACAGCTTTAAAATCAAAAGATTTTGCATTTGCAAGTTGGTAAGCTATTAAGTCGTAGAAAATGCATCAAAAAAAGCAGCTAAAATCCAATTTAGAGCTATTTCAGTAAAAGATGCGCAAGCAACTTGCAAAATATGTTCCAAATCGCTGTCACTTTGTAGTTTGCTACTAAAAAACAAACAATAATTTTGTAGATTTCTTAGTATTTTGTAATACCATCATATTCGGCTTCGGCTTCGGCCGAAGGTGATCAAAAAGAAGAATATGTCTGACAACGTTGTCTGATTGAAAATTGGCTGTCCACACGGTTGGCAACAGGCATTGTCAATGGAAATGAAACTAAAGGATGCACTTGCGATTGTTTTGCTCATGTACTTATTGGATGGCAGAGAGGAGGATTTGAATGCCTCAAAAACGTCGGCGTGTTTGGCTCGCCGGCAACGAAAAATTGTTCACCGAATTGACAGCTGAGGATGCAGAAATCAAAATTGTAATAGCATCAAAATATTCTGAATAAGAATGAAAGAAAAAGAATCATTCTATTCTAGTTGTCAAAGAAGAAAGACTTGTCATTTTCTGTGAAGTATTTGTAGTAAACTTGAATTCTTGATATTCAGATTGAGTTTTGTACATTAATGTTAGAGTTGTACCGAATAGTGATTTGGCGGGATAGCGGATACCGAATATTCAGCCTGTAGCTAGGACGGATAGCCGAATGATGTCTACTTAAATTAAAAGTATAATAGTTTTGGTGGTCTGATACTCAAATCAGAGCGGTACAAGTAAAACCAACTTAAACATGTTTTTTTCCTTCTCCTCCACAATATATTCTTACTTTCGACACAGCAAAGTTTTTGGGACATTTTTGAAGAGGTTGCGGAAGGCAAGTCAGATTGAGTTTTCTGCCAAAAAAAATACCTCCAACAAGCTTGACTTATAGCTCAAAACACAACAGCGCGTTCGGTCGCTCGGACTTTGACAGGGATTGGTACGCGTTTTATCGAATTTACGAGAATCTTATGTCAAAGCACGAGCACTCAGTTTTCTAAATCGAAAAAGAACTCGTGCGTTTGACAAGTAAAATATTCTCCTCGGAGCTATCCACTTTCTAAAATACATTTTTCAAGAAAAAATCCAATTCGTATAAATAAAATCCCTACAACAAATTATTTGCTTACACAAATAATTGCCTTTGCCTGCCAAAAGTGAAAACAGAAATGAATAAAAAAATTGTTTTTTTTTCTGTCAAAAGCACGAGCTCTACTCCAAACTTTCTGCTCGGACTTACGATATTACGGTCTGTGAAATGTCAACGCCCGACCGCGCTATTCCGACTTGACTAATGATTTACGTGTATTCTACAGAAAATGTCAAAGCCCGACCGCGCGAACGCGCTGTTGCGATTTGGGTATATATCTCAAAACAGTTTATTTTGAACGGAATAGTGACCCTTGGGCTTGGTGGTCAGTAAATGGAAGACAGTACCCAATTTCGTTCAAATTTGCCAAAACTTATTTTTCATCTCCATATAGCAGTGTATACTGTAATAGACTCTTTTTTGAAGAATGCATCGTATACGAAAACAAACGTAATAAATGATTACCCCTGAATGCAGAAAAACTAATTTTCGTTCACTATAATTTGGCTTTAGTAAACTTCCAATTAAATTGTTTTTTTATGTTCGTGTTTTTTACTGAAAAAACGACTATCCGGTATTCGGCCGGATATGGAAAGACTATTCGGCTCCGACCGTATATTACAAAAGAAGCCGAATAGACTGGATACCGAATACTTGCGGGATATTCGTCACACCTCTAATTAAAGTTCATTGAGGGTACGTTATCAAAGTCTTAGAAACATTTATTTAAAGTTTCTCTCATAAAATATTTGCTCGTAAAAGAAGAGAAAAGAAGAAAATGTATAGTTTAACTAAAGAAACTAAAAATTTTAAATTCTTAAAAGTTGTCGATCTACCCTATAAATTCCTATGATGCTTTATTCGGATTCACATCGGTAGACAATCGAACACTGAATCCACTCATTCAACTGATAAAACGAACACCCCGATTTTACTACGCCTCTAATGTCAAACGCCCAGCGGGCAACTGTCATTTGGTTTGTTTTCATTTTAGTTGTAGAGCCGAGCTGATTATTGTTATCCACTTCCCGAGAATAGGTAAATTTATTCCGACTAAACCATCCAACATGTTAACTATTTCCCAACATCTAATTGTTTCCCCAAACAAAGTGTCAAAATGGAGACATATTCAAATAAACCAAGCCCTCTGTCCACCATCAAATCGCGTTCAAATATCAAACATTTTGTACGCTATAAAGTTCATGCTCAATAATAAGAAGTGTTAAATACCAGATAAGGTATTTGCGCTTCCATCGTCTTCTTCGCCGAATTATCGCGCAATCATCTATGAATTTTACTGCCAAGATATTTGCTTTGACCATATCTATTTTTAAAAGCGAAACTTTTTCTTCTTTTCTTTTCCTACTTGCTAACTAGTTCGTTAGAGTTATATAACTTGTGTGTTGATGTGATTATATGCGGAGGGAGAAAGCGTACGTCTTCGTCTCGATATAGTATGTCCCCAATGGTCCTTATGAGCAGAGAATAGTCAGCCGATGATACGAATAATCTGTGTCTTTTAAATTGTTCGTATATTTTTCTTCCTTTCATCTCTTGTTTCCTTCCCACTATACTCAGGTAAGAATGAGTGTGTAGGCGCAATAATGGTGATATCAGAGATTGAATATTTTCTAGAAAATGTCGCCGAAAGTGCACGAAGCACCTGTACAAGTTGCAGCGGAATCAACGACGCAACTCTCCCAGAAGGGATACAGGTTTGTGGATTCCATGACATGCACATACATAATGTCTGTTTATTCGGCGTCCATTGCTGAATTTGTCACATATCCTTTGGACTTAACAAAGACACGCCTTCAAATCCAAGGCGAGGCAGCCACAACAAAGGGCCAGGTAATGATTGATGGAATGCGGAACATTCGCATGCCAACCCAAAGAGAAAGTAAAAATAATGAACAAATTTGAAAAAAAAATAATCAAATAATTCCTCCCACAGTTTAAGTATCGTGGAATGATGGCAACAGCACTTGGGATAGCCCGTGAAGAAGGTCCCTTCAAATTATGGCAGGGCATATCACCAGCACTAGCCAGACACGTTATTTATAGGTTACTTAGTGAAATCCTTGTCTCTAACTGCTTCTCCTAATCGACTGTAATTATAACTAGTGGCTTTCGAATATGCACCTATGACTATCTGCGCAAAGAAATTGCTAAAGGTTATGGTCCGAATGAAGTAGTGCCACTATGGAAGTCGTCACTTTGTGGTATGTTTGCAGGCTGCTGTGGTCAATGGCTAGCCTCTCCAACCGATCTGGTCAAAGTGCAATGGCAAATGGAGGGCAGACGTCGGGTAATGGGAGAGGCACCCAGAATAGCAGGCCCATTTGATGCGTTCAAAAAAATTCTTCAAAAAGGCGGCATCACTGGACTGTGGAAAGGGAGTGTACCAAATATATATCGTGCTGCTTTAGTTAATTTAGGTAAGCATTTCATTCCTAACGAGGGCTTAATTGATGAACTCGTATCATTTTAGGCGACCTAACTGCGTACGACACGATAAAACAGACGCTTATGAAAAAACTACACATGCCCGATGGCAAGCCAGTCCACATACTTTCATCGTTTGGTGCTGGATTGGTGGGAGCGATTATGGCTACCCCAGCTGATGTGATAAAGACAAGAATAATGAATCAACCGATAGACGAACACGGAAGGTAAGGTTATGTGGGGATTTTCATTTTATTGATCGTTCCCTTGTGATCCATGGATTGGTGCCAACAACCATTCAGTAATACCACTGATAACGATTCCCAAGAAACAAACAACTGATCCGATAATCTTCACTTCAAATAATCCGTTGAAGGTCACACTGATAGAGCTTTTGATAGAGGTGGCTATAGCTGTGGCATGGTCTATACAATTTGCAGCAGTCTTGTGCTTTTGATCTGATGCCAGAGTATCTCTGGGGAATGTTTTTATTCACGGTTAAGGTTATCATGTGAAGAAGATATTTTTAGTTGGGGGCGAGAGAATTGCCTTATTCTTTGATATTTTCTAGGTTAGCGTAGAAGGCTGACCCAAAATGGGCGAAGAGGAAACTTTTGCTTTCCTTATTTGTTTGCCAACATCGACATCGACGTCAATGGATTGTTATTTTTTACAAGTCATTCATTGAAACATTTGAAAGATGAGTTTATAGGAAGGAGAATTAATTGAGTACACAAGAAGTGAATAAGTCATCATCATCATTTTCCGTGGCCCGCATGTTCCACTAAAAGGGTCGCGGGGGCAATGCACGCCAGCGATATCTCAAGGCCGCTCGATCCTCTGCTATCGACTCTCTAACTCATGAGGAGTTATGCTCAAGTGCAACCAGGTGAGATTTTGGACTTCGTCCAACCACCTCGTCCTGGGTCTGCCAAGTGGTCGCTTACCTGATGGAATCACACTCAAGGCACGCCTCGCCCCTGATGATGGGGACATTCGTGCCACGTAACCAAACCAATCGAAGTACAAGCTTTTCCGTTTGAGGAAGCAACAGCTCAATGCGCTCCGCCTCATTTCTCACCCTTTTCGGGCGAGTAATTCCCACAACAGCGCAAAGAAATCTCATCTCGGCAGCTTGTATTCGCGATCTTATTCTTTCAGTCATTACCCAAATTTCATGACCATAGTTGAGTTGGAATAAGTCATCTGCAAAAGTGGAAATGAATAAGATATGCGAAGGATATCAGACTTCTTAAGCCTGCCAAGCCTATACGTTGTGACGCTAGATTTCGAGGCGAACTTGGCCCTAGCTTCTACAGAAACCACCAAGTTTGACATTTAACTATTTTTCCGAAAAACTTGTGTTTTTGGTTGTGGAATTTCTTCTGATGGCGTTGCAGTCCTGATCAGACCAGGGCCTCAACCAGTAAGCTGGCACGATCTATAGCCATCTGCTTCTTATTACGCACGTGAAGTTGGCTGAGGTCCTTCTCAACTTGCGTGCGCAATGGTTTCATGGACGCGCTATATTGCGTTGTCTTACAGGCTCGGAGTCAAAGTCTCTTTGGGGTAGATCGGAGTTGTTCTTACGCTCTATGTACATGGCATACCCATCTTAGGCATTAAATCCGTAAACGCCTGGCCCGACTCATGTCGCTATAGAGCCCATACAGTTCGTGGTTAAATATTGTTCCATCAACGCAAACAGGACAAAATATTAAACGCAGACGCTTTCTCTTGAAAAGGCCAAAGGCCTGTTCATCCGCTTTTAAGATTCCCCATGTCTTCTCGCTAGAAAGCAGAACAGGAATGATCAAGGTGTTATATAAAGTCAGTTTGGTCTTGCGAGAGGGCCCTTCTACTCAATTGCCACTTGAGCCCAAAGAAACATCGATTGGCAAGATTTATTCTGGCACTGATGGTATTCCCACTGTTTACTTGGGAGCCGAGGTAGAGGTGATCCTTGACTAACTCGGAGTTTTTCTTCTTATGGCGCTACATTTCGGGGTGGACCTAGGAGTCAACCAACAACCTCTCCAATTGCACACACCGAGTTGGCTGAGGCCCCTCTCTTCTTGGGTGCGCCACCTTAGACGTTGACGTCCTCTGTTGCGTTGTCCCACTGGTTCAGACTCGAAGACTCGAACCTAAGTTATCCATGCGCTCTACATGACAGCCATTTTAGGCGTTTGACCCGTAGACGCCTGGCTAGACTCATGTCTGTACAGCTCATTCGTGGTTAAATCTTCTTCAAATGCCATCAACGCAAACAGGATAAAAGATCGCACGCAGGACTACAGTCAGTGCTGAGAATATGGATAGATCACTTCAGCCGACTGTATAACACCGACAAGGACCAAAATCCCTCTGTCAGGCACAATAATCCATTCGATAAAGGCGATGACGGCAGCAATTGCCAAACTAAATTCCGACAAAGCTGCGTCTAATGTGGGACATACAAGTGGAGACCAACATGAGGTGCCCAATTCGAGACAGCTAGGAAAAGTGCGTGCTATCTGAAGAGACTTGTTGGTTGCAGCCCAGATCCACCCGGACTGTAGCGCCACAAGAAGAAGGCTTTAGTTCCGCTACTAGTTTCCCATCGTTATCCATTCAGGCTTCTGTTCGGGTTCTATCAACTTGACATGTTCTTCACTGTTAGTTCGGAAACTGAATACCATTCCATCTTTAACAACTTTCAATTTCCTTGATCGCGTGCTTCTCATGGTTTATCTCTTTCTTCCGGCAAAGCTCTTTCCTTCTTTTCTACTCTTAGAGCTCGCAAGCGTCCTTCTTTGCAGCGGTTGCTTCTATGTTTGGCTTCATGTGCTTGTTTACAATCATCATCGAACCAGACGTTTCTTCTAGGTGTCGGAATAAAACCTAGCACATCAGTTGCAGCTTTTCTGATGGCTTCTTAACAGTATTGTCATTGGTCTTCTTCACTTGATGTCAACGGCATAGGACTTTGTGAGAGGTTAAGGGAGACTTGATCGGACAAATTTCTGGTGGTCTCTTGTAGCCGTGCGACGTTAAATCCTCGCAGCATTTTATTGGTTGGTAGCGTCCACAGAGTTTGGCTAGGAATATAGGAAATGGTCCTAGACAATGTTGTTGACTCGGACGTGCAAAATGCTTCTCGAGTGTCTCGCGCCAATCGCAATATGATCAATTTAGTTGACTGTGGGTTGATCTGGAGACCATCATGTTCCATGTTGAGGTATGTGCTTACTACTATGAGATCATAGGATATTACACCCTTTTTATGATTTATTCAAGAAGACTAAGATTTCTGCTCCCTCCAGCTTTGCACTTTGCACGACACCCATTCCTGTCCATGATGTAATTTCTCTGTTCCCTTCAAATCTATCCACCACACATTTTAAATGAAATTCTTTCTATGCACATTTTTTAGAGGAATTCTCTACAAAGGACCCGTGGACTGCTTTAGGCAAACAGTTAAACATGAAGGCCTAGCCGCACTATACAAAGGACTGGTACCCTGCTGGATGCGAATGGCCCCATGGTCGCTGGCATTCTGGCTGTCATTCGAGCAGACGCGCAAACTGATCGGAGCACCAATGTACTAGCTAGATTGTAGATCCATCTTCCTCCACAAGTACCGTGGTTCCGTGACCAACATAAAATTGAAAAAAAAACAAAACAACAACCAACACACTCTCGTCAAATAAGCATAAGCAATGATTGTACAAATATACAAAGTTATTTTTTTATTGTAACTATCGAATTACGAATTAAAATATTGTAATATATTTTGGACTAGTTATAGGTAGTTGCCCATTTTAATGGGAGCGAATTTGTAAAACTAAAGTAAATAAGTTGAACAACTGGACTGAGCGAAATGAAGCAAAAAGAAAAACAAAAAACTTACGAAATATAGAAAAAATTAAACATTTGTTTGATACAAATGAATGGGGTGACTTAGAGTTCCTTTCTCGCATCGTGTTGAAAAATTGACACTGCCCTTGTACTTAACGGCAAAATGCTGTCTCACTTATTCCTCGTATACGTACAATAATTTTAAGTGCTGCTTATTATTTGCATGCGTTTCCTTGTCTATTTTACTTTGTTTTATGTTTTATCTTTTGCTACTGATCCATCTGGCTTCACATCTGTTTTGTATATCACTAGTGGATAACTTGTACTGTCAGTCATAGACCATTTTGTGAATCTGTTAATGAACAATAAACTCATTCCCCATGTCATAGAAAAGTGCAACGCTTTGTCATTTTGTTTCAAATAACACTATCGTTTCATCCGCCTGCTTATAGGTTAGGTTGGGTTGGTGGGTATTCGGGCAAAAAGTGTACCCTTTGAGATGTCCAAGGGGAAACTCATGTCCAAGTGGGTCAATATACAATATGTTGTCCAGCCATCCGGTTATTCTTATACTTATACTTGAATAACTGCAACCTGATCCGAGCAAAGGAAGTGCTCTGCAGTGTTATCGTCTTCTTCACAGGCGTCGCAGAAGGTTTCATCGCTTAAGCCAAGCACAATTAGATGTTTGGCGAAATCGTAGAGGCCTGTTCTATTTTTTTTTAGGAGATTTTTGATGCACTAAACTGGAGCACACAGACTAAAAACTGGTTTATTGTACTGCCAGGTAGCAACCTCTTCCAAAGCCGTTAATTTGATCCCAACGGCAAATGGTGACTGGACCAGATTCGATTTCACTGGGATTCGAATCTGGGACCCCTCTAACTTGGGGCAGACACTTAACCAATTGCGCCATCCAGTCGCAGTGGCCTGTTAGTACGGCAGCAAGTTGTCTGCCTTCTTTTCTGTCAAAAAATAACAAGAATGCCGCGGACTACTTACACACGTTAGTGAGCATGCGCTTGGTCTGCCTACATCCTGGAGAGTCATGCCACCTCCGGTTGTACTCTCGAGAGGTCCAACTATCAAGGTCGCAGTGCTATGTGACTATACAGTCACTCCCTATTCTCAATTCAATCCAACCATCGATGAAAGCCCTAACCAAGAACGCAGTCCTAAGAGTACCTCCTCTGATCCTTGGCTAGCAATTTTATCGGCGATCTCATTTCCCGTTATTCCGTGGTGGCCCGGGACCCAGACAAGTCTTCTATCGAATTTAGACCACCGATTAAATTCAGAGAAGACTTGCATTCCTGAATTGTCCTGGAACTGGTTAAAGGGATGAGCAAGGGATGAACAGCTTGGCCTCTGCCGCACTCGACTATTTTTTTATTTCTTGTACGGGGTGGCGCATAAGAAACGTTAAGATTTAATTATTGAATACTTTGCGTTGTCCTACAGGCTCAGAGTCGAAGACTCTTCGGGCCCGAGCTAAGTCAAAGAAATCTACCTTCTTCTTCTTAGGCCTGACTAAACATGCCTCTCCATCCAGAACGATCTTTCGCCAGCTGTCTCCAGTTTCGCACACCAAGCCGGCCGATGTACCCCTCGACTTGTGTGCGCCACCTTGTACGTGGACGTCCTCTGTTGCATTTTCCCACAGGCTCAGAGTCGAAGAAATCAAAGAAGTCTACCAAAAAATATAAGAAAAAGTTCCTGAAGAAGTACTTTTCACTATCTTTATTTTTTTCAGCCAGTTCCTGCAAAATTTCCTCATGCCTGTCCCTAGCACGTTTCTGTTTAAATGTACGTTTCGTGTTCACACGCTGTTCACGTTTGCCAACCTTCTGCAGCATCCCTTGCAGCATAGCTCCGATGTCTATACTTTCTGGAATTTGTATTTGTCGTATACATCTGCTTTTTACAGAAATCTCATCAAATCCGTACTGAAGACCATGTCGATCGATGAAAACCGCATCGATCAAGTTGATGTTCATGAATCCATCGACATCGTCGATTCTCCCGGCGACAGATGTTTCGTTTCTTAGATCGATTAGCACAGATTTGCCTTTCAGCAACACAGGAACTGATGCTAGGGTGTTGAAAATTAGAAAATTCTCTTTTGCACTTACATTTCGCATTTTGAAAGTGATTTATAAACAAATGCAACTGTCAGTGGAGGAAAATGTAAACAATTGTTTTGTGACAGACTTGTTGCCCGAATCGCCGCGAGAGAGTGAGACGAGACGAGAGTCTGACGCGAGTTGTCAACAAATTGATTTCGAACAATGAAGGCGAGTGAGTGAGCATAGTAGCACATTTGATTTGGGAAAAATCTCGGACGTCGAGATGTGACATTTAAAGCACCTTTCATATGAGCGGCGAACTTTGCGAAAGCGAATATTTCGAAATAACCATATTTTAGGATATGTCGGCAAAAATGTATCCTTTTTGGTATTCTGGAATGTGCGTTTTGAATTACCGTTTTTTTCATCATCATCATCATACCGTTTTTTCATGAAGCAAAAACACAAAAATTAAGAAAATTATCGATATCGTCAATCGTCGCGAAAAATTCACCTGAACTACGCCGATCACGAATAAAAAAATTAGGAGAAATCGCTGTCTGTGAGAAATTTTAAATTTGACACTGACAGTTCGCAGTTACCGGCGAATTCCATGCGAATGAAGTGTCAAAATTCGGGGATTTTGCAGTTCATGTGATTAGCCCTCAACAATCTCTTCGCGAATTGTCAAATTGAATCCACGATCCACAATGACCCGTTCGCGATCCACAAAAGAGAATGTCATGTGAACGAAGTGTCAAAATTCGCGAATTTCGCAGTTCGCAGCAGTCCGGCGCTCATGTGAAAGTCTTTATGAAGTTAATTCGTAAGGAATCGTTTGTAATTCCACTTTTCAAAATGAACAAGTTAAATGAACTCCAAGTGGATGTTTTGATTGATTTGATAAAAGGCGAACCCGCCCTATTCAATACGGGCGATAAGCGACACAAGAATTTCGCCAGGAAGGAAATGCTTTGGAAAGAAATTGCCGACACCGTAGAAGCTGACGGTATGTATTATGTTCCAAGTTTTTTTTCATTTCTATGTTCTTTTCCAGAAATGGATTGCAGAACTGCTTGGAAGTCCTTGAGGGACACATTTGTTAAAGCCGATAGAGAAGAGAGGGCCAAGAGGAGGAAAGAGACTACAGGCAAGAAAACTTACAAATATTATAAGAGACTTCTATTTTTAAAAAATAGCATTAGACCCCGAAAGCAAGTGAATGAAACATTATGAACTACTTTTGATTTAACTCTTATTTTGTTTTTCCAGAAGACATTATTCGTCTTCAGCGGAAGAATCCGAGACCATAGAGTTCGATGACTCGACAATGGCCTCGGTAACCAACACGCCGAATCCGATTCCTTCTCCAGTACCTTCAAAAGAGATAAAAGTCGAGGAATGCTTAAACGATGATTCAAATGATGATTATTTAAAGGAAATGTTGTCTGAAATAATTTCGGATATAAAAACAACAAATGCCGCACCACCAGAGGGGGACAACGACGCGTTCTTTATGACCCTTGCCAATATGGTAAACAGAGAGCAGTTGACACCGAGTGAAACACGACAAATCCAGCGCAAGATTTTCAATTTTGTTGTTGATGAACTGGACCATATTGATAACAGTAAATGAATGCTTATTTTAAATGTTCTTGATGATGTTTTATTTAAAATTAACCAAGTATTGACAAAGTTTCTTTCTTAACTGCCAAGCTTCCTGTGTGGGGTTGTGAGAACGAGAGGGTGTCAGATTTTCTAATAGAGTTTCCTTCCTCCATTCACCAGGGACAACTTCGTCGTGTACAAATCGGTCAGCGTAATTGAATGGGCAGTAAGTAGGGCATTTCATGAACATTAATATGTTATGAAGCAATACTGTCGTCTTGACAATGGCATCTGCATTCGACGGCAGGGCATGTACCTCGTTCTTCAAAATTTTCCATCGTGAAAATAGGATCCCAAAGGCATTCTCAATGGTCACTCGCGCAAGGGATATTCTTTGATTGAAATTTTCCTCATCTGGTTTGCATTTTCCTGGAAAGGACTTGCTTATAAGAAGGAAATTTGATGGTTTCGTCTGGACTAACCTGGAAAGTTTCGCATAAGATTTCGCCTCAAAGCAAAAGCTTTATTCCCGACGAAGAAATAAGGGAATGTCTCGTCCGAAAGTGGCAATATTGAAGACTCAGGTATATTCAATTTGTCATCAGCTAGGAGTCGGCCTAAAGAACTCTCTGGCAAAACTCCTCCACTGCATTGACTTGCATAAGTGCCTGTGTCAACTATCTTGAAGGAATACTGAGCGTCACAAGCAGCTAACAGCAAAACTCTCTGCGTGCCTTTCTGGCTATCGGCCAATGATCCGTCTTGTGGGGGACAGACAACGTTAATATATTTGCCATCAATTGCCCCTATGCAGTTTGGCAGTCTCCAATGATCCTCGAATTCCTTTGCAATGTCTGTCCATTCTTTAGAGTTCGGAGGCGACAGATAGATTTCGTTGAGCTCATCCCAAAGAGTTTTGCAAGTTTCATGGATAATATTTCCGAGCGTGGTAACAGTCACTTTGAAACTTGAAGCGTAAACTCGTCGCGAACCACCATGGGCAAGGTACCTGCAATCATTCAAAACATGTACTTCCAATTTTGGAAAACAACAACTATTGTTCTTTCTCACATCAAAGTCATGAAGAGGCGGCATTCCAGAGAGATTGGTCCCCTTATTGATGTTTTTTCCAAACGGAAGCGAATCAAATCTAAAAGCTTGTCGAATGTTTGAGGACTCATCCTAACAGCTTTGGCAAACGTTTCGGAGTTCACATTTTTAATGTTTTGAAATGTAGTTTCATAAAAAGCCAATTCATTTATCAACTGACTATTTCGTTTCGCCCACCACCTTCTTTTGCTGACCGTTTTTCTTACCTTGCTTGCTTTGTATGCTAACACACCTACAACTGTTAACAAAAGTTTTCTGTTAATTTTTTTTCTATTTGCTGGAAAATTTGAATTTTGCAATCTTTCGTTTTCCATTTTATTCGATTCTCAAAAAAATTCGCGGACGCGATGCGGCGTTTGTGAACTGACAGCTGATTTCATAGCAAGAACGAGATGACAGCGTTTCTCGCAAGAGTCGCTAATTTTTTGATTTCTCGCATCGCTCCATTGCAGACAAGAATGTAAAGGGCCTTTCACATGAGCGGCGAACTGCGAACTGCGAAATTCGAGAACTTTGACACTTCATTCACATGACATTCTCTTTTGTGGATCGCGAATGGCGGATTGTGGATCGTAAATTCCGTCTAACAATTCGCGAAGAGACTGTTGGGGGCTATTCACATGAGCGGCGAACTGCGATATTCGCGAATTTTAACACATTTGTGAATCGAAAGCGGCTCATTGTGGTTCGCAAATTCAATTTGACAATTCGCGAAGAGATTGTTGAATTCGCAGAAAAAGAAACGAAACCCATAATTTTCTTATTTGAACAATATTTTTTGAAAAAAAAAAAAAAATCGATAGATATTGGCGTGCGCAGTTCGCGTCTCATATGAAAGGCCCTTAAGTCATAATTCGGGCTTAAAGTGGCACACGAAACTGAAGTCAAGCAGCTAGCGGAAGATCGTGCTATCTGGAGAGGCTGGTAGGCCTAATGTCACGCCGGACTGTGGCTTGTAACTTGTAACTCTGGATCCCCGCACCCGAGGCATCTTAAGTACTCGCACACAACACAACCAGAAACTAAACATTGCCAGAGTCAGCCCAGCTATTAAGCACACCCAAGCGAAATGCAGGTGCTCCAGCTTCAGTTTCATTGGCAGCTCAGGCAGGAGATCGTCGGGCTCGTCGATGCAAATGCTCGTTCTGATGTTTTGCACAGGAATGCTGCGTTTCAATTTTTCTATCAACCCACTGGCAATTACATCGTCAATCATCGTGTCCAGAATATCTTTAAACAGTGAGTGCTTTAGCAGCAGGAAAACCTCACGGTCTGAGAGTAATACCTCGCGGAGTATGTGAATCCGCAATCTTTGTCGCGGATTCCGCATGTGGATGAGAAACTTGGCAAAGGCTTCGTGCACGGTGTAGGCTAGACTGGAATTCTTGGTGGAAGGTAGTCCTCTGCTGAGCGCCTCGAAATCCACCGGCAGAGCAATCGGATCCAAATCGTGGAACCCGTTTTGTTGTAAATTATGGAATTCAAGGTCCGGTACAGCCACGAGCACATTGTTCTGAACCAAATTCTGAATTGTTTGATATGGTTCGGACTTAATGAAGGCTGTAAAGAAGGAGGTGCAGTAAATGATGTAGAGGTCCATGAAAGCGGTACGCAGACGTGATGGCATCCTCAGTAGAGGTAAATAGCATGAACAAGTATTTTCGTCTGAAACTGCTCCACCAATTTGGTGCTACGCCGATGCAGCTGTACTTCACGAAGTGCACCGCGATTATAAAGACCAAAGCAAGTCCAATGAGGTCCCAGACGGTGGGAGAAAACGGACTAAAGAACGGCTGAATCCACGTACTGATTCATTGACACACCGATGCACCATCCTTAGAAGCTTACGGTCCTGCCGTAGTCAAGACCTTGAACAAGTATTCATGCGGCATGAATCATGCCTATGCCGATTTTGTCGATCAAAGTGACGTTTATGATCTTTCGAATTGTTGATCAAAACATTTTCAAAAATTGCATTTTTTATTTGATTTCTGTACATGACTTGCATACATTTGCATTTTTGCTACTATTTCAAATTTTTAAACTCACCTGCTCGTTTTATTAAATTTTTATATATCTCGAGCACCATCTCACATGTTCCCACCTTTTTAAGCAAATTTTTACAAAAAGAAATAATTACTTTCGCTCTGAATGTGTTCACAAAATGTGATCAGTGCCTTGGCTGCTGCCACTTGTCCGAGACATCTGATGCAACTGACACTTCATTGTTTTGAATAAAATCCACCTTGGAAACATGTTTATTTACTTTGTTTCTCAGTTACCATAGAATTTTGTAAATTTTATCAATAATCACAAGTTCCTGCACCTGGAAGAACGTATACTTAACGTGAAAAACCAAAAATGTCGGAATCAAGTGAGATAATATTAGAAAACCTACAAAGCACCGACCGGCGTGTCAGGTTAAACGCCCTCAAGGATCTTGAGAAATTCTGCGACAGCACCCAGGATCTGCAAAAGATCATATCAACTTTCGACGAATGTTACCTACATTTGCTCAACTGTTACGGTGATAAATACGAAAGTTGTCGCGAACAATCTGTTCTCACTGTGGGAGCATTCATTCGAAGTCTACCGGTAAATGATTTCTATCTTCAGAATGTCATCGCATCTATGCTCTCCCGTATGGGAAAGGCGGAGATTATCGAGGAAAGCGAGGAAATACGTTTGTTGCACATTAGCCAATTAAAGGATCTAATTGAAAAGTACAAGAAAATCGATGAGAGGGACTTTATCAGGCAATCTTACGACGAGATAATAAACATTCTGTTCAAAGCTCTTACTGATCCATTTCCGGCGGTTCAGAAGGAGGCATGTTTTTGTGTTGTGAAACTGTCCAGTGCGACGTCAGTGTTTCACCAACGAGCGGAACATCTCGCGAAACCTCTGTTTAATGTACTGAGTCACAAACATTCCCAGAATAGGATAGCCGCCGTTGAGGCCTGCTACTCTCTTGCTTTGCATATCAATGCAAATTCAGACATGCTAGTGAGGATTTTCCATGAAACTTCCCCACTGCTTATGGACTCCATGCCGTTGGTGAGAAGAGAATGCGGGCGAATGGGATGCCTGATGTTGCTGGAATTGAGGGATCGTTACTCGTTCTTTGATCGCATCATTCCTCTGGTCTTGTGCTGGTAACTTAACCAATTCAGTTCTTTGTGCTTTGAGATTGATGACGTCCTCTTGCAGCTTAAAAGATGATGCTCCAGAGGTAAGGGAGGTTATTGCACCTCGATGGAAGGAATGCGGAAAATTGTACTACGACGAGAACGAATTGGAACTGAATAAGGTCGAAATAGGAGAGAAAATTCCACCCAATTATCCCAGCTGGGAAGTGCGTCCAACAATTGGCTGTCGAGCGCTGGTGCAGCGGAGTCTGAGGATGGTCCACACGATCATGAAGGAGTCCTACGACTGGAAGGAAAACGTTCGCCTGCACTCGCTTAAACTGCTCTATCAATTCGTCCTCCATGCCGAGACTGCAATGACCGCAACATTTTTTGAAATCTATCCAGATCTGGCTAGGGCATGTGGGGATCCCGAGGCGTCCATAGCCAATGAAGTATGTAACCACCTTGTATGTTCCCATCCGCTCTTCAGGTTCGAGGTTTGTTGCAGGCAATGAAAGCGTCTGATTTGATGGGTCGTCTGCTCTGCTACGCCGACTGGAAGGAGCACGGCATGGAAGGATTCGCCAGAAATCCTCGTTTAGGTTACCTCAGATGCTTTTTCCACTTATTTGCCGCCGCTTCAGAATCCGATCCAGCCGATGTACTCAAGGTCTCTGAGATCATCGTCGGCAAAGAGTTTTCGCAAAGTTTGAAGGTTTGTTCGTTCCCCTCCGACCTTCCCTGACTAACCAGTCTCTCTTTCAGACGGACTTCCAGACATGCATCCTTAACTTGGTGGAAGAACTGTGGAGGAAGCATGTTCAAAGATCCGCCGAAGATGCGTTGGACAACATGAGCTTATACAACTGTAGCAACCTCGAGAGGAATCTGTATGCGGTCACGATCCGCGTCATGGCGCTGTCCTACTCAGTGGATAAAATGAAAAATCTTTCGTCTCGAGGTCAAGAAATCCTCGAAAGAATCGCTCAGACAACCAATTCCAGCGTTCCCCAGTTGCATTCCCGGCACTTGGGCTGGGTTCTGGAGCAAATGGATGACTTGGACGCCTTTCTCGACGGCGTGACTGAACCAATCCTGCTTCTTTGTGGCGTTATCCACCTCTGCGGATTCCGTCCAGAGCCATTGGAAGCACTTAAGCGTAATATTCGAACTGTTTGGGACAACGCAGCCGATGATGGCAAGATCAAGGTCTTCTCTGCCATTTCTATCGCAATGCTAAAGTGGGGGGAGACCATAGAGCTGGGTGAAGAAGAAAGCAAAGAAGAGCTGTCAAAGTTCACAAAAGAATTGATCGAAGAGCACATTCCTTGGAAAGTTGGCGCCGCTGCCGAGTCCATGCGTTCCCTTGCCACAGCGACTCTCTGCTCTATGACAGAGGGTGCTCCCAAAGAAGCAGCTCAAATTCTTCCAACATTAGTTCAGCATTTCTCGAATCTCCTTGAAGACAACGCTCTTTCGACCAGGAACTTGGCCCTGAAGTGTCTCATGAATTTCGGTGAAGTCGAAGTGGAGCACCTACGCATCGTGGCCTTCGGTAGGATCCAAGAAATCGTGTATTCACATGCAATTAATAAGAGCCGTTCGTTTTTAGGTGTTCTCCAGCGTTTGGATGATCCCCACAGCGGCACAAGAGAACTGGCTGCCATGGTGATACCGAGATTGACTCCTATTTTTCCCACCGCTGACGACCGCACCATTTGGCATGCTTTCATCAAGAAGGCTATCACAAGCCTGTTCCTCTACTTCGACGGACCAGAAATGAAGCTTAGAGATATGATTAAGGGTAAGCCGGTATTTCTCCGACTCACCGCAGATGCATTTAACAGATTTTCACTTACAGAGAGCCTGATAAAGCTCGGTCAGCTATACCCGGCTGTCTTTGAGGAGCCACTAAACTGCGCGTTGGCAACAAGTTTTCAGAAAAAGGCTGTAGAAGAAATCAAGTTGGCTGTTAACGTTTTATAAAGACTTGTTTGCTTAGAGAATATTGTTTTTCTTTTATTTCATAACTTTAAGTCTACATCTACCACATCGCTCTCTGGACACCAGATAGCTTGTTGTAGTCGGCCAAGTGACGCCATACAATGCGGCTCAATCGGAAGCGATGAACAACACCTCGTGGACGTGATGTGAAAGCACATCTCTCACGGCATCGCACTAGAGACGAGTCTCTGGGGAATGCGGCGATTTCAACGTCTGCAATTTCTCTTAACTCCGCGGGGAGGATGTCATTTTTTCGCATAGCATTCACTCGCAAGCGATTCACTGCATGTTCGGCTACACATTTACGTCGCTTAACATCACGAATCATCTTCCAGTCTGTGTACTTGGTACGAATTTGTTGGAGCTACGAATAGAGAAGCAATGAGATGTGCGTGAATGCATGAGGTTTCTGAATGTGTATGTGTACGTACACCGGCACCTGAGATCTGAAAAGATTTCAAGACAAAGCTGGTAACTCCTGAAATACTTGACAATGAGGCCATTACGAAAGTTATTTATAAATTTTAATAAAATTTAAGTAATTTGAACTCTGGGAAGATGAAAAGTTTCGTAATTCCTGGTAGTCAAATTAAACGTCAGGGTGACAGTTGTAAACAGTAACTGGGAGTGTGTTTGTTATATAATGATTGGTATAATGCAATGAGTGACAGTTGAGGCAAGTTAAGGTCGCGTGTGAATTTGGATCAACCAAGAATTTAAAGCGCTGTATTCTGTTCGAGTTAAAATTTGTCGCACCCGTATTCACTCTATTTTTCCACAACAAAGATAAATGCTTGTTAATTTTTTTAGCAGTTGTACATCAGAGTATGGTGGCTTTTAGATAAATATTGGAAGAAAACATTTTGTTGTTATGTAATTGAGTCATCCGAGCAGTTCGAACACTTCGACCCTGAATCAACGGGACAATGCAACAAAGGACGCCCAGGAAACAGATGGTGCGTCAAGGTGGAAAGGGATCTCAACCAACTTGTCGTGCGTATTTGGCGACACCTAGCAATGGCTCGTGCTAGCTGGGGAGGTTTGTTGGTTGAAGACCAGATCCATGTCAAACTGTAGCGCCATAAGAACAGAAGAACAGAAAGAAGTTTTGCCAGTGGTTGCTTAATTCGTGATAACAACAGGCCTACGATTCATGGTGGGTCCGAGCCTGAGATATCGCTGCCTTCCATCGTTGACGGTCTTGGGCACGCTGCTGTCTTGCGTCTGCAAGGACTAGGTTTTTATAACGGAGGTTCATGGGTACAACACTACCAATAAAACATCCGTAGCTGTCAGAGGAAAGTTGGATTTAACATTTCAGGGTGCTAGCGACAAGGAGCCGGTTATTATTTACATTGTTTTTAACTGTAATAAAGTTCTCGTCCATTTGCCGCGAAGAAAAAAACGTATGCCAAAACAAACATACCTCCAGTAACAATTCAATTGGTCGAAAGTCAATTTTTGCAGTTCAGTGTATTGTCACAAGTGACATAACAACTATTCATCCCCTTATGTGTGTGTGCCGTTTTGTAGAAAAGGGAAACCTCGATTTGCTCGTGGTTAGATTCCCCACAAAATAAAAAAAATTCCATAAAGCAAACGAAGAGAAGGAAAAAAAACGTTTTGTATTTCTAACCTCCCCTAGACGGAAAATTTGCAATTTAGGGAATTTGTTATCCAGTGCTCGTTACGTGCCCCCGTATATAACTAGGATACGCAAGAGATACCACAACACAACCAGCAGCAGAAGTAGCAACTCGCCAAGATGCCTTCCAGCGATCCATTGCCGCCAAAGGAGAGTGCTCTCTTCAGAAAACTTTTGGTAATAAATGTCATGCGGTCGGATTTGATCGGTTGGTAATACAATTTGACCGACAGAATGCCTCCCGCATATCAATCGTTTAACCGGTCATCGTGTGGTGTACCACCTTTGTCGGGTTGTCCGGATTGCAAGCATAAAAAAAATGAAATAGAACGAGAAAAAAAAATCTGCCAAAATGTTCAACTACAGCCGACAAGATTGTGTCCGAAAAAAATGTGCAAAATAATGCAGAAAATTTAAATTTTATTTAACCATCTGTGGGAATAGGTATCGAGTGCAAACCTCAACTACCATTTACGGTCATGTGTGTGTTATATTTTCTTCAATTGAACCACAAAATCCATTCAGAAATGATTGTCCCCTCAAAAACCTAACCTCAATCAAACAAAAAATTTAAAAAAAAAAAATAGTTTTTCTTCAATGTAGAGTGAGTTGATTTTTTTTTCTCGAGGTGGGGGTGCTGGATACGTGCAACTGTCGACTGAAAATGTTTTCGATCGGAAAGCAGTCTGTTTCGGAGAGGAATTCTCCCAGAAATTCCACAATTTCGTGTCGAAACCTAAGTCAAGCGAAATTGATTGACTCTTGGTTGAGATTTCGAAGGCTTATGCACGCCTGCATGCACATAATTCCTTATTAGAATGCACCGCTGCCTCCCAGCTGATAAGCAAATAAAACAAAGCAACTCACTAACTCTCGGTTTTTCGTTTATGATTCATAGTTAGAATCTACATCCCGGCAGCACGCTGCTGATCTTGTCTTCAATTTGTCGGCTGTTTTCTGTCTTGCATTACCAACCAACAAATCATGGATTTCCCTACTATTTTCGTGTTTTTTTTTTAACGATTTTCTTTTTTTGATACAGAAATGCTACGAAATGAAACAATACAAAAATGGCCTGAAGCTAGCAAAGCAGATTCTCTCCAATCCAAAATACGCTGAACACGGTGAGACACTTGCGATGAAGGGTCTCACGCTGAACGGTCTGGGTCGACGCGATGAAGCGTATAAATACGTACGACAGGGTTTGCGTAACGATTTAAAATCGCACGTTTGTTGGCACGTCTACGGTTTACTTCAGAGATCGGATAAGAAATATGATGAAGCAATTAAGTGCTACAGGAATGCACTCAAATGGGAAAAGGATAATTTGCAGATTCTCAAAGATCTGTCGCTGTTGCAAATTCAAATGAGAGATCTTGAAGGTTACAAGGAGACCCGCCATCATTTGTTCAAACTGCGCCCATCGCAACATGCCTCATGGATTGGCTTTGCGATGAGCTATCATTTATTGGGTGATTTTGAGACCGCCAATAGCATTTTAGAGACTTTCCGGCAGTCTCAGTCACTTATTGTAAGTATGGATTAAAATGTTCTATTTTTGGCTTTCCTAGAATTCGTTTTATCTCATGCTTTCATGCGGAGGTTGTAAAAATAATTGGAAATCTTTGTATCGATGACCGCCGCGTTATCTATGATATTTTTAGATTTTTTTGGTAAATGCCTGAATGCCGGTGCACTCGATAACAGTAACAAAACATTTTTTAGGCAATTTTGTTGTCACTTTAGGTTTTTACTTAAAAACTGTTCGTAGACTTTGACATTCAACGTGGTTTCTTCTGTTCGACTTAAGATGATGCAACTTTCTGTTGTTTTAGAGCATTTGTGACGGTATCGAAATTGGAAAATATATGTGTGGAAGCAATGTGGGAAACATAAGGCATATACAAAACGTGCTTAGTTTAGTTTTGGTCATCCTCTGTTGAGTGCTTTGGGGAGTTTATTTTTCGGTCGCATGATCTGTGTTTTTCATGTACTCTACACAGTATTTCACTACTTGAGGCCTCATTGTTTGCGAATGTGGCTGCACTTGCTACTATTCCCTTTCCTGCAATTTGACAGGACATCCCACGAAGTACTTTACTCTCAAATCAGCCACAATCTTCTGTATCCGATTCTGCCCATATCCCTGATTTAACACTGGAATGAGGTGATGAGGACCAACTTGAGCTCTAAGAAATATTGAGGTTAAGACTCAAACAAGATGGCAAATCAATTGTTTGGATCGCTCCTGATCATTCTTGAAGTATGGGACGTAGTGCTTCTCATCCATTTACAATTTATCCTTTGAGACGTTTCCTTTTGTAATAACGGTCTACATGCAGCTAGGGGTTACATTTACTGTGTAATGGCAGAGAGTTTGCATGCCTAGAATGTTTTTCTGCTTTGTGTTGAATGTCTCTATGGCTTGGTACCCATGTTTAGGTTCAGGTGGCTGACAGTGTAGGCCACTTTTTCTAAATCGTTTCTGGATCACAATATTTTCTTCAAGACGTTCAATGCCATTCAGTCTCTATACACAAACTGTAGTAGCTGTGTTCGGGTTAACGGTAGTAAATCAACACCTTTCACCGTGGGCGTTGGACTTCGCCAAGGGTGCGTTTTGTCACCTCTCCTTTTCATTATATATATGGACTGGATGTTACAGCGCAGTCGAGGCGAGGAATGTTTCACATTGGGAGAGTTGAGGGTAAGTCATCTTCTTTTTGCAGATGACTTAGTCATCCTCACATCCTCCCAGATAGAACTCCAGCGCGCGCTAGATAGGTTTGTGGCCGTATGTGCTGATGCTGGGATGAGGGTTAACGTGGACAAATCCGAGGTTATGGTTATTTCCAGAACCCCTGTTCAATGCACTCTACATGTTAGTGGAGTCCCATTGAAACAGGTGTAGAAGTTCAAGTATCTCGGGGTCTTCTTCACGAGTGATGGGAGGAATAATGCTGAGCTTTCCTGTAGGATTGGTCAAGCTGGGTCAATTTTGAAACAGCTTGGTCGATCTGTAATCAGGAAGGCCGAGCTTGGTGTCAAAGCCAAGTTAGCGGTTTTTAACGCAGTATTTGTTCCAACTCTCACCTATGGTCATGAAATTTGGGTAATGACCGAAAGAATAAGATCGCGAATACAAGCTGCCGAGATGAGATTTCTTCGTGCTGTTGTGGGAATTACTCGCCGGGATAGGGTGAGAAACACGACAGTGCGCGGGGAGTTGAATGTTCGGCAGCTGCTTCTTCGAACGGAAAGGACTGTACTTCGTTGGTTTGGTCACGTGGCACGAATGTCCTCATCATCACGACTTCCGAGGCGTGCCTTGAATGCGATTCCATCAGGTAGGCGACCGCTTGGCAGACCTAGGATGAGATGGTTGGACCAAGTCCAAACACTCGCCTGGTTGCGCTTGGGCATAGCTCCTGATGAGTTAGAGTCGATGGCGGAGGATCGAGTGGCCTGGAGATCTCTCGTGCATGCATTGCCCCCGAGACCCCTTTAGTGGAACATGCGGGTCATTGAAAATGAGATGAGATGAGATGAGATGAGACGTTCAATGCCGCTTTGTGTGCAGATTCCAAGATAGAACACTAACGTAGATTCCAAGATAGAACACTAACATTGTCCTTGATTGATTAGTGGCTTTTTAATTTCTGAATGTCCTGTTTCTCCAGTTTTTTTTGTCAAAATTGTGTTCACTCACACATTATTGGCCTAACAGCAACGAATAGCTTCGACGGACGAGAAGATCTTAGCCGGGCCATAGGTGTTCCATTTACTTACTTACAGCGACCCCTGGGTTGTTGTTGTTTTGCGTAGGCGATCATTTGGCCACGGAGGTTCGGTCTTCCTCTCCTTCTCGAACCAGAAGGCTCGGATTCAAAGACTCTTGGATGGAGCATCAGTGTTCATTCGCTTGATGTGACTGAGCCATGTTAGTTTACGAATCCTTCCGGACCATATCCACATGCTTGTACAGCTCGTGGAGTTCGCGGTAGTACCTTCTCCTTTATTCGCCTTCCTCGTAGACAGGACCAAACTTCCGAGGCAGAATTTTTCCTTCCAAGTACCAAGAATCAATTCTGCAGCTGTTCATCATCCAGGTTTATCCACTTTATGCATTTTTCCTTGGAGCCAGAGTATCTTTCTCTACAATAACCACTCGTGCAGTGGTAATGAGGTCTCACGAGTAGAGAGAAACGAACATTGCGTCAACAACGAGATCGCTATAACCGGCAGTCTATAATCAATGATTAGCCCCAGGCACAAAGATGTGTGCTTGGTAGTGTGAGTCCTTACCGGACAGTGTCCAATAGGCGTCCCACTTAGCGACTACTGCAGATACTCCAGGAACGAAGAAGAGATGTAATCTATTCGCCCTCTGCTTTGCGATTGTCCAGCTGTAATGGGAAGAAATTTGCAGTGACTGTTTTTAGTCATCATTGGAAGGTGTAGCACATCCCATCTCCAGGGCACAATAGACCTAAACTGTTGGTCTATGTGACCCGCGACTGTCGTTAGGGCACTAACACATATGCCTAATTACAATCCCACTGCGTACTAGGTAGGCTCAGAAATTTGTTTATTTATTCATCCAATCACGGCGCTTGTCCTCTCCTAGGCCTCTACCTTAACGTAACTTATGGTTTGTATTTAGTTTTGAAGAGACAATGCAGTCGCAGATGCAAATGACATCTCCCTTCACTGTGATTTCGCTTCTCGCCTGCTAGCAATAGTTTTTAAGTCGTTTTAGATTTCCTCTCAAATGCAGGTACTGTCCTTGTGCACCTCAACGAAAAATCTTTGCTTTAAGATAGCTGAGTTGAATTGGCTCAACAGTGCTTGGACCATTGTGCCGCCACGCGGGGCATCAATCGGTCAACTTGTGGTAAACCATTTGGAGCTTTCTATGAAGCGCAGTAGACTTCTAATGAATACATCATAAAAGTCGCAAGTACTGTCGAAGAAGAAGTCTCCCAAATGTGTGTATCTAAGTAACAATAGAGCCGGGCATGTGCAGAGGAGTTGTAGAACATCTACGATTTCCTCCTCGTTCAAATAGCTTCTACAGAAGTCATTAGACGGAACTGAAAGTCTACTTGCATGTTCACCTGGTAGACAGTGACCAGTGATGACACCTGTCATCTGTCACAATGCCAGTTTTTGGTATCGAGAGGTTTTAAATTTGTAGATCGTTTGGAGTCTAGCTTAGGCCAGATTATTCTAGGCGTATAGCACGTTTTGCCTCACCCCCATCTGTTGTTGGTCAAATTGTTACAACAATCTGCACGTAGGAGCTGTGAAGTGACATGCACAAATTGTAAACGTCGTCTAATAGTGTTAATATGGTTGCCTGTTTGGCAAGTTCGTCCACTTTGTAATTGCCTGGGATGTCTCTGTGACCAAGCACCCAGCACAAGTAAATGTTAAACTGCCCTGCCATCTGGTCGAGAGATAAGGTTCAGTTTGCTGATATTTTTAAAAGAAAGCGAATTCTAGACGTTCTGCTATGTCATTTCTAAAGTTTCCCTGAAATCTCCCCTTTTTGAGACTACAAATTCAACAATTTGGTTGATGATTTTAAATTCTCATGTTTTGTCTGTTGTCATTTCTAGGAAAATCATGACTATCGTCACAGTGAACTGCTACTATATCAAAATCAAATTCTCATCGAATCCGGTAACCTGGAGAAGGCCTTAAATCACTTGACTAAGTTTGAGAGTCAAATTGTTGATAAGCTTGCCGTTAAAGAAACAATGGGTGAACTGTATATTCGATTGGGTAAACACAGTTTGGCTGTGCCAGTCTATGAGCATCTTATCAAGCGTAATCCGGAGAATACAATGTATTTTTTGAAATTCTTCGATGCCAAAGAGATCACTGACGATAGCGAAAAACTTGAAATCTATAAAAAATTCCAAGATGAATACCCGCGCGCCATGTGTCCCAAACGTCTCCCATTGGATGTTGCGTTCGGCGACAAAGTTCGTGAGGTTATTGATGATTATCTACGACGTGGCTTACGAAAAGGTGTACCACCATTGTTTGTCAACATTCGTTCCTTATACAAGTGTCCCGAGAAGGTGAAAACAATTGAGAGTCTGGCGTTGGAATACTATGAAAATCTTCGAAGTACAGGGCACTTTTCGAAAGCGGATTACGAACAGAATAAACCGAATGAGCCGGCATCTGCGTTATTGTGGACAACGTTGTTCCTTGCACAGCACTATGATTTTATGCGTGAGACTGATAGAGCGCTTGAGTACATTAACATTGCCATCGATCATACACCGACTCTGATAGAATTGTTCGTGACCAAGGGGCGGATATACAAGCACGCCGGTAGTCCTGTCGAAGCGTACATGTGGTTGGATGAAGCTCAAAGCTTGGATACTGCCGATAGATATATCAATTCGAAGTGTGCTAAGTACATGTTGCGGGCAAACATGGTCAAGGAGGCCGAAGAGATTTGTGCCAAGTTCACCCGGGAGGGGGTGTCAGCAATGGAGAACCTCAACGAAATGCAGTGCATGTGGTTCCAGACGGAATGTGCGCTGGCCTATCAACGCCTGGGCAAGTGGGGCGAGGCACTTAAGAAATGCCACGAGGTGGATCGACATTTTGCGGAAATCATCGAGGATCAGTTTGACTTCCACACGTACTGCATGCGAAAGATGACGTTGCGTGCCTACGTTGGCCTGCTGCGACTGGAGAATGTGCTGCGAAAGCATCCGTTCTACTACAAGGCTGCTAGGTGTGCCATCGAGGTGAGCTAGAAACACTCTTTTTCTCCCCGTCTGTGTCTCTAATGCGGGCTCTCTTTTTAGGTGTACATTCGATTGTATGATAGACCATTGAAATCTGAAGAAGCTGTTGAAGAAAACGATACTGGTAAGTGATCGATCGCTAAGCGTTTCACGACGTTCCTAATTGTGTCATTTTTACAGAGAATTTACCGCCCTCCGAGCTCAAGAAACTCCGCAATAAGCAACGCAAAGCCAAAAAGAAAGCCGAATTGGAAAGCGCTCAAGCCGCTCAGGCCGCCGTCAAACGCGAACAGCATCAAAAGTCGAAGCAGCAAAACGCCCAAGACGCTGATCCTGAAGCTCCGCAACTGGACGAGCTCATTGCCGAGAAGCTCGAACGTCCCGATGATCCACTGGAGAAAGCAATCGATTTCCTTACACCATTACAACTGTTAGCCAAAGATCGCATCGAAACCCACTTCCTAGCTTTCGAGATCTATGCGAGGAAAAATAAGATTCTCCTCATGATTCAGAGTATAAAGCGGGCAATCGCACTGGATGCCAAACATCCACTAGTTCATGCATGTTGTATGAAACTAACAAAGGCCCTGCAACACATGACACCCGAACTGAATCCGAGCGTTAAGGTGGTCGTTGAAAAGGCCCGCGAAGAGTTAATCGGCAGTGGCAAGACGTCGCAGCAGATCAACGATGAATTTATTGCGAACAATCGCGACTCAATTGCGCATTTAATCGAGGCGGCAAAGATCATGAATCTCCTCGATAATAGTAAAAAGGACGAAGCCATTCAACTAATTACCTCATTCGATTTGAACAAGATGACTCTGGAGGTTTGTTTGTGTCTCCCTTTCATTTGTGTGTGAATTTTGAATTAATTGAATTTGTCTTGCAGGAAGCGACGAAGGTGTATGACACACTGTGCGAGGGTCCGCTAGCTGGCAATGAAGAGCAAACAAAAGCCTACCTGGAGCGGTGTCAACAGCGCTTCAAGTACGCGCGTGTATTCAAAGACCTTACACCACAAGCCGAGAATCACGTGAACGAATCAAAAGCCGATGCGACCGCTAAAATTGCAGACTTGTAGGGAAAGTCACATCAAATACAACTAAAAAAAACAATTTCATCAATCAAACATCAAACAGCAATCGTAACAAAACAAACAAAAAATTTTAACAAAGTACTAATTAAAAACAAAATACCGCAAGATCACAACAAGAGGGACAGAGAGAGAGAGAGATAGATGAAGCACTCGATCCCGCAAAACAAATATCAGCCCCTCTTGGGAAAGACGTTAACATTTAGTCGTTACTATCGTTATTATCTTGAATAATAATATATTTACTGTACCATGTTCTCCGTTACTTTATTCTTCATCCTTTTCCCCCTCCTCCTACTGACCGCATCCTCTGCTGCATGTTGCCGACCCAGTTACATTTTAATTTCCTCTAAAACACACACAAACCTCAGCAGAAGTCCTTATACAGCAATTTGTTCTTATTTTATACGTATACATATATGTAGTTATATATATAGTATATACATTATCGAGAAGCATAGGGGATAATCGAATTGTAAAGAAATTCATAAACACACTCACGAAATCATGAAAAAGGCAAACAAACAACAAACACTCACGTACACTATGGATACATGAAAATGCAAATAATTGAAAACAAAACAAAATAAGAGAAAACTTAGAATTTTTTTTTAATGTTTACTTTATTAACAAAGAAGGTAAAAATAAAAGAAAACATACGCTAAACTTATACTGATGAAAATGAGAGATATAAGAGAATTTTATTAAAGCCATCAAACGAACAGAACAATGCATTTGATTTTAGTTAGTTGGTTTCTCATGCTTGCACACGTTCGAGGTGCTTCTGTCGAAGGTGTTTGATGAGGCAGGTGAAAATTATGTTCGATTTAGTTACTTATCAGGCCGACGGCCCTTGAAGAGCCCGAGCCTGAGTAATGTACAAAGTCCGCAACCTCATTCGAGCTGCAAAATATCTACATAGGTTTCCTTAATCGTTTGCATATTTCAGTCTCCCTGATTAGGCTTCAATTTATAAGGCCTACATCCGCCCAAACTTGAGTATAAGGCTCATATCAGATCTGGTGCTCCCAATATCTCTGCACCTATAATAATAATAATAATAATGGCGGCGCTACAGTCCGAGGTGGACCTGGGCCTAGCTTCTCACCAACCACTCGTGTTGTGCTATTGTTCTCTCACGAGCGGAGGGGACCTACAGTTTAATGCCGACTCCGAACGGTGAGATTGAGAAGCTTTTTTCTAAACAGTTATACTCTTTGGGCATTGTCAGTGACTCGAAAGAGGTGGAGCCGTGAAAAAATGTTTGATGTTTTTTTCGAGATTCGAAAGCAATAGACTCGCTCGAATACCGACGTAATGTGTTTTGGTTGTCACTGTTTTATCGCTAATTTAAAAACCGTTGCTCAAGTGAGCTAGGCATTCGCATTTATCCCCTTAGGGAATCCACCCCCAATACTCGTCTCACAAGGAATGCTCATCAGTTCACCATTAAGCATGTTTTCGAACACGAATATGGACTACTCTTCCGAGCCCAATATATTTCACTTGCTACAGTCTACAGGCATTTAAGACCAATGTGCACAAGTACTTTCTCTGCCTTTCTCCGTCTGTACCTTCGGCCCGTGGTGAGTCTCGATTCCGGATACTTAAGGGTATTATAGGCAATTTATAAAAAAAAAAAAACTTGGTGTATATACCGGAGATTCAGTTTTCCTCTCCTCGAACCAGGAGGCTCGGACACGAAGACTCTCTTAGCTCGAGCACTGGAGTTCATTGGGTTGATGTGGCCAAGCTTAGTCCACCTATTTTTTTCTTCCGTACTATGTCCACATCCTTGTTCGTGTTTAGAGTCTTCTCCTCCATTCCCCTTTTTCGCAGACAGGACCAACTATCCGACATAAAGTGTTTCTTTCGAAGATAAAAAGAATCAGCTCTACAGTTCTGCTTATCGTCCAACTTTCAGTTCCATTTAGCGAGACTGGCAGAGTTACGAGATCCCAAGTTGTTTCGACAAACCGAACAGCGGTTAAAAGAGCCTTTCTACTTTAGATCTCCCCTAAAATGTCGTTTGAAGAGCTCACGTTTTCCTCGAAGTACGCAAATTCCTTAAGTACATCAAAATTGTAGTTGTCGATAATTGGCGTTATGTGCTGTATAATGAGCGACGGATCAGTTTTTTTCTTGACAGCATATACTGATACGTGTCGATTAGAACGAAGCAAAAGATTTTGAGACGTTAACACGGTACGTTGGATGGAATCTTGTAGGCGACATTGAGGAGGGATGTACGTTTGTAGTTTTTGCATGAGGTATGATCACCCTTTTTGTGGATGGGGCATATGGAGCTGATATTCTAGTCATCGGACATGCTTTTGTCTTCCCTACAAGTACATTGCTGGAATCAGTCTACTGAATCGCAGCCAATGTGACTACCCGAACGAAAATGCTGAAAACACAATATCGAAGGAGAAATCTTTCATCTGTAGAAGATTCCCGTCCTTGCTATTCGCCAAACTCTTTTTTTTCTTCGGCTGGCGCTACAGTCCGAGGTGGATCTTGGTTTCAGTCAATATGCAACATGCGTTTAGCGCCCACACCCCCCATCCCCTCTATTTTTTAAAACATGGTTGTCTTAAGTTTGAATTGGGAGAGTAATAACTAGATTGGGAGCAAGATAATCTCGGTTTGACCTATATATATAAAATTTAACACTTCTAAACATGAGCTTTCTGGTTTTACAAGGAGGACTAATACAGTTTTGTAAATTAAGGAATGAGGAACGTATTTTTCAAGCATTAGCTTGTTGAAAACTAATAATCAAAAAAATATTTTAATGTTATTTGAAAATTAAAAATTCGTTTTATATGCTTCAAGCTATTCAAAACTTTCTTTTGATCTAGTGTTTTGAAATAAAATTCTACCTTAAAACTTTTTTTCGGTTCTAAACTATTTTCGTAAAATTCGTCACCATCGTAAAGAAGATGTTTCAAGTAAGCATCGAATTGTTTCAAAAAACATAACAGGTGCTCATTAGGTGCTCATCGACTACTAAATCGAATCAATACGAGCTGCATGGGACGAAAATGCTCTTGGTCGAATTCTGTTTTGAAGACCAGCATATTTTCCCTTCATATTTGAACCATTATCATAACTTTGATTTCGACAGTTGCTTATTGAAATTCCTTAAAATTCTGTAAAAAGTTACCATTATTAAGCTCAAACAAGACTTCAGAAGTTCCTCGAAAAGTTAATGCTTGAGAACCAAGAAATGTATCTAAACTAATTAGTGTTTGCAAAACAGCTTAGCTCTATCTAATATTTTATATCAGTTTAGATCGAGGTGAGTCTATTGTTGTTTCTGTTTTCAAAACTTTTTCGAAAAACATCCTGTATCTGTGCTTGACAAGACATGGGAATTTTTGCTCATTGCAAATAAAATACAAACAAAATTATAGAGAAAAGAGTGCTAGGCAATATGTACATAAATCACCCAGAAATGAAATATGTGTAATTGAATTTTCTAATACATTACATTACATTTTTCAAGAAGAAAAAACCAAAAAATATTTTTTTGTTTTGGGTGTATGTTCAATTTTATGAGGTAGTGTATATATACCCACTGTACTCATTCTCCTTACAAACAAATATGTATAATGAGTAAATCTCTTTCATACGTGCAGAAATAAAATCTGCACATTTTCTCTCCTCCATAGGAACTGAGTTTATTATTTTGAGATTTTTGAGTGCTTGTGCAAGAAATTATCTTGCACAGTCCTGTGTATGATTGGCCTTTTGTGTGAAGAATGAAGAGAAGAGAGAGAGACGAGAAATTATGTAAATTGTATTGAGTAAGGCGCCATACGTGCAGAAATAAAACCTGCACGTTGTCACTCAAATGATTCCATCGGAACTGAGGATTGAGTTTATTATTTTGACAATGCGCTGCATAGCTCGTCTCTATAAGTGCTGTCATACGCGGCCTTGAAATTGGTGAAACTTGTAAGTCTTTTCAAAGATCAGCCGCAATGTGAATACCCGATCCATAGTGCAATTTGCTGGCTTGAACCCACCCTGCACCGCCAAATGTTACTGCTGTAAAAAGACGAAGACTGTAAACATCACATCATTCGTTTCTATTCTGTACGTACCTCTGTCATTTTTTCCTTTGCAACCACATTCACTGCAGATTGCAGGGAAGAGGATGTTTTCTCATCTCTCACCAATCCTGTAGAACTAATAACATGATTGCAGTATTCGTTTATTTTAAAACAGGCACTTTCAGCGGTTTCTATGAAAAGTTGGTTGTGTTCCAATTCCGTTGCGCCATTAGGCGTCGAACCGTCATTCAACTTTGTATTTGAAAGTTGTAAGGACAGAGAAAGTGCATCGAATCTCCTTGTCAAATTCTATCTAATCTCTCCTGTGAAGCACTTTCTATACACTTTTTGACTGAAACTAAAATTCTAATATCCTTCCGCTTTCGAAGTCAGTTAAAAAGCTCATTGAAGGCATTTTATCCGGATTTCCGTTTTAAATCAATCAATTCATATGCAACCATTGCTAAAAAAAAGTTCGTTGTACTTACTGCACCTGATGCCAGTTTCCAGGAAAAATTAATTTTCAATTTCTAACGGATTACAGCTCACCTTCAATGTAAACGGTGCTGAAAAAAATGTTCAATAGATTTTTACGATATCCCTTTCTTTTTCATCCAATGCAGTGAGGAATTTCTCCAAGTGAGAGTAGGAAAGCCGTATTCTCTGAGAAATGAAAAACACTGACAAACAAACCTAAAGAAAAGGTGAAAACAGCTGATCGAACTGACAGCAGTGAATGAGACAGAATTCTGCTTAAAATTATCTAATTCCGTGGCACTCAACTCGCTCCGAAATAAACATCACAGGGTCCAAAGAGCAATTCACTTACAAGCCTCTGATTATCTCTCATAAAAAAGCAGCACCACACTCGCACCGTCATCTTTTCGTGATAACCGATTGAGTTCTGTGTATAGTTCCTACAGATTCAATCAGTTTTGAGTTTGCTCGCGATTCAATAGCACAAGGGCTTCCAATTTATTTGCGTCAACAGAAAGTTTCATAAAATCCCTCACAAACATGAACACCGGGTGAGTACAAAGTGAAGTCAATTCTGATTTGTAAAGGGCCAATGTGTCTGACCTAAATTCTTTCGTAGAAAACTAGCTGGGCGAACTATTTTCATAACTGGAGCCTCGAGAGGGATTGGCAAAGCGATTGCACTGAAAGCTGCCCAAGATGGTGCTAATATTGTAGTGGCTGCGAAAACTGCAGAACCTCATCCCAAATTGCCTGGAACCATATACACTGCAGCTGAAGAAAGTAATTAATATACATCGTGCATATTTTGATTGAGTTCGATTGCCTCCATTTTATGTGCAAACGAGTTGATTGGGTCAAGTGGGGAGTAGCAACTCGTTGCGCCACAGAAAAATTTCACTGATTATGAAGATGAGATTCCAAAGATAGTGTCGGGTGTCCAAAGAGCATAACATAATAACAATGACATATAGTTTCTCGTATCACTTGCTCTCCGGGAGGTGAATTAGTTTGAGATTAACGAATGGGCATTTCAGTGAAGTTTCCAAAACAAATTTCTTTTGCTAAGTAAATCTGTGTCTAAATTTAGCTTATCGTACCGATGACGATGAGACGAAATCAAACACTTCAAGATAAGACAGCCTGCTTGTAGATTTCACTTCTGTTTTTTTTGTTGTACCTTGACAATTAGGTATGAAAACAAGTTATGGGTTCAAAAGTCCAGGCAAGGTCATGAATGTTTGCGCGTAAATGGTTGAACCGAGTTAACAAGTTAGTAGAGCTATTTAAAATGACATTAATTTTGGATTACGGAGTGAGTAAAATGTAGCATATAGGTTTGTGTATTGACGGATTTTAGTAAATACTGACATCTTTATTATTTTTAATTTTTTTTGATATTTTGAGGTTAACGATACCAAAGGTTTTTTTTTGAGAATTGGCAAAAGATGAACTAGATGACAAGGTTTTTCTTTTTTGTTAACGAGCAGTATTCTTTTTATGTTTCCTGACAAGTATGCGTCTTTAGTTAAATATTCTTCTGGGGGCCTCTATAAAAAAGATTTGTTTATGATGGCAGTACGCATGAACTCTGTTTGAAGTCAGCAAAGTATCTCCTAGGACAATACAATTCATCCATTGCCTACATATTCATTCTGCGATGGATAATCCATAGGCGTCTTTAAGGACTGTGTCCCTAATCGTCGGTGAAAATTCTCTGTGAACATTTCAGTTGTAGACCTGTTGTATGATGATAATGTCTTAAGGAATTTTAACCCCAGAAAGCTAACTCCTTTTGTCTTCTTAATTGTTTTACTTACATAATTGCACCATCTTGGATTGTGTCCCGATTTGGTTGCGTTTAGCTGGTAAGAAATGTTGTTTTTGGAATACCTACCCCAGACTTATCATTTTGACGAATTGTAAGCTAATGCGTAACTACGCTAGCTATCTAAGGTTTGTCACTTCTGTTTTCAAATGTATGCATATGTACATGCTTTTTCGAAAAAACACCTAGGTTATATTCAGAGCACTCGATGAACGTTCAATTTTACAAACGTGCGTGCCCTGATCGACGATCATCGATACAGATATCGAAGCTATTAGATTAGTGCAGAAAGCAGATTACCAAGAGCAGATTATCATTCAATTCTCGGTACTTTCCTAGGTTAGGTTCTAGTAAACTCCTTGTGATACATAAAGGGGAATCTTATGTCTTTCCTCCAGGTCGTGTGCTAAACTAGTCTGTGGTGTCAAGCCATCCAGCTATTCTTATGAACATGCAAAGAGTGGTGAGAGGTTTATTTGTTATTTCTTGAAGATCATGGAAAAAGTGATCTCGCAGTGTTTTATACCTCAGATGACAGCGGCTGAGTCAGTGACATAGGTAGTGAGGAGTGTAGTCTTGTTCCTTTTCGTCACCACTTACTTAGTTATCAGGACTGCGAACGCTGGACAGTCTGGGCTATTTCCACCTTCCATCGCTGACGATACTAGGCTTCATCAAAACCATGTTTTCTTTCTTTATATCTCTTTATATCGGAGGTTCGGTCTTCCTTTCCTCGAATCAGGAAGCTTGGTTTCGAAGACTCTTGGCTGGAGCATTGGTGTTTAATAATAATAATAATAATGGCGGCGTTACAGTCCGAGGCGGACCTGGGCCTAGCTTCTCAGCAACCACTCGTGTTGTGCGTGCTATTGTTCCCTCCCGAGATAGGAACGGCAAGATTGAGAAGCTTTTTCTAGACAGTTATACTCTTTGAGCATTGTCAGTGACTCGAAAGAGGTGGAGCCGTGAAAAAAATGTTTGGTGTTTTTTCGGGAATCAAACCGACAACATCGAGCGTAGGAGTCGACACACTTAACCACTACGCCACGGCGCCCACATCATTGGTGTTTATTCGCTTAATATGGCCAAGCCCTGTTTGGTCTATTGATTCTTGCCTTCTGGACTATGTCTACATCCTTGTACAATTTCGGTTATCTTCTCCTCCCTTCGCCTTCCTCGCCGACCGGACTATATGTCCGGCGCAAGCTCTTTCTTTTGAAGGCAATAAGAATCGGCTCTGCAGTCCTGCATATCGACGAGCTTTTGGCTCCACATAACAAGACTGGCAGGAGTAGGGTCTTGCAGAGCATGATTTTGCTATTTCGAGTCGTGAGTTTTCACCCAAGTTGTTTCGGTAAACCGAAGTAGCAGTGGTGATTCTACGTCGGATGTCCATCTAGATGTCGTCCTGTGGAGTTCACGTTTGATCCGACAAACTCTTTCACTACTACAAAGTTGTAGATGTCGATTGCAATGTTTTGTCCTAGATGATGAGCGAGAGATCGACTTACGAACTTGGTATTCCAGAGGCTTATGGGCAATGAGTGCTTCAACAGTTTTCGCTAGCAACCTTTTGTCGCACTGAAGTAGTTACGCTGTTATGGCTTGGCCATAAAATCCGTGTAGTTTTGCAGGTGACTAAAGAGTGTCACCTTCTGTTTGCTGACTCTAGGATTTTGTCTTTCACCGTATTTGAAATTTCTACATAATACGCTGTTTTCGTTGATATGTTGTTTCTCTTCGCACACCTGACGATTGTCTTGATGAATTTCATAAGTCTGCAAGATAAACAACACACTTCTTCAATTCTCAATGAATTTTGCTTGAGTTTTCTTTGTACAATATTCACACTCTCCGTCCGTTATTTAATCTCCTTCGTTTTCTTTTCAGTTGAAAAAGCCGGTGGCAAAGCTCTACCTTGTATCCTTGACGTTCGTGATGAAAATCAAGTCAAGAGTGCAGTCAAACAGGCTGTGGAAAAGTTCGGTGGCATCGACATACTCATCAACAACGCAAGTGCAATTTCCTTGACACCAACTGCTCAAACCGACATGAAACGTTACGACCTTATGCACAACATCAACACCAGAGGAACATTTTTAGTGTACTTCATCTCACTGCCTGTTCTTTTCTCGTTCTTATACAGTCCTTCTCTTTCAGGTCCAAGGAATGTCTTCCATTTTTAGAGAAGAGCAATCATTCTCACATTTTGAACATCTCACCACCCCTGAATATGTCCCCAAAGTGGTTCAGTAATCACGTTGCCTACACGATGGCAAAATATGGCATGTCCATGTGTGTCCTTGGAATGGCTGAGGAGTTCAAAGAGAAAGGTATTGCAGTCAATGCTCTCTGGCCACGAACAGCCATCCACACTGCAGCCATTGAAATGCTAAGTGGCCCTGATAGCAATCAGTTTTCAAGAAAACCCGAAATCATGGCCGATGCCGCGTACGCGGTGTTATGTCGCGAGCCAAAATTATGCACTGGAAACTTCTTCGTGGACGACGAAGTCCTCGCCGCTGAGGGAATTACAGACTTGAAGCAATACGCTTGTGTCCCAGAGAATGCTGATAAACTCATGGGCGATTTCTTCTTGGATAGCACAGATTTATCGAAAGAAGCCGAAAAGATTCCCTCGTACACGGGTGGAAAGTCGGGTGCGAAAATTCCAGCACTTTTCCAGAAAATCGAGGGTCTGTTGAGCAAGGAGTTGGTTGGCAAGACGAACGCCATCTATCAGTTCAATGTGGAGGGTGAGGAGAAAGGTGTGTGGTTCTTGGACTTGAAGAATGGTGAGGGTAAATGCGGAAAGGGAGCACCTGCCACAAGTCCTGATGCAATTTTGACAATGTCATCGAATAACTTCGACGATATGTTTGCAGGTCAGTCTGGTGGGCATACGATACTCTTTAGACTGTTGTTTGATTTTCTGTTTTTTTTTTTTGTATTTCAGGCAAGCTCAAGGCTCCCACTGCTTTCATGTCTGGCAAGTTGAAAATAACTGGAGATTTACAAAAGGCGATGAAACTTTCAAAACTCATGGGGGGTCTGAAATCAAAGCTATAAAGTCTGATATTCTAACAGTATCATTTTGTTAAAGTGGGCGTCATTCACACGGAAATATATTTTTTTATATCTTATCAAAAAAACGCTGATTGTGTTGGATTAACATCTCACATTTTCACTTATTTTTCGCTTTGGCTTCATCAAGATTACAGTAACGTGCTTCAAATACATGTTAGGGACTGTAAAGATGTAAAGAAAAACAACTTTGACGCGCGAAATGTTTAAGGGGTACCTAACATTTTGTCTTAGACAACAACAATATTCGGACGGAGAATATAATAGAATACATGGGATGGAACTATACTCCGTTCTCCGGTGAAGAAACGCACCTTTGAATATAAAACAATATATTCAAGACTGCAAAAACAAAAAGCACGCAACACGGCGTTACCGATTTGCGGCAAAAAAAGGATGCGCTGCACCGCAAGTATGTGTGCGCTAATTGGTATAGTAGTCAACTGCATCGGCTATCAACTTGACTTTGCCACTTGCTACTGTCTCCTCGACTTGTTACACATTCTATCAACTAAACTCTTGGAAGCACTGCATACAGGTCTTAACTTAAGGAAAGCCAGAAGTCAAATAGATCAAAGTTAGGAGCTTGGAGTATCATGAAGTAAAGATTCGTATTGTGAAGAATGAATAGATAAAGGGAATAATATACTTAAAAAACGCATCCCCGTCTACGCTCCTATCTAGTTTGTTGATTCCCTCATTGGCTTCACTGTTGCTGCGAACTTCTCAACAGAAGCGTCTTTACTCTGCGAACTATTTTAATTTCCCACAGTAACCAAGGTTAGTTTAGAAGTGGCTAAAGTGTGCACTTAAACTAGGATTGATCCATTGTACTGCCACATGGGTTGACTGAGGTCAAATCAATTGTTCTGTTGCAGGGAATCATCTGGAGCTAAAGATGTAGAGCAATAGATTGCTTATCGGAAGCTCACTTACATAGTTCGCAAATGCTATCAAAGTAGGCCCCCAGATGTTGGCGTCGAAGGGTCGCCAGGCCTGGCAGTTGCCGAGGGGATGTGAAACGCTCTCCAGTTCCTCCTCACCTAAGCAGCAGTGTCCTGTAATAATACCGACGATTTTGCTGACATTGGATCTATCGAGAGATATTAATTCTTTGGATCTTTTGAGGTCTAGTTTGGACCCGATCAGTCTGGAGGTGTGGGACGTGGTGCATCTGTTCTTATTTTGAGTTGCATCTGCTGGTAGCAACAATTTACAAGTCGTAAGGAGCATACCCGTGTTGCTGTGTTTCGATAATAAGGGCAGGGTAGTTGCGAATTTGGCCAGTTCATCTGCTTTACAGTTGCCCGGAAAATGTCTGTGACATGGTACCCAACAGGCGAATATTGAACTGATCATTTTGTCTAAAGATGAGCGACAGTTTAATGTAATTACCACAAAATGTAGTTCAAAATTGCAGATTGAGATACAAATTGCTTTTCAGCAGGGCCTTCTTCTTCTTCTTCTTGGGGCGCTGCAGGCCGAGGTGAACCTTGGTCTCACTCAACATGCCTCTCCATCAACGCAAACAGGACCAAAGACCGCGCGCAGAACTTTTCTCTCGGAAAGACCAAGACACTGTTCATCCGCTTGGGATATTGTCCATGCCTCCGCGCCGTACAGCAGTACTGGGATGATCAAAGTCTTGTATAGTCAGCTTGGTCAGCTTATCAGCAGGGTCACCAATGTAAAAATAGTTTCTGCTTCTGCCACAAGATTTACTAGCAGATGAAAACCTCAGGGTGGAATCCTATTCCTCTTGCTATAGGACTCATAACTGTCAATGAACTGCTATTAACACCAGACATGGAAGGTTGCAAGTTTGTTGTACATGTGGATGACAATGCTATAGCTCTTTCTGGCAAGCACCCCAGTGGTCTGAGAGATCAAACATTTTGGGAAGATGATTTTTTGACCAAAACTGGATCTTCCGCCAACATTTTCAGCGCCCAATTGGCGAACTCATGGCGCAGCGTTATCTATGGTGGTCCGGCAGCAATTCCTGTGTCAGCACAATCTGTTACGGATGTAGGCCCAAATCTAACCGCAGTTGCAAAATAAGCTGACTCTCTGGTGATGCCCAATATAGCTGATACGAGGGCGACTATGTTTTTTTCATATCGCACCAATTTACACCTGTTGGCTGGTTGGTGGCTTAAGATCCAAAAAACTGCACTCTCGCTCAAACTCTTTCACGATGCGACAATTTGTCTGCACAGTGAAGCTATGATGACGACCGAACTCACGATTCACGACGCGTACCACGTAAATGAAGTCCTTTCTCCATGTGTAAACCTTAAACGTGGGCGTCCTTGGATGTACCACAAGCTTAAAGTCCAGAATTCTTTCGGCCAGAACTAAGTTTTCTATACGCTCGACATGACCACCTTAGGCTGTACGTCGGAGGTACACGTAATGTAAGATTTTTAAAAGATAAAAAAATGCATTAAAACTAAACTAACTACGCCATTCACGCAAACAAGACCAAAGATCGGACGCAGAACTTTTCTCTGGAAAATCTTTTTCATTCGTTTTCGATATTATCCATGCCACTAGGCACTAGTATTGAACTGTTATTGCCAAGATCTCATACAAAGTCAGCTTAATCTTTCGACAGAGAGCTCTATAATTCAATTGCCTCTTAAGTCCAATGAAACAACGATTGGCAAGAGTTATTCTGCTTTTGTCAAACCAACAATCCTTCAATCCTTCGGATGTTAATCTAGTGGCAGGCGTGCTTCTTCCATTTAGAGTCCGTAACTATCTCTAAAAATTACTTTATTTGTATGTACGAGTAGTTTACGCCATTATCAATTCCAGTAATCATCTAGTGTTGTCTACTATTTTTCCACAATGTCTCCGAGGTGGGTTCCCGTTTCACAAGAATGTACGTTTTGTATTTCCCATTGTTGTCTAGTCATTTCTAGGACAGCCGCGGCTCAAATCATGATGCGCATTTAGATTATCTACGAATACCATTTCGACAAAATTTACGTTCCCCCTCGCTTACTTCGGAGAAGATGTTCATTCAGCTGTGTAATCCCCATTAGATTAACGCAATGGCGTTGATTGTCACTCTCTTAGATGCAGACGATAAACACTTTTCTTAGTGAAAATCACTTCTTCGGTTTTACTTTGATTAACTCCCGTTCCACATTAGTATCAATATCAGCCAATAGTATCAGCGTCGTTGGGGAAATATGCTTGGAACACAATGTGGTCCCAACATGATTGTCACCCTTCGTGGGAGCTTATTCAGGAAAAGGCATATGTATCTCGGGCAACAGATGCAAGAGATAACCAATCGCAAGACCACCCAGTGACTTGGATCCTGTGAACTACTTCCACTGGGATTCACAGCAAATGGTATTCCACAAACTGTGACTGTGACTGTGACTGCCTGACTTCATAACCGATAAATCCTGAACTTTATAATTCAATTTCCCCGAACCCCATAAATGTAAGCCTTTTCGTTACGCTCTCCGTTTTGCGACATCCTTCCATCGCATCCGTTCCCAACCGCCCCAAAACACTCGACTCATTTGTATCTGTATTTTCCATGTCAAGAAATTCAATTTCCTCTCAGCGGAAAATCATCCTTAACATTTTTACATTCACTCTCCACTACATCAACATCATGCAACACGTTGTAAATAAAATACATAACAGCACAGAAAAGGAGCAGTAAAGACGAACACGGAACAGTCGTCTCCGAATTTATAGAAACATCTTCTTTCCAAGCGAAGCATCTAGGTATTCCCGCCCACCACTCCGATAAGAGTCAACTATTGCCAGTACATTGACTCCACTTAGCCGAGCGCCGGGGGCGAGTGGAGCGCGAGTACCCAGGCATTGGACGGCGATAGGAAAAAATAGCGTTTGCCAAGCGAGCTACAGCCTCGATGGGGTTACTCCTCGTTGTTGTTGCCGCTATTGGCGATATTGCTTCTCCGCCCAGGAGTTCCTTGTAGTAATGGACTTCCCGTATTTTTAAACTGCCCTTAAAATTGAGTCGTGAAAATTTAGTGCATTCGGTTATCTACATAATAAAAGGATCATAAAACTCAGATACTTTTTCTGTCAGATCTCAGCTCTTAACTTCGATTTTTCGTATTCTGTCTTCGGGGGGTTTACTGCTGCTCCCCTCCACTTGTGATGCTGGTGGGTCTGGTGATGGTTTTTTACGAGTTTTCAGTCTCGTTTGGAGTCGTCCTTCTGAATCGGGGAATTGACGACACCCATGACAACAGAGTTTCGATATCTGTTTCGATGGGTGCTTTTGCTTGTGCTTGTGGTCTGTGCTCCTGGAGACGAAGGTGCGCCACGACGCTTGGGTACGGACGTACGAGTATACGAGTGAAGCACATTGTGGAGGAGAAGAATAACATTTTGTCGTTAAATTAGATGAAGAAACCATGAATCGTCCTGAGGGGTCTAAAAGTGTGAAATTAAAAGTGAAGTGGCTGTAAGACGGATAAAAAGGATAAGTGCAACGAGTGGATATGATTTATGGGTTGACTGATGATGAGAAAATGTCTTTGCAACACTGCTGCAGAAAGGAGACTGAGTTTATGAGCCTGGGTGACTTTGGTGCTGAGCAGTGGAGTAGTCCATCAATCGTACAAGAATAATGATATATTTTTGCAGCGTATTTCAAGCTCTATCAATCTAAGATTCAAGATTTCTTAAAATTTAAGAAGTTTTTTAAATTTTGAAAAATTAAATTTTGGTTTAAATCTGAAGCAAATATCAACCCTTACTCACAAGTCCCCAGGTCTTTCCATTTGAAAAGGATCAAAATCAGTTTTAGGCAATGGATGTTCATGAACCGAAACGGCCGCGTTTATTATTATTCAAAACAATCCTTTAACAGTAGGAAATATTTGCAGGAAATCACTACTGGGCTCAAGTGAGAATCCACATATTATTCAGAGATTCATATTGCCTAGAAAACAGTCCACATCTTTTCCAATATTTTAGACTATGGTATCAAAGTCCTATATAAGTCCAAAGTACTATAACAGTACGAAGTTTTTTCATTTAATCCTTTTATTACGATAGAGAGTTAAAAAAATTACTTCTACAGGTGCCCCAAAAGTCGCGCAAGAAGGCATTTTAATAATTTTAACTAAGAATTTCTTATTGAATCATAAATTTTACATTTTTTCTAAGACCAAGCAGCTCACTTCTTGATTTAAACATCAGGGAAATGTCTTTGGAGCTCAGAGAACCTAACCCGTAATTCCCATACCGTTAGTTAAAATGTGGACGACTGTATCAATCATTTGATTTCGATTATATTCTTGAGCTCTTTGGTTGATTCTGTACAAGTTCCCCTTTAAAAGTCAAACGCTTCTAAGGTTTTTCTTCTTCATTGCCACTTTTTTCTTTTATTTCTGATTCAATAAAGTATAATTTTTTGTTTAAACATTTTTTCTCAAGACCAGATACTTTGATAAAAAAGTCAGCTTATAACTTCAGACTTGAAGAAAAGTAGTCTTTCTAGAGTGTTCTCTTCACAGTTTGTTTGCTCGAACAGACATATTAAATATAAAAGGCGTTGCAAAATGTACACTACATTTAAATTTTGAGCTATATCGCGTTGAAGTGCTGCCAATTTAAGGTTATTAAAAATGGAGCAGTATTTGAAAGAACAACGCGTTCTTCCAAGCTAAATGTCTGTTCTTTGTATTACTGATTTTTGACACAAACAAAACTGTAACAGGAAGACACTTATGTACATACAATCAGGAACATTCAGTTTCATACGATTGCAATTTTGAACAATAAACTTGATTAAATGAAAGGAAGTCAAACAAATTTGAATATTTTTTAATTACTTCTTGAAATATTTAGGTACTAAATTAAGAAAAAAATAAAAAAGATGCGTAGTTACAATAAAATAAAAAAAAAATAAAATATAGGGACATTCAATTTCATACGACATAATTGGCTTTTGGTCCGTGTTTGGTTATTCGAACTAATTTGTTTGTTCAGATACTCCCATAAATGTTCGATCGGGTTAATATCTGGACTGTGAGGTGTTTGCATCACTTTGGGACAGTTGTATAATAACCACGTTCGTACTAGCAAAGACTTATGCATGGGGTGAATGTCCTGGTAAAAATGGAAAGTGTTTTTTGTCCCCAATTTTTGAGCACTATGAACTAATTTTTTTTAAATTGCCAAATACATTTCTTTGTTTATATTTCCATCAATAAATTTTCAACTCCTTCATGGCTCATAGAATTGACTGACCACCATGCTTAGTACCCGTATGAAACTGAATGTTCCTGACTGTATATCTACGTATTTATTAATAGTCAAAATTGTAAGCAAATTTGGAGTTCAGAAAATGTATGAGTGATTTTTACTGTTTGGTGCGAGTTTTTGACTTATCTTCTTCTTGAAGATTCATCACAGTGGTAAGATAATAAGAGTTAATTTCTTGTTCTTGTTCGTGAAATTTACAGTTTCCGTGATTAGATTTGGGGGTGATTGAGGTTTCTCTTTATTGAGTCTAAGGCTACGGCCAACCACGTCTTAAAGGAAGAAATTGGGCTCTCTACTCTACTCAATTGGTTTATGTATCTTAAGAGCCAAAGAAAACTGTTATCACTTTATAAGCATATATGTCATATCTATGTAAGTACGTACTTTGAAAAACGAATATTGACTATGCAGGAAACTATCGATATTTTAAATGGAGCCAATTGGAAGAAACTCGTTAATTTTATCAGCGAAACTTACCTTTTTAGGATGCTTATTATTTCGGAATATGTATAATTTCTCACTTATACAAAAAGTTTCTCAAACTCTTTGTTCTTTATTTTCTTTTTTCAATTACATTTCAAAAACCAAAAATAACTACAGTGAACGCTCGATATAGTGAACAATCCAATATAGTGAACACAGAAAATTTTTTTGCTCGTTTTTGTTATGTTTATGGTACACAGTTTGGGGTTGTTTGAAGAAATACAAAGTGCGTGTTGCTTTTATAAGGAATGTATTACTTTTGTTACGTTTTACGTTTTTTTACGGGTGAGTTGTTTTTGTTGAAAACAAAATATTCTTTTTATAAATATTGGCTTGTTTTTTTGTTATTGCAAAGAAAAATTGTAATAATATTCTATTTTTGATGAATTGTACTTCAAAGCATGCGCATTTTGATGAAATTTGCTCCAAGCAGCCCACGCTCGCCACCATTTGCAGGAGCATTAGTTAGGTATTAATAGCTATTACCTATAAATGCCTCCTCGGAGACCATTGTGCACCCACGTGGATATCCGTACATCTATTTATCCACTCTGTGAGAATCAAATGAATCTTTCTATGGAGTGGAGTAAATTTCCGGAAAAAAGCTATCGAAAGATCATGTTAGCGAGAGAGACTTGTAGTTTGAGGGTCTGGTCCACCCCGGACTGTAGCGCCATAAGAAGAAGAGGAATAGATTTCTTACTTCTTGATGGGGTTTTTCTTGATCATTTGTTTGTAAGGTGCAGGAGCTGGAAACGTACAGATTCTTCTTTTCCTAGCTCAAACAGTTCCTGCTGAAGTAAGTTAAGAAGTGCGTAAGTTTCCTGGCAGGTGAACCTACAAGGGAGTGTCTTCCGATAACTCCTACCATTGTACCGATTGGGACGGTTTAGATCTGTGGCCGGTCATCAGTCTACTGTTAGCCTATTGAGTTACAACTCCCAATAGGAAGAGTTCACAAGTACATAAAGACGAGCATGCTTGTCATAACAATAGGAAGATATTTTGTAGTATTTTCCTCTGTCCAGAAGACCCTCTGTCAGCCAGTGAGTTAAGCAAAAAAAAATCACAAAAAAGTTTTTCTCTGCACCGAACAACCCCACTGTGCACTACATTACCAGCAAATGCCAACGAAAAGCGGAAGCTAGTGCCGAACACCGGAATCGTTTTCCACGAAAAAGAAAAAAATTTATGAAAATCGATTCCTATCTATTTAAGTCATCCCAACCATTCCCGAGGAAATCAAATTTTCATAAGAAAAACACAAACAAATTCAGCATCTTTTCGGTCGACGGTTGGCCTCCCTTCATTTCCAAACCACCATCAAATTCAATTGAGAGTAGACTGAGTGCTTATGTGACGCCATGACGGGTGCCATTTTAACGAAATGGCAATCATCATTATCAAAACCCTATCCGAATCCGGGAGAATTGACTGAAAAATAACGTCAATCTCTTCTTCGTCCTTAAGATTCGCCATCAAACGTTTGTTGGATGCGCGGCAATTAGCCAAAGAATCACGAAGTATCCCGACAAAAAATGAACAAGGATGCTTCGCCAATTTCCACCGATTGTGATTAGAGACGGTTCATTATGTATTCTGCCAGTTAATTCAAGTTGTCGCCAAATGCGAACAATGTCAAACAACCGTTGAGATTTTCTTTTCGTTTGCTTCATTGCCGATTCCTGTGAAAAAGGACGCTTGAGACGATGAGAAGGGGGAGAGGGAGAGAGGGATTAAGCCATTGATACTTAGAAGTACCCACTCCAAGATAATGTATAATCAATTTATCCAAAGAGTGTCATTGATTCCTTGGGAATTTTCGATGAATTAAATTAAATAAAGGAGACGTTTGAAGGACTTTCGAGTTTGAGCTGATCGGGGTTGAAGGCATGACGCGGACGATGCTGGGAATTGTTAAGTGCCCTTCTTTCGTTTGGTCAGATGGTTCGTTAACTTCGACTGGGGGGGTTTGGAATTAAAGAAAACACCTTATCCAGGCGTGGTAAATGGCTCTTGAATGCAAGAGAGGATACGAATGGTGTTTTTTTCGTACTTTTTAGTTTGAATTAGGGATAGAAATGGTAATTAAGGGAATCCGTGAGAGAGCCGAAGAATATTTAACTAATATCGGGTTTCTGTTGAGTTCATTTACACAGACTTCTGGGTTCGAGAAGGGTTCAACTTGGTGTCTTAATGATTCAAAGAACTTCACAAAGGGTTGGTTCACTGCTTTGCAGGGTTGCATGTCATGGATGGGGTTTGGGTATTAGTAGTAGACGGTATTAGGGGTAGACGGCTGTAATAATATGCCTTCCAGAGAAAATTTCTAGGAATCTCCTATTTATGTTAGTTTATTTTTTATTTTAAATGCATTTTTTTATTTTTTTATATAAAAATCTTATTTTCTAGGAAAAAAATACTTAAACTAGATATATAACAAATACTTTCTTATACTATCTTACTGACCGTAAGGGGCGCTCTTTCTTTCTTTCGGCTTTTGTAAGTTTTACATATTTTAATAATACTTTAAAAAAATACTTATACTAAGAAAAACTTAAATAAAAACTTAGTAATCTAATTTTTCTCTTGATTTTTTATATTTTTATTCTTAGATTTACCTTAGTCTAATTCCGTAACCTAAATGTAAGTTGGCCGTAAGGGACCAACAAGCACAGCAAGCTCATCTGGAAAAAACATACAGAAGAGATAACCACGAAAGCGACGCGTGCTCTGATTTTTTATCGAAGCTTGGCGGGCAAATCCTGGGGATGCATTCAGCAATGAATCCATGGTCCACAGACTGAGCAGCAACGCGGTAAAATGGTAGACAGACGGATCAAAAACTGATGAAGGAACTGAAGCAGGAGTTTTTGGACCCAGGACAAAATACTTCGAATCCATGAGCAAATGTACCAGCATCTTTTAAGCGAAAATTTATGCCATAGACAGATGCGTTCAGATCAATCTTAAAAGGAATTATACCAACTGCGACATAGCAATAAAGTCGGACAGTCGAGCCGCTATTATGGCACTAGACTCCTACATCATCAAATCCAAGCTTGTATGAGAAGGCCTGTAGAAGCTTAAGGAGTTGAGTAGGAGAAACCGCGTAAAACTCTGCTGGATACCTGGCCATATGGGGATAAAAGGCAATGAAATGGCCAACTCCCTGGCAAGGAAAGGAGCATCAGAACCCTAGGCCCTGAACCATTCTGCGCTGTATGAGATCATCTCTTCATAGAAGAATTCAGGGAACTAGAAAGAAGGAACCGGATAGAAACCTGGGATAACGCTCTTAGAATGAAACAGGCAAAGAAACTCCTAGAGCAATATAACCGAAAGAGGTTCGAGGCATGCATCAAAATGAGCAAGAGCAATCTCCGTATCCTAACAGGCTTCCTAACGGGGCACTGTAAACTTAGGGAGCATCTAAGGAAACTAGGGGTATCAGAAGAAGGTCTCTGCAGATTTTGTGTAGAATTTAATGAAATTCTATAACATATACTGGGATTTTGTGAGGCACTAGCCCGCAAAGGAAAAATAAGTCTGGGTAAGTACCTACTTTCAGAAGAAGAAATGCAATCACTAGAACCATCCCTCATTCTCATCCATTACCCTCAATACAACTCTGAAAAGAATTGTATTTGAGGGGAACTCGTAATTGTGCTAAGGTGTTGAAAGGGAGCACAATATATCTTAAAGGTCGCGGTGCAATATACCCTCAACCATAAAAATAATAAGGGGACCAACAGATAGCTGATTAAGCTGGTGACAGCTTTGACGTTTGATGGGGCTTGACCAGTAGAACTCATGAACCTTGTCACACTTCGTTCTGTCGCGAACAGAGATATATCTACTGAACCGGAGATCATCCGGACTAACGCTTGCGACATCGCCCTCGTAGAGGAGTTGCCTATCCAGTATACTTCGCACCACGTGTTAGATCAATGGACATCCCTCTGCATCCTGGATTAAGCCAATCCGGTCAAGGCACAAGAACGCCTCCGGCGGAATGAATCCAATTCGGCGAGCGTTCAAATGATGTGCTTCAATAGGGTAGTAAGCTTCAAAAATCAGCTCGTTTTCCGAGGTCATGGCTCGTCCAACGTGTTAGCTTAATAATAAAATTATCCACCCTCTTCACGTTTGCTTCGTTATACAAGAACGTTGGAATAGAATTTTTTGTACTTAGATTCTGGGGTTCTATGCTTCTTGAGACAAGCCCGGAGACACTGCCTCTCGAACAGCCTCATCTTTCCATCTGTTATTTTTGGTCTTAAGACCGCAGTGCATAGCGAGTACATTATTCAATCGGCATGGTTTATTAGATATATATTAGCATGTCAAAGGATATCGTTCAAGCCACAGACAAAAATACTGAGCCTTTTATCGCTATAAATACCGACTAACAGAAGAAAAGAATTCATCAGTAAATTCAGCTCAAAAAGAACATCTTATTTCTGTGGCGCTACAGTCCGGGGTGAACCTGTGCCTCAATGAACAAACCTCTCCAGCTACCACGGTCTCTCGCTAGCTGCCTCCTCTTCTGCACACCAGGTTGGTTGAGGTCCTTCCGCACTTGTGTGCGCCATCTATAAATAAAATCACGTACTTAAAAAAGAAATAAGTCCCATTTTCAACTTGACCTCACTTCTCAAAAAGGACGCATTCAATTTTCATTTCCCAGGAGATTTCAATTATCAGGAAAACCACAATTGGATAGCAGCTTGGATCATACTTTAAAACGACCTAAAGGTTAAGGCCAACCACCGAAGCATTATTGACAATCATTCGGAGCAGACTTCATCCCAAAATCAGGCAGCATACGGCAGCCAGCACATGTGTTCATGTGGCTGTCTTTTATTGACTTCTACGAGCACAATCCCTGAGTCAACGTTCTCGCAACACGCATAAGTTTTTATGTTCCCTACGGCATTTTACTACCGACCAAAGTCTAATGCGTTGGTCCGACTTTTATTTTATTGACAGCGCCGAACAATTTCATTAGGTCCAATGGCTGTCAGTTGCATGGTGAGCCCTGCTAAAGTTCGATCCGTTCATTTGGCCGCGTCGCAGTTTACGAGCAAAAACAAAATGATACGCCTAATGCGCACATAAATCTCGAAGACATTCATCAATCAGTCTATACGTCCTTTCGATGACGACTTCGATGTGCTTTTCGTTTTCAATTTCACTTTATTGAACACATCCCGGGATGGTTTAGCTCGGAAGCAGCCTCATCCTGCGAGGATTTATTCCCCGGCAAATCGCTCTTTTGCCTTCGCCGTAATTCGGCGCAGATGGCACAGATCCGTGGGTACTTATGTTCTACGAGTGTATTATTATCTCATTGAACGACACACAACAGCAACTCCATCGGCGTACAGAGAGTGTCGTTGTGAAGGCTCAGGACCGCGTATAAATCCCGTTTCGCTAATCCCCGTGCATCGACATCGACCCGGACAGCTTCCGAACTTGAACGTACCGCCGAATTTGCTTGAACAGTTAAATTTGGCGCGGAACAAGTTTGCACATCTGTGTGTTATCCTTCCGCAAAACCACACAAAGCCACTACGTTTGGCTTATCCCGTCGTTTCGCCTCAAAGGATGTGAGTTCAATGTGATGGATTTCGGGGAACACGCACTCTAACAACCGATGACATTGTAAACCACGATGTTGGAGCTGAGGCAACTCGAGCAAAAAAGGCACAGAAAAATCCTGAGAGCGGATAAGACGTGTCTTCATTCTCGGCAGGAGAAGGGTGTCCCCACAGCAAGGAGCCAGCGTTCTGTTCTTATCCTTTCATGATTTATGTGTTTCCCGATTTGAATCCTGAAATCCGGACACGTGCCGAAAACGGAAACATGTACCGACAGTTCTGCAGGCTGGGAGTGCCATGCATGGACTCCATGTGCAGGAGACGGCGGAGATTAGTGAAGTCGCCGGGAGGTGTGGCAGACAGACAAACGACATCTTCTCTCGTCGCAGTGTTCCCATGTCCTGTGGCTGTAGTTCTCCGTTGTTTTCATGCAGCACTGCTCGTGCACTTCTGTGATCCTCAAATAGATTCCCTCACTGGCGCCGACCTAGACAACGGGACAACGAATTGGGTTATCGGATTAATCTGAGAGAAGAGCTTTTCCGTGTCGCAAAAAGGATTATCCATGTGGCAATCTTAACGCGAAACTGGTTAAGAATGAAACCGATGTGAGGCGGCAGTAAGTGCTCCGCATGTTAATTTCCAGCGATGTAAGTCAGAAAATTGAATCCCCTTCACATCGGCAAACTGCTTCCCAGACGATGATAATGACTGACGTGACCCATCGCCCATGATCCTTAATCAATCCAACGCTGAGCTCGGTAAATATTAAAGGACCACTTAAGTTGGCAAAATATGTACACATCCTATCGGCAACATGTCCTGTCCCATTGTCGCCCATGTCCGGCGCTGAGTGGGCAGCCGGCAAGAATCAATATTTCCCCTGTCATCATTCACACTTAGGCATTCGCTCCCGATGGTCGGCCGTTTTGGAATGTTAAAATATTCAAACACACTGGCAGTCTCCATTGACGCTGTGAATCTGCTGGAATATGCATGCTGTGGTGCTCAACCGGCATTCCATTATGTAGCACTCGAGGCGGAACTGCACGAAAGTGCGTCAGCGGATATGGAGAACACGCTTTTGAAGGCACTGGCATACGCAATCACAGGAAGCGAATTAGGAAATCGCGTGGTCCGGGCTGAGCGCGACATATATTATTGCTGTCGTTGCAGAACTTTAGGCATCCGCGGTATGGGGTGACGATGTGAGTATTTTGGGTGTGGAATGCAGAAGAGCATGACTGTTGTGGGCTGCGCGTTCGTGGCTTGGCGAGGACATAAATTTTCGAACTTTGAACAAATTAAAGCCGCACTTTATGGCGATGACGATGGCGACTGACAGTTGGTGTTGGTTAATCCATCCAAAGGACGGTCCGCGAAATTTGTGAGCGGCCACCAGAGTCAGGGGAAAGTGTGGACATTTTTGACTGGTTTAAAAATGGATTTTAATTAAACGTTTCCTTCGGTGATGGACTCGAAATTGATGGGAAAGATTGGGCACATCGCTATTGTTGCTCTTTTCATTACCTGGTTAACGTACATATGCGGTACTGAACGACTTGTATACATGCTACAACGAGACATCTAAGATGTGCTCTAGTGTTCCTTTTTTTCCATTTTTTCCACTTACGGCAAAGACACACTAATTATAAAATCGAGGAGTTGGGATTTCCAACATCCCAGAAGAGTGTAACTTTATTAATTTTAGTTCAGTTTTGGTTGTCGTGGGGCGTGCATACATCGCAAAAGAAACTTAAGTAAAGGAGTGAATTGTGGATGTTTTAGCTGACATTTTTAATCTGGACTTTTTCCAATGAATTTCAAACGTGTAGATGTCATACTGCAACACAACACAACTATTTATTAATAAAATTGGAAAAGGCAGGTATCCTCGGCTTTATTAAGCATATCTAGAGAATAGATCGCAGAAACTAAAGTTGGAACAGACGAGAAGTGAATTTAAGTTTCTCAATATTGAGGTACCTCAAGGTTTAGTTTTGGGCCCAATTCTTTTTTTAGTCTTCCTAAATTCACTACTTCGTGGGCACCGTGGCATTGTGGATCTGTGCGTCGACATTGACAGTTTGGTCATTGGTTTAATGGTGAAAGTTCAAAGTTGTCAAGTCCGAATTGGAAAAGCATTTAGAAGTGGGAAGTGGATTGGGTGATAGTGACAGACTGCGGCATGTACATAGATTCACACTAAGGTGCCATTGTGATATCGAGTGATTTCTTATCCGTTAAACTATTTTAAGTTTGAAATGAAGCGGATAAGTTGACCGATGCTAAAGTTTTCCAGCACAGTGTATAATTATGACGACGATGAGTGTTCTGGCCTGCTAGTAGAGAAGATTTTTTCGAAGACAGCTGGAGCGCTCGGTACGATGACATTTCTACACGGGGAATGACTTCAGTTGGAACACTATAGTAAAATCACAAAATCACCTATCGACCAAGGTGCTATGAAGATGTCTAGGCAACACCCACTTTGAGCAAGACTGAAACTGGCTCTGAAGAGATAACTCAGACATGCGACGGAACGAAGAGCTAAGACTGTCTTCTGTTCTTGTTTGTCTCGTGCACACTATTTCCAATCACCAAGAACGATTTCTTTTGCATCGGATTAGGTTACGTTAGGTTTAGGTATCTGGCTGCAGATAGCAGTCACACTTAGGCAAACTTAGGCCCATTGTGATACCACGCGGATCGGATGTCTTCTATCCAGAAAACCATTTGGTGGTAGCCACGAAGCTTCTTATTTGATGGATACTGACATTGTGCAGTTCGTTCAAGCCGTTGAAGAAGTAGGCTCCAAGGTGTTTCTCCCTACGGGAGGATATCACGTTGTTCTTGAGCCAAGACAGAGCTTATTTCATTGCCATCGTCTCAGCTTGGAATACGCTACAATATTCTGAAAGGTGAAGGGATATGCTAAAATTGAGATTCTTGGAGTAGATGCGTAATCCTACGCCCTCGTCCGTCTTGGATCCTTCTTCTTCTTCTTCTTCTTAGGGCGCTATAGTCCGAGGTGGACCTGCGCTTCACTCAACATGCCTCTCCAGCCAGCACGATCTTTCGCCAGCTGTCTCCAGTTTCGCACACCATGGCGGCCGAGGTCCCCTTCGACTTGTGTGTGCCACCTTGTACGCAGACGTCCTCCGTTACGTCGTCCCACATGCTCAGAGTCGAAGACTCTTCGGACCGGAGCTAAGTTTTCCATAAGCTCTACATGGTCTAGCCATCCTAGGCGTTGAATCCGTAGACGCCTGGCTAGACTCATGTCGCTGTACAGCCCATACAGTTCGTGGTTGAACCTTCTCCTCCAAATGTTATCACCGCAAACAGGACCAAAGATCGCGCGCAGGACTTTTCTCTCGAAAAGACCAAGACACTGTTCATCCGCTTGGGATATTGTCCATGCCTCTGCCCAATAAAGCAGGGCTGGGATGATCAAGGTCTTATACAAAGTCAACTTGGTCTTCCGAGAGAAGGCGGTTGGCCTTCTGATGTTGTTTGTACTGTTTACTGCTGAGCCGAGGTAGACGAAGTCCTTCACTACCTCAAAGTTATAGCTGCCAATGGTGACGTTCTGGCCAAGTCGTCGATGTTGTGCGTCCGTTCTCGATGAGAGTATATCCTTTTTTTTGCCCACGATCTTCTTAAGAACGTTGTAAAAGAAATCACATGACAGCGCGTCGCTTTGTCTAAAACCTTTTTTGACATTGAAGGTCTCAGTGAGTTAATTACCGACCTTGATAGAGCAGCGAGAGTTCTCACGAACAGCTCTCCTAGTTCGATGCAGCGTTGCCTGGTAGGCTTCTTGCTTTGCTGCATGTGCCTCGTTGTCAAACCAAAGGTTTTTCCTTGTTGGCTTTTAAAGTCCAGCACATCAGTACCGGCTTCTCTGATGGCTTTTTGACAACGTTTCCATTCTTCGTCTATTGTTAGTGCAGGCGACGTCGAACTTACGGAGAGTTTCAGGCAGACTCGATCGGCAAAGTTCCTGGCAGTCTGTTGCGATTGAAGCTTTCGCTGCCTTCGCTCTCTGTAACAATCGCCGTAGTAGATATCGATATATATATATATACGGATATTTTTCATCCTCTTTTTGCACGGCCCATCCCATCGCACTTCCTGGATAGCGGTAACGTCTGCTTTATAGCAGTCTAGGGCCTCCGCAAGTTCATCGGCTGCACGTGATCTGTTCAGGGACCTCACATTCCACGTGCAGAACCGAAAGTCATTGTCCTTATTCCGTTTGCTGGTGTCTTTAACAGTAGATCCGTCCATATCCGAGGCAGCTTGTGTTCTCTGAACTCGTTGCTTTTTATGTGGTGAGGAAGTTAACCCCACGGACACCCTCCTACTGGGACGCCAGGTCTATTTGTTTAACCCCCGGACATAGGGGTCCGGAAGGATCCGGTGTCGGTAGTCTCTTGCAGGCTGTGAGTGCAGCCGTTGGCCCTAAAAGGAAGGCTCATCCGCCGCCATCTCTATTCCAGGGTCCCGACCTTACCATGGAAACCAGGTAGCTCATGCTGATGGGAGTTGTGGATGCCGCCGTTGGCCAATTAGTTGATCAGCTCCTCCGCCGTCATCTTAAAAAAGAGTGATGAACCCTGGTAGACTCACACTCCCCCCTCTCTCGTTTGCAACCGCCCAGACGTCCCACGAGGGTTGGTTACCCCATCTTCTGTCGAGGGTACTCGGCAACCGGATTTCACCACGGGGAGATGAGAGTAGGAGTTCGTTAATAGAGGCTTGTGTCTTCGAAATCCAATAAATCCATTACAAACTCAATTAAATTGAAGTTGGTTGTTGTCTTTCGATAAGCACAAACAACTCCCAGAAACAAAACACGATATTCAGTGTTGAATATCGACTTAAATCTTCCACTCATCATGCTTTATTTCATCTTACATTCATGAGTTAATATATAAAACTTAAATGAACAGTAAGTAAAGAGGAAATTAATTCTTTAATCCTATCCTGTCCCTCTTAAGACTTTACTGATTTAGAAAAACCGTGCAGACAATCTTCAAAAATCTCTTACTGCAGACATTAAACTTGAATGAACCTGAAAGTCACACATCCCTAAGTGTCCCCAATGCACGGAAACCATCCACATGTACAGGCCATCACTGCATCTCTACTTTGCACTACGCATCAAAATAAAACTACAACTATTTGCAATGCAGTACAACTGAAACTGGCAATGAACCAAGTTTAGTGGTAGTGTTCTCAGAAAGTCTTCCATCGACTTCCTTCCTTCCTTCCCACGGAAACACTCTTGAATTTATTCCATTTAAGCATTTTATATACAAGACTTCATTTGAAAAAAGCACTCACTTCCTCTAACCTCCAATTGTCCTCGCAGTCCCCGTTCAAAGTGCATTCCTCTGTTCACTGAAATTCACTCAACCCTTCCTCATTAAATTTGAATGCAAAAATCACTTAAACCTAGTTAAGTCTGCCATCAGACAACTAACACGATTTGAATTGTTGTAATTACCGCTAAATAAAGCATAATATTGCCCGTCATTAGCGTGACTGCATGTGTGTGGCTCAGCGTTTTGTAATAGACAATTAAAATCTGGTCTAGTACCTCAGTTCTAGTACAATTCTGGTTGTGTTAGACACAACAACACAAATCCAGCGGCAGCACCACCTGTCAGACATCATGCACTGAGTTGGTAATTTGAGATCGTCCCTCTCGCCGTTCCGGCTTTTAACGGTTTGTGTGAAACCGTAATTAGTGCAACACCGTTACAATCTACAATTTAAAGAAAAAGCATTACAATTAAAATCGCCGTGGAAGGAGATGAGGAGGAAGAAAAAAACAAAAACACGGGTGGTACGTGACATTCAACGTTGGTTCTTGGCGTGTGAACTCAACGCGACTTTCAACATCATAATGGGTCGACCTTAAGCGAACATTTATGTGGTACCAAAGGAAATTAAAGCAAACCTCCCCCTCGACCATAGTGTACGCGGTGGGGCCAGCTTTGAAATTCAAAAACTCATTACGTAACGTATGCGACACGTGAACTGGGCAAAAAACTCGAGCGTGGCTTTTGGACATGACACGTTAAGACCTGTTGTCGGCGGCTCTAAAGAGGGTAATGATGTTAAATTTTTAAGGGAAAAAATAATTAGACAGGTCTTGGACGGTTGCATTCAGGAAGACAAGCTCCATTAGCGTCGGTCACGTAGGTTGACGTGGACTGGACAACAAATGCAATTTATTTGGAAAACGGCAAGAATTGAAGATGGCAGGCTTAAGGGAAAGTATTTGGACGACATGGGATAAGGGAAGGGAATGAGTTTTCAATTGAGGGTTGCATTTTGGACCAGGTGTGTTTTTGATAGGAATACAGCGAGATGTAGGTGTATTTCTGAACGTATTCAGGCGGCTTTTGAGTTTCAAATCAGTGCACAAAAAAGATTCCAGCAATTCATTTCCAAGGTAATGAGGATAGTCTGGACCATTAACTTTTCAAGTCAATTCATCTTTTCCAGCGATTCCGTAATCTCTTAAACACTTAGTAACTCAGATGCTCTTGTTTTCTGCAGGTCAATACTGGGCATTGACACAATATATGCACCACTATCTCACTTTCCTCCAGACATATCTGTTATGTCATGCATCAAAATGAGTGTAGTCAAATTTAAGAACATGTGTTTATTGCGCGGCAAAGCATTGATGCAAGTTGTCTCCATTTCTAATTTTGATGCCATCTTTATGTAGTAGATCAGCATAATAATAGAATTTAGGGATTTGACACACAGCATACAAATATAGTGGCGCCGTGGCGTAGTGGGTAGGTGCGTCGACTCCTACGCTCGAGGTCGTCAGTTCGAATCTCGAAAAAAACATCAAACATTTTTTCACGGCTCCACCTCTTTCGAGTCACTGACAATGCTCAAAGAGTATAACTGTCTAGAAAAAAGCTTCTCAATCTCGCCTTTCGGAGTCGGCATTAAACTGTAGGTCCCCTCCGCTCGTGAGAGAACAATAGCACGCACAACACGAGTGGTTGCTGAGAAGCTAGGCCCAGGTCCACCTCGGACTGTAGCGCCGCCATTATTATTATTATATATACAAATATAGTGGACCCAACCTAAGTCGAATCTTCACGGTATATCAAAATTGGTTCGAGTTAGAGGGAGTTCGACTTAGAAGACAGTTTTTTGTATGAAAAATTAAAGGGAATGTCAAAAAATATGGCGAAAAACTTCAAGTTAGAGAGAAATTCGACTTAGGGAGAGTTATTTCTTTCTACCGCCATAGCAAAAAGGAATTTGTTCGAAATCAGTCGAAAATCAATGCGAAAACGAATTTTGGCACGCATCAATGCATGCAGTATTGCTGCACATCTGTTCCAGTTTACAGTCTGATGGTGATGCTTGATGAGGTTTCGAAATCTTTTCTTATGGTCACATAGATTAAAGGCGAAACAAATTTTGCAAATTAGGAGCAAACCTAAGATTCTGCTACTTCATGAATTCTCGGTATTGTCAAGACTTCTATTCACAGAATTCTCTCATCCGCATTTGAAAACGCGTTTGAGAAGATATAAGAATGTGGCTTGGATAAGTTAATCTTCTTGTTTTTCCTCATAAACCGTGTTCGTGTCATTCAATCAATCATATCTGCTCTTTCCTCAGCTTGAAAGGACTGAAATGTTTCCACATAAACCGCCTCTTATTAAGAAGATTAGAAATTATTATCCTCCCCAACATTCTCTTATTCACTTCCAAAGAACCTACTAAAGCGCACAAGATCCAGTCATAAAGCCAGTCTTTGCCTTAAACGCCTTTACCGCAAACTATCACTTTGTTATGATGACTCCTTTCGTAAAATCCCCTAGACTGCGTATCATTTCAGACGCTTTTATAGGCCACATCATACTTTTATACACATAAACCTCGCATTGCACTGCAAGGATACAAGATCCGCTTCTGCACTAAGCCCATGTGATTTCATTCCCAACCCAGAAGGTATTATAAAACCGTCTTCCTTCCGGTTATGCGGAATGATTTCCCCCACTTTCATTTGCTCCACGTCGATGTACAAACATATCTCGAGTTAAACATTTTTTTGTATTCTTTCAATAAACGCGATTATGCTGATCTTTGCTGCACCCATCCACCACCATCCACCCAGCTCAGGGTGCGCAGGTTATGCAATCGCTGAAGTTCTTTGGCAACCATCAGGATGATGGTTCGCCCAACGTGTTCGCATACATCCGCTGCAGACAAAAGGATTTCCATAGAAAAACATATTGTCTATGACAGGGATGTGTTCAGAAATAAAATAATTTTAATTTTTTTTCCCACAGCGAATGCCTGTCTCTCTGTTGTACGGTACGCACATGCCGCACGGTGAACAGATTTTTGCGCTCATCCTATATGGCCGGTGGGAAAAAAATTCTGCAATCACAACTATGGTACACAAAATCAATTGGAGCGGTTTTTGTTTCTATCGAAACATGGAGAGGAGGATGCTCTATCCTGCATGTCCTATGGGATTCAACTGAGAATTATGTGGCATAAATGCATTTTTTGTTTTTGCAAAATTTCGTTCTTTCATTGAATAGAACGTTTTGTGGTTTTAATTTAACTTTTATTCGTCTGTCTTGTTTTTTTTTTGTTTTCTTGTTTTTTTTTATTTTTCGCGGCAGAACTTGCGAACACAGCCGGTTGAGGTGGATTACATGTCGGTGTTTAGCGTGAATTCTGTCAGAGGCAGATGTGGAATCTGGTGTGCTCGGAATTTTTGTGCAGGCGTTTTTTTGTTTAGATTTGTGTTAAATTTTAGAGGAAATATCAATAACTCAAGAGTTTTTATCTTTTGTCAGCGGATTTTTTTGGTACGGTCACTGTGTTTCCTTGTTAATTAGTTCAAGAGCAGCAGGCTTACACGATGAGGCAGGATGTGCAGAGGACCGAGGAGTTTTAAATTCACACGTGACCTCTTTGTAGATTCAAGGGGCGTATCTGAAGTATTTTCTATTTTTTTTATAAAATTTCGTTTCGATATTCCCCCGTCTTTGGATGGCGCTATAGATGGCTCGAGATAGGTAAGAGGGTCAACAAACAAGCTTTTCTAGCCTGCTGCCTCCAGTTGTGCTCAAGAAGTTGAATATATGAAGACATTAATAACTGGGCAAAAAATGCTGTTGGTTATGGGGTTTTCCAATAAGGACATCACCTTTTTCTCCTTTCGCTCAGTGTATTTCAAAAATTGTATTATTAGTTTAAAGTACATTAAAAAATTGTGTATCGCATTCGATGTCGTTCGTACGTCCATCACGGCCTCGTTTGCTACGGTCGATTCGTTGAATCCAACTTTCGATGATTCGGCCACATGTTTCAACGTGAATGACCGCTATCTTTTGTTCAATATTGGCTCTGAGCTCGTTTATCTACGCCGCTAGCTTGTTGGCGTTGACCAATGATTTAACGTAGCCCCATTATAAAAGTCTAGATGTGTTAAATCACACAATCTAGTTAACCAATCAACATGACCATTTCTCGATATAACGCGTTCATAGGCTCTAGTGTTCAATAAATCGATTGTTACACCCGCTGTGTGTTTTGTGGTACCATCTTATTGAAACCAAATATCATTTATGTCTACTCCATGCAATTGACCAAAGAAATAACATTGCAATATGTCCCTGTAGCAGACTCCAATGGAAAAAAAACCGCCCAATAGCTGCGCCGGAAGGAAAATCACACCGATACGAATTTTTTTGTGGATGAAGTGGTGTTTCTTGAAGCCTATGAGTGTTTTCGCCTGTTTTTGCGATGAAAGCTGTACACTAAGCAGAACTGCGGAGTTGATTCTTGATGCCTTCGAAAAAAAATTCTACATCGGATATATGTTCCCGTCTGCGAGGAAGGCGAATGGAGGAGAAGACACAACCGCGAAGTCTATGAGCCGTACCAGGATGTGAATGTAGTCCGGAAGGCAAAAATCCGTCGACTGCACTGGCTGGGTCCCATCGAGCGCATGGACAACAACGCTTCAGCTAAGAGGGTCTTCGAGAAGGAGAGGAAGACTGAACATCCGGTACAAAAACCAAGTCATCGCAGACGTAAGGCAGCTTGGTCTTGATGACTGGAAGCACCGTGCCCGGGATCGTCAACGATGGAAGGCAGCGATAGCTCAGGCTCAGACCCTACATGGGTCGTAGGTCTGGTAAGTAAGTAAGTAAGTATTCCGATGATTTATCTCCCTTCATATGATCGTCTGGGAACAGGCCAAGATTCTTTGCAAAAATTCACCACAGTGTGGTCTTAGCGATGCCCAATTCTTCAGAACGCCGTCAAATCGACTTTTTTTTGGTTCAGAAGGAAATTTCGCGATATGATCTGCTCATTAAAGGTTATTCTTCTTTGTGTGGAGCTACAGTCCTGGGTAGACCTGGGCTTCAACTAACAAACCTTTCCAGCTAGCTGGCATCAATTTCGCACACCAAGTTGGTTGAGGTCTTTTTCCACTTGTGTGTGTCATCTATAACATGAACTTCGTCTGTTGCATTGTTCCAATGGCTCGTATTCAAAGTCTCTTCGGGCCGGAGCTATTTGGTCCATATGCTCCACATGGCCTAGCCATCTTTTTTTTTTGATTGCGTCCAAGGATGTGGCAATTTTCTAAAGATACTAATAGCCCGGGCTATCAGCATGCACGATTCGCAAACCCAAGTACTCAATTTCGGGAATACGCCTACGTACTAACCCACACCCTGCACTTCGCGGGTCTGGTTAGCGATTTACGCTATATTCTGAACAGTGGCATCTCGAGAATTTCTTTCTGCTTCGGTCTCCCGTAGTTTCAGTTGGACTATCGCAATATACAAGCATAGCTCGTTCAAATTGTCTACAGATTCCGTCATGTAAGGGATCATGTTTTCGGGGCTTGGTAGATTCACCATTAGCCTATCGTGCACAAAGCGACTACAGTCAAACACTGCGTGCTCTGCGTCTTCGTCGGCGTTTGGACATTGTGGACATAGCGGCGAACTGTCGTGTCTAAATCTATTCAGATATTTTCGGAAACAGTCTCCTACCGATCTTAATGTCCAAGTCTCGAATGAGTCTATATGCGTCCATCTTCCCTCTGTGGAGACTTCCCATCTGACTTGCCACATTGCTATGGATGTGGTCCGTTCTTCTTCTTTTATGATTTTGGTTTGCTGCAGGTCCGAAGTTCTCCTATGGTGTATCCTCTTAAGTTCATCCGCAAGAATGTCAATGGGCCGCATTCCTTCGTCATAGCAGGCCGCATCATTAGAGATGATCCTGAAACCGCTGATCGCCCTTATTGCGCAGAGTCTATAGACTGACGTCATCATCCGATTCAGTCGTCCTACCGTGAGTGCTCCAGCCCAAATTGCAGCGGCGTACAGGAGGACCGAACTGAGTACCCGCGAAAGCAGGATTCTTCGTGCATATCTTGGCCTGCCGATATTTGGGACCTCCTTATGTACGTGCCGCCTTCTTACTGACGTATTTTATGTGTTCCCTAAAAGAGAGCCTGTTATGAAGCACAACCCCTAGATACGTCACAGACTCCTTGGACCTAATCGTCTGATCTCCAACTAAGAAGCTCGCGTATTCCACCTTCTTGCGGCTGGTTATGAGTACAGCCTCCGTTTTGTGGGTCGCTAGTTCCAGAGCGGCATTTTAAAGCCAATATTTAACTTTGAAAATTGCTGTATTCGTAGCAATCTCCACTTCCTCTATATGTTTCGCCAAGCATTTTTAACGTCCAGCGTAACCACTGCACAATACTTTCTTTCCCATCTCCTCTTCCCTTGTATAGCGTCTGTGGCCAAGTTTATCACAGATTTTATCGTGTCGACCGTTGACCGTCCTTTTCTGAAGCCGTATTGGTGGATTGACAGTGCACCATTTGCTTCCGCCACTGCCAGTAACCTCTCATAGATGACCCGTTCTAGTATCTTGCCTAATGTGTCCAATAGGCAAATTGGGCGATACGAGGACGATTCACCAGGTGGTTTGTGACAATTGGTATGTTGATGGTGGTCCGTAGTCAACACGTTTGAAAGTTTTCAGCAAAATATTTGCAGCAGCACCCAAAGATTCAGCAAGTATGCAAGTAATTTTCAATGACCTGCTGCTTCAGAATGATTCCATTTGGATTGGAGACTGTGAAGAGACCCCTAAACCTTCATCTTTCCAAATCTAAATTTGCCCTGACAGCTTTACAACACGATCCTTCGAATGATGGCTTTAAAGCTTTCTATCCGTTAATCCTAATTCAGCTGATGTCAGCTGTTGCCAATCAAAACTCTTTGAGTTTCTTTTATTGGTAAAAAAGTCAACCACCTATGGCCTCATAAGTTCTTCCTACGACCACTCTTAAATACCCACCAAAGTGTCATTATATTCGAAGAAAGAAAACCAGCAAAGAACCGGTTAGTTACAAACCCCCTATTCATTCACTTGCCGATGCAAAAATCTCCCATAGAGCCCGTCTAAAAAATTGCCACACATCTTCCTTGTAACTACCAACAAGTGCATCCCTCTCAGCCAGTCAGTCCTCACAATTGAAATCTTGTCAAGAGCATTCATTTAATTCCCATCACTCGTCCATCCTTATCCAAATTACACATTCCATCTGCAGTCCGGGCCTCTCATTAAAAATCACGAGATTATCCTCAAATTAGAATTCCGCATCAACGAATTGAATTTAATCACTCCCCGCTGACTACCGCTTACAGGCTCTGTTTGAATTCCCAAAATTTGAATTTCTCCTTGACACAGTTTGTCCGACAGCAGACAAGCGGAGAGATATCCTTCTTCGACTGGTGCCACTGATCCGCATCCCCCATCAACACAGTCCCCGGATTGAGAAGCGAATTCTATTTCAAAGCAATTACACACAGCAAGTGCTTATTTGAAGAGTATCCCTCAATCGGATTAGGGCCATGGCGCCCGGTCCTCTTCGCTTTGAATTCCCAATCTTCCCCTAATCACCGGTTTAGCCACAGATGTCGCTAATTGTTTTGTAATTTGCGGATGGCTTAATGGACTTTTTGTCTTTCGTTTTATGGGTCATTTTCGTGTTCCAGTTCCGTGGATCGTCTTCTTGTGGCCGGTTTTTCATGTGCCCTGTCCTGCTTCGGCACTTCGATGTGAAGCGTTGCCAATTTATGGCGCCAGGACGAGTTCCACTTTTGGAGCTCACTCAACACACGGCAGCAAGGAGCGGTGAACGAGGGAAAAGGATTTGCATTATCGCATCTAGATGGGAAACATTTTATCAACGCAACGGGTGCTTCCGATGTCACTTGATGCTGTGTCGAGTTGCCGTGCTGGATACATTCGAAATCATGTTTCCTTGTCCTCCTTATTCAAGGATAACTCCATTTTCGTTTGCATGACGTGACGAAATGCTCCGTAACAAACGGGCTGTTAGTGGGTATGCTGCATCCCAGTTTGAGACGAAACGTTGCGTACAAACATTGATGCTTTCACGATGCCGGCAAAAACAACAACAAGAAAGATAATGTTATCCACTCATCTAATGGTTATCCACAGCACTTTCCCTGCAGAAAGGAAATGGTTCCAGATTGCTGTTTGCAGTGGCGTGAGTGGATTCCCCTTCGGGACCGGATACAGTCCATGAGCGACTTCATTTTGCGGCTGCTCCACCGGAGAATTAGAAAGTCTCCCAACGACTCCCCGGGAATTTTTTGTTCGCCTGTCAATTTATAATTGGGACTCAGGCCTTGGCATAATTAATTCGTGTAATTGAATCGACCGTGTCATTGAACAGGAAGACAGCGCAGACCTGCGGAACAGACCCCGCGATTGACAATTCATCTGTCACTGTCACTGAAGATGATAATGATCGAAGATGTAGCAATTTTTCTGAAGAGATCTGTCAAATCAGAAAATTTCCTGTTTTTCTTTTTCCATTTTCAGTTTTCCCGCAGACACTTTAGCGGATAGTGTGTGTACATGATGTTTTTGAACACTTGATTGGACACGTGTGTCATTTGTTGATTTGACATTTTCACATGCTCCAGCGAGGAGCGAAGAGGGGGAGATTTATGGGGTTGAGTGGTTTCTCTTTTGATAAGTATCTGTCAACCAAAACTGACTTTTGGGTAATGTTTGTGTGGAATTTTGTCATCATGGCACATTTCATTTAAGGAAATACGGTCGTATCTTTGTTGAATTTCAATTTGAGCAGGAAGCTGTTGTCCCTTGGAATTGAGTTGTGTGTATCCTGAGGGTTGAATGTGTTTTGTTTGGGAAAACAAAAATTTAATTATCCAAATGGTATTAATTTTGCCTCACCGGAAAACGCCTTTGTTTGCACAAGGGTTTCGCAAACAAATGTGTGTTGCTGAATTGCTTACAAGCATATTTCATCTCCGAATGCAGCACTGTATGCGAAGGGGGGTCGATGGTACATAAATGAATGCGTTCGGTCGAGATATTAAGCAAACTGGAGCAGATACACACAGGTGATATGTTGACAGTGAAGGGTCTATACAAATGCTTACAACAGGTTAGCCATTCAGACGTTGCTTATTCAATAGAATCTGTGCACATGGTATCTGGGGTTTGTTTGTTTCTCTGTTAGCTCGTGCCGTCAACCATGAATATACGGTTTAGTTTAATCTGCTCCAGTGAAGAGTCACCTATTTTATTTTATGTTGCAGTCCAATGCAGGCAAGGTCTATGCCTTCATTCAGAAGTGACCTTTTTATAGAAGGATATGAAAGCATTTATCTCCTCATCTTGATATCCGGAGAGGAAAACATTTGCTCTGACATTAGTTTCACCTTTCCAATGTTGAAAAGGAATGTTGAAAAAAGCATTTCAAATGAATGCCATTAGAGTATTAAGTTGAGAAGATATGTACTTCGTGACGAAATCGTTTTTATCAAGAGAAAAAATGTGCATATCATAAAATAGGTAAATGGAAGTTGTTTTCAGGAATCTGTCGAGTCACTGACAATGCTCAAGGAGCATAACTGTCAAGGGAAAGCTTCTCAATCTCGCTTTTCGCAGTCGGCATTAAACTGTAGGTTCCCTCCACTCGTGAGAGAACAATAGCACAACATGAGTGGTTGCTGGGAAGCTAGGCCCAAATGTTACCACAATTATTATTATATTACCGTTCTTATGTGATCACCATTTTTATCGAATATTCGGTCCTATCTGCGAGAATGTCGAGAAGAAGGAAAGGCACATCGGCTTACTCTGGAAGGTAAATAAGGAAATAGATAAGATTCTTCGACAAAAAAATTACTCAGTCATATCGAGGTTATAAATCCCACATAACTACTTAAAGACATATCGAGAAGATCATAACAAATCTCCCATTGGAAAGCTAATTTCGGAGCCATCATCTTCGACGACTTGAATGAAATTAACTTAAGAAACTAAAGCGCTTCATAGCAAGCACAACTTGTTTTAAAAAATATAACATACCCGATCCCCGTGGTACCACAACTGGCCTATGTTGGCCTAAGTGAGACAGATAGCCTGCAGTCATTCACTTGTACCTAAGCTTACCCGTTGCAACCCTACGACACGGACCTCATCCTACCTCATCTCTGAGAAAAACTTTTTTACCAGCATACCCCCCAGGTCTGACTGGAAGTCTGATACTCAGATGCTGGACGGTCCTCTGCGTATTTTCACAGATGGATCCAAGAAGCATCAATCGGCAACATCAGCCTAATCTGCGCCCACGCCCCAACGGAGGACAAAGATGACGATAGCAAGAACGACTTCTATGATCTCCTAGAAAGAACATACGATCAATGCCCCAGCTACGACACCAAGATCGTTCAAGGAGATTTTAACGCTACGCTGGGTAAAGAGAGCATCTTTGCTGGAGTCATCGGTAAACACAGCCTGCATGACACCACGTCCGAAAACGGAGTCAGGCTGGTGGACTTTGTTACGGGGCGAAACCTCTCTGTAGCTAGCACGCGGTTCCCACACCTCAACATCCATAAAGGGACCTGGCGGTCTCCTAATCATTCAACTATCAACCAGATTGATCACGTTGCGATCGACGTCAGACACTCCTCCAGTATTCTTGATGTCCGAATGTTCTGAGGCGCCCACATCGACATGGACCGTTTCTTTGTTGTAGCCAAGGTAAGGACACGGATATCGAGAGAACAACGGAGTCGAGGAAGACAACCACGGTTTTACGTCGAAAAGCTACAATCGCAACAGACTGTCAGGAACTTTGCCGATCGAGTCTCCCTGAAACTCTCCGAAAATTCGACGTCGCCTGCACTAACAATAGACGAAGAATGGAAGCGTTGTCAAAAAGCCATCAGAGAAGCCGCTACTGATGTGTTGGGTTTTAAAACGCCAACAAGGAAAAACCTCTGGTTTGACAACGAGGCACATGCAGCAAAGCAAGAAGCCTACCAGGCAACGCTGCATCGAACTACGAGAGCTGTTCGTGAGAACTCTCGCTGCTCCATCAAGGTCGGTAACGAACTCACCGAGACCTTCAATGTCAAAAAAGGTTTTAGACAAGGCGATGCGCTGTCCTTGAGAAGATTGTGCAAAACTCACTGGCTAACACAAGAGGCACGATCTTCCACAAGTATGTTCAACTGCTAGCTTACGCAGATGACACTGACGTTTTTAGGCGAACACAGCGAGCCTTCAATGATGCGTTTGCTGGCATTGAAGTGGAGGCGTCTAAAATGGGTCTGGCGGTAAACGAGGACAAAACCAAGTATATGCTGTCATCGAGATAGGACGCACAACATCGACGACTTGGCCAGAACGTCACCATAGGCAACCATAACGTTGAGGTAGTTAAGGACTTCGTCTACCTTGGCTCCGCATTAAACAGTACAAACAACATCATTACCGAGATCAAACGCAGAATAACTCTTGCCAACCGCTGTTTCTATGGGCTCAAAAAGCAATTGAGTAGTAGAGCCCTCTCTCGGAAGACCAAGCTGACTCTATACAAGACCTTGATCATCCCAGTCCTGCTGTACGGCGCAGAGACATCCCAAGCGGATGAAGAGACTCTTGGTCTTTTCGAGAGAAAAGTTCTGCGCGCGATCTTTGGTCCTGTTTGAGTTGATGACATTTGGAGTAGAAGGTTCAACCACGAATTGTATGGGCTGTACAGCGACATAAGTCGTAAAACAATCTCAGAAAAGTTACATGAACTGGTCTAAATTGCATAGTCCACTTGAGATCTTGAAAACATGGTGAATATTCTCAGAAGCTGCATGAAGCTGTAGAAAATGGAACACTCAATAGTTGTCCGTATGATGTCTCCAAATTGACTCCGAAGACCAGCTTCACAGAATCCAATCAAAAATGATATGCATCACTCTGCATTCAGCCCTTAACAGCTTCATTCCAATTTCTTCACCAAAAGCATTCTACACACACTTCGCCTGTTATCTGCTTCGACCCAACACACCTCTCGGTCTCCTAAGACTTTAGATTTGAGGTTAGTTCTGCAGATATCCGAATGATGGATGCACCCTTGTGTCACCTAAATCTTTTGAATGGACTTTGTTAGTCTTGTCCTTGATAAATTTGTCGAAATCTCTTCTGTTCACTTGGAGTGTTACACAGTTTATAATTGGCAATCTCACCGCACCCTTAGCCATCTATCATAACTCTCCCGTCTTCAGTCCCTTACGAACTCCCACAATTATTCTTGAGCTCTGTCAAATTTGCTGGCAACAAACAGACTGCAACCAGAGGGAATATCTCTTGTTCCCTTGTCCATTGCTACATCCAGAGTGCACTTTTTGAGAGCACGTAATCATGGCACCTACTTCAGCCTAAATCAACATGACATGCGACTAATTGGAACAAGCACGGAAAACTGCATTTCCTTCCGTTCCTTTTGCCAGAGACTTTCCTGCCCAGCCATCATCCGTTCCCTCGGTTCGTGCGTGCACAAAGGAGGAAGGAAATCGAGGAAAGAAAAAGCGGAACACACAGTAACAAGGACAAGGTGCACAACTCAACTCCTGCACATTTTACGACCTATTTTCGTCTCAGATCGATGGCGAAATTTATGAATAATAACCATTTGCACCGCACTGACACCGAATGCAGCGAGTCGGCAACGACGCAAAGCGAAGCGCCAAGTGCGTAGTTCAGCACAACTAAGGCGCACTCTGCCATTTGCGGTAGTGGCACTTAATGATCTCCTTTCTAACGGCGCACAGCGGTGCTGGCGTTGCCATCTATTCGGAGTGTAAAACGCGTTTGCATTGTAATTTATGGGTCGCCGTCATAAAGGAAGGAAGGAACGCTCTTCCTGTGTCTCCTCCCAGTCGCACGGGCGGCAAATGCAAATTTCACACCAGAGAGCAACACACAGTGCCGCACCCAACCGGTGCATAACCTCAAATTAATTTAATAAAAGCTTCTAGCAGTTGAGGGGCTGCTGAGGCCCAATAGGGTGGGGGGTGAAGTTGGGTGGAGGGTGCGAGTGGGGTGTGCATATGCGAAGAGTGTGACGAGCGTGAAAAATGGAGTACGACGAGACCGCAGATGGGACGGTGCGGGGTCGTAAGAACAGCATTGGAGTGCAGTTTATGTCTAGGGATGTGCAGCGTGATGGCCCCGGAGTGGTGTTATAGTTTAGGTGACAGCAGCTTACGAGATCCCTGCATAGCTCAGCTGATGGCATTTGCATATTCAAAACGTTTGGGGATTTTGTTGTTTCAAAGTCCTCGATTGAGGGGGGACTTGTAAAAGGATAACTGCTAGTCGTTGCAATGTAATTGCATGCACTTCACCCAACAACGAGCTTAGCAAATTGGCATCAAGTGGGTTGCTTATGGGTATGGTCATTAAAAGTTTCCAACACGGTACCTGGCAGGGGTAAATATTTGTGTGCGTATGGAATGGAGCTTAGGGCTATTTGGGTAATCCTTCAGTGGAGTTTGCATAAATGGGTGATCAAATGAATTTCCTGTTAGATGGACGATGCAAGAAGAACTTCAGTTCTGTTCAATCGCAGGTTATGTGAGTGATTTCGACGTTCATGTCTTAAAGTGAAACAATAATCCCATATTCTCAAGATTCACAGTTGAATAAAGGGGCAGCTTGTGGGATCTGGAGAATCTGGTTAGAGTTTCATAAGCCTGTTTCGGTTTGAATCTGTGAGGATGCTTCTTCAAGAACTCATTTCATTAGTCTTTGGAAGTGATTAGATAGGGATTGATGTAGAGCTTTACACCTGGATCCTGTGGGGCATGGTGCTACTGTCCCTTATTACCGATGCTGGCACAGCTGTGGGTATGTTCTCACGAATCTCTGGTCTTATAAAGGGTCATTCATTAAGCGCTTCTTATCTTTAAATTTAAATTAAACATAGTGTGTATGAGGTATCATAGAAATTTTATATTCTTTTGAAAGGTTTATCGATGCCATTATGTATGGAAAAATAAAATTGTTCAAATGTCCACCGCGGCTTCTCTGTACACTCGTGCAGAATTTCCAATGCGGCGTGAGCTGTGTGGCACTTGGCGCCGTCCTGCTTTTTTTTATAATTTGCGCGTGGGGGAAACGACTACCCTAAAGTGTCCGGAATCAAGACACAGCACGGGCCGAAGGTATAGACGGAGAAAGGAAGAGAAGATACCTTTGCACATTGGTCATAAATGTCTGCGGATTGTAGTGAGTGGGAAATATTGGGCTGGGAAGAGCATTCCATATTCGTGTGGTGCGGCTAAAAAACGACTCTCTAAACTTAACTGTACGTCCGAAAGCAGGCTTAAGGGTGAAATGATGAGCATTCCGCGAGACGAGTATTGCGGGTGAATTCATAGAGAGGAGGAATGCAATTGGCTAGCTCACTTGAACATCGTTTGTTAAAATAGCTATAAAACAGTGATAAGGATAAAACATTACGGCTATGTTCGAGCGAGTGTATCGACTTCGTGATATTACTGTCTCCTATAAGTTTTATCGCTCGTTGTTGTATTCTACGAGTATTTAGCAGGTGCAGAGAGGTCTTGGGAGCACCAGACCAGATATGAGCGTTATACTCAAGCTTGGGGCGAATGAAGGCCTTGTAAATTGAAGCCAAATCAGAGGGGGTGAAGTATTTCTTCCATCGTTTAAGGAAACATAGACATTTCGCAGCATTTTTGACGACCTCGAATATGCGATCATTCCAACTATGTGTTAAGTTGAAGCCACATGTCGTTGGTGTCGATATCGTCCAATTCAGGCCAAAAGAAGTTGGTAATCATCGACCTATAGCGCTCGCCGTTGATGGTGATGCCAACGTCGTTTTCAAACAAATATGGACCGATGATGCCGCCAGCCCAAAATCTAAACCAAACAGTGATTTTTTCGGGATTCATTGGACGCTGTCGGATCTCATGTGGATTAGTTTCGTCCCAAATTCGACAATTTTGTTTGTTGACGTACCCATTTATACAGAAATGGGCCTCATCCCTCAAGATGATTGGGGTCAGTTTTCCACTGCTTCAGAGTCCATTCAGCGAACACACATCGTTGTCTATGGTCGTTTACCTTCAGCTCTTGGATCAGTTGAATTTTGTACATGTGCAGGTCCAAGTCACCACGCAAAATTCAAAATTCACTAAGTTGTGGTCTGCGAAAGGCCGAGTTCTTGCAAGCAACGCGAAACCAACTGCCTCGGATTCGGATTCTGCAGATGTTGTTGAACGCTATGTCCGTTCATATTGATTTGGCAAAACAGAATGAATAAATGACAGCTAATCTGACAGATCTGACAAGAAAGGACACCCTCTAAAATGCGCCAACTATAGAGGCATCAGGCTTCTGAACATTGCCTACAAGATCTTATCTGCCGTCTTGTGTGAACGCCTAAAGCCATTCGTTGACAACCTGGTCGGTCCATACCAGTGTGGCTTTAATAATAATAATAATAAAGGCGGCGCTACAGTCCGAGGTGGACCTGGGCCTAGATTCTCAGCAACCACTCGTGTTGTGCGTGCTATTTTTCTCTCACGAGTGGAGGGGACCTACAGTTTAATGCCAACTCCGAACGGCGAGATTGAGAAGCTTTTTCTAGACAGTTATACTCTTTGAGCATTGTCAGTGACTCGAAAGAGGTGGAGCCGTGAAAAAATGTTTGATGTTTTTTTTTTTTCGAGATTCGAACCGACGACCTCGAGCGTAGGAGTCGACGCACCTACCCACTACACCACGGCGCGCCAGTGTGGCTTTAGGCCAGGAAAATCCACCATCGACCAAATATTCACACTGCGGCAGATCTTGGAAAAAACGCAGGAACAACAAATCGATACCCACCACCTTTTCATCGATTTTAAGGCCGCGTATGACAGCATCTATAGGGATGAGCTATACAGAACAATGTCTAGTTTTGGCATCCCTACCAAACTCGTCCGTTTGTGTAGGATGACGATGGAGAATGCACGCTGTTCCATCAAAGTCGGTAAAGACTTAACCGAGACCTTTGATGTCAAAAAATTATTCAGACAAGACGACGCGTTGTCATGCGACTTCTTCAACATTATTCTTGAAAGAATTGTGCAAAACTCGCACGCCAACACCAGAGGCACAATCTTTCAGAAGTCCGTCCAACTACTTGCATATGCCGACGATATTGACATAATCGGAAGAACACAGCGTGATGTCAATGGCGTTTTTGTGAGTATTGCGACAGAGACCGCGAAGATGGGTTTAACGGTAAATGAGTGCAAGACCAAGTATATAATGTCCACCAGAAATGACACCCAACACCGACGTCTCGGACAGAAAGTCACAGCAGACAGATATAACTTTGAGGTAGTCAAAGACTTTGTCTACCTAGGTATCGCTATCAACTCAGACAATGACACCAACCCTGAAATCAAACGAAGAATAACTCTTGCTAATCGCTGCTTCTTTGGGCTAAGAAAGCAATTGATAAACAAAGCCCTCTCTTGAACAAGGTAACCCTGTGCAAGACCTTAATCGTCCCAGTCCTGCTATATGGCGCAGAAGCATGAACTTTGTCAAAAGCGGATGAGGTTGCCCTTGGCTGCTTTGAGAGGAAAATTCTTCGGGTGATTTTCGGTCCCGTCTGCATAGAGGGTGAGTGGAGGAGAAGATAAAGCAACGAACTATACGAGCTGTTCAGCGACATCGACTAAGCCAGAAGGGTGAAGATCCAACGATTGAGATGGCTAGGTCATGTAGAGCGAATGGAAACCAATGCTCCGGCCCGGAAATTCTTCGAGTCCACCCCCGAGGGACGGTGCAGTAGAAAAAGACCGCGACTCAGGTGGCGCACGCAAGTGGAAAGGGACCTCAACCAACTGTGCGTGCGAAACTGGAGGCAGCTAGCTAAAGATCGAGCTAGCTGGAGATACTTGTTGGTTGAGACCCAGGTCCACTCCGGACTGTAGCGCCGTCTTAAGCAAGTGAGTAATCTGACAGATGTAGCTTCAACAATATGGCCGCTATCAAGTGTCAAAGTTCAGAAGTCTCTATTGAATGATCCTTTAGTTCAGCTGTGAATTTTTTTTTCGGGGTTTTTTTGAAACTGCACTGGAGCACTTAGACTCAAAATTGGTTCATTGTAGTGGCAGGTAGCAAACTACTCCAGTGCCGTTAATTTGATCCCAACGGCAAATAATGACTGGACCACATTCGATTTCACTTGGATTCGAACCTGGGACCGCTCTAACTTGGGGCAGGCACTTAACCAACTGCGCAATCCAGTCGTCTCTGCTGTCGATTTGACTTGAAAATACTTGATACGGTCTTCGTTTCGTTTTGATAAGTTTCACGACCTAAAATGAATTGGTGTTCAGTAGCTTCTCCTCATATTTGACACATTGCATCCCACATGAAGGCTTCAGTTTTCCAAAAGAACTGTGGTCACCGTTCCTTGAACGTTACGATAATTGGTCGTTCAGTTCTGTCATTAACTCAAACAGAAGTTAATTATAGTTCACCATTCATGTCGAACATTTTCCCCCGTAAGCCTTGAATGTAGTCTCCTGATACCAGCGATATTTTTTACTGACCCTCCTCGTCGGAAACATGCAATCACCCGTTTTATTGCTACCATTGTTGGCATTATTTGCATCATAAAAGCTCGTTGAAATGCACACTGTATCACAGCAAATCCGACGTCGGTTTGTGAAATAAAATTCGGTGATACTTGTTCCTGCGTATCTGTTTTATTTCGATTTCCCCCGCTCATGTTTACGAAATTCGGAACAATAAAAAATTTGATTATTTCAGAGAATATTTTGTGTCGCCCTGTAAAATAATTTCAAAATTACCATCACCGCATTGATTTACATTTTTATTTATCTCCCCGCAGCCGAACCGAACCGAAGTTTGATTTTGGCGAAATGTCAAAAATTTGATGAAATAATGAACACTTAGGGATCCTTTTTTTGAAGCCCCCTACCCACTACTGAGTCTGAGTTGGTTTTGCGTTAAAATGCCACACCAACAATAGTCGTCAATTCAAACTGTCAAATAATCCTGAAATCCCATCCATTGTGGCGTCCATTCGAAGGAAAAAAATACCAACGATGACTTTTTACCTTCGTCCAATAATAATAAATTCTCCATCTCCCGTTTTCATCTGACCATAAATCCGTTATACCTCCTCTCAAATTCTGGAACAAAAAACAAGAAACGAGAAAAATCTGATCCAAATAGCGATTGTTCAGGGACCGTTTAAGGGAGGTGCATACACATGTATGATTTCCCCACTGCGCCAGGTAAGCAGGACCTTTTTTTTTGCGTTCTGCCAGGAAAACCCTTGCTTCATAAAAAAGGATAACGGTTATTATTACGATTTTTTCATTCACACCAGTCGAATCCTGAATACGCTTAGAAGGGAAAGCAGAAAAAAGGGCCGAGAGCACAGCTTTGTGTAGTCCTGGCAGGTAGCGCCATCTATATGGTTCATATTCCGTCGATGGCTTGTTGCTCTGTTTTCGTTTATTATTGGCCCACGTCCCTTCAATAAATGATACTTTTGTGGATTTATGGGGAATATTTAAAGCACACGAGGAGCACATCGAGAAAAACAAAACTTTGGCATGGGATAACTTTGCCGAACACACCCATTCTGAGAAAGGATGCACATCAATTTCGTGAAGATACCCGTCATAATGAAACGTCGAACTTTAATATTTGACAGAGTTGGCACAGAGTCACGAGGTGATGTGAGTTGTTAGATTGATTGTGTCCTGGAAAGCGGATTAGATCATGGAGCCGTAGACGAGGACGAAGGATAAAAAGAAACTAACGTCTGACAGTTGGACAGTTGATGGTCCTTTGTCTAAATGAAACCGCACACACACATAAGCATATGAATAGAGTAAACTATTTGGCAGGTCATAAATCTATTCAGGCATCCTCTGTCCATTTTCCGTGTTACGGTGATATGTATCCTGGATAGGAGTCAACTGGGGCAATTGGAAAAATTGAAAACTTTCAGATTACGGTGCAGTCCGAGGCGAGTTTGTGTGTCTTTTCCTTCTTTTTGGCAGAAAACAAACAAAAATCTTACACGTACCCCTCATGATGTCAACTGAGGGACTGTTGGATGACTGAAGTTCTACGAAATCTTGACACAGTGGGGTTGAAAAGTGATGACGAAGAAAACTTAAATTTGACTTAAAATTTGAATTTAATATGTCGGTGAATGAAAATGAAATTAAGATGATGTTCGATCTCAGCGATGAGGGTTCTTCCTCAGGAGGACTATAACAGCCCAAATAAGACTGCGAAGAAGCATAGTCTTGAACTTTAGTAATTAATAATGCTTAGGTTTCTCTGAAAGAAAATCGGAAGATTCAATCTTTGTCGCCCTGAGCAGAGAAACGCGTTTATATAATAATAATAATGGCGGCACTACAGTCTGAGGTGAATCTGAGACTAGCTTCTCAGCAACCACTCGTGTTGTGCGTGCTATTGTTCTCTCACGAGCGGAGAGGACCTATAGTACGAACGGCGATTTTGAAAAGCTTTTGACTTGTCAGTGACTCGAAAGAGGTGGAGCCGTGAAAAAATATAAGATTTTTATTTTTTTCGAGATTCGAGCCGAGAAATATCATTAAAACTGTTAGGGCATGTAGAGCTAGACTTAGCTCCGGCCAGAGCTCGACTCCGAACCTGCTGGACAACGCAACAGAAGAGGTCCACAATTGAGGTGGGGCACACGAGTAGAAAAGGACCCCAATTCACTTGGTGTTCGTAACTTGAGGCAGCTAGCAAAACATCGTGCTACCTGAAGAAACTTGTTGGTTGATGTCCAGGTCCAACCGGAGTGTAGCGCCATATAGTTGATTACAACATATGAAGGACATTTTTTGTCATTTACGGCAACAATCCATGTTCGTACCATAAGTGGAGGGGTTACATTCTTTTTATACCGAACATTGTCGTTATCTCACCAAAGGAGGTGCAGTGAAAAAAGTGAACAAATTATGTGCCTGAAACCAAAAAAAATAATTTTCTGCACAGGTTAGGTTAGGTTAGGTTAGGAGGGCTTTATGCTGTTGCCAGCAATTACACCCAGAGGCCGTGGAGGTCCATTGTGTATGCCCTGTAAAGATTGCATGCTTTCCGAGAATTAAGGCAGGGTCAGCATGCAAATACCAAAACCACCCCAGAGAGCAATGGCAAAGGAGATGCTCCACTGATTCAATTTCTCCTTCATCCCTGCAGCTCCTACAGAAATCGTTCGCTAAGAGGTTTAGTCTCTTAGCCATTGCACCCATCGTTCAGTAACCAGTGAGAACCCCTGTTAAGATGCGTATGATTTTCTTATTGTTGGATTAGGGATTTGGTCTTGTTGATATCGTATTTGGGCCATATGACGCAGCCTGGGTGGCTTTGCCACTGTACGTTTGCTGATGACACAGATACTTGCTCAATGAGTCTTTTGGCTGAGCTAATAGGAGGATGGATAGTATTGTCAGCCAATTCTGCGCCTGAACTTGAACCTTTTCGTTTCCTTCAATGCTGGAGTGTCCAGGAACCTAGCACAGAAGGATTTTGTGGCAATTCAGGCTTTTAAGCTCTTTAATGCTGGATTGGAGTTTACGAGATGCCTTCAAGGCCGCTTGACTGTCCGAGCAGATTTCTTATTGAAATACACTAGAATTGTCAGTAAGCCGATAGGCATTGTTTATTCTTAGTGTCTCACAGAAGTTTCCCCCTCGGGTACCGTCTTCTGTTTTCGATCCATCAGTGAAAATGGGTGTGCCTTTGATGAAGTCAGGCTTTTCCCAATCCTGCCTTTCTGGGATAAGGATCGTGAAGTTCTTGTCAAAGTCATACTCGGGTTTTTCGTAGTTTGTGGTAGTCCAGAGACCCCTGCGACTGAAAGATTCGAGCAGACTTGAATGTCCGTAGCTGTTTGGATGCCAGTTGTGACATTCCCGTAGTCTGAGGGCTGATTTGGCGGCAGAGCTCTTAATGAAGAGTAGCAAAGGTTGAAGGTGAAGCATCGTTTCCAGCATCCTGTGCACCTGTAACGCCAAGATAGGCTAACCTTTGTACCTTATTTATGTTGCTCGGGTAGGATTTGGTGTTAACTTAGCTTCCCACTAAGCAATACTGCCGTAGGTGAGAGTAGGTCTCACGATGGCCGTATACAACCAGTAGATAATGTACTGTTGTACTCCCCATCTTTGTCGAAGATTTGTTTGCACGTGTAAAAAGCGTTGAGACCTTTTTTCATTCTTTCCTCAGTGTTCCTCTTCCAGTTTAGTTTGGAGTCGAACGTAACTCCAAGGAACTTAGCTTCATTGGAGATAGTGAGGGGAATGTTTTTTATTCTGGGTGTCTTCTATTTTGGAATCTTGTATTTTCTTGTGAATAGAACGAGCTCTGTTTTACTTGGGTTAATCTTGAGGTTACTATTTTCATCCCAAGATGAGAGGGCACATAATGCGGACTGCATGACTTCACTGATGGTGGGTAGAAATTTACCTGATACCAGGATGGTTACGTCATCAGCATAAGCGACTACCTTAATACATGAGCATGATTCTTATCCAATTGGTAAGAAATTTGTGGAACTTTCGATCTTCTAACGTTCCTGTGATGGTGTCGATGCTTGTTTAATGAGAGATGATTCCTTATATGTAGATCCAGTAGTCTTTCAAGTGTTTTGAAAAGAAACGACGAAAGACTGATTGGTCTGAAATCCTTTGCAAGAGTGTGACTAGTTTTAGGAATGAAACCTACTCTTACCTCTTTCCATTGGTTTGGAATAAAGCCCAAGGTCAGACATGCGATAAAGATTGCCTGAAGCCTGGGGATTGGAATGGTTTTGGTTCTTTGTAGCATCACAGGGAAGATACCATTCGGTCCGCGGTTTTGAGGGGGTGGAATGAATCAATGGCTAGCTTATCCTCCCGAATGCAGTCGTTTATGGTCGCCTGAACCTCTTTGTTAAGAGGTGTAGGCGAGTAACTTAGTTCTGCATGTGGTTCCCCGCAGCCTGGGAAGTGGGTTTCCAGGAGTAGCTCCAGGGTTTCTTGGTTCTTGGTTGCTGTTTGTCCAATTTTCTGCACAGGAATCGATACAACTACTCACTACGCCGTTCTTTTCTTGTTAAGGGAGCTCTTAAATCTAAATTCATCGATTATAGTCTTCAAAAAATTCACATTTTATTTCCATTTTATTTAATGAACCATTCGACAAATTTGCTTGGCCTGTAGAATTTTCTTGTCAAAACAGGATCTTGAAATTTGAACTGATGAATCAGTGGAAATTCTCCATCGTCAGTCTTCACAATCGGACGAGGTAAGGAGTAATGTAAAATGTCAAAACTAAAAATATATTGCTCGTTATGTTGTACTTAAAACGTCATGGTGTGTTAATTTAGAACCTCGCAGTCCCTTGCTTAAAAGTGAAATGACAGAAAAAAAACTGTTAAAATTTGCTTAAAATGCAATAAAGACCAAAACTGCTTCACAACTTTCCCACCAGACTGTTGTCAAATGCCTGAGCAGTGAAGAAAAAAAGCGCTCGTTTATGTACAATTTTTATTTGTGCCCCATAAGGGATTTATTTTCCTTTCAACTCTCACTCTCGGATATCCTTTCTTGAAAACATGAAATATTTTGGCACGAAGCACACCGAAATGAGAGTGCACTACATTAAAGAGACAACAGGACGCCACCGCCATTGCCACCACCTCCATCTCCACCTCCCAGTCACCGCCAGCGTTCCGCCCGAACTCCAGCAATCGAGGTGGTTGGGCGTTTTTGTCAGGCAGCATGAGCAAGGCATGCGGTTAGGGATAAAAATAGGAAACAAGCAACCTGCCAAAAAGTATTATCCTGCTGGGAGGAGGAGCGCCAGTGAATGAGTGCAAAAACTTAGTGAGATTTCATGAAAGGATTTGTATTGGGGTTTTGTTTCATTCGAAGGATAAGCACTCTCGTACGCCCAAGGACATAATTTATGACTTGATTTTATTTCGGTGGCTAACAGTGAGCACGTGTGTGTGGGTTTGGGTGGTTGTTTTTTTAGAGGTACTTCGAGTTCAAAGGTTGTCGGCGGCGGCTAACAAAACAAAATCGCAGCGTGTCCTGCAATTGGTATTGAGAGTCCTGCTGCACTGGTAATTGTCAAGTGGTAATCATTTATTTCCACCGAACGATTCATGTCTCGGTGACCGTGTGTGCGTGACTCTTGGCCTTTTTTTCAGTCTGGCTCCAGAGTGACCGAAAAGAAGGATAACCACGTGAAGGAGCTGAAAACCCACTTGTTGGCTGGCCGTCGGATTGAGGGGGAATTGGAGGGGATTTGCGGACGAAATGGATGAGGATTGTGTGTGCCACTTGGTAAGTAGAAGCAAATTCATTAGAGTGAATGATTGGAATCGTAATGGAGTGGTGGCAGTTAAGCTTGTGGGCTTGACGGAAAGGAATGTTGCCTTCAGATGAATGAATGGTTTGGTGATTCCATGATTGCGGTAAGTTGTCGTAAAAATTTATGAATGCAGTTACAATGGAAATTGAGTGTAGGAAGCTTGTACGGAATGCTTAATGATGAACGAGTCTATCTTGTGATGGCTGGTACATGGGGTCACTATGATTTCAGTTGAAGCTGAACACGTTTTTGTGCTTACAAGGACTTTGTTGTTCTCTGTTTCTATTGAATTCATCTATTAACGATTCAAAAGGCAGATGAATTCTGGTGTTTCGGAGCAGTACGGCTGCAAGTCAGGGGAGTGGTTTTTGTTTTGCATGAAAAGTCTTGTTGATGGGACAGAATCCTTGATTATTATTTTGGTTCTCTTGTCCAAGGTCCTTCAATCGAGGATAGGGAAATTTAATTGTCTTCGACAATTGAAGTCACTTCAAGCACATTGCGCGTGCCATGGATGGAGAGTGTGTTCGTAGATAACAGCGGATGAATGTCCTTAGCTTTCTTAACACCTAAACGGATGCTATTTCTGATACAGAACTCTACAGCAATCTTTTTGACAATAAACTAATGAACAGGGAAACTTTTATGCCCCAGATCGGTGCCTTATACATCTCCCTTAAATATAAGCCGCTCGCTTTCTTGGACTTTGCTCTAGATTCAACAGCATCGACTCGAATTTTGCGTGCTATTATTCCCTTACGAGTGAAAAGGACCCACAGTCTTATGGCGAATCCAAATGGAGATGTTTGAGAAGCTTTTCTTGGCTATTATAATTCCTGACCATTTTCTGTAACTCAAGACAGCTGGTGGTGATGTGAAAATAAAAGTTGTTATGTCCGGGAGCGAACCATAGAGTCGACGAAAATAAAATAAGACTGCTAATAAAGGGTCATTCATTAAGCGCTTCCTATTTTTAAATTTGAATGAAACAAAATGTGTGTGAGGTATGATCGAAATTTTCTATTCCCTTGAAAGGCCTATTGATGCTATTACGTATGGAATATAAGATTGTTCAAATGTCCGCCGCGGCTTCTCTGGGTGGCGCGCATCCGAAATGTAAATTTTTCATGACTCTGGCGCATAAATCAAGCCGAATTTGATAGATGGCATGGGTTACGTTGGCTTGGAGGGCCGCTGTGATTTGTGACTTATTCGTATAGACCTGCGACTTCAGAAAACTCCACAAGAAAAAGTCTAATGGGGTCAAATCGCACGATCTCTGTGACCAATTCCCATCTCGTCAGATAACCATGCCCTCGAATCGCTCGTGCAGACTTACCAATGTGGCGTGAACTGTGCTGCACGTAGCACCATCTTGTTGAAACTACATGGCGTTGGGGTCCATATTCCCAATTCAGGCAAAGAGAAGTTGGTAATCATCGAACTTTAGGGCTCGGTGTTGACGGTGATGTCCTGGCCATCGTCGTTCTCAAAGAAATATGGACCGATGACGCCGCCATCCCAAAATCCACACCAAACAGTGATTTTTTCGAGATGTGGATTGGTTTCGTCCCAAATTCGACAATTTTCTTTGTTGGCGTCCAGAAATGGGCCTCAGCGCTAAAGATGATTTTTTGATGCAAATTAGAGTCAGTTTCCAACTGCTTCAAAGCCCATTCAGCGAACATACGTCGTTGTCTATAGTCGTTTATTTTCAGCTCCTGGGTCAGTTGAATTTTGGACGGCTGTAGGCCCAAGTCACGACGCAAAATAAGCCATGTTGTGGTCTGCGAAAGGCCGAGTTCTTGTGAGCGAAGCGAAATCGACGGCCTCGGATTCCCCCACACATTCTCACAGACAGCGGCGATATTTTTGGCAGATCTTGCGTTTTGTCGACGCACTGGTGTTGGATTATCGTTTACTGAACCAGTGGACTCAAATCTATCCACCACACTTTGAATAGTCCTCTCGGTAAATCAATTATGGCGACCGTAAAATAAGCGAAGTTAGCGGAAAGTTGAGCGAGCTCAGCTTGGAATTCTTCATAAGAAAAACTTCTTCCAAGCGAAGTTTACGACTGGATGGCGCAGTTGGTTAAGTTAGATGGGTCGCAGGTTCGAATCCCAGTGAAATAGAATTTGGTTCAGTCACCATTTGCCGATGGGATCAAATTAACGGCACTGGAGTAGGTTGCTACTTGGCAGTACAATGGACCAGTTTTGAGCCTGAGTGCCCCAGTAGTGTTTTAAAAAATCCTCCGAAAAAGGAAATTGTCGTTTACCGTTTACTCCGGAGCCAAGGTAGAGTAGTAGTAGTCCTTTACTACCTCAAATTTATAGCTGCCTATGGTGACGTTCTGGCCAAGTCGTCGATGTTGTGCGTCTTTTCTCGATATACTTGGTTTTGCCTTCGTACGCTATATCCATCAATGGAATAAATGACATCCAATTTGACAGATGTAGCTTCAAGAATATGGCCACTATCATCTGTCAAAGTTTGGAAGTCTTTGAGGTCTTTGAAGGTTTGAAGGACAGAATTTTAATTTTCGTCATCGTACAAATTAAGTCGAACATTCTAAATGTAATGTAAATGACGAGGGCCTCTGAGGAGAATGAAGAAGACCCCGCAACATTTAAAAGTCTGCAGAAACAAATTTTCTAAATTCTCAGTATTGACTGTAACCTTACGAGTATCCATTTACGTCCAAGCAATTTCTGTCTGAAATTTTTAACCTGTTGATAGTCGTTGCGCAATTCCTGGTAAAGCTTTTGGACATCATTCCTGCTATAGCCCCTCTCCACATCATTGCTTATCATGCTCTCTTCATTTCTGAGAAGCTGGGTATATTCTTCTTTTTTGTTTCCAGAGTTATTGTATTTTGATGCAGTGCTGCCTTGCCTGCACTCATTTGGTAAAAGAACACTGCACTGGTTTAAATTAAGTAATGTTTTGAACCATGTGCTTGGAATTTTCGACGTAGAATGAATGCCAAAAGTTTATAATTGGTTCCCCGAATTTTATGGATCTGAAGTATAAAAAACGACGAAAATGAACAACTTGTAGTAGAGTCGCATACTATACTGAGAATGTGGAAAATCACTTTTGTAGACTGTTAAATGACGAACACCAACACCGCTGTCCGTCAGAATGTTCACTTAATGCAGATAGAAGAGATAATAGATTGAAGAGAATTCCGTCCCTTTAGCCGTCGAATAAAGGTGCTGGCGTTGACGGAATTTTTTAAAGCAGCTAGAGATGAGCTGATAGGGCGCATGCACCAGCTCATCTATAAGATATGGTCGGAGAAAAGCATGCCCGATGAGTGGAATCTCAGTATAGTTTGCCCGATCCACAAGAAAGGAGACCCCTTTAACTGCACCAACTATCAAGGGGTAAGTCTGCCTAACATAGCGCATAAGACGTCTGAAACCTTTCGTCCCCAATCTGATTCGTCCTTATCAGTGTGGTTTCAGGCCAGAAAAGTTAACCGTCGACCTTCTTTCTGGAAAATACCTTCTTCTGGTCTGAGATAGACGTGAGCCTCAAAAAACTGGTCCTTTCAGTACGCCGTATACAGTTGCGCGTGTCACATTGTGTTTGAGTTAATTCTCCAATTATGTGCGACACCTCCGACTGGATGGCACAGTTGGTTAAGTGCCTGCCCCAAGTTCGGGGGGTCTCAGGTTCGAATCCCAGTGAAATCGAATCTGGTCCAGTCATCATTTGCCGATGGGATCAAATTAACGGCACTGGAGTAGGTTGCTACCTGGCAGTACAATGGACCAGTTCTGCGTCTGAGTGCTCCAGTAGAGTTTCAAAAATTCTCCAAAAAAAAAATGTGCGACACCTCAAAAGTGGACGTCCTCTGTTGTGTTGTCTCACAGGTTTAGAGTCGAAGATTCTTCGGGACGGAACTAAGTTCTCCATGTGCTCTACATGGTCCAGCCATCTTAGGCATTAGAATCGTAAACGCCTGTCTAAACTCGTTTCGCTGTACAGCACAGTTCATGGATGAAATTTCTCAAACCGCCATTAAAGAATACACGATCAAAAACCCCACGCAGAATTCTCCTCTCGAAAAGAGGCTTTTCGTATAATTAATGTTCTTGCGCTGCAGAGCAGGAGTGGGGTGGTTACTTATTTACTTAGCAGGCCTACGACCCATATAGGGTCTGAGCCTGAGCTATCGCTGCCTTCCAACGTTGACGGTCCTGGGCACACTGCTTCCAGTCATCAAGACCAAGCTGTCTTACGTCCGCGATGACTTGGTCTTTGTACCGGAGGTTCGGTCTTCCTCTCCTTCTCGAACCAGGAGGCTCGGATTCGAAGACCCTCTTAGCTGGAGCGTTGTTGTCCATGCGCTCGATGTGGCCGAGCCAGTGCAGTCGACGGATTTTTGCCTTCCGGACTACATCCACATCCTGGTACAGCTCATAGAGTTCGCTGTTGTGTCTTCTCCTTCATTCGCCTTCCTCGCAGACGGGACCATATATGCGACGTAGAATTTTTCTTTCGAAGGCACCAAGAATCAGCTCCGCAGTTCTGCTTAGTGTCCAGCTTTCGGCTCCATATAGCAGGACGGGCAGAATAAGACTTTTGTAGAGCATGATTTTGGTCCTTCGAGTGAGGAGTTTTGAGTGATCAAAAAGCCGAAGTTCGGCTTCGGCTTCGGCTTCGGCCGACAAACTGGCCTTCGGTCAGACTCTAGTTGTTAGGCCTCCGCACAATCGCCGGTCTGGTCGGAGTGGATATGCACCCTCTTGCCTAGGGTGTTCGCTGCATATATTGGTTCACGTCACAACGGTTGTTGCGATGGCTATCCATGGGCGCCGCTTGGAGGCTGTATGTCAACTTGACCTGCGCAATAACAGGGATCAGTGCTGGCATCCCGCCAAGTTAGGTGCGGTCAACAATTTTGCCCTGTATGTGCAGGTCCTGCCCAGTGGGGTGGTTGGGGTATTGAAAAAGGCCAATTTCGTCTTTCGAAAAAGTCCTTTTACTCAATAGTGATGTGCCAAACTGAAAGTTTCTCAAACCAAGTTAACCTGAGTTGATATTTGAGAAAACCGAGTTGCAAATCGAGTCGCAAACCGAGTCGTCTCACTTGGTTTGTAACAAAACGTAAGAAATAATAAACCAAAACGAAATCAAAAGAAAATTCAAAAGCGATTTTGAATATTTTTGCAGCTCGTCAAATAAAGTCAGACCCTATTACTCGATCACTATACACTTAACACACGAGAAAACTCGAACTCCAACCAGGTATTGAATCAGGCTGTACAACTCGGTTTGCACGAGAACAACTTTCATGGGTTAGTTCAATGTGCTCACTTATCTTAACCAACCGGAAGCGTTATTTATTCGGATTTGTTTGTTTCACCAACTCAGTTTGATATAAATACAACTCGGGTTGACTCGGTTTATGAACTCGAGCTCACACAACACTCCTACTCAATTGCCAATTCAGCTCAAAGAAAGACCGATTGGCAGGAGTTATTCCACGTTCTTTGTTCACAAGTTCGTCCCTGATTGTCAATTGCCCGACACACGAGCTTTCATCAAACAGAAAGCCAATAAACCTTAAAAGCTATTTCTTGAATTCCTGTGGAGATCGGCGCAAGAACTCCCAGAGCTGAAACTAGAATGGGAAATAAAATACAACCGCCTCACAAGGAACACAAGGAACGTACTTGGAAAGGCAACTGCTTCTAGCAGATAACATCAAACCCAATGAAACTCCTTTAATCACGTACACTCCTTCAACTCTAGGGAATTAAATACAATGAATTGCCCTTTGTCGAGTATCCAGTCGAAAACCGATACTCTATTCACATGTAACCTGTGGTCTATCCAGTTTCCCCTCCGACCACCACATGTGATTGCGATTGCATTTAACAAAACCGACACGTTGTTATTTTTGTTGTTGTTTGTTACCTATCACTGACCTGGGCAACATTAATGCTGATTACACAGTTTTTCCAATTAACCACGGTTCCGCCCAAATGCCCTTACATCGGCGGCCAATGATGTTATGAAAATTACCGTTGCATGAACAAATTAATGTACACGATATGTAACAGTCCACGAAGGATGTCAAATGGTGTCTGTTGTCAGAGATTTATTGTACTTAGCCACCGGTTCGGGCCACCGCAAGCGCGACAAATTGCCGTGCGTTACTGGCCGAGATTTCCCATTCGATTAGGTTACGCCATATTGCATCCATCCACCGGGGGACGACGTCGGCCAGCACGTGAATGCACTAATATTCGATAAATTGAAATTAATTCGTCCTTATGCCTGCATCACGAACCGCACAACCTCGAATATGATGTTCGTAGTGGCGGTGGTTGCGTGCACCTGGTATGCAGGGCACTGGCTCAGCACGACCATGGCCGGGCCAGGGGGTTGGGTCAACCCACTGCACACAGTTATGAGGAGCAGGACATTGGGACCGACTCTGTCTGGATGACTGACATGATTCCATTTGCCTCGACGAGTGGGGCTGAGGGCGATGCGGCGAGATGGCCACTCATTGTCTGCTGGTCCTGTGTCCTGCCGGGAGATGGTGAGGTGTCGAGATGTGTGCCATGTCGAGGAGCGATGTGATGTTTTAATTGTAATGCATTCTCGACGGGATGCGGTTGTGCATTTATTTTTATTGAACAAGCGGTGTGAGTTATGGCGCAGCCAGGGGCACTAGCATTTTGGGGAATTTAATGTTTTTTGTGGGGTTTGCCGGTACCATTGTGGTCTATTGGATTCGGTTTAGATTGATTGCGGGTAATTTTTGCTGGTTGCATTTGCTAATCAGGCGTGTCGTGTGAAGTGCTGAAGCACTGTGGTCTAGACGTGGTATGGATTTTTGCAACTGGATGGCAGTTAATTGATGACGTTTGCTTTTTGGGTGGACAAACATGTAAAAATAAATAAACCGCATGTGGTTATAAACTAATTAATTGATCGGGTTTAATGAATGTTTTGTCGGCGTTTAATTTAGCCCCACTTACTGGAGGGTTTTGAAAATAAACTAAATTTATTGCTTTTTTATCAGGTGGGAAGGTAGGCAGAGGGAGTGGCTTACAAAAGGCCGTGGAACGAACAATTAAGTATGTGGTGTACCATTTTGTTGCCATTGAACTCGTGTACTCGTTTGTAGAAATGTGTCAAAAGAAGAACTCAAATCTGGATCAAAATTATAGAATTTAAATAAAGCATCAGTTCACTGTTAAAAATCTCGTTAGGCCTTTGAAATACGCTTTGCCAAGAACACGTGTCGGTCACCATGGTGTAGTGAGAAAGTCAATTGGCTCCTACACCGAAGACATGGATCAAATCACCATGAACAAACTAAAATTCATTTTTACAGCACCACTCTCTTAAGTCAATAAAAATGCTTAGCGATTATAACTATCATTCAAGTGCCTGCCCCAAGTTCGAGGGGTCTCAGGTTCGAATCCCAGTGAAATCGAATCTGGTCTAGTCACCATTTGCCGTTGGGATCAAATTAACGGCACTGGGGTAGGTTGCTACCTGGTAGTACAATGGACCAGTTTTGAGTCTGAGTGTTCCAGAGTAATGTTTCAAAACCTCCGAAAAAAAAATCACTGGAGCGGTCGATCAGTGGTAGTAGTCTGACTGTGGGTATCACAATGGACCAACATGGTCTAAGTGTGCTGGTGAATTCACTAGCAGCCCCCTAACCTAACATAACCTAATAAATATCATTCAGAGTCGAAATATGACTTTCGGGCCTCTCCATTTGCGAGTGAACAGTAACACAGCATAGATGGTTGCTGTGGAAGCTACAGAAGCCAGCTCCCTTCCAACTGCAGCGCCACCCACAGAAGAAGCAGAAGAACGAATTGCCTGACCGTTGCCAGTGTCTCCCAACTGCAGTGGAAGCCACAACAGCCCATATTAGAAGGTGTGCTGAAATTCCTCGTAGTTTCCGATCGGCCAAATGCCCGTGACGATATTAACCGCTCTTGAGACCGTTTTTTTCCAGATCTTAGTAGATTTAACGAATTGGCTTGTCATTTTACCAGCTTTTGTCACCCGAGATTGGCTAGATATAGACCATGTTGTCGTCTTCTCCACAGGCGTCGCAGAGGGTTTCATCGTCATCGTCACTTTGATGTTTGGCGAAGGTGTAGTGGCCCTTTAATACGCCAGCAAGTTGTCTGCAGTCTTTTCTGTTAAGAGATAACAAGAAAGCCGCGGATTTCTTACAGACGTTGGTTAAGCATGCACTTGATCTGTCTACATCCTGGAGAGTCATTCCACTTGCGGTTGTGCTCTCGAGAAGTCCAAGCATCGATGGAAGCCTTAACTAAGGACGCAGGCAGTCCCAGCGTAGGTTCAGGTCCTGAGAATGCCTGATCTGATCCTCGCCTAGCAAGTTCATCGGCGATCTCATTTCCCGTGATCCCGTGGTGTCCCGGGAGACAGACAAGTCTTAGCGAATTTAAGAGAACGCTTGTATTCCTGAACTATCCTGGAAGTGATTAAAGGGTTGAGCAAGGCCTTAAGCACAGCGTGGCTGTCGCTACAGACACAAATACTTCGTCCCTTCCACCTATTCTTCACAATATAGCCCGTAGCCATTAAGATCGCATAGGTTTCCGCTTGGAAAACCGACGCAAATTTACCTAACGAGGTGTGTAGTCTAAAGTTGTCGTCCTCCAAGAAGGCACCAGCACCAGATCCTTCATTGATCTTGGAGCTGTGCATGAAGATTCGACTACATTCATTTTCTGGATCAGATTCTGGCCAGAGCCAGTCTTGAGTGCAGGGAAAGTCGACTTTGTATGTTCGTTTTTTTTGTTTTTTTTTTTGAGGTTTTGAAACTCTACACTGGAGCACTCAGACTCAAAACTGGTCCATTGTACTCCCTCCCATTGTACACCTACTCCAGTGCCGTTAATTTTACCCCATCGGCAAATGGTGACTGGACCAGATTAGATTTCACTGGGATTCGAACCTGGGACCCTCTAACTTAGGACAGCAACTTAACCAACTGCGCCATCTAGTCGTCTTCTAGAATTTAAAATCAATTAAAACTGTTGCATTTAAGTTATGTATCCAAAAACTCAAGGCTCTCCATCGACAATGAGTGACATTTTGTTGCGGATTGTGAGATTGTGGTTTCATTGGAAAATATTTGTTGGTTCGCTCATTTCAGTGAATGGATTTCGTTACCGAACATGTCGTCCCCTTTCATTTCGTCCTACTTGGGCCAGCAGAAATTGGTTATCAATAGTGTTTCCTGTTAAGATGGTCCCGCCCTCTCACAATCAACATCAAACAGTAACTATCTGTGGATGCAGTGAACTTGCTGGTCGTGTGGATGGGCATAGTCCAAAACTCGGCAAATTTGCTTCTTGTTTATCCAAAAATGAACCTCGTCGATGATGTTTTGCTGACACCGGGTCCTTTTTTCAATTGCTGTAGAAGTCAGCCACCAGATACGCGGCATTGTTTATGGTCGTTTTCCTTTAGTTCCTGAATCAGTTGAATTTTGTATCGATGCAGGCTCAATTTCCGACCCAAAACTTGTCTGTCCACGAATGGCCGAGTTCTTAAGCATGACTCGGAATTGATTGCCTCAGGAAATCCTGCACACACTCACTCTCTCTCTCTTTTGGGTTTCATTGACGTTCTGGTGTTGGAGACTAAGAAGAACGACCGGTGCCGTGACATTGTGCCAAATTGGCATAATGAACATTTGTCATAATGTCACTTTAAAAAGCGTTCGTGACATTTTGTCAAATTTGGCCCTTTGACACTTTGTGGAAGTGACATTATGTCAAATGGCGCAAGATCGTCTAAATTTGCAGTAAACTAATAAACAGTGGAATACCTATGGGGGGCATGCTACCCCCCTGCAACCCCCCTTTCCTGGGTCACTATAGGATATGGAGTAGGTGCGAGGTTCTGCGCATTGAAACATTATTTTTATACATGTTTTTCATAGACTATACCAAAATCTACACGCACAGAACCTCGCACCTACTTCGAATCCTATAATGACCCAGGCAGATGGGTTGCCCCCATACCTATTCCGTCTAAGGTGACATAGTGCCAAATTGGCTCTATGACGCTTTACCAAAGCATGCTACCCCCCTGCAACCCCCTCTTCCTGTGTCACTATAGGATATGGAGTAGGTGCAAAGTTCTGCGCATTCAAACATTTTTTTTATATATGTTTTTCATAGACTATACCAAAATCTACACGCACAGAACCTCGCACCTACTTCGAATCCTATAATGACCCAGGCAGATGGGTTGCCCCCATACCTATTCCGTCTAACGTGACATAGTGCCAAATTGGCTCTATGACGCTTTATCAAAGCGACATTATGCCAAATGGAAAAATTTGGTGTAATGACGCTTTTGAAAGTGACATTAGGCCAATGTCATTTCCACAACGACCATGTAAACCGTCAAATGGGCTCAACGTCCCCATCGTTGCAGCAAGAGAACTCTCATTTTGACAATAAAGTTTCAAATTTTACCATCCGCAGGTGGTCAGAAAGTACCACATGACTCACTGCAAAACAAATCTAAGCTGGGGAGAAACGCTCAGTCCGCATGATCAGAATGAGTAGATCAGCAATAAGAGTCAAGAGAGGTGTCATTACGAGACACTGAGCCATTGGGTCTTCCTGTCAACGACTTCTGTCACAGTTGAATAGATGGGGCTGAGGAGGAACCAATCCAACTTTCCCTTTTCTTGAAGTTCTTCCTTGTTTTTTAATATTCTCATATTCCTTCTATAATCTGAGTGAGATTAGTAATATTAGCGTCAATTGAATCAATTGCTTCATTGCTCTTCGTAGAAAAAAGTTTGGACCGTGTGATATCACAATGAGCCTAACTTGGCCTCAGTGTGACTGTATTTATTCACAGCCTCCCACTTAAGGTAGCCCTAAACGGCGAACATACTCCCCGAACGTTATCCCCTACACGGCGAACACATTTGGCAAACATTCATTTCGCGTTGTTTCTTCAAACCGTCAACATGTGTGATAGGTAAGCGCAAGTAGTGAATTCCTCAATAAAATCGTTGAAATCGACACAAAATGAAAAAAATGACGAAGCCTTTTTGCCACAAATGCGCTTCATCACTGATGATGCTTTGGCGACGAAATTGGTCATCTTCTGTCAACATTTCTAGAGCCTATTCTGAGAATGTACATCGCTTCATATTATTCATGAGAAAAATGACTGTTGACATTGTGCTTAACCCGCGATATGTACTCCGCGGCGTACACAGCAAAAATGAGGTTTGCTCGCGAACATGGCCCTACACGGCGAACATCAAAGCCAACGAACACGACAAAATCGAAATTTTTCGCCAACAGCTAGCGGCTGGCGAACCAGCCCATACACGACGAAAATGCGACGAGCAAGCAAGCAAGTTCGGGGAGCATGTTCGTCGTTTAGGGCTATCTTAAGGGAGCTTTTAGAGTCTTTTAACAAAAATCGAAATCTTACTTAAGTGTGGAACGATAGCCTAATCTTCAGTTCGTCAAACAAGTTCTAACGTCATTCCGACGACGAACTCATCGTGAGCATAAACCAAACACCTAAAGTTGACTTTGCCAAGACCTACATTTGAAAGTCTCACCTTTAAAGAAGGTCATTCGTGGCAACCAGCCAACATAAGTCGCTTAAATTTTCAACCTTTATTCATCGATTAGCTTCTTCCCTGTAATTAAGTACGTAATCCTCGAGAAAAATCACGTACATATTTCGCTTTCGTGCAGCACGCTAACCTCCACCTAACCACTGCAGTTCTACACTCATCCGCAATTTATTTCACCTCAGCGCATATACACACACACGCACACAAACCCTCCGACAAAGGGTCCTGCATGTGAAAGGGGCGCGCTCGTAGAAATCACAAACTCCCGCTGGCAAAGGTAAAGAATATCTTCCGGATAAGTGTTAATAAATTTGGATTAAACACAAACAAACGGGTCAGGTGTTCTTTTAGTTCTTCGGCGCTGCCAATTCAACCTTTCCTTTTCCCTCCCCAGGCCCCACACAGCACAACGAAATCCAGTTGCACGTGGAAGATTATCCGTTGAATCCTTCGAAAGTCGAAATTCGAAATTCCCTTTTGCGCATTGTTTGCATTAATTAAATATTTTTATTGCTGCAATTCTGCAACCGAACAACGTTGTTGCTGAACACTGATTCCTCGAACACACCCGCTCTCCGACGAGTGCTGCCAAAGTTATGTTCTTTTGCTTGTTTGTTTCATTTGCTCAATGGGAAGGGTGTAGCCAACAAAACAAAAGAAGGAACAACTTTATGAGCCCGGAAAATCTGTTTACAGTTTTTTACAACCTTATGCACTCCTCAACTCTCTTCACAGCTACCACTACACACGGGCTGCACCGTGAGACGTCCTGCAAGCACCACAAGCTGGTTACAAAAAAATTTACTTATCCGAAGGAACGCTCTCTCTCTCTCGCTCTCCGTCCTCAGTCTCTCTCTCACTGCTTTAGTGAGCGGAAAGGTCCTTAAAAAAATCTTTTATTAACTTTTCACCATGGATTGAAGCAAATAGGATCAGAATTACCCACACACACGCGTTTAAATATCCACTCCATTTCGCCGACCGTAATGCATTTACTTTTATGAGACAGAGTCGGGATGACTGGGCGTCAGGAAGCGACTAAAAGTAATCCAGTCATCCATTGTGTCCACTGGGTGTGGGTAATTTTTTCTCAAACAATTTTTAACAATAAGCCCTTGAGAAGTAAATAGAGTCCACATCCGCTCGGATTCATCGCAACGTTATGCGCCAAGAAGAGAAGAGAAGAGAAGCGAAGCCTGTACACGTTCGCATTCCAAAGGAAAAACCGGGATTTATTGCAGAAAAGAGCGAAAAAGTAGCAGCGCGCTAAAGAAATCCCATTAAAGGATTTCCACACTGAGTGTGAACTTAAAAGGCAGTGAGGTCGAAAGTATGTGTGTTATCCCAGGACCGTGGCGCAGCGCTGAGACGGGGGAGCGTTCCATTAAATCATAAATCATTTTATGTTTGACATCATTATTATGACAGGAAATTATAGCAAATTTTATGGGAACGCTTGTAAACAGTTTTAATTTCCTCTGGAGCTTCCTCCCTTAATTTTCCAAGTGGATGGACAAATTGCAAGGCGAACGAAGCCCAATCCTCCGCGCTCCACCAGTGCCGACTTGGGATGGCACACAAACTAGGAGGTTAGATGTCAATTCTGAAATGGTTATGTATTCCTTTCGAAAGCGGAGGGAAATTAATTTTCATTGTGGAGCTAAAGGCTTGTTGAGGAGGACGTCCTTTGGGCGGGCGGTTGACAAGCGATTTTATGACGATTAATTACGATGAATGGAAGCGGATATGTCAATGATCTGAGAATGAATGGCTGGCGGGGGTATGTACTTCTGGCAAATCCAATGATTTACTCTTTAAATTGTCTTCTCGTATCGCGTGGGAATGGGTACGATAAGCGCGATGTAAAGCGGCAATCAATTGAAAGCGAACGCTGTTCGTTTGGGAAACTCGTAAAGAGATGTTATGCGGGCTACGTGCAATTTTTTGATAATCAAAGAGGCATACACTTTGTCAGGAAAGTGTTTACACGAGGGAAAATAAGGCAAAAATGTGAAAAGGTCTCAAATGAGATGAGACAATTGTCAAATTTGAAAGTTATTTGCTGTCAACTTTAAGCAAAGATTTTTTTTCTAGGCTAACAAGTCTTCAAACGCAGAGCCGTTCTGTAATTTTTGACAGTTTTTTGAAATATCTGTTTAGCCCTGTTTGATGATCGAGCGAATGAACACCAATGCTACAGCCAAGAGCGTATTCGGATCCAAACTTCCTTCGAGAAGACCAAGGGATCGCAGATGTAAGGCACGAATATGCCAGTCCGGTCTGGTCCCCCTACTATCCCACGTATAGAAGCCGTCCAACGCAGATTCTTACATTTTGCCCTTCGCGATCTCAACTGGGCTGACAGAATTAACTTGCCCCTTATTCGGAACGCCTAAAACTTATACGTCTCGAATCTCTTGAAAAGCGTCGCGAAATTGCAGACTTACTCTTCCTCCACCAACCACTTACTGGTCACACAGATTGCCCCCAGCTAGTTGAACTCGTCTCCTTTAGCACCAATTCCCACTACCTAAGATCTACTTTTCTATTCCGCGTTAGTTCACACCGTACTAATTATGGCTTAAACTCTCCTATCTCCCGAATGTTACGTTAGCTAACATCGCTAATTGCTCATTCGACTTCCACCTCTCAAAATCATCCCTCCGAAATAGTTTTAAGACTCGCTATTCTTCCCCTTAAGTTAAGTTTTAGTTCTTAAGTTTAGTTTAGTTAGATTAAGTTCGCTTGTATTAAGCAAAAATTATTAAAAATAAATAAAAAAACAAACCACAGCGGCCGTGAAAGGCAACATAACCCCTGCCAGTGATCAAATTCAGCCTGATTTATGCGAAAATTTGGATATTTCAGATGCGCGCCACCCAGAGAAGCGCCGGCAGACATTTGAACGATGTTATATTCCATACACAATGGCATCGATGGGCCCTTCAAATCAATAAAAAATGTCGATGATATCTGACACACGCTTTGTTTTATTTCAATTTAGAGATAGGAAACGCTTAATGAAACACCCTTTACATACTAGGCCATACTTTCTGCAGCAACTCTTCGTGTTGTGCGTGCTATTTCTCTCTCATGAGTGCAGGGTTCTATGCTGACTCCAATCGGATACACTTTAGAAGCTCCTTCATTTATATTCTCTGAACCTTGTCATTGACTTGCAAGAAGCGGCGCCGTGTCTGGAATCGAACCTAGATTTTCAGCGTAGCCGTCGACAAACTTAGTCACTTCACCAGGGTTGCCAGTATAAAAATAGTTCTCAAACTTGCTTTCTTCAATTTGAATATTTTTTGTGGGCGTCTCAAAAGTTATGAATCGTGAGTCCTTTCTATGAGAAAATCCCAAAGTCTGCGAATTTTCATTGAGTCCTGTAAACAAAACGCCTCATTAGTCTTATTTTCTCCTTCATGAAATGTATGCGTTCTATTCGACAAGGTTAATCAAACTTTGACATTCTAAAGGACTAAACACAGATTAACCCCAACACTGCAAACTGATTTTATAACATAATCTGTCATTTGATGCCATGTCATTCAACACAGAGTTCTACGCCTCCAATTAACATTTCCCAAACTTTAATCAACAAACATTAGACACAATAATCGAAATCACAAAACATCCCACTTAGCGCAACATCCTTTACGATCAATAAACCGACCCACAATCAGCCCGTCATATTCAATTCGAAATGATTTCATTAAAGACCCCCATCAAACCCAGACCAATTAAGTTAAAAACCACTTCAAACAGTTGAATGCAATCATTGCTCCGCCACTAGTTATGATCAACTCAGCAGCACACCGCTATTTTCGAATCCAAATATTAAATTGCGGTCCAAAACGGCAATCAGGCATTCAGACGCACACAACACACGCCTAATTAATCGCCTAAATACACTCGACATCAAAAATTGATTCAAATCCCTCACTCACGGAGCGGGTTCAAAAACGCATTCATCTGTTCACGAATTGCCGCCCATAATCGTGGTGGAATTGAGTTTTGAATGACTACCCGGATCTAACGGATCGATGGAAATGTCATAAATCCGACAAAACTAAATCGCAATCATTCAACTTCACAACTGTGTTGCAGTTTGTTTGTGAACACAGCCCCGTCCTCGCATGGTCAATTAATGTCCCAATAAAAGTCAATTGCGCAAAAATGTATCTCCGAGTGAGTTCCTTTATTGATTCGAATCAATCTATTCGGTCTTCCACTGCATGAGTCATCCGGACGAAAACATAACCTTACTTTTATGAGCAATAACAAGCGAACGTAGTCCGTAAAGTCTGTGTGACAGTGGAGCAAATAAAACGACATCCCGCTGACAGTAACTCTTGTCAAATGGGTTTGCCTTAGAGATTTTGTCAATTTTATTGTAACGCCGTGGCATATTGACAGATTACTAGCGATCCTTTGTGGTCCTCAGCGTCTGGGCCGTTGTTCGAATCGAGGCTCCAAGGACCAAAACTATTGACTTATTATACTGGCTCGTAAATTCAGTGGAGGTTGTGTGTGCGTGTGGGCTTGAGGCATCTCATTGGTTACGCTTTAAAGATGAAAATGAAATATTTATTCAGCAGATACTGGCGTCATACGGTTTGGGTACGGCACAGCTCCTGTTGACTGGAGAGCTGTGTAAGGAAATCCGTATTTATGACTTATTACGGAAGGCGAGGAGAGAATTTACGTGGCTCGCTAGCTGGCAAGAAGGGTATTTCCACAACAATGGAGAAGTGGGTGGCTGGCTAGTAAAGAACAGAGTTCGAGGGGATGCGCTTCTCCTTTGTGCTGTGTGAATTATTAGTCATTCACCTTTGGTGCTCGCAAATTATTGGCATTCGAGATGAGCAAGGACAGTCCTTGCTAACGGGGAGTTGTTGGGTAGCTGCTGCTGCTGGTGATGCTAATGCGGCCAGAATAAGGAAGGATTTGATTGATATTTGGTCAAAGGCGGCAGAGTTTTGTATTGGACTCACGCTGTGAGTTCAGAAAACGCCTTAGATTGCATAGTTTTTCATTAGAATTATTTATCTGCAAACAAGACGGGTGGGGTTTTATTGAACTAAAAAAACGAATGCCTGCTGAATTGAGAACAAGGATGAATTCCCTGATTTCTTTAGAGATTTTTGAAAAAAACCTGTCTAATATTTGCGTTGCGTCCGATATTGGTGCTCATTTTAAGACGAAGTGAATTGAACAGCAGAATTTTGTTCAACTCGAATTTCCTGTGATTAAAATTATTCTAAAAACGGCTTTCGATTTGATTTCGTTTTACTTCAGCTCCTGGGTCAGTTGGAATTTGTACGGATGCAGACCTAAGTCCTGACGTAAAATTCGCCAAGTTGATGTTTTTAACAGCTCTTGGGCGTGGTGCGAAATGAACTCCTTCGCACATTCTCACGGGCGGCGGTGTTTGTGGCAGATCTTGCGTTTCGTTGACGTACGAGTGTTAGTTCACTGAACCTGTCGAATCGAGTTTGACCACCAAATGTTGAACAGTCAACTTGGAAGAGGACCATTTAACCATAAAGTGGGTCCCAAGGGTGAGTCTTTGCCACAAGAGAATTAAATATGCAGTAGTTAAAAAGAAAACACTGGCGACTTTGCTAGAATCATACAGATAGAAAACACATGACTTCGCCTAAAGATTGACATAACCATTCGATTTCAAAATATGCTTGTTTCCTCATCCAACGTTAGTTAAGGATCATTCAATCATTAAGGTAAACCGGACACTCGTTCAATTTCCTGATTTTGAAACATTCCAAGTAACAGTCATTCTTGTGGATCGAGCAAAAGTTCAAATGCTCATGTATGCCAACCGTTACCCTGCACTCATGAGAGAGAAATAGCACGCACAACTTGAATAGTTGCTGCAGAAAATATGGCCTAGTATGCAAAGGGTATTTCATTAAGCGCTTCCCATTTTTAAATTCAAATACAACAAAGCGTGTGTCAGATATCATCAAAATTTTTTATTCATTTGAAAGGCCCATCGATGCCATTATGTACGAAATATTACATCGTGCAAATACCCCTCACAACTTCTCTGGGTGGCTCGCATCCGAAAAGTCAAATTTTCCATAGCACTGGCACATAAATCCTGCTGAATTTGACCGATGGCATGCGTTATGTCGGCTTTGAGGGCCGCTGTGATTTGTGGCTTATTCGCATAGACGTGAGAGATCGGAAAACCCCACAAGGAAAAGTCTAATGGGGTAAAATCGCTCGATCTGTGGTGTGGTGGTCAGTTCAAGTCACCTTCACGCGAGACAGACGACCATACCCTCGAATTGCTCGTGCAGAATTTCCAATGTGGCGCGAGCTGTGTGGCACGCAGCGCCATCTTGTTGAAACTATGTCCATATCATCCAATTCAGGCCAAAAGAAGTTGGTATTCATCGACCTATAACGCTCACCGTTGATGGTGATGACTTTGAAATATGGACCGATGACGTCACCAGCCCAAAATCTACACCAAACAGTGTGTTTTTCCGGATGCATTGGACACTCTTGCATCTCATGTGGATTAGACAATTTTGTTTGTTAAATTTGAAGATGATTTTTCGATGAAAATTGGGGTTATTTTCCAACTGCTCCAGAGATCATTCAGCGAACACCTGTCGTTGTCTATGGTCGTTTACCTTCAGTTCCTGGGTCAGTTGAATTTTGTCCGGGTGCAGGCCCAAGTTACGGCGCAAAAATTCGCAAATTTGTGGTCTGCGAAAGGCCGAGTTCTTGTGAGCGAAGCGATATCGTCTGCCTCGGATTATCCTGCTCCTGCACACTCTCACGGACAGCGGCGATATTTTTGGCAGATCTTGCGTTTCGCCGAAGCACTGATGTTGGATTATCGTTTACTGAACCAGTGGACTCAAATCTATCCACCACACTGTGAATAGTCCTCTCGGTAAATCAATTATGGCGACCGTAAAATAAGCGAAGTTAGCGGAAAGTTGAGCGAGCTCAGCTTGGAATTCTTCATAAGAAAAACTTCTTCCAAGGGAAGTTTACGACTGGATGGCGCAGTTGGTTAAGTGCCTGCCCAAAGTTAGAGGGGTCCCAGGTTCGAATCCCAGTGAAATCGAATTTGGCCCAGTCACCATTTGCCGATGGGATCAAATTAAACGCACTGGAGTAGGTTGCTACCTGGCAGTACAATGGACCAGTTTTGAGTCTGAGTGCTTCAGTAGTGTCTCAAAAAATCCTCCGAAAAAAAAATTGTCGTTTACCTTCAGCTCCTGTGCCAGTTGAATTTTGTGCGGGTGCAGACCCAAGTTACACACAGGATTCTCCGGCACATTCTTACTGACAGGGGCGATGTTTTTGACAGATCTTGAGTTTCGTCGACGTACGGGTGTTGCTTTTTTGTCGCTTACTGAGCCAGTGGACTCAAATTTATCCACCATACTGCGAATAGTCCTCCCGGTAGGAAGATTATGGCGACCGAAATGGGCGAAGCGCGTGGAATGTTGTCCGAACAGAACACCCATTTTGATAAAACGATTTTATCATCACGTGTTGTTGAACGCTGTGTACGTTCATGGAGATTTGGCAAAACAGAATGAACAAATTACAGCTAATCTGACAGATGTAGCTTCAACAATAAGACCGCTATCAACTGTCAAAGTTCGGTAGTTCCTGTTGGAAGATCTTTTAAATCCGCGGGGATTACAGAATATGAGGGTCAATCTATTACTTACAAGAGTTTTATGCAGATTTTTGGGAATGACTGAATTCGGAGTATCCTGAATGTCTGTTAAAATTGAAATTTCTTCGGCGTTACAATAATCATGAAAACAAAGACACTTGAAGTTTAAATTCGAATGGCTAAGGAATCGCCACAAATTCAGGGGGGAACTGATTTGGGGACTGCTTTTTTGAGGGTGTTGGAATTTTTCCTAAATAGCTTCATGCTATACGCCAAATGTCTACTCGTTTGTTTCACGAATCGACTGAAGAATAATAAAACGACTGAAAGACGTTGAGGCATTCCGTCGCGAGGATATGACGTCAGACAAATGTGGATAAGGTTAAGGTTAAACGACGAACATGCTCGCCGAACTTGCTCGTGCTCGCCGCATTTTCGTCGTGTATGACCTGGTTCGCGAGCCGCTCGCTGTTGTCGAAAAATTTCGATTTTGTCGTGTTCGTTGGCTTTGATGTTCGCCGTGTAGGGCTATGTTCGCGAGGAAACCTCATTTTTGCTGTGAACGTCGCCGAGGCAGCACAATTAAGCACAATGTCAACAGTCAGCCACTATTTTAACGAGGAATTCACCACTTACGCTCCCCTACACATGTTGACGGTTTGAATAAACGCGAAATGAATGTTCGCCAAATGTGTTCGCCGTGTAGGAGATAACGCATGCGAGCATGTTTGTCGTTAGGACCACCTTTATCGAGGGTGTTGCATTTATTTCTAAATAACTTCACGCTATACGCCAAATGTCTACTCGATCGTTTCACGAATCGACTGAAGAATAATAAGATGACTTAAAGAAACTGATGCTGTGGAAATAGGTTAGACCTTGACTGGAGTCAACCTGGCGATGCCCAGTATTGTAACAGTTACTACTCATCAACTGTGCTTATTCTACCTTATAGTGGATACTGGTTAATGTCCATCCGGACGCAACTTGCTAAACTCATAGGCGCAGGTGTTGAACAAGAGAAAATAGCAGCACTATAAAGACGACAGCAGATGAACTCTCTCGATAGGGTCAACGGTAACGTCACAGCTTCAAATGGAAGCACCACTTTACTCGGGCTATTTCGATCTATTCGAAGCTCAGGCCAGTAAAGATTTCCAAGAATACGTCAGGTTCTTGGTATAGAGACGGTGGCGGGTGAACCCTTGATGGGCCAACGGCAACGCTCACATCCCCGAAGTGGGTTACTGACATCGGTTAATCTTAACCGGCCCCTCGTCCTAGGGGTTTTAAATCAAGGAACTGGCCCTCCAGGTTGGGGGTTGTGCTGTCGGGGTAACTTTCCTACCACATAAAAAAAAATTAGTTATGAGAGAGACACAAGCCTCGGATAATAACCGCCCCCCTTTTGAAGACGACAACCCGGAACGTGTACGGACTATGAATTGCGAGTATGCACTTGGAACGTACGCACGCTGAAAAAAAAATCTCAGGCAGGTCAGGAGCCCGCTAAGTAAGTAGAGAAACATCGAGGAAGTCTTTGTGGGAGCGTTGACGCATTCCGTCGGGAGGATATAACGTCAGACAAATGTGACCTAAGACCGATTGTTCCGCTCGGCAATGGAGTCGAATTGATCACTAAGCTTCTAAGTAGATGACGACTGTCCTTCCTTTGACTGAAGCAGTCAAAATAAAACAACAGAGTATTTAAATATTTAATTTTTATATAAAAAAAATTATATTCAATAGTAATAATAATAATAATACAATGTATATAATTCTTTTGTTTTAATCTGGTTTTCTATTCTTTATTACACAATAATAATCCCACCATTTTGAAGAAAAATGTTAAAAAATATATAAACGGGAAAATAAAACAGGGGTACAATCAAAATGTCGATCCTTCGCAGCACGTGTCTAACTCAAGGACCATCATCCACCATGGGATCAGAGTGAGAGATGTGAGGGTTGTGGTGAGGGAATCTTAAAGAACTAAAATAATACATTCTTTATTTTTCTAAATATATTTGTCAACTTAAGATTGTAAAATAAAAGAAACTATAAAATAAATAAATTATTAATGTAAAAAGGATTTTTCTTTTTCTTTTTTTGTTTTATTGATTTTATACAGACGTGCTTTCGGTGTTCAGTGGGTGGAGTGAAATGAAAGAAAATTCAACTCAAACGCGGAATGGATAAAAAACAAAGGATGTAACTCTCAGACACTGTTTCTAACTGCAAACGGAAGGTTGGTGTGTGTGTTTTTTTTTTTGAGGAAATGATGAACAAATATATATATATATTTATATATTTATGTAACTTGCATATCTCTTTTTCTCTCTGTTGCGCGCACGCTCGCTTCTCCTTAACATACATCATCCTCTCCTTAATAGTATTTTATCATTAAATATATATATCTATACATAATTCTGCTTGTTTTTCTTTTATTTATTATTACTTACAGATAATAATAAAAATATTCCTTTTTTTAATTCAATAATCATCCGGTTTTCTCTCATTTTCTCGGTTTATAATTTTTTCTCTTTTTTATAATATTCAACAGTCAATATTATTATATTTAAATATTTTCTTTTGTTTTTCGTTTTTCTTAATTGTTCTCTTTTAAAATTTTGTTACGTTTTAGCCTTAAATTTATAGAATTTTTTTTTTTAATTTAGTTTTGCTTTTGTTGGGTTGAGGAACGCGCTCCTCTCGCTCCTAACCCTTAACTTTATCTGGATGTTTTTTCATTTTGTGTGTGTGTGTGTTTATTCTACGACTTATGAGAACTTAAAATGCGATAAAGAAAATTTGTAATTGAATTTATATTTTTTTAAAAATTTCATTTTGAAATTGTTTCATCTATCCTAACCTTAAAAGTACTTTATTAAAAAAATAATGAAACGGTCTTATTTGAAATAAAATTAAAAAAACACATCCCTAACTAAGCAAACGGTTATCTTTTGTTTTTATTTTCTCTGTTTTGTAGGAATTCTAGTGAAGTTTTGGGATGGGAATCCTTCTATCTATGAAAACGCAAAAAAATGAATGGTAAGTATTTCGATTCGAATATAGGAGGGGGGACAGCAAGAATACGGGGGTTTTCTAGAATCCTATTTCATAATTTTTTAGCATTTTTTTTGTTTTTCTTTTTTCATTATATCCTAAATTTTCAGTCGATTGGCACACAAGTCACTAAATTCGAATCCTGCACATTTTTTCTCCTCTCGGTTTCATTTTTTGTTTTGTTTTTTTATTTTCAGCCAATTTATGCGAGTGACGGGGGATGTGGGATGGGGTCTCTGTCGGGTCGTACGTTTATACAAATTCTCCTTTGGCTGGTGAGCTGTTGGAGTTGTTGGTAGAAAAGTAGGAAAATATCGATGGACTTTTTGTGGTATGCGGCGGCGAAGGAGGGCTGTGAATGAATTGTGCATTCGGGACGACGACTGCCTTTTGAGCCGTCGGTGAGATGCACTAAACTTCGGTACCATCTTCTCCTTCGTCATCGAACAGTTGACTCGTGCTGCCCTGACCCTTCGATGTGACGGACATTTTCTTTTTCGGCTTTGGCGGTGGGCGTGGTGGTACTTTGGTGAGTTTTTCAGCACCACTCGTCGTATTGGTACCGTTGCCAATGACCGTGCTGGGCACTATTGTCACACCGCTGTGATGTCGGGCCGTTCCGTACAGTGGTTCGGTGTCGGAAGTCGTTGTAAGATTGTTCACCAATTCCTGGATTGGTTCATAGATTTTCGCTGCTTGTTGCTGCTGCTGTAGCTGCTGCTGCTGTTGTAGCTGCTGTTGCTGCAGTTGTTGCTGTTGTTGCTGCTGCTGCATCTGCTGCTGGTGTAGCTGCTGCTGGTGAAGCTGCTGCTGCTGTTGTTGCTGCTGTTGCTGTTGTTGCTGCTGCTGCAACTGTTGTCCTTGATTTGTGCTTGGTGTAGCTGGAAGCGGCCGATCTTTCATCGTATACCGAACTGGTTCTTGATTGATTTTGTGCAGATTTAGAATCGAATTGCCACCGGCCGTTGTGCGTAGCCCCAAATTATCGTAGACCGGCTCGATTGGCTCGGTATTTGCTGTTCCCGTTTCGCTGGGATTCGGCGATGTGGGCGATTGGAATTCGGAGAGTTGCGAAGTATTTGTCGGCGTCCAGCTGGGGACGCGCGGCTTTCGTGGGATGGTCATGTAGCCTTGTTTCATCACCACCGGCGAATAGATCACAGGACCGGGCACAAAAGGCGATTGATTGCGTGAATTCGTTGCAGCTACTAGGGCTAAATTGCGATTCTTCGGATGCTGAAGAGTCATGAAACCGGATGGCGCTATCGTTGTACCATAAATTCCATGAGGATTCACATGCTGATACACTGGGCTGGCTAGCGGTGACTTGCCGTATAGTATTTCTTGTGGGATATTTGATGTTGAGCTCTGCAACGATGGTGAGGCTGGAACTCGAGCGGGGAATGCCAGTAGGTCTGGTGGAAGATTTGTGCCGTAGCCATCGTCGACAAACGTCTGTCGGGATCGTGGTGTTGTGTCCGATAATGCGATTGAATGGGTTTCTTCATCACGATGTCCTGGAAAAAGAAGACGGAATAGGAAGTTAGAAAATGGCGTAAACACAAGGAATCATTTTGAAGCAAAATTTAGTCTATCAGACTCGGAAGAGAATAAAAAAGAACAACCAGAAATGAGTGGAGGAAAAAACGAGGTGTAAGTCCTCAACCTTGAGTAGACTCAGACTTCCTCATTTTTTTCAAAAAATTGTAAGTTGTTCTAGAAACTATACGTAGCAGAGACCAGGATCTGGGAAGTAGGTGTCCCAAACTTGATATCTCCTCATGCTAGTATCCCTCAAAATTTTCTCGAACCAAATAAATCTTAGCAAGTTCCTTAAACCTAAAGAAACCCTTTCCAAACGAAAACCCAACTTCCCTTAGTCTTTCGGCCCTGACACACATGAGTGTTCGTAACGATAAGACAATGAGATACTGCCTCAGGTCAACCTAATGGTTTTATGTATCCATAAAGCAAGCAAAGTCTCTATGCACCCATTTAGTCCTTGCATCCCTTCACAACCACACCGCAAACGCATGTGACCTTGCTTTCAAATTACATTCCTTAACATCGCATGACACACAACGTTTGCACATCATCCATCCCATTAATCACAAGTTTATCCTGCTCTCAGTTCATAGAAAGGATAAGCCGAAAAGTGAATCAGATATCCCTTCGAGAGGATCTCTATCGCTCTGCACACAACGTCGTCATCTCCTTTCAATGTTGTCACCCTCATTAAATGCATTTCCATTCAAGGCACACTTTGCAACAGTTCTCAATGCAGATTCCTCCACACACTCCTCGGCCACCCATCTAAACGCCGCCTAAAGTTGAAGCAAATAAGTGAATTTCCGCACTTGCAGCTTGTGTGTATCTATCGGATGCACAATTCAGCCATCCCCCGATGGATAACGGATATAAACATTCCACAAGATTATTTGCACATTTCTCATTTATGTATGACGACGATGATGCCACATGCAAACACTGGACGTGCTCGTGGAGCATTGCCTCAAAGACGAGCGGTCCTCATTTCCTCACTTCCTCGCTCCGATGCAAAAGTGCCACCAGCTGGGGACTGACGCATGCATTCCATGTCATCAATATTTCCTTGCTAATGCTTTGTCCCCAACCCACATTCCTAATCCAGATTCTGTCCCATGTGCGAAGGCATCTGACACTCTGCCGAAACGGACGGGGAGCCCAGGACTTGAATGCTATTAATTAATTTTTGAAAATCCAATTGGAGATGACACACAAAGGAGTGGATGCGACGACAATGATAGTGCTGGGGGACCGATGGGGAGCTCAGAGGACGAAAATTGATTTCTATGATGCATCGCTGAAGTGGGACCAGAATTCTTGATGAATTTTTGCCTGAAAACATTTAAGAGGTCTTTGTTGGGGTTGGGTTGAGTGATTTTTTTTTTCAATTTTGGTCCTTCGAGCCGCATTAAGCTGAATTTTTGGAGATGAAATCGGTGGACGGAGAGCTATATAAGCGGGTTTGTGGATTCATAAGCAGAAGTCAGATGGAATATTGAATTTCTGTTAACACGTTGAGTGCCACCATACCATCCGAAAAACCGTCCCCACTGGCCATGGACTTATTTTTAATGACAATGTGAATACCCTCTGGTCTCATGCGGCACAGCAAGCCCAAATTCGTGTGAGGCCAAAGTGGTCTCATGTGGTACTCAACGTGTTAATCGATTACGCATTAACCCTCGACAGTCTACGGCTGACATCCTTCGAAAACTACACAGTAGTTTCAAGCCAAATTCGCTCACTTGTTCCATACCGCCATATTTCCATATTTGCTGATTGGCGGTAAGGTAAAAGAAGGACTTGTCTACGAATATTTACTTTTGGTTTTTGCGTTAAGAAAGAAATCGACTATTGTTTAAAAAACCCACTATTTTTTTCATTAAATAGGTTTTTTTTTCAGAAAATTTAAGTATTAAATTCTTATTTTATTTTTGAACTGATTTTTTTATTTTTTTCGTTTCGGAGCGATGGGAAATTGAATTTGGAAAAAATGCGTTTGTTAGTATGATAGCCACTAAAAATCAAGTAAAATTTCAGGTTTCCTTCGATCCCAGATTTCGGGAATACAATTTTAGTACAGTTTGTGGGCTCATCTATGCCGGTGTGGATTTTTAAGTAGTGTATTCATCAAGACCGAAGCTCTGTTATCAAGATCAAATCGTCGCTGTTACAAAAGAACTAAATGTGGACAATTAGAAGCAGGGTACCTAGAATCGACATGTCTTGCTCAAATTCCACGGGTTGTTAGCGTACCAAAGAAAAATTCAGCATATGATCTGTTTTTGAACACGATTTAGTAGTTAATGGTACTACTATGAGAAATTTATTGTCTTGGGGACAAACTCGCGACTGACGCTTGCCGACAACGTGTTAAAGACAGTTCGTGATGGATTCGGAACTAATTAAGATCTTTAAAGTTCGTTTATAGTTAAAAACCGCAAAAGTCACAAAGCCTAACCTTGTAAATGTTTTAAATGTTTGAGGGGCTCCGTCAGCGACAATAGAAGGATCAACCCAGACAGACTCATTTTCAGCACACAAAAATTATCAGTGTTAAAAAGCAGAATAAATAGTTGAAAACTGTTGTATTCATATTTACTTGCCTCAGTTATGGCTGAAACACAACAGTGCGTCAGCGTCAGCGTTGTCTTTCAACGCACACAATTCAATGGACATGCACGAAATACTGCGTCGACCTCCGTAAGTGAAAAATGAGAGAGATGAGGGGATCGTAATAAAACGTAAAACGTAATCCCAACGCACGTCATTGTTCAACATGTTGGATATTTTTTTGACAGAGGGATGCGCTATGAGAGCGTATGCTTCTCAAATTGAGAGTTTTTTCCCAAATTGAGGTACATAACGTACCGTTGGTTAACGTACCATGGTTGCCTTTAAAAAGCTGGGCCAAGATCTGTTCTGTTGGATACTTGATAAATCATAACAGATCACACATTCATTGGACCCCCTTAGAAGGAAAGAATTGGTACAGAGAACAAAGGAGAAAATCCGAAGAATGTTAGTTTGAAGACGTTGAAGGACTGCTGAAGAAAGATGTTTTTGGGCCAGTTTTATACTCAAAATGACTAGAATGTTTTTGCACTAAAAGAATTTGTTAACTGCTTAGATCCTCTAGTATATGACGCTATAAATGACTGGATGGCGCAGTTGGTTAAGTGTCTGCCCCAAGTTCGAGGGGTCCCAGGTTTGAATCCCAGTAAAATCGAATCTGGTCCAGTCACCATTTGCCGTTGGGATCAAATTACGGGACTGGAGTAGGTTGCTACCTGGCAGTACAATGCACCAGTTTTGAGTCTTAGTGCTCCAGAGAAGCGTTTCAAAACCGATAAAAAAAAATATGACGCTATCACCTATCATCCAGGACAGACCCACTGAGACCAAGTCAGTTAGTCGACCGATGACAATACCCTCCTAGACCTTTCGTACATTTGTACGATTTTGCGACCGTCTCCGTCTCAAGCGAAAGACTTCACTTAGGTCAAGGAAGATATATTATCTTGATTCAAAAACTTACAAAACTGTCAGCTATGAACTGTCAGAAAAAAAATTGCTGGCGACAACCACCTCCTTCAGCACGACCGTGCATCCACATTAAACAACTCGAAACCTTGAACAAGAAAAAACGACGCGTCTGGAAGTTTGTTATCCGTCAAAAGTGTTGCAGCTTGATTTTGAATGAATGTTAAATTTGATTTATCCCCAAGAGAAACATCACGTCTGCAGGCGAAATATCTCGCATCAATACCAGAAACACATGATTGAGTTTGTTTTGATTGTGCTTAAATTTGGCAGCATCAGAAAATCCTTTAAATCTTCAACAACAATTCAAGAGGAAATTCCTTATTGAAAGAGGACGTGACTTAATCACCCACAGACAGAAATACACACACTCACACCACCCATTCCCATTGAATTCATCTAATTTCGAGAGACATCGTTCGTTCGTGACAGTGGTCTCTCCTGCTGGGATAATCATTCGATTTTCAATTTGACATGGATTTGTCGTGTTTTGATGGAACAACTTGTGAATCCCAAAGACAAACTTCAACCACAAAATCAGTCCGAAATTCTTGACCAAATTCCATTGACTAGGTCGTGTAATTGAACATCGAAGACATGAGCACATTTCTCTAATCGTCTGCCAATGATGATGATGATTCCCAAACACACCCAGACACACACACACACATGTCCCTCCCCACTTGAACTCCTCCAGTCCATGATGCAATTGAGCAAACATTGACACAGATATGGTCACCGAGAAGTAATCAATTCACTCGGGTATTTCAAGCAAAGTTACGGTCAGCCGGAGATAATAATTACATAGAGTCCATAATGGCTGGAGGAGAAGTCTTCCTAGTCTCTGGGCAAACATAAACGACTTAATCCGGTGTAACCCGATCCTGGCTGGTTACGGTTTGAGGGCATCCCGCCGACGACGTGGCTCGATTGTCTCGGATGTCACCCAATCGGAGGAGACATTAACGTGGTTAACCATGTCATTGCGATGACAAGGACTACAGCTCCCGCCTGCCGCCTCCTCCTTCGGGAAGGCAAATGTAATCCACCTTGGAGACGAGTTTCATTTACTTGTATGCGATTCGAGAGAAGACTGAAATCGATACGACATCGGGGGGGCGAATGATGACTGGCTAGCTGGGTCCGGCTTTGTTTGGATGCATTTAATTGCATTGCCAATGGACTGACACTTGCCCGGAGGTGATTGCATTTGAATTTGGTCACCGATGGATTGAACCGACGGTTTATGATCTGATCAAGGGATAATAGGCTGCCCGGGCGCAGCTGGGCGCTGCTGCGCTTGATCCGATGCTTGCTGAAATTGGTGGTTTGGCGAAGTGATGCGACAGCAATCGGACGTGGGCTTAATGGTTTCTTAAGGATGTTGTCCATAGGAGGAGTCAGTCAATCGAGGAAATCAGTCATTTGAGTGATTGTCATCGGGATTACTGAAATTGGAAATGCAAACATTTTGATTTGCACACAACAGGTGGACGTGGAATTGCGGACTTGAGTTTTGTAACTGTATTTTCAGACTTTGAAGGGTCTTTTTTTTGGGAGGATTTTTGATGCACTACTGGAGCACTCAGACTCAAAACTGGTCCATTGTACTGTCAGGTAGCAACCTACTCCGTTAATTTGATCCCAACAGCAAATGGTGACTGGACCAGATTTGATTTCACTGGGATTCGAACCTGGGACCCCTTGAACTTGGGGCAGGCTCTTAACCAACTGCGCCATCCAATTGTTGATTGAAGGCAATGTTGTCAGGTATAGGAAAACATCTTGCATCCTCCATCTTCCAGCAAGAGGAGGCAAAGGTTTCTCTGCAAGGTTTCATAAGTGGGATATGCCTCTACTGCTGAATCCAGCGGAAACCAGCTTTGCATTGATGACTTTGCTAGGGAGCAGAAAAAAATACTTTTTTTCTTATCTTAAGACCTCCTTTAAATATTCCACAGATGTCACAAAATATAACGAACCCAGAAAGCATCTACACTTGTCCACCTTTTTCAAAGTTAATCCCCCCCAAAAAGTGATGAAAGTCGACAAGTCAGTTTTGGAATTTAATTATAATCGAGAGCAACTTTTAAACCCGACCTCATTCTCAAACTTCCGCACAAAATTCATTTAGAACATCTCTTTTGAATCTTTTGCATAACGGTAATACAGAAAGAAAAAAGAAAAACAAAAAACTGAATCTGATGCGATTATTTTAAAGCAAATTATGGTCAACTTAACGAAAATGGCTGCTACCCTCGCCCTTGAAAAGTTTGAAATTCAATTCTCCACCAGAGATTCCCGTTCCAGAGGATCCCAGCACTCCCCCATCGTCGTCCCCATCCGTTGCATGTAATTTCTGAGCTCCGAACGTATCCTGCCAGCAAATTACAATTTCCAACGCACACTTTAACGCCGCATTGCGAGCGTATTCCCTCAAGTTGCTGGCGTCAACTTAATTGTGGTGCTCTCCTCTGCAGAGGGTTGCAATGATTTCAGCATGTGACAAGGAAAGAACACTTCACTTCAGCAGCAGAAGCTGCAGAATCCGGAGAGTGCCAAGTCGGATGCGTGTCGCGCGATGCGACGGGGAAGGGGACGCTTTTTGTTGGAAAATTTGCAGGCATTCGGCAATGAATTTCATTAAATTATTTGAGTGCAAGGACATTAAATTATTCGGTGGTGTGACTGTGAATTTAAATGTCAATGCAAAGCAGCTGATGATGATGTGCATGGGGGTGCTGATGACAGCGGTATTGTGTTGTCGTCCTCAACGAACATCGGTGTGCGGTTGGGCTGTCTGTCAACTGTCATCTGTCGTCGGTTGTTCTATCGGTTGTTTGCGGCTTATTGGCAGGTGTCGAGTTTGTGATGTATGCGCGAATTGCGAGAGGAAATTGCTTGTCCCTGTTTCACTGATGGGGGCTGAGAGCAGTCGCTGTTGTTGTGTCAAGGAGGGTGGGCTCTATTGTGACTGGTATTGAAAGTGCGAAATGGTCGACGAGATTTGAACAGTATCTTGTGCAAGTGATGAACCAAAGAATTGGGAGCAGCAGTACCAACAACGGGGACTCCCTGTTTAGAGAAATGCAGACTAATTTTCTTCTGTATCATGCCATCGACAAAACCCTGCTTTTTAATCCGGACGAAGAAGTGTTTCGGTTGACCAGGTGAAGCCCTTTTTACATGGTCTCTCAGTATTTTAAGACACCCTTGGCCGGCGTCTTCGGAATTACAAGTTCATCGCCTTCTGGACTACGAGAACATCGCCTTCCGGACTACGAGTACATCGCTTTTAGACTTCGAGTACATCGCCTTCCGGACTACGAGCCCATCGGCTTCCGGACTACAAGTATGTTGCCCTCCGGACTACGAGTGGCCGGCGTCTTCGGGACAACAACTTCATCACTTTCCGGACTAGGAGTACATCTCCCTCCAGATTACGAGAACATCGCCTTCCGGATTACGAGTACATCGCTTTCGGACTTCTAGTACACCGCCTTCCGTATTACGAGTACATCGCCCTCCAGACTACGAACGCATCGCCCTCCGGACTATGAGTACATAGCCTTTTCTTGACTACGAGAACATTGCCTTCCGGACTACGAGTACATCGTTTTCGGATACATCGCCTTCCGGACTACAAGTACATTGCCCTGCGGACTATGAGTACATCGCCTTCCAGACTACGAGCGCAGCGCCTTCTGGCCTACGAGTATATCGCCCCCCGGACTACGAGTACATCGCCCTCCGGACTACGAGCGCATCGCCCTCCGGACTACAAGTACATTGCACTCCGGACTACGAGTAGATAGCCTTCCGTAGTCTATGAGTACCTATGAGTACATAGATGCCTTTCCACAGCTCGCAGAGTTTGTAGTTCCGTCGTTTTGTTCGTTTTCCTTCGTTGAAGGCAAGAAAAAATTTTCGACGAAGAATCATTCATTCGAAGGAAACCATTATCAGCTGTGCTGTCTGGAGCACTGTCCAGCCATGAGCTCCCAATAGCCGGACTGTCAGAATAAATGTTAGGCCTTATTCACCGAGTTTAAAGCTTTGGCCATAGTTGTTATGGCAGACTGAAGCTTCAGGCTAAGTCTCCTTTCAAACCATGCCTGGCTGTAATTTCTGACCGAGGAATACGCTCGATTATCGAGTGACATCCTTGGTGTATGCACATAAATGGTGACCAGATAGCAATGATAGCTTTTCTAATTGTTATGATTCAGTAGCTGTCAAAGTTACTAATGACATCCAGATGTCAAAATATTCAGTAAGGTTTGGCATTTCATCTTACTTAGTTCTACGCTTGCTGAACGTGAGGAAATTATTAAAAAATATTGATATTCCGGATCAGCTGTAAACACGCAACGTGAATTTCGTAGTGAGGTCAGTCGTCATCATGACTTCAGTGTCTAGGCAATTTTTCGCACCGTGGAGCGTATGTACAACAGTCTTTTGGATCTTAAGCCACCAACCAGACAGAGATTGGTGCGAAATGAAAAAAAACCTAGACGTAAAACATAGAAACATAGCCATAAAACAGAAAACATAGAAAACATGGCCCAGAAATGTCGATTCGGCACCGGTCAACAGAATTGGACATCGCCAGAGTGTTAACCCGGCTTATTTTGCGGTTGGATTTGAGTCTATATCCGTACAAGATTGTGCTGATGCCAGAATTGAATCCGGGCGACCATTGACAACGCCGTGAGATTGATAATTGGGCGCTGAAAATGTTGGCCGGAGAACCGGATCTTGGCCAAAAAATCATCTTCTTGGACAAGGCCCAAGCAAAATTGCTGGTATTAGAGCAACTTTGCAATTATTTGACCAAGTATCAATGCATCCACAATGATTGACTGTTTGGTGCGGTTTATAGCATGGCAGCTTCATCGGACCTTATTTCTTTTGAAATGGGGAAGGGCGCAGTGTCCGTTAATGGTCTCAGGTATAGAGCGATTTAAACCAACTTTCTGTGTCCAGATCTCGCCAACATTGATATGTCCGAGGTATGGCAACCAGATTAGGTATCCCGAATAACGCTCACTGTTGGGAGTTGTGACCATGTACCAGAATCTAAAGGGCAAGTGCTGGACACAAAAACTTTCATTTTCACAGTATTACCTCTCTCGAGGGAGAGGGGGGGGGGGGGAATTTTTGGCACACTACTGGAACACTCAGACTCAAAACTGATCCATTGTACTGCCAGGTAGCAACCTACTCCAGTGCCGTTAATTTGATCCCAAATTCCGGCAAATGGACTGACTGACTGAACCAGATTCGATTTAACTGGGATTCGAACCTGGAACCACTCTAACTTGGAGCAGGCACTTAACCAACTGCGCTCTCCAGTCGTAGAGGCAGTGATCATACTCAGAGAGTATAAATGTCAAGAAAATTTTGTGAACCATCGCCAGACGGAGTCGACATAAAATCGTAGGTTCCTCTTATTAGTGAGAGAACAATTACATGAGGGATTATTGAAGATGCTAGGCTAGTCTATCCCGGACTGTAGTGTCACCCGAGGAAGAAGAAATACTAGGCGACTTGGCAATAAGTCCGTATAATAGCGTCTGCCGGGCGCAACACAAGCAACTTAAATTACCTCCCTTAAATTACCTCTAATTCCCTTTTGCAGTTGCCTTTTGCTTCCACCAGCCAATCTTTTCCTGTTTCTTCCATGACTAGAAGATTAGAAGAGATAAATGCATAGCATTATGACCATTTGAATGGCTAAAGAATATATCGGGTAAAACCGGCCTATCAGAGCCATGGTTTTAAAAGCGATACTTAGTGCTGAATGGGTTCTATATCGAATTGTCACTAACATCTACCCTTCTACGCAGCCCTTTGGTTTAATCTAGTTCTGCGCCGACTGCACAATATCTCCTTCTATGCGAACCCCCAATTGTTGACATCTTCTTCCCAGAAAACTCTTTCTCTCGGTTCTACGACAACGATTGTACGTTTTGTTCGCCTTGCTCATATCATAAGTACATGCTCATCCTATTTTATTCCTGTATTTTCTAAAACTGTGGCCATCGCTACGCACCTTTAACTGCAAATTAAACTCAAATAGAGTAGAATGGATTCTAGAAAAAATATCGGACAACAAGAATGCAGAGTGATGCGTCCGCCACAATACTTGAGCAAACAGAAGTCCCTGTCCATGCGACCACTACTGTGTGAAACATTTGATAAGATAACCACCGTTGATAGTCTTCATTTGAATCGACCTCTTTTGTAAGCAGAGCGGATATCCCTACTGGTTTTGAACTCTTTCAACCTCAGTTCGTCGATAAAAGTTATCATTCCCAACAATCAACACAACCGTGGTTTACGACCACAAAACGCTTCCCACCAACCAGCCCACAAGCCCACTTCCTCCTCGACCCAACCAGACACACATTCCACTTCACCTTTGATTTTCCGCTCTTTCGCGATAAGGATCGCAGACGATGCCTGTAAATATCCGCCAAAGTCTACTCAAAATCCCACGGCAGAGGGACCACCATACGTGCCGAAACCCTTTGATGCAACCAAATTTGTAACACGGCCCACCTGGGCACACACACCCATCACTGGAATTCAAGGCCGGCGACACACGTCACATTTGAGGCATCAGCAATCATCTAACTCGCACACGGCAGAGGCGACGGCTCTACGACGACTTTACGACCAATTTTTCCCCCCAGTGGTCACGAATATCTTTTTACGAGCGTCGCGGTGCCTTCAAAAGACGGTTATTAAGTGTCGTGTGCCTATAAAGGAGCAGCTGCTATAAAATTTATGGGTTTTTCCACTGGTTTGGCGGTTGAGTTACGAGTGCACCGCAAGCCCAACGGGACGAAACCTGAGATGCATTCCGTTTGAAAAGAACATTTTCGCCTTGAAGGTGTATTGCACCCGGCACTTGGAGGCGATGCTAGTGTTTACCTTGGGGGGGAAAGGACTCTTTTGTGCGGATCCTCTTGGAAATCTGAAAAGGAGATTCTTCTCCATGTGTGTGGCTTTTATTCGATGGACATGAGGGTGAATACAAAATTGACAACGAGGCAGTTGAAGGGGATGGGGCATGAAAGAGGAGGACTGTATGCCTATTTATGGCGCTTTAAAGGATGTTTTTCCTTCGAGTGGAAGCAATCAGTGGGAGGCGTTTCAAAATGATGACGGCAATTTTGGGCAGTTTAATGTTCTGTTGGCTTAAGTTTTTTCTTTGAGAGAGTATCGAGGATCAGAGACTGGCGTACTTTAAGGTTCTGTAGAGCCTATGGACAACTCCGGAACGAAGAATCTTCGACTGAGAGTCTGTATGACAACTCAACAGAGGATAACCGGGTTTAAGTTGGCACCGGCAAGAGAAAGGCGATAATTAGTTTTCTGTGCTTGATTCGACATACCTAAGAAAGGATCATGCTCTAGTTGAGGTTCGGCTCTGAGCCTGTGGGCGAACGAAAAGTGGACGTAGTTCAGGTTCGACTCCGAACCTGAGGGCCAACGCAAAAGAGGACGTAATTCAGGTTCGACTCCGAGCCTGTATCCAACGCCAAAGAGGACGAAGTTCAGGTTCGACTCCGAGCCTGAGGGCCAACGGAAAAGAGGACGTAGTTCAGGTCCGACTCCGAGCCTGTAGCTAACACAAAAAGGACGTAGTTCAGGTTTGAATCCAAGCCTGTGAGCGAACGCAAGAGAGGACGTAGTTCAGGTTCGACTCCGAGCCTGAAGGCCAACGCAAAAGAGGACGTAGTTCAGGTTCGACTTCGAGTCTGTAGCTAACGCAAAAACGACGTAGTTCAGGTTCGACTCCGAACCTGAGGGCCAACGCAAAAGAGGACGAAGTTCAGGTTCGACTCCGAGCCTGTGTGCCAACGAAAAAGAGGACGTAGTTCAGGTTCGACACCGAGCCTGAGGGCCAACGTAAAAGAGGACGTAGTTCAGGTTCAACTCACGAGCCTGTGGGAGAACGCAAAAGAGGACCCCCGGGTTCAGGGTGGCGTAGGCAAGAAGTGCCTCCTGTGCGCGATTTGGCACACCTAACAAAGTATCGCGTAGTAGTTGAGGTTTGACTCCGTGTAGGCCAACGGAAAAGAGGACGACCGGGTTTAAGTTGGCGCACGAAGGCGAAACGCCTCAACCAACTTTCCGTGCGCAAATTTGACATCGCTCGGAAAGGACTGTCTTGTAGTTTGGGTTCTGTTCGGACTTGGCGAAGACTTGCTCTGCCTCCATAACTCTTAAACCGCGCCTTCCCTAATGCCCCGGATTCAGGCGTCATAGAAAAACGAGTAAAGACCCAACATCGAGTCCAAACAGAAGTTGGAAGGACTGACCTCCTTCGCTGATTACAAAAGCAAACTCTTCGATTGTCGGATACGGCACACTCCTCGGATTCCCCAAACTTCCACTTCCCCTTGTTAAGTCTGCCGCACAGCCAAACTCGTGGCCATTGCTTCAGGACCTGCACGCGCTTGAGAACACAGAAAAAGCGGAAACAAAAAAAAACGAATCCATTTATATCGCTGTAATCCTTGAAAGCTTCTTACACAAAGTAATCCATTTCAAGCGTAATCATTACGATTAACTTAATCACGCTTGTTGTGTACGTCGAAACCACGAACAACCATCGCCACCGGCTGCCGGTCCAATTGGCCTGCTTAAGGGACGGAAATAAAATTCACATCAAAACCTCATTAACTCAGTCGGCATTCGCTCGTCCAGCAACTGATTTCGCTTTTCACCTCAGTGCACGACGGACAGCCATCCCTCCCCCACCTATAAGCAGTGCCACCCTTAATTTAATATCCGCATTGTTTGGTGCATCCGCGAATGTGGAGGGGTGGGGTGGGCGATTCTGTTGCGGACATCAATTCAATTTCACAATTAAACTCTGAGGTAAACATTTTAATTTACCAATTCACAGGACGTGCCGGAGAGCTGGAACACACTCGCACTCCGACCGGGTCGGGACTCACTTATGGATTTTAATTGAACCGCTGAAGGACTCTTTTACGCGTTTCATGTCCTCTCTCACTCTCTCTCTTTCTCTCTGGCCGGGTGGCGGAAAAAAACCAATCGAAAAGGTGTGAATGCGATGGATGGTGGAGGAGATGTGCTGGAAGAAGGATAATTGAGGGAAATGAAGTCACGGGAATGACGACAGAGAGTGTAGGAGAAGAGCAAACAATACGAGCTGAATCTCACACAGAAGGGGAGGAGAAACGGATGGGGAATATTTTTTTAACGACATCCAATTTGCAGGATATTTTATTTTAGTGCTTGTTTAACAGTCCCGTTGGCCTTTTGTGTGTCTTTAGGAGGGGGAATTTAATTACAGTTATGTGACAGCGATTTTTCCTGTCGTTTCCTGATATTCGAAACGGTTATTGGGTATGCGTGAGGCGGCGGTGATTTCGTGGAATACGCTTTTAATGCGTTTGCGGTTAATGATCGTGACAGAATGTGAGCGAAATCGAAGTCGTGAATAAACAAAGTGTTCTGTTTAATTGAAAACCAGGTGGCGCCGGATTCTTAGAAAATTCTGATTGTCTGTTACACGGTGACGTATACTCGACTCATTTCAAATAATTTTCTTATTTTTCGTCTCACATGCCTTCAACGAATGTAATCTTTGTTAAATTGGATATATTTTCTCAGTATGCCCCATCCAAAAAAAGACGATCCTACCTCTTGGAACAACTATAGAGGTATATCCCTGCTCAACGTCGCCTACAATATCCTGTCCAGCGTACTGTGTGTACGTCTTAAGCCGTTTTGCACCGCACTAATCTGCACGTACCAGTGCGGCTTTCGGCCCGGCAAATCGACTATAGACCAGAACTTCACACTAAGGCAAATCCTGGAGAAGATCAGCGAGTTTCTAATCGATACACACCATCTTTTTATCGATTTTAAAGCCGCATACGACAGCATTCATCGCAAGAAACTATTCGAAGCGATGCGATGGCCGAATTCGGGATCCCGGGAAAACTGATCCGGTTGTGTCGCACCACGCTAACACATACGCGATGCACCGTGCAGTTCGGCTCGAGGACCTCCGAGCCATTTGAAACTTGCACCGGATTTCAGCAAGGAGATGCGCTGTCGTGTGATTTCTTCAATTTGGTACCGGAGAACATAGTGCGGCGGGCTGCTGTAAACACGGAAGGCACTACAAGTCAGTCCAACTGTTGGGATACGCAGATGACATCAACATCGTTGCGCGTTCCCAACGCCGTAGTGGAAGCTTTCACGGAGGTTGAAGAACAGGCGAAACGAGCTGGTCTTAAGGTCAATGAGGATAAGACAAAATATATACTGTCGAGCAAGAAACGATCCACCGTACACCACCTAGGGCAAAACATTACTATCGACAGCCACAATTTTGAGGTAGTGAAAGAGTTTGTCTACCTCGGGCAAACGTGACCTCCACGAACAGCATCACAGTGGAGAACCGACGTAGAATCGCCCTTGGCAAGTCCTGTTATATGGAGCCGAAAGCTGGACACTAAGCAGAACTGCCGAGCTGATTCTTGGTGCCTTCGAAAGAAAAATTCTACGTCGGATATATGGTCCAGTCTGCGAGGACACAACCGCGAACTCTATGAGCTGTACCAAGATGTGGATGTAGTCCGGGAGGCAAAAATCCGTCGACTGCGCTGGCTCGGCCACATCGAGCGCATGGACAACAACGCTCCAGCTAAGAGGGTCTTCGAATCCGACCCTCGTGGTTCGAGAAGAAGAGGAAGACCGAACCTCCAGTACAAAGACCAAGTCATCGCGGACGTAAGACAGCTTGGTCTTGATGACTGGAAGCAGCGTGCGCAGGACCGTTAACCATGGAAGGCAGCGATAGCTCAGGCTCAGACCCTCCATGGGTCATAGGTCTGCTAAGTAAGTACGTAATAATCTCAGTATTTACCATTCGAATTTGTGTGTTTTACACACAATCAGCCAAAATACTCTCTTTTGACTTTTTCTGCTGGTAAAGCCTGTTGCAAGCATGCTTTACTTGTAAACTTTATAATTCTTTGTCATTATGATTTAAAAGCTTTTTGACATCCGCCATCTCTAGTATCTGTCGTAAGAGTTGGACGAAAACTCAAAATTCCACTTGTTTCTGCGAAACTCAATTTTTAAAAAATTAGTCAGTTTTTCGTTAATTTCCCAGTACTATTTCACCACTTGGCCTTTGAATAGTTATAAGGCTTTAAAAATATGTCCGTTGGATGCAATTTTTTAAATTCTCATAGTTTTGGGTATTTTTAAAGCACTATCGCCATTGTAATTTTCAATGGACATTAAGACAGGTATGGGACAGGCTGCCTTTTTTTTGCCCAAACAAGATCTCCAAAAATTTGAGAAGAATCTATGAGGAACACTTAAGACAATAATTATTATTTGTCTTCTAAGTTGCAAATTATTGAAGGAACTGTTTATAAGTAAATAGAGCCATTCCAATTGCTAGATTTTGACAGTAGAGGTAGCGTGGTGGTCGCCTAGAAAGTTTTCATCGCTCGGTGCCTAGCATTGTCAAGCCCATCGTTTACGAGATGAAAGCCTAGAGTTGGTTAAAGCGTAATTATAAACGTAGAAGAAGAAATTTGCGGATAACTGCTAAGATCTAAGAAAACATTTATGCAAGAAATGACTATACTATAGTGACTTCAATCAAAGACATACTTCGACTGGCTTCGATGGAACGGACAATTAACCCATACGAGGAAAGGGAAACCAACCATTGGAACTATTCCTGCAAAATGATAGCATAGGCGGATGCTTAGATTATAAGAGTGCTGAAATAGTGGTGTAATGATGAAGGCGGTTAGGACTGGACTTCGGTTATATACAGTACCTCACAAAATTGAGCATACACCTATCAGAACAAAGAAAATTTGCTAGGCAAGATGTAAATCACCCAGGAAGCTTTTGAGAAAGTTGGGTTATGTTTTCAAATGAAACAACAATAAACCACTTTCGATCAGGTAATATTCAAGTTGTTTGGAAAGGACTAAACACAGCGCTTAAATAAAGCTTCTCCGTACATCACGGAGAAGTTTGTGCGATGTTGTGGGATTGTATGGCCTCAAGTGTCTGTAGGCACATTGAATTCATAGAGAATACTATGGAAAAATTGGGTATTTGAATAATTTCAAGTGAATTTTACGGAGTTCCGCAGAAAAATTAAGCCTGTATTAGGATTATTGGTTTTAAAAAGATAATGATCCGAAGCACAACTGTTACTAAGTACGCGAATGGTTGCTTTATATTGTACTAAGTTCAACTTAAAACACCTCCAAAATATATTCATCTAAGCCCGATTAAACACCCATGACGTGAGATTAAACTGCTGCTTGAAGAAAGTCCTTTCTCTAATAAGCAAAAGCTAAATTTACAAGCAGCTTTAGAAAGCACGTTGTCATCTTTTACGAAAAAACTTATAAAACCCATACACTGGCGGTTAAAATCTGTAATAGATGCTAGGGAAGGTGCTACCCGATACTGAGATTTAAATTTTTGTCGTTTTTTATTTAGTGTTTAAGCCATAAGTTGGATTGACTTTAAGTTTTTTTTAGTGTATGCTCAATTTTAAGTTTAATAATTAAGTTTAAAAATTAATTTAATATTTTTTTAATGCTCAATTTTGTGAGGTACTGTATTTATAGTCGTCGTCATTATAGAAAATTGATGGACACTTCTCGATTATTGCCTGGTTAAGGATGTAAACTGTGGGCGCCGTGGCATAGTGGGTAGGTGCGTCGACTCCTACGCTCGAGGTCTTAGGTTCGAATCTCGAAAAAAAACATCTAACAGAAATAGAAATAGCTTCTCAATCTCGACGTTCGGAGTCGGCATTAAACTGTAGGTCACTCCACTCGTGGGAGAACAATAGCACGTACAACACGAGTGGTTGCTGAGAAGCTAGGGCCAAGTTCACCTCGGACTGTAGCGCCGCCATTATTATTATTATTATAAGGATGTAACCTTGAAGCTCTCGAAAATGAGGGTTGTAGCTTAAATGTACAAAATAGGGTAACAAACACCTGAACTACTAACTATTTTCAATAAATGCTGTGTTGATAACTTACTAAATTGTATTGTTAGTTACGGTTTCTCCGAGTGGAATGCAACTAAAATCTCAATTTTTTGAGACAATGTGACTTGTCATGTTATTGCAATAAGCCCTTCAATTGAATGGTTTTGTCAACTCGATCCCGAGTAGAATCTCAACTCAATCTACCTTTTGCCGCTTAGTCTCAAATCGACAAGTTGCGAAAATCACATTTCATAGCAGAGTTTGGCCACACAGTCAATAATCTGATCAAAATTCTTACAGATTTCAGTAACTTGCGGAAAGGTTATGTTGTTATTTTCCAACAATTCGCTGGAGCTACGAAGACTTATTTTTGAGCACCCAGACTGATCGAAGAAGTCTGGATTTAGTTAAGTGCTTCACTCGATTCAAAGTTTTAGAGTTCCATAAGAAACCTTAACAAAGCATTTGTGACAAAATGAATAAAATTTCGTTTGAAATGTATCAACATGTGATCGAAAACGTCATAAAAGAAGATCTCATTTTGTTAAACAACTGATGTTGTCCTCTACATTATTCCCAGAATTGGATACAACTTTTAACAGCACTATATCGCTTCACTTTCGTTTCCCGCAAAATTCTACAAAAATGAAGTAGTAAACCTTCCCGTCGAACTCATTGAATGTAATTGAAAATCGGACAGTTCATCATTAAGATGGATGTGTTCACTGAGCCTGAAGTTTCCTATTAGCTTAAAAAAAAAAACTATTACAGTCTTCAGAGATTTTTGATTTCCCTTTTTTCTTAGAGAACAGATCGTAAAAATATGTTTCGACAGAAGTGAAAGCAAAAGGGTTGGTTCCCTTTGTACAATTCTGGTAGGGACTCAAAAGAAAAAGCGAGTTTCCCTCGACGAGTGCGACTTAACGGTGACATCGATTCATTATTATTCTTTTCTGCGCATAATAGATCGTAAAACCTAAGAATAGCATACAAAAGCGTCAAATACGAAATAGGAACAACTAAGGACTCCAAGAGGCTATGAGTTGCACCATTTTGACGTGGGTGCGTTCAGAGAGACCAAATGTCACACATCAATCGAGCCGCCATTGAACGGCAAGCTACAAAAAAAATCCGGAAATCGAGACTTTAAAGCACTAGGTCTTGAAAAAAAATTAAGCATGGTTTTTGGTACCATTTCTGTCTCTGTGGGTCTTTAAGCGATTCTGGGTGTTTTTTCAAAGATTTCTACTGCATCGATGCTGAATAAAAGAAGCCTTAAGGGAAATCCGCTCACGAAGGTCTGTATTCAACAAAATTAAAGAAGAGTGAAGAAAATGAGTTCAAATCAAAGATTTGTCAAAAAACACCCACTTCTCTGCGTTCAAATTAAATTCAAATTCTACACGAAGGACGTCCCCATCTTTGTGTTCGTTCACCTCTCTGTGTTTTGTTCGCACAATTTTTAACCAAAAACTGCTAAAGATTCAGTCAATGACCTGAATTTAAATCGAAATTGATATGTCCTCCCTCAAAAAAAGAACTGTCAGCATCAAATCTTAAGTGCATTCGACAAAAAAGTCGAAAATCCATTTCGAGCGTTTGTCAAAGCCCGCAACACACATGTCATCATCTGACACATCATATCTCCGTCAGCAAACAAAAAAAATATGAAAAAAAATAATTTCACACTCAAAAAGATACACAGACACGCCAATCTATGAACTCATCTGCATCCACTACTCACCGAATTGAGTTTCATCCAGCAGGGTTTTTTTGATTTCATGCCCGTCATCCATGTCGACGTTTTCGATTTCGGTCCTTCGCGGTGGCTTCTCCACCGGATTGACCTCGGTGAGGAGACTCTTTTGCATTTCCATTATCACTGAGCCCTCGAGGACGGAGCCATTGTGCGACTTGTCCATCTTGGATGCAATCAAACCGTTCTCACTCATGGTTGCGTCCTTTTGATACGTTTTAATCCTGCGACAGTACCAGCAGATGACCAACACAATGACAATCAGCAGGAGCACCAGGGTGATGGCCACTAAGCATATAATCAGCAGGAAATTCGATGACGAGTCAAAGCCATTGTCAGAGACTCCCATGCCGTCGAGCATGGTGCCGCTGGCGTAGCGCTCAAAGTCCACCACCAGCTGCATATTGGTTTCGTCCTTTCCGCCGCGATTCTCTGCAACGCACGTGTAGGATCCCCGGTCGACGGGACGCACCCCGAAGATAATTAACTCGGACGTCAGCACGTTGGTGTTCTCGATGCGGTTCTGCTCCACCGAGTTGCGGACCTGAAACCGCTGGTCGGTGGGGTTAATCGGGCGCTTGTTGTAGATCCACATGATGTCGGGCCGCGGAGAGCCCTCGATACGGCACGGGAGGGTCATGTTCTCGCTGGTTGCTTCGATGTATTGGCCACGTCGGGGGTAGATGATGCGCGGACGGCAGGCGAAGTGGTCCGGCGGAACGTCGGGCCAGAGCTTGCCGCGCAAGTGCTTCGGCTCGTGACAGTCTGTGGGCGGGGTGTAGAGCCGTTCGCGGATCGCGAAGTCGCGGAACTCCTGCAGTTCGCAGGTGCAATTCCAGGGGTTCTGGGCCAGCGACAAGTGCAGCAGCTTGGGGGTGGTGGCGAAGGTCTCCTTCTGCAGCACCGTCAGTTGGTTGGCCTCCAGGTACACGGTCGACAGGCTGGGCAGGTGGTTGAAGGAGTGGATTTCGACGCGTTTCAGCCGATTGTGCTTGAATTCGACGCGCGACAGGAAGGCCAGGTTGGAGAACAGATTGTTCGCCAGCACCTCGATTTGGTTGTTGTTCATCACGAGGTTGCGCAGCTTCACCAGGCTCGAGAAGATGCTCGGGTGCAGGATGCGAATGAAGTTCTGCGACATGTCCAGTTCGATGAGGATCGTGAGGCCCTTGAGGGCGTCCCGGTTCAGCTCTTGCAGCGTGCAGTTCCGCATGAAGATCTTGTGCAAGTTCTGGAGGTTCGCGTCGATGAAGTGGTCCCGCTGCAGCTCGGCGATGAAGTTGTTCGACAGGTCGACCACTTGGAGTTCATTGCTCAGGTCCGTCGGGAGGGTGGTCATCGATAGGTTCTTGCAGTCGGCCGCCTTTTTGCCGGACACCCAGTGGCAGTGGCAGGTGCCGCAGCTCTCCAGCCATTCCGTTTCGCCACTGGCGCCGACGAAGAACAGCAGCACCACCAGCTGCACGATTAGCAGCTGCCCGGGGATCCGGTGGCGATGTGTGGTGCTGTGGGGACTGCTCGTTCTCTGGATGGCGTCCATTGTACAGTGAGTCTGAGTGTGTATCTTGGGGGGTTTGGGTTTGTTACAGGCGAAGATCACGTGCTTCTTCGACTTGTTGTGCTTGCGTTTCCTGTTCTTTTTCTTCTTCTGCTTGTTGCTGCTCTTCTTCTGTGTGTGGGTTATCTTCTTGTTATCCTTGAGGGTCACTTTGATTAATTGTCATGTCCCTTGCGTACTGCATTTGGGTTGCGGTTGTGTGGGGGCTGCTCGTGGTCGTCGTCCTCGTCGTCTATTATGCGCTGCCGGGGCTGGATTTACAACTTGTAATTAGCATAAAAATGTAACTGTAACGAGAAGAGGGATGAAAAATGTTTTGATTAATGACTTCATTGTGGAAAGTTGGGTTAGAGGGGGATGAGTCGCGGGTGGGCGGTGGACGGAGTGCCATCCTCTGTTGCCGTGCTGCAACCACTGACGCAGCACGAAAAAAAATCTAATTTAAGCAACCACAAGGAGGAGGACGAAGGGTTGAGTTGAGTGAAATATGATTGAATAGTCAAGACCAGTGCGGAGTGTAACAATGCAACGAAATTTACGATCTCCTTTGGCTGGGGAATGATTGTGTTTGTGCAATGGACGGCCAGTGGAACATGACCAATGACCGGAGAAGCAGAGAATTGCTGTGAGGGATATGTAAATCGCTTGAGGTTTTGCGGTTGAGCATAACAAATCTGAGCGAAATGGGGTTGTTCTCGTCCATGGACGGCGACTGACCGATAAATAAAAGCCAAGGCTTACTGCTGGGGGCTATAAAAACTGATTAACTGCCCATAAGTCAATCAGGGCATGGGTTTAGCGGAAGAGAACAGATCCGGGAATGGCAAATGGATGCGCTTTTCTTTTTTTGGGTTTTTCTGCGAGACTGACGGGAGATTGGATTTTGAGATCAGGGGAATTGATTCAGTGGGTGTGGGGAAAAACTAGAAGATTTTATTCTTTTTGTTGCGGTTGGGAATGTTAATGGAGTGCAATGAGCGTGGTTAGTGCAACGGTGGGGCAACAGTTTCTTTGAAAACAGTGCTGATAAGTTGGAGCGAAAGTTGAGTCATAAGAAAAATATCTCTTCAGCACTGAGGCTGTTTTTCTCGGTTGCCGAGTGATCTACTCTTAGGTTCGGATTTAAAGATAAGACTCGTTTAGTCACGGCATTTCAAAAAACTTCGGACATGTTTTCATTCAGACGAGACGCTGGGATGGTTTTTGTGGAATTGTGAGAGTGTTTTAATGAGTTCTCGTTTACATAGAAATTGGATTTATTGGACAGAGCTGAAGAGCGCTTTGCTGATGAGCGTCTAAATGGTACCAACGCTCGTATCCTAGTTTATGCGATGAATCTAGTCACGGGGTGTACGATTTAAGGCATGAAAACCTAAAACTGGAGCGGATAAGTTTGAAGGTGGAACTTGGTCTAAGAAGTCTTTGCGTCTTTGAGATGAAAGACTCTTTTCAGCTTCTTAGTTGACTGACAAAGAAACATTTACTGACATCAACTACAATGTTGGCCGTAACTAATGAGCCAATTGGACAGTCATTTAGACTTTACATCGAACGTCAATTCAGTTTTGACATTTAGCAATTAGAATTTATGAAGATAGGCAATACAACACTATACACCTAAAGATCGTGGAATAATCGTCACGATGTTTTTGTGTAACTATTTATCAGTCATTTTGGCGCATTTCGGAACCATTTTCCTGCCCGCGCTGCTGCCACTGGCTGTTCAAATCCGGCGCTTAGCCGGACAACTCTTAAGGACTGTAAGAATATATAGGGATCGAGCAAATCCTCTCTCTTTCAGCCTAAAATATAGCTGCCGTGACATAAGATGTCGTTTTTCCACGCCCCTCTTTGCAACCTATTTTGGTGACGGAGTTGAAGATGTTTCCTTAAAAGGTGCAGACAGCCCAAGAGCTGATGGGAATTGACTTAAGTGAATTGATTCCAAAATACAGTCACGTTCTCCTGTTTTTGTCTGTCTAAACAACGACGTAAACGGTTTTGGCGTCAAGAATAATCACGAGAGATGAGGTACATTCCCACCTCTGTGGATTCGTGAAGTAATAACATGTACGGTTCTGGGGCAACGAAAATGTCCGAGTAATACACGAAGGGCAACAACAACGCCCTGCGTTATATGCAAAAGAAGTCATTAGATCACTCTTTTTTAAAAAAAAAAAGCGGGTCAAACTTTCTCTTTTAGATGGTGAGCAATACAAAGTCATGATCAACTAAAGACTCGAGGCCATTTTCGTTCGTTTGCTCTAGCGGAACGGAGCAACGCATCATACGATGGGCAACCGACATTCTGAAGAATGCGTTTTTCGGTCGCCTGACATCTTATATGGTCCACAAAATTACCCAATTTAACATCTTCAGACTTCCAGGCCATGGGATTATGTGAACACGTTGCAAACTCTGGCACCCCTTATGCAGAATCCATATTTGAATGTGAACTAACACCATATGGCGTTAGTTCAATTTGATTGATGGCTTTAGTTCCAATTTGAAAGTGAATTTAAGCCATAAGTGGATTAGAAATTGGAATGCCGAAATAAACATTAAGAAACAAGGTATACATTTTTTTTATTCCATTCCTATGGACCAGAAATATTGGTCACATGTACTCTGTATTACACTAGAAATTTTCTATTCGAACAAGTTTTGATGTCTTTCAAATTATCTAATACAATTGATCAAGATATGGCATCACTGCAAGAGAGGCTTTGATCGTGAAAAACCAGCTGTCAATAATCTAGAATTGGACAAATAACCGAATACCTTTTTGTACTTCTTTTCACTCGTTCAGTTACTCAGTTTCTTCTTTTCATACAGCACGGCTGATGATAAGCACTGATCATACGCGATGATGATGAATAATTCAATTTTACTTTAATTCGAACTTATTAATAAACTGAATACGTAAAACATTTTTATGAAACAACAATTAAGAATAAGAGACCTGATGGCAGTGTGTTCTTGGAGTGGTTTTGGACTCAAACATTTCAGCACTGAAATGTCAACTCAGGATTTGCTTTTGCCGTCTTCTTTTATAATGCAAATGGTCTTTTAGTCGAAAAGTTTACAAAAATGAGACCTTGTCAGTTCATTACCTTACCAGTCGTATTTTTAGGCAGAACCAAAGGCAGTTGCAGGTATGTAGATGCAATAGCATAACAATCTACAGAATCACTTAAGAACTGGCTGGCGCTTGCAGCTTTAACTATCATCCAGTGAAGAGTTAAGGCCGTTCGAATGAGGACAACCTCAAAAGATGTGAATTCGCTAGCAATATACACCCAAATCAAACTGAGCCGGATTATGTAGGTTAGGTTAGGGGGCTGCTAGCGAATTCACCAGCGCACTTGGATCATGTTGGTCCATTGTGATACCCACAGTCAGACCACTACTACTGATCGACCGCTATAGTAATTTTAATTTGATCTCAACGGCAAATGGTGACTGGAACAGATTTAAAAAATCGGATAAAAGCATTAATTTAAATTTAATTGCATTAACTGGGATTCGAACCTGGGACCCCTCTGACTTAGGGCAGGCACTTAACCAACTGCGTCATCAAGTCGTCAGGTGATATAAGAATTGTCGAATGGAATAATTACCGCGGTTAAAGCACTAAAGAACAAAAAGGCGGTAGAACTTAACGGTATTCCCACAGAGCTCCTACGAGCAACGCCAAAAATTTTAGCTGCACTACTGCCTTCACCAAAGGAAAGAACCTGAAGAAGTTTACACCATTTCTCATGAATGGAAGAAAGGAATGATCGATCCAAAAAAGTAGAATCTTACGTCGTGCGAAAACTGGAGGTGTACAGCCTTATCCAAATGTATTAGGCACCCTTTAAGACTCGTTATATCTTCAAAAAGCAAACAAATTTATGAAATGAGAGGAATAAATAAAAATCTTTTACAACCCCGGTTAGCGTCGCCGAAAACCATAAAATTCAAACTAATTACTTTCGATCTCCCACGGATAGACACCTTGTCGTGGTGCGGGGGCTTAAGCCGACCCGTCATAGATCCTTCTATCATAATAAAAAATATTAAGATAATTCTCTGAAAAAGTTATGTTTTATTTACAATTATCATCGTGCGTTTTCGTTGGACCACCCTTTAGAACCGTAACTTCTTCGACCTGATTTAGTTAATTTATTTAAACCTTATACATCAGCTGAAGAAAGATCGTTAATCAATCACATGGTCTTTGACAAATACCTCAACCGGGAGAAAATCGTTTCTTTTCGGGACGTTTTATTGTACATATGTTGGCAATAACCTACAAACGACAGTGCCTAACTCTATAAAGTTCAAAAACGCAGTTTTTTTTTTTATAAATTTTCAGTAGTTTTTAAGACATTTTAAACGATTTTGAATTAATTTTGTTAAAGTTACTGAAGTGAATGTGGTCTGTTCAAATCCGTATTTATACTCATAAGAAGATCTCCGCTGTTTTCGAATGAAGCAGATTTGCATTTGTGATTCACTTGATCATCTATATATATAAAAAGTTGTTGCAAGTGCGTTGTGACTTTATAACTCACGAACGGTCGAACCGAATTCGATAAAGTTTTAAGGGTTTGTTCGCATGGTTGTGTAGATGGTTTATCTAAAGTTTGTACGAAATTGGTCGACGCGTTAGGCTACAAACATTCGATGGAGAACTATGAAATTTTGAACTGAACCGGGACAAATTAGATCTCCTGGAAAAGAAGAGGACACGCCCACCAGAGAGGGCGTAGCAAAACACGCTGCACACTCTAGTTTCAAATAAAAAAGTGTTTACCTAAAACTGAGAAAAGTGTGCAAAAATATCTGCAATCTTCGTATTGGAAAAACGTGTTACAAAGCACCTCGAACACAATAAGCTACACAAAAAAGAAAATCATCCAATTCCCATGCCAATCTGAGCTAAAAAGTCAGTATGCTCTTAGCATATTTCATGCAAAATTGAAAAATAAATTCAAGACACAATCTTTTCCCTTGTCAGAGTAATTCTTTCAAATTTTTGTGCGTAACATCCATTCTTTTTAGTCCCCGAAGAATTCAGAGAAAATCTGTGGAATGTTAAATTTCATGAGCACATTCGTAAACCAAAATGTTATTCAAAAACAAATCAAGGACCACAAAACGACATGCTTCCCTTTCCCGCGCGACATGCTTTGAACGCGCGATTCGTGGCAATAAAATGCTCACACCGAGCCAAGCACGAAATTCCGAACTACCCTCAGAACTCATTTCGATTTGAAACCAAATTCATTACCACCTAAACGAATCGTTTTCATCTCATAAAACTCACATAATGTCGCTGGCATTAGCCAACGCCCCACTAATTGACTCACTGTTCATCACAGAACCGATTCACTTTCCCACAATAACTTAACGATCCCGCCGCTTCCACATCGTCCATCGTCTGCATGGCAACCCATTCATTATCCTGGAATTACACTCAATTGAATGCTAATCGACGAAAACAATGAAAGGGGTGGAGGGACTTCCTCAACCAGGCAACCTCCTCCAGCGACATGCTGAAACTTGATTATCCCGAAGAATTTATTTGCAACGAGTTATCTGAGTTCGGATGCGGCGCCGATGATTCCGAATAAAATGGACCAGAGTATCACATGTGTTCGGGGCGATGGGCGGGGGCGGACGGCCAATTCTTCTTCCTCGCTCCTAAGCGGCCATTACCTTTGTCATTAGCTTAATGCTCACGTGGTGGTGTTTTAGCAGCAACAAACTCGAAGTGAAAAAAGGAGAAAAATCCTTTTCCAATGCAGCAGCACACACACCTGCAGTCATTAATGGGGCGGGTGTAATCCTTAACCGCCACTAAAAGTGTTGGGCGAGGTGTTGCTGAGCACTTTGTGGCCAAATCAGGGTTTGAGTTGTAATAAAATTTCCTGTTATAACTGCAAATCGATTGATCTCATCGGTTTTTGGGGTGGTGTTCGCCTGACTGCCAGGATATCAGGATATTTTTGTACTCGATTTTAATTTGTATTTCCCCACGGGCTGACGACGTTCGGTTCCGGCATACGAGCCGTATGCACTGGTGAGGGGGAAGGGGTTCCACTCTCCCAGCACTTTAGATACTTTGAAATGGAAGATATTGCCACATCAGCCAGATATTTAATATTTATCTGATTTTTGGAGCTTTTCCTCTTTTTTTAATTTCACTCCTACGCGAGAGGGGACTTTTTTCTGTCTCTCTGGGGAGGGTTTTTGTTAATTCTCTTTCTTTTCGATTGAAGAGCGCAGATTAAGCGGAAATGGCACGGGTCTTGTGTGGGGCCCTTTGAAGATTCCATGGATTATGTTGTTTTTTGGGGATCATCAACAATTCGGTCCTAGTCATCGTGATTGGGAGGAAAGTCCTGACGGTTTGGGAGATATGTTTTTCGGGAATTCATGCAGAAATTTGCTGTTTTTTCTCTTTGACCGGTGTCTTCTCGCTTAGGAGCCTTTTGTGAAGACACGAGGTTTGTTGTGTGAATCAGCGTTTATTCGATAGATGTTCCGTTGGTTCCATTGACAGATATGGATTAATCGTGGACCGCAGGCATAATGCTGCTGTCAAAGGAAATGTACACGTGAATGGTGTCCATTGAGCTGAAACAGCGCGAGCTCCAGCATTCAATCGCAGTCAGGATGTGGGGGAATGAGTAGGCAACCAGCATTGTGTGATGGTAAGTCGGTGTGTGGAACGTTCGATCCGGAAAGGGCACGAAGTGAACGAGCTGAAGTGTCATAGGTACTGTCTGTGGCGAGTCATGATTCGCCGTCTCATACCGAAGGAAAGAAAGATTTTTCACATTCTTATTGAAACAAAGAACTTTATTCTAATAGGACTTCAGGACAGTCCTGAAAACTTAACACAAGTTTTCCTGCGATTTTGTCGACAAATGAAGCAACAGGCAAAGAATATTGACGTTGTTTACTAGATGTCATGTCATTGGAAGTCTTTCACTTGACGCACTCTTTTTTTTTCGGACTATTTTTGAATCACTGCACTGGAGCACTCAGACTCAAAACTGGTCCATTGTACGTTTCCGGAATAGACTCATCGAATGCGATGAATCATTGCGCCAAGAGGGGAATGATAGATTATTTTGTGATCACGGATCTTCAGGACAAAAAGGCCACACGGAAACTTAAAAACAACTGAAACCACCGTGCGAGTACGAAGTTTCGTTAAGTTTATTCGTTTTGACCTGTTAATACGGGAGCGAAGTAAATCGCTCTCTACGTATGCGAAGGTCAGTTGACGGCAGAGGCCACCGAAGGAATACAGAAAAACAGTTTCGTTAAGTTCGTTCAGTTTGGTCTATTAATGCGGGAGCGAAATAAATCGCTCTCTACGTATGCGAAGGTCAGTTAGCAGCAGAAGCCACCGAAGGAATACACAAAAACAGTTTCGTTAAGTTCGTTCACTTTGGCCTATTTATGCGGGGCGAAATAAGTCGCTCTCTACGTATGCGAAGGTCAGTTGACAGTAGAAGCCTCCGAAAGAATACACAAAAAACAGTTTCGTTAAGTTCGTTAAATTTTGTTACTAACGCGGAACCGAAATGAATCGTTCCTGACGGACAGACGTTTAAAGAGCAACATCCCGTGATGTGTGTCGGTAACGCCAGTAAATACTGCTTAGTTTTGTTAAGTTCGTTCACTTTTGCCTACCTACGTGGGAGCGTAGGATTTTTTTTGAACACTACTGGAGCACTCAGACTCAAAACTGGTCCATTGTACTGCCAGTTAGCAACCTACACAGTGCCGTTAATTTGATCCCAACGGCAAATGGTGACTGGACCAGATTTCATTTCACTGGGATTCGAACTTGGGGCCCCTCTAACTTTTGGCAGGCACATAACCAACTGCGCCATCCAGTCGTTCCGGCTGGACCTATGACGCACTCATATGTCTCCACTCCATTGAGTGTTAATTTCTGCTATCTGTTCGATCAACTCTCTGCCTAACCGCATAAAGAAATCCGAGCGCTAGACAAGTATAAATGACACAGCACGTCTCCCCAACCTCCTCTGTCAGCGGATGAGTGTCTCTTCGCGCCTCAAAACACTCACCCTACATGTCCTTTCCCTGCATTGATTAGTCGCTAAAAGCACATTAAAAGGCTTCTATGTCATCGTTTGTTCTATCACCTCAGGCACACACACTCAGACATCCTGTCTAAACGCACATTTCAAGGACCGCCCCTCTCTCACCTCCTGGTGGGGCAAATATTTACAAGCTCTCGCTACAATATTTTCACTTTAATTCATATTTACACACTCGCGCTGCTAGCTCACCCATATTTGCGCAAATTTTACATATCCCGAGGTGCTCTTTCGTGGTTTTTATCTGTCAGCCAGCCGCGCCGGTAGAGAGACTTTTGCCACCCGGTTATCTGTTTGCACAAGCCGCCGCTGATAAAAAAGATAAATATTCATTACCCTGTCGTGTCCTGGGCTGCGAGCGAGCGGCTGCTTCGCGTTCTCTTAAAATACAAATAATGAGCTCCGACGCGATAGATAACCTCAATATTGCAAATTTCATTTCGTTCCTCTTTTTATTTTGCATTTTTACGCGGCAGCTCAAATTGCAAAGCGCGCCTGACGAGCACATAAAAAGGGGGAAAACGGGAACTGGAATTTCGGCCCGGGGGCACCCAGGTGAGGCTAGATACACATCATTGCGGGGATAATTTGTGTTAAATTAGTTCTGTGCACATCATCAAACGGTGGCGAGGGGTTGAAATGTCACGTTTGCGGCCGGGGTGTGCAAATATTGAGCATATCAATGTTTGAAGTGAAAATTTTGCGGTTCTGATTTGTTTGAGTTGATTGTTGTCAGACTGCCATTTTTCACTCCTCGTCGCTTTTAATGTTTGATCAGTTGAAACAACTTTTCATGGGAACATCCTCAGATGCGATTGTTATCAGTTGGTGGTGAGTCAGGGGAGATTTTGAACGGAAGATACCACTTGGTGTTGAAATAATGAATTACATGCAGTACAGTGTTGGAGGCGCACAAGAATTTGCGATTGTGACACAATGCAGCGTAATTGCCAACGCTGAATGATGTTTAATGTTCAACCAGGGAAATGCAACGGCTTCAGTTACAATGATGCGTCGAGTTAGCGTTCTACGTTTATTTCGAATTAGAACTACGCAGGGTTCTAACGCAAGTCGTTAGAAGTTCATAGAGAAAATCGAAAAGTGTCAAAACTTTAGCTCGAATTTGAAATATACAGCCAGTGTCAAAAGTGTCAAAAGTGAACAATGCAAATTCACTGAAGTGAGCTGGGACAAACATGGATACATCAAATTAAACCTTCAAAGTAATATTTTGGAATATACCGTATTTAATTTATCATAAGCGTTGACATAAAACAGCTAATCAAATTTAGAAAAGATTCTTTTAAAAATAAGTGTACATATGAATGTGGCAATTACTGAAGGTCAAAGCAGTTCATTTTTATGCAACATTTGCAGGAACATTTAGATATTTAGACGGCAGATACAAAAACTGGAAACAGAGGTCAAGGTATACGAAGTACGATTTTTTTAATAAGATAGTTCTTGTAAGTTTTTTGCGCTCACTCGCTTTTGACTCATGTGTTTAGCCATTTTTCCTGAACTAAATTAACTGCTTTATGTTTGATGTTATGTTAAATGGAATATAGCGTACTTTGAAATATTATTTTAGAGTTGTTTTTTGATATATCAATTTTTGGCATAGATCATTCCGGTCATTTGTTAATTATAAGATAAACGTTCAGCTAAGGACTGTTCACCCAATTTTGACGCTGACTGAATGAAGTTAACATCAGATTCTTCTTCTTCTTAGGGCGCTACAGTCCGAGGTGGACCTGGGCCTCACTCAACGTTCCTCTCCAGCCAGCACGATATTTCGCCAGGTGGCTCCAGTTTCGCACACCAAGCCGGCCGAGGTCCCCTACGAGTTGTGTGCGCCACCTTGTACGTGGATGTCCTCTGTTGCGTTGTTCCAAAGGCTCTGACTCGAAGACTCTTCGGGCCGGATCTTAGTTGTCCATACGCTCTACATGGCCTAGCCATCTTAGGCGTTGGATCCAGACTTTTGGAAGATCATGCCTCTTGTGTTAGCCAGTGAGTTTTGCATGATCTTCTGAAGAACGATGTTAAAGAAATCACATGACAGCGCGTCGCCTTGTCTAAAATCTTTTTTGACATTGAAGGTCTCGGTTTTACCGACCTTGAGCGAGAGTTCTCCATCGTCATCCTGCAGTTTAGCAGGAATGTCAAAACTAGACATGGCGCTGTATAGCTCGTCTCTATGCACGCTGTCATATGCGGCCTTGAAATCGACGAATAGGTGGTGTGTATCGATCTGCATTTCTTGGGTCTTCTCCATGATCTGCCGCAGTGTGAAGAGTTGATCTATGGTGGATTTCCCGGGCCTGAAACCACACTGATCAGTTTGTTCACAAATGGTTTCAGGCGTTCACAGAAAACGACAGAGAAAATCTTATATGCAATGTTAAAGAGACTTATCCCCCGATAGTTGACGCAGTCAAATGGGTCTCCTGTCTTGTTGATCGGGCAAATGATGAGCTGGTGCATGCGCCCTACAAGATCATCTCCAGCTGCTTTAAACATTTCAACGGGCAGACTATCTGCATCAGCAGCTTTATTAGACTTCAGTCCCGTTATCGCTATCTTGACTTCGTCTAGATCGGGGGACGGTATTCTCTTCTATCATCGTCCGTTGTGTTGAGTGGAACATTCTGCCTGACAGCGGTATTTGTGTCCTCATCGCCGTTTAACAATCTGCAGAAATGACTATTACAAATTCTCAGTATCGACTGCGAATCTACTACTAGCTGTCCATTCTTATCCCGGCAGGCTTCTGTCCGTATTTTATACCCATTCGATAAAAGATTCACCCTTTGGTAAAACTTTCGGACATCATTCCTGCCATAACACCTCTCCATCTCCTCGATCGTGCTCTTTCTTTTTCTTCCTGAGAAGCCGGTTCTCTTCCCTTCGTTTCTGTTCGTAGAGCTCACGAACAGCTCTCGTGGTTCGATGCAGCGTTGCCCGGTAGGCTTCTTGTTTTGCTGCATGTGCCTGCCTGCACTCGTTGTCAAACCAGGGGTTTTTCCTAGGTGGCGTTTTAAAACCCAGCACATCAGTAGCGGCTTCTCTAATGGCGTTTTGACAACGTTTCCATTCTTCGTCTATTGTTAGTGCAGGCGACGTCGAACTTTCGGAGAGTTTCAGGGAGACTCGATCGGCAAAGTTTCTGGCAGTCTTTAGATAACATCCTCATCATCATCATCATCATTTTCCGTGGTCCGCAAGTTCTACAAAAGGGGTCTCCAGGCCACTCTATCCCCTGCCATCGACTCTAACTCATCAGGAGCTATGCCCAAACGCAACCTAACGAGTTTTTGGACTTGGTCCAACCATCTCATCTTGGGTCTGCCAAGCGGTCGCCTACTCGATGGAATCACATTCAAGGCACGTCTCGGGAGTAGTGATGAAGGAGACATTCGTGCCACGTGATTAAACCATCGAAGTACCGGCTCTTCCGTTTGAAGAAGCAGCTGCTCAACATTGAGTTCCTTGAGCACTGCCGTGTGTCTCACCCTATCCCGGCGAGTAATTCCCACAACAGCATGAAGAAATCTCATCTCAGCAGCAGCTTGTATATAATAATAATAATGGCCGCGCTACAGTCCGAGGTGGACCTGGGCCTAACTTCTCAGCAACCACTGCGTAGTATTGTTCTGTTACGAGTGGAGGGGACCTGTAGTATAATCCCCGCTCCGAACGACGAGATTGAGAAGCTTTTTCTAGACAGTTATACTCTTTGAGCATTGTCAGTAACTCGAAAGAGGTGGAGCCGTGAACAATTTTTTTTGAAAAATTGTTTGTCTGCGCTTGGAATCGAACCTAGATTGTGAAAGTCTAATGCGCATGGGTCGACGCACGAACCCACGGCAGCTTGTATTCGCGATCTTATTCTTTCGGTCACTACCCGAATTTCATGACCATAGGTGAGAGTTGGAATAAAGACTGCGTTAAAAACCGCTAACTTGGCTTTGGCCTTCTTGATTACAGTCAACCAAGCTGTTTAAAAATTGACCCAGCTTGACCAACTCTACACGAAAGCTCAGCATTATTCCTCCCATCACTCGCTCTCTACGTATGCGAAGGTCAGTTGGTAGCAGAAGCCACCGAGAAAATACACAAAAAACAGTTCACTGTAACCATAGTAACCTCTTCTTTCAGTTTCCTTAAGTTCGTTCACTTTGGCCTATTTATGCGGGACCGAAATAAATCGCTCTCTACGTATGCGAAGGTCAGTTGACAGTAGAAGCCTCCGAAAGAATACACAAAAAACAGTTTCGTTAAGTTCGTTAAATTTTGTTACTAACGCGGGACCGAAATGAATCGTTCCTGACGGACAGACGTTTAAAGGGCAATATCCCGTGATGTGTGTCGGTAACGCCAGTAAATACTGCTTAGTTTTGTTAAGTTCGTTCACTTTTGCCTACCTACGTGGGAGCGTAGGATTTTTTTTGAACACTACTGGAGCACTCAGATTCAAAACTGGTCCATTGTACTGCCAGGTAGCAACCTACTCCAGTGCCGTTAATTTGATCCTAACGGCAAATGGTGATTGGACCAGATTCGATTTCACTGGTATTCGAACCTGGGACCCCTCTAACTTGGGCAGGCACTTAACCACCTGCGCCATCCAGTCGTGTTATTGTGAAGAATATGCATCGACATTATTTGCTTTTAATATTAAGTCCACAACAAAACAAGATCTGGACGAATGACGGTTGAATCTTTATGGATGGGTGTAAGAATTATTCAAATATTAGATGCTATTTTCTTCGGAGGACTGCCAAATCTAGTTTCCACAACTCGTGAGGCCGTATTTCTATGAAGAGATTTTGGGGTTTCACCTAAATTGCCATGAGGAAGCTATCATCTGGGCGATGTTTAGAATTCCAGACTAATTTGATCTGTCGAGAACACAGATATTTTCTAAATTTAGTTACTAGTGAGCCCTTTGGTTTCCCCTTGGTTACAGTGTTTTTTTTTTCAAATGAGATCCGCGACGGAATCAATATTAATAATAATAATAATATGGCGGCGCTACCGAGGTCCGAGGTGAACCTGGGCCTAGCTTTCCAGCAACCACTTGTGTTGTGCGTGCTATTGTTCTGTCACGAGCGGAGGGGACAGTTTAATGCAGACTCCGAACGGCGAGATTGAGAAGCTTTTTCTAGACAGTTATACTCTTTGAAATTTTATTAGGCCATGAAAAATTATTAGGTGTTTTTTCGAGATTCGAACCGACGACCTCGAGCGTAGGGTCAACGCACCTACCCACAACGCTACGGCGCCCACTCAATCAATATTAAGCTGAATGATATTTTTGGATCTAGATCTATTTGTGTCTACAACTAAACGCGTACAAACGAACAATAAGACGTCAAATCACTTGAGACGAGTTTTTTTGTATTCCCTCTAGAAATTGTCACTGACTTCGAGACAAACAAACCCAATTCGACGACTACAGGGACCACCAGAGTTCCGTACGCAACTTATTCATCAATCCTCATTTACAATCATTGACAAAGGCCATCATTTATGATAAGACATCAACCCCCAAAGTACGCTCCCCCTCTTATTCCCAAGGCCCTTCAGTGACGACCGCAAATGACTATAATCAAGTCGAAAACATTGCGTCTAATGTCCACAACAAAGCAATTGTAAATCAGTTTCCCCCACCGACTGAAGGTTGCGACCCGAACCCTTATCAGCTGCTGACCACACACATCCCCGACATTCCGGAACAGGCTTATGCCTGAAATCGATAAGCCCACAGGCCGCAAACGAAGAAAAACTACAAGACTTAAGTAAGTCCCTCCTAATGAGGGGTTCTGAGTAATCGCCCCTCGCCACTAATCAAGGCCACCCCCCACTCGCTGCAGCAGCAAAACCACAACCAGCCAAAAGCGGTACCTTGAGTTGACAAAATAATAAATATTACATAACAACCCCACAAAGGGACCCGCCACCGCCGCTACCGCCCCAGTGGTCCTTACAGCCTTTTGACCGCCCTTTTATCGTTACGGCGGCGGAGCCCACTAAATGCGAACTACGACGCTGTGATTGATTATCGCCACACCCGCCGGCATTTCGTGGACAGGATGCAGGACGGCAACCAAAAAAAGGTCAAAAACCAAGTTGAAACTTTTTATTAACCTCATCAATTATTCGAAAATGCCAACAAGCCGGCGAACAGCAGTCGGGGCAAGATTTCGAGTACCAGCAGCCCTTTACGAATCGATTATCGAGACCGGAGGCAGGACCACGAGGTACGATATAACTCGAGCTAGGAAACTCCTGAAAAGTTTTGCGACTCAAGACAAATTGGTTTCGGAAATTTTTGGAAAATATTTCACATTCAGAGGCAATTTTCGAAAATCGTTTCAATTAAACGCGCAAACGGATTGGGGTCAGATTGTGGGATGGGGCAAGATGAAGTCTCGGATGCTGGACCAAGGAGGAGCTGTGATTTGTGAGGGATAGGCTCCACACTTGCTCAAGTCATTTGGTCGACCTTTGAATGGGGATTTGAAGTTTTCAATCAACTTAAGTATCAATTTTTGCAATCAAGTCGGCGGAAGGGGGAAACGACCGGCGGTTTGATGAAAAGTTTCTCATGTGTCACGTTGAATGGTGCGGAGGAATGCGCAGGAGGTGAATGGGTCTGGCGTGGGTTTGGGTGGTTTTGTGGGAATGGAATGCAATCGGATTCTTAACTCTGAGACATTTAACAAGAAACCAAAAGAAAGGGTCTCAGAAAAAGTAAACGCTCCGTGAACCAGTGAACGATGTCGTAAACGGGTGGGACCAATGGTGCAAATGGGCTCTACTAATGATGCGACAGTATGAGGTGTATGCACGTGCATGCACAAGTAAAGCAATGTAGCCGAAGATGAGAAATTCCGGGCATGCAAGTATCTCGCAAGGGATGCCGAGACAACGTGGGACTTTGGTGGTCGCAGCTGAAAGAAGAAGAGTCTTCGATTCTAAACCTGTGGGACAACGCAACAGAGGACGTCCACGTACAAGGTGGCGTACACAAGTCGAGGGGGACCTAGGCCGGCTTGGTGTGCGAAGCTGGAGACAGCTGGCGAAAGATCGTGCTGGCTGGAGAGACATGTTGAGAGAGGACCAAGTCCATTTCGGACTGTAGTGCCCTAAGAAGAAGAAGCTGAAGAACCAGTTCCTTAATTTACGCGAAGGATCATAAATTAATCATTAAATCGACCTTAAGTGCGATAGACCGATAAATGGCTATTGAAGCATTAGAGCGCCATCCGTAGAAGAAGAAGATATGACGTCCTCCCAAGGACGTATATCCACAGTGATAAGTACAACGAGGAAAAACAAAACAAAAATACTGACTGCGTGGGGTCAGCGTTGGAAAAGGGCACGAGTGGGAAGTGAAAAGGATTTTTCGCGGAAGACCGGGAAACTGCTCGAACTCCAACTTCTTCTTGGAAAACGAAGAGGCGGAACTGCGTTGAAGTGCATCATCGTGGCGCCGAGAGAGCGGCGATTTAACTGGTACTTGTACTAGACGTTAACGGAGGCCAAACTATGACCTTATCCAAGAAGACACATGACTGAAAATTCGATTTTCCACGAACGATGGAGGAGAAACATAAACTTAAAGGAGAACTGAATCCATTTTGACTTAACGTTTAATCTATGACTCCGAATTCGAGAAAGGTTCCAACAAAAAAAATCTTAAACAACAATTTTGCAGAAAGGGTTTTTATGCTCCATTAGATAACCGTCCATAATTCATGGGGATGGATCGATGGATGGGCTAAAGATTAGTAAAATCCTTAGAAAACCAGAAGAAATATTCTCATCCAGTAGCACGTGGTATAAGCAAAGAATTGGTGAGCCTCATGTGAGGTAAAAGGATTGCTTTTAGAGGCACACTTGTTAGAAGTTCCTTCTCTGTTTTGTACTTAAACCTGAACGTCTTCTGTTGCATTGCTTAACGGGCTGAGAGTCGAGGAATCTAGAAATAGGAAACTGGTCGAAAGCCTAACAGGAGGCATCGGTAAAAGCGCCTACATTTTGCTAAATCTTAGGCGCAGCTTGTCATCGATCATCATAGAAAAGTCCATGAATTCACACAACATGGCATGACGAGCATGACACGAACATTGGAGAAAGGGAACGAAGAAATCCCAAATCCAACAGATGAAGTACTCAGCGCTTGATATTAACGGCGAGCATGATCGAGATTGTCTGTGAAATTTGAGAAAGCGAAAAGATACCAGAAATCTGAGCTATTATCTTTCTTTGCCCTATTCATTAAAAAGGTGATCATACCTTTTGAAGTAAGAACTGAAACAATAGCTTATGACGAATGAAAGGCAGACTCTAACCTAGTTGGCCTGTCAAGTAAGCTTGTCAATAAGACTAATAATAATATATTAATGGCGGTGCTACAGTCCGAGGTAGACCTGGGCCTACCTTCTCAGCAACCACTCGTGTTGTGCGTGTTATTGTTCTCACGAGTGGAGGGGACCTACAATTTGATGACGCCTTCGAACGCCGGGATGCGCAGGGGTCGACGAACATACCCACAACGCCACGACAACCGCACTCAATAGGACTACCTCTTCATTTTTGTGCAATTAACGGAGTACGACATTTTATTTTCAGATTGGACAACATTTCTGACGAAACATCTGAGAATCAGCTTTCCGTTTTGTAGAGCACGACAGTCGTTTGCCGGTTGGAAGTCTTTAAATCGAAAATGTTTGATAAACTGTGGCCTCAATGGTTGGGAAGAGTTACTCTCCGTCGGATTTTCGACTCGCTTTCGTTCATGAAGTGTAGTATTGGTTAGGTGTATATGTGTTAATTCTCTATCTCTTTTTAAAACTATTTTAACGTATCTTTGATAATGCTGCGGAGGTACAAAACAGTTTTAAGCAGTTGAAGCCGCGGGTTTAAAGAATGGTGACTGGACCTGATTCGAACTTGGGACCCCTCGAACTTGGGGGCAGACAATTAACCAACTGCGCCATCCAGTCGTCTAAGTCGATTAAGAGGATAGTCCACATTACCATCAGTCATGACAACTAGCTGATCAAGCTGAATAAAACTACAGACTTGGCCAAATGTATTAGCCACCCTTACCTTTTTATCTTTGCTGCCAAATCAGTTATTCGAAGTAATTAGTTTTAATTTTATGGTTTTCGATGACACCAACTGAGGTTGTAAACGATTTTTACTTTTTCCTCTCATTTCATTAAATTGTTTGCTTTTTAAAGATATAACTAATCTTAAAGGGTGACTAATACATTTGGCCAAGACTGTATGTAATAGTTAATATACTAACTAATATTTGTAGCAGTAGAAGCAGCAGTTATACGGCGCCATGGTACGGGAGTTGGTTTTCTTTATCCCTCATCAAGGTATTACAATGGGTCCACAAGAACTTACATAAGTGTGACGTGGATTTGGCCTCGTCTGCTCGCTAACCTATCTACAAAAATTGCAAAATGTCCGCCTCTGCCTTTTCTACTACTGTTCATAGTTTTGATGAAATGTGTAATTGCGGATGTATTTCGCGAATTATCGCTGATATTTTGCTTGTGTTCATATATCGTTGGTGAAGAATTTATTTTTGACTTTGTTTTTAACACCGCCTTAAAGGAAACACAGCCTTGTCGATCAAATTGAGTCATTCTCTTCTTCTTCCGAGGTGGATCTGGACATCAACCAACTCAGCTGACATGATCTTTAGACAGCTGCCTTCAATTACACAGGCAAAGTTGCCTGAGGTCCTTCGTGGGTGTCCTCTACTGCATTGTTCCCGGATCGAAGAGTCCTCAGTCTACAAAATTTGAGCAATTGTTTCCTCAACTTTGAGGCATGCGGCGTCATCCTGTTGAAAATAAATGTCGTCAACGTCCATAATGAGACGTTGGGTAATGAAATCCATTCACTGAGGTAGGAATACAACTTTTGAAAAAAAAATATGGTCCGATGTCCCCAGCTTAAAACCCGTACCAAACTGTCATTCATTGTAGATGAGGAGGTTGTTCCTTTCTTGATCCCTTAGAAATTCAAGGTCTTGTTCCTGCCTTCATGCCGTACCCAATACATGAAAGTATGGCGTTGTGAGTTGGCTGCCGGTTTCAATTCTTGTTTTGTCACGCAAAATGAGGCGCAAAGTGGTTGCGGATAGAACCAATTCCTTTGATCGACTCAAAATGGACCCACCTCGATATTCGGTCAAACTTTTAGCTAAGAAGGCAATATTATAAGCAGACCTTGTCGGATAAGCACGAAACATTCAAATTTATTTGATTTACTTCGCTCTAACAGTGCGAGAAGGACAAAAAGGTTGATGTAGGGCAAAAGCAATACGAACTGAACAAAACGTTTGCGCGTATTTTCAGCGTTTTTGTAGTGAATTTTCTTATTTCAGTACATCGTGCGAGTGTTTTCTGATCCATTTTTGACAACCTCCCTCCCTCAAACTCATCATAATGATTGTTGAATGCCGGCAGTTTCATCATTCTAGCAAAGGATAAACCAAACTCAGCATGGATCACTTTTTAGCTGTCGAATTGAACATCGGTAGTAAAGTGATACAAGTTCTAAGAACAAACCTCTAAAAGAAACACCCTATAGCTGCACAATGTTCCCCATTGACCACGTAACCAGTGATGCGAGGTCATTTTTGATGAAAGCATGCAAATGTTTTGTTGTGCATTTATTCGAGCATGTTTTACGGACGGTTTGCTATATTCCCCGCCTGCATTTACTCGACACTTGCATGCATCTTTAGCAAAATATTGCTATCCAGTCAATTTGCCACACACAAGGAGTCAGGATTCAAAAGACAAAATATGCACGCGGCATCCTCACACCTGGCAACTGAATGGAAATTCTATTGAAAGTAAAAAGGCGGAAAACCACATCTCCTCCTCCTCTAGTCAAAACCGCGGTCCACAAACGAGCTGAAAGAGAATCTCGAAATATTACATCAAAGGCTCACCTTTATCCTTTAAGTCGTCTTTAGCACCCAGAGCCTGATCTTCTTCCTCAGCGAAACTTGTGCGTATGTACAGTACGTCTTCCTGAAAATAACAAACACAAATATCCACTTAAGTTCACTTGGATTCACCGTCAAAACAAACTTCAATCCATAAATCTTCTTTGCGAGCAGCGCAGTCAAAACCGTCGGCAAGGAAGTCGAAGGATTCTCTCTCTCTTACTCATTCGCGCTTCACTACGGACATTATCAAACTAACTTCATGGATGAACTACCACAAAAGGAAAGGCAGGGAGGGAGTGAGAGAGAGGGGGTCACACAACAGAATCAGCGGAACCAGCGAAACCAGCGGAACCAGAGACTGGAAACTGAAAACTTTTCTTTCAATATTTGCCACTAAACCACTGTCTTCCTGCTCGCAGGGAACCAGCGGGGCGGGAGTATCTCCTCCTCTGCCATCAGTGATCCAGAGATACGATTATCAGCAGAGCTCTTGAATAATTTATCGGATTTGCATAGCTATGCTCTGCTGGCGTCCAATCGATGCGAATGCATAACCAAAGTATCACTTTGCCACGCAGTATTGCTTTCAATTGATACTGTGGTCGATCCGGAGTCCTGCAGGCAGAGCTTCTATGAAAGACGATTCTGCTGCTGCATTGACGCTAGTTGCTTGACCTTAGACGCTCGTCGATTGTGTTGAACTTTCTTAGAATGCACACAATTGTGCCGGGGCTTTGGTGAGGACCAGGATAATCGATACAATTCCTTGCGGTCGTCGTTTTCGGTTTCTGTTGCGGTGTGCGGTGGGCTTGTGGCGGAAGATATCTGTTACCGAGCACTCTGTAACGAGTTGGAAATGCATTTTCCAGCATCATCTTATGGGCAACAGTGCAGAGGAGTGCATCAATTATGGAGATGACAGTGAAAGAGCAGCGAACGATGGATGCAATTTGTTGCGGTGCTTCGATGATTCCTTAAGAGCTGTGCTCAGCGAGGTACGGCAAAGAGAGAGAGCGAGCGTTGTCGACGGGGAGGAGGGAGAAAGTTTTCTGGTCTTTTGTTGTTTGTCCATAATTTGATGAGGGGAAGTGGAATATTTTAATGCAAACGATCTGAAATTGGGTTTCAAATTGCTGCAGCGTCTTTGAGGCGGGAAGGATGTCAATTTACTTTGTCGCATTTTACAGGAGTTCCGGTGCTGGGCGAATCTGAGAGATTGTCAAGTATTCATGGCAGAGACATGCATTTTATTCAAAACTTTTTGATTTATAATGCAAATAGTGGTGGGGGTGTGTTACTAATTCCCTGCCGTGGAGTATCCTTTTTCGGGATTTGCTGGGCCAGCAAACTTGTCCGCCATGAGATGCAAGGTAAGCGACTTATGACACTTTCCTTGAGAAGTTTGGGAACACAGTGGAAGAATGTTTGTCTGTAAGTGGCTAGCTCGGACTGGCGTGGTCACAGAGATTGAAATGACAGAAAGTTACCGCACAGGAAATCTTGTTCTATGGAAAAATAACAGAGAGCCTTGATTCAAATTCTCATATTTTTAGACCGGAAAAGTATCTGTCACACCATTCTTAACCGATGTGACATAATATTTGCTGCCTTTTTACGAGTTGATCCGTATATTTTTGTACGGAATGTTAGATTTAAACACTCTATGACCCCGTTCTTTCCCTTGCGGTCATAAGGACTGCCTGGCTGGCGGAGGAAGTAAACAAACCTGACGGGGGAACTTGTGATATTGATTTTTCATGCGGAATACCGCGAGGGCATCTCAAGTCAATTTGCAGCCTTTTCAAAAACCATCTTGACTGAGTTTAACAAGAAAATGCTTCACTAGATCTGTTCTATTGCTTTAGCCTTTAGCTTTGCGCTTTAGTATCAGCTGGCCCTGATTGCATTATACCTGCAGAACTCCAAGCAGTTGCAGATCTTATTCTCCCCTGGCTGACAAGCATCTTCCAAGTTTGTTAAGATTTAGGATATGTCCCCAGGTCTTGGAAGGAGGTTACAGTAATCTTCATTCCCAAGGCCGGCAAATCCTCACACAGCAAACCTAACGACCTTAGACCTATCAGCCTCTCTTCTTTTCTCCTAAATACACTCGAGAAGCTGATTGATCACCACATCAGAAGCAGTACTGCGTCTGGCAGACTCTCGCATGCTCAACATGCGTATAATAAGAGTAAATCAGTGGAGACAGCTCTACACACCCTCATAGGTACGATTGAAAAATCAGTAAAATACAAGGAATTTACCCAGTTACGAGTAGCCTTCCTTGACATTGAAGGAGCCTTTAACAATATCACGCCCGAAGCAATGACCTTAGCGCTTAACAATCTCGGTATTGAAAAGTCGTTTGTGGCTTTTATTCACCAGCTACTTGTTAGCAGAGTAATAAACTCTAAGCTCGGTGAATACAATGTCCGCAGAACAGTTAATAGAGGAACCCCGCAAGGTGGTGTACTCTCTCCTCTTCTATGGAACGTTGTGGTCAATGAACTGCTACTGAACTTAAAGGAGGCAGGATGCAGGGTGATTGCCTATGCGGATGATGTTGCTATTGCAGTTTCCGGAAAATTTGTCTCAATACTTAGGGACATCATGCAGCATGCCTTCCAAAGACTAACCTCATGGACCAGTGGATGCGGTCTTGGAGTTAATCCGCAAAAAACGGAACTAGTACTCTTCACGACGAAATATAAAATTCCCCCCTTTGACCCTCCCTCATTGTGTGGCGTAAAACTCACGTTTACAGATAAGGCCAAATTCCTGGGTCACATCATTGATCGAAAACTAAGCTGGAAGCCCAACATCATGGAGCGTATTAAGAAAGCTACCAACCCTGTCTTGGCTCAAGAAGAACGTGATATCCAAGAAGGATATCATCATCTGTTCAGACAGGCAGGCAGCAATCAAATCCCTAAACTCGATCACTTTCCTTTCTAAGACCTCCCTAAATTGCCGCCTATCTCTTAACGAGATTGCTGAGCATTTTGATATTCACCTCATGTGGGTGAAACAGCGACATTCCAGAGAATGACCGACGATTTCGCCAGGAGCGGTATGATCTCCACAAACCTTCCTAGTGGAGATCTTTCGCCTATGCCATTCGCTACAACTTCTTTTAAAGAATCATTCTATTAAAAACACCATCTCAAAATGGTCAGATGTCACTACGTGCCTAAACTTGATCTAAAACGTTCATTCTATCTTCTTAGAATGAACAGGACATCCCTAAGGACTCTCATCGGCGTTATCACAGGACACTGTGCCATTGGCACTCACGCCTCAAGAATGGGACTCCCTCACAATGATTTCTACAGAAGCTGCAGAGACGAAGAAGAAAAGGAAAGCATAACGCATCTCTTCTGCACTTGTAACGCTCTCTCCTCTTGCAGGAAGGAGATCCTACTTCTTCAACGACTTGAGCGAATTGCACAACGTCGGCATTAATCAACTAAAGAGCTTCGTTGAAAGCACCAAATGGTTTTTTGGATAGGTTAAGTCAGATCCGCGTGGTATCACAATGTGCCTAAGTTGGCCTAAGTGTGACTGCTGTGGCTGACTGTAGATCAGCCACTACAACCTAACATTTCGTCTTCCTTTTGAAGAGGATGGTTAAAATCGTCTCTGAAGGATATTGGTACATTAAAGTAAAGCAGTTGTCCAATTCTCGCTTTTAGGGACTGAAAGGAACTGTTGAGTTCAATGACAGCAGCATTGTCCTTGGAGGCGAGATCAAAAATTCGACGTGAATGTCAGAAAAAAGAAGGTTTTCCTACCAAAAGGATCGGAAACTTGGTCAACAGATTTGCTTGTGATCCAGGTCGTCTGCGTGATGAAGAACTCTCGCGACTGTTTATAGGGAATTATTTCTCTGACTTTTTGGATTAGAAAAGAATTTTGATCAAAAATTGCCTGAATCGACAAAAATTTAGGATTGGTCTCACAAGCTTGCTAACAACAATTCTGAGTGCCAATTCTGAGTAGGAGCGAAGTCAAATGGTTTAGTTTTGACGTCAAATAACGTACATTTTGAAGTCGAATGACGTAAATTTTGATCACTTTTTTGGACAAAGCTAACATTTATTGTAAAATTTGAAAATTTCCCGGAAAGTATGTTTCCAAATATCAATGTGGTGATGACAAAATGGTAAGGTCGGGACCCTGGAATGGAGATGGCATCGGATGATCCCTTCTTTTAAGGCCAACGGTGGCGCAAACAGCCTGCAAGAGGCTACCGACACCGGATCCTTCCGGACTTCTTTGTCCGGGGGCTTAACAAATGGACCTGTTCTCCCAGTTGGAGGTTATGTATGGGGTTAACTTCCTCACCACGTAAAAAGAAACGAGTTCAGAAAACACAAACTGCCTCGGATATGGACGGATTTACTGTTGACGAAGGCCCAGGTCCACATCGGACTGTAGCGCCCTAAGAAGAAGAAGATGACAAAATGAAGAAATAAAGGTTTTCAACAAAGGTTCTAAAGCAAGGAACAAGGAACAAGTCGAAAGTAGGGTCTCGGGGCTTGCCTTGATAGCGGGCTTTAGACACTCGTACCGTCCACATTCCGTCAAACTTCAAAAATATGTTGCACGTGCGTGGGAAAACATTTATCAAGCTATGACCAAAATGAAATCACAGAGGTTGAAGAGTTTCTTCAAAACGTGAACAAGTTGTTTGGATAGTGAGTTCAAAATAATGGCGGCGCTACAGTCCGAGGGCCTAGCTTCTCAGCAACCACTCGTGTTGTGCGTGCTATTGTTCTCTCACGAGTGGGGGGGACCTACAGTTTAATGCCGACTCCTACGGGCGAGATTGAGAAGCTTTTCCTAGACAGTTATCCTCTTTGAGCGTTGTCAGTGACTCGAAAGAGGTGGAGCCGTGAAAAAGTTGTTGGTATCTGGGAATCGAACCTACAACATCGAGCGTAGGAGTGGCGTAGTGGGTAGTGGGTAGGTGCATACCCACTACGCCACGGCGCCCACTTCAAAAGGAAAACACTAACAAGTCATCTTTTCGAAAAAGCAGTAAACCTATGATAACCGAAGACGAATGGACCTAACAAAAGCGTAATTTGAGCGTCTTGCCAAAAACAACAAGTGAAAGGCAGTCACGACTCCTTATAAACTCCAACTTTCAGGAAGTCCCACAATTTTCAATTCTACGTAAGAATTTAGCCTCTACTTCTCTAAAGCACCCGAGTGAATTGTGCCTAGTGGGTTAAGGCACACAGTCTCTGAATTTTAGTATTTTCTTGCAAAGCCCCGAAAGTTGATCTCGATGGTGGGCCACCCCAGTCGCCCAACAATGTAAGCATCCTTACCGAACCCACAAATCAGGTCGCCGGACTACTACTCTATCCAGACCACGTCCTACCAGCGGCGAGGGAAGCCAGAAATATATTCTCTAATCGACACCGGCACCTTCCGCCCGATAGGAGCTAATGTACACCCACCCACTCAGCCAAGGCCTGCTTGGATATGGAAATCCTTTTGATATATTACCCCCGATTTAGGTATCTCCTGGGGTTTATAATTAAACCCTTACGTGTGTGATGTAATTAAACGAATCCCTGCACTCCCCGTTGCCGGGCCGCCGTCCCCGCAGAAGCCCATTAAACTAAAACATTTCATTATCACCTCCTGTCATCTGGAAATGTCGAGGAACCTCCACCGCTGCAGCTCCGGCTCCGCAATTCGACGAGAGTCCCTAATTTGTTTCTAATGACTTACATTCTCAATTAAGCACACTAGGGAGCCATCACCTCCCCCCCCATCCGGCCCGTTGGCCATGTCACGGCAGCGTTCACATCGCGCGAAGCGCATCCACAGCCCACCGCCATCACTTCCTCATCCTCGCAGCGAGGATAAATTGAAAATTAATAGATGCATGCTCCTACGAACTGTATAATCATCCATCCTTCGGTACGTCAAACAGACTCCGACGAAGGCTCGACCTATTTATACACAGGCTCCGCTGCAGCACAAGGATACAAAGTAATATCCTTCGAATTAAATTGAATTATTTTCCCATCAACGGCGACGGGCGGCACGAGGACGACGGGAATGTGTGTACGTCTTATTCGCCACCATACCTTGCCACCAAAGGAGTCACTCACCGAGGATACGGTGGAGGAGAGGCATTCAGGACATAAAGGAAATTACATGGTCGAATGGCAATTAGTCGCCAATAAATACACATTATGGATTTCCAGGATCAGGGGATCAGCATCGTCGTCAAAGGGCGCAATGGCCCCCGGATTTGAATAACTGCCACTACGTGACACACTCTGGAGGAGCAGACGCGACCGAAAGAAAGAGGAAACTTAGATAATCCCCGCAAAGGCCGTTATTAAAAATCCGAAAAGGATACACTCGGCGGCGACGATGTGGCGTGGAGTGGGTATCCCCATTGTAATCGAACTGCACGCAGGCCGTCTGTGGAGGGTGGCCAAAAGACGACGGAAGGTAGGGATCCCTTTTTTTGATTCGCTTTCATCCGGCTTATTGCCTCCTCCTAAGCCCGGTTGAATGGGGCCGGGCGAGGACGGCAGTTCCTTGGGAAATTACCATGTCAGATGGAATTTGCCAGACCGGATGAATTGAAGGCGTTTAACGCCGAGCAAATAGCCTGTCCGTCAGTGGAGCATGCTCCGCTTGAGTGGATGAAGGAGTTTACTTTTCGTGAAGATGTCTTGAATTAGGACACAACGAGGATGATGGAGGGTGCTTTTGCCGGCCCGTCGTCCATTAAATCATGACCCACTAGACAGTTGCGAATGTTTCAATCAACACGACGACGATGTGCTGTCATTCGCTTCGATGAGGGAATGTCGAGAGTTTTATGCAAACGATTATCGACTGGGGGATCGTAGAAAACGGGGTTTCGAACAAGAGACATTACACGTGTGTCGAAGTGCTCAAGGCTGACACGTGGACTGTTTGTGGTTATGTCCACCCTGGATGTGGTTGGTTGTGTCTCGTGTTCTTGTGGCCACATGTTTACGAACAAATGACCTTTTGAATAAAAGATGCAGGGGAGATTGTCCTTAAGGACGTGTCCTCATCTTGTCGGTGTTTTAGGAGGAAATGGTGACATGGAGGAAATGAGGACACAGCAGTGACAGGGTTTTGAATGACTCGTTGTGAACTGATTGAGTTGAGGACTGTTGTGCTGATCGATACTGTATGAACTACCTAACCGACACCCATCACAGGGTGCTTTCCTATCCTTCGTGGACCCGAGATTTTGAGAAAAACGATGTCTTCTAAATTAAGGCAAGAACTTTGAGGCCGTACATAGAGAGGAATTCATTTCGCTTTTGGGTAAGGAACCAAAAGTGAACAAACTTAACGAAACTGTTTTTGTGTAGTCCTTCGGTGGCTTCTGCTTTCAACTGACCTTTGCATACGCAGAAAGCGATTCATTTTGCTCCCGCGTAAGTGTGAAAAATTGAACGAACTTAACGAAACTGAGAGAAGCGGTTACTAGGTTACAGTGAACTGTTTGTTGTGTATTTGTTCGGTGGCTTCTGCTTTCAACTGATCTTCGTATACGTACGGGGCGATTGATTTCGCTCCCGCGTAGGTAGACAAAAGTGAACGAACTTAACGGAACTGAGCAGTATTTACTGACCTTACCGACACACATCACGGGATGTTGCTCTTTAAACATCTGTCCGTCAAGAACGATTCATTTCGGTGCCGCGTTATTAGCAAAAGTTAACGAACTTAACGAAACTGTTTTTGTGTATTCCTTCGGTGACTTCTGCTGTCAACTGACCGTCGCACATGTAGAGAGCAACTCATTTCGCTCCCGCGTAAGTAGGCAAATGTGAACGAACTTAACGAAACTGCTTTTGTGTATTCCTTTGGTGGCTTCTGCTGTTAACTGACCTTCGCATACGTAGAGAGCGATTCATTTCGCTCCCGCATAAATAGGTCAAAGTGAACGAACTTAACGAAACTGTTTTTGTGTATTCCTTCGGTGGCTTCTGCTGCCAACTGACCTTCGCGTACGTAGAGAGCGATTTATTTCGCTCCCGCATTAATAGGCCAAAGTGAACGAACTTAACGAAACTTCGTACTCGCACGGTGGTTTCAGTTGTTTTTAAGTTTCCGTGTGGCCCTTTTGTCTTGAAGATCCGTGATCACAAAATAATCTATCATTCCCCTCCTGGTGCGATGATTCATCGCATTTGACGAGTCTATTCCGGAAACGATTCCCTTGATCCCTTCCATCCTCAATTACATTCCGTGGGATGTGTCCATCAATCTCGGTCTCCGTTAACACCACTCCATCCATTCAACATCCATCCGTTTTTCCTTAAAAAACGACGAGCTGATGAGCATAATTAATGGTTACCTAAAAATAGCCCAACACCACCCTCCATGGTTCCTATACACAAATCCAGTCTAATTGCTGCGGATTACCTCAACAGACAGGCTCACAGTTTCGTTACGTTAGTTTTTCGTTTGCCTCCCTCCGACAGGACGCAACTATTCAATCTGACTCTCCCTGGGGACGGTCTGTTTACATGGGAACCGTGCCAAGTCACACACTTTGCGCATCCAAAAAGCAATTAACCAAAGCGAGGGCCTCCCGCTCCCTCTGTCGGCTCCAAATCTAGTCTTCCGGTGTTGGACGGCGAATCCATGCCGTCGTTCCGACCTACCGCACACAGAAGAACTTCAAACTCCCAAACAAAAATCATCAGCAAAACGGCCTAAGAACGCGCGACGAGATGAGTTCAACGCCTCCCTAATGAGGGCACATACGCTTGAGAATCTCTGGAAAGGGGACTTCTTCTGCTCCGCTCTCCAAAGACTGCGATTTTAATTGCTCCATGAGAAGATGTTTAACGCTTCGCAAGGAAATCAAAGACACCACCACCACACAGACCGCACCATCATCCCTTTCGGTTGCCACAGGCGCTTGGGGTGTCCCTCAGCGGACGGATATGTGATGATGGCGGTTACTGTGTATCTTTTGGCGCCCAGTGCGAGGCTGTTTGGCATTCGGTCTTGTGTCTAATTAGGCAAAATAGTTGCGCTCTAGCATGGTCTCTGTGCTACTTTTAGACTCTCACACGTGCGCCCCCGCCAGCGACTGCCGGGCTGAGTGGGGTGCAGTCTGTTTGAAGAGGAAATGGAGTGCTGGATGGATGGAATCCTTTGAGGGCACTTTGGCGCGTACATGGCAAATGGAGCGAGCTGCCTGTTCAGACGGAATGCTATGGTTTTGGAACATTTTTGCAGCTGCGAGTGTTGAGAACATGGATTCATGCTTGAAGCCAAAACCACGTCACCCAACACCTGCTCGTGTCGAAAGCCCCCCCAACGAGTGACGCGTGAATGAGGATGACCCCCAGACCTTCCTCCATCGGGAGTGGCAACACTCGTGGGGTGATTAATTCACCGAATTGTCATATTTTACTGCTGATGAGTGGTGAACGCCCATTATCAGTGAATAAGGGCGGTCCCATCTTAATTATTCACCCTGATTAGCGTTTGTATACACGAAAGCTTGTGGCTAATGGGCTTCAACGCCTTAATTTCCCTTTGACCCGAGCCACGTTTGATTGATTGATTTGGTGTGACTTTGCTAAGGGATTTCATTTTGATGTGCCCCTGCGCAGGGAGCGGGAGATAATGTGTTTGCGGGAGATTGCACGTGTAAATTGTGGGCGGAGGTCTATTGGTACTTAACCTGAAGTTGTGCGTCAGCAAATACTCAAGTGGGATTGACCATGTGGTGAGATTGACAAGTTGTCGATTAGAACAGCCGATGTGGGGATGGGTTCTTGGAACGTGGGCACAAGTCCTGTGTCAACATTTTTTGATGTTATTCGGCCGGAAAACAACTTTTTGCAAAATTTTGTATCGTAGCATGAGTGGTGTGTGAAGTGACTCCGTCTTTAAGGAACCTCATGTTCAGAAGGTCTTATGGATTCATTTTGGGCAAGAGAATGTGTTCCAACATGTCACGATAGCGGTTAGCAGTAACTTCTAGAGAATTGCCACTAGAATTCTCAACGGAATTTGGCCCAATGATGCCAACGGCCTGAATGGCGCCCGATAGACGACGGTATAGTGGGATTTGGTGTATCAATTGAGGGTCACTGGTGCCTCAATAGCGGCTATTCTGTTTGAAAACAAAGGTAGCCGAGTTGAAATGTGCTCCGTCACTTTTAATGAGTTTTTAGCAAAAATGGCGACTATCGAACACTCTCTACGACTCTCAATTGTCAACTGACGGTTTAGGTTTAGTTTAGATTCAGTAACGACGCAGGCCATGTCATCTGCAAAAACAAAGTTACTTTGCCATGGAGTTCTTGTTGGAAGAGTGAATTAATAAAAATAAGAAAAAGCAAGGGACCAACCACTGAACTTTGAAGAACACACAAAGAAACAATATTTATATAGATTAGTTCAGCATCAATTTTAGTGTTTTGTGTTCTGTTTGAAAAATATGAACGAAGGCAGCTGTGAAAACTGCCTCTTAACTCATACTCAAAAAGCTTGTTTAACAGAATTTTATGATCGACGGTATCAAATGCTTTAGTTATGTTAACAAAGAGTGATGCGGTGAGATCCTTATAATTTAAGTCATCATATATGTAAATGTGAGTAGAAATTAAGAAGCTACTGAGAGTAGAACAGCCAGATTAAAAACCATGTTGGAAGTTACAAAAATTTACCATTTTTATCTACAGTTTTTTCGAAAATTTTTAAGAAAACCGAAAGAAAAGAAATATGCCGATAAATATTATTAGGTGCGCAACAAGTTCTGAAATGCAACTTTATTGTGAAAAAATGGTTACAAATAAATCATTTAAAGTATTGCTTATCATTACGAGTAGCTGCAACTTTTTCACAGCTTTCTGACAGAGCTCGAATACCGTTACGGTAAAAGTATTCGTCCATTGAAGCTATCCACGAATCAAGCTATTTTTAGATGTCTTCATACGAGCGAAACTTCTGATCAGCAAGACCATGTGCCATCGAATGGAACAAGTAATAATCGGATGGTGCAATATCTGGAGAATATGGCGGGTGGGGTAGGACCATTTGAGCGTTTTCTGGTAGGTTTTAACGGGTTTGGCAACGTGAGCCCAAGCGTTGTCATGTTGCAGAATCACTATTGCTTGTATTGTGGCCATTTTTCGCAGAGTGCAATCGCATGTATTGAAGTCGATACCGTTCCCCAGTGACGGTTTCCTTGGGTTTCAACTCTTCATATAAGTGACCAGGTCGGTGGTCCAACTAAATACACAGCTTAAGCTATTCGGCCGAACCGACGACGTAGAAGCACGACCGGGCAGTCCCCATGACTTTTATTTCTTTGGGTTGAATTGAATGAATCCATTTTTCATCATGCGTTGAAGAAAACCCTTCCTTTTTTGCTGCTGGAGCAGTTGTTCGCAGGTGGAAAAACGACACTCAACGTCCATTGACTGCAAATCATAAGGAACCCAAGTTCCTTGTTTTTGAATAATTCCCAACGTATGCAATCGCTGAAGCTGAAGCAAGCTGTTCCTGCGTTTGGCACGGATCCTCATCGAGCAATGCCTCCAATGGAACAAGAGCATGAAACTTTGTACAGGTGCCTGCCTGATTGATTTGGAGAAGGTCTTCGACACTGTATGGTTAGAAGGACTTTTCTAAAAACTCAATCAACTAGGCATTAGCAAACCACTACTGTGCCTACTGTGTAACATGCTTACCAGCAAAAAGTTCGTCGTCAAGAATGGCAACGTGACCTCTACGGGTATATTCCATATCAAAAATGGTATCCAACAGGGTGCTGTCAATTCTCCGATCCTATTCAACATTTACTTAAGTGATATTATAAGTTCGCTTTCCAACGTAATTGCGTACGGAGATGACCTCATAGTGTACAGACCAGGGCCAAAGATCGAGGACATCACCACTCACGTGCAGGGTGATTTCGACTCCTTCATGCGAAAATGCGACGACTGGAAGTTGAAGATCAACTTCGAGAAGTCGGAAACCATAATTTTTAGAACGCCGTTGCAGAGGGCCTTGGCGGATACTAAAAAGAATTGGCGAAAGTACTCAGTTGTTGGGCGACTCGGCCTACCACTGGCGCAAAGGACTGTAGTCGGGTACCTGGGGATTTGGCTACATAGATCACTTTCTGTATTTTAACAAACATACAGAGGCTGCTCTGGCCAGAGCCTGAGGAGCTTTTGCTCTCACACAGAGACTGTTTTACAACAGCCAACTTGATGTGAGGGTGAAGGTTAATCTGCTACATGGTCCTTATCAGGCCAATGCTAACCTATGGCTGTCCCGTGTTGTTCAACGTGAGTGCAAGCTTGATGGAAATGATTCGGGTGTTTGAGAGGGCTTATCTTAGGACCTGCCTTCGCCTTTACAGAACACCAGAGTCCCAGTACAGAAAATTCTATTCCAATGAGGTCCTATACAACAGGGTGAACATGATTAGACTGGATAATTTTCTGCTGAAGATGGTTCGAGGTCACACTGCCAGAGCAATGGACTCGATCAATAATCTGATCTCCGGGGCTTACTAACCCAACCAACAATACCATGAAAAGGTACGTTATATCGGCTTCGTCCCCCAGGAGCAATTCTGCGTTTTGATAAACACGGTCTGATACAAGACAGAAATGCGGTACCGCTTATCTTTCATATCGCCCGTTCAACTGTGGATGGGCGACTTAACTACGACCGCACCGTCGCACAACGAGCTGAGGAGGGTCACCTCCGGTTCAGTACAGCGGTATCGAGTCGGGATGTTCGGGATGTTGCAATGCAGCATCAAAAGTTCTGGTGGCTGAGAAGCGAGAGAACTCTCTCGTCGAACCCTTTAGACCCGGGGTAGATCGGGAATACTGGTCCCCTTATGGGAAACAGTCGATCTTGCAGCTCATAATTATTACTCAAGCAGCTGCAAAACTACGGCCGACTTACATGGTCTAGGCAGCTTGTAAGTTTTAAGCTGGTTTTTAAGTTATTTTAACTTAAGTTTTAAGTTAGTATCTAAGTTTTAAGCAAAAATGTGCAGTTTTAAGTTTTTTTTTTTAAATCATTTTTCTTAAAGTTGAAATTGTACTTATTTATATCTACAAAATAAAATCAGTTAGGTAAGGTCGAAAGACATAGATTAAGATTAATTTTAGCTTAGAGAGCCCGCAGAGGGCCAGTAAGTTAGAATTAAGAACACTGTACGTTCAACTAAGATAAGCATTTTGTCTAAAATATAAGTACAATTAAGTCACCAATAAAAACGCATTAAAACAAAAACAAAAGCAACACAATTCCAATTCAGCGTCTTCAAAACATTTTGGCCCTCCTTTACGCGGACGGTCGTCAACATCGAAATCACCGTCTCTGAAGCGACGGAAAAAATCACGGTACGTTTTTTGACTTAGAACAGAACTTTTTGGAGCTCTCGATGCGCTTCAGCCGCCATTTTCTTCGAAAATCAACACTTCCCGCAAATGACGTTTATTTTCACGAAACCAAAAGTGTATGAGGCAAAAACAAAATCACTAATGTGTCAAAACAGTTTGTTTACCATATGTCTAAGCTCGGTTCTTGACGTTTTTGATATGTCAAAATTACCTGATCAGAGAAACGTCACCCGCTCAGGAAGACTTGCCTCCTGCTTGAAGCACCTCTAGATAACCCTCAGGGTTACGTTTCGATGCTAGGACCCAGTCATCATTCGAACAATCTTCGAAAAACGCTTCGCATGCTTTCGCGTTGCTTCCAATCTCTCAGACCCGCGCTTAGAAGTGCCACCGACAAGTGTCATTCTTGAGGGGTTCTAAGAACCGTCAATCTGTAAACAATTTCCACTCAATCAAGTCCTAAGTAGATCCAAACATCTCCCAATCATCACACACACACACACATCCAATGAAGGGGAAAAAAACTAAGAAAAACAATCGAATTTCCTGAAATCTGAAGTATCTTTGGAACTCGATACACATCACCCCGCCTGTCGCTTCGACTTCATTCCCAAAGAACTCATATCATATGGCACATCTCTTCGAGTAGCGTTAAATTAATCCTCGACATCTTGATTACAACGTATCTGCTTTCATTAAACCGAGAATCCCCCCCACCCCCCATTCGCTCTACCGACTGCAGACACACAGTGTATCTTGTGCTTTGTGTGATGCGCGTGAGGTTTTTGTTTCATCTTTATTCACTCCCACCGCCATCGTCGTCGTCGTCGTAGAGTTAATAGAGAAATAGTGAACCTCTTCATAGATAATGTATACAGCTCGCGCACATGAGGAACAATTAATAGATACAAGCGATGTTTACATTCCCCCCTCCTCCCACCGCCGCAGCAGAGTCGCGGGAAAATTGACTTCATCAGTGGAGTTCTGGAATCGAATTCGGATTCGCTTGATGAAGATGAAACGCGAGACGAGAAGCCAGAGGAGATGAAGAAGATCTATCCACCACTCGACATGCTCCAGATCCCTCCCTGAGCACTGGTGCGCGGGTGCCAGCTGAATCAAAACAACAACAAAAATGTATCTTTTCTGTTGTTTCGATATCTTTTAGTCGATTGCTGCCAGATGGTGATGATGCTGCTTCTGGCTTCTGCTTCTGCTACTGTTCGGGTCGTCGGGTGGAACGGCTGAAACGGGTGCCCGCTGATGTACACAGTCGTGGTGGGGTTAGCAGCCGACAGGCCCGAGGGCAATTAGGGTCAATAAATCCTACATTCACTGCCGCCCTCTTCGCACTCCAACACATTTCAGTGCGGCGGCGGTGGCGGTGGGGTGTTTTGAATACAACATGAAAGAGTGCATTGTTTACAGTTATTTCTTGATGTTGCGCCCCAATGGCGGAAGGGTATGGGTGGGTGGGTGTGTGTGTGGGGGGAGTTGCTCTGATTTTGCAATAGCTGAGGCGGAGCGGAGAAGGAGCAGGCTCGGTGCTTGGAGGGCTATGATTTTCATCAGAAATCAATCGTACTATTGATGACAGGCACCGGGGGAAAACTGGCGGCCGAAGGGAGGATTGGCAGAAATTGATTACACCCTTCCCCCACGAGGACTGGATTTGACACCAATGAGTGTTTCGTTTGAAGCGGAATGTCAGCGTTTGGCGGCTTGGAGCTGGATGGATTGGGCTGAATTTTAAGTGCTACTTGGTAGGGCTGTGTGACCTAAATTCGGTGTTTCTTTGAGGAAATGACTGCTATGAAGAAACCTTGAATAATGTCACCCGCGACACCGGAGAGGAACATTAATTGTGTAGACCGTTGGTTATTGATGTGGATTAGATTTAAATCGTACACTCGAGGGATGATCAAGACGTTAGCGAAAGTAAGGGTCTAGCCAGGCGTCTACGGATCCAACGCCTAAGATGGCTAGGCCATGTAGAGCGTATGGACAACTTAGCTCCGGCCCCAAGAGTCTTTGACTCTGAGCCTGTGGGACAATGCAACAGAGGACGTTCACGTACAAGGTGGCGCACACAAGTCGAGGGGAAGCCAGGTTCAAAAATTGGCTGGAATCTTTCGATCTTGAACTAGCGGCCCACAAGACAGAGGCTTTTTTAATAACCCGCCGAAAGATTGTGGAATACGCAAACTTCCGGGTTGGTTCACAGCTAATTAAATCCAGGGACTATCTGAAATACCTAGGAGTGATGCTTGATGACCGACTTAACTTTAAAAAGCACCTCAAATACTGCAGCAGAAAAGCGTCAAAAACGCAGACAGCACATTCCGGTATGCTGCCGAACATCGGAGGTCCCAGATACCCAAGAAGGATCTTGCTTTCCGGAGTGGTTAGTTCGATTCTTCTACAGCCTTGGCCAAATGTATTAGGCACCATTTAAGATTCGTCATAATTTCAAAAAGCAAAAAAATTAATCAAATGAGAGGAAACAGATAGAATCGCTTACAACCTCAGATAGTGTAGCCGAAAACCTATAAAAATCAAACTTACTTCCGATGAGTGATTTGGCAGCAAAGACAAAAAGGTAAGGGTGCCTAATACATTTGGCCAAGGCTGTATATGCTGCGCCAGTCTGGGCGAGTACTCTTTCGGTAAAGGAGACAGCAAAGAAGCTACAAGCCCTCAGCGGCTTCCGAACAATTTCAGACGAAGCAGCCTGTGTGATCGCGGGTATGGTCCCCATTGGCATTCTCGCCAAAGAGATGCATAGGGTCTACCTAAGGCGAACGGCAAATCGCGCGGAGACTAGTGCAAGATGCCTGAAGAAGGAAGAAAGGGCAACATCTATGGCACTGTGGCAAGCCAGATGGGACACCACAACCAAAGGCAGATGGACCCATAAATTGATCCCCGCGATAGAAGCCTGGACATCGAGAACTCACGGGAACTGCAACTACCACCTCACGCAGTTCTTGTCGGGCCATGGTGGTTACCGGAAATACCTCGGTATACAGATTTAGTGACGACAGCTCACCCTCCTGTCCAGAATGCGCGGGCGAAGAGGAAGACGCAGAGCATGCAATATTCCATTGCAGATGCTTTGCCGCGGGGAGAACAATTTTACCAAATCCCGAACTCCTGGTTAGCCATATGTTAGATTCAACTGACAAAAGGGTGGAGATTTGCGGCGAGCGAGCGTCCAGAACGAGTTAAGAAGGCTCAAAAGAGTCAAGAAATCCGAATTGGACAATATGGGGCACAACCAGCCCCGCGAAGTAATACATAACGGCAGTTACGCGGGGAGAGTGGTTGAAGTGTGCAGGGTGTGGGTTAGTAAGTAGGCGTATTCCCGGTATCGAGTACTCGGGTTTGCGAATCATGCATGCTGATAGCCCGGGCTATCAGTATCATTAGAAGATTGACACATCCTTGGACGAATCCGAAAAAAAAGTCGAGGGTGACCTCGGCCGGCTTGGTGTGCGAAACTGGAGACAGCTGGCAAGAGATCGTGCTGGCTGGAGAGGCATGTTGAGTGAGGCCCAGGTCCACCTCGGACTGTAGCGCCCTAAGAAGAAGAAGAAGGTTGGTTGAGGTTCTTCCCCACCTTTGAGGGCCGCTTCAATCGCGGACGTCTCTTTTGCGTTCGAAACTCAAAGTCGTAGACCTTTCTGACCTGAGCAAAGCTGTCCAAGTGCTCTGTATGGCATGTCCACATTCTTCTTCAATTGCTCTCAACGTAAATAGGACTCTCATCCGAATTCAATATTGTGCAAGCCTTTGGACCGTATAGCAGAACCAGGATGCTCAAATTCTTGTAAAGACAACTTGATCTTTTGAGAAAGGGTCCTACTATGCAATTGCGAGAATTTGAAATTATAGCTGCCCATTGTGACGTTCTGACTAAAGGTAGCCCGAAACGACGAACATGCTCGCCGAACTTGCTCGTGCTCGCCGCAATTTCGTCGTGTATGGTCTGGTTTGCGAGCCGCTCGCTGTTTAACGAAAAATTTCGATTTTGTCGTGTTCGTTGCGTGTAGGGCCATGTTCGCGAGCAAACCTCATTTTTGCTGTGAAAGTCGCCGACTGCATATCGCGGATTAAGGACAATGTCAACAGTCAGCCACGATTTTATCGAGGAATTCACCACTTGCGCTTCCCTATCACACATGTTGACGGTTTGAAGAAATAACGCGAAATGAATGTTCGCCAAATGTGTTCGCTGTGTAGGGGATAACGCAAACGAGCAAGCTCGGCGAGCATGTTCGTCGTTTAGGGCTACCTTAAGTAGTCGATGCTGTCGATGTCGATGCACATCATCCCCGTATGTTGGCAAATGTTTGAAAGATCTTGTCCTTTGTATTGACTAGTGAGTTTCGATCGATATTCTCAATAATCTTTTATTTAAAGAGAACAAATATTAAAAAGAGCCGGACTAAATATGCTCTTCTTAGGCATTGAGTTCAATTATTGTAGAAGATGCGATCGTATTCTAGGAACAAGACACGAACAGCTGCCTAGATAAATACCACAGAATCAAGCAAGTATAAGACCTACTTTGCCATTTTTGAAAACTCTCATAAATTCTATGAAAATTTGCGCCCTAATGCCAATCAGTTTCCATCTAGAATATATTTTCAGCCCCTCGCCATCTTCATATTCTGCACCCAAGCAGCATCGAAACTGACCACTTGCCGGCAGATATGAAAGGTATTCCATTTTTCGTCTGCTCCTCGATTCACTCAGAAATCCAAATCTCTTAAAAAATTCATCCCCTCCCTCAGTTTCCCTGCGATATCCACAACCTCCATCTCTCATCCCCCATCCACCACCACTTCAAAGAGTCTGAGCAAATAAAACCCGCTCCTCCCTTGGGAGCATTCAATTCACACAACAATTGTCTGACTGTTCGACGAGAATTTTTAACGACTCCTTAAACTGGGTCCACCCCCTCCCGCACAGGCACTAGACTGATGGCCATTCCTCGAAGTTAGTTCGGGCGCACATTAATCGAACGATAAAATCGAATGTGTGTATTTCAAATCTTAGAGTTTATTTGCCTTCGATTCATAAATTAAATGAAGTCAGGAACGTGCCTGGCTTTCGAATGCCATCGTCAATGGGTTGCAGACGATGCTAACCGCGTCGTTGGTCGTCCTGCTGCTGCCCAAGTCTGCCGGGGTGAAGTGTATGCGAGTGTGGAATGTGTGCCGTCTGGAGCCGACCGAATTCCCGCACTTGAGTCACTAAATATAGATTCACCTCTTCCGCTTGCCGATGATTGGATTCCTGGGACCTGAGAAAGAACACAAGTCCGACTTCCTCGTGGGCCTCTTCTGTGAATGTGTCGACGCATCGGGGGGACAGATGGAACGTGTCAGATGGAGACACACCGAAATGGTTTCTCATTAATTAAGGACTTGCCAGTGGGTTACAAATGTCAATGGATGATGATCACAGAACACGTTGGCTGTGGATAAGTGGTCCATCGTGGGTGCCCGAGTGTTCCCACACATTTTCGTCTGTTGTGGGATGTGCAAGTTGAAAGTGACTTCTGAGAAATGTGCGTCAGACTGTGGCGTTACACTCTCGTGACTCTATGAATTTTGGATTCGCTCGCTCACATGACACTGCTGTAATTCCCATTTGGTCTGCATTTGACATCAAATGAAGACGAATCCCTGGAACATCTCGATCTCCTCCTGAGACCTGAGCGGTTCCTTAATTATTGACTAAACTCAAAGACAAGTCCTCACCGACCAACCATCCCACCACCTGTCAACTTGACACACATTACCGCTACACGTCAGACTCGAACTCAAACTCGCAGTGGGCCACCACCGCCTCTGTCAATTCCCCATTCCAGTGGCAAACTGCAAACGTTGCCGTTAAGACTTAACGAACTTCTCCCAAGAATTGAGTAATTCTCATTTCGCCCAAAAAAACACATGACAACAACCTCCGTCGCTGTTAAATTTCACTTCGAGTATCTCAAATGACAGTTAGCACAGCAAACACAGGGAGACTTGGCATCATTTTTCAGCGAATAAGCACAGCGCCTTCCTCCACTCCGCTGAAATCAGCGAAACCATAAAGTTTGACAACTCTAACTGCGTGTAAATTACGACAATAGTCAGGGCTTCGGGTGTAGATGCGAGTATGACACTCCAGATCGTATCTGTGTGCATGTATCCACGACCGGGGGGAGGGAGAGGCTGCCAGCTGGAATGGGTGTTGAACGGGGGAGACCGGAGTCACGCTATGCATAGGCACTTGACATTTTGATGGGACTTCACTGGGAGTCACTTTCGTGTGCCTCCCTGCGACAAATGTATCCGAGAAGTTGTTTTCTTTCTTTGTCTCCACTTTTTCTCTGCCTCCGCCGAGGAAAAGATAAATACGCCTAAATGAACGCGCCAACACACGCAGCACGGCACAAGCAGAAAGCGATGATGCCTCGGTGTAGATTTGTTTGGAGATTTGTTAAATTAAGCAAACACCCCCTTAAGGATGACAGCAGGCATTTCGCGCTGGCGAAAGTTGCTTTACTGTCTGACGACGAATTTTAGTCATTTGCATGCAAATAGGAATGTGAGCGCGCACGGAGCGGAGTGCTGGAAGGATGGGAATTTGACAAAATTTAAGAATTCCTCGTTAGAGTTGGCCCGTAAAACAAAGCAAAACAAAACTCAAAGAAACCGTTCAATTTGGAGTGCGAGAGTTTGCACACGGAACGAGCGAGCGCAGCGAGTGTGGGGGGAAGGATACATAAACTGGAATTGGGCTTTGAAGATTTGTGAGGAGCAATAAACTTGGCAGTCGAAACTATAAATTAAACTCCGAACAGCCATTAGAGAGGATCTGCCTCGGCGGTGGCAGGAAACCATGTGTAGACAGGCGTCGAGCCGCAATTTGCAGATACAACAAATTCTCAATTTACATGATTCACATGACTCACATGAGGCTTTAGTCTTTGAGAGTTTAAATCCATCAAAGGGGTGGTAGGTGGTGGCTGCATTGGCCGGGAGATGGAATGGAGTTTCTTCTTCGACATGGTGATCCATGTGGAGGTTGCAACTTCAAGTAGTGTAAGAAGATGATTCATTCAGAGGTTACAATTTCAATACGACCTTAGTTTTTTCAAATGGAAACTTACCAATTTTTGGCATTTATAGAAAGAGACTGACGTGAGAAGTGACAAGCTCTATCTATTTATTTATTTGGCGCTATGGGAAGACACGCCGCGAGACTAGACCTGCCTTAAAACGACTTCTGCAGCAGGTGCATGGATGAAGAAGAGGACGAAACACCCTCGCATTTTCTCTGCAACTGTCCTGCAATAGCCTCAACAAGGAAAGAAACCCTAGGAGTTTTCTACTTAAATGAACTAACGAACATAGCTGAAATAGGTGTCAAGAGAATCTGGATGTTCATCCAGAAATCAAGATGGTTTCAAGAGTAGTGGTTGGAAGCCGACTCATTGGAATCACAATGGAACCTTTGGGTCTTAGTGCATTCTTCACCTGTGAGGGAAGCCACTTTACATACCTACCTACCTACCTATCCCTTGCAGCAGAATGAAGAGAAGGTGGTTCATGAGGAGGTTACATTTTCAAGTCGGTAGTTTAACGGGATTACCAAAAGTAATCAGTTAATTTTTCGCACTTATGTGACGAGATTGATGTGAAAAGAGATAAAAACGATAAAGTTTTCTTTACAGAGTACGACGATGGCCCTTGCAGAAGCATGAAAAGAGGGTGGTGCAAAATGATGATTCATTTGGAAGTTTCAATTTCAAGGTGACATTTGGATGGGATTTCCAAAGATAAACAATTGATTTTTGACAATCTTGAGATGAAATTAACTTGGACAGAGACAAACGCCATCGATTTGTTTACAAAAGACGATGATATCCTTTGCAGAAGCGTGAAGAGAAGTTGGTTTAAAAATGATGATTCATTGGGAGGTTACAATTTCAAGACAAATCTAGGAGGAGTTTGTCAAAGGGAAATAGATGATTTTTTGGCATTTACAAGAGACCGATGTGAAGAGATGTAAACGGCATCGTTTTTTTTTTCAAAGTAGGATGCTGTCAATCGCTGTAACATGAAGAGATGTGCATGTCGGGACCCTGGAATAGAGATGGCGGCGGATGAGCCCTTCTTTTAGGGCCAACGGCGGCGCTCACAGCCTGCAAAAGGCTACCGACACCGGACCCCTCCGGACCCCTTTGTCCGGGGGCTAAACAAATGGACCTGTCCTCCCAGTTGGAGGTTGTGCGTGGGGTTAACTTCCTCACCACATAAAAAACTATCGAGTTCAGAAAGCACAAACTCCCTCGGATATGGACGGATTTACTGTTGACGACCCCAGCAAACGAAAAAAGGACAATGACTTTCGGTTTTGCACGTGGAATGTGAGGTCCCTGAATAGACCACGTGCAGCCGATGAACTCGCGGAGGCCCTAGACTGCTATAAAGCAGACGTTACCGCAATCCAGGAAGTGCGATGGGATGGGCCGGGCAAAAAGAGGATGAAAAACTGCGATATCTACTACGGCGATTGTTACAGAGAGCAAAGGCAGAGATTATTTGGATGTGGATTTGTTGTTCGAGGCAGACTTAGGCAAAAAGTCTTAGGCTTTAAGTACATAAGCGAGCGCCTCATAACAATCCGCATCAAGGCTAAATTCGGCAACATCAGCCTAATCTGCGCCCACGCCCCAACAGAGGACAAAGATGACGATAGCAAGGATGACTTCTATGATCTCCTAGAAAGAACGTACGATCAATGCCCCAGCTACGACACCAAGATCGTTCTAGGAGATTTTAACGCTAAGCTGGGTAAGGAAGACATCTTTGCTAGAGTCATCGGTAAACACAGCCTGCACGACACCACGTCCGAAAACGGACTTAGGCTGGTGGACTTTGTTACGGGGCGAAACCTCTCTGTAGCTAGCACGCGGTTCCCACACCTCAACATCCATAAAGGGACCTGGCGGTCCCCTGATCATTCAACCGTCAACCAGATTGATCACGTTGCGATCGACGTCAGACACTCCTCCAGTATTCTTGATGTCCGAACGTTCCGAGACGCCAACATCAATTCGGACCATTTCCTTGTTGTAGCCAAGGTAAGGACACGGATATCGAAAGAACGACGGAGTCGAGGAAGACAACCACGGTTTTACGTCGAAAAGCTACAATCGCAACAGACTGCCAGGAACTTTGCCGATCGAGTCTCCCTGAAACTCTCCGAAAGTTCGACGTCGCTTGCACTAACAATAGACAAAGAATAGAAACGTTGTCAAAGAGCCATCAGAGAAGCCGCTACTGATGTGCTGGGTTTTAAAACGTCACCTAGGAAAAACCCCTGGTTTGACAACGAGTGCAGGCAGGCACATGCAGCAAAACAAGAAGCCTACCGGGCAACGCTGCATCGAACCACGAGAGCTGTTCGTGAGCTCTACGAACAGAAACGAAGGGAAGAGAACCGGCTTCTCAGGAAAAAAAAGAAAGAGCACGAGAAGCGCGCGATCGAGGAGATGGAGAGGTGTTATGGCAGGAATGATGTCCGAAAGTTTTACCAAAGGGTAAAACTTTTATCGAATGGATATAAAGTTCGGACAGAAGCATGCCGGGACGAAAATGGACAACTAATAGTAGATTCGCAGTCGATACTGAGAATTTGGAAAAATCATTTCTGCAGACTGTTGAACGGCGATGAGGACACAAATACCGCTGTCAGGCAGAATGTTCCACTCAACACAACGGACGATGATAGAAGAGAATACCGTCCCCCCGACCTAGACGAAGTCAAGATAGCGATATCGAGACTGAAGTCTAATAAAGCTGCTGGTGCAGATAGTCTGCCCACTGAAATGTTTAAAGCAGCTGGAGATGATCTGGTAGGGCGCATGCACCAGCTCATCTGTAAGATATGGTCGGAGGAAAGCATGCCCGATGAGTGGAATCTCAGTATCGTTTGCCCGATCCACAAGAAAGGAGACCCCTTTGACTGCGCCAACTATCGAGGGATAAGTCTCCTTAACATCGCCTACAAAATCTTCTCTGCCGTTTTGTGTGAACGCCTGAAACCATTCGTGAACAAACTGATAGGTCCGTATCAGTGTGGTTTCAGGCCCGGGAAGTCCACCATCGATCAAATCTTCACACTGCGGCAGATCCTGGAGAAGACCTAAGAAATGCAAATTGACACACACCATCTATTTGTCGATTTCAAGGCCGCATATGACAGCGTATATAGAGACGAGCTATATAGCGCCATGTCTAGTTTTGACATTCCTGCCAAACTCGTCAGACTGAGCAGGATGACGATGGAGAACTCTCGCTGCTCCATCAAGGTCGGTAACGAACTCACCGAGACCTTCAATGTCAAAAAAGGTTTTAGACAAGGCGACGCGCTGTCATGTGATTTCTTTAACATCGTTCTTGAGAAGATCGTACAAAACTCACTGGCTAACACAAGAGGCACGATCTTCCAAAAGTCCGTTCAACTGCTAGCCTACGCGGATGACATTGACGTGATTGGGCGAACACAGCGAGCCGTCAATGATGCGTTTGTTGGCATTGAAACGGAAGCGGCTAAAATGGGTCTGGCGGTAAACGAGGGCAAAACAAAGTATATGCTGTCATCGAGAAAGGACGCACAACATCGACGACTTGGACAGAACGTCACCATTGGCAGCTATAACTTTGAGGTAGTGAAGGACTTCGTCTACCTCGGCTCCGCGGTAAACAGTACAAACAACATCAGTACCGAGATCAAACGCAGAATAACTCTTGCCAACCGCTGTTTTTATGGGCTCAAAAGGCAATTGAGTAGTAGAGCCCTCTCTCGGAAGACCAAGCTGACTTTATGTAAGACCTTGATCATCCCAGTCCTGCTGTACGGCGCAGAGGCATGGACAATATCCCAAGCGGATGAACAGTCTCTTGGTCTTTTCGAGAGAAAAGTTCTGCGCGCGATCTTTGGTCCTGTTTGCGTTGATGGCTTTTGGAGGAGAAGGTTCAACCACGAACTGTATGGGCTGTACAGCGACATGAGTCTAGCCAGGCGTCTACGGATCCAACGCCTAAGATGGCTAGGCCATGTAGAGCGTATGGACAACTTAGCTCCAACCCGAAGAGTCTTCGACTCTGAGCCTGTGGGACAACGCAACAGAGGACGTCCACGTACAAGGTGGCGCACACAAGTCGAGGGGGACCTCGGCCGGCTTGGTGTGCGAAACTGGAGACAGCTGGCGAAAGATCGTGCTGGCTGGAGAGGCATGTTAAGTGAGGCCCAGGTCCACCTCGGACTGTAGCGCCCTAAGAAGAAGAAGAAGAATATACTGATGATACTGAGTTAGTTACTCCCTTTCAGTCTCTTTTGGTGGTAAAGGCATAGACTTTGAACACCTTTCTTTTCGTCTTTCCTGTCTCTTCTTTCTCTTCCCTTTCCTATCTTTTAGTTGTCCGTCCGAGGTCTGTTAAGTTTAGGGCTTTCATCTCTTTCTATCCTCTTTTAGCTAGATATAGGCACAAGATTTTTTTGTTTTCAAACTGGTGGCGTACGAGTGGGAGGACAGGAACCACCCCGTCCGACGAGCTAAGCCGTGCAACCGCAAGCGTGCCGCCGTCCTAATCACCGTCACCGTGGTCCAACAAAGCCTGGTGCAACAATTTCTTAGCTTTTTTTTTAAAGTCAATTGTCTCATATATCAAATTAGCGCGATGACAGTGCATTGAAAGAGATGACAACGAATTCTGTGTTGCACACTTGTACAGTACCAAAGAAGAGACTTGTTATGCTGTATACGAAAGTGGTGATTTATTTGGAGGTTACTTTCGAAATGTATGACCAATTTATTTTTTCAAAAATAAAAATCAAAAGTCCCTGCATGTAACAAATGTACATAATTCATGAGATAGCGTGGCACTCTACGGTTTAGTTGTGGACGCCATTTGTTAGCAACCAAATTCATGCTTAAGTTGGCGGGTTTCTCTTTCCATATTTGGATAGCTGCAAGAATAAGAAATGTGCGATAGTGAACGCAACTATTTTCTTCCTCTTCTGATGGCGTTACATTCCAAGATGGACCTGGGCCTCAACCAACACCACTATCTATGAACTTTAAAATTAACATCCTTGAGCGCGTTCAAAATACAGCAAAACCTCGTTAATTGGGAATGGTTGGGGTTAACTTTTGCTAATTTAATTTTATTTTCACATAAACAAATTTAAAACCGACTCCCATTTATTCGGAATAAACGAGTTTTCCGAATTGAAGAAGTCCGAATTAAAGGGGTTTTACTGTAAACCAAAATGGGAAAAATAGTTTAACTAAATAAAGGAGCGCGTCTGAAACGCATTCTAGAGCCTATACGTTGATGTCATACACCATTGTAAACGTTGAGGTTTTGTCGTTACGTTGATATATTGAAAATATGTATAAGGCCTCAGAAAAAAAACTAATTTAAATCAATTTTATACTGTAACCTCCAATTGAATCACCCTGGATTTCTTCCAATTCAACATACAAAACCGACAAGAAGGCATCTCGTTCGGCAAAACTCCAGTGATGTGCCATGTATTTTGAAACTTCATCTGGAATTTTTTTATAGGAATTTTTCAACGCATTGGACATGATTCAGGGCAGACCAAACGTGAGACTTATAGAGAGCCACCTCATCCAAGACCCAGTTTCTGCTCGCTTCAAGATCTAGGTCAACTCATGCGCCGCACATGCACATGACCTCAAAACCCTGTTGCAGCCTCAAAGTTGATGGATTTCTTGCCACAAGACCCTGTGCAACTACCGCCAGTTTTCAATTAACTCGATCCACCACACTCAGACCACCCACGCTGCGCTGCCGTTCTGCGTCAATACCGACTTCTTCATCGGGTAGGAATTCAATTGAATGATGCATGCCAGATGTTTATTGATAAATTACTCGCGGTTATCCGCAGTGATTATCCACATTCCTGGTATCCCAGCATTCGATACCATCGTCGACTGCACGGAATGCGATTTCTGCGGTGCGGCACCGCAAATACTTGTACGTTACCGGCCGTGTTGACAGTTCCGCTCTGGCATCACCCACAACCGAGTCGTCAGCATCAACCGCACTCTCTCTTCATCTGCTGCTGCTGTTGAAGGTCGGGTGAATTGAAAATCTCAGCAACCCCCAATGGGACCCCCCTTCATGGCTCATTGTGCAACGCCACCACGCCACACATTTCGCCACGGAAATGGTTAACACCTGGCATCCCGGTATCTTCTTCCGCACTCCGCTTCCGGCTGACTTATGTTTGCTGTCATCCGACGCTGAAGTGGCTACGGGACTGCACTTCTGAAATAGAGTTGCATCATCACTGTCGGCGCGCTGAGATGCGCCACACTCACACACAATAAACTGGAATGACAAAACGTTACGTGCTCTGTGCTGAGCGGCTTGGCGGTGAAAAGAAGACGATAATGTCATGAAATTTATTCCAGCGTCACTTAGTGTTCAACCGGGGAGTCTCAAAGGAAAGGAGCACTGAATCAGCCAAAGGAAGAGGTTCCCCGGTCGGTTCGTGAAGTATCCAAGATTACTGTGTGCTTGGAGGACGTCAGAGCTCACCCTTGTTGGTGGGGGATGATGAAGCCCTCAGAGAGGGAGGGAGCGCATTGAGTGGTCTTGTTGCCTGAGGACCGACTGGGTGGGTGGGCTTTCTGTGGTTTGATTGGATGCCAACTGCATTTGATGGGGTTGTTTGGAATTTCAATATGATTTTCCAATTCGAAGCTCCGGGCGGAGGACTAGCAATGAGACTGTCGGAGCGAGTGGATGGAATGACTTCATCAAAAGTCTGTGTCTGGGAAAGTAAATCTGCAGAATTGGCTTGGTTTTGTGCTCTTCTTTTGTGGCGGGCACTTTCGGAGACGTGGATGAGGAAGGCTTGAAGCTGACGAATGTGTAGTGGTGCAATGGGACAACGGAGTGAATGAACCTTTCAATTCAGTCGCAACCACTTTAAAGTCGGCAACCACAAGTGGACGGAACTGCATTATGGCGTGCCTGTGGATGCGCATGAGTGATTCACACACGGGGATCATTTAAATACCCATGCAAGCGACTCCATAATCCGTTTTTGGAAAATTTCCAAGCCGATTTCGTAGCCAAAACCTGTTTGAAACCAATTTGGCTTCGTTCTGATAAAGATTCTCCCCACCAACAGTCTGCCAAGATTTATCCGCAATCCCTGTGAAATTATGACACTCCCCGTGACGCGAGCTCCATCCGCAACAAAAATCCATTAAAACAATCCCACCATCATCAGGCGATGCACGAACCATTCTTCCAGCACTGACCCAGTTCTCCGTCGTCTTATCCATCGCGTGCAACAACACGTACTGCTCGGAGGCCTCCGCATCCCTCAGCCAGCTATCTATATCCCGTGCCAAGTAAATCATTAATTCCGCCTTCTCCACTTCAAGTCACGCGGTTGCCATTGCATCCATCAGTTTCCTGCCGCACTCCACCGCCGAGGGTGGGGTGAGTTCAATCGCCCGTGGATGGGTGCAGAGGGTGGTGGAAGGCGGAAAAATACGGCACTTGTCAAGTAATTAATTGTTAATTGCAAACAATTTTCGCATAAATACCAATCGAGGTCAACGGTTGGATCGCGAACGAGAGTCGCACAAAGCACAAGGGTTGCCCGCGCAACCCACCAGCGGTACGCGTACCTGTCTCGCGACCAGTCAGACAATGCTCTTGGCAGACTCGGTGAATGCCCGCAATTACCTGCTGGGTGTGCATTCCTGGAGTGCTTCTTCAGCAGAACACTCACCGTTTTGTGTGCAGGAAAACTATCCCCTCGCTGTCACGGAGGCAACGCCACGTCGTATCTTTCCCCGCCTAATTGCATTTAGTGCCTCTCATTTTTTGTCTCCCCGCCCTCCCACACCTGTTCCGTCGTTGTTCCGGCATTGTTCATCGGCGGACCACTTTCCATTAGGATCCAACTGGGGGATGCCATCGTCCGCCAGAGAGATAGTTGAAGTTGGGACAGACACTGCCGCACGTCTCGCATTTCACAGCTCTTGGGTGGAGTGGGATTTAGGCGCTAAGTTGTGGGCCATTGTGTAGTTGGGACATAATAGCATATGCGCCATCCGTTTAGGGTTTGACAAAAGTTTTTGCTCCCCCCCGACAAGTTGGCCACTCAACGTGAGATGATGGGTGATGGGACTCGAGGGAGAGAGCTGAAGTTGTTGGCAAAGTTCTATGCCCAGATGGATATTCAATGTTGGGAACAATTGATGGTATTTAGCGAAAGTGGGAGAAGTGGAGCCTGAGGAGCAGTGGAATGGCAGATTGCGAAAGCGCGACGGTTATTGCTGGCTGGCTGGGGCCAGAGGACGATTAGTGAGCGACAAGAAGTTTCAATTTGATGCAACAGCTGCGTGACGGTATCACATGGAAGCACTAATCATCGTCGTCCTCGACAGGAACGAAATGGATTCGTATGAAACTGAAGTAATTGGTTCAGTGGTGCCATTATACTTGGAACATAATTGTTTGAGAAGATTCAGTTGCAGCAGTGGGTGTCATAAAGATGGTCCTGGAGATGGACATTTGCTAATTGAAAGGCATGCATTTTCAGGGGGGATTGGGGCTGCTTGCATTCGAGATATCTGAGAATCGGTTTTGATTCAAAAGTATGCTAGAGATGGAGTTAATTTTTGCCAATTTTTCCGAGCTCATTTGGAAGCGAGAAATATGGTCCTTCCGCAAATTTTTACAAAATGAAGACTTAGTCTGTGTTTGGACGTAGATTTACACACTACACTACGACGGCAAAATTCTCAAAAATCGAAACTTTCATTCTGACGGCATCACCTCTCTCGATTTATTGACAATGTTCAGAGGGTATAACTGTCACGCAAAGCTTATCAAACTTCGACGGCTTAAAACTGCAGGTCTCCACCATTCGTAAGAGATCTTCTAAATCTCGCCGTTCGGAGTCGGCATTAAACTGTAGGTTCCCTGCACTCGTAAGAGAACAATAGCACGCACTTTGCGAGTGATAACTGCAGAAGTCCAACCCGGACTGTAGCGCGACCCGCAGAGGAAAATATCCAGGAGAGGTCAACAACTACGACTCTTACTGAATTTGTCTCTCATGTCGGCAATTGTAACAGACTATATTAACCCTAGGATGGGCAGCTGGGCCTAATCAGGCCCAATTTGAGTTTGAACATACATAACTTTTTTTTTTCCAAATCAATAGGACCGAAACTCCCTGACTTTTTGTGGCGATGTTTGCTGAGCACAACGAAACCATATCCGAGACGTCCCGGCCCCAGTTGGCGAAAAAAAAAAAAAAATTGTGTGTGAATATAGAAAATTCACAGCTGGGCCTAAGTAGGCCCAATGTAATTGTTACAGTATCCTGCCATATAAATAGCATAAGTAATAAAAAGATAATAATGTAATGCACACGCGATCACCGCAGTAATGAAGTAATGATGGAGGATATGTTAGGCTTAGGATAAATCTCAAACGGAAAGCACGAGTCAACGATAATAAATATATCAACCTGAAAAATATAGTTTATCATACTTATAAGTAAACAAGTGCTTTATTCATTATAAATTAATTATTATTTTTGGTGCTTGTGTAGAGAAAAATGACGGAACAAAGTGATTTAGTTCTGAATCGGGCAACCAGATCTGGACGACTAACTGCAGAACACATAGCGACATTGTTGGCGGAAGATATTACTGACGAAGATTATCAATTTGCTGATGATGATGATGATGACGCAGATTATGTGCCGGATAATGATGCTGCCGATGCGTCTGATATTGAGGTCGAGTTGGAAGTCGAAGAGGCGCAAAGAGAGCATATACGTCAAGTGCCAACATAACCTTTGACGAGCAATTGTTCCCCTACTGCGGCAATACACGCTTCACCCAGTATATACCCTCAAAACCAGCCAAATACTGCACCAAGGTATGGTGGGCTTGCGATGCACGCACAAATTATCCTTTGAAAGGAAAAATATATACTGGAAAATTACCTAATGCAGAGCGAGAGGTGAACCAAGGCGAATGATCCAACGATATTATAATTCCGGTCGCACTATCTATTGTGATAATTTTTTTTACGTCATTGTCTTTGGCCGAGCATTTGCTTCAAGTTGGACTGGCCATTGGGGGAACTGTTCGCTCTAACAAACGTTTCGTTCCGGTTGATTTGATTTTTACAATAAGAAATACACATTGTGTTCGTATGTACTAAAGCTAAATAAAGCCGTCATTGTGTTGTCGACAGAACATTATACCTGCGCTACCGACCCAGAAAATACTTCAAAAAAACCGAATCAAATCTTGGACTATATAAGGCACCAATTTTGACTACACCACTTTAGATAGAATCACCCACAACCTCTGCATTAGCTGCATCTGCCTTAACCGCTGCTGGGCAATCGAAAAAAAACTGAAGGATTGTGTTCATTGTAGAGCCGAAGGCGAACCGCGCCGTAAAACATTCCATAAATGTATTTTTTGCCATGAATTTATGTGCCTGACACACGGAAAAGTAGAAACAAGGGCTTCATGCAATGCCTGTGCTACCAATAATTGAATTCTGTATACTTTTACCACATATATATATGTATATCCGTTACATATAGATAGGTACATCATGTATTTAACTTGGCACAATATAAAATCTATGACAAAGTCTGTTTTTTTCATTTATTCTAATGTATTTTCCATATAATTCATATGGGCCTATCGAGGCCCAGCAGGCTATGTTACCGCCTCACAAACAGCTGCCCATCCTAGGGTTAAAGCATTTGATGAAATCCTACACCAAGCTATTATGATCAAACTGACACCCCTTGATTTCCAACCCAGTTTTGTCAAATGGATCAAAACTTATTTGACAGGCAGACAAGATGAGACATAGTCAGGCCTCCTGTTTCCAAACCCATAAAGGCTACAACAGGTGTTCCGCAGGGTAGTCATTTTGGTCCATATATTTAATTGTGCTTAGCACTTAAGATAAGCATTAGTTTTTAAGTTTAAATTGTTTAAGTTCCTTGCTTGCATTAAGGTGAGTAAATGGGGGTGTATCCTCCAACGAAACTAAACTTGGTGTACCACAAGGCTACAATTTTTGTACCAAAAAGTCTGTATTTTACAAAATATGGCACTTTTTAGACTTTTTATGAACACTAATCTAGTAACTAATCAACGCCGTGGTATTCTGAAAAACAGTTCTCAATAAATTTTCTATTTTTAATATGGTTTTGAAATGTTCGCACTTCACTTGCTCCGTCGTTTATTCAAGTCTCAACTTGCAAGCTTCACATATTGTTTATTTTTCGCCAGAATTCAAATAACGTGCTGTCATTGTTTTACCAAACGGTACATTAAAGGATCGACAGTGATAATTGTCCCTTACACCGTCGAGTATTTTAAATATTTGCCAGAAAAGTAGGCGGTACTAATTAGTACCGTCAGATAGGAAAGGGGTAAAAAACATACTCTAAAAAGACAGGGGCTAGATTTAGGGCTCTGTCAGGGAATTAGATTAAGATTAAGCCAGCTACCGTTGGCAAGGGCTTACAGAAGAGGTAGCAACAGTGTGGTAGAAGATGGATGACACAATGTTAAGAGCGGTGACAACGCTGCATAGTTTATATCAGACAAAAATAAACATTTAGGTAGAAATTAAAAACAGAACACTAGACTGTAACTGAAGCGGAGACACCCTGCGGTTGGAAGCAATATAAAATACTGTCAATCAGTGTAACAGTAGACAAAGAAAATGTGGCCGACGGTGGATGAAAGTTCGGTTCTAGACTAGAAAAAATGTACAAACGTGTTTCTATCGCATACAAGGTGCTTTTTATGTACCAAGTCGATTTTCGTTTGCCAACATTTTGGTTTGGATCACATACATATGTCAGTTGGCATTTCAGAGTCGATCATTTGCTATGGGCTGTCAGTGGGGTTTTGTGAGTGTGGGCATCGAGAAGGACGACTAAGATATGTCTTGTGGTAAATGAGGGAAAGACTAAGTACATGGTGCCTACGAAAAGGTCGACCATCACCGACTATTACAACAGACAGTTCTAACTTGGAAATAGTGAACGACCATCTAGGTTTATCTAGGCTCCGAAGAAGATAACATCATCGCGGAGATAAAGCGAAGGATTACTCTTGCCAATTGCTGCGTCTTTGGGCATAGAAGTTTCAATTTGTTGCAACAGCTGCGTGACAGCACTAATCATCGTCGTAACTCGACAGGAACGAAATGGGGAATAAAAACCTATCTCGAAAACCTATGATAAATTTATATAAGACCTTGATATTCTCAATCTTGCTGTATAGCACAGAAGCATGGACACTAACCAAAGGAGGAGGAAATTCTTGGTCACGCTGAGAAAAAGGTCCTTCGGATTATCTTCGGTCCTGTATGGCACTAATGGTGTTTAGAGGAGAAGAATGAACGACGAAATTTACGAGCTGTACAGCGACATTGACTTCGTCAAATGATTTCGAGACTTCCGTCTCAGATGACTAGATAAAGTAGGTCGAATGGACACCAACAATCCGGCCAGGAAAGTTTTCGACTCCAACGCAGAATTACAACGTGGCGAAGGAAAACTATGCCTCTAGTGCGGTACACAGCCAGAAAGGGACCTCAATCAGCTAAACGCACGTAGTTGGAAGCAACAAGTGCTGGATGGAGAGGAATTTTGACTGAGACCTAGGTCCGCTTCGAACTGTAGCACCAGCTGAATGAGAATAAGATTTGATAGTCGAAAAGCGTGGTGATAGCAATTTGTTACTGGGCAGCTACATAAATAGGACTCAGGTCAAAATTTGAAGCGACATTCCTGAGTGTTGTCTGCTAAATTGTTCATGTCAAATTTTACTTGAAAGGACTCACATTAGCCCTATTGGCACCTGACCGACATCATACTCGATTTATAATATATAAATTATAAAGTTGTGTTTTATTTAAAATTTATTAAAAAAATAGATTTCGGGAAAAAACACCCTGTACTCTCTACGAAAAGAGAGTCCTGACGTGTCAAAATGCTGCCTTTTTGCACGCTCAAGTCAGTGTTAGAAATTAAGACAAATCCACTTGACAATTTTGGTTGTAAAGGGTTAGCAGACAAACGCCAGAAATTGTGCTGCATATAAAATTTTGAGATTGACTTTCAGAAACAAAAAAATGTACGGCCGTTTACAGCTAAGGCTCTGGTTACAATTTTAAGTTTTACTCCTTCATAGTGGACTCTTAAGGCGTCCCCAATTTTTACTTCTGCCCGAAGAAAAACGCATTTTTTGACACGACAAGAAACGCTGTTCCTTTTGCGTGTTCGTGGACTTTCTACATCTTGGATAGACTGAGGTTGCCCTAGGTCTAGAGTCTAAAAGTATCTATCCCTTTCACGAGTCTAAAGTCGTTCATTTCCCCAAGCTACTCTGTCATTTGCCCTTTTCTTCTCCCCAATAAAGCGAGAGTTGACCCCGTCCCCATCAGTCCCCGACAAACAGCAAATACAGCATCTGTCTTCAATTATTGACAAAAACCACAAAGTACACGGTCCATGCGATTAAATCAAATTGTCAAGACACAGCGACTTTTGCTCAGACTCCTCCGCCAAGCGGGTCCCCATCAACGTAGCTGGCACCGCGGCCTTCCATTATGCTCGAAACTATTTAATAATTAATTTAGCTACAGCCTCAGCAGGTCTCTCTGACAAGCCCATTCTCCGGCAATTAGCCTTAATCAGCATAATTAGGTCGCTTCCTCGTGGAAATTTTTGAATCAAATCACCGCCGATGCCGGTGGATGACAGCATGCTCAGCATGAAATAACCACTTCTCCGCCCTTGTTGACGCAAGCGCAGAGTTATTGTTCCGCAATTCGCGACTAATTTGAAAAGCACGCACACTCCACCGCCGCCGCCGACGCCCCGTCCATGGCAGAGTACACACGAAAATTAGCTTCAATTTGACAAGCCACCCGGCAGTCGTGAATCTCAGTGGCGACACACAAAAGATGCCACAGCCACCGCAGACGAGCGATGGAAATGAAAGCGAAATCTCAAGACTCCGTTCCCTTTGGAACGAGAATACGGTGCAGGAGGAGGAGCAGAAGGAGGAATGTCTATTGACATAATTCGAACGTGGACGTGGAGTCTGCATTCGGTATTTGAATGTCAAAAGCGACGGACGACACGATAATCTCGATAGAGGATTGCGTGTCGTCTTATTGACATAAATGTCGATAAAACAAAACTCTCAAGGATAAGCAGAGACGAGATGCGAGACAGGACAGGATAAGAATAGTCTTGGGGATGTTTGATGATTGAAATTTAATCTCGACTGGATTTTGAGACTCTGTCCACTCGGGAGGGAAGACATTCATCCAGTCGTCGCTTGTGTGGACAGTTTGGATTCACATCATCCTTGATGTTGGCGCTGTGGGAATATCAACTTTCGTTGGACTTTCATTGTTCTGGGAGGGGAGGAGGTGCAGTTTGTTGAAATCTTTAGATGGACGAAGGAAGGGTAGGACCTTGGGACGAATTGATTGGTTGGGAAGGCAAGAATGTGGCAGTTTTGTGTTCCAATGAATATGGAACAGCCTTCTATTGAGAAAATGAGAAGTCAAGGACGTTTCACGGTCCTTAGAAAAAGAGCCTAGTGAACTAGTTGATATTGACTAGAGTTGACAAAATAAATTTTAATAGGTAAATTATATGAGCATACTTCAAGAAGCAGATCAGGAGAAGACTAAGATTCGAGGCTATGATAGAAAATGATGCCAAATTCCGAAAATGAAGACGTTTGCGATTGTGACTAACCAATGTTATGGTCCCAACTTTTTGACATTCGATTTTTTGATTGTCACCCAGGATCTTCAAACATCAAGGTGGAATGTTACGCAGCCAATGTTACAAGATCTGTTTTCACAACAAATTTAAATTTGATGACCATGGAGCAACGTTTTTTGTGATGGTTGGTAGGGTGGATGTTTTCAAAGAGCAGATTGAATGCCAAAAAATAAAAAACTTGAACAAGTCATGATTAAATTAAAATGTGCAAAAATGCAAGGAAAAATCTTAAAAAAAGTAATTTGAGATACTAATAGAGAAGGCAATATACAGTCAGCGTCAAAAGTGAGTAAACGGACATTAGCTGAAAGGTATTCCTCTGAATTAAGATTGACTGGAATGGTCCACGTCTGACATTGATGCCTCAAATAAAAGCTCCGAAATCATAGTTCAAAATCAGCTTTATTTCATTTAAAATAACAGTAACATAAAGAAGTTTATTTAGTTCAAACGAAAAAAGGGGCTAAAAACAGACGTCAAAAGTGAGTGAACACACCTCTTTAAAAACAGTATCTCATTGAGAAAAAAAATTGTACTTTGTATTCCTTTACCGCTTTTTCAGTTATCGTGTATCGTGTATGTCTTAATTTTCATACAAATGTTTAACACAATCGAGCCGTTATGTCAGTATTGCAGTCACTGACACAACCATATATGCACTCACTTTTGAATGCTATCTTTAGCACTTTTCTCTTTGAAATTCAATTAATTGTTTTATATATACACTTATGTTAAATATTATTTACCATATTTCAAAGTATGACTTTTGAGCTTTAATTGTTGGTGAATATCAATTTAGTGGATAAACCTTCAGCAGATGACTGAATGTTCACTAACTTCTGACGCTGACTGTAGTTGAAATCGATCCAATAATCATATCTAATCTCGACTCAATCATAAGGCAGGCCCCAAGCCATTCTTTGCTTGTGATTACCGTGGAAATACAATAGACGACCCACATCCCGACTGCAACAGCAGCCCTGTTCAGAGACTTTAAAATAGATCAAAAAAATTCGAATTCTAATTTTAAACAAAATGTTTGTTTGGGCGACTGCGAAGAAGGGTAGGCACTTCAGATGAAGAAGAATGCAACTCTCGGACTTATAGTTGAGTGGACCTAGCGGTGTTTACACTGAATTCGACGATAGACTTCCCTCAATATTTTGATGCGTTATCTGCTCATCTTGGGGACTCAAAATAGGACGACCATGTTTAAAATGGCACACACAAGTATTAAAGGACTTCAGGGAAAGTTCTTGCAGGCTGGAGGGGTGTATTGTCTCATTTGTTGAAGATTTCAAAGCTAAAGTACAAAGAGAAGTCGAATTTATAAAAATACAGTCTACCAGAAATTTTCAAAACCAATCCTTTATTTTGGCGACTGTGAAACTGGGTCGCACCCCAAATAAGTTGATAGGAAGGTACGAAATTTGAAATTCAGTCGATCCGTTGTAGATCACATTGAATTTGATGGGGAACTTTCTAAAATATTACGATTGGACAATATCTTCGATTGCGAGCTTGTTGAATAACGCAGCAGCTGATGGCTGGAATGAATAATAATAATAATACCGGCGGCGCTACAGTCCGAGGTGGATCTGGGCCTAGCTTTTCAGCAACCACTCGTGTTGTGGGTGCTATTGTTCTGTCACGAGTGGAGGGAACCTACAGTTTAATGCCGACTCCGAACGGCGAGATTGAGAAGCTTTTTCTATACAGTTATACTCTTTGAACATTATCAGTGACAGGAAAGAGGTGGAGCCGTGAAAAAATTGTACGTGTTTTTTTCCAGATTCGAACCTTAGACCTCGGGCGTAGACGCACCTACCCACTATACCACGGCGCCCTAACATAAAATACTCTCAGTGACTCGAGAGATGAGGTGTCGTGAAAATGAAATTGTGTATACGCGGGATCGAACCACGGAACTTTAGTGTCTGAGCATTGTCAGTGATTCGAAAGAGGTGGTGCTGGTAGATAATAAAAACACGTCTGATCGGCTTAAGCGACTTTTCATGACTCATCTCAAAAGTAGTTCGAAAATGTGGTTCAGATGTCGCATGTACGATAAACCAGACACTCGTCCTGGGAACACCGAAAATATTTTCGTCATACGCTCTGTGTGACTTGCAAAGTTCTCACGACGTGCAAATGCGATGGATTTGTCTGCGAATCGAAATGCGTTGACACCTTACACCACAGTGTACAATACAATTTTAGAAAATTTGACACACTCGCTGCCACAGCATATTTTGTTCATTGAGTCCTTAAACTTAGTTCTGTCCTAGTCTCACGTCGCCGGGTACGAACGGCTTTTAAGTATCTCATATTAGTGACAGCTTGCTGTGTGTCAGTAGATCGTCTGACGTAAAAAACTGGAAAGGATTGTGACGATTTTTGTGACCTTGGGCCTAAGTAAGTCTAAAGGAAATAAAAAAAAAAGGTTTAAGAAAGTGAACCAGTTCTTCAATAAGACGATTGGGGTGACCCGCACAAGATGGTAAATGTTTGCAACTTCTTGCACGACTTATTCTTGTGGGACTTGTCTTGATCCAACTCAGTTTGTAGTTTCAACAGTGCATTTTGGATGAAAGAAATATCTGCTAATCTAGTCCAGGAAATCGGAAAATCTCTGTACCTCTCTCTAATCTGTTAACACCCATGCCACACAAATTTAACGAGTTTTTTTTTCTGACCAGATCTTTACGGAGCAATCTTCCCTTTTTTGGTGTTCCCTTGGACTTGCTGTGGTTAAATATTCCATCTTTAGCTTCCTTTCATAACGCACACTCTACTTCCTACAGAATAGATAGATGATCCCCTGTGTGCATCCAACGACCGTCCGTTCGTGAATCTATTTTAGCAGCTAAGTCCGCATCTCCTTCACTCCCTAACAGCCCTCCAGAGGCATCACAAAAATAAAACCCCTCGCTCAGACTTTTGCATGTAAAAGTTTCCCTGCGGGCTAGTTTCACGCCACCTCCCAAGGAAGACATTATCCTCACGCGCGCGAATAACTGCACTCCACGAGCGACTCTAAATTGTATGCAATTCAATTTCGTGTTGTTTTTATATGTTTCCCTCAAAATTTTTCGTAAATTTTTTCCCCATCACCATCATCACCGCGTCCTTCTGCCCCCACCCACACACACAGTCGACCGCTTTAGCCAACCGGAGCGTGGGGACAGAGGAAAAAGGGTGTAAACCAGTAGAAAACTTGTCCCTCAGCGCAAATAACACTGACCCAGTTCGAAAGTAGTTTTTCGTTTTCGTTCGCACAAGGAATGCAGAGCAAACCAATTTGCACCATTCTGAGTGGGAAAACAGGATCCCTTTTAGCATTCGCTGTGTTTGCGAATCTCAATCGTGACGATGGAGGGGGGATGGGAGGGAATGTGTCATCAACACCAACTCCACACTGGAATCATGGAAACTTATAGTTTTCTTTCAATTGCATGTTTAGCTGTGAATTGCTTTTGCTCAACCAATTTTTACAATTCGCTTCATAAAGTTCTAAGTAGCAGCAACAACAACCAAACACAGCCCCTCACCGCACAAAACATCAACAGGGGAACAGAGGAAAAGGAGACCAAAGTTGTTCTTTCACTTGATTTGCATGGTGGCGGCTTGTGAGGAGGACATCGAGCTTGGGGGTGGTTTGGAAGGGTTGAAAATTTTGAAAGTACTCACCCGATTGATGTCGTTTCCAATTAACACCACGACAGCTCTGCGAACGAGAAGAAGAAGGAGAAGATGTTTAATTATTTGAATTGTTTTTGTTTTTCGACAGAATTTTTTGACAGGGGACATTTTTCAGTTTGAAGGGCGACTTTGCTCAGTTTCGTGATTGAATTGTCAAGTGGAACCAAATTGAGAGTCAGCTGACGGCCTGAATGCTTCGAGTTCCTGTCCACTGCTCCACTGAGCGAATGACGTCTTGTCACGCGGGTGGACACAATGACCTCACGCCGGCAGTTAAAGACGTCTGTCGAGTGTGTTTACGGCACTTCATGATTTAAAGTCAAATGCGTGCTCACTTCGTCGGCTTCCTGGTGAAATACTGTTTATTCCGGTCGCCGCTGGTGGATGGATGGATGGATGGAGGGAGGGAGAACAAACAAAACCCAGGAGGAGCCTTTTATTTGCGAGGAAGTCAGGTGGCCACTTAAGTCATCCATTTTATGCCACCTCCAACCAGCCGCCCTCAGTCAGAAATGTGCGTGCAGGTAATAAAAAACTTCGCGGAAACTGCAGGCAATAGACTCAAATATATTCCACCGTCGCAGATGCCATTAAATTTCGCGTCACGCTCTTCCCCAACGCACACACAAAAACAACAGAAAACACACCAAAAAAACACCACCCCTCCCCCACCGTCCATCTGCGAGGCATATTTCCATCCTCATTGTATGCCCTCAAAAGTAAGCCATTAAAGCCGCAGAAAATCATTAAAAAGTGTCTGCGGCAAGGCGCAACATTACACACGCCAGCGAAAGAAGAAAAAAAATGTATAATTCTTCTCGAATCAAAAGGACATCCGCCGCCCGCACCCCCGCGGCACGTCGAAATGGAATACATTTTCGAGAAAAGGAAACGGAGAAAACACTTAATACCAATCCGCTGTGCGTTACAGCGCGCCGCGCTGGATATAAATCATCCTGGCGGCTGCTCGCTATGAATTGCTGGAATGTTTCCCTTTATTATGCCACCTGAAAGCCAAACGCAGCGAGGATCTCTGCACACGGTCGTTCGGGGAGGCTGAAGGAACAAAAAAAAAAAAAGAAAAGCCCGCACACAGAATAACCTCAAATATATTCGCAATGATTCATGAAATCGTAAAATCCTGCCTCGGAGCGAGGGAGTTCACAGTCGCACACAAGTAGACCCACACACAAGGGTATTCCGCGGGCCATAGCCCCACGAACATAACCGCACCACACCGCACCACACGACACCACACCACACCATCACCCAGTGGCAACGCCTGAATGTGTGGTATCATCCTCGTCCTTGTCCTCGTCCTGACACAACTCCAAAGGAGAGCGCACAAGGTGAAGAGACGCGGTGGATGGTGGTGAGTACTGTTTTGTGCTTGCGGCAGCCGTACAAGGAGCGGACCGAGCGCCCCGGCTTTGGGGTGGTGAGAGCGTTAAATTCGGTCGCTTTAACAATATCGTATCCGGGACGATGTTTATCGCGCCGTCAAGACAGAGACGATGGTCGGCGAGAGGGTGTGTGCGGCGAGGGACGTTGCCGACGTGCGTTATGTGTGCAGATCCAGGTTCAAAAAAAAAACTAAGGGCGCCACATTTCAGTTTCTCATGGAATCTAATGGAATGAAATACAGCACACCAAGTGGAGGGGGTGGCGGGCAACCCCTAATATATCTCCGATCGAAGTGACATTTATTCCACATGACATAACAATTTGTATTGGACCCGGCGCTACGGAGTGAACAGCAATTTATTGGTTCCAGTGCCCCTCGGGGTTGGTGGCACGCAGCAGCCCTCACCTCACCCAAAAAGCGAGAAGAAAAATCCGGAATCCGCGTTTGTGGGGTGACACCTGACGGGTTATGTTGGCCGCTCGTGGATGCAAATCCTGGGCAAACAACAAGTTATATGTGCGCTTGCCGGAGAATTCAGCCGGGATTACGAACACGGAACCTGGGATTTACACCATGGTCCCGTTGCGGTTGTAATGGGATTTTGAAATGAAGAGATACGTCGGGAAAATCTCGGTCGCTGCGGCATGGAAAACATGCCTCATTTGTTGAAACGAGATGGGATGTTGCTGCGTGTGGGCGTTGGGTTGTCGAGCGGTTTCTTGAGGGTTCTGTTGCGGTGGGTTTTATGGCAGCCGGGAATGTGGATCATTGACTTCATTCCCCGCGTCGGGGGGTGGGACAGATCTCTCATGGGGATTACAAGTAGATTGAGTTCGTGCCTGGATGCGGTGTGTAAGAGGCTTTACACGTCCAGATGGTGGTTCACACCATGGATTCTGCAACGCACAGGGTTATTCCAATTTCGAGAGGGACGAAAGGCGTGAAAATGCTCAACTGAGGTGGTAATAGAGGTGAATTCCTCAGTCATTCCGAGGGAAATGACATTTTTTTTAGGGTAGGTCTGGTGATTTTGTGCGGGGTTAATGGGGTTTTTGCGCTCAAAACTCGCGTCCATCCAGTTAAAGATAAACACTTTTAAGGACTATTTATCATTCACTCCCTCAGTCGGATTTGTAGACGCTTTACACAACTCATACCGGATAGCAGTGTCACTTATGATGTTGCTTACCCTTCTTTTGTTGTGAAGGCCAGTAACAGAACACGACGGCAGTCGGCTTCTAGCAGTTTTTTAAGTTCAAGGAATGCATCGATTACAGACTTTGCCAGTAAATATCTGGACGTCGGCTGGGAAGGCTTGAAAGTATTGTCTGCTTTAGAAACCCGTTGATCTTGGCGGGTCAATAACCTGACCATTGATTTGTTTTGAAAAATCTTAGTCAGTGTGAACACTCAGCTGAATTGCAAGACAGACTTTGTCCTCATTTTCATCAAATTCTTTCAGAATCACTTGGTATAAGGACAAGTTTGCTTCGTTCTTTATTATGGGTGCATAGAACGAGGGTATATAAGGTCTTATTTAGATCTTTTGCTTCCAAGCAAGTTAAGGCAACTTAGGTGTCCCACAAGGTAGTTATTTAGGTCCACTCATTTTCGTCCTTACTACCAACGATATGGACCATATTGTCATTGACTCCCATCTCTCTGTATATGACGACGATATGAAAATCTTGCTCTCTACAGGACGATCTTAATAGGTTTTCTGTTTGGTGTCAGAAAAACTTTCTTCAACTTAATGTTAGTAAGTGCCAAGCAATTATATACTCTCAGAAACGCACACCTCATACGCATAGAAATTACTTCCTCTGCAACGAACTTGTCCCCTCAACCTCGTCCCTGCGTGATTTAGGCATAATCTGAGAACTCGCTCCTTTCGCTCCCGCATAGACTATATAATTAGTAAAGCCAACTCTGCTCTTGGTTTCATCAAGCGATAGTCTAAAGAATTTTCAAACCCCTATGTCACTAAATCCCTTTACACCACTTACGTTAGACCTATTCTTGAATATGCTAGCCTGGTCTGGTCCCCTCACTACGCTGTTCATATTCGACGTATCGAAGCTATCCAGCGCAGGTTTTAACGTTTCCCTCTTCGCGATTTTGCCTGGACTGACAGGTACAATTTGCCCCCATATTCAGAACGTCTGAAACTTATTCGCTTGCTGTCCTTGGAAAACCGTCGTAAGTTCGTCGATGTTATTTTCCTCCACCAACTCATATCTTGCGAGATTGACTGTCCCGCGCTTCTTCAACAGATATCCTTCAACGCCAATCCCCATAACCTAAGGTCCATCTCTTCCATATTCAACAACATCGAATTAATTATATGCCTGGCTAATGCTATGGAAGAGACTTTTGACTTTCATTTAAGTAAAACCTCTCTGCGCCACTCTCTCCAAACCTGCTCATTTTCCTCGTCTTAGTTTTAAGTTAATTTAAATTGATAAGTGTAGATTGTTTAAGTTTCGCTTGTATTAAACTCGAAATAAATAAATTAAAATTCTACCGACCCTTAGGCTGAACTACGAGTGTAGTTGATTAGAAGTCAGAGGCTCTAGCAGTATCCTCAGCTGAATTTAATGACTTTGTTGTAGTGGAGCTCAAACTGATAAAGGCCATAGGCAGTGATTTGGTTTTTGTTTGACACTCAGACTGTTCCACGCTCTGCATCAAACAACAAATATATTTCGACTTTTCTCATTTGAAGCTTGTGTTTTGTAAGCTGCTCATATTCTTTTTACTGCTAACTGAGTCTAATGATTTAAGCCCCAGCTGGAGACTTAGTCAGGAGCAGACGAAAAAAGTCGAAATCTGTATACGCAATCAGAGTCTGTGGCGGACTGGGTGGAAGACAAAAGCTGAATTTTAAGATGAGCCGTCAAATACTGAAGTTAGCTGTGGCTGAAGTCGATCAAGACAAGGTCAAGAAAGCAGTAAAAAGGATAAAGTCTAACAAAGTTGCTGCTGAAATCTTTGAACCAGCGGGGAATGATCTGGTTTTACGCTTATCTGCAAGATAAGGTCTACAAAAGTAATATCATACGCCTGAGAATCCACTCACTGTGATTGGTTCAAAAATGTCACAAGACCTAGCCTAGCTTCTGTTAGAATATCCACCACAGATATCTGTTTAGGTGTAATATCAAACCCTTCCTTTGAATTGAAACTACTCTTCGCTTCAAACTTTGTCCAGTAGACCACCTCGTAGTTTGGTTGTTCTAGATCATGATCGTATCCTAATATATTCCAAAGGCACTCCCAAAATTGTTCGCTGAACCAATCTTGCTTTCCCCATAACCAATTCAAAATGAGAACCATCACCCACAATCCATGATTCATCGCCAAAAACGATTTGGTCTATTAACACATCCAAGGACCGTCTACGAATTAATTTAAAGCCCATTAAAACTTCCAACAAAAGTCCTTGAGCGGCAAAGCAAAAGGGCGCAACCATAAAACATCAACAAACCTGGAAAAGTCTTAAATACCAAGAATCTATCATCGTCACCTTTTTGTTAAGAGACTTACTACCTCATCTTTCATCGCTTCCACCCCAGGATTTCCACCTTGTCAGCCGTAGACAACAAACGAACATCCTTCGAAAGAAAAAAGGACCATCAACTAAAACCTCTTGCGTTGCCTCTACTCAAAGAGCAGCGGAGAACAAAGCAAAAGTATGTCATCAACTTTTAATGGATTTCAAAACCCCTTCACACAAACACACACGGAGGCAGAGGGGCGCACAAATAGGCGAACGAATATTCACTTCAGAGGATCTCTCGAGAATCCAAGGAAAGTTTGAAAACAAAAAACGAAAGAAGAATCCTTTCACAACCCGTCCCCTCTGCATCCACCTTTTAAACGTGTGGTTACTTGCAGGTGAACGCTTAAAAACAGCGAAACGATTTAACCCAGTTCATCGTCACTTTTCTCGAAGATGCTGCTGCACAGAAAGGACGACGAGAAATGCATATCCTCGTTGCGAATGGTGTTCGCTGGACCGCAGTCGAACGCCTCGTCATTCTTTCACGTATCCAGTCATAAATGTGTCGAGCATTAGGCAGAAATACCCTCGAAGGACTCTCCTATTCACCGTCGTTAGTCGACTCCTGGTCACAATCTCCGCCCATTTGCGTCTCAGGAGGTTTCATTTATCCACTCCCCGACTGTGGGGGTCAGCGGAGGGACACTTATCATACTTCTCCCCGATGGAGGTTCAAATGTCGCTCTTATCAATCCCGGATCAGAGCAGCCCGCCCCCAGGGACACCGACAAGAATAATAATAGCTTGACCCGACCCCGGGAATAGTCTCCAAGCGGCCGCCCGCCCGCATTCGGTGCTGTGAATTATAGGGCATTATAGGTACTTATTCGGCTAATTTTTGACACATTACATCCAATAAACAACGAGATACGAGCACGGTGTCAGAATTCGTTTTCGGCCCGACACACGCTGATACCGACCACCGACCACCGACCGCCAACCATCAGCTCGCCTGTATCCTTTTATGCACATCGCCCACGAGGGAATTCCCGTATCGCTGCCAACCATCCGTCGGGTGGGTCCCTTTGCGGCCGTTTTATTGCGATAAAAAATGATGAATGTATCTCGATTTACCGAGAGCGCATGGTGATGGTGATGGTCCTTGTTGGCAAGATGAAGATGTTAACATGGTCTCCGTAGGAGTCAAGCCATAAATTTTATGCACGGAAAAAAGACAAAGCATTGCCTGACTCCGTCTCCCCGGTAGGGGTTGTTCTTCGATTTGGAGGAAAACCCGGATAAATGAAGGAGCACGCGAAGGCAAGGGATGAGTAATAAAATTCAAGAAATTCCACGTAATTCACCTTCGGGATGATGGGACAGTGTGTGACAGGAGGAGAGAGTGCCCATTCGCCCGATTGTTTATGGGGTGTAAAAGGACGCGGACGTGCCTCGAGAATGCGCCACGTTGACCTCAGCAGGCAGTTGCTGTCGAAATGGGGCTGTGAAGAGGCTATGAAGGCCATGGCGAGATCTACATAAAAAGGATTTTATATTTTTGTCTATTTTCAGTGAGTTACGTGCGTTCGGTTGAAAGGGTTAAGCCATTCTGGAGCACTTAAGGGTTTCATGTGATTCCGTGGACAGCGCGTTGACGGCAATTAACGACGAATGCGATCGTCTTACGGACTCAGTTACGAGGTTTTAGTTGAAATTTTATGCAGTCTTTGGTTGTAACTTCTCTCGGGAATGACATGTCTTTTCAAGTATTTCTGGTACAGATGTTTGTCTCATCCTGGCATCGTAGTTCGGCATCGTAGTGGTTTGGATGACAACGAGGATGAATAAATAAGATGCTCATGCACATTGAAGAGCTGCACTATAAAGAACATGCAAAGACAGTTGCCGAACTCCAGGCAAAAGAAGGAGAGAGACCAGGACGTTGGCAAAGTCCTAGCGGCGCAAAAGTTGAACTGAATAAGTTCTAGGTTCCTTAATGGAAATCATTGCACGTTTAAGATCTCGACAAGTTTCGTCTGATAGACTTCGAAATATTTTGATCTTCTCGGACGAGACGTCTGCTTTTGGCATGTAGTGTCGACGGTTCAATCTATTCATTCCTTTGGTCACCCAGTTTCCAGCCAGATGTCCAATATTGTGTCAGAAAGAGTCTTTTCTGAACTTATTCAAGCTTTTCTTTCGTGCCCTGTGGCTCGAAAGTCGGGGCTACCACCAACAATTTTAGGGCCAGGAAATCAAGTGATCAAGTGACTTGTTCCAGTATTAACTCCCGAAAAAGCGACTGGATGGCGCAGTTGGTTAAGTGCCTGCCCAAGTTCGAGGGGTCCCAGGTTCGAATCCCAGTGAAATCGAATCTGGTCCAGTCGCAATTTGCTGTTGGGATCAAATTAACGGCACTGGGGTAAGTTACAACCTGGCAGTACAATGGACCAGTTCTGAGTCTGAGTGCTACAGTAGTGTTTCAAAAAATCCTCCGAAAAAAAAACTGTCATTGAATGACCAGCTGAATTTTTAATGAAAAATGATCCGATTTCTTCAACAAACCCTCTTCTCAGTGTAATTCGTAGGCATCAGTGATTGTTCAGCCGGGTGGTTGAGGAGTGGATTCAAATCTTATATTTGCCCAAGAACTCAGCCCAAGTGCCGGTAAAGAAACTGGGAAACGTAGGAATTGGTTGTCTTTGCTTTGTTTTGCTTTTCTCAAGGATTTCTTGGCCCCGAGCGAAAAGATTTTGTATTTTATCCCCTACTAAGAGTTACGCGGTGACGGTGAGTAAGCCGTACAACCGCAAGCGTGCCGTCGTCCTACTCACCGTTACCGTGACGTCCTATCTTTTAGTTGTCCGTCCGTGGTGTTTTAGGGTAGTAGGCTTTCTTCTTTCTCCATCTTTTCACTTCTTTCTGTTTTCTTTTAGCTAGTTTTAGGCACGATTTTTTTTTTGTTTGCAAACTGGGAGGACAAAAACCACCCCGTCCGACGAGCTAAGCTGTGCAACCGCAAGCGTGCCGCCGTCTTACTCGCCGTCACTGTGGCTCAGCGCAGACCAAGCTGCAACATAAGGACAGCGCCATGACGCTAATGTGACCGCATACAAGTTTCTCTCAAGGTTGCTTGTGTTGTCCAAACTCATATTATTTAACACATCTCCCGCGGATCTTTGAACGTGCTTTCTCCAACTAAGTTGAGGATGTATGTTTGAAAGTTCGTTTGAATGAGAGACTTTTGATTCAAGAAGAGTCGAAGGGACACGAACAAACCTTAAAACTGTGCGAAAGCTGACCTTAAGCACATCCTGTGATTCTGTGGCAGTAGCGAATAAGAAGGGAAAGTATTTCAGGTAACCTAATCGAGGATTTCTGGCCCCCTTTAGGCCATGCTGCGACATTGATGGAACTAGGATCGCCGTGACAACCTGGTCCTCTATAAACGTCGATGCCACGACGACTGATGCTTATAAAACAAATTCGTCGGAGAGCAGCAAATCCTCAAAAAAATGATGCTCGCATTTCCCTTGCTGCCTCCCCTAAGCTTACCACAGCAGCAGCCTTTCAAATGCCATTACGAATAATTTAAAGAAAATCTCTAATTCTCTGACTATCTTCGTTCTCTACCCACACGCAGCAAACAAAAGACGCACAATTGTCTTCTTATTTTTCCTTTTCAAATTATCACCGACAACCCACACAAGATGTTGTCTAACACGGAGCTACAGCTCAAGCATAAGCTCATGAGCTCAAAACTGTCATTTCCTCCGTTGGTCCGTGGGCAAATTCATGCTCCCACAACGTGTCTCTCATTCAAATGAAGTGAATCTTCCCTTTCAGGGCTATGACCCCCTTGTAAACAATCCTTCTCACACGTCCAAATCTACATAGACCGCGTCTTGAATGCAAAAAAACTTTCCAGCCCACTTGTCGATTCAGTCTCATTAACTCCCTCCATCAACGCCCCCACAAGAGATCACGACCATCAACACCCGCTGTCCTGTTGTTCCAAATGTCCTCCCACTCCCACACTTGCCAGTTGTCACCATGCCGGCCCTGGTTGCATCCTACCGAACCCTAATTGACAATCCCAGTCAAATCATGACCTCTCTCCGGCTCCGGCCCACTTTGTTACAAAACACGTCCTGAAGGCTGGTAATAGCGTGTCCCTCGGCAACACGTGTAATTCCAAATCCACACTCTATATCCCAAAGTCATCCAATTACGCCAATTTAGTTCCTTGTGCCCTTCCCTCAGTCGGTGGGTCTGACCAAGCACTCCGGCACAGTCACAGCTCGAGAGAGGGGACACTCTCGTGTCCTTTTCCAGCGACCCCACAGTATGCTCCGCAAATTTATTATCTCCGCAAGATATTCTCGATCCCAACACGTGCATATTTAAGGCCAGGACGCTGCCAGGACGCTGCCAGGAATAACCACAAACAACTTGGCATTACAAAACCAAAATAATGTACTTTTTGGGGTGACACCCCGGCCATCACTCCCGCACAAAAAGGAGTCCTTATCCCCGGAGTGGAGGAAAAAAGAAACGTATAAAATAAAGGATTTCTTGCAAAGAAATTGTTTCTCTGGTTGTGTTAGGCCCACGGGGGGATCATAAGGCAACGGCGTCGTACCCGCACTCGTAGTCGTATATCCCGCTCCAAGGCTGCTGGTGTGGTGCGTCCTTTCGAATGGAATTTTGCATGCAACACACCGACACGTCGAGCGCCGAGAATCCATGAAAATGAAACGAAAAATCATTTGAATGCCACCACCGACGAGGGGGTTTGATGGGGATGCTATGCCTTCCGGGGCGTATGTGCCAGAGAGTGAGACTGAGAGAGAGAGAGACGCTTTTAAGTGTCTTCCACGTGACACTCGGGGGACTCGTAGAGAATGAAGTCGCACATAGAGGAGCTGCGGATACTCTGAATTATGCCTGCCAGTTTGAGATGTGACTCGAAGTGCTGCCGGCGAACAAAGCGAAGGCGGGAGAGGAGACGGATTTGAGTCGCCTTCGTGCCGTGTGAATGAAGGAAGCGAATTAGACTCACGAATGGCTTCTCCCAGCCTAAGACGGCGAAATCTCTCTGAAAGAAGTCCTCTAAATGTTCGTGATCCTTTCAATGGGGTCGAGTTTGAATGGCATTATGATGCTCACAGGTCGGCGGGAGTGCTCTGCATGTGTGTGTGTGTGTATACGTGTGGGGAACTTTGGTTAGCGAACACAGTTGCGGCTTCATGGGGTGCGCGACTTGGTTGGGGGACGTGTGATTTGGATTTAATAGTTGCCAAAGCGAGGGAATTAGTTTATCCCGCAACTGACGCCTTCTCTGACTGGGATGTCGAAAGACTATAGGTTGATGTGAGGTAAAGAGAAGGCGTTCATCTGCCAGAAGTAGCAGAGAAAGGCTTGTAGAGGGTGACCAAATAGCAATGATAGCTTTTCCATATGTTATGTTTCAGCAGCTGTCAAAGTTATCAATGACATCTAGCTGTCAAAATATTCAGTAAGGCTTGCCATTTTATCATGCACCGTTCCACAGTTGCCGAATGTGAGGAAATCATTGAAAAATGTTATCGAAGTCCGGTTCAGTTGTAAATACGCAAATTGAATTTCGTAGTGAGTTCGGTGGTCACCATGGCTCAATGTGCGAGCACTTCGTCGCACTGTGGAAAAGTTGGACCGTCGGTACGTCTTTTGGACCTTAAGCCACTAGCCAGACAGAGATTGGTGGGAAATGATGAAAGCATAGCCGAGAGCATCGAAAAAGACCGAGAAATGTTTATTCAGGGCCGATAAGCTGAATAGGGCTTAGCCAAATAGTCAACCCGGTTTATTTGGGCCTAAATCTTACATAAGATTGTGCTGACGGACGATCATAGACAACGTCGTGATTTCGGTAATTGGGCCCTGAACGAGCGGAAATGTTTGCCGGAGACCCGGATTTTGGTGAAAACATCTACTTGGACCCCTTTTTTTATCAGCGTCTATGTCAACAAGCAAAATTGCCGTTATTGGAACGAACACAATCTCCAAGTGTTCAATCAAGCATCAAGGCATCAACAAAGATCGACTGTTTGGTGCGGTTTACGGCATGGCGGCATAATCGGGCCTTGTTTCTTTCGGAATGAGGAAGAAGATATCGTTATCGTCAATGCGCTCAGGTATAGAGCGATGATAACTGACTTTCTGTGGCCAGAGCTCAATAACTTCAATATATCCGAGCAGTGGTTCCAACAAGACGCCGAAACTGGCCAACAAGACGCTACATGTCATCAAGACGGCGCTACATGCCAACAAGACGCCGCTACAGGCCAACAAGACGGCGCTACATGTCAGCAAGACGGCGCTACAGGCCAACAGGACGGCGCCACATGCTAACAAGACGGCGCTACATGCTAACAAGTCCGCGCTACGTGACAGCAAAAGCGCTACATATCAATAAGACGGATCTACATGCCAACAAGACGGTGCTACATGCCATACAAGCGACGCAGCGCTTGAAGATGTGAAGGAGAAGTTTGGCGACTGGGTAATTTCGTGGCTGCGTTCATCGATAGGCCGCCGCGATCATGCGACTTGACACCACTCGGTTATTTTCTTGTCAAGTCCTTAATCCACGCTAACAAGCCAACCACTTTGGATGAGCTAGACGCTGACATTCGAGACGTTATTACCGGAAGAACTCCGCACGCATTCATATTCGACTGAGTCATCAAATATTGGACCGGTTTCATATATAATGGCATGATTGTGGCTTTAAGATAAAGAATCGGGTTTGTATCTTACACCGTTGTTGTTTAATTTGAATTTCTTTTCCTATCGTTCTTCTCTGGTCACCCTCTACAGGATTCACTTAGCTAAGGGCATGTTGTGACCAAGACAGAAAATGGTCCGAAAGCCACAGAGCTGCTTGGTCAGATCCAACGTGTTTCTCCCCATGGCGAGACTGAGTTAAGAACAAGTCTTAGCCAAGACAATAGCCCAAAGCCACACAGCAGCTAAATCAGACCCAACGACAACGGAACTTCGGAGCATTCACTCAGACACGAGGCCCGATTGAGAAAATCAAAAAAAACCCGAATATCCCTTTCGGTCCCCATCCACCATCCTCAACAACGTCACATGCGTTCCCCAAAGCACTGAGCCTCCGAAATCTTTTCAATCTCCTTCCAGTCATGGGGACAATAACTGACCTGGGAACTTTTCAATTTCATTTATTAGATAACCACCAATCCATTGGGACAGCCTTGTGTGCCGATGTCGACCCTCACTCACTGGCCTCGCCACCACCAGCAGCAGCAGCAGCAGGCTGTCCTTGCGCTAATTTTTCTTTGTTTGTGGGACACGGCCCTCTAGGTGGCTGTGCCAGCAATCAATACTCGTGAGGGTAGTCGTCCCCTTTTGCGATCGCATCGGTATCGATAAAACACAAAAACCTCAGCTCAGCTTGTGTGTGCGTCTGTGCATTGTCCCGGCAGCACCAGGGTTCCGCTCCAGTTAGCACAAAGGTTTCGGTTCGAAGGTAATGGCCGCAACACACGGTACCGATATCCTGGACAGTATTTTTCAATCATGCCTCGATTTCGTTAATGAATGTATTAGGGGATCGCAACGTCCGCATGTGGCGTGTCCCGGGAACAATGACACCTCTCCGGAGGACCATCTCGCACAACATTAGACATGCGGCTTTCAATTTTTGCTTTGAACGCATTAATCCACCTCTGCGCCGGTGTAGGGCCTGTTAGTCGGTCCCTCCTCATAAATCATAGGCCATGGCGTTACCTGGGATCCGGATATATTTTTGTCATCCCCGCTCCGTGTCGGATGCAGAGAGGGCCCTTGACACCTTTTTGCTGCACAAAAATACCGAATACCGAACACCGACAGCAGGAGGAAAGGACAAGCTTTTGTGCAGGGATTCAGCAAAAACGTCCACTGAATTCTGAGGTAATAATTCATACGCTTCAGGTCGGGTTGCGTGTACGTGTTCGGGTGGGTGTGGGTGTGTGCACACAAAGTGATGTGGAGCCAGTGGATATGATGATACCCATCAGGGGCATCATCATCCTTTTCACTTTCAAACGGAAGTCATACATCTCCACGTTGGATGGTTGTGGCGGGGAAGGGAGGAGGAGGATGGGGGATCTATTTTAGGCTGCAGTTGCTACACCGTCAACGGCTGCGTCTGAAAAACGGATGTCAGGGGATGTGATGTATTTATTGCGAAGGTGTGTGGCGGCTGTGGCGGGTTGGGGTGACGATGACAAGTTGAAGGTGAATCCAGGATAACGGAGGAGATGCTGTGCGAGTCAAGTCAGATGGACTAGTGCTCGCCTTGATGTGGGACAAATGAGTGATGAAGTGATTGGTGTACGAGTCTGATGTCAATGATAAGACATGACTGGGGTTCCTGACTGACCCAGGAACACACACTCGAGGACTGAAAAGTGGAGACAATTAGTCCGACATTGGAGCGTTTGTGACTTTGAAAGGAACAAATATTGCCTTCGTGTTCATACAAATATTTCCAATTGAAGGGGAAATTGAACTTGCAAGCGGGGGTGTGTTTCGCAACAAAAGACTCCCTTGGAAATTCGAAAGGAACGCCACCGTCGAAGTGGCTGGCTTGCAGAGATCCCTTGAGAACTTTTGACCCTCGGAGCACACTGATAAGAATTTTTTGAATGGGATTTGCTGAGCTAGATGAATGCAATTTGAACTGTTTGTCCGAGAGTAGATTTTACAACGTGTTCGCTTTTTTACGTCACGTTTTTCAAGTGTTGAAATTTGATTCAGTTCAACTTTTGTGGAAGTTTGGAGTATACGGATTGAAAACAAAAGCCGTATTGGTTTATCGATGTTGAAGCGGATCGTGCACTTAGGACAAAGGGGTCTCTTCGGTAGAACCCAAAGACTTGCCTCGCACGGGTATCTAATTTTGGGTTAAGAATATTTAGAATTCACAGTCAAATTATCTCGGTGGATGCTCTGGGACATAGTCCTTTAGAGCTTTCTGAGATCTGTTCTGACCCACAAACAAGGCTACCATAGAGGACGTTGTTTACTTGGTGATCAGAGGCATGGGTGACAGAATGCTGTTTAATGAAGGATAACGAATGTATCGCTAACGGTCAATCGGTTAAGTGATATACAACAAACCGCAGGCATTGTCACATTAAACCTATGCAACACGTCTTAACATATCTGACATAAGGAAAATCTGAATTTCTCTAGTATGTAGACAGAATAACGAAAAGGACACATTTTTAAAAAGACAAGAAGGAAATATTAAATTTTGTATATACAGTGCCTTACAAAAGTATTCAGATATATGTTTTTTTTCCTGGATTTTAGTATTGTTAAACAAAACAATAATTATTATAATTATAATAAAAACAAACAGTTTCAATTCAACATTTAGTCCCTTTTAACCAAAAATCAGAAAAAATAGTCCATGTTTTCTGTCTGCAACAACAACAATATGCAACAAGATAGAATCCAGGAAAAAACATAATTTCGAATATTTTTGTGAGGCACTGTAATTATACATTCAAGAATGTTCACGGTTTAAGCTAGTATTCACTTTAGAAGTACTCATTTAATGCAAAGGATTTATAATTTGGTGCAGTCTTTGGCTCAAAACAAAGGTTCTTTCAGAACTAAATGAAGTCCATCTTAATTTGGATTAACCGCATGTTTTGACCATGCTGTAGAGACGACCAAAGAGCACCGAACTCTTTGAAATGTTCAAAGCATGAGTCTGTCAGATGTGAAGACGGTTATGCAATGCAAATTGAAAGTTTTTCTTGGAAAATGTTCCGAATACACTTCACCTTCGGTTTTTTTACTTCTTTTTCCGTAAAATAACACGTCAAAAATGAAAATTCAAAACGGATTTTGGTGTAAATGGACAGAAAGGCCAAAAACCTCACTTACATTTTAAAAATTCTGGAACAAAAAATCCCACATTCAAAAAACTCAAAAACATTACATTTTTGTAAGAAAAAAAAAACACTAAAAATAATCATATACATATTTAATTTTACTTTCAAGGGATATCAAAACTTAAGATCGTTTGAAGTCTAGCTTGAGCCAGATAATTCTGGAGGTGTGGCACGTGGTGCCTCTCGCCCATCTGTTAACCTTTTTTGGAAATGCGTCTGCTAGTGAGTGATAAACAACATTAGCAACTCGTCATTCGACTGTTTCAATTTCTGTTAACTACATATACATATGTCGAGATAATGTCAAGGACTGAGAAGGGAAAAGAAGAAGACAACAATGTTTAACTTAATGGTTGATGCAACATGAAGGTATATCAGACATTTTTTGGCATTTGTCGGAAGTCAGGCTACAGATCGTATTGCTATCTAATTTCTGGGTCCCACGGAATACGACGATCATAGGAAGTTACACCTCCGTTGAACTAACGTTTATGGTAATTATTTCAGGACAATGCTACGAGCCTTCATTAACTTGGGCTAAGATGCTTTCGGTCGTTTCGAAACAAAGGAACATTTCTGGATGTGGCCGTAAGTCCCGAGAAGTGTTTCACGGCGATCTCTTCTGTATTTACAGCGACATCAGCATCATACAAGTATCCAGGTATCAGTGGAACGACTCAGTGGATTTCAACCGGAATCTTATTTGGTCTGCGACACTGGTAGCGGGTAACGTAAAATTCTATGTGAAGCTGGCTTGGTTTATTGATTCAAACTAAAGGACTACTTGGAAAAGGGGGCGCTTAAGGAAAGATATGAAATACAACTTTTTAGAAATTTTCTTTCGAAAACAGACCGAGCATATCTGATCTTGAGGTCTTTCCATGCCTCAAAATATATTTTCAATACACAGAATTGTCTCTGGATTCTCCCATCATTCACCTTAATTCTCACATAAACCAAAATGAATTCGATTTTCCTAAGGACACCCTTTTGCAACCCTTCCATGTCTTAAAACCGTACAATCGAGGCCACTGACTTCGTCATCTTCATTAGGAAACCATTCACTGACGTAATTGTGCTTCACACTCCTGAGAGCACCTCTGACATCGGCGGCAAATAAAACCTCATCAAAATCCATTTAGTCCTGCAGACGTCATTGCTGAGCAAATAAATCGAATTTCGAAAATATCCGAAACCAAATTGCACGATTTGCCGCCTGACATTCACAGAAACTGAACACAAGTCAAACAAGAGAAGAAAAAATAAAACACTCACCAGAACCGTAAGTCAATTAAATGCACGAGAATCCTTTGAGTCCTTCTCCCAGTGACCTGAAATGAGAAAGTGAAACGAAAATAAATTCAATGAAGTCATGAGGAAGGACGAAAAATACAACCGAAGACAAAATGGCAAAGAACGTCAAAACAGTCTCACATGTCAAGGTACCGGGTATATCCACAATCCCCACCTCACCCCATCCACCATCACCCAATCAAATATGCATTACTCAAACTGACACGACACCAATTTGCGGTTAAGTTCATTGAACAGGTGTTCCTATTTGTGTTCCAGGTACCCGCAGATGGCATCTGACATGCAATCCTTTTTCCACGGAACAACGAGAATTACCTCTGAAGTGTGAGCAGAGCGAGCCGGTGAGGGAGAGGAAGTCGACAGGCTGTTCGGCGGAGACATTGGGACGCGTCGCAATCGTGGCAGTTTTCAGAACGAATCCTCCCCGTGTATCCGTGCCGAGTTCCAAGAAATCTCACATGAAGATCGACGGGGGGAGGTGTGTACACACGAGTATGTGTTGTTTTAAGGGGTAAAGTATGAAATTTGGAAATGTGCTTTGAGAGGACGGATTTGAATGGCACGCATATGGGTGGAGGTGGAGGCCTTTTGCCGAGTTTTAAATACAGTCTGCTTCTCCCTTTGGTTGGGGGGTTGAATTTTAAAACAGGGCAAATGGTTCGGATTTGCTGTGTCTTACAAATGATGCTTAGAAACGTGTGGGGCGCTGGTTCTTTAGGAGATAAATCAAAAAAGCTAGATGATGAGCTAAGTACTGCAGACTGAAGGAGAATAACAAGTCAAATATCTCGGTTGGGTTGATGATGGGAGACTGTTGATACACAGTGGAGATTCAAAGTCGCTTTCGTACTCTTCGTCAATGGTATTTATGTGAAAAATACTCGTAAGGTCATTCACCCGTTTCTTAGAGGATTTCAAGGCGTTGGGAGATTTCTTCTTCTTCTTCTTAGGGCGCTACAGTCCGAGGTGGACCTGGGCCTCACTCAACATGCCTCTCCAGCCAGCACGATCTTTCGCCAGCTGTCCCCACTGTGTTGGGAGATTTTGAGTGGTTTATTTTGAAGACGTAGATAAAGAAAAGATAAACAAGGTGGTGATGTTTTGGCAGGGTGCATGCACCGAATCATCAACCAAGTATGGGTGGATGAAGCCATGCCCGATGACTGGACAATCAGCTCTGTATGCCTCATCTTCAAGAAAGGCTATGTCTTGCAAAAACTACCGAGGCATAGCCCTGCTGCATGTCGCATACAAGATCCTATCCAACGTGAACGTCTGAAACCTTTCTGCAACATACCAATCGACAGGTACCAGTGTTGGTTCCGGCCTGGCAGATCGACAATCGCCCAAATTTTCACACTGAGACAAATCCTGGAAAAGACCAACGAGTTTCAACGCGAGACTCATCACCTTTTTATCGACTTCAAAGCCGCATACGACAGCATCCATCATCTTGAGCTCTACAAGGCGATGGTCGAATTCGGGATCCCGGGAACACTGATCCAACTGTGCCGTGCAACACGCGGTGCAATTTGGGAACAATTCCTCCGAACTATTCCAAACATGCATCGGATTTCGGCAAGGAGATGCGCTGTCGTCTGACTTCTTCAACCTTGTGCTGGAACAGATAATGCGCAAGGCAGGCGTCAATACAGAAGACACTATCTTCAACAAATCCGTACATCTGCTGGTCTACGCAGATGACATTGACATCATAGGTCGCTCCCAGTGAGCAGTTATAGAAGCTTTCACGGCCATTAAAGAAGAGGCGAAACGAGTTGGTCTTGAAGTAAATGAGAACAAGACCAAGTATTTGCTGGTAACAAACAAAGAATTATTAGTCCACCGCCTAGGACAAAACGTCACTGTTGACAACAATAACTTCTTTACCGCGCTGACCCTCGGGGTTGGAGTCGAAGAATTTCTGGGCCGGAATGTTGGTGTCCATTCGACCTACATAACCTACCCATCTGAGACGAAAGGCTTCAACTGGTTGCACCAGATCGATGCCACTGAGTTCGATGTTTAATTTCCTCCTTCAAACACCATCAGTGCATGCAGAATTAAAGGTAATCCGAAAGGCCTTTCTCTCGAAGCGACCAAAAATCTTCTCGTCCGTTTTAGTTTTTTTTTTTTTAGGATTTTGGAAACACTACTGGAGCACTCAGACTCAAAACTGGTCCATTGTACTGCCAGGTAGCAACCAGTGCCATTAATTTGATCCCAACAGCAAATGGTGACTGGACCAGATTCAATTTCACTGGGATTTGAACCTGGGACCCTGGGAACTTGGGGCTGGCACTTAACCAACTGCGCCACCCAGTCGCTTTTGTCCGTTTTAGTTAGTGTCCATGCTTTTGCGGACTGGGACTATCAAGGTCTCATATGAAGATATATTGGTCCTTCGAGCCGGATTTATTCCTCAATTGCCTTTCAAGCAAGATTGGCTAGAGTAACCCTTTTATCTCCGCGGTGGTGACACTGCTTGAATTTACTTCGGAGTCCAGGTAGACAAAATCTTCCACTGCTTCAAAGATCTGTCTATAGTGACGTTTAGTTCAAGACGTCGGTGTTGGCTTTTTTTAGACAGCATACACTTTGTCTACACTCCTTCATCCACCGCAAGACCTCTCTTAGGCGCCTCCTTCTCGATGCTCACAAAAGGTAAAAAAACCATTGACAACTCGGTTCCGATGATGTCAATGACGTCGACATATGCGAGGAGTTGCACAGATTTGTGCAAGATCGTGCCTCTGGTGTTGATACTTGAGTTACGCACAATATTTTCGAGAAAGATATCTCCGCGGTCTTAATTTTTTTCCTGAAAAGCGGTGTCTGTCCCCTTCTGTTCTGGTCGTAGACCTCACGAACATCTCTTGTAGCTCGATGAAGCGTTGGCTTGCAGACTTCTTCTTTTTCTGCTTGTGTCTGTCTCCACTCGCAGGTGTTGTGGTATGTATAATTCATCACATCAGTAGCTGCTTCTGTGATGGCTCTTTGTCAACGTCCCCAACCTGCTACTGACGACGTCAAAATTTCAGGGCTTCATTCAGACACCCCCTCCACAAAATTTCGTTTCAATCCCAACCACAATTCGTCTTCGACCGCAAACCGTCACCTAGTCATCCAGCCATCTGCTTGATATTGTTTAAGACATCAGTCGGTGACATTTCTGAACCCTCATTCGCCTCTTTTGGAGGATCTGCGGTTCATCGCCCTCCCCTCTTCGAACCCCCTACTCAAATTTAATGGCCCACCTTCAGTCAAAATGTCTGAATCGGTTATTGCTCCGAAGTCTCCATCTCCCGGACAATTTTCTTGGATATGCATACTTCCAACATTCAATTCAAATCCACGCCACTTCAAGGACATCGTTTTCCTTTCAATAACCGCCACCCCTCCCCGACCGGGATGAGTTTGAGACCGACATTTCACATCGAAAACCAATATCAAAAGCAGGCAATTCCTTGGCCACGACCGTGACTCTGCCCGTGGGAAGGTACACACCATTCCACCCGCCACCACGACACCCACACACACACTCGCACACCATCCCCCTTACGCATATGAAATTTTAATAAGCGAAACGTCAGAAATCCATTAACCACCCTCGGGTTACACACTTAAAAGCCGTCGAATAAGAGATTTCGAAACCTCTCCCGGTTATCGGTTTCAATTGTGGAATCGCGCGCGGAATTGACATCTCATGCATGGCAGATGTGCGCACAAAGGTTCGCGTTCGATTTGCTATGGCGTGCGACTAGTGTGGGGAGGAGGGATAAGAATTTTAACGAGTCCTGACAATGGCACAAACAATACCCAATATGTTGGGTGCAGACAAGGTTCTTTTTTCTTTCCGCGCTATTTTTGTGGAACCAGAGGGAAACGAACGGAACTGAATAGCTAAGAGTGCCGTTAGGAATGACTGCCAATGACATTTCTATTGACTTTCGTGTGTCTTTTCCCGTGTCTATTTTGGCGGAAAATTAAAACGAACGGAATGGAGAGACTGTTTTTTTGGTGACGGAATGAAGTTAAGGAGACGGCACTCGGGGAGAGCTCTGGAAGATGGATGGATGTGAGTTAAGTGGTGGAGTCTGCAATAAACTGGAGTCGATGGAGAAGATCGAGGCGAGTGTGGCATCTTTCTTTTTCGAAAGTGGGCTTAAGTTGTCTGGGAGTTTACAATGAATTGGTTCGAAGTGGCTTGTGGTAAACTATCTACAGGGTGGGCCAAATACCAGTTTTTTTTTAAAAATGCAATAGAATGAACACAATTATGATTTTTTTTCCATGTATTATGGCTTAGAACAAACATTCCCATTATGAACTTCAACGTCGTGGCTGCCTCGGCCGGCTTTGCAGTAGCTCATTCTATCACCCCCACCACAAGGTCTTGGAACCTTGTTGATGGTTTCGGGCTGTAGCTCACGGAATGCTTGGATGAAATTGGCCTTAAGTGCCTGAATCGTTTCCAGATTATTGACATAACATCGGGCCTTCACGATCCTTCACAAAAAAAAAAGTCCAAACGGGTCAAATCGCAGCTCCGAGGCGCCCAATTGACATCACCAAGACGGCTGATAAGTAGAGTCCGACCGAACATTCGGCTTCGGCCACCTTCGGTTATAAATATCACCTTCAGCAAAACATTCGGCTTCGGCTAATTAGGGCTAACGAACATTAGGCTTCGGCCGAAGGTGATCAAAAAGCAGAAGTTCGGCTTCAGCAGAAAGACTGGCCTTCGGTCGGACTCTATTGATAACACGATTTGGGAATTTGGCGCGCAATAGATCGATTGCGGCATGGCGCGCCATCTTGAATGAACCAGAAGTCTTGTAAATCCATGTCTTCAATTTCAGTGAAAAAAAAAACTCAGTTAACATGGCTCTGTAACGCCCTCCTCCACAATCCGCACCACACTCTCTGTGGATGCATTGGCTTCTCGACAATAACGTGCGGGTTTTCCGTTTTCCGAGCCCCAGATGCGACAATTTTGTTTGTTAACGTAGCCTTCTTCTTCTTCTTCTTAGAGCGCTACAGTCCGAGGTGGACTTGGGCCTCACTCAACATGCTTCTCCAGCCAGCACGATCTTTCGCCAGCTGTCTCCAGTTTCGCACACCAAGCCGGCCGAGGTCCCCCTCAACTTGTGTGCGCCATCTCCTCTGTTGCGTTGTTCCACAGGCTCAGAGTCGAAGACTCTTCGGGCCGGAGCTAAGTTGTCCATACGTTAACGTAGTCGCCGAGATGAAAATGCGCCTCGTCAGAACATATGATTTTTCGCCCAAAATCGTTGTCCAATTCAAGCCGCTCTAAGGCCCAAACTGCAAAGCGAAGCGATAATGAAGCGGATGCGCCTACAATTGCTGAGGAGTCAATTGGACCTTGTAAGCGAATAAACCGAGATCTTTGTGCAAAATTCTTCTCAGGCTAGTGCGTGAAATGTTGAGCTGTTGAGATCGATGGCGAGTTGATGTTCGTGAATTGAGTCTCACACTTTTGGCAACTGCAGCCAGTGTGCACCGTACGACGACGGGGTATTGCCCACTAGCATACCAGTCTCATGCACTTTTCGCACAAACTTGCATACAGCAGTCACGGTGGGTGCTTCATTTCGGCCAAAACTTCTTTTCAAAAAACGCACTGTTTGGGCTACACAGCACTCACTTTGGAAATAAGTTTTCAATATTTTCCGGCTTAGTTCAATCATAAATCTTAATCTTTCTTTTTTCGCGGAGTAATAATACCGGCTTTCTGTCAAGATTTCGAGCGAGCTGTTAGTGTCAAAATAACCTAAGATTTAAAAAATGAACTAGGCAAGTGAACTCGCTTGGGGAAGGTTTCGTCACATAAATTTGATGGATAATTTCTGAATATCACACGACGTTTCCAAAATATTAAACACAGCATGAAATTTATGCGTGAAAATGAAAATACTTATCATTTTAAATCTTAGATATTCTCAAAATTTCAACATAAATCGATATTTTGAAATTTATCATTTCTTAGTGCTTACTCCGAGGTCGTCAAAACTGCGTTTTCAGATCTTCAAAATTCTCATGTCGATGGTTGACCGTTTTTGGCCAATATCTCGAATACTATTAAGGCCAGAATGCTTGGAATTATTTTAAATGGAAGTACTCAATGAAGCGAAGTGTTTGTGATTGATGATAAGATTTTTAAATACTTTGGTTTAGAAATAGCAGGGGGGAAGCATTAAAAAAAATTTTGGAGCTCCATATTTTTCAAATGGAACTTTGGATCGAAAACTGAAGCAAGCCACTATCTCATTTCAAAGGTCTGTTGATTGATATATAACTCTATAGGGTGCGATAATGTTTCAAAATTAATGGCAACTTCACCTGCACTGGAGCCACCCCCAAATGGCCCCACTTTTTAAATTTGGGTGCATGGGCAGTGACATCTAGGCCTGAAGTACCAAATTCTAAAATTTCATGTTGATATCTTTATAAGCTTCAGAGATAAGGGATCAAATTAACGGCACTGGAATAGATTGCTACCTGGCAGTACAATGAACCAGTTTTGAGTCTGAGGGCTCCAGTAGTGTTTCAAAAATCCTCTGAAAAAAAAGAAGCCCTTTGATCATCACAAATGAGGTCACCAATAACGACAAGAGAACAGCGTCCACAAACACCCTTCGCTGGAGCAAAAACAAAATGACTACAGTTCAATAATTTATTGGCGTTCCATATTTTGCCACCGATACGTAGTTCCATTATCTCCCTTCTGGCCAATGAACAACTGATGTCGATAGTTGAAGGCCAACCAACAACTTCCTCGAAATATCACCGTTCTCGTCGTAGCCACATGTCCTTCACCCCCATGCAGCGGTTGGCAATGATTAAGCCCCACCATCGATAGTTTATGAATTTCCCAAAACCCCTTCTCCGCCAAAAAGCAAATATTGGCCCACTTTCGTCCAAGGCAAGCACGTCCTCACCGTCATCCCCCTCTGCAGTGCTAATAAATAACATTCTGCTGTAGTTTTTGCCGTGCACACAAAAAATGAGTTGAACAACTTTACCACCAGCAGAAGCAGCGTCAAGAGCTGCTGCCTCGATATGGGCATGTCCTTGCGAAAATTGGAAAATATTTGCACTTCAGTTACAACTGTTCGCACGGGAAATTCGTCCTTCAATCTTACTGAGTGTGTTCGGTGTTCTGTGCCTTCACACGATCTCCCAACCACCCCGTTTCGACCGAATCTCAACTCACTGCTTGACGCTTTTCATCTGCATGTTTTTTTTCACTTTGAGCGAACCTCAAACTCGGTAGTGGTCGCCGCACTATGCTGCTGAGGGGTTGTGTGTAATGTTTTCACCTTTTTCCTGTGGGACAACGAGAGGATATCGTGTGAAACTTCCGGGCGGCCATCATGAAAACGAGCGTTTTATGGCGAATTCGTGCGAAAATGAAAACAGTTAGCTAAACTGAACCAAAAATCGGGTACTATTCATTTCGGTAATCGTATGGAAGGCTATTTGTCGGATGGTAGTGGAAACTTTTTCGTTTTTTTCTGCTTTTGCAACGTTTGGTGGTGAGTGGGTGGGCATTAAATTAGGGAAAATTCATTTTAAAGGCGGTAGTCATGACTTGGAGTAGTCATAAGTGAGATTTGAAGACGGTAGATGAGGAGTGAATGGGGAGAGAGAGTCGCAGGTCCGCCCCGGACTGTGGCGTCACAAGGAGAAGAAGGAGATTGAGAGTCAAGGGCAGACGTGATTTAAGATTGACTGTGGACGGATTTTGAGGGTTTCTGGACTTAAACTGTTATGTCTGCGTCAATGATGTGGTCGAATTTGTTTGTATTTTCAACGCGGTCAAGTTAAGGTCTCGTGGAATGTTGCTTCCATTTGCCTCTATCATTGCATCCTTCACGACAGTTTCACGCGACATCCTGGTAAGGGTTTCACTCTCGTCCGGGCAGCGACCCTTCCCCTTCATCAGAACGTGAATCATTGCGCCCAGATGGCACATAAAACATTTACAACAACCTTAAGAAGCTTAGTTTGACACCAATTCAGCAATGAATTGTGAGATCTTCAGCAGAGCCGCTTACTCAAATCCACGCAACACCACCACTTCAGTTGCTCTCACTCCCATCCACTGTTCGGCACTAATTCTCCTCAAGCTCTAATGTTCACTTCCAATTTCACATTTCCACTCGAAAATCTCGAGACTTTGTCTCCTTTGAAGTCAGTGTCTGGAAGCACCTCCGATGGAGCTGTTAAGTTCGCAATAATCCAATCGATAACCTAATTCCTCCTCCGTCCTTCGATACACATACTCAAACTAATAATAGATCCTTTGGCCCCCATTTCGACGGTACACCGAGAGATGTCACGCGGTGTTGTTGCTCAACCGGAAGATGGGAAGATCCCCACAAGAAGAAGTGAAGAGAGTGAGTGAGAGAGAGAGGAATTGGTGGTAATGTGTCAACTCAACAATTTCCCGTGGCTCAGCTCAGTTGGGAGGGGGCCAGGACACATATGGTAATGTGTCGCTGTTAGGATTAGAATATCTTCTCGCACGTATCCGCCACGACCATAGGGACAGGCACATGTGCCCACAAGCCACCTCGGATATATGTGAATTTATGGGAAAATGAAATCAGAAAAAAACCGATGGAACGAAAGAGGAAAATCCCGGAGACATCGTTGGCAGGACGACCGAACGCCATGGAGGCTACGACGACAACGACGAACACACAAAAAGGAAGCCCGATAGGGATTTTCCTGCTGCGAGAGTGTGTGAGCCGAACTGAGATGAGTGGATTTATTGCCGTCACAACGTGTTCCCCCCCACAGCAGCCATTGCTCGGGCGGCAATTAAATGAGACACGGTCTTATGGGATTTGGATATGTGCACCAAACCACCCTCAGCCCTCATCGGTTTTTACGGCTAGATACTTTGTAGTAATTTGTATATCCATTAGGGGTTTTTTAACAGAGCATTACTGTTGTCACTGATGATGGATGCCGCGCGTGCAGGCATGGATGGCGGGGGGTGCGGCGGATTTGTTTAACTGCGGGTGAGGTCTATTCGCAGACATAATCGAACCCGGGGAATCGATAGTCCCCAGGGATTACTGACGGCTGGAGAGGCGAATACAAATGTTTGCATAGACTGCTCGGGTATGGGTTGTCTGTCTGCGGCTTTGAGAACCGCGGGTGGGCGCGCTGTACCAGAACAGATTGTTGTTTGGAAAGGATTGGGGAGGTGGCAGTTGGAGCGCAGATATTATTTGGAACCAAGCCAACAGTCAAGGCGACATGAGTTCCACTTCGAAATTCAGAGTTTTTTGTTAAGGTCTCGAAGGAATGACTCAGACTTGTGATTGGAACTGGCGCCACGCAACCGGAGGATTCATATCCCACGGAGAAGGAAGTTTTCTACCCAAACTCTGGCTTAAATGCTGCTCCATAAGGCGAACGGCCGTCGCGGCACCGAAGGACTAATCTCTCAAACTGGACGCACTTTCGACATTTTTGCGCTGTTTTATCAGACCAAAGGACGCCGGGGCGCCGAAGGGTTCATCTCCCACGGAGCAGGAAGTTGTCTACCCGAACTCAGGCTTAAACGCTGCTCCATCAGACTCGTGGCCGCTGTGGCACCGAAGGACTCATCTCTCACGGATCAGGAAGTTTGCTGCCCAAACTGGACGCACTTTTGAAATTTTCCCGCTCTTTTAACAGACCAGCGGGCGCCGCGGCACCGAAAGACTCTTCTCCCCCGGAGCAGGAAATTGTCTACCCAAACTCAGGCTTAAACGCTGCTCCATCAGACGAACGGCCGCCATGTCATCGAAGGACTCACCTCCCACGGAGCAGGGAGTTTGCTACTCAAATTCTGGCTTTAACGATGCTCCATCAGACGAACGGCCGCCATGTCATCGAAAGACTCACCTCCCATGGGGCAGGGAGTTTGCTACCCAAACTCGACGAACTTTTCAAATTTTTGCGCTCTTTCATCAGACCAACGGGCGCCACGGCACCGAAGGACTCATCTCCCACGGAGCATTGGGAGTTTGCCACCCAAACTCGACGCACTTTTGAAATTTTCTCGCTCCTCCCTAAACCGAACGGCTGCCCGCTAAAGGGAGCTTCACGCAGAGGCATGCCATTCCGTTGCAAGTTGCGGCTCATTTCCGCTCGAGAATCCATTACTCGACTGCAGAAATGCCGAAAAGATACGCGGTCGATTCGCTCGTTTCCACCACATTCCCGGGGTCTTCCACTGCAGCGTTCGTAACCTCGTTTCAGCATCGACTGCAGCCGCCGAAATAACTTACGGCTTCAATTGGCATTAACTCGTCGGAAAAGCCATTCCCGAGAAACAATTTGCTCCACTTTCGTACGGAGCTGCTCCAAAAAATGCATTTCCCACCAAATCCCCGCCTCCGCTATTCACTCAAAACGATCTCGTAACACACATCGACGCTCAAATTCCCCCCAAACACCCAGTTCGGGGCTTCAGCACTATTCTGGTTTTTTGGGTACAGTCCGGTCGCCGGTGTTCGCATTACACACTCCATATTGCACTTTTCACTCCACTTAGCACAGCACCTCAAGCAGATATTCTATGCAGGAGCTGTCCCGCCGCCGACCTGGGCTTAACCCAAATGCACAGAGGAAATCCCAATTTCGTGATTTGCATTTCGGCTGAGGCGAGACGGCAGCCGGGCTATGGATTGGCCAAACGAATGCAGCGCGCCAAGGACCAGGCGGAGATACACTTTGCATACTCGGAAATATGAAAGTAAATTTTCCAGCAGAATTATTAAATTATGCAGCAGGGTGTGGGTGTGGACGTGGGTGGGGAGCACTGGGTCCTGGGCGAAAGTGTTTAAATAAACAATTTTTCATCTCGTGCTGCTGAAATGAGTGGATGTACAGATGTGCAACGTGCCGCAGAGGGGTGCTTCAGCATTTGGGGAGGGGTTGGTGATCTTAGAGCCCTTTAAGTGCTGTAAGCACCAAAGTGGGTTATGTGTGAAGGGTTGGAGTGGTTTTAGGATCCACAAAGTGTTCCTATTTGCATCACATTTGTGTCATCCGCCGAAACAGACGGCTGGTTGAGCGAACAGTGAGGGGATGGGGGGATGAAGCTTTTTGAAATTTTTAGACAAGTGGACGTGCCTTCTTTTTGTGGGGAGAGCAGAACAGCTGAACAGATGGCAGCTTCCATGACATGCTTAGCAAGACATAAAGACGTGTTGCGGTTGAGAAGAGGATGTTAAGAGCTTATAGCTTACAGCTACATGATGGGAGGGTCTTTGTGCGAACCGCATTTGGTTTGCATGACAGCAAACGTTGGGAGTGGATTCATCTGTGAACAGAAGGGGATCATGAGTGACTGAATATTTGATTTTCCAAATGAATGGGTTCACTTTTTGGTTAAGGGAAACCGCTCGACGTGCGTTCATGTTCTCATTTCTTCCTGCGATGTTTGTTTTTCCAGTTGGCACGTCCCCACGTATGCGGAGTGCATGCCCTTGGATCACTTACAGCTTGTCGGATATTCTGCGTACAAGCTGATGGGTGTTGTTACACATCCCTGCCATTTGGGAGCTGATCCGATTGATAGGATTTTTAGTCTTAAGGTCGCCCTCGATTCTGATGGATGGGAAATGCTGACTTAAGCTAATTTTCAGAGACATGCTTTGTTTTCGAGTGGTGTCAGCTGAAGGTGAAGCTAAGCCTCCCTTGTGAAAGCAGTCTGTTCAAATCCATTTCCCCCTCAGCCCGAAGGGCATTTACATGATTTTCTAAAAAGGTCACAGATAAGATACGATGGAGTTCGTATTCTTCGTCAACAGCCTGATTGGTGAATATCAATGCGAATTCAAGCCGGCGAAAAATGATATCGACTTGCGGCAGATTTTGGAAAAGATTCAGGAGTTTCAAGTCAATACCCACCACCTGTTCATCGAACATAAGGCCACGTTTGATAGAAATGTACAGAGACGACAAATACATGACATTGTCTAGGTTAGGCATTCCTGAAAAACTCGTCCGTCTTTGCAGAATGACGATGGAGATGCCCGTTGCTCCATCAAGGTCCGCAAAGACCTCACCGAGACCTTTGATGTCGAAAAAGAGTTTAGGAAAGGCGACCCACTGCCATGCGATATTTTTCAATATCATTCTCGAGAAGATAGTGCGTAACTCAAAAGCCTTCTTCCACAAATCTGTGTAATTGAACGCATATGCCGATGTCATTGACTACATCAGAAGGACACAGCGGGCTGTTCTTCTTCTTCTTCTTAGGGCGTTACAGTCTAACTAATGCTGAGCAGATGCTCGTCTTACATCCAATCTGATGCTGACTTGAAGCTCAAACAAACAAGCCTCCGGCCAAAACGATCTTTCGCTAGCTATCTTCTTCTTTTTCTTCTTCTTCTTAGGGCGCTACAGTCCGAGGTGGACCTGGGCCTCACTCAACATGCCTCTCCAGCCAGCACGATCTTTCGCCAGCTGTCTCCAGTTTCGCACACCAAGCCGGCCGAGGTCCCCCTCGACTTGTGTGCGCCACCTACTTCGTTGACGTGCTCTGTTGCGTTGTCCCACAGGCTCAGAGTCGAAGACTCCTCGGGCCGGAGCTAAGTTGTCCATACGCTCTACATGGCGTACCCATCTTAGGCGTTGGATCCGTAGACGCCTGGCTAGATTCATGTCGCTGTACAGCCCATACAATTCGTGGTTGAACCTTCTCCTCCAAATGCCATCAACGCAAACAGGACCAAAGACCGCGCGCAGAACTTTTCTCTCGAAAAGACCAAGAGACTGTTCATCCGCTTGGGATATTGTCCATGCCTCTGCGCCGTACAGCAGGACTGGGATGATCAAAGTCTTGTATAGAGTCAGCTTGGTCTTCCGAGAGAGGCCTCTACTACTCAATTGCCTTTTAAACCCAAAAAAACAGCAGTTGGCAAGAGTACTTCTGCGTTTGATCTCGGTACTGATGTTGTTTTGTACTGTTTACTGCGGAGTCGAGGGAGACGAAGTCCTTAACTAGCTCAAAGTTATAGCTGCCTATGGTGACGTTCTGGCCAAGTGGTCGATGTTGTGCGTCCTTTCTTGATGACAGCATATACTTGGTTTTGCCCTCGTTTATCGCCAGACCCATTTTAGCTGCTTCCGTTTCAATGCCAGCAAACGCATCATTGACGGCTCGCTGTGTTCGCCCAATCACGTCAATGTCATCCGCGTAAGCTAGCAGTTGAACGGATTTTTGGAAGATCGTGCCTCTTGTGTTGGCCAGTGAGTTTTGCACGATCTTCTCAAAATTGATGTTAAATAAGTCACATAACAGCGCGTCGCCTTGTCTTAAAACTTTTGTGACATTGAAGGTTTCGGTGAGTTCGTTACCGACCTTGGTGGAGCAGCGAGAGTTCTCCATCGTCATCCTGCTCAGTTTGTTAGTGAGGACTATAACAGTCATAACAGAAAAGACTGCAAACAACTTACCGGCGTACTAACGGGTCACTACACCTTCGCCAAACACCTAAGTGTGCTTGCCCTAAGCGATGAAACCCTCTGCGCCGCCTGTGGAGAAGACGATGACACTGCAGAGCACTTTCTCTTTTACTGTCCCGCCTTTGCTCGGATCAGGTGGCAGTTATTCTTCTCATCACAGAAGCGTCTGCTGGTCTTCCGTTGGAAGAGCATGCAATTTCATAAAAAGAAGGTTGCTACCTGGCAGTACAATGGACAAGTTTTTGAGTCTGAGTGCTCCAGTGTAGAGTTTCAAAAATCTTCGACAAAAAAAAGAAAATATGCAGTCTGAAGAAAAGGTCCCCTAACAAAGGCCTCTTTACAAAACGTTGCTATAGACAGCTCTAAAGTACGACGTCGTCTGTAGGAACAACTGAAGAAGATTGGGGACGTTGCCAAAGAGACATCACAGAAGTAGCTACTGATGATACCACAACACCTACGAGTGGAGACAGACGCAAGCAGAAAAAGAAGAAGTCTGCAAGGCAAGGCTACATCGAACTACGAGAGCTGTTCGTGAGGTCTACGACCAGAATAGAAGGTGACAGACACGGCTTTTCAGGAAAAAAATTAAAAACATAGAGATATCTTTCTCAAAAATATTGTGAGCATCACGATCACGCAAAAATCTCTGCAACTCCTCGCATATGTCGACGTCATTGACATCATCGGAATCGAGCTATAAGATAGGCCTTGCGGTGGATGACGGAGTGCAGACAAAGTGTATGCTGTCTAAAAAACAAACGAACACCGACGTCTTGAACAAAACGTCACTATAGACAGGTTCAACTTTGAAGCAGTGAAAAACTTTGTTTACCTGGGCTCCGAAGTAAATTCAAGCAATGACTCCATCGCGGAGATAAAATGAATGATTACTCCTGCCAATCGCTGTATCTTTGGGCTTTAGAATGCAATTGAGGAATAAATCCGGCTCGAAGGACCAAGATATCGCTACGAGCATGTAGAACCTTGATAGTCCCAATCCAGGTGTATGGCGCAAAAGCATGGACACTTCTAAAAGCGCAAGAGGAGATTCTTCGTCGTCCATGTGTCCTTAACTGAGATACTGATGTTAACTAAAATTGATCAAGACAAAATAGAGATGAGTTTACACTGATTTAAAGGCGAAACTACACGCGCAACCAAAAAATGTATCAAAAAGATGAAGCACCTTCCAAGCTTAACATTTTGCTGTTCAAAACCTGCGGAAAGCTTAGTAGACTATCCCCAATGCCCCCTAATCAACATTTACATATGTAGACAGTCAGGCAGCAATCAAAGCTCTTTAAGTCACTTCAAAAACTCCATAGCAATTACAGTCTTTCTGTATTGGGTCCTAGACATGAGGGAATCCTAGGAAACGAAACTGCTGACGAGCTTGCTAAGGGAGGTATCCTAACTCATAGAATCATAGACATTGTCGAAATTGATGCAGAACTATTAAAAACAGCCAGCGATGTGTGGAATTAGAACAATTCCTGTCGCATAACCAAAATCATTCTGAGCGGCTATGAAATTCACAAATTCAAATTACCTTACAGATAGCACTGCAGCACGCTGGTTGATATTATCACTGGTACTGCCTCGTAAGCTATCATGCTCGCAAACTTAGCTTATTCAGAAATGTTTGCACGGCGGATTACTGACTTTCACTGCATCAGTCTTTTGGGAAATATGGCATACACAACTACACCTAGCGCTAATCAAATGTGAAGCTCTAATCAACTCTGAAGCTTTGTTGCTTCTTTTAAGAAACACTCTATGATCAAATCAACTTCATTGCCAATCATACACGACTTCCTCAGCAATTGATGCACTTTTTGTCGAAAAATCAGCGACTTCGATTCAGAAATTTGCAGAAGCTACTTTTCAACGTCACAAGAGTTTATGCCAATCACGTTTTCCACAGCCGCATCGAACGGAGTATAGTCAGAAGGAAGTGCATAAGCTACGCATTTGGCAGAGAGCCATCGAATTCGTAGCAATTGCTTTCATAGAACTTCGATGATACTACAAAGAAATTTTCTGCTCAATGTGCAGTGCTCGTTTGTAAGGCGAAACCAGAAACACTCATGGCCTTTAGGAAAACGTGAAGTAGACTGAAGATCGGCAGCGAACCAAGTCACGCTTTAATCGACTTTTCTTCTTTTTTTTTCGGAGGATTTTTGAAACACTACTGGAGCACTCAGACTCAAAACTGGTCCATTGTACTGCCAGGTAGCAACCTACTCCAATACCGTTAATTTGATCCCAACGGCAAACGGTGAGTGAACCAGATTCGATTTCCCTGGGATTCGAACCTGGGACCCTGAGAACTTGGGACAGGCACTTAACCAACGGCGCCGTCCGGTCATGTTTAATCGACTCACTCGTACATTCTCGTAGTGAAAGCGGATAGGATGTCCCGCCTAACTACGGATTAGACTTGTCGTCTGATGGTGAATGTATACGTCACTGAGAGCAGAATTAAACCAACGTTAGAGCTCAGTTTTACCATCAAATTCTGTCATGATGACTTAAGGAAGGAATCATTAAAATATTGATTAAGGGTCTTGAAGTCACTAACTCAAGACAGCCACAAAAATTTGGACTAAAAGTCAGATTTCAAAAGAAAAATGAAGAAATGGAATCCCAGAGATGGACACAAAATCAAGAATGATCTTAAGTGCAGCGATATTTGGCTCAGCAGATCAAGGACTTCCTAAATGTGTTCGAATTCAACGACTCAGTGTTGAAATGAAGTCAGTACGTGTTTGTTGGTGTTGTTGCTTTGATGGTGACATGAAATGAGGCCAAATGAAATAAAGCCAAATTTCAATAAATTGGTACTATTTATTTTTCAGAAGCAGAATGAACTCAAAATGCCCAGTTTGGCTTTATTTCACTTCAGAAAACGTAATAAAGCCAAGTTAGTATTATTTAGTTTTGAGGACGCGAATTAGGGAGCAGAAGGAAACAGCGCTTTGTGTGCGTTGGATTTTTAGAACGAACGGAAGGGAAATGCCTCAGATTTCACTTTCGGAACAAAATTTGTGTTACAAAGCGTGGAATATGTACAGTGTACCAAGTTATAGCTGCCTATGTAGCTAATTTGGCCTAATTTCACGTCACTTCTTTGATTGTTTCCCACCAATTAATTTCTAGGAGGCCTCTCCTGATATCCACTTCACTTCTTAGCGGTATTAACACGTTGAGTGCCACATGAGACCACTTTGGTATCTCACGAATTTGGGCTTGCTTTGCCGCGTGAGCCTAGAGTGTATTCGAAGTGTTAATAAAAAAAATCTGTGGTCTGTGGGGACAGTTTTTCGGATTGTATGGTGGCACTCAACGTGTTAAATGAGGCGCTCATAACCTTCTTAGATACCAAGGTAGTATTAAACTCAATCGCGACTTAGAAAGAACAGGCCCAACACATGAACCTTAAGGGCAGTCGTCTCACCATAAGACTGCCATTTGTGGAAATTGAAAGCCTCATTTTCTGAATGCTTCATAATTCAAGTGCCTCGTGGCAACTTAAGCCTCTGAGCGATTCACTTAAAACGAAATGGGAACGCCTGGTGGTGCTTGAGAGAGCCTAGGACTCGAACACTCTCCATTCGTTACCTATCCAAACCCGTTCATCTCCGTCGCTTCATTCAACACGACACCTCTGAAGCCCCTTAATTTGAATACCATTTGCCTACATTCATGTCCAAGTGGTTGTCGAGGAGCCTTCACCTCTTCGGACAACCATTTCGCAGTCGCACTGCTGGCTGATCGTCTCCTTCCACCGCCTTCCTGAAACTCTAAATCAATGTGAACTGATCCCTCGAGGCTGTTGAAACCAAAATCGTCGCACACAACCTGTTCTGTCCACAAGTCCTCTCCCAATCCGAGAATGTCTTCAAAAATTCAAAGCGAACATCGCTCCTCATCCACATTCCGTAGCGTTTCCACACGTACAAGTGTCGTAATTCAGTGTCTAACATTCGAAATGTCGTATGAATCAGGAGACAGTCGAGCATAAATTAAGCATTTAACACTCTCCCCGTCCACACACACGCACCCGGCCGATGGTCTCTTTGACTTTCTTCGTCGTCTGATGAATCACCCCTATTTTCAACTCCATTCACGTCAGGTACAGACCCGTCACCGCAACACAAGTCGCCCCAGTGTCTCTCTTTGTGTAGTCGTCGTTGTCCCTCATCCTTCTTTCGGCCGTCTGAGCAGTCGCCTACCCGTACATAGGCTTCCATGGAGAATCAGTTAAGCCTTATCAACACCCAACACTCACGTTTCATACGCAACTGTCAAATAAGTGTCAATTGAATAACGCACACAAGGCGCACGTGCAGGAGAACTTCTCAGGTCCCTGCCCTTTCCCCCCGTTCAGGCGGTCGTGTGTCCCGCTGTGTACAAATGCGCTCCATGCACGCGAAGGGTATCCGTATCTTCATCTGGTCTTGGGTGCATTATACCCCGATCTGCCGCACAACCACCACCCACCCATATGCAGCGGGCATACCCTCCGCATATCGCAGCACGAATTATGGAAATTTCACCAGCAACCGGGGAGAGCTGCGGCCCGCCACTCGACGGTCTGTCCCCCGACTCCGTCATCCGCTGCAAGATTTAAATTAATTTTATTTCGTCAACGGGCGTCTGGATGTGCGCTGCGCTTCATTATTACCCAATTAGGGTGCCAGGAGATACACACCAGCCCCAGTCTGTCTTCGACTTTATCTTTCGAATCCCCCCTCTGCCAACCCCTCCGCGCAATCGCCACCTAGACTTAGTTCATGCAGAGTCGTCTGGAGGGTGGAGATTGCGGCGGGGGGAGGGGTGAAAAATCGTATTATGAGCAGATTTAATTTTTGATTAGCTGAAGGAGGTGGAGACGGAAGGCCGGGGTGTAAAGTTTGCCTTTGGAAGAATTCGAGAAAGACTTCACCAAGGCGTTGCAAGTTTTATTTAAATTTTTCCTCCCCTCCCCCACTGAGACGGGAGTCAGCGGGCATGAAGTGATTTCTTTTTGGTGTGAATTAAGTTCTTTAAGGCGGCCAGAGCAAGGGGTTCGGGGCTGGTGTGGAAAGGGGATGGTAGTTTTTTCTAAGTTCTGTGGGCCCGTAAGGCAGAATTGCCCCGAGGGAATATTGATTTTTTAATTAGATCGACCTAGCCCGAGGGAAGTAAAACGTTCTGGAGGGCGGCGCTGTACGCCGGGCAGGGCGTGATAACAAGGTGTTGATGGTGGTGGGACCGTCGGGATTGGATACGAGGAAATGAGGTGCTAACAGGCCCTGGAAGTCTTTTGTTTTGAGCGGAAGAAGGAGGCATTTTTCGACGGTGTTGCGGCTTTTGGCGTTTGGTTGAGAGGGGTTGGTACGGTTATCAACCATAACGATAGGCAAGCATTGCTGGGCGACCGTGCAATGGCGATTGGTTGTACATTCAAGGTTTTCAGGAATTCGCGGGATTTCTTAAAAATTGCTTTCTTACATAACCGCAGTCGATCACAATTGGTCACTAGACTATTTGATTTTTATTTTTTTTTTCTATGGATTTTTGAAACACTACTGGATCACTCAGACTCAAAACTGGTCCATTGTACTTCCAGGTAGCAACCTACTCCAGTGCCGTTAATTTGATCCCAGCGGCATATGCTGATTGGACCAGATTCGATTTCACTGGGATTCGAACCTGGGACCTCTCTAACTTGGGGCAGGCATCTAACCAACTGCGCCATCCAGACCTTTTAACTATTTGATATGGTGTTGTGTTTGATTTCAGGAGTTTCCAAATTTTTAGCGAGACCAGGAGGAGGAAACAAAAATTGAACAAGCTCAAGTTTGAAAAGGGTTACAAAAAGCACGTCGGATCTTTGATATAAAGCAGCAATAAAAAGCAATAAAGGCAATGGGCGCAGTGGCCTCGAGCCATACATTTTTTGTTTTAGGTATGAAACGTGTGGGAGTAAAATTTGTTGCAAAATTGCAAAAATCCACACTTTATTACTTGTTCGTGAATTTTTGGTCAAAAATAATACTTTAACGATGCCCCAGCTTCCATATTCGCCAGACATGACTCCGTGTGACTCTTTCCTATTTCCAAGAAAAAGGGAACCTTAGAACCGTTGTATTAAAATGATATTAAAAGTGTATTTCTGAAAGACCTAAGGGCCATTCCAAAGATCGAGTTCGAGAAGTGTTTCGAGGATTGGAAGAAGCCCTGACATAAGGACATAATACCTAATTGGGATAATTTTAAAGCCGACAACCTTAATATAAACGAATAAATAAATATATTTTTCAAAAATTAAAATTCCCGTAATTTTCTGAACATACCTCGAATATACATACGTATCAAAAGTTAGTAAGGAAATATAGGTGAACGGAGCCCGGTTTCTTTGGTCGGTTCCCGGGCACACGGGTATAAGAGGAAATGAAGCAGCAGACGAGCTAGCCAGACATCTAAACTCGATAGTCTCGTTGTGGAACATGTGTCCTATCCAGAAGCTTATGGCCCAACTACAACCAAAAGAGAACAAAACACCTGCTCAACAACAGTAGAAGCAACATATCCAGAATTATAGCGGTCCGTAATGGACGCTGGGCTGTTGGCAGGCATGCTGAAAGACTAGGCATACCATTTAACTCGCACTGCCGCAGCTGCTGGGTGGAAATCGAGCAAGAAACCCCCGGGCACGTTCTGTGCAAATGTCCGGCTCTAACTAGTCAGACAACGCACTCTGGGCAAAGCCTTCTTTAACACTCCTAAAAACCTCTCAGAGGCAAACATTCACAGTCTGCTAACCTTCACAAACTGGTTTTAAAAAAATTTAGGCAAATCTAAGTGAATACACACGCCTTTTCACCCGCTTCTTACAAATTAGGTATCCCATAGGATGTGGTATCAAAACGACGCTTTCAAGGCGCTAATTGGGTGCGACAATTATGTATGTATGTCCACCGCCACTTTCACCTACCTACCTAGTAAGGAAAAGGGTTTTCCAACAGGGACTACCAAACTTTGACACTTAATAGCGGCCATATTTTTGAAGCTACATCTGTGAAATTGGCTGTCATTTAATCACTCTGTTTTGCCAAATCACCATGGACGAACATAGCCATCAACAACAAGTGCAAATGATAAAATTGTTTTATCAAAATGGGTGTCCTGTTCGGGAAACGTTCCTCGCGCTTCGTCCATTTGACGGTCATAGTCGTCCTACTGAGAGGACTATTCGCAGTGTGGTGGTTCAATGTGAGTGCACTGGTTCAGTAAACGATATACCAACATCGCTACTGAGAGTGAAAATGTGCAAGAGAATGCGAGGCAGTCGATTTCGTGTCGCTCACCAGAACTCGCTCTGAGAGTCTGCAGGAGAATCCGAGGCAGTTGATTACACTTCGCTTGCAAGAACTCGGCATTTCGCAGACCACAAATTTGCGAATTTTGCGTCGTGACTTGGGCCTGCACCCGTACAAAATTCAATTGACCCATGAGCTGAAGGTAAACGACCATAGACAACGACTTGTGTTCGCTGCATGGGCTCTGGAGCAGTTGGAAACTGATCCTAATTTTAATCGAAAAATCATCTTCAGCGATGAGGTCCATTTCTGGAGGAATGCGATATTTGTATCTATAGTGTTCAAGCTTCACTTACACACAAATCTACGTATTGTGCGACGAGAATTATACATAGTCGGACAGACAGCTGCTATGTTTACATTCTTAATTTTTTTTTTTAATTTTTAACTGTGTACTCGTAACAAAGACAAAGCCCAAAGACCTGGAAAACAAAGCAATGCGTTTGTCCGTTTAAGAGAGAGTGAAATTCTATTGGGGTTATGAAAATAGATGTCCGCGTCCGGTTATAAGAGAGTTCGTTTATGAGAGAATTATTTACATGAAAAATCGTGTAGATAATTCCGTTTTTTGAAATTTGTACGGTTATAAGAGGGGTGTCCGTTAGGAGAGAGTACACTGTAAAACAATCCACATGAGATCCAAGAACATTACAGATTTTGGGCTGGCGGCGTCATCGCTCCTTATTTCTTTGACAACGACGTCGGATAGGCCATCACCGTCAACGGCGACCACTATAGGTCGATGATTACCAACTTCTTTTGGCTTGAATTGGATGACATGGACACCAACAACATGTGGTTTCAACAGGACGGCGCTGCGTGCCACATAGCTCACGCCACATTGGCAATACTGCACGAGCGATTCGAGGGCATGGTCATCGCGATTGTGCGATTTGACCCCGTTAGATTCTCATATTCCAACAGTTTTAATGTAACAACGTACGTCTGGCAAAAATAATGTCGCCGCAAAGAGCTAACGACTGAGCTAAGGTAGTCACAACTGCGAACAGTTTATGTATCATAAATCAATGGTCACAGACTTCAACTGAAACCTAACCTACAAACCTCTTCAAGGGAAAGCACTTACTGTGCTCTGATTCGTTAAAATAACCCTTTTAAAAAACGCTACACAATACATTTTTCACAAGATCGTTTCGGGAATTAGTGTCCTTGCAACCCCATTAATTGAGTACGTTCGTCAAGTCCTCCCTAGACACCTTTAACTGTCCACCAACCGGTGGTAAACCTTTCTTTTAACATGGCGTTTGTGTTGTAACAGTCAACGTCACTGTCCCCAATTACGCGTAATTGGCTCATTAGCAGCGACCTACCTACCTACCTCCCATGCTACGCCCTTTCCTACACGTCATTAGAGCCTAGAACGGTTCAATTAATTCCGATTAAATCATAATCCACAGCCAGCCCTTGTGCAGCCCAGCGTCAGCGTCTAGACGAAGAACACATTTACTCCCTCATCTGTCGATGACTGCCAGTTTCTGTTTAAAAACCCAATCAATACGCCTTGACTCGCTGTCGTCGCGGCCAAGGAAAAAAAATCGAAAGTGAATTCCCACCCCCACATGTCGCTCGCCACGCAGGCACGTCAGTTCCGTCAAAGACGAACAAAGGGAGCGTATCCACACAAAGAGTGTGTTTATCGAAATCGAAATGTGAAGCCCTCCCGCCCATGGCCGCCGGTCCGCATGATGTGCCAACAGCCAAGGTAGTTCCACATGGGTGTCCAATATGCAATCGGCTTATCAGGTCTTTACCCTTCGAGAATACAAATTAGCTAATATCTGACCGATTGGAGGGGCCCGGCTCGCAGGGGGAGGACGTTCAACAAAGGCACTGGGCTAACAATGGCAGGGCAACCTTGAGACGATGGACACCGGTGCTCGCTATGCAGTGCGCTGCTGGCCCGATAATGGTGAACGAGGAGGACGTCCCGATAAATAAACAATCGTGGGATCGTGAGGGACGGCGAAGACGCGTTGCAGAATGGGAATTGGACAGACACGTCTTTCTGGTCTAATGAGGTGGGAAACGAGAATGAATGACGCGCCGTGCTGTTGTGGGGCTCGAGTTGCCGTTCCGTGTCTGTGATGACGGAGGTGGTTATCGATTTCTGAGAAACTTTTTGAAGAAAGCCGATGATTGCGGCGGAGGGAGGGAGGTCGGTGGACGATTTTCTGTGCAAACTTGGCCAGGAACCATATGGGAGCACTGCGGTCGTGTTTTACATTTTCTCGGTCTCTGCAAGAACATGCAGACGGAGCGGTTGAATGGATGCCAAAAGGGCAACAAAATGACAGAGGAAAAGAATTCTCTAGAACCGCGGGTATAGTTGATGGAGACTTTTAGGAAGACAATGTTCCCTAGCACGACAGAGACTGTCGACGACGGGGTTCTTTAGGACGACGGGAGAGTACCGTCGATGGGGATCTTTAGATCGATGGAGACTGTCGACGACTCACGGGGTTCTTTAGGACCACGGAGACTGTCGACGACTCACGGGGTTCTTTAGGACGACGGAGACTGTCGACGACTCACGGGGTTCTTTAGGACGACGGAGACTGTCGACGACTCACGGGTTTCTTTAGGACAACGATGACTGTCGACGACTCACGGGGTTCGTTAGGACGACGACGGAGACTGTTGACGACTCACGGGGTTCTTTAGGACGACGGAGACTGTCGACGACTCACGGGGTTCTTTAGGACGACGGAGACTGTCGACGACTCACGGGGTTCTTTAGGACGACGGAGACTGTCGACGACTCACGGGGTTTTTTAGGAGCACGGAGACTGTCGACGACTCACGGGGTTCTTTAGGACGGCAGAAACTGTCGACGACTCACGGGGTTCTTTAGGACGACGGACGGGGTTCTTTAGGACGATGGACGTGGTTCTTTAGGACGACTGCGACTGTCGACGGTATAGTTTAGGACGACATAGTACCAATGAATCGTCGAAGGAGATCTAAGAACGATGGATACTTTTCACAGAGTTTTTTAATTTAGAAAACGGAATTAACTATTAGTTCTGACGGAAACGATAGCTCATGGCTCTCCAAAGCTTCTTAAAACTCCAATTTCCCCGCAAAAGAAAAGCTGAATAAGGAACCTTTGTATAGGCATCATAAAGATGTAGGTTACGGGCAGAGAATGCCCCGAAAGAAGCAACAATCGGCGACCTTTTGGTCCGCGAAAATGCCCACAACAGCACAAAATTTCCGCTTTCCCAGACCCCATTCGAGAAATGATCCAAACAAACATCTCAACCTCATCGTTAATACCAACGCCATTAACGGCTTCGAGTTAAATCCTCCGGAAGAGCATACAGGCGCGACCGAGTTCCACTTTCATGTCTCCCAGTTCGGTAATTAGCGTCGCCCTCACAATAACGAATCCGCCGCAGCAGCATAACCAAAAAAGAAGCCACCTCCACGGAGGCGCATTCCCCTGACAAATCATTTTGGCTTCCTCTTACTTCTGAGTCCTTTTTGCCCTTTATTTTGCCATTCAAAAGAAATGTAATTCGCAGCAGAACCGCAAAGCGAGGGCGACCGAACCAGCCACCTCCCGTGGAGGAGGAGCCCGGAAAACTTCTGATTCTATCCAAAGAACGGGGGGGGCTATGGCGAGGTACGCCGAACATCGGGGAGAGCGAAAAAAAGCAGAATACAGAGTTTAGTAAATTTTCGGGTGTCAGCGAATCGAGCCAAACTTCAAGGATAAAGGGAACTGTGAAGCAAAAGCAGAGGCAGTTACCCAGCGCGAGAAACAACAAGATAAACAGTTTACCCAATTAATTTTGGTTTTATGTGGTACCTCTCGCAGGAACACGGTTGCTCCAGGACTCTAGGACACGCCAGCAGCCGCCCGGGCCCGGACCAGCTCAGCTAAAAGTTTTATGAATGACGACAATGGGCGGATCATAGAATTGCTCCAAACACGGCGTGGGAGTGTGAAGTTTTATTTTTTTCTTCGTTTTCTTTAAAATAAAAGGCTATGGCGCCCGGGCGGGGATGAGAGAATACTGCTATTCTCTGCTGTTTTCCGTGTCTCCTTGGGTGTGTGGTACCTTCATTGGGAGCAGCGGAAATGGAAGGCAAAGAAATTCTATTGCTCATGGGGATTATCCATTCGGGGGGTGAACAGGAAGCCAGTCCCGGGTTTTCAATTGAGGTGGGTCGTCCGGTCCTTTGGCAGATAACTAGATAAGTTTAGTCCTTGGAACAAGGGGCCCACTAAATATGAATGGAATGTGATCAGGTGGACGGTGCTTGGGATGACAATGGAATGAGCTTTGGGTAATCCAGTCCTCGGGAGAGTGGAGCGCTTCATTTTTGGATGATTGGCGGTAGATTGAGATGTTACAGATGAATCAGATGGAGGTCACAATTTGGATACTGCATAACTTTGGTTCATGTGGAGGTTTACAAATGAAATGGGGTATTTGTGGAAAGTGAAGTTATGACATTTGCAATAAAGGCGAAATATGTCACAAAGAAATGAAGTTGGATGGTAACAGGCGGCAAAGTTGTGGGTCAAGTCCAAGAAAGATCTTTGGTATCAATCAGTAGAGTCGGCGTTAGGATGGCTTAAAATTTAGTTAGCTGGCAAAAACATATACACATAAATGCTAACACAAAACCTCAAAAAACTATGGTTCATTTTTTCGCTTTGAGCCATCGGAGGATATCGAAATTGAATAAGAATGAATAAGCTTGGTTTCGGAAAAAAGTTTGTTTCAAAATTGGGAGGACAGTAAACCTGATTGTGGTGCTCGTATTACGAATGTTGGATTTTACCGTAAATGTCAGTATTTGATTCTAATTTTGATATAAATAAATAAGCTGTTTGCCGACTTTTGAAGTACTTTCGTTGAGATTTGAATTGTAACCTCCTATTGAATCAGGTAAAATAAGCACATGAAAGCTTGGTAATCTAGCTTGGAGTTACAACACTCTAGCTGCAACCAATATGAAAACATCGATGTGGGGACTTATTTTGTGATTTAAGGCAACATCATCTTTAAAGTGCGACTCATGTAGAGGTACGACTTTAACCGCGCACAAAATTGACTTCATAGGAGATAAGCAACTAAATGTTGGCTTTTGTCAAGAATGTGAATAAGAGCCTTTCATTTTGATGTGAAGAAATCAGCAGATTCTTGAAGTTTTAAGTATTTTCTTTGAGTTTGAAATTGTAACCTCTCATTGAATCATGTGAAATTAGCACATAAAAGCTTGTTAAATTTGTTTACGGTTACAACTGTCTAGCTGCAAACAATATAAAGACATCGACACAAAATTCTTCTATGTTAATGAATGAAGCACAGAATAATCGCATCTATCGAGCATGTGGGGACATCTTGTTGAATTTAAGGCAACCTCGTCTGTAAAGGGTGGTTCATATAGAGGTTACAATTTCAACACTGCACAGATTTGGCTTTGTAGGGGATAAGCAACTAAATGTTGTCTGTGGTGCCTATGGAGACATTGACATTTGTTTATATGGAGCGGGATATTTTTTTTAAATATGAGAAAGTTGCAGTTTTGTTACGTTGTTCCTTAGAATGTCGTTCTTTCCTTTGCCGTCAAAATCATCTTTAGGGGACCGTCTACTGATTTTTTTGGCAGAATTAAGGCAGAAGCAATGCATTTGCATTTGCATGTAAACCAACTGGGAGAGATTTGAGGCATGACAAATGGAGAGGCCGAAAACGTCGTTACACCAAATACCCCTTCAAAACATCAACATTGCGGCTCGTCTTCCATTTTTCGCCCACGACACTCATTCATCTACAATCTTTAAACTTAAACCAATTCTCTTGGATTTCGCATGAAATTGCGGCTAAGCCTATCAATGGAGTTTGAGTTTGGCACTAGAGGTGACTTCAAGAGGAAAATTCTCTTTCAACTCAAATCCCATTAACTCGCACATCTCCACCGATGACACCTTTCTGCACCCTCCTCCACACCCTCGTCTAGCCGACACCATAACACATGATCGCACATTAAAATCTCGAACGAAACTCATAGATGCCCGGCACGTTCGCCGCTGGAAATGAAACCAATTTTTCGACATAATGTCGCACCATCATCCCCCCTTTCAACCACGAAAAGGTCAGAACGCGTCCGAGTCTCTGCTGAGATTGCGTCTTTCTCAGGCCCTGGACGTACGGCAAAGGAACTCATGTCAACTCAGGTGAATGCCATGAAATCACCATCACCGTATCTATCCAAGCGAAATAAGGAACACATTACGAGATATCGCTTCGATACATGTATCTCCTTCCATCTCGGCGTAATGAAGTCCAATAAGCCCCCATCCGTCCGGTCGGTCGGATGTGTTTCAATGCCGCCCACGCACACGCTGCTAGCCCGAGGTAAGGTCTCCTCTCTAAAACCAACCAACGACAGGGGCGGTCGGGTGCGACTGCTTTAAATTGTAAATTGCCCATCGATATGCAGTGTGTGGATAAAAAGGGGAAATTAATTGAATTCCATTGATCAAATTACCGCTCGGTCGTCGGAAGAACAACAAACCCCCGCCGCTAAACGGCGCTGTGGGCTGCCAAAACTAAATGCGGCCCGGCCAGAAAAAAAACACATCCCCGATACTAATGAATTCAGTCACTGAATTTACAATTATTGAGCAGGGGGTGTGTGTAACCATCAATCAATAGACACCACGCTCTCACGGGGGTTCGCACGACGACGCGCAATGATACCGAGGGCCCGTGCAGGAGGGAATGATAAATAATTGCTGGAGGGGGATGGATGACGGCAAAGGGAATTTCGGGACGAAATTAATTAAATTCTCAAATTAATTTTCAAACAAAAGTAACAACAACAGCAAATTGCCTGAGGGAAGATTCACTAATAAACCAACAATGGACCGATTGCGGACTATTACCAGGCATGAGGCTGTAATCCCAACCTGGATGTGTCCCACACACTCAGTGTGGTGGGGTGATTTGTGCCGTGTATCGACGAGCGGAGTGATGAATTATCATCAGACATCATCGAATTGAAGGGTTGCGACTGGGAGGGGTTTTAAATGAATTTTAACGACGGGGTGGTTGGAATGCTTGGAAGGAGATGGAAGGAGGATGGAGGAAGGAGGAAGGAAGGTGGAAGGAGGGAGGAGGAAGGAGGAAGGAGGAGGAAGGAGGAAGGAGGAAGGTGGAGGAAGGTGGAGGAAGGAGGAGGAAGGAGGTGGAAGGAGGAGTAAGGAGATAGAGTCAGAAGAAATCTAAGGGAAAGTTCTGATTTGATTTGATAGGGTCTGAATACGCGCCAGTCATTTAAGGAGATTGCATTTCTTTAAGGAGACGATTTTCTTTACTGAAAGACGAGTAGAATTAGACAACGAAGCAGCACAAAGGACAACTTCGTATTTTTAAGCTACTGAAGAATCAAGCTCTGCAACGAGCCGCCAAAGGGGATAGGTAGGTATGTAAAGGTGGCGGTGGACATAAAGATCCTGTTTGTCGCACTCAATTAGCGTCATGAAAGTGCCGTTTTAATACCACAACCTATGAGATACCTAATTTGTGAGAAGGGGGTGAAAAGGAGTGTGTATTCACTCAGAATTGCCTAAATTTTTTTAATACCACTTTGTGGAATTTATGAAAGCTAGCAGACTGTGAATGTTTGCCTCCGAGAGGTTTTTAGGGGTGTTAAGAGGGCTTTGCCCAGAGTGTCTGACTCTAGCTAGAGCCGGACATTTGCACAGAAAGTGCTCGGGGTTTTCTGGCTCGATTTCCACCCGGCAGCAGCTGCAGTGCGAGTTAAATGGTATGCCTAATCTTTCAGCATGCCTGCCAACAGCCCAGTGTCTAGTACGGACCGCTATAATTCTTGATATGTTTTTTCTACAGTTGTTGAGCAGGTCTTTTGTTCTCTTTTGGTTGTAGTTGGGCCATAAGCTTCTGGATAGGACGCAGGTTTCCAGCTTGGTCCATCTTTGCCTCCACTTCCACTAGCTCGTCTGCTGCTTTGTTTCCTCTTATACCCGTGTGCCCGGGAACCCAGATCAAAGAGACCGTGCTTCGTTCATTTATAATGGATAGTTCCTTGCAGCAGCAATCCACTAGCTTTGACGTTGTAGTTATGGATGTTAGAGCCTTGATAGCAGCTTGATTGTCTGAAAAATAGCTACCCGCTGTGCTGGTCCTGTTCTGTTCTTAATTTCAAGACACGCATCATATATTGCTAGCACTTCTGCCTGGAAAATGCTTGCAAAGCCTGGTAGCTTGAGTGACTTTGATATCTTGAGGGCTTCGGAGAAGATTCCAGCGCCCACACCAGAGTCCATCTTCGAACCGTCTGTGAAGATTACTATGTCATGGGTTTGGACGACTCTATTGCTTTTCCACTCCCATGCCCTATAGTTTTTTTTGAAATTTAACTTTGGGATAAGGCAGTCAGTATGACTCAGTATCGCCTGTTGTGGTAGTGAGTTAAGGATGTTACCATGTCCATAAGTTCTGCTATTCCAGCAGTTTGACTCTCTGAGTCTAAGTGCACTGCATGTGGCCATGAACGTTGCGTGTAGGTCTGGGGGAAAAGGCGCAAAATAGCTGTCGCAGTTGCTCTTAGGGCGCCAGTGACTCCTATACATGCAGTTCTTTGTGTTTTGTGATGTTTTTAATTAAACCCTTTGGCTAAAGCTGGCCACCAGGCTAAGGAGCCGTAGGTGAGAATAGGAGGTATCACGACAGTATACATCCAAAGTGTCATCTTCGGTCGTAGTCCCCAGCTTTTGCCAAGAGTTTTGTTGCAAGCGTATAAGGCCATGCATGCCTTTTTAACTCTTTGCTCTATGTTAATTCTCTCCAATTTAGTTTTGGGTCAAAAATAGTGCCTAAGTACCTGGCAGTCGAAGACAGAGTGAGGGTTTGATTGGCTAGTCTAGAAAGGGGAAAGTTTGGTATTTTGGTTTTCGTCGTAAAAAGCATCAATTCGGTTTAGCTTGGGTTCGAATTTAAGCCGCAACTAGTAGCCCACCTATAAGCGTTTTGCAACACCTCCCCCATGATTTCACTAATCACTGAGAGGAACCAGCCTGATACTAAAATCACAACGTCGTCCGCAACAAAGAGAAACTTACAGTAATTGATACGGAGGTGGCTAGCATACGACTGGTGGCAAGTAAGGTCCATCAACTTGGGGTACGTTGCTGAAAAGCAAATATCTTTTTTGAGGCCATTCTGCAGAGACAGCTGATGAAGAAGTATGATAATATAATAATAATAATGGCGGCAGTCCGAGGTAGACCTGGGCCTAGCTTCTCAGCAACCACGTACGTTCTACTGTTCTCTCTCGAGTAGAGGGCACCTATAGTTTAATGCCGATTTCTAACGGTGAGATGGAGAAGCTTTTCTAGACAGCATCTTTGAGCATTGTCAGTGACTCGGACGGGAAACAAACTTTGATATCGAGTGTAGGAGTCGACGCATTTACTCGAAATGCCGATTTGGCTCCGACCAGCTGAATTAGGCATGACTAGAGAGCCAAGTCGACTTATTTTGCGGTTGGATTTGGGCCAATATTCGGATACGATTGTGCTGACAGAGAATTGAAGCCGGACAACCATAGACAACGCCGTGAGTTCGCTAATTGGGCGCTGGAAATGTTGGCCGGAGATCCGGATGTTTGCCAAAGCGGCTATGTCAACAAGCAAAATTGCCGGTATTAGAGCGAACACAATCCAGAAGTGTTCACTCAAGCATCAGTGCACAAATCCGCAAAGTGACTGTTTGGTGTGGTTTATGGCAAGGCAACATCATCGGACCTTATTTATTTCGAAATGAGGAAAGAAACTCCGTTATTGTTGAGGGTATATTTCACCGTAACCTTTAAGATTTATTGTGCCCAAGGCAACACCGTTACTGTCAAAGTTGCAGAGATGATGAGGAAAAGTAAACCATCACAGACCCTTTTTGCTGCTGAAGTGGTCTCTCGATCAGAAGGAAAAATCACCTGCAAAACGTGCTCAATCGCGTGGTATCACAATGAGCCTGGATTTCATTCCGTTTTATTCTTCAATCTTGCTGATATCAGAATGACACAAGACAAGATTGAAAGTCTTTACTTTAAATCGCGGGAAAGAGACTCAAGGGACTGAAGGATCGAACTTCTTTGAATCCTGTCTGTTTTTGCTCTTATCTGTGGGAGCGTTAAGTAACTTCCACTGAAAAGGATTACAACATGCCATTGGGAGTCTGACTGTTTGTCGAAAACCTGACCCCGCTTAACACGAATTTGGGATTGCTGTGCCGCGTGAGACCAGTGTATTTGAAGTGTCAATAAAAAAAAAAATCTGTGACCTGTGGGGACAATTTTTCGGATTGTATGGTGGAACTCAACGTGTTAAGCAACTCCCTGTGTCCAATCCTTTTAAAGGACTTCCGTGAGTGACAACCAATCCGATATGAATTGAACAGCACGTGTAAAGACCACAATTGATGGGAATATCCAATAGAAAGCCAACGCCCTACAGAACTGCCACACTTGCCTTGGACCACTTGATACATCTTCTGTAGCTCGGAATATCATGAACAGCCCCTTGGTGGGAGACTCCGCTCTAATTCGGTAACAATTTCACTTCACAAAGCGCCAACACGTGCCCGTGCTCCTCCCCGTTTACATTCAATAACTTCGCTTTTAATGAACTTTCAAAGTGTTCTACACACTTTCAAGGTTATTGCTCATCAATTCATGAAACTCCCTGCCTCTGCCAGGACGGGCCGAAGTACCTCTTTGTTACAGTCCACGACCTCGTTGAGCCACACTACCAACTTTCTTTGTGTCCTCCACGATGGATGTCAACAAAACTATAAAACAACCCACCCGAAGTCGATCCATTACACAAGAATGCCATGGAAACTAATTTGAAACAATTCCAAGACTTTGGCATTCCACTGCCTCAGCCACCGAGTGTAGAGAAACTTCTCACAAATTGCCTCGAAAAATGTCCTCCATTTGCTCACTAGGCGGGTGGGGGGGAGACAAAATCAAATGCAAGAGGTTTTTGTTTTTTCTTCATCTGACCACAAAAATACCGAAATCAAAGGATTCCCAAGAACTGTGGAGTGGAAAGGTGACGAATGGGAAAGGCATTTAACACAAGGATCAAGTCGGGACTCAATGCCCTTTGAGATGGAAAATATAAACCGACTTTATTCATCTTGATTATGTCCCCCAACCGGAGGAGAGGACCGTGACGACGAAGGTCCTTTCGGTTGTCGTCAACATCCTTAATCGACATTTTTATTTGAATAAATTAACGTCCCTCTCCCCCGCCGCTCTGCCGCAACCCAGAATGAAAAAAAAGGGTCAAGCATCCATGTCCCAGGGTAATCCTTCTTTGGCTCAACAGCCGAGCTGGAGGGAGACAGGGGACAGGGTGGAGCATGGGGGAGAGGGAGAGATGCCCACCAGCGATGATGACAACGAGGATTTATGAAGTATTAACGCAAATTTGATGCTGCTCGTCACCGCCGTCAGGTGAGTGGTGGTGTTGTTGGTCTCGCCTGACATCAAAGATCCACAAGAGGGATGGACTCGAAAAATCGGCGGAGGACTTGGGATGTTGTTCGAGGAATTAGTGTTGCGGCGGTCGGCTACATAATTAATTTTCTCGCAGCCCCAAAAGGTGCATGAGCATGGTGGGTTGGCATTAAATTAAATGTATTCCACCTCGAGACCCGGCGACGGTGACTGCCCCCACAAAGCACCCGTCGCACTCAAACGTCAGACGGTATCAATCACAGAATTTAATTTTGGAATCCTGTTTGGACTCACCGAAGCGTTCAAGTCAAGGCGATTCGCCTCGTCACGTAATCGCAATTAAGTTTTGTGTCGAAAAGGGATTTTCGGCTGGTGTTTGCGTTGCCTGTGACCTGGCGCGCCCGATGTGCCACAACCGAGGCAGGTGAAGGTGGGGGCGTTCGGAATTAAATTGATTTCCGACGCATGATGCCCCCCCCCCCTCCTCGTGCACATGGTGGGCGAGAGGATAATCGAGATATTGTGATGAGGAAGTGAACTGTTGCCGGCTGAGTGGGCTCTGATTTTTGACACTTGGTTGAGGAGGTGGTGGATGGGTGTCCGGACGGATGTGCTTCTGAATGAGAAGAGCCACTGTCGAATGCAGGTTTTATTCAACAGCAGCACAGGCAGACATTGGGTGACTTGAGATGGAGAGGCGTTCGAAGACTGTTCGGGTAGGGGGTCGAGTAACATCGCAATGTGGGCAATCCGGTTGATTGATCAGAGGTTCGACAGGTGTTGAGGTGAGGGAAACTGGCACAAATTGGAAGGGGTTCGAAAACAGGGCCCAACACCGGGTGACGAGCAAATGTTCCTCAGTATTTTTGAATCAACGGTCTAAGTGGTGCTTGAGTTTTGATACAAAATTGATGTCGTGTTGGGTTTGAATTTAACGGGATCCCCGGAAAAAGAAAATTTTATATCAATTTTTTAGACCAGTCGCTTATAACCGATTGCTTATGGCACTCTCAGATAGTGACTTATGTTTGCGATAAATTAACCCACAATTCAAAGTCCAGTTCTGACCAAATTCATTCCAAACTCTAGGTCCCCATGTAAATTTTTTGAAGTGATGGAATACCGTAAAATAAACAATGACTAACTTACTAAACACTTACCGTGATATCTGCTAAATTTGTCTGAAAAAAAAGAAAAAGAGAAAACGCGATTAAAAAATTGGCAATGAAAATCGGCACAAAGAAATCAAACAAAGATAAGTGTAGAGTTTTTTTTGTTATTCTCTAAAAATGAACGTAACGCCGTGACGAATCAGAATAAACTGAAATTGACTGACGACTGCAGTTTCGACGTAAATAAAGTTGACTAAATTTTATCGGTTTTGGGCACGCCTCCGCAGGAAACTGATATCGAATTTTGAGAAATGAAATTGTTCTCTCGCTTTCAGGTGATTTCAGGTGAATTTAGGTCTGAGAGAATGTAATCAGATGACAATAATTGACCACATGCATGAAATTCGCAAGTGTATGGTGGGCGCGACTGTTGAGTTCGCGAGCGTTGATTGGGCTGCATTTGACAGTCGTTGATAGCCAAACGATTAGAGGGAGAGCGAAGACGCCAGAGAAGCGGTTCAAGTTCAAAAAGTGTATTAAAGTTCAGACAATGGATTCGGTAGCCTTAGACAACATCACAATAAATGGAGAATTTTGTTATTCATTTTAATTTTATTTGTGTAGAATATAAAAATATTTAAAATTATCCCATTAAAATTTAAGAAAAATAAAGGACAATAGTTTTCAAAGAAAATTAATCTTTTAGGTCTCTGCTACGTTTAAAGTTAAATCCTTTAGAAACATGAAACCAATTTAAGGCAATCATAAAATAAAACAAAAAATAATAAAAAATAAAATGTTTTTATTAAAAACAATAAGAAAACAAATTTTTAAACGCTTGATTTTCTTTAAAAATATCTTTTGTGTGAAAACTTTTGTCCACCACTGTAAGTAAATTTGCAATTTATTTCGTTTCACTATCTTAAAAAAATGGCTGCGATATTTGAAGTTTATCTTAGTGGACCCCGTTTTTTTTTGGTTCACAATGTGCTCTAAGAATCAGTCAATCTCGCGCCTGGCGCTCAGGTACCATAGGACATGCAAGTATTCTTAACAGACAGTATCAGAAGTCGAGAGAGACCCCTTGCCAATACCCCACCGGAGAGGAGTGGGTGACCAATGAACCCATCAACAATACGACCAGAAAGGTATACACCGATGGGTCAAAGATGGAAACAGGTACAGGTGCGGGTATTTTCTCCAACGAGCTAAACTTGCACTGCTCAATCAGACTCCCTGATTATGGGAGTGTGTTTCAAGCGGAGGTTCTGGCAGCAAAAGAAGCAGCCAAAACGATATCAATGATGCCAATACCACCAGCTGATATTACCATTATATATATATAATATATACTCGTATATAGCCATGAAAGCTATATCCGCATCATAAATCAAGTCGAAGCTAGTCGCAAGCTGTCGAGAAGATTTAACGTCTCTTAACTCACAGCACTCGATCAATTTGTGCTGGGTCCCAGGACATAGGGACGTAGCCGGCAATGAGATAGCTGATGAACTTGCCAGAACAGGGTCAGTGACCGACGCGTCACAAGCAATTCATGGTATTAAACCACCCCTCTCAAAGCTGAGGAAAACGATGGATACAAAGATCATTGAAATTGCAAGCAGTAGATGGCGCGGTCTGTCTACATGTGTGACTACTAAAGCATTATGGCCCAGATACGATCGAGCAAAAACCGACAAAATCCTTCAGTGCGACAAAGAGTTGCTAACGATGGTGGTTGGAGCTCTCACTAGCCATAATCATTTTAGAAACCACGCCATGAAAATGGGACTCTCCAACGACAACATTTGTAGAGGCTGCAGTGATGAGGAAGAACGAGAGGACACTCCTCACTACCTCTGTCATCGCCCTAGTCTTTGTCAATTGCGTCATAGACCTGAAGGGTTTGGTGAAGCAATGAGCCTGAGTTTTTGCCGACTTCCATGGGTGGCGATGCCGGGCACGCTGCCTCCTTTCATCAAGATCAACTTGCCTTGCGTCCGCGATCAATTGGCCTTTAACCGGAGGTTCAGTCTTCCTCTCTTTCTCGAACCAAGAGCCACGAATTTAAAGACTCTTTTGGCGGGAACACGAATAAGTTCACTCACTCGATGTGGCCGAGCCAATTTACTTCACGGATTTTTGCCATCCAGACAATGTCCGCACCTTTGTAGAGTTCATAGAGTTCGCAATCAAGTTCACTCCTCCATTTGCCTTTCTCGCAGAGAGAACCAAATATCCGAAGCAGAATATTTCTTTCGAAAGCACCAAGAATCAACTCTGCAGTCCTACTTATCGTCCAGCTTTCGGCTCCATGTAGCAAGCCTGGCATAATTAGGGTTTTGCAGAGCACGATTTTGTAACTTCGAGTCAGAAGTTTTGACCCAAGTTGTTTCGAAAGACCGAAGTAGCAGCGGTTGTCAAGGGCGATTCTACGTCGGATCTCCACCTAGATGTCGTTTGCGGAGTGCATGTCTGCCTAGAGGTAGATAAACTCTTTCTCAAAATTGTATCTGTCGATTGTGACTTCCTTCCTGTGTCACTTGAATGGTATAAATATTAAGACCAAGTTCCTTTTGCAAATTTCGGTGCAACGTGGTTGCGGATAGACCAACCTCTTGTGATCGTGTTGAAGTGGACGCAATTGGGTTTAGCGGTGACACTTTTTTGATCTCTGCTTTCTTTGAACTGTCTCTATGAACGATGTCAAAGAGCGCCTCCACCCTGAAGACAGGCTGTGTGGAATGCCTACTGTGAGGAGAAACATTCTGTGTTCTGACAAACTCCCTAGCCTTCATATTTCATCTGTGAAGCCCCAAGACGATCTTTGCAGCGGTAGTAAGCTTGTCTTCAAAGAAATTCTTCCAAACGAATGAACTAAAATAAGATGTCCTCTCCCTCTCCTCCGGTCAGGAATTCCTTCCTTGCAAAACCTTATCTCCATGATTGCGTGAGTCCAGTGATATCTTAATTTAAGCCAACCATTGGAATGTATCTCCATCTCCAGCGTTGCCCTCTCCTAATCACGAAGCAATCCCCAGACCATTCATCATGAACTTTGGCAAAACTCTTTGCCCCAGAAGGTCTTCGTCGGCGACAATGTCCTGGCAATAAATTAAGGCCTCCCCTAACACCGTCCACACAGCACCTTCATCCACCCTATCTCTCCCTCTCTCTCTCTTTCGCCATCTAACCCCCATTCGACACAACAGCTCGTCTTAATTAAGAAGAATACTTAGAGTCTTCACACATCCAATTGCATCATTACTCCTCTCGCCCCAGTCGCATTCATTCATCGGAGATAAAGGAGAGAGTTGGTGGCGGAATGAGCGCACGCAGTTCGTAGTTAATTTCAATTAAATTGAGAAATAAACGGAAATTATTTTCAACTATTTCATCCGCATCTTATTCGGTCCGTCAGTCGACTGGTGGGAGGGAGAGGGAGAGGGGGGATGGTGAATGGTTGTGTTGAGGCATGCCCCAAGTTCCTCCACTAGGTTTTTGTCTTACTTTGCGCGCTTCATCCTGTGCGGGTGCTCTTTCGCTGCTCTCATTTCATTGAGGGTATGAATATTTGCTAAGTACACAGATACTATCCGAGTTTATTTGCCAGCACACGGTACTAACGATGGGGTTGGCGTCGGAGGGGGATGGAGGTGGCGATGGTGGAGCGAGTCGTAGAGTAAGTGTTTGCTTCGCAGCTCTGTACTCAACCCACTTTTTGGAGAAATGTGCAAATTTAAATAAACATCTGAACCAGTTTCCGCTTGCGGAATTGTATGAGACTCTGGACTGGGGCGGGAGGGGGGATGGTTTTGCTTAGGTAGCACAAAATTTAATTCACCACACTCGGAGATAGTTGAGAGAGTTCTTTTTTTTTGCCTTTTTTTTCCTTCCAGTTACGCTTTTTCTCTGGATAGGCTCATCCGTTTTAATGGTGCCAAGAAGGGGGCTGGGGAGGGGGGGAATGAGTCGGCTGGATGGTAACTAAGTGATTTTGCCGTTTAATTAAGTTGGGACAACCATTTTGAAAGTTAAATTGTATGGAAGGCAGTTGTACCCTAGGCGGGGTTTTGATGTGCGGCGGGAGAGGACTGTGTCAACAGAAGTGCGGGTCGACTTGAGGGGGGGATGGACGCAGGCGGCATGACTTAGGACCATCGACAGGGGGCGACGTTGGACTGTGGGCAGTTGGGACAATGTTGATTTTTGATGGTTGCCAAAACATGATGGACGACTGTGGGGTCATGGGCTGGCAGAAATAACATGGTATAGGGTAGCTTAGTGTCAGTGACTGAGATGGATTTGGACAAGGGGAGAGATATAAAAACATCAGCATTTTGCGAAAAAAGGAGTTGGGCATCAGGTGGATAGGGAATGAATATTATGGTCGCGGCAGAGGATAGGGATCTCTTTTCCGGAGGTGAGTTCCTGACTCCTGTTACTCTTCGTTCAGTGCTGCTTTTTATGCGACACCTGTTAAAATTGCAGATGGATTCTGTTTGAAGAGAGAACGAAGAACATCGGCCAGAAATTCAAATCCCTTTCTGGATGCAAAGGCGTGTAAGAAAATCAAAGTAAAAAATGTCTTCTACACGAACGATTTCCTTTGAAAAGTACGAGCAGATATGTGTTCTGTTAGCCCAAAGGTGGTCAAACAAACATCTGTTCTGCTGAAGGACATTCGATGAAGTGGCTACAAAGGATTTGAAAATAATGTTAACAGACCGCAGGCAGGAAACCATGGAGAGTTGTCGGACAATACAAACTTCTCGCGCTCATGAAATTGTATTCCTGGGAAAGCCATTGGCAAGACAAGTGTAATAGAATCACACGGGCATCAAACCTTGGTTCGATTAGTTGGATATGTTGCGGCGATTTATATTTCACGGAAAAACATTGAAATGACAGAATAGTCGATGGAATGGACTTTACCGGGTGAACCTTCGCAAATGTTGGTTGGAAATCTGAACGTTCCTTAGCAAATCGTAATTATAACCAAACAGTTTGCAAGGATTTTGTATTCCTCCAGCTTATGACGGAGCAATAGCATAACACAGCGACTGGATGGCGCAGTTGGTTAAGTGCCTACCCCAAGTTAGACGAGTCCCAGGTTCGAATCCCAGTGAAATCGAATCTGGTCCAGTCTCCATTTGCCGTTGGGATTAAATTTACGGCACTGGAGTGGGTTGCTACCTGGCAGACCAGTTTTGAGTCTGAGTGCTCCAGTAGTGTTTCAAAAATTCCGAAAAAAAAAACGTACACGTTTTTTAAATATCCCCGAAGAAATAAGTCCAACGGTGTCAAATCACATGATCGTGGCGGCCATATAACATCGCCACAACGTGAGATAACACGGCCATTGAATTTCTCGCGCAAAAGAGCCATTGTTTTCGTTGGCTATGTGGCAAGTGGCACCACCCTGTGGGAAGCACATGTCGTCTAGGTCCATATCCTCAATTTCTGGCCACAAGAAGCCCGTTATCATCTCGCGATAACAAACACCATTCACGGTAACTGCTTGGCCGACCATTTTCGAAGAAGTACGACCCCATGACGCCGCCAGCCCCTAAACCGTACCAAACAGTCACTCTTTGTGGATGCGTCGGCACAGGAGCATGCACAGGTGTTTTCACATTTCCTACAGACCCGGTTTGCTGAAATTTGCGCACAATTCGACCATTTGTGGACACATTAGGTCGCTTATGCTGACCAAAAAAATCACGAAGTGGACGAAATGCATTTTGATTTGAACGCCCATTTTCGTAAAGGGCTTCAACAATCTTAACCAGCTGCTCAATTGTGTACTGCTCCGTGGTTGAATTTGTCAAACACTGAAACAAAGAAATGTCAAATTAAGTTGGGCAAAAAAACTGGACTTTAATGTGTGACTCACAATTAACATCGTCCATTATGGTTGGACCACCTTTTATAAGTGAAGAAGGTTTGCAAGAAAGTCTCAGGATTCAATTCAGTGAATTAATCTTCCTATCTTTGGAGAGAGTGCAGACTCATTTCAGATTTTTAAGTTTTCAACTCGAAAACTTATCTTTTTTACCAGAAAAAGGGCAAGATCTCCATTGAAAAACTTTTATGATGTCATATTCGTCACATTGGGAAACTTTCCCTCTTTGGTTATGGTTCGATTCTCCCCTCTCTTCTGGCCAGAAACCTACTCGCAGTTGCGGACATTTTCACACATTGAATCCAGTTTAGAGCCAGTTTTTGAAATGGCCTTAAGTTTCGAGCTCTACTGCTCGTTTTTCTACTCCTTCAAACATCTGCTTGTACAATTGCTTCTGATCAGTTTTTAAGAGTACACTGAACTCGCATCAACTGAACCCTAAACTCGCGCCACCGTAGGCGTTTATATCTTCCGCTTGAATTTCTCACCAAACCAGCACCAGCATCTACCGCATTTCGAATTCATCGCAGATTCATGAGTTCACATTTCTTCGCATCCAAACTCATTCAAATTTCAGTCCGCTTCAACTCACAACTAATCCCCTTTTCTCACCCATGCTCTGCCTCTCCAACGGTCACAGCAAAAAGTATCAAAAAAATATTTTAATTACCAAAAAAGGGTTACGCCCGACCCTCTGCTTTCACATACATTATCTCATCGTCTCTCATCAATTTAACAGCAAAAAAATGGTGTAATTACGTTTCGCGAAATCCAGTGAATAAGACAAAAGTACCCACGTGCCGAGCCCCATCACCGCGGCCTGGAGATTTATTTCAAAGCGAATATCCTCCGCCGCCTCCGGGTGGCCATTTGAATGTAAAAATCACCCGCAGATACCTCAGATAATTAATTAAATCTTCATTACCTCGTGACCCCTTTCCCGTTGGAGTGAGACGTGCGCCCACATCAACCCTTTCGCGGGATGGGTGAATTGGTGGGCGGTGACTGAGTGGTTGTGGTTACCCGCGAAGTGAATTGAACTTCAATCAGAGACCACATGCAGTCTGCCATCTTTAATCATTTTCTCATAAAAGGCACCACTCACACTCACGCAAGCACCCACTAACCCGGATCGAGGTGTGTCTACCTGCGCAGCGACTCATTGGTATCACTGCAGTAATTCAACAAAGGCTTACAACTTACTCTCGTCCTGGTTCATTTGTTGCCACCCCAAGGCGCAGCAGTTTGTCCTTATCCCAGCAGCAGCGTCGGTGTTCTATTCTTGGTCTGCAGACAAAACTTGAAACGGAATGACCTAGTTCGGGAGGACGAAGGGAACAGAAGCACTGTGCCCGGCTGTGACAGTGGGTGTGGGGTGGTTCGGGTTGGTGTGCCATTGGGACAATTATTTCAAATAATATTTTGTGGTGCCGCTTTTCTTTCTTTCTCTCGCTCGTCCCCCTCAGCTGGAACCGGGTTAGCTCTGTGGTCTGGCGACGGTTGGGTCTCTAATGATGGTTTGTGCCAGTCCGCTGCTGCTTCTGGTTCACCCAGGGAGGGAGTGTCTTGTGTGCAAATTGATCTGTTCCACGTAATCAGAGACTCTGCTCTGGTCAAGGAATTTTGATGCTTCCACATCAGTAGTGTGCTTGGCATTCATAAAGAGAAGTACGGTGCGAGAGAGAGGGGGGGAGGTTGACTTCTTGTGTATGCTACACTCGGTCTATGGATACGTCTAAGAATTTTAAATTCTATCGTTCGTCAGTTGTCGGGCAGAGGTTTGTGGTGGCATAGATCTTAGTACTGATTTGGAATGCACCTCACGGCTGGCAATGGCGCAATGAGGTGTGAGTTTGCGGCTTGGCTAGATCCGGTGACAGGTGAATGCTATTTGTGATGACTACTGCTTTCTATTTAATTGATGAGTGAGGGATCGGCTGCGCGCACACGAAAGTCGTGGGACACTGATTCCATTCATGGGCGTCCCAATTGTCCAGAAAAGGCAGCTTTGCTTTTGGCTGTGGATTGGGTAGAGAATGTCTTGACTTTTGGCTCTGGGTGCCGTAACAAATCAGTCATCAGATAGAGAGGGAGCAAAAAGGCTACAAGAAGGTCTGAAGGAAGAAATGCACTGCAATTCATGGACATGAAGGGTGACAAGTTAAGAAGGTTGTATCTCCGATTGGTGAGTGTTATTACAGATCGACACAGCTGATTTCTGCTATCCATGTGATGCATTTTAGAAGTATTAGACAGCGAAACTTTGTGAAATGCGGTTAAGTCAGTTTAAGGACTTGAAGAAACTGAAACTTTTGATTAGCTTTTTGAGGCGTGATGGTAACTATAAAGGTCTACGTTTTTCAATATTTTGTTTTCACAGGTAAAAAGGTTGTTCGTTTAAACTGACGTCTCACTACCTAACCCTCTAGCGTCTTCATCATCCAGACAACCGCAAAGGATGACCAGAATGTGAAGTACCTACTTAAAAATCAAAGAGTGTGATGAATTAAATGGCCAAAAGATCTCTGCACCCAACGGTGACGTGGAGTAAGGCCAAATTCATTCATTTATTTATTAAAAGGTATGTACATTAAGATATATATCTATTTTTGTACTTAAATCTAACATTGTATATGTATAATATAATTTTGAGGGATGGGAATGTACACTTTAACACTGATATAAACTGTTCCAATTGGAGAATGCTACAAAGAGTTTAGTATATTTAGGTATTTATAGACATACGAATGTCTGGATATTTGATCGCTATAGTTCAAGGTGGACTGGTAGCTGTCTTTAACAGCAACCACTCGTGTTATGCTATGTCATAAGCTGGGGGAATAAAAATCCTTAGTTACTTTACTTACTTAAGGTGGCGCTACAGTCCGGGATGGACCTGGGCCTCAACCAACAAGCGTCTCCAGCCAGCTCGATCTTCAGCTAGCTGCCTCCAGTTTGACACGCACAGTTGGTTGAGGTCCCTTTCCACTTGAGTGCGCCACCAGAGTCGCGGTCTTCCTCTACTGCGCTTTCACTTGGGGGTGGATTCGAAGACTTTCCGGGCCGGTTTCCATTCGCTCTATATGACCTAGTGGAGGAAAAACGGCATCGCATGGCAACTTCAGAGCACCGTTTGGACATGTTCAAGGGGAATCCAGGCAATCACGGCATTGCGTGACAGTCCATGAGTCCATCACTACACGCTAGAAATGAAGGAACACTCAAAAAAGTCCACTTCAATCGGCAAACTTGCTCCAAAGAGGGCGGAAATGGTTCCATCGGTTGGGGAAGACATGAATCCCGTTTTTGGGATTTTTCACGAGTGTGAGCAGAAAAATGAACCAACTGATGGGGCATACCACAAAAAGGATGTAAAGAAACGTCAAGACAGTAAAAGAAGAGCTTATGATTAGAAGATGACTAGTAGCCAGAAGAAACGGAAAAGGAAATGGTAGCCTTCCAGCAAGGAAGGCAAAAATTCGTCGAATAAACAGGGTCAGCCACATCGACCAAATCACCACCGATGGCCCAGCCACAAGAGCTTCAAATCCTGGTTCGAAAAGAAGAGAAAGATCAAACCTCTGGTACGAAGACCAGGTGGGCGAGGTTGCACAACCAGGTCTTGATGACTGGAAACAGCGTGACTGGGATGTATTTTTTTTTTTTTGCGGAGGATTTTTTGAAGCCCTACTGGAGCACTCAGACTCAAAACTGGTCCATTGTACTACCAGGTACCAACCTACTCCAGTGCCGTTAATTTGACCCCAACGGCAAACGGTGACTGGACCAGATTCGATTTCACTGAGATTCGAACCTGGGACCCCTCTAACTTGGGGCAGGCACGTAACTAACTGCGCCATCCAGCCGTACGTCTGCGATGTAAGGCGGCAATTGTTTAGGGACATCCCTTCCATGGGCCGTTGGATAATGTTAGTCATTCATTGACCCATGTGTTGACATGGTTTCAGCATGAACCACAGCTTCAACATCCGAAGCAACAATTCTTCGAAAACAACCTTAAAGCAACCGTCTCTATCTGTCTCTATTTCAGTAGAATTCGAACCAGCAATCCTCAGCCCTTCTTCAGTCTCTAGACCAAACCAAGTTCAAACTGCGACAAGTATCATGTGCTCGTGTTCTGTCCCTTTTTTCCCTAAACTCATAGCTGAATCGATTCAATTCAGTCCCAGAATTCCGTATAATCTCTCATGTCTTTCTCTCATTATTTCCCTGATGGGAAATCACATGTACATGTCCCCATCCCCATCGAACAGAGCACACCCAAGGCACGCTCTGTTCATCCCAAAGCCACTCCATCTGCTCGCAAAATCCTCTCATCGCTAATAAGATGGAAATGTATTCAATTAGTGGACAAAAATAATACATTATTCTTCCGTATGACAAGAGGATACCGACCATAGCCCTTATCAGTCTGTCACACGGGTCCTGCCATCCCCTCTCTGACAAGCCCCAGGCCAACTTGACTCGACTTGAGTCGTCAATTAATCATTTTTATTCTCAGAACTGTGACAATTTGCTACCAATTTCATCTGGCCCGTCCCTCATCGCTCTCAGGTCAGACATTGAATGTCAGGACCCAGCAGGGACAACAGACTGAAGCGAAAAAGAAATACCCTAAAACAAGTCCTGTCCATCTAGTGATTTATTGTCATGTTAACATCCAGTTTTCTGCTCCTGCTACGCAATAAATTTCTTATGTCTCACCGCACCCCGCATGGGGGGGCAGTAGACGCTTCACCCATCTGTCAAGGTCAAGGGCTCAGTTTTCGGTGGAGAAACTTGCATGCGAATGAAAAATTATCCTTCCCTCTCTCGGATGTCCTGTGTGTCCCATCCCCCATCCCTCGGGGGAGACCGCAAATGGGTACCTAAAGCGAGAGCAGAAACAAATTGCCGCTCATCGCGTGCGTTCAGTGCATATTCGTGTCAAACGAAAGTGAGCGTATCCTGTGCGAATGTAGGGACCTTGCCGAGCTGCCATCCCCCGTGACCACTAGACGGCTGCAATTACATATTTCTGGTCAATTTGCGACGACCTTCAGCCGCTGCTTAGGGGAGACTTCGTGACTCACCCGATGGCCGTCATAATTATCCTGTCATCGGAATCCCTTTCACTGGCGAGTCCTTTGCGCCTCCCCGCCCCGTTCGCAATCAATGGCTCATCCTGACAAATTGCGCAGCTCTCTCATTAAGCATTTCGTCTGGCATCACATGTCGGTGGGGCTGCGCCAGCCAGCTGCCTGAGTGATGCCAAGACGAGACCATTACGCGTCGAGTAATCCCAATAAATCATTCGAATCACAGACCGTGCGACTGTGGTGGTGCTGCTGCTGCTGATGCTGGCCTCAGCGCTGGTGTCCCTCGCCTTGTCTGGCACTGGCATCAGCCCACGTCGAATGGGCGGAGGGGAGGGTGGGAGAAGTTAATAAATGATTTCCTTCATCATGTCCACATGCACGCCGTACTCGACTCTAGGGTTGGGCTCTTGTGTGATTTCCGATCTTTTCTGCGTCGCGTCTGTGGACCTTGTGCAATGTCACTGTCAAGCTTGTGGTCCCAGTGCTTGTGGGCAGAGTTTTCAGCATTGGTGGTGGCCTCTATTCGTTGAAAGATGTTAATTAGCTGCAGTTGAACATGAGTTCCCGAGATTGACTTATGGGCGCGGTGCGCTCGATTCCAATGAGAGACTGAGGCTTCTGGAGCAGAGGCGGTGGTGCAACGAGCGCAACGATGGAGAGGTTTCATTTATTTAAGGAATTCCCCTTGAAATTGCACGTCATTTTCAACTGTCAAGCGGTGAATTGTGTTTCACTGACGGCTGTCAAATGGAAAGCGATTGCATGAAATAGACTGTATTTATAGATCGGTGGACTCATGTGGGTTCCGGTGACGGGGGGTGTTGGGGGTTTGCGGGGTTTGTTTGTGCAGTTCCATGTTCAATGTGCAAGGTCATTAAGTCTCGCATTTCATTCGAGTGGTTGTAGGCACCAGAATCGGCGCAGTGTTGGGTTTGAGATGGACAAATGGACCTTGGCGGCTAAAAAGGAGAATGTGAAGCACTCTTAAGTCTAAAATTGTCCGCCGCCCTTTATTCCTAGAAAATTACAGAAATCGATTGAATTTTAGAGGCTGAAACTTCAATGCTTTTGGAAGAGTCAAGACCAATTTACGTGTAGACACAGAGGACATTTAAGGCATTGAGTCTTCAATTGAGACGTTTAATCTTCACTTGAGACTGTCCATACTTATGACAAGAGAACATGCGTGTCAGTTGAAAGGGCGATTGCTCAATTCGACGTCAAACTTCCAGGCGTAAGGACAGAGAGTCAATGTTGCCTAGATACTAGATTGGTTGGTCGCCAACTTAAGTAAATGTTGGGCAGGTCAATCTGAATTTCGAAATATCAACGAAGGGGCTACTTCGAAGACGAAGAAGGGGGTAACCTTAAGATCTCGAGGCTTATGACAAAACTATCAGTGTTTCATTTGAGTAGTGTATTGGTCCGCAATGGATCAGAAACTCAGAAATCCCGACCTAAAGTAAATGGTAGCTCGTCTTACGATGAGCTCTTACACATTTGGAGTTAAGTTGATCTGCTTAAAAGAGACAATAGCAGACTAGTCTAGACTGCATCGTGCAGTATCGTCTAGGATTTTATGGCACTCTAGGCTTCCGAAATGATGTAGATACTCTCACCCTTGGTGCAGATAGCCAACCAAGAAGAGTCAAAAACGGTGTTTTTGATCAGCCACCTCGTTTTTAGTCCCAATTGCCTTTCAAATCTTTGTGATTCACGTAATATAATAGGTTAGCAACTTCTATAAGCTTATGAATCAATTGAATGCATTCCTCAACCAGTCCATAAATCAATAACTCAATAATTCAATTGAAACCTATGCCATGATAGAGCAAATTTCAGTTAAAATGGGTCCAACATGACTTCCCTGAGGAACTTCGAAGGCAGAAGCGATGACTTTGGTTTTTGCTGAGGTGATGGATAACAAAGTGCACTTAGACCACTCTCTTTGTGTCTCTGTGACACAAGTTTCTAAGAAGAAACTGGACAATATTGCGAGAAGGCATTGTGCCTTATGATTAGTGTTTGAGAAAAGAAAATTACAACAGTTCGCCTTTATGCTCCCACACAACAATTTCCAGCCATAAGCCTTAAATGGCAAATGAATGTTTGAAGCCTACAGATAGAATCCAATGCACTTTAAAATTTTGTGACATTCTGTTGGAGCCTGTGGGTTGGGCTAAAGTTTTAAAAGAACATCATGTTGAAGCTATTTCCAGTGTCCATTTCTTCTGAATGGAAGATTGTAGTCGGTCAGCTGCTTATTGCTGCTTCTTGTGAAGAATGAGAATGGATGTTCTTTATTTTAAACCATAGGTTATTTAGACACTGACAGCTGTTTCCCGCTCCAAATCTTAACAGAAAATCAGTATCATACCTCCGTGGAACGAAATGAATAGCTTTACACTTAAGTAACGACTGAATGGCGCAGTTGGTTAATTGCCTGCCCTAAGTTAAAGGGGTCCTAGGTTCGAATCCCAGTGAAAGCATAGTTAATACGCTTTTTTTATCCGGTTTTTAAAATCTGGTCCAGTCACCATTTGGGACTCAAATTAACAGCACTATCACTGGAGCGGTCGATCAGTGGTAGTAGTCTGACTGTGGGTATCACAATGGACTAACATGGTCTAAGTGTGCGGGCAAATTTTACTTGCAGCCCCCTAACCTAAGTTTGAACAAAAAGTACATGAGACTGGTGTGCTAGTGGACAACACTCATGATCTCCGTCGTCGTACGGTGCGCACAGATGAGAATGTTGCTGCTGTGGCCGAGAGTGTGAGACTAAAGTCACGAACATCAACTCGCCATCGATCTCAACAGCTCAACATTTCACGCACTAGCCTAAGGAGAATCTCGGATTATTCGCTTACAAGGTCCAATTGACTCAGCAATTGAATGTGCATGACCATCCGCTTCGTTATCGCTTTGCAGTTTGGGCAGCTTGAATTGGACACCGACTTTGGGCGAAAAATCATATTTTCTGACGAGGCGCTACGTTAACAAACAAGATCCTGCAACTGGAGACTCGGAAAACCCGCGCGCTATTGTCGAGAAGCCAATGCATCCACAGAGAGTGACAGTTTGGTGGGGATTGTGGAGTGGTGGCATTATTGGACCATTTTTCTTCAAAAATGAGGCTGGGAACAACGTTTCGCTCAACGGTGGGCGTTACAGAGCCATGTTAAATGACTTAAATTGAAGACACCTCTGGTTCATGCAGGATGGTGCGCCATGTCACACAGCCCATGCCACAGTCGATCTTTTGCGCACCGAATGACCCCTTTGGACTTTGGTGTGGGAACCGTGAAGGACCGATGTTATGCCAACAATCCGGAAACGATTCAAGCACTTAAGGCCAATATCATCCAAGTAATCCGTGTGTTACAGCTCAAAACCATGAACAGAGACTTGAAAAATTGGGGTGACAGAATGCGCTACTGCGAAGCCAGCCTACATTATTCGGCCGAGATCAGTAAGGATCACAGTACGTGCTATATGTGGTGTCATACGACTTTGTTAGAACAACTGTTCTCTAGGCACAATTGATCCAAGTCGGTCACCACAGTTTTCAAACATGTCCCGATTACGGGTAACAGTAATTGGTAAAGCATTGCCTCCAATGATGTCATTGGCCTCGATGTCAGGCTCAGTCACCACTCACAATGTGATTCATTGTTCAAAATGATTTTTTTAATAAAAATTGTGATCATCTATAGTCAGAGCAACTTAACGCTCTCAAACGCAAAACTTGAACATCTATGACTATTAAATGCCAACTAACAAACGGCATCCAAACCAAAATGGCGCCAAACAAAATCCTCATATAAAAGGAATCCTGTACCAACCTTTAATCCAGCCTGTTTGTCCCGCACTTCATAAGACTGTACAGTTGACAGGGCTCATTACTTTCTTCTTCTTCTTAGGGCGCTACAGTCCGAGGTGGACCTGGGCCTCACTCAACATGCCTCTCCAGCCAGCACGATCTTTCGCCAGGTGTCTCCAATTTCGCACACCAAGCCGGCAGAGGTCCCCTCGACTTGTGTGCACCACCTACTTCGTTGACGTGCTCTGTTGCGTTGTCCCACAGGCTCAGAGTCGAAGACTCCTCGGGCCGGAGCTAAGTTGTCCATACGCTCTGCATGGCGTACCCATCTTAGGCGTTGGATCCGTAGACGCCTGGCTAGACTCATGTCGCTGTACAGCCCATAAAGTTCGTGGTTGAATCTTCCCCCCCAAATGCCATCAACACAAACAGGACCAAAGATCGCGCGCAGAACTTTTCTTTAGAAAAGACCAAGACACTGTTCATCCGCTTGGGATATTGTCCATGCGTCTGCGCCGTAAAGCAGGACTGGGATGATCAAGGTGGACTCATTACTTTGTCAAACGCCAAATTAACTCTTGAATTCTCAATTACAGTCTATGTTTTCCTAGTCATTGGACAACACATCAAGAAACCTGCTGGAAACCAGTTTAATTTGTAAAACCACTTTCTTGCTGCTAACACGTTTCTTTTTTTTTCGTCCAAGTAAATGACTGAAGTTATCTTGAAGTCTGTAGAAGCTTTTGACAATTTTTTCCTGCAAAAACATGTGAATGCTTTAAATTTTCATCAAGAAATGGTCACACACACGGTCATGGCTTCACTTTGAAGCATATTTTCGAACGAAAGAACAAAAACCTCAAATCGTTACCAACCATGCTCGAGTTGACGAACATTTTTTCGTCCTAAAACTCACTTTTCGTAGCAACCCTTGGCCCTGAATTCAATCAAATGTGACTCATAGGACAACGGATAGACTGCCAACTCCTCGGGTGATCCTAAAAAGAATCTCCTTTCAAAGTGCTTTCGCCAAGAAGGCTGTCATGTTTGACTCGCAATGAGGGCATCAACGCTCCTATAAAAACAGCAAAAAAAGATGATTCACCATAAGGTCCATTGCGACAGAAGCCAAACGTATCCAAGTCAATCGTTCACTTCCACGGGAACGGGCAAACAATAGTTCCGCCCGGATGCTCTGCGAATGGATTACGGGTTCACTCATCGTCGCCATTACCAGTACGGCGAGTGTGGGTTATGATGATGGGCTCCCGGTTACACACTACACCCCAGGGACCGGACGACCTCGCAGCATGTGTATCCACGTCCGACACGAATTTGCACATGATGTCATAAAATCCAAAGAAGTATACCGCACTCACGCCCCAAACCATCACCAAAGTCCAATCAGAGACCCCGAAAACGCATCCTTAATGTGATAACAGATACATTCCCGAAGCAGTTCGATGATGTGATGCTGGCATCCGAAAGCGTACGCATCCCCGGCACGTAGCTAAAAGGGAACAACAGCATCCAGCATCCAGCAGCACGAGGGAAACCCCAAAATGGAGTCATAAGCCCGCAAGGACGACCGGCAGATGAACAAAAAGCAAAACGAATGGTGTCCATAAACCTTATTACCGATTTTATTCGTTTCCTTCACTTCCACTAATTGATTGAGCGACCGGCACACACTCCCGAATGACCAAGGGATGAGCTGAAGGATCGATATGTGCGGCGAGTGTGTGTGTCCCCAGAGACTACGGTCACTTCGGGGAGTCGTAAAGTACACACTTACTCCGCACGGACAAAAAACAGAACACATAGAAAAAGGACCAAATCTTGAATTTGTCTAATAAGTCGATGAAATCTAAATTTATTACGGTATCCTCAATAACTACCCCCCGCCCTTCGCTGAATTCTATTATCCTTGCAAGTCGAACAGCTAGAAAAGAAAAACAGCAACGGGAAACGGAAATTCACTCGAAATGAGAAAATTCCAAGTCCACCACCGCCAGTAACTTCGCATTAAGCAAATCCTCGGTCCTGCAGAGCCACTCTGTGGCCGAGGGGGAGTCGTCGGATAATACTGCTGCAACAGAACATGCCACAAAATGAATGCAAATACATGCGCATGTATATTGTCTGATTTCCAATAAAAGGGAAACTAAATGGAAGTGGATGAGGAACTACTACTCGCACGAGAGCGTCACCGGGGAAGGGATATAAAGCATTTTTAAGGATTCCACTTGCGAGGGAGGTATTGGCTAAGAAGTTCGACATATCCGTCTTCCGATTGAAGTTGAGTGAAACAAAGTTCTGAGATGAGTTTTATTGGGGTAGAGTGGGCGTGGCAACCGGCGAGGATATCGTTTTGTTGTGCGTGGATCATGGGATATGATGGAGGATGAGGAAACTTCATCAAAGGGATTTATGACACAATTATTCGAAGTTGGACGAAGGTGGGCGAACTGGGATTTTGTGCATTACTTGCGAAAGGCGGGCTAGGGATTCAGGCACGGAGAGATTCCCTTAGGATTTAAGACTTGAAGTTTCGAAAAACTTCTGGGAATGAAATGTCTTGTGATGGTCTTTGTGTGGATCCGATGAGAGGACTACAAGATAGTTGACGTGTCGTGAATAATGAAAGTGTCCAAACTCGGCCTTAGATTGGATCAAGCTTGAAATTTGTGTCCAGAAATGCTTCCCTTCAGGTTTGTTGGAGAAAGTTTACGAAGACAAATGGCACTGTAAAGCATGTCAGCTTCAGACTTCAACACTGACAGAAGCAGTTAAAAAGCGTATAATCAAAGATGAACCAAATGCGTCTAAATTCCATCAAAAAATTGGCCGCTGTGTAAGCCTAGGATAAGACGGTTGAATCAAGTCTGATATTTCTCCAGGGCTTGCTTGGGTATAGCTTCCAATGAGCGACAGTCGTTGGCGGCAGATCAAGAGCTCTCGCAAGAAGACCTTCCTACGTATAAACGTTCAGGAGAATGGTAACGAAAGATGGGGTGCAAGAAAAAGAAAGATGATGGCTCGAGACCAAAGTTTGAAGTAAAATTTGAGCCTTGTCTGGTGGTTTTCAAAAGGTAAATCTATGCTTCTCGTGAACTTGAACACCACAGTATGCCCTGAGATAAAAGTATGTTCCTAAAAACGTATAGCCCTTTACTTAAGAGTACCCATGCAAAGCGAAATTATTAGTTTGTCCTTTAAAAGGTAACACGGCTTAATCGAGAACCTTAGACGACTTCAAAGTCCACGAGGTACCTCGCTAAGGCACCCAATACCGAAGTTTCGCTTAAAGAAAAGCGTCTTTAGAGGGCTCTTTGACTCGCATACGACAAATGTTTGGCTACAAAAGTTGAATTGCTACAAAAGCTTTCAACTTAACAACTAGGTTCATTTGGAAAGCGATTTCTTAACATGTGTGGCACGAGATATACAGTCGAGGGTTTGTCTTGACGGCCATCAACACATGTTCTCCAAGAAAACCCACTTCACAAAGGATCCCTCGTTTCCAAATTTTAAACAGACACAGATTACCGAACTATTTTACATCATATTGAAGTGCGTTAGCTTGCCAAGTAAATGGTTTAGATTTACTGATACTTGTGGTCATAAAAACCGCACCACACAATTTGTTCTCAGAAAATGGATAATTAACTAGAGTAAAACGGTTTTTCCAATAATTATGACCGGTATTTCCCACATCGCGGTACAGTTTCGTTTTCAGTGTCGTCAGTTAATAAAAGTAAAATGTCGGGTAAATAAAACGAGAAACGAGAAAAGAATATTGACTTGAATTGAGAAAGGGGTACGTTTCGTAAGATTGCGTAAAAAAAAATGTAATACGATTCTATCATTCAACCATGGTGCGACTGATGAAGAAAAAGAGAATTCAGATCTACTGGGTAAGACAAAAGAAAGGCTCAAGAAAGAAAGGCGAAAATGCAAAATAACCCAGGAGACGGACAATTTATTACACGCAATAAGTTCGAAAGATCGCTTTTAATGCTCTTACATATCACATCAATAAACAGATAGAAATCAGGTAGAAACACTGAAATATCCAACAAAAATATAATTTCCTTGTAACAATTATTACTATCGCAGTTATTAACAAATGTTCAATAGTTTTGTCACAATGCGGTTTTAATGATTGCAAGTATATGTACGAGTATGTAACGACTGGATGGAGCAGTTGGTTAAGTGCCTGCCCCAAATTCGAGAAGTCCCAGGTTCAAATCCAAGTGAACTCGAATATGGTCCAGTCACCATTTGCCGTTGGGATCAAACTAACGGCACTGGAGTAGGTTGCTACCTGGCAGTACAATGGACCAGTTTTGAGTCTGAGTGCTCTAGTAGAGTTTCAAAAACCCTACGAAAAAAAAAATTTATTTACCTGAAAGTAGAGGTTATTTTGTTCTTGACGGTCGCAAAATCATAATTTCAATTCCCTTGTCATGATAAGGTTTAGTGGCTTTAAATTTAAATCTTACCCTGACCTGAATTCTCAGAATTCATGCTTTCAAGGTTTTTTTTTTTTTAAAAAAAAAATTAACATACCAACATCAAAACTGAAAAAATCTCGTTGATTTTTAAAATAAAAATTTTTTTTAAATAAGATTAGTCTTAGCAGAGTACTACTAATAAAATTCTTCTGCCCTTTGCAGCCTGTGAATGGATTTTCAATCAGACAAGTTTGAGAAACATTGATTTAGAGGCTGACAAGAGGGTAAACAATTTTTTTTTTGAAAATTTGTTGTCTGTTCTGCGATTTGAACCGAGACTGCTGTGGTCGACAAACTAACCCACAACGCCACGGCGCTCATAACGTAACGAGCCAGTTTAATCCTAGAGCGCTGACTGTATTTCGGAGGTTTTTAGTATTTAGCCTAAAAAAAGCAGTCCCGTTTTTGCTCATTTCATGTCTTTGTTGCGATACTATTTTTTTAAATTTAATTCTAATATAAATATGTGAACAGTTTTGAGACCCAGGACTGATGAATTAAGCAATCAACCTTTATTCAGTCAGTAGGTTCAGGTTCGTTTGGAAGGGACTTTTACTAAAAATTGTAGTGCCAAAACTGAAAAGAATTGAATTAAAAATTAATGTATGTTGTTAAAAAAGCGCTTTAAGGTGCTTTGACATAGAAAAACTTGCCTTCGATGTCGTTTCGACAGCGTTGAGTGAGCCATGGTACCGACCTTCTAGTTTTAACTAGAAACTAGAAAAATTTAACTCGTTGCAAGATTGTCTTTGTACCAATTTAAGATACTGTACGAGATTTGTGCATCGAATTGTCTAATGCCCACAACTGGATTGACTCTTAAGAGAATCTGCGATTTTCCGAAACTCGGAACATATTGACTTTAAGAAGTATTTTTAGACAGTTATACTCTCGCCTTCAGAATATGAGTTGACACACTAATGCCAGAAAAACAATGCTGTTTCGGTGCTACCTTTTTTGCTTTACGTAGTCCTTCAGGCACATTTTAAAGTGACAATTCAAATTTATCAGCGGTTTTCATTTCTCAAATTTTACAATGAAATGATAAAACAAACAAAAAGCAAAGGTTAAAAAATTTGAAATTAAAGAGCACGTTGCTCTCATTTTTTAACAAACGTAGTATAGCACAACGTAGTTTTATTGGCTCCGCCGTTGAATTTCTTGTGTTAAACGTCACTCGACGGTAGCAACAGTGTTGTGTTTCAGAAATTAACGACTACACCACCGCGGCTATTAGGTCTTTGTTCCATCGTATGTATGTACATTGCAAGAACTTGCTTGAGATTAGGAGCCATCTGCGAAATTGTTGCGCATATAAAATTACAGGCACATCTTGTCTAAAAAAAAATGTTGCCGTACATTTGCTGGTTACCTCATGGTTAAGCCAAGGATCAAATTTAGGATCGGATAGACAATTGACTCAGTTCAGGCCACAGAAGCCTAGGTTTCTACGTAAAATTTCGACGAGATAACCACATTTCGAAATGATTATGACGGCATTTAGTATGCGAACAACAAAGAGAAATCATTGCAAAGATGATTGTGTAGAACAATGACATTTTCATCCTCAAGACAGGGTAACCCTCATTGAGGTACATTTGCTAAGATTAACTCATGGAGTGGAATGAATGCTAAGTTACCCAAAGTACCTTTTGATAAGTAGATTTCCTTCAAATTTTGGGAAATCCACTTCAATTTTGAAACACTCTTCTCACAAAAGACCCTCTTATGGATGCCAATTTCGACATAGCGACAACTGACCGAAAAACGAAGAGGCGCGTGCCAAAAAAGAGAGCTCTTAAGGGTCTAACAGCTAATTTTGAAACTTTTTTTTCATAACAAAAACTAAGGACTCCAATAACCCCAGTGAATGCTCTCGACAAGATGAAAGAGATGAAATCGAAATTCATCCGCATACCGTGTGTCACAGAACTCTCCACCTAGGGCCGACTTTTGGTCCCACCTCTCCAATCAAAGCTCTCAGCGAAAAACCCAATCAGTGCGATGAAATCACGTTCGACTCAAACACGAATCCAACGGAGTTCACCGGGTATCGCGTATTTCAGAACAATAACCCCCTCACGTGCCAGCTGCTGGCTGGCAGAGCCTGAATCACATTTCATGCCCTATCGCACTGCTGGCGTGTGACACAAGAGTGCATCGCCTCATTTTGTTAATGGAATCCTTATGGAACACCAATTGAAGTTTCCTCTTGAAGATTCCTTTCCCTCGACTCTGAGTGTTGCTCTTGCTGTTCATCACATTTCTTCGCTCCCTCTCGTTGTTGTTGTTTCGTTTGCACGGTGAATTACGAGTATAACCCAGTTTGTGGTAGATCCTTCCGTCCCCATCATCATCATCATTGGAACCGTATTTTCCTCTTCATCATCGTCAGTGACGTTTTTTTACCCCTCCTTCGGTCCACACACCCACTCGCGTCAATTCCTTTTCTGCCCACGACTGACTCCAGCCCCGTCATCCATCAAATGCTTTAAGCTTCCTTTTTTCCAGCAGTTTTTTTGTGTTTTTTTTTTTTTGTATTTTGCTTCTGAACGGCTTTCAGTTGGTTTCGTCCCTTTTGTGGTTGAAGTGGTCTCACCCCCCACCCGATGGTGTTTAACAGAAATTAAGAGCACACCCAGCCACGTACACAGCGCTATGCGGGCCACATGAAGACGTGCACAGGTAATGGAATGGCAGGGAGGTTGAGCCAAGTGAAAAAGTTTCAACTCAGCTCGCGTGGTTGTGGATTAAGGCGGTTGGGCGAGGGAGGCCTTAAGTGAAGCAGGCCTCATGCCGTCGTTCGTTGGGGGAGAGGCGGCGGCGGATGGGGACAAGAAATTGTACGCATAGTTCGTGACCAAGGAGGGAGGCGCGCAAGGGTTAACTTGGGCTGCGGGAATTAAGAGGCACTCAAGAGTGCCACTCCAAGTGAATTAATTACAGTCTCACCGGTGGGTTAATATCCTGCAGATGAAAAAGTGGTCATAAAACCTCGGTCTGAAGAGAGGGGGAAGCCCGAATTGGCGAGTTTTCGAGCAGTTAGAGGAGGGCCGTTGGCTAAATATGGCACGGCGTTACTGTTTAATGTGCAATCAATTTGTTTCAAAATCCTTTTTGCGGAGCTGTGGACGCGGTGATGGTTGTGCTCCTTTCAGCGAGTGGCTAATGGGGCTCGTGGAGGAGGTAATGGATGGGCGAAGAGGCTTTATGCCTTTGATCTGTCACGACTAGAGAATTCGTCAATAGATAAGTTTCATTACCGTGAGCGCAGAGAATAGGGAGAGGGTTTGAGTTATAGTCTCTTCGCCTAATAATTCACACTGCATCCATTTCTGGGTCGTCTGAGGGTAAGTGGTCTGCCTCTCTTGAGGCCTCTCCTGAAGGGAACTAGCTGACCGATCGTCAGCGATGGAAAGAAGATGCATTCGATAAGGAAAAAGGTTCGGAATGCAAGGAAAAAAGTCTGTGGACATCTTGCAGCAGCAAATTCTGAAGTCAAAAGATGAGGTATTTTCAAAGCTCTAGATACTTTTTAAGGTTCCGTCTACAAAAACAGAACCTTTATAATTTCGGTGTCCGTCCGTCTGCCGTGTTTGTCACACTTTTTTATCTCCGAAGTTTATAAAGATATCGGCATGAAATTTTGGAATTAGGTACTTCAGGCATAGATGTCATTGCCCATTTACCCAAATTTAAAAAGTGGGGCGATTTTGGGGTGGCTCCAGTACAGGTAAAGCTGCTATTGATTTTGAAACATTGTCGCCCCCCATCAAAATATACGGGTATATCAATCGACAGATCTTTTGAAATGAGGTAGAGGTTTGCTCAACAGTTTTTGATCCAAAATACCGTTTGGAAAATATGCAGCTCCAACGTATTTTTTAATGCGTCCCCTTTGCCATTTCTAAACCTTTCATTTGAGATAATTTCAAACATTCTGGCCTTAATAGTTTTCGAGATATTGGCCAAAAACGGTCAACCATCGATATGCGAATTTTGAAGATCTGAAAACGCAGTTTTGACGACCTCGACGTAAGCATCAAGAAATGATAAATTTCAAAATATCGATTTATGTTAAAATTTTGAGAAATCTAAGATTTAAAATGATAACTATTTTCATGTTCACACATAAATTTCATGCTGTGTTCGACCACTCTATACGTTGTGAGTGTTATCTCTTAGATCTCAACCCCTAAATGTCCAACAGCAGTGTACACACGTATCGCAAGTATGAACACTGATTGGGTATGGATGAAAGGGATCTTCTGTGTTGGATAAACTTGGATAGAGATGTGGGTATATGTATGGGTGGATGCTTGTTTGTTTTGATGTATGAATGTAGTAATGAATAGTTGATTTGGATTGAAGTTAGAAGAAAATTCAAATGAAATAGTTTGGAAACGTCGTTTGATATTCAGAAATCATCCATCAATATTATGCGACGGAACCTTCGCCGTGCGAGTTCAACTTGCACTCGCCCATTTTTTTGAGACTAAGCGGCTGTTTACAAACGACCGGGAAATCCGACTGGGCAGGCAAGATTTTCTGCGTGCGGAACACGCGAATCGGTTCATTTGCATCATGGTTTCACTCAGTAATGTTCTATCGAGAACTGAGTAATGCTCTCTTTTAAGCTCGTATTTTTTTCATGAATGACGGATAAAACCCTTTTTATTGGAGGTGCAGCAGCAACGTTTGAATGTAGTACTACATGTATGCAGTGAAAAAACATTAAAATTGCATTTAAATCGTCCCTGTGATCAATTTTCCTAAAATGCCTCGCAGCACACGTGAAATAGAGTAACAGCGATCACCAGAAAATGGGGAAAACATGTCGAAAACGGAACGAAAAGGAATGGAAATCTACCTGCTTCACCCGAAAATCCCTTGTGAAAGTGGATTTTTGGTGGAAGCAGGCCGATTTTCGGCGCATTCAACCCATCTCCCACACGCTTGCGAAAATCGTACATTGTATCTCCCTCAATCCTGCCTTCTTCCGCTCATGTAAACAGCCAATAAGATTGACCATTGATAATTATTCAACGTTGATCACAGTGCTTTCCTTGTTGATCCGGTATCTTGATTCAGACACCGTTTATTTGCTTTTTGCAAATCTTTGTCGTTAAACTTCTTCCTTAGAAAGCTTAGCGTGGTATTTACATATCGGGTTGAACTAGACGCACTTTCAGCTCTCAATCTTCTTTTACGAAGATGTCCACTCTTTCGTTTCTTCGGATAACCATTTTGTCCGGTACCCTGGATAGGATCGCCGTGCTTATAATAAAGATTTCATGGACGTTAAGCATGCAAGCTAACAACCGCTTAGTTGCCAGAATACTTTTTGAAGTATACCAACTTTTTGTTGGTGAAGATAAGGTATTTTATGGATATCACTGCTCCGTTTCAGCTTGAAAGACACTGCAGTCGTTGCTTGGATAGGGATCTTTTGATAATGCCTGACGAAGTAATGTTCCTATACCCACGCACGTTTTTCAGCGATCAATGTATAGGTCAAGTTGCCCCTTGTCGACAAACATCTTCTCCAGTCATTCGTTCCTGTCAGAAATTCAGGTGAAGATCTTTCTCGACAAGGGTAGACGCTTCGACGTTCGCTTCGTTCTTATGTGGAACTGTCCGCTGTGGGCCAACAGACGAATGACCAAAAGACTTTTCGTTACAAAGCCATACTTCTGAAAGCTTGAGGGCGACTTCTGATGCTCTGCTGACACAGAAAATGCTGAGAGGCTGTATGTATATTTTCCATTATTCTCATTTACAGTAGTTCATCGAGTGCTGCTGTAGTTGCTACCCTAAATGCTCCAGCTACGGTCCGATGTGGACCTGCGCCTAGCTTCTCAGCAACCACTCGTGTGGTGCGTGCTATTGTTCTCCCACGAGTGGAGGGGACCTACAGTTTAATGCCGACTTCGAACTGTGAGATTGAGAAGATTTTTCTAGGCAGTTATACTCTTTGAGCATTTTCAGTGACTCGGAAGAGGTGGAGCCGTGAAACAATTTTTTTGAAAAATTGTTTGCCTGAACTGTGATTCGAACCTGGACTGTGAAAGTCTAGATTAAGGTTAGATCTGAAAATTTAAGCAATTTTCTACAGAAAATTCCACTAGAAAATGTATCGCTCCCATGCAAGGCAAGCGGAGATCCCCTTTTATCCCAGTTACCCGTTGGAGGGTCAAATTGCACTGAAGTCACTCTTATTCGTGTTGTTAGCAGCTTCTTAGATGATTTAATGCCCTCTACTACGTTCGAAGTACTGCAGTGAAAACATGACATTCAAGTGAGCAGAGGGTTTTGGTTAGGTCAAGATGCAAACTTCAACGAGATTTCACTACACTCAGATGATGCACAAACGCTAAAAGAAAGCATTCAAAGACTCAAATGCAGATGCCTTTCAAGAGCACAGGTCGCATTCCAGAGCAAGCACTTTCATTCCAATCAGATGCAAGCAAGCAACTGCTCCAAGCACCGTCGAGTACACGACTTCACCTTCCTGGTCTACAGAAACAGAGCACAGTTCGCACATCCATTAACCACGTCATAACCTTTCACTGACACCAGGAGGCCCAACTATCCGCCGTGAAGGAATGCGATTCACCTCTTTAACTCGAGACAACAAGCCACGTTCATCTAACGGTGAATTGGACACAATCAACATCCTCAACAGAAGAGATCACGTCTCCGAATGCCAGCAGTTGAGGTGCCGTGCCTGCGGCGATTCACCTCTCGACGGATGGGTCACACGATACGACGACGTCGCGCAAAATTTATGAATTTCATCCACAGTCTCTCTTCCCCCCCACTCCCCTTCATCCGATCAGGAATATCCATCAATCAGAACGAGAACCGCATTCGTGAGCATCTAGATTAGTCACTTTTCATCCACAAAATGTCAAGCAGCGCCTTTGTACTGCCGGCGGCGCCATAAACCCTGCAGTCTGGTATCCAAAGCAAGTCACGCATTTGGCAACGCACTTCAAATGGCAACCACTCAACGCCGCCACGTTTGGGCGTCCCATTACCATAAGATATGCAACCAGCTAACCACCACCATCGCACACCATTATGGCTTCTCTTCTGCGCTCGCTCCTCGCATCGTCAGCGTCAATCCGCTGTGAGTTAGCGAGCTTCACAGCATGCCCCGCATACCCAGCCGCCTGCCGCCGACTGGAAATCAGATACAAAACTACAATTTAACCGAAAAGGTCATTAACATTGCGAACTTCCTCAGCCAGCCAGCCAGCCAGCCAGCCAGCCAGTCAGTCCCACTACCACCAAGGCAATTGGACACTAATTCCGTTCCTTAGCAGCTCCAAAGGCAAGGCACTGCGCCGTGTTGTGCTGGGCTCCGTTGTACTCGATTGTGCTCGCCCCATCTATAAATGGCAGGTTGTTGTGTCGTCTCGAAATGGAATGGAATCTGTGCCCAAGAAATCGTGCGGAAAGCATTCATTCTACTGCAGCACCATCCCAGCAGCAGCAGCAGCAGCAGTCGCAATTCAATCGGATAATGAAATAGTTGGCTCGATTCATTCCTGAAGCAGACGCAGAGGCAGAGGCGCAGCGAGCAGACACACTCTCGGCAGGGTAAATGGGTGGAAATTTAATGCCGCCCGGAGGGGTGCGAAAAGAAGGATAGGCATGCCACAGATACAACGTATCTATCGAATAGCTTCGTGTAACTGAAGAAGGGATGCACCAGCAGCGGAGACGTAGAAGCCGAGTGGAATGTTTGGATGCACATTCTCAACCTCCTCCGGGGCACATTTGAGGGGAATCTAGCGTGCCTTTGTCTACTGACTCTTCGGTGCTGTGTCGTGTGCCTCAAAGCAGATCCTTGCCTCGCCGTTAAAGGAACAAAGGCGAACAGATAAGGCTTCCCCTCGTTTTTTTTTCCTCCTTCTCTGCCGTCGTGTTTGCCATCTAATGGGACAAACACTTTAGATGTTCGCTTTATCGGATGTCCAATTCGCCCGACAGCTTGTGATGTAATGCGGGGGAGGATTGTTGCTCAAGGATACAGCCGATGGCAACAGGATTCTGCTGTTCAGTTGGGGCTGCGAAACTTTTTACACGTCACTCGGGATGAAAAGAGAGCTGCCGGGACAAAGGATACAAGGATGATGCATCGTATTCTGGAGTGAAACTGTTTGTTTGGGTTCGAATTTGTTACTCAATCGTCTGGATTTTGGGGGAGGTTTTGATGATGTCCTGACGACGGGATGGGGAATGGGATGAGATCATCGCGTCTGGCCATGAAACGGGGATTTCTTGTAATGCCGTCTGGACTGGGGGGGGTTTTGATGACGATGTCGTGGATTATAAAGGGTATTTCTTTAAGCGCTTCCTATCTTCAAGTCTAAATAGAACAAAGTGTGTGTGGGATATTATCGAAAGTTGAAGGGCGTTTGAAAGGCCTATGAACGCCATTATGTATGGAATTCAACATCGTTCAAATGTCTGCCGTAGTTTCTCTGGGTGGCGTGGAGCCGGATTGTCAAATTTTCTGATTCGGACGTTGCCCGAACAGAAAACCCATTTTGTTAAAACATTTTTATCATTTGCACGTGTTGTTGAACGCTGTCTGTCCATGGTGATTTGGCAAGACAGACTGAATAAATGACAGACAATTTGACAGATGTAGCTTCAATAATATGGCCGCTGTCAATTATCAAAGTTCGGAAGTCCCTATTGGAAGACCCTTTACATCTGATGGGGGTGGGTGGAAACCCGTGTCCTGCGCAACAATATGACCTCCCTGTAGCTTCCTTGTTTGTCTGTAGTTAGAGGTCCATGAGGACGACGAAGAATTCGACTGTTTCTTGCGGCAAACCCCGATTTAACTGCCTTTTGAGGACAACAGAGGCGATTCGATGATTTCACATGAAAAGCAAATGGAATCAAAGGACAAACTTGACAAAAGAACAAATTGATCAGAGGAGAATCCTCTCTCCCCCTCCCCTTCTTTATCTTCTCTGTCTGGCATTCTGCTTGAATTAACTCAACCCAATGCAAAGCAATTATTCAAAGGACTAGCCAATAACCCACCCACCCTTATCCTTCATTTATTAATCAACGACATACACCCACCCACACACCCACGCATCGAGACATCCGCATTCCATTTCCGATCCGTTTGCATCCGAATGCATCCTATTAACGAAATTGGCAATCGCATCCCTTGTTACATGAACCACCCCTTAAAATTCAACTTCGAAACAATGTCGTCATCGTAGCCCAACTCCCATCCCGAAAAAGGGAACAAGGACGACCGTCAAGATATCTTGAACAACAAATCTTGTGCCATTTTGTTCGAAGGACTTCCTGGCTCGATGCGAAATTAAAACGTTATCCATCCGTGAAATTCGCCAACATCCCATTTCCAAAGGATACAGCGCAACGATAACGACAACGACGATGAATCCTTCATCCATCGCATTTCCTCTCTCGTTCTCGACGACTTTACAAACAAGGACTTCATCGTCATCGTCGTCGTCGTCGTCACACAGACAAACGAACAGGAGCAACTAAAACGCGAATTCTTCATTCGTTCAGGACTGATCAGGGAAAATTGATACCCTTCCGAGATATCATTGTTCTGCTGGGTGTACGTTGATTGAACTCTGACAAGAATCCTTTTGACCTTTTCATCCCAAGGAGTCGTCGCCTCCTCGGTATAGGATGTCGTTCGCAGTTCAATTAAGTGGAGTCCTTATGTGTCGCCGTCCCATTACCCTCCCCCGCGGAACCCTCTCGTGGAACAAATGTAAATGATTACATAACGGTGTACTAAATAATGGGCATGTTAATTGCCCGCCCAGTGTACAGGGTAATTCAATTTTGTGGGTGTGGTTGTTGTTGTGCGGCTCTGAGATGGCGGCGGCGGCAACTGTGCTGCTTCTCAAGGAACGGCTAACGACGTGATCTAGAGGACCTGACGCGATACGATATCCTGAGGGGGTTGAATGAGTTTTGCGTGCACAGAGGCAATTGAATACGTTTCAGTCAACCGCTCTCCCATCACTTTGGCCGTCGACCCGCCGCCGACCGGCGTACGAACGTATCTCCACATCAGCGTGAGGTATGACTTCTTCTAGGGATTCCGTCGGATATCGTGTTTGTTGATTCCCTCGAGTGGCGGGAAAGGAAAGCTCAATTTTTTACTTGGTTTTTGTTTTTTTGCGTAAGTCCAAAGGTATGCATGTTTACTTTGCCGCTGACAGTGGACGCGGTGGCCTCTGACCTTGGACTTAACTTTCGTTTGGTGGTCGTTGGAAGGAATGAATAATTTTTTACGTTTTTTGTATTTTCTTCTGCGCCTGAATCAGTGGCCTGCTTGTTTCGGGGGCGGGGCAGTGTCATGGGAAGATTTATCGGTATGTGGCTGTTTTCAACTTGAAAATCAATGCCAAAAGGTTATTCCCTGCTACCGAGCGGATGGGAAATGAGAATCGCTGTTTGGTGGAGATTTTTTGCTGACTTTTGAATTTTTTGGACACATGTGGAGAGTCGTTAGTGGTGATTCGGAACTATTTGAACGTACGATAGAATATTCTGTCTTGTGCCGTAGTTTGGGCAATATAAGTTTTGGCACAGCAGTGAAAATAAGACAAACTTCATCAGAGTTCCGATGTTTTGTTCGGTGTTGCCCGAAGAACTTTTTCTATTGACACAACTGAGAGCTAGGCAAGCTACGCACAGAAATGAGGGACTTAGATCATCATTTTTAATTTCAAGTTACAGAATCACTCAGGATCGAAAGTGGAACGACGTGGATTCTATAACTCTTCTCATTCGTGAGAGAGAGAGAATATTCTGTTCAAACATGATTCCAGAAAACAGTTCTGATGCGAAATGATTTTCATTCAATTTACGTGAACTTTGGAATCCCTAACCCAACTGCAGCCCCTTTTTTCGGAGGTTTTTGTTTTTTGAAACACTACACTGGAGCAGTCAGACTCAAAACTGGTCCATTGTACTGCCAGGTAGCAACCTACTCCAGCGCTCTCTCCTCTCGCAGGAAGAAACACCTTGGAGCCTACTTCTTGAGCGAATTGCACAACGTCGGCATTCATCAACTAAAGAGCTTCGTCGAAAGCATCAAATAGGTATTTTGAATAGGTGACATCAGATCCGCGTGGTATCACAATGGGCCTAAGTTGGCCTAAGTGCGACGTCCACTTCAACCTCACCTAACCTACATAGAATAGAGGCTAAAAAAATAGAAGCATGCCATTGAGCCCTTCAATTTATTCAAAGAACGACGAAAGAAAAGCAGACGTTCAATGCAATCCCTTTCTTTTGACGGAGTTGCATTTTGAGACAAGGAGTTGTTTATTCAACCATTTTTCGACCATATTTTCCATTGAGGTCTCAGATTCGTTGCTTGTTTGTCCAGCGGCGTCTGTATCACATTATCTAGAAGTGATAGAGACAACGCTTTCTTCAATAACTCGTATACAAAGTGACAACAGCAACAAAAAATGGCTTTTACCGGGCGCCATTTTTTTTTCCTTTTTTAGATAAATATGGCATAATAATTCTAGCAGTCCATATATTACTCCAAACAATCTTTTTTGCGCTGTGGATTAACTCAATTGCAACAGTTTACATTTTCTTTTTCAGGAGGCGCTAAAATCTAACTTAGACCACTCACAGCGACCAGCGACCACTCACATTTTGCGTGCTATTGTTCCCCCGCCTACAGTTTTGTCCTGACTACAACAAGGTTTGAGAATTCTGCCTTCGACAGTTAAGTTTACTCTCTAAGCACTTTCAATGACTCAAAGGAGGTGCTGCCCTAAAATTAACCACAAAAACTTCAAAGCGGAAGGCGGTTAGGTCGCTAAAAATTTAATTTATGTATTTTCAAAGTTACTGAGAGAGGAGAGAATCATATCACTGAACAAAACTTCTTCTTCTTCTTCTTGGGACGCTACAGTCCGAGGTGGACTTGGGCCTCACCCAACATGCCTCTCCAGCCAGCAAAATCTTTTGCCAGTTGTCTCCAGTTTCGCACACCAAGCCGGCCGAGGTCCCCCTCGAATTGTGTGCGCCACCTACTTCGTTGATGTGCCCTGTTGCGTTGTCCCACAGGCTCAGAGTCGAAGACTCTTCGGGCCGGAGCTAAGGTGTCCATACGCTCTACATGGCGTACCCATCTTAGGCGTTGGATCCTTAGACGCCTGGCTAGATTCATGTCGCTGTACAGCCCATACAATTCGTGTTTGAACCTTTTTCTCCAAATGCCATCAACGCAAACAGGACCAAAGATCGCGCGCAGAACTTTTCTCTCGAAAAGACCAAGACACTGTTCATTCTGGGGTTTTTCTTAGGTGGTGTTTTAAGACCCAGCACATCAGTAGCGGCTTCTCTGATGGCTCTTTGACAACGTTTCCATTCTTCGTCTATTGTTCAGGTGACGTCGAACTTTCGGAGAGTTTCAGGGAGACTCGATCGGTAAAGTTCCTGGCAGTCTGTTGCGATTGTAGCTTTTCGACGTCAAACCGTGGTTGTCTTCCTCGACTCCGTTGTTCTCTCGATATCCGTGTCCTTACCGTGGCTACAACAAGGAAATGGTCCGAGTCGATGCTGGCGCGGAACGTTCGGATGCGTGGAGCGGAACGTTCGGATATACTGGAGAATAGAATACTGGAGGAGTGTCTGACGTCGATCGCAACGTGATCAATCTGGTTGACGGTTGAATGATCAGGGGACCGCCAGGTCTCTTTATGGATGTTGAGGTGTGGGAACCGCGTGTTAGCTACAGGGAGGTTTCGCCCCGTAACAAAATCCACCAGCCTGGGTCCGTTTTCAGACGTGGTGTCGTGCAGGCTGTGTTTACCGATGACTCTAGCAAAGATGTCCTCTTTACCCGGCTTTGTGTTAAATACCGAACAAAACTTAATACCTAAAAATTCGGACAGATTTAAGCACCAATTAATTCACTGCCCAGATATTTCGATTCAGATTTTGAATTAGTTGAGGTTCGGCAGCCTCTGGATAAAGATCCTCATCTTTTTCTTACTCCCAAGAAACTGACCAATGTCGAATTGTACGATCTCATCAGCTTTGCGCATGCCAACCCAGACATTCCCGAGATTTGTGGTAACGTGGTATTCTATGTGAGGCTAAGGTCTCCACTCAAGTCCACAAAATTCATATACCAAGACTTTCTTAATTAGATGTTAAGGAATATTGACAGAGTCATCATATTTTGGGGACTTTAAAGGACTGGATGAGCTACATCTTCACAAGAAGTCATCTCAGTCAATATTTACAGAAAAATACAACAGGAGCTGTGTCACAGTTTTAGGTAAGAGACTCTTGCAAGCCTTGGATTTTGGTAATAAGAAAAAAACTCCAACTACAGGGGAATATCTCTTTTAAGTTTCCCAGGTAAAGTCTACGCTAAGGTGTTGGAGGCGCGTTCTAGAGCTATGGTCGAATCCAGGATGGGAGATGAACAGTGCGGTTTTCGTCCCGGCAGAAGTACAACCGACCAGCTTTTCACTCTAAGAATGGTACTTGAGAAGGCTTGGAAGTACGCCAAACCGATCTACAGTTGTTTTGTAGATTTGAAAAAGGCATATGACCGAGTTCCTCGAGGTAAACTCTGGAGTGTTCTGCAGGAGTATGGGTTCTTTGTTGAGGGTCATTCAGTTTCTATACACCTACTGTAGCAGCTGTGTTCGGGTTAACGGTAGTAAATCAACACCTTTCACCGTGGGCGTTTGACTTCGCCAAGGGTGCGTTTTGTCATCTCTCCTTTTCATTATATATATGGACTGGATGTTACAGCGCAGTCGAGGCGAGGAATGTTTCACATTGGGAGAGTTGAGGGTAAGCCACCTTCTTTTTGCTGATGACTTAGTCGTCCTCACATCCTCCCAGATAGAACTCCAGCGCGCGCTAGATAGTTTTGTGGCCGTATGTGCTGATGCTGGGATGAAGGTTAACGTGGACAAATCCGACGTTATAGTTATTTCCAGAACGTCTGTTCAATGCAATCTACATGTTAGTGGAATCCCATTGAAACAGGTGGAGGAGTTTAAGTATCTCGGGGTCTTCTTCACGAGTGATGGAAGGAATAATGCTGAGCTTTCCTGTAGGATTGATCAAGCTGGGTCAATTTTGAAACAGCTTGGTCGATCTGTAATCAGGAAGGCCGAGCTTGGTGTCAAAGCCAAGTTAGCAGTTTTTAACGCAGTATTTGTTCCAACTCTCACCTATGGTCATGAAATTTGGGTAATGACCGAAAGATTAAGATCGCGAATACAAGCTGCCGAGATGAGATTTCTTCGTGCTATTGTGGGAATTATTCGCCGGGATAGGGTGAGAAACGCGGCAGTGCGCGAGGAACTCAATTTTGGGCAGCTGCTTCTTCGAACGGAAAGGGTTGTACTTCGATGGTTTGGTCACGTGGCACGAATGTCCCCATCATTACGACTTCCGAGGCGTGCCTTGAATGCGATTCTATCAGGTAGGCGACCCATTGGCAGACCCAGGACGAGATGGTTGGACCATCTTGGGCATAGCTCCTGATGAGTTAGAGTCGATGGTGGAGGATCGAGTGGCCTGAAGATCTCATGTGCGTGGGTTACCCCCGCGACCCCTTTAGTGGAATATGCGGGTCACTGAAAATGAGATGAGATGAGATGAAAAAAACACTAATTTTGACTCAGAAATCTTTCTGGAACTCCTTCTGTGAAGAAACGGACTGATAAGTGATGTTCAAATTTTCCGCATTTTTCGCTATAAAAGAACCCGACGAATTGAGTGTGTTTTTGTGTATTTTAAATCTTACAACTTTTTAACTTTTTCTGTCCAGTGCTCCTTTGTATCATCGTGCCTTCAACCGAAATCTGAAAGCTTCATTTGCGCTATCCTTCGTTTAAATTAATGCATTTTAACTTGATTTTTAAGGCACCGTTGATCAAATCTGAATTTTTGGTACTTAATTTGAATACAAAATCCTTAATTGGCCAAAAAAGCAAACAATACTCCATTTGATGCGTTCCGAGTTAATCTCTATGATCTCTGCATCTAAATCAAAGCAGAGGAAGCATTTTCCTCGAAATTTTGAAAAACACAATAAACCCCAGAATTTGTGGTAAATCCACTCCACTTTCCAAATTCCAAGGTTTAATCACCATTCAAACCATTTCGGGTTTCGCTCCTTCACAAGCTCATCATTTTTGGAAAACCGCACCAAATCCTCTACCTAACCCTCTTTTCACTCCCGATTGGTCAAACATTCAACAGTAGTCCCCCACTGGAGCGAACTGTGAGTACAGAGCTCAGTCCAAGGCCACACTCCTCACGCAGATCCAATTACCATATGAGTTTCAAACTCAAAATCCATGAAAAGCAAAAAAAGAACCAACACACAAAAGAAAAAAAAGTACACAACACAATAATACCCACTCGACGACTCGACCTTCGGAAGCGGGGGAGGAGCCCAGAGGAGACGCTCCCAAACTTCCTTAAAATCCTTCTGAAGTTTCAAACAAGTCGACGTGCAGGAATCTCTGCTCATTCTCATAAGTAAATCTCATTACAAATCTCTCTAAAGCCACTTAGTATTTCCTTTTCACATCACCCCACCCTCGGGCGCCGCCACCCCTCCGCCCGCCGCAATTCAGAGCCACTTAATAGTGCAGATAAATGCAAAAATTCGTTAAATTCTCGAAATTGCACATTCGCTTGGGGTCGGGGTGGGAAGAGTTTAATCCCCTCCTAGCTTAGTCCTCGCAAACTCCACTCTCGGAGGGAGGAGAGGCAAAAAGAAAAACACGGAGAATGCTCAATTTAATAACGAGTCCCCATATAATGGCCCAACGATGAGAAGGCGGGGGGGATGAGGACTAGTTGAGGCACTTAGTGGCACTAAGAGATGACTTGCATTACAGCTGCAGCCACCCCTCCAGTTGGCGTTTGTGACTTATTTGCACCCCTTATCCGTGATGAAGAATAAATTGAAAAAGATTCAGGATCGGAGAAAAGTTGAGTGTGACTTTAATTTAAAGACCACCCCCGTCCGTCGGGGGGTGTGTGTGTGTACATAATTCTGTTTGTCATTTCAAAACATGACTTCGACACAATTTTCAAAGCACCACAAGCTGTGGTCAGAGATGGGACACGATGGCATTTGAGTGACTGATGTGGGGGAAGATGTGTTAATTGTTGTGTCCTCTGTGTGTCCTTGTGGGGGGGAAGAGGGACCCAAACGAAGTGTTTGAGTTTGTGAATGACTAGAAGCTCATGGAAAGTGATTTTATTCAAATATTTTAAATAACCTCTTGTGAGTCTTAAGGAATTCTGAGTCATCTGCTTGTGGGGGAATCTGTTCAGATTGATTAGGTGCGGGTGGAGCTCGAGGTGAACTGGGGTTCTCTGAGGAGTTTGTTGCGTAAACATGGGACACCATGGCAGATAAGGTCACTCACATTTTTGAATGCCACCCGAAAGTAGGCCGTTCTCGGAACAGGGTGTGAGATTTAAAGGCCGTGGAGGATTGACAAAATTCAAGCAGCAGGGGACGACAACTGAGTTGAAGTTGAAAGCAAATGTTGAGTGTTTTACTGGAAACAGCTGGGGAAAGTTCGCGTTGACTGGGGGTGATGAATCCCAGATCAACGTCAGGCTGCAGCGAAATTTGAAGAAAGGCGCCTGCCCCTAATGCCACGTCTCTCACAAAGCAGTTCGTTACTTACCCTCCTCCCTCAGAACTCATGCGACAAGGTAGTGTATAGGTATGGGTACATGTTGAAGTGGCTTAAGAGTGCACCTGGACCTAAGTTGGTCCTCAATTCTGTCACACGGGTTCTTCTTCTTCTTAGGGCGCTACAGTCCGAGGTGGACCTGGACCTCACTCAACATGCCTCTCCAGCCAGCACGATCTTTCGTCAGCTGTCTCTAGTTTCGCATACCAAGCCGACCGAGGTCCCCCTCGACTTGTGTGCTCCACCTTGTTCGTGGACGTCCTCTGTTGCGTTGTCCCACAGGCTCAGAGTCGAAGACACTTCAGACCGGAGCTAAGTTGTTCATACGCTCTACATGGCCTAGCCATCTTAGGCGTTGGATCCGTAGACGCCTGGCTAGACTCATGTCGCTGTACAGCTCATATAGTTCGTTGTTGAACCTTCTCCTCCAAATGCCATCAACGTAAACAGGACCAAAGATCGCATGCAGGACTTTTCTCTCGAAAAGACCAAGAGACTGTTCATCCGCTTGCGATATTGTCCATGCCTCTGCGCCGTACAGCAGGACTGGGATGATCAAGGTCTTGTATAGAGTCAGCTTGGTCTTCCGAGAGAGGGCTCTACTACTCAATTGAATTTTGAGCCTCAGAAAACAGCGGTTGGCAAGAGTTATTCTGCGCTTGATCTCGGTACTGATGTTGTTTGTACTGTTTAACGCGGAGCCAAGGTAGGCGAAGTCCTTAACTACCTCAAAGGTATAGCTGCCTATGGTGACGTTCTGGCCAAGTCGTCGATGTTGTGCGTCCTTTCTCGATGAGAGCATGTACTGGGTTTTGCCCTCGTTTCCCCCAGACCCATTTTAGCCGCTTCCGTTTCAATGTCAGCAAACACATCATTGACCGCTCGCTGTGTTCGCCAAATCACGTCAATGTCATCCACGTAAGATAGCAGTTGAACGAACTTATGGAAGATCGTGCTGCTGGTGTTGGCCAGTGAGTTTTGCACGATCTTCTCAGGAACGATGTTAAAGAAGTCACATGACAAAGCGTCGCCTTGTCTAAAACCTTTTTTGACATTGAAGGTCTCGATTACGTTCGTTACCTACCTTGATGGAGCAGCGAGTGTTCTCCATAGTCATCCTGCTCAGTGTGACATGTTTGGCAGGAATGTCAAAACTAGACATGGCGCGGTATAGCTCGTCTCTATGCACCCTGTCATGAAATGCGGCCTTGAAATGGACAAATATGTGGTGTGTGTCGATTTACATTTCTTGGGTCTTCTCCAGGATCTGCCGATCTGATCTATGGTGGACTTCCTCGGCCTGAAACAAGTCTGATAGGTACCTATCAGTTTGGTGACGAATGATTTCAGGCGTTCACACAGAATGGCAGATATCTTATAGGCGGTGTTAGAGAGACTTATCGCTCGATAGTTAGCGCAGTCAAAGGGGTCTCCTTTCTTGTGGATCTTGTCACGCAGGTTACCCACGGGTTAATCCGTTCGTCCACTTGTTGTAAACCAATTGGATTTCTATGAAGCGCTGTAGACGACTAATGGATACCTTGCTAAGCTGACAAACGATATTGAAGAAGTAGGCTTTCAAGCGTATGCGTCTGAGTGATGCTAGAGTCGGGCATGTGCAAAGTAAGTGCAAAACATGTTTCATTTCTACCTCCAGGAGACAGCTTTCGGAAGGCGTTGAACAAATTTCGAGTCTTCTGGCATGCTCACCTAGGAGACAATGTCTCGTCTACCATATCTATTTTTGATCTAAAGGCTATTTCATTAAGCGCTTCATATCTTTGAATTCAAACAAAATGAAGTGTGTGTGAGATATCTTCAAAATTGTAGCACCTGGTTGAAAGGCCTATTGATGCCATTATTTGCATCATGTCCGCCGCTGCTTCTCTTGATGGCACGCGTCCAAAATGACAAAATTTCCATGACTAGCGCATACTCCGAAATCAGGCTGAATTTGACCGATGACATAGGTTATGTTGGATTTGAGGGCCGCTGTGGCTTGTGGCTTATTCGTATAGACCTGCGACTTCAGAAAACCGCCTAAGAAAGAGTCTAATGGGGATAAATCGCACGATCTCGGGGTGCCCAATTCACATCATCTCCACGTGAGATTTTTTTTTTATTTTTTTTTTCGGAGGATTTTTGAAACATTACTGGAACACTCAGACTCAAAACTGGTCCGTTGTACTTCCAGGTAGCAACCTACTCCAGTGCCGTTAATTTGATCCCAACGGCAAATGGTGACTGGACCAGATTCGATTTCACTGGGATTCGATCCTGCGACCCTAAAATGGGGCAGGCACTTAACCAATTGCGCCATCCAGTCGTCTTGTGGCATCTCTTACATTCATTTCAAACCCTAAATGCCTAAAGGCAGTGTGCACACATGAGCAGGCATGATCATTGATTGAGTATGATGTAAGGGATTTTCCGTGTTAAATCAATTTAGATGGTCAAGTTTACCACAGATTTTATCGCGTCGCGTCGTCATATTCGTATGTGTATGGATGTTTGCTTGTATGTTTGTACGGATGTTTGTTTGTGTGTTTGTACGGATGTTTGTATGTTCTAATGAACATTTGATTTGGGCTAAAATTAGAAGAAAATTTAACTGAAATAGGTTGAATTCGTTGCCTTATTTTTAGAAATGCTTCTATCGCAAATTATTTATGCGGTGAAGTCTTGTCCCCGTGCCAGTTCAACTCTCACTTGCATTATTTTTTTAAGGAACCATTTCAAAGCAAAATATGTAAGATAGAGAATTTTTGACCCCAGATTTGTAGCAAATACTGTAGCTCCCTAGCACCCTCGATTGCACTATTTAAGGAAGAAGCGAAACAACCTGCTTAACACGCTGAGTGCCACATGAGACCACTTTGGTCTCACACGAATTTGGGCTTGCTGTGCCGCGTGAGACCAGAGTGTAATCGAAGTGTAAATAAAGAATAAAATCGTGGCCTGTGGGGACAGTTTTTCGGATTGTATGGTGGCACTCAACGTGTTAAATGTAGTCCAAAATTTATGACGAACCATGAACAAACGAACTTCAGTTCCTTCAACGGCAAAGAAAACTCAACACCAGCATGTAATGACAAATGACAGCAAAACACACCTGTCCTCGAGCCAGGGATTTAAGGAGTCAACTCCGCCGTCGTCATAATCTTCCACAACGAGCTCCTATCATCGCCGTCAGCGGGACCAGCGCGAAACTTTTCTTTGTTTCCGAAAATCCGAGTTCAACCTCTCTGATTCATAACTTTGAAAACCCACCGTGACACGATAAATTCCGGGTCTGCCCCCGCTCCAACCCTCAAGCGTTCCAAATCTAAAGCCGGTGGATATTTATCCACACAGACTTTTAGTTATTAACAAACAGCTTGCTCAACTCTCAAGTGCACTCGCCGCGGCACCACCGCCGGAGCGCCCATGAACACCACACACAGGACATTAGCAAATGTCCAAGTCGACGCCGGAGTGCGGTAACTTTTGCAATCATTTTACAAGCAAGCCCGCCCCATCGCCAGCAACTGGTCGAAGCTCTGAACTTTGGTCAATAAAAAACAGGGAAACAAAAAACGAAAAAAAAGCACGCAACAAAGTTCTGTACTTTGCATACCCTCAACGGCGGAGGTTGCTCGTCGGTGTCCTTCGAGCTGCCGTGTCCGCACACAGCGCAGAGGATACGAGTATTTGTTTTATTTATCCTGAATCTGAAACTATGGGTTGTTGTAGTTCGTCCGCCTCCTTGAGGAGTTGATTTACGTTACGGCTTCGTGGATATTTTTCAATCTGTTTTTTTTGTGCGCTTCGTTTTGTTTGTCCCCTGAAAGGACACATGAAAGCCAGCAACGACTTCTTTAGAACGAATCCAGGACACTCAGGAGAGGGATAAGTTGCGCAGAAGACAAGTGAACACAGGCACACACACAAAAAAATACGTAAGCTGAAGAAGAACGCTCCGAAATCCAATTAAAATATGCAAATAAAGGACTCTTGTTGTTGTTGGACAGTCTTGCACATTCTTATAAGCTGCACACACCCCCACATGCACAGGGGAGCGGCCATATGCATGAATCTGCTGCTTATCCGAGGGAAATATTTTTTAATTATTTTATTTGTTCGAGGATAACAAAAGCTTACGGTGAAGACGAAACGGCGAAATAAGGACGAGCGAAGTTGGATGATGCGGCGAACATATTCAAAAGGATCTTCAGAAGTCGCAGGAGTAGTGAGGGGAGGGGGGGGGGGGAGTGAATCAGTACTGCCAGCACAAGAAGTGGATTATTGTTGAGTGAGAGACAAAGAACTGAACACGAGCGGTGTGGCGTGGAGTGTGGAGTCTAGTGGAGCAAGGATATTTGCTGTGAGTTATTGTGGGGATCCTCGGCTGTCTGTTGATGTTTGTTGCGTTGACAAATAGTTCGGTGGCAGCAGTGTGGGACGATATTTGCTTTCTTAATTATTTGTGACGACTGTTTGCCGATGGATTTCGGGGAATCCATCGATTGTACAACTGTGCCTTGTGAAGGGACTTAAGAGGAAGGAAGAATGGTGGTGGGGATGATAAGTTGAAGGGAGCGTACAACAAGTGACACAACAAACTAATTTTCTGCTTTGGGACATCGATGGGATGTTTAGGAGAACGATTGTGTGTTGACTTGGTAACCATGAGTGGTCTGGGGGCATGCTGTAGACTTTGTGTTTAAACGTGGTCTCATAAGCTGGAGAAGGCGCTTATTAAACAAATGACTGACTAGAAGACTATTATCACAAGAAGCTACAAGCTGCGATTTAAGAAGTCTCTTGTCGTGTTGAGGGGTACACATCAAACCCTAGCCAAAATCCAAGCTGAGACACAACCATCATATGCTGCTTCCCTTGTGCGTTTATGCCCAGAGAATCTGTAGCATTCGACTTTTGGTGGTTGACATTTTTTTTTTATGCTCCGACTCTAAATGTGTGATGTACCTTCTTCATAAATCCTATTCGACAAGAACTTCGTCGGTTAACATTCGCTGACTTGTCCAAGTTTGAAGAGACCGAGGTGGATTTGGGCCTAGCTTCTAAGAAACCACTCGTGTTCCGCGTGCTGTTGCTTTTTTTATACATATTCTATTATTTATTGTTTTTATGGTTAAGGGTCTTTGTTGATAGCGGTCATATTGCTGAAGCTACATCTGTCAAATTTGCTGTAATTTATTTAGTCTGTTTTGCCAAATCGCCATGGACGGACATAGCCATCAACAACATGTGCAAATGATAAAATTGTTTCATCAAAAAGGAGTTTTTGTTCGGGCAATGTCCCGTGCGCTTTGCCCATTCGACCGACGCCATAGTCGTTCTACCGAATAGTCCTTTCGTGTGTGGTAGATAAATTTGAGTCCACTGGTTCAGTAAACGATAAACGAATACCCGTACGTCGACGATACGCTAGATCTGCCGAAAATATCCCCGCTGAGAGTGAAAGTTTGCAGGAGAACCTGGTGCAGTCCATCTTGCGTAGCTCATAAGAACTCGGCTATCATAGACCACAACTTGACGAATTTTGTCTTGCGTCGTGACTTGGGCCTGCACCCGTACAAAATTCAACTGACCCAGGAGCTGAAGGTGGACGATCATAGTCAACGACGTGTGTTCGCTGAATGGGCTCTGGAGCAATTGAAAACTGACCCTAATGTTCATCGAAAAATCATCTTCAGCAATGAGCCCCATTTCTGGATGAATGTCGAATTGTCGAATTTGTGACGATACCAACCACATGAGATCCAAGAGCATCACTGTTTGGTGTGGATTTTGGGCTGGCGGCGCACCGCGGTCCATATTTCTTTGAGAACGACTTTGGCTAGGCCATCACCGTCAACGGCGAGCGCTATAGGTCGATGATTGCCAACTTCCTTTGGTCTGAATTGGATGATATGGACACCAATGACATATGGTTTCAACAGACCGGCGTTATGCGCCACACAGCTCATGCCACATTGGAAATCTTGCCCGAGTGATTCGAGGGCATGGTTATCCCACTTGGAACGCGACTGGATGGCGCAGTTGGTTAAGTGCCTGCCCCAAGTTAGAGCGGTCCCAGGATCGAATCCCAGTGAAATAGAATCTGATCCAGTTACCATTTGCCGTTGGGATCAAATTAACGGCACTGAAGTAGGTTGCTACCTGGCAGTCCAATAGACCAGTTTTGAGTCTGAGTGCTCCAGTAGCGTTTCAAAAAATCCTCCGAAAAAAAAAATTCTGTCTAGCCGTAAATATTCAACATGTGATCTGTATTAACGCAACAGAAGATGTCCACGAATGAGGTAGCGCACACTAGTGGAGAAGGACCTCAACAAACTTGGAAGGTGCTACCTGAAGAGGGCACACAAACAACAAGACAAAGATGAGAGCTGTACCGTTAGGATGGGACTCTTCCATTCACTTAAACCTCCACCTTGAAGACGTAATTAACATCACCCGCCTTTCATCCTTTAAGACCATCAAAAGATTACATTTGTCTCTCTCAAAAGCTAATTAAACTGTTGCTCCTCGGCACAATTGACCTCAAATCCCAACCAAAGTTGTGAGTCCCACTTCATTCCTCTGAATGCCCAATTCTGGGTAACAATTCATGGAGTACTCCCAATTTGTAAGTTTCCCAGCATTCATTTTCAATTCTTTGGATTTTGCCAATTTCAGAGTTCAAGATTCCCGCCTGTCAACCTCAGGCGAAAAGTCCCCCCAATCCCCAAGAAAAAGTTACCAATTCCCAGCACCCCCCGTGTGTCCCCGAGTTCCAATTCAAACTTTCCCACCCCCCAAGACACACAATTCCACGCAAAGAGGGATGTGCCCCACCACTCGAAACCTGCCTCTCTGAAGGACCTTCACTGCCCTCATCCAGTGGCGCAAAACTTTATCCAGAATTTTTGTCGACAAAAATTGAATACACAACGAGACTTGTGTCCTCCGCTAAATGCATTTTACATGAGCAAAAATTTTATGAAATAATAAAAAATGCTTCGCCTGCGTCCTGTGCCTCGGCGAGGCGGCAAAGCCGTTGACAAGACGTGTGTAAACTCAGAGGATAACGATGCCAACCTAGGAACGGCACACAAATTGAAGAATTCATCGTGCACAATAACCCCACCAGAAGGACGCCCTTACTACGGTGGCGAACACAAATGTATTCACTTTGGCAGCGATGCAGAAGGGTTGCCCACCCCCACCCACTCCCAGGTGAGGTCCTTGCTGTGCCAGCTTTTATTTACTTATCGTCGTGTGTTGTGTGAATGCATTCCCCGTGTTTGCAGATGGAATTGAGGGTCCTATTGGAGAGGGCGTTGGAGTTGCCAACAAAAAATACGAAAAAATTACATTTTCAAGTGCACCTTACCTCTGCAGTGGCGGTGTCCTTTTTCCCGTGTGCAAATTGATATCAGCGCATGCATAAAGGATTTTCGTCTCCTCCTGCTGTTGAGGGTATTCCAGCTCCAGTTGGATGTGCGAAATACTATCAATTGTTACCTGGAATGGAGAACGACAAGGATGAGATACAGAGTTATGACAAGGATTATTCGTTTGAGTCTTGTTTGTTAGCTTTGATACAGGATTTCGGTTTCGATGGGTTGGTGAAGTTCACAGCGAGCGGCGGAGGACTATGCAAACATTCGGTAGATACCAGCAGTTCGTGTGTATTTGTTGAAGAGGATTTTGTATTGGATTCAGTTTCGGCAGATGCACAGGATGGGGGCGAGAACGACAAGAGGAGTTGGCATTTAGCCGAGAGGATACATGCAAGCGTGCATTGAATATCCGTGGCTTACACGCAGATGATGGTGATGATGATGGCAGTTTCGTTGTTCGGAAAGAGGTGTTGAACGCAAATGGCTTCTGGCACCATGCCCGATATCTGTAGTTCGGTGAATTGGGTGCGGAGTGTGTTTCAGAATTGCCGCCAAAGGCTGTTGCGTGTGTGTACGTATTTATAGAGGCGTTGAGATGAAAAAGTGTTCCCATGGCTGCGGGATTTTCAAGCTTATCACTGTTGGCTATTTTGACGTCCTCGAAATGGAGTGGTTGTCCTGCTAATTTGACATCGTTTCAAGTTTAAGCGCCTTTGACATTCGCATGAAATAGCGGGTCAAAAATCAATCACAGAAAACCAAGAATAGAGATCAGTGACGCAGAAACTTTGGCGGAATGGAACCTAGATTTCGGTTGAAGTGAACCGACCTTGGCTGACGCAAACGTTGTCATGGAAATTTGTGAAGCCTGGATTTGCAAAACAAGAACGACCAACTCCTAGGATCAACTGACACAGGCTACGCCAAGAATTATAAATAGGTCACCGACTGAACATCAGCCGTCTTAGGTTAGGTAAGGCTGACTGCAAATTAGGATCACAATTAGGTAAGCGTAGGAACGCTATGACACCACGCGGATCGGAGTGTCACATACTCATTTAACCATTTTGTATTTGCTACCACTTAATTACTTAGGTCGTATAGATTTTTGAAGAAGTATGCCCTCTGGTGCTCAGGTACCTTTTACGGAGCATTCACCCCTTTATGGCTTCAAAAACACGGACACAAACATACACCTACACAAATGGGTTATAAAACAAAGGAATCAGTTCTGGAACAGCCAAGAGGGTAAAATTACAATCCCAAACGAGCCAAAGAGGCTCTAGAACTTAATAAAGCAGACCTAAGAGTGCTATGTGAAGCCCTAACAGGACATGGGGCATGCAACTACCATCTTCACAAATCGGGTGTCAGCAGCTCAGAAATCTGTAGGCGATGTGGACAGGCCAAAGAAACTATGGAACACATACTGACCGTCTGTCCAAGTCTTGCCCGAGAAAGATTTAAAATGTCAAACCAAACAAACGTAACAGGGAAAGACTTTCAAGAAATCCCATCTAGAGAAGTTGTCAAATTTTTTAAGGCAGCACTAAAATCCTAGATCAAAAGAAGGGGGTACAATAGATCTTTATGGTGGCAGTACTACTGTTACATACATGGCACACCCCGAGTTCTTCAATTCAATGCCCCAGGCGAGTTTTTTCGGATCAAGAGGGCGCCACATGCGCAAAGAAGGTGCCGCACAAGTCCTATTCCACCATACCTCTGCAACTTTTACTTGTTTGACTGCATTTAGGGGTATGAGCAGAAATTCTGATCGTGCCATGCCAGGCAAGTCGTCGGTTTCGTAATTTTCTAGAATATCACTGTCCCCGAAACTACAAGTTAAAATGCTTGGTCATCTCATCAAGAGACTGAAAGCAGTGAGGGGTAGTCTTTGAACGGAATGTGACCGAATTCCAGAATTTGATTGCAGGCTAACTGTCCAGACATATGAGGATGTTGATTGTGGATACAACATTGTCCTCAAGGCTTGACAAAAGCTCTTCAATCGCCATTGTCTTCGCCTGAAAGACGTGCACTGATGTACACATTCAGATCGGAAAAGGAAAATTCCTTCAGTCATCCGTCTGGGATTCGCCTGTGATCTGGGTCTAAAGGACCGTTCCGCAGTTTGATTCGGAGGTAATTGCTGCTTAAAAGTGTTTATTTTTAAGAGAGATTGAGGTAATATGAAGCCGGTGTCTTGAGAAAGGAAGTCACATAGTCAGCTGCCTTTTTTCTACAAAGCTTTTTGTAAAGACTAATGCGCTCACCAAATACGACACAAACAAGTGTTTTGTGTCTGGTGTCGCCTTCTTTGTTATGAGTTAGTTCAAATTTACAACATTTAAAACATAATAGATCGTTGTGTAAACAGTGATGTATCACAGAACGTGATATTGCCCCGTGCAGAAGAGGGAAAGGAATTTAAATGGATCTTTCAACACAACAACGATCCAAAACACACCTCTTACATTGGAAAAAAGAGTCACTCTTTGAGTAAAGTTTGTCTATTAAGTGGGATTTTTCAATCCTCTGATTTCAAATCCAATAGATAATCTATAAAAATTATAGATCCGAGAATTGAACGGGATAGCCACTCCAATAAGGCACCCAAATATGGCACCTTTTGTTAAACCTAAAACGTCATGAAAAAGGATTCCCGTGGCTGTGGTCTGCACTTTTATTGATTGTATGCCTTAAAGATGTGCAGCGGTTATCAAAAACAATGGATACTCACTCAAATATTAACACCCGGATTTTAAAAATGTTTGCTTTTAATTATGTGCTTTAGGCGGTTTTTAAGGCATGTTCACTCTTTCTTAATATTTTTAGTTTGTAGGAATCTAGTGGAATTGAGTTTTGTTTATAAATAAGTGAAACTATTTGTTTGAATGAAAAAAGTATTATTAAAATGTCTCAAGTACAAGGAGAGATATTGAGCAAAATGTCTATGCGGACTATTCGGTGCTATTGTTTTGTCCGACGCTGTATATTTTTTTAATAATACTACAAAAATACTTATACATTAATACAATTTGATTAAACCACAACTAACATATTTATTCTTTTTTAGTTTTATTTTTGTTTTTCCAATTTTTTGGATTTTTTGCACTTTCTTTTTCTTAAAATTACTCTAATCTAATGCCCTAAGCTACATAAGTGAAAGTTGGCGGTAAGGGACCAACAGTCTGCTCATTAAACTGATGACAGCTGGGGCGTCTGATAGGCCTGCAACCACCAGTGGAACCTCCTACCCTTGTCACTCTCCGTGCTGCTCTCTCCAGACTAACTCTTGGCTTCGTAGAAAAGTCGCCTATCCACCGTCCTTCCCACCACGTAAAAGATCAATGGACATCCCTCCGCATTTTGGATTAAGCCAATCCGGTCAAAATACAAGATATGCTTTATTGGAGTGGTAGGCTCCAAAAATCAGGTCATCGCTCCTGCAACGTGTCTTCGAATCAGCTTAACAATAAAATTATTATTTTGAAAAGTTATTTTTCCCGCACTTCTGTGAAGATGACTGAATGACAGTGAAACTTCCTCTAGTTCGCTGCCCACTTGTGTGCCCCACCTTCTTCCACAAAATATTTACAAGCATTTGGGAATTTTTTAATTTTTCAAAAAGATGCACAAAAATAAAGTAGTTTACCTTCCCGGCGAACACCCTGTTAATGCCTATTCGGGGAATGCTCTCTTTCTGAACTAATGCACCTTCCTTTTCTAAGCGGTTGAATGACTTCCCAGTCAGTCTCTTGTTGGGCGCTACTCAAGCTTAGACCTGAACCAGGGAAGACTAACGTGCTGTCTGTTGGACTGGCTTGGTTTTTGCTTTACCTTTTGAAAGTTAATTAAGTTCTGTTGATGCTGAGCGACTGCTCAGAAAGTAGCCAATAGCCGCCAGTGACATACGTGTGAATGGAAAAGCCTTGTTCGAGACCTCCCGTCTACTCTCTAGCTCATTCTGATAAACCGGCAAAGAATGCGAGTTCAGAGAAAAAACAGAAGATCCTTAGAAGTTTTCCGACCGAATGGCGCAGTTGGTTAAGTGCCTGCCCCAAGTTCGAGGGGTCCCAGTGAAATCGAATCTGGTTCAGTCACCATTTGCCGTTGAGATCAAATTAACGGCACTGGAGTAGGTTGTTACCTGGCAGTACAATGGACCAGTTTTGTGTCTGAGTGCTCCAGTAGAGTTTCAAATATTCTCAAAAAAAAAAAAAAAGACCGATTTTGGAAACGCATTCAAGTACCGACATGTATTTTTTGACTTCACAGTAAACTTGCTTGAAACCCTCGTGCATGCCTATAAGTCAGTCAACTCCGCCTTTCCCTTGCTTTCGAAATGTATTCCTTCGAGCCAAACAAATGTGCTATTTGACCAATTTCCCTTGTTGCCTGAGTTCTTCGAACTACGACTTTGTTACAACTTCACTTTGAACAATAGCCTGACCCTTGTACCCCTCGGGTATGTACTTTAATCCTGTTTCAATAAAAACCCCATCGCAAGGATCCCTTATCGAGCCGTCCGACTGTGAGGCAAACATCTCTTTCTGTTGTTCAAATGCAGGAACACACGCTCGTATTTCCCTGAGAAGTGATGCCAAAAACAGATGCACTCTCCATGCATCACATCGACCACCTCACCACCCTCTCACGCTCATGCATCTTCAGGAAATTCAGCTTTCTTCCAATGATTGCTCCCACCCGTTGGCAGCAAACAATGCCAACGACTTACTCCAACCACGGTCTGCTGCTTGCTGCTTCACCAAACCACAACCCGGACACACACACAAAAACACGAGAAAAATCAAACAAAGAAAGCAAAACCAAAACCAAAAACAAAACCCAGACCCGAACCCAGACCCAAACCTCAGCCAAAGCCAAAGGAATCACCTGAGATTCCATCTCAATCGGCGCATTGTATCTGTGGGTCATTTTCGTGGTAAAACCGCAAGGCAGTTATGTGTGCGGATGCAAACCTCGTGTGCCTTCGAATGAAGTTAAAATGTACCCGAGACTATAAATATCTTCAGGGTTGATCACGGACAACGCTGCTCGCCTGTATCGGCACGGATGCATTCACATCTCGGCATCGGCATCAACACATCGAGAGGGAAAAAGGGCAAAAGGTCAAAGCACCGTTCGTTAGAATCGAGCCCGAAAACACGCTCCAATGATGCTCGACGATTGTGAAGCACAAGCGGAGCTCGTCGTAGTTGTGTCGAAACTTTGAATGGCCTGCCCTCCCCCTCCCACCTACCCCGGCACAAGGACCGAGGGGGAGCACGGCACGGCACGACGGACGGAGGCATTGTGTACGCGAATAAGTGATTGTTGTTCAACTGCAATCGAACCGGTTTGCATTGTTACAGCACACAAAGCTCACATGAGTATCTGAGAAACGAAACGAGATACGATTGCTGAGACTCCGGCGGCGGCGTCGTCGTCGTCGTTGGAGCCGTTGTATCTGTGGCTGGAAGCCAAAAACTGGTTTCGCTGAAGCGGAGCGGAGCGCTCGTTTGATTGGGTTTGTTGGATTTGTACCTCATTTGGTCGCTGCGGGCCGGTTGGTGGGAAGATGATTTTTCAGCTCTGCCACCGGAAGCAGGGATGTCGAGATCCAGATTCAGTTCGAGGAAGCGACGGGCAATTAACATGGCAATCATTTGACCATTTTAGCGGGTATTCCTGCAGCGACACGCCATCATGTCGACTGTTCGATTGGGGCTTTGCGCCGGCTAAGGTGGTTATCTCCCGAATGTGGTAAGGCGATCATAGAGCAACGCATTACGTAAGTGGAATTGTGCAAGCGGATTGCGATAAGAGTCTCAGATGTTCTGCGAAGTAAGCTCTCGCAGTTGATCTGTGATTACATGTGTGGAACTGGATCTGAGCTGGAACTGAGTTAATCACCCGGTTGGTGGTGTGGAAATAGATTGGAATGCAAACGATCAAGGCGTTGTTTCTCCTTTTTCTGCCTGCAATGAGATCTTGTTGCCGTTGATCTGGGTAATCAATCTTGGGATGATTGCCGGTTGAGAGCATTTTCTTTCATTCGCCTGCCTACTGATGCTTTGTCGATTTAAATTAATTCGCGACGTAATAGAAGGGGTGCGGTGAAATTAATGAGAGATCTTCAGTTGATTAGAATTTACTGCTCACAGCTTACGCTCTGAGGGAACTCGATTACTGGCAGCTTGCTAAGTTTCTCATTGAAGAAACCTTGAAAGGGTCAAACATTCGACATTCGAAACCTCGAACTTTTAAGAGAGTGGAAGAAGTTTGCGTTCTTCATTTTCTACTGTAATCCATTGCCTGTAATGTTCCGAGTTCCGTATTACAATTGCCTTCATATGGCCTTAGTGTGGCCGATCATTCCAAACTGCCACTCGAACTTAAGAGTTTCGTCCTTGTGGTCAATGTGGGTTAGTCTAGAAAGAAAATGGGCGCATGTCTTGAAGATATCGTTCACATCTTTGTACAGATCGATCCTAGGGTTCGCATTTGCTTCTTGCCCTCAATGAAATTTCGACGCACATAAGGTCGCTTGTGTCGTTAGACGAAGGATTGCTTCTATTTTGTTGGTCTGCGGTGTCTATTCAGAAGGCGAAAGTTCCTTTTAAGGCTGTTCAGAGTACAGACTTGGTATACAGTTGCACCAAGCCGAATACGACTGAATGGCGCAGTTGGTTAAGTGCCTGCCCCAAGTTCAAGGGGTCCCAGGTTCAAGTCCCAGTGAAATCGAATCTGGCCCAGTCTCCATTTGCCGTTGGGATCAAATTATCGGCACTGGAGTACCACCTCGTTTTGCGCATTTCTGTGAAGATCAGGCAAGGAAAGCTCAGTAATCGTTGCTCATGCAGGCATGACATCATGCATCAAAGCCCATATAGTCGCTTCAAGACAAATTTGCTCAATACAAAGGACTCGCGTTGGCTTTGCGTTGACCAAGAAATTGAATTTGAGTACCTAAAATTTGTTTCGTTCAGTTCTCGGTTTCAAAAATTTGAGAATTTGGCTTTTTTTTCGGGGGATTTTTGTAACACTAGACTGGAGCATTTATACTCAAAAACCGGCCCATTGTACTGCCAGGCAGCAACCCAATTTTAAAATAATTTAAACAGTGTCATCGTCTTCTCCACCAGTGTCGCAGAGGGTTTCATCGCTTAGGCCAAGCACATTTAGGTGTTTGGCGAAGGTGTAGTTGTCTGTAATCTTTTCTGTTAAGAGATAACAAGAAAGCCACGGATTTCTTACAGACGTTGGGGAACATGCGCTTGGTCTGTCTACATCCTGGAGAGTTATGCCACCTGCGGTTGGGCTCTCGAGAAGTTCAACCATCAATGGAAGCCCTGACCAAGGACGCAGGCAGTCCCAGCGCAGGCAGTCCGAGCGTAGGTTCAGGTCCTGAGAATGCCTCATCTGATCCTCGCCTAGCAAGTTCATCGGTGATCTCATTTCCTGTGATCCTGCGTTGCCCCGGGACCCAGACAAGTCTTAGCGAATTTAAGCTACCGATCAAATTCAGAGACGACTTGCATTCCTGAACTATCCTGGAAGTGGTTAAAGGGTTGAGCAAGGCCTTAAGCACAGTTTGGCTGTCGCTACAGACGCAAATACTTCGCCCCTTCCACCTATTCTTCACAATATAGTTCGTAGCCATTAGGATCGCATAGATTTGCTTGGAAAACCGACGCACATTCACCTAACGAGGTGTGCAGTCTAAACTTGTCGCTCTCCACGAAGGCACCAGCACCAGATCCTTCATTGTTCTTGGAGCCGTACTTGAAGATTCGACTACATTCCTTTCCTGGCTCAGATTCTGGCCAGAGCCAATCCTGAGTGCAGAGAAAGTCGACTTTGAATATTCGACGCAGCTGGAGTACAGGTGTCCGTGCGTCAGACGGCATATCCATAAGACTGGGGTCAAAGGCAATGCGATGCGCAGGGTCATCGAAACTCCAGTGCAAGTTGTACCAAAAACCCACTTCTTTTTAAACGGAAGATGGCCTTGAGAGTGCACCCCATGATATAGATATCTATTCAACAGGAATTCAACAGTGCATCAAGAGCAGAGCCAGGCGTACTAGGGAAGGCCCCTATGCAGCCGAGACAGACCGTTCTTTGAAGCTTGGTGAAAGCATCAGGTACGTATTTACGCGAAAGCTTATTCCACCAAACGACCGATGCATAGGAGAGAAGGGGCCTAATCATAGCCGTGTAAATCCAAACGGATCTTTTTGGTGATAGACCCCAGAAAACTGTCAGTGCCTTCGCAATTTTCGTTTCGATGTGTTTTTTTTTCACAAAAGCTTCCTATCTAGAATGATATCCAGATATTTAGATTCATCGGAAAAGCGGATACACACCCGTGTCACATATTGCATAGATGACGGTTTTCAGAGGAGGAAGATCCAACGAAGGGTAAAATAAGGTTTCATCTTACCACCAATTTTGCTTCTTTTATTGTTTAGGGAAATTCTTCGAGCAGCTCTTTTGACGAAAAAAAAGAAACATTTTGAAGATGGGACTCCTAGAAACCTTCTGAAGCACCTGAACGAACTATGATGACGATGTGCGTCTTTGTTTGCATAAAATAATGAAGTAAAAACGAGAAGAGGGAGGCACACATTGTTGATATACACCGCGACAAGAACAAAAAATGCACATAGAACCGACAATTGTCAGCTCAAATGCACTAACAACTCAACAATCGTTAAAGAGATTCGAGAAAATGCAGTTTTTGTTTCAGTCTCAATCGAAATGGCGGCATCAAATTAGCGAGAAGCCAAAAGACCAAAAGCAAAGTCTCCAGTCGCGATACGGCCTTCAGTTTGACAAAGAAATGCAATCAGCAGAAGCAGCAAACTTGCACTGCTCCGCGACAATGTTCTATCTGCTCTGATAGATCACAGGGAGAGTGACCACCACTATCACGAGAAAACTACATAGTCATAGATAGTCAAGACATTAAACACTTTCTGTCCCAATCGCATCCTTGGCGAACACCTGCACCAGAGAACAGCTCAGCAGCCAATGCGCCATGCTACGACGGAAATGAGAATGGAGTCATGGCACACAACGAATGAATGACAGCTGCAAAGCTTGCACTGGAGAACCTTGATATGAGGTGGGTGATCTGGCGGTCCAAGGAATACACGCTGGAGAAGAATGGGAAGTTGGGAAGAGACGAGATACGTTGTGAAGATGACACGTAGACGTAGGATTACCGCCAAGGGGATTAAGAACATAATGAATGAATGCAGGACTTAGCGTCGAAGCGTCGGCTGTTTACAGTCCAACAAACCCCAGACGTGACTTTACAAAACAAACCACGAAACTAACCCCGCTAAATACCTTTCGAAACAACCTTTCATCTATTTTCATCGAAATACAACAACACTACATCTCCAATGGTCAACAGAGACTATCACCAGATCATGTGGTTCAACTTATCGATCCGCAGCTGACTCATTCAGCAACAAAGTCAAGTCATGCTTTGTTCTGGCTCCGCACAAACTCTCGTTATCCGTCTCGTTACAGGTCATTCTCTTGTCACACCTTATGCCAGAGCCGCCTGCTCACGTTCGACTTCTGAGTCATGCCGCGCACTCGATTCTCGTTTACCAAAGAAAACTTCCTTCATCAATCTTGCAGCAAAAACAAATACAGCAAAACACAAAATTGCACAAATCACCACACGGGGACAGCAGAGAGTGCGAGGAGAGTGGGGTGGTTGGCTCAAACTCAAAGAACCTTTATGCCGCCAATCATTCGAGTTGTAATTGCTTTTGTAATTACAGCCCAGTTGGCGCGTGTGTTCTACACCATTTGCAACGTACGTGACAATTGCAACTGAGCGGCGAGCCGTGAAAATAAAGAAATAACACTCAATCTCTCTCCAGCGGACACCCCCCTCCCCCACTCCCCGCAAAACATTCGAAGGCAAGTAAAACCCAGAGCCAGCCGCGGAGCGGTTTGAAGCGACTGACTCCTCCAAGACCAGTCCATGACCAACCCGTCCCGGCCGATTCATTTGTAATCAATTTGCGTTTATTGAACGGCGCAACAAAAAAAAACAGAAAACAACCCCCTCCCCCTGTGCCCCCCTTGCCGACACCACCCACAAAGAGCAGGCAATAAATTTACACAATCAAACAACAACAATCGAGAGCAACAACAACAACAATGGAAAAGCAATAAATTTTGCGTTCGCGTTTGCGTTTACTTTTTCTGCTCATTTGACAATTTAACCGGCAAAAGTTTGCGTACCGCGCCCACTCCTTGGCTGCGGCGCTGGTGGAAGCGATGGTACCGAACCGATCTGAAGCCGGGACCTGGGAGCTGGAGTGGATGTGATAAATTGGTCGCGAAGCGCGTGATTTGAATGATTGCCAAGCCAAGTGAGAAGCCGGAGCGAGAGCCGTGTGGGGGTAAGAGAGATTTGCTGGCATTGAATTCAGTTGTTTTATCTTTTTTATCCAGTTTCACATCTGAAGTTGAAAACGTCTAGCGCCGGCGAAGAAGTCCTTCGCCGAGCGAAAACTGCGGCGTGTGTGGTTGGATACACTGCCCCCCTCAGCATGCATGAGTATTTCGCCGGCTGCTACTGACGCCCGTACAAAAAGCGAGTGTAAGCAAGCTTGTCAAGAGCCAAAGACCGACTGTGCTCCCTCATGCATTATTCAGCCAGCAGCACAGCTACGGGCAGGGGGACACTGCATTTTGCATGAAAACCTGAGATGCAAAGATACAGCGAGTATATCGTGTTCGTTCCCAGCACAGACATCATCGTCGCGTTGTCGCTCTGTTGTGTTCTCATTTACATAACAAGTGAGCGCTAGTGGTGGCGGATGGACTTGTGCTTGTAATTCGGCCCGCTCCTCTGTCTCCATCTTAAGCGAGGCAAATTTAATTTTATTCAATTGGACGGGCGGAAGGTGGTTTAGCTTTCATTTAACGTCTTGAGCTGGATTTTTGGATGAAGTTTCTTCAACGTCATGAATTTTCCGAGACGACATGACAATTAACTTCACTTTGGATGCAGTTTTTCGACGTCCGTGGATTTCGTGCCGAGATTGCGATCTCGACGCTCGTTAAAGTATTTGAAAGTCTTTAAGGGCTTTCGGAGAGTTTATGTGACGTTTTGATGGGATGCTCCCTTAATAGACTCATAAAAACATTTTGTTTGCGTTTTAATGACTGCGCGAAGCGGGTTGGGGGAGTGTGCCCTCTAGACAAGGAAATTTTCGCGGGTGTGGTCGGGATGTGGACGACTTTAGAAGTGTCAATGGGCCGTACATAACGAGGACGGATTGTTGAATGAACTGATTTGCCGTTGATTAAGATTGATGAGGGAGTTATGATTTTAATGGGCTGATGTGGTCGGAAAGTGTGGCAGAACCTCTGAGTGGCTAAGCTCCCCCGATGGCAAGGTCGCAGAAAAAAAGTGAGACAAAGTGGAGACGGAGATCGTTAAAAAAGCAATTCTGATGAGGGGTTTTCGGTCAAGTTAAAAAATGGGAGAAGGGTAGAAAATATCCTCTCTGTACCGAGCTAAAGATGCCAAAGAAGTTTCTGAAAAAGAAAGCAATTTACTAGAACTCAGTTCGGTTCGAAAGTGGAAGTTCTTGCGGTAGCATGGCCTCATGGTTGACCAAAGGGTAAACACCTGATCGTTAATCGAAATGAAAAACCCTTAGAAGATGAATTCGCCAATGAAAGCAAAAGGCAGTGGAAAAAAATGCTCTTGTGGAGTTATCGCTAAGTTTCACGAAACACCCACGATTGTGAATGAGATTTCGTGACGATGATAAACTTCTCTGTTACGTCTAAGGGTTCTCTATGGGGCTATGGAAGAAACACTGTAGTTCCCTAGAATTACTGTGTGACAACAGATGCTATAAATAATTTAGCGACCATAAGGAAGCAAGTTTTTTAATCGTCACGTCACAGTATGACGTTACGTGCGAAAATAAGAAGTGAATTATAGACGTTTTTGAGGTGATATCGAATTTAACACAAAATTGATGAGAGTTAAAAACCCGGCATTTTATTGGCACTGCTACCAACAAATCTAAACAGCGTGACAGCACTTTTTTTATTGAGCACACTTCAACAAAGAAGCACCCATGCTGGGATTATAAATGTCAATGGATTCGGATTAATTCTGAATAGAAAACCAACTACGTTCCGATTGAGAGATAAAAGAAAATGTGTTACGATTATGAGGACCTGTGGCGATTCACGGTTGTAGCTCGTCTAATCGTTTCAATAGAGAGGTGATATCAAAAAGACTCAAAAAAAATCCCTCGTGGAGATGTAGCTCAAATACTTTAGATACAAAAAATGCACGAAAAATATTGATGCGTCCAAGTGAGATTTTGTGACATCGCGTGGCTAGGTTTCTCAAAATGTCCACGATTTGAGTACAACAAGTTGTCGAGGCGGTGGTAGACGTCTTTGTTACGTCATAGCCTTCTGTTTATTTCAACCAATCGATCTTTGGAAGAAGAACTACATATCGCTAGAAACTTTATGTAACAGACGCTGATAAGAATTGTACTCCTATTAGAAAGCAAGTTATTGAATACACGACTGTATGGCGCAGTTTGTTAAGTGCCTGCTCCATGTTAGAAGGGTCCCAGGTTCGAATCCGAAATCGGTCCAGTCACCATTTGCCGTTGGGATCAAATTAACGGCACTGGAGTAGGTTGCTACCTGGCAGTACAATGGACCAGTTTTGAGTCTGAGTGCTCCAGTAGTATTTCCAAAATACTCGAAAAGAAAAAAAAAAAAAAAACAAAAAGGTATTGAATCGTCACGTAACGGTGTGACGTGACGAACACAGATAGGAATTGAATTATCAACAATTTTTTGTTTGCGTTGCAAATCTGGGCGAAGAAGCGTGACGGCAATTTCTTATGTAACATTATTCAACAAGGAACCACCCATGCTGGGTACCCAGGAGCTGAAGTTAAACGACCATAGACAACGACGTGTGCTCACTGAATGGACTCTGGAGCAGTTGGAAACTGACCTTAATTTTTATCGAAAAATCATCTTCAGCGATGAGGCCCATTTCTGGAGGAGTGGGTACGTCAACAAACAAAATTGTCGAACTTGGGGCGATACCAATCCACACGAAATCCAAGAGCATCACTGCTTGGTGTGGATATTGGGCTGGATGCGTCATCGTTCGGTATTTCTTTGAGAACGACGTTGGACAGGCCATCACCCTCAATGTCGATGATTACCATCTTCTTTTAGCCTGAATTGGATAATATGAATACCAACAACCAACGACATGCTTCAAAAGGATGGCGCTACGCGCCACACAGCTCACGCCATATTGGAAATTCTGCACGAGCGATTCGAAGGCATGGTCATCTCACGTGGAGGTGATGTGAACTGGTGCCGAAATTGTGCGATTTGATCCCGTTAGACTTTCTCTTGTGGGGTTTTCTGAAGTCGCAGGTCTATGCGAATAAGCCACAAACCACAGCGGCATTCGAAGCCAACATAACCCATGCTATCGGTATAATTCGGCCTGATTTATGCGCCAGAGTCATGGAAAATTTGACACTTCGATTGCCTGCCATCCAGAGAAACCGCGCGAACATTTGAACGATTTTCCATAATGGCATCGATAGGTCTTTCAAACAAATAAAACATTTCGATGGTATCTCACACACGCTTAACTTTATTTAAATTTAAAGATAGGAAGCGCTTAATGAATGATCCTCAACATTAACTACAGACAGGAGACAATTCAAGTAGGAACCATTTGATACCCCGTGAAAATTCGACTTAGAAGGAGGCGGCTGTACCTCATATATAGAAACAGGTTTCTCTGTTCAATATTCACATACCAATATAAGATGTCATACCCTGTATACAAGATAACATCGCGTGACGTGACGTCGTGACGGTAATGGATAAGTTACGCGAGGTACTTGGTGCTTGTGAAAGATTACTTTTTCTCTCTATCTCTAAATCTTTGGGGAACCTCATGCTAAAATAAACGCGTTTTGATAGCTATATGTTTAGAAAAATACACCGTCACGTGACGCCAAAAGGAAATTTTTCAAAATTATTCAAACATTTTTTTTACAAAACATCGTTATTCCACGAGTGGTGCGTAAATTTAGACATTATTCAACATTTAGTGACAATATCTGGTGTTGCGTTACTTTGTGACACTATTTTTAGAAAGTCTGTTGGTATACAGTCGACGCCGTCTAAGTCGAACTCCCTCTAAATCGAATTTCCCTCTAACTCGAATTTTTTCGCCATATTTATTTTGGCATTATCCTCATCTTCCATACAAAAACCATCCTCTAAGTCGAACTTCCTCTAACTCGAACTAATTTTGATATCCCGTGAAAATTTGACTTAGAGGGAGTCGACTGTATATGTATATATGGGAGTTTGCGATGGAAACTGCTGATCAATTGAAAGAGTTGAGTTTTTGAAACTCGAATCGAAAGCCATATTATTTCTTAGAATTACTGTTGCGTGACGTCGTGACGATATAGTACAAAAATTCTCTAAAGATTTGTCTTTTTTACTGACTGTCCATTTACTGATCGGATAAGCATTCCTATGGAAAAGTTTAACAAACAAAACGTTTGGCTTTGCCTTAAGAATATCTTCTGTGTGACGGTAACATTTTTGTTTCGTGACTTCGTTAAGAATTGAACGCTTTTACATTTCAATGTATTGACTAAAAGGGAAACGTTACACGTGACACTGGAAAATTTGACTAAACTAACAGATGCGGGGGATAATCTCTCAGCCGTTCAACCTTTTGAAAGCAATTTGAAGATTATGTCCACGACAATTCATCGATTGGGATGAGGTTGAAGTAAAAACTCAACACACCAACTAGCAACGTCAGAGAGGGACAGGTTGAATTTCTGGAGAAATACAGTCCAAAATTCAGAATCTCGAGAAATCTTGAATTTCTTGTGAAATGTGACTGAAGTCCAGCACGAAACTGAAAGGCACTGGAATTCTCAAGAGAGAGACTGGATTTTCTGTGAACCCGAAACTTGAAGCTGTCAGTAAAGGTTAACGTAGACACAGGGAGTAAAAATGTCCCCCTCTGACTGAAGCCATGTCCTCTGTGACAAGGCCGAGCTACAAAAATTCTCCAATCTCATCTCTTATCTGTCCACAAGTTAAACAACAGGAAAGCAAATTAAAACATGAGCACTGGAGTACTCTTCACATCAAAATCCATTCACTAAGCGTGTTTGCCTTCGTGCGCCTAATAAAAAAATTGTTGTCACTGAAACAACCGCCACAGGAAGAACAAAGCCCTCCGCTCACACGCGCGCTGTTCTTGTCACAAAATTCCTGTGAACACTCCCAGTTCCTAGAAGATCATTTCACCGATAACTGAACTGAACTAATTCAAATTACCACGAGCTATTTTTCCTCCATCACTTTAGTCCACAATGCCTGTCTAACTGTCAAATTCACATCAACAAAAACCCCACGTGTCCATTTGCACGTCGACCCCATCACCATCGCCACCGCCACTGCCGCCGCTGGAGTGGCCCACGTTTCGGGCTCTCTGTTGACACACGACAAGTCGAAAAACAATCTCCCAAAGTGTATCGCCCCCGACAATCGATGAAATTCCCAAACTGACCCCAATTCCACCGCAAACAAATACCCGTTTTGTTGTTTGGTCTCCCTTTGTACGTCGCTTCCTGTAAATATAAATAAAAGGATTACAACGCAACCCCCTCGGTCAGCAGCCTGACCAGCCTTGGCCCGGCGCGTTTATCGCCGACAAATTTATTGACTCATGTGCAAAATTTATCAGCGGCTCCAGCTGCAGGCGGCAGTCGTTGCACCCGCGCCTGGCTCCCGAGTTCCTCGGCGACAAAACTTAACCCACATGCAGATGCACAAATGAACTCGTATCTGCGGTGGGGAGGGCGGCAGTCCTATTTGCTCGCACCCAACATCTCTCTGCTGGAAGATAAGCTCGTCGACCTAGACACAAGGGGGTTCGAACGGGAACAAAAAAAAAATTGGAGGGCTCAACCGAAACCGAATGAATAATTGAATCAATGAATGGGTGATGTTCGAGAGTATCTTTTCCTAGTTCGGGATGGAAAATTAATTTCCACGCATCAATTAATGGATGCTGGGGTCAAAGGTTATCAACTCTTGACGACTGCATGTGCGTGGCCGCATGAATTTTCTGTAATTAGACTCGATTATGGGCACATACGGGTGCACAGCGAGCGGATGAACGAGACCGTCAGTCGTGGTGGCGGTGGGAAGTGGAAAACGGACTGATCTGGCCTAATTACGAACAGAGTTTCTGTGCGTGTTTCTCTTTTTCTGTGTTCTTTTCTTTTTGTTGCTTCTCCTCCATCCAACGAATTATAATGGATGAGTGGAATTATCTACTGAAAGGGCTCCGCAGGGAGAAAGTGGAAATGTTACACTGATAGATGCACATCGATTTGTTGCGGATACTCTAGAGAATGCTCATCGATGCAAAGACAAAGATAATGGTGGAGGGTGAGAAAGGGGGAGGGAGAAGCAAAATTGTGTTTAGCGAAGAGGAACCATCGTGAAGCTCATGCTGGAGGGAAGACTGATGATGGGTCTAAGAATGATGCTGCTACATGAGGCATCTTATGGTTACGACGTAACGTGCGCGATTGTGACGTCAATAAACGAAAAAAACATGCAATCAAGACTTTCATTTAAACATGACAAAGTGCAAGAGGGTGGATCAATTGCGGACTGATATTTCTCAGCTCATGATGGTCACGAAATACCGTGACGCTATAAGCAGATGTGAAAGTCAAACGCTGGAAATTATTTAGGAAATAATTTAATAATAATATATTAAATTTTGAAGCATTTATCAAGGAACAGTTTGAAATTTTGGTTCGTGAACGGCGTCACGTCACGTAGAGAATGTTACTAATCAGACTGGATACGTAACGAAGTCGAGTTTGACAAAAGTTTTCTTTAATTTTTCGAATTATTTATTTGCCGCTTGGGAGACCCAGGACGAGATGGTTGGACCAGGTCCAAAAACTCGCCTGGTTGCGCTTGGGCATAGCTCCTGATAAGTTAGAATCGATGGCGGAGGATCGATTGGCCTGGAGATATCTCGAGCGTGCGTTGCCCCCGCGACCCATTTAGTGGAACATGCGGGTCACAGAAAATGACGATGATGATGATTTATATTGCTTTTTTTTTTTTTAGAACGTCACACGATCTCGTGACGATGTGACTAAAAATTTAAGGAAAGCACGAACATCTGACGGCTGATTGATTTTAACACATCTATTATATTTTTTTAGACTTCCTTACAATATTTCCCAGACTTTGCAAGGCTAAAAATAGGAAATGGAATATTTTTCGCGGCGTGACGTTGTGACGTAAAAAAATGTACAATTGATTAATGATGAGCTAATTCAAGCTCATTACGTGGAGTTTTTGTGTAAGACAAGACACAGCCTTCCACTTTTCGAGAACGTTGCTATTCATCGTACCGTGATGCTCTTCTTTAAACTACATATTCCCTAAGATTCATTAATAATAAAATGGCGGCGCTACAGTCCGAGGTGGACCTGGGCCTAGCTTCTCAGCAACCACTCGTGTAGTGCGTGCTATTGTTCTTTCACAGGTGGAGGGGAACTACAGTTTTATGCCGACTCCTAACGGCGAGTTTAAAACGCCCCTAAGATTCATTAATGAAATGAAAAAAGTTACGTGTAGTAAGTCGTTGTGTTATTTCGTGACGCCAATAACTACAAATGTCTATATAAGTGCAACGTAAGTAACACAAAGTACTTAAGGCGTCAAAAATGATCAGACTTGATGCAAAACATCAGACAGCTTTCTGTAAACGTTCCTCTTTGTTCCTTGTTGTCACGCCATGATGCTTATGTGCAATGAGTCCTTAAAGACAACTCGGTCTGTGATAAGTTTGTATCACTAAGTGGGAAATTTGTGAACGTTTGCATCGTTACGTAATTTCGTGACGAAATTTGTATCGTTACATAATACTTGTGACTGGAAAATTGTATCGTTACATAATTTTGTGACGCTACTTGTTACTGGCATTTGCTGAAATTATTTACAAGAATTTTCGACAGATGCCGACCGTTCGAAGGGATCAAGTTTAAAATTCATTTAAATTTTCTGGCAGATGTAAATTTTTTGCATGAAATCGTGACGCTTTTATTAAAAAATTACCTTAAGTATCATCCTTGAACTGGCATTAGTTTCACTCAGCGTGCCGGAAGTATTTACAAAGCTTTTCGTTCGAAACTTAAAGGACGTGCTATTGTACAGTCGACTCCCTCTAAGTCGAATTTCCCTCTAACTCGAATTTTTTCGCCATATTTATTTTGGCATTACCCTCATTTTCCATACAAAAACCATCGTCTAAGTCGAACACCCTCTAACTCAAACTAATTATGATATCCCGTGAAAATTCGACTTAGAGGTAGTCGACTGTATAGATTCTGAACTGCTTGTGGTAATCCTTCTTTGAAAAGCGATTAAGTCATCTTCGTGAAGATGAACAATCGGCTTCTGTGATCACGCATACGTCGTGCTGCTGTTGCTCATCAACGTGATATAAATTCACTCGATTTTTAATTAAAAATTACATTTTTCAAAAAGTCGCATGATGTCACATTACTACTTGGCTAACTTGGGTGAACACTGAGATGATGGCGTTACGTTCAAATAAGAATTCAATTGAAGAATAAAGTCGTATGCGGGAAGTCGCAAAAGAGGGGTATCTGCCACGACTCCCATACGGCCATATGGCCGATGCCCTTGTTTTTGTTTAATACCAATATTTAATCATTACACTGGTATACAAGAATTGCAAGTTTTGGCAAAGAGAATATTTTTTGAGTTCAACTGAAATTGTAACCTCCAATTGAATCACCCCCTGTGAACAAAGTAAACCCTCAAAACGTAGCTGATCGAAAATGAAGAGAGTTGGCCTCGATGCTTGATTCTATGAAATCCACCAACAATTTCAACCCTCCCCTCGAACTGTACCACAATCTATCACTTGCTCATTATCACCGTCCTTCCACCCCCATCCATCCCGGCGGTGTAATCTAAACATCTCATTATCCCATGCGGGAATTAGATCAGTATCTCTTCCACATCTGAAACGAGTTTTCTCACATGTGTCAGCAGCATGCCACCGCCGACAGATACCATCGCAGCTCTGCAGACCACATATCAGATTCCCACATGTTGTTTATCTCGTCCGGCGACTTGTTTTTGAATAAATCTCCACAGCCCCGCCGACACGAGATCAAGTGTCAGTTCTGTCAAAACAACTCTCGACTAAATTAATTTCGAATAAATACACAGCGCAGCACAACAACCCCTCACGGTTTCATTAATCTGGGGTAGGAAGGGGTGGGGGAGCTGTATCACCAGAGCTCATTCCGTTTAGCAATCGTAAAGACTAATGATGACTACAGCCTTGAGGTACTTTAATTACTTTTTTGTCATCATCATCATTACACTGAGTTTCCAATTACTTTTGCTCACAGAAACTGCGTAAATTGGCATCCCCTCCGCCACTCGTCCACCCATAGACGTCGAAGTCCAGGGAGGAATAATTTTTCATTCGGCTAACATTCTCAATTAAATCGAAATAAAGAAACAGACCTAAGCTGTCATGTCCTCGGGAACCCAGTTCGAGGGGGGTGGTTGATGGCGGAAAGAAATGTGCCACCTGTGCACTTTGTCCACCTCCGAGGGTGGTGGCCCACGGCCCGGGTCAAATGAAGTAGATGGCAATTTTAGGGACAATTCCAGGTGTTTATGCAAATATAAATCATCATTGACCGAGTTTAGGTGCGGGGGGAAGCGGCAAGTAAATTTAATGAAAACTCTCACTCGACGGAGAAATGGCTAACGGGGATGCTGCACAGCGGAGGAGTGGTTCCCCGAATGGACTAAATTGAACGAATGGCTGGAATAATGAATGTTGATGAAGGGAAGTGTATCCGTGGGATTGTTTGGCGTCTGCAAAGAGCTTGACTTATACATTCTGAGTATTTAATTATTTCTAGGCAGACATTAGACGTTTGTGTGTGCTGCTTTTTTGAGAAGGGTCAGAATAGATTACGCTGATGAGGGATGTGAGTTTTTTGGGCTTCGCTAAGGACTTGGAGGGGGCGCACTTTTGCTTGATCAGAGTTTCCCGGAAGATGTCTGAGGTGGGAGGCCGAGAAGGCTTATAATCAAGATGATTTAGTGTAATGAAAATGTTTCACGGCCTTAATTAAGACTTGTCGGGCATCACCGACTCTGTGGGGGTCTGATTAGAAGTGACAGTCGATGGTATGCTGAGGTAGCCACTCAGGCGTGTTTTTTGGCGGAGAGACTTGACGGAATTGCTGCAAACTCCTCAGGCCATGCGACGATAGAGAACTCTCGCTGCTCGATCAAGGTCGGTGACGAATTCATTGAGACTTTTGATGTGAAAAAGGCAGTGCAAGGTGCTGTCATCTGACTTATTCAGCACCATTCTCGAGACGATCGCGCCTAACTGGCTGGCTGGGGACACTCTCTGCTAAAAGTGAAGACAATTCCTGGCATAGGCGGATGATATTGACGAGATTTGTGGAATACAGGGAGCCTTCAATGAGGTCTTTGCTGGCATTGAAAGGGAAGCGACTAAAATGGTCCGACGGTAAACGGAGCCAAAATGAAGAACTTATATGGTGTCATCTAAAAAGGACGCACAACCTCAACGACGAAACGTCGCAATGGGGTGCTATAACTTCAAGGTAATGGACGACTTCATCTAATTGGCTATGTGGTAAATGTTACGGTTAACGTAACGCAAAGTTACTCTTGGACTTTTCACTTTTGTCGCAATCTATACTTTGACGGTGGTTGGGACAAAAAAGGTAATGGGAAGCTACAAAGGATTAAGAATTACTAAACATTTGCCTCTATTCCGGGCATTATTTTTCCGGTCATCATACTCCCAGTCGGCTTTCAGATCCTCAATTCAGGGTTCATGCCTGTCCGATGCCTAATCTCTTGACGCAAATTCTCATTTTAACTTTCTTTACTTAACTTAACTTAACGATTGTACTGAGGAACCAAGATATAAAGTCTTATAAAATGTTCGCGCATTAGAAAGTAAATTTGAAGCTGCTCGTAACACTACAAAAAAGCGACTGGATGGCGCAATTGGTTAAGTGGCTGCACCAAGTTTGACGGGTCCCAGGTTCGAATCCCAGTGAATTCGAATCTGGTCCAGTCACCATTTTGCCGTTGGGATCAAATTAACGGCACTGGAGTAGATTGCTACCTGGCAGTACAATGGACTCAGTTTTGAGTCCGAGTGCTGCAGTAGTGTTTCAAAAATACTCGAAAAAAAAAGAATACTACAAAAAGGATAAGATGGATGGACAATATGGTAAAAAAATAGAAGGATACAGAGGAAAATCAGAAGAAGGGTCACCAGAAGTTTACCAAAGGGAAGTGTGCCACTTTCCCTGTTGATCTAACGAATCTGCAACGTAAATCAAGTCCGAGCTAATCGCATGTTGTCACAAATGTTGATAAATCTACCCTCGGTCCCTGGCCACAAGGCGATAACTGGCATTAAAGTAGCTGATGAACTTGCCAGAAAAGACTTGTTACAAGGAATCCTATGGATCAAAGCTTACTTATTTACTTAGCAGGCCTACGAGCCATGTAGGGTCTGAGTCTGAGCTATCGCTGCCTTCCATCGTTGACGGTCCTGGGCACGCTGCTTCCAGTCATCAAGACCAAGCTGTCTTACTATGGGTCAAGCCTCCACTCTCCAAATTAAGAGAAAAAGTGGGAAAAAACCGAATCGTAAACATAGGAAACAAAGTATTGTGCTCCTTATCCTCCTGCAAGATCACTCGATCACAATGGCCCATAAATGTTACAGCTAAACCCAACAACCTCCTTCAGTGCGATAAAAAGTTGCTGACGGCAGAAATTAGAGCTCTAAAGAATCACGCCATGAAAACTCGACTTACCTAGACAAAGTATGTAGCGACTATGATGACGAAGAGGAAAAAGAGGTTACACTTCATTCAGATCGTCTGATACTGCTCTAGTCAGAGTCAGATGAGAAATAGAACACTGGGAGGACACTTCTCCCAAGACCTTCAAGAGATATCCAATAAACCTCTTACGCCTGGTCAATGGCAGTCACTGCAGGTAACTGAATAGTGTCAATAAAAATATCAGGTGCTGCACAAAAAGAAGTTCTAAAATTGAAGACTGGTGGCGCTATTCATGGCTCATGAAAACTTCAAACTTCAAATATCAGCTGAAGAAGATATTGGTTCTTGAGGGTGATGCTTGTAGACTACGGAAGGAAGTCTTGGCCAACAAAAAAAATGTATTCTGAGTATTGTTTGGATGGAAATTAAGCCGATGAGACAGATTTCCATTAAGGTGGTGGTGAACTCTTCGACTCTGAGCCCGTGGGATAACACATAACCACAGCTCCACAGCTCCCTTGACTCAGTCGCTGTCCGCCGGGAGGTTTCACTGCATACCAGTCTATACTTTTGTAAGGAAAATTCAGTTGAAGACAACAGGAACTTAGCCTGAAAGTATTTTCAGGGCTGTCCAAAGAATTGTCAGTCATAGTTTTTCAGTAGAAAACGCAAAGACGTCGGCAGGTCTCGCCGCGGCGTTCAATTATCACTTATTTCGAGTGCAAAGAATGAAACTGTCAAGAAAAATCTACTCAATCTCGCCCTTTGGAGTCGTTATGAAACTGTAGGCCTCCTTTAGGCGTTAGAGAACGCATGCACAACACGAGTGGTTGCTCTAGAAGCTAGCCTCAAATCTACCTCTGACTGTAGCGCCGCAAATACGTATGTACGCATATTAGGCTTTTGCCTTTAAGTTCAGTTTAGTTCACATCTGTTTATTGAACTAGTTCGTTCTTCTAGTTCGTTTAGTTCAATGTACTTGACTGCTCAGGAAACTGAGTCTTCTGCGATTTTCGCTGGTTGGTCGTCTTATACATATAGTCTTATACATATACATCTTTAAAATTCCCTTCACATACACCACCGGCAGCGCAACGATGCTCGATGTGCTTGTGCTACGACAGTTAAACAAAAACAACCTTGATGTGCACAATGCCATACAAAGCAAAGCACTAAATTTAGTCCAGTTTAGTTCGATTTAGTTCAGTTATTCTTACTGAATTACGTGTATGCAGAGCAAGGTATACCTGGCTTTGTTGAACTACTGAACTAATTAACTAAAATAACAAATAAAATGTCATTGTGAACTAGTTCACTTGTTAGAGATCTTTTTTGAACTAGTTCGTCCGTGAACTACACAAGCCTAATGCATATCTCGCGAGGAGTCTTAAAAGAAGTTGCGCTGAACGACAAATACACGCCCGTACCTTCAAGAAACCCTTACGTAGCTTATCATACGCGATGTGTTTTGTGTCCCGCCCCACAAATGCAACTCCTTCACTGCACAACTCATAAAGTCCAAAACATGCATTCAAAGTTCCTGACCTCTTTAAACTTTCAATAATGACCCTGTCTGTTCCACTCACTTGCTCCGTACCGGAATTACAAAAACACAAGACTTCAGGTCCATCCTCGTGTTAGACGGGGGGGAACTTTGCAGCACGCTGCGCAAACGGTATCGAAAAACACCATCCGCATGCATAACCAGGCCTTGTTTATTGTTTTACTCGGCTCATTGATCCTTTCGACCGTCCTTCCGCCACCGCAGCCGTCGCTGACGCCTTTGCAGCACGTCTGCCGACGACGATGATGCTGCCAGCAACAACAAACAACTTCAAAGTATCGAATCGCACACCAACTGAGGCACGAACGGACGAAGGCATTGCGCACACAAAACACCATCAAACAATCCCTTCGCTGGCTTTTGTGCGCCTTATTGACTTTGGCTAACAAGATTCACTTCGTGCCCGGCCTAGCATCCCCTGCATCCAAACACACAAACGAATCGACCCCCAACCCCTCACCGCACACTGGCAACAGGAGTTTATTAGATTTTTTCGCATTCACCCCCGGTGGGTAAAGTTCTGTGGCGGCTCCCGCTTCAAGGGCTCAAGTGGGCAGCTGCATTTGGTGAACTAGATCCCTGGCCGGCTTTGTGCAACAAATTATATCGCCCACCCCAACCCAGGCATCTTGCATTGTGTGCACACGGACAATGTAACTCGGCGCACAATGAACACACTCACACGGCACACATGCGGTTTGCTACCCCAACCAACCTCGGGGTCAAACAATGCGCTTTGACGAAGTTACTAGCGGCAGCTACTACAACTTCTATGTGTCGTCGTCCCCCTGCCGTTTGGGTGCTTCGCAATATGCTGTCCGTTGGCCGATGGCGCGGTTTGCCTTTGTGGCGGGGAGTTGGCCTCTTGCCGCAGGAGAAAGTCCCACCGACCACTTGGATTCAATCATAACCGAGCGCACGACGGTTGCCAGTCGGGGGAAGCAGGTGGACTGCGGGGGACGCCGGAGAGTGTGTGCTGCCTCGAACACAAAAGGACGCACTAAAAAATGAAAACATGCATGAGGCAGGGCGAGAGCTCAAGTAGCCCATATCGTGGTCCATATCGTCGTCGTGGTCAGGCGGCCGGGCACAAGTGCAATCGGTGAATGGCTGCGAGCAGATGGGGATGGCTCAACTCTTTTGTATCTGTGGCGTTCTTTGGACGACGACGGGCGAGTGGAATTGATTTTAATTGAAAACGATGTTAAATGTCAAGCAGTGCACCGAGCAGCACATTGTGTCCTGGGTCTTAATCAGTGGAATAATTAAGCAGTTCAGTGGTCTGCGGTGGATGGGGCTGATGAATGGTCGGTTAGCGCACGGTGGATGTGTCCACCAGCAGCAGCATTCCATTGGGTGCTTGAGCACCGAAGAGGGCTAAATGAGTTGTGCGTGAACGAAGACGGAGACGTCAATGCAAATTGACTTGAGACTTGGTTGAGGGCCAGATGGGAGTGCATACGTGCGTTGTTAGTGAGGGTTTCGTTGGTCATCTGTGGTTGAAGGCCTCATCGAGGGCCTATGATTGACCTCATCGTGGAGTGGTGATGAATGTCCAAGGGGCAGCATTTCAGACGCGCCAATTGAAGGTTGTGTTTCTTGATGAATGGAGCGAGGTCGACGATGGATCTGAGGAAACGAAGTGCCGTGAGACTGAAGACTGGTGTTCAATCAAAGATGAGATGACGTTTTATGACATTTCGTTGGATGAATCTGGACAAGCGCTGAGTGATAATGGGGTGTCTGGGAATGAAATGCTGAACTCTTCCTTTGACCAGGCATCGTCAACTTAAGCGCTAAAAACTGCAAACGTCACCTTCCATCTCTCTGAAGGCTCATTCAACGAAGAGGGACATTGCCCGAGGGATGTTCTGGGAGAAAGTTCATCGCGGCATCTTTGGATGCGTCGAAAAAGAGCTTCAGTATTCGCCGCGACCAGTATTCGTCACAGGACCAGCGGGGTTACCAGTCAGGGTCTAAGTGGTCACAGGACCAGCAGCGTTACCAGTCAGGGTCTAAGTGGTCACGGTACCAGCAGCGTTACCAGTCAGGGTCTAAGTGGTCACGGGACCAGCAGCGTTACTAGTCAGGGTCTAAGTGGTCACAGGACTAGCAGCGTTACCAGTCGGGGTCTAAGTGGTCACGGGACCAGCAGCGTTACCAGTCAGGGTCTAAGTGGTCAAAGGACCAGCAGCGTTACCAGTCAGGGCTCTAAGTGGTCACATGAATAGAAGCGTTACCAGTCAGGGGTTAAAGTGGTCACAGGACCTAACTTTGGTTCCTGCGAGAGAACACCGACATCGACATCCCCTGCTGTCCAACAGAAGCCACTTAACTGCACTGAATCGTTAAAAGAAGTAGCAAGGCCCTCAGCAGCATCTTCGCAAAGGATGCCTCAGGAGCCAGAAAGCGGTCCAAAGTCAGCGCAACAACCCTTTTATGAGGTCATTTGAAATGTGCCCGTAGCCGCCTAAAAGATTTCCTTGACATCGAGTTGAATATAAACCGTTCCCAATCCAAAACTGGTTCCTTCAGGAAAGAGTTGCCCCCACAAAATCTCTTGACATCTTGTGCACTTCCAATGGCTGCTCTGAAGGAGATGCATTGAATGAGGACGGCGTCGTACCAAAAACCACTTCGTCGCCGTTGCCACACCAGGATATCCTTTATTGATTCCACGATGGAACCAACGACGGGGACTGACCCACTTCTGAAACCACAAATAACCGGGTCGAACTAGTCGATGAACATCCCCTCACCCAACTCCCCAAAGACAGACTGACATTCCGGCCAAAATGACAGATGAAATTTTCGAATCGATTTGAAACAGACGTCCTCAGAGACAGCCTCGACGTTCGATTGAAATTGCTTTCGACCCGGCCAAGTGGAAAATGTCAATCTGCTCGTGAACACATGATGACTCTAATTCGAAGGGCTGCAGGCGGAGGACCTCATCAAAAATTGACTCTCAACTATTTCCCAGGCACACCGTGCAGCCGCCACCCAACGGGGGGTGTGGAATAATGAATAACTTCGTTGACGGAAATATGAAAAGAATTTCAAAGAGAATCGAGTCAAGGATTGGCATCTAAAATTTAGATTCGACACAATTTCGTCCAGCCTCGACTGGAGGCGGTCGGAGTTCGCACACCTTGTTAATTCGCCGAAATCGAATCCATCGATTACCCGGCCGAACGAGATGTGGATTCGTTTAACCTGTTCTCATAGCTGAATGCATCCGAGACACTCAATCTGCGATTCCATTAGATTAGGCCTTCTCTATGTGCACGCGCTGTGCCTGTGTGGTGTCGACTGAAGGCAACAAATTACCCACACACCGAAGGATCGGAGGACGACGACGGCGAGGACGAATCAAAATGGGAATCAAATTATGGAAACAGATCACGAAGCTGCCTCCAGGTTATGTCGAGATAACCTGACAAGGATTTTGGTTAAGATTCCTTCCCCTCCACACCCCCCCAAAAAAAAAAAAAACGGGAGAGACCGCACAAGAAGGACGGACAAGGAACTATGTGTTCGCTCGTTGGATTGCCTCAACAGTTTTTCGTTACTTTTCATCTGGCGCTCACAAGTTCTGTCAGATTGCGGTTCATTTTCATGGCCACTGTGGGGAGGTGGGGGGAAGGAAGGCCATTTTTTCCTGTGCTATGACGCAGACTGGGAAATCTGAATCCGAGGACGAAGCAGACCTGGGGCTAGGACGGGAATGAATGCAAAAGTTAAGCAAATATGTAGATTCGTTTATTTTTTTGAGTGAGTTTAGGCAATTGGGTAATATGCGGTGCAGAGGTGGCGTGAGACCGGAAAAAAGGTTTCGAAGGACTTGATAATTACATCGAGGGTTTATTGTGTCCGCAAGAGATGCGAGCGCAGATCGGGAGGGTGGGCGTCCTTAAGTCCCTGATTTGTGGCGAAGAATTGTGCCAGTTGAAGGAGCGATAACGTTTCGCAAGCCACGGAGGTTTTTATCTTAATTCTAATCGCTGTTTTGGTGAATTCAGGATAATGTTGCGTTCTTTTGTGGCCGGGACTTAATTGAATGGCGCTGTGAACTTTTAGTGGGGGCGGTAATTGATGAGGGACCAATGGATTTAAGGGTGATTGCCGTGATATTAAATGGAATTCGGGGTTCGATTCAGAATTGGGGGTGGCTGGGATTAGATGCGGTTCAATCTTGAAGGTTAAAGATGTGATCTCTGCCAAAACTGTGAGCTAAGTCTAGCGCAGGATGACAGGGATTGACATACTCCAAGAGTTTTAAAGCAGAAATTCAGTAGCCGACGCGGCCTATTTTTGGATGAACGGGTACGTCAAACAAGCAAAATTGTCAGATTTTGGACAATAACAATCTGGTGTTCCCCAGGGCAGCCACTTTGGTCCGCTGCTTTTTATCCTGTCAACGTTGATTGGTTGACAACACTATAAGGTTAGGTTAGGTTAGGTTTTGGAAGCGGAGTGTGATGGTTAAAGCATCACACTCCTATCACCGGTGATAGGGTACCCTTACGACTGGGTCGCGACTCACTGAGACCAACAGTTGGGTCCATTGTGCCCTAAATGTGGGGGGGGAGTGTACCCGTGAGACTTACACTTTTGCTGTTTATTAGAACCACCCAGATTTTTGTATATATCTCAGGAGGTGCTTCAGCTCTATTTTTTCCAGATCCTCCAGCTCGTCGAAGTTACTGCCTAGTGTTAGCAGTCTCCTTCCCCGTAGGGCTGGACAATCGCATAGCAGGTGGCGGACGGACTCTGTTCCCCCTATTCTATTTCCTGCGGAGGACATAATCATTCTGAAGGACATTTCTTCCCCTGCTGACTCTCATGGACTTCAACTGAACACTTTTTCGCCTTGGCGTACAAACTTGTTAAATGCAAAATGTTATCAAATGCCAATCTATTACATATTCTCGTAAGGGCCTTCTGAAAACGTGTGGATGGCGCAGCTGCCCCAAATTAGAGAGGTCCCAGGTTCGAATCCCAGTAAAATCGAATCTGGTCCAGACACCATTTGCCGTTGGGATCGAATTAACGGCACTGGAGTAGGTTGCTACCTGGCAGTACAATGGACCAATTTTGAGTCTGAGTGCTCCAGTAGTGTTTCAAAGACCCTTCGAAAAAAGAAGGGCCTTCCGGCTGCCCCTCGAAACTCTTACTCGTATATTGGTGAGCTTCTTCCCGCAGTTACTTTACTGCGCGACTTAGGTGCTGTAGTGTATGGCTCTATCTAGAACGGGCTATCTATCAGACGACCACGCCATATATTAAGATAGACCAAACAATGAAGACGTAGATTTAGTAGATCATGGGGTGTTTTAGACCCCATTTTTTCCAATAGCTTTCGTGCTCATGTAGAGACCCAATGAGGCTTTGCTCGTTCGAGCATTTTCGGTTTCCGGACCAGCATATACCACGGACTCTTTCGATTGAAAGAGAAGTCATGTCGGTATCAATATGTTAGCAACTTGAAGGGGGTTCTTGCACGTACACCACGTAAAAGCCCTTGGTCTCCACTGCAGCAGAAAACTACAAAAACCTGGTCTTCCAATGGCAGAGATGTTTTGGTCGTCCTCCATTGAGCAGTATCGACATCAGTTGATGTTCCTTACGGTGATAAAGCGACATTTTTTGGATTTAATAATAACAATAACGGCGCTACAGTCCGAGGAGGACCTGGGCCTAGCTTCTCAGCAACCACTCGTCTTGTTCGTGCTATTGGTCTCTCACGAGTGGAGGGGACCTACAGCTTAATGCCGACTCCGAACAGCGAGATTGAGAAGCTTTTCCTAGACAGTTATACTCTTTGAGCATTGTCAGTGACTCGAAAGAGGTGGAGCCATGAAAAAATGTTCGGTGTTTTTTCGAGATTCGACCCTTAGACGTCGAGTGTAGGATTCGACGCACCTACCCACTACGCCACGGCGCTTTACACTACCCCGTTACAAACCTAAATTAACATAAGCAAACGATCATTGTCAAATCGCCATCCATGCCATTGTGGCAAAACTCCCCTCGACACATGAAAAAATCTTCGAAAAATCACTTGAAATACGACGCCCTAAAAGGCAATGCAGCGAAAGTCACCATAATTCAAACGCCGTTCAAACAGAAGCCAAATGCCCGTTTGAGACGACATAAAACTAAGTGTGTTCCAAATTACGACCAATAAAACCCAAGCTCCTACTGGTCTTCGCCAGTCGAACAGAGGGAAAATCTCACCTGAACTGAAGGTGTTCGCCTGCGGACGTAGTCGAACAAAGTCCACACACCGGCGTGTGGGTCAAAAAACCATCGCCAGCCAAACAATCACCAAACCTCTGAGCGCGTGGTGTCGGCCCATCAGTCATATGTGGACCGAATCGCTCGCTGACACGGCAGCACCTCCCAACCGAGCGCAGTCTGTCAAGCACTCACCGCTCGAAAGACACCGAGCCGAGCAGAGGTTATTAATCATTTTCAATCCGCGCATCCGTCGCGAGGGTTCAACAACCTCCGCCGCACTACATTTCGATAACTAGTCAACCGTCGGTACCCACTAACGACGCTGGCCTCAATCCCCTCAGCAGCCCCTCAGCGTGATAGGCAACATCTGTGCCTTGCCTCTGTTCACTGCCGATGGGCAAAGTGGCGGCGGTAGAGGCGGGCGAACGCCTGGCGAAGACAACAAAAGAAAATAACTCCATTTGAAGAAACAAAAACAATTCCCTTACGTCCATTGAACCTCTGGCCTTTTGCATGTCAATCAAGTGAATTGCCTCGCATTTACAACCGCCAGCCTGTTCTCCGTTCTGTATCGTAAAAGATATGTACCTTCCCGAGCAGCGCTGTAAACACCAAACGGAAGAGGGCACTCTCAGATAAAATACCCGTCACCCAACGCGTACGCCTGCCATACAATTGACAGAAAGCAATTTCACGTCACGGCATAAGATACGCTACATTACTTGTCATAAATGAATCAACAATCTCCAGTTCCAGGCCATCTCGCCTGCGTCTCTGTGCGCCGCCGAGTTGGAGGCAGCTTCGAGAGCAATAAACAACAACCGCACGCACACACAGAGCCGGCTAAGTCCATTGTTTCTACGGAGGAACGCAATTTCAGCGTGGAGCCCTCTGACTCCCGTCGACACCGCAGTGGGATACAGACCACCCACTCGTGGGGTATGTGTGCGAGCCTGCCTTTCGAAATCTGCAAAACGTGTTCTCCGATGGGCGTGCAACATCTGACGCGGGGAAGGGAGGCTCATTTGTCATTAGAAGAATGTGCCCATTCCCGTTCCCGTGCCGGTGCCAGTGCCAATGTCTACCTGACGCCGAATTACAATCATCCACCAGCCAGCGGCCATATTCTGTTTCGAGCTCATCCGTCAGCGTGGGAGTATCGATAAGGTTCCTGTGCAATCTCCATCATCCCCAGGAGAGTCCCGCTCTCCCGCCTGCGTGCCGGGGGGACTCAAACGCCAAAAACGAGGAAGAAAAACACAAATTTCTGACATGTATCCGCATTTTTTTGTGTTAATGGCTTCGTGCCACTGGCATTCGAAAAGCCGAGCCAAACGGGACACAATGGATGTCCTTTCGTACCGTCATCCATTATGCATGGATACGACGACATGTCAGCGGGTGTTGGAATTTTGTCGGTTTTTTTGTGCTTTTCTTTCCTATTTTTGCTTTTTTTCCTGAGTTTGCGTCAAGTGCAGTCGCTGAGGACTTGCTTTGCAGTTACCCAACTGAGGAGTGGGGCGCCGGTGAGGGGCGTCCTGCCGCACGTAGCTTAGGAGTTTTGGGTCATTAAGTTGCAGTAACATCATTGAATTCGTTTAGTGGCCGCCATCAGGCAGGTGATGATGTTGCGTGCGCTGTTTAATGTTCGATTGTCAGGCGATCGTATCCCGCAGATACATCGGCATGAGAGCGTAGTTAAACGACTGACACCGAGGAGCTAGGCTGTAATTGGGTTTCTGATAAATGAGTGAGTCGTTGTTGTTGTTGTGCGCTGAACATTTACGGGCGAGGGCGGTTTATGTGATGTGTGCTGCTTGTCTAAGTGGGTCTTTGAGTTAATCAAGCCAATTCCACGCAAGAACTCATTTTTTTGTATCGGCTTTTAAGCACGAAATCTAGGCGTTTCTGGGAGTGTGCCCCGCCCATAGGCTAGTTGGGTGGAGTGGCACGGATATTTTGTACAGATTAGGCCGCTGTGGAATGCGGAATCAACGAAAATTTAATGTAAACATCTCTAGGCCTTAAATGTCTACAAAATTTTGGTGCCGTGTTGTTAAAAAACAACAAGTGACGATGGGAGTTCTTGAAAATCCAAGGCGATGTTGTGAAAATTGTGCCAGAGTTAGAGGGCTAAAAGGAGGATATATGGAATAGGGACGAATGGAATTAATTCGTGAAAGATTAACTTCTGAGTTGACTTTGAATGAAGTTGTTAAAGAGCGGAAAGAGTTGAAATAGAATAAAAGTACGGCATAAATCCAGGCTTGGCCGTGTGGGCTTGTGTGTCGACCCATACGCACTAGACTTTCACAGTCTAGGTTTAAGTCCTAGTCCAGACAAACAATTTCTAAAAAAAAAAAAAATTGTTCACTGCTCCACCTCTTTACTCTTTTGAGTCACTGACAATGCTCAAAGAGTATAACTGTCTAGAAAAAGCTTCTCAATCTCGCTGTTCGGAGTCGGCATTAAACTTTATGTCCCCTCCGCTCGTGAGAGAACAATAGCACGGCAATACGAGTGGTTGCTGAGAAGCTAGGCCCAGGTCCACCTCGGACTGTAGCATCGCCATTGTTATTATTATGAGCAGGATGACGATGGAGAACTCTCGCTGCTCCATCAAGGTTGGTAACGAACTCACCGAGGCATTCAATGTCAAAAAAAGGTTTTGGACAAGCCGACGCTCTGTCATGTGATTTCTTGAGAAGATCGTGCAAAACTCACTGGCCAACACCAGCAGCACGATCTTCCATAAGTTCGTTCAACTGCTATCTTACGTGGATGACATTGACGTGATTTGGCGAACACAGCAAGCCGTCAATGATGCGTTTGTTGGCATTGAAACTGAAGCGGCTAAAGTGGGTCTGGCGGTAAACGAGGGCAAAACAAAGTATATGCCGTCATCGAGAAAGGACGTACAACGACGACTTGGCCAGAACGTCAGCATAGGCAGCTATAACCTTGAGGTAGTACCGTTTACCTTGGCTCCGCGTTAAACAGTACAAACAACATCAGTACCGAGATCAAACGCAGAATAACTCTTGCCAACCGCTGTTTTTTTTGGCTCAAAAGGCAATTGAGTAGTAGAGCCCTCTCTCGGAAGACCAAGCTGACTTTATATAAGACCTTGATCATCCCAGTCCTGCTGTACAGCACATAGGCATGGACAATATCCCAGGTGGATGAACAGTGTCTTGGTCTTTTCGAGAGAAAAGTTCTGCGCGCGATCGTTGGTCCTGTTTGCGTTGATGGCATTTAGAGCAAAAGGTTCAACCACGATATGTATGAGCTGTACATCGACATGAGGCCAGCCAGGAGTCTACAGATCCAGCGCCTAAGATGGCTAGGCCATGTATAGCTTATGGACAACTTAGCTCCAGCCCAGTCTTTGACTCTGAGTCTGTGGGACAACGCAACAGAGGACGCCCACGCACAAGGTGGCGTACACAAGTCGAGGCGGATCTCGGCCGGCATGGTGTGCGAAACTGGAGACAGCTGGCGAGAGATCGTGCCGGCTCGAGAGTAGGCATGCAAACGATGTATCGATGTTTTGCAAACATCAGAGGATGTTTTGCAAACATCGATGTTTCGCACATAAATATCGATGTTAACATCGATGTTTCGATAACTGATATATCGCCGATACATCGACGGCAAAACTGTCAAACATCGACATCGTTCATTCATTACGTTAAACATGACAAGATGTGTTATATATACCATATAAAAAGTTCTTATATTTGTGTAATAAGAATAGGGCGTAAAAGAGCTAGAGATGCACAATACAATGTAACTTTGTTATATGTTAGCTTCTGTTAGACTACATCCTACTCCGAACCTTCAAATACACCCTGAGCATCGAGCAGCCCTTAAAGAGACTGGGTACCCAATTCCTATGGAACTGTGAGTCGATGGCTAATCATGTTTCGGCACATATTGGCTAGATGCGTGAGCATAGCAGACCTTGTGTTAACAGCCAAACTAGCGCCTGTTCACCTAGGGGGTGCGGCTGGGAGTGGGTGCCGGTCTTGACCCGCTGTATAAACGTGCGTGAAGGGCCCGTACGGGAGTCCTAATCCCGAACCGTAGGATCCTCCATCATCACTTTGGGTTTTTCGTTAGCCCGATAAGCCGCAAAGTAAAAATCCAACCATCAACGAAACGGAAGACAGAGACTGTTTTTGGGATGAAACTATTTAGGGTAGTATATTTTGTTGTTTAGGTACAGTACGTCGTAAATAGAGCCAACAATTTGTGTGTTGGAGAAAGTAAATAAAACATCGGAAAACCATCGATGTATCGATGTTAATGCCGTTGTTTTCTAACATCGATGTTTTTAAGAACGATGTTGCATCCCTACTCGAGAGGCGTGTTGGGTGAGGCCCGGGTCGATCTCGGACTGTAGCGCCCTAAGAAGAAAAATAAGAAGAACCGCTAGTTTTTGGGGTTCAGAAGGCAATTGAGCATAGGAACTCTCTCAAAAGACCAGGCTGATCTTATATAACACATTGATCGTTATAGAACTGCTGCGCGACTCAATAGCATGTACAGCATCCATAGTGGAAAAAGAAGCTCTTGGCATTTTTGAGAGAAAGGTTCTGTGTTCCGCTGTCTTTGATCTCGTTTGGATTCAACTACAAATATGAGCTAACCGTCTAAGATGGCTAAGTCATCAGCGCATACTCGCAGACGACGTAGCTCCGAACCAAAAAATCTTTGACTGTAAGCATGTAGGACAAAGTCCAAAGTGGACAGGGATTTCAACCAACGCAATTAGAGACAGCTAGCAAATGACCGTGCTAGCTTGAGACGCTTGTTTGTTGAAACCTAGATCCACCTCGGACTGAAGCGCCAGGAGAACAATAACGCAACTAAAGGGATTAAGTCAAACTGGACTAATGATTAACTGTCCGCAAATTCAGCCACAAAATTATACTTCCGCTGCTCTCCAACTTAAGGTATACGAATCAAGGAATCTCTCCCATTCCAACGTCCATCTGCTTTAAATAAAAAATCAGCAGACATTCTTAATGTTGCAGTCACTTAAAGAATTCACTCTCTTCGACGAAAACTGTCAGAAGACCACGATTCATCCCGCCACTCCATTCACCTAAGCTTCCGCTCCACCAAGCCCCAATTGATAAAAAAAACTGCAAAACTTACACGAGGCAATCTAATTCATTATACAGTAATCGACTTTCGGTCGATTTAGCATCTCTGCCAACATCAGTTCACCTCGCTCCCCATTCCCGCCCCCAGCGGAAGGCAGGCAATCAATAAGCACTCAAAGCCATCAAGAAAACTTCAATAAACGTCAAGTTAATCCTTCACAAAATCCATTATTCAAAATGCTTATCCACTTCGTCACGCTGAATACAGGGCGTCCTTCATTCATAGAGCACCCAGAGGCCAAGCTGACTGCAGAAGATGAAGGAGCAGAGACGAAGACGAAGAAGAAGCCATAAAACATGTGTAAAAACAATTCTATCCCCCTGGTCACACACAACGCGGCAAGTATCATTCATAAATCCATAAAAATCAATCAATCCCCTTCCCCGCCCGCTGCGGTGGATATCCTCTGAAAGATTAATGGAACTCGCCCCAGACTCTCGTGAGTGTCAACTGGATGGCTGCGACGCACCGAACGACAGATACTCGCACACTGGAGCCCCCTTAAGAGGTCACAACCATTCATTCAACAGGTGACTGACTCGCCGAGAGAGGCGACGAGGGCGGAGACCGACGAGTGGGCCGACATAATGAACTCATTACCGGGCCCTAGGTAAACGAGGCGACAGGGAGTGGGCGCTGTTGACGGAGGAAATGGGCCAAAAGGGTGTTCATTTCGCACCAGACACCGCCCGGTAACCACCGGTGAATACAGAAACATCGAATAAATTCGTAATCGAATCGATACGGAGGTGTCTAATGTGCCATAACGGGGGCATCTGCTGTTAGTCTGCAATTAATTAGAGGGAAAGCGATGGAGTGAGGACCGCCGAAGATGAGCGCCCGAGGGGATGATGATGAAGATGAAGACGAAGACGACGCAGCACTTAATCAAGCGTGGGAAGGAGCAGAATAGATGGCCAACGTCGATATGAAGTGTTTCGTTATGAGTGCACAGGTGGAAGTTGGAAATTGAGTGTTTAACTCATTTCTTAAAATATACTACGTATCCGCTCGATGGATGGGTACATGATGTGTATTTGGGGAGAAGTATTGGACGAGTGGGGAAGTTAATTACGTGTGCAACGATCCAAACAGTGGTCCAGTTCACATCGTTAATTGTTGTCGTGGACTGGGTGGGGCGATGATTGGACATGGAGATGTGTTGGGGAGTATTTCCTGGACAGTCACATCAATTGAATTTTGTTTGGGATGATGGAGCATTTCTGGAAAATTTTGATTTGAAATTATGGAATTTGGGATGTATGGCGCCCGATGAAAGACAACATCCAGGTGAAACAAGGAGTTTATAGATCAACAAGGACAACAATAGGCCTGGTAAATTGATTAACAGAATTAAATCTACTGTTTTTTATTTAATTTTCCGTTATTATAACAGTTTAACATAAGCAGGGCAAAAAATAGTCTTTTCTCGAAGTCTGAAATGAAGTAGATTTCTCGGCGACTGCTCTTCACCCCCTTCATTTCTAGCACATTTCTATAAACAAACGGACAAGTGGCTTTGAAAAAGAAGGCCTTTCGAAACTCCTTCATTTTGAAGTTTCCTTTAAGTGGGCTAAGGTTTATGCTTCCGTAAACAATTTGTGCAGAACAAACTACTTTGAGGACAAGACGGCGTAGGGGATAAATGTCGACGTCTATCCTGTGGATTTATTCGATCACGGAAACACCTTTTTAGAGCAACTGTCAGGAAAAAGCTTATTATACCTCGCCGTTTGAAGTTTTATGTCAACTTTCAACTTGTAAGAGAACCATAACGCGTACATCACAATTGGTTTCTAGACTCTGGCCCACTTTGGACTGTAACACTGTCCGAAGAAAAATTTACTTTGGACCAAGTCCAGACAGTTCCTTAAACATTCTTAGATGATTTTTCCCTCAAAACTTTAACATTTTGGAATCAAACTTCTATCCGGTTTGAACTGCCAACCCTTTAATCAATTGAGGATCAATGCTCTTGTGTCATGATCGTAATTAGTGCGATTTAAATAAAATTCTAAGACCCTACACATACATAGACAAACCTTTTTATAAAATGTTCGACGGACAGTCATGATGGCCTTAAGAAACATCTGTGCTTCGTCCTGTAGAATAAATCAAATTCTGAACATTTCTAAAACATCTAAAAATTAACATTTTGTCATTCGATTATAAGACAACTAAGCGATCCGCTTCATAAAAATGGTATACATCTGACTCTTAGATTGGATGTATTTTTTTTCAAATGAGCTTCAATTTATATATAAATGTGGTATAGAAAATATTCCATTGCATATTAAAGTATAAACAAATGGTTAGATATGTGGTACGTTTTTCATACCACCGGCCCTGAAAGAGTTAAGAAAGGAATCTTAAAAAATTTGATTGCGCCGATGTCGGGTATGGCTTATGCACTACACTTACTGTGTACATTCCACAATTTGTGTCCTTTGAAGAACTCGTATTGTTTCGGCAAAACTTCCCTTTCAATAAATGTCTCCGTCATCCACTCAAGATCCGTAATAGTGTTTTAGCTACTCATGTTAATGAAACACTTAGTTTGGATATTAGGTTAACTGCCAACAGGAAAATAACTATATTATACATTAACTATATGATATATTACGTTATGGAAATTGAAAACAAATGTAAATTACACAATGGAAAATTAGTTGGAATTATCTAAACTGCACTGAATGAAATATGGAACGCGACTGCCAACGAAAGCGTTGTATTTTGCAGCGATTTTGACTGTCCGGTGGCTTAGAATGTCCGTGGCGTCATCTGTGCTCCACACACAGGAAATCAAATTTCTGTTGTTCGAAGTCGCTACATGACATAGCGGACGCCACAGTACTTTCGCCAGGAGTCGTTGAGCGAGGTCGCCACAGTGTTTTCGAAAACATTTTTTTAGAAACTAGAGACTTACTATATTTCCAGCATGACAAGAGTGAGATTTTAGAAACTTATAACTTCAAAGTACTTGCTTCATTGCGATAGAAACAAGATTTTTAGTGGTAGCTGCAAACGAGTAAGGGGGTCAACTATTAACAGTAGTTAGATGGGTTAACTTCCATATAAGGTCTTGTGCGTCATCAAAATAAGATTTTCTAGTCCCACCGTTTACGGTAATCATTGCAAACGTCATCGCGGTAGATAAGAGGACTAAACAATAAGAAGTTATGAAACACTTCGTGGTGTCGAAAGTTTTGATAGAAAACCTATTGTCATACGACCGGATGGCGCAGTTGGTTAAGTGCCTGACCCAAGTTAAAGGGGTTCCAGGTTCGAATCCCAGTGAAATCGAATCTGGACCAGTCACCATTTGCCGTTGGGATCAAATTAACGATACTAGAGCAGGTTGCTACCTGGCAGTACAATGGACCAGTTTTGAGTCTGAGTTCTCCAGTAGAGTTTCAAAAAATCCTCAGAAAAAAAATCTATTGTCTAATGCCAAGTTTCATTGAGACGTGGTCTCCAAGTCATCTTCAATCTCACAATCTTGTACTAATCTTGCTCTATGCTTTTTGGTTGATCCTCAGGTTCATCCCGGACTGTAGCGTAGTCCAAGAAAAAGACGTATTCTACATTGCTTAGGTGCTGATAGTCATGAAATTGGGTAAAATCGAAAATGGTTACTCTTTAAATCTTAACAAATGGGAGAAGAGAGTAAGATTGTCTTACACTTGAATAAGAAATTATTGTCTTAGTGAGTGGGCTCCGTGGCCGTATGGGTTCGTGCGTCGACCCATTTGACCTTCACAGTCTAGATTCGAAACAAAATTCAGACAAACAATTTTTCAAAAAAAAAATTTTTCGCGGCTCCATTTCTTTCGAGTCACTGACAATGCTCATAACTGTCTAGAAAAAGCTTCTCAATCAAGCCGTTCGGAATCGGCATTAAACTGTAGGTTCACTCCTCTCGTGAGAGAACAATAGCACGCACAGCATGAGTGTTTGCTGAGAAGCTAGGCCGAGGTCCACTTCGGACAGCGCCGCCATTATTATTTTCATTATATTTTTATTATCTTAGTGAGAGGATGCAAAAGTTCAAGTTTTAGTCATCCAACTGTCGAAATTTTTGAACGGTACCCTCAAAATATGTTGAATATCCGTGTCAGGTAGGCTTGTGCAGATCATGAACGAGCTAGTTAAAAAAAACTTAACAAGTGAACTAAGTGAACTAGTTCACAATGTCACTTTATTTAAGTTTTGCTTATTATTTTTGTATTTCACTCAATTTATACATATTGGCAATTGGTGTGGTAGTGGTGGAAGTAGGAGTACCAGTACTGCCTCTGTTTGCTTAATGCTGTTCTGTTCCTTTCTTTGATGTGAGTTTTTCTATATTACCGGTGAAAATCACACCAGACTCAATTTAATGGGCAGTGAACTACATTGAACTAAATGAACTAGAAAAACGAACTAGTTCAATAAACTGATTTAAATTGAGCGCTCTCTAGGCTGAACTAAAATGCACAAGCCTACTGTCCGGTGAAACCCTCGCATAAATGTATGCCTCCCGATCATGGATTTGACATGCTTTGTATACGAAAAAAGTAATGGCCCCGTACTCACCGACGAACTACAGTCTTAATCGTTTATCAAATTTTCTTTGAACAACTATTTTCGCAGTCAGACATCCCGCAAATGAAGCGATATGGTCAGAAGTGAAAGATGATAACAGAGCAAGCGAAAGCTAAACTTCACTGAAAGTGTTTTTTGGGCGCAAACCTCGTAACAACACAAGGAACACCAGAAAGCCGTGGAGTTCTGGTAGTACTCATAGTCAACTGTCTGTACAATTAATCTTATTTTGTCCGACTGTTTTTCGCTTAACTTGGGTGACAGGCGCTTAACATGCTTACAACTAAAAACAATGTAACGTTTTTAGATTGGCCAAATAATTAGCCACCCGGTAGTACAAACCTTAACCTGTTTGATTAGAAACTTAGAGAACATGGCCTACCCAGTTCGGCGAGTTAGCCGAGTCTGCAACAAAAACCTTTGCCTGAGAATTCCACCAGCGCGAATGCAAGTGATGTACATATACAGGGATGGATGATGGGCGACAGTATGTTAGGTTTTTCTGGAAGGCAGATATTGTCCACTTTGAATTAAGTCTTTCTCGAGTTTCTTTCCTCAGTCTCAAAGTGAAAACAATTTTTCCACGTATTTCGGAAAAGATACCAAAATAATATTCAAGCGACGAAGTGACTGAAGGGTACCCTACTTGTCGTTCGATCCAAACTTTGTAAGCAAACATCATGCCAAATTGTGCAACTCCTTCGAATCTTTTTGAAAACATTTCATCAACCCGGCATCTCTTTCGAAACTTTCCCAACAACATTTCATAATATTTGCAGACACTTCATCATGTCCCCATTCCTCATTAGTGTTAGCCATTCCCCCACTCTCCCCCGCAAAAAGCGGAAGTAGTATCCAATAGTTCCATGAAACTAGAAACCATTGCCAGACATCTGTCACAAAACTCCCATGCATTCCCATCGAATCAACACACAAGATCGAAATTCAATACCACTTAAGTGCTACTAAATTGCCAATAAACTCTGCTGTTTCCCCAAAGCAAACTCCATCCCATCGGTACCCAATTACGTCCACATGCTGCCACCAACACCACCGTAGACTCGCGCCCAATCCAGTCCGAATTATGGTCAAAGCAAGCACACACAAACCGCTTGCACGGCACAACTCACCACATATCCGTTTCCATTCGATGAATCTGCAAAAAGAAAAACAAAAAAAATCATTATTAAACGGTAAACGGTGTATGCTGCAGTTAGCAGATTGAAAGGCAAATTATATTTATCAGATCACAACTCTATCAAGTGCAATGCGAGTTCATTACCCACGCGGGGCGGAGGGCGAGCGAGGCAAATATGCACAACCTCGAACTCCGGCGAGTTAATGACGGACAAACAGAGCGCGTACGACAACGAGGAGGACCTGTGTAATGGCACTAAATGTATTGCTATTATTTCTGTTGTTTAGTTTAGCACTTCTCCCTCCGCCCAACGCCACGGCGAGCGACAGCAGTGCAGGTGCAATTGAATCGGACTCAGCAAATATCAGCCGGAGAATGGTTTTCAATTAAAAAGTATTGATCCATGCGAGATACAGCGTCAGCGTCGGACCCTAAATGCGGTATCTACGCTGCGTTTGGTTCGCATGCATTTTTATGTATCGCTGCGGTGGACATTAATCCAAACAATGCGTCAATTGTCACCGATTACATCGGTCCGCACGAACGAATGTCAGCGTTTTGTCACGCGGAATCATACGCGGTGTCGGATGCGGATTATGGCTGATGTGGGATATCGGCGATAGGCCGTGTAGAGATTCGTCATTTGGGTTTTGAAAGTATCCAGATTGTGGATGCATCAGCACGCAAATACCGAGCGAGATGTGTCCGATTTGGTGGCAATTTGAGTGTCAACGATTGGCGGTGAGAGTTCGAGATATATGCGGGAGCTCAACAATGATAAGCTGGATGATAATATGTCACAGCATTAGAAGCTCAGTAGGGAAGTCATTTGCAGCAAAATCTGACTTTTTTTTTCGGCGGTTTTTGAAACGAGGTACACGAAGTCCTTAACTACCTCGAAGTTTCTGCTGCCAAGTGTGACGCTTTGTCCGAGGCGCCGTTGTTGTGTCCTTTTTTTTGGAGGATTTTTGAAACACTACTGGAGCACTGAGTCAAAATTGGTCCATTGTACTGTCAGGTAGCAACCTACTCCAGTGCCGTTAATGTGATCCCAAAGGCAAATGGTGACTGGACCTGATTCGATTTCACTGGGATTCGAATCTGGGACCACTCTAACTTGGGGCAGGCACTTAACCAACTGCGCCATCCAGCCGTTTTTGCATTCAGTTTGATGGCGTGTGAATTACGAGTGTTTCAAGACGCAAGGCAATCGAATCTACTCTCCCACAAACCAGTTGGCCTTCAGTTTGGCTCAGTCATGCAAAGAGAATTGAGACCAGCTATACTTGCAACAAACTACACTTTCAACTAACTACACATGAGTCAACTCTTATTTCTAATTCCATGGCCGATGCTACTGATGATTCATTTGGAGGTTACAATTCGATTGTGCACCAAGTCATAGTATTTTTCAAAAAGTTGGTGAAAATTTTATATCAGGGTACTCTAAAAATTAAGACATTTGCTATAATCAATCACTTTGTGGTTAAATTAAGCACAAGCATCGTTCGATCCGCGAAGAATAAGATTTATAAAAATAGTCGCACGACAGTGATATCAGGTTCAAGTCTGTCTTAAGGTGGTCATGTGAAAGGTGTCGTATCCATTTTCTTCTTTTCACCTACTATTCACGAATGAGATACGATCTCGTCTTAACTTCAATTAAAGTATTTATGCACAGTTGTATGGATACCATCTTTTAAACCAATTCATAAATGGTGATTCAGTTGGAGGTTGCAATAAAAAGAATTAAAAACGACGGGTAAGAAATTTTGAGTGGAAGCTTATCCCTTTCAATGTGTGGACAGTTTTCTGTTGTCTTATGGAAACCACACATCATTCACAGAAGTTAACGTGGAATACACGAGAAAAATAATTCAACACTTCCAAGGAATTTTTATCAGTTTTAATGCGACATCACAAGTATTTTCAAAAAGAGCTTCAAACATTTTTTAAATTCCATTGGCTGCCTAAAAACCTCATTGACTTTATTTTCTAGAAATGAAAGTGCCATCCCGATGAGCTAAAAATCCAATTTGTCTGCCCACATAGCCAGTTAGACAGAAGTGAACGAGAGCTGAAGATGATTTATACCAAAAGTTAACCATCAAATGGGTAGTTTCCTGGGAGGAGAAATAAATCAAAGGCCAAGGCCAAGGCTAAGGACTTTTTTCAGCTATTTATTTCGGTCTCTATTTCATTTGAAATTCAAAAGTTTGGAAAACATGTATGATTTGTGAAAAATTGCCGGATGGTGCCATAGAAGGGAAAAAGTTGGGAGATATGAGTGAGATGAAATGCCTGTAGTTCAGAGAAGCATAGATTGCTCATGATCTGGTTCAATGAGTGGAATTCTGTGCAAAAAGAGGTTCTCAATTGACATTGAATTATGCAACGAACTTGAAATTAAATTCAGTAAAAGATGAATATTTGTAAGAACATCCTTAGGAAAGGAGGCCCTTAAACAAAGGGGTCAGTCTCCTAAATGTCGCGTATTAGAGCTTCTCCGTCGGCTTGTGTAAGCGTCTAGATATCTACGATAAGAGCAGATTGGTCGATATCAGTGCTGGTTCAGACCAGCGAGGACTACTATCAACAAAATACAACCTTGACCAAATGTATTAGGCACTCTTTAAGATTCGTTAGATCTTAAAAGAGCAAAAAAATTAATGAAATGAAAAAATTAACAATCTCAGATTTTGTCGCCAAAAACCAGAAAATTCAAAAAAATTACTTCCGATAAGTGATTTGGCAGCAAAGACAAAAAGATAAGGGTGCCTAATACATTTGGCCAAGGCTGTATTTACACTGCAGCAGATCCTCGAAAAAACCCAGGAGTTTCAAGTCAATACCCATCATCTGTCGATTTTAGAGCCGCGTATGACAGTCGGGCTGGGGCTGGGCGTCGTGGCCGTGTGAGTTCGTGCGTCGACCCTTGCGTATTAGGCTTTCACAGTCTAGGTTCGAAACCAAGTTCAGACCAACAATTTTTCAAAAAAAAATAGTTCACGGCACCACCTCTTTCGAGTCACTGACAATGCTCAAAGAGTAAAACTGTCCAGAAAAAGCTTCTCAATCTCGCCGTTCGGAGTCCGTATTAAACTGTAGGTCCCCTCCACTCGTGAGAGAACAATAGCACGCACAACACGAGTGGTTGCCGAGAAGCTAGGCTCAGGTCCATCTCGGACTGTAGCGCCGCCATTATTATTTTTATTATGACAGTATTTATGGAGACGAGCTATACAGTGCATTGTCTAGTTTTGGCATACCTGGAAAACTCATCCGTCTTTGCAGAATGACCATGGAGTATGGATGTTGCTCTGTCAAGGTCGGTATGGACTTCATTAAAACCTTTGGTATCCAAAAAAGGTTTAGGCAAGGCGACGCAGTGTCATACGACTTTTATAAGTTCATTTTCCGAAATATTGTGCGTAGCTCAAACGTCAACAACGGAGGCACGATCTTCCACAAATCAGTGCAACTGCTCGCATGTGCCGACGACATTGACATCATCAGAAGGACACAGCGAGCTGTCAGTGAGTCAGTGACTGTCAGGACTTTAAGCATCGTGAAGGAAGCGGCTGAGCTGGATCATGCGGTGAATGTGGGTAAGACGAATTAAATACCGTCTGCGAAAAAAGTCCCCCAACATCTTGGAAAAAACGTCGCTATAGGGAGCTATAAATTTAAAGTAGTAGTTGTCTACCTAGGCTCCGAAGTAAATTCAAGCAATAACTCCACCACGAAGATGGTAGGTAGGTAGGTAAAAGTGGCGGTGGACATACGGACCTTGTTTGTCGCACCCAATTATCGCCATGAAAGCGCCGTTTTGATACCACATCCTATGGGATACCTAATTTGTGAGAAGGGGGTGAAAAGGAGTGTGTATTCACTCAGATTTGCCAACATTTTTTTTAAAACCACTTTCTGGAGTTTGTGAAGTTTGCATTTGCACAGACACTGCTCGGAGGTTTCTGGCTCGATTTCCAACCGGCAGCTGCGGCAATGCAGATCCACAAGAAAGGAGACCCCTTTGACTGCGCCAACTATCGAGGAATAAGCCGCCTTAACATCGCCTATAAGGTCTTCTCTGCCGTTTTGTGTGAACGCCTGAAACCATTTATGAACAAACTGATAGGTCCTTATCAGCGTGGTTTCAGGCCCGGGAAGTCCACCATCAGAATAACTCTTGCCAACCGCTTTTTTTATGGGCTCAAAAGGCAATTGAGTAGTAGAGCCCTCTCTCAGAAGACCAAGTTGACTCTATACAAGACCTTGATAGTCCCAGGCCAGCTTTACGGTGCAGAGGCATGGACAAAATCCCAAGCGGATGAACAGTCTCTTGGTCTTTTCCAGAGAAAAGTTCTGCGCGCGATCTTTGGTCCTGTTTGTGTTGATGGCATTTGGGGGAGAATATTCAACCACGAACTGTATGGGCTGTACAGCGACATGAGTCTAGCCAGGCGTGTACGGATCCAACGCCTAAGATGGCTAGGCCATGTAGAGCGTATGGACAACTTAGCTCCGGCCCGAAGAGTCTTCGACTCTGAGCCTGTGGGACAACGCAACAGAGGACGTCCACGTACAAGATGGCGCACACAAGTCGAGCGGGACCTCGGCCGGCTTGGTGTGCGAAACTGGAGACAGCTGGCGAAAGATCGTGCTGGCTGGAGAGGTATGTTGAGTGAGGCCCAGGTCCACCTCGGACTGTAGCGCCCTAAGAAGAAGAAGAAGCTGCGGCAATGCGAGTTAAATGGTACGCCTAGTCTTTCAGCATGCCTGCCAACGTTTTTTCTACTGTTGTTGAGCAGGTCTTTTGTTCTCTTTTGGTTGTAGTTGGGCCATAAGCTTTTCGATAGGACACAGGTTTCCAGCTTGGTCCATCTTTCGTTGGCGATCTTGAGGAGGTAATTGTAGAATTTATTTTTTACGAAGCCTAGTGGAGACTGGAATTGTTCCACAACGAGACTATCGAGTTTGGATCCTTGTCTGGCTAGTTCATCTGCTGCTTCGTTTCCTCTTATACCCGTGTGCCCGGGAAACAGAACAAAGAGACCGGGCTCCGCTCACCTAATGGAAAGTTCCTCGCAGCAGCAATCCACTAGTTTTGACATTGTAGTTATGGATGTTAGAGCCTTGATAGCCAAAATTACTATCCACTGTGCTGGTTCTGTTCTGTTCTTAATTTCAAGACACACAACATATATTTCTAACACTTCTGCCTGGAAAATGCTTGCAAAGCTTGATAGCTTGAGTGACTTTGATATCTTGAGCGCTTCAGAGAAGATTCCAGGGCCCACACCAGAGTATATCATGATTTTAGATGACTCTATCGCTTTTCCACTCAGTTCTAGTTGGAAGGACTAAGATATCTCTATATAAGATCTTGATAACCCCAGTTCTGCGGTATTGCCCCGAAGGAGGGACACTAACCAAAGCGGACGGGGGGATACTTGGTCGCTTCGAGAAGGTGATTAGGATTGTCGTTGGTCCCGTATGCACTGATGATGTCTGGAGGAGAGGAACGAACGGCTGCACAGAAACATAGATCTAGTCAAACGAGGTCGAGTCTCCTGTCTAGGTCATGTAGAGCGGATGGACACCAATGCTCCGGCTCAGAAAGTCTTCGACTCCAATCTCTAGGGACAACGTGGTAAAGAAAAACAACGCCACCGGTGGCCTACACAGCTCGAAAGGGAGCTCAATCAATTGAACGTCCGTCGCTGATGAACCTACCACAAGACCGTGCTGGATGGAGAGGAATGTGGACTGAGGGCCAGGTAAATCCCGACTGTAGCCTCAGCCAAAGAAGAAGGTGAAAAGATGAACATGTGTAAAAACAGTCGTGTTGGTCTTTAGATTTCTCGATTCACACCGACATTTTGACATGAAAAATGCAATGCTTTCAAGAATGTACTACAGTATAATAAATAGAAGTACACTGTCTGTCGAAAGGTCAAATATGATCTGGTAATCAGCGATTAAATTGGAAGTTGTTATGGATTTAAATTGTAGCCTTCAAATGAATCGGTCCTAAAACGATCACATCTTAGACGGCTTTTAACAGAAAATTTTAACGGAAAAATTGTTAAATCTTTATACTGTTTCTAATGAATACGAGCACCTTATGGTAAGTTTAGAGTCAGACGTGAGATTCAATTAGATTGAGACTCAAGGACCATTGATGTTATCCTTGGAAAAGGAACTTTAACGCCATTCATCTCCAGTCAGTGAGTGGACGTGGATATCGGCTTTGGAAAGCCGGTTTCATAACCTCCATAAAGAAACCACTTAGTTGGTTGAGATTCAATAAGAACGATTACGTCATTATCCATCCTTCGACTGCAATTCTTTCCTTGAAAGCATCAAAGTTCATCGTTCCACGCCACAATAAACTTCTGATCTCCTAAGTGCACACGAACGGGGACAAAAAAAAGTGAGTACATTCCCCTCCATCAAGTCGTTCTGAGACTCAGTTAAAATCAGCACAAGCCTTCATCGTTAAGGGGTGATATCTCCAGATGTTCCATCTATTGAACACAAAAGGTCTTAGCACTCTCTCCTCTCGCTGTCCACAAAACATAAACAGCAAATGTATTCCCCGAGTTCTGGTGCATTTTTTCACGTCTTTCACTGTCCTCCTATTAACCTTTCACTTAATAGTCCCTTCAGTCAGCACACTCGAGCCCTCAATCAACCCTTCCACCAGCTGCCAGTCATCTCCGTCAGCACGAGGACATTAAAACTGCCCATCATCTAATCGTCCTTCCATTTAAATTCCCATTTTCACGACTATCCGATTCCGTCGTAAAGGAATTCCATATTGCTCAAGCCCTCTGCGATCTCGCTCAAAAGAATTCCCATCACTTGGCCACTCCCTTCATCGCTCTCATTACGTCTTCATTTGGAGCTCCGCCTGGGACCCTCTGCTGGCTCGGAGCTGGGACATGGAATCATAACTTTTAATTGCCTCTCTCGTTTAACGCCCCTGCCGCAGTGAATATTCATCTCTGACACAGTGCCGATGAAACTGCCACTGGAATCCTTGTTAACACCGGATCTTCCTCTCCCATGACTCCAGCCCCCCATGCACACGCACTGACATGAAATGCACATTTAATGAGAGGGACCATCCTAAGCCACTGCTGCTGGGTGTGTATGCGTTCCCTCAGGGCTTCGAGGTTCCGCCGCATTTAAAAACCGCCATAAGAATGCTCTCTTCCCCCGCCGCCGCTGGCTTCGTTCGGGGAGAGTGAAAGTGCTCATGGGGCAACCTGAAATCCTTCCCGGTGCGGGTCCTTCCGCAACTCGAGCCATGAAAATCTCATAAAATTAACGTCGCACCGTATGGGCGTGGTGTTCCCTTCCTCCCGCCAGATGAGATCGTAATCATAATCATCGTCAGCATCCTCCGGTCGGTGGTCGAAGTGCCGCGGAGGGTGAGTGTCATATTACAGTCGGCGACGGAATATTTTCTCGAAAAAAAAAATCAAAAATTGATGTCTTCCCGGGACCATAATCGTAATAAGATGGTTAATGGAACATATCCATTCGCCGCGTGGGATGGGACGGACGCGTTGGTGGTGGAGTGGGTATTGTTTTCCCCGCCAGATTTACGATCTCTGGATGCGCGTAGCGTGGATGATAAATTGTTGCAGGTCCATAAACAAATAGCCCACCCTTCGGGAACCCTCGCGGAGGCGGAGACGGGGGCAGAGCGAGTCTATTAAAAGAATCGTTTATCAATTGATGCGCCTTTTACAATTGTCTAGGGATAGAGTGGATGGGACTTTAGTGTTCTACTGGGGAGCTGCGAAGGATGTCGAACCCGTCGGACAAGGATGGATGCTCTCTCTCGGTGCGTACACAACTGTGTCCTCAATCGGTTTTCTGCGTTAATAGACCCTTGGGAATGTGAGAAGAGTGGGGAGGAGGGATGTTTTCGAACCCTTTTCCAATGGCCTTTGACACGTTAAAGTGTTTCAGTTGCAGCTGGCGTGGACTGTGACAGATTTTTTCAACTCAACAGACTCACGAAGGGGTTTCAATTCTTTGTGTCAAAAAACAGAAGTCGAAGTGGCTGCTGAACATCTTCATGTTTTTGAACAATTTCAATTGAAATGATACGCAAATTTGGGTCAAGATCACTGTTCACAAATTCATCGTTTGCGGCGTCAATTTGTCGAGTGACATAGAAGTCAATTAAAGACTCGACCACAAACGCATATTTTCTTAAGTGAAGGTCACTTCTGTTTAGATGGGCTCGTCAACAAACAAAATTGGCCGGAATGTTGTTCAAGAGAGCTTCCAAGGTTCCATTAAATCCAATATTTTGATTGCCCTGCATCTTGAAGCCGGCAATGCTTCGACGATCATCGGAGATCCATCATAAGAAATGATTTGCCCTCAAATGCGTTTGACTATTTCGATTCGAAGAAGACTTTCGATTTCAGTACGATGGTGCTAAGTGGCATACAGCGAGTCACTCAATTAATTTTCCGGAGACAAACACGAGAAGATCATTTTGGACGTGATTCAGTGAATTGCCTTCCGATGTTGGGTGATTTGAGGCCAATTAATTAAGAATGTCTCCGGTGTTATTTGAAGTGACTGACTAATTGACTAGTCGACAGTCGATGCATTGTCAGTCAATTTGAGGATGTGGTCAAAGAAGTGTTACTAATCAGAAACTAAATATAAGACCCTTTTGCCGGAAAAAACTAATCAAAAACAAGCATAAAAATTGTCTGTGGCGTTTTGGAATTCGACATAATGTCTACAGCCCGGAGAAAAGTTATTAGTACAGTTTGTAAAATTAGTTCCGTCGAGAAGTGATAAAGAGGTCTCTTAAGTTTCTGTAGACCATTTTTTTTTTCTTATTCCAAGACGGGAAATGTATTGAAATTGCGAACATGCGAACATGTTATGAACATGCATTTGGGCAAACACGCCCATTACAGCATTTAATGAAGCTCATTTAGGAAGGTAGTTAGGTAGGTAAATGGGTAGACGGGCGTAAGCCACGCCGAGCCCATATTGACGGATCTTCGCCTTTCGAACTATATCTACATCTTTGAAGAGCAGTTACGCATTCTTCTCCAACCGCCTCCTTCACACACAAAACTAAATTTCGTACGCAGAGTTTTTCCTTTGCGAGAACCAAGAACAAGCTCTGCATTCCTGCTTATCGTCCAGTCTTCGGCTCCATATAACAAAGCTGGCAGGATAAGGGTTTCATACAGCATCGTTTTTGTCCTTTCAGTCGAAAGATTTTGACAAAGTTTCTTGACCAAGCCGAAGTAGAAGCGGTTGCCTAGGACGGTTCTACATAGGATCTCTACCAAGATGGGGTTTGTGGAATTCACACTTGACCCGCAAAATGTTTGTTAACTACCTCAAAATGTTTGTTCTCGACTGTGACAGATTGTCTCAAAGGGTGAGAGACAGATCAATTTTTGCTCAGCAGCATAAACTTTGTTTTCTCCTCACTTAGCTTAAGCCCAGCTTGTTTCGCCTGATCTTTAACACGTTGAGTGCCACAAGAGACCACTTTGGTCTCACACGAATTTGAGCTTACTGTGCCGCATGATACCAGAGTGGTCTCACAGTAGGTTCGCACACATTTGTGTACGCAGCATTGTATTAGACTCACAGTATGTATTGAATCTAATGCCATTCTAAACTATACACCCAAGAGACTGTTAGGGTTGGCTTGGTTTTCGGCTGTGAGATCAATGTGTCACCATACGGAGCTTCGAACTTGCTATACTTGTGCGTATCAGTGTTGTCATCATCCTCAATATCACTGTAGACCACGTTTCCGACTACTTCGTCTATTATTACATCTACCTTATTGAATCCGGTGATACTGGTTCTTGAAGCTGCTCTGTTGGTATGGCTCCTTGAGAAGGTGAGGCCACTGAATCAGATAGTTGATCTCTAACTTTTCTCGCTGGAGGTTCATACTCTGATTTGGACCCCGAATTGCAACTTTAGAAATCCGGTAAGTATTAGTCTGATGAGCCATCTCCTTCAAAAGCATCCATTCCTCCAGTTTCTTCATCCGACATTAATTCTTGGATCATTGCATTTAAGCGCCTTTCTCATTTTTCGTAAGACATTTTCCCAAATTTGCAAAATACAACTGCTGTTAGTTCCTCTCACTGTTTGACACAACAGCAAATACACAAATTGAGTCCTTTACTGAAAACACTTACTCCGTTTTCTCCCGTAGGAATTTGCGGTGGCACATTGGCATCATCATCATCAAGCAGATGCGAGTGTTTGGAGAGCTTGGCAAAAGGTCAATATTTTTAAAATTCTACGGACATTTTTGAACCTCTGGCTTTTCAGTCATTAAGTAAAGGACCATTCCCCATACGACAAAACATGATACATAAGCGACTCAGAAAAACTTGACTCCGTCCTTGAAGCCTCTCTACTTTTATCGATTCGTTTTTTTCTTTTTCGCTTGCTTACAAAACTTCTTAAAGTTGGCTACTTGTCCGACGGACTCTAAACCGATGCACTCGCAACCCAAATTTGGGCCAAAAAATTTGCTCAAAATGTTGTCCCAAAGATAGAAGTCTACATTTCTCCAAGGGCCCTTGGAATCAAAAAATTATAGACCCCTTTCAAAACTGTTCTCAGGATTTAGAGTTTTAGAGATCAGTACAGACTTTGTGTTCAGAAATGTTGTCTGATCAGAAATTGCTTCAAGTTTATACGCTTCCATTTGTGCTGTCGATCCATCCATTCATCGATTAAAGTATTTATCATGATGTCGGTATTTCAGACACTTGTCAAGAATGCCAAAGTTCAAAATTTTACAAACATTTTTGAACCGCCGGGTTATTCTTCATTAGGTGAAGTCTTTTCAGGCTACATGGCAGTACATGATACATATACGACTCAGAAAAGGATATGGTATCAAAACGGCGCTTTCATGGCGCTGATTGGGTGCGACAAACAGGATCTGTATGTCCACCGCCACTTTTATCTACCTACCTACCAGAAAAGCTTGAAGTCGTCCTTGAACAAGTCGTTTTGCTTGTACCACTTCTGATTCCCTTAAAGAGCCTAATCTGTGTCACAAAACTCATTCGTTTGATTTGGAGTGTGTCAAAGTTAGACGACCATTCGAACACTCTGCCCAGTCCACCAGGAGATGTTTTCCTCGTCAACAAGCCTCGCATCGAATTGGCGTCTCTAGTCGCACAAGTTCCGTCACAGACTCGTGCATTTCTATCCCACATGTAATCCCTCTTAAAACAACTCGTGGACTTGTCATCAAAATCATATCGTTTCGTCTTATCCCTTCATCCCTCAACACTAAGCCCAGCAACACACATTCATCATCTGCTTCTGCCACCGATACATCCGACTCTTCATCGTTAACGTTTGAAATGTTCACTTGGCAACTCGGCAAAAGCGTGCGAGGAGATGAGCAAGGCTCCTCGCCCGGAATCCCAAATCATCCGGGTGCCTGGCCCCGACGCAACCGCATGCCGCACCGCCGCCTTTTTAAGTATCACCAGATACACTCCAAACAAAAACATTCCACAGGAATTTGTTTATCCCTTAAGGCAAACAAGATCAACCTCAGAGCGGTTTTGTGCTCACGTGAGGAAGACTGTGTGCCCTCCGCCCTCCCCACCGAAGTCCACACACGCTCAACCAGACATACACACATGCAGTCAAATTGACAAACATGGGGAATTATTATTATGATAATGTGTCAGGCAATTTCCAACGGTTTTTCTTTTCGCAATTTCCTTCGGAGCTCGTGCTTATTTTTCCGTTTTGCTTGCTGTTGGCGCCTCTCCCTGCGTGCGGGTGGGTGGTGTCGTGAGCCTTAGGGGAGCCATATACATCAAACGAATGAACCAGCAGGCGGAGCAAGATGGTTTCCCTTTGAGGGCCTCAAACAACATGAGATTAGAGATTGGAATTTATTTTTTTTATGAAAGGATGCGAAGGGCAGAAAATTAACTTTTTTATATTCCGCTTTCAGTTCTTTTTTTCCAAAGAATGGTGTATTGTCTTTTGGAATTTTCCTTCTTCTTCTTCTTTTGCTTTTCCTTCTGCTTTTCGTTTTGTTCCTTTGTGCGGGAGAGTGGGCTGCAGAAGGTCGCAGCGAGGCGCTCACATTCGTTCATTGATGTGCGCGGAAGCGAATAAATGCTGGCTTACTGCTGAAATCATTTTGTTAAGTTCACATAAGATGGATTTGACTTTTGTTCAACTTAATTTTTTGTGGCGGTGGCAGAAGTGGAGGAGCAAGTCGATTGTGAATTGGTTTAGCTGAAGTGGTGAATGTCTTATTTTGGTATCAAAGAAACAAACTTGTCAGACATTTCTCCCTCTTTTGGTGGCACTACAATCCGCGTAGATGGTCATGTCTGCGAGGAAGGCGAATGGAGGAGCAGACACAACTGCGAACTGTACAAGGATGAGGATGTAGTCCGGAAGGCAAAATCAGTCGACTTAGCTGGCTCGGTCACATCGGGTGAGTGAACACAAATGCGAGAGTCGTTGAATCCGATCCTCCTGGTTCGAGAGGGAGAGGAGGACCAAACGTCCAGTACAAAGACCAAGTGATCGCCAATGTAAGAGCTTGGTCTTGATGACTGTCAGCAGTATGTCCTGAATCGTCAGCGATGAAACTCGGAAATTGCTCAGGCTTAGACGCTGCCTTGATAGTAACAGAAACAACAATAACGACATAAATTTTTCGCTCACGCAGGGTACCAACAGATTTTTACCGATACCAAAAGTCAAGTTTGAGAAGCAATTCATAGTCATACTCTCTGAGCACTGTCAGTGATCTAAGAGAGGTACTGTAAAAATGAGAGTTGGTGTGTTGATCCTGGTTCGAACCACGGATTATCGATATAGATGTCGAAGCAATTACACACTAAGTCACGGGCCATGGACAGACAAGTGTCTTTGTATCTTAGAAAGCCCAAGTTGCAGTCGTGGAATGAATGAGTGGATTAAATCTTCGATGATCCACGTGGTACAACAATGAACCTCTCTCAGTTTAAATACGGTATTCCTTCATATGTGATTGCGGACGCAAGAGAACTTCGTCGTGATGACTGAAAACGGTGGGCCCGGAACCATAAACGTTGGAAATCGGCAGTTCCCCAGGCTCGTGTCGCTGCCTTCTAAGGTATGGAAGTATTCCCTCGTGGGTGACGGCCACTATAGCCCTAGGGTCCCTTCGAAAAACTCAATAGTAACATAATTCTGTAAAAAAAAATTATGTTGCAAGTTGATGGTGACCCCAGGGGGCTGTTTCTAAGGACAATCGATGACTGCACAAATTTGGACGCATCTTCCCAAGACATACCAACTCCTTGACAGTCGAACAGGAATACATTCAGTTGACCAAAACAACAAAACAGAAGTTCATGCCGGTCTGCTTTCCCAACGCAGCCACCCACATCCGCCTCTGATTGAATGTTTCGCAATACCCAATGGATTGCTTGAAAACTTTCCAAAAATTTCGAAATAAAAAGAAACATATCCCCAAGGATGCTCCCAATCACACCCACCACTCAATTCCTCTGTCTCTTAAGTAAGTGAGGATCTGTGTTAACAAGGACACACACTAAACAGAAAGCGAAAGACAACACGAGGAACACAGGAAAACAATATTCCGTTTTATTGTTTCAACTAAATCACGCAATTCCATTAAAAGCAAATAAACAGAATTTATAATGTTATCCTGGGAGACTCCTTTCAGTCTGTGCTCCATCGCTGTGCCGGCGAGATCCTTGTCAACTGGCTGACATCACTGTTCGATTGACGCTTCCCAATTCGCACTGAATTCGAGCTCGACTGTGGTTCAGTGAACCCTCGGGAGGCGGCGGCGGCGTTTGGGGAAGGAGGACATGTCACAGAAGATGAGCCATCCACGGTGCACATAACTTCTAGGAATAAGTTTATTTTTTCTTGGATTTGCCTTTCAATTGGAAGTGGTGCTAAAATTGCGGGGAAGTGTACCCTAGCGGGCTAACAGATACTTTATAGAACTTTTGATGAGTTTATTTTTTTCGGTGAGAAATTTGATTAAAAGTTGGACTGTAATGAACTTAGACGCTCCTTACATGAGCCACCAGCACCGTCGCCGCCGCATGATGTCATAAATGCGGTACACAGAGTGGTGTGATGCCGGCTGTCGGGGAACCGCCTGCGGGGTTACATTACAAACTTGAAAAGTCGTTAGCACAGCACAGTTAGAGAGCAGTGACTAATAATGCGGCTGGAGAGAGCGAGTGGAGGGGGAGGGTGTAGATTTACTCGGTTGTTTCGTTGGATTCAAAGAACTTTTGTGGTTTGAGATTTGCCTTCAGGTGAAATGGGCGACGAGTGGTTGATAGATTGAGTTCACGAGAAGTGCGATTGGTTGACATGGACGGGGGAGGGGAGATTAGTTGCAAATGAGGACACTCAATTTTCCAGCTGTCGAGACAATGAGTTCTCATTTACTTTTGCATTCGGATGAGAATGTCAAGTTAATGCATCAAATGGGGGGATGCGCTGTGCTTTGTCATTGAGGAGAGGACTGAGGGATGAATTCGGAGGATTGACATGGTTTGACAAAAAGCTTGCAGAGGGTTGCAAGAGCGTATGCAATCGTTGACTCATTCTGGAACTCAAGTTTTGGTGATCAGTCTTGAACGACGAACGAGGGGGGGTCTTTGTTGTCCCAATTATGCTTCTATAAGTTCATTAACAGTTGATGGATAAGCCAAGACGGTTTCTTGGTGATTCAAATTTACTCCATCGATTTGATAGCAATTATTTCGATCTGTCTTTTGGCAGAATTACGGTGAAGCTTAACGCTTTGAAGACAAATGAAATGCTTTTTGTTAAGGATCCGTTTGCCTGCGAGGAAAGCGAGTAGAGGAGAGGACATAGTCCGAAGAATGACCACATTGGCTGGACATAAATCGTGCTAAGAGAATTTTCGAAAACGAGTGTCCTAAATTGTTTCACAAAATGTTGCGCAAGAAGTTACTCTGATCCAATTCAGGGCTTTTTAATTGAAGATTGGAAAAACGGGACACACTATAGTGTTATGTACGGAAAAGCATATCGTATGAATAGGCCCCACGACTTTGATGCCACATACGCTCTGTTTTGTCTTAATTTTGCTTAAAATTGGCGGAATTTTGTTGAAGGTTAGGTTTGTTTGGTAGGTAACCGCACAAAAATCCGACCGATTGTGATCACCAAGCCGGAAACTCATACTTATCCTCCACCAAGTGTGCCAGATTGATCTGGTGTACAACCGGCTATTCTGATGAACCTCCAGAAACTGGTGAGAGGTTTATTTGTTATTTCTTGAAGATCTTGAGGAAGATGTGATCTCCTGGTGTTCTCTATCTCAGATGACACCGACTAGGACAATGGCTTATGTAATAAGGAGTGTCTTCTTATTCCTCTTCGTCACCACAGCTCAAGCCATATCTTGACCAGTCTGGATGGCGCAGTTGGTTAAGTGCCTGTCCCAAATTCGAGTCCCAGTAAAATCGAATCTGGTCCAATCACCATTTGCCGTTGGGATTAAATTAACGACACTGGAGTGGGTTGCTACTTGGCAGTTCAATGGACCAGTTTTGAGCCTGAGTGCTCCAGTAGTGTTTCAAAAATCCTCCGAAAAAAAAAGCCATATCTTGTCATCGGTGACGCCTCTTTTCATGCCTTAGGATTTTATATGGTGTTTCAACCATCTGTACCTTGGCCATAGAATCCTTGTCGTTTCGCAGGAGTCTGAAGAGTGTTACCTTCTATTTGCCGATCCTTCGACCTTGTCGTCCACATTTGTTAAATCAGTGAGTGGTGGCATAATCCAATGGTTTGCATCTGACGGGCCCATATCGGATTCTCTTCCTACAAGTTCATTAGCTGCCACTTTGCCAGCTTTGTCCCGGTGTCCACGAACCCAGCACAGAGTTATCGAGTGCTGTAAACAAAAAGTCTTTAATACTTCGCGACAGTATGCGACTAGTTTGGACTTGATTTCCGTTGGCGGAATTGGTTTCAAGGCCGCTTGACTGTCAATAAGAACGGTCACATTAGCTATTCTCTTTCTTCTGATGGCAGTCCGGGTGGACCTGGGTCTCAAGCTGGTGTATTGCTGATGGTATGGCCAACGTTTTATCATTCTGGTCGCTTCTTTGAGTGCCAGGACCTTGAAAAACGCTGCCATAATGAGGCAGTCTTATAGACCAGTGCAGTTCGGATAATATGCTCACGTTTGTACCTTATACCATCTTCGACGCATTGGTTAATTGATAATGATCGGATTATTGATGAGATCTTCAGCTACACATTCATTCCAAGTAGGGAAGTAGCAACTGAGTGGTCTTTCGAAATCAAGGAAGATAAGTGAATAATCACTCTTCACCTCTTCTTTTGATAATTTGTTCAAAATCTTAGTATGTCCTGTAGCGCTAGAATTTCGAAAATCGAATAGGCGACCAACTCTGATCACCGAACGACTGGATCGCGCAGTTGGTCAAGTGCCTGCCCTAAGCTAGAGGAGTCCCAGGTTCGAATCCCAGTGAAAGCAAAGTTAATACGCTTTTATCCGGTTTTTCAAATCTGGTCCCCTTTGCCGTTGGGATCAAATTAACGGCACTATCACTGGAGCGGTCGATCAGCGGTAGTAGTCTGACTGTGGGTATCACAATGGACCAACATGGTCTAAGTTATGCTGGTGAATTCACTAGCGGCCCTCTAACTTAACCTAACTCTGATCTCTAAGAAATGACAAGATAATGATAATTAATATTAATTCATGCAGTAATTAAATTGTTGAACCACCGGATGGCGCAGTTGATTAAGTGCCTGCCCCAAATTAGAGGGGTCCCAAAAAAACTCACAAAAAAAATTTTATTGTTTCCTGAACTCTGTGGCATGCGGCACCGTCTTGTGGTATGTGTATGACATGTAGTCATCCACCCTCACACCTTTCTATTTAGGCATACAAAATGGGTAATCATGTCGTGCTTGTCAACTCTATTAACTGTTATTGCCCGATCAGCCTTATTTTGAAAGAAGAATGGGCCGATGAAGACTCCAGCCTATATCCCGCACCAATCAGTGACACATTTGTGAATGCAGCAACCCGTCGTACATCCTCTGAACCTCGAATTCGAATATTTGGACAATCAACAAAACCTTCAAGTTCAAAATCAGCCAATTCGCATGTTCATCCATTATCCATCCAACGTATTCTTTTCGATGTATGTCGCCGAAATACTTCAGTTCTTGGGTCACAAGTCTTTCGTGGGAATACCCTAAGACGCCCAACTTGTTTAACTTTGCACCACTAATTAATGTTCTTTGACAGCTTGTGTTGAACGCCGACTAGAATGTCTACCATCATTATTTAAGAAAATATCTTCACAGTCAATGAAGTTAAATCACTATTCTGAACATATTTCCCACAAAATCTTGCTTGATTTTTGGGAAATCCTTTAAAATGAGACCGAACCTCCGCAAGGGATCACGGATGCAACAAAAGATGGTTTTGAAAACTCACAGCAACCGTATACGTCAAATATTGAAGACTTCTACAATCAACGACAATTTAAGAGTTTCGCTAACAGTCTTCTCCAAATTCATCGTGAGGCCATGGCACTTAAAGTTAAAGTTTTCATAACCCATCATCCACCCATTGCCTACCCTAAGAAATGTTTGTCTTCAGGCCATTTATTCTTACGACATGTGATTTCCCCCCAATATCAGAACATGCTTAAGTATCAGTTCTCTCAAAACCATGCGGAGAATAACAGACCGTAAGACGACCATCTCCAAAGCTGCTGTCGACAGTCAATTGCAAGAATGACAGTCCAAGTGGGCAACTTTAACTTGAAGTCCTTCATGAACCGATAGGGCAGTGTGATGGTTGTTTTTCGAAAGTACCTCCCAGAAAACCGTTTCTTAAATAAGTTCCTTAATTCATGCAAAAGAAATTCAGAAGAAATCGGTAATTTCTCCTTCGCTCATCATGATGTTTCCCTTTGACAAGTTGAGGCCTATGATGGTCAGACATAGTTCTCGGTAAATTCAAACCAGGTCGTGCTCCAAATATTTTCTACAGTCTCGTACTGGTTACCCGACAATTTATACAAGGAAAAGTTGAGTTCATGTGAATCTTGTTTCCCTAGTGGTCAAAAAAGTTGGTATAATCTGTCTGCCTTCCAACCACAACTGCATTTCCTTCTCGCAAATGGAAATCTATTTTCACTTTTCGATGTCGGCGCTATTGTGTTTTCACTTTAGACGTCGTCTTATGTCATAATTAAGAGAAATAAAAAAAAAACATTGAGATCCAGTGTCAATTTCCCATTAATTTACTAAAAGCTCAAGAAGAATGTGAAATTGTTACCATCAGAGTCACCATAAAATTGTGAAAACCGGTCTTAAAGTGTCGGTGACTTGCACTACAGAGGTTGGCCTTAGAGCGCGATAAGCCAGAACATGAAATAGAAAGTCAATCAAGTTGACGAACAACAATTAATTAATTTAATAGACTTAACTCAGTCGGATATTACGCGTAGAACCAAGAGAAGACTCTAAGCTTCAAAGTTGAATTTAGTAGCTTGCCAGTTGATTAATTATATGCATTTGGCAGTCTGTATTTGTCGGCGAAATAATGGGACTCATTGATCGGTTGATTAATCATTTGATCAGCGGCTCAGACGGTTTTTATTTCGTAAAGTTCAATCGATTTTCTTAGAGTTTACCAACATAGAGCCATCCAGGAAGAGGAGTCATTTTAAATCACTAAAGAGTACAACATTCTCATGAATATTGCGATTTTAATCAGTGGGGTCGATAATAGAGGCAATTTTTTTTGGGAGGGTTTTTGAAACACTGCACTGGAGCACGCAGACTCAAAACTGGTCCATTGTACTACCAGGCAGCAACCTACTTTTGCCGAAATTTCATGATCTTCCGAAGACCAGCAGGCGCTTCTGTGATGAGGAGCCTACATCATCAGCTCTCACTTCATCAGCACCGAATAACTGCCACCTGATCCGAGCAAAGGCGGGACAATGGCAGAAGAAGTGCTCTGCAGTGTCATCGTCTTCTCCACAGGCGTCGCAGAGGGTTTCATCGCTTAGGCCAAGGCCAAGCACACTTAGGTGTTTGGCGAAGATGTAGTGCCCCGTTTACACGCCGCCTGTGAGTTGTCTGCAATCTTTTTAAGAGATAACAAAAAAGCCCCGAATTTCTTACAGACGTTGGGGAGCATGCGCTTGGTCTGTCTACATCCTGGAGAGTCATGCCACCTGCGGTTGTACTCTTGAGAAGTCCACCCATCGATTCAAGCCCTAACCAAAGACGCAGGTAGTCCCAGCGTAGGTTCAGGTCCTGAGTATGCCTCATTTGATCCTCGCCTAGCAAGTTCATCGGCGATCTCATTTCCCGTGATCCCGTGGTGTCCCGGGAGACAGACAAGTCTTAGCGAATTTAAGCTACCAATCAAATTCAGAGAAGACTTGCATTCCTGAACTATCCTGGAAGTGGTTAAAGGGTTCAGCAAGACAGCTTGGCTGTCGCTACAGACGCAAATACTTCGCCTCTTCCACCTATTCTGCACAATATAGATCGTAGCCATTAAGATCGCACAAGTTGTCGCCCTCCACGAAGGCACCAGCACCAAATCCTTCATTGGTCTTGGAGGCGGTTGTAAAGGTTCGACTACATTCCTTTCCTGGCTCAGATTCTGGCCAGAGCCAGTACTGAGTGCAGTCCTGGGGACGAACATAAGTCCACGCAAACCTTTCAGTGAACAAAATCTTGCACTGAGATGTGTCGTGTCTGAATTATGTTACTGAGCAAGTAAGACAATGGAGACGATCTTGATTGCTTCTAATTGCTAATGGTTCTGTCTAACAAGGAAACATCTAGCGTCGCAAAAATTGTTCTCATTTCGACTTCAAAAGTCAGTCACTTGGTCATTTGCTGACCCACTCTCCCATCCACAAATTGGATATCACAAGCCACAAATTATCTCCGAAAATTCATTATGTCACTCGAAATAATTGCTTCTCCTCACTACTTCCGGTTTCATTCTCCATTCTCTGCCCTTCACACAAAAAGCACCCGCTCAAATACAGTCCCCGGGTCGTCACACAATAATTGCTTTGCTCTTATTCCCATTGCCACGCAACTGTATAACGCTGCGACCAAGGTGTACCCACTTCTCCCAGTCGAATCTGCAATTATATCACCCGCCGTACCTTGTGGCAGTGGTCGTGTTCGGAGAATCGCTTCACTGCTCCTCGCCGCTAATTGACTGCTTCCTCTTTTCGAAACAAAACGTCTTATCGTGTGAGTCTGGCCCTCGGGCCATCCACAGTGCTGCCGTGAGCACTGCTTGCGAAGCTCTTTTCTCGGAACTGCGACTGCCGCTGCTGGTGCCTCTGAATGGGTTGCCAAATTATTAATTTCATTTTTGTTTATTTAACAAGTTGTAATCAGACGTGAGTGTCTGCGTGTGTGTGGAGAAACACAACAAAAGGTGAAACTCCCTGTTTGGCTGCTATCTTCTGAGATATCTCGTGGATTCAGAGGCACTGCCTCGTGACTTCTTCCAAAGGGATTTACCAGAATTGATAATCGGTTTAGCGTTAAATTAATTATGAGCCAATAAATCCAAACAGACATTCGTATGTGGGTCTGCAGTGGGGAAACCCTATCGCCGCGGGAACGATGTGAGGTGCGGCAGATGCATGGGATTTAGGATGTCAAAGCAGAGCTCACGTTGCGACAAGAAGTGCTATGTGGGGCACGTAAGCCTCAACGGGGGGACGATAAGGGCTTCAGGAAATGTTGCGTTTTCGAAAGGTCGACATTTTCGGGGTAACTTGGTGTTTAGTTGCCATCCGGAGCTTCGTTTGTGCACCGAATTCTGTGAACATGCTGATTAATGAGCAGAAATTGAATCAAATAGTGAGCCCTTAAATCAGTTCTAATTGGCGCGACCTTAACAGTTCGCTACATGATATGGAAGTCAGTAAAGGGATTAAGGTCAGGACGGGATTCAGCAAGAAGCAGTGGGCGTTTTGCAGATTGTTGAGGACTAATCAGAGATTAAGTTGAAACATTCGTTGATCAATAAAGGTAGCCCTAAACGACGAACATGCTCGCCGAACTTGCTCGTGCTCGCCGCATTTTCGTCGTGTATGGGCTGGTTCGCAAGCCGCTCGCTGTTGGTGAAAAATTTCGATTTTGTCGTGTTTGTTGGCTTTGATGTTCGCCGTGTAGGGCCATGTTCGCGAGCAAACCTGTGAACGTCGCCGAGTGCATATCGCGGATTAAGCACAATGTCAACAGTCAGTCACGATTTTATCGATGATTTCACCACTTGCGCTTGTCTATCACACATGTTGACGGTTTGGAGAAACAACACGAAGTGAATGTTCGCCGTGTAGGGGAACGCAAACGAGCAAGTTCGGCGAGCATGTTCGTCGTGTAGGGCTACCTTAAGGGCGTTAGAACATTGTAATCAGGAACAACTATGACAACATGACATCTTTTACAGTAGCAGAGCGGCTTTAACCGCAATGAGACTCAGGGAAGTAAAGATGAGAGTAGAGAGATACGCGTCCATCATCTCAAAATGGACAGCGACACAGTGGTACATAACGTCGAACTACCTGCCATCAACCATGACCACCACATGGAAGTTCTCTACCTGAATTCCGGACAGGAGAGGTTGGGAAAAGCTATCATTGGATGGTGGATGCTGGCAAAGAGATCTGCCTACACACTGATGACTCGAAAACAGGTGTAGGAACGGAGGCAGGGGTTTTTTGCGAGCTCTTCGAAAGATCCCTTAACCTAAGCGCCAAATGTAGCGTTTTCCAAGCGACCACATCCAATAAATGAGGCGTTTACGCTAAATGAACTTAATTTGACAGGAAAAAACGATCACTATATATTCCGACAGACAAGCGGCAATAAGAGACATAGCGTCGGATATTGTAAAGTCGAAAATAGTCAGGCCATGCAGACGAACGTCAACGAAATCCCCTGTGCAAACACGGTGACATCCTGTTGGGTGCCGGGACGCACAGGATTCCAAGGAAAGAAGAGATCGGACGTGCTGGCAAAGGAAGGATCTCTAGCACTACCTTATATCAGTACGCCGTTAAGTTTCTTAAAGAAAAAAATAGAGGACGAAGCCGTAAAGGAGGCAAATGAGCGATGGTTGAATTTGAACATTGGGTCAACGGTGCTGAACAGGAAGAAATCATTATCAATGGTCGCAAGGATATTCGAATGGTGGTGGGAATCCTCACCAGACTTTGTCCGATAGGCACCCATGCCAGAAGGCTAGTTATCCCCCACAGCGACTGTTGCAGAAGTTGCAGGGACGAGGAGGAAATAGAGTCCGTTCGTCACCTGTTTTGCGATTGTCCAGCACTACGGGGAAGGAGACTACTAACACTGGGCACTAACTTCTTCGAGGACACTGGATGGCGCAGTTGGTTATATGCATGCCCCAAGTTAGGGACCCCTCTTACATACATAGGTACGAAAAACTTACTTTAAACGAACACATGTCTTAAACCTCAGTTGTATTGGTTGTGGGAACAATATGCAATTCTTTATATTCTGCAGTTAATTGCCTGTGTCTCACCATAAAAATGCGATAAAAACCTTTACACTTTACCCATGAGTGTTGTTATTCATTCGAAATCAAAATTGTAACCTCTAAATGAATCACACTTTTGACGTGCAACTCTTTTTTTCTCTGTTAATCATCTGATCTTCTTTTTGCGGCTAGTGTTCTGTTTTTCATCGTTAGTGCTGTACAAACCTTAGTCAGTAAAGTTCAAAAATAGGCTGTTATCACATTCTTCAGTTCGTAACGACAGTTTTCAGAGAAAAACTTAGGCTCAGCCACCGCAGCATGGGGCGATTTCATAAGAAATCACAAGATGGGTTGTTGAATCATGACTTTAAATAGCTCGCTATACCAGCCAACCGTGGGACGTCTTTGCTCTTAATCGAATTTTCCTTGAGATGAGAAGCGATCAGACCTTAGCAATTCTCTGGCGGATTCAATATACTCGTTCGTCACCTGTCTAAGGTTTCTCTATTTCCTTGCCCGCATTCCGCAGATTGCCACATAAAGGCTTTCAAATTAAGGACTTTTGACAGTCGAAGCAGATGTGTCAGGAGTCATTTAAGCGATCCCACAAGTCTCACCGAAGCAAAGCCGACAGAAGGGTTTTTTTTTTTCGGATGATTTTTCAAACACTACTGGAGCACTCAGACTCAAAACTGGTCCATTGTACTGCCAGGTAGCAATCTACTCCTGTGCCGTTAATTTGATCCCAACGGCAAATGGTGACTGGACCAGATTCGATTTCACTGGGATTCGAACCTGGGACCCCTCGAACTTGGGGGCAGGCACTTAACCAACTGCGATATCCAGTCTTTTTGACGGGATTGTAAAATAAGTAAACTGCCCCCAAAGGAGTCCAAGTTTACACAAGGGAATCCAAGATAAGCCCCCCTGACTTAAGATGATACGGAAAAAAAGTATCCAGAAATTTAGAAGAAGACGTTGGGCTTCATCATCCATTTCAATAGAAAAAAAAACTAGTCAAAGGACTTTTGCTTCAAAAATGTAGTCAAAACTTTGACAGAACGACACCAAAAGCAAGCAAATTCACATTGGTGACACACATTCTATCATCACGCCTCAAACTACCACATATCCTCATTCAAACTGAAGCCTGTGACAACATGCGCCTGACACACAGTCGAACCATAACGAGAGCAACCCGCAGGCATCCAAAAGTATAATTGAAGCTATCTTCAATCAAAATCCCCTCCTCAAAAATGATTAATTTAAACTTAACGTACTCTCATTCGGACACAATCTGACGGCCCACTGAGATCGCACACCTCAAGAGGCACGTCCTCCTCCTCCGGCTTACATTGCGAGCTGCCACTGTAGAGCACTTCAAAAACTACTACCTCCTCGATTCCCCTTTCATCTAAGCTTCAAAAAAAAAACTTTCACCCCTCTCCCCACCCGGAGCCTAGACAGTCTTTATGCTGCGCGTCATTAGGGAAAGTATCTTTCGAGGTGCCACCAGACAAACAAAACGACTTTGAATAGTCGAGCATGTGCGATGAACAAAACAAAAATTCGTATCGTTTGTGCAGCAGCTCAGTTCCGCAGCTCTGCCAATGACTGCCTGCCCAGGGGATGGGTGCCCAGTTATGCCTAATGACGGTGATTAAGCGGATTGTACACTGTGTGGGATCTCTCATTGTTCTACCAACCGATAGTTCTGCACACGATAGTCGTGAAGCAGAAGTGTTAGCGCACAGTCGTGATGGAAAATTTCCTTTCAAAGAGTTTTCTACCGCTCGCAACCCACCGACGGTGCGAAGACAAAGACGTCACCCACACGAGCACTCATCACGAATGGCGACAGGGTTCCGATAAAATCAGAATTCGATTCATAAACGGAATTACAACGGCGCGAAGCTGCGCTGGATTGACACACCATGTTGACACGGAAAGTAGGCTGCCGCTGCTGCTGGCGGGATGGGTGATGATCGACAGACGTGCAAATGACGTCCCTCCCCAGCGATGTGCGGTGCGTGTGGCTCAAAGAACTGCACAGACAGCGGCGGTGGGGATTGAGTTGCGCTACGCACTAGTTGTTGGGTTAAGGGTAATTGCGACCAGGGAATGCGTATACATGATGTGTTTGACTATCTGATGGATGCGTAGTAGCGCAGGTACTTCGGCGTGTCGTGGTGTGTTGCTGAAGAGGGAGAAGACAATGGTCGTCGGGGGAGTCTCCAACGATTTCCATGTCACAGTGCGTTGGAAGTGTCATTAGCGTCGCACTGAAGGCGACTCTTCAGATCTCTTATCGCCTGGATGTCATTCATGCCTCTTTGTGAGGCGGGCTTTTATTTGCTTCCTGAGTTGATTGGGCACCACGAACTTCTGAAGACGACAAGTTGACGCTTTGAGTGCTTGTCAATCTGAAAGGACTGTCAAATGAATCCAAGGCGCAAAGACTTGTGGACAATGAACTGAAAGCGAACTCAATCAACTTAAGGGTTTACTGTGTCTGGGTCCTAGAGGAAGGAAACCAAGTTAAAGCACCCATCATCCAGCCCCAAAATCACTTTACCCAAAATGAATGAAAGCCACAAAATCCCCTCCGATAAACACATCCAAAGTCATCCCTGGTTATCGATAGACGTCAAGCGAGAAACTAAGCCTATCAGGATAACAACCTCATTCCCACTTCCCACCACCACCTGAAGGACCATCCACTCAGTGATTTCATTTAATGGCTCTTCAGTTGTAACGGCTTTCAATCTTAATTCCAAAAAGCACTTAATCTCGTCTCTCACACCACCGCTGCCGGTGGGCACACGTAAACACACTTTTACACGACTCTGTTGTTAAATTCATCCCACTGGCTATTAAGACAACAATTCCCATCCCCATCCCCATCACCAGCCAGCCGGAGCGGAAGACCGTCCAGCCACACGATTCCCATGACGGCACAAAGTTAAAATTCGAAACAATCAAACACTCAAAAGCCTTATCTCATCGTCTTCCACAAATCAGAAGTCGTTAAGTCCCCACCCGAAAACCGGGTCCCATGATGGTGAATTAGCAATGCAGAAAAACCAGCGCCCCCCGCCTCTCCCCATCTGAATCCGCCCACGCGAGCAACAAACAGAGCGCACTCCCTCGCACTCCGTCTCATCCGCTTGAAAGTTTCGTAAAATTTTCGGGATATTTCATGATTCATGGTCCACTTGAGATTCATTGAACAAACGCGGTCCAGATACGAGCGAAAAAAGAGCCAATTCATCCAACTTTTTCGTGTAACCCTTAGGTACACACACACCCATGAGGCGAGCAAGTTTTATTCTTCGACTTTTGTCAATTAGTCCGAACTGTATCTATTATCTGATTTAGACGAGCCACCGACACTCGCATACGCATGGCCAATCTGCGGAGTGTCTCGAACAAAGGCGAGTGCTGGTGGCTGGTGGGTGGCGCAACGCCACCGCCGCTGACTACAGCGAGTTGCACGATGAAACTGCGTTCCCTTTGTGAATGTGTCGATTCACAAAACTGGGATCCTGAAAAGAATCCCACAGCCACCCGGGAAATGACTGAGCACTCCGACCGAGGAAAAGCTGGTAAAAGTTGTTTTCATGAAAAATAAAGTTTGATCTACTCGCTGCTGGGAGACAGAAACACTGAGGGGATGGACGGACGGCCGCGATGGTTCGCTTCGGATAAGATGCCAGAGAAACTAGTCCCGATTAAATGGAACAATTTATCCATCGGTTTTGGGGAACAAAACTAATGAACTACACGCTGCCGTTTGCAGGTTTCCCCAAGGAATCGCGGCGGGAGGGTTGGTCGAGGTTGAGCGAGGATAACAAATGATACCAGCACCGATGCCGATTCCCCAGCATCATTTATCTAAATCGGGGAGTTGGGCGTTTTTGTGTTGGGTTTTGGTTTTCGTTTCGAGATGCGAACACAAGTCAAGAGACCACTAATGGCTTATTTGCACACTTTCGGGGAGGAACTCGCAGTTTGAGAACGGATTTTCTCTTCTTCTTTCTGCTTGGCTGGTGGGAGGATGGAGGAGCATGGCGTGTTGCCAAGGCTGTGTTGATTGAGAAGGAAGTGGGATGATGGAATCAATCATCGAACGAGAGGCGATGGCTTAGAGCAATCATCAATCTCTTGAAAAGGCACTTTTCGGTGCGCAGTGGTGATTTGGTCAAATAAGACGTTTCAAGAAGAGGGATCAAAGCACAAGCCTGTGTCAACAAATTACGGAAATATTTTGATTGGTAACGATGGAGAGGTGGGGCCTTGATTGACATGACACTGGAAGAAGGCACTTCATAACCTTGTCGAAAGAAGGACGTAACTCAAGTCGAGCAGTTTGTGATGAATGGCAAGATCTAAATGGTGAATCTAAGTGGCAAAAAGTGGTGACAGAATAACTGGCAAGTGAACTAATCATTCGGTGCAAACCATTTAACAAATTTAACTTATGATGCAATACCCGCAAGTAGAATACGATGGTTAACCGCAAGGCGGAGTTCTTTTACCCCTTCTAGGGACACCTTGCCAAAGACGATATCCTAGCAAGATCTCGAAGCAAGACAGGGACGGACATCCATTATTTACAGTAGTTACCACAAAGAAAACAGAATTGGTAATCTTCACGACGAAGAGGAACATTCTGGAGTTCGAAATATCAATGTTGTTGAACTCTTAAGGACAGGGAAATATCTGGACATCACGCTCGATTTTAAATTAAACTGGAAAAACCGCAATTAGAACTATATCAGAAAGGGCCCAATACGCAGCATTCTATACAAGAGTGCTTTGGGAAAAACATGGTGCCTTAAACCATGTGTAGTTTACAGGCTTGACACAACGATAGTAAGGCTCATTCTAGACGGCTGGATGGAGCAGTTGGTTAAGTGCCTGCCCCAAGTAAGAGGGGTCCCAGGTTCGAATCCCAGTGAAATCGAATCTGGTCCAGCCACCATTTGCCGTTGGGATCAAAATAACAACCCCAGTTTCGTGTCTGAGTGCTCCAGTGTAGTGATTCAAAAAACTCCAAAAAAGGCTCATTCTAACTTTTGAATCAATATTCCAATGCAAGTGATAGAAAAGAAAAGCAATTTGAATAATGAGGATATTAGGATCAGCCTGCGTAAGGATATATTAGCACCTAGAGCAGCACTCGTGGTTTTATAACTTTCTAGGTTATGTCAGATTGGTGGAAAAGCGGGCAGAAAGCTAGGCTTCGATTCAGCCGTAACGGATTTCCGGTGATGACCAAGAGGTATCATTATTCATTAATAATAATAATAGTATAATAATAATAATGGCGGCGCTACAGTCCGAGGTGGACCTGGGCCAAACTTCTCAACAATCACTCGTGTTGTAAGTGCTATTCTTCTCTCACGAGTGGAGGAGACCTACAGTTTAATGCTGACTCCGGACGGTGAGATTGAGAAGCTTTTTCTAGACAATTGTACTCTTTGAGCATTGTCAGTGACTCAAAAGAGGTGGAACCGTGAAAAAATAATAGAGTATTTTTTCGAGTTTCGAACCTTAGACTTTGAGTCGACGCACCTACCCATTATGCCACGGCGCCCATATTACCCTATCGTTATTTTTTGAAGCAACAGAAACCGCTGTTAGAGGAGTAAGGTTATCGAAGGATAAGACGCGTCTATTCCTTCACAGTAGAAAGTATCACACATGAACAAGAATACTGCCGCCAACCTTGGTTTTGGCGATAAAATTATACGACGGTATTTCGGACATGGACATATGTTCTGACCGCTATTGCTAGTAGTGCAAAAAAGGAAACATTCCTATACAGGCACGGACGAGTACAGATAAAGGATCAGGAGGTTTCTGTGAGCTCATGGAAATATCCCCGATACTAAGCGAAGATTACAGCCCCTTTCAGTCGAAAGTGAGAGCAATGAGTAAAGCAACGCTTTCGATGGACGTCCTTAATTTGATTAGGAAATGAATAACCATATACTCCGATAGTCAAGCGACAATCAGAGCCGTGATCGCTGCTCTACACGATTAATGGCATGATAACAGGTAGAAGTTTTGTTGTTAAAAGTGCCAACATTAATTCTACCAAAGTTTTCCACATAAAGAATGGGCTCCAGCAGGGTGCAGTTGACTCACCAATCCCCTTCACTATTTTCACCAGTGAACTAATTGGCTCCGTGCTGCACTTGATCGCATATGCCGATGACTTAGTGGCATACAGGACGCCGAAGATTGAGGACAGGAGGATGTTGTCCTGCAAAATTTAGCGATTTTGCGACGACTGGAAGTTGAAAAACAACTACCAGAAGAGTGAACTCCGTTATACAGGGCTTCAAGGGACACGAAAAAAAACTGGTGCAAGTTCGGCATAGTTGACCCGCAGGGGGAGCCGTTAGCAGTGAAAAGTGTAGTCAGGTACATAGGCATTTGGCTGGATCAGTATCTATATTTCGACAGACATATAGCTACTGCTCTGACGAAAGCAAGGAAGACATTTGCTGTGGCAGGAGGGTTGTTTTACAGCAGCCAACTTGATACCAGGGTGAAGGTAATCAGCTGCATGGCCTTCATCCGGCCAGTCATGGCATAGGTTTGTCCAGTGTGATTCAACGTGAGTCCTTTCCAGACGGAAAAAATGAGTCTGTTCGAGAGGCAGTGTCTCCGGGATTGTCTCAAGAAGTACAGAACCCCTGAAACTGAATACAAAAAATGATATTCCAACGAGTTCTTATATAACGAAGTAAACGTGAACAGGGTGGATAAATTTATTATTAAGCTGATTCGAAGGCACGTTGCACGAGCCATGACCTCGGAAAATGAGCTGATATGTGGAGCTTACTACGCCAATGAAGCATATCATGAGAACGCTCGCCAAAGTGGATTCATTCCGCCGGAGGCGTTTTTGTACCTTGACCGAATTGGCTTAATCCAGGATCCAGAGGGATGTCCATTGATCTACCACGTAGTGCGAAGGACGCTGGATAGGCGGCTTCTCTACGAAAACGATGTCGCAAGAATTAATCCGGTTGATCTCCGGTTCAGTAGATCCATTTCTGTTCGCGACAGAACTGAGTGTGACAAGGTTCGGGGGTTCTATTGGTGGTTGCTGCCCCATCAGACCCCCCAATTGTTTTCAGTTTAATCAACTAAATGTTGGTCCCTTACGGTTAACTTACATTTAGGTTAGGGCATTAGATTAGGGTAATTTTAAGAAAAAAAATAAAGTAAAAAATCGAAATGTGGACGGGATCTGAACAGGATCTCTTCCTAATTGACACTGATAGCACTGGCTAAGTCGATTAAGGTCTTCTTACAACATTTTCATACTGCTTTCAAGTCAATATTTAGTAAAAATCGCGAGGCAGACACCAAAACTGTGAGTCAATAATAAAAAGATCCACGAGGCAACTGTCAACTGCACTAATGCAAGCATTTTTCAAACTAGGTAGACGAAGTTTTTAGAGCTCTCGGAGGTGCATTGGATCCTGAGCACTTAGGATTACTGGGTCATGGAGGGACTCACAAAAGCCACAAACGCAGACTCTCCAGTGTCAGCTGAATCAGAATAAATTAGCCAACCAGAATCCATCTTTCGGCCAGTGATTTACAAGTTCAAAAATGTTTCAAATAGAGTCCATAGATTCGGTGTTTGTCGAAAATCCTTTTCAAAATACAGATAAAACGCATCCAATCATTCACAAAACATTTACGAAAGCTCAATTTTCATTCGTTAAGAGATAAAGCCCAACTAAGCTGCCCTGTAGTCCTTCGTGAATTTCTTGATAAATTTCTTCAAGGTGGAGGTTGTATTGTTGACGATGTTATAAAGGCCGAAATGAGCTTAATTGCTAAGTTTTACTGCCTCGTCTAGTCGTCGTCTTGAGGGTTATCCAAAGGCATTGAAAGTGAATATGTAACAAAGCATCTTATGGTTTTTCCACAAAATTTCCTGCAAAACACCGTCTGATCTTAAGAATGAATGAATTGGATGGGATAGATTTAGTCTAAAGCTTTAAACTGCAGTTCGTCGATTTGTTGCAAACACTTAAAGGGTGATGCAAGCTGGCTAATTTTTAAGGCATTCTTGTCAAAATGTCCCCCTTTGAAATGAATCATGCACACCTTTGGACGACAGAAATGGCAATCATTTCAAGCGAAAAGAGAAGACCAACCATTTTAGGAACCTCATGAGTCCCTTCATTTTTGTGGAAGAACTCTCTGCTCCAAAAAGGATTAACTGACAAAATATCAAAGGTCAGGCTGTGACACAGTCCGACTCACACCTGGTCGAAAGTTGTCATCCATTCAGAAACGTGCATTCATTTCCGGCCCAAAAAACAAAAAGTTAACATCTGTCCACAACATCCCAAAGACACTAAAGCATTACCCGGTCCAGGAAATTCCTCCGCAAACCTCGCATCAGTTGACGTTTGGTTACCCAACAACGGCCAACTTCCAAATGACTCATCAGATCCCGCGAAACTCTTCGAATTACTCCTAAACTTCGTCCACGCGAGTTAGTCATAAAATTCACAAGGCACAAAAAAGCCGCAGCACTTCCTCCCTGCCCCCCCGAAACAGAAGTGGCGTCGAATTATCCATGAAAAGAAAAAAAAATTGACCTCGAATCCAGTGCTCACAGGAAACAATCAAGAACTTTCCACCCAGAGACTCACGAATAGTTTGTCATTTTGGTCGTTTGAGTGTTGCCACTAAAAACGGTTAATCTATGGACACACGGCCGTGCTAAAAGTTTATGACTCAACTACAATATAAGCCGCATGTACCACGGCCATAATTAATATTACTTTCACTCGATGAGGCTATCCGTTTGCATCTTTGTCCGGCGAGATTCGACGTGGCGCCATGTAACTGCGTACTTAAGGCGATGTCTTCTCCAGTTACCGAGTTACCGGGGGGAGGTTGTAAATTTTGCTATTTGCGCTCAAACAAAAGCGGCGTCATAAATTCTGTCACTGCTCTCTCGGCCAGGCAATTCTTTCGTTTAACAGTTTTCTTTTCTCTTTTTTTGCTGTGCGCTCTTTCGCCATTTTGTCTTGGCTAAAAATAATCAATTTGGACTAGCGCGTGCAGAGTTCACTGTGTTGGCCGTGGCTGTGCTGCGGCGGGAGGGGTGGGAAATTCACTGAATTGCAAATCAAACGAATTTATAGCTCGAAGTAGGGAAATGAATTTCTTCATGAAGTGCAGTCGAGCAGTTCTCGAGGGGAAAACTAATTCCTTTGCGCGAAGCGACGGGAAGTTGTAAACTTTTATTTCAACCCCATTGCCTCATCGCCCCTGGGCAAAGGGAAGGGTGTTTTTGTGAACTGAATGGAATGCCCTGTGCAAGGGGTTCGGCCCGCTGCGAAGGGGAATTATATCGATTACAACTCCTAGGGCAGATAATTAATGGCGCCCGGAAGTTTCACTTTGGGTTTTGGTGTGGGTTTGGGCGCGGATTACATGGAAGTGGCATACCTTCTGTCGGAAGAGAACGAAAATTAATTACTCGCCGACTAGCACAGAAGAACCTCTTCTTGGAGTTTATCTTTGACTTGGAATAGAGTCATGACGGGGAATTCTTTATTTGGATAGGCTAAGTGTTCAGGGAAGTCCTGAAGTCGTCGTTGCTTGTGTTTGGACAATGACATGAGAGGCGACAGTAGGTTTGCTTAGTCAACAATTAACTATTTACTCAGTTGTCGTAGATTGACTTTCTATCGAATATGGTTGCTCTTCGTAACTGCTGAAGGTTTGTTGAATTTCTGTCAACGTCGCGTTGTGTCAAAATTGATTCAAACTTTCGAACCGAGTCTATTTCAGATTTCCCGTAAAAGAAAATTAGGCGGAGAATTTAACACGTTGAGTGCCACATGAGACCACTTTGGTCTCACACGAATTTGGCCTTGCTGTGCCACTTGAGACCAAAGTGTATTCGAAGTGTCAATAAAAAAGAAATCCGTGGCCTGTGGGGACAGTTTTTCGGATTATATGGTAGACCTCAACGTGTTAACAGAGTTCCTTAAAGGAAACGTGACTAAAAACTTCACCCTTTTCTTCTTCCTGTCCTTTGTTTACCACCACAATCCGGGGTGAAATTAGGCTTCAAGCAGCAAGCCATTTTAGCTCTCACGATCTGTTACTAGCCGCACACCACGTAGGTAGCGTCACGGCTCGCTTAGACCGCTTGAGTCCATTGTTCCCTGGGAATATGCCGCGAGACCTACATTACCACTGCTGATTAGAACCACCCAGATTAATGTATGTACCTCAAGAGGCCCCTCAGCTCGATTTTATTCAGATCTTTCAGCAAACCACGCCACACACCACGTAAATTGACGTTCCTCTCCACTTGAGTGACCAACCCTTAGGTGGACCCCCTCTGCTGTGTTCTTCCACTTGCTCGGAGTCAAAGATATCACCATCGTTGTCTCCCTTTCCTTCCAAACCCAAATTATAAAGCCCCTCATTCAAAGAAAAGTCACTTTTCTACCCTCTACTGTTAGCTTATCCATCAATTTGTGGTTCAGCTGTCACTCCTCACTGCCCGCTGTTCATGTTAACACATGTTCTTTCCCACCCCATCAGCCATTCCCCGCATAATCACAACAGTTCTTTACAAAAGGTCACAAGTCGTACAACACCAGCTTCACTTCAAATGGAATAATTTGCTAGACCATCACGACGCTAATTACCGCAAAGCCATGTCCTCTCGGTATGCGTTCCGCTTCCCCCATCCAACCCTCCGAGATCCATTTTCACCCCTTTCAGTGCTCTCAAAACAATTACCCGCGTTGCAACTGATTTGCAACACCACTTCACTCCGTTCGTCGTCATCCCTTGCACTCTTTCTGGACCCTCCCCCTTGTAAGACAATGAAAACACAAACACCAACAGGGAAAAAAAAAAACATCCAAACAACCCCTTGCATAATTTTATGGGCTCTGTGAGGGACCCATCAAGAACTTAGCCCCTCGTAACACGACTCAAGGTACCGAGACGACTGGCTTTAACGTCTGCACCCCTCCTCGGTTACCGAGCGACCGATCCACACTGCGGTTGGTCCACAAAGTATCTAATAAATCAAAATTGTTAACCCACAGGAAAATTTGAATAATGTATCTCAATTCAGCGACGGCTCTAGGTAGCAAAAGGTCATCCATAGGATGTGCCTCATAAATTTATGATTCGCAAGCGGGCGTCTAAGCTGTGTGTGCGTGTGTGTGCGTCGGTGGCATAGACTGGCTGGAAGGGTTGGTCCCGTTCGACCTCATTACACGTTCGTCTTGCATAACACAGAGGATTAGCGTAAGCACGAAGGATTACTAATTTCGATTCCGCTTTCGGTATGTTATTGAAGTCATAAATAATTTTAGTCCCGTTAGCATCCACACATCCCCACAACGACGCTCTGACAAGTGAGGGAAGGGTGGAGCAGTTAAACGATTTACAGATGCTGGGCATGTGTCCTTGCTGTCTTGTCGGTGTGCTCGTGGAAGGAGCGCGTCCATGGGACTCTGTCGTCTTGCTGATGAATATATTCAGCGCACTGGATAGGCAAACGGGTAATGACAGGAGCCAGGTGCGCACCATCGTTTTAATGATTTACGGGATTTTAATTAATGGGGCGGCTCTGGGATTTGAGTTATGCTGCGGAGAGTACATTACCGGGTTCATCAAGGGCGAGGAGATGGAAGAGATGATTGTGCAGGGAGATTCCTTGATTGAAGCTTATGTCAAAGAGATGGAGATGACGGATAAAGATAACGTCGTCGGGTTTATATCATGCATCGTCTTTGTTGGAGCTGGAGCGTGTTGAAGGGTTTATGGGGAACAATTATGCCTGTTTCTTGATTGGAAACTGGAGGGCGGATCGGACTACAGGTTCAGAAGGTTTATGGGCCAAACAATTTCCTAAATCTGTGAAAAATGACGAATGGCGAGCTTTATCCATGCACTTCTACGACTTTCTTGTTCAAGCCGTCATTTGCAGCTTTGCTATATTTCGAGAAAGAGAGAAAACTCCCGATATCAAGACAAGGCAAATTCGCCAAAAGAAAGAAGCTGTACGATTAAAAGAATGAACTGTTTGACGCGAGTCAAATAATATTTTAACAAAGATTATCTAAGCCGACAACATAAGGCTTTCCGAGGCTTTCTTGAATCACAGAAACCCAGCGGAGACTTGCCAGATGTCAGTCTTCCCATGAGTCGATGATGTAGACATTTTGTTGACATATTCCCTGGAAACTCGTGCAGACCTAACCGTAGCAAGCCCACGTCCAAAAATCCAGTCGAAAGCTATGAGCTCCAGTCACGAACCGATAGTTCAAAAGTCACATATCCGAAAAAAAAGAGTCGACACGTCAAGAGCTACTGTCCGGAGTGGAACTGCGCCACAACCAACAATTCTTTCCAGTCAACTCTGCCGTTCGCTAGCAGGCCAATTTCATGTGGGATCCTTTAGACACAATCGTTCCTTGGTGCATTGTGCAAAAGACTTAAAATCGGGATGAAACTAAGTTGGCCACGAGCTGTACTCTTTCATTTTTTGTCAAAAATAAACTGGGAGGGGCGGGGGAGGTTCCGTCGCCTAAATATTTTTTGCATTTCTGCACATTTCGAATATAAGGCGACGAGTTCAAAATATCTCAGTTAAATTTTCTTCAAACTTCAATCCAAATCAACCATTTGTTCAAATTTATCCAACACAGAAAATCCCTTCATGATGGAAACCCAATCACTGCTCATGCCTGCGGTGTGTATATTGTTGGTGGACATTTAGGGGTTGATATGAATGCGAGAGATAACACTCATCACCGTGTAGAGCTGTCGATCACAGCATGGGCTTTATGTGTGAAAATACAAATATTTATAATTTTAAATCTCTGATATTTCAAAACTTGCACATACATCGGTATTTTGCACTAGGGATCTCCAGGCCACTCGATCCTCTGCCATTGACTCTAATTCATCAGGAGCTATGCCCAAACGCAACCAGGCGAGTGTTTGGACTTGGTCCAACCATCCTGATGGAATCGCATTCAAGGCAAGTCAAGGAAGTCGTGATGATGGGGAAATTCGTGCCACATGATCAAACCAACGAAGTACAGCCCTTTCCGTTCGAAGAAACAGCTGCCCAACATTGAGTTCCTCGAGCACTGCCGTGTGGGATTCCCACCCTATCCCGGCAAATAATTCCCACAACAGCACTAAGAAATCTCATCTCGGCAGCTTGTATTCGCGATCTTCGGCCATTACCCAAATTCCATGACGATAGATGAGAGTTGGAACAAATACTGCGTTAAAAACCGCTAACTTAGCTTTGACACCAAGCTCGGCCTTCCTGATTACAGATCGACCAAGCTGTTTCAAAATTGACCCAGCTTGACCAATCCTACAGGAAAGCTCAGCATTGTTCCTCCCATCACTTGTGAAGAAGACCCCGAGATACTTAAACTTCTCCACCAGTTTCAATGGGACTCCACAAACATGTAAAGTGCTTTGAAGAGGGGTTCTGGAAATAACCATAACCTCGGATTTGTCCACGTTAACCTTCATCCCAGCATCAGCACATTGAATTCTATTTGGGAGGATGTGAGGATGACTAAGTCATCTGCAAAAAGAAGATGACTTACCCTCAACTCTCCCAATATGTATAATAACATAATAATAACATCCAGTCCATATATATAATAAAAAGGAGAGGTGAAAAGACGCACCCTTAGTGAAGTTCAACGCCCATGGTGAAAAGTGTTGAATAGACTGAATAGCCCTCAACAATCCCATACTCCTTCAGAACACTCCAGAGTTCACCTCGAGGAATTCGATCGTTTGCCTTTTCCAAATTTTCAAAACAACTTTAGATTGTTTTGGCGTACTCCTAAGCCTTCTCGAGTGTCATTTTTAGGGTGAAAAGCTGGTCGGTTGTCCTTCTGCCGGGAGGAAAACCGCACTGTTCATCTCCCATACTGGATTCGACCATAGCTCTAGAACGCGCCTCCAACACCTTAGCGTAGACTTTACCCGGGAGACTTAAAAAATATATGCCCCTGTAGTTGGAGCACTCTTTTTTGTCCCCCTTTTTGAAGAGAGGGACAATCACCCCAGTCTGCCAATCACCAGGTGTCTCACCGCGTTCCCAAGCCGCCTTAATGACACGAAAGAGCCATAAAACTCTGTCTTTACCCATAGCCTTAAGCATTTCTGGCCAGATTTTATCTACACCGGCGGATTTGCCAATTTTTAGCGATTCAATCGCCAAAATGACTTCCTCCACCGTTGGACTATTCTCCGCCCTACTCAAGACTACAGGTCGGGCACTAAAAAATGTGTTTTATTTATCTGTAAAAATCGCCAATTACTCAGTTGCCAACCTGATAACATCTCACGACTCAAAAAACAAGAAAAAAAATGTCGAATTAGCCAAAAACGGAATTGGTACTAAAAAGTTGCACTTTTCTTTATGGATCTGTCGGCTTTGGCGACATTTTCCTCTGCAGTATTGGCTTCTGACTTTTGACTGCCGCTTTGCAGATATTTTCTGATTTTTGGAGATTGCCAAATTTTATCCATTTTCATTGATGTCAATCACAAAAATTGTGATAATAATAATAAATAATAATAATAATGGCGGCGCTACAGTCCGAGGTGGACCTGGGCCTAGCTTTCACAGCAACCACTCGTGTTGTGCGTACTATTGTTCTCTCACGAGTGGAGGGGACCTACAGTTTAATGCCGACTCCGAACGGCGAGATTGAGAAGCTTTTTCTAGACAGTTATACTCTTTGAGCATTGTCAGTGACTCGAAAGAGGTGGGGCCGTGAAAAAATGTTTCATGTTTTTTTCGAGATTCGAACTGACGACCTCGAGCGTAGGAGTCGACGCACCTACCCACTACGCCACGGCGCCCACACGTTTCGAAAGTGAAGAAGGAAAAACTCGAAGTTAAGGCCGACGAGTTTTCAGCTAAGTGCTGAATGACAGTTTTCCAGAGAAGGGGTGACATCTGGAAAGACTTTAATGTTTTTCAATGACTCAAGAGGTGAAAAGATTGAGTAATAAATTAAGGATCAGACTGCAAGTGTCGGCATAAAAGCGACCCTAAAACTACAGTTGAAGTGACAATCCGGTAGACACCAGAGGCAGAGCAGCACATCTTAGAAAAGCCACAGGCGCTCAGAGCCGAAAAGACGGTCCCGTCTGGCATAGATTAATCCATCAGCATGAAAGTGATTAAAAACTTTGTCAATCGACTATAAAGCAGCCGACAACCAGATGCCGTAGTTGACAAAGTTTCCCAATGCGACTCCCCCACCCACACGCGTTCACGAAGCTTAAGATTCAAACAGAAATGAATCATGAATCCTAGAACTCAACCCGACGCATGACTTTAATTTTATAACCCCACGTCGTCTATCTTTCCGGGTCAAAAATTCATCTACGTTGTCCCTGATTAAAATCGCCGGTCCGTTATTACAACGATCCACTTTAGATTGGTTTACGATACACTCGTCATAAATTTTCCACCTACCCTGTGGTTGCAGCGCAACCAAAACAAAAGAAAAGAGAGATTAAGTGCAAAAGTAAGATAAAACCCTAACGGCCCATCAAGCCCAACGCAACGTCTTCGTCTTCTCATCGTCACCACCATCACCATCACACCGTGTCATTGGTCAACAATAATTCGAAAAAAAAACGAAATTTCCAACTGAAAAGTTAATCTGACCCATAAAACGGCACAAGACCATAAAAATACGACCAAAAAGACAAACAAAAAATTGGAACTTGCCCTTAAAACCAGAAGAGGGACAGACAAAAAAGAACCAAGACCACGTATACTCTACCTAAGCAAAGAGCGATTATGGCAGTGCCACAAATAAACGATCCAACAATGATTTGTACTTGTTGATCCCACTCTCCGCTTCGGGTTGACCCGCTCCATCCGTCCCATCCAATTACGCAGCCACGACACCACACCACGAGTCCTCGTAAAAAACCGAAACGAATAAAACACTTTACAATACCGTCACATTCAATCCTCGTTCCCGAAGTCGGGAAAACTGGGTCCCGAGATATTTTGTTGTTTTATAGTTTTCCATGGCAGTGTTGTCTCGTTATAATTTTTAATGCTAATCTGAATGGAGACTATTAAATCTCCAAATCTCCGCGACGAGCAGATTTTCCCCCAAAACAGTCCGGGCTCCAAATTGAACATAAAACTCTCCCTCTCTCTGACATTAACGGTCACATTTTCTCATTTCTCATTTTTAATTTTTAATTGTTTTCCCACATTAAACGCATAAAACTTCCCCCGATTTAGTGGCATCTACCGAGAGCGCTGAGAGATGAAATCATTTTCCTTTGACATCACTCAACTGTCACCGGTGGTCGCTGTCAGAGCTTTGACAGGGGTTTCTGGACGTTTCTGAATTTCGAAATCGTATTTTAAACCAGGTTCCTTGTTTACGTTTTCAATTCTTTTCGACGGTAAGCTGACGAGATATTACCGTTATGAGGGAACTCTGATCGATTCCCTCTCGCAGAAGGACCAACAACCGTTTTCAATGTCATGCATCCATTTTATGTTCCTTTTCGATTTCGAATTGAAAGAGGTTTCCCATGTTTCTCTCCGGGGAGACTTGCAAATCACAAATGGATCATATTTTTTGACAGATGCCTATCGGCGGGGTATGGGCTTTTCCAGAGAGAGAGAGAGAGCGGGAGGGTGGTTGGGACACAGTTTTCCATTAACAGCGAACACAGGAGATTTGTGTTTTTGGTTTTATCGCAAAAACTATGGGCAATGAATAATTGAGGGCTTGAGGATTTGTCATTCCCTCTCTGATGACGAATGACAGAAACAGATGATGACAGTTGGAAAGGGTCCACTGGAAGATTGCATGTTTGGGGTGTGTTCATGGAAATTTCAAAATTTGGTGTATGAATTTGACATTTGAAAGCTGTGTTGTCCTTAAGCTCTACAAGGCTTGGCGCTCTATTTGTGGTTGCCTGACTATATAAAAAAGGGTACACCATTTAGCACTTCCTATCTTTAAATTTAAATGAAACAAAGTGTGTGTGAGGTATCATCGAAATTTTTTATTCGTTTGAAAGGTCTATCGATGCCATTATGTATGGAACATAACATCGTTCAAATTTCCACTGCGTCGTTGTCTATGTTCGTTTACCTTCAGCTCCTGGGTCAGTTGAATTTTGTACGGGTGCAAACCCAAGTGAAATAGTGAAGCAAATCTAGTCACCGAAGCGCAGGTAATAGTAGATGTATTTGAGGAGCATTTTCAGCAGCTTTTTAATGGGTATCACGTAGAGAGAGTGACAGGGCAAGAAGAAACCCCACCTCCAGTCAATGAAGAAGCCATCCCCCCTCCCAGTTTTGAAAAGGTTCGCTGGGCTATCAGAAAACTGAAGAACAACAAAACCGCCGGCTCAGATGGCATCCCAGCGAAACTTTTTAAACTTGGCGGTGATGTTTTGGTAGGGTGCATGCACCAAATCATCAACGAAGTATGGGTGGATGAAGCCATGCCCGATGACTGGACTATCAGCTCTGTATGCCCCATCTTCAAGAAAGGCAATCCTATGTCTTGCAAGAACTACCGAGGCATAGCCCTGCTAAGTGTCGTATACAAGATTCTATCCAACGTACTGTGTGAACTAATCGGCACGTACCAGTGTGGGTTCCGACCCGGCAGATCGACAATCGACCAAATTTTCACACTGAGACAAATCCTGGAAAAGACCAACGAGTTCCAAGTCGAGACTCATCACCTATTTATCGACTTCAAAGCCGCATACGACAGCATCCATCGTCTTGAGCTCTACAAGGCGATGGCCGAATTCGGGATCCCGGGAAAACTCATCCAACTGTACCGTGTCACGCTAGAAAACACGCGGTGCAATGTGCAATTTGGGAATAGTTCCTTCGAACTATTCCAAACATGCACCGGATTTCGGCAAGGAGAAGCGCTGTCAGTGTACTGGAACAGATATTGCGCAAGGCAGGCGTCAACACAGACGGCACTTTCATTAACAAATCCATACAGTTGCTGGGCTACGCAGACGATATTGACATCAGAGGTCGCTCTCAGCGAGCCGTTATAGAAGATTTCACGGCCATTGAAGAAGAGGCGAAACGAGTCGGTCTAGAAGTAAATGAGGACAAGACCAAGTATTTGCTGTCAACAAACAAAGAATTATCGGCCCACCGTCTGGGACAAAACGTCACTGCTGGCAGCAATAATTTCGAGGTGGTCAAGGAGTTTGCATACCTCGGAGTAAATATCAACCCCACAAATGACACCCTAGTGGAGATTCGACGAAGACTAGGGAACCGCTGCTACTTCGGTTTGGCGAAACAATTGGGTTCAAAACTCCTAACTCGAAAGACAAAATGCATGCTCTACAAAACGCTAATCCTGTCAGTTGTACTGTATGGAGGCGAGTGTTGGACGGTAAGCAGGAAAGCAGAGCACATTTTGGGTACTTTTGAGAGAAAAATTCTTCGTCGAATTTTCCGTCCCGTATGCGAGGAGGGCGAATGGAGGAGAAGATACAACCGCGAACTCTACGAGCTGTACAAAGATGTGGATGTAGTACAAAAAGTCAAAAAACGACGACTACACTGCTCGGCCACATCGAACAAATGGACAATAACGCTCCAGCAAAGAGGATCTTCGAATCACAGCCCAGAGGTTCGAGAAGAAAAGCAAGACCGGACCTCCGTTTCAAGGACCAAGCTATCGCGGATGCCAGAGCGCTTGGTCTGGATAACTGGAAGCAGCGTGCTCGGGACCGCAGGGCATGGAAAAGTGCCGTGTCTCAGGCAGAGACTCTTCACGGGTCGGGAGCCCGCTAAGTAGCAGAAGTAGTAGCAAGCCCGAGTCACGCCGCAAAAATTCGCCAAGTTATGGTCTGCGAAAGGCCACGTTCTGATCTGCGAAAGACCCAGTTCTTGTGAGCGATGCGAAATCGACTGCCTCGGACTCCCGCGCACTCTCACGGCCAGCGGCGATGTTTTCGGCAGATCTTGCGTTTCGTCGACGTACAGGTGTTGGTTTATCATTTACTGAACCAGTGGACTCGAACTTATCCACCACACTGCGAATAGTCCTCTCGGTAGGACGATCATGGCGACCGTCAAATGGGCGAATCGCGCTGAACGTTACCCGAAGAGGACACCCATTTTGATAAAACAATTTTATCTTTTGAACGTGTTGTTGAACGATGTGTCCATCCATGGTGATTTGGCAAAACTGACTGATTAAATGACAGCAAATTTGACAGATATAGCTTCAACAAAATGGCCGCTATCAATTGTCAAAGTTCGGAAGTTCTGACCTTTTGGAAGGTTTGTTTTTTGGTGTGTGTTCACGGATGCGTCAAAATCTTAAGTATTCATTTGACATTTGACAGGTGTGTTGTCCTTAGGCTCTTCAAGCCTTGACCGGACAATAATTATATTCTCCTTTAATAACCCAGAAAATAGCACCTAACATTTTTTTCCGGCTCCACCTCTTTCGAGTCACTGAAAATGCTCAAAGAGTATGACTGTCTTCTCAATCTCGCCGTTCGGAGTCGGCATTAAACTGTAGGTCCCCTCCACTCGCGAAAGAACAATAGTAAGCACAAGACGAGTGGTTGCTGAGAAGCTAGGCCCAGGTCCACCTCGGACTGTAGCGCCGCCATTATTACTATTATTATTATAATAGCCACAAAAGCAAGCTGAAGGTAGCCCTAAACGACGAACATACTCGCCGAACTTTCTCGTTTGCGTTATCCCCTACACGGCGAACACTTTTGGCGAACATCAATTTCGTGTTGTTTCTTCAAACCGTCAACATCTGTGATAGGGAATGAATTTCTCGATAAAATCGTGGCTGACTGTTGACAATGTGTTTAAACCGCGATATGCACTCGGCGAAGTTCACACCAAAAATGAGGTTTACTCGCGAACATGGCCCTACACGGCGAACACCAAAGACAACGAACACGACAAAATCGAAATTTTTCGCCAACAGCGAGCGGCCCGCGTACCAGCCCATACACGACGAAAATGCGGCGAGCACGAGCAAGTTCGGCGAGCATGTTCGTTGTTTATGGTTACCTTGAGCCAAAGATAGCGTTCAGGACTTTCTCGAAAAGACAAATTTCGACATTTTACGTCACAGCCAATCACTTGTTCTTTTTGTAGCCGCAAAATCCAAAGATAAAGAGAACCCAAGAACAGTCCACAGGACACAAAAAAAAATCTGAACAAAAGTCGGATAATCTTGTGAACTTGGTCATCCAATCGAACAGGAAGCGTGAAAGTCAATACGCCCGTGGCCACCCAGGACATAGAAGGGAACACAAAAATGCGGGTGTCCCTCGGCCTCAACAAGTGTTTTTCGGGTTTTCAACTTCCAATTAAATGAGAAATGAGTCACCCTCAATAGACACACGTGGCAAGACATGTGCGTCCCACCCTCAACCTTGTCTCACACCCGCCAGCAAATCACGTCCAGAGCCTATGTAATTATCGCTGACTGTACTCAAGTCGCATGAAAAGACCTCATTTCTTTCGCAATGTTTCACTCAGTTGTTTTGCTCCCTCAAATCGTTGCTGAAACAAGAGTCAGCCTCAGCCCCAACCCCACACCGAGTCTTTAAGGCAAACAAAACCAAACGAGAGCTCGCTCTCAAACTTAATTTCCCCTCAAGGTCACTTTCAGTTGACTTTGTTCTCTGGTTTGCCATTCTCCCATCCCCTCTCTGCAGTGGGCTTTGTCGCCGCATGCCTTCGGACGTGTGACAGATCCTCTAATGTGTCCCCAAGTGTTTTCTATTGATGGCTTCATTGTTACTTTACCTATTTTCAAATACAAAAGATAAACATTTTTTTTCTTTCATTTCTTTTTGCTTTTTTTTGGTTTTTGGTTAAAGAACACAAAAATGAATTTTCGTTCGTGCGGCGTTCGTTTTGTTGACGTGTGTGGTGTTGAGATGTCGTCTTTGACATGACACTTTGTAGATTGAAAACGAAATTGAAAGTATTTGACGACGTGTCGGTGGGTTGGAAGCACATTCCACTTTGACACACGACGCCGTGGGTTTGTCGACCGTAAAGAAAAACGCAATCATTTGTGGGTTGCGATTGAAGATTGTTTGAAGGTAAATCGACATCGAGAAACGGCCTACAGACTCACGTCAAGGGAGAGGGGACCTCTTATTTCCTTCTCTCCACATAACAGAAAGTTTGGGGGGCGGAGAAAGTTCACCTTGACATGGTGGGCGGGAGGAATTCTAAATTTCGTGCATGAAAACCTACACTCTTCGGAAGTTTGCTGTCCGACAAGAGGAAGTTGTCAGAGGTCAAGAGACCAGAGACGAGGGGTTTTATTTCCTGAAATGTGGGAGGCAAGCGTTGTGGACACAGAAATTTGCATTTTTTGCGTTTTCTCGTTTTAAAAATAGACTTTGCTTCCTTAAAGCGGCTGTTTTGAAGGAAAACGACCAAAATGGACTGATGGAGCTAGGGGCATCCAGGATCTCATTCTTCTTGGAATGGCACTACAGTCCGGGGTGGACTTGAATCTTGTTTCTTCAGCAATCGCTCCTTTTGTTCGTACTACCTTTTATGTCGACCCCGAACGGCGAACTTTGAGAAGCTTTGCTTGACAGTATTAATCTCCAAAAGTTGTCAGTGACTCGAGAGAGTTTGTACCGTGAATATGAAAGTAGCTCGGAATTGAAACTAGACCTTCAGCTGGAGTCAACGCTCTCAGCCACTACGACACGGCGATCACTTTTAAAGTCTAAGTTCTTTTTTAAAATGGTCAAATGGAACTGGAGATGCTAAGGTCGTGGGTGGTTTCGGACAAAATTCATGAAATTCATAAAGAATTTCCGCACAGAACGTCTCCAAAATTCAATAAAATGTCCAACAGTCTCAAACATCTCGACACATTCGATGAATTTCCAAAGAATTTTTTCCTTTATTTCACATTTAGGGGCCCAACATTTGCACCTGTCAAGTCATCCTGACGGACATCGATCATCGGGTTACATGTGGCCAAGATGTCGTAGAAGATGAATGGCAACATGCACTGAAGTTGAACAGAATGAGTTATGGCAGACAACGTGAACACTGATACCAAACAGGAGAAAGCTGACACGCAACAAGTGACAAATTGATGAACGATGAGACTAGACGACCCGTCAAAGTCTACAATTGGACACACAACTTCATCGGAGTTCATTGCAACTGACTTCGATTGATTCGAGTTTCACAAACATTTAAAAAAAGGAATTTAGACAGTGGATTGATTTTTGAGCTTTCCTAGAACAAAAACAGGGTTTATAGACTTTTGATGGATTGTGATTTGGATTTCTGGTTTGATGGAGTTCCACATATAACGGTCAACTAAAGTTGCAGGCGTATACCGTTGTTCATATCGACTGGATGGCGCAGTTGGTTAAGTGTCTGTCCCAAGTTAGAAGGGTCCCGGGTTCGAATCCCAGTGAAATCGAATCTGGTCCAGTCACCATTTGCCGTTGGGATCAAATTAACGGCACTGGAGTAGGTTGCTACCTGTCAGTACAATGGACCAGTTTTGAGTCTGAGTGCTCCAGTAGAGCTTCAAAAATCCTCCGAAAAAAAAAGAAATGAAAAGGTGTTCGATAAAAAGTCCACACCTGGTGGATGTAGTTAAGTTTAAAACGTACAAGGGAATTCGGGAATTAAATTAATGTGCCTTTGACCTTTGTGAAGTGAATAAATGCAACTGAATCCTCAATGACAAGCCTCCTCAGGAAAGGTTGACTGTTGAATGAATACTTTTGACAAGTAATTGGTTGGTAATTTTAGTACAGTGAATTTCAACGTCCATTTCATACCTAGCGGCATTTGACTACTCACTTTGGGGAAATAGACTTAACATGAGATAGCCGCCAACAGTAGTCGACCCCGAAACAGCTGATCAGCTGAAAAAATTGCTGTTGCTATGACTGTGACTGAAACATCAACAAGACGATGAAACATGAAATTGGACATCAGTCTTTACAGTTTGACGCAACTAACAAGTTGTAGACTGTAGTGCACAAATCTTTTGCCAGCCACGATCTTTTGCCAGCTGTCTCCAGTTTCGCACACCAAGCCAGCCGAGGTCCCCCTCGACTTGTGTGCGTCACCTTGTACGTGGACGTCCTCTGTTGCGTTGTCCCACAGGCTCAGATTCGAAGACAGTGTGAATTCTCCTTACGGAATTATAGACACTTTGAAATTTGATGACGCTTCTGATTACATTTTTTGTTTTTGTGAGTGTAACGGAGTAACGAACCAAGATTTTCGAAGTTACAGACGTATACTTTGCAATCGTTGTTCCACGGTTAGTCGATTGATGGAAAAAGTACAAGGTATACTGTTACTAACAGTGCTGCCAAGTTGAACATTAAAATCCTTTAATAAAAACAATTTTTATTATTTAAAAATGCCTATAGACCAAATTATGATTAAAACCTGTGACAGAAGTGTCAACACCTTAGCGACTTGAAATTCAATAGTTCTTGTCTTATTTACTTCTTTGTCAAAATATTTGCTGGATCTGTGTAGAGAATTTGGGGTTTGCTGATGAAGGGAAATTATTCGTACGATTATCTGCTCTTTTTTCAGGTTCACAACTTTGACAGAAGTCTTTGAAAGCAGCAGATTGGGAACCACGCGCAATTTTTTGTTTTTGTAGTGAAAAAGTAAAAAATAATTAAATTTTTTCATTCCAGTGGCGAAAAGGTGCAAATTATACATTAAGGTACAGTTTTCTTATGAATCACGTTATTATATTTTAATATTCCGTTTGAAAAATTGTTCTGAGTATTTTTTTAATTATGACGCAATATGTTCATCAAACTAGACGTGGGATAAGTTGGACCAGGTGAAAAAAGTGTTGGTAAAATCAAGTTCCGAAGAGGAAGAAGAGCCGGAATGTTATTGTCTAATGTGCCTGAAAGTATTCTCTGAAAGTTAACGAGACGAAGACTGGGTACATTGCCATTCTTGCCGAAATTGGGTTCATACGAAGTGCTCATCTGAACTTGAGGTCGTTTTTATTTGCATTAACTGCAATAGCGACTACGATTCCTAATTTTTTATTTCTTACTTCTGTACATTTTTGATTTGAATAAAATTCTTTTAAAATTTCAGCCTTTTTGTTCTTTATGGAGCTGAACCTTCCACTTTTCAGCCCTTGACCCAACTTATCCCACGCTCTGGCCACTTGGACTTGGCGCATTTGAGACAATATTATTCTTCTGCGATTACATATTTTCAATTTTTCTGAATTTCATAAAGAAGCCAGATGTCCATTCTTTCTATTGATCCTAGCCTCATAGTTATATTATTAATAGGTTGATATTAATGAGACTTCAAGTCAAAGTGGCCCAACTAGCCCCATCCTACCCTACTCACGGCTTCCCAAATAAACAAATAAATAAGGATATTTTTCAAATGACATGCCAAACACAAAACTCCACAATATACACAGTACTTGCAATGACGCTTAGCCATGTCGTACGTCGTCGAAGTTGTCTTGCACTGCTGAAGACAAACCCGTGGTATAGTGGAGAGTGTGAGAAGAAAAACAAGCAAGCGATGAGGCATATCAAGAAACGCTGCAACGGAAGACCAGGGCAGCGAAAAAAGTGAATCGAACGTAAAGACAGGAGGAGAAGACAAAGTTAATGCACCATCCAACCTCAAGGATATCGAGGAATAGAAGGAAAAATACAGACGAAAAGCTTAAGGAAAAACGCCCAGGTTCTTAAAAACTGTGAGGGTAGAATTTCCAGCGGTTGTGAAGAAATCCGATCTATATTCCTACCACCTAGCGTTAAAGAAATCAGCACAGCTATCAAATCAAAGGATCAGTATATACTCGTACATACAATTTTTAAATGAGACCTCTCAGAATCCCATGATGAGCGATGCGAGAATTACGTCAATTGGATATCCCCAAGATCGCTCCGAACAGCCATTAGTAAAGGGAAAATCTACATAATTGAAACAAATGACAATGGCTTACGTACAAGGTCATAAACTTTAAGATTCCGCATGAGCGCTAAATTACGAGAAAAAAAAGTGTCAATCAGTTGAACCCTGCCTCGTGCTCTTCAATTACCCTTCATTGGTTATGTTTACGATTTCTTTTAGAGCCAGTTAGATATTGATGAAATCCGAGATGACTTTCACAAGCCGAACGTCAATCTTTTGACAACAAAACGAGTGTCATTTTGTCCCCCACCACCACGGAATTGCCTTCACTTAAAAGACAAAATGCCCAAAGGCCTGATTAAAAGCCCACTCCAACGTGACCCGATTTAAAATAATAAAACCCAACAAAAAGCCAGAAAAAGCGTCACAAGCGTCAATTGCGTGTAGGATACCTCCAATTCCATTTACCATGCCTTCACATTCCGTGAATTATCATTGAAAGCCATTACCATCCGGCTTAACCGCCCACAATGCTTCAATTTTATCACCACCGACTATAGGCCAGCACACTTTAACGCCCCACCCCACGACGTGAGGCTTGGTGTATTTTTAATTCAGCACTTCAAGTCACCCCCACATGCACTAAAGCACATTCGCAATAAAGAATCGCATCCTTCTCCCTCAGGACGGCTTGGCGCTACCCCAAGAGGAAGTCAAAAGCTAATTTCGTTGTTCTACCAAATTATTATGTTCCCTTCCCGCCGCTCTTTCCACTCATCCTTTGTGCTGTTGGGTGGGGAAAAGGAAAAATATTGCGAAATCCCCATCCACATCCGGACCGCACCGGCTTCATGCAGAGACGCCTCAGCACGGACAGACAAAAACACGCGGCGACGGTGGCGGGACAAATAAAAGGAAGGACAAGACGAGGCATGTTAAGATGAGAACAAGTAAAAAAAAAAGTCCGTATTCACCGTGTGATGAATTTTACGACTCCGCCAAAAGGACCTTCCGTTTCATATTCCATATCAGCCAGCATGCGTGTTGAGGGCACTGCCTGACGTCACTGTTTTCTTCTTTTTTTTTTTTTACAAAAATTGTGAGCATCCGTTTCGTTGTGATGAAATATTCATTTACAGCCGAGGAATGAATGCCCCCACGAGGCAAGGAACGGCGCCGATGTGTGATGGGAGACTCGAGTGGCCACAGTCGGTGGACGCATGGATCCTGTCGACTGGCCGATGTACGGGCGGACGCCTCCACCAGCAGAGTTTCATAAAAGTCATCGTCGTTTTCATTTTTCGTGAGAGAAATGTTTGCCTGGACAGGAGTCGCAGCATATCACGCAGATTAATATAACAACACTCCGTCAGTGGCAGAAACGACGACACCGAGGCATCGCCGCAGAGAGCGTACCAAGCGACGATGGAGATGGCACCAGAAGCACACTGGCGCTCGTTTGATTTTCATTTTTTCTTCGTTTTTAATGAAAATTTACATATTCAGGGGTGACGGAGGCGTCGAACAGGAGAACACACTGCTGCCTGCTGTCGGCTGGAGAGGAGATGGTGTGTTCGAGTGCAGGTGGTAGATGGGTGATGGTAGCATGACTGCACACACAGGTAGACGAGGTCTGGCGTTCCTTTTTACATAATTTATTGAGGACGTACATATCGTAAGGGTTACCCGGAGAGAGGAGTAAAGAATGTTTAAGTGCCGCTTTGTTCCAGTGGAGGGAGAGGAGAATTCATGGTGTTGCCACTTGGTACTGCTGGAGGAGAAACCAGATCTTCGGGCAACTGCTGACAGATTGGGGATTGGACCACACAAGTGTCGATGCTAAAGTTGAAATTCATGACAGAAATTATCGTAAAGATCCACTTGATCGCGCTTCTACGATGGGAAAGCTACACATTCAGAGGAAAAGGGGTCTTGGAATGACATTAACGTAAAAAACGGCAATTATAGCTCGTGTAAAACCTCTGCCCGGGTTTTATCAGTAGCTATTCTTTTCGTGCCTTTTAGGAATGGAGGGACTCACTCCTCACAGTCACTCTCGTGTGGTAATGCCCATCATCGCCTGCCGTAAATTAAACGGATTGACTTTTTGAGGCAATTTAGCTACTGGAGATTGCTTCAGAAGTTAAGGAGACTAAAATTTGTACCTCAATGTTCTGAGATATCTCCTATATTCCGAGTGCTATAAGGCACATTCGCAGTTCCACGAATTGTGCAACTTTTGAAAGAAATACATCTTGAGAGAACACTCGATAGTTTTGGATGAAATATTCTGCTTCTGTTGTTTGTGGTGGCAAATGTCACTTCGGAGACATGTTTCCAAGATTTGCCGAATTTTAAGACTTCCCTAAAAAGGACATTCTCGTTCATATTCAATATTAGCTTGCAGGCCTATACATCAGTCAGCTTTGACTACAGTTGCATTCCAGGCATCTCAGAGGTGGTGAGATAGAAATTTCAAAACTATGTTGTGCTGCAAACGCTATCAACACCGATAGAGCATATGTAGTCCGTAAACCAGCAAAGCTGGACACTAAGCAGAACTGCGGAGCTGATTCTTGGTGCCTTCGAAAGAAAAATTCTACGTCGGATATATGGTCCCGTCTGCGAGGAAGGCGAATGGAGGAGAAGACTGTACCAGGATGTGGATGTAGTCCGGAAGGCAAAAATCCGTCGACTGCACTGGCTTAGCCACAGCGAGCGCGTGGACAACAACGCTCCATCTAAGAGGGTCTTCGAATCCGAGCCTCCTGGTTCGAGAAGGAGAGGAAGACCGAACCTCCAGTACAAAGACCAAGTCACCGCGGACGTAAGACAGCTTGGTTTTGATGACTGAAAGCAGCGTGCCCAAGGACCGTCAACGATGGAAGGCAGCGATAGCTCAGGCTCAGACCCTACATGGGTCATAGGCCTGCTAAGTAAAAAACCAGCACAAAATGTTTCATTTCCGACTCTGAACTCTGAACAAAGCTGTGCAGAGTCATTCAGATAAGAAGACTAGTCAGCTTCCGATGTCATATTCGCTGCCGATATGCCTAACTCAGCTCTTTCGTTGCCTGAAATACCTGCAATATGATGAGGGAATATAAGGTTATTCTCCCAGCTTAGACTGAGATTGCAGCTGACCGGTCTATATCGTGCAGAAATTAACCATCTCTGAACCATCCAGAGAGTTTAAGGCATCCCAATTTTCTATGTACAGAAATATGTATAGACTTGCCATCTAACAAAAACATTGACAGCAAACGACCTGACACTTACTCGTAAATTGCTTTAAATTTCTCAAACAATCAAAGATTACTTCGAGAAATGCTTTTTAGACTGCGATCTTTTCTCCCAGACTGATCTGGATCGAAACTAAATTTAGCAAAAGCCTCCAGTTTCACACCGACATATGTAGTCCCTGAGGCAGCCTTCATTGTTTGCAAGCGATTTGAGATCACTTTTGTATAGATACGTCCATCTCCCGTCAGATCTCTTTTTCGGTTCAGTCAATAAAGTCAGATTTTTTTTTTTTATTTATTTTCGGAGGTTTTTTGAAACGCTACTGGAGCACTCAGACTCAAAACTGGTCCATTGTACTGCCAGGTAGCAACTTACTCCAGGGGTGTTAATTTAATCCCAACGGCAAATGATGACTGGGCCAGATTCGATTTCACTGGGATTCGAACCTGTGACCCCTCAAACTTGGAACAGGCACTTAACCAACTGCGCCATCCAGTCCGATATTACTTTGACCTAACTTCTGTAGCTCTAACTAGTGTTGTGCAAGCTAATGTTCTTTTATGAGTGGATCCCCTCCCCTAAAATTCAATGCCGAATCCAAAGACCGAGGTTTGAGAAAATTTTTTACACTTATACTTTGAGCATTGCCAATGACTTAAGAGGTGAAACAGAAAAAATTAAAGTCAGTATGTTCGGGATCGAACCATGGACATTCAGCATATGAGTCGACCCATTACCCGATTACACCAGGCGCGGCCACTAGTCTTGAACAATCTCTTGTTTCTATTGCATAATCTAGGGGATAAACAATTAACTGTTGCTGAAATAAACCGCAGCACAAAAGACATCGGATGAAATACCGGCACATAGTGTCAAAACTCTAAATTGATCTTGTCGAGTCGAGATAGTAGACGCACTAAAAGTCTAATTTTTCGCCAGAGATCAAAAATTGGTAGTTGATGTCATTACAAGGCACTGCTTCATTCAAACACCTAGCACGCCAAGAAATTTTTGTTTCTTTTCTAGTGACTTCTACTGAAGCTTCGACTAAGTGTCTGCTATAAAGTGGAGGTAGAGGTGAAATTTTTTGTGGGGTAATTGTAAATTGTAATTGCCATCTTTCATTGCCTTTAAAAGGTACATAGCTCTCGTCCATAGAATCTTTGACTCTGAGCATGTCGGAGAACGCAACAGAGGATGATCAAGATTGAGGTGACATTTAGAAAAGGACCTTAACCAACGTTATGTGTGGAATTTGCAACAGCTTGCGATGGATCATGCTTGCTGGAGAATCCTGTTTGCTGAGGGCCAGTTCCATTACGGACTGTAGCGTCGAACGAAGAAGAAGAGGACAGATGGCCAAATTAGATACTATGTCTCAAACCCAAAGTGCATTGAAAACAAAAACGTAGGCCTCCCCATCATCTCGGGAAATTAAAAACATTTCAACTTCTATGACGTTACATAAAATCCCGATCATTGTTACCACTCCTCCGTCACAAGACGATGATCATTGGCAATGAATCCATAAACACAGACAGACGTTAGAAACAAGTCTGTCATTCAAGCACGACGAACCGGAACTTGAAGCTTACATCACATTTGTTGACAAATTCAATAAAAACTGTCATGTGGTGTCGTAAAAACGTTAATCGAGTTTCCCACGGTGGTGGCGGCGTGAGATCGTTGACCCTTCATGTGCCGATGCAACGCCTAAAAAGTCAATTGTAACAACTGTCACAACTGATGACACAACACGTGACAAAACGCTTCAAATTTCCGCAACGAAAAAATAATAAAATCCACGTCTTAACCTAGTTCTCAACTTCCATAACTGGTTCTAGGCGAATGCAAATTAAACAAATGCGAGCCCAGAAGTGTGTCATCTGAATGTTTTTCTAATTTCATGCCAATGAATCACCTCCACATCCCGTGAGTCAAAGGCTGAGTCACTCATCTTGGCTGTTGAGGCGAATTCGAACTTCATTTCGTTTCGATATCGACAACTGTCATCATTCTTGTTGATTTTCTTCTTTTTTTCTTGACATTCGAACCCAGAATCGTCACAGCGAATTAAGGGACAACGCTTCTGCAGCATCGCACAATGGCCTGCTTGGCCGCTCGCCAAGCCAGAGAAGGAGACGACAACAAGCGACGGAAGAGGTAGACAAACAGAACAAGGGAGAAACAAAAACAAGTCTGTAGCACACAAAGAAGAAGGTGAACAAGAGTGCCGCAGAGGTGAGGAAAACCAGTCTGCAGTGCTGCGGCATCCCTCACTCCAGAATCTCTCTCTCTCTCTCGCCCGTCCCTTGTCCTGCTCGGCCGCATCGGATGAGTGATTCAAGTGTGTGCATCATTTGATGGCCGTGCCTGGAGCACCTCAGGAGTAAACGAGAGGAATCACCACCACCGTCGTCGCCAGATGACGTTCGATTACGTTTGATGACATTTGATTACGTGTTCGAGTGTTTCTTTGTTTGAAACGCTGTTGCCAAGTCGAGGAGGAATACAATCACCCGCACCCGCACCCCCAGCAACCTCTCCAACTGTCTGTAACTCAATCGACCAGAACTTGTATCGAATTCAGTGACAGACGATATCACACACAACGAATTCACAGAAACGACCAGCGAATGTGTAAACAAATTTCCTGTCATCACTTGTCACACAAAAGCCCTGTGTGCGTGACGAGTGGAGAGCGATCTCTGCAACCTCCGACTGCCTGAAAAGGGCTAAAAGCGGATTGTCATCGGCTTACGGCTCATCGCTGCAAATTGCGAAACGTTTAACGACGCAACGGGTGCTTATTTCAGAACCAATTCCAGCACCAACCATCGAGCTGTCAGGGAAACTCAATCCGCCCAATGCCATCGCCAAGGTATTGATTGATGGATTTGACATATGTCAAAGTCCATATGCCCGGGGATAACACGTGCGATTTTTTCATACTTTTTTGCGTTTTTTTTTTGTTATCCGTGTTTGTAGTTTGAAGAAAGCTCCTTGGAAAGGACTTTCAGAGCGGAACCTCGACTGGAGAGGGTTGTCGGTGGTAACGGATATATCTAGTTGAGATGCTGTACAAACACACGTACAGTTGCCACTCAGACAATTGAGGGAGAAAGAAGAAGGAAATTGAGTATTATTCTGTTCAATTGACTCGACAGTGTATTGCATTCACGTTTGAAGTTCCTTCGAAATGTGCGGCTGTACACAATGATATAGGGCGAGTTGAAGGAGCAAGTTGAGAAAGCGATTTGAAGGGGCAAGCCCCAAGGGGGCAGAACGGCCAAAATGAAATTCCAAAAATATTTTGAAGTGCATGATTCCCAATGCTTGAGTGTCTGTCGTGTACAATTTGAGGTACTTACATCGGAAATTACGGCGTTGCGGCGAAGGGGATGTGTGTAAGTTTTGCAATAGTCCTGGCAGCGAAGATGTAACAACGTGTGAAGGAAACGGTTGGCATGCTGAGGTGGCACTGAAGTGGAAATATGATTCGATGGGACCTGACCTGAAAATACATAATGCCTGCCTTCAAGGCAAATAGACATTTTTCTTTTTTCGGTTAAATGTGACGACATTGCTGGAGGATATTATCCTTGGAGTGGAGTGAGTAGAAAAAGTGTTTCCGCATTATTGTCAAAAAATGTCAAAATTGTTCAAAAATTGGACTGAAGTGTAATTTGAAGTCAAAATTTCGAACTTTCTCTTATAAACACATCGTTCTTGAGAAGATCGTGCAAAACTCACTGGACAACATAAGAGGCACGATCGTCCAAAAGTCTGTTCAATTGCTAGCTTACCTGGATGACATCGACGTGATTGGGCGAACACAGCGAGCCGTCAATGATGCGTTTGCTGGCATTGAAACGGAAGCAGCTAAAATGGTTCTGGCGGTAAACGAGGGCAAAACCAAGTATATGCTGTCATCGAAAAGGGACCCACAACATCGACGACTTGGCCAGAACGTCACCATAGGCAGCTATAACTTTGAGGTAGTTAAGGACTTCGTCTACCTTGGCCCCACGGTAAACAGTACAAACAACATCAGTACCGAGATCAAGCGCAGAATAACTCTTGCCAACCGCTGTTTTTTTGGGCTCAAAAGGCAATTGAGTAAAGATCCCTCTCTCGGAAGACCAAGTTGACTTTATATAAGACCTTGATCATCCCAGTCCTGCTGTACGGCGCAGAGGCATGGACAATATCCCAAGCGGATGAAGAGTTTCTTGGTCTTTTCGAGAGAAAAGTTCTGCGCGCGATCTTTGGTCCTGTTTGCATTGATGGCTTTTGAAGGAGGAGGTTCAGCTACGAACTATATCGGTTGTACAGCGACATGAGTCTAGCCAGCCGTCTACGGATCCAACGCCTAAGATGGCTAGGCCATGTAGAGCGTATGGACAACTTAGCTCCAGCCCGAAGAGTCTTCAACTCTAAGCCTGACAGATACCACTTCCTGATTCCACGGAAGAGAGGACAACAAAGCGGCTTATATAATATCACCTTACTGAGAAGAAAAAGGAAGTCAGAAACCAAGGTTCTATAGATATTCAAACTAAAGGTATGAGGTCTCCATAGCACCCCTCTTCCAGATCAATGTAGCGTTTTTTAGGCGGAAAGTTGGTCCATGGCTTCGATGGATGACAGAATCGGCCAATAGGCTATCAAGGCTCTGGACAAATGGACAAAGGGGTAAGGAAACAAATGCCGCGAATATCTGCGCGAAATCTTGAAAAAACATGCAACCTTCACCTTTTGTGACTCCCAGAGCATAAGGATAGCTCAGGCAACAAGTCCAGAGACCCTTACCTCTCTTCAGTTTGACAGTGAAGATGATTCCGCCTTACATTTTGACCACTTCGATGCCATTGCCCAAGTTAGGACTAGGATTGTTGTCCTTAAACTGCCTTTAGGACCTAAAAGTGATGCAATTGCGTAGCAACCAGACCCCAATGAAGCCCATAGTTACCTCAATGGCTGCCTGCAAAATCTCTGTTTCAATGTCTAACTTCCCTAGGGGTCTCACTCACTGTCTCGATGAGGTGAAGTAGGAGCTGATTGTCATTTCTTTCATGTCAAACAGTAGAATACTAGGTTGCTAGGAAAACTAGACAAAAGCTAAGCTAACACAGTTTTTCCCCTTGAAGACTTAAGTGCCTTAATCGCAAATTCTCAGCAAACACGTCTACAGACGATGCATTTAAAGTTGACGTCAATCTACGAGAAAATCTTCACCTCGATAACTTCTCTTCAGGCAGTAAATCGGATCGATTTCCTGAAAACTTTACCATTCTGAGAAAATGCCGCCACACCCCACGGTTTACATTAAATGACCATAAATAAATCAGTCCATAAAAAATCCCAAGAAATCCGAACCTTTGAACGTGTCAAAAGGCTGCTCATTCGAACTGCTCAAGTTGCGCGTGCGAAAATCTGACAGAAAAGAGGGAACTCCACACACCGTCTCAGACGAGACGTCATAAGAAATCATCCGTCCAACGTTGAATTGAAGTGAAAATCCACGAAGCACTGACACTTTATGGTTTATGATTCCCTCTGTTGGCATTTAAACCTTCAAGAGAATAGGGGATAATCCAGCTACGGTCATTTGTCGTAAGTCAAGGCAACTAACCCGCCTCTTCTCACTTGCGTGACTGCCATTTAGACCAGACTAGAGCAAACAGCCACACGGCTGTCATTGATTTATCTAGTGGAAAACAAACACGTCAGACGCCGTATCAGTCGGAGATAGTAGCGAGATGGGTAAGTTCACTTACGGGTAGTGCTTGCATTCCGCTCAAAGTCAGTGCACCTTTGATAGCGACAAACATTGAACAGAGGCATGCTTTCATTGGGCAACGTTCGAGAGTGATTTAAACAAGGGTTTCGAATGGGTTTTCTTATCACAACAACAGACGATTTGATTACACAACCGTTGAATGACAGGGTGTGGGTGAAAATGCATGGGATGAGAGCTTTGTTTGTTCTGTTTAAGAAGGCTGCCGAGTCCGAGACGGAGTTCATGAACGATCTCCAGGGCTTGACGTCTTAGCATGGAGAAGGCCAAAATGTCAACATGTTTTGGACCATTGTTCACAAAAACGTCATGTTTGACAAGTACGCTTCGTCAAAATTGGGCTAAAGTTGATGTTAAAAAATGGTTTTGACGCCACACATCTCAGGAATGAAAAATCTAAACTGACTATTGTGCAACTCGCACAACGAAATTGAAGTCAGAAATAAGACGTTTCTGGGTCTAAAATGAACTTCTCTGGCAATCGATGGTGAAGAGCAAAGAAAGAGGGCGGTAAACACTTTTCTATATTTATCGGCCCGAATTTTGACTTTTGATCGGATTTTTGACACCACTGAACATTTTGACTTGGTGTGGTGGCTTGGTGTGCGAAACTGGAGACAGCTGTCGAAAGATCGTGCTGGCTGGAGAGCCATGTTGAGTGAGGTCCAGGTCCACCTCAGACTCTCGCGCCCTAAGAAGAAGAAGAACAGTTTGATAGGAATTCGGAATTTGGGTTAAGTTTTAGCTTCTCACTTTTTGGATGATCACAAGTAACAGAAGTCCAAATTCCCATGAACTTTCCACTGGAACAACGACGATCAAGGGCAACAAAAATGTTCAACATTTTTAATTAGTTCTGAGCTTCATTAACTTGAAAAAAAAAATTTCGGACGATTGTGGGTGGTCGATCCAAATTTTCAATCAGATATGAACTTTATAACCTTGTAACAGATACGAAGACATTTTGGACGACAGAAGGGGGAGAAACAGCCCACATTTTTAATTTGTTTAGATCTTTGGGAACTTTTTCAACGACAGCTTTTTTTTTTTTTTTTTGCAAAAAAAAACAACAGTCCCATGTTTTAAATCTTGTCACAACAATAATAACTTTTTGGACGATCGTGGTTGACAATAGTAACTCAAATTTTGAACCAATTTAGAGCTTCAACACTGGCAAGAGCAATAGTGACCTTTTTAACGACCGTGAATAATGAAAGGAGCCCAACGTTTGAAACTTCACTATTTTCCAGCAGTAACAAAATTTGAACAAAAAAGACCAAATTTAGTGATTCACCTTCCAAGACAAACAATGATTTTTTGGACGTTTGCTAGTTACAAAAAAGCCCAAATTTTGGACTTCATGAACTTAAGCAACAAATTAGACGTTTTGGACTATCGGGAGTAACCAAAGAAGCCCAAAATTTTGAATTAATTTAGAGTTTCATGCACTCGCCATAATAACAACAAATTTTTGGACGATCGTAGATGACAGAAGAAGCCAAAATATTTATTCAATTTAGAGCTTCATGACTACAATGACTATTTGGATTTCTTCTGGTAAGAAAAGAATCCCAAATTTTGAGCTTCGTGAATTTGGCACAATAGCTGCTTTTTGGACGATAGTGGGGAACATCTTAAACCTGTTTACAGCTTCAAGACGTTTCAAAAACAAACGTTTGCAGTAACAAAAAGCGCAAATTTTTAACTTCATAAAAAAATTTACTTTTTGGACTTTTGGGAGTAACCAAAGAAGCCGTACGAAAGGATGGCGTAGTTGCTTAAGTGCCTGCCCCAAACTCGAGGGGTCCCAGGTCCGAATCCCAGTGAAATCGAATCTGGTCCAGTCACCATGTGCCGTTGGGATCAAATTAACGGCACTGGAGTGGGTTGCAACCTAACAGTACAGTGCACCAGTTTTGAGTCTGAGTGCTCCAGTAGTGCATAAAAAAAACCAAAGAAGTCCAAAAGAGCCACAGTAACGACGAATTTTTGAAAGCGCAAATTTTGAACTTTAGAACTTCATGATCATCCAAGAGAAACAACAATTTTTTTTTTATTTTGGCGGTAACAAAAGCCCAAATTTTGAACTTCATAAGTTTGCACGTTTGCAAATTTTTGGACTATTTGGGAGTAACAAAAGAAGCCCACAATTTCAGTTTAGATTTTTTGAACAAACTTGTGTAGAAGTTCAAGAAGTTCAAAATTTGAATCAGCTGTTACTTCCATGAACTTAAGTGCAATGTGCACCCACAGCAGTAAAATTTTGGACAATCCTGAGTAAAAACAAGTTTCCATTTTAAAAAGGTTCAGAATTTTTCGTTTAGAGACAAAGACTTTTCAGAACATTTTTTTCACTTTCGACCACAGAAGTCCTAATTTTGACGTAGCCTAGAGACTTACTTAGTTCTGCTCAGTTTTATGTAGCAAAAGTCATAATTTTTGAAGATTAAGTGAAGGAGAAGCCGAAATTTAGAATTCATTTACCTCCGTTTACCTCTGAGCTACAAACCCTTGAAACAATTCAGACGATCGAGTGCAGAATAATTCTTGCCACCCATGAATCTTTAAAACCTAACCTAGGCTACAAAATGCTTCCTTTCAGTCTAAGTGCCTGAATGAAAGGGATTACCCAAATGTATGCTTCAGATGGGAAAGAAATTAACCACAATAATTGTAAGTGTTGTTCGATTTGAGAAAAAAGGATGCTAGGGACTGCTTTCTATACTGCTTGAAATTCCCGCACAATTCTAATAACTAAGATTTAATGAACCTCAGGATGGCAACAGTCTTTCTCGAAGCAAATAACTGAAAAATGTTATAAACAGACCGAGACTCAAACCAAATACGACACAAGACAACTTTTGTATTCAAAAAATAAGCATTTTCCACCTCTCAGACGACAAACTGTTCACATCCGAACGAGAACTGCTTTTATTCCAGTTCCAAAAGCGATCGTCGCAATGACTCACATTAAAACAGACTCAAATGTCTTCGAATGAAATTTTCCTCTTTCTCACCCTGTTCGTTGAAATTTTATCGCCGGTATCGTTATCTCTTTATGAAGGGTAAACAAATTGAGAAACTGATATCGAACACAGCAAGTGTTTGTCTTTTTCGTTTCTCGCGTCTTCATTGCCAGATGTCCACGACGGTCTCAGATCTCAGTCTCTCTTCGCTCCTGCTTGATCATTACCTCTCAATGTATCGCCTTTAGTCGATCCCTTTTTTTTATGACAACCATGAGAATGTAAACATATCGTAAAAAAAAAGAAGACAAATCAGTCCGCGCTGTGCCGATACAAAAACAAAACTTCTACCTGACTGGTCGAAGATTGTGATAAGAGCGTCGAAGAACGATAGATAGACGCGATTTTGTGTTCGTGGAGGGGGTCTTGGCATGAAAAGTGAAACAAAATTGAGTTCGGAGAGGCAAATTTATGAAAGTTGTTGGGACAGATATGGATTTTTTGAAAAATCAGAAAAAAAAAAAAGGAAAAAATTGGTTCAGTTGAGGGTAGATCTTTGTTTTTTTTGGCGAGCAGAGGTAGTCAGAGGATCGTGATGGCGTAGAGATCTTTCAGTGGGTTAAATTAGCTGAAGATAGGCTGTGACTTGAAAGGAGTTTTCTGGAACATCTAGTCGCACGAACGACGAAGGAACGATGTCGAGGACCTATCCTCTGTGGTCGCGCAGTTGAGTAACTCGATTTTGGGTCAGTAAGAGAGAGGCTGCGTTGAAATAAGATCCAAGCAAGTGAACGCCAAACGCAAGAACTACGGCTGCCAGAGTGAAAGTGAAAGACTCGTTCCTTAGACTATGCTTACATGAGTGGAAGAAGGCAGAAATGTCGGGAAGAGAGCTCATGATTCTTAACGGTGCCGTGAAATAACGCCGAGTGAAATAAAACCGAATTTCAAAATTCACTTTATGAAAGCGAAATAACGCCGAAATCCGAACTTCGGCGTTATTTCACGGCACCATTCTTAACGCCGTCTTAAGGAGTGATGTGAAGACACTAGCTACAATTAAAATAAGTGAGACTGTCATCAGCGTGTCGTAAAATGTGCACAAAATTCGCATTCCACCCTGAAACTAGATGCTCCTTAATTCAGACCTCCACAGGGTCTTGTTCCGCCCTCCACTCCCTCCACAAAGTGATAACCCCGAGGAACTGAACACGATTCAAAAAGGTTCGCAAACGTTAATGCTAAAGAAGGAACTAAAGCTTCACTCGGCAGTACCACCAGGGTTCACTTCCGAATCATCTCAGCGGAACATTTTCTCTGAATCCATTTAACAAATGTCACCCGCCTAAATATCCCTTCAAGTCCTTACATATCATTTTGAATCATAAGGAAACACACACACACATCCGTCACCACCTTTCAGTCGCCCTTTTGACTTCGAGAGAGTCCCCAAAGTCGCACGAAACGCACAGCAAATGCTACACCTCCGCCACCTTACAGCACTCCCATTAACAAGACCATATTGCCTGTATCACCAAGGGGGCTGCTATTCTGCATTAACATTAGACACCAACCCCACCCCAGTCACCCGTCATGGGCCAGAGAATGATTCAACTCAACCCACGGCCCGCGACGGGTTCAGAAACAAAAATTATCGCGAAGTCATCAATTATCCAGCTCCGGTCGGTGCACGTGTTCAAACCCCAAAAGTGCTCATAAATTTGAATGACACATGAGATATTGCCAGACACACCGTGGGATTGATTCTGCAGATACGTAGCACGTTTCATTCATATGCACAACCTCAGAGTATCTGAACGGGTATCTGGTATTCAAGGGATTCAAGGTACAAATTGGTTTGCTCTCGCGTGCAAGCATTTCCCCTCAATGCATCCAGAGCGGGTGCACTCGTCGTAGATACAAAGATACTTTCGTAATGGGCATGCACATTTATGAATATTTTACGAAAAGAAAAACTCATATTATCCCTGGGGCTGCATTTGGTTGTGACTGAGTGTGATTCACCGTCGAAATGGGACGGGGAGGGGGTTTATCTACTTAAGCCCATCTGGCGTTGGGGTGAATTGAATATTTTTGGCTCGTCCTAGCCAAGCTATTGCTTTATGAAGCGGAACACTTGAATTTATGCGACAACCTTCGAGTCTACTCGGCAACTTTTTCATCGATTGACAAGAAGCGGGATCCATTGAAGCGTGAAAATAAGATCATATGTGGAAGACGATTCGAAGTAAGTGTCACGAAAGGGAGTTGGAAGGATAGGGAAGTTCTGTTCCTAGATGGTTGAGACTGCTGGAAAGGATCTAGCTAGAGACGGTATGGTTGTTGACAGTCTACGTCAATTGAGTGCTGCTTCTTGTGCAACCATCTTGAGGAAGGAATTCTTCAGTTGCAGCAAACTTCAACATCAGAACGTTGAATCGGCTTCTGATTCCTGTTTGATGTCATCTAGAGAAGACGATTCAACTACGAACTGTATTGACTATACAGCGACAGCAGTCTAGCCAGGCATCCATGGATTCAACGTCAGAGAGGTTCGACCTCAGAGAACTAGGCCATGGGCATATGGAACATTGCTCCAACTCGAAGAGCCTTCGAATACGCGCACTGGTTCGCTGTACATCATGAGTCCACCCAGGCGTCGAAGATGGCTAGGCCATGGGCGCACTGGACAACACTGCTCCAGCCCGAAGAGTCTTCAACTCAGCACTCTTGGGACAACACAAGTGAAGAAGAGCTTCAGGAGAAGGAGAAGGACGTCAGGAGAAGCAGGACGTCAGGAGAAGAAGGACGCCAAGAGAAGGAAGTCAGGAAAAGAAGGACGTCAGGAGAAGAAGGACGTCAGGAGAAGAAGGACGTCAGGAGAAGAAGGACGTCAGGAGAAGAAGGCGCAGGAGAAGAAGGACGTCAGGAGAAGAAGGACGTCAGGAGAAGAAGGACGTCAGGAGAAGAAGGACGTCAGGAGAAGAAGGACGTCAGGAGAAGAAGGACGTCAGGAGAAGAAGGACGTCAGGAGAAGAAGGACGTCAGGAGAAGAAGGACATCAGGAGAAGAAGGACGTCAGGAAAAGAAGGACGTCAGGAGAAGGACGGCAGGAGAAGAAGGGAGTCAGGAGAAGGACGTCAGGAAAAGGACACCAGGAGAAGAAGGATGTCAGGAGAAAGAAAAGGACTCCAGAAGAAGAACCTCTGGGCGACGTTGGTTGGTTGAGGCTCAGGTCCATCGCGGACTGTAGCGCCATCAGAAGAAGAAGAATTGTGGTTGTACAGTCTACAGTCTATCACCAGCACCTAACCCAACCTAAGACATGTCCTATAGCACGAAGGGGCTATTGGATGTCATTCTCGAAGCCTCGGTCTAACCCTCAAGGCAGCATGAGGCGAAGGACTAAATACCTCTACCGACTTTTGAACCGACTAGAGAGTCTTGCTCGACTTGCTTGTGTTTAAAAGATCGTGTCCCAACTTTTTCCATCATATGATGCTAACCTTCCAATTATTTACGATTTTAACTGCTCTTTCTCTTGAGTTCCTCTCTTCAATTTCCTTTTCTGGCCACATCTTGATCCAAATTTAGACTTCGGTTAATCCCTCGTCTACTCATTGAGTGGAGAAATGCTTGTTTGCAGGAAATTACACATCTGTCACTCCTGTCATTGCTGCTCTCATGCAAGTGCCTGTGAGGCGAACACCCCTTTTTCTTCAATTTGTTTCCCCAATCAATCCACGAATTGCCATCAATAGGATAATAATAATAATAATAATGGCGGCGCTACAGTCCGAGGTGGACCTGGGCCTAGCTTCTCAGCAACCACTCGTGTTGTGCGTGCTATTGTTCTCTCACGAGTGGAGGGGACCTACAGTTTAATGCCGACTCCGAACGGCGAGATTGAGAAGCTTTTCCTAGACAGTTATACTCTTTGAGTTCTGTCAGTGACTCGAAAGAGGTGGAGTCGTGAAAAAATGTTTGATGTTTTTTTTTTCGAGATTCGAACCGACGACCTCGAGCGTAGGAGTCGACGCACCTACCCACTACGCCACGGCTCCCACTCCATCAATCCATCAATAGGATAAAAATCAATAAACTTCCGTCTGCCAGAAAACCACAACGCTGCAACAACAGCATTAAACCGCATCATACCCAGTCAAACACCGTCCAGCAAATGTTCCCGCCTAACCCACGCTCCTCGATGAAACAATTCGGCAAATTAACTCTCAAACACACAGAGCCACGAGCATGTGTCAACAGCTGCGGAAAATGTTAATGAATGCGTGCCAAAATGCGGATAATCATTTTGAACTTAATTTGCGTTGTGTTCAGTGAACGAGAATAATTGGGTGACTGCCTTGAAAATGGAAGCGAAACTAATCCGCGGAGGTATTGGCTGTTCACACCTAGGAACGCCGCCTCAGGTAGAATTTCGTGTTGAGTCTGAAATGCGAGTGTATCCTGTAAGCTAGTGGATGATGGGTATGTTAGGGAGATGATCGCTTCTCATTAGGTTGAGCTTTAAAACAGCTCTCGGGACAGTTGTAGGTGAGACCGGGGTTGGGCGTCTTGTGCCTCATGGATTTCGTTGTTTCATTTTCCGGGTTGTTTTTCAGAGTGAAAGGAGTTGACACAAATTACGACCAGAATTAAGATCAGGCGTTAGGAAGTTAGCATCTTCGTCGGAAGAAGTTAAGGCATTGGGAAGGAGAGGTAAAATTCAGAGACCTCAAGAAGATCGACAACATCTTTGTTGTCCTTAAACTTAATGCGAAGTGCCTTAAATTGGGTCAGTGGACGACAAATTGTCACGGTCTGTCATCTGGGCGTCACGTAAGAAAACAAAAGGAATTAGAAAGGCGCAGAATCTTCAATGGCAAAGAAGATTTACTGAGACTTCTAGAAAAGATCAAGTGGTGATAGAGTTATTGTGTCAAATTAGACATTCAAAAGGTCGGATCAGTGATGACCATAGAGAGGAACAAGGGAAGACAGAATCTTCTTCTTCTTGTGGCGCTACAGTCCAGGATGAAACTGGGCCTCAGCCAACAAGACTCTTCATCTAGCACAACCTTTTGCTAGCTGTCGCCAATTGCGCACTTAAGTTGGTTGAGGTCCCTCTCCACTTGACTGCGTCACTTTAATCGTGGACGTCCTCTGTTGCATTGTCCTACTGGTTCAAAGTCGAAGAAGGGAAGAAAGAAAAAAATAGATCGACCACGATGATAGATTGGACAGGAATGGACCAACAGAAGCGCAGTCAAAACAAATGAAGATTAGAGGACTTTGGATTGCGATCGGTTCCACAACAATTCTGCGTGAGTCGACTATGCGACGGTATAGGACAACCGTATGGATAATCAGACAACACCCGTACATTACCAAAACGCAGGGTCTACTGATTACTGTCGTGCTAACGGGAACACCGGATGCAGTCAATTTCTTGTCATTCAGAAGTTGGGTTTTTTGCTATTTCAAATTGTCGAATTTTGCGTACATCTTCCCCAAGCAAAACCGCAGTGGACATTTGAACGACGTCTCAGACAAAACTTGTTTTATTTACATTAACCAATCGAGTTTCAAAGCGCTGATAGTTAGCGAGCTATGTAGACAAAAGCGTCCGACCTTAACTTCTATTAGCGAACTCACCTCCCCGTAGGGGAACTCAGCCTCTCGCGGGGAAATTCACCACCCCGTGGGGGATCAACTCTCTGTGAGAGGAGAAAACCTCCCCGTGAGGGAACTCACCTACTCGAGGGGAAACTCACCTCCCCGTGGGGGAACTTACCTCATCGTGGGGAAACTCACCTCACCGTGGGAGAACTCACATCCCTGTGAGGAAACTCGAAACCTAGTAGATACCTTTAGCAAAAAATAGGGTAACCGCCGCGTTGGCGTCGTTGGCGGCTGCAAACAAGAGATGGGGCGAGTGAGTCTGAACCAGGGCTCATCTCACTTTTAAGACGGCGGCGGAGGAGCTAATCAGTTGATTAGCCAACGGCGTTATCCCGACATACAGTCAGCAGGAGTTACCCGGTTCACAGTTCTTTTCAAGCTACTTCAACATATTTCGAATTCGAGTTCTAAAGGAAAAAGGCATAACCGCGAACTCGATGTACCAAGATGTGGACACAGTCTGAAACGCTAAACTCCGTCGACTATATTGACTCGTCCACATCGAGCGTGTGGACAACAATGCTCCAACCAAGAGGGTCTTCGAATCCAAGCCTCATGGTTTGAGAAGGAGAGGGAGACCGAACCTCCCGTTTAAATACCAAGTCAAAGCGGAAGCAAAACAGCTTGGTCTAGACAACTCGAAGCAGCGTACCCGAGACCGCCGTATATGGAACACAGCTAAAGCTCAAACCCAATCCCTTCATGGAACGCACTCCCCATAAGTAAGTATGTAATATCTAGGAGAGTAAGCTGTCAATTTATAACCCAAAAATGAACACGAAAAAGCCACAGATCAACAGTTATTCAGCATGCACATCATTTAAGAGTCTCAGAAGCTCAGGTTTTACCAAACACTGCCCAGTGCGAATGACGTCTGCCTGACTAGTCTCTCTATCCAATAATTTCTGTTCGGGTGTAAGCTTAAGGGGAAGATGCAATCATTGCAACAGCACAGCTAGGACGACTAAATGGCGCAGTTGGTTAAGTGCCTGCCCTAAGTAAGAGGGGTCCAGGTGCAAATCCCAGTGGAAGCAAAGTTAGTATGCTTTTATACGGTTTTTTAAATCTAGTCTAGTCACCATTTGCCTTTGGGATCAAATTAACGGTACTATCACCGAAGCGGTTGATCAGTGGTAGTAGTCTGACTGTGGGTATCACAATGGACCAACATGGTCTAAGTGTGCTGGTGAATTCACTAGCAGCCCCCTAACCTAACCTTACCTATCCTAACAGCACAGCTAAGCCCATGTTTTGATTTAAGTCTGGGAGCAGTCAATAAAATGTGTTCAAAAAATTGGAATTTTGTAAGAAAATCAGGTTTTCCTCGTCGATATCATTTCACTTCAATGAAACAAGACAATATTTTTAAAAGCACATTGGTGCGATCTCTGTCCAAGTCTTTTTGCTTCCAATCTTCTGCCTTAATTTAAGAAGGTTTAACCCATCAATTTGGTCCAGCTGTTCATTGCTAATAGATAAGGATAGCCTGGGTGCAATGGAAGAGGCTTATGTGTCCTGCCAATCTGCAATTCAAATTCTTTCCGACTTGACTCTAGTTGAGAAAATATAGAATCATTTGAAAATGTACCACAAGAACCATGTTCAAATGCTCCTGCTGGCAATTATCCGAACCATTTCCAACCATGACCGCCACGGCTGATGAATATTTTTTAGACCTTGATTCGAATGAAATCGTCAAGACTCATCGGGCATGAACACACTCGTCTCTTTATGTGCACAAACCACTTGCATCGGTCCCTCTGAGTCAGCGATTACTGAGATGTATCTGCTATTGTCCGTTATGTCTCGTGGTTCATTTCTTGTTTCTTTCAGACTTTTGCCTTAAACCTACTTCGTACTAGAACCTTCAACGGGAATCTTTAAAAAAAAAAGTCAATTCAAGCAATTTTTTGACATCATTTTTAACTAAGAATTATGTAAGAACTTGAAAAACCCTCTCCTTTTAATGATCCCTCCACTCGTTCCAAAACAGTGGCACACTTCACACGCAGTTCTTAAAATTCAACCTTAAGCCGTCGACTTTAAATTATCCTTCCTTAAGTCACAAGTCACACCTTCAGCACTCTCATTAAAAAAAAATCTAAACAAAACCTTTTAACGCATTTCAAAACAACATTTCCATCTCACTGACTCAACAGCGTGTATACCCCCCGCCGATGACTGTGACAGACGAGTCAACAAAGTGACACATGCCCCTGACGACTACACAAAGCCAAGAGTGGCATAACATAATCAGATTAAGCGTTGACATCACGTCAAAACACTGCTGATAGATGTGTAAAAACTTCAGGCCGGCATTTGCATGGTTTGGACTGACGTCCATCGCTGACAGTGTCATCAGCACTTAATTGACACTTGTCATGGCCACTTATCGAGTCCTTCCAATCTCCTGTGCGTCTGCCTGTGATTGATCTGCGTTTCGGACACATCCTTGCGGCATACGTCACAGTCTATTTGGTTGGCCATATTGAGATGTCAAAAGAAACTGTTGTTCTGCTTTCGCGTGTCAAATTTGACAGCAGCTGTTTATTTATTTTGCAATATTTTAGTCATAAGACTAATTTTGCATCCGTTTGCGTGATTAGATACAATTTCCTGGACGAATTTTCTTGGCCAGCTCTCCTGCAAAACGTCAGTTTGAGTCTGACACGTGGACGGTGCTTTGCATAGAAATGGGGAAATTATTGATTACGGACCGGCCGTTCGAGTGGCTTGCGAGAGGCCTTATCGTGTTTGGATGTTTGGGGTGGATGGGCTTCTCCTTGGCGCAGGTCATGCACAGAATCGCTGTAAGTGCTACTAAATGCTTTAAGTGGGTGAAAATGATGAGAATTTCTGGTGGATTAGCAGGATTGAGGGTGATTTCACGGTTTGGTGTTGGGGGGGGTACTGGTCCTTTGGGGCGCAATCAATTTCTTAAAATGTCGTTAGGAGTTGTTTAAGCAGATTATAGGGACAAGAGATGGGTGAACAGCATGCAGAAGGCATGTGTTCCTGAAGAAATAGAAAACAGACGTGCATTGAAATGCATGCAGCAAAATTAAAGAAAGTGGCTTTATATGGAAGTGTGCCTACTGCACGTTCGCGCATCGATGCAAGTTGTCTTCATTTCTAATTTTAATGCAATCCGCTTGTAATAGATTAGCATGATAGTACAATTAAGTACAATTTTGGAATTTGATGCACAGTATTTTGAAATTTCACAGAATATTTGAAAAGTAATGAAATAGTTAATTTCCTTAATTTATCACACCTTTCCGCATTCATGGCAAAAAGAATTTATTTCCCCCAAATCAAACGAAGGCGACGAGATGTCGAAGTTTACTACACATCTGTTTCGTTGTGCACATCTGCACGCATCAATGCATGCAGTATTGCTGCACATCTGTTCCCTAGAACAGAAAGACGCGGTAGGTTGCAGCGGATGAGAAATGCAGTGCATTGGTGGATAGTGCGATGAGTGGGAGACTATACGAACAACAAATTGTGGCAAGGACGATTAGGTTTTTGCTGTCCTTTAGCTTTTGTTTTACCTCGACTCTACAGAAGAAGATTGGTCCTTGGAAAGAAAAGCCCTGCGTGCGGTCTTTGGTCCTGTTTGTGTTGATGGCTATTTAAGGAGAAGATTCAACCACGAATTCTATGAGCTGTACAGCGTCATGAGTCTAGCTAGGCATCCACGGATTCTATGTCTAAGATGGCTAGTCTATTTAGAGCGCACCCGTGGGACAACGCAGTAAAGGACGCCCGCGAAACCGATGGCGCACAAAAATGGAAAAGGACCTCAGCCAATTTGGCATGCGTAATTAGAGACGGCTGGCTAAAGATCGTGCCAGCTGGAGAGGCTTGTTGGTTGAGGTCGAGGTACATCCCAGCCTGCAGCGCTACAAGAAGACAAAAGGCTCTGGAGGCCCCTTGAGCATGATTGTTTTCTTGGATTCCTTTTAACTTACACCCGCCGATAGAAGCTGAAGCTTAGAACCACTCGTGCACTTCGATTACGTTGAGGATTTTAATTATTTTTCTGACTCGATTTTTCAATTCAGTGTGAGCTCTTCCCGGCATTTTTTTCTGGCCAAACACATCGGAATTTTCATCTCTTAAAATAGAGCTGCAGTCTGGATCTCAAGCAAATAGTGAGTTGTACCCATTGGCATCCGACAAGTTGGTTCGAATTTTCTTTGACTTTGTGCGCCTCTGTTGCGTTGTCCCACTGAATCAGACCCAGAATGGAATCTTTTGAGTTCAGTCCCAGGTTATAAATGTACTGGAACCGCTACTCACCGGATATCATTTATTTGTATGATTGAAGTCAAGTGATGCGTTGCATGTAATCTCCACCCTTCAGTGTACACTCCTCTTCTTATCAGAACAAAGCTTGTGTTTGACTGGTGTGTCATGACTCTTGAAACTGCAATATCTGATGTCATATCGCTTCCGACGAATGCTTGCGAAGATTGCAAAAAATGTTGGTGTCTTATCAAGATACCTCCAAGATGCTTAATAAAGTCAACAAGGCTGAATTGTTGTCTATTTTAGAAATGATGATAATTTTAGATATCAGCGCAATTCAGACTGAAAGGGATCGTGCGCCTCCTGTTCACTTGTGAAAAACAGAGTGTTGGTTTATTCGCTTAGCACTTTTAAGCTTCTATCTGACAAGAGGGTTGCATTGGGCTCAACGATGTCTACATTTGAGGGACTGCTAGCACTGTCTTGATGACTGTTTCATTCGGGATGGGTCTTCTAATTGTTTTCTTTTTTTCATGGGTTGAAGTAACGTTGCAATAATCAATAGCTAACCAGGCAATTTTGACCATTCATTCATCGGCCGAGATGTTTAAGAAGACTGGTCCAGAGTTGAGTGCGACAATTCAGTTAATTGTTTTCGGGAACCTCCTCTGGGATCTTCCAACAATTGCTGTGCTGTGCTGAGCAGGGACTTAACCATAAGCACTACGCAGTGATCCGGTTAAAATTTACATCTTTTCCATATCTATTGTTGGAACTACAAGGCGGTTAGCATTGGTTTAGTAAGATGTGAGGAAGAAATCAGTGCTCCAAAGCCTTGAAGATAGAAATAAGCTTGATGTCTAAACCAAAACTAGGTAACATGATAATTGGCGGACTGACTTAATGGAGAAACACTAACCTTTTCATTAAGGAGGTCTACCATGACTGCAAGAGCCTTTCTCATGCAACATGCGTAAATGTGATGCCAACCGACAACGAATTCATGAAGAAAACCAATAAGTATTGGCGATGTTTGAACTGTGTAGCCGTGAATCATTGTCGGGTGAAGCACTAGCTTGTGTCTCAAGTGCCTCCCATCAGCATCAAAGCATTCGCAATATAACTGACGACAATACAGTGATTACTTCGCCAAAGAAATGCTCTTCAAAGCAAAAGACATCACAGCTCTCCCCCAAAGAATATTGGAGACTAATCGAGATGGCACCGCGATTAGTGGCAACCATAGACACGGTGGCGCACAGTAGTTGAAAGGGACCCGAAAAAACCGAAGTGAACGCGCTGTCTGGACAGGTTCAAGTCCATCTTTATCTGTAAAGCCGGTTGAAGAAGAAGTGCTTGATCACAAAATGAATATGGTACCAACTGCTGCTGATTTTCGAAAGCAAATTCTCTAGGAATTTTGTAGGAACTTGGTATTGAAATGTTCTCCAACACAGACTGACGATATCCGCTAAAGTAAACCCTTATCAAGCAAAAATTCAATTCCCGACATGAAGTGTTTCTCAAAAATGCAAAGAGCATCTCTGGCACGGATGAGACTCTGACAAAATCGAACATCTCTTAGGTTGGATTGAATGACTTTGTCCTTTTGCTAAATTTAATCACAACCATCGTTCCGGACCTTATATTAATTCCTAAAAATCTCCTAGAATCCGGACTATATCTCATCTTGAGAATGAAGAGAGTTTTGAGTTTGACAAACAGTTCCTCGTGTCATACAGTCAGCCTCGGCCGCCAAGGTGTGAAAACATAAACAGCCGACACTGTCCGAGACGAACACGATTATTTTCCCTTAAGGCTAAGGGGATCTTTCCCTTAAGGCTTAGGGGACCTTTCCTTAAGGTCCCCTAAGACTAATCATGTTCGTCTTGGGCAGTGTCGCCTGGAATCGATAAATAGAGCAATTCTTTGACAGAGAATTTATAAATTTTTTGAATAACTTGACGTCATTCTTCGGGATGAATGCTCATTTGTTTGCTTAGGACGCATCATGAATTGAAACAAATTTGACTAAGGTTGGGACATCAAATGCGAAGAGGATGCTGTTCCAATCAAAAGAATGCTTTCACAATAATCTGACAAAAGAATAGAAACCAAAATATATCCAGTACAGTCAAAGCATTCCCTTCTGTGTGGCGAAGTTCAACTTTCATTAGACTACGGCTGCATGCGAATTAGAAGGATCTCTTGATTGATTTCCATTCCTTTATTAGATTATTTTGGGAGCAAAATTCTTTGATTCACTGTTCCATTCGAACAACATCCTCGTCAATACCCCTTTCTTCCACGATGGCATTTAGGTAAATACAAGAACTGCACTTCTTACACACGCTACCAAACGACACCGCGACCTGAAGAGATCTATTTTATCGAACGACAGACTCTACAAAAGTCAGAATTCATGTTAAACGTCATATATGTACGTCATGTTCGAGGTAAACTTCGGCCTCCATTCAAGATGACCCAAAACTGAAGTCAAAGCAAATCCGTTTGGAGATCGTCGAAGAACCCTTGAACATCGTTCTTTTCAATAACGAATGCTAGAAAACTACCTCAAGGACATTGACTTGACTGCAATTGACAGTCTGCCTTGGTCTTAGGCTAGGTTAGGGGGCTGCTAGTGAATTCCCCAGCACACTTAGACCATGTTGGTCCATTGTGATACCCACAGTCAGACTACTACCACTGATCAACCGCTCCCGTGATAGTGCCTTTATCCCACAATTTTTTGGGCACAATGGACCCAATTGTTGGTCCCAGTGAGCCGCGACCCAGTCACAAGAGAACCCTACCTACCTAATTTCATTCCAAATGGTAACTTGACCAAATTTGAAAAACCGGATAAAAGCGTATTAATTTTGCTTTCACTGGGATTCGAACCTGGGACATCTCTAACTTAGGGCAGGCACTTAACCAACTGCGCCACCCAGTCGTCATCCTTGGTCTTAGTCTGAACAGCTACACACAAGTCAATTTCAATCTCCCACTTTTTGTTTACCAAAAGAACGTTCAGGTGGGGCTTAAGGTAGCCCTAAACAACGAACATGCTCGCCAAACTTGCGAACACATTTGGCGAACATTAATTTCGTGTTGTTTCGTCAAACCGCCAACATGTGTGATAGGGAAGCGTAAGTGGTGAATTCCTCGATAAAATCATTGCTGACTGTTGACGTTGTGCATAATTCGCGATATGCACTCGGCCACGTACACAGCACAAATGATATTTGCTCGCGAACATGATCCTACACGGCGAACATCAAAGCCAACGAACACGACAAAATCGAAATTTTTCGCCAGCAGTGAGCGGCTCGTGAACCAGTCCTTACACGACGAAAATGTGGCGAGTACGAGCAAGTTCGGCGAGCATGTTCGTCGTTTAGGGCTACCTTAAGCAAATCAACAAAGAAGTCAGTCCTGTTGAAAGAGTCATGGAAACCATGCTCACGACAAATGCAGTCTCCGCCAACAAGCTTTTCAAAGCTGTCCGCTTCTTAATTTATGCCTCAACCACAACATGCTCCTTTAATTCATCCGGGAAGATGGACAGATAATTTTTCATCCAGTCCCTTCAGCTCTTTCAGACTCTCAACTATTCCCAACCGCGTAGGAGGACCAACTTCAATTCAGTTCTCAAAAAGCAAAAAACAACTTGGCCACTGACAAGACAAAATACCCACCACCACCACCTTGATTAACCAACTAAATCAAACTCATTGCCACCCGACAGACTGGGCTTTGAGTCTCCTGGCAACAGAACAATACCCCAAAGGGACCCCCAATCCCAGCGCCCCGTGTGCACTCGATTTGTAACCGAGCACCGTAACCAACAGAGAATCACGAAATTTCTCAGTAAACCCCACCCACCGTCTCCCCGTAATCCCACAGATTCTGGTTCCAAAATTGTTCTCATTAAACTCTGAGAAAGTCTTAGCTATCCGATTGCAGATAATGAGTCTTCACTTACCTCCTGAGTTATAATCCTCGTTGTTAATCCTTTGGAATGAGTAGATAATCCTTTTATCCTCACTTCACTTCGCACTCCTTTCGGCAAAAAAATAAGCTCACTTCGCACTCACTAGTAAAGGAAGGGCGGCGGGGCAGCACCAAAAAATCAAAACGAAAGAGGAAACTCAAAAAGACAACACTCGAAAAACCCGGAGGAATTCGTAAACAACAATTCTGTCTCGCTCCTTTTTTGGGGTTTTATCAAACAACACGCGGCTCGAGATCACGATCGCACTGAATTCCCACGCAATGGTGGCGAGGGAAACCCGTTTTGGTTCGTTTTGGAGGGAACACTGCGCCTCCTACACCGCCACCTTCTCGTCAACGATCGACTTGTTTCAGGGGCACAAGGTACGAATGTACGTTCCTTCTGATCGCGCAGCCACCGCAGGCAGCAGAGCAGCTGCTGGGCACACTCAAAGGGCACCAAGATGCAGCACACGCAACAAAAGGGATCACCACCAACTAGCACCAATCGAACTTCACCAGCACACGCACACACACGCACGGCCGCGCACAAAAACACACCACCACACGCACGGCGGGCTAAAATGAAAAATATTTTCAAAATACGTGTGCAACAACCCGAGCAAACGCACCAAATAACGTGGAATCAGCGGCGAACAGAAGGGAAAACGATAATTTTTTTGTTTGGTGGAAAATTCAGCTCAGAAAGGGAAAAACCTACTCACTTGCCGCTCATGACACGATCTCGCGGGTGTGTTCAAATGTACCCGTCGGTTCAAAATTATTTACAAGTGATTCTGGAGAGATAGCGAAACAAACACTTTTGCAGTTATCTCTTTGTTGTTGTTTTGTTGGGGTTTTTTTCTTTGAATTTACTTTTTTTTGTTTGGATAAAGCACAACACTACGACGTAACAGCGCGCACAGCGTGACAGCACCAACACGACCGGCGTTTACGAACAAACTGACGTTTACATACGCGATGGGAAATTTTTCTTGGAAAACGAGAAACGGAGAACGCCGAAGTGATGGCTGGAAAGTTGTAAAGAGCGTTGGCAGAGGGAGAGAGAGAGCAGGAGCGGGCGCAGTGGAAATGCGAAAGAGAACGAAGCGCTGGAAGGGATGCTGATTGCTGATTGTTTTGGATGAATTTTGTGGAGACTATTCCTCGTGGAGAGACTTCGTGGAAGGTAAACATGTGTTTGGCTGGAGTGGAAGCTATGGTGTTGCCAGCGGCGCGGCATTTGGTCTTCTTGATGGTGGAGGGAAATTTTTTTTATTGTTTTCGAATGATTCCACGAAATAACCAAAAATTGTTTGGAATTTCAAGTGAGTTCGTGGAGGAAAATAAATAATTGACGGAGGGAGTACACGCGTTTGGAGGAAAATAATGTAACATACTGTTGTTTTAATTGCCAATAAAAAGAAAAATACCGTGAAATATACGAGAGCAATAAAACTGGGCTGTATGACAAAATTTATAACATGTCGTCCTAATTACTTGATACCCTACATTAAATCGCCGATCTCGTCATCCACTTAATTCGATAAAAACAAAATTTAATGTACCCTAGAGTGTGAAGGCAACCGCGACCGAATCTTTATTCAAATTACGACGAGGCCTGAGGGAAACTGCATATTTCTAACGCACAAAAATATGCCTGCACTGATGAATAAACGGCCATTCCTGCCTAGACAAATCTTGATCAACCGAACAAAGTATGTATCGGATGATTTCCTAAGCCAATGCTAACATTGATTTCGAAGGAAAATGGTGGAATTTGGGTAAGTAGCCATTCATTTGTGTTCAATCGAGAAAATATGTTCTGCAACTAGTTTTTGAGCACCATTTCGGGACTAATATATGCTATACAAGTAACAACGTTTTCAACCACTTTTTCAAGAATAAGTGGCCATACATTCCGATTTCGAAGCGTTAAAAGGCGAACCATGCAGACACAAGCGTCTGCACCTAGCCTCTATTAACGAACTCCTACTCTCACCTCCCCGTGGTGTATTCCGGGAGCCGAGTACCCTCGGCCAACGGCGGCATCCACAACTTCAGTCAGCAGGAGCTACCTGGTTTCCATGGTAAGGTCGGGACCCTTGAATAGAGATGGCGACGGATGAGCCAATCTCTTCGGACTCAGGCTAGTGGACTTTGTTACGGGGCGAAAACTCTCTATAGCTAGTACGCAGTTCCCACACCTCAACATCCATAAAGGGACCTGGCGGTCCCGTGATCATTCAACCGTCAACCAGATTGATCACGTTGCGATCGACGTCAGACACTCCTCCAGTATTCTTGATGTCCGAACGTTCCGAGGCGCCAGCATCGACTCGGACCATTTCTTGTTGTAGCCAAGGTAAGGACACGGATATCGAGAAAACAACGGAGTCGAGAAAGACAACCACGGTTTGACGTCAAAAAGCTACAATCGCAACAGACTGCCAGGAACTCTGCCGATCGAGTCGCCCTGAAACTCTCCAAAAGTTCGACGTCGCCTGCACTGACAATAGACGAAGAATGAATACAGCACGATCCCTCGCCAGCTGTCTCCATTTTCACACACCAAGCCGGCTGAGGTCCCCCTCGATTTGCGTACTCCACCATGTATGCGGACGCCCTTTGTTTCACCGTCCCACAGGCTCAGAGTCGAAGAAAAAATGGTTAATCGTGGTTTTATAGTGAATACCGTTAAAATTTCAAAGCTGACTAGCATCATTTTTGAAAAATTATTGTCCGATGAACCCACCACCGTCAATCGTCACGGACTGTACTAAACTGTGCACTTTTTGGGACGTAATGGCTCGGCGTAGATTATCTTTGCCTCTCCAAATGGAATAATTTTAAAAAACTGGATGGCGCACCAAGTTAGAGGGGTCCCAGGTTCGAATACCAGTGAAATCGAATCTTATCCAGTCACTATTTTGCCGTTGAGGTCAAAAGGTACTGGAGTAGGTTGCTACCTGGTAGTACAATGGAGCAGTTTTGAGTCTGAGTGTTCCAGTGCAGTGTTTCAAAGAAAAACCTCCGAAAAAAAAGAAAAATAATTTTGCGTTAGTCAAAAAATTTGGGTACTCGCTGAATACAATTTTTCAATAAAACAGCGGATCCGATTATAGTTGATTTTGGGATCATTCACTGAAAGTTCGACGGATTCGGCTTCAATTCTTACACGTGCTGGATCTTGTAAGCCTTTAAATCAAGGCTTTTCAGTGGACGGTGTTTTTCCGTCCAAACTGTTGCGAACGACGTCGTATCAAATAATTTGGATCCTCTTCGTCCCTTCAGTACGCTTTTTATAAGTATCGGTGGCACTGCAGCTTACAAATGCTGTGAGAAAGTGTTACGCAAAAACGGTCAACAATAGAGTGGAATCGCGATAATTTGTATCTCGCGGTAATTCGTATCAAAGACTCGGTGCCTTGAAATTCGTATAAAACCCATACGTTTCAGTGCCCTTGATAATTCGTATATTTTTTCTCGTGAAAAAGAGTAGAACTCTCTGTAATTCGTATGTCTTGTGTCACGCATCTCTATAATTCGTATTTCTTACTTCGCGTCCTTTTGTTATAGTTTTTGTTTGTGTATTTGTACGATTGTCTCTTGTCTTTGTTCATTAACGGTTGTCACTTAAGTCATCGCTCTTAGTTTACAAGATGAGTTCAAAGAAATGCAAGTGCCTCTCATTCGGCCAGAAGTAAGAAATTATTGAAGCCGTAGCCAATAAAGAAAAGCAGAAGACTGTGACTGAGCGTTTTTTTACTTTCGATAATTCGTATGAAATGCTTGGTCCGTTGGGATACGAATTATCGTGACTCGATTGTATAGCGAAAAACAGTTGCGGATGTAATATAATAGAGAGTTCCCCATATCCCAGTCTATCATTTAAAATCATAATTTCTGGGAACAAGTTTCTAAAATAATAATTGTGGCATTACAGCCCGAGGTGTACTTGGGTCTAGCTTCTCAGCAACCATTCGTGTTGTGCGTATATTGTTCTCTCACGAGTGGAGGGGACCTACAGTTTAATGCCGACTTCGAACGGCGATTTTGAGAAGCTTTTTTCTAAACATACTCTTTGAGCATTGTCCTTGAAAATATCAAGGTGTTTTTTCGGGAATCGAACCCAGACTTTGAGCGTAGGAGTCGTAGTCAACGCACTTGTCTACTACTAAATAAAAATTAGTTTTCAAATTGACAGTTGGTTTGAATTAGTACGGTATAACTTAGAGGTGATCAAGGAATTCGTCTACATCCGCTATAAACACCACTAACAAAAACAGGACTGAGATCAAACATAGAATTGCTCTTGACAATCGTTGTTGCCTTGCGTTAAAGAGGCAAGTGAACAATAGAACACCAATCTTCATTTTCGTAAAACTCTGATTGCCTCTGTCTTGATCAAAGGCGGAAGTGTAAAGAAACATTAAAACTTTATGAAGAAAAGCTTGTTCGTTTTTTAAATGTTATAAATGTGCTGATTCAGTTGTCATGGGTGGCAATTGAAAGATTGAAAGGGAAAACGAAACTTACGTGGAGTACAATGACAAGTGTTTAGTCAGGTATCTACGCGAAATTCCAAATCTCAGTTCACTATTTGGTAAAAAAGTATTTTTATACAAAAAAGGCTAAATTTCTTCTAAGACGTATAACTTTCCGTTTGTTTGTGTTCTCTAACAAATCTATGGTTAGAATATCCTGAGTTAAAGGGATTACTGAAACTTGTGCGAAAAAAGCGAAATGCAGAGCTAAGAAGCAGAAATCATAAAGCACGGTGGAGGAAGCAAATATTAAAAGAATACAAATGCAGTCCGACACCTAGTGTCAACATTGAATTGTTCAAAAGTTACAACAATGAAATAAGGTGAAATAAATTTGACAGTTTTTTTCGCGGCGCATAATGCAGTAATTAAGACGACAGATCATTCGGTTCCTCTTTAAAAAAAAATATTTATAAACTCCGGATTTGCGAAAAAATTTTACCTCACTATAGCTCAAAATTTTTGGAAGTGGTACATTTTGAGTAAAATGGTAAGTTTTCTTCTCCAGCGTGGTAATTTTTACTTAAAAATGCTGGCAGCACTGCTACGAGTCTGTCAGACTGTGGGAGGTTCGCGATTAAGGTGGCGCATGCAAATGAAAACCTCAACCATTTTGATGTGCGCAGATCGTTTTGTCTGAGGAAGCTTGTTGACTAAGATGACTGCGTCGTCATCCAAAGAAGAAGAAATCCCACAGTAGCTAAGAGGCAGAGTTAGCCACGAATTGTCAGTGTGAAATTTAAAATTTCGCGTTCGCGCTCAGAGAGTTTTATTCGCTAATTTGTGGATCGCAGACGGCTCATTGTGGATCGTGAATTTTGTACATTCTTGCTGATATTTCCTGAAATATGGTTGATTCGAAAAATGCATGTTCCCAGTTAGCGCCTCATATGAAAAGGTCTTTACACATATGTACATGCACTTGATGGAAAGAGACCACGGTATGTGCTGGTAGCACAAAAAAGAGTTAATTACAGCTGGTTGTTGTGAACGGAGTCGGATCGATATTTTCACTTGGATCGATGCTCGGACTTCGTCTGTAAAACAGAATGTACAAGTGGAAGTTTTGGATTTGCTATAAGCATCTTATCTTACCGTTATAAACGAAATGGAGCGGACTGTACATGCAGTTTTAGAAATTATTACTGAATTATTATTACTGAAATTACTGAACTCTGCCCGCCTGCAACTAGTCACAAGAAATTGCAGTGTACGAACTTGGACATTCAAGTAACTGCCAAATCATGTCCAGGCACGGCGGCGATTTAGGTTCTGTCTGAAAATTCTAAATGAAAAAGAGGATGCAGAGCAGAGGTTGAACCTACCAATTCCAGAATAACTCAATCTGACTTGTGTGTAGTTTGTGTACTGGTCAAACTATGGATGCAGACAGGTAGCGTTGGAAATAAAGCACCATTTCTAACCAGTCTCGAAATGTGACCGCCCGTGATGAGATGAGTTGACGATTGCCGAATTGTGGTCTAATACAGAATCGAGAGATTTAATACTCCCGAATATTCGCGTGGCCTATACCATTCCACAATTAACGCAGCACCTCCTTTAAATTTGAACATTCTTCAGTAAAGTATAATTTAACAGCAACGCAGACTCCAGAAGCGCTCCACAATGGGCACAATCCTCACTTGGCAGCTAAAGAGGTAGCCTTATATGTGCTTCTCAAAATCGATGTGTTTTCTAAGTGAACTCTCCTCTAAATTGCCACCTATTTGGCTTCCGAAAGGCATTCATTTCGAACCCAAATCTACTTTCCTACGGAATTCCTCTCTTCGAAGAGAGAATCACTTGACACTGGTCAACTCCTCTAAACCACCTCGACTCCTCTCAGACACAAAATACAACCGAACACGACCGACAAATCATGAAGGCCGACACTACCCTTGGCCAAGCACGAAATCCAAGCAGGATATGGAAATTTATTCGCAAACAACGCCACACGAGCAAAAATATTGATTTTACAATTAACATGGAGAAAATTTTCCAAGGCCAATGACCTTCTAAGTGAAACAGAACAGAGTCCATTATCAGGTGGCGTCTTGGGGGCGGCATTAAGTGAAGGGCTGGACCGAAATTATTTGTTGCCCACTGTCACGACCCTGTCACCAGTTAATAGCATCCAATGAACCACAGCATTTGGGGATTGAATTGAATTTGAATTCAATTCCGGGTAATCCGCTCCAATTAGCATAGTCCCACCACCCCAGTCCAGTACGTGACCAAAAGGGCCGCGCGGATTCGCTAAAATAATAAAATTAATCCTTTAAACTCTAATGGGATTTCCGGGGTGTAGGTGGGGGAGAACAATTAACCACAGGGGCGGAAACGGCTGATAGCTGGTGGGAGCTTGGTTTGCGTTTGTTTATTCTTTTTTGACGTGCGGAAAGGTGAGTGTGTGTTTTTTCATTCAATTCACCAACTCGGCAAATTGTCGAGATTGAAATTGAAAACGAACTGGATCAAGTGAACAGCGAGCGCAGCGGCGGCGCCGATTGTGGTGGGGAGGATGGCGGGGTGATTAATTAAAATGCACATCCATGCGATACGGTATCTAAACCGAGTGAGTTCACGGCTCGGGTTAATGGCGTTTTAATTACGGAAATTAAATTCGAAACTCGGTGCAATTAGAATTGAGTAGTTTGACTGAAATTGGGGCTAATTTTCAAATTATCGAAAGGGTGAGCGTTGTTGAGTGATGATGTTGTGATATGATAATGTTACTTAGTGGTAGAAGCAGCGAAAAATCCAATTAAATACAAATGACTTCCCTGTAACCTGAGCAACTATTCAGAAATCTAAGAAATTAGAGGAGAAATACCAACATTTTAGGATCATTTTCGTTTATCGCCTGAAATTTGGTAGAGGCTTCAACAATTTTCTCTGCCTTGCCAACGCTGCTGTTCTTCCATTTAAGGACAACTCAGTTTTTCATTCCTTCTCATACTCAATGAGAGACATTTGAAAGCAGACATATGTCGCGGTTTTCAGCATTCAGTTACCATCTTCTAAGGGAATGTTAGTTGTAGAAAACTGGGCGGTGTCAAAGGAGCAGTCCTTCTCTGATCACTGCTATATTTGTTTCCAACTGAAATTAGACGGTATAAACATTGCTAGGGCTACCTTTTGGAACCCTAGGAAAATAAACTGGTCACGATACAGAGAAATTTTAGAAACATATATATATATTAGTACCGGACCAATTAGTAACATTACTTCGTTTGAGGAAATATATAACATTGCGAATCATATAACAAGGGCTATGAACAAGGCAAGGACGAAGTCATGCCCGGTAAGCAGACCCACAAAAAAAAATATAACCACCATGGTGGTCGGCAGAATTGAGTCAGCAAAGAAAACCGAGCAGATCTCTATTCAACCGCGCCAAAGGCACAAGGAACCCTGAAGACTGGAACCATTACAAGGACAGTCTAAGAGCCTATAAAATTATGATTAAAGGATCCAAAAATCAATGCTGGAGAAACTTTTGCTCTAATATTGAAAGCAACACAGAGGCCAACAGAATCAGGAAAATACTATCAAAGTTTCCAAATATTGCGGGCCTCTTGAATGATGAAGATGGCACAATGACGTTTTCGAGTCACGAATCACTACAGCTGCTGCTAAATAAACACTTCCCAGGAAGCGTAGAAGGAGAACCTGCAGATCAGCAAATACAAACTCTTTTGAATGTCTCTAAGGAAGTAATAAGCAAACGGAAGCTCCATTGGGCAATCCATAGCTTCCTTCCATATAAATCTACAGGCTTGGGCGGTATCTACCCAATAGAACTGCAGCAGACCTACGATATGCTAGAGCCCTTGGTGCTAAGCCTATACAGGGGATGCCTTGACCACAGCTACATACCGGAAGAATGGAGGAAAATAAAGGTCGTCTTCATTCCAAAAACGGGGAAGTACTATTGAAAAATCAATGTCCTACAAAGATTATACAACATACAACGACATAGAAGGAACCTTCAACAATATCACACCGGAAGCGATAGACAATGCTTTAAGCAGACTAAACATCCGTGAAGAAATTACCCGCTGGATATCCCCAGGTACTAGGAAATCTAATGGGAAACGCGCTAAGTGAGCTGTCGAAATGGACCAGGAAATGTCTGAGTGTAAACCCGGCAAAGACTGAACTGGTACTCTTTTCGAAAAATCATCAGATACCCCCAATTATACCACCAAAAATCAACGGCTTCCCGCTAACCTTCTCAAACCACGCCAAATACTTAGGTATAATACTCAATAGGAAGCTTAGTTGGAAGCAGAACACTTTAGGAAGAGTAAAGAAAGCTACAATCGCGTTGTACGCATGTAAGAAAGCCCTAGGTAAGAAATGGACCTTAAAACCAAAGATCGTGAGATGGCTATACACCGCCGTCATAATACCCACTTTTATATGGTGTACTAGTCTGGTGGCCGGTGTTGGACAAGTCAACTTATGCAAAAATGATCAACAGCGTCTAGAGGATGGCGTTTATATCAATTACAGGCGCATTGCGTACTACTCTAACCGTAGCGCTTGCAATGATATTACACCTCACCCCAACAAAATCGACCGGGTGTTCCTCAAGGTTCAGTACTAGGTCCTTTGTTATTCTCTCTCTTTAAAAATTATATTCCGGGTATTGTTGAAAACTGCAAAATCCACATGTATGCCGATGATGTGATTATATTCCCTTCACGTCCAATTGGCATAATAGAAGACTGTATTGCCAGGGTGAACGAAGACCTTGACAACATAATAAATTGGTTAAAAGGTAATAAATTGAAGTTGAATCCCATTGACTTTTCACACGACAAACTACGTCTGTTTTTTCGGAGATTTTGAAACACTATACTGGAGCACTCAGACTCAAAACTGGTCCATTGTACTGCCAGGTAGCAACCTGCTCCAGTGCCGTTAATTTGATCCCAACGGCAAATGGTGACTGGACCAGATTCAATTTTTTTTGGAATTCGAACCTGGGACCTATCTCACTTAAGATAGGCACTTAACCAACTGCGCCATCCAGTCATTTCTATGGGGCTTTGGTTGATCCTTTGAGTTGCGTTAAATTCATCTCGCCTGGGCACGCCACCTGAAGAAGAAAAATAAAATGCTGAAACAGATTGTAGGATGACCGGAAGATGTTAACCAGTTGCTGTAGTAGGTCATTAGGCTTTGTAGAGCAAATGGACAACTTATTTCGAGCGGGAAGAATATTCGACTCCGAGACTGTGGAACAACGTAACAACTTGCAGAAGATCGTGCTTCGTCTTCGAGCTATCACGAACCCTTGGTTGTTGTAGGCGCAAGTCCATCCCGGACTGCAACGCTATACAGAGAAGTAGAAGAATAACATCCTATCTGATGTCCGACTGAGAAAAACCTTTGGTAATCAACGCTTATTCGACTTGGCAAAAAAGGCTTCTAACTCGATGAACAAAAACCAGCTGCATGAGGCTGAATACTAAAAGAACTTATCCTGGATTTCTTTGAGAAAAGACTCCCGTAAATATTTGGTCTTGTCTGCCAAAACGGCAGAACCATGAACTTTACAAGCTGTACAAGGATTGAAGTGTAATCCGAGAGGTGGAATCGTGGTATTAACTCGTAGAGCACATGGAGCCTAAGGATCCAGCCAAAAGTGTCGTCGAGTCTTCTCCTGTTGGCTCATAAAAGAAGACAAGGCAGAGTGAAGATCACGTCGTCAAGAATACCTGAACTTGCCCACCAAGAGGTGTATGAGCGAGGGCACAAGAAACGAACCCTCCGAGTAGCAAGTGTGTCGCTGTCCTTCCGATCGACATGTCTAATACTCAGGCATTCAGACATTACATAGCCTTCCCCTCTCTACCACTTTTCATCACAAATAACCTTGCCTTTCGAGATCGTTAAGTTTGAGTCCTTCGATGCCCTTTAAATCGCATGAAAAATAAATTGAGTGGCAAAATGTTCATCCCATTTCGACATATTTCTCAAATAAACTGCTTTATGTTTTCCCTCCCATAAAAACGAAACTGAAATCCGCTTAAAAATTATCCCCTCATTATATCATGCGACCCAATTCCCGGCTTCACAAAGCCGTAAAAGCCTTGTGAAAAGTGTAAAATAAGATTCATCGCTGTGGACGTGAGTGTTCGGCGCCGAGCTTATCAACGCTCGATGAGCTCCCAAATGTGTGATGGATGCGATTGTCAATTAAAATTGAAAACATCTATAAAACGGCGAAATAAGATAAAAAAAAATTAAAACAGAATGCATTCATATTCGTGCGTCAGATGCAATTAAAGAGTTTAATTGCTCATCATTGGGAGTGAATTAAAAAAAATTAAAAATTCGATTTAAGCAGTGGTGGTGTGTGTGTAGGGAAGAGGTCCCGGAATTGTTAATTTGTAGAACAACAATCACTTTGTGAGGAAATAAATTGGTTTCAGCGGCCACCAGAGGTGGTACCAAACACAGATGCCGAGGGGATGTTTAAGGTGAGGACAAGGGGCGGGATTGATTTATGAGGTTAAAGTTTATTCAGAGGTGATGTTAAAAATTCAGTACCTGTGACGGGACATACATATTGTACAACTTTGACTAATTGATTTTAGCTGGTGTACACCAGGGAGGTGTCATAAGTCCTGTGCTTTTAATTGCAGTTAATAATAATCTGTGGCAAATCGATGAGCGATGAACTAAAAGATGTATGAGGTGCTCATTACTGATGATGGAGCGATCAAGAGTCCGCGCTTGTGTGGGAACTGTCTAGGGAATGGGTCGCATGTTAGGCCCTAAAAGGAAATTAATTTTGTTGCCTCTCTGATCTTTTATGGCATATTCTTCGCAAGGAATCGTTAGATTAAACGAGAGCTATGACAAAGATCTTTGACTCCGAACCAGTCAGACAGACATCCGCAGTGGCGCATTAACGAACTTCAACCAACTTTGGCGTTCGCAATCGGAGGCAGCTAGCAAAAGATCGTGCTAGGATGTTGGTTGACGCGGGACTGCAGCGCCGCAAGAGAAAAGGAGAAGAATAAGTGACGATAACATTAATCATAAACTTACAGTGACATCGGGTACGGTAAAACAAAGACAATGCACCCCAGTGACAATGATCAAAAAGTTGGAGACAAATGAACGAAAGATGCTTTAGAAGATAAAAAGAGTAGTGGATGAAGGGCCAATTTCAAGGCCACATGAGTGCGACCATATTCAAAGGACTGATTCGACGAACCTTGTCAAAAAATTTCAAATGTCAATGATGAAGTTCTGCTTTGTGTTTGAAATGTCCTTCTTATTATTGCTGGGCAATCGCAGAGCAGGCGACAAACAGATTTCTTGCTCATCCCTGTAACTTCTGGACTTCTGGAGTCGGCATCTGCAATGGTAAGTGTTCAATATGGCTTCCCACCACAATGCGTATGCATTACTTGCAATTATCTGCTACTTCTAGAGGAATTTATTTTGTCTGACGACGACATCTGGATGAAAGGACCTAGACTGATACACTTTTCTGAAAGGCGTTTGACGCACTGGGCTACACTGCGTAAAGGATGCGTCAAAAGTCTTTGTGATTGCCTTGAAGTAGACCCATATGTGATGGGTGTCGATCTGCATTTCTTGGATCTTTTAGTTTTAGTTTGAAGGCATCATTGGTAGTCAATGAAATAGCCATCTTGCTAGAAATGTTTTGATTCTCGATTATGAGGACCAGTCTACGGAATACCAGGCACCAAAAAAAGGATATCAACTTGAAAACGAACCACACACAGCTTGTACTAAGGCAACGAAAGGCAACAATGAACAAGCTCAATCATTCGCCCGAAAGAACATCTGAGCTCCTATCTTTAGCAGGGTTCTAAACGGTTCACTTACGATGATCAGAAGAGAATCCTTGCAGGATATGAGGCGACTATTAGGAGACTGCTGAATATATCCTCAGTCACCGGAATTAACTAGCGACCAAAGGACTGCTTCATTATGAACTTGGGTACCCCGATGTTCTAAACTTGCACTGCTCAATCATACTCCCTGATTATGGCAGTGTGTTTTAAGTAGATGTCCTGTCGGTCAAAGAAGCGGCCAAAAACGATATCAATGATGGCAATACCAACAGCTGATATAACCATTCTCATTGACAGTCACGCGGCCATGAAAGCTATATCCGCAATAGAAATCAAGTCCAAGCTAGTCGCAAGCTGTCGCGAAGATCTAAAGGCTCTTGGCTCACAGCACTCGATCAATCTGTGCTGGGTCCCAGGACATGGGGACATAGACGGTAATGAGATAGCTGATGAACTTGCCAGAACAGGGTCAGTGACCGACGCGTCACAAGTAATTCATGGTATTAAACCGCCACTCTCAGAGCTGAGGAATAAGGCGAATACAAAGATCATTGAAATGGCAAACAGTAGATGGCGCGATCTGTCTACATGTGTGACTACTAAAGCATTATGGCCTAGATACGATCGAGCAAAAACCGACAAAATCCTTCAGTGCGACAAAGAGTTGCTAACGATGGTGTTTGGAGCTCTCACTGGCCATAATCATCTTAGAAACCACGCCATGAAAATGGGACTCTCCAACGACAACATTTGTAGAGGCTGCGGTGATGAGGAGGAACGAGAGGACACTCCTCACTACCTCTGTCACTGCCCTAGTCTTTTTCAGTTGCGTCGTAGAACACTGGGAGAATTTTTCTTCCAAGACTTACAAGAAATTGCAAATAAACCTCTAAGATCTATTTGCAGGTTAATAAGGAAATCGGAATTGCTCCGGCACAACGAAGGACCGTGCGACAAGTGTTACAAGGGGACACTATTCCCCAATTGGGTATCATAATGGGTCCCTAAAGACCTAAGTGAGGCGTGGTTTGTGCCTACTTACCCCGATATTGCAGCTAGTTTTCCCAAAGACGTGGCCAAAATCACAAATTTAATTGTAGGAATCTAGATTTATAGGAAAACTTGAGTACCCAGCGTGCTTTGCTACGCCCTTTCTGGTCGGCTTCTTCTTTTTCCAGGGGATCTATCTATTTTTCCCGGTGTTCTTTACATGTCTGCAAAATTTCATAATTCTCCATCGAATGTTTGCTGAGAGATGCGAATTTCTCTTTTTCCTATAGCCGATTCCTATGACCAATTCCTGATCGTTCATTGCTAGTTGTATCAAAAATTGCATAACAATTACACTGCTTAAAAATGTATCCCATACATACAAACGAAACTTATATGTATGTTATACATATAATGTTATATGCTATGTTTTATTTATAGATACAAATGGTAAGATAATAATTAAAAATTTATGTTGGCTCACGTCATCTCTTAGAACTTGCACATTCGTGACTTCAGGTGACTGTTTGTCGCCTACTTTTGCTTAGGCATGATAATGAATTTGAAACTCTGAATAATGACATAGGTTGCATTGCTCGAATTCTTACAAACCAAAAACGCATAAAAAAAACCCAGGTCACTCTTTACAACCTCCTCTTCATGCTTGCAAAGTTTCATTGAAATCGGTCCAGCCGTTTCGGAGATTAGCCGGAACAATCAGACAGACAGGCACTACGATTTTATTAAGATAGATTTACACACTATATTTAACATCATTGCCTCAATCATTCAATTATTCGCATTTCAAAAACAACAAAACAACAACATTTAAGTTGTGCACACGTACGTTTGTGTTTCAACGATAAAAAAATAACCTAATTGTTTGATGATGTTTAGCTGCAAATTTGAAAAAAAAAAACAGATCCACGCAGCAAAACTCTTTTTGTTCAATTAACAAACAAAAATCAAAGGCAACGCTTATCGTAAATGGCAGCTGTCGATGTGTATGCGTACAAAACCAGATGCAAACTTACAATTTCATTATAAACCATCTACACGACCATACGAGCAAACCCTAACAATTTTATCGAATTCGGTGTGACCGTTCGTGAGTTATAGAGTCACAACGCACTTGCAACAATTTTTTATATATATAAAGATTGCAAATGACTCAATTGTGACCATTGTGAAGAACTTACACAGAATCTTTCCACTGTGCGGGATCTTATGTAAATAGATCTTAGCCTAACCGCATAGCTTGTGGGGAAGCCAAAGAATAATGATTTGCTTCTATTGGTTCAAAATTAGTTATTCAACAAATTATAACCAACGGTTTTTAATCGGAAGATCGTATTTGTTGGAGTTCAGACCACGAAGCACTGGTTGATGTGTTCTTCAAGCTTCAAGCTCATTTGCTCAAAGTCATTCAGTACTCATATAGACGGCAAAGAGTGCGGAAAGGTTTTTGACAAGCGACGTGCCCACGTTCAGTATAAATCAGCGACAGTATCCATTACATAACGAGAGTATCAAAGTGCCAGCAAAACGTCAAAAGAGTGCATCACATCGAATCCGTAACAAGTCTTTCAACTTTTTTTTTTTCGGAGAGTTTTTGAAACACTGCTGGAGCACTCAGACTCAAAACTGGTCCATTGTACTGCCAGGTAGCAACCTACTCCAGTGCCGTTAATTTGATCCCAACAGCAAATGGAGACTGGACCAGATTCTATTTCACTGGGATTCGAACCTGGGGCCCCTCTAACTTGGGGCAGGCACTTAACCAACTGCGCCATCCAGTCGTGTTTTCAACTCGACTTGCTCATGAAATATATGGGCGATTACACTTTCTGTAGATCCATTGTATAGCATCTTCAGAAACCATCGGTTACCGTTTGCTTTTGCTCCCACACGGGTAGAGGGGCACAAAGTAGCGAAGAAGCGGTGTGGGTAATTAGTCTCAGGTTCGAATCATGGATGAAACACGAACTTTTTTCGTGTGCAACAATAGCACACATATTGCGAGTATTTGATGTTAAAGTTAAGAAGTAGTTTTCATGAACAAAAAGAGGGAGAAGAGGTGTTTTAAATGATAACATGCACCCAGCAGCTCATTCTCGAGGGCTCTTAAGTACCTTGAAACACCAGCTTCCAGCTCCATGGTATCAAGCACCAAAGACCAGGTGCAGTTAAAACTTTAAGAACTTTATCTGTCCTGGCTCAAAAAAAAACCTACTTCAAGAAAGTCGGGAGAACACTCTTCGAGCTGCTCGACGACTGCATTAAGAAGAACTTTCCAGGTAAGAACACTGTGAACGTGGACGAACTCTGAACAGAACAGGACACCCTGGAACTGACTTCCGATTAAACAAAAAAGAAATCGCAAACAACATTCGCTGTTTTTCTTTGTAACCAAGAGGCAATGAAGAAGGGGAATCTCTTTAAAAAGTTCAAGCAACTTGTTGGTCCTAGGCGATCAAGGTTTTAAGCGACCTTTGTGAACAGAAGACCTATTCATTTACGACCAGGGGACAAACAACCCTCACTTTTCATGAAATTTTGATTTGCCCATCTCCCTGCTTCCCTTAAACATTCGTTGTATCATCTAGCTTAATTTTTTATGACACCTCATCATAAATTCTGCAGAGATTCAAAAATAGACCGCTACTCCTCGGTGTATATTCATACTCACCAGTCAAAGAGAGATGTAACTGCCTTCAATTACATTGACATTTAGCCCTCATTGTGTGCCCTAGTTCGGTTGAAATTTCCCTCCTCTCAGCAAATAATTTATGACCGCACTCCTGCTACAACAAGTTTCCTGTTTACTCTGTCCTTCCTGTTTCCCGGACTATTGACATTTTCTTGGTATCCCAACTGCCACATAAGATTCCCCGCTCAGAAGTTCCTGGAAGACTTCAACGAAATCTTAAAACTTTTATCCTTTTCCGCTCGAGCACAGGATTTGGATGTGGAGGGGGGGGGCATCAAACTCAGACCAGGAGAGTGATGGCGATTCCTTGAATATTCACCATGAGCTGGAGCTATTTATACCTCCACTGCAACTCCAACTTGCCCCAAGTCTCAAGTGGCGACTGTAAAGCTCTTCTGGCATTTAAACAAACTTGACACATTTCCAAAAGTCCTCGCTCTTCCTGGTGTCAATCATTCGAACTAATTTGAAACAAAGAATAGATGCGCCTGCCACGTGCCGTCGTTTCACCCCTCCCCATTGCACCAGCCCCTTTGGAGAGGGAAAACAAAGTTTGATCTCCTTAATTTGTTCACAGTTGATTCAAGTTCACATGAACTGGCGTTAAGTAAATTTATCAAACTTCCAGCGCCCAAGTGATGACGTCCTCCCCGGAGAATTCGCCAACTGTGAGGCGAAGAATTAATGAAAAATTTATCTAAATTTGACATTTTTTCTTGTCTCGCTTGGCGAATCCGACGCTGACAGAAATCCCCAGGTGGGGAGTGCGCTCCTAAATCCATTGTCCTTAGATTGTGTGGAAGGCGAAAGTTTTTTTCGGCGGGTGCGAGCTATGTGCGAGAAAATGAATCGCGAAAGGACCCTCATTCATCATGGAAATTTCGTTCGTCGTGCCAGCGAGAGGACAAAGTGCGGAGCCACCGGGAGGGGCAGGACCAGCAGGAGGAGCAAGAGGAACATAATTAATTTTTGACAGGGATAAAGACTGAGAAATGATGTTGTTTTGTGATTTACAATTAAGGGGAATCATGCGCTGCGAAGAGACGAAGGAGAGTGTTCCGGGGGGGGCTTGTATGGGTAAGGGATTTGGTGTTGGGATAACTCTTTCTTGACCAAGTGCTGCAATTAATTAATCACGGCGAAGTTTTTGTAATTTAGTGCTTGTTTTTCTTTTTTGAAGGGTGAAAATGAATGGATTTGCGAATAGGGCAGGGCGAGGTGGTCTTCATTGGAATTTTTGGGCATCATGAAGAGCGCTCAGGGGGGACAACGGGGTTTTGTCTGATTCCAACGATGGTCGGGAGTTTTTGGGTCTTTCTAGGTGCACATCTATGCAGGGAGAAGTTTTGAGTTGGTTTAGGTAGATATTCGTTGATGTTCAGGCAGGGATGCCTTTAATTTTGCTGCACAACTTCTGAACCAATGCAGATTGGATTTCTGTTGCAAGCGAGCAGTAAAATCTATTCAAAAGAGGAGTTCCGTTTAGAAAATGAGTTCGCTGATATCTTGTTATCCAGATAATCAATTCCAGCCTTGACTACACATTTTGAAATGCTGAAATGCTGAAATGACTAAAATTAGCTTACCCAAGGTGTTTAAACTATGTTTTGTTGAATGTGGAAACACAAGAAAATTAATTAAAACGTTTAGTTGTTTAAGGTAAAGCTTATAATTTATTAATCGTAGTACATATGCTGACAACTGAAGTGTTGCCTGAGCGAGAGATAGAAAAAGAATAACAGAAAAATATAATTAAAAAGGAAACGAACAAAAATGAAATGAAATGGCAAAAATGAAAATTAAATGTCTCACAACATGTAAAGTATGTTGCACATCTGCCGCAACAAACTATCCTATTGTCCCTCGGCGGACACTCTAAGGAAAATTTAAACCCTAACCCGATTTATCCTAGGAATATAGACATTTTAGTGTATAAGAAACATTTTTATTTTTTTTTTTATTTTCGGATGTTTTTGTAACACTACACTGGAGCACTCAGACTCAAAAACTGGTCCATTGTACTACCAGGCAGCAACCTACTTTTGCTGAAATTTCCTTCGGAAGACCAGCACGCGCTTCTGTGATGAGGAGCCTACATCATCAGTTCTTACCTCATCAACACCGAATAACTGCCACCTGATCCGAGCAAAGGCGGGACGTGATGCAAGCCCTAACCAAAGACGCAGACAGTTCCAGCTTAGGTTCAGGTCCTGAAAATGCCTCATCTGATCCTAGCTTGGCAAATTCATCGGCGATCTCATTTCCTCATTTCCCATGGTGCCCCGGGACCCACACAAGTCTTAGCGAATTCGAGCTACCGATCAAATTCAGAGAAGCCTTGCATTCCTGAACTATCCTGGTTAAAGGTTTCAGCAAGGCCTTAAGCACCGACGCAAATACTTCACCCCCTCCACCTATTCCTCACAATATAGTTCGTGGCCATTAGAATCGCATAGGTTTCCGCTTGGAAAACCGACCCAAATTTGCCTAACGAGGTGTGCAGTCTAAAGTTGTCGCTCTCCACGAAGGCACCAGCACCGGATCCTTCATTGGTCTTGGAGCCGTCCGTGAAGATTCGACTACATTCCTTACCTGAATCAGATTCTGGCCAGAGCCAGTCCTGAGTGCAGGGAAAGTCGACTTTGTATGTTCGTCGCAGCTGGAATACAGATGTCCGTGCGTCAGACGGCATATCCATAAGAATGGGGTCAAAGGAAATGCGTTACGCAAGGTCATCGAAACTCCAGTGCGAGTTGTATCAAAAACCAGTTCTTTTGAAACGTAAGATGGCCTTGAGAGTACACCCCATAATGTGGATATCTAGGGGGGGGGGGGAGAGATACAGTAGTGCATCAAGAGCAGAGCCAGGCGTACTAGGGAAGGCCCCTATGCAGCCGAAACAGACCGTTCTTTGAAGCTTGGTGAAAGCAGCAGTTACGTATTTACGCGAAAGCTAAAAGCTAAAAAGACTTGATCCTAAAGGAAAAAAAAATATTTGTTTTTATAGGTTGAATAAATTTAACACTATCAAAAAGTGAGAAGTTAAGTGTGCGAGTTCTTTATTGAACCACTGTATATGCATTGCATTTTTAAGGTTCTGTCTACAAAAACGGAACCTTTATAATTTCGGTGTGTCCGTCCGTCCGTCCGTCGTGTCTGTCACACTTTTTTGTCTCCGAAGTTTATGAAGATATCGGCATGAAATTTTGGAATTAGGTACTTCAGACCTAGATGTCATTGCCTATGCAGCGATTTTAAAAACTGGGGCCATTTGGTGGTGGCTCTAGTACAGATGAAGTTGACATCAATTTTGAAAAATTATCACACCCCTTCGAAATATATATCAATCGACAGATCTTTCGAAATGAGGTGGAGGTTTCTCTCAACACTTTTTTATCCAAAATACCGTTTGGAAAATATGGAGTTCCAAAGTTTTTTTAAATGCGTCCCCCCTGCCATTTCTAAACCAAAGTGTTTAAAAATCTGAAAAAATCACAAAAACTTGGCTTCATTGAGTACTTTCATTTAAAACCATTGCGAGCATTCTGGCCCTAATGGTTTTGGAGATATTGGCCAAAAACGGTCAATCATCGACATGCGAATTTCGAAGATCTGAAAACGAAGTTTTGAAGACATCAATGTAAGCATTATGAAATGATAAATTTCAAAATATCGACTTATGTCGAAATTTTGAAATAACTAAGTTTTAAAATAAGAACAATTTTCATTTTCACACATAACTTCTTGCTGTGTTCGGCTACTCTATTCGTTGATGAGCGTTATCTTTTCGATCTCATCCCTAAATGCCCAACAGAAATGAACACACACACACCGCAGGCATGAGCAGTGATTGGGTATGTGTATGATGGAAGGGATTTTCTGTGTTGGATAAACTTGGATAGAGGTATAGATATGTGTATGGATGAATGATTGTTTGATTGGATCTATGAATGTATGAATGAAGGGTTGATTTGGGTTGAAGTTAGAAGAAAATTTAACTTAAATAGTTTGGAAACGTCGTTTGATATTCAGAAATCATCCATTAATATTATGCGACCTTCCCCGTGCGAGTTCAACTCGTACTTGCCCAGTTTTTTTGTTGGAATACATTTAATCCCGATTTGCAAATAATGAATCTATTTTCAATTTTGTTTTAAGAAAAACTGCAGTTTCCGATTTAACCCCTTTTTGCCTAACGTCAAAGATTTGTAAAATTTGTGAAAACGAAAGCGTAGCCGACGATTGAAATATCAGCTTCATACGTATAATTAATTCATTAAATTTTCAATTATTTTAGTATTTAAATTGAACTAATGCCAACTGTTTTATACAGTCATTGAAGACAATTATTTGCCACTATATGTAATTATATTGAAACTTGCAATTGTTTTTTCGTGCACCAATTAGAGGTTACATTTATAAATCTACGCAAAGTACACAATTTTTTATACGATTTCAAAAATTATTTATTTTTTGCAAACTAGAAATATAGACTTTTCAGAATTTATGTAGGATGTTATGCCTTTGAAAACAAACTTTAATGAATTTGAAAAAATTGGTTGGTTTCACTTCTAGTTCCAAAGAAAATTAAGAACAAATAATTCATTGACGAATTTTGATATGGAGGGTCTCTTCGAAATTTTCGTGTATGCATATATCACGCTTAATACAACCCTGCGTGATGTGACTTGGCGCGGAGTTATGTGACATGGCGTGATGATACGTAATATGTGATATTATATGACGTGATATGAGGTGACGTGACGTGATATGACGTGATATGACGTGACGTGCCGTGAGGGTGACGTGAGGTGACGTGAGTTTAACGTGAGGTGATGTGAGGGTGACGTGAGGTGGCGTGAGTTTAACGTGAGGTGACGTGAGAGTGACGTGAGGTGGCGTGAGTTTAACGTGAGGTGACGTGAGGGTGATGTGAGCTAACGTGAGAGTGACGTGGGGTGTGGTGAGGGTGACGTGAGCTGTCGTGAGGAAGACGTGAGGTGTCGTGAGGGTGACGTGAGCTGACGTGAGTGTGACGTGATATGACGTGACGTGCCGTGAGGGTGACGTGAGGTGACATGAGTTTAACGTGAGGTGATGTGAGGGTGACGTGAGGTGGCGTGAGTTTAACGTGAGAGTGACGTGAGGTGGCGTGAGTTTAACGTGAGGTGACGTGAGGGTAACGTGAGGTGGCGTGAGTTTAACGTGAGGTGACGTGAGTTCAACGTGAGGTGACGTGAGAGTGCCGTGAGCTGACGTGAGGGTGACGTGAGCTGTCGTGAGGAAGACGTGAGGTGACGTGAGGGTGACGTGAGCTTACGTGAGGGTGACGTGAGGTGGCGTGAGTTTAACGTGAGGTGGCGTGAGCTGACGTGAGGGTGACGTGAGGTGACGTGAGGCTGACGTGAGTTGACGTGAGGGTGACGTGAGGTGACGTGAGGGTGACGTGAGCTTACGTGAGGGTGACGTGAGGTGATGTCACGTAACTTCGCATCACGTCATCTCATTTCATGTCACATTACGTCACGTCATTCCTTGCCATCTCACGTCTTTCGACGCCAGGTCATATCACGTAGGGTGGAGTTAAGCGTGATATATACATACAAGAACATTTCGAAGAGACCCTCCATATCAAAATTCGTCATGAATTATTTGTTCTTAATTTTCTTTGGAACTAGAAGTTAAACCAAGCAATTTCTTCAAATTTATTAAAGTTTCTCTTCAAAAGCATAACATCCTACATATTTTCTGAAAAGTCTGTATTTCTAGTTTACAAAAAATAAATGATTTTTGAAATCGTATAAAAAATTAAGCACTTTGCGTAGATTTGTAAATGTAACCTCTAATTGGTGCGCGACAAAAATTGCTACGTTGACGTTGACCAATGACAATTCCATGCTGTGATCGACGATGTGATTTCTTTAACATCGTTCTTGAGAAGATCGTGCATAACTGACTGGCCAACACAAGAGGCACGATCTTTCAAATGTTTGTTCAACTGCTAACCTACGTGGATGACATCGACGTGATTGGGCGAACACAGTGAACCGTCAATGATGCGTTTGCTGGCATTGAAACGGAAGCGGTTAAAATGGGTCTGGCGGTAAACGAGGGCAAAACCAAGTATATGCTGTCATCGAGAAAGGACGCACAACATCAACGACTTGGCCAGAACGTCAGCATAGGCAGGAATAACTTTGAGGTAGTTAAGGACTTCGTCTACCTTGGCTCCGCAGTAAACAGTATAGACAACATCAGTACCGATATCAAACGCTGAATAACTCTTGCCAACCGCTGTTTTTTTTGGCTCAAAAGGCAATTGAGTAGTAGAGCCCTCTCTCGGAAGACTAAGCTGATTCTATAAAAGACCTTGATCATCCCAGTCCTGCTGTACGGCGCAGAGGCATGGACAATATCCCAAGCGGATGAACAGTCTCTTGGTCTTTTCGAGAGAAAAGTTCTGCGCGCGATCTTTGGTCCTGTTTGCGTTGAGGGCATTTGGAGGAGAAGGTTCAACCACGAACTATACGGGCTGTACAGCGAGATGATTCTAGCCAGGCGTCTACGGATCCAACGCCTATGATGGCTAGGCCATGTATAGCGTATGGACAACTTAGCTCCGGCCCGAAGAGTCTTCGACTCTGAGCCTGTGGGACAACGCAACAGAGGACGTCCACGAACAAGGTGGCACACACAAGTCGTGGGGAACCTCGGTCGGCTTGGTGTGCAAAACTGGAGGCAGCTGGCGAAAGATCATGCTGGCTGGAGAGGCATATTTAGTGACGCCCAGGTCCCCCTCGGACTGTAGCGCCCCAAGAAGTAGAAGAAGATCGACGACTCAAAACGATGATGAGTGTTACCTCTCACATTCCATTCATTTCAACCCCTTAATGCCCAACAGCAGTGTACACACCGCAGGCATGAGCAGTGATTGGATATGATGGAAGGGATTTTCTGTCTAAGATACATTTTTTTAGAGGTATAGGATGGCTGTTTGTTTGATTGTATGCACGAATGTAGTAATGAATGGTTTATTTGGGTTCAAGTTAGAAGAAAATTTGACTCAAATAACTTGAATTCTTCGCCCAATATTCAAAAATGCTTCCATCAACAAATATTTATGCGACGGAACCTTCGCTGTGCGAGTACAACTCGCATTTGCCCAGTTTATTTTTTATTTAAATTCTTAAACCTACTTTAATCTAAAACACCTAAGAACTGCAGTCAGTGTCAAAAGTGAGTGAACATTCAGTCATCTGCTGAAGGTTTATCCACTAAATTAATTTTCACCGGAATGAGGTAGAACAGATATGTATATATCAAATTAAAGCTCAATAGTAATACTTTGAAAAATGGGAAATAATATTTTACATAAGTATATATATAAAACAATTAATTGAATTTCAAAGAGAAAAGTGCAAAAAACAGCATTAAAAGTGAGTATATATATGGTTGTGTCAGTGACTGTAAGACATAAAGGATCGATTCTGTTAAACGTTTGTATGAAAATTAAGACCGCCATATACGGTAACTGAGAAAGCGGTAAAGGCATACAAAGTAAAATTTTTTTCTCAATAAGATCATTTTTTGAAGGGATGTGTTCACTCACTTTTGACGCCTGTTTTTAGCCCCTTTTGTCGTTTGAACTAAATAAACTTCTGTATGTTTACTGTTATTTTAAATGAAATATATCTTATTTTGAAGTATGATTTCAGAGCTTTTTTTTGAGGCATCAATGTCAGACGTAGACCATTCCAGTCAATTTTAATTTAGAGGAATACCTTTCAGCTAATAACTGTTTACTCACTTCTCACGCTGACTGTACATATCGACACACACCACATATTCGTGCCAAACTCATCAGAATGAGCAGGTTGACGATGGAGACTTCTTGCTGCGCCATTCAGAACTCACTGAGACCTTAAAAATTAAAAAAAAGATTGACGCAAGGTGACGTGCTGTTATACGATTTTTTCAATATCAATCTTAAGAAGATCGTTCTTCCAAGTGTGGCATACGTGAATTACACAAAAATGATTGGTCGAACACAGCGAGAAGTCAATGAGGCGTTTGTTGTCATTAAAACGGAAGCGGCTAAAGTGGATCTGGAGGTAAAGCGACTGTAGTTTGCTGTCTTCCAGAAGGACGCACAACATCAACAACTTGGCCAGAATGTCACAATACGCAGCTTTGACTTCTAGGTGGTCAAGAACCTCGTTTACCTCGGTTCAGCTGAAAACAACACGAACAACATCACTACGCATGTAAAACGCAGAATAATTCTTGCCAATCGCCGTTTCATTCGGCTCAAGAGGCAATTGGTTGATTGAGCCCTTTTTGGAAAGACCAAGCTGACTTTGTATATGACTTTGATCACTCCCATACTGCTGCATGGCACAGAGGGATGTACAGTATCGAAAATGAATGAAGAATCTCTTGGTCTTTTTGAGAAAAAGTTTTGTGCGCGATCTTTACTCCTGTTTGCATTGATGGAGAAGACTGGAGGAGAAGATTCAACAACGATTTTTTCAGCGACATGAGCCTGTCAAAGCATTTTAATTACACCTAAGATGGTTGCTGAGAAGATATTCCCAGGTCCACCTCGGACTGTAGCGCCGCCATTATTATTATTATTATAAGATGGCTAGGCCATGTAGAGGAGCATGGGCAACTTGGCTCCGACTCAAAGAATTTTCGACTCTGACCGAAACAATGCAATGCAGGAGAGTCCACGTCCACGATTGAGATGGTCTTGTCGAGAAGGACTTCAACCGGTTGGCGACAGAAGGCTCATTGGTTGAGACCCAGATCTACCCTGGGATGTAGCGCCATATAAAGTAGAAGACGTTGACCATTTGCTTGAATTGTCTCTTAAGCACATTTCGATGTGGTAACACAAGCCTACCACATAGAATCATGTGTTAAAGCGGTGCGGTCATAGATATATACATAATCTGATCCGATCTCCCTACATTTTCCCACCACAACCTAAATATTCTTTTAGAAATCTATCTGACGCATTAAGCTTTCAGCACGGCGACGATGTCGTGTTTAAGTTCATCCGAATTATTGAAAATTGTACTTCCTTTTACTGAAACTATCTCCCTTTGCTTCATCAGATTAGCGAACGATTTGAATACAAAAACGCTTTCACGCCGAAAATTGGTTATATCACATATGTAGAAAATCCGGGCAAATATGATGACAGTCGCTGTATTGAAAGGCGTGTCATTAGCAGTACTTTCAGATTCAGATGCAGACATGTGCCTTAACCGACCTCCTGACAGTTCAACTACAAATGCACGAACTTCAGTTGTGGACGTCAACGGCTTTGGCCCCCAGCGGATAAATGCCGTACGGATTAGCTGAAATGTCAATGCTTTCCAAGAATTCTTCTCACATTGCGACCGAAGGAAGGGGATTTTCGCATTTAATGGACTTGTTTAAAGCAAAGGGTTAAAGCATCCCTCCCACCCAACATCTTCTCTAACTAGATACCATGCCACAAGCTCAGTGTTTGCTTGGTCTAGTGCTAGCTTAAGGTAGACGCAAGGACCACTTCCGCAGTCCTGGTCCTAGATCTGTGTAAACTATCCTTCACAACCGCATAGACAGTAGCTTTTAATTATTTGTATTGTTCCCCCACAACACAATGCTCCCAGCAAAGCAGGGAACAGCACACAGAAGACAGGAAGAGCGAGAACTGGGGCCTTATGGTGACAAAAAGAGACTCCTTCCTGCGACGGCATTGTGGTGGCAGCGTACCGTAAAGTAATTACCCAAGTAGTTGGGCATATAACGTTTTCTTTTGCATCCATTAGAAGTCCACCCCTCCTCCTCCCCCTCCCCCTCAAACCATCCGCCATCCACTGTTAAAATGATGAGCCATAGCCGCATGGAATGCATAAAACGGACGTCCTTTGCGCGTTCTTGTAAAAGGATGACTTATGATACACTCAACAGAGACGTTCCACCACGAAGGCCAGAGAGGGGGAGGGAGGGTGTTTGTATATATTTTGCATTCAGTAATATGGCCTCGCTTCCTGGACCCACTCACCGCCTCGGTTTCTCTACGTTTTGTCATGATTATTGTCTCTGCGCGCGAGTCCTTTGCCAAAGCAAACTATCGTCCCCTCGCCAAACCGCACCACTCCAACCACACTGACTGCACTGCCACCGTTCACAAGGATAATTGTTGTTTTGTGTACAAGCCCTCGGCTCCTCTGCTGGGTTCCGACGACTTCCCGAATGTCATTGCTCTGCCAGTGCAGCGGCACAAAAGCAGCCCAGGGACGCAGCGCAGCTTTGGACGCAAATAGCTTTGGAACAACAACAGAAGACTGCTAATAGAGCGGGACTTCAAAGTCGGATGGCACTTCTGTGATTAGTTGGAGATGTCTCCCGCCCGCTCGCTCTGCGGACTTCATGAAAAATTTACAATAAGACTCGAATCCGTTCATCAGACGAGCTCTTGGGAACCACCTTCGGATTTGTTGGCTAGAAGTGGTTTTGCTTTGTTGCCCGCAAATGGCCAAAGGACCGAAGGGGCGGCGATGGGAGGTGGCAAACTTTTCAGTTCTACCCCATACGGGTGTTGGGTTCACACCCTGCTCTGTCCCCCCCCCCCCCCCCGCATTTCTTTGGGAAGGAAATTATTTTTCGGCCGGGAAATGCGGGAAGGATGAGGCTAAGAACAATAAATCACCACAGAGAGTGAGGACTTTCAAGATCCCCTCACACCACATGAGTACCAAGACGCGGGGTTGAAATGGACCCATGTCTCGATCCGTTTGAGGGGAAAGGTCAAGCTGACAGCGTGTGGGGTAATTTGTAGTTCGTCTGGGCTAAGGAACTCTGCTGTGGAGGATTTTTGAATGCCTTCGTGTCTTATAATAAATTGCAGGGAATTTGGGGGGCGTGTGGGGGTGTCGGTAGTGGTTTATTTCGTTAGATTTGTTTTCTGTTGCCTCCTGCCCTGGGTTCAGAGAGCATCAATCACGACCGCATGTGAGGATTGAAAATCTTAAGTTGAGTTCCTTGACCGAGATATGAACTCTTGCCAAGTTTACAGATGCCTCTTCTGAAAAGAGTACATTCAAGTTGGTTACTTACCGCCAACAATGCTATATTTTGTGCACTCAGTTGTCATTTATCAGTTCAGGCTTCTATCCGCCTTGGAGTCAGCAGGAAGGATCTCATTTGAAAAGCCAGCTATGAAGCACATTTGCATCGCACATATGGATGACCAGTGTGGGTTTACTCTTGGTTTGACTTTCAATGCAAACTTAAGTCAATATAAGTTTTAGGCATTTCTTAGTGATTATTGACTTTCTGTCAAGTAGCCCATTGATACCCATTCCCTTGATATTTTTGAAGAAATGTTGAGCAATTGAATGGGTAGCGGATGTCTGTGATGGCGGAAACTTTAGTACAGAGCTCTTACAATATGGGTGTCCTCAGCTATTCAGCCGAACTCAATTTCGAATTGGTTCCCAAGCATATGTACTCGTGTTCAACTCATTGATACCAATCCTCAATTCTAAAGTGTCTTCCAATAGACTTCCGACCTTTGACAGTTGATAGCGGACATATTGTTGAAGCGACATCTGTCAAAATGGCTGCCATTTATTCAGTCTGTTTTCCCAATTCCCATAGCGTTCAACGACGTGTGCAAGTGATAAAATTGTTTTATCAAAATTGGTATCATGTTCGGCGCTCTTCGCCCGTTCTACGGTCGCCATGGTCGTTCTATCGAGAGGACTATTCGCAGTGGATGGTCACTGGTTCAATAAACATTAAACCAACACCCGTATGTCGACGAAAAGCAAGATATGTCGAAAACATCGCCGCTGTCCGTGAGAGAGTGCAGGAGAAGCCGAGGCAGTCGATTTCGCGTCGCTCGCAAGAATTCGGCCTTTAGCAGACCACAACTTGGCGAACTTTGCGCCGTGACTTGGGCCTGCACCCGTACAAAACTCAACTGACCCAGGAGCTGAACGTAAATGACCATCGACAACGACGTGTGTTCGCTGAATGGGCAACGGAGCAGTGGGAGGATCAATTTTTCCAATTGCTCCAGAGCCCATTCAGCGAACATACGTCGTTGTGTATGGTCGTGGATCTAGAAGATTTTAGCAATTTTCACAGTGCCACCAGGCAATAACTCTGGATCATAGATCTAATAACTGCCATACATATCTGCATCCTATAGCAATAAGGAGCAGTGGATTCTATTCGGTTACACCAAAAGATGCTAAAAACATCAGTGCACCAACAAAATCATGAGGTCCAAGGCGTTTTTTTCAAAAGGCTCACGACGCTTTATGATTGACCGTCGCGACGGTAGCTTTCGAGGTCTCGGCAATTCTCCAGGAAATTCGCAACTCAAATTTGATTGAAATTTCCTAAGAAATTTTTAAAGAGGACCTCAGTCGTAAGAACCTTTTCCGAATGGTTGTCCTGTTGAATGCCCAAACTAGGCTCCATAAGCTTTTCCCTTTATAGGGGCAACTCAAAAAATCCAAAAACATCATAGGAACTCCAATAAATCCAACCACACCCAACTGCGTATCTCCATCAACGTCCTTTCAGGGTCAAAACTATTACTCGTCATTCATCAACAAAATAATTATTTCCGAACATTTGCGAATATTCCCCCATCAACTCCGTCCACGCATAAACAAGCGCGTTAAACTCATTCATTTGAAAGCGATTTCATCCCGACCACTGTCTGAGTCTTGACGCATTTGCATCTGAAAGCGATACGACAAACGTCGCGCTAATTAGGGTCATAAATGAATACATATGTACGAGTATTAACCGGAGCTGAGTTGTGGGAGCAAACTGAATTAAATCGCTTCGAATGGCTGTCGAAAGCGAAATTGAAACGCGGCTTCAATTAGACGCTGACCGCATTCGGGGTATCTTACAATTAGCACTAATCGAACATGACACACACACACACGCGCTCACACGTTTGCTGACTAATTAGCCTGTCAGCTGGAGGAGCTGCAGTCCGACGCTGACCCATAAATTGCTGGCCATGTGTCAATAGGACAAATGAATATTACACCTCACGGTGGCAGTTGAGAGCTGTGGTTCGGGTATAAATAGGTCTCATTGAGCGGTGGAATCAAGGGTTAAGGGCTTATGCAGTTGGGGAGGGAGACAAGACAGTGGGGGTGGAGCGGACGAACGAATCGGTCATGTATCAACGTGCTGATGGGTAGGCGGACGTAAGTAGATTGATGTCATTAGAGCCGAATGGATAAATTTTGTGCTCAAGTTGTCATTCATTCCTTTCGTCAGCATCGCTTCGAGTTACGTTTGCACGGTAGTGTTAGACTTGGACATCCATCAAGGCTGCAATTACCGGTTTCGTCTGACGAGGCATGTTCTTCCATCACTCGCATCACTCGCAGACGACGCTGATTTGACACTATTCTAGCGCCAGAACTCGTGAGTGAGAGAATAATAGCACATGCAACATGAGTGGTAGCTCTAGAAGCTGGAACCAAGTTCACCTTGAATGTTCAGTGGATGGCGCAGTTGCCGCAGTGCCTGCCCCAATTTTGAGGGGTCCCAGGTTCGAATCCCAGTGAAATCAAATCTGGTCCAGTCACCATTTGCCGTTGTGTTCAAATTAACTGCACTGGCGTAGGGATCTACCTGGCAGTACAGTGGACCAGTTTTGAGTCTGAGTGCTCCAGTTTAGTGTTTCAAAAATTCCGAAAAAAAAGTTCACTTTAGTCTGTAGCACTAAAATTTATACAGGGTGATCAGATAAGAACAAGAGGAAAATAAATCTAAATAAAACAACAACCGTGTGAGCTAAAAAATTAATTCTGGCTTTATTTTGCAGCTACATTCATGCCATTATTTATGAAGTAGCACGTCATTCAAATGGCCATCTCGGCTTTGCTGGCAGTGCTTCAAGCGGTCGGTCTAATTATTGATGACTTCCTCCAATATGTACGGCGTTATTCCGGCATGTGGCAGCGTGTCGAATGTTGTCCTCGAGCTCGACCAAATTGATTGGCTTGTTGGCGTAAAATAGGGACTTGGCATAGCCCCAGACAAAATAATCGAGTGGTGTCAAGTCGCATGATCGGGTCAGTTGATGAACGCTGGCCGTGAGATGACCCAGTAGCAAAATTTCTCATTCACAACTTATAGCGTTGGTTGTCATCGCTGATATATCATGTAGCACCGTCTTCTTGTGATATCGATGTTGTCAGGTTTTGGCCACAAAAAAGGCGGTCAACATCGCTCCACACCTGAAACCATTGACGATAACGGTGTTTTCATTCTCGGTTTTGAAAGAAATAATATCCGATGATACCGCCATGCCAAAAACCGTAACAAACAGTTAATTTTTGTAGATGCATTAATGCTTGGTGGGCGCTGTGGCGTAGTGGGTAGGTACGTCGACTCCCACGCTCGTTGTTGTCGGTTCGATTCCCGAAAAAACACCAAACATTTTTTCACGGCTCCACCTCTTTCAAATCACTGACAATGCTCAAAGAGTACAATTGTCTAGAAAAAGCTTCTCAATCTCGCCGTTCGGAGTTGGCATTAAACTGTAGGTCCCCTCCACTCGTGAGAGAACAATAGCACGCACAAGACGAGTGGTTGCTGAGAAGCTAGGCCAAGGTCCACCTCAAACTGTAGCGCCGCCATTATTATTATTATTATTATTATTATTATTATTATTGATGCTTGGTCGTACACTTGTGGCTTGTTTTTCTTCCGATAACGGAAATTGTAGTTGTTGACATAGCCACTGAGCCAAAAATAAATCGCGTCCGAGAAAATCCCAAAACCGGGATCTCCCGCCAACATTTCCAAAGCCTGATTACCGAACTCATGGCATTTTCTATATTCGTCCGGCTTGAATTCTTGCGTCAGTATAATCTTACACGGATGTAGGCCCAAATCTAATCACACAATTAGTCGGTTTGACTCTTTAGCGATGCCCAACTCAGTTGATTGGCGCCGAATCGACTTTTTTGGATCTTTTTCGATACCGGCCGCTACGGTTGCTATTTTTACTTCATTTTGCGCCAATCTGTGTCCGGTTGGTGGCTTAAGGTCCAAAAGAGTGTATACAGGTTCAAACTTCTTCACGGTGCAAAGTGGTTGCGGATAGTCTCAAGTTCTATGATCATCTCAAAATGGATATACGAGGTGTATTCGAAAAATAAGGAGAATTTTTAAATTTCGCGGGTTTGGAGTTTGAATGTCAAACATTTCTTTTTGTTATGTTGGTACACATGCCCCTGAAGTATGACAAAACTTTCAGCAGTATTCTTTGCTTAGTTTGTCTGTGGCAGCCGCTAAGGTTAGACATGTTTCTACGAGCTCGGCGAATTTCGTTTATTAAAAAAATAAATCAAAGAAATTGTGTCAAATTTTGCGTACACAATGAAATAAAGTGGAACAAAGTATGTAAAATAATAGAGGCCTATGGTGAGTCTGCTATGAATAAAACAAGAGTTAACGAGTTGTACAAGCTCATCCAAGATAGCAGTGAAATCGTTGAAGATGACGAGTGCCCCGGACGCACCAGTATATCAACAACCGATGAAAACGTGTACAAAGTGAAAGAAATAGTTATGAACGATCGCCGAATCACAATCAGAGTTGTCACTGATGATGTTGACATATCGGTTAGCTCATGCGATGAAATGAAACGCGTGGCATCAAAATTTTTTCCAAAATTGTTGAATTTTGAACAAAAAACAGCGGCGAATGGAAGTTGCTCAGGTGTTACTAAATGAAGTCAACGATGATGCAGAATTACTGCCTCAGACTCCATATCCGCCAAATATGGGTCCCTGTGACTTTCTCCTACTTCAAAAGTAAAGAGAACCTAAAAGGACCGTCGTTTTACAAGCATAACTGACCTTCAAAGCGCATCGCTGAAAGAGCTGAAACCTATCCCAAACATCGAGTTTGAGAAGATTTTCGAGGGTTGGTGCTTGCATAATATCAAATGGGGACTATTTTAAAGACGACAAAATAAATGTAGACGAATAAATAAATATTTTTTAAAAAAATTAAAATTCCCAATATTTCTGATCAACCCTCGTATAATTTTCAGTCACACTTTAGCTGATCTTGCTAGGCGAATATCACGGTGAGGTCTTAACATCATTAACCTTTTTAATAAATGCACCATAGCGGTGCGGGAAGTCGTTTGATCATAACTAAAAGCAGTACGAACTTTACGAAGCATTTCCTCGATATTCTTACTGTTTTTCAGTTTAACTAAATATTTCAGGAAGGAGTGCGTGTATAAGTCCATCACTATTTAAAAACCTCCTTCTTTTGACTTATCAAAAACCATCGCAATAACATGTAACGTAATGACAGTTCAATAGTGACGTGAAATTTAAAATGACACCTCTTGTTCGGTGATTCAATATTTACGTCATTTACCTGTGATTTTTGGCATTATTACTCACACGGATACTCTGTATTTTTAAACACATTTACATTACGTTTTCTCTTCCGCAAATTTTCTGAAGCCATTGAGTGTTCTTTAGTCTCAAATGTGGCAGTCCAATACTCATGTGTCACATCAAAGCAACGGAGAGACTGAAAAGAAGTCAGTATCCTTCTAAAACTAACTCTTTCACACTATTTGCTGGTGCGACACCATTTAAAAATATCCATGAAAGTCCATCCTTGTTGCCTGACTTGCATTTGTTTTCTATAGGACTGCTCCAACTCCCTAGGAAGTGCAAATTTGTCGCTTATCACTTTCCAGCACAATGAGTCGACTTATTTCTTCAATCATTTCTGCTTTTAATTGCCAATTTCATTTTTACTCAACAATGATGGAACTTTCCTCACGCACATCAATACTTTCCGTTCAATCGTCAAGGTATCAGACGTCGGGCGTGCGCTATCTACAGGAAACTTCAGTTCATAGCTAATGGCAGCCATTAGACGGCAATAAATTTCGACTGTTCTTCAAAAGAATTCCTAAGAAATACGCTCATTATCTGACTTTCTTCTTCTGCTGCCTGGCCCCGCCAAGAATTATAACTTCACAGCAACTTTTAATGAAACTACAACTTCTGTCACGCTGTGCAGCAATTGCTGCACGTTTCGAACTAATGCGCTGCTTTATCGTTTCAATTTCGAACGGAACTGAATGCTTTTTGATTCAGTGGTTTTCCAGAAGTATTCATTTTATCGATTTATGAAATCCATCAAGGGTACACGATTCCTTGGTGCAAACAAGTGGAGAGAACTTGTTGCGTGAAGTGGTTCACTTTAAAGCCTAAGGGGATCTATTGTTCAATTGTGCTCAACTTCAGCTAAGAGGAGAGCATTTATGAACTGAGATTGGCAGAAGAAATTTGTCTCATTGATGTCGTTCTCATTTAAGATTATATTTTGAAAATAAGTTTAGAACCAGCGGTTGTTGATGAAATGTTGTTCCTTACTTCGGGACTTTCTAAATGAACATCTTTTCCAGTCGTAGTTGAAATAATGGTAGGAGTAGCCTAGAGGTGGATAGGACATTAGGCAGCTCAAACATGAGGGAATGGGAAATCCATTTTGAGGTTACAATTGCATTTACAAATAATTTGCATGGTATGCAGCCTGAGGGTTGGGGTGCACTTAAATCAGAGTAATTCCATTGTACTGCCACGTAGGTTACACATGGGTTAATCTGCCTGCAGGAAACCATTCGAATCCTTCCATATATCGAAGAAGACTGTTGATAGGCACCTCACTGAGGGCACAGACGTTGTCAAAAATAAACTGGGCAAGTGCGAGTTGTACTCGCACGGGGAAGGTTCCGTCGCATAATATTGATGGATGATTTCTGAATATCAAACGACGTTTCCAAACTATTTCAGTTGAATTTTCTTCTAACTTCAACCCAAATCAACCATTTATTCATAAATTCATACATCCAAACAAACAAATATTCATCCCCACATGTACATATATCTCTATCCAAGTTTATCCAACACAGAAAATCCCTTCCATCATACACATACCTAATCACTGCTCATGCCTGCGGTGTGTGTGTGTTCATTTCTGTTGGGCATTTAGGGGTGAGATCGAAAAGATAACGCTCATCAACGAATAGAGTGGCCGAACACAGCAAGAAGTTATGTGTGAAAATGAAAATTGTTCTTATTTTAAAACTTAGATATTTTGAAATTTATCATTTCATAATGCTTACATTGATGTCTTCAAAACTGCGTTTTCAGATCTTCGAAATTCGCATGTCGATGATTGACCGTTTTTGGCCAATATATCCAAAACCATTAGGGCCAGAATGCTCGCAATGGTTTTAAATGAAAGTACTCAATGAAGCCAAGTTTGTGTGATTTTTTCAGATTTTTAAACACTTTGGTTTAGAAATGGCAGGGAGGGACGCATTTAAAAAAAACTTTGGAGCTCCATATTTTCCAAACGGTATTTTGGATAAAAAAGTGTTAAAAGAAACCTCCACCTCATTTCGAAAGATCTGTCGATTGATATATATTTCGATGGGGTGCGACAATTTTTCAAAATTATTGTCAACTTCACCTGTACTGGAGCCACCCCCAAATGGCCCCACTTTTTAAAATCGCTGCATAGGCAATGATATCTAGGTCTGAAGTATCTAATTCCAAAATTTCATGCCGATATCTTCATAAACTTCGGAGATAAAAAAGTGTCACAGACACGACGGACGGACGGACACACCGAAATTATAAAGGTTCCGTTTTTGTAGACGGAACCTTAAAAAGGCTTTAAATGTGGCCGTCTAAATAACTGTAAGGCAGTACCAGTCCAAAGAAGGTGAAGAACATTCTCCACTCCTTACTCATCTAGACCAAGTTTTCTGGCATGGTCGTCTAGGAGGCAGTGAAGGTTTAAGGATTAGGGACGGACAAGCTTGTAAGAAAACTAGTTCTTGTGTCTAGTGTGTCATCGTCTTCTCCACGGGCATCGCAGAGGGTTTCATCGCTTAGGCCAAGCACACTTAGGTGTTTGGTAAAAGCGTAGTGCCCCGTTCGTACTCGGGTGAGTTATCTGCAATATTTTCTGTTAACAGATAACAAGAAAGCCGCGGATTTCTTACAGACGTTGGGGAGCATGCGCTTGGTCTGTCTACATCCTGGAGAGTCATGCCACCTGCGATTGTACTCTCGAGAAGTCAAACCATCGATGCAAGCCCTAACCGAGTACGCAAGCAGTCCCAAGGCAGGTTCAGGTCCTGAGAATGCTTCATCTGGTCCTCGCCTTGCAAGTTCATCGGCGATCTCATTTCCCGTGATCCCGTGGTGCCCCGGGACCCAGGCAAGTCTTAGCGAATTCAAGGTACCGATCAAATTCGGAGAAGACTTGCATTCCTGAACTATCCTGGAAGTGGTTAAAGGGTTCAGCCAGGCCTCAAGTACAACTTGGCTGTCGCTACAGACGCAAATACTTCGCCCCTTCCACCTAGATCTTAGATGGATGACAATTATATACTGAATTAGAGTAGCCAGCGTACTTCGCTACGCCGACTCCTTCTTTTTCTAGGCGATCTAATTTTTCCCGGTGTTCTTTACATGTGTGCAAAACTTCATAATTCTCCGTCGAATTTTTGCTGAGAGATGCGAATTTTTTTTTTCCTATAGCCTATGACTGATTCTTGATCGATCGGTGCTAATAGTGTCGAAAATTGTATAATAGTAATAATAATAATGGCGGCGCTACGGTCCGAGGTGGACCTGGGCCTAGTTTCTCAGCAACCACTCGTGTTGTGCGTGCTATTGTTCTCTCACGAGTGGAGGGGACCTACAGTTTAATGCTGACTCCGAACGGCGAGATTGAGAAGATTTTTCTAGACAGTTATACCCTTTGAGCATTGTCAGTGATTCGAAAAAGGTGGGGTCGTGAAAAAAATGTTTGGTGATTTTTCTGGAATCGAACCGAGAACATCGAGCGTAGGAGTCGACGCACCTACCCCTTACGCAACGGTGACCCCGAAAATTGCATAATGATCGATGCAATTGTTTAGAAATTTATTCCATACATACAAACGAGCATTGAATGTTATATTTATAGATACAAATGGTAAAATAATAATAAAAAATTGAGGTGGACTCACGTCGTCTCTTAGAACCTGCACATTCGTGACTTCAGGTGACTGTGTGTCGCCTACTTTTGCTTAAGCATGATGATGAATTTGAAACTCTGAATAATGACATAGGTTGCATTGCTCGAATTCTTATAAACCAAAAATGCATTAAAAAGCCCAAGTCACTCTTGACAACCTCCTCTTCATGCTTGCAAAGTTTCATTGAAATCGATTCAGCCGTTTCGGAGATTAGCCCAAACAATCAGACAGACAGGCACTACGATTTTATTAACATAGATTTACATACACACTACATTAAACATCATTGCCTCAATTATTCAATTATTCGCATTTCAAAAACAACAAAACAACTAAATTTAAGATGTGCACACGTACGTTTGTGTTTCAACGATATAAAATAAGCTAATTGTTTGATAATGTTAAGCTACAAATTTGAAAAAAAACAGATCTACGCAGCTACTCTTTTTGTTGAATAAACAAAAAAAATCAAATAAGACCTTTAAGGTACCCCTAAATGACGAACATGCTCGTCGAACTTGCTCGTTTGCGTTATCCCCTACACGGCGAACATTAATTTCGTGTTGTTTCTTCAAATCGTCAACATGTGTGATAGGCAAGCGCTAGTGGTGGATTCCTCGATAAAATCGTGGCTGACTGTTGACATTGTGCTTAATCCGCAGATATGCACTCGGCAACGTTCACAGCAAAAATGAGATTTGCTCGTGATCATAACCCTACACGGCGAACATCAAAGCTAACGTACACGACAAAATCGAAATTTTTCGACAACAGCGAGCGGCTCGCGAACCAGCCCAAACATGACGAAAATGCGGCTAGCACGAGCAAGTTCGCCGAGCAAGTTCGTTTTAGGGCTACCTTTACCGTTTACATCCGTTCACAATACGAGTTCGATGAAAAACTCGAGGGGTCCCAGGTTCGAATTCCAGTGAAATCGAATCTGGTCCAGCCACCATTTGCCATTGGGATCAAATTAACACACTGGAGTAGGCTGCTACCAGGCAGTACAATGGACCGACTTTGAGTCTGAGTGGTCCAGTAGTGTTTCAAAATCCGCCGAAAATAAAAAAAAAAATACATACAGCATACGCTCATAGGCGCCTACGAATTTGTTGTTGTTTTTTTTTTCAATAAGGACGAAAGCAGATGTTGACATAAAAAATCATAACTAACGAACGCGTTGACCAATTTCATGCAAACTTTAGATAAACCATCTACGTGATCATACGAAGGAACTTTAAAAATTGTATCGAATTCAGTTTGTCCGTTCGTGAGTTATAAAGTCACAACGCACTTGCAACAATTTTTTTTATATATAGATTTCTTTCCACTTGAGTGTGTCATCTTAAACGCGGGGGTCTTCAACAGCCTTATCCCACAGGCTCAGAGTCGGGCCGAAGGGATAGCGTCGGATCCGTAAACGCCTGAGTAGAGTCAGCTGTATAACGATACAGCAATATGCTGCTGATCCAAATGATGCCAATGGAAGTACTCATATCCTGACTTCTGAACCCTTAAATGGCCTGCAAGTTGTTGCCAAAATCCTCTCAGCAGCCTTTCTCAACTCATCATCGTAAGCCATTACTTCCTTCGACTGCCGAAATCCGCATCACCCATAAAGTTGCACGCTACATTTTGCACTACAGTTCCTTGCGCATCGTCTGCACGCCATCAGCAGAATCAACAGAAAACAGCGTCAGTTGAGTGCAATTGTCTCGCAAATGAAACAATTCCCGAACAAATTGAAAAATAAATGATATCGACGACGACCAATAAAACAGAATCAGCGCCAACCCATGCTTGCTCTCTTCAGCCACCCGCCGCGCAAGAAAGTAAAACATTTAACGCACACACAGCTCCTGCAGCACACAAGGAAGGAGATTGGTTCATGATGATGTTTACATTGCTGTCAGAGCTCATCTCGTTGTTCTTCTTCGACTATTCGACTTTCGACGCCTCGAGCAGCAGGACGAACAAAAGGTTTTCGCCATCGAAAGGAAAAGAAAATATCAATTCGAATGCCATCGGCGAACAGAGGATAATCCATACTCTTGAGGATGTACACTTCATGAGTCGTGTAGCAAGTTTCTTCGGGAGAACCTCGTTCAAGTTCAAAAATCGATTCGCCATCGAGTGGGTGGAGCGGAACGAGTGGGCCCCTGCCAACGTGTGTACTCGTAGGTGTCGAGAGTTCAGTTTGGGAATAGTTTCGCCGGAGAGTGGAACTATTTGTCAATAGTTTTGAGGAAAGTTTCCGGCAGCAGCGCCAGCGTCAGGGACCCGGAAAAGCCTTCCGTAAAAAAATGTCGAAATGTCATCGTTCAAAATGACAGAATTTTCAAAGTTTAATGGCAGTTCAAGGAACTAATTTGAATACCATACGCAAACAGGATAAACTCGGGTGTGGGTGACGGGCTTTGCGTTTAATTTATTGCTCATGGTGGGTGGTGAGTGGGTGGTTGTAGTTTTGCCTTGACGAACGTTAGCGTGTGGTTGGAGAGTAGTTTTGGAAGCTCTGATCAGTGGGCAGAGGCTTTTTGGCCCTTTTGCAGTGGCAGTGCTTGTAAAGGACATGACTTGTGTCTGCACAAGAGATTTTGGACTGGAGATTGTTGTGAACATCTGTTTGGCTTCATTTGCAATGCAAACAGAAATTTAATGATGGCATCAATTTGAATGAGCGTGCATAAATCTTGAGTTCATTGGGAAGGATATGCTTGATGCTTTTTTAAAGTTGGACACGAGTTGTGCCTGCAATGACAAGTATCTAGATGATCATGGGAAATTGTTTAGGGGTTTTTGACTAAGGGCTAGAACTGAAAGGGTTTGCCAATGACTGCCGAATTAAATTCAGAAAGGTTTTACTAAGTATAACTCATTTTATCTGATTAAGATATTTCTTTCTTTTTTCGTCTCCATATCCTGTATTCCCTTGTAAGGACAAAACTGTGCCTACCAGCCATAACGTTCGATTTCTAGAGATGGGTCTTAGTTCTTCTTAAAACGGAGCCACCAAATTGCCACGTTTTACTCTCCACTGTTCTGCGCCATGTTTTCTTTGAACCGCAAAGTCTGTTGCCATCCTGAGTTAAGGGGTTATGCATAGCTATGTTGCTTTCAGTCCTTCGTAATGTGTGGCCAATCCACCGCCACACCTGTCGTTGTATGGAGGTGCCTAGTGATTCATTAGAGATACGAAACTTAAGGGCTTGTCAGTACTGCATTATGGGTGTGATTCGGTTGGAAGTCACAGTCAAATTTTAAAATTAAGCTTTCCTTTTCAACCATGGATCGATGATTGTAACAGTTTTGAACTTTACTAATACTTACTTACTTACCTAGCAGGCCTATGACTCATGTAGGGTCTGAGTCTGATATATCGCTGCCTTCCATCGTTGGCAGTCCATCGTTGACGGTCTTGGGCACGCTGCTTCCAGTTATCAAGACCAAGCTGTCTTACGTCCCCGATGACTTGGTCTTTGTACCGAAGGATCGGTCTTCCTCTCCTTCTTGAACCAGGAGGCTCTGATTCGAAGACCCTCTTAGCTGGAGCGTTGTTGTCCATGTGCTCAATGTGGCCGAGCCAGTGCAGTCGACGGATTTTTGCCTTCCGGGCTACATCCACATCCTGGTACAGCTCATAGAGTTCGCGGTTGTGACTTCTCCTCCATTCGCCTTCTTCGCAGACGGGACCTTGTATCCGACGTAGAATTTTTCTTTCGAACGCACCAAGAATCAGCTCTGGAGTTTTGCTTAGTGTCCAGGTTTCGGCTCCATATAGCAGGACTGGCAGAATAAGAGTTTTGTAGAGAATGATTTTGGTCCTTCGAGTCAGGAGTTTTGAGCCCAGTTGTTTTGATAAACCGAAGTAGCATCGGTTGCCAAGGGCTATTCTACGTCGGATCTCCACTGTGATGTCGTTCGTGGAGTTCACGTTTGCTCTGAGGTAGACAAACTCCTTCACTACCTCAAAATTGTGGCTGTTGATTGATGTTTTGCCCTAGATGGTGTGGGGCGTATTGTTTTTTGCTCGATCGACCTAAGATCAGCTCGTTTCGCCTGTTCTTCAATCGCCGTGAAAGCTTCCACTACGGCGCGTTGGGAACGCTCAACGATGGCGATGTCATCTGCGTATCCCAACAGTTGGACTGACTTGTAGAAGATAGTGCCTTCCGTGTTTACAGCAGCCCGCCGCACTATCTTCTCCAGTACCAAATTGAAGAAATCACACGACAGCGCATCTCCTTGCCGAAATCCAGTGCAGGTTACAAACGGCTCGGAGGTCCTCGAGCCGAATTGCACGGTGCATCGCGTATGTGATAGCGTGGTGCTACATAACCGGATCAGTTTTCCCGGGACCCTGAATTCGGCCATCGCTTCGAATAGTTCCTTGAGATGAATGCTGTCATATGCGGCTTTAAAATCGATAAAAGTATGGTGCGTATTGATTTGAAACTCGCTGGTCTTCTCCAGGATTTCCTTAGTGTGAAGATCTGGCCTATAGTCGATTTGCCGGGCCGGAAGCCGCACTGGTACATACCGATTAGTGCGGTGCAAAACGGCTTTAGACTTTCACACAGTACGCTGGACAGGATTTTGTAGGCGACACGTTGAGCAGGGATATACCTCTATAGTTGTTGCAAGAGGTAGGATCGCCTTTTGTGTAGATGGGGCATATAGAGCTGATATTCCAGTCGTCGGGCATGCTTTCGTCTTCCCAAATTCTACAGATGATCTGGTGCATGCTCACTACCAGAACATTGCCACCGGCCTTGAAGAGCTCTAATGGTAAGCCATCTGAGCCTGCGGCTTTGTTATTCAGCTTTTTAATGGCTGTGCTAACTTCTTCCAAGCTCGGTAGGATGACTACTTCATCGATTGGAGTTGGGATTTCTTCATTCCCTATCACACTCTCCTGGTCCGACCCGTTAAGCAGTTGTTGGAAGTGCTGCTTAAACACATCCAGTATTCCCTGCGAGTCAGTATCTAGATTACCCTCACAATTTGAAAGAGCCTGGGTGCTTTTCCTAAAGCCTTTGGCCAGGCTTTTGGCTTTTTTTATAAAAGGCCCATATTTTTTGTTTGTCCCTAGGCTCTTCAATATCCTTGAGCTGGGAGGTTGCGAGATACCTTTTCTTCAGGCGTAGAAGCTTTTCCCCTCCCGTCTTCTAGCCCGATACTCGAACCAAACCCGAACTTTATTAATAATTGGCATTTAAAAATATGTTTCCTACTGCTATCTCAGTCAAAAATCCAACAAAAATTGTCAATGATTTCTGTCAACAGACACAGTCTCATGCCATCGATTTCCTCTTTGATCGACCACCGAAAACCTACAACCGAAATCAAGGCAAAAGTCAGTTTATTCCGCAGATCAAAACGACTGCTGAAAACTTCAAATCGTTTCTCAAGTTTGGAATGTGAAGAATCAACAACATTCTTTCGAAATAAAATGTTTTCTCTCCATTTTGTGTATTGTTGTGCATGAGAAAAAGTTTTATGCAAAGATTTAAAAACCCACGACATTTTTACCTTTTAATACAATCAATTGTCTGCCACAGAAAAGAGCTACAGCGCCGTTTCTCTCTAACATCCACGTTTCCGTAGTACGGATATGGATAATCAAAAAAGTCACCTTTTAGTTGACAGCTAATGGCAAATAAAAATCAGAATTTTATCCGATGATGACCATCAGGTCCAACCAATAACCTACATCCACTGTCTCTACAAAGCCTCGAGTCACTGTACAGCGTAAAAGGCTTAGAAATCAAATTCCATACAAAAACTCATGCACTCTTTGTTCCCACAATCCCCTTAAGTGTCAGTGCGTTCCTACTCTCCTTGAAGGCACAATCCTCCACCAATACCCAATCTCCTACTGCGATAGTAATTAATTGAAAATCGGTAGTGTGACCTACATGTGACATCCTTTGAGACCGGCGAAAATTAAAACAACAAGAAAGAACGACTCAAAATTCAATAAAGCGAATCCCCTCACCAGAATCGACACCTAAGCGCCCAGGACAAACAATCAATGTGTGAAAACTCAACAGTAAACCCCCGAAATGGATCGTTCCGTGCGCCCTGCAACCACCCACCTCAGATTGTTATTTATTGTCCTTTTGTTCAGTCTTCCATCGGATACCTTCGACAAAAAAGAGCAACACACATGCACACCCACACTCACTTAAATACCCAATATCCTTGCCGGGATGGGAGCACACAAACGTTTGCGGCAAGACGACGAGAACCGAACCGAGCACACTGGGCCATAGAAGGACCAATTTTTAACGTTCCACCGGCGCATTCAACTGCGTAAAACCATAAACGCTTCGCTAGACTTCCATGTGAGTCCCGATACACGACCAGGGATACGTTGTCCTTTTCCATTCAATGTGGACAATGTTTGTGTATGTATTTTTCATGTTATTGCAGTTCGGGGAGCTGAGAGACGGTGCGGCGCTGCCATATCCTGAAATTAGGTCCATCGTTCGTGTGTCCGTTTGTCCGCTCGTCCGTTGGCCTTCTTATGTAAGCAGGAATGAGGGAGTGTATCCAGTCTCGAATGTTGTGTCACGAATGTGTTTGTTATGTCATCGCATATCGATGAGGGCGCCGTCGTCGATGGGGGCACGGCGACGGGGGGCGAGGCAGAAGACAAATTTCGATAAATCGTCTCTGGGTTAGTGGAGCGTGTATTTATGATGTGATAACTGGACGAAGGACAACTGCATGGCCGGGAACATTGTTGTCTGTGTATGATGGAAATTTAAAGGGTTAAATGCGAGTTTGTTGGGGAATTTTCTTCTTCCTTTTTTCCCCCAGTCGCAGGGGGCGGGTGGGGTTTTCTTCCTTGAATTGGGAGAGGCTAACTTGTTTACGCTTCGGAATGCAGGATTAAATATTCACAAGATTAGTGTACAGGCGGCTTTGCTCTTATCAATTATGCAGGACTCAGGGAGTTGGGATAAATAGTTCGCACAGTGAAGTGGGCAGAGAGTGAAGTCCTGGCCAAGCTGTGGGGGACTTGGGAGAGATGCAATCAAAAGCATTTCAAAGGTTAAGTGGTTGGGATATGATCTGGGGGCTCGTTGAAAATGTGTACTAGTTGACCTTGTTGCGTGAGCTTGACATTGTGAGAGACGGAGTTTCGAGATTATGTGGAAGGACGAGGCAAGGTTTATATGGAAAGGATAACAGTTTGCTTAAAATCTAGGATTTTAAATCCACGGATTACAACAAAGCTCCAAAATAAGTACCCCGTGATTGAAAATGTATTTTTTGTCCTAACTTTTGACACATTCCCTTAAGATGGAGGTAAATTAAAGGTAGTATTCCTACTAAAAGCTTCGACCTGCTTTTGGTAGGCTCTAATGTGTATACTCTTGCCCTCAGACCCATAAGACTACCTATCCAATAGGGACTTCCAAGCTTTGACAGTTGATAGCGGCCATATTGTCGAAGCGACATCTGTAAAATTAGCTGTCATTTATTCACTCTCTTTTGCCAAGTTACCATCAATGGACATAGCGTTCAACAACCCCTGTAAATGATAAAATTGTTTCATCAAAATGGGTGTTCTGTTCGGGCAACTTTCCGCGCGCTTCGCTCATTTCTCTGTCGCCATAATCGTCCTACAGAGCGTACTATTCGGAGTGTGGTGGTTCAATTTGAGTCTAATGTTCCAGTAAGCCATAAACCAACACCCGTACGTCGACGAGATGCAAGATCTGCGAGAACATCGCCGCTGTCCGTAGGTCTTTCACAGTCCACAGCTTGATATCAGGAATTTTGTGTCGTGATTTGGGCCTGCTTCTTATTTACTTAAGGTGGCGCTACAGTCCGGGGTGGGCCTGGGCCTCAACCAACAAGCGTCCCCAACCATCTCGATCTTAAGTTAGCTGCCTCCAGTTTCGCACGCACAGTTGGTTGAGGTCTCTTTCCATTTGCATGCGCTACCTGAGTCGCGCTCTTCCTGTACTGCGCCGTCCCTCGGGGGTGGATTCGAAGCCTTTACGGGCCAGAGCATTGGTTTCCATTCGCTCTACATGACCTAGCCATCGCAATCGTTGGATCTTCACCCTTCTGGCTAAGTCGATGTGGCTGAACAGCTCCTACAGTTCGTTGTTATATCTTCTCCTCCACTCACCCTCTATGCAGACGGGACCGAAAATCACCCGAAGAATTTTCCTCTCAAAGCAGCCAAGGGCAACCTCATCCGCTTTTGACAAAGTCCATGCTTCTGCGCCATATAGCAGGACTGGAACGATTAAGGTCTTGTACAGGGTTATCTTGGTTGTTCGGGAGAGGGCATTTGTTTATCAATTGCTTTCTTAGCCCAAAGAAGCAGCGATTAGCAAGAGTTATTCTTCATTGTCTGAATTAATAGCGGTACCTAGGTAGACAAAGTCTTGGACTACCTCAAAGTTATATCTGTCTGCTGTGACGTTTTGTCCGAGACGTCGGTGTTGGGTGTCCTTTCTGGTTGACAGCATATACTCGGTCTTGCCCTCATTTACCATTTAACCCATCTTCCCATACCCCCAGAAGTGCCATTGACATCACGCTGTGTTCTTCCGATTATGTCAATATCGTCGGCATATGCAAGTAGTTGGATAGACTTCTGAAAGATTGTGCCTCTGGTGTTGGCGTGCGAATTTTGCACAATTCTTTCAAGAATGATGTTGAAGAAGTCGCATGACAGCGCGTCGCCTTGTCTGAATCTTTTTTGACATCAAACGTCTCGGTTAGGTCTTTACCGACTTTGATGGAGCAGCGTGCATTCTCCATCGTCATCCTACACAAACGGACGAGTTTGGTAGGGATGCCAAAAGTAGACATTGCTCAGTATAGCTCGTCTCTATAGATGCTGTCATACGCGGCCTTAAAATCGATGAAAAGGTGGTGGGTATCGATTTGTTGTTCCTGGGTTTTTTCCAAGATCTGCCGCAGTGTGAATATTTAGTCGATGGTGGATTTTTCTGGCCTAAAGCCACACAAGTATGTACCGACCAGGTTGTTGACGAATGGCTTTAGACGTTCACACAACACGGCAGATAGGATCTTATAGCCAATTTTCAGAAGACTGATGCCTCTATAGTTGACGCATTTCAGAGGGTCTCCTTTTTTTGTGGATCGGGCAAACAATGCTGAGGTTCCATTCATCGGGCATGCTTTCTTCCGACCATATTTTACAGATGAGTTGGTGAATTTGGGCCGAGATCAACCCACATGAGATTCAAGAGCGTCCAATGTATCCCGAAAAAATCACTGGCTGGTGTGGATTTTGGACTGGCGTCGTTATCAGTCCATATTTCTTTCAGAACGACGTTGGCCAGGCCGTCACCGGCAACAGTGAGCGCTACAGGTAGCTGATTTTCAACTTCTTTTGGCCTGAATTCGATGATATGGACACCAACGACATGTGGTTTCAACAGGACGGCGCTACGTGCCACACGGCTCACGCCACATAGGAAATAGATCTTGCCACCGAGATCGTGTGATTTGACTCCGATAGACTTTTGCTTGTGGGGTTTTCTGCAGTCACAGGTCTATGCGAGTAAGCCTTAAACCACAGCGGCCCTCCAAGCCAGCATGACCCATCAAATCAGCTTGATTCATGCAGACGATATGAAATTAGGCATTACGGATGCGCGCTCCCCAGAAAAGCCGCTGCAGACTTTTGAACGATGTTATACTCCATATATAATGGCATCGATAGGCGCTTTAAATGAATGAAAGATTTCGGCAAAATCTCGCACATATTTTGAATTATTTAAATTGAAAGATAGGAAGCACTTAAAGAAATACCCTTTACATATACAGACGGCTAAGAGTTGAACTGTGGATTCGGCGCAGCGGTGTCCACGCAGTCTTCAGAGAGTCAAACCAGCCCAGTATTTTCCAAGCTGAATTCTTACAGTACTGTAAGCTTGCCGACACCTGAACACATGGTCAAGGCAGAAAATGTATGTTTTTGGTTACAGTCAAGCTGCCATCGAAGCATTTGCCTCGTTCAACACAGCCTCAAGGCTTCCCAAGGGATTCCGCAATGAGTTTGCCTCATTAGCAGTCTACGGCAACTTCGCATTTCGTGCTTAATGGGTTTTTAAAGAGTTGCCATCTTGTAAATTGAACAACTGGTAGCTGGTAACAAAGTTAGCTCCGGTGATCTGGTGATCTGGTGATCAAGGATCTTGCTTGAGTGAACTGAAAAGGTCGACCCCTCAAAAATCAATCACCGGTGCCGGCTACAGTAAATTGAACAACTGGTAGCTGGTAACAAAGTTAGCTCCGGTGATCTGGTGATCTGGTGATCAAGGATCTTGCTTGAGTGAACTGAAAAGGTCCACCCCTCAAAAATTGCAATCAAAACACTTCGTTCCGAAAATAAAATCCAAGATCCAGTTGAGAATCCATAAATCTTGTATCAACATTCCTTTGCGAACGATGGACTGTTGAAGGAACCTCCAAAAGACACAATCCGCACGAGATAACCGACCCAACTTCAATCTTTCCTCGTGTTTTCTCCGGCATCAATTTGTAAGCAAACATGTCCCACACCGAGTGACAAATATAAACTGACAGCAACATGCAAACATGCATCCATATCAATTCCAGCGTCACATCAAGCATCTGAGAGTTCACAATTAATTTGTCTCCTCGCCCACACGCCCTGAATCACTTCCACTCTGTTCGAATCTATTAACACAGATTCCCTTAATCACCTCGGCACAATCCAATAAACGTCAGCAAACCGACCGAAAACAGATCCATTACTGAAAAATTATCATCCATTAGCTCCGAGACAAGGCGCATACCTGAAGCCAAATGAACTGCCAAGGAACATGTTGTGAGACGCTTTTCAAATCGTCCCCGTACATTCCATCCAGTCTGGCTGCCGCCTCCGACCATGCGAGTGATCAATTTGGGTTGACACCGGGAGATTGATGGGAATCGCTTTCGGGGGCAGACACTCGCTGCGGAGTGAGAGCTCGTAAAAATTAATCAACAGGTGCCGCATTTTGGCCTCTCCTCGGCGATTCCGGGTCTCCGGAGTCACGATGAGAGCGGCTATTTTCGAGAGCGCATGGGGTGGGTTGGGCGTGATGGAGTGGCGCAGATGCAGTCCAAGAGGTCGTAAATCCATTGACGGCGCAATTAGACAGACTCCTTGGTGGACAGCGCTTTCATGGGAACTCAATGACGTGGGGTTGACGACCCGTCATAACTCTGAGATGGCGTTCCGAGGGGCCTCTTCCGGGGAGGCTCTCGGGATCCAATCGACTTTAACGTCCACTTCACAGCTTAGCATCCATTCGTTCAGTCCGCCTTAGGGGTGCGGTGCGCGGCCGTTATGACTCCGACTGTTAACCCAGTTCCGCAACAGGGGCTACATTTATTTGACAGCAATTGCGCGGCGGGATCGAAATTAAGGTGCACACACAATAAACGCGCTGCCAATTCTTTGCGCTTTTTGTTCTGTTCCCTCCGCGGAGAGCCCACTCATGAGGGAGCATTTTGTGATCCAATTTCTGGTGGCGATAAATTATTTATTGGCGGCAGTTAAATATTAAATTTTACGACAGACTCTTGCGCCGAGTTTACAGGGAAATTCGCCCAATCAAACATGTTCGGGGCAATTGTGACGCTGGAATGTGCTGACATATAAAATTGACAGTATGTCGTCGTTGCTGTTATCGTTGTTGTCGTTGGCGTCGTATTTGGCTTCGCAAAGCTCTTCTTTTTTTCGACGAAATTGAGTTATTAAGGTTTTTGGTATTCAAATGTGTGAGACCTTTTCCGGATATAGCCAGTTACCAGGCTTCGATGGCGATTGGGGTGAGCTGTTGTTGGCAATATGTGGGCTTTTGAAAAACACGAATAAACCCGGTGACAACGATATCGTAAAAATGTGGAGAATATTTTTTGCAGAGGTCGATATAAATAGGAACCAGTACGTGGATGTATGCGAGTATTATCCTGAACCGGTATTGTCATGTGGAAGACCCTCAGCCTGGGGCTGGGATTTGTGTGAATGCCTCCAGGACAGGTGTTATATTTTTAACATTTGATTCGGAATTGGCTTTCAAGGCAATGGATGAATTTAAGTCTTTAAATTAAGGCAGAGTTAATTGGTTGCTACTCAATTTAAGATTTTTTTTACTACGGTGATTGCTACAGACAACAAAAGCAGCGCTTGTTTGGATGTGGATTCGTCGTCAGAGGCAGACTTAGGCAAGAAGTCTTATCGTTCAGGTGTGTGAACGAACGCCTTACGACATTTCGCATCAAGGCTAAATTCGCCAACATAAGCCTAAAATGCGCACATGCCCCCACAAAGGAGAAGGACGACGACACCAAAGACAGTTTCTATGGGCTCTTGGACAAGACATACGAGCCCTAGCTATAACATTAAAATTGTCTTAGGCGATTTTAATGCAAAGCTGGGAAGAGAGATTGTCTTTGGTAGTACGGTCGGGAAGCACAGTCTACACGACACCACCTCCGGTAACGGATTTAGGTTGATCGACTTTGCTGCGGGGTGAAATGTTTTAGTAGCCAGTGCACGGTTCCCACATCTCAATATTCACAAAGGAACATGGAGATCTCCTGACCAATCAACCGTCAGATTGATCACATTGCGATCGACGCAAGGCACTCCTCCAGTATTATGGATGTCCGAACGTTTCGATGTGCCAATGATCCGGTCCGGAAGGTCTTCGAATCCACCTCCAAGGGATGGCGCAGTAGAAGAAGACTGCGACTCAGGTGGCGCACGCAAGCGGAAAGAGACCTCATCCAACTGTGCGTGCGAAACTGGAGGCAGTTAGCCAAAGATCGAGCTGGCTGGAGACTCTTGATGGTTGAGGCCCAGGTCCATCTCGGACTGTAGCGCCACATTAAGTAAGTACTCAATTTAAGATAGAAGAGTGACAATGACCACAGACGCTGAGTCTTTCATTTCCACAGAAGTACCTCTGCTGACTCACTGACCATTATTCATTCTACGTACGTAAAGTGGGTCAATAGCGAGTTTAACAACAAAATTTTGTTTAGCCATGTTTTTTGCTTGAATTAGCGCAGGTTGATTGAAATAATTCAAGAAGTCGTGACTTCGACGCTGTTACAGTAGGTAGCTGCTACAGTAGGTCGCCGGATAGTGTACATTATAGACTAGTGGAAGCAGTGAGCTTTCTTTTTAAGGTTCCGTCTACAAAATCGGAACCTTTATAATTTGGGTGTGGCCATCCGTCCATCCGTCCATCCGTCCATCCGTCCATCCGTCCATCCGTCCATCCGTCCATCCGTCCATCCGTCCATCCGTCCATCCGTCCATCCGTCCATCCGTCCATCCGTCCATCCGTCCATCCGTCCATCCGTCCATCCGTCCATCCGTCCATCCGTCCATCCGTCCATCCGTCCATCCGTCCATCCGTCCATCCGTCCATCCGTCCATCCGTCCATCCGTCCATCCGTCCATCCGTCCATCCGTCCATCCGTCCATCCGTCCATCCGTCCATCCATCCATCCATCCGTCCATCCGTCCATCCGTCCATCCGTCCATCCGTCCATCCGTCCATCCGTCCATCCGTCCATCCGTCCATCCGTCCATCCGTCCATCCGTTGTCCGTCGTGTCTGCCACACTTTTTTTATCTCCGAAATTTCTAAAGATATGCACATGAAATTTCGGAATTAGGTACTTCAGGCCTATGCACCCAAATTTTAAAAGTGGGGCCATTTGGGAGTTTCTCCCTTATAGGTGAAGTTGTCATTGATGTTGAAACATTGATTTACCCCCTTGAGTGATATATCAATCGACAGATTTTTTGAAAGAAGGTGGAGGTTTGCTTCAACACTTTTCGATCCAAAGTTTCATTTGAAAAATATGGAGCTCCAAAGTTACGAATTTTTAATGCCCCCCTTTCATTTCTAAACCAAAGTGTTAAAAAATCTGAAAAAGAAACACAAAGTTTTGGCTTAAATGAGTACTTTTATTTAAAATATAAAATATTTTAGATCTGATGCCCAACATCCGGCTGATGAAAATGTCCGGGCTGTTCATGCACAACTACTTGGGCGGGTCCAGCTTCATCAAAAAGGTACATTCTTCGTTTCATCTCGTCCTGGTCCTTCTGCAGTTAATCTCAAGTCTGGTGAACATGGCCATCAATGCCGAGGAAGTCAACGAGCTCTCTGGCAACACAATCACGGTCCTCTTCTTCACCTCTTCATCACAAAACTCATTTACTTTGCCGTCAACCAAAGAACTTCTACCGGTAAGCTACAGCCTGAAGTACACAGAGGCCCACAACTCGATATCATATGTGCGTCTTTTTTTCAGGACGCTCAACATCTGGAACCACGTGAACACGCATCCCCTGTTCGCCAAGTCTGATAGCCCGATACCACTCCATCGCCTTGCCCAAGATGCGGAAGCTGTTTGTGCTTGTCATACTGACAACGTTCTTCTCGATCGTCTGTGCGTAAGAATCTGCTCACCGGCCAATAGCTCAACCACTTCAACAGACTTTTTCTATTCACAGCTTGGACAATGATCACCTTCTTCGGGGAGAGTGTGAAATTAGCCAAAAACGCTGAAACCAACGAGACAATGACGGTCGAGATCGTACGACTGCCGATTAAGACGTTCTACCCGTGGGATGCCAGCAGCCGCATGTTCTACATGATATCCATCGTGTATCAGGTTTCTTACTTGCTCTTCTCGATGACGCACGCCAATCTGTGCGACGTCCTCTTCTGCTCGTGGCTGATCTTCGCCTGCGCAACAGCTGCAGCTCTTGAAAGGGATCATGAAGCCGCTGATGGAGCTGTCGACTTCTTTGGACACATACCAGTTCAACTCGGCCGCCTTATTCCGGTCGTTATCGGCCAACTCCACGTCAGAGCTCATCGTGAATGAAAGTCAATGGGAGACGAGTGGGTGGTTAAAGTTAAAAGAGAATAACGTGTTCTTTATTTGCAGAGAAGGAACCAACGCTGGTCATGTCATCATTGTACAGCACCAAAGTGGAGTGGGGCGTCCAGTTCCGGGCTCCGTTTACTCTGCAGAGTACAAAGGGCGTCAGTAATCTGAATGGATTGACCAAGAAACAGGAGATGATGGTGCGCAGCGCTAGCAAGTATTAGGTGAAGGCTATCAGCGATGTTCTGGTAGGAAGCATGCATCAGATCAATTGTAAAATTTGGGAAGACGAAAGCACACCCGACGACTGTAATATCAGCTCCATATGTGCCATTAATTCATTAAATTGTATACTAAATTAGATTAAACTAATGCCAAGGTGTAAAACAGTCATCGAAGACAATTATTTGCCGCTACAAATTGATTTATTGTGGTTTTCTTGTAATTGCTTATATTGAATGTTGCAATTGTTTTGTCGCGCGCCAATTAGAGGTTACATTTACAAATCCACGCATCGTGTATACCTACTACATATTGTATCACGCTTAACTGCACCCTACGTGATATGTCGTGGCGTGGGAAGACGAGACATGGCGTGTATGACGTGACATGAATGTCACTTCATGTGATGTGACGTGACGTGACGTGATGTGATGTGACGTGACGTGACGTGATGTGATGTGATGTGATGTGACGTGATGTGACGTGACGTGATGTGACGTGATGTGACGTGACGTGAAGTGACGTGACGTGACGTGAGGTGAGATGAGGTGACGTGACGTGATGTGAGGTGACGTGAGGTGACGTGAGGTGAGATGGCGTGATATGATGTGACGTGATGCGATGTGCCGAAATATGATGTCCGGTGACGCGATGTGCTGAGATGCAATGTGATCTGATGACGTGCCGAGATGTTATGTGATGTGATGTGCTCTATGCTTCAATCCACCATAGAAACTACTGTGAGCGCCAAAAGAAAGTGTACACCAATATGGTGACATATTAAAAGACTAATAAAATGGGTTTCAGACGTCCGATTTTGAAAATTTTTGAAGTTTTGAAAAGGATTTTTTATTTTCTAATAACAAAACAAAACGGCTTGACAAATAACATAAAAGTAAAAATTCAATAAAAATAAAAAAAAATACTTTATTTTTTTCGCGTGCAAGCGTGCATTAAACAAATCAACTAAACAACTCAAAATTAGTACTTAGCCTGTATCCCTTTCGACTTCAAAACTACTTTTGGTCATCTTGGAATCGGCTCAAAAAACTTTTTAGTTGATTCGGGAGGAAATTTTTTCCATTCTTCCTATTAAATTGACTTGAACGACTCTTTGCGTATCCAAGCTCGATCCGGTAAAGGTCTGAAGATTGCGGAGGATGATCCAGTCGCACAATCAGATGTCTCTAGATGTCATAACACAGTGAAGAAAATTTTAGACAAATTTGAGAAGTTCGTTACGGTAGGGCAAACAAATTTTCCGCAGTTGATGCACTATCTATTGAAAGGCAAGTGCGAAAACATCCATCAGCGATGGAAGACGACAATTGCTTAGGCTCAAACCATTCATGGGTCCCAGACCTGAGAAGTAAAGTAAGTATTATACGTGGCCACTTTGGTGGAGTGGTTAAATGAGTCGACTCTTGTTTAGAAGATACATGGTTCGATTCTCGGTCGTCTTCATTTTGAAGGCACCTTTTTCCGCGTGTTACTGATAATGCTCCAATAGCTCTATTGCCACGAAAAGCTTCTTTTATTTTACCCTTCGAAATGGACATAAAATTGGATGGCCAAATGAGTGGCCAATTTGGAACATAGTCCATCTGGCAGTCCTACATTCAATTTAATAACATTGGTATTGTCATCAGGAGCTTAGTGGCAGAGGGATCTCTGTGTTAGAAAAAAGTCACATTTTGACCTGAACATTTTACACTCTGGAAGAAGGATGAGGCTAAATAATTATCTCAGCTCACTTCACTGACACATATGTCCGAGGATTTGGCGAACTGGCTGATTCGATCGACTTTTTAGATGAAAATACTTCCTCGGGTTTATCCATGTTCCCATTTATAGAAGTCTGTAAAATTTCGCTATCGGCTCTACGCTGTACATATCCTTCCGAATTCTGAAGTTTCAAAATATTAGAGTGTTGACGTAGCACTCTGTCACTTCTGTCAATTTAAATTTCAAAGCCTATAAAATCACATTTCAATCGATACCTCTATTCAGTCAGATGGGCGCATTTTTCAGTCAACAACCTAGGCACGTTAAAATCTCTTTTCGCACTTGTGAGGCAAGTTACTTCCAATAACGTGAAGGAAGATGTGTTTATTTCAGAGGCGACAAGAATCAACCATCAGATTCAACATTAAAGCATCCTTTGCAACCTTGAACCTTCGCCTGCCAACCCTCTCATAGGCAATAGACCCGTTTTATCAATCTTAGACCCTCAGACCCGCGTGAATCTATTTATACAACTCAGTCTAATTCTACATCTGCCCGGAGTGCGCTCCTCAACCCTTTGACGAATCAAATTAATCTTCCACTGCTCCGTCAAAGAGCAAAGGCTACGCCATCTCCGAGTCCTTCTTTCTTCAAAAAAGAAATGAATTAAGTGATCCTTTTTCCTTCCTTTCGGCGCCCTCCCCCAACCGCCGGTTATATCTGTAAGCAATCGTGTAATGTCCTGTCTAACGTAATTTACACTTAGTCCCTTAATTTGAGCCCCTACTTGGATCCTTGCCTCGCAAATCACAAGCAAGGACTGCAGAAAAAATGTTCAAATAAACAAATAAAAAAAAAAGGGAATTTTAAGTAAAACCAGAGAGCGTAAGCAACGCAACCCTTGTCAGGCGTCCTTTCGTCTTGAAAATTCGCTCCCTCTCGCCGCAGCCATCGAAGGTCCACGCCCGACCAGGAAGCAATTAGGAAGGTAACAAAAGGAAAAGAAGCTTCATTACACTCCCATGACACAAATAAGGTCTCACTAATTGTGATTGTACGCCAGGACAAGGGCGCGAACGAAACGACGTCGCTATGGCGGCGGCAGCAGGACTGTTTAAACGGAAGGATGCCAACAAGGATCTCTTGCAGCCAGACCATCCTCTCACTTTCTTCGGATCGTTTTTTGTTCCGTGTGTTTCGTGTATTTAATGTGCTTCTGTGATTTAGGTCAAGACGAAGGGATGTACGCTGCCACTGAAGGACATGGACTCAGGGCAATCATGCAACACATGTACTCGTACTTGTGGGATGGCGTTGTTCCTTTTTCGACAATAAACGTCCGGCTTTGCAGTCGTTGTCGTTGAAGGGGATTCGTGTACTTTTGTCCGGCGACGGGTGGGAGTTGCCTGTCCCATGATCCCGGGCTCTGTTGTCGTTTGTTGTCAATTGTCGAAGGGACAGTGTTTGGACTTCTGGACATTATCGAAATGCAAGTATGAAGCTGTAGCCGGTGGCGACCGAAATCACCATCTGATGGGTTTGGGTGGCAGTTTAAATGCACGTTGCCAAAGGTCTGACTTCATCTTGCCTGGGGATGGGGTTGCATGGGTACGACGACCAGATTCCCTTTTATTATTCATGCCATTCATTTCGGGGCGACTCGTATCGCATAAATTCCCCGTTTTCTGCAACAGAATCATATCGTCTAGACCGAAACGTAAACACATTAAGGATTCATCAAAGAACTCTGATGTAAGGATGTTAATGCCAATATGCCGCAACTTATGGCCGTAAATAGTCTCGGCTGTGGCCGGGATGCGATGGTCACTTGGATTTTATTTATCTAAGCGAATCGGAACGATAAAATCTTAAATGCCTCGGGTCTGCGGCTGTCATTGTGAAGGTTTTTTTCTGTTCTTTTTATTTTTATTTTTTAGTGACCATTGGGGTTATGAACTCGTTAGGCGTAATCATCTCCGAAAGGGAATGCGTTAGATGCGAAACATGAGGAATAAGGAGTTTGACTGCGTGCTAACCAGGAGGTGGACTGAAAAGACTTTTGTCAGCTTGAGTAATAGGAAGAGGATGTCTAATAGGCTTTGGAATTTTCGAGTAAATACCGGAAATGGCATGCATACCCGATAACTATTGTGTTTTCGAGCAGCTCACAGCTTCATCATCATCATCATCATTTTCAGTGACCCGCATGTTCCACTAAAGGAGTCGCGGGGGCAATGCATGCACGAGAGATCTCCAGTCCACTCAATCCTTCGCCATCGACTCTAACTCATCAGGAGCTATGACCAAGCGCAACCAGGCGAGTTTTTGGACTTGATCCAACCATCTCGTCCTGGGTCTGGCAAGCGGTCGCCTATCTGATGGAATCGCATTCAAGGCACGCCTCAGAAGTCGTGATGAAGGGGACATTCGTGCCACCTGACTAAACCAGCGAAGTACAGCCCTTTCCGTATGAAGAAGCAGCTGCCCAACGTTAAGTTCTTATTCTTTCGGTCATTACCCAAATTTCATGACCATAGGTGAGAGTTGGAACAAATACTGCGTTAAAAACCGCTAGCTTGGCTTTGACACCAAGTTCGGCCTTCCTGATTACTGATCGACCAAGCTGTTTCAAAACTGATCCAGCTTGGACAATCCTACAGGAAAACTCAGCATCGTCCCTCCCATCACTCGTGAAGAAGACCCCGAGATACTTAAACTTCTCCACCTGTTTCAATGGGACTCCACTAACAGCTCACTGCTTTTTGGCGGAAAAGTCGGGGCCAGTGTTCCTATCATCAAACCTCCAATCAAATCCTCGTAGTTCCGTAAAGTGTAACATCTCAAATTCATTGACGTTCCTTCAGATTGTGTCCTTATGTTTGCCCCATCCCAGATTTGGACCGGATTTTAATGCGTTGACAAGCAAGCCATGTAGACACAAGCATCCGGACCCTGTCTTCAAACTCCTCTTTACTTCTCCACTGGGTGACATTTGAGTGCCGAGTAATTTGACAGTACCTTTGACAGAAGACGTCGTTGATGACTGTAGATGAGAGAGGAGGAAAGCGAGTTTGCGGTAGGACTCATTTCTATTTTAAGATGACTGTGGAAGAGCTGATCAGATGATTGATTAACAGCGTCCACAGCTCCAGCCAACAAAAGCTATATCAAGGCTGCAAATGACAGCGTCTACAGAGACGACTTATGCAGTACCACATCTAGTTTCTAAATTCCTACAATATTCGTTGTGCAAGACAAAGATGGGGAATTTCCGCGGCTTCATCAAGCTCACTGAACTCACTGAGACCTTCAATGTCAGAACGGGTTGTAGGCAAGACAACACTCTGTCACGTGATTTCATCATTCTTGAAAAGATCGTGCGAAGACAGCTGCCCAAAACTAGTGGAACGAAAATTCTGCGTACGGTCTTTGGTTCCGTGTTCCCCAATTGGGAGTGGAGAAGAAGATTCAACCACGAACTGCTCTGTGCAGTCATATGTGTCTATCCACGCGTCTACGGATAGTTACTTACTTAAGAGGCCTACGACCCATGGAGTGTCCCAGCCTGAGATATCGCTGCCTTCCATTGTTGACGACCCTGGGCACGCTGCTTCCAGTCATCAAAACCAAGCTGTCTTGCGGCCGCGATGACTTTTTTTTTGTCGGAGGTTTTTGTAACTCTACACTGGAACTGGAAAACTGGTCCGTTGGCAGCAACCTACTTTTGCTGAAATTTCATGCTCTTCCGAAGGAAGACCAGCAGGCGTTTCTGTGATGGGCAGCCTACATCATCAGTTCTCACCTCATCAGCACCGAATAACTGCCACCTGACCCGAGCAAAAGCGGGACAATGGCAGAGGAAGTGCTCTGCAGTGTCATCGTCTTCTCTACTGGCGTCTCAGAGGGTTTCGTCGCTTAGGCCAAGCACACTTAGGTGTTTGGCGAAGGTGTAGTGCCCCGTTAGTACGCCGGTGAATTGTCTGCAGTCTTTTCTGTTAAGAGATAGAAAGAAGGCGCGAATTTCATGCGCTTGGTCTGTCTACATCCTGGAGAGTCATGCCACCTGCTGTTGTGCTCTCGAGAAGTTCAAACATCGATGCAAGTTCTAACCAAGGACACAGACAATCCCAGCGTAGGTTCAGGTCCTGAGAATGCCTCATCTGATCCTCGCCTAGCAAGTTCATCGGCGATCTCATTTCCTGTGATCCCGTGGTGCCCCGGGACCCAGACAAGTCTTAGCGAATTTTAGCTACGTATCAAACTCAGAGAAGTCTTGCATTCCTGAACTGTCCTGGAAGTGGTTAAAGGGTTGAGCAAGGCCTTAAGCACAGCTTGGCTGTCGCTACAGACGCAAATACTTAGCCACTTCCACCTATTCTTCACAATATAGCTCGTAGACATTAGGATCGCATAGGCTTCCGCTTGGAAAAACGACGCAAATTTACCTAACGAGGTGTGCAGTCTAAAGTTGTCGTCCTCCACGAAGGCACCAGCACCAGATCCTTCATTGGCCTTGGAGCCGTACTTGAAGATTCGACTACATTCCTTTCCAGGTTCAAATTCTGGCCAGAGACAGTCCTGCGTGCAGGGAAAGTCGACTTTGTATGTTCGTCGCAGCTGGAGTACAGGTGTCCGTGCGCCAGACAATCGTCGTACAACCGGGAGGCATAAAGCGATGTGCGATGAAATGGCAAACCTTACAGAATACTCTAACAGCAGGATGTGATTGGTAACTTCGACAGCTGCTGTAAAACAGCAATTGGAAAAACTATCATTGTTATCTGGTCACCTTTTAGAACCGAAGTCGCCATGAGTGCAAGAATATTTTCCTAAGACGAGTGGAAGCAGCATGCCCATCAGTTTCTAGACACCATTGATGAACGGTGATCTCATTCTATAAGCAAAAGGCACTCCTCCTTTCCCGTCACAGTTCCCAACAGTCAACTTATGAGTGGGACTGATGTAACAACAACCCTAACACAACAAATCACATGGCAACTAAAAGTATTCGCTTCAACTCCAATTGGTTGGGAGGGTCCTTCCCAAACTGATGTTTACTCAACCATAACAATGTCGCCATCCTCCTCAGCTCCACTGACCTTTCCCATTTGCCCTATGGCCGCGGGGGCATTAGGGCATCAGCAAACTCGGATGTACCACCAATAAAATCCAGTCCCCACCCTTGGCCACATCCAACCGACCAGAACGTTTAATTAAAATCTTTTCGTCAGCATTTCCAAAAAAAAAACCCTACAGTCCCATCTCATGATTTCAGGAAAAAGCCGAAGCAACCCCCGTGCTTCCGGCACCATTGCCGACTTCCCCATGATAACTCACCGCCGGCCGGATGAAGGACTGCCGCCCGCACCCGATGGAATTCTCAAATGGAAATCCAACAAAGTCTGCAAACTTTTCGAATACTAAGCGCCAGTAATCCCCATAACTATTCAATAAAATCACTGAATGCGCCCATAAACTTTTTTCCAGATAATAAAATTAAGGCCGAAACTTAAAATAATGACCGAGATTATAAGGGCGATGATAATGAGCACAATGGCTGGCATACTAAAGTCCGGAATGCGGCACACGATCCGAAAAACAGAGAATCAAAAAACGAGCGAAAAAACTGAAAGCCGAAATCCATCCATGTCCTGTGATGAGTGTGCGCTTCCGTTTATGGCGGAATGGGGACAGGAGAGCAGTGTGTCAGTGTGCCTCGGTGTTGGGAAAATAAAGTTGTTAAAGTGTCACTTTCACTGTGCGATGGTGTCGTGTCGTCTTCTCGTGGCGGACTTTTGCATGCCAACAAGCCGAGGCGGCGAAGTCCATCGAGAGAAAGTGTGAATTGTATCTCTTTCGCATTTGCTGTCGTTTTGAATATAAATTTGCGGGCCCTCGGCCGGGTTGTAAAGTTTTTAGTGTCAAATCTAATTGCGTGCGGTTGTTAGCCGAAGTTTTGGTGGAAAGTGAATAAGCGAACGCGTGTACACCGAGCTTGGGTGTGACGGCGACGGCGGTTTAGTTATTGTTGTTGTGCGTCCCCTTGGGGGGTGGACTGGGCATTTTGCTGCGCCAGCTGGGGAAGGGCTAAGTGGAAAAAAGGATTCGGGGGATTATTTGAAAGCACATAATTAGGATTTGACTTTAATGGATTGTCCGGTAGTTCTGACTCGGTTTGGGTCGTCAACGTCCCGCACTTCTTAACGAGGGTGATTACAATATGTGTACGATGAGCGGGTCATGGGGTGACGAACATTCCCAGGGGGGTGTCATTTGACATTTCGTAGCGTTGTGCGTTCATCTGGTGGAGCAGTGCGGCGTTGTTCACGAACTTGTCCATGAAGTCATTAAATTAATTTCATGAAGTGTGGCACTGCTTGTTAAACCCAACCCTAAGATACTCACTCCTAAGATACCTACTTAAGGGCGCGGTTTGTCAACTTTCTTCTTATTAATTCGATTTCATTTGGTTTGTCTTTCCTATCCAGGCAAATAACTGGAGTTTGTCATGGTTCAAGCGGACTTTCCGGTGATGTAGTTCATCTTCGATAAGTCCATACACAGAATTTTGGAGTGTGTCTTTGCTTTTTCGGTGAGTATACTCTTTTGGGTCTTAAGCCGCCAACCAGAAAGAGATTGGTGCGAAATGAAGGAACCATAACCGCCGTAGTGGGTAGTATCGAAGAAGACCCAGAAATGTCAATTCGACGCTGATCAGCTGAATGGGGCATCACCAGAGAGTCAACCTGGCTTATTTTGCAGTTGCATTTGGGCCTGATGCATAAATTGAAGCCGGGCGACTATATACAACGCCGTGAGTCGGTCGGATTTGGCCGGAGATCCGGCTTTTTGCCAAAAAATCATCTTGTCGGGAGAGGCTAATTTTTGGGTCGGCGGCAATGCCAGCAAACAAATTTTACCGATATTTTAGCGAACACAATCCATAAGTGTTGGATAAAGCACCAATGCATCGACAAAGATTGACTGTTTATTATTATTGTTGAGGGTATATTGCATCGCGACCTTTAAGGTCTATTGTGCCCCCTTTCAATACTTTAGCACAATTACGAGTACTTCTCAAATACAGTTCTTTTCAGAGTTGTATTGAGGGTGATGGATTTCTATTGCGCATAGGTGAAGAAATCTATTCTAGAGTAGTCTCTCTAAGCCACTTTCCCTCAGGAGTCTGAGAATGAGAGATGGTTCTAGTGAATGGATTTCTTCTTCTGATAGCAGGTACTTGCCCAGATATCTTTTTCTTTTGTGAGGTAGTGCCTCACAAAATCCCAGTATATGTTCTGGAATTTCATTAAATTCTTCACAAAATCTGCAGAGACCTTCTTCCGAAACCCCTAGTTTCCTTAGATGCTCGCTGAGTCTACAGTGCCCCGTTAGGAAGCCTGTAAGGATACGGAGATTGTTCTTTCTCATTTTGATGCATGCCGCGAACTTCTTCCGGTTATATTGCCCCAGGAGTTTCTTGGCCTGCATCATTCCACGAGCGTTATTCCAGATTTCTATCCGGTTTCTTCTTTCTAGTTCCCTGAATTCTTCTCTGAGGAGATGGTCTCCTACAGCGCAGAATGGTTCAGGGCCTATGAAGGGTTCTGATGCTCATTTCCTTGCCAGGGAGTCGGCCATTTCGTTGCCTTCTATCCCCGTATGGCCAGGTATCCAGCAGAGTTTTACTCGTTTTCTCCTACTCAATTCTTTGAGCTTTTGCATCATTCCACGAGCGTTATTCCAGATTTCTATCCGGTTTCTTCTTTCTAGTTCCCTGAATTCTTCTCTGAGGAGATGGTCTCCTACAGCGCAGAATGGTTCAAGGCCTATGAAGGGTTCTGATGCTCATTTCCTTGCCAGGGAGTCAGCCATTTCGTTGCCTTCTATCCCCGTATGGCCAGGTATCCAGCAGAGTTTTACTCGTTTTCTCCTACTCAATTCTTTGAGCTTTTGCAAGCATTCCCATACAAGTTTGGATTTGATGGTGTAGGAGTCTAGTGCCATCATAGCGGGGCTCGACTTTCCGACATTATTGCTAAGTCGCAGTTAGTATAATTCCTTTTAAGATTGAGCTGAACACATCTGTCTATGGCATACATTTCCGCTTGAAAGATGCTGGTACATTTGCCCATGGATTCGAAGTATTTTGTTCTGGGTCCAAAAACTCCTGCTCCAGTTCCTTCATCAGTTCTTGATCCGTCTGTATACCATTTTACCGTGTTGCTGCTCAGTCTATGGACCATGGATTCATTACTCCAGTCCCTTTTGGTGCTGAGCTTGCTGGTAAATTTCTTTTGGAAATTAAATTTCCTAATCACGTCATCCTTCGGAAGGGCCAGGAGTGGTAGCTTTTTGACTAGTGCGTCGAATTGCCTCGATGTAATGCACCTGTCTTTACCTATCCCTTCTTTTGCCATTCTCATGATTGTTTTGTTTTCACACTCTGCTACCACTAGATGCAAAGGAGTCAGCTCCAGTAGCACCTCCATGGCCGCAGTTGGGCAAGTTCTCATGGCTCCTGTAATACAGAGGCACGCCAACCTTTGAGCTTTACTGAGTGTCTCCCTCGCGAAGATTGACTGGCACGACGGCATCATCGGACCGTTTTTTCCGTCAATAGTCTCAGGTACGTTGCGATGTAAACCGACTTTCTCTGGCCAGAGCTCGACATCATCGATATATGCGAGCTGTGGTTCCAACAAGAAGCGCTATATGCCCTACAAGCGACGCAACGTTCGAATTTGTGAGGGGTAGAAATTTGGTGACTGGGTCATCTCACGGCGAGCGTTCATCAATTGCCCCGCAATGATGCGACTTTACACCACTCGATTATTTTCCCTGACGCTATGTCAAGTCCTTAGTCTACGGCAGTAAGCTTATAACTTCGGCCGAGCTCGAGCCCAACACTCAAGACGCTTTTGCGCTCAAGTCATCAAATATTGAACGAACCGGTCGCGACCGCTTGCGGCGATGATAGCGAAGACGAGGAGGCCATTTGAATAATGTGTAATTTTCTACAACGCGACTGGATTGCGCAGTTGGTTAAGTGCCTGTCCCAAGTTCGACGGGTCACTGGTTCGAATCCCTGTGAAATCGAATCTGGCCCAATCACCATTTCCCGTTGGGATCAAATTAACGGCACTGGAGTAGGTTGCTACCTGGCAGTACAATGGACCAGTTTTGAGTCTGAGTGCTCCAGTAGTTCAAAAAATTGTCAAAAAAAAAATGTTTTCTACATAATGGCATGAGCGTACTCGTAGTTTCAAAATAAAGCCAAAGTCAATTTCATGTCTCACACCGTTGTAGTTTTATTTAAATGTTTTATCGCATCGTTCTTATCTTGTCACCCTGTATAAATGTCTAAGAAAAGATAATCAAACTTTGGAGTCCGGGGTCCCCACTCGTTGGAGAACAATAGCACGTAGAAGCTAGAATTGTCTGCGGTCTCAAGTGATACGTCAACATCTCAACGAACTCCCATCAACTCTTCATTGTTCCACTTCACATTTATGCCAAATCCTTTTAGCCTCTAACAGCCCTTTTCCTCCTAAATGTCTACCTCCTTTCACCGCATCAGCACAATTCCTCAACGATTCATGACGCCAATCGACCCTCATCCTCCTCAAATGAGACACCTCCACACCCGCCTTCAACGTAAATAGGCCAAGGCAATTCAGCTACAAATCGATACAGCTCCTGCCAAAAGCCAAAGTTTCAATGGCAACTTCAAGCGTTTATTGCCTTAAATCCGAATGAAATGGTATCACAAAAGCCCCCACCGGCACCTTGGGCTCTTGTCGGGGGGAAAACTTAATCAAAACGCATGGCTTCATGTAAATTCTCACAAAATGATGAAGATGAACCCCCAATACCTGGCCACGTAGGGAAAAGTTCGATACTCCAACGGCATATTCTCGTCGAAGATGTTCGCTGGCAGCAATGAAACGTGATTGGAAAATTTGAACACACGTGCCCTCTCCACAAAAAGTAACCAACCATCAGGCAGAGTGCGATGATAAGACATTACTCGTTACACGTTACACGTTACACACACAAAAAGGGGACACAGGTGTTCCGGGCGGGATGAGGGATGTGGTAAATTGGCAGGAAAATTGCGAGGATCCCTTATGCAAAAACGAACGAGCACTACGGTGTCCGGAAGTACACTACGAGTCTGTTGAGTTGTCCTTTTTTTTTGTCTTCGTTATGTAATCCTAGGTCTGTGGAGGACATGGGAACCAAGGTGTGGCATTGTTGTCAATGGGGGCGAGGAGTTATTGACCGAAGTCGACATATGAATTCGTGAGAAGTTTTCAAGGGAAAACCGAACTTTTCGGGTGGATGGTGGTATTTTGTTGTCTCAGACATGAGTTGCCATATGGTTTTGGGGACGTGCCTTGGTGTCGAACCACGACCATGATTGTTTAAAAGAGAACCGAACGTGCTAATCGAAGTTAATTGTTGGTCCTTCGTGCTGAATTCTGTAGGCGATGGTAATATTAAAGACGTCAGAATGGGGTGAGAGTTGAAGGAGATCTCAGGCAGTATCGAAAGGGCACTAGGACACCACTGGGCATTCTTGCATGCACGGATTTTCTAAAATAATCGTTCTTTTATCGGTTGGTATCGATTTAGAGTGAATGTACAGTGGTAAGATTTCTGAGTCAGTCAATCATGAAGACGGACAATTCAATTCGGACTGTCAGTGAGTCACATGACTTAATGAAGTCAAGCATTCAATTCAATCACTTAAGTGAATTTTTCAAGTGAATCATTCAAGTCAATCATTCAAGTCAATCAGACATGTCAATCATTCAAGTGAATCATTTAAGTCAAATCAAGGATCATTCAAGTCAATTATTCAAGTCAATCGTTAAATTCGATCAATCGATCACTCAAATGATCAAGTTAATCATTCAGATCAAGTCAATCATTCAAGTAAATGTCAATCAATCAAGTCAATCATTTAAGTCAATTATTCAAGGGAATCTACCAAGTGAATCATTCAAGTCAATCCTTCATGTCAATCATTCAAGACAATCATTCCAGCCAATTATTCAAGTCAATCAAGAAGTCGGACTGTCAGTGGGTCTCATGACTTAATGAAGTCAATCATTCAGTCTTTCAAGTGAATCATTCAAGTCAGTCTATAAAATCGATCGATCGATCATTCAAACGATCAAGTTAATCATTCAGGTCAATCATTCAAGAGTTAATCATTCAAGTTAATCATTCAAGAAAATCATTCAAGTTAATCATTCACGTCAATCAATCGAGTCAATCATTGAAGTCAATAAATCAAGTCAATCATTGCAATCAATCATTCAAGTCAATCATTCAAGTCAATCCTGCAAGTCAATCACTCAAGCGAATCTTTCAAGTTAAACATTCAAGTAAATGTCAATATTTCCAGTCAATCATTTAAGTCAATGGGCGCCGCGGCGTAGTGGGTAGGTGCGTCGACTCCTACGCTCGAGGTCGTCGGTTCGAATCTCGAAAAAAACATCAAACATCTTTTCACGGCTCCACCTCTTTCGAGTCACTGACAATGCTCAAAGAGTATAACTGTCTAGAAAAAAGCTTCTCAATCTCGCCGTTCGGAGTCGGCATTAAACTGTAGGTCCCCTCCACTCGTGAGAGAACAATAGCACGCACAACACGAGTGGTTGCTGAGAGCTAGGCCCAGGTTCACCTCGGACTGTAGCGCCGCCATTATTATTATTATTATTTAAGTCAATCAATCAAGTCTTTCATTCAAGCCAATCATGCAGGTCAATCATTCAAGTGAATGTCAATCCTTCAAGTCAATCTACGGGTCAACCAGCCCAACAGCCCCTGACCAGACCCGGCACAACAGACCCCGCACAACAGACCCCGCACCTACAGCCTGGTGCAACAGCCTCGATATATGCAGTCCCCCATTAAATTCGCAAGAGCGCCTGCCTGTCCCGGTTGTCCAGGTCCACTGTTAACAGTCCTTCCGCGATAGCTCCTGCCTGTGCAGCCTTGTAAAGCCCACTGGACTCTTGGGGGTTATAGCTGAAAAGTAAACGACTTCACTTGTATATGACCAACAACCGCACAACCTTGCCAATCCTTTCCAATCGATACCACACATTCCTCGGTCTATTCCCAACAAATCATCACACCGTTCGAACTTCGAACATCAAACTCACTCCGCTGCAGAATTCCACCTGCAATCCGCCATGTGTCCTTTGCATAGACAATTCGTCTTCTTTTCTGTTCTCCTTCCAAAAAGTCATCATCCCTTTGTCTTCTTTCACCGCGTCCACAGTCAACTCTGGAATTCGAAGCATTTTTCACTTGTCACGATGACAAATGATTTGAAATACTTTCTCTTCTGCGACTGTTGCGGCATACCTCTCGTGATGTGTTAGGCGCAATGCACGGTTGACACAATGTGATGTTGGAATTCACCGAAATTCAGTCGCCCTATAAGCCGATACCCATTCATCTCGGCCCTTTCCAATTATAGGCGCTTCCCACTCCTTTGTTTTAGATCGAAGCACTGATTGATGAGCGGCGGCGGCTGAGGGTGCTTTCAGGACAAGCTGCGATATCCGTGATGTTGTTATGATTTTCTCCGAATCGAAACAGGAACCTTGCGTGATCCGTAATTGTTTACCTTTTACCGATGATTCCTTTGTTTATTTTGAGCGAGAACAATGCCATTTGAGGATTGTTTGAGTTTATGTTGTTGCTGACGTCGGGCCAAGTGAAATCGGAAACAAATTACCTCCGATGGATTGCATGTTGCGTGCTGAAAGTTACCACGGAGCTGCTTGTTCAGGTTATGAGTCGAATATCCTGTTCTTGTGAGGGGGGTTAACTCGTTCAATGGAGGGCCGTATCGGCTGCAATTGGCATTTGATTTGAAGTTGATCCAATCAATAACTGTTCGTAATGAAATTGAGATGATTTGTTAAATGTCAACTTGGGCTTTTGGGGGATGAGAAGAGTCATCGCATGTAGGCGCATGGAACTCAATTCGCAAGTCGTGGCGGTCTTCAGGGTGTCTGGATCCAAAGTAGACAAACATCGTTAGGTTATGGCTGGTGTGCCGTTCTGCTTCTTCTCAGATCTGAATCCAGGTCTCAATTAACAACTTCCATCAGTCGGCCCAGGACTCGTTACGTGACTCTGGTTTTCCACGCTAAGCCCTTTTTTCATATGTCCACCCTATGTACGAAAATGTAATCAAGGTCGCAAACCTCACCTGCTGCGTTGTCCCACAATGCTGCGTTGGCCCACAGTGCTGCGTTGGCTAACAGTGCTGCGTTGGTGCTGGTGCTGGTGCTGGTCCAAAGCGATTTCGTTGATTTTATTGCCGACCTTGAGGGAGCAGTAAGAGTTCTCTATAGACCTCTCACAGAGCCTGATGGGTCTCAACAAATCATATTTTAGCGCCAATTTATGTCAGCCTGAAACAATAGAAAAAACATCCTGCCACTCAAACTTCGCAGAATGCACCTTCACCCGAATCGATATTCCTTTACCGTAGTCAACCACTTAAGGTAGTTGACAACGACGTCAACCGTGCAGAAAAAAAAATCCGACACTTGACGGAACTAAACCGTCAGTACAGCTCCTGCCACCTTCAGCCACCTTAACCGTCTGCAACAGTCATCGCAGCAATGAATGAGCTCACTCGTACACCGCGTGCATGGAAAGTGCTTAGGTCCTGGCATCCTCTTTGCATAATTTATGAAACGAGTGCGAAATGCCGGAAAAGAAATGTGGGATACATTGCAAAATGCTTCCGTGTTGGAAATGACTGAACAATCCCAGCTGCGACGAGGCGAGAGGACATTTTGTCACACTCCCAAGGAGCAAGGGATATGGGAGAATGATTCTTGAATTATTGTCTGCGTGATGCACTTTTAAAGATCCAGGACGCGTTTGGATACAGTGCAGTATGACAAATTTCATCTATTTGCCGTACGTATGCTCTGGCAGGGGATCCAAGAGGGAGAATGCAATATGCTGGAGACAGTTGGGAGACGGAGTAACTTTACATTCATCAACGGGAGACAGACATGACGTCAAGTTAAAGAGTGTAACTCTTGGAGGAATGCGTAGCCTCTGAAGTGGGAAAACAAATTATATCGTCGGTCGTTTTGATGGTGGAACATGAATTGCTTGCCGGGTTGTAAATCCAAAGAGCATTTGGTATCTCGAGAAATTGTTTAATTTTATATGTCGTGGCACACAATCGTATAAGGATCTGAATGAGCTCACTCGCATGATCTCGAACTACCTCTGAACCAGCAACTCGCGACTTGTTAAGCCATTCAGCTGTTGAGGAGATGAGAAAGGGCACATTAAATCTGTTAATTTAATAATGTTGTTCCACGGATTTAGAGTCGAAGATTCTTTCGGCCAAACTAAGATGTGCCCTCCTAGCCTTAGCCATCTTAGGTGTTGAATTCATATGTAGATTCCTGGCAAGACCCATGTCGCTGTAAAACCCGTGCAGTTCCTGGATGAATTTTCTTCTTCATTTGATACAAACGCAAATGGGACCAAAGATCGCACGCAGAACTTGCAAAGAACCCAAGGCTTCTCCATCCGCTTTGCATACTGTCCAAGCCTAAGCGCCATAGAGCAGGACTGGGATCAGGAATGCCTCATACAAGGTGTGCTAGGTCTATCAAAGGACAGCTCTATGATTCAATTGCCCCTTGAGCCCAGAAAAACAGCGATTGGCAAGATTTATCCACCGTCATTCTACATTTGCTCAATCCTGATGTATTTGTCCATTTTGTAGAAACCTTAAACCCGGTCATTTCTGCGTCACTCTTCCAATAACTTCCGCTTCAGAAGGCCCCTTCCAAGTCTCAAGAAGCCAACAAATTAGAATGTGTTACAATTTGAATGCAGACACACAATCAATGAAAGACCCTCTGTTGCAGCAGCATTCAACAGGAGTCCACATGAATCATCGAAATTAGATCGATACCATTTGGTTTTATGGAAAACACACTCACATCTCAATCTCGGAGCTATTTCGATTAATATTTCAAGAGTTTCCAGTTCGATAATTCACTAACAAAACCGAATTCATGCCTCGCCGAACTCGAAACCCTTCCGACCCCACCACTGATTGCAAGGCCCGATGTGTTAGGCCAGCATTATGGAATCTTCAATATTCATAAGTGCGTATCTTCAGTCGACAAGCATCGTATTCGTGTATCATTTAACTGTTTACCCATTTCTCTTATGCGGTCACTCGTGTGGGGTAAGTGACGAGGATGTAGCCGGATGGAGTACATCTCTTAAGGAATGCCGAGAGAGGGAGAGCGATGAGATGAGCTGTTGAATAGTTTGTGGATTCTCAGTTCAACTTGGCCCATTTCGCAAATGTAGTCAAAAAACCGACATGGCCCAAGTTGGATAATTACAGTGAAATAAGTTCTCTGAAAGGAACGAGAGTAGTCGGCTGGCATGTGCTTTTGGAATGCACGCAAGCGAAAGTGCACAAAGCATACTTTTGTCTTTAAGCCTTTTGGGTGCACTGCCAATGGAAGCAAATGGAAATTGCATTCCTGGAGATTTTAAGCGGTTTTCCAAGTGAGCTTTGAAAGAAAATGTGTCGACTGTGGGTGAGTGAACGGAAGAATGACTCTATTGTACGTCATGGCAAACCTTTAACTCTTTCTTCAAAGCAGTTGAAATAGTGGGGTTGACAATTGGGCATGTCATTCGCTTGCAGAGATTTTATCTTTGCAAGAAAATTATGGAAAGGATCTGTCAGATGGCATCGAATAGAACTGATATTGAAAGAAGCACTTGATCTAAAGTTTCAAGAACAGGGAGAGTTGAAGCCGAGACTGCTACGATGACGAGACCAGGTTTAGCATTGTGCACGACTTTCGCCGGGAAATCTTTTATCTTAAATTTTTATCAACTTAATGGTAAAGGATAAAAAATTAGTCTTAATAATTGCGGCGCTACAGTCCGAGGTGGACCTGGGCCTAGCTTCCCAGCAACCACGCGTTTTGTGCGTGCTTTTGTTCTCTCACGAGTAGAGGGTACCTACAGTTTAATGCCGACTCCGAACGGCGAGATTGAGAAGCTATTTCTAGACAGTTATACTCTTTGAGCATTGTCAGTGACTCGAAGAGGTGGAGCCGTGAAATCAGTTCGGGAATCGAACTGAGAACATCGAGCGTAGGAGTCGACGCACATACCCACTACGCCACGGCGCCCACTCCCCAGTCTTGGAAGGAGTTCGGCGAGAAGTTGAAAAGCGGCCATAGATCTGCGAAAAAGGTGTTCTGGAAACAATTCGCCGGCTCAGGGGAAGGAAATTCAACATCATCAAAGGAGTCAAATCCAAAGATAGTGCGTTGTTTTCCAATGAGGTGGACATCTTGAGCAGATGGAGCGAGCAGTTTTCGGAACTACTCAATCCCGAACAGGGCACTGAGGTTGACAAATCTGTGATCTTGAGTAAGGCGGAGAATAGTCTAACGGTGTAGGAAGTCATTTTGGCAATTGAATCGCTATAAGTTGGCAAGTCCGCCGTTGTGGATGAAATCCGTCCAGAAATGCTTAATGCAGTGAGTAAAGAGGGAGTTTTATGGTTCACTCGTGGCATAAAGGTGGCTTGGGAACACGGTGAGACATCTGGTGATTGGCAAACTGGGGAGATTGTCCCTCTTTTCAAAAATTGGGACAAAATAGAGTGCTCCAACTACAGAGGCATATCTCCTTAAAGTATCCCCGTTAAAGCCTACGCTAATGTGTTGGAGACACGTTCTAGAGCTATCGTCGAATCCAGGATGGAAGATAAACAGTGCGGCTTTCGCTTTAGTCTTTAGTGGGTAGGTGCGTCGACTCCTACGCTCGAGGTCTAAGGTTCGAATTTCAAAAAAACACCTACATTTTTTTTTCACTACTCCACCTCGTTCGAGTTATTGACAATGCTCAAAGAGTATAACTGTCTAGAAAAAGCTTCTCACTCCTCCACTCGTGAGAGAACAATGCACGCACAACACAAGTGGTTGCTGAGAAGCTAGGCCCAGGTCTACCTCGGACTGTAGCGCCGCTATTGTTATATTCTAGTCCGGTAGTTATCAAAACCCTGAAGCTAGTCTCTTCAAATTCAAAAAAGTAATTATCGGCTGGTTACCAAGCCGTATAGGTACCCCAGGTAACTACAAAACTGACGATCTTGCCAAACATGCAACCACATTGCCAGCGATAGATTTGGTCAGCAATGTGGGAATGCCATTTGCTACATGCTGGTGCTATCCTATCAGCATTGATTCTTTTTTTTCTTGGACAGATTGTCCAAGACAGTCTTCTAAGCTAAAATAGTCTCTCGCTAGCTGTCTCTAGTTTTGATCATAAAGTTTACTGAAGTCCTCCAAGCTTTGTGTGCATCTTATGTGCATTGTGTGCACATTAATAGAGGAACACTGCTGCAACCTTTATATTGTTGATTGATTGTTCTATAAGTTCTATATGTCATATCAACATAAGACACTGAAATCTTAGATGCCTAGTAACACTCTTGTCGCGTACAGCTTCCAACGTTTTTGAACGAATCTTCACCTTCAATGGCCAACCACGTAAGGCAAACTGTGTGCTGAGCTTTGTTCACGAAACAGTCAACTGATCCCTTACTCGATTCCGACATGCCTTTTCATTGTCAAGCAGAATTGAGAAGATCAATGACTTATACAACAACAGCGTGGTTCTTCGAAGAGCTGTATGAGCTCCTTCAGCCTAGAGATTGCTAAGTGATTCTGCGTAAAAGTTCTGTGCTGAGCTTGATAGGGCTATTCACTGCGGATCCCAGGTACACAAATTAGTACACCACCTCGATATTACACTTGCCTACTGTGATACTCTAGCCAAGACTTCAGCCAAGACTTGGGTGGCATTTTAATGGCAGGTTAAACTTCGCCTTGCCTTCTTTTAAAGCTGGGCCCATTTAAGCCGCTTCCATCCAATGAACCCCTCATAAGGTGTCGCCTGTATTCAGTGCCGTCTGCCCAGATTGCGTATTGAAAGGACTTTTAGAAGATCCTGCTTCTAAAATTGATCCGTGAGTTCAGTCCATTTGAGGACATTGGAATAATGCTCTCATGCCTCATTTCAGTGTTCTCTGACCACTTTTTCATGCTTGCTCATTTCATCCAATAACGCCTTCAATTTCCATTCCATCCGAATCCCATTAGACCACATGTCGTCGTCTGCATGTCAGGACTTAATTTCCCACGGTTTGCTTCACATCTCGTGCAAACCTTAACCGCCCTCAAAATTAAATGTTTCCCCCACCCGAAGAAGCCGTTAAATTCACCACTCCTTCCGCCACAAAACAAACAAAACAAGAAAAACAAAACCCAAGAACATACTTCTACTACTTCCCATCACAACAAGCAACTATCCCTCAGTCGATGTCAAATTAAGACTCAATCGGAAGGTTACCGACCCAAGCCTCATAAAACCACACAATAGAGCGGTTATTTAAGCTCGCAGCCAATAACATTCAAATCGCCTCACCACATTACATTAATGGGGTTCCGCCTAATTTGGCGGAATATCTTTTTCCCGAATTTTCCGAAATACTCAGCTAATTGATTTTCGTTTCATTACAGTCATGTTCGCCGGATACTTTCTGCGTCTTCGGGTTTCCTGTTCGCATCTTTGTGTACGATTTCCGATTTTACGGCCTCCGTATTTCACGTCCGTGAGTGAAGGGGCCCGGCGCTGGGGGGAGGGCAGTCAAATTATCGTAAAATATCGTTCGGCACATTTACCCAGATAACTGCTAAGGCACACATTACGCGCGCACACTCACGCACACGGGGCCTGATGCGGATATGGGAAGCTGGGCGGCGAAAGACCTACCTCAAGGTTAACGCAACACAACACCGAACACTGATGTACTCACATTCGTATCTTCGCATGTTTATAGGACCTCGGTAATTGCCAAATGCGAGGTGTATGCCAAGGGTATTTATTTTCCTGCGAGTCGGCATGTCCTTGTACGGGGGAAATGTTTATTTAGTCGTAAAGACATTGAATGATGTATAACGGTATAACGGTAGGGAATTTAATTTAAAGCTTTCATCAGGGCAGGGCATAAAAACCAACTGCGGTTCGTACTTCGTTTCTCGCTTTCACGAGAGGGAATTCATTTCGCGAGCAAGTTGGCGAAGGGCTGGTGTGGCGTGATGTGGTGCGTAGTGCTGGAGTACTGAGCATTATGGAGACTGTTGTAATGGCCGTTTTATTACAACGCATAAGGGTTGGGAAGAGGTGCATATGTCACCCAGTGGAGTGGGGACGTGTCGCCACCCAAAAGGTGCGTTTAACGAGGTTTCCATGAAATCGAGACGTGATGTCAGTGATCCTTTGGCGGAAGTGGGATGCATTGGAATCTACAGATTCGAAATGACGGGCTGTAGGCACGCGCCTGCTGCGGATCTCTGCTGTTCGAGAGGAAGTGGTTGAGCGTGAGAATTTTCAATTGAAGAAGTAATCAGTGTCACTTTCGGGGGGATATTTAGACCATCAACATGTTTCTAGCTTCATTTAGGGCAATGGTCTATCCTATAGAGCCGAAATCAGTTGAATAAACTGAAGAAAACTATGGATAAGCGAACAGAAATGACATCAGGTCAGAATGGTGTCCCGAATCTTTGGCTACAGCTTTTGGGCAAGAGCATGTAGGCTCGCCTTGCAAGTATTTGCCTCTCCCAAAATATTAAACAAACGTCAAGAAGTCAAGAATGCCACAGCGACATCTCGGGGTCTGAGATTCTTCTAGTTCGCCTTGCTGCCTGCAATACCTAAAATTGATCGACCATGTGTACGTTCTCCTATGTTTTCACCTGAAGTGAAACATTCTCCTGCAGAATTGCGCTTCTAAACCAGATGTTGAGGATACTGTGTTCAGGATTGAGGTGGCAGTTCACTCACCATGGTCTCACTTAATCTTACTTACTTAATGTGGCGCTACAGTCCGGAGTGGACCTGGGCCTCAACTAACAAGCGTCTCCAGCCAGCTCGATCCTTAGCTAGCTGCCTCCAGTTTTGCACGCACAGTTGGTTGAGGTCTCTTTCCACTTGCGTGGGCCACCTGAGTCGCGGTCTTCCTCTACTGCGCTGTCCCTCGGGGGTGGATTTGAAGACTTTCGGGGCCGGGGCGTTGGTTTCCATTCGCTCTACATGACCTAGCCATCTCAATCGTTGAATCTTCACACTTCTGGCTAAGTCGATGGAAGAAGTCGCATGACAGCGCGTCGCCTTGTCTGAATCCGTTTTTGACATAAAAGGTCTCGGTTAGGTCTTTACCGACTTTGATGGATCAGCGTGCATTCTTCATCGTCATCCTACAGCTCGTCTCTATAGATACTTTCATACGCGCCCTTGAAATCGATGAAAAATTGCAGTAAACGCTCTTGAAGTTGCAACTGATTTCAGCTCTATAAGATAGACCATTGCCCTAAATTAAGTTCAAATGGTTTGAGCTAGAAACATGTTGATGGCCTAAATATCCACCCTTTACATTCATTAAAAGATAATAATAATAACAATAATGGTTGCTCTATAGTCCGACGTGGACTTCATACAATCAATGCCCCAGCTACGTCACCAAGATCGTTCTAGGAGATTTGAACGCACAGCTGGGTGAAGAAGAAATTTTTGCTAGAGTCACCGGAAAACACAGCCTGCACGACAAAACATCCGGAAACGGACTCCGGCTTGTGGACTTTTCTTTGGGGCGGAACCTTTCTCCAATTAGTACGCGATTCCGACACCGCAACATCCATAAACAGATCTGGCGGTCACCTGATCAATCAACCAGATTGATGACATTGCGATCGCCGTCAGACACTTCTTCAGTATTCTCGATGTCCGAACTATCAGAGGAGTCAACATCGACTCGGATCATAAGAACGCGGATATCAAGAGAACAACGGGGTCGAGAAAGAAAACCGCGGTTTGACTTTCGAAAGCTACAGTCGCAACACATCGCTAAGACTTTGCTGACCGAGTCTTCCAGAAACTCTGTGAAAGTATGCACCACCTGCAATTATAATTGAATCAGAATGGAAGCGTTGTAAAGAAGCCATCAAAGGAGCTGCCACTCTGCTGGGTTTTACGACCATTTAGGAAAAACCCGTGGTTTGACGACGAGTGCAGACAGTCAAGCAGGTGGCGTACAGTCAAGCAGGTGGCGTACAATGCTGCATCAAGCGACGAAAGGTGTTCGTGAGATCTGCGAACAAACAAGAAGGACAGAGACTCGGCTTCTAAGAAAGCGAAAAAAGAGTATGAGAAGCATGCGGTCAAGCAGATGGAGAGGTGTTACGGCAGAAATGGAGTCCGAGCCCAGGTTAATTAGTTAAAGGATCTTGGAGATATACTCGTATATTGATCAAAAATGGTCCAAGTATTCACCCTTGAGGTACACTTGCTTCCACAGGGAATGATTGGAGTTGATGAAGATTGCCGTGAATTGATTTGTTTGGAAACTATGTATCGTCCTTATCAACCAATTCGAAAAGTTACGATTTAAAAGTTTATATAAAAGGCCACTATGCCAACTAGAATTGAAGGCTTTTTCGAGGTCGATATCTAATGCCACTGTATATTTTTCACTCGAAAGAGGTGGAGCCGTGAACAATTTTTTTTAAATTGTAGCTTTTTCTTGGATTTGAACCTAAACTTAAAGTCTATTGCATTGGGGTTGACCCACAACGCCACGGCGTCCACCAATGTAATTGGTTCACCTGAAATTCGCTCAATATCTCCAGCCTAAGGGACTACAAAGTAACAACATCATGAATTAAATATCTGCTGCACCTGACACAGGCACTCTCGTATCGATTTACAAAAAATCCCCCCTTGATCAGCAGCTGCACCACTCTCCCCCACCACTCACATTACTCAAGCTCATATAACAATGTTTTTTTTTTCCTGTATTTTTACACATTTCCTGTTTCACGTCTGAATTTATGTGCGTCCGAATGCCATAGCTCATCTGAGCCCATTTTCCTGGCACAGAATGAAGGGAAAATTCCTTTGAATTCACCCCAAGCACTCCGACTGAAGTGTTGCGGCTTGATCCGAATCAGTTTCAAGCACGCGCCCATTCCACCCCTTCGCATTCCGCCGACTCAGGTAATCCGATAAAAATGAATTCTCCGTTATTATCTTTTCACAAAATTGACCAATATTTCGGTATGAGATGAATCACCTCAGCCTTGCTCCAAAAGCCGGCATGTGTGTGTGTCTATCGAACCGCACCAACTAACGGAAAACCGAAAAAACCTCAATTCAACATCGAACCATATCTCATGATGTTTCATCGCCGGCAACCCACACATACTACGAGTACACAGCCACCGAATGAGCCCACCCGTTCACGGGCGGGCGTCATCGGAGGCACGTGATGGCCGCTTCCATCTTCACACTCTATCGGCGACAGAAATAATGTCAATGAAATGTATCCCCATCCGATAGTGGTCGGATAAAGCAATTGAGGTTGTTTCGTAAATTATATTTCGTTCGGGTACACGACGACGCAGGGTCGGCGCCAGTTGTGGTCCGGTGGCGGTTGGCGTGGCGGATGAGGAGGTGGAGGGATTGTTGTGCTTTGGGGTCCTTGGCTGGTGGTGGTTGGAGTCGAGGCGCTTCGACCTTTGGTTCAGGCATTGAATTCGACATCTATCTGCCGCAATGGAGACTTTTTAGCAAGGCACGGTATCGGATGTCATCGGGCGCGTTCTGTGCCGTGCAGTGTGCGGTCGCAGTGGTTGAATGAAGGTGAAACGAAGCATCCCCTGTCCCATGCTGCATCTTATTGAATTTCCTTTGGACCAGATGACAGATCAACCAGAGAAATGTATACAAGTCCGGAAGAGTGGAAGACGAGTTTAAGGTTTTCAGCGTAACCGAATGAAATCGAATCGATATTGCATTTCAAATTTTAATTCATCACCGTGGAGGGGGTAGATACCTGTCGGTTGGCTTTCCCTCGAACAGCCCGTCTCGAGCAGAATCTCCGTCGATGATGGAAAATTAATTAAATTCAAGACGGTTGTAGCGACTATCCGAGGGACTGGGGGATGGGGGATATTTCGGTAATCTAATCGGCAAAGGTTGACGGGTAGATACCGATGCACGTCAGAATTATGTTCTCATCCCATCATGCATGGAGGGCTTGCAGCTTGTCGGGTCGTCCATGCAATCGATGCTAATTGACTGGTTAAATTGGGGAATTGGATGGCGTGCGATTGGGTGTAATTATGCTTGCCAGCAATGAGGTGGACATTCGAGTGCGGATCAGGGGTGATTTATGGGTTCGATTAAATGATGATGGGGTGCAATTGTAATGATTTATTGGATGGAGGTGGATGGTGTTGTCAGAAGAGGTGTGCTTCCGTTGGAGGTTACAAATTTAGGTGTAGACTATAACTATTTTCTCATGGGGAAGTAATGGACTGGAGTAAGAACTGCGTGTCCATTTAGCGGCTTGGAGAAATAAATATTCGAGGATGCACAGCAGGCAGTTCCAGACGTATAAACTTTTGAGAGAAGTTGTCATGTACTTCCCAGCCAGTGTTCGGCTGGAATAAGCCATTGAGGCGTATGTGGAATATTTTTTTTCTCGGATGATTCTTGAAGCACTACTGGAGCACTCAGACTCAAAACTGGTTCATTATACTGCCAGGTATCAACCTACTCCAGTGCCGTTCATTTGATCCCAACGGCAAGTGGTGACTGGACCAGATTCGATTTCACTGGGATTCGAACCTGGGACCCCTCGAACTTGGGGCAGGCACTTAACCAACTGCGCCATCCAGCCGTGTATGCGGAATATACTCTTGCTAAAGTCAGGATTGTGGTGAATGCCTTGTTAATTTAATATAATAATAATCACTGTTCTTTAATTTAAGAACTATTCTCGTAACCATAACACAACTCTGTAGTGCTTAAACAATCTTGAGCAGTGCTCAAGGGTCGTCCAATAGGAACTTCCGAACTTAGACCATATTGTTGAAGACACATCTGTCAAATTGGCTGTCATTGATTCGGTCTGATTTGCCAAATCATCATGGACGGACATAGAGTTCAACAACACGTGCAAATGATAAAATTGTTTCATCAATAAGTGGGTTCTGTTCGAGCAATGTTTCGTACGCTAATCGTCATACCGTTCGCAGTGTGGTGGATGAATTTGAGTCCACTGGTTCAGCAAACCCTAAACCGTATATCGACTAAATGCAAGGTCTGCCGGAAACATCACCGCTGTTCGTGAGAGTGTGCAGGAGAATCGGAGGCAGCCGATTCCGCAACGCCCACAAGAACTCGGTCTTTCCCAGACCACAACTTACCGAATTTTGTTTGGTTTTAACTTGAGGCTCCACCCGTACAAAATTCAACTGACCCAGGAACAGAAGGTAGACGAACAAAGACAACGACGTGTGTTCACTGGATAGGCTGGGCTCTGAAGCATTTGGAAACAGACACTAATTTTCATCGAAAAATCATCTTCAGCCATGAGGCCCATTTCTGGATGAATGGGTGCCAATACCAATCCACATGAGATCCAAGAGCGTCCAATGCATCTCGAAAAAAATCACTGTTTGGTGTGGAATTTGGGCTGGCGGCGTCATCGGTCCATATTTCGACGTTGGCCAGACCATTACCGTCAACGGCGATGATTACCAACTTATTTTGGCCTGAACTGGATGATATGGTCACCAACTATATGTGGTTCCAACAGGCAACAACGGCACTACGTGCCACACAGCTCACGCCAAATAGAAAATTCTGGACGAGCGATTCGAGGGTATGGTCATCTAACGTAGAGGTGATGTGAACTGGCCACAGCAATCGTGCAACTTGAAGAACCCGTTCGACTTTTTTTGTGGTTTTATCTGAAGTCGCAGGTCTATGCAAATAAGCCAGAAGCCACAGCGGCTTCTGATTTATGCACCAGAGTCATGCAAAAATGGGACATTTCGGATGCGCGCCATCCAAAGAAGCCGGGGTGAACATTTGAACGATGTTATATTTCATACATAATGGCATTGATATGCCTTTCAAATGAATGAAAATTTTTGATGATAAATCACACACACTTTGTTTTATTTAAAATTAAAAATATGAAGCGCTTAAAGAAGTTCACTTTATAATGCTAGCCTGACATTTTGAAAGGGGGCTTTATCACCCCATTGTGTCTTGAGCCTAAGGAGACAACGATTAGCATTGACTGTGACTCCATTCTTCGAATTTCATTAGTGCTCTCCTCTTTGAAAGATAGTTTCCCTTTCAATTTCTTCAAAAATGTCGATAATTTCATTCCACGATCCCGCAGATCGCAGATTTCACGTGACGGCACTTTAACAACTTTTAAACTTACTTCCCCTTGCGTCAATCCTGGAAAACTTTGAGGAATCCACTAATTTTGTAATTTTGTGCGGTGCAGTTGTTGTCCTCTTCAAGGCACAAAACTTAATCGTATCCATCGCAGCTCAACTTCAACCAAACTTTCAAGTGGCGCTTCCATCTCTTCGTGCTGAAAGTCATGCAACGTAATTGGCTCGCTTCTGGGTGGAACAATGCTTCATTCTTTTGAAGCGAATAATGCGCATCTTCTTCGAATGACCCCGCCTGGAGTGTGTCTTGAAAATAAAATTTCACAGCAATTTGTATTCAAACAGCAACGGATGCAGTCCGCTTGTCGTTGCTGTGGTCGTTGCAGCTGACAGAGGGACTCGTGCCTCGCGAATAATGAATTGTTCCAGGAAATTGAATACAAACTTTCCGCGAAAGGAAGTGCCCATGGATGGGGTAGAGGAGCATGGGCAACGTGTAAAGTTGTATTTGAGCCCTGTCGAAGGATATCTTTAAGAGGTATGCGCCTGTGTAAAGGGGCAAAGGTCAAAAGCAGATTGAATAGGTCAACATTCTTCAGGCAGACAACGTCCGTTGACAACGTCAGTTGACAAAAGCCAAGTTATTGTCATCTTGACTTTTGTGGTAACACGGAGTCGTGGAGATTCTCAGAAGGATGGAAGAAGGTGATTTTCATGTTAAAGGTCAGTGTAACATAAAAACCTGAAGGCGGTGACTGTGGATATTTTGAATTTAATGCACCTCGTCTGCAAATGACTCAGCCACGACAAAGAGGCAAGAGAGAACTTGAGGACCTAAAGTACAACAGTTAGCCATAATGTTTATTTAGAAAGAACTAGGACTCATACCGAAGACACTACGACACTACCGAATCTTTTTTCCATGTATTATGGCTTTATTAGTAAGAACAAACATTCCCATTAATTATGAAATACAACGTCGTTCTAATGCCTGCCTCGGCTGGTAATTTTCCAAGACCTTGTTCGTATGCCTTTTCCAAATCTACAAAACAACTGTAGATCGGTTTGACGTACTCTCAAGTACCATTCTTAGAGTGAAAAGCTGGTCGGTTGTACTTCTGCGGGGACGAAAACTGCACTGTTCATCTCCCATCCTGGATTAGACCATAATTTTAGGACGCGCCTCCAACGCCTTAGATTCGACTTTACTGAAGAGACTTAAAAGAGATATGCCCTTGTTGGAGCACTCTTCATTTTGAAACAAAATGTGTCTAAAAAAGCCTACCTGCTTTCTTAGATCACTGTTGAATTTGGAGCAGATGGAAAGTTGCTTGTATGCAAATTTCTTTATATCCGCATTTCCGATGTTTTACACAAATATAAAAAAACTGGGTGCATCCAAACTTGTGCGTACTCTAAATTCAGCATATCCAAATCCACGGATTCTTCCACGGGTTATGCATTCTGAAACTAAATATTTTTGTTAACTTCGGACATAATTTAAAGCATGCAGTTCCATTATTAGTACACATACATAATTCGGCCCTATTTCCATGTCGACATTTTTTAATTGAAAACATTTGGTGTTATTTTCAAAATTTGTTTTTGGAATTACTTCATTTTGCGTAGCGATTGGCATTATTTAGTTTTATATTAAATTTGAAATAAATTAAAATTGTATATTAATTTTATATCAAATTCTTCACACTAGGGCAAGTCTTGGAGAAGACCAGTGAGTTTCAAATCGATACGCACCATCTTTTTATCGATTTTAAAGCCGCATACGATAACATTCATCGCAAGGAACTGTTTGATGGCCGAATTCGGGATCCCGGGAAAACTGATCCGGTTGTGTCGGACCACGCCAACACATACGCGATGCACCGTGCAGTTCGGCTCAAGGACCTCCGAGCCGTTTGTAACCTGCACTGGATTTCGGCAAGGAGATGCGCTGTCGTGTGATTTCTTCAATTTGGTACTGGAGAAGATAGTGCGGCGGGCTGCTGTAAACACGGAAGGCACTATCTTCTACAAGTCAGTCCAACTGTTGGTATACGCTGATGACATCGACATCGTTGCGCATTCCCAACGCGCTGTAGTGGAAGCTTTCACGGCAATTGAAGAACAGGCGAAACGAGCTGATCTTAGGTCAATGAGGATAAGACAAAATATATGCTGTTGAGCAAGAAACGATCCGCAGCACACCACCTAGGGCAAAACATAACTATCGACAGCCACAATTTTGAGGTAGTGAAGGAGTTTGTCTACCTCGGGGCAAACGTGAACTCCACGAACGACATCACAGTGGAGATCCGACGTAGAATCTCCCTTGGCAACCGATGCTACAAAACTCAAAACTCCTGACTGGAAGGACCAAAATCATGCTCTACAAAACTCTTATTCTGCCAGTCCTGCTATATGGAGCCGAAAGCTGGACACTAAGCAAAACTCCAGAGCTGATTCTTGGTGCGTTCGAAAGAAAAATTCTACGTCGGATATATGGTCCCGTCTGCAAGGAAGGCGAATGGAGGAGAATACACAACCGCGAACTCTATGGGCTGTACCAGGATGTGGATGTAGTCCGGAAGGCAAAAATCCGTCAACTGCACTGACTTGGCCACTTCGAGCACATGGACAACAACGCTCCAGCTAAGAGGGTCTTCGAATCCGACCCTCCTGGTTCGAGAAGGAGAAGAGGATCGAACCTCCGGTACAAAGACCAGGTCATCGGGGACGTAAGACAGCTTTGTCTTGATGAGTGGAAGCAGCGTGCCCAGGACCGTCAACGATGGAAGGCAGCGATATATCAGGCTCAGACCGTACATTTGAAAATACATTTAAAAATTTTAATTAATTTAACTTTGAAAATAAATTTAAACTTAAAATACAGTCAAAATCGCTTACAACGACATCTGTTCAAACGACGTATCGGTTATAACAACAAAATTCTTAGGTCCCGGTTTAGCTCCATTATAATCCCACTGAATAACAAATCGTTTACAGCGACAACGTTTACAACGACATATCGCTTACAAAGGCCGATTTTTCCATTTTTTTTTGATAAAATATTGGTTATAACGACTAAAATCGACGCAGTTGCTGGTGCGACCGCATTTTTTTCTAAAGCGGCAAACTGTTTATCTGTAGATGCGATGTATATATCTGTGTACATAGAATTTTGGATATGTTACAGCCTACTGTTTGTTGACATGTTATTCTTTTTGTTTTGCGTTTATTTTTGGTTGATATTATTGTTGAAGATCATGTCTCTGGTGTTGACGTTTGAGTTACGCACGATCTTCGTAAGAATGACATTAAAATATCGTCTAAACCCTTTTTTGACATCAAAGGTCCCTGCGAAGTCTTAACCAACCTTGACAAATCAACGGCCATTCCCCACAGTCATCCTTCAAAAACGAACGAGTTTTACTGGGATGCTAAGATTAGACAATGCGCTGTAGAACTTATCTCCCTAAATAAAATCGACAAACAGATGATGCGTCTTTTCCAAGATCTGAATATCTGGTCGATCTTATTGACCTGCACTGATATTGACCAATCTGACTGCTTAGGTAGGACTTCAGGCGTTTATATAAGACGACAGTGAAGATCTGATATGCGATATTTAGAAGACAGATCCGTCTGTTGTTGGCACAGTTTACAGGGTCTCTGATCTTTATTTGCTATTTTCGAATTATCGCTTACAGCGACCTATCGCTTATAACGACCAAATTCGTCAGTCCCTTGAAGGTCGTTATAACCGATTTTGACTGTATAACTTACATTTAATTTACTGACATTATTTCACACTATCCCTTTAGGCCGGCAGATGTCTAATTAAATTTAAATTTAAATTGGAATCGTGTTCTGTTCTATGATATTTTCCAGCAAATTCCTGCCTATTTCGTTGATAACTTCAATAGATTCTCCATGAATGTGGCTTTAGTGGCATACGTGGTTTCGATTTCTTGACTGAAAGTTAATCGGCTAACAAAACTATTACACCTTGTATGAGAGAACAAGTACAAAAACAAGTACACCTCAAACCACTTAAATTATGCCTACCACATCGACTCATACTCATCAACAAATCACGGATCTAAGCCCATCACGGATAACTCATTACCCATTGGCACTTGGAGGCAATCAAAAATCCCCCCCGTATTCATCCGCGCATGATGAGTTAAGCTTCCATGGAAATGATGGCCCTGAACCGCCCCAGCCTTGAACTCTATGCCATCGCCAGAAAGTAATTATCGTTAGAACGGCTCCACAGGCCGTTGTATCTCGTCTAGACAGACTTTAAGTCAGGTACTCTGGTGCTTTACGATAACGGTCTTAACGGCTGCATACATACGGGTCGTTTACATCTCCCTCTTTGAACCACCTCATCTGTGCGAGTCATCCCCGGAGGTGGTTTAATAAATAATTCCCCTCCCCCAGATATTCATCGAACCACATCCATACAAGGTCAATATGAGCGTCATTTTGCGCGGAAACACATTTCTCCCGCGATTGATTTCGATTTTCCATTCAAAGTCAGTCGCATGGCGTGGTAGGCATCTGTGCCGCACAGCAGAAGGGAGAGATGGGCAAACACATTAACGGAATCATAAAACGGCGGATAATTAAATGGCTTTGATGTACGATGCGAGCAACAGTCCCATCAACGTCATCATCACCATCGCCAGCATCGGCATCGACGTCGTCCTTGTCGTCGTGAATGGAGTTTACAGTCGTCCTTAGTGTGACTATCATCGTCATCATCTTCATCAGCATAGTAGTTTCCGAGTATTACGAGGCAGCTTCCATGGACGCATCCCTCGCAGCAGACTCGCAATCAATTGCAAAGCCACCGCGTGCCTTTGAAAAGCGATATCCGAGTGCACGAGCAAACAGCAATTAAAGTCAACTTGTGTGCTTTGCGGTGTCCGCACAGTTGTGTAGGCACGCAACACCACCCGAGTGGCTGTTGTCCTTGAGTGTGCATTTCCAGCAGCCGATGCGGGGTTGATTCGTGCCTACAGTTGGAACACATTTGGCGGTGAATTGGCCCAAATATGTCGACGATTGGTCGGGCTATTCCGTTGGCTGCCACGTTGAAAAGTGTGGCAGTGGTAGTTTGAAAGTTGGATAAACGGAGTCAGGACTTTGTGAAGAGACCGCAGAAAGGAGTTGAGTTGTGTTGTCTAGTAACCTATCGAGTGCGGAATCCCTGAAAGTGGAAATTTGTGAAGCGTTTGTCGAGTAGGATGTGCAAGGAAATTGATGCAATTGAATCGATTTTTTGTTCAGTATTAGACCACATGAATATGAATATGCTTCTGCGTACTGGAGTATTCTCGAACTGTACAGGGATTCTAAGAAATTCAAATGGGAATAAAGTGGTTTTTAAAAGGCTTGTTTTGATAGTTGACATTACTTTGGCAGTCAATTGACAGCTAACAGCAGATTGGTTTTCTGCATTTCCATACTTGCTCTCGCATCTTTTAAATGATACCTCGAAACTCAGGACTCTAGGACGGTTTCTGCACAAATTTTCCTGTTGAACGTAAATGTCTTTTGAAGACTTGATCGACAATTCCTGTCCAAAGTTCAATAAATGGTCCAAAAGCGATATTTTATTCACAGCCTTCTTTGGAGAACATTTTGTTTGGCGAATATAATCAAATTTTGTCATGGCTATATCGATAAGCAGAACTGTCACATTTTAAGTGAATCTAAACTTCATTTCTTAAACTTCGCTTATTGGTGTAGTTTTCGTAAGAGTTTCATCGGTTCCAAACTCTTGAAATATCATGTCAGCAGAAGCAGTCAATGGTGACTAGCGCTAGACTTCCAAGTTTTCTTTTTTTTAGAATGTCTTCTAAATATTGTCGGAGGAAAGTGTGTCCCACGAATTGAATCTCGGCATCGTTTGCTCGATGCACAAGCAAGGAGACACCTTTTGACTGCGCCAATAATCGATGGATCAGTCTCGTTAACACAACAAAATCTTCTCTACCGTTTGTGTGAACGCCTGAAGCCGCCTAGGTCCTTATCAGTGTGATTTTCTTCTTCCTCACTCAACATGCCTCTCCAGTCAGCACGATCTTTCGCCAGCTGTCTCCAGTTACGCATACCAAGCCGGCCGAGGTCCCCCTCGACTTGTGTGCCCCACCTTGTAGGTGGACGTCCTCTGTTGCGTTGTCCCACAGGCTCAGAGTCGAAGACTCTTCGGGCCGGAGCTAAGTTGTCCATACGCTCTACATGGCCTAGCCATCTTAGGCGTTGGATCCGTAGACTCATGTTGCTGTACAGCCCATACAGTTCGTGGTTGAACCTTCTCCTCCAAATGCCATCAACGCAAACAGGACTAAAGATCGCGCGAAGAACTTTTCTCTCGAAAAGACCAAGACACTCTTCATCTGCTTGGGATATTGTCCATGCCTCTGCGCCGTAAAGCAGGACTGGGATAATCAAGGTCTTGTATTGAGTCAGCTTGGTCTTCCGAGAGAGGGATCTACTACTCAATTGCCTCTTGAGCCCAAAAAAAACAGCGTTATTCTGCGTTTGATCTCGGTACTGATGTTCTTTGTACTATTTACCGCGGAGCCGAGGTAGACAAAGTCCTTAACTACCTCAAAGTTATAGCTGCCTATGGTGACGTTCTGGCCAAGTCGTCGATGTAGGGCGTCCTTTCTCGATGACAGCATATACTTGGTTTTGCCCTCGTTTACCGCCAGACCCATTTTAGCCGCTTCCGTTTCAATGCCAGCAAACGCATCATTGACGGCTCGCTGTGTTCGCCCAATCTCGTCAATGTCATCCGCGTAAGCTAGCAGTTTAACAGACTTTTGGAAGATCGTGCCTCTTGTGTTGGCCAGTGAGTTTTGCACGATCTTCTCAAGAACGATGTTAAAGAAATCACATGACAGCGCGTCGCCTTGTCTAAAACCTTTTTTGACATTAAAGGTCTCGGTGAGTTCGCTACCGACCTTGATGGGGCAGTGAGAGTTTAGCAGGAATGTTGAAATTAGACATGGCGCTATATAGCTTGTCTCTATGCACGCTGTCATATGCGGCCTTGACGAAAGGTTTCAGGCGTTCACACAGAATGGTAGGAAAGATCTCACAGGCGACGTTAAGGAGACTTATCCCTCGATAGTTGGCGCAGTCAAAGGGGTCTCCTTTCTTGTGGATCGGGCAAACGATACTGAGATTCCACTCATTGGGCATGCTTTCCTCCGACCGTATCTTACAGATGAGCTGGTGCATGCGCCCTACCAGATCACCTCCAGCTGGTTTAAACATTTCAGCGGGCAGACTATCTGCACCAGCAGCTTTATTAGACTTCAGTCTCGATATCGCTATCTTGACTTCGTCTAGATCGGGGGGACGGTATTCTCTTCTATCATCGTCCGTTGTGTTGAGTAGAACATTCTGCCTGACAGCGGTATTTGTGTCCTCATCGCCGTTTAACAGTCTGCAGAAATGATTTTTCCAAATTCTCAGTATCGACTGCGAATCTACTACTAGCTGTCCATTTTCGTACCGGCAAGCTTCTGTCCGAACTTTATATCCATTCGATAAAAGTTTTACCATTTGGTAAAACTTTCGGACAGCATTCCTGCCATAACACCTCTCCATCTCCTCGATGGCGCGCTTCTCGTGCTCTTTCTTTTTCTTCCTGAGAAGCCGGTTCTCTTCCCTTCGTCTCTGTTCGTAGAGCTCACGAACAGCTCTCGTGGTTCGATGCAGCGTTGCCCGGTAGGCTTCTTGCTTTGCTGCATGTGCCTGTCTGCACTCGTCGTCAAACTAGGAGTTTTTCCTAAGTGATGTCGTAAAACCCAGATCAACACCAGCGGCTTCTCTGATGGCTCTTTGACAACGTTTCTATTCTTTGTCTTTTGTTAGTGCAGGCGACGTTGAACTTTCGGAGAGTTTCAGGGAGACTCGATCGGCAAAGTTCCTGGCAGTCTGTTGCGATTGTAGCTTTTCGACGTAAAACCGTGGTTGTCTTCCTCGACTCCGTCGTTCTTTCGATATCCGTGTCCTTACCTTGGCTACAACAAGGAAATGGTCCGAATTGATGTTGGCGTCTCGGAACGTTCGGACATCAAGAATACTGGAGGAGTGTCTGTCGTCGATCGCAACGTGATCAATCTGGTTTACGGTTGAATGATCAGGGGACCGCCAGGTCCTTTTATGGATGTTGAGGTGTGGGAACCGCGTGATAGCTACAGAGAGGTTTGGCCCACCAGTCTGAGTCCGTTTTCGGACGTGGTATCGTGCAGGCTATTTTTACCGATGACTCTAGCAAAGATGTCTTCGAGCTTAGCGTTAAAATCTCCTAGAACGATCTTCGTGTCATAGCTGGGGCATTGATCGTACGTTCTTTCTAGGAGATCATAGAAGTCATCCTTGCTATCGTCATCTTTGTTCTCCGTTGGGGCATGGGCCCAGATTAGGCTGATGTTGCCGACTTTAGCCTTGATTCGCAGTGTTATGAGGGGCTCGCTTATGTACTTAAAGCTTAAGACCTTTTGCCTAAGTCTGCCTCGAACAACAAATCCACATCCAAATAATCGCTGCGTTCGCTCTCTGTGAAAATCGCCATAGCAGATATCGCAGTTTTTCATCCTCTTTTTGCCCGGCTTGGTTTGCGGTAACGTCTGCTTTATAGCAGTCTAGGGCCTCCGCGAGTTCATCGGCTGCACGTGATATCTGCTCAGGGACCTCACAAGTCATTGTCCATATTCCATTTGCTAGGGTCGTCAACAGTAAATCCGTCCATATCCAAGGCAGTTTGTGTTTTCTGAACTCAGCGTTTTTTACGTGGTGAGGAGAGCAATGAAAAGCAAACAATTTTACGAGAGCCAACCAGTGGGCTACGGGAACCGACACAGCCTTTGGGAAGCTTTGAACAGAATCCACATTTTCCAAGAAATATTTCAAATTCGACTTTTTTACAGATAAGGCTGTTAACTCCAGAAGGCAACATTTTGGTAAAGTTTGGATTTTCGAGAAGATATGCGCTCCCAGATATCCAATCCGCTGAAGCTAGTGGAGATGAAACTGTTTCGAGTGTAACGAGAAATGGACAAGAGAAAGGATAACTACAGACTTTACGAAAGCGTTGATGATCAAATTCTATTTCAAGCAAACACAACTCTGATTAAAAAGATGTTCTCATTCATGACAGGAGCAAACGTCTGGAGCGCCAATTTCTCGATACACTTCGCAAACATTACGCCGTAAGGGAGGACCAAAGGGTTGTTGTGATGTAAACACAACCGAAATATCCTAAAGACACCCAACCCAAGGTTTAATTAACTCGAACTTGACATTTCAACGTCCTCTCCCATGACCCTAACCGCAGCCAATCACGTGGTCACCCTTCAGTGGAGAGCGCCTTTGCCAGCGTAACACCGTCGACGACGTCATCGAAGCAATCGATTAAATGCCAGGCAGGATTCATGTCAAAGTCAGGGCCACTGGAATTCAGTTGTGTGCGTGGTCAGTGGTTGCGACACGGTCAATTATTCTAGGAAAACTATATCCTGCCACAGGCAGTGGGAAATTGACAGAACGCGTGCTAGGAGACGGTTGAAATGGGCCACTGCCAAGGGAATCCATTTCAACGTGAAGGCCACTCATCATTTCTGACGTGCGTCCTGGCCGTGACGTTGACCTCCTTGACGATTTTCTGGAAGCGAAGACCACTCAACCGGCCCTTCCCCCGGCTCTTGCCACTACGGGGACACGTCGGAAATTATCCTGCATTATCCCAACGACAGGGTTGCCATCTGTGCCCACACACACATGATTAATTATTTCCTCTCCGCTTTTTGCCACACACACACCGGCCTCATCCTCCGCAAGCGACTAATCCTCTGAGCTTTAAGACGTCGTGCAATTGTAATAAAGTGACATTTAGGGCATAATTGGACACAGTAATCCTTATGACAAGGCCAACGGAAAAAACGCCGGAGCCCCTGTGGCAGGGGTTTCTTCTTGACAGCGGGGCGGTTGGATTTGGACTCTCAGTAGATTTACAAAATCCCTGCTGCTCAACCGTAGGAGGGATTACCGTCCATTGTGCGGTGGATTTAATTAAGGCCTGGAACTGTTTAGAAATTAGTGTTGCCGGCAGTTGTATCGTGACGTCGTGTGTCCCTTTTGTGCGGCGGGGATGTGTTGTGTGACGTGTGCCGCAATTATAGCGAATTGATGGTCAGTTCTCAGGTATCATGCAAGTGACATTCGGTATTTTGTGGGCCTGACCATAGAGGGGACCTGCCTAATTTGACAACAACAAGGTGGGTTAAGTTTTATGAACTGTATTGATTTAGGGTATGATCCTTGTGACACGAGCAGGAGAAGGGCGGGACAAGTGGAGGGGAGCAATCGCTCGTTTTGTAAATCCCCTTGGTTAGCATGTCTGCAAGCCGCACGCCGGTTTGACGGAGGTAATGTGCCCCTGCGGCAGTTTACATGTGAGGCCTTTGGGGAGGTTATGAGGTGTGAAAGTTGTAACTTTGGAATTATCTGTGGCTTTCCGAAGGATGATGGGGGTAAAATGGGCTTAAGAAGAAACGAGAAGGGAAACGGAAGGTTTGTGTCATGGCAAACAAGCAAGGCAATGGAAGGAGGAACAACATGAACGAGGACGTGTTCCAAGGATGTACAGTAAAGTGACATCATCATGAACGTGTATTAACTTTAAGATTGGATTAAGCAAGAGAACAGGAGGAGGAGCCTTTTGAAGTGGGAAACTTAGATGGACGAGCAAGAGAATGTTCACTAATGTGTGACACACTTGGAAGGGTATAGGAATGGGGTCACCACCAGAATGCATCAAATCAATGGTATGGTATCAACTCTATGATTGTGTTACGATCTGGAACAAGCATAGAAGAGAGACAGGTACCAGGACCCAACTGGGGGATAAAGGGCATTACTTAAATGAGAGTAAACATTTTGAGGAGAGTTCTTGGGTGGACACGAGTTTGCAAAAAGAAGACGAGTTGCAGTGGACTACTAGAATGCTAGTAACACACAACTTCAGTGAACATCAAGACAACCACTAGAATATTGGGGACAGACTTAACAAAGAAATCAACTGGTAGTGGAAATAGTCTGAATTACAGGAAGTCAAAACAGCGACTATACAGTCCAAGACTTGTTGATACCAGCGCCTTAAAATATCCAAGCCTTTCATGAGTAAGTGGATGATTAGCAACTGGATGAAGCAGTTGGTTAAGTGCCTGCCACAAGTTCGAGGGGTCCCACGTTCGAATCCCAGTGAAATTGAATCTGGTCCAGTCACCATTTGCCGTTGGGATCAAATTAACGGCACTGGAGTAGGTTGCTACCTGGCAGTACATAGGACCAGTTTTGAGTCTGAGTGCTCTAGTAGAGTTCCAAAAAAATTCTCAGAAAAAATGGACGATTATGAGACTTGTTGCAGAGGGAGTATGTCCACAAGAAAAGTTCTGCGATATCCATCGTGTTAGGTAGGTACTCTGACACCATTTGAAGTAAACAAGTGCAAGAAAAGAGCAAGAAGCTTAGCGCTGTAAGTGGCGCTAAAATCTAGAGTCGGCCTTAGAATCGGGCAGCGAGACTCCTTTCAAAGTCCACGCCAAGTAAGTTCAAGTCACCCTAAAAAAACGGTCACTACCTTAGACGATGGCTAAGGTTCTTTGGCCAAAATCAGGATTTACATAGTCAAGCCGTCTAAGCGATTAAAGTGTGGTTTAGACTCACTCTCTCTCCCTCTTTTCCATTCGCCATCAACGCAATTAGGACCACAAACCACAGCACCGAATCCACCAAGTGTGTCCATGGCTAAAAAATAATATCTACAATCACCTCCTCAAGATTGCCAACGAAAGATGGACCAAGCTGGAAACATGTGTCCTATTCAGTAGCTTATGACCCAACTACAACCAAAAGAAAACAAAAGACCTGCTCAGCAGTGCCTCAGCTGCCGTGTGGAAATCGAGACAGAAACCCCCGAGCACTTTCTGTGCAAATGTACGGCTCTAGCTAGAGTCAGACAATGCACTCTGGGCAAAGCCTTTTAACCAACAGCGTCATCCAGTCGTTCCTAGGCACCCTTTAAGATTTGTCATATCTTCAAAAAGGAAACAAATTAATGAAATGAGAAGAAACAGATAAAATCGTTTACAACCTCAGATAGTGTCACCGAAAACCATAAAATTCAAATAAATTACTTCCGATAAGTGATTTGGCAGCAAAGACAAAAAGGCAAGGCAATATTTGGCCAAGGCCGTATGCTACTTCAGGAAATTTGAGCGAGCGGAAGAACCGCGGAATGGGGTAATCGCAAGCAACCTCGGAATAATTCAATGGAGGCAGTTCGATTCGTCTTCTTCTTCTTAGGGCGCTACAATCCGATGTGGAACTGGGCTTCACTCAACATGCCTCTCCAGCCAGCCCGATCTTTCGCCAGCTGTCTCCAGTTTCGCACACCAAGCCGGCCGAGGTCCCCCTCGACTTGTGTGCGCCACCTTGTAGGTGGACGTCCTCTGTTGCGTTGTCCCACAGGCTGAGAGTCGAAGACTCTTCGGGCCGGAGCTAAGTTGTCCATACGCTCTACATGGCCTAGTCATCTTAGGCGTTGGATCCGTAGACGCTAGACTCGTGTCGCTATACAGCCCATATAGTTCGTGGTTGAACCTTCTCCTCCAAATGCCATCAACGCAAACAGGACCAAAGATCGCGCGCAGAACTTTTCTCTCGAAAAGGCCAAGAGACTGTACAGCCGCTTGGGATATTGTCCATGCCTCTGCGCCGTACAGCAGGACTGGGATGATCAAGGTCTTGTATAGAGTCAGCTTGGTCTTCCGAGAGAAGGCTATATTACTCAATTGCCTTTAGAGCCCATAAAAACAGCGGTTGGCAAGAGTTATTCTGCGTTTGATCTCGGTACTGATGTTGTTTGTACTGTTTACTGCGGAGCCAAGGTAGACAAAGTCTTTAACTACCTCAAAGTCATAGCTGCCTATGGTGACGTTCTGGCCAAGTCGTCAATGTTGTGCGTCCTTTCTCGATGACAGCATATACTTGAGGGACTTCGATTCACTTGTGTCAAAATGGGCCTAAGAAGGCCTTCTTGAGTGAGAAGAAGTGAGAGAAGTGAGACTTTACACTCTGTGGTAACCTACCATCTAATCTAACCAAAGCACAGGAAAAATGAAGGAATGCTAATTACTTTTCGAGAATCACAAGAGTTGATCTGACGAACGTCGTGATACCACAAGTTCTGTGAAAATACCAAACAACGAACTCGAAAATGAGAAGTGTCTGAAGCAGTACAAAGAAATGACAAGAAAGGGAAAAATAATGTGAATAGTTGCTGAAAAATGAGACGAGTACGTCACGTGGGAACCCAACCTGAACGCACCTAGAGTGCGACTAAGGCAAATTACTCAAGAAAATGCAAGAATCATAGGACAACGGAAACAGGAGAGGGAGCTCAAAAAGGCACGATTTGGAGGAGCACCAAGGAAACAAATGAAGCAATTGCGAGAAAAGTTCAAGAATAAATGGCACATTAAAGTCGGAACGTCCTTACTCAAGTTAAGGATATGAATCAGAATAGGACATCCATTAGATTGGGAGTGCAGAGGAGTCTTGGGAGAAAAATGAGAACGAAAGAGGACAAGAAAGTGAAGTACACATGGCCACGATTTGGTCATTAGTCATCTCAGTTAGTTAATCAGTGTAACATAATTCGACGTCTGATGAAGATGAATCTCAAGCAGGTGCTCTACTGGTCAATTGAACGGTTTTCGAGGAGATCATGGACCTCCTCCAGGAGCAGATTTGTAGTCATTTAATTGCAGTTGACCCAAGGCTTCCAATTCATCAAGGCATCACATCTCGTGGAACACAAAGTGACAACCTTCCGAGAGCCTTTAATGGATCAGTTTCGAATTTCGCTTTCGCTTTTGGTTTATTGCCGTCATCAGAAAGGTGGATATCTTGATTTTATCGCACGACATCCAAGCAACATCTGGTGTCCCATATCACGTTCAGCCTTCGACGGGCTGTAGCCTTCGTCCTTAATTTGATTAGGGCGTAAGAAGTCAAAGTTTTCATGTGAGACTGCCACAACACATGGCATGTTTTCCAATCGTAATCGTAATTTTAATGTAACAGGATTTTATGACAGGATTCTAAAATCAACTTCGCATGACTGCACGTCATGCAGTGAAACCTTGAGACAATCATGGGGAGGGAGAGGAGATGGGAACGAATAAGCGATGGAAAATCTGAAACACAATTGAATGACTTTTGTTAAAACACTATCATCAGTTAAAAATCAGCTTGAGTCACTCAGCAGTCCTCAAATCCTTTAAGCGACTCCCTGCAAAACTTTGCTCTCCCAAACATGTCTATTAATGGGTTCATCGAACCCACATCGATCTTGTTTACTCTTCTCCTCAAAGAGTCACTTTTAAATGCCTGAATTTTTATGTCAAGACGTGTAGAGCGCCCATCCCCCGGTGAGACACATATCTGTGAGCAATTACAAAAGACTCCTGGTGTTTCTTTGTTTGTCGAAACATCGTCTGCTTCCCTGCCAGTCGCACTCTTTGCCTAAATTATCGTCTCGTTTGCCAATATTGAGACTGTCACCTAGTAACGCTAAACAACAAGGGTCACCGCCTCACTCCAGCTATAGATTTGTCCCATGCCACAAAGGTGTCACAGAGAATGTGTAGGATACTTTCATTAACCCTACTTTGAGGCATTTGAAATCGCCCCCCTTTTGGTTCAACGACCCCCACAAGACAATGACCAACAAATGTTATCCTTTCGGTGGAAGGAGTGCGAGTGACATAACAAAATTCAACCACATTCCTGTCGGGGAACCTTTAATTAATTTATGGCAGCCGACACTCGCCCGGAGTCAAGACAAAAGCAGAAAAGTATTTAAAGCCCCAAAATATGATACATCCCTGAGCCGAAGTCTAAAGGCTTAACATCTCTTCCACCCAACCGTCTCCGTATCTCGGGGATTAAATCAGTTCTCTACCCCAGATCAGGTCGAGTGATTACATTTCACTCAGCGAGGTGAGAAATTAAACGTCAGGGTTCTGTTTAAAGGTATCCGACTGTGAAATGTGGCTTTGAATGACAGTAGGCGGTGGCTCCGCGTACTCTTCTCACTCCGTACATGACGACTTCAGCTTCTTTCCGTGATAAATAAATTATGAGCATTTTTATTAAGCTCAACGGAGGATGTACGAGAAGATGAATCGCACTGCAAAGACAACCAATTTATTTAGAGGAACTTATTCGAAGGAAGGAAGACGTTACTCTGGACTTTGAAATGTCGTAGGTTGGTGTATCAATCATAATTATGGTGAAGATGACGAGCAAAACAAATGGTACGCGAGAGCAAATAGGACAGGCTAAATTTAACAGAGGCAAACATCTAATTTATCACTTCGTTTTTAATTGAGCTCACTTTATACGTGATCCGATGGCGTTGTATTTTCAGGTGTATTTACGGTCAAATATTTGCATCTAATGATGAGGGGATTAGTCTATTTTTAGAGACATACTCGTATTACAATGGATTTAAAGGCTTTCACAACATAGCTCAATGTCATGCCTAGGAGGTTCCCCAAACTCGTTGCTTCATATTTCACATCTTCTTGACTACAGGAAAACGTCCCGGTATGACGACTAATCCGAAGGATGTTTATAAGAACGGACAATGGGGGTGTCTTATGCCTTGTGACTACATGGGATTATCTTCGGCAGAGCCTTGTGTCTGTGTTTTAAAAATGTTCTTGTTCAAAAATGACGCTTCCGATTTCCGATAATTTTTAGATAAAGTGTTGTGCAAAAAAATAGGTACGTTGTAATTAAATTGTGTTGGATGGCACTGGAAAGAGGTGATTGTTTTGCTAGAATTTATAATTTAGCTCGTTTATCCAATTTAACTTAAGAAACGCGAGGCAGGTCACCTAGAATAACATCTAGCACCTACTGTCAAATTGTAAGGGTTAATAAAAACGGGCAATTTGCCACATTAACTAAAATAAAATAAACTGGGCAAGTGCGAGTTGAACTCGCACGGGGAAGGTTGATGGATGATTTCTGAGTATCAAACGACGTTTCCAAACTATTTCAGTTGAATTTTCTTTTAACTTCAACCCAAATCAACTGTTTATTACTACATTCATACACCCAAACAAACAAGCATCCACCCATACATGTACCTACATCTCTATCCAAGTTTATCCAACACAGAAAATCCCTTCCATCATACACATACCCAATCACTGCTCATGCCTGCGGTGTGTGTGTTCATTTCTGTTGGGTATTTAGGGGTTGAGATCTATCTAAGAGCTAACACTCATCAACGCATAGAGTGGTCGAATACAGCATGAAATTTATGTGTGAAAATGAAAATAGTTATCATTTTCATTCTTGGATACCTCAAAATGTGAACATAAATCGAATTTGTGAAATTTATCATTTCATAATGCTTAATTGATGTCGTCAAAACTGTGTTTTCCGATCTTCAAAATTAGCATGTCGATGCTTGACCGTTTTCGGCCAATATCTCAAAAACTATTAAGGCCAGAATGCTCGAAATGGTTTTAAATGAAAGTACTCAATGAAGCGAAGTTTTTGTGATTTTTTTTAGATTTTTAAGCACTTTGGTTTAGAAAGGGCAGGGGGGACGCATTAAAAAAACTTTGGAGTTCAATATTTACCAAAGGGTACTTTGGATCAAAAACTGTTGAAAGAAACCTCTACCTCATTTCAAAAGATCTGTCGATTGACATATAACTCAGTGGAGTGCGACAATGTTTCAAAATTAATGGCAACTTCACCTGTACTAGAGCCACTCGCAAATGCCCCACTGTTAAATTTGGGTGCATGGGCAATGACATCTAGGCCTGAAGTACCTAATTCCAAAATTTCATGCCAATATCTTTATAAACTTCGGAGATAAAAAAGTGTGACAGACAAGACGGACTGACGGACAGACACACCGTAATTATAAAGGTTCCGTTTTTGTAGACGGACCCTTAAAAAAGAAATCAAATGCGACTCTTACGGATTACATCCGTTTACAGTGCGAGTTCGACGAAAAAGTACCTTGATCCTTGAGAACATGATCAGTCACTGACAGCTGTCAATGTGTATGAGTGTATGCGTGTATGCGCCACAATATGTATTTCCCGTGTGTATGACAAAAAAATTGTTCACGGCTCCACCTCTTTCGAGTCACTGACAATGCTCACTGAGTATAACTGGCTAGAAAAAGCTTCTCAATCTCGCCGTTCGGAGTCGGCATTAAACTGTAGGTCCCCTTCACTCGTGAGAGAACAATAGCACGCACAATACGAGTGGTTACTGAGAAGCTAGGCCCAGGTCCACCTCGGACTGTAGCGCCGCCATTATTATTATATTATTAAGAACAAAGTTAGATGTTTACATAAAAAGTCATAACTCACGAACGAGTCTCCCCGTTTCGTACAAACTTTAGATAAACCATCTACACGACCGTGTGAACAAACCCTAAAAATTGTACCGAATTCGGTTTGACCGTTCGTGTGTTATAAAATCACAACCCACTTGCAACAATTTTTTATATATGTATTTGGATTAGAATTAACTTTTTTTCAATTCTAGTGGTTGCTAGAATTAAAATTAAATCAGTCTGAGTAGATGGTCAATGAAAACTGGACGATCAGTAGGGTCTCTTCCCTTCGTTTCTGTTCACAGAGCTCGTGAGCCAGTTTTGTGTTTTGTTGTTGCTGCATGCCCCTATCGGCACTCGTTGTCAAAACACTAATCTACCGCCGTGTGTAAAGTCGCCGTGTGTGGCGACATGTCGCCTATAACGACTAAATTTTCAAAAGTAAATAATCTTTGTTATATTCCCTTATAACGACGGAATAAGAGAAAATGAAACAAAACACAAACTTGTCTTGTTAATTTGTTTCGGGAAAAGTTAAGAACTTTATTTAAACGGGTGCGAAAGCGCAATCTCGTCTTCAAAGTATATATATACAATCCGCACTGTGGGCTAAAATTCGAACCACTATCAAGATTTTATCAAAATTGACGTTTAAAGCTGTCTTTTCCACTGCCACGTTAATTCATTTGCAGTACATTTTTAAAATAGAGCAGAATACTATGTTTCGTGTCAGCTCTTATCAAAGCTCAAGGGACGTTTGCACTATTTATAGTCTTGTTTTGAACCGAAGACATACGATTGCTCAAATATCACTTCATATTACCTTTTCAGCTAACTTAGCTCTGTTGGATGCGCCCTTAGATCGCCATATCCTTGCCTTGTGTTGTGTTTCAATAGCTACCAGTGTGTTGTCAACATTAATTCAGGAATTGGACGCCATTTTTGTAGCTTTTTGCGCTTTTATTGCTGCGTGACTACCGACATACAAGTTGATACTTATGTCGGCAATTCTACCAACCCATTTAGTTGGTATACACAAGTAATGAAAGCATTAGAATGAGCCATCCTTGAACCACCCGTTAGCAAATTCACTTAAGTTCACCACCCACTATTGCTGCACCCAAAAACAAGTCATTGACACTTTTTTCTTCAACCGACTTACTTCAAAACAACTCAGTCAAGAAGTCCTTCAAACTCTACAGTTCTTCCCTTCTTCTTTAGGAAAATCGCACTAACATCCTATGACGAGACAGCAAAATGTCCTCTGCTCTCTGCCAAGAAATTCCTTCTTCCGTTTTCGTCTTGCAACTCCTTCGCAAAAACTCCCATTAGTCTAAGTTGTAAGCCTCAAGGCTGGTCAACATGCGGATTTACTCCACCATGCCCATACCCACCGTCCAACAGAAATCGACTCCTCGTTGCTGGTGTAAACGACACGCTGCTAGTCTCCATGTCATTTCCCGGGCAATGACCCTTGCGTTTGTCCCATCAACGAACCACTTCATCACATCGCAAAAACGTCCAACAAGGAGACAGTGCCGTTGCAAATGAGCAAGAGAGAATGAAAAACAATAAAGCCCCAAGAATGACATCCATAAAGTCAAAGTTTGAACACAGACCGCCCTCGCCCGCTGCAAGAGGACTCCTTCCTAGGCACCAGCGACGTCCCCCACTCGAGATATAAACAACCAACCGTCATATGTTCTTCAGACACACATAATGACAGCCGAGTTGCATGCTATGCGCCGTCATATGCAAAAGGCTGTTGTGACAGGATCTGAAGTGAAGCCACCCATCCTATCTGCATGCGAAATCCGTTGCACCACCCATTCGTCATTAAGCGAAAGAAACCGACAACAGTCTGACTCCACAGACAGCGGAGCTATTGTGAGATGTTAACTGTCACACGGTGCAGAACGTATCTGTCAGGACGAAGTTTCAATGTCATCGTTAACACGTGCCTCACTGTTGACTGCATTGTAGTTCTCCCCATTATTTTCCCGCTGAATGATGTCACATGTGGGAGGTGTTGCTGTGACTTAAGTTGAATGCCGGCACACAGGGGGTTTTTGAATTTCCACCAGGACGTGTTGGCGTATTGCCAGTTTGACTGTGAGGCGTATCCTCGCATTCAGCACAACAGCCATGAGTGCTGCCTGTCACTGGGATAAGCGCACGGTGGCGGTGCATTGGGGCACAACGATTGGCATGTTTTCATCGCACTTCAAGGCAGCTGCTTTCAAGTGCTGTTTTGTTTTGAGTCGAAATTGTGATTGACAACTGGATCAGTTTGCAACGAAGAGCTGAGAGACGTCCTCAGTGCTAATAGACTGCAGTGTCGATGAACAAGTCTTGATGGATTGAAACTTTTCGAAGGTCGGTCGTTTGTGATGTTTACTCGGGTCAAGAGACTGATGGGACCGATTTCGACAGGAGCGCTGTGCCCTTGACCCAGACATGAGGACGGAGTTCTCTTAATTATTAGTTCATTTTGATGGGCTAAGGTAGTATTCTTCAGCCAGAAGAGTGGTAGAATTGGAGGCGGGTAGAAGTGATGTTGAAGGTACGTCACATAAAGGTTGTTGAGAATTTGTTTACCCTTTGCTTGTGTACAATGAGCTAAGGGTTTGAGAATCGTAGTCAGCCTGTCGCTTATTTGTTTCTTATATAACTCTTTCGAGCGCAACACACATTGAGCTCAAAGAAAACTGGAAAAAGAAGTTAGAAGAGAAGCTAGGCCCAGGTCCACTAGGCCTCGATAATGATGGGAATAAAATATGGCAAGTATATAATGCCATCGCCTATGGTGGATCCGATTCCAACCTCATTTCGAGGGAGAATCTCAAGGGCATCTTCAACAGTCTTAAGAACAAAAACTCGACGGGAATAGATGGCATACCGAATATTGTGCTGCGTCATCTCCCCGATGAGGCGGTAGAGATATAATAATAATGGCGGCGCTACAGTCCGAGGTGGACCTGGGCCTAGCTTCTCAGCAACCACCCGTGTTGTGCGTACATTGCTCTTTCACGAGTGGAGGGGACCTACAGTTTAATGCCGACTCTGAACGATGATTTTTTGAGAAGCTATTTCTAGACAGTTATACTCTTTGAGCATTGTCAGTGACTCGAAAGAGGTGGAGCCGTGAAAAAAATGTTGGTATTTTTTCGGGAATCGAACCGACAACCTCGAGCGTAGGAGTCGACGCACATACCCACTACGCCATGGCGCCCTAGGTCTCGATAATGATGAGAATAATTCATAATCGGGTTATGAGCGGTGAAAAGCATTTGTATCCATGAAGCTGGCCGTGAAAAAATTTGAATGCTGCAAGCTGATTACTGATTGGTTTGACGTTTCCGGAAGCTCAATAAATTTGAAAAGAAATTAGCGGCGAGACGGAATAATCTTTATGGTAAAGGAAAAAATTAAGAAAAAAAAATTTTTATTTTTTGAATTTTATTCTTAAACTCACTATTGAGCTGGTGAAACCATGTATCGTAAGGAAGCATAAATTGATGGCATCCGCCGAGTCCTTTTTTCTTTTTGCATTTTTGTGTTTTTATTCTTATTTATGATATCTTAAATACTAGGAACAGAAATGATTAAACTAGTTTATAATACGAACAGATATTTCAATTATAACCTACTGGCCCCTCACAGGCACTCTAAGCTAATCTAAGTCTAATCTTAATGTCTTAATGTCTTTCGACCTAACCTAACCGAATTACATATTTTAACTAAAATATTATTAATTTATTTATTATATTTTATATTATATTTATATTTATTAATTCGTTACTAAAAAAATATTGTGAAAAAAACTTGCTGGCTGTACGTTTTTCTTAAAATCACTAAACATTAACTTACATGCTAACTTATATACTACCTTAACTAACTTAAACCCACAACATCAGCAGCACAAATTATTGTACCTTATATACAATCTATTTTTTTTGTACTTTTCTTACAAAGTTTTTTGTTTTATTTAAAATAATTTATTTATTTAATTTAAATTTTTTTTTATTTTAAAATATTTTATTTATGCTTTTTTTTTACATAAAACTTACAGCTACAGCTATACTACACTTAACCTAGTATGTAAGTCGGCCATTGAGTGCGTCCTGGGACAAGCGCCCGTTCTACCGCAAGACAGAAGACCGACTTCCCTTTTTGGGAACATTACTACCCCGGGTCTATAACTACAGGGTTTGACGATGGAGTTCTTCTCCCTAGCCACCAGAATCGTTGATGCTGCTTTTAAGCATCTTCAATATCGCGGGTTGAGACCGCCCTGCTGAAACGAAGACGCTCCTCAGCGCTCTGTGCGACGTTTCGGTCATAGTTGAGCCGCCCATCCACAGTCGAGCGGGCGAAGTGGAATATCAGCGGAACCGCTTTTCTATCCTGTATCAGGCCATTTCTATCTAAATAGATGAATGCCTCTGGGGGGACGAAGCCATTGTGCCGTACCTTCTTGTGGTACTGAGGGTTGGGGTAGAATGCCCCGGAAGGTTGTTGGTCGCATCGCTCTTGCCGTATGCCCTCGAATCAACTTTATCAAGAAATTATCTACTCTTATCATGTTCGCCCTGTCGTATTCCGCCGAGCCCTTAAAAGCATCGGTATGCACTGAACTAATGATTCCTTCTATAAATAGTCAGTAGTACCTGTTGCGTGGCATGTTGCATGGCCTTGTTTTCTACACGAATGCGACTGGATTGGGAAAGAATAATGTTGGAAATCATAAATCCAGATCGCTTTATGTTTGCTCTATGGTACTGATTGCTACAAGATTTTATGGACATATGGAGCCAAATGGAGATTTATAGCGAATGTTACGTAGTCAGACGTTAAGCTCAGGCGAAAAATATGCTTCATTACTACAAACCAAGGAAAAGGAGTAGATATACGCATGTCAAGAAGCGCAAAATACAGTAACTAACCCAGAATTTATTTAAGAAACTACGAATGGCAGTCTGCTGGAAAGCAGCTCCCTTACTCTCGCCAGAATCTCGAAGTAGATTCTAAGTTCAAATGATACATAACACATCCTTAAGCAAATTCGAAAATTTTTTCTCAAAAAGTCTTCGACTGCAATAACTTTTTGAATTCTAAAGAAATTTCGTGCGCACAAACAGTTCAAGTATCTCGGAGTCTTTTTCACGAGTAATGGGAGGAATGATGCTGAGCTTTCCTGTAGGATTAGCCAAGCTGGGTCAATTTTGAAACAGCTTCATCGATCTGTAATCAGGAAGGGGGGTTGGTGTCAAAGCCAAGTTAGCGGTTTTTAACGCAGTATTTGTTCCAACACTCACCTATGGTCATGAAATTTGGGTAATGACCGAAAGATTAAGATCGTGATCGAGCTTTGGCTGTATTTCGATGGTTTGGTTTCGTGGCACGAATGTCACGACTTCCTAGGGGTGCCTTGAATGCAGGTCCGTCAGGTAGGCGACCGCTTGGCAGACCCAGGACGAGATGGTTGGACCAAGTCCTGGGCATAGCTCCTGATGAGTTAGAGTCGATGGCGGAGGATCGAGTGGCCTGGAGATCTCTCGTGCGTGCGTTGCGCCCGCAACCCCTTTAGTGAAACATGCGGGTCACTGAAAATGATGATGAGGACGATGATGAGAAACAGCTACATCCCAGGAGTATAGTCCACCTATTGTCCAATCACTCCTTAAAGTGCTATAAGACCCAGTCGAATGAAAGTCAGCTTATTCATAGAAATGATGAGAGCCCAATGCAGCAACTGACGTAGATTCCATCGACGATTGAAGAATTACGGCACCCTTAGTCATCAGTTAAGGACCTAATGGCCTCATAAATGGCAAACACTGATCTCTCAGTTCAATAACTTTCCAAACAAATCACTCAACCACAAGGCGATTAAGGCTCAAACGTCTCTAAAGGCAGTCCAAAGAGCAAACATCTGCAGTGAAACTATTACATTCCCAAACAAAGGATATACTCCAGATTCGCACCCACTCGCCCCATCCCCGGGAGCGAAACAAAAGCCGATACAAAGCACAGAGTTCAGTATAAGTTCCCCTACTTATGCAAAAGCTCATAATTGCGGCTGTGCTCTATCTCTTCAAGTTCAGACATCCAGAACTAAGTACCACCCGCCCCAGGCCCCAGCGAATATCATTGTCTGCCAAATGCATCCCCAAACGCCACCGCCCCCCAAGGACCAGTCCCGTCGGTGCTCATAGCATGCACATCCCTCCCCCAGGAGGAGAGCTTATGCTTCTAAGAAGCAATTAAACAGCAAGTAGCATAAAATACCTTCCATACGGCACACAGAATATATATGACCTCATTAACCGGAAGACGTTGGCTTCCCCCTCTGCGGATATGAACTGCCGTGCCGTTGAGCGCTTTTCTGTTTTTCATTCCTGGCGAGCAGGCATAACCCTAATGCAGGCGGTGGCTTAATGAAAGTGCAGTCTTGGAAGGAGCCTCCCCGCATAAGTGCCACCGAAACAAAGCCGATGCCATTATTCTAATTGTGAAATTCGGGTTGGACACAGTCCTGATTTGAAGACGCCACCACTGTGGCGGCCACGATGCTAATACATCTGCTGAGTGCGACGCTCCACCGGCTGCATGATTTGTTGCACCCACTGACCCACATCGGAGATCTATGGAAAAGCAATTACGCTCCCTGCAGACTCGCAGTCGGAGCCGTAATCGTGTCACGACTAGAAGCTAGCAATTAAGACCGGAGCTATCAGCAATCGAAGATCGATGAGCCCATCGGGACCCATCCTCGCCCGGCGTCAGACTTGCTGCCGAAGATGGGCATTCCCTGCTGGCGGCCCTCTTGGGGCCGGGGGAGCCAGATCTAGTCCACAACAATGCACAATCAGTGGAGGGGGTATATATTAAACCGATAAAATTAAATATGCATCCCCGACTGGAGCCGTTCGGCGTCTGGCGGTTTTATTCGTACTTCCCCCTGAATGCACGGCTGGTACGTGCTGTGCCTACGCCGAGCGGGGTTAACCTTATCGCCGCTTGCTCCCCCGATGGCCATTTGAATTGGAGGAGAATGTGTGCAGAATATGCGCCGAAACCAGACACGCTTTGCCATATTTGGTCGAGTGTCGTTGGTGGGTAAAAATAGACACTGACTCGCGGAAGACTTCCAAAACGGGGAACTTTTCTAATGCCCTACGCGGGGAGCGCTGCGCTGGGTTGAGAATAAATTACCCGAGCGATCTGTCTGTGTGCTATTTATGTTTGGCTGGGTGTTGTGCGAGAGTATTTCTCGACTTTGTCCAGATGCGGATGCAGCTGATGCTGTTAATGGGTGACGGGGTTCCGATGATGGCATCCAGACTGGTGCTTCGGCGGGCTAATGAAGATATCTTTACGAGGGCGCATCTGAAATTTCAGACGCCCCAACCGGACGGGTGTATATTTTGCGGATTAATTAGGATTAATGGGCTGCAGGCGGTGCATTAAACCGGAGGATACACTGTTGTGCCAGAGCGGCTTAATTGTGTCGATTGGGTTGGATGAAGACTGGGCGGAAGTGTTGCAAGGCACATGTGGGAGGCTTAGAAAATTATGTGGACTGATGGGGGAGTTGAAATTGGTACTTGATAATGATACGATATGCTGCTTAGGCGAGATGATGCAAGAAAGTTTGTATGAGATGCAATGGTGGAAAAAATCCGATGAAATCGAAAATATTTCGGTCAAATATGCTACTTTGATACTCTAGGGATGAATCTTAGAGAGCAGCGCTCAAAAATCATCGAAAACGTTAAGGCCATCAAGATGGTGACCTTTGAGAAACAAACTTCTGAGATGATCGCATACTTGGCTATCATTCAACTCTACGGGCTTATTATTTGACTGGAGTATGGGACGTTGCTTGATCTTTGGCAGTGTTGGTGCTGATTGAATGACAAGAGTTATAACAAGTCTCTGATCAAGCAGTTTAAAGCAGTTTAAAGTCTTAAGGGTTTTCCAACAGGAAACTGGGACAGCCATATTGTTGAAGACACATCTGTAAAATTGGCTGTCATTTATTCAGTCTGTTTTGCCAAATCGCCATGGATAGACAGAGCCATCAACAAAACCTGCAAATGAAAAAACTCTTTTATTAAAATGGGTGTTCTGTTCGGGCGCATGGACAACAACGTTCCGGCTAAGAGGGTCTTCGAATCCGAGCCTCCTGGTTCGAGAAGGAGAGGAAGACCGAACCTCCGGTACAAAGACCAAGTCATCGCGGACGTAAGACAGCTTGAGCTTGATGACTGGAAGCAGCGTGCCCAGGACCGTCAACGATGGAAGGCAGTAATATATCAGGATCACACCCTACATGGGTCGTACGCCTGCTAAGTAAGTAAGTTATGTTCGGGCAACGTTCCGCTCGCTTTGGCCATTTTACGGTCGTCATAATCGTCCTACCGAGACGATTATTCGCAGTGCGGTATAGATTTGAGTCCACTAGTACGGTACCCATACGTCGACGAAAGGCAAAAATCGCCGCTGTCCGTGAGAGTGTGCAGGAGAAACCGAGGCAGTCGATTTCGAGTCGCTCACAAGAACTCGGCTTTCAGCAGACCACAACTTGGCGAATTTTGCGTTGTGACTTGGGCCTGCACCCATCAACTGACCAAGGAGCTGAAGGTAAACGATCATAGGTTAGGGGGCTGCTAATGAATTCACCAGCACACTTAGACCATGTTGGTCTATTGTGATACCCACAGTCAGACTACTACCGTTAGTGCCGTTAATTTGATCCCAACAGCAAATGGTGACTGGACCGGATTTAAAAAACCGGATAAAAGCGTATTAACTTTGCTTTCACTGGGATTCGAACCTGGAACCCCCCTAACTTAGGGGAGTCTCTTAACCAACTGCGCCATCCAGTCGACCATAGACCAGAGACATCGACGATCTGAAGCAGTTGGAAACTGACTCCGATTTTCATCGAAAATCATCTTCAGCGATGAGCCCCTTTTTTGGATGGGTACGTCAACAAACAAAATTGTGGAATTTGGGACGATACTTTTTAAGGTTCCGTCTACAAAAACGGAACCTTTATAATTTCGGTGTGTCCGTCCGTCCGTCCGTCGTGTCTGTCACACTTTTTTATATCCGAAGTTTATGAAGATATCGGCATGAAATTTTGGAATTAGGTACTTCAGACCTAGATGTCATTGCCTATGCAGCGATTTTAAAAAGTGGGGCCATTTGGGGGTGGCTCCAGTGCAGGTGAAGTTGACATTCATTTTGAAAAATTGTCGCACCCCATCGAAGTATATATCAATCGACCGATCTTTCGAAATGAGGTGGAGGTTTCTTTCAACACTTTTTCATCCAAAATACCGTTTGGAAAATATGGAGCTCCAAAGTTTTTTTAAATTTTTTTAAATGCGAAAAAATGACAAAAACTTGGCTTCACTGAGTACTTTCATTTAAAACCATTGCGAGCATTCTGGTCCTAATGGTTTTGGAGATATTGGCCAAAAGTGGTCAATCATCGACATGCGAATTTTAAAGATCTGAAAACGCAGTTTTGAAGACATCAATGTAAGCATTAAGAAATGATAAATTTCAAAATATCGATTTATGTTGAAATTTTGAGATATCTAAGATTTAAAATGAAAACAATTTTCATTTCCACACATAATTTCATGCTGTGTTCGGCCACTCTATTCGTTGTTGAGCGTTATCTTTTCGATCTCACCCCTAAATGCCCAACAGAAACTAACACACACACACCGCAGGCATGAGCAGTGATTAGGTATGTGTATGATGGAAGGGATTTTCTGTGTTGGATAAACTTGGATAGAGATATAGGTATATGTAGGGATGAACGTTTGTTTTTGTCGGATGTAAGAATGTATGAATGAATAGTTGATTTGGGTTGAAGTTAGAAGAAAATTCAACTGAAATAGTTTGGAAACGTCGTTTGATCTTCAGAAATCATCCATCAATATTATGCGACGGTACCTTACCCGTGCGAGTACAACTGTTTTTTTTTTTTTTATATAATTTGAGCTCACAAAAGGGGTTACGAATACCCTTAAGTGTCCGGAATCAAGACACCGCACTGGCCGAAGGTAAAGAGGGAGAAAGGGAGAGGAGGTACCTGTGCACATTGGTCTTAAATATCTGCTGATTATAGTGAGTGGGAAATATTGGGCTGGGAAGAGCATTCCATAAACGACTCTGTAAACTTAACTGTCCACATGAGATCAAGAACCGTCCAATGCATTCCGAAAGAATCACTGTTTGGTGTGGATTTCGTGCTTGCGGCGTCATGGGTCCATATTTCTTTAGGAAAGACGTTCATCACCGTCAACTAGCACTATAGATCGATGATAACCAACTTCTTTTGGCCTAAATTGGATGATGTGGACACCAACGACATGTGGTTTCAACAGGACGGCGCGTTGCTACGTGCCACACAGCTCACGCTACATTGGAAATTCTGGACGAACGATTCGAGGGCATGGTTATCTTACCTGGAGGTGATGTCCACTGGCCACCGGCCACCGAGATCGTGCGATTTGACTCCGTTAGACTTTTCCTGTGGGGTTTTCTGAAGTTGCAGGTCTATTCGAATAAGACACAAACCACAGCGGCCCTCAAGGCCAACTTAACCCATGCCATCGGTCAAATTCAGCTTTATTTATGAACCAGAATCATGGAAAATTGGACATTTCGAATGCGCTTTGAGAGAAAAATCCTTCGATATATATTCGATTCCGTTTGCTGAGAAGGACTTTGGAGGAGATGATTGAACGATGAACTCTACGAGCTGTACAGCGACATCGACATAGTCAAACGAATTCAAATGTCTCGACTCATGTGGCTGGGTTATGTTGAGCGAATGGACACAAGCACTCCGGCTCGGAAAGTTGTTGATTCCGACCCCCGAGGAACAACGTGGTAGAGGAAGACCTCGCCTTCGATGGAAAGGGTGTACGAAACTGGAGGCGCCTAGCCCAAGACCGTGCTAGTTGGAAAGGCATATTGACTGAGACCCAGGTCCACGCCGGACTGAAGCGCCCGCAAAAGAAGAAGAAGAAGAAAGCACAATGCCTTGAATTGTCTACAAAGATCAGCATTTGGGGTAGATTTCCTAAGCTTTACATCCATTTTCTATGAGAGTTGGAACCCCTTGCTCCTGAGACAGTACATCACGTTGTCTTAAGCCATTTTGTCTAACTTAAAGCTATCAGTGAGTAAGGCAATAAATCACGACTGGATGGCGCAGTTGGTTAAGTGCCTGCCCCAAGTTCGAGGGATACCAGGTTCGAATCCCAGTGAAATCGAATCTGGTCCTGTCACCATTTGCCGTTGGGATCAAATTAACGGCACTGGAGTAAGTTGCTACCTGGCAGTACAATGGACCAGTTTTGAGTGGCAATAATCTTTATATTATACTACATATGTACTTTCGTTGTACGACTTTCGTTGCGTGTCAGTAAATGTTTGGTCCTTTAAGAATTCCTCAAAAGTCGATTTATACCCATTTTCTACAAGAAAAGCTTTAGCCTGTAGTGAATAGAGTCTAATATTTTCCTGCCCCGCACAATGGATTTCGCAGGAATCCAAGTGTGTGTATCCAACTCTCAAACTAAACCAGCGTGAGAGATTCATTTAACGACACTTACTCATGGAAACCCCTTTTCCTAATCAAATGCAAATAGACTTTATAACAAGAACAGCAACTAACACATTCCCCCACGCCGCACTGCAAACCAGAGTTTTGAATTCGAAGACCACCCGTAGTCGTCCTTGCACTCATCGAGAATGGCTTACCTTTCCAACGAAAGCCAACTTCTCAGGTATCCGAGGTTTGCAGTGCCGAACACGCTCTCCGCAAGACATCCACTTACGCGATGAATTTGTAATCTGAGGCACGTGCGGCTTAGAGAAAATAGAATCTCAGCAGCGCCCCGGTGAAATGCATAATGAATAGAGCGCGGCAGGGACTCGGCAAAATGCTGTAATTTTGCTTTTATCTCAAATCACCTCCAGGTGCACTCCTGTCAAATATCACTGCCTTTGCAAACGCCCCTGGGCTAAGTCGCCATGTTGCACACTCGTCCTTATCCCGTGAGGCATGTCCGTACCGGGAGCGGTGGGGTGCTTCATGGCGAAGACGGTAAATTTATTCGTGCCTCCTGCACGCGCTCTAGTTTCACTAAAAAGTCCCCAAGCATGGGACAATTCTGGAAATGCGTCCACTCCCGGCATACCAATGCACACATCTCTGATAAATAAACTCGACGTCGTCGTTTGCGAAATTTGCCGCTGCCAGGAGCTTTCCGGCCTGTTTGGCGCTACGAACTGGAGTCGGCGGAAATATTTAATTCCGCCGTCGTTTGTTGCACAATGGCCCCCGAGACGACGACTTGCATATGCAGACGTTCGTAATGTATGCAGCCATTGGGAGTATCCTTTCCGGAGGAATACACTTAACGGGATGCCTCTGGTTGCACAGGAGAATGCTGTGTTTGTTCGGGGACATGTGTGCCATGTAAAATTAAGGGTCATGTCTGTGTGTGGGTCCTTAGAAATGTGAGTTTTGCGGATCCTTTCTGCGGTTGAATTGATTCATTACGGGGACTCTGTCGGGTGGAATGATGCACTCGATGGTTACTCTGGCTTGGAGGTTTTGATGTGAACGTGTCTGGAAGTTGTTGCGTTGAATTTATGGACATCTGTAGTCAGGATTGTTTGTGGCAACAGAAATTTTGCGATCAGTCTTTCATAAACACTTGAAAAGGCTGCTTTAGAAACTAAGGAAAATTGAGGTCCCTTGCTTCAGTGACGAGACATGGTTGTTGTAGGGTGCAGTGTTTGAGACAAGATCGTGACGATCATTCGACAGCAGAAGTCTTGTAAACAGGTGATAACGTTTTTAAGGTTCCGTCTACAAAAACGGAACCTTTATAATTTCGGTGTGTCCGTCCGTCCGTCCGTCGTGTCTGTCACACTCTTTTATCTCCGAAGTTTATGAAGATATCGGCATGAAATTTTGGAATTAGGTACTTCAGACCTAGATGTCATTGCCTATGCAGCGATTTTAAAAAGTGGGGCCATTTGGGGGTGGCTCCAGTGCAGGTGAAGTTGACATTCATTTTGAAAAATTGTCGCCCCCCATCGAAATATATATCAATCGACAGATCTTTCGAAATGAGGTGGTGTTTCTTTCAACACTTTTTTATCCAAAATACCGTTTGGAAAATATGGAGCTCCAAAGTTTTTTTAAATGCGTCCCCCCCTGCCATTTCTAAACCAAAGTGTTTAAAAATCTGAAAAAATCACAAAATTTGGCTTCATTGAGTACTTTCATTTAAAACCATTGCGAGCATTCTGGCCCTAATGGTTTTGGAGGTATTGGCCAAAAACGGTCAATCATCGACATGCGAATTTGAAGATCTGAAAACGCAGTTTTGAAGACATCAATTTAAGCATTAAGAAATGATAAATTTCAAAATATCGATTTATGTTGAAATTTTGAGATATCTAAGATTTAAAATAAGAAAAAATTTTCATTTTCACACATAATTTCATCCTGTGTTCGGCCACTCTATTCGTTGATGAGCGTTATCTTTTCGATCTCACCCCTAAATGCCCAACAGAAATGAACACACACACACCGCAGGCATGAGCAGTGATTAGGTATGTGTATGATGGAAGCGATTTTCTGTGTTGGATAAACTTGGATAGAGATATAGGTATACATATGTAGGGATGAATATTTGTTTGTTTGGATGTATGAATGTAGTAATGAATGGTTGATTTGGGTTGAAGTTAGAAGAAAATTCAACTGAAATAGTTTGGAAACGTCGTTTGATAGTCAGAAATCATCCATCAATATTATGCGACGGAACCTTCCCCGTGCGAGTACAACTCGCACTTGCCCAGTTTATTCCTAGTTGTCGCCAATTGCGCACGCCAAGTTGACAAGTTGTGATCCTCTGCAGTTAAGGTAGCCCTAAACGACGAACATACAAGGCGAAGAAAAAGAAAAAGTGTTATGTAAGAACTACCTCGACTAAGTCAGTTAAGGGAATCTGCCAATGCCAGCACAGTCCTGAAAGTGCATAGGGACGACAGGGCTCCGGTTGGAAGAATCTTTGACTCCAACCCTTTCAGTGACGGCAAGAGAAAACGGTTAAAGTGCCGGATCGAAGTCTAAAAGGCCGCTAATTTGTCATACAAAATAAGAGACCAATAGCAAAATCTACATATCACTGGAGATGCTTCCTGGTTGAGAACTGAAGTTCTGTCAAAGAAGAAGAGCTGTTTCTCACCAGGAACAAGGAGGCATCAAGACCACTTCTTATAAGATTGAGCAAGCACTGTATTCGATGTATCATAGCGTTCGAGAGAGATCAGACCGTCGATTTCATTAATTTACTGGAGAAAGAAAAAGAGATGTTTGGACTTACGTACACCCGAATACCCAGACCTGCGAGAGCTGTTGAACGAAGAAATTGTGAAAGAACTCGACTTGGACCGGATAAGCTGCTAGAGGAGGTAAGAGAGAATATTTCTGAGACACAAAGAGAAAATAAAAGGGCCTACAACAAGAACAGAGTGCCGGACTCGAATTATGAACCAGGAGGCCAAAGTATCTAGGACCTTACAAGGTATTGAAAGTCTTCAAACATGGAAGGTACGAAGTGGAAAAGGTTGGACGACATGAATGAATAAGACCCATACAGTGTCGGAATACCTAAAGAAGTGGACACAGTCAGTCGTAGTCAACCGAGAGGCAATAGTCGTCATCAAACGCGCTAGCGAATTATTGTTATTATTGAATATTGTTGCAAGTAGAACCAAATAAAAGAATTAACAAGTGAAAGAGCCAAAGTTTTTTATTCAAAGAAAGTGTGAATCCTACATGTATAACAAAAATCTTCTGAAATTTCTCCAAGCTCTCGGGAACTTAACATAAGACATCACAGCTCGAGACAACCCCATCAAATGTAGCACTCACTTTATCTGTAACAACTCGTCGCACTTCCCTGAAGACAGCTGTCAAGAGATCATGCTTGATAACCCTGTCACTTCACCAGACAAGTACAAACGAGCTAAAGCTGGAAAAAGTCGGCGTACATCACTTTCTTCTCACTGAAGCACAGAAAAGTTGCTAAAGAACCACCGACAGACTCAAAGTCATTTCAGCTGCCACCGGAGAGGTCGTTCAATCCGTCACCAAATCCCGTCCGATTTTGATTACATCAACCAGTCCACTCAAGGCAATAGACTGATGTCTCCTCGCCCCTCTGCTCGTCAGCCCGTCTCGTAGCAGGTGCACTCTCATCAACAACAACCCTCATCCCGCCACGTACTCTCCGAAATGAGAAATCTGTCGCATCATGTCTGTAAATTCGCCGAAACACATGTCATCATTCAGATTTAACCGGCCTTGGTGTCTCGTTTCGCCACCCACTCGCACCGCATTCGACGTGCTTTTCATCACCAATCACATGAGTCGGGGGCGGATTGAGACAATGTGTCTCGTCTCGAATAATGGATAATCATTACGTCTTCGGAACGAGAACCCAGGGGTGCGAGCCCATGTAGTCCATTAAACATTAAACTGAGTGCAACCCCGCAGAAGAGTCGAGAGAGATTCTACTCTCAAGGCTCGGCCTCTGCCCCCGTTCCCCAGAATGGGAAACCGTTGAAGATAATATAAGCACCAGAGGGGAGGAAGAGGATCTCAGCTGGTTCAAGTGCGCTACCGCTTTCCATATTAATTCCAAAAAGAGAATCTTTTTGCCCCTTTGAGTGGGGTTGGAGCGTGTCTTGTACTTTCACCGGTTGCCACTTGAACTTTCGTTCTCAGCTAGAGTTCAGAAGGCCGCGTTGATGGCACTTTGCAAGTGCTAGCTATGCGCTGTCAGTGTTAAATGCGAAACTGCCACATCGGAGCACAGAATTCCGGGATAATGACAGAACAGGACGGGGTTAAGAGGATGGATGGATGTCGTTCTATTGATGAACGGGGGATCGGGTGTCGTTTGGGATTATGACTGGAGGCGTCGCGTGAGCTGAACAACGTGAGAGTAATGAAGTAGGTTTCTAATCAGGTATATTGAGCCGATGAATATTTGATGGCATTCAATTAGGTTAATGAAGGGATTCTCAAGCGAAAGGATAATGCAGGATGTCAAGCACTTGGATATGCATTGAGTGCCTGCCAGAGGATGGCCAAACGTTGCACCGAAAGGAAAGTGAAAGGACGTGATGGTGGGATATTTTATTTTCTCCTATCATCATCCGGAGTACTTAGTCGATGGACAGGGAATTTCCTTCAGAGAAGAAAGTTAAAAATGTGAGGACCTCTGCAGGAGATTCCTTAAAGAGGCAGATGAGGGAAGTTTCCCAGAGGGGCCACTAAGCGTCCTCTTGTACCATCTAGCAGATGGTCTTATTCAACCCAGTTTCGACATTCGACTTTCTTCACTGGACCGTGATGGACCTGAGCTTTCAGCGACGAGCCTCTCTAGGGAGAGAATATAGGGTGACCAGATAAGAATAATAGAAAATTAAATTTGAATCAAATAGCAACGGCATGGGATATACAATTGATTCTGACTTTACTTTGAAGCTACATTCATGCCATTGTGTATAGAATAACAAATGGAAGCATTCAAATGGCGGCCCCGGCTTCGCTGGCTTTGCCTCAAGCGATCGGTTCAATTTTTGATGACTCGGTCCAACATGTGCAGCGTTATTCCAGCAAAAATGTCAAGGCGTATGATCGCGGTGGACACTTTATGAACGCCCGTAAGATGACCCAGTCAAAATCGCTCCATTGATGGATATAGCGTCTCTTTCCTCATTTTGGAAGAATCAAGGTCCGATGATGCCGCCATGCCATAAGCCGCACCAAACCGTCAATATGTGTGGATGATGCTTGATCGAACACTTGCGGATTGTGTTCGCTCCAAAAACGGCAGTTATGCTTATTAACATAGTCTCTGAGTCAAAAATGGGCTTCGTCCGAGACGGTGAATTTTTGATCAAAATCTGGATCATCGCCGAATCGACATATCTGGGTCTTTTTGGTACTGATCACTCCAGCGGCTATGTTTTCTTCAAAATCTCTCTGTTTGGTGGCTTAAGGTCCAAAAGAGTATGTTAATGCTCAAACTTCTCAATAGTACGACGAATTACCTGCACATTGAAGCCCTGATGACGACAGACTTCACTACGAAATTCCAGTTCACGATGCGTATTTACAACTGAGCCGGAATTTCGAGAATAATTTTTTATAATTTTTGCACGTTCGCGTGGGACGATGCGCGATAAAATGGCAAACCTTTCTGATTTCTTTGACAGCTAAAAATCATTGACAATTTGTATAGCTTCTGAAACGTAACAAAAGCTATCATTGCAATCGGTTCAGCATGTATCCAGACTTTGTTTAGATTGTGGGGAAGAAACTTTCGTTTATCATAGTTCAAGTTGAGTGGAATATTCTGCCTGCTAGCGGTGCTTGAGTCTTTATTACCGTTTAGATAACTGCAAGGTTCCGGTTGGTGCTTGGGAGTACATCGACGGCTTACCTTTAGCGGATCCCGATATTTATAACCGTTTATAGGTTGAAATTATGTAACGTAGTGACGTTTTCGTTGAAGTCCTGCTGACCGATTAATTTATTCATAATAGGAGGCGGACTTGGGCCTAGCTTCTCAGCAACTACTCGTGTTGTGCATGCCATTGTTCTTTGACGAGTGGAGAGGACCTATAGTTTAATGTCGACTCCGAACGGGAAAATTGAGAAGCTTTTTCTGGACAATTATACTCTTTGAGCATTGTCAGTGACTCGAAAGAGGTGGAGCCGTGAAAAAATGTTTGATGTTTTTTTCGAGATTCGAACACTACGCCACGGCGCCCACGGATCTGATGTTACCTATCCAAAAAAACAACCATTTGGTGCTTTCAACGAAGTTCTTTAGCTGATTAATGCCAACGATGTGAAATTCGCTCAAGTCGTTGAAGAAGTAGGTGTTTCTTTCTGCGAGAGGAGAGAGCGCTACAAGTGCAGAGGAGATTATGCTTTCCTCTTCTTCTTTGTCTTTGCAGCTTCTGCAGAAATCATTGTGAGGGAGTCCCATTCTTGAGGCGTGAGTGCCCATGGCACAGTGTCCTGTGATAACGCCAATGAGAGTCCTTAGGCATTACCTGTTCATTCTAAAAAGATAGAGTGAACGTTTTAGATCAAGTTTAGGCCAAAGCTGCTTTGTGATGAGGCACGTAGTGCCAACTGACCATCTTGAGTTGGTGTTTTTAATAGTATGATTCTTTAAAAGAAGTTTAGCTGTAGCGAAAGACAAAGCCGGAGGTTCTCCACTAGGAAGGTTTGTGGAGATCGTACCGCTCCTGGCGAGATCATCGGCTTAACAATTCCCTGGAATGTCACTGTGTCCCGGCACCTACATGAGGTGAATATTAAAATGCTCAGCCATCTCGTTAAGAGATAGGCGGCAATTTAGGGAGGTCTTAGATATCAAAGTGACCGAGTTTAGGGATTTGATTGCTGCCTGGCTGTCTGAACAGATGGTGATGTCCTTCTTGGATATCACGTTGTTCTTGAGCCAAGACAGGGCTTCTTTTATTGCCATCGTCTCAGCCTGGAACACGCTACAACGTTCTGGAAGGTGGAGGTATATACTAAAATTGAGATCCTTGGAGTAGACACCAAATCCTACTTCCTCGTCCGTCTTGGATCCATCTGTGAAAATACGCAGAGGACCGTCTAGCATCTGAGCATCAGACTTCCAGTCAAACCTGGAGGGTGTAGTTGAAGTAATTAAAATGTGAAACATATCTTTTGTGCGTCACTGTCACGCAAAGTATAGCATTACATTCTGCAATTGCATCGGGCCATCCGATCGGATGATCTATCCGATAAGTCTCCACTTCTGCAAACTGAAATGCAGTATGTTAAACATGTACAGAATTGCGGATTATTATTAAAAGAGATTTCACAGAGAGTGGTGGTTTTTTTTAATCTGTCAGTGATAATTAATTTTCCTACAAATCTCAGAAGTGGGATAAGTGTCTTTTTAGTTTGCCGAATTAGACTTGTATTTTCACATCGCGATTTTTAGCATCGGAAAATTAGTTTGCGTGTGACCCACATATATTTCAAATTGCAATGGACGAGTGGAATGTGTTTTTAGAATCAGCAACAGTCCTGAAGCTGAAACGAGCCCTACGTTTGTTGAAACTGAATACATCTGGATCCAAGGCAGAACTAAAACTCCGAGCGAATGAAGCAGTTGAGGATTGTACAGACGACGAAATTCGGAAACTAATACACGACGCTTCAAGCACCCGAGAAAATGGAACTGATGAATCACAGCTAACCGAAGAACACCCGTCTGTAGCTGGAATTCAGTTGAATATTTCAGAGGAGGAACAATTGGACGAGGAATTAGCGAAGCTGCAAAGGATGTTGAAGAAAAAAGAAGAAATAGCAAAACTTAAGCGACAACTTCAAGAACTTCAAGTAACGGATGCGGCTACTAGTTCCAGGACTACGGTTTCGTGCAGTTTTAAAGATATTGAAGATTCAATCACGGCTTTTAGTGGGGATGATAATTTTCCTGTTGGACGTTGGTTAGAGCAATTTGAGGAATGCTCTGAGATAATTCAGCTAGACGACAGGGCTAAATTTATTTACTGCAAGCGACTTCTAACCGGCACAGCCAAATTATTCGTAAGAACCATAAATCCTAAAAACTGGACAGAACTGAAAACATCATTAACAACTGAGTTCCGAAAGGTTGTATCAAAATCCGACATTTTCAATGAACTTCGTGAACGAAAGAAAAGACGCGATGAAACCATACAACAGTACTTGTTACATATGCAAGAAATAGCATCGCATGGTGAAGTTGATGAAGAAGACTTAATTCAGTTTGTGATTAAAGGAATTATTGACTCAGAAGTAAATAAAACTATACTGTACGGTGCAAATAACCTTCATGAGTTAAAAATCGCTCTTCGAAAATATGAAAAACAGAAGAATAATACAAATTACACCAACACAGGAAAAGTGTTTAAAATGCCATGCGAAAAGTCAAGACTCAAACCACCAGAGAAGACAAAATCAACAGAAGAAGTTACCACGAATTATCGCAATACCCAACAAACGAAATATACAGCGAAGGATGTGACTTGTTTCAAGTGCGAGAAACGCGGGCATATATCAACCCAATGTGGCCAAAGAAAACCAATTATGACTCTCAACAACAACAAGAACAGCAGTCTCCAAGAGTGTGGGGAAAAAGATTTGGAGTTGTCAAGTGGAGTAAACTCACCAACGCAAGATCTGTCAACAGCGGTCAATGACTTCGAGAGCTTCGTTCAGTGTCAGTGGAGTTGCAATCAGCTGGAGAGTTCAGTCTCACTTTTGGCGCTTCTGGACTCTGGCAGTCCAATAAGTTTTATTCAGGAGAAGTTTTTACCAAATGTTTTACTTCCAACACTTGGTAATACTGAATCAACTTATTGCGGAGTCAACGGCAGTCCACTAAGAATTTTGGGAAGTATAAATACTAATGTTGTTTTTCAAAATACGAAAATTAATTTGCAATTATTGGTTGTCAAAAATTATTCAATGAACTATCCACTTGTATTAGGTCGAGATTTTTTCGGACAGGCGGGTCTGGCTCTTCAAAGAACAAATGATCGGAAAGTTGGCATGGATCAGGATCTTTCCAGAACGTGCGACGGTCACCTGCAACATCTACAACATCTTAATAATAACACCACCATGGATAATCAAGATTTCTCTCAGCAAATTTTTAATATCGACACTAGTGAGATGACAGGTGAGTTACAGATTAATGTAAACAAGTCTGTGTCGGAAATAATTAAAGAAAAAGTGAAAGCAATTGTGACACCAGCATACTTTTTAAGTGATAAGCAATTTGATGTTGAAACTGATTTCAAAATGCACATAACGTTGTCTAAGGATACGCCTTTTTATTGTCCGCCGAGAAGACTCCCTTATATACATAAGTTGGAGCTGCAGAAGATTTTAGATAGTTTAATAGAGCAAGGAATAATTCGCGAATCAAGTTCCCCCTACGTTTCACCAATTGATTTGGTTCAAAAAAAGAATAAAGAGTTGAGGCTCTGCGTCGATTTTCGGGAGTTGAACAAAATTACTGTTCGCGATAATTATCCGTTGCCCATTATTGAAGATCATATAGACTGCCTTCGGAATAAGAAGTTTTTTTCGACCTTGGACCTAAAAAATGGTTTTCACCACGTTCCATTGTCCGAAGAGTCTATAAAGTTTACATCGTTCACGACTCCCTTGGGACAATACGAATATACCCGAATGCCATTTGGGCTAAAAAACGCCCCATCGGTTTTCGAAAGGTATATGAAACATGTCTTTGGTGGTATGATTTCAGCGGGTAAGATTCTTACGTATATAGACGATATACTCATTGCAACGCAAAGTATAGAGGAGCATCTTGATATTTTGAAGGAAGTAATAGATATTGTCGTAAGAAAGGGTTTGCGTTTAAGATTTGATAAGTGTTCATTTCTTCAAAATGAAATAGTGTATTTGGGATACCATATCACAGAAAATGGCATTAGACCAAATGAGAATAATCTAAATGCAATCGAAAGTTTTCCGATACCTTCTAATGTTAAAGATGTCCAAAGCTTCCTGGGCCTTTGCTCCTATTTCCGGAAATTTATAAAAAACTTCGCTAATATTGCAAAACCACTTTATGATTTATTAAGAAGTAATAACTCTTTCGTTTTTGGGCTTACGGAAATGGAAACTTTCGAGTCCCTAAAAAGGAAGTTAGTTGCATCGCCTGTACTAGCAATTTATAGTCCGCATTGCGTTACAGAACTGCATTGCGACGCGAGTAGCACTGGATTCGGGGCAGTGCTCATGCAAAAGCAGTCGGATGGAAAGTTCCACCCTGTTTTTTATTTTTCAAAGCGAGCAACTGACTCAGAAGGCAAGTACCATAGTTACGAGCTTGAGATGTTATCGATTGTGTACGCCCTTAGAAGGTTTAAAATATATCTAATCGGTATATTTTTCAAAATTGTCACCGATTGTCAAGCATTAACGCTCACATTAAAGAAAAAGTCTCTGAATCCGCGCATATCGCGTTGGGCCTTAGAGATGCAGAGTTTCAATTACGAGGTTGAGCATAGAAAAGGAAACCGAATGACACATGTTGATGCTCTTAGCCGTTCGTTTAATATTTTATACGTGCACGACGAGTCTTTTGAATTTGTGCTTGCAGCTGCGCAGAAACAAGACCCTAAGATTATCTCAATCAGTTCAGACTTGGCAAAAGCTGAAAACCAACACTTTGAAATGATTGATGGTCTTATCTACCGCAAATGCAAAGACAAGGTTCGATTCTATGTTCCAGCTAGCATGGACGAACAGGTCATTCGTACTCACCACGAAGCGATGTGCCATTTAGGAGTCGAAAAGTGTTTTGACTATTTGTCGAGAACATATTGGTTTCCCAATATGAAACATAAAATAAAGACTTACATAAGCAAGTGTTTGAAATGCATTTTCTTTTCTCCTCAGTCGGGTAAAGTAGAGGGAGTTTTACATCCCATTCCAAAAGGTAATGTTCCATTTGATGTAATACATGTTGATCATCTTGGACCATTGCCAAATTCCCAATCGAAGAAAAAACATGTTTTTGTTGTTGTTGAAGGTTTCACGAAATTTATCAAACTTTATCCAGTCAAAACGACTCAAAGCAAGGAAGCTATAGATTGCCTTAAATCGTTTTTCGAAAATTATTCAAGGCCGAACAAAGTAATATCTGATCGTGGTTCGTGTTTTACTTCCAAGGAATTCTCTAGCTTCTTACAGGATAATGATATTAAACACGTGAAGATTGCGACTCATTCACCCCAATCAAACGGACAGGTTGAGCGCATGAATCGAGTGCTTATTCCAATGATGGCTAAGGAATGCGAAGCAGATACATCAAGCGGTTGGGACAAACGATTGGTGAAGATCGAATTCGCATTAAACAACACGGTTAATAGAAGTACCGGTTTTTCACCAAGCGTTCTTCTATTTGGAAGGAATCAGAAAGGTGAACTATGTGACCGCATAAGAGAATTTCTCGAAGCAAAACTAGAGAACGAGCTAACTGACCTCAATGACCTGAGGGATAAGGCCAGTGAAACGATTCAGAAAAATCAGGCAGACAGCAAGGTTTATTATGACAACCGTCACAAAAAGCCTAGAAAGTATCAAGCAGGTGATTATATTATGATCAAAAATGTTATTACTACACCAGGTGTGAATAAAAAATTACTTGCTAAATATCGTGGTCCTTATGAAATTAAGAAAGTTTTACCAAATGATCGGTATGCCATTGGAGACATAGAGGGTCTTCAATTAACTCGTTTGCCCTATAAAGGGGTATCATCTCCTAGTAATATGAAGCCATATCAAGTAGAGGTAACGCAGACAACAGGTAACGATGTTGGGGAGACCGGAAGACGTTCTGAGGATCTTGATTCATCCGATTAAGTTGAAATATAATACTTTCCATTTACTAATTTAATCAGAATCTTTTTTTTGCAGGATCCTTTAAAGCCAGATCTGTTCTCCAATCGTCTCTTACTACAATTGTATAACATACTTTAATATCTAGCTGTTACATTTGATAATGAAGTCTGTTAATTATTTTTCTTTATTTGAATTGAAATCTTCTTATGTTTTGCTGTATTTATGTAATTAAAATATATTGTATATGAAAAGAAGTCTCTGTAATCGGGGCGATTATGCGATCAGGATGGCCGAACTGTAGTTGAAGTAATTAAAATGTGAAACATATCTTTTGTGCGTCACTGTCACGCAAAGTATAGCATTACATTCTGCAATTGCATCGGGCCATCCGATCGGATGATCTATCCGATAAGTTTCCACTTCTGCAAACTGAAGTGCAGTATGTTAAACATGTACAGAATTGCGGATTATTATTAAAAGAGATTTCACAGAGAGTGGTGGTTTTTTTTAATCTGTCAGTGATAATTAATTTTCCTACAAGGGTATGCTGGTAGAGAAGTTTTTCTCAAAGACGAGATGAGGCAGTAGGAGGTCGGTGTCGTGCGGTAGAAACTCGTGGTTATCTAGAATGGTGGAATGACCTGTATGCTGGTTATTCCACAGGTGTAGTGTTTTGAGTCTTACCGCTGTGGAAGCTGCTACTTGTCTGGCAAACAAGTCGAGTGGAGGGAGATGCAGTATAATATTTAATGCTTCGGATGGCGTCGTCCTTAGCACCCCACTGATGCATATGCTTGCAATTCTTTGCACGCGATTGAGAAGATTGCGGTTGACGGTTGTGCCAAGAGCTGTCCACCATACTGAGACTCCATATAGTAGGATTGGTCTGACTACGACTGTATTTAGCTAGTATGCTATTCTAGGCTGTAGGCCCCATATACATCCGACTGCTTTTTTACAGCAATAGAGCTCAGTGGTAGCTTTCTTAATATTAAGTGAACTTAAATTCAATTAAATTATGAACTAGTTCACTTAGTTCACTTCTTAGAGCTCATTTCCGAACTAGTTCGTTCTTGAACTACACATGCCTAATAGGGAATAACTGAAAGAATATGGTTGAAGCCACGCAGGAGGTAATATTGACTACGACTGTACTACCTAATTGTATAATAAAAGCACTAGTTATTAGTTATTAGTTCAGAATTATAATGTTTATTTGGTGTTATTTAGTGCACTGTAACATTTAGGATGATAATCCTAACTAATGACCGCTCTCCTTCGCATTCGTCGCCTGAGTTCCAATAGCGAACTGCCGAGGGTGATCCTGCATGCACACACATAGGATCGGATGATGGTGTGTGGTATGTAATTCCGTTGTGCGCTTATTCTCGCCGAACTTTACGCCCATTTGAAAGTAATTTCACCTTTTGGTAGAACTTTTGGTCATCATTCCTGTCATCTCTTCATCTGCTCTACTTTTTCTTTTTTTTCCTGAGAAGTATCTTCCCTTATTTCGATCAAATCGACTCAATCAATTATATTTGCCTAACCTCCTCAGGGTGACCCAAATCTCCTCAAATATTATTATGACTTCAGAAGGTCTCAAAACCATTAAATTCCAAACAAATGTTCATACAAGAAGTGGGACCTTATTTACATCAACATCAACGTTCACAGAGCCACAAGATCCCTCTGCGACATGTCATTGTAATAAAGTTCTAAAAATAAACTTCCACCATTCCATGACCAGTCACATTTCGAAACGGCTTCACGCTTCCGTTGTGACATTTTGCATCACGCCTGCTCCTCCAAGACCCGTCCAGCTCAGTCAATGACCCCCCATGCGAATAAATTCCATTCAATATCCCAAAAGCATGCAACCATCACTCCTCCATACGCCGACAAAACGATTGAATAATCCACGATGTATTGTTCAGCCGCCAACTCCACAGCAGCTGAGAACACAGAATCGGTATTATAAGCCCCTAGTCGACACACACTTAAAATGAGCGGCATAATCACTTCGATTCACCGAAATCCTCAGAAACAACAAACAAGGATCCACACTTTACTTTGCACTGCCGTCGGTCCCAGTCCCACTGACGATGGCCCACCGGCCCATGGCATCGTGCCTGCCCCCCCCGTCGAGATGTCGTGCAAATGTGAACAATTTTATTTCGGTTGATTCGATTGTAAAAGATTTATTGCTTGTTCAATGGGCCCGCATTAAATTGATCGCATTCGCTGGGGATTGATTCAATAAGCGGAATGAAAGCGCCCGCCGAGTGGGAGTCGCTGGAGAACGCGTGGAAGGAATCGCACAAAATGTAATCACCTCGGAATTGGCCCGAACGGCCTTGAATGGGAAATGCTTTCCGAGCTTTTTTTTTATTTTTTTAAAGCGAACATTTTAAATTTTAAATCGATGATGTAATGCCTCTGGCAATGGCTATGCCAGTGGGACTCATTCTAGGCCCTCAATGGGACTTATCTGGCGAACGTTGATGCTTTGTTCATTTGCTTCAATGGGGTTCGAAATTGGAGCGTTCTCCGGGGCGGGGGATACATGTTTGTCATGTTACATTTTTTTTTGATTGGATGTGCGCTGTTTTTGTGATCAAACTGAAAGGGGGATGGATAATACGTACTTCCCGACCACCAAATATGACAGGCTCTCTCTGAGCAGCCCACGTTCATGCCTATCAAAGTGGTGAGAGAGAACAAATAGGACACTTTCCCAATGATCAAGCCTCACCCCATGCCACAAGCATCTGACACGTGCCTCTTCCCCCATTCAATTGAATATCTGAGCACAAAAAACTCTGCTGTAGCCCCCAAGCACAACAAATCACCTGTGGTCAAAAAAAGGCGACAGAAGCTCTCTATAGACACGGTCAATCTTAAGTGGAAAAAAAGTATATCTTCTCCTTCCATTGCGGAGACTCCACTTATCACGGGAACGGTCTAGACATTAACACTTCGAAGGCCGTGCTGGCAACAAATTCCAAGAAACACATGAACGTCCCTGTTGTTCACATGCATGCACGGGAAAAAGATTCCCCTGGGAAGTGAGAGAAGATTGTCCGTGAGTTAACCAACAAAATAACCCACACCCTCGCGCACAGAAACATCGCACATCACCTCTTATTTGCTCAAGGCAAATGGCAAACAACAAACACAATCTTCCCTTTATTGCGAAACATTCCAGAGGATCGTTGTAATCCCCCCGAAATCGGTTTGCATTGGATGGCGGGCCGGACCGAGCTGGTGTGAGATGATGTAATCCGCCTCGCCCGGAGGGGTTAAGGGCTGGGGATGATCCAATGTTATTAGACATTTCGTCCGGCTTAGCAGACTCTTCCATACAAGTGCTTAAGAGGTTGATAATTATGTTCTCGCCTCTGGGGGGAGAGTTTTTCTTTTGAATATTGTTTCGCCCGGTAAATTTGGCTTCTTCTGCCGTTTAAGGGTGGCCGCATCCCTTCGCTTTCGCACATGGCGGACAAGGAGATCGTAAATTGCGCTAGCATTTAACGATTATGGTAACTTTGGTGTGTGCGAAAACTTACGAGGTTTGCAGGGGCCACAACGGATAATGTTGATTTTAAATCCCTTGCGGAGGTCCGGGTCGAAAGGGGGAGCATTGGCAGCTTGGGAGTTTTGGAGGAAACTGGAAAATCTGTCTAGGGTTCTTTGGTGCATCTTCGTTCCATGATCATGAAGAAATTCTCGTCCTTTTTGAAAATCTGTTTTATTTAGTTAATTTATTTTGAAATACATCTTTTCGTTTTGTTTTGTTTTATTTCTTAAACCGAATTAATGGCGTTTCTCCTTCACTGTCTAGGTTCACTTTCCGGTGGAAAAATTTTTTTATTTCACGCCTCCATCTCTTTCGAGTCACTGACAATTCTCAAAGAGTGTAACTCTCAAGAAACAGCTTCTCAGATTTCGTTCAGAGCCTGCATCAAAATTGTACGTACCCTATACAACATAAACAGTGGCAATTGCAGCGAGACCCAAGTCGACATAAATGTAGCGCCCAAATAAAACCGTCTCTAGTGTTTTTCTTTAAGACTTGTGTCAAATTCTAAGTTTAAAGACAAGTTAGTCTGGTCACCGTTTAGGTTTGGATGAAATTTCTTTGACGTTAGGTAACAAGGTGTCGGGAATTGCAGTTTTTCGTAAAATCAAATTAAAAATTGTTCAATTATTTGCAAATCGGGATTAAATGTGTTCGAAAAAAAATTATGGCAAATAAGCTCTGAAATTAATTTAGCAATCTCCGTATTGAAAAGTCTCTTCTGGCTTTTATTCACCAGCAACTTGTTAGCAGAGTAATAAACTCTAAACTCGGTGAATCTAAGAATCCGCAGAACAGTTAATAGAGGAACCCCGCAAGGTGGTGTACTCTCTCCTCTTCTATGGAACGTTGTAGTCAATGAACTGCTACTGAACTTAGAGGAGGCAGGATGCAGGGTGATTGCCTATGCGGGTGATGTTGCTATTACAGTTTTCGGAAAATTTGTCTCAATACTTATGGACATCATGCAGCATGCTTTCCAAAGACAGTCCTCATGAACCAGTGCATGCGGTCTTGGAGTTAATCCGCAAAAAACAGAACTAGTACTCTGCACGGAGGAAATATAAAATTCCATCCTTGACCCTCCCTCATTGTGTGGCGTAAAACTCACGCTTACAGATAAGGCCTAATTCCTAGGTCTCATCATGGATCGAAAACTAAGCTCGAAGCCCAACTTCATGGAGCGTATTAAGAAAACTACCACTACGCTCTATTGCTGTGAAAAATCAATCGGATGTAAATGGGGTCTACAGCCTAGAATAGCATACTGGCTGTATACAGCCGTAGTCAAACCTATCCTACTTTATGGAGTCTCAGTATGGTGGACAGCTCTTGGCACAACCGTCAACCGCGTGCAAGGAACTGCAAGCATATGCATCAGTGGGGTGCTAAGGACGACGCCATCCGAAGCATTAAATATTATACTGCATCTCCCTCCACTCGACTTGTTTGCCAGACAAGTAGCAGCTTCCACAGCGGTAAGACTCAAAACACTACACCTGTGGAATAACCAGCATACAGGTCATTCCACCATTCTAGATAACCACGAGTTTCTACCGCACGACACCGACCTCCTACTGCCTCATCTCGTCTTTGAGAAAAACTTCTCTACCAGCATACCCTCCAGGTTTGACTGGAAGTCTGATGCTCAGATGCTAGACGGTCCTCTGCGTATTTTCACAGATGGATCCAAGACGGACGAGGAAGTAGGATTAGGTGTCTACTCCAAGGATCTCAATTTTAGTATATCCCTCCACCTTCCAGAACATTGTAGCGTATTCCAGGCTGAGATGATGTCAATAAAAGAAGCCCTGTCTTGGCTCAAGAACAACGTGATATCCAAGAAGGACACCACCATCTGTTCAGATAGCCAGCCAGCAACCAAATCCCTGAACGCGGTCACTTTCCTCTCTAAGACCTCCCTAAATTGCCGCCTATCTCTTAACGAGATGGCTGAGTATTTTAATATTCACCTCATGTGGGTGCCGCGACACAGTGACATTCCAGGGAATTGTTAAGCCGATGATCTCGCCAGGAGCGGTACGATCTCCACAAACCTCCCTAGTGGAGATCCTCCGGCTATGCCATTCGCTACAGCTAAACTTCTTTAAAAGAATCATACTAATGAAAACACCAACTCAGGATGTTCAGATAGCACTACGTGCCTCATCACTAAGCAGATTTGGCCTAAACTTGATCTAAAACGTTCACTCTATCTTCTTAGAATGAACAGGTCATCCCTAAGGACTCTCATTGGCGTTATCACAGGACACTGTGCCACTGGCACTCACGCCTCAAGGATGAGAATAACAACTTATTATGAAATAACTGCAGCATTGGACCACATTTCTTTGAGAATGCTAGGAATATGTTGGAAAACTTGTATGGCATAGCTTTTGTACGTCAAATGGATGGTATGTTTCTTATGTGGTTGCATTGGAACGATGTCAATTGTTACACATCCCGTGAAAGATGACATGATTTTAGGCGACATTACTTCTTGTGAAAATGTTTCATTTTCTATTGATTTAAAATGACACCTCTTGTTGAATGACGAGATAAATCAAAATGACGCCATCAGTGACAGGTGAGAAGAAGATCGCATACACAAGTGTGAAGTGGCGGCAGGCCTTGATATATTTTCTGTGACCACGTTATTAAGACTGTTATCTAGCTTCTCACAAAGACCAGGATGACACGCGATGGGAAATTCTCGACTCCGCCTATGTTCGAGCAGAGGCGTGCTACAATTTGATCAAAGAGAGTCGCCAGAGAGACGATGTTTTTTTTCAACCTTTGATTTTGTTTAATAAATTGATAAAGGGTTTTCAGTCAAAGAATTGTATAGTCTTGCATCTGGGGAGCTTCTACTTCTGGCACCAGTTTCCCTTTTTTTCAGTTCTGTCTAGGCATTTGTGGGTATCTCTCCAAATGGAACATAGGTCAGAAAAGGTTCACGTGCTTTCTGAGATGTCTACTGTTTTGTTAGAAATCTTAACTAAGCTCTAAATGAAACCCTAATAAATCGTCAGCAAATATTCAAATGAGTATCATTTCAACGCACAAGAAACCCAGTCATCCTTCGTAAAAGTCCCTTTGTCAATTATTTCGATGCAACACATGTGATTGCCACCAGATCATCACTGGGGACGTCAATTTCCGAAGCAATTCCATGTCCTTCTTACCAAAGGCATCAGCAGGCTAAATTGAAATTTAAAATTGCCCCAGTGGGTGGCAATATTCATACATCCACACACTCGCCCTTGACACCAGCACGATAACATCGGGTGCGGGAGCAACTTCCTGCTGGCAAATTGGAAATTCGAACCCAGGCTTCAGTTTCAGCCCATATCTGCTGTTCAGGGTGTTCGCCGCCGTATCCCATGCATCCTGGCCATAACCGAAGAGATTGTTTCACGGCGATAAGGTAATGATCCGTTAAATTATTCGGGCCCCGACGCTGCCAACGGCTACCGGTGTCTCGAACTTTGTCAGGATAGGAGTTATTTCCTTGATGACCTCCTAATGCGTCTCATGCCGTCAGAGCGGGGAGTTGTGTTGCAACCAATCAGCGGGTATCCCAATTTCGCAACTCAATTTCCAGCTCCCTCTGCCGCTCTCTCCGAAACGTCATTCCATCCTTCCACTGGAGAGCATTCAACCTCCAGAGGAGTCGCTGGAAACTTCCCCACACTTGAATACGGTGGACGATGAAAGCGTCGATGACGACGAAGACGCCTTCAAATAATTTTACGATTTTGCTTGTGACTAATTGTACGACGGTATCTTCGAGACGCTTAGCTGAGGAGCCCGTCGCTCCCTTGGGGCAAGCGGATTTCATCCTGTGCGAAGGACGAACTTTAAAGTGATTCTCTCATAAGCAATAACAATTTTCGGATGGAAAATTGCTCGAACCGGTTGAGTTTTTCCGGCTTTTTTTTTGCTCTCCTTTATTTCTGTTGTCTCTTGTTGGTTGGTGGTTATGGCTTACCCTTATTTGGGAAAGTTTCTCCAACTGGGTCAGTGGTGTTTGCTTCACTTTGTTACAAGTTTCTCTCTGGGTCTTAGGCGATGCTGGTGATAATCGTTTTCGTCGGGGGGTTCCAGGGAAGTTCCACAGTCCTTTCGGGTTGTTAATGTGTTTGCGTGGAAGCAGGTACTTTGGAATGAAGATGGATAGTTATTCATTTCATTGCATTGTTGAATATCAAGATTCAACAAATCAATAATATGTAAAATAAAACTCAAATCATTTATATAAAAATATTCATTTAATTTGTTAACACCTTAATCTAAAATTAAAATTGTAGTAGATTACATGTAATAAGAATTTAACGAATGTCAACTTTGTATATAAACAATTAACTTAAAAATAAACATACACACTCTCGTTTATAACGTCAATTGAAAACAACGTATAATAATTTACTGGTCTAACAACAGAATAAAATTCCTTTGTTCAAGTGAAACTTACATTGTAATAAAAAGGTTCTTTGTTAGAATTTTCAACACGACACTACACAACAAAAGTTAACGTCCATATACTATTCAAATAAAATTTCAAATTACACTAAGTGTGCATTAATAAGTGTTTCTATTTTGGACAAAACATTTGGTCCTTCGAGCCGGATAGAAACAGTGACATTTACATACACCGGTTAAGTGAAAATTTAAATAACCCCACATTCAAAATTAAAATAAAACATAATAATAGACATTACCTTGTGAGTTTTGGTGTAAATTCGAATCCCGCGTCGCGCAAATAAATAATCGCAAAGCATCTCGCGTCGCGCAATTAAGTAAAATAAAACACATCTGAAGGAGTAAAAGAATAAATCACAGGTGAGTGAGTAAGCCCTTTATTCAAAAATTCAAGCCCATAGTGTTTTTCTGCCCTTTAGTTAATATTGTATAATACAATGAGTCAAAAGGAACTACGTCTTTTAAACAACTCCGCGTCTATCATTAAAATGGATTATAAGTCGTTCAGTGAGACTGAACAGAAAAAAAAATCCAAAAATATAGTGAAAGGACGTTTAGATGCACTGGAAGAATTGTTTCAGCAGAGCAAAAAAACGTTTGAAAAATTAATTACATCAGTAGATAACGATGAACAATGCTCTTCGTTTGAAAAAACATTCCACGAGATTCGCGAGCTGTATATTATTTATAAAGCAGATATTCTTGATTGTTTAGACCAATTCGCGATGTGTGCAAAATCAGATAAGTTGAACATAAGTAACAATATTCGTCTTCCGGAAATGGCCCTTCCATTATTCTCAGGACACTATGAGAAATGGAGGTCGTTTAAAAGTAAATACGAATCTATGATTCACAATAATGACAACTTATCTGAAGTTCAAAAATTGCACTATCTGAAGTCAGGTTTATCTGGTGAAGCAGATCGTTTATTGCAACATTTAGACATAGTGGAAGGTAATTACAAAAAGGCATGGGATATGTTATGCTCACGGTACGACAACAAAAGGTTTCTCATGAATACACACTTGAAGCTGTTCTTCACTCAACCAACTGTGCAAAATGAGACTGCGACAAATTTAAAAACACTTTTGGATACTTCCACAGAGTGTCTACATTCACTTGAAAACCTCGGTCTGCCAGTGAAACATTGGGATTCGATGGTGATATATGTCCTTTGCCAGAAATTACCCGCGTACACCCAACAGCTGTGGGAAGAAGGACTTGGGACTTCGAAAGAGTTCCCCAGGTTTGAGGAATTCTCAAAGTTTCTTGAAACAAGATTCCGTACACTGGAAGTAGTAGACCAACAGAAGTCAAAACCCAGTCAGTCTCTATCAAAAGGTTCGATTCCAAAACCAGCTGCAACGAAAAATGTGTTTCAAATAAGGCAAAGCCAACAAACGGACCAACACAACTGCAAAATATGTGCTAAAGGGCAACATTCGATTCGTAAATGCAAACGATTCAACGATATGAATTTGGTTGAACGGCACAACACAATAAAACGAATCGGAGTGTGCTATAATTGTTTAGCCTACAGCCATATTGCACAAAATTGTCCCAGTCCAGCTCGGTGTTACTTTTGCCAACAGAAACACCATTCATTGTTGCATGATCCAAAAATGAACACACACCCTAGTACTTCGACTTCAACCTTGTCTGTTTCTCCAGGCACTCAAAATTCCCAGGCAGTTGAACAAGAGTTACCAAGTACTAGTGCAGTGTTAAGGAATCATCTAGCACAACACAATCAAAACACGGAAATCCTCTTAGCAACCGCATTAATCAAGGTTAAATCAGCTACTGGAAAATATTTCAATTTACGAGCCTTGATTGATCCCGGATCTCAAGCGACATTTATCACTGAGTCAGCAGTGCAATTATTAAATCTTAATGTTCGGAAAACATCTGTGAGAGTGTCGGGGTTGGGGCAGGTTAGCAGTGGAGCATGCCATCGGTATGCTGAAATTTCGTTTGGGTCTCTACACTCGGACTTTGAGACGTGCACACGAGCCTTTGTGTTTAAATCCCTGACGGGCCTGCTTCCGGCCAATCGACTACCCTATCACAATTGGGATCATATCAGCACACTAACGCTAGCTGATCCGATGTTTTTCCGACCAGCAACGGTAGATGTCTTGCTCGGATGCGATGTATATGGAGAGTTTATACTCCCTGAAATTGTGAGAGGTGACGAGCATTCACCAGTAGCCCAGAATACTCAACTGGGATGGATTTTACAGGGTAAAATATCCACAAATGCAGATAAAAGCATTCAAACATTTGTACAGATATGTGAAGTGGATACCCTTTTACGTAGATTCTGGGAAATGGAAGAACTTCCATTTCCAATAACAGACACAGATGAAAATCTGAAGTGTGAAAAACATTACGTCGACACAACCAGACGTTTGCCCGATGGGCGGTATGAGGTTTCGTTACCGTTTAATGAAGGATGCAGACCTGCGCTTGGGGCCTCGAAGTTAGGTGCCTTGCGTAGGTTTCATCAATTAGAGAAACGTCTGGACAACACACCCGAAAGGAAAGCGGAATACACTAAGTGCATAGGAGAATACCTGCAATTAGGTCACATGACTGAAATCGAAGACAACGCTGATCCAATTCTGCAAACACCACAACACTATTTCGTTCCCCATCATGCTGTTGTCAAGGAGAGCAGTTCTACAACCAAATTGCGGGTCGTTTTCGATGCAGCTGCCAAAACATCCGATGGCACGTCATTGAACGAACACTTATTAGTCGGCCCTAAAAAACAGAATGATATAGTCGACATAATTTTAAAGTGGAGAACGTACAGGTTTACCTTTACAGCTGATATAGAGAAGATGTACCGACAAGTACGGATGAATCGACAAGATGCGTATTACCAGCTCATCCTTTGGCGCAACAACAGCAAAGAGCCAATAAAAACTTATCGCTTGGACACGGTAACGTTTGGTACAGCCAGTGCTCCATATCTTGCTAACCGCACAATAAGGCAAGCAGCTGATGATGGAGAGGAGCTGTATCCAGTAGGTGCGCAGATCATCCGTACGGGTATGTATGTCGACGACTTGATAGCTGGAGCCGATACATTGGAGGACACAAGAAGGATGCGAGATGAAGCATCACAACTATTAACATCTGCAGGATTCCTTTTGAGAAAGTGGACAAGCAACTCCGAAAGGCTTTTGGTAGATATTCCAAACCACCAAAGGGAAGTAGGATTCTCGTTTCCCATTGAAGATGATGTGCTAGTTAAGACATTAGGCATAAAGTGGTCCCCACTAGGCGATGTCTTCTCCTTCAAAAACACACCGATGGAATGTCCTAGTGTCCTCTCCAAGAGATCGATCCTTTCAACAACCGCCAAACTCTTTGATCCTCTAGGATGGATATCACCTAGCATAATCATGGCAAAGATGATTTTGCAACAGCTATGGTGCAGCGGTCTGACGTGGGACGACCCAATCCCAGATGAGTTGAAGGTGCAATGGGAAACCTTTCAACGTGCACTGCCAGCGATAGAGGACATCCCAATACCAAGGTGGACTCGTTGGACGGACAATCTAAGAGGAGTAGAATTACACGGTTTTAGTGATGCTTCTGAAAAGGCGTATGGAGCGGCAGTCTACTTACGTGTGTTAGATGACGACAACAAGGTCCACGTTCACCTGCTAATGTCAAAGACCAGAGTAGCCCCCTTAAAGACCGTAACACTTCCCAGGCTTGAGCTTTGTGGAGCGGTCATCCTCGCAAAACTCTTGGACTACACCACAAAAGTACTAGGTATGGAGCAGGTAACAACATACGGATGGTCGGACTCCCAGATAACTTTGGCATGGATTATGGCACCTCCAGCTAAGTGGAAAACCTTCGTAGGCAATCGTGTAGCAGAGATACAGCGGCTCACGAATTGTAGCATTTGGCGCTACATCCCCACAAAAGAAAATCCTGCGGATCTACTTTCGCGTGGACTATTGCCGTCCGAGTTGAAAAATAACGATCTGTGGTGGAACGGACCAGATTTCCTTCGGTCCGATTGGAATTTCAAATCACCGGTGCAACCACTGACAGTAATGACTGATGAGGAACAGCGAAACCTGCAATCGCATTGTGTCACCACAGGTGACAATGAATTAGAATTGCTGATATTTCGGTATTCCAGTCTTCGGAAATTGCTGCGAGTCTTAGCGTATTGCAAGCGATTCATCTTCAATACGCGAAGAAAAACAACGTTTAATACGTCACTTACACCGGCAGAATTAGATTCAGCACTGAAGATTGCAGTAGGTGCTGCTCAAAAGAGTATGTTTTTCAACGACGACAGGTGCAATCTAAAGGGAATAAAAATGTTACATCCCTTCGTAGACGAGATGGGCATTTTAAGAGTAGGAGGGCGACTTCAGCATGCCAGCCTCAACTACGAACAGAAGCATCCAATGATTCTTAAGGCCAATCACCACTTAAGTCGTCTAATTATAGATGATGCCCATAAGAAAAGCCTACATGGTGGACTTCAGCTTATGTTAGCTCAATTGAGGCAAAGGTTCTGGATATTAAACCTCAAGAATGCTGTAAAAAAGTGCATCCATTCATGCAATATTTGTTTTAGGCAAAACGCCAAATCTGCCACGCAAATTATGGGCAACTTACCAGCACCACGAGTTAGAATATCCAGACCTTTCTCTCATTGCGGCGTAGATTATGCTGGTCCAATAGATGTAAAGGCATGGAAGGGTAGATGCTCCAAGACGTACAAGGCATATTTCGCAGTGTTTGTCTGTTTATCCACCAAGGCACTACACTTGGAAGTGGTCAGCGACATGACAACGCAAGCCTTTATTGCGGCCTTCCGACGATTTGTAGGCAGACGAGGAAGTCCACGAGAAATCTACAGCGATTGTGGAACTAACTTCATTGGGGCATCAAAAGAACTGGAAAAATTAAGAAAAGCTGCTAACTTCTCATATGCTTTAGTAGCAGAAACAACGGGTGTGAGATGGAAGTTCATACCGCCCGCGTCACCACACTTTGGCGGACTATGGGAGGCTGGAGTCAAATCGGTGAAGTACCATTTAAAAAGGGTTGCAAGAAATGCGTGCTTCACATTTGAAGAGTTATCTACGCTCCTCATTCAAATTGAAGGATGCCTAAACTCAAGACCACTTTGTCCGCTCAGCAACAATCCTGATGACTTTTCCGCCTTGACTCCAGCGCATTTCCTAATAGGAGAATCCACACAGACGTTACCCGAGCCCGACTTCACTTGCGAAAAGCAATGCTACGGTGATCGATGGAAACTTCTTCAACAACTCTACCAAGGATTTTGGAAACAGTGGAGCACGGAATATTTATCACGTCTTCAGCAACGCCCGAAATGGTTGGAGAAGCAGGAACAACCAAAGCAAGGCGATCTCGTGATAATAAGAGATGAACGAGTGGCTCCTTCCAAATGGGTGATGGCACGCATAATAGAACTACACCCGGGGCAAGACCAACTGGTAAGAGTGGTTACGTTGAAAACCCAAACAGGCATAATCAAGCGCCCTATAGCAAAGTTATGTTTACTACCAAGTAATAAAATAATGGATGAACAGCCAACATTATAAATTATTAAACAAAATCGGTAAAGTACTACAATATAATTTTACACATAATGTATATACACATTTCTCACAAGTAAAACATCAAAAAAAAAAAAAAATAAATAATTAATAATAATAAAAATACGCGATAAAACTACTAAAAAGGTTATAAAACTAAATCTACACTACACAATTATAATACATTAAACAACACTACACAATAATTAAAATCATATAAACGTCTTAATAATATTTACGTACAAAACAAAACAATACAGTCCACGAATTGAAAAAGGCTAAACAACACAACACAACACACACAAACCTTCGTTTAAGGAAGAACACTTTATCCGTATGGTGTTATTATATTACTTAATTACAATTAACTATACAAATAGTTAACTAAATAGGACACTGAATCTAAAAGTTGAAAAACAATATTACATAAACAAGTTACTGAAAACATTAACTTGCTTGATCGTGTCAAGCACTCACAAGGAAAACACGTTTGCCGACAAAATATCCCAAATAGTCGGTAAAGTAGTAGGCAGAAAGAATGCAACATATTCAAACACACAAAAAGGGCATAAAGGCTACTCACTCTGTCGTTATGTTTATGTTTGTCTAATTTTGTTTTTGTATGTCGTTCTCTGTTACACTAATGATCTATTTAGCAGAAGGCAACTAATTACAAGACAGAGACGATCAAGAACAGCACCCACCAAGAAGTAGAAGCATTGCCAGCTTGACAGAGTCGGGGAAATTATTGCGAACAGAGTTCACGGCGGTGGGAAAATGTTGAATATCAAGATTCAACAAATCAATAATATGTAAAATAAAACTCAAATCATTTATATAAAAATATTCATTTAATTTGTTAACACCTTAATCTAAAATTAAAATTGTAGTAGATTACATGTAATAAGAATTTAACGAATGTCAACTTTGTATATAAACAATTAACTTAAAAATAAACATACACACTCTCGTTTATAACGTCAATTGAAAACAACGTATAATAATTTACTGGTCTAACAACAGAATAAAATTCCTTTGTTCAAGTGAAACTTACATTGTAATAAAAAGGTTCTTTGTTAGAATTTTCAACACGACACTACACAACAAAAGTTAACGTCCATATACTATTCAAATAAAATTTCAAATTACACTAAGTGTGCATTAATAAGTGTTTCTATTTTGGACAAAACAGCATAGTTACCTGGTTTAGGAATTTCAGTTTGTTTCGAGTCGCTGGTGGAATTGGAAAAGAAATATACTGAATTCATAAATAACCAAGGGCAACAGAAAAGGACTGCCACTGGGTGTAGAGTTGCAACTCTGAGTTTGAAAAAGTTTCTACTTTCATTTTGGAAAATGCAGAAAACTACTCTGAAGTCCTTTAAAATACAACGGCACGAATGAAGAATTGAGGGAAAATTTGCTTAAAACTTAATAAATCCACATGGACTGCAAGACATTGCAAAATCATTATTTTTGGAAACCAGGACTGAAGGGTTGGAGGGAATTAGGTAAAGCAGTGTTAAGGTGAACTTCTGTCAACAACAGCTTTTATTTGATAGAAAGAGCTTTAATTCCCATAATATTAGGCTAAGAGCAGGAGTGGTGTAGATTCGCACCAGCTTTCTACCACAATTCCCTCTCCGTATTGAAAGGACTTTGAAATTATTGCTTTAAAGTCTTATGTTCCCCCCGACCCTTTAGTGGAACATGCGGGTCACTGAAAATGAGATGAGATGAGATGAGATGAAGTCTTATGTCTCGATAGTGCTGCTTGCCGAGTTGGTTGTTTCTATTTAATTTCCTTTAACCATCGGCTACTAAAACCGCTGAAAATTCAGTAAAAATATGTGCTGTATTGTGAATTACGGTTCTACGATTTCCGAACCGTCTAAAACCTGCTCCGGATTTCGGCAAGGAGATACGCTGTAGTGTTATATCTTCAATCAGTTAATTAAACCGATGATCCGGCGGTCAGGTATAAACTCGGAAGGCTTTGTCTTCAGCAAATCGGTCCAGCTGCAGTGTTTAGTAGATGACATCGACCCTTGCGTTTCCAGGGTGCTGTTGTACAGGGTGGGCCATCTAGTGTTTTTTTTTTAAATCATAGGTTATTTTGACACAGACAGCTGTTTCCGCCTCGAAATCTTAACAAAAAGTCAGTATCATATCTCCGTGGAACGAAATGAGACACTTACGCTTTTTTGAAAAAAAATTTGGACGAAATAAAGCACCCACCCCGTCTGCTGTACGCAAATTTGTACAAAAAGTTCGTGAGACTGGTAAGCTAGTCGACAACAGTGATGGTCCCCGTCATCGTACGGTGCGCACAAATAAGAATGTGGCTGCTGTGGCCAAGAGTGTGAGACTCGCCACCGATCTCAAAAGCTTAACATTCCACGCTCTAGCCTGAGGAGAATTCTGCACAAAAATCTCGGATTATTCCCTTACAAGGTCTAATTGAAAATTCCCGAAAAATCACCCAAGAATTTTTTCACGGCTTCACTTCTTTCAAGTCACTGACAATGCTCAAAGAGTATAACTGTCTAGAAAAAGCTTCTCACTCTCGCCGTTCGCAGTCGGCATTTAACTGTAGGTCCCATCCACTCGTGAGAGAACAACAGCACGCACAACACGAGTGGTTTGGTGGAGAAGCTAAGCCCAGGTCCACCTCGGACTGTAGCGCCGCCATTATTATTATTATAAGGTCCAATTGAATCGACTCAGCAATTGAAGGCGCGCGACCATCCGCTTCGTTATAGCTTCGCAGTTTGGGCTTGAATTCGACAACGGTTTTGGGTGAAAAATCATTCTTTCTGACGGCGGCTACGTTAACCAACAAAATTGCCGAATCTGGGGCTCGGAAAACCTGCACACTATTGTCGAGAAGCCAATGCATCCACAGAGAGTGACAGTTTGGTGTGGATGGTGAAGTGGTGACATCAGAAAATGAGGCAGGAACAACGTTTCGGTCAACGGTGGGCGTTATAGAGACACGATAACCGAATTTTTGTTGTAAAAAAAATTATTTTGTTCATTTTATTCCATTTTTTTTAAATAAATTCGTATTTGGCTTACCCTGTAGACAGGTATTGTCACAAAACAATGTTGGCTCTGCTTTGATAGCATGCTATGATAGCAGCAAATGGAACTGAATATATGTGATAAGTCTCTTTCTAGACTAGTACTGGTTCTCTGACGACTGGATGGTGCAGTTGGTCAAGTGTCTGCTCCAAGTTAGAGGGGTCCCAGGTTCGAATCCCAGCCAGGTTACTACCTGGCAGTACAGTGGACCAGTTTTGAGTCTGAGTGCGTATCAAAAATCCTCCGACAAAAAAATTGGTTCTCTGGCTTGTTTTAGATCTTTCAAAGCACTTCTTCAATGACTAAAAAATTGTATAGAAAGAGTTTAATTGCCTTCCATTTCAACATTTTTACTCTACAATGTACCCTATCTCTCGTGTGCAAGACTTTGTTTGAGATATGAACTAAAAGTTATTTTTCACTCAATATAAATATGTTCCACATACGCCTAGGTGCCCGCTCATGTCTCTCTACAAAGAAAACTAAAAAGTATGGCCCCCAAAAAAGTCTTTACCATTGTCATACGGAAAGGTGGTGAAAAGATGGTGTCAGTTAATTTGAACACCTTGGTTTTTATCTGTGATCTGTTGCAGTGTGAACATTTGGTCTGTGACAGACTTTTCACCCGGAAATTCATTCTCATTGTACCACGGTAGAGGTGATTTTGAATTCTTTCTTACGAAGAGCTCTTAATTAACTACTTATTCATGTCTGAATGGGGGAAATAACAAAACCCGCGAAGTCTACAATTTTTACAAACACATGGATTACGCGAAACGTCATAATACGTTTTTTTTTTATCGAAATCGAGGATTTTTGAAGCACTACTGGAGCACTCAGACTCAAAAATGGTCCACTGTACTGCCAGGTGGTAACCTACTCCAGTGCCGTTAATTTGATCCCAACGGCAAATGGTGACTGGACCAGATTCGATTTCACTGGGACTCGAACCTGGGACGCCTCTAACTTGGGGCAGGCACTTAACCAACTGCGCCATCCAGTCGTATACGCGAACCCTCATACTCCCTGTAAATTATCTCAAAATCCCATCTTCTTCGTATAAAAGGGAACCAAATCTTCGGCCAAAGCAAAAAAGAAGCGCGCCGAAAACTGTAAAGACTGGCAATCTGTCGAAGCTTCTGTCTCCGACACCCTACGGTTCGTCGTTTTAATAAGGAAATTTTAACAAAGAAGGAAAATTGCAGTCTTTCCTTTGATGCAGACATCTGATGCCGAAACTGCCCCTCATCGATTAGGTAGTTCTTTTGTATAGCCCCTCGGCATCAGCTGCTGCCAAGACCACATACCGTAGCACGTCTGCGATTCTAAACTTCAGTCTGAATCTGATACTTGAACATGAAGGCCTGTATTTTCGTGGGCTTTCCTGCTTGACAACAGAACCTTTGTCGCACGCGTCGTCCAAAGATATTATACCACTGTATGGTATCATGTCTTGTTTGTAAAGACCCAGCAGAAGCCTTCTCCTCTGTGAATCTAGACACAAAAACACTTAAGTCAGTGTACCCTTTCGAGAGACAACATTCTGTTGCCTTCACCCACTGACACCGCATCTGATCTCCCATTTCAAAGGCACGTCATGGCATTGTCCCGATTCCCAACAAAGTGACTCCACATCATCAACCCAAGCTCCTTTCTTCCTCATATTTATTTACAGACTTAAAATGGGACCACCCCCAACCTCATAAGGTCAACCGTCAGCGATTGTTCAAACAATCGCTTGATGACTTGAACCACAAATATCCCGTTGACTCCGGCAGTGTCCGCAGTGACGGTGTCTGTGCAAAGCCAAATGTTGACAAAGTCAATCCATCAAGAGAATGCAAATTTCACCTCGTCATCCGTGCCACCTGCCATCGGCCCACCGGCCAGACTTTGCAAATTGCCCTCAGAGTGAACCAACAAACTGCACGCCCGCCTCGGCAATCGTACACCCAGTCAACTGGCACTGGCACTGGCACGGGCAAGTGCCTAAGAGGTTTACCCCCTTTCCTTTGTGTCGCTGAGGCACTTCTCAATCCGGGTCATTCCTTAAATGGCACGCACACTTGACCCAACACTCAAGTCATCAATAAAAGGAATCTCTTGGCAAATCGCCTAGCAAACAAGTGCATGGCGACGTGAGTGCTGGTGCATAGTTGACAGAAATAGGCCAACATCGCCCATTCTCCCTGACGCCCGCAGAACTGCTGAATGCACTCATCGAAAGGTGAGCTGCCTCCGCACACCCACATCGCCTGTCGCTCTTAAACGATAGTGCCATTCAATCCGAATTTCACTGCCAGGTCAAAGGCGTTCCGTGTGTCACCGAAACATTCACTTCAATCCTTTTGCGGTGACACATGGTGGGGGAGGAAGACGACGAGGAAAACCAGGACGATCGCTTACATGCCGGCATGAATGGGACTTAATTTGCGAGCAGAGTTTGGATAATTTGCGTTGTTTTGCTGCGCCTCGTATTGACTTTCCCACAAATGGCCCGGGGGCCATTTGGCGGCATTCACTGGAATTACGGCAACGAGTGAGCCCCGCAATCGGAACGAGAATATGCCTAAAGGATGTGCACAGCAGCAAAATGAAACGAGCGCGCGGAAAGAGGAAACCCATCAAATGGAAGGAAGAACAAAGTGTAACGGCCATGAAACACTGAACTAGAACTTCCTTGACCGACTTTTTCTACCTCAGCTCGTCCTTTATGGTATTTTCTGGCATTTCCTCACATCACCACCACCCGACGACGACAGGCGCCCACTTTTGGTGGAACAATGCAAAAATAATTTGTGTGGGGATGCCTCCGGGTGGTGGTGTGTGTAGCGTGGGAGGAACGAGGTGATAATGTGTTTCGTTTCAGTGCTCATCGAAAGGTTCCATGGCACAATAGGGACTCTGTCACTTCCCCCTCGCTTTGGTTTCCTCCCCCGATTCGGAGTAATGTTGTGTTCAGCCGAGGGCCATGAATGATAAGCACTCAGCGCTGGTGATGGTGGGTAATGGAAAAGTCAGCGAGCTTGTTACTTTTCTCGTCCGTCTGACATTGAAAACGGTCCACTGGAGACCGGCTAGTTCTCATCGCGTTATCGCTTTCCTTGTTTCGCATGCTCTTCCGTCTCGCTTTGATGGCATTCAGCGAATTCAGCGTTATGTCGTGCTTCCGGTCTGTTTTGAAGTTTAATGTCGGCTCTTGTGTATTTTTATTTATTTGCTGCTCGAGAGCGGTCCATTTATCCAACTGTCAGAGAGTGACAGGCACAAATAGGCTCGGGAACATTTCGAATGGACTGCTGAGAGACATCAGATGCTGGGAATTCCCTGCCCACAGTTTAAATCAGGATTGATGACGATTCGGTGGCGTTAATTGAATTAGTTCAACGTATCTTTTGTCCCATGAGAAGGTCATCGAACTTGAGTTGTTTTGGAGATACTCTAGAGCCTTGGGTTAATTTTTCCTTTCTAGCGCACTGTCTGTGTGAGAAGCCTTTTGATGCTGCTGCTGTCGACACCATGACTAATGGAAACGTTTTGCAACGTTAATTATGACTAAGTGCGAAAGGTTTGAAGATGGAGACAAATTAACGTCTGGAATTAGACCGAATTAAGACAAATTATGAGTGAAGTGTTTAGTTGAACTACAGTATCCTTGGTTGGGGTGCAGTTAGGAATGAAATTACGGTCAAGTTGTTTAGAAAACAACAAGTGAAGAGGAGGAAAAAGATGATTTAAATAGGAAAATTTCATAATTGAACTGCTTTTCGAACATCGAAAGTGATTTTCTCCTAAAAATGTACTTCAAATTGATGTCAATCGCGCACTTGTTTGTTATCTGTTGTCTGTTGTCTGTCTACTTCTTCTAATTACCGATTTGTAGGTCTGGCGCGTAAGCTCGTATGATTAATGTCGTTTGAAGCCAGGAGATTGCATTGATACCACCAGGCTGTATTATCTACAAAAATATGTTTCAGACAGTTTTGATGTACTTTTTCTAACAGGAACAGAATCGGAGGGCTTCAATTCAAAGGTAAGCATCTGTACAGATGATTCAATGCTAAACGGATTCGATGCGGTTGGTTTTTTTTTCAGAACTCCAGCCTAAAGACAACCAGATCACATTAGTACAGTCGATTCCCTCTAAGTCGAATTTTCACGGGATATCAAAATTAGTTCGAGTTAGAGGGAGTTCGACGTAGAGGATGGTTTTTGTATGGAAAATAAGGGGAATGCCAAAATAAATATGGCAAAAATTTCGAGTTAGAGGGAAATTGGACTTAGAGGGAGGCGACTGTGTTTGCTAAGGGGGAGTTCTTGCCCGACCAGAAATATGTAATCACATAAAACAAAATCTGGCATCCGGTTTACGACAGAACATAAAGACTTGGTCAGACAATGGTCTTGAAACTAGCCAATGTGTTCAGCAGAGTAGACTTCTTAGCAGGACAGTCAAAGCTAACCCTTATATGTGCTATAGGACATCGCAGTGTAGTCCGTAAATTTAAAGCTGTTCTTCATTACTTAGCTGCAATAAACGTTCAGTAAAGGGAAGGGCAGCTTTAGTGTCACTAGGCTGACAAGCTGCGTTACCTAACAGGATATCCAGCTTAAAACAAAGCAAGACCAAATTAATAGAATAATACAGACAGACTTAAGCTCTAGTCACAGATCTATGCCATTGTCATTTGTAATAGAAAGTGTCGCTTTCTTCACCTGTCCCACACTGTAGTAGATTATGGTTGATGTAAGCGATGTATTTGTCGTATATAAGAGAAAGTAGAGAAGAGAAATGTCAAAGAAAAGAATATGAAGTAAAGCAGAATAAGTAGAATATAATAAATGGAGTTTAGTCTAAGTTCAGCATTCAAGTATAAGTTGTTTTAGTTGAAATATCGCCGCGTCTTTTAGCATTTTATTTAATTGAGATCTACACACACTTATTAAATCTAGGCTATGGACACTAGGCAAATCCTTTTTTGATCTCTGAACAGGACCTCTTAGAACATCAACAAGTAATTAATGACTGTGTTGACTTTCTAGCGATGGATTGAATATAATTTATAATCACGATAAGAAACAGTCCGACATGTACCTGGGCCTTAACGAATTATCTTTTCCAGCTACGGCCTCCTGCTAGATATCTCCAGTTACGCACGGTGAAGGTCTTAATCTAATTATGTGAGTTGCCTTCCAAGTTCGCAACTTCACAGCCATTACTTCCTAAACACAGTAACTTGGGTATGCCCCTCACAACTTGCAAATTGTTGCTCTCATTAGAGACAACTCATGAAATTAATAGCAGATGGGAGAGTGGCACTACGTGTCACACCTCCAGAATGATATGGCCGAAGCTAGATCTCAGAAGATCTAAGGATTTAATATCTCTTGATAGATCGAATATAAGTACAATCGTTGGTGTCATCGAAGGACACTGCCTCATAGGAAACCATGCCAGTAGACTATGTGTCCCGGCTAATGATTTCTGTAGAAGCTGCTTAGAAGAGGAGGAAGTGGAAAGTGTTTCACACCTTCTCTGCTAATGTCCGGCCCTGGGGTCTATTCGACGCCTACATCTAGGAGCCTACTTTTCCGATAACTTATGTGAACTCAGTGCGGTTCTTTACTTTATTCGATTGACCTCAGTCAAACCATGTGGCTGCACAATGGATCAACTCTGGTCTAAGTGTACTTATTGCCCACCTCGCACGAGCATTAAAGACACCTCGCAGAAAGTGTACTTATTGCCCACCTCGCACGAGCATTAAGGCCACCTCGCAGAAAGTGTACTTATTGCCCACCTCGCACGAGCATTAAGGCCACCTCGCAGAAAGTGTACTTATTGCCCACCTCGCACGAGCATTAAGGCCACCTCGCAGAAAGTGTACTTATTGCCCACCTCGCACGAGCATTAAGGCCAACTCGCAGAAAGTGTACTTATTGCCCACCTCACATGGGCACGAGGTGGGCCACCTCGCAAAAAGTGTTCTTATTGCCCACCTCACATGGGCACGAGGTGGGCCACCTCGCAGAAAGTGTTCTTATTGCCCACCTCGCATGGGCATCAAGGCGACCTCGCAGAAAGTGTACTTATTGCCCACCTCGCACGAGCATTAAGGCCACATCGCAGAAAGTGTGCTTATTGCCCACCTCGCATGGGAATTAAGGCCACCTCGCAGAAAGTGTAATTATTGCCCACCTCGCATGGGCATCAAGGCCACCTCGCAGAAAGTGTACTTATTGCCCACCTCGCATGGGCATCAAGGCCACCTCGCAGAAAGTGTAATTATTGCCCACCTCGCATGGGCATCAAGGCCACCTTGCAGAAAGTGTACTTATTGCCCACCTCGCATGGGCATCAAGGCCACCTCGCAGAAAGTGTACTTATTGCCCACCTCGCATGGGCATTAAGGCCACCTCGCAGAAAATGTACTTATTGCCCACCTCGCATGGGCATTAAGGCCACCTCGCAGAAAGTGTACTTATTGCCCACCTCGCACGAGCATTAAGGCCACCTCGCAGAAAGTGTACTTATTGCCCACCTCGCACGAGCATTAAGGCCACCTCGCAGAAAGTGTACTTATTGCCCACCTCGCATGGGCATCTAGGCCACCTTGGAGAAAGTGTACTTATTGCCCACCTCGCATGGGCATCAAGGCGACCTCGCAGAAAGTGTGCTTATTGCCCACCTCGCACGAGCATTAAGGCCACATCGCAGAAAGTGTGCTTATTGCCCACCTCGCACGAGCATTAAGGCCACATCGCAGAAAGTGTACTTATTGCCCACCTTGCATGGGTATCAAGACCACCTCGCAGAAAGTGTACTTATTGCCCACCTTGCACGAGCATTAATGCACCTCGCAGAAAGTGTACTTATTGCCCACCTCGCATGGGCATCAAGGCCACCTCGCAGAAAGTGTACTTATTGCCCACCTCGCATGGGCATTAAGGCCACCTCGCAGAAAATGTACTTATTGCCCACCTCGCATGGGCATTAAGGCCACCTCGCAGAAAGTGTACTTATTGCCCACCTCGCACGAGCATTAAGGCCACCTCGCAGAAAGTGTACTTATTGCCCACCTCGCACGAGCATTAAGGCCACCTCGCAGAAAGTGTACTTATTGCCCACCTCGCATGGGCATCTAGGCCACCTTGGAGAAAGTGTACTTATTGCCCACCTCGCATGGGCATCAAGGCGACCTCGCAGAAAGTGTGCTTATTGCCCACCTCGCACGAGCATTAAGGCCACATCGCAGAAAGTGTGCTTATTGCCCACCTCGCACGAGCATTAAGGCCACATCGCAGAAAGTGTACTTATTGCCCACCTTGCATGGGTATCAAGACCACCTCGCAGAAAGTGTACTTATTGCCCACCTTGCACGAGCATTAATGCACCTCGCAGAAAGTGTACTTATTGCCCACCTCGCATGGGCATCAAGGCCACCTCGCAGAAAGTGTACTTATTGCCCACCATTGGTGTACAACCTATGTGAGTTCCCTTGCCCTGTCTCGCAGGTCCAGCCAGTTGTGGCGTTGGATCCGAAGACGCCTGACCAGACCATCTCTCTGTAAGCCGGGTAAAGTTTGTAGTTTAAACTTCTCCACCAACCTCCATCAACGCAATCAAGCTAAAGGTCGAACCTTTCTCATGAAAAAAACAATGTCTCTTCATTCGCTTTGGATATTGTCAGCGTATCCCATCTTGTTCGTATTTTTCGAGATAGATTACATCATTAACTACCAAGAAATTATAAATACGCATTGTAACATTCTCTGTAAAGTCGGTTATGTTGGGCGTCCTTTCAGGATGACAGCATACAGCCCTCGTTTATCACCCGACTAATTTTAGCCTATTTGTGGGCGCCGTGGCGCAGTGGGTAGGTGCGTCGACTCCTACGCTCGAGGTCTAGGGTTCGAATTTCGAAAAAAACATCAAATATTTTTTCACGGCTCCACCTCTTTTGAGTCACTGACAATGCTCAAAGAGTATAACTGCCTAGAAAAAGCTTCTCAATCTCGCCGTTCAGAGTCGGCATTAAATGGTATAATGGCCCCCTCCACTCCTGAGAGTAGCACGCACAACATGAGTGGATGCTGAGAAGCTAGGCCCAGGTTCACCTCGGACTGTAGCGCCGCCATTATTGTTATTATTAAACTCCTCATTGACAGCTTGCTGTGTTCGATTAATCATATCAATATCACTCACGTGTACATATGTAAGTATACGGACTTTTTAAAGATCGTGTCTCTAGTGTTGGCCAGTGAGTTTTGTGCGATCTTTTCAACAATGATGTTAACAAAATCGCATGACAGCGCTTCACCTTGCCTTAAACATTGAAGGTCTCGGTGAGTTCATTACTGACCTTGATGAAACCCCGAGGTTTCTCCATCTTCATCCTGCTCAGTCTGACGAGTTTGACAGGAATTTCAAAACTAGGCATGGCCCTGTATTGCTCGTCTTTATGTACGCTAGCATACGCGGCCTTGAAATCGACGATTAGGTAGTGGACGTTGATCTGCGTTTCTTGCAACAAAGTGACTACCAGATGAGCTTTCCTGCTGATGGAGAGGACACTGTACATGCAGAGGAGATGTGTTACAGTATATTTCACCTCCTCTTCCCTGAAACTTCTGCAGAAGTCGTTAAATGTGGATCTGAAACTTGAGGCGTGTGTGCCCGTAGAATAATGTTCTGTAATGAATCCGATAAGAGTTCTGTGTGCTGCCCTATTCGCTTGGAATTGAGTAGAGGACAGACATGTTTTGCAATTAGGCACGTAGTACCTTTGGACCATCTTTGATTATTGGATCTGATTGTCTCAAGTTTTAAAAGACGTTTGGCTGTAATAAAATGCATGGGCAGTTACCCTCCACTAGGTGAAAGTGATGAAACCGTTGGTCGCCTGGCGACTTCAATACGAAGGCTGTTTAATAAGTCAGTGACTTTGATGCAAGATGGCGCTCAGATTGCATAGAGGATTTTTCTGCCATCTTTTGTTTCTTTCAAGGCTTAGACAAAAAAAATTAAATAGATCAGTCAAAAGCTAATCCTTTCACAGTAACCGAAAGTATCTTGGTTTACCAAATTGGAAAAATGTGAGTAACGTGTTTTAAAAAACACTACTTTTTGCACTCTTTAAAGCCCTTAAAGAGACTGAAAACAGACTAACAAAATATTGTAGAGACTCTGCTTCCTCACATGGAATGGTGGACAAGCAGTTCACTGAATTTCGTTTTGGTCGTGTCCCACAAAAGATGCTGACAACCCACGACATCCAAATGAAATCAGAACGGAAGAAATGGTCAGCAAAATCCACGATATTCGTCAGGTCAAGATATGTAAGCTAGCTAAAGTCGTAGCAATTTCAAAGGACACCATCATTGGAATCTTCCCTGACCGATTATTATAATAATATTGGCGGCGCTACAGTCCGAGGTGGACCTGGGCCTAACTTCTCAGCAACCACTCGTGTTGTGCGTGCATTATTCTCTCACGAGTCGAGGGGACCTACAGTTTAATGCCGACTCCGAACGGCGAGATTGAGAAGCTTTTTCTAGTCAGTTATACTCTTTGAGCATTGTCAGTGACTCGAAAGAGGTGGAGCCATGAAAAAATGTTAGGTGTTTTTTCGAGATTCGAACCTTAGACCTCGAGCGTAGGAGTCGACGCACCTACCCACTACGACACGACGCCCACTGGCCGATTGGTCATGAAAAAATTATCAGCAAGATAGCTGCCACGTTTGCTGACGATGGATGAAAGAGGATTCGGGTGAAAATTTCAAAACAGATTCTGGAATGTGTCAAGTTTAATTCAAGTATTTTTTTACGCCGCTTCATAACAGTTGATAGATTATGGAGACGCCACAATACATCAGAAATGAAGGATCAATCAAAACAGTGGACTTCTACTCGCCAACGCCAAGAGGGCAAAAACGCGTATTTTGGAGAGTTTAAAAAATCAATGTTTTTAAAAGTGTTAGAAAAGGTGGAATATACAGTTCGACATCAATAAAAGTAATTAAAAAAAGTGTGGGCAGTTGCTTTTATTGAGTTTATTGCAATAATCGAGTTAAAAAATTGTAAGTGCCAAAAATGAGACAAAAGCCAAACAGTAAAAAAACGTGTTTGGCAAACTGGTAAACTGAGAAATGTTTAACTCTCGTAGGTTTTGCAGAGTTAAAATGGTACTCAGTTAAGAATAATTTTCTTTACCCCATTGCTTTAATTTTTTCAGTGGGGATTCTGCAACAAGATTTTCGTCATCACTTTCGATTTCTTCAGCTCGTGGATTGCTGGAAGTCAGTTCCGGATTGGTCTCATTTTCGGCAATCCAATCGTTTATGTCCTCGGAACAGTCGATAGGAGATAGCTCTTGAAACAAATCATTATTTCGCGGTCTTTTAGGATTTGCTCTCCTATGAAAAAATATAAATAGCGAAAGAAATAAGAGTTCAGGACACAATATTGGCTTTTATCGAATCACCTTTTTTTGAGGAGTTGCAATGACTGAGTAGACATTGGTAAGATTTAAGGTGTTGCTTTTATCGAAGTGTTGCAGGTATCGAGGGTTGCTTTTATTGAGGTCGCACTGTAGTTGGAAAAGGTGTAAAGCGGTGAGAGGAGACAACGTTGACAAGAAAAATTAAATTTTGAGGAAAAAAACAGTATTTTATTTTAAAATTACTGACTGACACTGGGGCTGGGCTTGAGTTGTCAGCCCAACTTATAGAGGAAGGCCTATACCAAAATGCCAAGAGCATTGAGGCGACTAAAATAAACCAGGCGTAAAGAAATTAATGAGATACATGCGAGAATAGTAAATGGCGAATGCGAGAAAATGCGGTGAAAAAAATATAAAAAGTATCTGTATTTGTGAGGTCAATGGAGGTGGATACTTAGCTAATAAGGTCCCTCTCATGAGATTGCCAACGCTTAAGAACGCACAGATTGACTATAATCTCCTTTGTTCAAACGAAGTAGTTAACCGCCCCACCATCCCACCCCTTCTCAACCGCAAATTTCTTTGGTAACCAATGATGAGATGTCATTTCGCCGCGTACACACAAAGTCTTTGTGGTTTTCCTCCTTTGGGAATAGTTCAGCTCCATAAGAACGACAGATTTTGCGGTCAAACGTGAAGCGCAATTTCAAATTCTGTGTGCCATTCAAAAACCCAAAATGTGGTCACTTTCTTCGACATAATCTGCTTGCGTTGGCATTCTTGAAATTTTCCTCAGCAATTTATATCCGTTCGTGTTGGTCGGCTACGAACGTAAACAGTCCCCCCTCTTCAATTACTGCTTAAGGATTCCACGAATTACCAGCACAAAGGTAAGCGGATTGCCGATTCCACGAACAAAAAACTCAACAGTCTCTCTCTCTGAGAGTGAAATGCTTTCCGCAGAAGTCCTGAAAACACAGTCGGAGGTAAATTGCATTTCTATTCACGGCTAGTTAAGATAAATTCTGCACACCGTGGTCCCTGCTCCGGTGTCACTGTTCATAGAAAAAGGAGAAAAAAAAAACGCTCACAAATTTTTATATTTTTTTGCGTCACTTCATCCTTAATTCCGCTCGCTTGCCTGCTCCCACCTCCGCCGGCGAATGCATATTATATTCTTCAACAACAACAAAAATAAAAAGATTCCCCTTGAATGAGTGTGCAGCCCGCCCCCGTGCCAGGCAGAGTTGAATAGCCCGCAGGCGACGAAGGATTCTTTTGGATTTTTTTTGCGTTTTTGTGAATTTCATTTGCAGAGCACATTATGTTCCGAGTTTTTCGTAAATAAAGATGAAAACAAACGAAAAAGGATCTCCGGGCATTTATGCAATTTTACGGGTGCGCCACCTCCGCCCCGTGGGCTGGGGTGGTGGAGCGTAATGAAATTTATTTGCAACGAGCCCGAGAGGAGATTTGTGTACAAGTATGTTCCTTGGATTTTTTTTTTCTGTGGCAGAGGTCACGCTGTTAATTACGGGCATAATGGTCCTCCTGTCAGAGTCAAAAGGACCAGAAGCCCTCACCCAGCACCACCACTCAAAGTCCTCGCTTCGAGGAGAACAAAAAGCCCCTCCACAGGCAATTGTGTCATCCATTCGTTACGTGGCACTCGACAGTCGATTTAGAAATGCACACCATTTCTGCCGCTGCGAGTGAGTATCAATCAGTGGCTCGAGGTCAATGGCATGCACATACGCTGCCACACAGAAATCGATGGAAGCCATTAGGCGTGCTGGCGTAGTCGTGTCCCTGGGGGGCGGCTTGGGAGGTTTTGACTAACAGAGAGCGCACCACCGGCCCCGCTGCATGCAACAACTGCTGTCGAATCGGAATTCAGAAGATTTGAAGCGCCTCTTGGGTTGCTGCACACACTCAGCGTGCGTTGGTTGGCAGAGTTTTGTTTCGCCGATAAGGCCATGAGGCTCAAGTGGCAGCACGGCATGTGCAGGCTCGTGTAATTGACTAGTGGGGTGGCCCATAGGCCCATTGATTGAGTTACACCATAGGCAATCTGGGAGAGGCAAGGGCGTGCACTTGAATTCAATTAGAGCTGAAAGCGCACGGGCAGTGGATGAATGGCGTCCTTGGTTGGGATGAGCTTCTTTCTGAAGTTAAGGTTGTGTCCTGCGGTCGGTTGGGAAGTGATTAAAATCTACCGCCTCATCATGCAAATGACTTGGGAGCTCCTTCTCTGCCACACACACACCACCATCCCCTGGGTGGGGGGTAATAAAAAGCAATGAGTGTCTTAAATCAGCTCGGGGCGACTGGTTGAGGCTGGGAACGAGGTCGTAGGAGATGTGCACCTCTTACAACTAATGGTGTTCTCGTTTGCATGAGGTCAGAGGCGAAACGACCGAGAGTAATAATTAACATCGTCCACAGCATGGGGTTGCCGTAATGCGGAGGTCTTGAGTGAATTTTCAGCCTGCAAAGGGATGCACACGCTGTGTTCGCAACTTGCTCTTGAGGTTCTGGTTGGATTTTGTTGTGCGGGAGCGGAATGAATTGTGAGAGGAACTGCTTTCGGAATTGATAAGCCAAGCTAATGTTTGCATAATGACATGACCCAAGACGCATGTCGGGCGCCACTGTATGATTTGTTTTGAGGTTGACGGTGATGTTTTGTGTCTGTTGGAAATAGAAACATAAATTGGTTGGAAAAACAAGAAAAGCTCTTTGTCGGGCGCCAGAATCTGATACAAAGTTTGTCTAGTTTCCCTGAACTTTTGCACACCAATGACTGTATAGAAAGGACATGCTACAGGGATGTACGCATGGTTGTGGGAGTCTTTGCCAGGCACTGTGTAATATGCGCTCACGCTATGCGTTTACAAATCCTACAGCGACTGCTGCAGAAGCTGCAGGAACGGAAAAGAAAAGATAAGCTTTCCATCTGGTCTGCGATTGCCCAGATCTAATGGAAAGGAGATTGCAGCTATTAGGCAAAAACTTCTTTGACGAGTTGAAAGATCTGAAAGATCTGAATCTGATTGATTGATGTACATCGTTAGATTCACACAGGAACCTGGGTGGTTTTTGTCATCATTGGAAGGTATGGGTATCAAGGTGATAGTATATCCCAACTTCAAAATACATGGGACCAAAGCCCGAATGTAAGCCGATAGGGTATCCACACACCAACCTTCGAGCCATATTATTGAACCTACTTATATGAGGGCTTATCCGCCGTCGTCTCTGTTTCTATTTCCTGAGCTGGTCTTAAAAGCCTTGAACTCCGATTAAGCTGAGGAAGCTCTAAAGGGAAGGCTGATCGGCAAGAAAGTTGAAGTCTGGTACTAAGCCATCCACCTATTCCCACTCCTGTTGTTTGCAGCAGGCAACGGCGCGCCACAAGGATTGAATCTTTTGTCGAAGGTGCTCTTTCAGATTTAACAGGTTGGGCCACGTAGAAGTGAAAGTCAGCGTGAAACAAATGACACATGTCGAGGCATGGATTATTAGTTCGACCTCAGTTTCCTCACAGACTGCAGCATCTCTCAAGACTGTTTCGGATCTTTCATTTATCTTCAGTATTCGACTGCCAATCACATTTCTCGATGAGCCTCAATTGCTTGAGGAAATTGTTCACTACTCGCTCCTAAGTCGACAGATCTTTTGAAATGAGGTGGAGGTTCACTCAACCACTTTTGATCCAGAGAACAGTTCGAAAAATATGGAGCTCTAAAGTCGGTTTTAATGCGTCCTTCTCATTCAAACCAAAGTGTCGCAAATTTGCAAAAAATTGTCTCCAATGAGTACTATAGTCGCCAAAAACTGGAGCCATGAACTGGAACCACCAACTCTCGAATTTTGAAGAACTGAAAATGCATTTTTTGAATCTCAGTGAAACCATTAATATCAAAATATCGATTTATATACAAATCCTGAGACATCAAGGCTAAACATTTCAAAAATTATCTCTTTTGCACAAGTTTTCAACAGAAATCGTCGATAGATCAGAATCGTGTGTGAAACAGATATTTTTTTGTTTTTGTCGGTGTTTTTGAAACTGGAGCACTCAGACTCAAAACTGGTCCATTGTACTGCCAGGTACAACCTACTCCAGTGCCGTTAATTTGATCCCAACGGCAAATGGTGACTGGACCAGAATCGATTTCACTGGGATTCGAACCTGGGACTCCTCGAACTTGGGACAGGCACTTAACCAACTGCGCTATCCAGTCGTTTCCGTATGAAATAGATGGTTTGTGACGTTGGTGTGTTGAGAGGGGCTAAACTGTCAACTGATCATCACCTGGTGTTGTGTACGCTGTATCTTCCTGATAAAGTACCTCTTTTGCCAAGGCGGAAACCACGAGTTGCATACGGTGGAAGATACTATGGAACAGTGAGGTGCGGCAATATTTTGCACGGCGCATATCCGAAGGGTTTGAGCAAATTCCAACTGTTCCATCGCATGTAGATTACGAATGGCGACTGTTTTCAACAGCTGTCGTTGCTTCTGCAAGTGGTGTTTGTGGGGTGAAGCGGCTTGGTGTTGCGGCTGCTGGTGAGAAAAAAACTGCGCGATTTAAAACACCCGGAGCTTAAGAAGCCATCAGAGAGAAGAAGAAGACCTACAGAGACTGGATTCTCTTGGGGAACACTGCTTCTCATGATCACTGAGGCGTGAAAAACTTGCAAAATTGGCTGTGCGAGCAGCTAAAGAACAGTCTTGGAAGGAGTTCGTCGAGTTGGAAAGCGACCATAGATCTGCGAAAAAGGTGTTCTGGCAAACCATTGGGCTGCTCAGAGGAAGGGAATTCAAGATCATCGAAGGAGTCAAATCCAAAGACGGTGTGTTGCTTTCCAATGAGGTTGACATCTTGGGCAGATGGAGCTGGTCAATCTCGAACAAAGCACTGAGGGTGACATAGATGTAGTCTTGGGTAGGGCGGAGAGTAGTCGAACGGTTGAGGAAGTGATTGAATCGCTAAAAGTTGTGTGAATGAAATCCGCCAAGAAATGCTTAAGGCTATGGGTAAAGAGGGAGTTTTATGGATCTCTCGTGTCATTAAGGTGGCTTGGAAACACGGTGAGATACCTGGTGTTTGGCAGACTGGGGTGATTGTCCCTCTCTTCAAAAAGGGGGACAAAAAAGAGTTCTCCAACCACAGGAGCATATCTCTTTTAAGTCAACCCGGTAAAGTCTATGCTAAGGTGTTGGAGGCGCATTCTAGAGCTATGATCGAATCGAGGATGGAAAATTAATCGTGTGGTTTTAGTCCCGGCAGATGTACAACGGTGTGGGCACCGTGGCGTAGTGGGTAGATGCGTCGACTCCTACGCTCGATGCTCTCGGTTCGATTCCAGAAAAAACACTTAACATTTTTTTCACGGCTCCATTCATTCTAAGAATGGTACTCTAAAAGGCTTGGGAGTATGCCAAACTGGTCTGCAGTTGTTTTGTAGATTCGGAAAAGGCATACGACCGAGTTCCTCGAGGTATCGAGGTTAACGGTAGTAAATCAACACCTTTCACCGTGGGCGTTGGACTTCGCCAAGGGTGCGTCTTGTCACCTATCCTTTTCATTTTATATATGGACTGGATGTTACAGCGCAGTCAAGGCGAGGAATGTTTCACATTAGGAGAGTGAATTCTTTTTGCAGATGACTTAGTCATCCTCACATCCTCCCAGATGGAGATCCAGCGCGCTAGATTGATTTGTGGCCGTATGTGCTGATGCTTGATGAAGGTTAACGTGGACAAATCCGAGGTTATGGTTATTTCCAGAACCCGAGTCCCAGTATTAGTATTAGTTTCAACTCTCACCTATGGTCATGAAATTTGAGCAATGACCGAAAGTTTAAGATCGCGAATACAAGCTGTCGAGATGAGATTTCTTCGTCCTGTTGCTGGGATAGGGTGAGAAACACGGCAGTGCGCGAGGAACTCAACGTTGGGCAGCTGCTTCTTCGAACGGAAAGGGCTGTACTTCGTTGGTTTGGTCACGTGGCACGAATGTTCCCGTCATTATGACTTCCGAGACGTGCCTTGAATGCGATGTCATCAGGCAGGCGACTGCTTGGCAGACCCAGGACAAGGTGGTTGGACCAAGCCCAAAAACTCGCCTAGTTGCGCCTGGGCATAGCTCCAGATGTGTTAGAGTCGATGGCGGAAAATCGAGTTCCCTGGAGATCCCTCGTCCGTGTCTTACCCCCGCGACCCCTTTAGTGGAACATGCGGATCACTGAAAATGATGATGATGATGATAAAATTCTGATGCATGTTTTCATCATGAATCGAAAGAGATTATTCCCTATTCGACAGGACCCCCCGCTTTTTGGCCATTCTGCCCCACTGTGAGCCGTGTGTTCCTTGACTGGGTTCTGGAGCAGTTGAAAGAGGACTTCGATTTTAACAAGAAAAAAATCATCCTCAGATACGAGATCCATTTTTGGGTAAACGGGTACGTCAACAAGCAAAAGAGCTGGATTTAGGACGACGCCAATCCATACAAGGTTCACCAATAAATGCAATGAATGCGGTTCGTCGGCAACTGACTTGCACGGATAGACTCTGTGTATTTCGTCTACCCAAAGTAGATTTTATTGAAATTAGCTGAACAAGCTTGCGCTGAATGTTCCTTTTGCCTAAACTCTAGAACCACTCAATCAGCTACCGAAGTCTAAGCAATTGTGAATCCTCATTGCATTCTGTTACCCACTCTACAACCAACCACCACTTAAAATCGTCCTTCTAATTGTTGAGCTCCATTCCAATAAATCACCGATTTAACTACCTGTCCTATCAGGTGAGTTCTCGTCGTTTTGATTCCATCGCATTTTGCCATGTCATCATGTCATTCATTTGCACATGGAAGTCGTCAACGTCTTCCACAGCCAGACACATCATTTGCATACGACGTCGCTACAAGTTCACACTCGACTCAATCAGGCCGCAGCGACATGATGCCAGCCCAGCCGTCGCCCCACACCGCGAAATAGAATATTCAGATACAACGATCGTCATTTCTTCGCGCACATGTGCAGCTGGGCAGGAGTTCCCCATCAGAAAACACATTTTACAGTTCATAGAACATTTTACCGTCGATTTACGTCGAAACATCAATTCCGCCCCCACCCACGCCCGGCCAACGGGGAACATCCGCTGTCAAGGGTTCGCAATTACGATTCACCCCGCTGTAATATCTTTCGTTTTTCATTTTTTTGAAAAATTCATGAAATCGAAAGTGGGAGCGTTGTACTCTCCCCTTCAACCCCTCCGCTCACCCCAGCCGGTCGGCTGGTTCATCCTTTTGTTGATCCAATATCAACTTGTATGCTTTTGTGCTCGAGGCACGCGAGACATAATGACAAGCGAAGTACAGAAGCCATTTGTATCTCATTTGTTATTGAAACAAAAATAACACACGATGGCTTCGAACAGAGATTGACAGCCAGACGAGGGTGGAGGAGTAATGATGTGTGAAGGGGTGTGGGGGTGGGGGCTGCTTTTTTTCCAAAATGGGGTGAATAATTCATGGCGAGTTGGAAACAACTGAAGACAGACTTGACGTGGGAATGGTAAAAGGATTATGTGAGATCCCAGCTGGAGCATGTCCTGGCTTGCTGGGCTGCTGCTTCGCTTGCATTTGTATGCAACGGGCGAGGATGAGCGTCCGACACATGCTTGCGAGTTCATTGGAATGGCCTGCTGGCTCAGTAGAAATGTACACTTTGTTGGTGCTGGACGGACGAGATTCTTGGAATTTTTATGGCAGATGTGACTTGATGCGAAAGCAGCTTTGTGACTGGACTCCTCAATCACAGTCGGTGGACAGGACGTTGACAAATTGGTGAATTGTCTGCGACTTCATTGTTCGGTGTGTGCGCGTGTGAGCGTGGAGTCAGCAGCACTTTGAGACTTATGATGCGAGCCGTTTGTGTGATGTCTGGAAAACGTGAGACTCCTCATAGAATGTTATACGAGACCTTTTTTGCGGGGAAATCTTTAATCTGGTCCTAAAAATCCATTCCACGAAATTATGCGTCAATCCAATCCGCCATCCTGTTGGAACAAAATCCCTTTCATACTCATTCCGTTTAACAATGTTACTAACGATGCAATTCAATTAGGGTGTGTGCGAATGGATCAGACTTATGCTGCGGACACGTCAGATCAACTCTTCCCTAGGTAACACATGGTGTAAGAGGAAAGTGGATAGGGGAACGCCTCGAATAGGGGTCCTCCCACTTTGAATCCTAGTAGTGGAGGAGATAATCAAGACGTTGGAGAGGTATGAACTTACTTTTACTGCATTTGCAGAGGATGAAGCCATCTTGATATCTGGGAAATTCCTATCAACGCTAAGCAAGCGCCTCAATCATGGAATAAGGTTGGTCAACAACTGGACCGCCACTCGAGGCTTTAAAGTCAACCCAGAGAAAACAGAACTGATGATTTTCACGAGAAAAAGGAGAAGAGTTTACAGGCCCGTATACATATTAACGGGGTGGAACTGAAGCTCTTAAGGACGACTAAATATCTAAGTATTATACTTGATTTCAAACTAACATGGAAAGAGAACATCGAGGAGCGCATCAAGAAGGCGTGTGTACCTTTCTACACTTGCAAGCGAGCTTTCGAAAACACACAGCGGTAGTAAGACCCATCTTAACTTACGGATCAACAGTCTGGTGGCAAGCACTAGAGAAGAAATACCCAGATGAACTAAGGTCCAAAGATCAGCCTGCTTAGAAGTGACGGGTGTCCTAAGAACAGCGGCGACAGCATTCCTCCAGATCCTTCTCTATCTTACCGCTCTGGACATCTTGTGTAGTAGCAGAGCGGCTATAACCGCCATATCGGCTCGCGTCCATCCTATCAAAGTAGACAGCATCATACAAAAGAAGTTCTTAATCTTAAAATCGTTGGTCGAATGCCTCCACCAGACCAAACTAAACTGTGAATTTCAAAATTTCAAAAATTTGGGATTTCCTAAAGCGAAATGATGTCAAATACCCAGTTTGGCTTTATTTCACTTCAGAAAACGGAATAAAGTCAATTTGGTCTAATTTCGAATCGAGGACTTGAAACTGCTTGTTTCGAAATATGGTCTTATTTCCATATTTTAGCCGCTTCCGTTTCAAAGCCAGCAAACGCATCATTGACGGTTCTCTGTGTTCGCCCAATCACGTCAAAGTCATCCGCGTAAGCTAGCAGTTGAACGGACTTTTGGAAGAGCGTGCCTCTTGTGTTGACCTGTGAGTTTTGCTCGATCTTCTCAAGAACAATGTTGAAAAAGTCAAATGACAGCGCGTCACCTTGTCTAAAACATTTTTTGACATTGAAGGTCTCTGTGAGTTCGTTACCGATCTCGATGGAGCAGCGAGAGTTCTCCATCGTCATCCTGCTCAGTCTGACGAGTTTCTCAGGAATGTCAAAACTAGACATGGCGCTGTTTAGCTCGTCTCAGTGCACGCTGTCATATGCGGCCTTAAAGTCGACAAATAGGTGGTGTGTGTCGATCTGCATATCTTGAGTCTTCTCTAGGATCTGCCGCAGATTTGAGATTTGATCTATGGTGGACTTCCCCGGCCTGAAACCTCACTGATAGGGACCTAGCCTACTACAAGAATGTGCGCACAGTCCAGAAGGCAAGAATCAGTAAAGTAAACTAGCTCACACTGAACGCTCCAGCCAAGAGGGTCTTTAAATCCAGACCTCCTGGTTCGAGAAGGAGAGAAAGACCGAACAACCGGTAAAAAGACGGAGTAATTGCGGACGCAGGACAACTTGGTTAGCAGTGGAAGGCGGTAATTACTCAGGCTCATACTCTCCAGGGGTGGTTGGTCTGAAAATTAAGTAAGTATTTAGACACTTTAAGGGCATTGTTTTTTTTTTGGGGGGGTGATTTTTGAATCTCTTATTTTTCGAGTACTTTTGAAGCTGTAGAGCTGAAGCACTCATACTCAAAACTGGTCCATTGTACAGCCAGGTAGCGTCCTACTCCAGTGCCGGTAATTTTATCCCAACGGCAAATGGTTACTGGACCAGATTCAATTTCACTCGGATTCGAACCTGGGACCCTTCTCACTTGGGGCAGGCACTTAATAAACTGCTCCATCCAGTCATGTCACTTTAAGGGTTACAGCAATATCCTTGAGAAGAGATCAAGGGAAATTGGGACCGTCACTGGCACTGGTACCTTCGTTCAAAAACTTGGACCTTATCTTGGACATAGGTCTCTGTTTCGACTAAGAAGTAAATTTGATACTTCAGACTATATGCACAGTCCGGTTAATCTAAGCCAGCTGAGGCTTTGTTTGTTTTCGATCTCAATCTACCGAACCTCTCTGCATGTTTTTTCCTTTGCTAAGCACCTCCACTGCAAGACCTGAAATTTGATCGCTGATTAGTAGTCTATTTCGCTTTTTAAAATAATATCCAAAAATGTATCAACCACGCCTTAAACCGAATATCTATAATAATAATAATAATGGTGGCGTTACAGTCCGAGGTGGACCTGGGCCTAGCTTCTCAGGCCCGAATCTCTACTTTGCCAACATTTCACAACAATACTTTTATCATCTGGAGGTCTTGCAAAGAACTAGAGCTTAACTAAAACATTCGGGGAATCTTAAAACCGTGATATACCCAAAAATACTTAATCTCTGTTCAAACACTTCCAAGCCTTACTTCGCATGTAACTCCTTTCCTTGTTTCTGAAAAAGATCAAAGGCAAACGCATTCAATCACTTCAGCACCACTTGAGGTCATTTCACGATGAATCTAATGAAGATCTGGTAGTCACTCACATCCTCTAAGTCATGTCTTCCTTAAAGTCTGCTACCATACAGTCTGCCCCTCTTGGACAGTCCCAAACACACCTCCGCATCGTTACTGTTGCGGAAATTTACTTTTCCAATTACCAACTTCAATGCAGACACCTAAACTGAGTCGACTCCGCACAATTTGTTGCTGCCAAGTCCGACATTCGCTTGCTTTTAGTGAATCTACACACGAAGCTCTCTCCACGAACCCCGTTCAAAACTCATTACGGTCGCTTGAGCATGGGCATTATTATTTAAATGTCGCGCACGAGGAACAACTAACGAGTTGAAAAAAGAAACTACCCCCACCCACTCAGTGAGCAGAATTAGAGTGGCTCCTCGTCCTGCTCACCTCCACGTACACGCCACATCAGCAGCACCCTCATGCAATCGAGATAAAAGTAGTTGTACTCACAAATTAGAAAATAACACCCGGAGAGCTGTACTAATCCTTTGCGTAATTTCAAGGATCAAGCCAGCTCCGTGTAGCGTGCCTCCTCTTCCCAGTGTCCTTTGCCCCCGTCTACCTGGGCGGCAGCCCAAAATGTGTGTAATTTAGTATTCAAACGGTTCTGTGGATTAATAATTCGGATTTATTGCAGCCACAGCACGTGCGCTGGTTGTATCTCCAATAATTGAGGATAATTTCTGTTGTTTAGGTACCGGAGGTAGATATGCATCTTGATCGTTGTTTTTGTTGTGATGGAATATGTTAATGTTGACTTGCAGCAGTAGTTTCTGGAGGCATGACAGCCCACCACGTGTTGTTGGGGGTGGCAGCGCTGACGGGGGATTGGGGATGCTTGTGCTTGACGGACTGTTTAGCAGGATCAGCTGGGAGGGATGGCGTTCGTAATTAGTCATGATATCAGATTTATGGACTTTGGTTGAGTGGTCGAAAGCAGTTGAGGCAAATGAGGGGGTTATGGGAACGTGAACTGTTTTGGGGCGCAGCAGATGCGTGCAGTTAAGGCGAGAGATGATTTTGAGTCACGAGCGGTAGGTACTCTCTTCCAGTGGCAGTTAAAACGGACATGAAGCAAAGTAGAGTCACACATAAAACCGCTTGTGTATGGATTACGTTGTTTCATTTATTACTTGCGAAGGCAAAGAGTTTTGACGTTTTTGAGTTTCCTGACGTATTTCAGTTCCTTGGACAACATTTAATTGTTCCTTGTTACGAGAGTGAAACATGGCGGCTTTATGCTTACTGACATTAGCTTTAAAGTTCAGAAGACATAGAGAAACAAGGCAAAAACGTTGAGTCGCTTGATATGGGACCACGAAGGAATGGTGCGTGTAGTCATGACATCTTCTCACAGGATGTGTCACAAGTGATGGAAGTACGTGAGAGCCTTATTTTTTGGTGGATTTTTGGAACTGTACTGGAGCACTCAGACTGAAAACTGGGCCATTGTACTGCCAGGTAGCAACCTACTCCAGTGCCGTTTATTTGATCCCAACGGCAAATGATAACTGGACCAGATTCAATTTCACTGGGATTCGAACCTGAGACCCCTCTAACTTGGGGCAGGCACCTAACCAACTGCGGTTAGCATTAACCAATCGTGCAGTTTAGTGGTAAATTCGATGTTAAGTTCTTCAGTGTTCTCCTTGGCGTTAGTCCAAATACACTTCACCATGAATACGAACCAAATTATTGACTTTATTAGGTGACCCATCTGCCGGTTTGGCAAAGGGCTTTAAAGGTTTCTGTCCTTTTTTATGAAGGACTTCAAAGAAGTTTTTGCCTTCAAATATTAAAAAAATTAAGTGTTCAAATATAGGGGCCTTAAAATGAAACCTTGTGGAACACCACAAGAAACGTTGTGTCGGCAAGTCCAAAGTACTATATTTGAAAAATTTGATATTGTTTCCAATCAATTTGGTATGTTCCAGGAAAATTTTGATCAGCAGCCATTTTAGTTTGGATGACATCTGTCAGTTGGGATTTGACAGTCGGAGGGAATGGTGATGTGCTGGTGTTGAAAAAAAGTGAAGCCAAAGGACTTTGATGAAAATTTAATTTCCTTGAGGATTTTGATCGGATGTAGATAGGAGCTCTCTTTGGTCCTTGCGGACCCATTGTAAAGACTTAACGGGGAATGGTATTCCTTTCTCTCCTGTACCGTGACACAGTACCACAAGTCAGCCATCGCAATGTTTTATAAAACTGAAAAGATTAGAAAAAGTTTTCGCCTAGTGTTATATTTTCCAAACTAGGGCAGTGGCAGGGGTAGTAAGATGTTGGTTAAGTGCCTGCCCCAAGTTAGAGAGGTCCCAGGTTCGAATTCCAGTGGAATCTAATCCGGTCCTGTCACCATTTGCCATTGGGATGAAATTAACGGCACTGGAGTAGGTTGCTACCTGGCAGTCAATGGACCAGTTTTGAGTCTGAGTACTCCAGTAGTGTTTCAAAAATCCTCCGAAAAAAAATCCTCTTATTCCACTTTGTCACCACAGCCCCTACATATATTTTCATTAATAAGTCCCTTTTTCACGTCATGGTTCATCAGACGAGGAGCTGGTAAGGTGCCCAACTATCATCGTCAGCAACTTCTTCTTGTATTAAAGACATTTTTAGTGGTTCACTCGAAGAGTTGTCGTTTAACGCACTGGATTGCTTGTGACAGGTCGACCTCTGGCCCTTTCATTGTCGGCAATACCCTTAATAATAATAATAATAATGGCGGCGCTACAGTTCGAGGTGGACCTGGGCCTAGCTTCTCAGCAACCACTCGTGTTGTGCGTGCTATTGTTCTATCACGAGTGGAGGGGACCTACAGTTTAATGCCGACGCCGAACGGCGAATTTGAGAAGCCTTTTCTCTGCTATATTCTTTGAGCATTGCCGTGAAAAAAATTTTTGATGTTTTTTGCGGGAATCGAACCGACAACATCGAGCGTAGGAGTCGACGCACCTACCCACTACGCCACGTCGCCCACCGGCAATACCTTGTGACCTCGAATTCAGCAACAGATTTATCACGAACTCCGAGCCAAGAGCCTTGAGTTCATCGTAACATCGTGGACTTAATTTCCGATGCTTGAAATTGACACGATTCTTGCTTGACTACCAACTAGAATGGTTATATCAAATGATTGTGTTACCAACATTGATATCATTCTGGCGGCATTCTTGACTTACAGGACCTCCGCTTGGAGAGCCCTGCCTTAGTCAAGAAGTCTGATTGAGCAGTGCACGTCGGATATATGGTCCCGTTTACGAGGAAAACGAATTGAGGAGAAGGCACAACCGCAAGCTCTATGAGCTGTACCAGGATGTGGATGTAGTCATGAAGGCAAAAATCCGTCGACTGCACTGGCTCGGCCACATCGATCGCATAGGCAACAACGCTCCAGATAAGAGAGTCTTCGAATCCGGGCCTTCTGGTTCGAGGAGGAAAGAAAGACCGAACCTCCGATACAAAGACCAAGTCATCGCGGACGTAAGACAGCTTGGTCTTGATGACTGGAAGCAGCGTGCCCAGGACCGTCAACGATGGAAGGCAAAGACAGGACAGGCTCAGACCCTCTATGGGTCTTAGGCCTGTTAAGTAAGTAAGTATGTTTGATTCTAGAATACGCCCACTCGTATACCTTGCGCCATCTTCGACCCATCGGTGTATTACTAAACAGTCGAGTTATTGATGTATACCCTCCCATTTTTGGTTGCCTTGAAGTGGCGGGAGAGTTAAAGATCCTCGGTTTCAAATATCTCATCGTTTGCATCTTTAGTACTGAATATTTGAGCGCTTCCAAGGCTTCGTTGACAATAAGGGCGAAATGACACCACCTTGTGGTGTCCCACTTAAGGCAGTAGTTTTTACGAAGTAGTCACCTAACTTTGTATTAATTACTTCCCTGTTGAGCGGACGAATAGTGGTTCGTAAGGGACTGTTCAACTCCGGTATTTTGAAGAGACTGTTGAATCACTCTTATTTCCGCTAATTTAAAAGCGCCCCCTATGTCAAGAAATGCAACTAGAGCTTATTCTAGTGAAGGGGTATGCTGCGACGTGGAGACTGTTTTTACATGATAACTGAAAGCCCTGGACCGTCAGCTATGGAAGGCATCTCAGACCACAGACTCAGACTCTCCAGAAATCGTTGGCCTGATAAGTAGTATGTAGTTTTTCAAATGTCTCTAGCCATTCGACTTCCCTCTATACTGACTGTACATTCACATAAAAGTTTGTTTGACAGCGAGTGTAAAGCTTCTTTGATACAAGGGCTACTACGTCCTTGGTCTTCTGGAGCATGATAGTAAAGTTATCATCGACCCTGACAATGATTTGAAAAGGGAAAATGTGTCTATGGCTTAAATTATCTTATCTTCGTTAATGACAGCTGCAGGAACGTTCAGTCGCACCTTGCCTGAGGGTGGCAGTTCCAAAAGTACGACCTGGGAAGTGAGTGGTACCTAGAATGGGTGGTGTTGGATATGACGTAAGGCATCATATGTTTTGCTGTGTTGTTCGTCAGTTAATGTATAAGAATGAGGAGCAAAGTGATGAACATCTATGGGAGTGCTTTGTGCGCTTCCAAAGGATGACTAACGATGTGCTGGACGGATGGAAACGAACTGCAAAATGTGGTAACCCAGGCAAAGCAAGCTATCAATTCTGCTTTATACACGACCTTTGATATTAAGGACCTTGACTGCATCCCCCCATAATGATACCTGCTCTAAATTTTGATAAACTAAGCTTTTCACATCATTCCACTAGAATCTGTGTTAGCTTTTAAGTCGATTATTTTAGAGATTCAACCACATATTCCCTTTCAAATGGAATCGTGTGAATTGCTCTCGGGTAAATAAATGTTCACTGCCTAGCATTTTGGAGTGCTCCATCATGAAACGAAATTTCCATTCAATTTCCACAACTGACCGAACGAATGCAACACAATTCCCCTTCAAGTCAAACCGTGCAGCTCAACTCCACATCGTTAATCCTAATCCATTAAATACGAGCCGTATCTCTAGGGCAAGCGAATTTATGATATTCATCGGTTTCCAAGAGCTCAGCACCTCCACAAGATGAATTAAGTCCACGTTCGTAAGTGCTCGACCCACGCACACCGCCTTTGGCTCTATTGTATCCCAGGAAATCATTTGAATTGTCAGCAAATTTTGAAATAAGTGCGGAATAAATTAATTAATCCGCTACCACTGCGTGGGTGGCGGAGGGAATAGGGCGCGGTTCGGCGTAATTGACTGCTGAACTTGTGGCTTTTATTAGTTCGTGACGAGCGATTCTCTTAATTAACTGATTGGCCCTTGGCATTGCCTGTGTCTGCATTATGTCAGGCAATTAATCAAATCGAATTGATGTCTGCTGTCAATGCAATTGGACTGGGCCCAGGGGAGATGCCTCGTGTGGGTGGATTGTGAAGTAAGCGTAAGATGAAGGAGATGAGGTGTGTTACATCAAGTCAATCAAACGAATAATATCATCATCAGCACTTCCGATAAAGATTGAAAATTTAACGTCCTGTCACTCTTTCAATGATTAATTTGATGTGGTTTTGAGATAAACGCAAAAAAGAGCAACATTTGCAAAAAAATATCCTTCAAAAAGAAGAAACATAAACTACTGGCAATATCTCGAACTTGGCAGAAACTAGAACAACAACCAGAAGTAAGTAGGCTTGTCTAGTGTTTGGGGCTATGATTTGATCTGTAGAAAAGCCAGCTGCTTTGGAGGTGGAGATCGGAAACTGGGGAAGCAAAGCCCATTTATTCCTCTAATTTTGCAACAAATTTAGGTCTTACATAATAAATTACGAGTATGAGAGAAATGATTTCTTTTAAAGCGGTAATTGTCCTCAGGAGATTGGCACGGAAAAGGAACTCTGCATATGATCATCCATGAGAGTAATACTGCAGGCCGAGAGATCGGGCTGAAGATCGGTTCAAAAAACTTTTTGTTTGAGGCACAGGATCACTTCGGATTGTAATGTCACCCTAGAAGAAGATCAATTGACGGCATCAACATTCAATGTTTATAAAGATAGGTAGGTAGGTAGGTAGGTAAAAGTGGCGGTGGACATACAGATCCTGTTTGTCGCATCATATATTGCTAGCACTGCTGCCTGGAAAATGCTTGCAAAGCTTCGCAGCATGAGTGACTTTGATATCTTGAGGGCTTCGGAGAAGGTTCCAGCGCCCACACCATCCAATTCAGTTCATCTTCGAACCGTCTGTGAAGATGGCTATGTCATGGGTTTGGATGACTCTATCGCTTTTCCACTCAGTTCTAGTTGGAAAGTATGCCCCATAGTTTTTATTGAAATTTAGCTTTGGGATAAGGTAGTCAGTATGACTCAGTATCGGCTGTTGTGGTAGTGAGTTAAGGATGTTATCATGTCCATAAGTTCTGCTGTTCCGGAATTTTGACTCTCTGAGTCTAAGAGCGCTTCATGCGGCCGTGAACGTTGCGTGTATATGTAGGTGCAAAATAAGCGCGTCTGTCGCAGTTGTTCTTAGGGCGCCAGTGACTCCTATACATGCACCTTATAAAGGAGTCAATTTCTTAACTTTTTTTGATCGATCGTCAGCGAAAATGGAATTCTCCATATCAGTCCGTTCATCTGTCTATCACAGGGAAAAGTTTTCTCCAGCAGTTGCAATAAATTTCTTGAGAGAAAATCTCAATTTGTGTGTATCGAACATACTCGTAAATGGTCATTAAATAAGAACATAACAATTTCGTGTTTTAATACAAACGTACACTTCAAGTCTTCTTATATCCTTTCAATGTCAAAGCCTCAGTCAAAATGTATGCTTTTTCACGATAAAGTTCGCAAACAGCTTTTGAACCGTTAAAAACAAAATTCTAACGAAATTCTGAGTGCTTGCAACTTTAAAAGGGCTTTACAATCTCCCGCCGTAATAATCATATCACCAATCGATTATAGCACTGTGCGTACTCTACTGGCTTAATTTTGAATGTTTGTGAGACAACGCACCGGTCGAAGTATCGAAAACATCGCAGCCGTGAAAGCTTCAATTCAAATTGAACAAAATCAATCAGTTCGACACAATCGATTCCTTCACAGGTATTGGGATTCTCTCAGTCCACATTGTGGGGAATTTCGCCACCGAGTGTGGTGAATTTTACGATTTTGGACCATTTTTGGTTGCCATGTAAGACTTTCAATATTTGAGCAGATAGACTTGACATTCGAGATATGTGGTTCCAAAAAGATGGTGCTATATGGCAAAATGTTGGTCAAACAATTGATCAATTAATGAAGAAGTCCTGCAATCGTGTAATTCCGAGCAAAAGAGGTTACGACTACCTTTAAGTGTCCGGAATCCAGACACAGCACGGGCCGAAGGTATAGAGGAAGAAAAGGAGATTACTTTCAATTTGAGTTAATGTATTTTGAGTCCGAAAAATATGACGAGGATCAGGTAGCTTCCATTTCTCTTCTTTTAGTTGCATAATTCTGACATAAGAGTGCCCACAAGCAAATTCACTTCATCACTGGGGCACACCTGATTTTTTTCCTTGGGTATTGCCATATGGCATTGAGGTGGTTGCTTTATCTCATTATTTTTGACAAATTTGCTTTATGTTCTGCTACTCTCTGTGAGAAGCTTTTCCTCATTCCGCGCTTTTGTCTTGTTTTTACAAGCCCTTCCTTTGGTTTACAGCGTCCCGCTGAAATATAAGGAAAGTTATAACCAAGTCGGGTTTTAATGTCCCAGGAAATAAAACCGAAAAGAGGAATAAAACTCCGTTTAATCACAACTGCTCCCTCACAGGTTCAAAACAGCCTTCAGGTCGAATAAAAAATTCAACATAATTCAACGTAATTGTTTACATTTCTAAACAATCGTTTTCTTTCCGGCAAAAGTTGATGGGCTGCAATTATCCAGTCAACAGTGAACAAGCTTCTGGTACAAACAAACAGTGGCTTGTAGCCCGACCTTTTTTCCTCAAAACTCATAACAAATGCAGCCTAGGGTTCGAAACAGAAGTCCAGTCCCACGTGTAACCTCTGTGGTCCCACATAACACTTCAACCACCCACATCCCCCATTGACGTCACTCAAGGATAATGCATTGAATCCAAAAGGAATAAATTACCTTCAACCGTTCCTCCGCACAAAGGAGCAGCGATGGTATGCTGCAGGAAATTGTGAATCACCAAATCTGTGGCACAAAAAGTTTTCTAATCTCTCCCACGGGGCCCATGATAAGGAGGTCGCTTCCGACGTCTTCGAGGAGTGCCCGCAACAATCCGAAAGAAACACAAACGCGGTACGCCCTCACTGCCGGAATACAATATGTATTCCGCTCCCAGATATTTAAAAGCCAATTCGAGTGTCTCTTTGCCGCAGCGACTTCCTCATGGTCGAGTGAACGTCTTGTTCTGGGGCAGGAAGCCACCCCACCGAGATAAGGACATCAAAATGTATGAAGGCAACATTCGGCACGAGATACATCACAATCGTATCTGAAATTAAATCGAAACACACCCACGGAACACACAGGCAGCGGGCACAAAGCAGGCAACATGTCCTTCACCGATTTGCCGGATTCAAGGCCAATCCGCCAATAACAGTGCCTCAGAGTCATCTCCCCGGAAAAATAGGTAAATGCCATCAAAACATCAAGAAACAGATTACAAATCGAGAGCACTTCGCATTCTCTGCGGGTTATCCAGGTCGGCCCCCCAGCCACCGCCGCCGTGATCTGCTTTCATAATTTTATTACCGAACCCGAGAGGTATCTCCTCCCAAGACGGAATAGAGTTTCGCCTTGGAAATTCGGAGCAATCTCGTTTGGTTTACTTTGGGAATCATCGCAAGACGAACCGAACGCTGTGCTGCCTCCGTCCAATCAGGCCGCTCTTGCCAAAAGACTCACGTCAATGGGAGCGGGCGACGTGGTTGGGCGAAGGCCACCCCACCGCCGTGTGGCGGTGTATAGACATTCCAATTTTCAGATACAAATGATGACAATGGGAAGACGAAGAGCCCCAAGGTCTAGCGCTAGGGGTCCATGGGAGTGTGCCGCTTTGTTGTCGTCGTTCACCGGGGAGTAGGGCATTCGATTTCCTTTGAATTGATTACAAACAGGGACGGGGAGCGGTGGCGTGGGATGGTTATCCTGCAATAATAACAAATGACAGGCGGGCGTGGGGCAAAGAAGGAGGAGGAGAAAAAATATTTCCTTCACGGATCTTGGCTCTCATTTACATCTTAATCCGAGAGAAATTGTTTAGTCCTTCGGCAGATACATATGTATCCATCGTCAAGGCTGGAGTAGGCCGAAGACGCTGTTTGGGTAATAAATTAGGCAATCATCGAGACGGGGGCGAGCATCTGCTCGTGGTGCTTGGGGGGTGTGGACTTGGGCCGCTTATGTGGGGTAAGCCTTTCCTGGCGGCGCTCGCTGTTCAAGGGCGCTGAGGATGAAAAGAAATCATGAATGAAAGACGAATTAGCGCGAATTGTATTGATTGTCGGGCGGGAGAGCAGATGATTTCTTGAGCATTCGGGTGAAACTTGTGAAATCATCCCCGTGGGGGAGGGAGGCCTGTCTGAACTGGGGTTTTTCGATGAAAGGGAATTTTCTTAATTCGTCCAGATTGGAGGGAATTTGCGTCTAGTCGGATGACTGCTTTAATCTGAGCAAAAATTTTGTATGTCTGGTGGATTGGATGGGAGGACAACTAGGAGGTTGAAGCTATAGGGGGACTTAGGGTAGAGACGGAGGAATGAACATTAAGGAGAAACAACGCGAGCAACTTGTCTGTGAAGGTGGCATTGTCTGCCTTTAGAATACCTCTTAACCACCTTCATGCTGGTAAACCATCGTCTGGATTCTGAAATGAGGGCAAGTCAGACCGCAATTCTTTAGGTAAGCTTGGAGTTGGGTGTGAATGTTTTAAAGGCATTTTAAGGTATCTCATGCAATGATAGAAAGGAAGATATTTTCAAGATTCTGACTTTTATTTTAATTGACTTTTCTTATAAAATTTAAGACCACCAGAGGTATATTTGTGGGCGCCGTGGCCATGTGGGTTTGTGCGTCGGCCCAGATGCACTAGACTTTCACAATCTAGGTTCAAATCCCAGCACAAGCAACCATTTTTCAAAACAAAATTGTTCGCGACTCCAGATCTTTCGAGTCACTGACAATGCTCAAAGAGTACAACTGTCTAGAAAAAGCTTCTCAATTTCGCCGTTCGGAGCCGGCAATAAACTGTAGGTCCCAGAGAACAGAAGCACGCACAACACGAGTGGTTGCTGAGAAGCTAGGCCCAGGTCCACCTCGGACTGTAGCGCCGCCATTATTATTATTATTATTATTTTGGCTCACCCATGTTGAACACAAGCTTTACGTCAGCCATAGCACTAGTCAAAAAACAACCACTCCTAGCCATTCCGAAGGATAACGTGATTAGGAAATTCAACTTCCAAAATTAATTTACCAGTAAGCTCAGCACCAAAAGGGACTGGAGCAATAAATCCATAGTCCACAGACTGAGCAGCAACATGGTAAAATGGTATACAGACGTATCAACTGATAAAAGAACTGGAGCAGGAGTTTTGGACCCAGCAAAATATTTCGAACCCATGGGCAAATGTACCCGCATCTTTCAAGCGGAAATTTATGCCATAGACAGATGCGTTCAGATCAATCTTGAAAGGAATTATACCAACTGCGACTTAGCAATAATGTCGGACAGTCGAGCCACTCCAAAAGTAGCTGCTGAACTTGCCAAAGATGATGGAGTAACGGTAAACGCACAAAACGTACGGAATTTTCTGCATACAAAAGAAAACCATAGAAGAGTGGTAAGGAAAAAACCGTACATATCCAAGGCCAATATAGCTAAGCGTTTAGCGTACGCAAATGAATTTGTTAAGAAATCTGATGGCTTTTGGGAAAAAGTTATATTTGTAGACGAAAGCAAATTTACTGTCTTTGGGTCTGACGGTCGTCGGTTTGTGTTGCGGAAGGCTAATACAGCTTTGGAAGTAGAAAGTTTAAAATCAACTCTTAAGAATACTTTGGGATATATTTTGGAGAGGTATGGGAGCTAATGATTTGTGCGTTTACCGTTACTCTATCATCTTTGGCAAGCTCAGCAGCTATTTTCGGAGCACTGGTTTTGGGGTTGTTCTAAACTATTCTTTAAAGTTTTCGTTCTAAGAAACTGTCGAAAACTTTTTTACGACCTCTTCCCGGTGCGATATCGAAGTTCTTATATTTTTCGTAATTTTTTATAACGCTTTGTATGGTTGCACGCGGTCTATTCACAATCTCTGATATTTCAGCATAACTTTTTCCTTCACATTTAAGCTTTACGATAATTTTTCTTATGTCTACTGGAACCTTTTTGTGTGATACTTTACACTTTAGCACAAACTAACCGAATTTAAGAAACACTGATCTTTTCACACATCAAAGGACTGCTGCGAACTGAACTGAAAGATTTGGATATCCTGATCGTAAAACCACACAACAAAATTTTACCGTTTTGTACTGATAATTTTTGGTGTGTATAGGGATCCATTTAAATTTAAATTAAATAAAAATATTTTTTCTGTTTAAACGTGTTTTATGGTTTCTTTTATATCTTCTACATGATAGTAATAATTGGAAAAAAATACAAAACAAAAGGCAGGTATGACCTATTTGTTCCAACTTATAAAATATTAAAAACTGCACTCATTTTTATGCGGTGTATGTGAAATTTTTTGATGTAGTGTATACTTGGTTTTGCCCTCGTTTACCGCCAGACCCATTTTAGCCGCTTCCATTTCAATGCCAGCAAACGCATCATTGACGACTCACTGTGTTCGTCCAATCACGTCAATGTCATCCGCGTAAGCTAGCAGTTGAACGGACTTTTGGAAGATCGTGCCTCTCGTGTTGACCAGTGAGTTTTGCACGATCTTCTTAAGAACGATGTTAAAGAATTCACATGACAGCGCGTCGCCTTTTCTAAAACCTTTTTTGACATTGAAGGTCTCGGTACCGACCTTGATGGAGCAGCGAGAGTTCTCCATCGGCCAAGAAACTCCTAGGGTGGTGTTGAAGGTGTTGGTGTTAATGTGTTGAAAGGGGGCACAAGTCGCGTAAGCAAATTCAAACCATGTGACCCAACTGGGGCGGTGTCGAATATTTTTGCCCGTGGAGAATACGAGAAGCGTTAATTTTGTTTGCGAGTTCTGGTCCCACGTTTCGATAAAGAAAATATTGACATAAGAGCTCGGCTGAAATATAGTAACTTTAACAAATAAGAAGAAAACTTAACATGAACCTCAATTCAGTCCTTGACCTTATTCCCAAAAAAGTCCTTAATTTTAAAACCTGGTCCACAACAATATCCTTTTGCTGCAAACATTTTTTATGACCAGAGTTTGTTTATACAGAAATGGGTCGCAGAAGATCAGATTAGTCTTTTATATCATCAAAGTTTTCTGCAAATTCCTAGCTCACATTGTTGTCCTCTTAAAATATAGAAGACCCTATGTCTCCACACAAGGTGCTCAATTTCCTACGAAACTAACAAAATTAACCCCCCAAACATGTCGTCCGTGTTTCTCTGCTTATCGTAGATCTTCCATGCTGTCTGACTTCTCATGGCGTCAAGCTCACTTGCACAACATCCCTGCCATGTGGACTACAGCCCCATGCATACACAATTACCTCTCAAGTTTAGTGCAACTTCTGTTGCATTCCCGTCCACCTAGGGGCCCGTACACAAAACGGCAAATACGAATCACAGTGTCTACCTTTCCCCCTGCATGTCGCTCTCATCCTGCAATTATCCTTAGCACCTTTGCCTTGGAAACGTGGAATTATTAAAACAAATTGCAAAGTCCCCCGTCTCGACCGGGGATACCAGGGACCACTACCACCGCGCCAGCGTCATTGTTCACGTGCAATTTGATGCTCGTTAATTTTGCATTTGTATGCATTCGCAACGGTGTTACACAGAGACTCATGCATGTAGTTCTGCGCTGCCGTCGACGTCTCGTCCTTAACGGCGTGTGAAACGGCAGTCTGTTGTATCCTTGAAATGAATGCGTCCAGGTTTAATCTCTCAGCTCGACGCTCTCACACCTTGTGATCTCCCTTTTTGCGCTTGAAATTGTATACACACGAAACATTGTTTCGGGCTGTAAGTCCTTTTGTGCGAAGGACAAGGCTTACTGAGTGTGTGTGTGTGTGGGCAGAGGGCGAGGATAATTTGATCAAAATGTTTTCCACTTCAGACCGTCAGCTCAAGGTTGCCTACTTCCGTTACGGCTGATGTGGAATTCTCTGTGAATTTTGGTGGGAAATATGTTTCGCTTCGTGGGTCATAATGATCTGATCCTTGTGAGCGTTCATTGTTGTTCGCTGTGATGAATGCGAATGGAAGCAGAAGGCTTTTGTGAAGGTGGGTGGGTGCATATTCAACAGAGTGGCAGTTTGATGTAGAATTTTGACAGCAGACGTGGTAGGCTACAATTTATTGGAGTGGTTCTGAAATTCGAAAAAAAGTTGCACATACGCCTAGGTGCACTTCCTGAACTATGTTGTTTCTAAGGCCGGTTTGGTCCCAACAAAAAAAAAGGCAGACTAAGACTTTGAACAAGCGACTGGATGGCGCAGTTGGTTAAGTGCCTGTCCAGAGTTAGAGGAATCCCAGTGAAATCGAATCTGGTCCAGTCACCATTTGCCGATGGGATCAAATTAAAGACACTGGAGTAGGTTGCTACTTGGCAGTGCAATGGACGAGTTTTGAGTCTGAATGCTCCAGTAGTACTTCAAAAATCCTCCGAAGGAAAAAAAAGGACTGAGCAAGACCAAAACATCCTTAATTTACATCCTGCCTCAGTATTCAACTGCAAAAACTATCGGTCAAATCTGAAAGAAATGGCAAAAAAAGTTCAGAGACAAACAGTCACTCAGTGCCGCGAATTGTGTGAAGTAAACTTTTCTCCTCTGTCTGTCCTCCAAATCCTCTTCCGAATCCTCTGCAGACATCTCTCTCTTATCTCTCCCAAGCACATATGCTAGGACACAAAGTTCAGTGCCAAACTTGAGCACTCTGACGACGTACCCTCCGCTATGCTTCACTTCATTACACTTTACAGCGTTAATACGCCAAGGGCTGCATCACTTCATTTCAAGTCCAAAAAGGATACAACTTCTTCAATAAGACTTTATGGTCCTGTCAGAGACACACCCTCCCAATGGGTGAGCTCAACGAGTTATAATTTCTTTTAATGCGCGACCTCCTCATCCTATCGAGGAACTTTTCAAATTCACATGTTCGCAGGATATCATAATTTGCCCCGACCACACACACACACAACCGTACACACGCTTACAGCCTGTTAACCCTTATTAGGTAATAAAATCCTGGCTACATGGGAGATTATGTCTGAGATTTTGGTTCAAAATGACGCTGTTAATAGGTGCCGCTAACCGCAGGAAATGGGGGAATTTTTCAACGGCTTTGCGAAACACCTTATGGACTTAACCATTCGGTGTGTATTCGCTGCAGGCGGTGTGAGAGGATAGTGAGAGATTTCGAATGTGAATGCTGGTGGGGCTGCGATTTACACCGCAAAAGGGATCAGCGTGTAAAGGACTTTTAAGGTAATCGGTTCTAATAGTGGGGAGTATGGGACAAAAGGCGGTGGGGAGAGATGTTGGGAGAATTTACAGTTGTTTCTAATTGTGTGCTTTATGGAACTATAATTGGGCGCCATACTCTGTGCTGACAGATGCGGAGAAAAATCCTTCAAAACGGTGTTTGGTTTAATGAGAGAAGTGCTTTGTGTGAAGGACACAAAAAAAAAGACATCAGGCTGGGTAAGGGATGAGGAATGTAAAAAATTACAAGATCCTTATTTCTTTTGTTTGCTTGGTCAGGATAATTTTTTTTGCAGCGCTACTGGAGCACTCAGACTCACAACTGGTCCATTGTACTGCCAGGTGGCAACCTACTCCAGTGGCGCTAATTTGATCCCAATGGCAAATGGTGACTGGACCAGATTCGATTTCACTGGGATTCGAACCTGGGACCTCTCTAACTTGGGGCAGGCACCTAACCAACTACGCCATCCAGTTATTTGTGCACGCCTTATGCTTTCAAATAATCCAATCCACTATGGCAGCCAAACAACATAAAAAACCCTCCCAACGAGCCTCCCACACAAACACGTCATCATCAACACTTTCGCTTAGAGCACATACACTTTCGGCCGTTGAAAGGATGCTGGGAATTAATCAAAAAGCTTTATGAATAAGTTACTTAATTCGGTGAGCGAATTCCCGAGAGTGCTCTAAAAAAAAGTAATTATCTCTGTAGGCCAATTCCGTACCCACTGACACGTGTCAAAGGAAAAAAAGTGTGATTGTGATTTGGGGAAAAAAACATGTTTAAATAAAACCACTCAATACGTAGACCAACAAAGGACACCTCGTCAAGCGACAGTCCCCAACCGATGTGCAATCACAGCGCACTTGCTAAATCATGCATCACACCTCATTTTGTTGTCTCATCCTAACCGAGGTCTGATTGATGAACACCGAAAGCGAACAGTAACCAAGCGTCAAAAAAGCACGAACAACAAACACCACCGATCGATTGGGGCCGGATTGTGAGAGGATGTTGAACTCGAGCGGAGTGGCTTAATGTTTGCATCCGGTGACAAATTTAATTATTTAGAGAGTCGCTTTCGGTGACATGGAAATGAGCAGGGAACTCGATTTACACGGTGTCATTGTGGAAGCGCACAAGGCAGAAAGCTAAACAATTCAACCCCCGGAACCCATCCGCGATGGTTGGGGTGACAAAAACAGTCTGGCATTGGGACACACCGCTGAGCAGGACCTGAATGCACACTCGACTCCGTCAGTGACGGTGCATTATTTATATCCATCTGTCAGTGGTTAGTGTTTAATTGAAAAGCGAGTGGGGATTGCCGTTTCCTGTTCGATGACGGGGTATCAAATGCAGGTCGGCACTTTGAGGGATCATGGCCGCCAGAGGAAGAGGTGATGGTGATGTCGATGGTGATGTGTATGAATTGTTCCCTTGGCAGTTTGTTTGCTTCCTGAGAAGTGGTGCATCGAACTTACTTGTCTGCAGAGGAAAGCAGCTTAAATGAGCTGTTTGCAGTGCTTTCGAGGACAAAGACGATGTGGATAGGGTTTCAGAAGTTTTTTGCTTTTGAATGACTGAAAGAAATTCTCCGGAAGAAGCAGGAGCTATCGTATTTTATCGCTCCATGTCAAGACTTTTAGCAAACTTGGAAAATACCAGTGAACTCGGGTATGTGATTTGCAGACGATTCAATCTTTTTTCCCCGGAGGACTGTTGTTCGTATGATTTGACGTGTCAGCTTAGCACTTTGGGCGGATTTATGCTAAATGTCGTCGTTCTGATTTCCTGCCTTTTGATGACTGACTTGAGGATATTTACAAATTTCAAACCAGTTTCACTCAGATTGAGTCAGAAAAGGTCTCATCCAACAAGAGGTGTCATTTTAAATATCGCGCCATTTTTAAACTGTCAACATTCAATTACGCTGCTACTTTCTTTTGGCGGATGTAGTGATGAATTTAATAGATTTTTCAGTTGGGGGATGTATTTCGAGGCCGATTAAGGCTCATCCGAGATATGGAGCAAATCGAGGGAAACTAAATCATAACATGCAGACAATGTTCCATCTAGACTTCTTCTTCTTCTTCTTAGGGCGCTATAGTCCAAGGTGGACCTGAGCCTCACTCAACATGCCTCTCAAGCCAGTATGATCTTTTGCCAGCAGTCTCCAGTTTCGCACACCAAGCCGGCCGAGGTCCCCCTCGACTTGTGTGCGCCACCTTGTACGTGATCGTCCTCTGTTGCGTTGTCCCACAGGCTGAGAGTCGAAGACTCTTCGGGCCGGAGCTAAGTTGTCCCTACGCTCTACATGGCCTAGCCATCGCCATCTTAGGCGTTGGATCCGTAGACGCCTGACTAGACTCATATCGCTGTAAAGCCCATACAGTTCGTGGTTGAATCTTCTCCTCCATCATCAAGCCATCAACGCAAACAAGACCAAAGATCGCGCGCAGAACTTTTCTCTCGAAAGGGCCAAGAGACTGTTCATCCGCTTGGGATATTGTCCATGCCTCTCCGCCGTACAACAGGACTGAGATGATCAAGGTCTTGTATAGAGTCAGCTTGCTCAATTATCCGGCAGAGTTTTACTTGGTTTCTCCTACTCAACTCTTTGAGCTTTTGCAAGCATTCCCATACAAGCTTGGATTTGATGATGTTGGAGTCTAGTGCCATAATAGCGGCTCGACTGTCCGACATTATTGCTATGTCGCAGTTGGTATAATTCCTTTCAAGATTGATCTGAACGCATCTGTCTATGGCGTACATTTCCGCTTGAAAAAAGCTGGTAGATTTACCCATGGGTTCGAAGTATTTTGTCCTTGATCCAAGTACTCCTGCTTGATCCGTCTGTATTCAATTTTACCGTGTTGCTGCTCAGTCTGTGGACCATGGATTCGTTGCTCCAGTCCTTTTTGGTGCTGAGGTTACTGGTAAATTCCTTTTGGAAGTTGAATTTCCTAATCTCGTCGTCCTTCGGAATGGCCAGGTTTTTGACTAGTGCGTCGAATTGCATCGATGTAATGCACCTGTTTTTCCTATTCACTTTCGCTAGGTGCATTGTACGATGCCAAAACTGTTATCTCTGTACAGCCCTGTAAATTATTCAAAGACCATTAAAACCAGCTATAATACTGTGACAAAATTTGCAGCACAAGAAAAAAATCGAAGAATCTTGAAAATGTCCAAATGCTGCGGACATTGCAGACACGCAACTACAGAAACTTTCATGAAGACATAAAAACTTTCCACAAAATTTCGTTAGCCACGTGACAAGATCGCAAAGGAACTCAAAAGACTCAAGACTTAATAGCACTTGCAGTTACATATTATGGTTTCGAGGGACGCAAACGTGTAATCGAAGCGTTTGTCATCTAAGTGATTCATCTGCAATTCGGATCACTGGCAGTCCTCTAACCAGTCTTCTAAGATTTTCTACAGAAATATTAAACATGTCAAACGTCGACAGAGAAGATTATAATTCCCTTGACTTCTGAAGCGATGTGTCGTGTCTTCTAACTGACTTCTGCTCTAAAAAAAAAACTTGCTTCTTTTTATCCTCATCATCGTCTTTTGTTCAAACTCCTCTCCCAACTTCAAAATCTTAGCTAACTCCAGGAGCCTAAAAGACCATCCAGTTCGTTCCGAGATGCAGTCAAAAAGTTTGAACATTCTTCCGATCCACACGACTCATATTATTCCCGAATTCTTTTCCAAGATTTCAGCTGCAATTCAGCTCTCCTGTGCAGAAGAAACGACAGGAATCTTAAAGTTTTCTTATCTCCCTCCCAAGGGACAAGCATTAAATTTCTTCAAGCATTTCCAGTCGTAACTATGTGGGACAGTCGCTGCCATTCGAACTGTGAATTTGAATTTTCTGAGGCGAGGCAACCATTGCCGCCGACACTTGTCTGACTCCAGACGATAGTCATATCCAGTGGTGTCCTTTTTGCGTAAATTGTTTTCATCATTATTTGCTAGGAAGTTGCCATTGAGAGTAAGTGCTGAGTCAAGCTGTCTGGCGGATGCAGAGATATGGTGTGGCTTCTTTCCGTCTGCTCCTTATCCAGGCGACAGCTATTGGAGTTTTTGTTTTTTTCCTTCTTTCTGCTTTCAGCTCAAAATTGAAGATACTCTGGAGGAGAACAGGAAAACGGTAGCAGGAGCCGGGTTTTTATGTTCGCTCTTTTGATGATTCATTTGAGAACGAGCGAAAGGGACTAATGATCTTTGACAAACTCCTTGCTGATGTGTGCGGGGACATTGAGACACTTAACCCATTTGTGGAGGGGACAAGGAGGCTGCACTCTGGTGCCTGTTTGTGTACAAGTGGGATGGAAAGAGGAGTCCTTTGAGTTGTGGCTGGGGAGTGGATGTCTGCGATGACCTGGAGGAATACGAGTGTCGTGTTTATTTGAAGAAAGGGACCTCAGACTAGGTGGTAGAGTGAAAATGATGGACCGTTCTTCGTTCTCGTAAATGATGCAAACTGGGTCTTGACAGGTCGCCGCACGTTGAATGGCCACAATGCGACGAGTGGCGGTGGAGAGGTTCAGTTGAAGAAGCCAACAATGGTTGACCCATCTGTTGGCCACATCTTTCTCCGTCCGGAATGCAAAATGGGCTTGTGGACTGTGAAAAGGCATCCTCCACTAATGATGTCATTTGCAACATTTGCCGGAAATTGAATAAGACTGATTGTTGAGCGTCTCTTGTAATTTCCATTAAGGGAATGACTTTTTTGTGGCTCACTGCTAGGTAACAACAACGGAGCCATGTGGATCAAATTGTTAGTGAAAGTCACATAACTGCAAGATGAAAAGGTTCAAGCTTTTGCTTACTCTAAATAGAGTCCAGGACCATTGCCATGTATCCTAAGCCTTTAGCCCCAGGCAGGAGATGGAATATGGGGATTTGAAAATTCCGCATGTTTTTCGTTCCTATTACTTTCTTGGCTTTCAGGAATAAAATCGAGGAAAAAGAGCCAAGCGGGCCTGATGTGACTTATCAAGTTTCCTCAAGATGGCGAAAAGGAAGGCGGTCATACGTCTGAAACAGATTCTCATCCAGTTGATAAGGTAGCATCTCCAATTTCTTCGAGAAACTTTATTTATTAATTTATTCTTATCAATAGCATATTAAAATAAAGGGGCTTCCAATAGAAACTTCTGAACTTTGACAGTCGATAGCGGCCATATTGCTGAAGTCACTTCAGTATGTCACACTAAAACACCATGGAGGGACACAGCGTTCAACAATATATGCAAATGATGAAATTATTTCAACAAAAAGGGTGTTCTGTTCTGTTTCGAGTCACTGACAATGCTCAAAAAGTATAGCTGTCTAGAAAAAGCTTCTCAATCTCCCACGTAGAGACATGAATTGGTCACCGTAAGTGCTTTTTCGTGTGGTGTTACGTTAAGTCGCAGGCCTATGCCAATAAGTGGCAAACGACTGGTACTGTCTTTCAAAGTCGGCTTGATATATGCTCCAGAGTCATCAAAAGTTTGGCATCTCGAATAAGCGCTAATCAGTGGAGCGGCTTTGGACATTTGAGCTTTGTCGTATTTCACACAAAACTTCATTGATGGCCGACTTGAATTGTAGCATCTGCACGTCCGAATTGAAAAACCATGTATGAAGGGGCGGATGGAGAATGTTTTTCTAGATGACCAGTTCTGGTCACTTTCCGCGTGCCTTCAGTTTGTCAATGAGCTTTCATTGGTTCGCTCCCTTAAATTGACTTATGTATCGGCCTAACAAATCTATGACAGCACACTTCCCACCCAAAATTTGCTTCACTCTCGAATGATCTGACATCAATCGGAATAATATTTTTAATCAAATCAAATCGAATTGAGTTTCTCCAAGAAAGTTGTTAAATTCGCTTCAATTGGCTTTCTTATAAAATCAAAAAATTCGTTTATGAATTTCTGCTCTAATTGTGTGGTTGGAATGGCAAAAAATTTGCTGAAACGACAAAGTTGCTCGTAGGGGCAATAAGGCGACAAGAAGTCGACGGAGTAGTTCCCAGAATGTGAAGAGAGGGAGATGTCAATAGTTGTGCTAGTCACGTCGTCGACTAGATCCGGAGCAGAGGTCTTTGTCGGGAATAACATCCCGCTTGGTTCGTCATGTGTTGCAGTCATAAATCCCTACGCGATTCGAAAGCCCGGGTTTTGCTTCCAATACAACTCCCACCACATGAAAAACAGAGATGCGATTGAAAAATTGAAATTCAAGGAATGGTTTCAATAAATTTTTCCGCTTTTTTGTGGCTATGTCCACCCCCGCTTAAAGCCGCCTAAGCAACAGTTCCACTTTAGCTTCTCAATCAATTCCTAAGCCCGTTCAACCGTGAGCCCCCAAATCCCCCTCCTCATCGCTTCCCATCAGAATCAGTCAGAGCAGAGAGTCACGACGCCTGCCCAAAATCCCAGGCCTAAATGATTCCCTTCAATCAAAGTCGTTCCCGCTCGTGAATAATTCACAAGCTAGAACGGCGAATGCCGTAAACACAAACACCCGCCGTGGAGTTTTTGTTGAATATTCTTTAAATCTACTTAAAAGTGCTTCATCCGCGTCTGAGGACAACGGTTCAAGGACACTGCTAATGAAGATATTTATTACACGGGATGCCACAACCTTATTTACGGCGACTACCGGTTACCGGCGACGATGGCAGTTTCTAGCGTAAGCATATGCTAATCCCCACAAGAGCCTCCTTCGCTCCTTCAATACATCCTCTCCGTCTGCCCCACTTGGGCTTATTTATAATTCAACGTCCTTCGAGGCGCACGAGTGTGTGCGTCGTCGAAGGTACTGCCACCAAAAGCTGCGTGTGTGTATTTGCAAACATTTTTTAAGGGCTCCTTCCCTCAGTTGCTTGCGTATGCAAAGTTATGCTGTGTTATCGTTTAGGTAACCTTGGTTCGTGTGGCGAAAATTTTAGCTCACGAAAACTTGCAGTGGGCGTTGTGGTGTGGGCGTCGGTGCGTCTGTTCGTCTGTTCGTCTGTTCGTGTATGTGCGGCAAGTGGGGGTGGTGTGATGGTGCTTAATTGAAGTGTCTTGGAATTAAATTGCTAAATAATTACGAACTCCTTCGGCGGAGAGTTGTTCGGTGAAATTATTTAATTAATCGGACTGCTGGCTGCAGAAGTGACTACTTGTCGAAGGTGTCGAGTGCAAATGTGATAGTTGACGCAAAAATGGTTGCGTACACGCCTCGTTACCGAGAGAAGTAAATTTCTGAGCAGAATGGTTCTCAGGTTAACTATGTCTTTAAGTTATTTTTAAAGGGTTTTGACATTCCCGTTATTTGGCTAAGTGGGTACCCAGAATGCGATTGAAATTAATGGTGTGCTCGGAGATACATTTGGAGGGGTGACTGATTTGTTCTAAGCTAACCTATTATTCCTATTTGACTTGACTGACTTATAAAAGGCATTTCATTAAGCGCTTCTTATCTTTAAATTTAAATAAAATAAAGTGATTGTATGAGTATCATCAACATTTTCTACCCGTTTGAAAGGCCTTTTAATGCCATTATGTACGAAATATAACATCGTCCGCGCGGGTTGAAAACCAGGGTCAGTTCCAACTGCTCCAGAGCACACGTCGTTGTCTGTGGTCGTTTACCTTCAGCTCCTGGGTCAGTTGAATTTTGTACGGGTGTAGGCCGAAGTCATGACGCAAAATTTGCCAATTTGTGGTCTGCGAAAGGTCGAGTTCTTGTGAGTGACGCGAAATCGTATCTCGGATTCTTCTGCACACTCTCACGGACAGCGGCGATCTTGCGTTTCGTCGGAATTGGTTTATGGTTTACTGAAACAATCTACTAAAAATGTATCCACTACACTGCGAATATCCTCTCGGTAGCCCGAACGGAAGACCCATTTTAAATAACCAATTTTATCATTTGTACACATTGTTGAACGCTATATCCATCCATGATGATTTGGCATGACAGACTGAATAACTGGCAGTCAGTTTGACAGATGTAGCTTCAGCAATATGGCCGCTATCAACTGTCAAAGTTTGAAAGTCTCTTTAGGAAGACCATTTATATATTAGATTGTACCACAAGAAATATCAGATTTTTTTGTAAAAAAATTAAAAGTTAATATTTCTTTTTTTATACAATATCATTTAGTCAAAAATTGAACCATTGGCATCTACAACCTTCTTCTACCGTGATTCAAGGTCCATTATTCCTTTTTGATAAAAGGCTTGATTTTTGCCATTAAAAAGTTTTCAAAGGCTTCTATGGCATCTGCAGGGTTTCGGAACACCTTTTGCCGACAAAATGATGCCAGACTGCGGCAAAGATGATAATCCGTTGGAGAAATATTATGAGTGTACGGTAGATGCGGAAGAATTTCGAATCACAACTGTAGGAGCTTTTGCGACGTTACGTGTGAGGTATGGGGTCTAGCATTGTCATGCAACAGGATCGGACAATGTCTATTTGCCAAAGCAGGCAGCTCTTCAGCCAATTTCGTACGCATTATGTCGATTTCCAAACAATATTTGACTGCATTTATCATTTCCCCTGGTTGAAGAAATGAAAAGTGAATTGGTCCTTCTGATGTCCACCAGATTGTCACGGAAGCTAAGTGTCTGAGTAACATTCTTGACTCCAAGCTTTCCTGGAAAAGGAAAGAATGAAAAAAAATTTAAATGCTTTTTATACTTGCAAAACGAACATCAACAATAGATGAGGATTACAGCCATACATCATACACTGGATATACACAGCAATCTTCAGACCCATTATTACCTATGGGGCCCTAGTCTTGTGAACTGTTAGCACCACAAAAGGCTATATGAGCATGCTTAACCAAAAGCGACTGGATGGCGCAGTTGGTTAAGTGCCTGCCCCTAGTTAAAGAGGTCCCAGATTCGAATCCCAGTGAAATCGAATCTGGTCCAATCACAATTTGCCGTTGAGATCAAATTAACGGCACTGGAGTAGGTTGCTACCTGGCAGTACAATGGACCAGTTTTGAGACTGAGTGCTCCAGAAGGGTTTCAAAAATTTTTCCAAAAAAAAAGATGGGTTTTTCCGATATAACTCTACTTCGACTCAATGTTGCCTAATTTTGAGACTCCGCAGATGTCTAAAACGAACTCCACATCTTTTTTGTCCATACTGCTCAAAGTTTGTCTATGTAGGTTGGCGGGCTGACGGGGCGCAGAAACCAGTCCCTTGCAGACCCACTCTGACATAACTCCTCTAACAGACGCGTGATGTGAAGATGAGATGTTTGCTATCACTTTCATATCGATCAGCTAACGTCATCACATATGCTAAGTTAACTTCAGAAACAAGCCTCTTTCATTATTCATTAGAATTCCCGTCAGTATCCGTCATTTGTTTCCCATAGCATCCTAATTTGTATTTAAAGAGCACTTCCATCCAAAAAGCATTCGCTAATGAGCCCACCTACGTACGTTCACCGGCACCGCCGCCGCCGTCGTCGGCTCAAAAGGCGCGAGAAAACTTAGTTAATTAACCAATCTTCGGAGGAAACTTGGCTAAGTTTCCTCAGCACTGCTTATGAGAACTTTGTCGTGTAATCAAATGAAATTATGTTCGTGCGTGAAAGTGATGCGTGCAGCATATACCGCGTCATGATATGAGGACTCTGGAAACCCCTAATTAAGTTCGTGAAACTACAACAAGGCGGCAGTGAAGTTGGTACCAACCTATCAGTTGTTCACTGGTACAATGTGGCAGTGGCAGGAGTAGAGGCAGTGCCAGTGCCGGCTGGGTAAAGTTTTAATAAGCATGACGTGTGGAAGCGAAATTGTATACGAATGTGTGGAGAGCACTCGAATGGGAAATTGTACCTTCTCGCAGATGGGAAATGGAAATTTCACGAGCGGAGCCAAGGACAAGTCGATGTCTGGATTGTATTTGGACGGATGTCTAGTGGAAAAGGGGGACGTTGAGTACGGTGCATCAATTCGACTTTTGTTACACTTTCAAAAGTCACTATTGTGTGCAGTCGCTGAGAGGGGGCGAGAGCTTTCTTTGTAAAGGTCCTGCTTTGCGAATTTGACTGTGGGGAGGAGTAAATCTCCTTAGGGATGATGCAGTTCGTGGTACTGACCAAAGCAAGATTGCTGAAAGTCGTACGACCATTAGGGGAGCTCTTGTCGAGAGTGAGTGGGTAAAAGAATGGGAGAGAGACTTGTAGATGAAAAAGAAACGAGGAGCGGAGCAGATGATGGGGAGATTGTGGAGACTTTGCTTTTGATCAGTTTAACCAGGAAATCGATACCTAAAGGGAAAACCGAAAGAGGATATTCACTTTTAAGCTCAACAGGGATGAAGAAAAAAAGCTCTTACTTTGAGGAGCCGCTGCTGAACGAAAAGTTCTGGTTGCTGTTAGGGGCTGTCTAGGGATTAAGGATAACAAGTGCGTAAGAAGACGGCTTCACAGTCAACCAGTTCTTCATGGTTCGATCCCAGGGACACCAACTTCCATTTTTTCGGTACCACCTCTCTCGAGTCACTAAAAGTGCCCAGAGAGTCAATGAAATAGTCTCAGACTTCGTCGTTCGGAGTCGGCACTAAAATGTTTCTCCGCCTCGCTCGCGGGAGAACAATAGCACGCACAATACGAGTGATTGCTGTAGAAGCTAAGTCCCATTCCATCCTGGACTGCCTCCTGAAGAAGAAGAACAGATTTAGGAAAAAAACCCATAATTTTCCAAAAGACACCACATCAAGGATCCCCCCATTATCCCACTTAAAAAAAAAAGATGTCAAAGCATCCTGCCAAGCAGATAAGCTCCTCAACCTCAATTGATGTGACTTTAATTGGCCAGAAAGCGCCATTCCTTCTGCAAGAACTGCCACTCGGTCTAATCCACCCGCCGCCAATTGAAATTCATTCAACGGAAAATAAAAGACACAAAACAAGCCAACAAACCATCGCTAATAAGAGAAACGTTTCCACCTCATTAGATTGGTAATTTGCTGAACAGGCCATCGCCTCAAGAGGCCAAAGTGCTCCAACAGAGCTAATGACAACGTTGCTGCAATTAAATTCATATCCTCTCAAGGATTATGATGCGACCAGAAGGCCGAAGGGAGACAATACAAGGAGAAGATGTTTTCACCAGATAATTGCCAGTGACACCAGAGACACTGACAAACCAGGAAGCCCTACAATTGAAGCGGCCATTAACTTGAAAGAGGTCATTAGCACCGCACAAGCTTAGTGTGCTGATAATTGAGGTTATTTCCAAACTCATTTCGAAGCAAACCAAAAATATTAATTAATTTAATTCACTGTACACATTTGGCGAGGTGGAGGAGGATGAGTCTCCTCCTCTCGCGCAGAGGCTTGTTTGCGAGGTTTTATGACACTCGACACGCAACTCGTGTGGCGATGATTTAGAATGGATACGATTCGAGGGAGTATCTCATCGGGAGATTACCAAACGAGTGCGTGGGATTGAATGCGGTAGTAGATATCAACGAGGGAATCACATTGCCAATGTCGTGCGGCGAGGTTTGGCGAGTGTTGCTTTGGTGTTGAAAGTCAACAGTTGAGAAGCGGTGTATTTGTTGGAACTGAGGTAATTTTGTATTTAAAGGCATTTTTTAAAGAGTGAAAGGTGTTTGCTTTCGGTTGACCTAGCATAGTCCTTGGGGAAGAGGTAATAAAAAACGTTTTTGTGTCATTTCGGTTTTAACTGCGATTCTGTTGCTGCAACAGTTGGCATAAGCCGCCTTTGCTAGAGTGTACAAATAAAGCACAACGAGACATATCAACTTTGAGGTAGTACGCGATTTTGTCTAGCTTGGCTCCGTAGCCAGCTTGAAATAAAACATAAAAACATAGGATCATCGCTGTGCCCTTGGCTTTGGAAAACAATTGAGGAATAAGGACGAAAAAAATTAGCACATACAATATTTAGTACCTTTATTATCCGAGTTAAGGCGCTTGATTTTACCGGGTAACACCCATCTCATCAATTCTCTAGGTATCCGAATATCAGGGGCTCTAGTCCGAGTCCTGGTCTATGGTTGAGAAGTGTGGATTCTAAACGGCTTTTATTAGGGACGTGGCGGCCATTTTTTTTTATCGGTTGTTAATTTTTTTGTTTTTATCTTTTTCAGACACTAAAGACTAATCACCATGGCATGTTGCAGAGCCGTGCAATTTGTACAAACTAGTTCTCTTATGGAAACGATGCGTATTGCGACAATTCGACAGTGGACATGATCGTCCTTCGTGGTCCACAATTCAATATTTGGTGATAAAATTCGAGTCCACCGTTTCAGAGAGCAACCAGCTAACATCCGAAAACATAACCGCTGCCTGGGACAGTATACAAGAGAATTCGTGTTAGGCAGTTCCGTACCGCTCACAAGAACTCGGTCTTCGAATGATGTCTGCTGGGTGAATTTAGTATCGGGACTTGGGCCTACGTTCGCACAATATCCAACTGACCCAGAAGCAGGAGGAAAATGTCCATAGACAACAAATGTCCATAGAAAAATGTCCATAGTTTTCGCTGACAAAATTCTGGAGCAGTTGCAAGCGAACACCGATTTCAGCAAAAAATCATCTTCAGCTACTAGTACTTCAGCTACTAGAATGAATGAAACTGATGGAAACGACATCTGGTTCCAACAGATGATGTAAGATAATAGCAGAATGAAAAAGGTACAGAATATCACGGATTTAAGGGAATGGTTACTTCAGGCAACGAAATCGGGTGATTTTACCCACTAACAGACTTTTTCTGTCGGAGCTTTCTCACAGGTCAATGTAGACACAAAGACACAAACGACCTGTGTTCCACAAAATCAATCTATGCGCCACTCGGATCTCAGACACAACCTGTTTTTTAAATTGAAAGTCCGACCGGTTCCTATTGTAAAACTATTGTGTACACTGCCATCAAACCAGGACACATCAAGGCAAACGACACCGTTTTCCTTCAATGTTTCCTAAACTCAGGAAGGCGCAGTTTTGTTTTGAAGGCGACTATAGGAGAAATTTCTTAATAATTTTTTAATAACAATGAACTTTTATTCCACTTTTGATTTAAGGCTAACTAACAAATATTGCATAAATTCGCTTTAAAAAGCATGGAATAAGGTACAAAAATCTGTTCAATAGCCGTGTGATCAAATGAGAAGAGCCACTTTTTAATATTATTCAAGAAATCGGTTTTCACTCTTTCGCATCTAATGCACTCAGGTAACAAGTTAAAGAGCCGGGGCGCAGTGACCAAATAGGACCTTGAAAAGTGCGTTTTATTGACTGTTGGTAATATAACCAAATTTCTGTGGGGTCTTTGTCCCAATTTATGCACCAATTTTGAAATTGTAATTGAATTATTAATTCAATTATTTGGGCAGTTGTAGTTAGTGGCCATCAACACTAACTACAACTGCACTTAATTCGGACGCTGTTGGCAAACATAAACACGACTGCTATCCCTGGTTTCTTTACAACGAATAAAAATAAAATGAACACACAAGCGGTACGCAAACTCCCTTCCTATCGTTCGTTTGTCCCTTTCGTATGTTCCGTTGATCGTCAGTATGTACCCGTATGTATCGTTCGTTTCGTCGTAGGATTGCTGGCGGCATATTGTTGTTTTAGGTCTGACGGTGTTTTAAGTGCCGTTCGGTTGCGTGATCGTTTACTGTCTTTCGCTAGTGTCTCGTGAGTTGTTTGTTCTGTTTCGCGTAGGGTGATTTGTACGTGATTCGGCATCGAATCCCACATTTCTGTCAGGATCTACAGAAATGTATTAGGCCAAATGTATTGGGCACATTTATCTTTTTGTCTTTCCTGCCAAATCACTTATCGGAAGTAATTAGTTTGAATTTTATGGTTTTTGGCGACACTATCTGGGGTTGTAAGCGATTTTATTAATTTTTTTTGCTTTTTGAAGATATAATGAATCTTAAAGGGTGCTTAATACATTTGGCCAAGGCTGTATATCATCTGTACAACTGCGATTAAGTTGGTGCAAGCTCAGGGACAGGATATTGGAACATCAAGAAAAATCTGAAGATAGCCCTTCTTAAAAAGAATGCTTCTTCGTAATACGCCTGGAGAGGGTACAGATTCCGGCACACATATTGTTCTTATGCAACAATCAAGATTCTGGTTCATTACTAGATGGATGGAACTCAATCGATGAGACAGATGTCCATTAAGCACACGGCGAATCGAGATCGAAAAAGGCCTGGGCCCTTACTCTGTATTGCTACTCTAATATGAAATTACTCGAATTCGCAAAATCGGTACTCTATAACTCTAATAGCAAAGTCACATTTTCGAAAATCGAGTAGTGTTGGGTTGCCAACTTCGACACTCTTTGTTTTCGCAAAATTGGTACTCTCTATTGCTTAATTCAATGTCAGAACCACTCGAATTCGCATGGTTTTGTTCGATGATGGATTGGTTGTCGAATGATGAACAAAGTAAATAAGTTTCGATTGAAAATGTAAGTATTTTGTCATAAATAAAACTTACAAATATGTATTTGTATATGATAACAAACGCGAAAACTTTTCTCAATAGAATATGTTACTAAAACACTTAAATATGATCCATTTAATGGCAAATGCTTTTGGATGAAAAATGTAATATGCAATATGTGTTTTCTTTCTATTTGTTTTATACATTTTTATTATGTATAACAGTCAGTATTATAAGTCAGTTGAATAAGTACTGGAATATTTTAAAGAAAATGTTTTCACGTTTTGCAGTGTGGTAAGGTTTTCAAATCAATGGTTCTAACGGACAACCTAAATTACATGCATGAAGTGTAGGTACAGTGGAAATCGCTTATTTTTCAAAATTGTTTGTATTTATATTTTCCATTACTTATTTATTACTAGTCACAGTTTTTTACAATATTTATAGTGTCCCTTTGAATTGGATGCCGGCAGCCTTCCGCTGCCAAGAACTTCAACTAGCAGCCAATTTGATCATATGCATGTATGTATTTTGGCAATTCAATTCGTCGACAACAACCGGCCAATTCATGCTTTATCCTATTTAAAACAAGCATTAATGTAACCTCACATAAGACAAGACTTCTGAAATTATAGACAAACATAAATATAAACACGGTATGCTTTTGCAAACATTTTTGTTTACCTCTCAGTATTGTCTGTACCACCTGTCGACGTTCAATTCTTCCAGCCGCAATATTTTCTTCATTAAACCAATATTCAACAGCTCTCTTATTACTTTATATTAATTATTTTCACATTTTAGGCCAAAATTCGATTAATGAAGCCAAAACACATTAACTTTTAAGAAATAAAATTGTTCTCTGCTTGAATTTGAACTGTCACTTTCATTTTTTTCCTTCGAAGTTAAAATTCGAAATTAGCAAATTGTTGGATACAATTGGCAACAGTAGCACTCGATTCTACTTTCATACAGAGTACCGATTAGAAGTAGAATCGCAAAGCATTTTCGCATATTTGTGCTATTCGAATACCGATACAGAGTAAGGGCCCTGGGGAAAAATCCAGAATCCAGATTGACGCAGAATCTGACTAAGAGTAATCAAACCATTCGACGCAGACTATAGCACTTTAACGTTCAAGTTCTCTTCTCATAACTTTTGCGACGACAGTAAACTGCTGTTGAAGACAACTTTTTGTACAAAATCATTTCGAGCAATAAAAGTATTGCCTAAACTTTTCAATTGTCTGAACACATTTAAAAAAATATGGAAAACTTTATGTGGATATGAGAAAAACATTCATTGCCCAGAGAAAACCGAAGTTTATGTGACACAAATGGCGTGTCGTGACAGGTACACCAAAGAAATTCAATTGTTTCGTTCCACTGAAAGCAAATTTGCTGAAATTTGTATGGTTATTTTATGTAAAGCATTGAAGGTCAGTGAATCCAATCTCGAAACAAATTCAAAGTTAAAGGCTGATGATCGATGACCTAACAAGGCATTTATTTAGAAATCTGATGTCAAACTTTTTCAAGAGAGATGGCACATTGGGGACTGTGGACTTAACCTTGAATATACGTTAGTGAAAATATGATGGTTTTATATTTGAAGTTGAAATGGAAGCTCCAAGAGAATCAGCCAGAATGCAAAAAAAAAAATGGTTTGATGAAATCTTCGTTTAATAATAACAATAATAAAAATGGCGGCGCTACAGTTCGAGGTGGACCTGGGCCTAGTTTCTCAGCAACCACTCCTGTTTGTGTATTTTTTTTTCGGTGGCATTTTGAAACTCTACTGGAGCACTCAAACTCAAAACTGGTCCATTGTACTCCCAGGTAGCAACCTACTCCAGTGCCGTTAATTTGATCCCAACGGCAAATGGTGCCTGGGCCAAATTCGATTTCACTGGGATTCGAACCTGGGACCCCTCGAACTTGGGGCAGGCACTTACCCAACAGCGCCATCCAGTCGTTTCCAGTACATAATCAGCAAGAGTATGTATAGCCTCCTAGCTGTAATTCTTGTTTCAGTGGGACCGTGTTGCCGTTTAAATCAACATTTTTATTCTATGGTGCGACGTTATTGGGCATAGTTTAAAATTCTGTAACCATCTTGAAATGGATTTTTAGTCATACTCTCAATTATGGCGGCGAATATTAACAGACGAGCTTACCGCACAAATACAATTTATAATCTCTTCACCACTTATATGTCCGAGACGATTGAATTCACAGCTGTGCGGGAAGACACCAAGCCAGTAAAAACTTTATAGAACTTTTCCGCGATATTTTTTTCTAATATACCATTTTTCCAATAAATTTTGACTAGAACAACACATTGTGTGATAACATTTCGATCTGTTTTTAATAATCTCCTAGTTCCACCTAACCACAAGCCTTCGCCATGGTTGTTGAATGTTGGCAGTTCGACAATGGACCGTCACTTAAAGTGACACCAGTTGTTGGATGACCATGATTATGTTAATTTTTGGTAGGTGTTATACTGATTCTTTTAAAACCAAATATTACACAATAGTTTATCGCACGGTGAAAGGCTTTCTTAGAAATTAAGTTATTAAGGGTCCATCAGAGTTCGAAAATTGTGCTTAATTGAGGAGGTTCCATAGGACACTGAGGCGTATACGTAACATTTTTATATGCAAAGAAGAAAGACCTCAAGAAAGGTCTCAGAAGCGTACACGAAATAATTACACAAGCCGCGAAGGGGTTTTATCTTAATTCATATTCCTGGCGAATATTTGGCCCTAAAATATCCACAGAAAAGCGCTGCACAGAGCCCCCAGTCCACCAAAATTGACTACACAAAGTTGTAAACCTATATCGCTCATAACTTCATCGACGTCAGGAATGGAGACTTTTTCAAAAGTGGAAAACCTTTACAATAAAAACAAAAACCACCCAATATTTCGAAAATATCCCTTTCAAAAATTAACGAGCAGGCTTGTTATATCCTTTGACAAACATTTAAGGCACAAACGATACCAGGTCGGTAACATGAAAAGACTGTCATTAATCCGGTTACCAGGATCTGTGTATCTTCATTGTCAAAGGATGAATAACACACCATCACAGATGATTTCCCATGCAACAAAAAAAAAAAGCAAAGACAATAAGCTGCGCGAAAAACGATGAAAAAAATCCGAAAAAAAACAAATTTTTAATTAACACCCAGCACGTTGTTCCTCGCAGCAATTTGCATCCTTCACCCGCTTTCAACCGTCAGAGTTCAGTGGTTAAATTTTCGCATATATTCAAATCATGCCCCCTAACGGGAGCTACTAAATGTAATTAATTAATTAATGCCCAACAACTTAATTGAACGGAAAAGGATATTTTTTTGTGTTAATTTTGAAAATTTTCTCACGGCAGCGAAGCGTAGAGCAAGCGGACGCGTTGTGGCAGCAATTATTTATTGTGTCAATTACTTTAATGAAATTCCGTTTGTGTCCGTATTGAAAATTTATTAAAAGCCATTGTTCGAGTGGCGGGGGTCTTTTTGGTTGAATCGCTTCAAACGTACTTCTGAAATGATTATGACATCGAAATGGTAACAATTGCTCTGTGCGTCGATGAATTGCGACTATTATATGAGTTTTTTTTTCTCTTCGGTGCGCTGATCCGTATGGGTGTTGGGGTATTGAAAGTAGGGCGACCTGTTTATTTTTCACTTGACAGAATTGTTTTTTGTATCAGGTTCTGAAAATGCTAGACAGCTGGTGAAGTGATCGACTGAAGAGGCAGAGTTGACGGGCTTTTTTTTTGGTAGGAAACTCATGACGATAACCAATTTGATGTGAATTGAAAAAAATTTAATAAAAGCACCCATTTAGACAATTCTCTGATGCTGAATACCACGTCACAAGCATTTTTAACGGCGTTAAAGCACTTGAGAGAGATGACTATTTGACCGACCAGACTATTACTCGAGCTTACACGATTCCCTTCAATAGATCAATGGGCTGACCAGCTGGCATATGACGCCGTCTTGTTGGAAACACATATCTCTGATGTCAAGTACACCCAGTTCTGGCCAAAAGTATTCAGTCTTTGAACACGGCACGATTCGCACTCCATTGTCTGTACGTAGGTAGGTAGGTAGGTAAGGTGGCTTCCCACACAGGTGAAGGATTCACTTAGACCCAAAGAGTCCATTCTGATGCCACTGAGTCGGCTTCCAACCGCTACTCTTGAAGCCATCTTGATTTCTGGATGAACATCCAGATTTTCTTGACACCTATTTCAGCTATGCCCGTTAGTTCATTTAAATAGACAACTCCTAGGGTTTCTTTCCTTGTAGAGGCAAATGCAGGACAATTGCAAAGAAAATGCGTTCTCTTCTTCATTCATGCATCTGCTGCAGAAGTCGTTGTAAGGCAGGCCTAGTCTCGCGGCGTGTCTTCCCATAGCGCAATGTCCTGTGAGGACTCCTGCTAGGTTACCCAATTCATTCCTGATAACCATTGACTGTAACCTGGCGATCAGTTTCATAGACGAAAGAATACGACCCAATCCTCCGGCGTGGCATGTCCCCTAGACGGTAATATTTTGTGAATACAATTGCGTTTCTCGAATCACAGGTAAACTTGTTTCCCTCCAATAACCAAAATTTTGCTTTTTGACAGAGCCATTAAGGCAAAACTAGCAAATACGTCTGGATGGGGCAGTTGTGCCTGCCCCAAGTTAGTGGGGTCCCAGGTTCGAATACCAGTACAATCGAATCTGGTCCAATCACCATTTGCCGTTGGGATCAAATTAACGGCACTGGAGGAGGTTGCTACCTGTCAGTAGAATGGACCAGTTTTGAGTCTGAGTGCTCCAGAAGTGATTCAAAAAAAAATACTCCGAAAAAAAAAGCTTCATCATTGAAGATGATTTTTCATTTTTCGATGAAATTCATGAATTTTTTCAAACTTTTGCAGAGACCAATCGTAAAGCTTCAGTTCTTGGCTTCACTTGATCTTGATCCAGATCTTTACGCGCAACAGTGACTGAGTGTTTCCCAATTACCGCGAAAGGTGCTGCGTGGTATAGACTGATTTGGCTCATTTTGAACTGAAACAATTAAAGCTGTGATATTTCCTGTACGAGAGATGACAGTCGGGCTATTAAAAACAACAGCGCGTTTCAATTATTGAGACATATTTAAAAATAATTACAATTTGGGAGCTTCATTTCGGAATTTGTCTACAAATTCAGGTTGAAGTAGTGATTCACGATCTGTGGAGATATAATCAATTGGTGATCTTGGGCATTCTGGCCGTTCTTCAACAAGTCTTTCCATACAAAATTGAAACCTACTGACAACGTACAGAAAGTACAGAAAGGAGAGGTCGAAAACAAATTTTTCGAACAAAGTCGTCTTCAGATCTTTTGTAATTTCGGTACATCCCTTCGTCCGTCTGTCGTATCTGTCACACTTTTTTATCTCCAACATTTATAAACATATCGACATAAAATTTCGGAATTAAGTACTTTAGGACTAGAAATCATTTTTAAGGTTCCGTCTACAAAAACGGAACCTTATCGGCGTGAAATTTTAAAATTAAGTATTTCAGGCCTAGATATCATTGCCCATGCACCAACATTTAAAATGTAAAAATTTGGTTTGGGGGTGGCTCCAGTACAAGTGAAGTTTGAAACAATGTCGAACCCCATCGAGCTTTTGAAATGAGGTAGAGGATTACTTCAACAGTTTTTGATCCAAAGTACCGTCTGGAAAATATGGAGCTCCAAAGTTTTTTTTTTAATGTCGTGCCATTTCTAAACCAAAGTATTTATATTTGAAAAAGAAACCACAAAAACTTGACTTCATTGCGTATTTTCATTTAAATATTATTGTAATATTAAATATTTCCAGCATTCTGGCCCTGATAGTTTTGGGATATTGGCAAAAAACAGTAAATTATCGACATGCGATAATATCTTGAATATCTTAAAACGCAGTTTTATAGACCTCAGCGTATGCATTAAGAAATGATAAATACAGGGTGACACATAAGAAACTTTAAGATTAACTTATTGAGTACCTATTTGGTTAACGTTTTTTTTCAGAATTAACTTCCACGTGGTAGAAGACCTCATACAGTTCGAAATGATGTGAACTTTGCAAGTATTTAGGAAAACTTCGAAACTTTCTCCAGGCGACTTTCTCAGCAGCTGATGATGTCTAGGGGGTCTTTGCAAAGAATTTTGACCCTTTCCTATTTGACGATACTAATTAGTACAGCCTTCTTTTAAACCAAATACTTCAAATACCTGACCGCATAAGGGACAATTATAATTGTCGATCCTTAAATGTACCGATTGGGAAGCCAACGACAGCACGTTATTTGAATTCTGGCGAAAAATAAACAATCTGTGAAGCTTACAAGTTGAGACTTGAATAAACAGCGGATCAAGTTAAGTGCGAACATTTCAAAAACATATTAAAAACAGAAAATTTATTGAGAACTGTTTTTCAGAATACCAAGGCGTCGATTAGTTAATAGAAACGTGTTCATAAAAAGTCCAAAAGGTTTCTTATTATTATATTTTTGGTAAAAAATTATCTGGTGCCAAAAAGTCTAGGTTTTGAAAAATGTATTTTGAACTCCAATAAAAATCTAAAAAATATATATATTGTTTCTTTTGTATCATTCTAAGATATTTTAGTTAAAAAAGTTATATTTTCTTATTATTTCTAGTAGCCGATTGGAAAGGGTTAAGGCAGTTACACCTCCACCTTTCCACAGCCACAGCCAACTATGGCTCTCCTGAGCTAAATTTGTGGTGATCGGATAATACCGCGTTCGCCCGATTTAACGGCTCCGGATTTTTTTTTTGAGCTATCTAAAAAGTAATGTGTATGTCAATAAGCCAAGAACTAAACAACAGCTTAAGATCTATATCCGAGAAGAAGTGAGGGCGCGGGGAATGGAAAATGCTCAGCACGTCAGGTCGAAGAAAATAATTTGCACCATTTGAGTGATATTATCTATAAACATAATCTGAAGGTCTTTCGAAACCATAATCTAAATTTTTATTTATTACATAATTTAAATTTTAAACTTTAATTTTAAATGCCGAGGTTAAACAAAGTCAGAAAGGAATTAAGTTAGAAATTAATTAAAATGTTATTCATCAAATAAATATTAACGCCATCCTGTATAAAAATATCGATTTGTGTGCAAATTCTGAGTTATAACTTTCGCACATAAATTCGATGCTGAGATTGACAACTCAGTGGCATCTCTCAAGTGCAATTCGCACTTGCTCAGTTTATATTTAAATTTTTTTTACGGATTAAGAAGGTATGAATGTGGACGACAGTTAGTTTTAACAAGACGGTGCCAAATACCATACAACCTAACAAAGATTTGAATTACAGTTTGAGGCATTTCTTAGTAGTGCACTTTCTCGTTTTTATTAACAGAAGAACCACCTAGATCACGTAATATAACCTTGTTTGACGTTTTGTTTTTCCTCATGACCATCGACGCCTTAAAAGAACAAATAGAGCTCTGCATCATCGAAATTCGACTACATTTATGCAAAAGGTTATGTCGACAAACGAGTAGAAGCCGTTTACTCCCTTTACCCGTTTATTTCATTCATCCCGCGCTGTATGAACATAAAAATACCTACGATTTGTCGCCGTAGGACAGGTTATGGGAAAGTGTGTCAACTCTTTCCTACTTTATGGCAAGTCAAGACTTCGCTGTTTGAAATTATCGTAAAACTGCACGCAGAACACAAATAATTGCTCTAGAAGCTGAGTTGAAGTCTAGCCCGAGCTATGGCGTCATTCAAAGAAGCACAAGGATATTCTGTTCCACTTAAGTTAGTGCATTACAAGTTGCTATATTGTCTGCCTGAATCTTTCCTATAACTATACTACAATGATCATGGACGCGAAGTGACGGAATAACACTTACGTTACAGGAGAAGACACAATCGCCTACTCAGTTCCCCGTATTCAAACCATCACTGCATACTCGTCAAGGTAAGCAAATCAAGCCTAGACTATTCAGATTTGTTTCATCTAGCCGATTTCAAGGCGAACCTTCAACCTCCGTGTCCTAAAATCTGTATCGAAGTCATGTCTGTAAAATTTGCCAGTTCATGTTCCGTCTAGACAGGGCAAAGTGGTAAATTTGTGAAAATCCGAACTTATTTTGTCCCTCCCAAGGATGACAGTTTCAAGAAGATATCCCTAATCTACACTAATTGACGGTAAACGAGACGTCACAGCATCAGATAAGTCAACGACTTGTGCAGTTAAACCAAACCTGAGAAGGAGCAAATGCCTTTGAAGCGCATAAGTCAGACTTTCTGAAAGCCTTCGAAGAGATGCTGTTTCCCATTGTGAAACGCCCACATTGAATCCCTCCCACCGCACACCCGCTCTCCGATTTCCACATTCTCAGCAAAAGAATGAAACATTGTAGTAACGGATTCCTTTTTTGCAAATACAGACATCATCATCATTCCCAGGAAAAGGAAAATAAGATGCAATGTGTTCAGCTATCTTCTTGTGAATTCTTCAACAATACGAGTCCAGAAAATTATTCTCCAGTGTCAGGCACTCCTTCCGCGCCGTGCGTCTCGTCGGAGTGCCGCTCCAGATCCCTGCAACCATCATGAGGGATATTAAATTGGAAAACGAACGAACAGACAACGAGAGGAAAATCGTGTGTAAATCATGTGGGAGAGATAAAAATCGATTGAGGTTTAAGGTTCTTGATGTGGGATGATCGGGGTTGCGGTATTGATTACCTATTCATCCTTTGTGGCAACAATTTTTCTTCTTTCTGCCCCCATATGCGGGTGGAGCAGGGGGCGAGAGGGGGTTATTTAACAGAGTTAGATGGGTTTTCTTTTCTTTCTGCAAGACAGGTATTCTTTCACAAAGGATGTGTGAGTGTGTGTTGGATTGTTTGCTTTGAAATCGTTACAATATTTCTGATACCTTCATGGGGACGAGGGCCAGGTGGCAATTTCATATGCAACCCTCGACGGCAACTGAACACCGAACGAACAACCGAAGAAGGAGTCTAGCCTTGTACAGGTTCTGATACGATTTCCATTATTTTTGGCCTCAAAGTTTGCCTCTGGGTTCGTAATTCCCAACTGGGAGGTGTGAGTGGAGCGAGAGTCGGGAACACAACCGCTACATTCGCACATTCGCAGGCATTTATGATGATTATCCGATGAAGTAATGGCAATCTAATCGATTGCATGTGGTTTGGGGTTTGAGGATGTGTGTGGTGGTGTTGCGTGAAGGTGGTTCGGTGGCATGGGTAAACGATCATTTCTCACTCATAAGTGCCCTTCAAAGTGTTATCGAGACATTCGTTCTTGTTGTGTGACATTAGTTGCTAATTACTGGTCCTTATGCAAATTTACAGAAGGGTAAGTGCTTTAAGTCATCAACAGGAACTTGTGGACATTGTGTGGGCCCTTGAAATTTATTGGTTTGCTAATATGCGAGGAAGACGTTGACGTAATTAGGCGAACACTGGAATCCGTCAAAGAAAGTTTCGCTTGTACTAAAACAGAAGCTGCGGAAATGGGACTGAAGGTAAGCGACAAACATCTACGAATTGGACACATGATTTCGCAGTCTGCATAAAAAATAACCTCTCCAGGAAATGTTTCTTGAAATAAGCCCAGAACGGGTCGTGTTGTGTGAGATGTGACACAGTCTGGGTGAAACTACATGTCTTCCAAACCCATATCTTCGATTTGAGGCCGAAAAAATGCAGTTACCATTTGGTTATGGCAATAAGAACTCTTTAATTTTCCAAAAAGTATGGACCAATGAAACCACTAGACCAAATTGCCCACCATAGAGTGGCTTTCTATGGATGCAGTGGTTCGCGGATTTTCATTTCACTTCTCCATTTGTAGCAATTCTGTCTGATAATGTATCTACCGAATGAAAAATGATCCCAATCGCTGAAAGCCCTTTTCTCAATCGACATGACCATGACATCGACACTTTTGCCGATTCACCAGCCAGGATGACAGCAATCTCTTGCAAAAGTGCCTGAGTTCAATTTTCACTTACTTCCCCTTCTCAGTGGTTCCTAGCTATTAGCTCTCTTATCAAGCGCTTTCCAACGCACTGGACAGCACCCTTTGACATCTTATCACATCGACGCCAATACGTCGGGTCGTTATTTTTATAATTCGATACTTTTTTACACTTAACGTCAATGGCGTCAAAAGCCCACCCCACTCTGCGTCACTGCACGAAAGCACTCAACGCATCCTTTCATTAAACATAACTGTCAATTTAATTAAAATTAATTACAGCGATTGACAGTGCAGCGTGGGCGCCGCCGTGCCAGCATCACGAAGCGCATATTTTCACCGTGGAAATTTTCATTAAAAAACTCACCCCCATCGACGCATCCCTCCCCATGACCAAAGTGTAATTATTTCTTCATAAAAGCAACCACACCATCAGCCAGTTAAACAAAAAGATATTTACAATCCCCTACCACTCCCATGCACCCCCACCCCCACTCACACACACACACACACACATACACGCTCTCACTTGCCACCGCGCCACATTCACACGCTGAACAATCCGCAAACTTGGTATAAATTATTTTCTTTTGTTGTTCACGAGAATGCCTTACGTTTTGCTGGTCTTTAACCTAAGAGCCGGAGCTAACTTGTGAACGCTTCCCGCACACACAACAAGTGCATAATAAAAATGTAACGCTCTCGGCCGCCCACCGCCTACACACGTGCTGGGACAAGCCAGCCCGCCCATCCGCAGCATAGTTTGCTTCGGCTTTTGTTTTCTTGGCTTTTTTCTTGTTCATCCCGGAACTAGGGACCAGCGAGAAGGAATTCTCGTGAGAGAGCAGATATTTGCATTCCATCCGTGTACCAGCGGTCCAGGTAGTAACACACATCCTCATGCGTGTGGAAGGAAACTGTTTGCTTTAGATGTTTATTCACACTCTTCGGGTTATTCCCGGAGGAACCAGGGGGACGTGGTGCTCTCAATTTGTGGGATAGCTTGACTGCTAATGATCCAGACTAGGAACAGCGGTAAAGGGAGAGGATGGTATTTTATTTCCTTATGACTGGGAGTCAGAATGTAGGCCGCAGGAGTTCTTTGAATTGTCTTACTTCCGTGAAAAGTGCAGAAGCTAATTCGAATTCAAGTGGCGCCAGGACTGGGAATGACTGCGAAACTGGGGTTAAACTCAGGAGGAGAAGTTGGTGGTCATTATCTGGAAAATCTCTTTTAAAGAGCAGCTAAAGGGTTTTACGTGTTAAATGTTGTTTACGATGATGGCATCGACGTGGTAGTGCTTAAACTGATATGGTGGACGTGGTGGCAACAGTCATATGAGATAGTTTGGGAAATAGCTGGAGCTAGCGATTCAGGTGAACGCGTCTCTCTTGTGGTTTCCGGACTCCAGCAGGATAAAATCTGTTCTGACTAAGTTTTGTAATTAGCTAGATGGACAAATATCTTAGTTGGCTAAAGGATGTTCGATATACACACATTTGTAGCCCACGCGAAAAGATTTAGGCTCATTTGAAAATGCCTTGGACATCCTCTGTAAGCTAGCGAATTAACATCGAGGTCGCAATCTTTTTCATCGTTATAAACTTACAAAAAAGTTACTTTGTTATTCCTACAGTAAATTAAGATTTTAGCCATAAAAAATGATAATTTATTCGTAAATTAATGATTTAAGACTTACAAGTTACTTAAATTTTAATATAACTTCAATAAAATATAACAATAATATTATAATTAAAATATTGCACATATTATTATTTACTTACTTACTTAAGATGGCGCTACAGTCCGGGATGGACCTGGGCCCCACCCAAAAAGCGTCTCTATCCAGCTCGATCTTAAGCTAGCTGCCTCTGCTGCCTAGGTTGAGGTCCCTTTCCACTTGCGTGCGCCACCTGAGTCACGGTCTTCCCCCTCCCTCGGGGGTGGATTCGAAGACTTTCCAGGCCGGAGCATTAGTTTCCATTCGCTCTATATGACCTAGCCATCTCAATCGTTGGATCTTCATCCTTCTGGCTAAGTCAATGTCGCTGAACATCTATCGCGGTGCCATGACATAAGCGACATAAGGCCAAATTTTAAAATTTCGCTTTGTCGAGCGACATAAAACCAAATGCCAAGATTTGGCTTTATATCACTTTGAGAAAAGATGCTTGACATTATTTCCGGGCCCCGCGCACCGCCTTGTCATCCTTTTTTGACATCAAAGGTCTCAATGAGGTCTTTACCGACCTTGATGGAGTAGCGTGAATTCTCCATCGTCATCCTACCCAAACGGACGAGTTTGGTATCCCTGTCAAAACAAGACATTGCTCTGTATAGCTCGTTTCTATAGATGCTGTCATACGCGGCCTTAAAATCGCTGAAAAAGTGGTGGGTATCGACTTGTTGTTCCTGGGTTTTTTCCCAAGTTTTGCCACAGTGTGAATATTTGGTCGATGGTGAACTTTCCTGGCCTAAAGCCATACTGGTATGGACCGACCAGGTTGTTGATGAATGGCTTTAGGCGTTCACACAAGACGGCAGATAGGATCTTATAGGCAAATTAGAAGACTGATGCCTCTATAGTTGGTGCATTTCAGAGTGTCTCCTTTTTTGTGGATCGAACGAACAATGCTGAGGTTCCATTCATCAGGCATGCTTTCTTCCGACCATATTTTACAGATGAGTTGATGCATGTCATCATCCTCATCCTTATCAAGTCATGCATGCTGATGCATGTTCCTTACCATATATTATTATTATTTTTCTTTATTGTTCATAAAATACTTTTATATATATATACGAGTAAAAGATAGAAAAGAAGAAAGAAAAATTAGCATGGCATACTGCGTCTGTTTGAGTTGGATTGACATAACTTCATAAATATACAGTGGTGTTCACATAAATAGCACACCTTTATTCAAATGTTTATTTGATTGGAATACACACTGTACTTAAGAGCTGGACAGGAGTAAGGTAGTACCTTTATGAATATACAAACATACGGCAAATAAGATCCCGTTAGTATTTCTTTATTTTGCGATCGTGCGAATTGCTGATCATTGCAAATTGTGTGTTTATATAAATAGCACATGTTTTGTTTCTTATTACACATTTTTTGTTTCAGTGATTTGAATGAGGTTATTATAAATATTTTTAAAAATAAAGACAATTAGATTAATTAAAAAAAATAGTAGGATTTGAAGAAAGAAGGAAAAAATGAGGGCTATAATTGGTACCATGATACAGAACGGAAAGACCATTGTAGATGTTACAAGGACATAAAGTTGCTCCAGGAAGTTTATACAAAATGCAGTGAGGGTCATACGATACACTGAATCTGCCGCAAATCCCGTTAGGAAAGACAGAATGAGAATAACCTCATAAGGAAGTGACAGGATTATCCACTGAATCAGCGGCAGTGACCCTTTCTTAAGTTTTCTGGAGATAATTCAACAGACTGACCACGATGTCCAAATATCAGACGCAACTGTGCGTAGCCGCCTCATTGAATTCCAACTCAATTGAAGGATCGCCAGAAAAAAACCTCTTGTCTCCTAAAAAAACCGGAAGAAAAGATTTATCTTTGCAAACGCTCACAAGAACAAATCTTTGTCCTTTTGGAAAAATATCTTGTGGAGCAATGAAAATAAGTTCAATGGGTTGGGATCGGATGGTCGGTTGGATATGTGGTAAGCCCAGCGAACGGAGAATACATTTCCAGGTGAAGACTGTCAAGCATGTCGGTGGCAGCATAATAGTGTAAGTGGCGATGTCATGGCAGGGCGTAAAAACTAATGTCATTATGGACCAACATTAGTGTAAGCTAATCCTGGAGAACCAAATGAAGCCATATACTGACGACTCGCTGCCTCTATCATGGACGTTTATGCATGATAATGATCCAAAGCATACTTCGCGTATAGTCAAGAATTGACCTTCGGAGCGACAAATTTCCATGCTTGATTAGACGGTTCAAAGTCCCGATCTGAATCCTATCGAGAACCTTTGGAATGATATTGACTCGCTTGTTAAGGACTCCAATCTAAACATTTTGAAAGAACTTTGACAAATATTCAGCCTGGGAAACTATCCCTCCCCAAAGGTGTAAGCAGTTAGTGGAGAGTTTGCCAAAACGTTGTCAGCAAGTCATAAGGAACAAGTGTTATCCTACCAAATATTAACAAACATTTTAGTTTTGTATTAGTTTTTCGAGTTATTTATTCATTTTTATAAGCATTTCGTTGACTGCTATTTATATGAACAACAACTTTTTAAGTTTTTCCTATTTTGAATTATTATTTTTACGTTATTTGTATTAATTTTGTGCTTTTTTTATATAGTGTACAAACGATTATCTGTTATAAAATAAAAAAATTCAGAGTCTCATTTCAAACTTTTGGCGCACCATAATGTACGAGAATTTATGGGTGTCTTATTTATGTGAACACCACTGTATGTATAAAAATGAAATTATTTAATTCAAAAATCTATAATTTGTACAATGCTAAAGCAGTAGAGGATATGTAAGACAACGCTTATAAGATCAACTAATTAAAGCTATTGCGGTAATTCAAGTAAAATGGGACAAACATTTTCAACATCATTGCGATTGCAAGGATACGTACAGAGAGAAGATCCTGCTTGTGCGGGATATAATTATGTCTTAAAAATTCAGCATAAGAATTTTTTGACTGGTTGTAAGCTTAAAATATAATAATTATTGGTCCCCGTGAATGCAAGTCTCGATGTGGATGATTGTGCTCTACTTAATAATAATAATAATAAAAATGGCGGCGCTACAGTCCGAGGTGGACTTGGGCCTAGCTTCTCAGCAACCACTCGTGTTGTGCACTATCCTACGGCGCCCATGGCACAATCCAGGGGGCTTCAAAACTCAAGTGGACTATAAGAACCCAGCGGAAGATGCATCAATGATCGCAGGGAAAACGTATTGAATCGACGTCCGTATCAATCGAAAAAATCTAGACAGAGGTCCTCTAATGCAAAACTCTTCATAACCATCGAATAAATTTCAAAATCTCGCCTTTAAATGTTCCAGGCCGGAAGAATTTCAGCAGAGGAGAGAATTTCACGCAAAAATTGGACACTATGAGCAATTTTTTTTGCAATTTCACTTCATTCGTATCAGAAAATAATTTTTTCGTCTCATTTCAGCAAATTCCTGACTTCATTCTCCGACATTAACCGTCGACTTTCTGTTTCACCAGCTTGTGGGCCAGTTATGAATTATCATTCCAAAGACATCACTTCCACAAAACTAAAGCAAAACTTGGAAAACTTTCATCTCATGCCATCAACCAGACGACTGTCTCAACAAACAACTTCCCTGCGAACGACAACAACAACCAATTAGAGGGTCAACCAACAACCGGCAACAAACAAACGACAACAGCCACCGACTCAGGGCTCACGACTCTCGACCCACCACCATGTTGCCGCTGCCCGACGTCGCTCACTTATCACAACTGTCTCCATGACAATCAAGCTCAAGCTATCTGCTGCTGGCATAAAAACAGGAATTTTTTCCCTCCAAATATGATTACCGGACTTATATGTCCAATTATGACGCATCCCTGGGATGAGGCCTCCGCCCAGCGCCTACTCATCTAGGCAAAGTTGAGGGCTAAGTCTGCCTGAGTGCAACTTTTTCTCGGGCCGACGTCTTACTTTTCGAAACTCCTAACGAGCAGATTGCAAAAGTTTCCTTCGCTTTTGCCTTCAAGTTATCAGTGTTTACCGAAAGAGTTTCGCTTTCAGTTCACCACCGCACTCCCGTCACCGTGGGAGGGGGAGGACGCACAAGTGTTGGTCAGTAAAAGTTTTTTTTGTTCTCCTTCTTTTCCATATTTCCATTCGATTGTCTTTGGCTGACGGACAAACAAAACGAGAACGCAAAATTGGAAGACTTGGCCGAAAGTTTCTTGGCACCCGATAGAAAGTTATGAATTTAAAGCGGACTGGGCACGAGAGGGGGCCATCACTTTGCTTGAAGTGGACATGCTGTTTGACCTTAGCCCGGAACTCACAAGGAGGACAGCCCTTAGTGGGAATCGTAGCTTGGATTTGATTCGAGGTTTGGGCTGAATGGAGAATTGGGGTGAAATTGAAATTGGGTTTTCTGACTGGACTGCTTTACAGGAGTGGAGTGAACGACAAGGAATGGGATGATCATGACCTCGTAGTGGTTTGGCCTTGACGGGTGCCACAACCAAGCGTCATGCTAAAGGGGAAGGTCAATCAAGAGATTTAAAAACATCAAATTTTGATTTGCCTGGAAAAAAGTTTTGAGTTTTTTGAGGGTAAACATAAAATGTTTAATTAGAAGACAGACAGACGCCAGACATACTTTTGCCGATTTACCGGACAAAGTTCGCAGGTTGTTCATGCCTGCGTGTGTGTGCCAATTTTAATGGGATCCAAGAGTTGTTAGGGATTAATTTCTTGGAAAACAAACTTCAGACCGTTTCAGACTGTTGAACCAGAGAAAATGCGAATTGTTTGTGCGACGAGTCTCAATTTTTTTTAAAAGAAGCAACTCTGGGGGCCTTGGCGTAGTGGGTAGGTGCGTCGACTCCTACGCTCGATGTTCTGGATTCGATTCCAGAAAAAACACCGTCACTGACAATGCTCAGTATAACTGCCTAGAAAAAGCTTCTCAATCTCGCCGTTCGGAGTCGGCATTGAACTGTAAGTCACCTCCATTCGTGAGAAAACAATAGCACGCACAACACGAGTAGTTGCTGAGAAGCTTGGCCCAGGTCCCCCTCGGACCGTAGCGCCGCCATTATTATTATTATTATTAACTCTGAATATCTCGGAGGAATTTCAAATAATATCCATAAGCGAGAGACTCTGTGATATGGATATAAAGGTCAAATACAATCTTCAACAATCCGCTGTTGTACTGCTGCTCAGCATCCAGGAGGTAGCCGAAACCGATAAAAACCCCGTGGTATGACGGTTAGTTTTAGATCTTCGAAATCATGAGGGTTAACTCGTTACCGATCCGCAGAAAATAGTGCTTGTAATTAAGCAGTAGTTCCACCAGCTTACCCTCTGGTCAAACTTTCGAACATCATTCTTGCCATAGCACCACTCTATCTCCTCCATCGCGCGCTTATTAGAAGCCGGTTCTCTTCTCTTTTTCTCTGTTCGTAGAGCTCACGAACAGCTCTCGTCGTCCGATGCAGCATTACCTTGTAGGTCACCTGCTGGGCAGCATGGGCCTGCCTGCACTCGTCGTCAAACTAGGAGTTGTTCTTAACTCATGTCGTAAAACCCAGATTAACATTAGCGGCTTCTCTGATGGCCTTTTGACAACGTTTCTATTCTTCGGCTATTGCTTGCGCAGGCGACATCGAATTTTTGGAGAGTTTTAGAGAGATTCGATCGGTGAAGAGTCTAGCGGTCAGTTGCGGTTGTAACTTCCCGACGTCAAATCGTGGTTTTCTATCTCGACGCCGTTGTTCTTTCGATATCCGTATCCTGCCTTGACTGCAACAAGAAAATGATCCGAGTCGATGTTAGGTCCTCAAGGCGTTCGGGCATTAAGAATACTGGAGGAGTGTCTAACGTAGATCGCAATAAATTCAGTCTGGTTGACAGTTGATTGATCAAGGAACCGCCAGATCCCTTTTTAGGTGTTGAGATGCAGAAATCGCGTGCTAGCTGCAAAGAGGTTTCGCCCCGTGACAACGGGCCCAATGGCATAAGACCAACGGCCTATCTCGGACGTGGTGTCGTGCAGGCTGTGTTTACCGATAGCAAAGATGTCTTCTTTACCCAGCTTATCGTTTAAATATCCTAGAACGATCTTGGTGTCGTAGCTGGGGCATCGCATGTTCTTTCTAAGGGATCATAGATGCCATTCTTGTAGCTATCATGCTTGTACTCTGTGGAGGCGTGTGCTCAAATCAAGCTGATTTGCGCAAATTTAGAATTAATACGAATTATTAGGAGGCAGTAGCTTCTAGCTACTGCTACTAGGAGCTACTAGGAGGCAGTAGCTTCTAGCTCTACCTCGAAGAACCAATTCACATCCAAATAAGCCCTTCTTTGCTCTCTAATCACTGTAGCAATTGCAATAATAGATGTCGCAGTATTTCATCCTCTTTTTGCCCGACCTATCTCCCGGCACTTCATAAATTGCGGTAAAGTCTGCTTTATAGCAGTCTAGAGTTTTCGTGTGTGACTTAACGTTACATGTACAGAACGGAAAGTCGTTGGTCTTTATCCGATTACTGGGATATTCTTCACCTTCTCTTTGCGGCGCTACAGTCCGGAGTGAACCTGGGTCTCAACCAGTCAACCTAGCAAGATCTTTTGCTAGCTGTCGCCAATTGCACACATCAAGTTGGTTGAGTTTCCTCTAAATTGGGTGCACCAGTTTAGACGTGGACGCCCTCTTTTGCGTTGTCCCACTGGTTCAGAATCACCCATAAGCCTGTGCATGCAGAGTAAAATTTTTGAATGCTCTCTGATGAGATCCTAGCAACGATCCCTGTAAATGCACGGGTCAAGTCAAGACGTACAGCCTCCTCGTGGCGCCCCCTAAATAACCTATACAGTTACCGCTTAAGGGTGAGCTTATGAAAGCAGCAATCCAGTCCTCCAGGTCCAGTCGTTATGCGTGGGGTTAGCTTCATCACCACGTAAAAAAGTCCTAGTTCAGATACAACAACATGTCTCGGATATGGATTACTGGGGTCGCCAACAAAAAATCCGTCCATTCATCCGAGGCTGTAAGTCATCTCTGAATTCGTAGTTTTTTACTTTGTGAAGGGGTTTAACTCCCAACTGGTAGGTAAGGTCTATCTTTTAGCCATTAATCAAGAGGTACAGAAGTATCTGGGGTCGGTAACGTCTTTCAGACGGTGAGAGCTGCCGTCTGCCCTTAGAAAGCGGCTCATCAGCCGCCGTCTTTGTTTCAAGATCTCAACTTAATTAGAAAAATCTGTTTAGACCTGGGCTTTGGAATAGATCGCAGAGGCTCTGAAAGGATTGTTGACAGAGGTAGATCCTACTGGCTAGAGCTCAGGAAGCAGAAGTTGCCGCCATCCTAATAGAGAGATGAGTCGTAGTACCGATTAACTCCTCCTCTGTCGTTTATAGCCGCCAACGACGTCTAAGGGGGTTGGTTACGACATATTCTGTCGAAGGTACTCTGCTATTAGTACAGCGACTGAGCGCAGACGTTTACGCGTTTCACGTTTCTGCGTGACTTTCTTAACTGCTCTTTGAAAAAGTTCTCTTTCACGTTATTCGATTATTCACCAAAAATCGCCGATGTATTATGACTTAACGAAAAAAAATGTTTAGCTACCAAATGGGGGTTAATTAGAAACTGTCTTCATTACAAGTCCCTTTCCATCGAAGTGCACGTCAAACCTATCGTCCAGGGATGCATATAGAATGAGATATCATCGCCTGCAGTCACACTTCATCTGTAGGTTCTTAATATGATACTTAGTTCTTCTAAAGAATATTGGTTGAGTAAGGGAAAAGCTTTCAACTCAGGTAGAAAATGGTAGAAAACTGCCTTCGCTTTGCGTGAATTTCGTTGCAGTTCCACGACTAAAAAGAATCGCCAAAACCTAAAGCAACCGCATCCATCTCTGCCCCGTCCGAATTTGCAACCCTTCTCATTCATCCCCACTAAAGGTCTATAAAAATCAAATTTTCCAGAATCACAATCGCCACTTCCTGCTCTCCCTGAATGCTTCTTCAACTTCAGGACCAGCGACACCACTTAAGACGGCACACACGATGCCAATCATCTTTCTCATCCCTGCGAGCTTAAGTTTTATTGCCCATGTGAACGATATCATTTATTACCGGAAATCCGTTTCGAAATCCTCTTGAAGTGTTGCCAGAATTAAAGGAAAATTGATTGCTGCCTGTTATCTAATGAAAATAGGTCGAAGCTCATTGAAAGGTTCCGGCTGAATAGCCCTGAGTTCAACTCATATTTCGGGCACTTCCTTTGATGGATGATGTTTGGAGTTGAATGACGTGCAAGGGATGGACTGTATTGTGCTTTAGTTGATAATTGATCAAGGCTGGTGAGAGTTTTCGAACAGGGGGACATCTGTTGAACTTAAAGACACAGATTCCCCTGCCCCAAGTCAATGCGAGGATAATCGATAATTTGTTTGACCTATTTCTGGATCTCTTAATCTCGTTCAAAGTTTTGGTGCCTGTTTGGAAACTTGTTGTTTCCTCGGTTTCCTTGTGCGTTCGTTGGAATTAAATTGAAAAAGTTTCGATTAAATTAGTTCACTGGAGCCGATGGATTTCAATGAGAGTTGAGTTAACTACAGCATCCTTTAAGACAGACAGATGAGATGTGGGTAGTGGTTGGAGATGAGGGGTCTGTGGAGCCAGTTTTGTGGACTTGAACTACATGTGAGATGCTGAAAGGAGAATGCTCTTTTAAGATCCGCCTGAAGCAATGGACTGAACACCCTCCAGGGAACCGATGGAACATTCAAAAAGTTGGCGTCGTCTAAGATTAATTCCAACAAACCTGCTGTCGGGGATATGCAAAATCCAAGTTAGTGAATAAAAAGAAAAGGGGTGAGCACACACCGCCTTGTGGGGTACCTATACAGCAGACCAGTCTGCCAACCATATTGTTACCAAACTTGTTACCTCAGCTGAAGAATTAGCCTGAAGGACTTCATGCAAATCGATCAAATCCGATTCGCTTGAACAGAACTCGTGCTTAACACCCATACACCTTTCCGCTGAAGGCAGTCATGAAAGGACACACCTTCTTCCTCTAACCGACAGACTCCATGGCAAATTGGGTCGGCGAAATTGCCCCAAATTTATAGCCTCAACCGCTGTCTTTAAGAGAACAGCATTCAATTGGACTGACATTTCAGTCCACAAATCCGCCCGAATCCAGTCCACACAGCTTTGTGTAGCACTTCCAGGCCCCGGTGTATTCCACCTTAATAAGACCTAAGACCTTAAACCGTTTCATTAATCAGAATGTTTCCCTTTGTCCTGGCCCATGTTCATTTGTATGCTAATTACACGTTGTAAATCTGCCCCCGGGCGGCGGCAGGCCACAAGGAAGGCATAATCATTTTAAAAACGAAAACAAAAGGCGCCGTCGACGGTGGAGCAGCCAACACACAGAGCCACTGTAACGAAGACGTGGCAGTTAATCAAAAGGAAAATTGAGGATAAATGAGAAAACCGCCGACGTAAATCTTTCACTGCTGACCATCTTGGCGGTGCCAGGGCCGTAATGAATGAGGGAATAAGGTCAGATGGCAATGGAGGCGAATGCCTTGTGTTCTTTTCAATTTGTCACTTTGTTCTCTGATAGGCATGATTGTCGGGCCACGAGCGAGGTGAGGTGAACTAATTTTGGCCGGTGGTGGTGAAAGGTTATGCCCCTCAGTGGTTCCCGGAGACTTGATTGGACATGACAGGTTGGTGAAAAGGTTTCATTTCTGATTCGGAAATGAATCCACTCCTGCTCGCAGCGTGACGCATGTCAGGGTGCCTCGCCTGGCGAGGGATAATCGAATTCAATTCTTGAGTTGTTTGATGGTGTTCCTTGGAAGAGCTGAATGCCTGAGCTGTCACGGACGGCTAGAAGGTTGGTCTTTTCTGTTTGGGAAATGAGGTCTTGTATACACTCCGGTGGCATTTAGCGCCAAGGAAATGAGACGATTGTTGAGGAAATGTTGGGACGGAAGAGCGTGGTGGCATTAGTAAGGTCATTTCGGCTTTTTTGAAACTCATAGTCTGCTTCTTCTCCCTTGAGTGAAACCACAGTTCGTGGATAAACTCGGGCTTAGCTTCTACAGCAACCACTTGTTCTCTTATGACACTCGAACAACGACTTTTGACAATTATAGTCTCTGAGCATATTCAGAATAGAGTCGGAAGTGGAGCCGTGAAAAATGAAAGATGTTGCCAGGGATCGAACCTTGAGTTTCATCTTATAATTCGACGCACATGTGCATTTCGTGACAACGAATTCCTGTTTTTCGGTTAAAGCTGGAACGAAATTATCGCCTTTTAGAAGGACAAAGAGCCATCCCTGTCTCTACCCAAATCGAAGTTCTTCTATAGGGTGACCAGATAAGAACAAAAGGGAAACTAATTTACTCGTAAGTAAAACAACAACGATGTGAGATATAAACATGATTCTGACTTTGATTTGAAGCTATATTCATGCCACCTCGGATTTGCTGGCAGTGCTTCAGGCGTTCGGTCCAATTTTTGATAACTCGGTCCAATATGTTGCGGCGTTATTCTGGCAATAGCCCATCGAATATTGGGCTCGACCTCGTCCAATGTGGTCAGCTTATTAGCGTAGACTAAGGACTAAGGACTGACGTAAGCTCTGGAAAATAAGCGAGTGGTGTCGAGTTGAATAATCGCGGCGGCCAATTGATGAACTCACGCCGTAATATGACCCAGTCGGCAAATCTCTTCTTTACAACTTCGAGCGTTGCGTTGCGTCGCTTGCATGACATGCAGCACCATCTTGTTGGAACCACAGCTCAGATATATCGATATTGTAGAGCTCTGTCAACAGAAAGTCGGTTAACGTTGGTCTGTTGACGGCAACGGTACCACTTCCCTCATTTTTAAGGAAATAAGATCCGATGATGCCGCCTTTCTAGAAACCGCACTAAATATTCAATCTTTGTGGACGCATTAGTGCTTGTTCGAAAACTTGCAGGTTGTGTTCACTCCAATAAAGGCAATTTTGCTTGTTGACATAGCCACTGAGCCAAAACTGGCCCTCGTCCGAGGAGATGAGGATTTTTGACAAAAATCCGGATCTCCGGTCAACATTTGCGAACTCACGGCTTTGCTTATGGTCGTCCGGCTTTAATTCTTTCGTCAGCACAATCCTTAATGAACGTAGGCCCAAATGCAACCGCAAAATAAGCCAGATTGACTCTCTGGTGATTCCCAAATCAACTGATTGGTGCCGAATTGACATTTTTAGGCCCTCTTCGATACTGGGCGCTACGTCGACTAGGTTCACTTCATTTCGCGCCAATTTTTGTCTTGTTGAAACTTTTCCTTGGTGTGACGAATTGCCTCCAAACGGGAGCCATGATAACGATCATTTTGGCACGTCCGGTACGCTTGAAATGATGCATGTTAAAATGGTAAGCCTTAATGCATATTTTGATAGTTACATCTCAATAGTAACTTTGACAGCTGCAAGAACATAATAATCCAAAAAAAACTATCATTCTTATCTGGTCACCCTTCTAATGTGCCCTTGACAGCTTGAGTTGAAGATCTGAGGAACAATTTGTGCCCAAAATTCATGACATTTCATTGAGAAAGCTGATCTTAGCAGGACGACATTATCTTTGGAAATTGCATTGGTGGTGTAACTACTTAAGGGCATTTCTGACATTTCGTTGCCCCTTTCAAATGCAGAGCCAACAACAAGTTCTGGTCTCAAGTAAACTTTCGCTTAAGCAAACTTCCACCTGACACACTGACACAACCACTGCCTTCCTGCAGAGTTGACGAGTTTCGAAGGCTTTTCGATTTAAATTGTGACACAGACATAACCATTCACCTCTTCCCAAGTTAGTCTATGGGACGTAACTCATTCCGCCGCTTTCATAAAGTTGCCATCAGCGCCCTCGCCACAAACATCCGCTTCAGACTCACACAACTTTCCATAAATGCCACCTCCACCAAGGACAATGAATGAACCATCCGAAGGATTTGCATCGTGCCCCGCTCTACCCGAAGGATACACTTTCACCCACCTCGTTAGCGTATATCGATCACTAAGTCTGTCGAACCGGAACATTCAGACCTCCCACAAACTACCGATGATACTGACGTATACTTTCAATTACTCCAACACCCTTCCGCCCCACACCCACAGCACGACGTGGTGAGTGCAATAACTTCCACGTACACCGCCCCAAGGATTTATCGGCATGACACACCGCCACACGTACCCAGCACACAGTGTGTGCGAAATAAATTGCACTCGCAATTAAAATTTAATTGCGGCCACTTTGCACCATAAATTCACGTGTAATTGCAACATGGCGTGCCATTGATAATTTCCCGCTGCCACCGCCACCGCCACCGCCGCCTACAGACAGAGGTCTTCACTGTCCGATGGATTATTTATTCATTTGAGCCGTGAAGCCTTGTGCATATCGAAGTGGTTAAGACGGCAGCAGCACTCCCTTCCCGGCCGCGGGCGAACTGTCCCTTTGTCAAGGACGGCAACGGATTGCATCGCAACCCCCGTGGAACCAACGAAACAATCATTCAACATCAACATCCAGATCAGAAAGGTAGCGGACAACAGACAACCTCGAGATGATTGAGGACGCCATCCTCGGATGTAATAAGCGACTGAACGGTGTTGCTATGGCGCAACCATCCATGATCCGGTATAAAGTGGCCTCTTGAGCAAGTGGTTGCCGCAATTTCCTCGGATAATGTTATCTGATAAACTATGTCGGTTGTCCCTTTTGTTAACTCAATTCGCCGAGGGTGTCGAGGAAGACACTACCCTTCGGGGTGAATTGTGCCGTTTATACCGCCGTGCAAGGAACGACGCACCTGGGTCGTGTGTTTCATGGAGAAGAGTATCCTCTTGGCTAAGCGACTTAGGTGTCACTTGCCGGGAGATCGATGGGGATGAGATGAGAAAATTGACTTTCAGACGCAATTTACACGTCTTCTGTGAAATGGAGCGTAGTCAGGACTGCAACAGCAACACAAATCAGACTCCTTCAGAGGGACACGGAAGAGGACATTCTTCTTTGGTCTTGTACTCCAGTTTGGTGTAGCTATTGGTGTACACTTTAAGATGCCATTTTTGGCCATTTTCGCAGAGGAGATTCACCCGAATTAAGGACAGATACCTGCTGTCAACTCACAGACGAACATACACTTGTCGCATGATATGGAGGTATAGAGAGATTACGAATACCTAAGCTTCGCCTGTTTAATTTATGTAAACGTCCCACTTTAGTCTCAGTTTTATCATGTCTAAATGATCGTAGTTGTAGGTAAGAGGGTGCCCGTGGGGCGGGTGTCACGGCGCTCTTAGACCAACAATTGGGTCTCATTATCTCATTGACCTAGCTACTGCCACTTGTCGGAATTCCAAAACAAGACATAGAACTGCACTACTTCTTCTTTTTCTTATGGTTCTACAGTCCGGGGTGGACCTTTGCTTCAACCAAAAATCGTTTCCAGCTACCACTAATTTTCTCCAATTATTTCCGTCGGCGCAAATCTAATTCGACCCTCTGCAATAGTGTGTGCCATTTTAAACGTGGAACAAAGACATGACTGGGCCATTTTTAGTGCATGGACAACTTAGCTCCAACCCAAAGAATATTCGACTCATGGGACAAAGCACCAGAGGACGTCCACGTTTAAAATGGCACACACTATTGCAGATGGTCCAACTACAGGCCTGGTCTGGCCTGCACTACACGTCTGCATATAAGCGCAATGTCATTTGAGACCTTTATAAAAGAGAGGGGTAGTGCGTGCCGCTTTCAATTCGGCTGGTTGAGCTCCTGAATGCACATTGGTCATCTTAGCTTATTGCCAATTGAGTTTATTACAAATAGTGAGTCCGGTGGCGTATACGTAACATTTTTCTTGATATTTTTCGATTTTATTACATTCGCGAGAGAAAGAGAGAAACAGGATTTCTTTTCCCGGCACAGGCACTGGCATTCAATGCCCATAACATTGGTCATTGTTGGTAGATAAATTGTCTGGAAAATGAACAATTCTCTAGTTGATTTTAGTCCATTTTCAAGCTTTTCACTAAGCAAATGCTACTCTTTCATTTCTCTTGACTACTGTGCTTAAGTGGGCGCTGTGGGGTAGTGGCTAGGTGCGTCGACTCCTACGCTCGATGTTGTCGGTTCGATTACCGCAAAAAAAGGAACACCTTTCATTTTTTTATGTCTCCACCTCTTTTGCGTCTCTGTCAATGCTCAAAGAGTATAACTGTCTAAAAAAAGCTTCTCAATCTCGCCGTTTGGAGTCGGCATTAAACTGTAGCTCGCCTCTACTCGTAAGAGAACAATATCACGCACAAACACGAGCACGAGTGTTTGCTGGGAAGCTACGAGTAGTCCCTGTTCCACCTCGGACTGTAGCGCCGCCAGTATTATTATGATTACTAGAGTTGTACCGAATAGTGATTTGGCCAGATACTGGATACCGAATATTCGGCCTGGAGCTAGGCCGGATAGCCGAATATTCGGCGGCCGGATATCTGCCCACATTAAAAGTATAATAGTTTGGTGCTCTGATACTCAAATCAGACCGGTACAAGTCAAACCAACTTAAACATGTTTTTTCCTTCTCCTCCACAAGATATTCTTCCTTCCTACACAGCGAAGTTTTTGGGACATTTTTGAAGAGGTTGCGGAAGTCAAGCCGGATTGAGTTTTCTGCCAAAATAAATACCGCCAAACGAGCTTGACTTATATCTCAAGACAGCTTATTTCCATGCAGCAGTGTATACAGTAAGAGACTCTTTTCTGAAGCATGCATATTATATGAAAACAAACGTAATACATTATTATCACTGAATGCAGAAAAACTAATTTTCATTCATCATAATTTGGCTTTAGTAAACTTGCAATATTAAATTGTTTTTTTATTTTGTTGATTTTTACTGAAAAAAACGATTATCCGGTATCCGGCCCAATATCAAAAGACTATTCGGCTCTGGCCGGATATTATAAAAGAAGCCGGAAAGACTGGATACCGAATACTTGCCGGATATCCGTCGTACCTCTTATGATTACCATAGGTGCACATTGTAAGTTGAGTGGGTTTCTCAACAGTTTGGCTTGCTATTCACAGACAACTAGGGTAAAACCCTACCAATTGCAAAGGTCACTCTTGAATTAAGGCCCTTTCAATAAGATGACTGAAACTTCTTAAAGACAGTGCATGCAGCGTAGGAGGGAGATAGTCGGAAACCATTCTATTCAGAACGCTGTTGTCTTAGGCCTCGGGGGAGGCCAGAAAGAATTGGCAAAAGCTCTCAGGTGTTACACAGCACGAGTAGCATCTGGTAAGATTTTAACAAGTATACAGACGCTGCTCTAGCCAAAATTTGAGGTGATTTGCCCCTTGCAAAGAAACTGTTTTATAACAGCCAACAGAACGCTGAGGTAAAACTAATCTACTACATGGCCCTCGTCGCGCAAATACTCTCCTATGGTTGTCCCGTCTGAGTCAACCTGAGAACAAGCTTAATGGAAACGATTGAGCTGTTTGAGAGGGCTTGTCTGAGGGTTTGCTTCACCTTTACAGGTCACTAGGATTCCAGTACAAAAACTTCTGCTCCAATCAATTCTTGTACAACAACTGAAACCTGATAAGAGTGGACAATTTCCTGGTCAAGATGATTCGGTGCCATGCTGCCAGAGCGACGAACTTGATCAATCAGTTCATCCTCGGGGCGTAGTAGTAACCAGAAGACGGTGGGCGTCGTGGCGTTGTCTAGGTTAAAATCTCAGAACAAGCAAAAAATTAAAAAAAAAAAACAAAATGTCCACGGCTCCACCTCTTTTGAGTCACTGACAATGCTCAAGTCCTAGGTTCAGGTTCGTCTTCGACTGTGAACCTGTGGAACAACGCAACAGAGGACGTCCACTTACAAGGTGGAGCACACAAGTCGAGGTGCTGCTGGCTGGAGAGGCATTGAGTGGGGTCCAGGTCCACCTCGGACTGTAGCACCGCCACTATTATTATTATTACCATCCTTGCTTACAGATTGGCCATGATTTTCAGAGTCGGACTTACCGCTTTAGAATGTTCTGACACCCCAAATGGCAAGTCGTTATTGAGACCAGCATCCAACGCAACGGGTCTCAGTGTTGTGTCAAATACCTTATTGCAGGCCACATATCCTGCACAATCCGCAGAAAACATTTCTGATTTCATTATGGCACTTTCTCAAAATTGATAGAATCCCTATCTCCTAATCAAATTGAATGTGCACATCAAATCCTTGCAAACTATGTCATTTGTGATCCCTCCTCCCACTGCTCCACGGTCTTCCGAACTTCAAAATGACACTCATTAAAAAACTCCCACTTTTCGAGTACTACATGCAAATTGCAACCTCCTTCTTCTCTCATCTAGAATCAATCAGGTTACTTCAAGTGAACGACATGCCTTCTCTGCACACTCAACCCTTCAGCCTTCCCTCCTCGCAACGGCAACCAAATTTCGTCATAAAACAATTTCAATATAAACGAAAGCATGCTAATTAGCAATCTCGTCGCCGTCTGTCAAAGTAGACGCAAGCAAAAACCTTTCCGTGTGCACACACCCCCTCCGTCACCATCACAACCATTTTCGGGGGGAGACAACCATGCTCCGTAATTAAAAAATGCACTTAATCGCATTCTTGTCGAACATTGTAATATTTTCCCTCGCTCTCTGCTACTTTGCGACAAAAAAACTTCAACAAAAGCAAAAAATTTAAAATCCCGTCATACGCCCTCGACGAGGACGAGGGTTTGGAGCGGCTGGAGGCAGCGAGAGAAACTTTGGTGATAAAGAAACTTCGCCATGCCGTGGCAGGGTATTTCTTTCGCAAATAAACGACTTGTGCTGGTTGCTGTTAGCATGTATTAACATTTATTACTTTAATTCAGTGACACTGTAAAAAAAAGTAACGAAAAGGACGAAGGGTTTTTTTTTGTGTTGTTGTAGATGCACCGTCGTCCTGTGCTGTAAGTGCATAGGAGTGGAGTTGGAGTTGCTTGAAGGTGGACTCGGAGTGCATTTCAGCGGAAGAATGCTTGCAATGAACATTACGTTTTGGTCGGTGGACTTTAGGGGAGGAAACGGGTCGATGGTCAATCTGCTTAAACTGATGGCGACACACAACTCTCGGAGAGAAACTGTAAAGTATCACTTTTCAAGTCAAACTTTTGCAGGTGAATAGAAGTTGCTCTGGGAAATGGAGTAGAGGAAGGAAAACGATGATTTATTGGGTAAAGACTTGGAACAATGCTCACTCATTCATGCTTAGAAGTGGTATAGAGCTAGTTTATCTCCTTCTTCCTCCTCAAGTAGCTCTACAATCGTGGGAGGAACTAAATCTTAACCAAACATGCCCCTGTTGCCAATCGTCTCTGGAGTCACTCTCGAAATTGATTGAGGTTTCTTTCAAATTGTGCGCGTTGCTGAATCAACTGCTGCGCTGTCTTACGGAGTAAGCCTCGAAAAACGACTGGATGGCGCAGTTGGTTAGGTGCCTGCCCCAAGTTCGAGGGGTCCCAGGTTCGAATCCCAGTGAAATCGAATCTGGTCCAATCACCATTTGCCGTTGGGATCAAATTAACGGCACTGGAGTAGGTTGCTACCTGGCAGTACAATGGACCAGTTTTGAGTCTGAGTGTTCCAGTGTATTTCAAAAACACCCCGAAAAAAAAGATGGTCTTCGAATTTGAGCCTCCTGGTTCAAGAAGGAGAGGGAGAACGAACCTCCGGTTTAAAGACCAAGCAATCACGGACGCAAGACAGCTGATCTAGACAACTGCAAGCAGCGTGCCCGAGACGGCCACGTATCGAAGACAGCTTAAGCTCAGGCGCGGTCTCTCCGTGGGCTGCAGGCCTGATAAGTAAGTAAGTAAGTAAGTAAGTAGCCTAGCCATTTCAGACGTCCAATCTAGTTTATCTTAGGTTTCTTCTTCCTTTTCGACGTTTTCCACTCGTTTATGACGGTGCATTCCGGGATAGACCTGGGCTTCACCCAACAAGTCTCTACAACTAACTCGATCTTTTGCCGGTGTCCATTTGTCTGCACCATGCAGCAGGACTGGGATGATCAAAATCTTGTACAAAGTCTGTTTAGTCTTTCGAGAGAGGGCAGCAATCAAATCCCTGAACTCGGCCACTTTCCTCTGTAAGACCTCCCTAAATTGTCGCCTATCTCTAAACGAGATGGCTGAGCATTTTAATATTCAACTCATGTGGGTGCCGGGACACAGTGACATCCCAGGGAATTGTGTAGCCGATGATCTCGCCAGGAGCGATACGATCTCCACAAACCTTCCTAGTGGAGATTCTCCGCCTATGCCATTCGCTACAGCTAAACTTCTTTTAAAGAATCATACTTTTAAAAACACCAACTCAAGATGGTCAGATGGCACTACGTGCCTCAGCACAAAGCAAATTTGGCCTAAACTCGATTTGAAACGTTCACTCTATCTTCTTAGAATGAACATGTCATCCCTAAGGACTCTCATTGGCGTTATTACAGGACACAGTGTCATTGGCACTCACGCTTCAAGAATGGGACTCCCTCACAATGATTTCTGCAGAAGCTGCAGAGACGAAGAAGAAGAGGAAAGCATAATGCATCTCCTCTGCACATGTAGCGCTCTCTCCTCTCGCAGAAGAAACACCTTGGAGCCTACTTCTTCAACGACTTGAGCGAATTGCACAACGTTGACATTAATCAACTAAAGAGCTTCGTTGAAAGCACCAAATGGTTTTTTAGATAGGTGACATCAGACCCGCGTGATATCACAATGGGCCTAAATTGGCATAAGTGTGACTGCTATCTACAGTCAGCCACTTCAACCTAACCCAACCTTCGAGTGAAAGAATCCGTGAATGGCAGCAGTTGTACGAACGTTCGGAAAATCTCGACCCGGATGAAAAACCGGACTTCGATAGTCTGCGCCAGCTAAAAAATATTATACCCATTCGACAAATTTCTCTTTCACAAACTCGAGCTTTGTGTCACTTGGCATTGTATGGCACATAGTGCCGTCTTGTTGCAGCTCGGATATATCGATCCTGTCGAGCTGGCCAGAGAAATTTGGTTGGCATCGCCAATCGACAATCGACGGTTACGGCCTCTTCTTCCTAATTTCGAAAGAAAAAGAGTCCCGTAATGCCGCCATGCCATAAATCGCACCAAACAGTCAATTTTTGCGAATGCATTGATGCTTGGTCAAACATTTGTTGATTGTGTTCGCTCCAATAACTTCAGCTAAAAATGGGCCTCGACCAAGATGATTTTTTGGCAAAAATTTTGCCAGCATTTCCAACGCCCAATTAACGGGAGGCAAACTCACGGCGAGTTGTCTATGGTCGTCCGGCTTTAATTCTTGCGTTAGCACAAACTTATACGGATACGGGCCCAAATCCAGGTTGACTCTCTGGCGATGCCCAATTCAGCTGATTGGCGCCGAGTGGACATTTCTGGCTCTTCTTCGATACTGGCCGCTACAGCAGGTAGGTTTCTGCCTGTTTGGTGGCTTAAGGTCCACTCACGCTCAAAACTTTCCACGGTGCGATGAATACTCTGACAGCTGCACACCGAAACCATGATGATGGCCGACTTCGCTACGAAATTCACGTTGCGTCATAGCTGAGCCGGAATTTCGATAATATTTTTAAATAATGTTCACACATTCGGCAAGTGTGAAACGATGCACGATGAAACGGCAAACCGTTCTGAATATGTTGACAGCCAGATGTCATTGGCAGCTTTAACAGCTGCCGAAGCATAACAATTGGAAGTACTATCGTTGCCATTTGGTCACCCTTCAGTTTTTGGAGTTCTCTTTTGTTTTCTCCTATGAAAACTAAAACTTGATCCCAACTTTACATTACTGAGGACATTTCTTAAGAAAAGTTGCTTAAAATTCCACTGAACAAATTATTTCTGGTTTGGAATGGAACCTTCATCTCCTCAGAAGAAACCCGGCCACCATCTCACTGAACAGTGTTCTCCTGGAATCCATTCCAAAATATTTCGCCTCTAGACTTCGGTACAAAATCAAGTTTAGTCGCTCATTACTAGCTCCAGACTCGTCGTCCTAAGGCAGGACGAGAAGAACCTGGTTATGAAAATCAAATAGTGTACAGCGTGAGAAGTTTTCCTACCCTCTGGCTGGACATTTTCACGTATTCATCTTGCAGAGGAGAGAACTTTGAGAATGTATTTCTTTTGCACAAACTTTCCCAAACCCTCTCTCAAATGAACATCGAAAGGAGAAGTGTTTTCCAACCTTAATCTGCTTGCATTCCGTGTTTGAATATTCAACAAGTTGTTAGAAAATCGGCGTGATGAAAAACTCAAACACAAAACTACTTTTTCCACTTGGATATCCGGCCGGCTGCCGACTTAATCGGGCTAAGGAGACCAGCAATGGGCAGAAGACTAAACTTTTTAAATAATTTCATCGTTGTCGCATTACCAACTTAGGGGGGAGATGAATAAGTTAAGACATAATCGGTGCAAATGACTTCGTTCACTTTCCATTAAAAGTCTTGAAAATTGCATTTGCAGACTGTTGCCTGGAGGTTATGTCTGGCCACAGTTGAAGCGGACACGAATTGTGACCTATACAAAATAATTACAGCTCTGAGACAAGGACTATTATGTGATGCCACACCGTGGTCACTATTTAACCGCATATCGACTTTCTTTTGCCAACCATCGTCAACATGATGTGTATACAACTGGCCAACAGCAGAATGAATGTTATTCTTGTTTTCGGATGGGTCAAGAATCCAGTTTGCCACTTGTCCCCTATTTTCTTAATTAGGGTTTCAGTTGTCAGGGTATATTTAAGGATGTTGACATGTGATTCGGAACAATTTTAAGGTCTGGAATGTCCGGATATCTGGTTCTAAAGGCTCACCAGATTTTCCTTACATTGACTCTATTGAGCCTTTAGCACCCCTTGGCCTTGGCTGTTTCGCTCTGCACCTTAACCAATACCAATATTGACTTCATTGACTGTCATGACTGGGATATGTCCTAGGCGGCCAATTTCACCAATTTCATTTGGGCTTCCGTCACTCTTCCATGGGTTGACCTTCTTAGCTATTGGACAGGTGGCTTCCTTCACTCCTGTCTTGTAAGATGGAATACGACTGGATGGCCCAGTTAGTTAAGTGGTCGTGATGTTTTGGTAGGGTGCATGCACCAAATCATCAGCCAAGTATGGGTGGATGAAGCCATGACCGATGACTGGACTATCACCTCTATATGCCCCATCTTCAAGAAAGGCGATCCTTGCAAGAAGTACCGAGGCATAGCCCTGCTAAATGTCGCATACAAAAATTCTATCCAACGTACTGTGTGAACGTCTGAAACCTTCCTGCAACACACTAATCGGCACGTAGCAGTGTGGGCTCCGCCCTGGCAGATCGAAAATCGACCAATATTTCACACTAGGACAAATCCTGGAAAAGACCAACGAGTTTCAAGCCCAGACTCATCACCTATTTATCGACTTCAAAGCCGCATACGACAGCATCCATCGTCTTGAACAAGCGGTGCAATGTGCAATTTGGGAACAATCCCTCCGAATTGCACAGGATTTCGATAAGGAGATGCGCTGTCGTGTGACTTCTTCAACCTTGTACTGGAACAGATAGTGCGCAAGGTAGGCGTCAATACAGAAGGCACTTCCGTACAGTTGCTGGGCTACGCAGACGACATTGACATCATAGGTCGCTCCCAGCGAGCGGTTATAGAAGCTTTCACGGCCATTGAAGAAGAGGCGAAACGAGTTGATCTTAAAGTAGATAAGGACAAGACCAAATATTTGCTGTCAACAAACAAAGAATTATCGGTCCACCGCCCAGGACAAAACGTCACTATTGGCAGCTATAACTTCGAGGTGGTTAAGGAGTTTACATACCTCGGAGTAAATATCAACCCCTCGAATGACACCCTAGTGGTGATTCGACGAAGACTTACCCTAGGTCACCGCTGCTACTTCGGTTTGGCGAAACGAGTGGGTTGAAAACTCCTAACTCGAAAGACAAAATGCATGCTCTACAAAACGCCAATACTGCCAGTTGTACTGTATGGAGGCGAGTGTTGGACGATAAGCAGGAAAGCAGAGCACATTTTGGGTACTTTTGAGAGAAAAATTTTCCGTCGAATTTTCGGTCCCGTATGCGAGGAGGGCGAATGGAGGAGAATATACAACCGCGAACTCTACGAGCTGTACAAAGATGTGGATGAAGTCCAAAAAGCCAAAAAACGACGACTACACTGGCTCGGCCACATCGAGCGAATGGACAACAACGCTCCAGCAAAGAGGATCTTCGAATCACAGCCCACAGGTTCGAGAAGAAAAGGAAGACCGAATCTCCGTTTCATTGCGGATGCCAGAGCGCTTGGTCTGGATAACTGGAAGCACCTTGCCCGGGACCGCAGGGCATGGAAGACTGCCGTGTCTCAGGCAGAGACCCTTCACGGGTCGGGAGCCCACTAAGTAGTAATAGTGACTGTCGTAGTAGATCATAGTAGTGCTCTACGACTGCTACGCAAAAAGACGAGGTTCGGTTGCAGAGTCTGAACACAGCAACTTTCATTTTTATGGCACCACTTCTCTCGAGCCAGTGACAATCATAGAGAGCATAACTGTCATGTTTAGTTTCTCAAATTTATCCGTTGGGAATCGCAATAAAACTGTACCTCCCATCAGAAGAGAACAATATCACACACAAACGAGTGGAGAAGTCGAAAAAATAAAGTAAACCCTTTAAAACCCACTCGTTGAACAAAGCGAAGTTTCAAATCCCATTTTCTAAGTATTTTGCCCACAGACTCCATCGAGAGTAATTATCGTTCCTCAAAATGGAACTCAGTGACAACGCGCCCTTACGTAAAGCTAAATCTACAAAATTTACAAGCAAAATCCTCACTGTCTTTGTCCGAGTTCAAGCCTTTGTAAATCTCTCCAACTCAACTCAATCGCCATCTCCCTCTCAGTAACCAGTTACAAAATCATCGCTGCACCCACAGCAGAACATAAATCCTTACAATCACTACAAGCAGCATAAAAGAGACAAATTAAACTCAAGGGCCACCGTCCCCCTTCCCCACTCCGGTGTGACGTCTCATTCATTTTGCGCATATGCGTCGCTCATGCATTTACCATGAAATGGATTTTATTAAGCAATAAATGAAATAAAAAACATTTACATATGCAAATGGCTCTGCAAAGCTGCCACCACTTGACGGAGCGTCACGGGGGTTCGCTGGGGTTCGATGGGGGCCTTGATGCCAGTGATGGTGAGTCCGAAGGACGACGCAGACAAACAGCGCCGAACGACGAAGGCTACGACCGCGTTATGGGGACCTCACTCAAACGACCGATGCAGAGGGGACCGACGAGCGAGGAAATGTGTTCGTCGCTACTGCATGGGGAGGTGACATGCAACGGGCTCGCAAGGACGCAGTGCCACCGGTTTCGGTTTCTCAATTATGCATTCCGATCGGGGCGAGCGGGGTGGCGTGGCAGTCTGTTTGTTCAGCCTTATCTGCCGTTTAAGGAATTATTTTGTGTTTTTCTTCGGAGAATTATGATACGCCACCCGCTCGGGGGCTGAGTGAAGCGACGCACGAATGGGCGGGGAATTTAAGTTGAAAAGTCCCTTTGAGCACTTCAAATTGACTTGAAAAGGGATACTAACGAGTTTGGCAGCATTTCAAGTAATTCCACGTGCCTTTCATTAGGGCCCCGAGTTCTTAGGCACGGACTATTGAATTACTGGGAGGGAGTAGGCGACTCAATTTTCAGGGAGAACCTCCTCAGTCGTTCTGCCTCAGAGACGGGGGTAGTTCCCCGAGGTTAGTGGCAAGTGAATGATATCCCGGTCGGATGATGGGAGTATCTTAATCTAGACTCGTTGGATGATGAGTTATTTTTTGATTATTTCAGTGGGCTCGGTATCTGGAGCGAAAAAGACATCAACTTTGGTTTGCGTGACTCTCTTTTCTGTTACCACGCAGTTTGAACTACTAATTTCAAGGAATTTGGAACATATTCAAAGAGCGAGTGCCTTTGCTTTGAGAACTAAAGGGAACAGAACTTAAATTTGGGGAAGATGAAAGGAAATTTGCGTGACACAGTAGCAGGGGATACGCTGTAATGAAATGCCGGAAAGAATTGGGCAGGGGATGCATTTTAAAAGACCCAATTTAATGTGAAAATAAAACTTAAACAATTTTTAGCCATCTGCTAAAGTGAAATGGCTGTGTTTGCTTTAAGGAAATCAGGCGAAAAGTCTGAAGACGTCGGTGGGTTTGCTTCCAATTTGGGGGCAAGTCAAGTTTTTTAATAAAGTATTTTTATTTAAGCCCAAAATAATGCTTGCATGCGAGGTGCGTGAGGCGCACGTATGTATGATACCATTTTCAGGTGCATTCATTGTTTACTTTGTCAGTGGCAGCCGCAAAGATTAGACGGGTTTTTATGAGTTCGTCGATTTAAGAATGTATTAAAAAAGATGGAGCAAAGAATTTGTATCAAATTTTGCGTAGAAAATTGAATAAAGTGTAACAAAGGTCTGAGTGAGTCTGCTTTGAGTAAAACAAGAGTTTTCGAGTGGCATAAGCGTTTCCAAGATGGCCGTGAAAACGTTGTAGATGACAGCCGCCCCGGACGCCCCAGCACAACAACAACCGATGAAAACGTAGAAAAAGTGAAAGAAATGGTAACGAACACTCGCGCAATCACAACCAAAGAAGTCGCTTGACACATCAACTGGCTCTTGCGATGAAATTTTTTACGAATGTTTTGGGTATGAAACGCATGGCAGCAAAATTTGTTCTAAAATTGTTGAATTTTGAACAAAAATAGCGGCGAATGAAGATTGCTCAGGTGTCACGTCAACGATGATAGTCCAGCCTCCTTATTCACTATTCATGGCTCTGTGTGACTTTTTCCAAAAATAAAGAGAATAAAGATGACATTAAAAGCGCATCGCTACAAGAACTAAATGCTATCTCAAAGATCGAACTTGAGAACTGTTTCGAGGTTTCGAAAAAGCACTGGCACAAGTGCATAACATCCAAAGGGGGCTATTTTGAAAGCAAGAATATTAATGTAGACGAATAAATAAATATTTTTCTCAAAAAATTATAGTTCCCGTTATTTTCTGGGCACACCTCGTACATGGGTTCTGAATTAAGGGCAGCATAAAATTTGAGCTAAAAAAACTGACTGGGTTTATTAGCAGGAAGACGCAAAATCATCCTCAGCGTACTCGATCCACCAATTGGAAAAATCACTCTTTGAAGTGAATTGCGGGCCGAGGGCATCATCGGTCCGTAATTCTTCAAAAATGACGATGGCATTGGCATCACTAACTAATCGCTTTTGACCAAAATTATCATACTCCTAAATGTGAATGATGTGTTATGCCACACAGTTGATGCCACAATGAAAATTCTGTCCCAGCGATCTGAGAATACGATCACCTCAGGTAGATGCGACCTGCAGGCCAGTAAGATCCTAAGATTTGACTTTCGTCGTAGCAGATCTACGCCAATTAGCCGCAAGCAAAGTCAACATAAACCGTGCACTCAAATTCGGAATATCTACGTCTTCTTCTTCTTCTTCTTATGGCGCTACAGTCCGAGGTGGACCTGGGCTTCACTTGACATGCCTCTCCAGCCAGCAAGATCTTTCGCCAGCTGTCTCCAGTTTCGCACACCAAGCCGGCCGAGGTCCCCTCGACTTGTGTGAGTCACCTTGTACGTGGACATCCTCTGTTGCGTTGTCCCACAGGCTCAGAGTCGAAGACTCTTCGGGCCGGAGCTAAGTTGTCCATACGCTCTACATAGCCTAGCCATCTTAGGCGTTGGATCCGTAGACGCCTGGCTAGACTCATGTCGCTGTACAGCCCATACAGTTAGTGGTTGAACCTTCTCCTCCAAAAGCCATCAACGCAAACAGGACCAAAGATCGCGCGCAGAACTTTTCTCTCGAAAAAACCAAGCGACTGTTCATCCGCTTGGGATATTGTCCATGCCTCTGCGCCGTAAGGCAGGACTGGGATGACCAAGGTCTTGTATAGAGTCAGCTAGGTCTTCCGAGAGAGGGCTCTGCTACTCAATTGCCTTTTGAGCCCAAAAAAAAACAGCGGTTGGCAAGAGTTATTCTGAGTTTGATCTCGGTACTGATGTTGTTTGCACTGTTTACTGCGGAGCCAAGGTAGACGAAGTCCTTAACTACCTCAAAGTTATAGCTGCCTATGGTGACGTTCTGGCCAAGTCGTCGATGTTGTGCGTCCTGTCTCGATGACAGCATATACTTTGTTTTGCCTCGTTTACCGCCAGACCCATTTTAGCCGCTTCCGTTTCAATGCCAGCAAACGCATCATTGACGGCTCGCTTTGTTCGCCCAATCACGTCAATGTCATCCGCGTAAGCTAACTGTTGAACAGAGTTGTGGAAGATCGTGCCTCTTGTGTTGGCCGGTGAGTTTTGCACAATCTTCTCAAGAACGATGTTAAAGAAATCAAATGACAGCGCATCGCCTTGTCTAAAACCTTTTTTGACATTGAAGGTCTCGAAGAGTTCGTTACCGACCTTGATGGAGCAGCGAGAGTTCTCCACCGTCATCCTGCTTAGTCTGACGAGTTTAGCAGGAATGTCAAAATTGGACATGGCTCTGTATAGCTTGTCTCTATGCACGCTGTCATATGCGTACGTACCAGCAAATGCAAATGTACCAGCATCTTTCAAGCGGAAATTTATGCCATAGACAGATGCTTTCAGATCAGTCTTGAAAGGAATTATACTAACTGCGACATAGCAATAATGTCGGACAGTCGAGCCACTATTATGGCACTGGACTCCTACACCATCAAATCCAAGCTTGTATGGGAATGCCTGCAGAAGCTTAAAGAGTTGAGTAGGAGAAACCTAGTAAAACTCTGCTGGATACCTGGCCATATGGGGATAGAAGGCAATGAATTGGCCGACTCCCTGGCAAGGAAAGGAGCATCAGAACCCTTCGTAGGCCCTGATTCATTCAGAGAAAAATTCAGGGAATTAAAAAAAAGAACCGGGTAGAAACCTGGAACAACGCTCGAGGAATGAAGCAGGCCAAGATACTTCTAGGGCAATATAACCAAAGAGATTCGAGGGATGCATCAAAATGAGCAAGAATAACCTCCGTATCCTAACAGACTTCCTAACAGGGTACTGTAGACTCAGGGAGCATCTAAGGAATCTAGGGGTATCGGAAGAAGGTCTGTACAGATTTTGTGGGGAATTTAATGAAATTCCAGAACATATACTGGGTTTTTGTGAGGCACTAGCCCACAAAAGAAAAAGCAGTCTGGGCAACTACCTACTATCAGAAGAAGAAATGCAATCACTAGAACCATCTCTCATTCTCAGATTCCTGAAGGAAACTGGCTTAGAGAGAATACTCTAGAACAGACTTCTTCACTTATGGGCAATAGTAGTCCATTACCCTCAATACCACTCTGAAAGAACTGTATTTGAGGGGAACTCGTAATTGTGCTAAGGTTTTGAAAGGGGGCACAATAGATCTTAAAGATCGCGGTGCAATATTCCTTCAACCATAATAATAATAATATCTGGTCAACCTACAGAATCTTGGGAGCATAACAAGCTGTCATCGCATGTAACCTCAAAGATCCCTCGTGAATTTCTTAAATTTTCTTTCCGATTTATACTTGTTGACATATGTATGTCTATTAGCATAAAATCCTTGTCTAAAGTTGAAAGGCGATTCCCTCGTCAAACCCCATCATTTGAGCACTTAAGCTGTTCTTAGAAAAAAAAAGTTTCCATTCCGAATCACCAATTCATTGCATGCAAAGTCCATAAAAGACTTCATTATCCCAACGGTATTTAAACGCAAATTCCAGCAGAAAACAATTCTATTCTGACTTTTTGTGAAAAAAAGTTCGACAAACAATTCTCTCGTTCCAAGAAATTTTAATTCAACAGACCGGAGCATACTCTTCGCATCTTGACAAGTATCCAACAAGTGCCCGCCTTGTTGTGACCAAAGCATCTCACTATCGCCATCCATCCTTCCGTCCGCTGAGACTCTTTTAAATTAATCAACATTAATGCACTCCGATTTAATTAAAGGCAACGACGAGACCATTTTGTTCTGCGGATCCTCGTTTTTTTGACACCATCCCAAAAGCATTATCGAGCAAAAGACTAATTGATTGAACTCTTCAGGTGAAAGCAGGCCGATTGGGGAGGGACGTTGAGAGGCAAAACGGAATTCGAATAATAATTGGGCAGGTCGGGGGACAAAGGGGAGAAACTTTTAAGCCGATTAGAGGCGGGTTCCTGACAGGACTCAAAAAAACTATCGAAGGGGCCGAGGGAGGTGAGCTTTAATTGATGGAAGAAATATTCAGAGCGCATTAGGAACTACCCCGAAGGGACGACCATAGCAGACAAAAATGATTTAATGATGGGTCAAGGGAACTGTGCTCATTTTTGACATCCCAAGTTGGTCTAGGTGCTGCTAATGCTGATGCTGATGCTGATGCTGATGCTGATGCTGATGCTGATGCTGATGCTGATGCTGATGCTGATGCTGATGCTGATGCTGATGCTGATGCTGATGCTGATGCTGATGCTGATGCTGATGCTGATGCTGATGCTGATGCTGATGCTGATGCTGATGCTGATGCTGATGCTGATGCTGATGCTGATGCTGATGCTGATGCTGATGCTGATGCTGATGCTGATGCTGATGCTGATGCTGATGCTGATGCTGATGCTGATGCTGATGCTGATGCTGATGCTGATGCTGATGCTGATGCTGATGCTGATGCTGATGCTGATGCTGATGCTGATGCTGATGCTGATGCTGATGCTGATGCTGATGCTGATGCTGATGCTGATGCTGATGCTGATGCTGATGCTGATGCTGATGCTGATGCTGATGCTGATGCTGATGCTGATGCTGATGCTGATGCTGATGCTGATGCTGATGCTGATGCTGATGCTGATGCTGATGCTGATGCTGATGCTGATGCTGATGCTGATGCTGATGCTGATGCTGATGCTGATGCTGATGCTGATGCTGATGCTGATGCTGATGCTGATGCTGATGCTGATGCTGATGCTGATGCTGATGCTGATGCTGATGCTGATGCTGATGCTGATGCTGATGCTGATGCTGATGCTGATGCTGATGCTGATGCTGATGCTGATGCTGATGCTGATGCTGATGCTGATGCTGATGCTGATGCCTTAACTACCACATTGACTACACCCACAACATCACCTTCTTGGCTTTAAGTCTTAAAGTTGAAAAATTTGCTTCACTTCTTTCTTTCATCAGTTATCGCTGGTGAAACTTTTTGAAGCAATTTTTCTCACAAATTACCCCGCCATCGCTTGTGAGCATCAAATAAATCACACCCTCATCTGCTACAGCTCACAGTAGGACGCCACCCGAAACGAGCTGAATTCCCACAGTGAGTGCGATTGAGGCCGCGAAGCTGTGATCCCATCCGGAAAGGCCGTGCACCATTTGGCCCAAGGCTTATGAACCGCAACTGAAAAGAGGTATGAGCGATACAACTCATTGACTGCCAGAATGGATCACCCTGATGAGGGTGTTATTGTTTAGAACCCATTTCGTCCAAATGATGATACTCCTCACCTACTTTTCGCATGACCCTCGGTGGATGTGATAAATAAACGAACAGCAATTCCACTTTTAGCCGAATTTCAAATCCACGTGAATTATTGTGAATAATATGCCGGCGCTTATGGACGGAGATTTGAAAATGTTTGCTGCGCTGTGATAGTTGACATGAGAGTGAGTTGTATTAACAGTCAGCGACGAAAATGTGGGTACAGAGGAATGGTGCTTAGATACATTCGAAATTTGTTTCTTCTACTCTTTCATTTATAGTTTTAACCGTTTTTTAACTTCATCAACCGTCGTTAGAAAAGAATTTTTAAACGCTTTTTGAATAACACTCTCGTAACGTCTCCCAAAAATTAAGTGAATTAATGTCATCAACCCTGAGTGCCTCTATTGGCATACTAAAAATGTGTAGGCGCTTAATTTATTGGTTCAACAAAATGAGCAATATATCATAATTAGGATGTAACAAGGAGGCCATAGAGCTTTTGTCGGATTTGTTTTCCCCATAATTGACAGCACACACAGGCACACACATGTGAGTGTGTTTCGGCGATGTTGGTGCAGGCTGGAGTGTTGTCGTCGTTGATTTTTATTATCCTGTCAGTGGCGCGTTGTTACTACACACACACTCGTACACTATGTTGTTTTTGGGTATTTTTGAATGTTTCTTCATAGCCTCGTGCAATAAGGGATTATTTGCAATGAAACAGTTAAGCTTTCATGGCTTGATGATGTGCAATAAACCCAGAAATAGAGGACGAGTATAGAGCCATTGATCAAACGGGCTTATTTATCATGATGTTTTTGCTTTTGGTTTGGTAAGGCTTGGTATTTTGTTTACCCTTTGCTGTATGATACATAAATCTGGTCATTCATTTGCTTTGAGTTCCAGAATTTGTGTCGGGGTTGGGTAGGTTTTGTATTTTGAAATGTCCTCTGATAGAGATGTTTGTGATGCTCCTGTTGGGGCGATTAGAATAAGTCTTGTGTAAAGACAGATAGAACATTTTTGGTTTTTAAATGAAATGAAACAGGGGCATATCTCTTTTAAGTCCCCCGGGTAAAGTCTACGCTAAGGGGTTGGAAGCGCGTTCTAGAGCTATGGTCGAATCCAGGATGGGAGATGAACAGTGCGGTTTTCGTCCCGGCAGAAGTACAACCGACCAGCTTCACTCTGAGAATGGTACTCGAAAAGGCTTGGGAGTATGCCAAATCGATATACAGTTGTTTTGGAAAAGGCATATGATCGAGTTCCTCAAGGTAAATTCTGGAGTGTTCTGCAGTATGGGAGTATGGGATTGATGGTTCTTTGTTGAGGGCCATTCAGTCTCTATACACAAACTGTAGTAGCTGTGTTCGGGTTAACGGTAGTAAATCAACACCTTTCACCGTGGGCGTTGGACTTCGCCAAGGGTGCGTTTTGTCACCTCTCCTTTTCATTGTATATATGGACTGGATGTTGCAGCGCAGTCGAGGCGAGGAATGTTTCACATTGGGAGAGTTGAGGGTAAGTCATCTTCTTTTTGCAGATGACTTAGTCATCCTCACATCCTCCCAGATAGAACTCCAGAAGGGTTTGGGGCCATATGTGCTGATGCTGAGATGAAGGTTAATGTGGACAAATCCGAAGTTATGGTTATTTCCAGAACCCCTGTTCAATGCACTCTACATGTCAGTGGAGTCCCGATGAAACAGATGGAGAAGTTTAAGTATCTCGGGGTCTTCTTCACGATTGATGGGAGGAATAATGCTGAGCTTTCCTGTAGGATTGGCCAAGCTGGGTCAATTTTGTTCTTTGAGGGTTTGAACTTTCTCATCGTAGTGGGAACAACGCTGAGGGCTAACAGTTTGAAGCTTAAACTTCATCATTTCCCAGTGACTTCCAATTTGGCTGTAAAAGAGCTGATTTATTGTCAGCATGCTTTGTCATTCAACCATGAATAGACTCACGTGAAACTTCTCGTGCAGTTTCTATGTTCTGCTATGCTGACGGCTAGGGACAGGGTGCGCCATTTTTTGGTGCGAAATTTTTGAATGAACATTGAATAACTTTGACATTTTCCAACCGATTGACTTGAGTATACGTGTTTTTGAAACTTAACGTTTAGAATCTTAGCGATTATTCGCTTCACATTGAAACAAGGCGCTGAAATAGTCACAAACATTGAAATAGTGAAATAGTGTACATTGACAACCGTCTTTCAGTTGTCATCGAAAATATCGTGGTCAGGAAGGATCGTTTGACAGCACTTTTCATCATTTGGTATTAAATTTTGTCCAGAAGGGGCACTGGAATATTGTCGACATGCAGTTTATAAACGCCCAAGACGTTCCAATGAACTGGTTGAAGCGGTAAGAGAACACCCATGTTTCGTATCGTCACCGCGCTCATCATTTTGGCGTCAGTGAAACTACCCATGGGACGCATTTTGAAGGATGATTTGCATCAACAAACCGTCCACATCGCTTGGAATACGGGCAAACGGTCGTTTGAATGGTTGACACTGAACCTGATTTTTGGAAGCAATTTTGATAAGCGACGAGACCTATTTCACGTCCTTTGCCGCCAATAACAAGCAATCTCCAAATTTTCTCATTTGGAGAACTCAGAAACCAAGCGGGACCTTCGTTAGACCTTTTCTTGAATATGCCAGTCCGGTCTGGTCCCCCTACTATCTTGTTCACATCCAACGTATAGAAGCCGTCCAGCGCAGATTCTGTAAGAAATCCGCGGCTTTCTTGTTATCTTAAAAGAAAAGATTGCAGACAACTCACCGGCGTACTAACGGGGCATTTCACCTTCGCCAAACACCTAAGTGTGCTTGGCCTAACTGATGAAACCCTCTGCGGCGCCTGTGGAGAAAACGATGACACTGCGGAGCACTTCATCTGCCATTGTCCCGCCTTTGTTCGGATCAGGTGGCAGTTATTCGGTGCTAATGAGGTGAGAGCTGATGATGTAGGCTCCTCATCACAGAAGCGCCTGCTGGTCTTCCTTCGGATGAAATTTCAGCAGAAGTAGGTTGCTGCCTGGCAGTACAATGGACCAGTTTTTTAGTCTGAGTGCTCCTGTGTAGTGTTACAAAAACCTCCGACAATAAAAAAATGTATCAATTATTCAGTGTTTTAATTAAATTTAAATTTGTTATGTTTTTACTAAAAAAAAAACCCTGTTTCTGACTGGATATAACCGGAGATGAATTTTATGGAATTTTTTGCTTTCGAAGGCAGTCAATTTGGAGAGCGCCATAATCCCCCTGGTACAGAAGCCTCGCAACTATTAGGAACACCGACAAGCTCAGAGAGTATGTTGATGTTCAGTTTTTATGTAAATTTAAATACCAATTGACTATGACTATTTTGTAGTAATTTCGGCGACATACCGACGCGAAACATGGAAGCGGGTCTTGCAGCATCGTAATGTGTCCTGCCCCACTTTAAAACTACCCCAACTTAACGTTAAATTTGTAGTTCTCTCGTAAATTCCAAATATCTCTCATTGCGCGACTACGGAATTTGTCTGCAAGAACCCAGCTCGCAATTGCTCCTCCACCCAATCTCATGTGTATCTCCAGTTCACATTCAGCGCCTACAAAGCCCCACAACGAGAGGATAACATCAGTTCATGTCATTCATCTTAAACGCCTTAAGATGAAATGTATCTGAACAAGTAACTGCCTGCCCCAGCCGACTGCCGTTTGAGTACGTCGACAATTTATGTCGAAGCAGTAGATCCGTTTCGCGTGCGAAATATCTCGATTCGATGGCATTACTCAGTCGTGGATATGAATTTGTCCTCTGCGTGAATTTTTTATTCTTAGCCGGGGATAACTGAGAGGATTTTTGTCATGTATAGACAGCCAGACACCGACTGCGAGCATAGGAGGTGTCGTTAAATTGAATATATGGCAGCCCCGGCGACTGTCTTCTTGTGGGTCTATTCGGATCTGTAACCTGCATGAGACTCTGACAAAAAGTATCTAGTAAATCAGGAGGAAGACATGTATTCCTTGTGCCATTAGAGTTAGTGCCAATGTCGCTGTCAGTTGAGGAGAAATTGCTAATGGGTAGCTGCTGGCGGGGGGTTGAGTTGTGATTGGTCATGGAGACGAAGAAGAAGGGTCATGACTGTACATTTTGGATAAGTGAATGACGCATAAATTATTCTTATTCTCTGCTGGGATTCTGTTTCTTTCGGGGAATGGGTTTTGTTGACTAATCGGGGATTATGTTCGAAGAACGCTGATTACTTTGGTTGCGACTGTCGCCCTTAGAATTGGTGTTAATCCGTTTAATATAAAGCTGATTTTGGAAATGGCGATAAGAGGGAAAGACAGAAACTTTGTCGGTCTCACGGTAGCTCCATCCAGAGAAGAAGATTTAGTGTGACTTCAAACATAGATGTCTGACGACATTGTGTGGAACGTGTCTCTACACTAGACACCAGGAGTCACCCGGTATGGGCACTGAAGACACCCCAAGTTTCTTTACATTCTACTTAATTGACGCTACAAAGACTGACAAAATGGTTTTGAAATTCAAACCCGGACACAATTTGCATCTGTCCTCGTCGGCAATCCTGGACTGAAAGCTAAGAACTCCACGTATCATGACAAATTCAACATGCGGGCAATTCCTTGACAGTTCAAGTAATTTTCGCTATTTTTTGCAGCTGAGTCAGAGATAACTGGTGACAATCTTTGAATGCTTGCATCTCCGCTCGGGGACTACAATTTTTCATGTTTTGAGGTGAATAATCAGTCACTTTCGAAGCTATTGGGTCATAAGCAAACGCTTGATAGATAATTTCTCTCGTTTTGGAGTTTTGCAACATCTCAAGAATGATGTTGAAAAGTTACACTGCAAAGCATTTCCTTGCATCCAACCCTTTTGAGTGATTTCCTTATCAGAAATACCTTCTTTCTAGCTTTACGAAGGTCCAAATATCGGCCTGCTTAGGAATCACGGGTGCCCTAAGGACAACGTCGACAGCAGCGCTCGAGGTTCTACTCCATCTTACCCCTCATGACATCTTTTGTAGTAGCAGAGCGGCTATAACCGCAATGATACTCAGGGAAGTCAAGATGTGGAAAGACAAGCCATATGGGTAAGCGTCCATCCTCTCAAAATGGGCAGGATACAAAACGTTGGATAATCTGTCACCAACCCTGACTACCACGAGGAAGTTCTCTACCCGAACAGGAGAGGGTTGGATGAGCTATCAGCAAATGGCGGCGAAGAGATCTCCCTATATACTGATGACTCGAAAACAACTGCAGGAACCGGGGCCAGGGGTCTCCTGCGATATCTTTGAAAAATCCCTAAACCTAAGCGACGAATGTAGCGTTTTCCAAGCAGAAGTAGTACCAATAAGTAAGGCGGCACTCACGCTAAAAGAGCTTAGTTTGACTGAAAAAACGATAACCCCATACTCCGACAGCCAAGCGGCTATAAGAGCCATAGCGTCGGATAATGTAAAGTCGAAACCAGTCAAGCTATGCAGACAGGACGTCAACGAAATCTCCAGGCTAAACACCGTGTGTCTCTGCTGGGTACCGGGACACACAGGAGTTCAAGGAAACGAGAGAGCGGACGTGTTGAAAACGAGGGTTCAGAGTTAAATAAATCTCTAGCACTACCTTATGTCAATATGCCGTTACGGTTCCTAAGGAACGAAATAGAGTAGGAAACCTTAGACAGAGCAAATGAGCGATGGCTGAACGACGAGAGCTCTATGGCCGATGCTGAACAGGAGGAAATCGTTATCAATGCCTAAGTCGTAAGGATATACGGACGGTGGTGGGAGTTCTCACCGAACATTGTCCGATAGGCACCCATGCCAGGAGGCTAGGTATACCCCATAGCGAATATTGTAGAAGTTGCAGGGACGAATAGGAAATAGAGTCCGTCCGCCACTTGCTATGCGATTGTCCAGCCCTACGAGGAAGGAGACTGCTAACACTAGGCAGTAACTTCTTGGACGAGCTGGAGGATCTGGAAAAAATAGAGCTGAAGTACCTCCTGAGATACTCGTATATGCAACAATCTGGGTGGTTCTAATAAGCAGCATAAGTGTAGGTCACATAGGGCACAATGCACTCAACTGTTGGTCCCAGTGAGCCGCGACCCTATCACCTACTTACCTACGTACCTACCTAGAACGTGTAGGGCGTTCTCTTTGGAGAAGATACCAAGATTTTTGCCGTGTGAACTTATGAGGCGTTGTCCTGAGATGGCACCAACCACAGTAGGTACCGATGCTTTGATCTTTTAAGAGAAATCAGATCTTTGGAGCGATTTAGATCTAATCTAAGACAGATGAACCTCTAGGCTTAACACGTATTGCCGTATCCCCCCTGGGGATGGGACATACTGCAACCGTGATGAGTTAAATCACCCAGATTTTTGTACGAGTTCCACCTCGTCCAAAATGTTGTTGTCAAGAATTTTCAATCTCTTTCCTATTAGAGTACGGCAATCACCAGACTCCTTTTCTCCTCAGCCACGCAACTTCTGCAGTATTAATAGGCAGGGATGACTGAGACTCATTGATAATGATCTTTTTTGCTCAACGCCGGCCACAAGACTTCATCTAGATTCAGCCATCGCTCATTTGCCATCTGCAGGGCATCATCTCCAAACTTCCTCCTTAGAAAACTTAGCGGCGTATTTATATTGGATAGAGCTAGAGACTTCTTCATCTCTGACCAATCTTTGCAAGTATGTCCGATCTTTCGTTTACCTGAATTCCAACAGAGGATCTTCCAATTCGCAGTAGAAATGCATTTGCTTAGTCGGTTTGACTTAAACAGTTTCCAACTTAGGATCACTATGCTTACATGGGAGATTTTATAGATATTCAGTCTGCTTAACTGGCCCAGTTTCGATATAAGAATATCCGAAGCTTTGGCCCCAATTGACGGAGTATATTGTTACCGATTATAATAATAATAATAGCAACGCTACATTCCGAAGTGGACTTGGGCCTGGCTTTTCAGCAACCACTCGGGTTGTACGTGCTATTGTTCTCTCAGGAGTGGAGGAGACCTACAGTTTAATGCTGAATCCGAACGGCGGGATTGAGAAGCTTTTTCTAGACAGTTATACTCTTTGAGATATGCCAGTGACTAGAAAGAGGTGGAGCCGTGAACAATTTTGTTTTTTTGGAAAATTGTTGCTTAAGCTGGGATTTGAACCTAGACTGTGCAAGTCTAGTGCATATGGGTCGACGCACAAACCCACACGGCCACGGCGCCCATTGTTATCGATTCCTCGGGCAATTTTGTCGATAGTGTTGCTGCATTTATTTGCTTCACCTGCTTGAAAGACGCTGCAGTAATCGCTTAGTGCTAGGGATCTTTCAAAGAGTTCACAAAATACTCTTAATGTACCTGTGCTTTTAAGCCCAATCGCTTCAGTCCTGAATTCGGATAGAGATCTTCCTTGTGCGGGCCAAGGTTGGTAGCCACCTTGGCGCGTTCCCAAAGGGCTTATTCTTCTGCACCCCTAATTTTCTAAACCTCATGGCGGTTGAGTCGTTGGCCTTTCAGAAAAGAAAAAAAACAACTTGTGCGACTATTTGCTGGAATAAATCAACTCAAGCCTTGAACCAAGGTCACAATCGTGAGGCAAAAAACCTGAAGTTCCCATCACTTCAACTAAAGACAAACGCCCACCCAAACGATCAGAAAATCCTTCACAGACAGCCTACATCCACAACTGATGGCTTCCTTATGCCTATTTAATGACTTTCCAAAGAAACCAATTAAAAATTTACAATCCAACCAACTTATGCCTACAAAAACCAAAACCATGACTTCATCAACCCTGCTGGCCAGCAAACAAGAATAAGTTGTGTGCCCACCTTCTCGGAAACTCCAAATTTCTAACCTAAATACACGAATGCCCCACATCAAGAATAAACACCGGGAACCAATATTCAAGGACGAAAAAAGCTTTAAAGGCACTTCACACAATCGATACGCTGCGAGAGCCAAAACGAACGACGAGTAACAAGGAGCAACACACTTTCAATGTCACATCGTGAATGAGAGCAGAGCACACTCCACCAGAGCAGGGCACAACCATCCAAAGCCACCTCCACAGGACAACTGATGGTTACAATAGCCGATAGGATATTTTCCGAGGTCTGGGACATTTTTGTATGTCTTCGCTGGAAGAAAGGACGAATTTTAAGAGAGTTTTGGTTCGCTCTCTGAATGGCTGAGCCAATTCCAGGCGAAAGGGAGCCGGTTGGAGACTTGAAAGTGTGATATTGGAAGCGGCCTTCCAGTGAGAGTGCGGTGCAACAGACGGTGTGGGTGCGACAGGCGTGAGTGCAGAGGATTCAATCTAAAGGATATTGGCAGAAATTAATTTTAAATTACATGCAATTAGATCGGTTTGGGAAGTAGGACATGTGAGAGATGAACTCCGAAGACTGCCGAGGAGATGAATGTGAGTGACGCTATGTGGGTCATGGCTCTGGATGTAATTGGTTTGGAAGATTGGCCTGCCGGGAGGTGCTCTGTGGGTTTAGAGAAGTGGCGGTGGACACATGTTGAGTCTGTTTGATTGGATCAGAATCGATGGATGGGCATTGGCTGAGTGCATCCATGACAAGAATCTCCAGCGTCGCCGTGAAATTGGCACCTAAACAAGGTACTTATGATTGTGGCTCTGGCATCCACAGAATATTGTGGCTATGGGTCGAAGAGGCGTTTTTGAAGTGAACCATATAGGCCCACGGTTCCTGTCAGCAGGCACGCTTTGGGTGTCCAACTTGGATCGCCTTGTCGGAGTCGTCAAATTTCTTCGCAAAGTCTTCCCAAAAATTGACAGAGTAGCAGTTATCCTTCACTGTTGCCCTGAAAATGTGAACTTCAGATGCTGGAAGAAGTGGCTGTAGAGGTCAGTCCCAAGGATGGTGTCACAAGCTGTCCCCAAAATCGTACGACAGAAGTGTGAATAGAAACAGGAAGCAACTGGGAGTTGAGCAACCCTTCGATGTTAAGACGAACTTTATGAACAAAGTGCGCCCTTGTTTATGGTGGGGTCGTTCCTAGCCACAAACATCTCTTAACACCAGTGGCATCAGCTGACTTTGACTCACGAACAAATTTCCGAACCCATTCACTGCACATAAGTGCATTCGAATGCGATCGATGACCCCGCTGACTCCCAGCAAAGCTTTTAAGAAATCTCGCGGTCCCTCTTCGAGTTTCCTCCCTCTAAGCGACTCCCTCCCCAACTGAGCAACTCCTCCCTCAGGCAACTTTAAGACCACTTCCTGTGAAGTTGGCAAAATATTTACGATACCCAACGTCCGCCTTATCCGATACCTGCTCCCTGTTCATTCGCGTCCATTGTTCCGACCTTCTAACTTATTTACGAAACATCCTCCAACTAGGTCACCTCGTAAACATTCCCAAAACACACGTGAACACACACACTCTTCACCGCACATTCCCCCCTCCTGCCCTCCAACTGACAAAAACCTGCATCTTTTCGTTGAAAACTAAATTGTGGTTCCTTTCCAAACGAGGTAACCCAACGAGGTCCTGTTTGCGTAAAGTTCGCCAATTTCGCTGCCGGCACGGAGCTGGCGGAATTTCGCGCACAAAATGTGCGGCGCTTGGGTTAATTAGTGTTCTGTGCAGTGATTACCTCACACGAAGTCGGAAAATTACATCATGCAGCGTGGCGACATCTATAATTGATATCTCGGCAACAGGATGATGGTTGGCCCGCAGTCAGCAGCGTTATCTGCAAATTAGCAGTTTGCTGCTTAAAGGCGATTGCCGTAGGGGCACTGTCTTTCGATACGGTACGCAACGTAATTAACGTTTCGAGGACAATGATGCTCTGTGTGGCGGACTTGAGTTATAGATTTTCGCCGGAAGATAGGGGCTTTTCAAATCTGGATGAATTGTTAATGGCTTTTGAGGATGTGTGCGAGGAGGGCAAACGCCGTGAGTTTATCGGGAAAAGTGATGTGAAAATTGTCCTCCATCTGATAACTAGCAGAAGACCAAAGAATTCAAACGCACTTGGTAGGAAGAGCCTTGATATTCTACGAAAAACCTCCAATGGAAGATGTGGGCACGGTTACTGGTTGAAGCAAATTTGTTGCTGACAAGTATACACGAAAAAGCCAGCAACATACGAGTGTACTAGTTCTAAGTATCAATCTACTGATAGTAGATAAATTCGAGTGGTAGACTTCAGAATCTGGTCACACTTAGAGGAGCTGAGGCCTATTGTGATACCACGCGGATCGGTCGATCTTCTACCTATTGAACCATTATCGACAAATGGGTCGACAAACCACTTCATGTGCAGCGAAAGCCATGGTTTCCTCCTCTTCATCAACTTCTACAGAAGTTATTAACTAGCGAGACACATCATATTAGTATCCTTGCTGTTTGAGATTGGAAGAGAAATTTAATTTTATTAATTTATACATATTCATTTGTATTTCAAAATGTTCACTGTAAAAATTAGTGTAATATGGAATTCCAACACACGATGTAATAATTAATTTCAATGTCAAATCGGTAATCCACCACAAGAAATTCTCACCACATAATGTATGAATTTTATATATGAACACTCTCTTGTAATTTTAACTGTTCCATTGGTTCGATCTGTAGCGAGAAATGTTTCTCTGCCATTTGGATTTCGGCAGCAACCTAGACAACACGTAAATATATTGAACTCATGTATTATTAGTGACATGTGTTTTTTTCTTCTTTCATTGTTGGACATCTCTTATTTTCATCGCGTTAAGTGTTTCACTTAATCCTCAACATAATTTCTGGTCCTTCGAGCCGGATCGTTTCGTTTTTAGAAAAGACTTACAACCTTGGTCACATCGGTGAAAGTGTTTTCGGCTTTCAATTCGTTTCGTTTATGACAAAAAATCGATCTTCGCATAATTCCGGTTAAGTTCTATTCTCGGACAAATTTGCTGGAACATTCTAAAGACATATGTGAACCAATATTCTTGAAACCAAATTAGACATTTCGCGGATTAGACATTATTTTATAAAATCTGTTACACGGGCATTCTTTTCGTTTTCGGTATGGACTCGAAACCATCACTCTCGGCATTGCGTCTTACTCGCGGTCATCTCAAAGGTTCCATGACGAAATTGGTAGCCTACACACAATCCCTTAATGATGCAACCTCGCTTGCTGAGCTTGAGGTTAAGTTACACAAAGCGGAAGATTTGTGGAACGAATTCAATTCTTCACAAAATCTTATGTATGAATATGTCGACGATGTTCGCCGGCTCAGAGGGAGGAAATACAACACCATCGAAGGAGTCAAATCCAAAGATGGCGTGTTGCTTTCCAATGAGGTGGACATCTTGCGCAGATGGAGCGAGCACTTTTCGGAGCTGCTCAATCCCGAACAGGGCACTGAGGGTGACAGACCTGTAGTCTTGAGTGGGGCGGAGAATAGTCCAACGGTGGAGGAAGTCATTTTGGCGATTGAATCGCTAAAAGTTGGCAAATCCGCCGGTGTGGATGAAATCCGGCCAGAAATGCTTAAGGCTATGGGTAAAGAGGGAGTTTTATGGCTCTCTCGTGTCATTAAGGTGGCTTGGGAACGCGGTGAAACACCTGGTGATTGGCAGACTGGGGTGATTGTCCCTCTCTTTAAAAAGGGGGACAAGAAAGAGTGCTCCAACTACAGGGGCATATCTCTTTTAAGTCTCCCAGGTAAAGTCTACGCTAAGGTGTTGGAGGCGCGTTCTAGAGCTATGGTCGAATCCAGGATGGGGGATGAACAGTGCGGTTTTCGTCCCGGCAGAAGTACAACCGACCAGCTTTTCACTCTAAGAATGGTACTTGAGAAGGCTTGGGAGTACGCCAAACCGATCTACAGTTGTTTTGTAGATTTGGAAAAGGCATACGACCGAGTTCCTCGAGGTAAATTCTGGAGTGTTCTGCAGTATGGGAGTATGGGATTGATGGTTCTTTGTTGAGGGCCATTCAGTCTCTATACACAAACTGTAGTAGCTGTGTTCGGGTTAACGGTAGTAAATCAACACCTTTCACCGTGGGCGTTGGACTTCGCCAAGGGTGCGTTTTGTCACCTCTCCTTTTCATTATATATATGGACTGGATGTTACAGCGCAGTCGAGGCGAGGAATGTTTCACATTGGGAGAGTTGAGGGTAAGTCATCTTCTTTTTGCAGATGACTTAGTCATCCTTACATCCTCCCGGATGGAACTCCAGCGCGCGCTAGATAGGTTTGTGGCCGTATGTGCTGATGCTGGGATGAGAGTTAACGTGGACAAATCCGAGGTTATGGTGGTTTCCAGAACCCCTGTTCAATGCACTCTACATGTTAGTGGAGTCCCATTGAAACAGGTGGAGAAGTTCAAGTATCTCGGGGTCTTCTTCACGAGTGATGGGAGGAATAATGCTGAGCTTTCCTGTAGGATTGGTCAAGCTGGGTCAATTTTGAAACAGCTTGGTCGATCTGTAATCAGGAAGGCCGAGCTTGGTGTCAAAGCCAAGTTAGCGGTTTTTAACGCAGTATTTGTTCCAACTCTCACCTATGGTCATGAAATTTGGGTAATGACCGAAAGAATAAGATCGCGAATACAAGCTGCCGAGATGAGATTTCTTCGTGCTGTTGTGGGAATTACTCGCCGGGATAGGGTGAGAAACACGACGGTGCGCGGGGAACTCAATGTTGGGCAGCTGCTTCTTCGAACGGAAAGGGCTGTACTTCGTTGGTTTGGTCACGTGGCACGAATGTCCCCATCATCACGACTTCCGAGGCGTGCCTTGAATGCGATTCCATCAGGTAGGCGACCGCTTGGCAGACCTAGGATGAGATGGTTGGACCAAGTCCAAACACTCGCCTGGTTGCGCTTGGGCATAGCTCCTGATGAGTTAGAGTCGATGGCGGAGGATCGAGTGGCCTGGAGATCTCTCGTGCATGCATTGCCCCCGCGACCCCTTTAGTGGAACATGCGGGTCATTGAAAATGAGATGAGATGAGATGTCGACGATGAGAATTACATCGATCCTCTTCCAGATTATGAAGATTTTGAGGCGAAGTTCCTAATGGTTAAATCAGTTATTTTCGCTACCATCCGGGATCGGGAACGTGCTGAAAATCTCAGAGATCCTATAAGTCTAATAGCCAACCAACAACAGGCCCTAATCGATAATTTAAATAGAGTTAGTTTACCCAAGCAATCAGACGTTTTCCTTCCCACTATTCACATTGAACCTTTCTCAGGAAACTATCAGAAATGGCCAACGTTTCGCGATATGTTTAAAAGTGCGGTACATAGCAAAACTAATATAACGTCCACCCAAAAATTTCATTTTTTAAAGTCGTTTCTACGCAATGAAGCTTTGGGACTAGTAAGCCATCTTCCAGTGTGTGAAGCAACCTACGAACAGGCTTGGAGTAGATTAGAGAAACGCTATGATCGTCCGCGGTTCGTCATAAATAGTTTCATTAAATCATTCATGGAGTTACCATCTACAAATACAAGTAACGTTAACCTTCTCCGCAAGATTACGGACGGGGCTGGCGAAATAGTTAGAGGTCTTGATTCACTTAATTCAGTTAACCGGGATCCATGGCTTGTTTATATACTAGTTAACAAACTGGACCCAGAGACTCGTCAATCTTGGTCGGAAGACAGTGTATTAAAGAATTATCCTACTATTGGCGATCTCCTCAATTTCCTTGAGAATCGGTGTGAAGCACTAGAAAGTGCTAAAGCTAGTTTTCGTGAAAACCCCAGAGCTAAACAGATTCCAGCTATTAAAAGCATGCATGCTTCACCATCTACAACTTGCGAGAAATGTGAATCATCTCACAGCCTTTCGCAATGTTCGCAATTTCTCGGCATGACAGTGCAGGCTCGTAGGGAGTTTGTCAAAACTAACAAACTCTGCTTTAATTGCCTTCGGAATGGACACTCAGCAGCTCGCTGTCAATCGAAATTTCGGTGTAAATCCTGCAATACACGCCACCATAGCCTTGTTCATGATAATACGATTGCCTCGAACCAAATCGTACACAGCAAAAACATAAGTGGGCATACCAATCATTCAACAATTCTATCGTCTGATACTTCGAATGATAGAACTGAACCGTTTACCTCGTCATCGTTAACCTCGATCAACAGTAATCATTCTACCAAAAGTTCGCTTAAAATTCCGCAGACTATTTTACCCACTGCATTAGGAAAAATCTTGGATGTTAACGGACAGTTTCAGTTAATTCGAATTTTAATAGATACTGGATCACAAGTGTCCTTCATTTCAGAACCATGTGTTCAGCGACTCGGAATCAAACGTAGAAATGCCCGCATATCTATCAACGGCATTGGATCCACCAACGCTGGCACATCTAGAGGACTAGCTTCATTGGTGATCTGGTCTCGCTGTGATTTGTTTAAGATTTCAATTAACACTTACATATTACCCAGTGTAACGTCCAATTTACCGAGTAAATCGTTTACAATCGACGATTGGAGTCACTTAAATAATCTCCAACTAGCTGATCCTTCGTTTAACATAACAAAACCTGTCGATGTTTTACTTGGAGCAGACAAAGCGTGGGAAATATTATTAGGTGACGTACGGCATAGCGAATTAGGACATCCAATTGCCCAACTTACAATATTTGGTTGGGTACTATCTGGCCAATTAATGGAAAAATCATGTTCGGAAGTAGTTTCAAACCTCAGCACTCTAGACATCGATTCTATTTTACAATCGTTTTGGATGATAGAAGAAGTTAACCCTAAATCGATCCTATCCAAAGAAGACCAGGAAATAGAAAATCATTTTCTTCGAACCCATCGTCGTGATCAGAATAGAAGATACATTGTAGACCTTCCCTTTAAATCACCGCCAAGATTTGCCGATACTCTAAGTGGTGCAATTTCACGTCTTTCGAGTATGGAGAGAAAATTTTCCAAAAACCAACATCTTCAAACAGCCTACTCTGCCTTTCTGGAAGAGTATCTCGCGTTAGGCCATATGTCGAAGGTTCCTAATTCGGAAGTAGATAAACCCAACGTGTTCTACCTTCCTCATCACGCAGTCTTAAAACCAGACAGCTTGACGACAAAGCTACGCGTCGTGTTCGACGGGTCCTATAAGGATTCAAACGGGAATTGTCTTAACGATTCACTCATGATCGGCCCACCAATACAACGCAATTTATTTTCTGTCTGCTCACGATTTCGTCGCTTTCGTTATGTCTTCACGGCAGACATAATTAAAATGTTTCGGCAGATACGGGTCTCTGAAAAGGATTCAGACTTCCAGCGCATCGTTTGGTGAACGTCTCCTTCAGAGCCATTGCAACATTTTCGACTGCAAACGGTTACGTATGGCACATCGTGTGCTCCGTATTTATCGGTTCGTACACTAGAGCAACTTGCTGCGGACTATAAGGATGAGTTTCCAATCGCGTCGGAAACTGTCCTCAACGACTTCTACGTCGATGATGTTGCCTCAGGAGCTGATACGCTTTCGGAAGCGATATTTAAACGAAACTCGTTAACGGAACTCCTTTCTAAGTGCGGTATGCAGCTAAGCAAATGGCGAAGCAATTGTCAAGAATTACTTAAACATGAAGAAAATAGCTCACCCGAAATTTACACTTTAGACTCTGATGCGGATTCGTGGGTGAAGGTGCTCGGGTTGTATTGGAACTCTAATAGTGACATTTTCAGTTTTCGTTTAAACTACACTCCCAGTGAAAAGATTACAAAACGGCAAATTTTGCGAGACGTAGCTAGAATCTTCGACCCGCTCGGATTTCTTTCACCTTCGGTAGTACGGTTAAAGATACTTTTCCAAGAGTTATGGCATCGTAAACTTGATTGGGATGACATCATTCCTGATCATATTGCTACTCAATGGAGCAAGTATCGTGATGAACTACATCTATTAACCAAAATCGAGATCCCTCGCGCCATTGGTTTATCAAACGAGTACTTCGAACTGCACGGGTTCTCCGACGCTTCGGCATCTGCGTATGCCGCGGTAATCTACTCGCGATACAAACTCCCTGACGGTCGTATCGAAACTAATCTGGTTGCTGCAAAATCTCGTGTAGCACCTCTTAAGCAACTTAGTATCCCTCGACTAGAACTTTGTGGGGCAGTTTTACTAGCGCGGTTACTTGTTGCCGTTCAAAGCTCTTTAGACGTAACATTCGACAACGTCTTCGCGTGGTGTGACTCAAATGTGGTGCTCTCTTGGCTATCGTCTCCCCCCCGTCGTTGGAATATCTTCATCGGAAACCGAACGTCAGAGATTCTGAGTACCATTCCCAGAAATAGGTGGTTTCATGTTAAGTCCAACTCCAACCCAGCCGATTGCGCTTCACGAGGTATAACACCATCCCAACTTGTAGAGCATACCATTTGGTGGATGGGCCCAGATTGGCTTCGAAATCATACTGAGAGTTGGCCCAAACAAAGCGACATTGAAGAGGATTCTGCCTGTATTCATGAGGAAAAAACGGTATCTACACATTCCTACCATACAACCAACGATAATCATCCCTATGAAAAACTATCAAATCGCATCAGTTCTTGGTTTATTCTCGTCAGAGCTGTGGCGCAAATACATCGTATAATAGCGAAAGTAAAAGGAAGAGTATCTTCAAATTTTTCATCGGAATACCTAACATCTCAAGAACTCAAGGAAGCAAAAGTTAGGATAATAAGGTGGTTACAGCATCGATTTTTCAAAAATGACATTAGCTTCTTCAAGAAACATGGAACATTTCCCAAGGTATGTAAAATTATTGAATTATCTCCGTTCCTGGATAGTGACATGGTTTTACGAGTTGGGGGAAGAATTGAACACGCCAACTTAGCATTTAATACGAAGCACCCAATTATTTTACCCAAGGATCACACAATCACCAAGCTCATTGTTCGAGACGCGCACGTTCGGTTTTTACATCCCGGTATATCGACGTTATTTGCTCTTATCGGTCAAGAGTATTGGATACTAGGTTGCCGAAGTATTTTGCGCAAAATTACGCATGATTGCATAAGTTGTTTCCGTCAGCGAAGGACTACGCTTACCCAACGGATGGGTAATTTGCCTGAGCAAAGACTTCAACCAAGCCGTCCGTTTACGCATTGCGGTTGTGACTACGCGGGTCCAATAGCATTGAAAATTAAGACGGGTAGAAAGTCAGTGATTTCAAAAGGCTACATATCTCTTTTTGTATGCCTAGTGACAAAAGCAATTCATCTAGAACTAGTGAGTGACTTGACTACCGATGCCTTTCTTGCAGCATTCCGTCGATTTGCTGCTCGCCGCGGAAAACCTTCTCATGTTTATTCAGACAACGGAACAAACTTTCGTGGATGTGCGCGATTACTATCCGAAATGCATACACTCGTCCTATCGGAATACCACAATTCGCTCGTTGCTGAATCATTGGCTCGCGACGGCATAACATGGCACTTCATACCCCCTTCAGCACCACATTTCGGCGGCCTGTGGGAAGCGGGGGTGAAGTCGGTTAAGCAACATCTTCGTCGGGTTATCGGTAGTGATGTTCTAACGTTCGAACAGCTCTATACATTGTTGACGCAAATCGAGGCTGTATTGAATTCGCGACCACTGTGTCAAATTTCGGATTCTGATTTAGATCCACTAACTCCGGCCCATTTCTTTTTAGGTGAATCGTATGCTGCTATACCAGAGAGCAACATCCTACAAATACCAACCAACCGACTCTCCTCCTGGCAATTACTACAGTCCAAGATACAAGGCTACTGGAAACGCTGGCACACCGAGTACTTGACCTCGATGCAACAACGTTCTCGTTGGCAGCAAGTGCAACCTAATTTGAACATCAACGATCTGGTAGTCATCCGGGAATCTAACCTACCACCAGGAAAATGGGCTATGGGGAGGGTAATCAGTGTGCATCCCGGCAAAGATGGTCTGGTGAGAGTCGCCACTCTAAAAACAGGCAGTGGGAACTTAGTACGCCCAGTGCACAAACTAGTTAAATTTCCAAACTGCTAAACTTCGTTTAGGGCCGGCGGTATGTTTGAGATTGGAAGAGAAATTTAATTTTATTAATTTATACATATTCATTTGTATTTCAAAATGTTCACTGTAAAAATTAGTGTAATATGGAATTCCAACACACGATGTAATAATTAATTTCAATGTCAAATCGGTAATCCACCACAAGAAATTCTCACCACATAATGTATGAATTTTATATATGAACACTCTCTTGTAATTTTAACTGTTCCATTGGTTCGATCTGTAGCGAGAAATGTTTCTCTGCCATTTGGATTTCGGCAGCAACCTAGACAACACGTAAATATATTGAACTCATGTATTATTAGTGACATGTGTTTTTTTCTTCTTTCATTGTTGGACATCTCTTATTTTCATCGCGTTAAGTGTTTCACTTAATCCTCAACACTTGCCAATTGATCTGTGTTCCATTATGACACCGAATTTTAGGGTTCCCAACGAAAATAATAGAAAAACACAAATTTGTGTAATGTGTCGATTGGACTAGAAAGCCCGGAATATATTTGTAGGCTCCTATTGACCAAGGCCTGTAGCTTTCTTGTGATAGTGGCGGACACTCTATATGTGCTACAGCGTAGATTCAATATTAGCTGGGAAATATTTCAGCTTGGTGTTCAAGCTAATTGCATTGCTACTCCAAATATTGCATCACGAACGCGAACCTCCTTTGGCTTTTAAGATGCTTCTGCTTCAACCGACTGTCCAGTAATCGACATATGAGCTGTTGAGGTGATTTCAAGGCAGCTGATTTTGTTTTTCGTAGCATGTTCAGACCAGGTCTACCGTTTTGCTAAGATTTGCTCCTCCTGTTCTCATTAAACATTAGATTAAACTGATTTCATTTTCATTCTAACCTTTGAAACGACTTGCTTTGTGTGTCCACTTACTTCGACGAATTTTCATGACTTTTAGATTAGACGAGTCAAGAATTTCTAATTTCTAACTATATCGTGCTGATTGGTTACTGAGAAGTCAGGCCCTGCTCCACTTCGGACTGTAGCGCCGCCAATATTATTATGATCGTGCTCAGACGGTTCAAAAAATTCAGACGGTTTTCACCCCAAATAACCAATCAAGGCACCTTATTACAATTCTCTAATCAATTTCCTATCCATTCTGATATTCCACATCCTTCAATTCATCCTAATCATTGCAAAATACGTCTCACAAAACTTTGTAATCATCAAATCAACTAAGACAAAAATTCGTTCCTTTTCAGCGAAAAAATGTGAGTCAGTTGTGTTATCATTTTACGTGTAATTTTTTTTAAATCAATATTCCCTAAGTTTAAGCCAAAATGTCTGGGTAGTGAACGTAAAAATTATAAATAAACTAGCGTATCCAGCGTGCTCTGGTATCCAGCCCACTCTGGTGGGCGTGTCCCCTTCTTTTTTCATGGGATCTAATTTTTCCCGGTGTTCTTTACATATGTGCCAATTTCATAATTCTCCGTCGAATGTTTGCTTAGAGATGCGAGGTTTTGTTTTTCCCATAGCCTATGACCGATTCCTGGTCGATCGATGCTAATAGTGTCAAAAATTGCATAAGGATCGGTGCAATTGTTTTTATAGATACAATGGTAAAATAATAATAAAAAATTTAGGTTGACTCACATCGTCTCTTAGAACTTGCACATTCGTGACTTCAGATGACTGTGTGTCGTCTACTTTCGCTTAGGCATGATGAATATGAAATTCTGAATAATGCCATAAGTTGCATAGCTCGAATTCTTATAAACCAAAAACGCATAAAAGAAAACCCAGGTCACTCTTGACAACCTCCTCTTCATTCTTGCAAAGTTTCATTGAAATCGGTCCAGCCATTTCGGAGATTAGCCCGAACAATCAAACAGACAGACACTACGATTTTATTAACACAGATTTGCATACAGACTATATTAAATATCATTGCCTCAATCATTCAATTATTTGCATACCAAAAACAACAACACTTGCCGGCAAACGCGAATGAAATGTACACAAGTACGTTTGTGATTAAACGACAAAAAAATCAAGCTAATTATTTGATTATGTTTAGCTGCAAGTTTGAAAAAAAAAACAGATTTACGAAGCAACTCTTTTTGTTCAATAAGCAAAAAAATAATCAAATGTGTCCATTACCGATTACATCAGTTCACAAGGCGAGTTTGATGAAAACGAACCTTAACATGATCACTCACTGACAGCTGTCAATGTGTATGCGTGTATGCGCTACAACGTATATTTGCCGTGTGTATGACATCAGCAAACAGTATACATACAGTATACGCTCATAGACGACTTCGTATTTGTTGTTGTTTTTTTAATGCACAAAATCAGATGTTGACATAAAAAGTCAACTTACGAACGCGTCGACCAATTTCGTGCAAACTTTAGATAAACCATCTACACGACCATACGAACAAACCCTACCCTATTTTATCGAATTCGGTTTAACAGTTCGCGAGTTATAAAGTCACAACGCACTTGCAACAATTTTTTTCAGAAGCTTTTTTAAAGTATTTGATTGTAACAGATGGAATGCCTAAGCCTCTTCAGCGTAGTGAGTAAATTCGTCGAGGTTCGATACCCAACACAAACAACTGTCACCACCTTTCTCGAGACCCGGACAATGCTTAAAACATATAACTGAAAAAAGTTCTTAAACTTTGGTTGTTATAGAGGCTAGGCCCAATTTACACTCGGACTATAACGCAATTCAAATAATAAGAAGAAGATATATAAAAGAAACGAAGGGGATATACTCAAATATCAAGCTTAAGAGTTTTGATACGTTGCCCAGTAATTAAAAAGGACATAAATCAGGATTGTTCAAGAACATTATGAAATATGTTGTCTGTTCGTCCTTATAGACCTGAAAAGATCAGATAGCGGTCGATTTGTTATTTCCTGAAGTGGTTTTCTCCATGTGTTCTATTGCACTTCTCATATGGTACAGGCCAGAGCAGTGGCAGAGGAGTATTACCGCTTTTCATCACCACAGCCCCTATATACAAGGTGGCGCTAAATTAATCATCCAATTTTGTTTTTGAATTACTTATTTACAAAATAAAACAAAATTATTTTGAGTGATGGAAATCTTTATGTGTATTCTGCAATTGGTCGAGTGCCATCCATGATATTGTTACCAACCTTTTTCTTCACGTCGGACATTGGAGGTTCGATGCATCGAATTGCTGGAGATAGGACCGCATCGTACCCTTTTCTGGCAAATTCATCAACTAGCTTGTTGCTGGTTATGGCCCTCTGGCCAAGCACAGCATAGATTATTTGACTGCTGTAAGCCAAGAGCCGTACGTTCTTCACGAAAGCATGCGGACTTGATTACTTTTGCAAAAGATGGGCTTCATGGCCGTCAATAAGAATTCTAACTGTAGCTGATGGTATTGCCAAAATTGATATTATTTTGGTCACTTCTTCGACTATCAGAATCTGCTATAATCTGAGGCACTAATTTTTAAAGCTTCGGATGTTATACCCGCCCATGTACCTGTCACCATCTTTAATCTGCCCGTGTAAACATTGATGATCGTTTGCTGTGGGACTCGAAAACGGAACTCGATCCGCGTGGTCATCGGAGTAATCACAGCATTTGCCCCATTGGAACTATGCTTCAAAAATGGCTTGCGGAGTCCAGCGATCTCTGCAGGACTCACCACAACTCCTGAGCCAGAGACCGAAACGATACAAAATTTTCTGTACCGCTGCCCAGCTCGTCAGACCAAGTGACTAGCTTCGCTAAGCCAAAGGTCCTTCACAAAGACTGCGGGCTTAGAGAACGCAGATTTACTGGATCTCCTAAGATTCATAAAAAGAATGGGATAGTTTGTGTACCACAAAAATTGAAGGGATTCACAATGGACCTTAGGGCCTTCTAGTGGAAGTGATGTATCTACTCCCCTTCTTTAACCTAACCTAACCCTTGCTGATGGGCTCCTTTCTTTCCCACTTAGCTCTGGATGGAAGTAGCAATTGAGGGGCCTTTCAAAATGGAGGAAGATGCGTATAGTCTCTCTACGGATTTTTTATTTACGATGCTTGCATGTGAAGTAGTGTTTCCATGCCAGCTGTTGAAGTAGTGGTTATCGCACCAGTGACTTCTAGACATTCAAGTCTTTGTATGTTTATCAATGTATTTAAGTTCAAGGCTTATACTTTGAACTCCAAACCAAATTCTTCAGACTCAACAACTGCAGAAGCCTCAAAAGAGCGCTAATCTTTGAATAAAGAGTTAGATCTCTACATCCTAACGATGGATTTTTCGATGACTCCGTGGATAAATATTAACTTAAACAGAATTTTGGGGGAGTTCACCTTAGCTCGCAGTTGTAGCAAATGGCATTGTTCTCGTTGCCAAGCGAAAAACTTTATCCACGCCCAAGTATCCGATTTAGATGGTCTATCTCCGGCGTCAAAGACTAAATCCCCAATCCATCCACCCATACTCTTTCCCAACGTCAGCAAAACGTATTCAATTTCCCTAACACCTCTCATCCCCCGAAGTGCTTCTCGTAAAAGTTTATTTTCAATCCCATAGCATAACAGCCTCCTCTGAACCCCACCCCTCCCACCTGATGAAACAAACCCACTCTGAAACACGGAAAACATGACTCCAGCCCATTTCACGCACACCCAAACGATTATTTTAGTCAACACGCAGCACAATCGCACACAGACAATACCGACAATCTTGTCAAATGACCCTAATTGTTTAACAATCCCTACCCGGCCGAATGTCCTTTTTGTTACGGATCATTCACACTTCAATCGATTCCCTGTGCCATGCAATAACATCCATGGAATAATGTGACACCACATGCGACGGGGCCAGCGCCCAGTAGGCAGCACCCCGGCACTCGGTGGGGTTCGCTTTCGTTCCATCTTTTGTCGCCGGAAACCATTTAAGCGAGGACAATGACTCTCCCAGCTTTCATCTGGTTGCCGGCCGATTTTATCAGGACATTTTGGCACTATGAAATCATTTTCGTGTTTCTTCATCGATTTACGTTGATTGTTGAGTGCTTGAGTGGAACACAACACATTCTGTCAGTTTCAGTTGGAATTTGATTTCGCAATTTATGACTGCTCATGGAGATTTGTCCTGTTTTCGAAGGAACGCTTTGGCACGAGTTGCTTTGGTGGATGGTATTTTGAAAGGATTTGCTAAAGAAGATGATTTTTCCTTCTAGACGGCCGCTTTTAGACGACAGAGTCTGCGGACATCTATTTATTATTATTATGGTTGAGGGTATATTGCACCGCGACCTTTAAGATCTATTGTGCCCCCTTTCAATACCTTAGCACAATTACGAGTTCCCCTCAAATACAGTTCTTTTCAGAGTTGTATTGAGGGTAATGGACTCCTATTGCGCATAGGTGAAGAAATTTGTTCTAGAGTATTCTCTCTAAGTCAGTTTCCTTCAGAAATCTGAGAATGAGAGATATCTAAGAAGTTTCGAAAGCGTTTCGCAATGAGTGCCTGTTGAAAATCATAGAAATCATTTTTCAAGAGAATCATTTCACTGCTCTCAGGTATGACTCAAAACACTTTCACGCATCGAATCCAGAAAAGATTGCAAGCCCTCGTTCGCTGTACTTCCTTTCCTGGTCTAGGTTTCAAGCTGGAAGAAGCTTAGTGTCCTCGTAGTAATCCGTGTAGTTTCCGTTTCCAGAGTGGTTAGTTCGATTCTTTTACAATATATGCCGCGCCAGTCTGGGCGGGTGCTCTTTCTTTAAAGGAAACAGCGAAGAAGCTTTCGTCAGCACACAGGCTCTGCACTATAAGAACAATCAACGGCTTCCGAACAATTTCGGACGAAGCAGCCTGTTTAATTACTGGTATGGTCCCCATTGACATTCTCGCCAAAGAGATGCATAGGGTCTACCTAAGGCGAACGGCAAATCACGCGGAGACTAGCGCAAAATTCCTGAAGAATGAAGGAACGACAACATCTATGGCAGTGTGGCAAGCCAAATGGGACACCACAACCAAAGGCCTATAAATTGATCCCTGCGATCGCTGCCTGGACATCGAGAAATCACGGGAACTGCAACTACCATCTCATGCAGTTCTTGTCGCTCCATGGAGGTTACCAGAAATACTCCCATAGATTTGATCACGATAGCTCACCGTCCTGTACAGAATGAGTGGGCGAAGAGGAAGACGCAGAGCACGCAATAGTCCATTGCAGACGATTTGCCGCGGTGAGACCAAATTTACCAACTTCTAGTTAGCCATATGACAGATTCAACGGACAAGTGGCTGGAGATTTGCTCCTTTATAACGAGCATTCAAAACGAGCTAAGAAGGCTCGAAAGAAAAAGAAAATCCGAATTGGACACATATGTAGTGTGATGTGCTAACCAGCCCCGCGAAATAATACCTAATGGCAGCTCCGCGGGGAGAGTGGTTGAAGTGTGAAGGGTATAGTTTAGTACTTAGGCGTATTCCCGAAATCGAGTACTCGGGTTTGCGAATCGTGCATGCTGATAACCCGGGCTATCAGTATCTTTAGGAGATTGCCACATCCTTGGTTGCATCCAAAAAAATAGATAAAACCAAGGACTACTCTTGCCAATCGCTATGGGCTCAGAATTAAGGCAATTAAGGAATAAAGTGGGCGCCGTGGCGTAGTGGGTAGGTGCGTCGACTCCTACGCTCGAGGTCTTCGGTTCGAATCTCGAAATAAAAACATCAAACATTTTTTCACGGCTCCACCTCTTTCGAGTCACTGACAATGCTCAAAGAGTATATCTGTCTAGAAAAAGCTTCTCAATCTCGCCGTTCGGAGTCGGCATTAAATTGTAGGTCCCCTCCACTCGTGACAGAACAATAGCACGCACAATACGAGTGGTTGCTGAGGAGCTAGGCCCAGGTCCACCTCGGACTGTAGCACCGCCATTATTATTATTATTAAGGAATAAAGTAATTTATCATAGAAACAAGATAACACTATTTTTCTTCTTCTTCTTCTTCTTCTTCTTCTTAGGACGCTACAGTACGAGGTGGACCTGGGCCTCACTCAACATGCCTCTCCAGCCAACACGATCTTTCGCCAGCTGTCTCCAGTTTCGCACACCAAGCCGGCCGAGGTCCCCCTCGACTTGTGTGCGCCACCTTGTACGTGGACATCCTTTATTGCGTTGTCCCACAGGCTCAGAATCGAAGGTAACTCTATTAAAAACCTTGAGAGTCCCAGTCCCTTCTGTATGGCGCAGAAGCACGGACACTAACCAAAGCGAACGGGGAGATTCTTGGTCGCTCCGAAAAAAAGTTCCTTCGGATTATCTCTGGTCCAGTATGCAGTTCCAGTATGTTCGCAGAAAGAGACTGAACAACCAACTTTACGGACTGTGCAGCGACATCGATCTGGTCAATCAAGTTCGAGTCTCCCGTTTAAAACGGCCAAGGCTGCGGCCACGCAATGATGGACGAGCAATAGAGCGACGAGCAATAGAGCGACGAGCAATAGAGCGACGAGCGATAGAGCGACGAGCGATAGAGCGACGAGCAATAGAGCGACGAGCGATAGAGCGACGAGCAATAGAGCGACGAGCGATAGAGCGACGAGCAATAGAGCGACGAGCAATAGAGCGACGAGCGATAGAGCGACGAGCAATAGAGCGACGAGCGATAGAGCGACGAGTCTGAGCGAGGGGTGGCCATTTACAGAGCAAATGGACACCAACTCTCCGACCCGGAAAGTCTCCGACTCCAACCCTCATGAGCTGACTTGTGGTATCAGACTTCTTTTCCAAGTGCTTCTTATTCGATTGCTTATTAATATTGGGTCATACAAAAAGTACCCGCGGTTTTTTGTCACTAGATTGTGTTGGTGTCTATATATCTGAAAACACGTGTTTGAAAGGTGAAATATCAGCCTATATCTTGGGCGCCGTGGCGTAGTGGGTAGGTGCGTCGACTCCTACGCTCGAGGTCGTCAGTTCGAATCTCGTAAAAAACATCAAACATTTTTTCACGGCTCCACCTCTTTCGATTCACTGACAATGCTCAAAGAGTATAACTGTCTAGAAAAAGCTTCTCAATCTCGCCGTTCGGAGTCGGCATTAAACTGTAGGTCCCCTCCGCTCGTGAGAGAACAATAGCACGCACAACACGAGTGGTTGCTGAGAAGCTAGGCCCAGGTCAACCTCGGACTGTAGCGCCATTATTATTATTATTATTATTATCTTGTGTGAAGAGAACTGCGTAGTTCGTTTCTTCTTTTTGGGAGGATTTTTGAGACTCTACTGGAGCACTCAGACTCAAAACTGGTCCATTGTACTGCCAGGTAGCAACCTACTCCAGTGCCGTTAACTTGCTCCCAACGGCAAATGGTGACTGAACCAGATTCGATTTCACTGGGATTCGAACCTGGGACCTCTCTAACTTGGGGCAGGCACCTAACTAACTGAGCGTAGTTCGTACTGCGTAGTTCTTTGATTGTGTTAAAAGTTAAACTGATTTGAATATGGGTGAAATATCTGCGGAAATACGCTATGTGATGCTTTTTTACTATAAAAAGGGAAAAACGCTGCAAAAATATGCCGACAAATTTGCGCAGTTTGCGGTGAGAATGCTGTGAGTAAACGCCGGACCCAGGAGTGGTGTGTTCGATTCCGTTCCGGAAATTTCGATGTAAAAGATGAACCTCGCACTGGTTGTCCTGAAGAAGTCGATGAAATTTTGCAACTGACACGAGCAAGATCGGCACGGAAGCTGTCAGGAGATAGGGGAGGCACTAAACGTCAACCGTATGACAGTTTGGAATCATCTAAAATGAGCAGTCTGCTCAAAGAAGCTCGATGTTTGGGTGCCACATGAATTAACGCAAACAAATTTAATTGACCGACTAACCATCAGTGAAACGCTGCTGAAACGTAACGAAATGCAACTATTTTTGAAGCGATTCATTACGGACGATGAGAAATGGATTAAATACGAGACTATCCAACGCAAGCGAACATGGTCAAAGGCTGATGACCGACCACAAGCGAAAGCAAAGCCTGGATTGACGGCAAACAAGGTTGTGTTGAGAGTTTGGCGGGATTGGAAGGGAAATGTCTATTACGAGCTGCTGGAACGTAGCGAAACGGTCAATTCGATCCTCTACTGTGCACAACTCCACCGTTTGAATGAAGCAATCAAGAAAGAGCGACCAGAATTGCCCAACAGAAACGGAGTTATCTTCCATCATGACAATACTAGGCCGCACACATCTTTGATGACCCGGAACAAATTGACGGAGCTTGGTTGGGACGTATAACCCGGACCTTGCACCCCCTGATTACCATTTGTTTCGATCTCTGCAAAACTCTCTCGATGGTAGAAAATTGGTCGACCGAAGAGTCGCTGAAAATCACTTGGCGATGTTGTTCACTGATAAACCACAAAAGGTCTCTACCGATTGAATTCTGAAGCTACCAGGAAAATGACAAAAGGTCATAGATAATAATGGCCAATATGTACTTGATTGATTTTGAATAAAGAAAATTTTTTGATACATTCAAGTTTCTTAAAGTCGATGTGACTGTATCTTTAAACGTTAATGATATTCCAAGTTAGCTGCAAGCTAGTTTATAATCATTTCAATTTGCATCTAGTCACGGAACCGTGAAGCCGGGTAGAGTCAACATAATCCTCCTCAGCCACAGCAACCAAAGATGCCTTAAGCGTTGGAGAGGTTAAAGCTCCGATCTGGGGTCGCAATGCAATGTTAATTTTTAATTGACTTAACCTCCGGTGTTTTGTTAGATAGAACTGCCTCTTCCCGCACAAGTCACTGCATTGCATATCGCATTGGTGTTGCATCGCCATCCTGTGCGAATGAATAATAAATGCACTTCAGCAGCACCGAAGAAGGATCCCCTGCATTAGACGAAACGCATTTGTTTCTGAACCTACGGCTTCTGTTTCTGTTTTTTTGTTTTGTTTTGTTTCATGGTCACCGTTCCACGGAGTCTCTGCACCTGATCCTGACGGTTCAACAAACCAAACCCGATTGCAGCTAATTAGCCGGGAGGTTTCATTCATTTAATGCAGAACTGCTTCCGGTCGGAGTGCAGTGCTATCCGTCTGCTCGCTCAATGAAATCTGAATTAAATTTTTTTGCAGCAAACTTCAGGTGAACAGAACAATAATTGCAGATGCACAGATACGAGAACTTCAGCTTGTGATTATTATTATTTTTTTTCCTTTTTTTGCGAATTTTGAAGGAGTATTTTTTCCTTCCCGCGCCAGGACGATGAGGATTCCTTCGAACTGACGCTGATGAGCGGAAGGAGGTTTTAATGAAAAGCTTAAACGATGCACACATGCATGAAGATATTTAATAACAGGAAGCAATGCTCCTCCGACTATTTGAGATGTTAATTGTGCATCGTCGCTGGAATGTGGGGTTATTAAAAAATACAACTGGCAACTGAAAGGGGATTCTCGACGGAGAATTTCAAGAAGAACTTGTCAGGTAGTCAGAGCCAGAAGAAGCGGAAAGAATCCGGTGTAGTTCGCAATGAAGACATTTCAGGAATGTGAGGGGGTAATACCTATGCCGTCAAGAAATCTCGAAATGATCATCTTTTCAACGTTTAACTGAAGCATCCTTACACAGAGATACTCAAGTGGAACTTAGTTGTCCACAGTTTGCTTTTCAAATGTCGAAATTCGTGATTTTTTGTTTTTTTTGTAAGAACTTGGCGAAAGTATCCCATCATTCTACGACGTGATTCATTTGGAGGTTACAATTTAAGATCTGCAGCATTCAAATTTCTTTGAGGGCGAGAAACAATTTTATGCACCCTTTAGTATTGACGTAATTTGACATTTATTTATGCTGATTGAAAGTTTGCTTTTCGAATGTCGAAGTTGTGTTTTTTGTGAGAACTTGGCGAAGATGTCCCTCCATTCTGCGACGTAATTCATTTGGAGGTTACAATTTGAAAGCTAAATCATTAAAATTAATTTAAAGACGAGAGACCATTTTAACCACCGGTTAATATAAGCATTAGTTGACATTTATTTGTGTTGATTTCCAATTTGCTTTTCAGATGTCAAAATATGTGTTTTTTTGTGAAGATGTCCCCTCATTCTACGACGTAATTCATTTGGAGGTCACACCTTAAGTGCTGCAGCATTCAAATTTCTTTAAAGGCGAGGAACCATTTTATGAATCTTTTAGCACAGGCATAACTTGACATTTATTTATGTTGATTTTTCGAAGAGCGCAATATGTTAATTGTTAAAAGGCCATCGGCCAAGGCTGGCCAAAAAAAACCCAATCAACTTCAGAAGTTTTCCATTATTAAATGCGATTCGCCGGTTATTACACATGAATAAAAGCATTAACAATATTGTTACAACACTCATCACCAGCAGCCGCATTAAAATTGTCATCTTCAGTTGAATCATTCATTAAAATTCACTCGCTGAAGTGTAATCACAAAGCTCATGTTCAAGGACCGCAGTATAAATCTGGCGATCAGATTTTCATGGGGATTCTTTTTTCGTTGTTTTTCAATCAAATACCCATTTCCCATTGATCCCTCGGTGCGTTGACGAGTGCAGTTTAAGGCCGACAAACACTCTCATCCATTTTACTTCCGCACATGTAAGCGCTTGTTGTTTACTCAGTAAAAATCACTTGAGTCCATCAACAGCTCACACCATTGCCCTCGCCGCCGAGGGCTTATACTTATTGATTTTCACTCCGTAATCCGCGTACATTCGATTCGGATTCGTGTTATTTAATCGCGCACCGAGAGACTTAATTGCATCGAAAGGGGCTGCACAAAAGTCAGGACGCAAGTCCCCCGGCGATAACAATCGAAACCACGACTGAGGCAGCCACCGCTCCCATCAGCTTTCGAGGAGTATTTAATTTCTCGTTAATTTATCTTATTACGAGGATTCAATGAATGGATTTAATAAAGGGTTAACTCGCTTGGATTTAATTCCCCTTGAGGCTTGTTTGCATGGCCTCTCTGATGAAGGGGGATATCACTTGTGCACGAAGAGCTGGGATTAACCGTGTGCAGGGGAGCCACTGAGGCGATGTCGTGTCTGTGAAAGGCACCCTCGAATAGGCTACTTGCTCACTTCAGACTCATTGTGTTCGGGTGACTTGTTCGAGAGACGGTGTCTGCACTGTGCTAAGGGTAGCGAGTGTTGCTCTGAACCAGATCAATCCAATTCAAAAATTCTGCCGAGATGTTCTCATTCTCAGAACTACACACTTTGACACTTTCTAAGAAGTCTTTTCTGCTAACCTTCCCCGGCTTATCTTCAGAGGATCCATGCGTAGAGAGGCTCCATCAGAGAATTATTTGCCATTTTTGATTGACCCTACTCGAAAAGAAATGCATCATGTTCTGTAAAAAAATACATTTTGTAAGTGGTGCAGAAAAAACTGCAGAAAAACAGATTTAATCTTGACCACATTGAGCAGGATATCGTCGAAGTAGCATGCAAGACCATATGGCATGTGAGTGTAAACAGAGAGATCAAATAGACAACTGATCGTCACCTGCCTTTTCTTACGTGGCATTTCCCTTTGTAAGTAACCAAGAGCCTTTAAGGATAGCAGGTCTTAATAATAGACTTCCATTTTCGCGCTGTTGCCTGAAGTTTGAGTTGATGATTGTTCAGACTAAGTTCCTCGAATTTTAATATCAACCAGCGACATCTCGTCTTTCAACGTTGCCCGATCAAATCAATACCATTCAAGGTTGCTAATTACTTGTGGACCTTTTCCAGCATACCTCTATTCTTGTCGAGACCGCTACAATATCATCTTCTCAAACTTGATTTCAAAAAATCACCTCTCCGTGGTGAAATCTGGGAGCCGAGTGCCCTCGACAGAAGATGGGGTAACCAACCCTCGTGGGACAAGAGACAAGAAAGCCGCAGATTTCTTACAAACGTTGGAGAGCATGCGTTTGGTCTGTCTACATCCTGGAGAGTCATGCCACCTGCGGTTCTGCTCTCGAGAAGTCCAACCATCGATGCAAGCCCTAACCAAGGACCTGAGAATGCCTCATCTGATCCTCGCCTAGCAAGTTCATCGGCGATCTCATTGCCTGTGATCCCGTGGTGCCCCGGGACCCAGACCAGTCTTAGCGAATTTAAGCTACCGATCAAATTCAGAGAAGACTTGCAATCCTGAACTATCCTGGAAGTGGTTAAAGGGTTGAGCAAAGCCTTAAGCACAGCTTGGCTGTGGCTACAGATCCCTTCCACCTATTCTTCACAATATAGTTCGTAGCCATTAGGATTGCATAGGTTTCCGCTTGGAAAACCGACGCAAATTTACCTAGCGAGGTGTGCGGTCTTAAGTTGTCGCTCTCCACGAAGGCACCAGCACCAGATCCTTCATTGGTCTTGGAGGCGTCCGTGAAGATTCGACTACATTCCTTTCCTGGCTCAGAGTCTGGCCAGAGCCAGTCCTAAGTGCAGGGAAAGTCGACTTTGTATGTTCGTCGTAGCTGGAGTACAGGTGTCCGTCCGTCAGACGGCATAAGACTGGGGTCAAAGGAAATGCGATGCGCAAGGTCATCGAAACTCCAGTGCGAGTTGTACCAAAACCTACTTCTTTTTAAACGGAAGATGGCCTTGAGAGAAGATGGAGTACACCCCATGATGTGGATATCTAGGGGCGGGTTGGGATTCAGCAGTGCATCAAGAGCATAGCCAGCCCTTATGCATCCGAGACAGACTGTTCTTTGAAGCTTGGTGAAAGCAGCAGTTACGTATTTACGCGAAAGCTTATTCCACCAAACGACCGATGTATAGGAGAGAAGGGGCCTAATCATAGCCGTGCAGATCCAAATGGATCTTGGTGATAGACCCCAGGATTTGCCAAAAATTCCCTTTCACTGCCAGAAAACTGACAGTGCCTTCGCAATTTTCGTTTCGATGTGTTTTTTCCACAGAAGCTTCCTATCTAGAATGAAGCCCAGATATTTAGCTTCATTGGAAAAGCGGATAGTGACACCTTTTAGTATTGGTTGAGTTAAACCAGTCAATTTCCTCCTCCTCGTGAAGTGGACGAACTCGGTTTTAAGAGGGTTGACAGAAAGACCATTTCTAGTACACCAATCGTCGATCACGGTCAGAGCTGCCTGCGGTTTTGAACACACATCCGCTAGGCCTGGGCGTAGATGTTACTATTGAGAGCATCGAGTAGAGAGTCAACCAGCATGCACCATAGCAGAGGAGACAAGACGCCACCTATTTACGCCCGCCATAACATACTGGCCACAATCCGCGTCCGCAATAATAGTTCTATTCATTAGCTTCTACAGCTACTATTAGTGTTGTGCTTGCTACTGTTCTTTCAGGAGTGGAAGCAACGTACAGCTTTATTTCCACTTCGAAGAGTTAATTTTGAGAAGATTTCCATGACATACTCTCTGAGCATTATAAGTGACCCGAGAGAGGTGGTGCCATAAAAAGGAAAGTTGGTGTGTGCGATTTGGTCCCCAAACCTTCGATGTAGAAGCCAACGCACATACTCGTTATGCCACCACGGTCACGAAAATGGTTTGGTACCTAAAAAAGTGCAAGTATATATTTCACCTAAATTTTGAATTCCGTGGCGTATACGTAACATTTTTTTTATATTTTTTCGCTTTCTTCCTTAGTATCGCGAACATGACCTATCCTGAAGCTGGTGATCATTGATCATTGAATGAACAGCAATGGGGACGGATATGAGGTTACGTTGTTCAGTGACTTCTACATTTTGTTGCTGGCGTAGAAGATTCAGTGAACACTGTACTTAGTCTCAGTTCCGGACTTTTTTTCTCAAGTGACGAAGGGAATGAAGCGACTTACATTTGTTGACAGAAGAGAACGAAGTTGATGTTCACAAGATTGGTTTTTGGGTCATCCTTTTATGCATGCACAATGTGTCCTTCATTTCCTCCACCACTTCGAGTCTACGCAAACTTGTCAAATGACCAGCGGTTCTCTTGCTTCACGGGACAATGACTTGTTTCATTCTAAAATCTTTGCTTCTGTGGAGACAATAACATCATCCAAAAACTTGATGATGTTGCCCCAGAACTGTCAAAGTCACTCACAGCTTCCAACTGTCTCGCTGAGCATGACACCACATCACCCGTTCCTCGTTTGTGGCAATATGTCAATAAGTGAAGACTTTAAGTGTCTTTTGTGCACATCCCCCGACGACGTAAACACCTCAACACAACAAAGCATTCGTCTCTCCCTCGATGTCAGCCACCATCCCAACAACAACAACAACCACCCCACGCATATGTCAGTGGGAATTGTTTATTAAAACGTCTCGGTTTCTTTGGCACGTCCGCACCACGAGCACATCACACCGCACCCGGAGAAATGACTGCGTATCCTTAAGACGCCAGCCGTCATCCCCCCCATTGTTGGCTGGTGTATTGGCTAATTGATATGCTTTAAGGGCACAACTGATAAGTTTATTGTGTTGAATACCTGCCATATTGCGTGCAGGGCTGTTTCACATCTCCGTCAGAGGCGGATGGTTTGGCATTTGCGGCACGAAGTCTTCTGAGGTTTTCCGTTGGCCCGCACTCCATTTAGTCTCGGGCCTGGGCTGATGGGGATATGATGGCTTCCTCAAAGCGTCAGGAATTTTACAGAGAAGGGTCGGATGGGGGTTGAACTTGTTTTATTGGTCCCGATTGGAATATTAGAGACTTTTCTGGCTTTGTTTACATTTGTGGGGCTCCGTGGTTTTGTTTGACAAAACAATAAAACTTCTCCGTTGACAGTGTGTGCGGGGGATGAAACATGATGGAGGAGGAACATGGGTTGGGGTGAGATTGTTTATTAAGGACTGAGGTTTATTGATCTGAAAATTAAATGCTTAAGAGGGGAGGGGCAGCGACACTAAGGGTTGTACGAGAATTTAAAGATGCGGAAGTGATGATGGAGCGTTAGGAGCATACAAAGTGATGTGTTTTGAAGATTTGGCGAAGGTGAACTGAAGGACGGAAGTTCACTGAGCCGATGCGAAGTCACTCAATTCCTGGGAAATTTTATGAGGGAAAGGGAAATTTGTTGTCTGGTTTTCTATTTTAGGCAATTTGACTTTGACGTCTGGCTATCCGAAGGAGAGTACAATCCTTGGTATTGGGCACGGATTGGAAATTTAAGCATCAAATCATTTTAAAATTGAGAACTTTGCGAACAACTAAATCTATATCCAGCTTTCGACCCCAGGCAGCATGCGAACAACTTTTAAGACGAGCATGGAGTTGTTTGTGTTTGTGGGCGCCGTGGCGTATTGGGTAGGTGCGTCGACTCCTACGCTCGATGTTCTCGGTTCGATTCCCGAAAAATCACCTAACATTTTTTCATGGCTCCACCTCTTTCGAGTCACTGACAATGCTCAAAAAGTATAACTGTCTAGAAAAAGCTTCTTCAATCTCGCCGTTCGGAGTCGGCTTTAAACTGTAGGTCCCCTCCACTCGTGAGAGAACAATAGCAGGCACAGCACGAATGGTTGCTGAGAAGCTAGGTCAAGGTCTACCTCGGACTGTAGCATTATTGTTATATTGTAGATATTATTATTATATTATATTTTAGATACTGGCGATACAGTGACCCGTATATTAGCCAAAAGGGACGCATCGCAAGGAGGAGTGTTGGTAGTATAAGAAGGGTAGGCTGCATAGTTGTTGTCTACGGAAATTAATTAGAATTAATTAGAATTTTTGGTAGATTTGTCGACCTCTAAACAATCAGAGTTTTAACGCAGCGTGGGCCCTTAAAGATCTTTGCATAGACCTAGGACCGCCATCTTGCAGCCAATCCAACTGAGCTAGTCCTCTTTACAAGAAAATGGAAAAATTCCTGAAACTTTACCAGGACTACCAGGACTAAATTAACTTAACTTTAAGATATGGTCCGAGGAAAATATGCCCAATGAGTGATATCTCAGTAACGTTAACCCAATCCACAAGAAATGAAACAAGACTGCGCCAATTTATATAGGAACTAATGTTCTTAACATCGCATACAAGATCTCCACTGCTGTGTTGTATGAACGCCCAAAACTTTTCGTCGGCCATGATAAGTTCATATCAGGGTGGTTTCACGCCAGGTAGGTTAGGATAGGTTAGGTTAGGAGGACTTTACGCTGTTGCCAGCAATTACACCCAGAGGCCGTGGAGGTCCATTGTGTATGCCCTGTAAGGATTGCATGCTTTCCGAGAATTAACGCAGGGTCAGCATGCAATTACCAAAACCACCCCGTTCTAATTAGAAATTTCCTTATGTCAGCGATCTGTACCTTCGCCACATCGCTGAGCTCGTGAAAGAACCTTGCTTTCAAGTGAGTGAGCCGTCGTTCTTGTAGAACAGGGCAATGGTAAAGGAGATGCTCCACTGATTCAATTTTTTCTTCATCCCTACAGCTTCTATAGAAATCGTTCGCCGGGAGGTTTAGTCTCTTAGCCATTGCACCTATCGTGCAGTGGCCAGTGAGAACCCCTACTAAGATGCGTATGATTTTCTTATTGTTGGATATGAGGGATTTGGTCTTGTTGATATCGTATTTGGCCCATAAGCAGCGGGATATGACGGAGCCTGAGTGGCTTTGCCACTGTTCGTTTGCTGATGACACAGATACTTGCTCAATGAGTCTTTTGGCTGAGCTAATAGGAGGATGGATAGTATTGTCAGGCAACTCTGCGCCTGAACTTGAACCTATCCGTGCAAGTTCATCTGCCTTTTCGTTTCCTTCACTTCAATGCTGGAGTGGCCAGGAACCAACACAGAAGGATTTTGTGGCGGTTCAGGATTTTAAGCTATTCAATGCAGTCCTTGACGGATTTGGAGTTTACGAGATGGGAATTCAATGCCTTCAAGGCCGCTTGACTGTCCGAGCAGAAGGTGATTTTCATGTCAGGAAGGTTCATTTGCTGTACAATCTGCACAGCTTTTTTAATGGCAAAGATTTCTGATTGAAATACACTAGAATAGTCAGTAAGCCGATAGGCATTGGTTGTTCTTAGTGTCACAGAAGATTCCCGCTACCATACCGTCTTCTGTTTTTGATCCATCAGTGAAAATGGGTATGCCTTTGAAGAAGTAAGGCTTTTCCCGATTCTGCCTATCTGGGATAAAGAGCGTGAAGTTCTTGTCAAAGTCATACTCGGGATTTTCGTAGTCTGTGGTAGTCCAGAGACCCCTGCGACTAAAAGATTCGAGCATTTACGCCAGGTAAGTCGACAATAGATCAGACATTTACTCTGCCGCAGATCCTGAATAAGTTATAAGAAATGCAGATCGATACCCACAACCTATTCTTTGATTTCAAGGCTGTATATAACAGCGTGTATAGAGAAGAGCAATATAGCGCAATGTCTAGTACCCTACAAAACTCATTCCTCGAAGATGGACTATGCCTGTTGCTCCTTCGATGTCAGCAAAGACTTCACTGAGACCTCTCATGTTAAAAAAGGGTTTGGAAAAGGCAACTTTTTTAATATCATTCTGGAGATGTTCGTGCGTAGCTCAAACGTCAACTCCAGAGTCAGGATCTTCTACAAATTTGCGCAATTGGTGGTGGCATTGGCATCAAATAAAGAACACAACAGAGCATCGCCAGGGAGCGGCTAAGATAGGTCTGGCAGTGAATGAGGCTAAAACAAAGTATATGTGGTCTATGAAAAAGTTTACCAATAGCGACATCTGGGACAAAACATCATTATAGACAGAAAAAACTTAAATGTAGAAAAGGAACAATGCTCCCAACGTAGAGACAAAATGAAGGATTACTCTTGCCAATAACTGTGTCTTTAGGCTTAGAAAAGAATTGAGGAATAAAGCCCTCTCTCGAAGAACCAAGTTATCTCTATAAAAGACCTTAGTCCCAGACCTGCTGTGTGGCACAGAAGCATGGACATAATCCACACCGGATGAGAAAATTCTTTATCGCTTCGAGAGGAAAGTCCTTCGATTTATTTTCAGTCCAGTATGCACTGATATTGTTTGAAGAAGGTGACGGAATAATTAAATTTATGATTTGTAAAGCGATATCGACATGGTCCGTCGTTTTGTATGGCATGGTCATGTCAGTCCGGGAGGTATTCGACCCAACCCCGAGAAACAACGCGGTAAAGGAAGACTACGCCTTCGCCGCTGGCGTACACAACTGAAAAGGGAACTTAGCCAACTGAACGTGCATAGCTGGAGGCACCTAGCACTAGAGATGCAACATGATGGTACCATGACAAAAAACGATGTTAAAAAACATCGGTATTAACAACGATACATCGACGGTTTTCCGATGTTTTATCTATCTTCTCCATCTCACAAATTGTTGGCTGTATTTTAACATACTGTATCTAAACAACAAAATATACTAGTCTTACCAGTTTCAACCCAAAAACCTTCCCTGTCTTCTATTGCGTTGATGATTGAATTTTTAATTTGTAGCTCGTGGCATCCTGCCAATGAAAAACCCAAAGTGACGTTAGAAGATCCTACGGTTCGGGATTAGAGTTCCCGAGCGGGCCTTTCAAACACGTTTATAGCAAGCGAGACGCTTGCTCCAAAACCAACACCCTCTCCCAGCTGCACCCCCTTGGTGAACAGGCGGTAGTTTGGCTATTGACACAAGGTCTGCTATGCTTACGCATCCACCCAATACAGGCCGAAACATAAGCCCTCTCCGATTATCCACCGACCCACAGTTTCATAGGAGTGGGATACCCAGTCTCTTTGAGAGTTGCTCGATGCCCATGGTGTACCACTTGGAGATTCAGAATATGATGTTAGACCAGAAGAGGCAAAGACATAACAAAGTTACATTGTATTGCGCATCTCTAGCTCTTTACACCCCATTATTATTCAAGCACGTTTTATATATAACACATCTTGGCAATGTTAAACGAAATGAATGAACGATGTCGATATTTGAGAGTTTTATCGTCGATGTATCGGCAATGTATCGGTTATCGGAGGTACGAGGTGGAAAAGGTAGTACGACACGAAGGGCCCAATAAGACCCATACAGTGTCGGAGTACATGAAAAAATTGTGTCATTCATTCGGGGCGAATGAACTGTCAGGATAGCCGAATGTGAGATTGGGGCCAGACGGACATACAGACAGACATATACCCTACGAAACCTACACGCGTAAGGATAACTGTTTACTCAGGCCTGCAACAAAAAGTACATTCCTACATACAAGTTAACATCATCCACTGGAAGTAGGAAATACTACCTACTTATATCGTCCCAACGGAGGCAGACAGGCAAACGATGTTGTCGATCCCATTGATCCCATACAAAAGGGATGGCAAACATAATGTGCCTAAACAATCAAATCGTCGCGTACAACATCAACCCCAAGTCAAGATAATCGGCTTTGCCGACGACAACGCGGTCGTGACGGTGGCCCAGCGCATCCACGAAGTGGAAACCGCCACAAACGAAGCAATCGCCAGGATCAACAATTGGCTGGAATCTTCCGACCTCGAACTAGCGGACCACAAGACAGAGGCTGTTTTAATAACCAGCCGAAAGCTTGTGGAATACGCAAACTTCCGGGTTGGCTCCCAGCTAATTAGGTCCAGGGATTCTCTGAAATACCTAGGAGTGATGCTCGACAACCGACTTAACTTCAAAAAGCACGTCGAATACTGCAGCAGAAAAGCGTCAAAGACGCAGACAACACTTTCCGGTATGCTGCCGAACATCGGAGGACCCGGATACCCAAGAAGGATCTTGCTTTCCAGAGTGGTAAGTTCAATTTTTCTATATGCGGCGCCAGTCTGGGCGGGTGCTCTTTCGGTAAAGGAGACAGCAAAGAAACTTTCGTCAGCATACAGGCTGTGCGCCATAAGAACAATCAGCGGCTTCCGAACAATTTCGGACGAAGCAGCCTGTGTGATCGCAGGTATGGTCCCCATCGACATTCTCGCCAAAGAGATGCATAGGGTCTACCTAAGGCGAACGGCAAATCGCGCGGAAACTAGCGCAAGATGCCTAAAAAAGGAGGAAAGGGCAACATCTATGGCACTGTGGCAAACCAGATGGGACACCACAACCAAAGGCAGATGGACCCATAAATTGATCCCCGCGATAGAAGCTTGGACATCGAGAACACACGGGGACTGCAACTACCACCTCACGCAGTTCTTGTCGGGCCATGGAGGTTACCGGAAATACCTCCACAGATTTGGTCACGACAGCTCACCCTCCTGTCCAGAATGCGCGGGAGAAGAGGAAGACGCAGAGCACGCAATATTCCATTGCAGACGATTTGCCACGGGGAGAACAAATTTACCAACTCCCGAACTCCTGGTTAGCCATATGTTAGATTCAATTGATAGAGATTTGCTCCTTTATAACGAGCGTTCAGAACAAGCTAAGAAGGCTCGAAAGAGAAAGGAAATCCGAATTGGATAATATGGAGCACATAGTGTGATATGCTAACCAGCCCCGCGAAGTAATACCTAACGGCAGTTCCGCGTGGAGAGTGGTTGAAGTGTGCAGGGTGTGGGTTAGTACGTAGGCGTATTCCCGAAATCGAGTACTCGGGTTTGCGAATCGTGTATGCTGATAGCCCGGGCTATCAGTATCTTTCGAAGAATAGAACAGTACACACGAAACACGCGACAGGATAATTGTTTACTCAGGCCACCAGGCTACAGCTAACCGACGCTGCAACAAAGTACATTCCTGCATACACACCGAATAATAAACCAAGCAGTAGGCAATATAGAGAACAGAAAAGTACATAAAATGCACATGCACCAGTACCGCATAGATCGCGCAGAAGAACAGGCGATCGAAATTACATACACACACACTCACTCACTAACGAACGAAGGAACCACGGACATAAAGACAAAATCGTACGACAGAGCTAACATCGGGGATCAGTTTAGAAACAGAACCCAACCAGGAAGGTCAGCCGCTAAGCTGAAATTGTAACAAAAATTGTGAAGTAAATTGGAATAAAAGAAATAAATACCTATTTAAACTATTTAAACAAGGAAGTCAAATCCAGTCGTTTATAAACGAAACATCGATGTTTTCCAAAATCGATTTATCGTCTGCATCCCTACCTAGCACACGATCGTTCTAGATGAAGAGTCACATTGACTAAGGCCCTGGTCCACCCCAAACTGCAGTGCCAGCCGGAGAAGATGAAAAAATCCAACTTTACTTCAGCTCATAATAACTGTTCTTCTTCTTTTGTCACAGAATATCTAACGGGTGTCCTAAAATGAAGCATCTCATCCAATATTTGGCACGTTTAGTCTTCCATCTGGTAGAAGAAATTTTACCATCCATGCCTCTTAAAAAAATTCAATTTTGTCCACGCTTGACAAACCCCAAAAGGTAGTGCCCATCGCACAGATGGACTACATCCTTTTTTGCCCGCTCACAAAGCCAATGTCACAGTCCCCAATCGATTTGTAGTCCCATTGTCAAACAACTCAATTTCCGTAATAATTTAAAAAACGTGATCCTCGAATACGAAGCTCGCTCATTTAGTGCACCGGACATGCTCCCATCTCGTGCCATTAGATGAGCAAACCCGGAACTCATTTCGAGTCAATATTTCCAAGCGCCCTCCAGGGGTGCGGGTAGAGGGCGAAAATCATCGACAACAACTAACCCAATGGCACACGTAAGGAAAATAGATTTAAATTGACTTCACCTCTTGTATCGCATTCGATTTAATTGAATTCATTTCGTTTGAAGTGCTAATACGTGTTTGTTTCAGACAATCAGGATCAGAGGATGCTCCAGGACGAGTGATTATAAGTGGGAGTGTGGCTTAATGCGACAATTAAACTGGTGCTTATTTGAATATCGAACTAGTCGAAATTGGGCTTTGTCCTGAGATTGGATTGGAAATGTCAAATGTCATTGACACTCGTGGCGTATTGAAAATTTAAAATCAGTTAAGAGTGGAGACAGTCCGATTCGTTAACAGGATTTGGAGGCCGAATTTGCATAACGGGGGAGAGGCTGCGAGTGGCGGCGCGTTCCCGACGTCTGGAGATTTTATCGAGATTTGCGTGCCAACTCGAGACTTTACGCCACCCTCAGACCGAAGAACTTAAAGGTTTTTGGGAAATTCAACATCGAATGCTGGGCTAGGGACCACTCCTTGTTTGCGACTTCGAATCGTCCACAGATTCTCAAATGAATCTGCGTCGTTATTACCTTCTCACGAGAATTATTCCAATTAACAAAAGCGCCTCACGTTAGCTGTGCCCGCCTGACGACGACGTGCCTACTTTCCTTGAAACGATCCAATTTAAATGTATCTGAACGCATTTTGCTGGTAAATTACGAATCAAGTACGTATTCCACCGTAACTAAGCAATCGAAACGGAGCGCATGACTTTGAACTCATCAAGAATTCCATCGCAAAACACTTGCAAGACAGCGCCAGTGTGGGCTGAATCCTTGAAATAATTTATTGCCCACCGAACTGCAATAAATGGCTTAATTTCCAGATTCAAATTGCTTCAATTATTACTGCTTAGTCGTTGTTTTTCGATTTCATCTTGAAATAGAATCGTGAAGACGCTCGTGGGTCGACGATGGAGGGTCAGTGTGAGTAGCGATGAGAGATGGTATCATCGATTTGTTGGGATTGTGTAAGGCGAATGCCATAGGGACCGGTGAACTGTGGTATTCCAGGAATTAGGCCATGGAAATTTTGTATTTAGAACCGGTGGGTAGTTAAGACAGTATAACGTTTTCACGTGAAAATCTGTTGATGACCACTCGTGGGTTCAGAAGACTTATGTCATGGGATATGGGGGGGAATTCAAGACAATTGTTGTCATTTTGCAGCGTAGATACGGGATACGGGAATCCTACGACATGCCTTACTGTTGTTCTAAATCTGGACCTAAGCACAACCAACGTGGACACAATTGTTTGTTTTTTAGGTCAACAATTTTATTATGAAATGACATTCACTTAAGTCATAATTACGACTTTGATAATGATGACTGGATGGTGCAGTTGGTTAAGTGCCTGCCCCAAGTTAGAGAGTTCCCAGGTTCGAATCTCAGTGAAATCGAATCTTTTCCAGTCACCATTTGCTGCTGGGATCAAATTAACGGCACTGGAGTAGGTTGCTGGAGGAGGACAAAGATGACAATAGTAAGGATTACTTCTATGATCTCCTAGGAAGAACGTAGGATCAATGCCCCAGCTACGACTCCAAGACTACTACCTGGGAAAAACCCCTGGTTTGAAAACGAGTGCACACAGGCACATGCAGCAAAACAAGAAGCCTACAAGGCAACGCTGCATTGAACTACGAGAGCTGTTTGTGAGCTCTACGAACAGAGAAGGAGGGAAAATAACCGGCTTCTCAGGAAGAAAACGAAAGAGCAAGAGAAGCGCGCGATCGAGGAGATGGAGAGGTGTTATGGCAGGAATGATGTCTGAAAGTTTTACCAAAAGGGTGAAACTTTTATCGAATGGGTATGATAGAAACCTCCCGGGAATACCGTCCTCCCGATCTGGACGAAGTCAAAACAGCAATACCAAGATTGAAGTCCAACAAAGCTGCTGGGACAGATAGTCTACCCGCTGAAATGTTTAAAGCAGCTGGAGATGATCTGGTAGAGCGCATGCATCAGCCCATATGTAAGATATGGTCGGAGGAAAGCATTCCCGATGAGTGGAAGCACAGTATCGTCTGCCCGATCCACAAGAAAGGAGACCCCTTTGACTGCGCCAACTATCGAGAGATAAGTCTCCTTAACGTCGCGTATAAGATCTTTTCTGCCGTTTTGTGTGAACGCCTGAAACCATTTGTGAACAAACTGATAGGTCTTTATCAGTGTGATTTCAGGCCAGGGAAGTCCACCATCGATCAAATCTTCACACTGTGGCAGATCCTGGAGAATACCCAAGAAATGCAAACTGACACACATCACCTATTCGTCGATTTCAAGGCCGCATATGACAGCGTGCATAGAGACGAGCTATACAGCGCCATGTCTTGTTTTGACATTCCTGCTAAACTCGTCAGACTGAGCAGGATGACGATGGAGAACTCTCGCTGCAACTTCCAATGTCAAAAAAGGTTTTAGACAAGGTAACGAGCCGTCATCTGCTTTCTTTGACGTCGTTCTTGAGAAGATCGTGCAAAACTCACTGGCCAACACAAGAGGCACGATCTTCCAAAGGTTTGTTCAACTGCTAGCTTACGCGGATGACATTGACAGCGAGCCGTCAATGATGCGTTTGCAGGCATTGAAACGGAAGCGGCTAAAATCCAGACCCATTTTAGCCGCGCTGAACGAGGGCAAAACTAAGTATATGCTGTCATCGAGAAAGGACGCACAACATCGACGACTTGGCCAGAACGTCAGCATAGGCAGCGAACACTTTGAGGTAGTTAAGAATTTCGTCTACCTTGGCTCCGCAGTAAACAGTACAAACAACATCAGTACCGAGATCAAACGCAGAATAACTCTTGCCAACCGCTGTTTTTTTTGGCTCAAAAGGCAATTGAGTAGTAGAGCCCTCTCTCGGAAGACCAAGTTGACTTTGTATAAGACCTTGATCATCCCAGTCGTGCTGTATGGCGCAGAGGCATGGACAATATCCCAAGCGGATGAAGAGTTTCTTGGTCTTTTCGAGAGAAAAGTTCTGCGCGCGATCTTTGGTCCTGTTTGCGTTGATGGCATTTGGAGGAGAAGATTCAACCACGAACTGTATGGGCTGTACAGCGACATGAGTCTAGGAAGACAAGGCGTCTACGGATCCAACGCCTATGATGGCTAGGCCATGTAGAGCGTATGGACAACTTAGCTCCGGCACGAAGAGTTTTCGACTCTGAGCCTGTGGGACAACGCAACAGAGGACGTCCACGTACAAGGTGGCGCACACCCGGCTTGGTGTGCGAAACTGGAGACAGCTGGCGAAAGATCGTGCTGGCTGGAGAGGCATGTTGAGTGAGGCCCAGGTCCACTTCGGACTGTAGCGCTCTAAGAAGAAGAAGAAGAACAAGAACGGCTGTCCCTGTGGGTCAACTATGCTGAACTTGCGCCAGTTTCTTTTCGTGTCCCTTGAGGCCTTGGACAGCAGGGTTCTGAAAAGGATAGTTTCGCACTTCCGGTAGTTGATCTTCAACTTCCAGTCGTCGCAAAATCGTTGAATCGTGTTTTATCGTCTTTGAAAAGGAAGACAATGACTAACTTTGCTCAAAAGAGGCATCAAACTCAAATTAAGACCGCGGACATCGGTCTTCATTTGCAAGAAATAGTCTCTGAGTGTCGGCGATCGCGTACCAAGCAAGTGACTTTTAAAACTGGCTCAGTCCATTTAGTTCAAATTGTCATCGATCTTTAAATCCGAATCGAGCAGTCTTTGCTTGAAACTGGTCAATGATGCAACCATCCACACGGCTTTTCCATCATGAAACTTACCCCTTACGGTCCTCCTCACAGTAGTCCACTTCCATTCTCTAATAACAAAACAAATCATACATTACCATCCCCACCCCCATTCATCTGCTGAGCCAGATGATTCGAGATAAGTGACACTTGAAACCTTGCTTCATCGCTTCGACTGCAAATAAATTCCAGCAATGCCCGGCTTCCAAAACAAGCCTACCCACAGCAGAGCCTGCCACCAAAGTGGCTGCTTATCACGTAAATCCTATCCCACTTGACCCGATGCTCACCGAGCCCTTGCCGCCCGGCACATGCCTGCCCACACCCCATTGACTTTAAATTAATTTTGTCTCGCAAGCTGTGTGCGAATGGTAACATGACACAACTTCTGACAAAATTTACATACCGGGCGCTGGCCTGGCGAGTATCGATTTCGTGCACCGCCTGATCCACCGTCACCCCCGCCCAGCGCTGATGAATTACAACTACCGTTGGTCTTCTGTGCTGTGCTGGAGTTTAGCAAAATATGTTTTTGTCCATCCCCCGTCCGGCGGTCCCCCTTCCGTGAGGGTAATGAAGAGGTATAGGTGGCTATACTATTTCGCTAACAACTGCCCGCCGGTGGGCGGGCGGTGAGGTATGGGTGGCCTTGGCCGTGTCGGCTTCATGTTGCACCGCATTTCTCTGTTCATCCCCATAACGTGCCCAGTGAACCCGTGGTCGCACTATCTCCAATGGAGCGTTTCAAAGTTGTAGCCTCGGCAGGACGGCAATTCGGTTAAATGGTTATGTTTCGTGTGTGGACATGTCCGTAGACCCTGCCCGGCATGATATAATGCGGAGTTTTTGTCTGCGCTGGCCGGATGTGGCGGTAGTACAGATTACTACCAGTGAATGGGATCGGTGGCGGATGACGGCAAAATGCAGGCTGGCCGGACTGTGGAACTGCATTTCAATGAAATTGTACGGGGGCCATGATGATGCACTGAATTTGTGTCGGGGGACGATATTACTTTTTGTCAACTCACATATGGTGGCCACGTTAGGGCCGTCATTTGACTGGATAAATGCTTGGATGTGTCTAATTTTAAAGCGCCAGATAATTATGCAGCGTCCAGAGGAATGGGTGCAGATTCTAGTTCAATCGGTAATGCGAATCTAATTCTTCAATTTGGTCGCCATTGGCAAATGTCAAACTGGCAAGCACTCAACTCAATAGCCTGTGGCCATTCCAGTGCACTGATTGCTGACAAGTAGACAAGAACTCTAACGATTGGTGGTCTGTAGCGGGTTGACATTTTGCGATGGTTCGCATTTTGAGATAACATCCTCCGTCATTTATGGACATGAGCATGGACATTTTAAGTCAAAATGGGCCCTAATCAACAAACCTCTCTTGTCGTTCCTGGGTTATTTCTAATTCCATACTTTTAGTTGGTTCCGGTGCCCTTGAAATTGAGTGAGGCTTCTTAGATATGACTTCATTTGCTTGTTCGACTTCAAATTCAAAAATTTCAGACGGGGTTATTGCTGCAGAAGCTTCACCCAACTCATGACTCTCAAGCGCATTTTTTTTTTTAAATCTTTGTTACCAAGGCACGCAACCATTTTCTTAAAACAACTGACGTATCTTTATACGCTCTCGACAGCAGCCGCCGCACAGAACAGAGGCTGGATGTCGCTACAATCATGCCCTGACGTGAGAAGTCAGCAGAGATTTTCTCGAGTTGCAGTGAATTTTTTGCATAATGCCCAGTGTCGATGTGCCAAATTTGACAGCCCGCAGTACAGTCCTTCCTGCCATAAAGATGTGCTGCCCATGATGATACTCCGGCTAACTTATTACAGTAGCATGCGTTCACCCTTGATGAGAGCGAAGAAGTCTAACAAAACCACCGTCAGAACTTTTAAGTAATCCATCCTGAACAAAATCACATGACAACTCTTCTTCTTTGTGCGGGGTCGACCTGGGCCTCAACCAATAAACCTCTCCGGCCAGCAAGATCTCTTGCTTCTTCTTCTTCTTCTTCTTCTTAGGGCGCTACAGTCCGAGGTGGACCTGGACCTCACTCAACATGCCTCTCCAGCCAGCACGATATTTCGCCAGCTCTCTCCAGTTCCGCACACCAAGCCGGCCGAGGTCCCCCTCAACTTGTGTGCGCCACCTTGTACGTGGACGTCCTCTGTTGTGTTGTCCCACAGGGTCAGAGTCGAAGACTCTTCGGGCCGGAGCTAAGTTGTCCATACGCTCTATATGGCCTAGCCATCTTAGGTGTTGGATCGGTAGACGCCTGGTCGTCCCAGACTCATGTCGCTGTAGAGCCCATACAGTTCGTGGTTGAACCTTCTCTTCCAAAAGCCATCAACGCAAACAGGACCAAAGTTCGCACGCAGAACTTTTCTCTCGAAAAGGCCAAGAGACTGTTCATCCGCTTGGGATATTGTCCATGCCTCTGCGCCGTACAGCAGGACTGGGATGATCAATGTTTTCCTTGTCAAAGACGATAAAACACCAGTTCTCTAACGCCCTACGGCTTTTACGACAAATTCTTCCTCTTTATCGGATGCAGCTCTGGAGACTTAGACTTAGCAGGCCTACGACCCATGTAGGGTCTGAGCCTGATATATCGTTGCCTTCCATCGTTGACGGTCCTGGGCACGCTGCCTCCATCCATCAAGACCAAGCTGTCTTACGTCCGCGATGACTTGGTCTTTGTACCGGAGGTTCGGTCTTCCTCTCCTTCTCGAACCAGGAGGCTCGAATTCGAAGACCCTCTTAGCTGGAGCGTTGTTGTCCATGCGCTAGCTGTGTCCGAGCCAGTGAAGTTGACGGATTTTGTCTTCTGGGCTACATCCACATCCTGGTACAGCTCTTAGAGTTCGCTGTTGTGTCTTCTCCTCCATTCGTCTTCCTCGCAGACGGAACCATATATACGAAGTAGAATTTTACTTCAATCACCGTGAAAGCTTCCACTATGGCGCGTTGGGAACGTGCAACGATGTCGATGTCATCTGCGTATCCCAACAGTTGGACTGCCTTGTAAAAGATAGTGCCTTCCGTGTTTACAGCAGCCCGCCGCCTTATCTTCTCCAGTACCGAATTGAAGAAATCACACGACAGCGCATCTCCTTGCCGAAATTCAGTGCAGATTTCAAACAGCTCGGAGTTCCTCGAGCCGAACTGCACGGTGCATCGCGTATGTGATAACGTGATGCTACACAACCGGATCAGTTTTCCCGGGACCCCAAATTCGGCCATCGCTTCGAATAGTTCCTTGCGATGAATGCTGTCATATGCGGCTTTAAAATCGATAAAAATATGGTGCGTATTGATTTGAAACTCGCTGGTCTTCTCCAGGATTTGCCTTAGTGTGAAGATCTGGTCTATAGTCGATTTGCCGGGCCAGAAGACGCAATGGTACATACCGATTATATTATTAAGCAGGGATATACCTCTATAGTTGTTGCAAGAGGTAGGATCGCCTTTTTTGTGGATGGGGCATATGAAGCTTGTCAGGGGTGGTACGAGTAGGTAGCCCAAAGTGGTTTCAGCCACCTCTTTGATGGCCGAGCGGCAGTGCAACCACATATCGTTGGCGTTTATGTTCGGCGTAGGCATACCGGAGCGTCTCTCACTTAATTGCTCTTCGTAGGCTCTGGCAATCTCTGGTGTGCTCAGGCGTCCAATGTTAAAATTCCTCTTTGATGGCTGGTGCAGCTTTCTGACATTGGACAGTCGCAGCTCTGGAGAAAGCTGACGCAATACCGCGCAGACTAGGGAGCCCAGTTGATTAAACCGCAGGTCCTCTCCGAACTGTAACGCAACTTTGAAAAACATTTAAGAACATCACGCCAATGTGGCCCTCTGGCCTTCTCAAAACCAGTGTTCAGCCCCTGAATCTCAAAGCCACTCGTGCAATTCAGAATCTCTTAGATTATGGCTACCTTACCAGTGAACTCGATTAACGTTAATGAACTTGGCCATAGTTTTGTCTTTCATCCACCTCCATCTCCAAACATGTATTTGCCTTCCCTATGTTCACTCTCTCAATTTGACTGGATGCTTCTAATTCTAAGTTAATGTCTACATAAACTCCATGCAGTTCCAACCAGTTTTGGGTAAGAGAATGAGAGTCCTTAATGAACCCTAAACATCTCCCTCCGAATTTCGTGGAATACAAACACCTTAAAAGGCCTACGCACTCTAAGCCTACGTACTTCACTGAGATTTTGCTTTAAGCTGAAAAACAGGCTTTTACACAGTAAATGAACACCAGTGCGTAATGATCGTTCGACCCGAAGACACATGTCCGACCGATACCCAAAGAATGGGAAAATCGAATTGAAATCTTCAAACGAACACCCTCCACCCAGACGATTCCCGGAAAGACCGCTCTATTCTGGGGATTCAATAAGAACTTTCAGCTCGCCTCCCGCCCCCTTGCTCATCCCCGTTTGCCAGGATTGCAGGAGTAAATAAATATTTTGCCACAGAAGCCATTTAGGTACAGCTTCTATCAAATTAAGCTCCCAAAGGGTCTACGGGAATTTTCGAAGAAATATTCTCCTTTGAACTTCTTAAAGCACACATTTGCCCCATTCCCGTCCTTTAAGGCGATTTCCTTCAAGATTGCGCATCCCTGCACCAGCTCCGCAGACCTGCACTGGCTTACTTCATAAATGAAACATACGCATCATGCATCGGTACGCTCATCTGGAGCCCTGTTTGGGGAATTCCCATTTCCAAATTGATAGGACTTCGTTTGCTTACAGTGCCACAAGTGGATTACTCGGTACGGTAACGACAGACCTCTCTGACGCTCCCTCTCTCCCATTCGAGTGCTGCCAGTGCGTTGAGATGAAGTTGAAAATTTCAGGAAACATCTTAAATTTTGAAGATTTCAAGATTCATCGACCCGACGCAGACCGGGTATCGTGCTTTCCGTGTCTCCAATCGACGTAGGGGCGATGCGGAAGCTGGCGCCGAAAAGAAATAAATCGATGGGAATGAAATGAAATATTGAAAACCCATTCATCTTTTCAAGCAGAGGGCTTCGCTCATTGTGCTCCAATCTGCGGGATAATGGGTCCGGGGGGTTTGGCTTCTCAGGGGCTTTGCCGTCATCATTCTTCATCTGTGCGTCTGGCGAAATCGAGAGTATGGGAGTGCATCTGGGTTTCACTTTCTTTCGGGGAAAGTATTCAATTTAAAAGGATTATCCACAAGGAATCGAAACGTGCGGGAAAGTCGTTTGAGGTCTGCTGGAGGAGAGGAATTAAAGGAGATTACAGATTAAGAGGGGCTGCGAGTGTGATGGGGGACTTTGGGAGTGCGCCCAAAGGCTGACTCGGCAGTCATGAATTTTTATGAATCTGGCCCTTCTTGGAACAGCGTTTGGCTCGTGAGAGCAATGTACGTCAGTTTTTGGGAAATATTCGCTTACCTTGATGTTTTATGGAAGCATACGTGTTTTATTTGGAAATGGAAGTCTGGAACTGGTCTGTAAGTGAGTTTTGAACCCATTCAACTCTGACTAGAGTTACATGAAGAGCATAAAAGAAGTAATTCAGCTAAAGCGTGATTTAGTTGGAGGTTACAAATTGAATTGGTGGGTGCTGTAATTCCATGCAAGGCAAATGACAGATTTTATAAAAAAGGAGACCTCTAAAATGCGCCAACTATAGATGCATCAGTCTTCTGAACATTGCCTATAAGATCTTATCTGCCGTGTTGTGTGAACGCCTAAAGCAATTCGTCAACAACCTGGTCAGTCCATACCAGTGTGGCTTAGGGCCAGGAAAATCCACCATCGACCAAATATTCACACTGCGGCAGATCTTGGAAAAAACTGCACAGAGAAATGTCTAGTTTTGGCAGGGATACCAAACTCGTCCGTTTGTGTAGGATGACGATGGAGAATGCACGCTGCTCCATCGGTCGGTAAGGATCTAACCGAGACCTTTGATGTCAAAAAAGGATTCAGACAAGGCGACGCGCTGTCATGCGACTTCTTCAACATCATACTTGAAAGAATTATACGCCAACACCAGAGGCACAATCTTTCAGAAGACCGTCCAACCACTTGCGTATGACGACGTTATTGACATAATCGGAAGAACACAGCGTGATGTCACCTGATGGCACTTTTGTGAGTATTGCGACGGAGGCTGCGAAGATGAGTTTAACGGTAAATGAGGGCAAGACCAAGTATATGCTGTCAACCAGAAAGAACACCCAACACCGACGTCTCGGACAGAACGTCACGGCAGACAGTTATAACTTTGAGGTAGTCAAGGACTTGGTCTACCTAGGCACCGCTATTAACTCAGACAACGACACCAGCGCTGAAATCAAACGAAGAATAATTCTTGCTAATCGCTGCTTCTTTGGGCTAAGAAAGCAATTGATAAACAAAGCCCTCTCTCGAACAACCAAAGTAACCCTGTACAAGACCCTAATCGTCCCAGTCCTGCTATATGGCGCAGAAGCATGGACTTTGTCAAAAGCGGATGAGGTTGCTCTTGGTTGCTTCGAGAGGAAAATTCTTCGGGTGATTTTCGGTCCCGTCTGCATAGAGGGTGAGTGGAGGAGAAGATACAACAACGAACTGTACGAGCTGTTCAGCGACATTGACTTAGCCAGAAGGATGAAGATACAAGGATTGAGATGGCTAGGTCATATAGAGCGAATGGAAACCAATGCTCCGGCCCGGAAAGTCTTCGAATCCATCCCCGAGGGACGGCGCAGTAGAGGAAGACCGCGACTCAGGTGGCGCACGCAAGTGGAAAGGGACCTCAACCAACTGTGCGTGGGAAACTGGAGGCAGCAAGCTAAAGATCGAGCTGGCTGGAGACGCTTGTTGATTGAGGCCCAGGTCCACCCCGGATTGTAGCGCAACCTTAAGTAAGTAAGTAAGTAAGTGAAAGGAAGGAATTATCATTTTTATGAAAGTAATTTACTAAGGCTGTCTCGTTAGTTTTACACAAGAGAACCATCAACGTTTTTTCATCAATAAGTTTTTTCAACGAAGGTAATGACTTTAGTGCCTCATAATTCTAAAAATCTTTCATTTCAAAGACGCATTGTTGACTTCGTGTATGGCTTCCATCAATGCGTGTGAATTTTTCGTAAATGATGGTAGCAGGCGCTTCCTGCACGTAGCTTTTGCGGTTATTGAACCTCTTGCCTTAGTAGTAAACGCATCTGCACTCGTCAACCTTCAACTCCACGAGACTGGCCTATTTTACGAGCCATCTGGGACCGTTCTCAATGTTTCCTCACGTCAGAAATCAGGGATTGGATGAGAACGAAGAATAAGGACTTAATACATATGTCTAGTCCGGCGTCTACAGACCCAGTGCCTTAACTGTCTAGATCACGTACAGCTTATTGACAACACCCAGTGAAGCCCATTAGAAAACCCACCAGAATATGCCCACAATTGATTTAAAGAACAAAAAAACTGAGGAGGACCTTGAAGAACTTGAGTGGAATACTGGGGAAAGCTAGCGAGAAATCACTGCAGAAGATGCTTGGTGGTTCAGGCTATAATCCACTCCAAAACGAAGACCTTAAACTAAAGCGTCTTCCAATAGGAAGTTTCAAACTTTGACAGTTGATAACGGTCATAATGTTGCTGTGAAGTTACGTCTGTCAAATGAATAATAATAATAATAATAATGGTGGCGCTACAGTCCAAGGTGGACTTGGACCTACTCGTAACTTCTCAGTAGCCATTCGTTTTTTTTTTTTTTTTTTTGTATTTTTATTTAAGAATGCATGATTCTTACATCCTAGACAAAAATACTGAAAACTAGCTTAACTTACTGAACTATTGTTCTTAAATCTAATTTACTAACCCAACACCGATTCCGAATGGCAAAATTGAGAAGCTAACTTACAGACAGTTATACTCTTTGAGACTTGTCACCGACTCGAAAGAGGTGGGGCCGTGAACATTTTTTTTTTTTTAAGTTGTTTGTCTCGTCTTGTATTTGAACCTAGACTGTGAGATTCTAGTCCGTATGGATCGACGCACAAACCCACACAGCCACGGCGCCCACGTCTGTCAAATTGGCTGCTGTTTATTTAGCCTGTTCTGCCAAACCACCGTGGATGCACATAGCATTGAACAACACGTGCAAATGATAAAATTGTTTTATCAAAATGGGTGTCCTGTTCGGGCAATGCTCCGCGCTTTTCGCCCATTTTAAGGTCGCCATAATCGTCCTACCGAGAGGACTATTCACAGTGTGATGAATACATTTCAGTCCGCTGGTTCAGTAAACGATAAACCATCACCCGTACGCTGCTGAAAAGCAAGATCTGCCGAAAAAACCGTCGCTGTCCGTGAGAGTGTGCTGTCGATTTTGCCTCCTTCACAAGAATTCGGACTTTCGCAGTACACCACTTGGCGAAATTTTGCATCGTGACCTGGATCTGCACCCATACAAAATTCAACTGAACCAAGAGCTGAAGGCAAACGACCATAGGCAACTATGTGTGTTCTCTGAATGGGCTCTGAAGCAGTTCGAAACTGATCCTAATTTTTATCGCTCATCGAAAAATCATTTTTAGCGATGACATGATGGATGAATTAGTACGTAAATTGTCGAATTTTGGACGATACCAATCCACATAAGATCCAAGAGCGTCAAATCCATCCTCAAAAATCACTGTTTGGTGTGGATTTTGGGCTGAAGTCGTCATCGATCCACATTTCTTTGAGAACGACGTTGGCCAGGTCATTACCGTCAACGAGCCCAATAGGCCGATGATTACCAATTTTTTTGTCTTGAATTGGATATGTATGTGGGGGTTATCACCAGCAGCTATGCAGCTGGTCTTAAGTAGTAAGATAATTATTGTTATTGTAAGCATACCTTTCAGTCCGCTGCCGCAACATTCATTAACCCGAGAGAGAGCTCGTTAACATTAACTGCAGTCCGGAGAGAGTGCGCTACTGGTGTCAGATTGTCTCGGATGGCAAATGCGTGAGCCTAGTACAGGTTGCTGAATCGGGTGATGATACGGGAGTTGTGCGAAAGAAAAGAAACGGATGGGTGGCAATCGTAGTCAGTTTTTACCAAGGAGCGAGTTGCGGCGGTCTGGCGAAGGATAGTTTTTTTTTTGGAACGGCATATGATAAAACATTAAAAAACAGTGCAATAAAAATGGATTAAAAAAACTCATTGTAATATTATTAAGAACAAATAAAAAAAAATCGAAAACCTACACGTATACCAACGACATGTGGTTTCAAGAGGATGGCGGAGCTACGTGCCACACAGCTCACGCCACTTTGGAAATTCTCCACGTCCGATTCGAGGAGGTGATGTGAACTAGCCAACGAAATCGTGCGATTTGACCCTGTTTGACATTCTTGTGGGGTTGTCTGAAGTTGCAGGTCTATGCGGATAACCCACAAACCACAGGGGGCCTCAAAGCCAAAACCCACGCCATCTGTCAAATGTAGCCTGATTTATGCGCCAGAGTCATGGGAAAATTTGAGATTTCAGATGCCCGCCACCCAGAGAAGACGCGGCGGACATTTGAACGATGTTATCTAATGGCTTTGAGAAATTTGAGACGTACATTAAATCTCTAGCTCCAAAGGTCATCCGTGGCTCTGCAATTAGGACAACACCAATCACCCAATGGCAACCCACGAATAATGCTTCTTTCTCAGGAGATCTACAGGCTTAAACTCCACAAACTCTCCAGTCGTAACCTCTGACCAGAATCTCGCTCAAAATCTATTCATCTTCACTCATATTTCCTCAATTTCCGCCACTTCTTTTGAAGATCAACTAATCAATGCTCTTTTATGGTCTGTCCTTTGATCCGCAGCAGATATGCTAAACGTGTTGTTGACTGAACCCTTTCATGACGAACGTTTATGATACCCCATGGCAATATACAAAAATTATAATGTTCCCCCAAACCTCCGGACCACCGCTTGGCACAGCACGGAGTCGTATGCCTCCAGTCCACCCCCCATAACCCGTCATGTACAAAATCGTAAAAAATTATTAAAACTTCCTCGTCGCACGTTACAAAGTTTATTGCGTTATTCGCTTTGAAAAATTCTGAAAATTTACTTGTACTTTGGGGACGGTGTGGCGGAGGTTTACTCTCGCAAAAGTTCAATTTTGCAATACCGCCCACTTGGGCAGGCACACAGTCCCGCCTTGCGGAAGACATGCGAGCAACGATAACGTGACACGCAACCTGTGTGTGTAATCAATGGCGGTACACACGCATTTCCTCGGAAAGCCATCAAACTCAGGTAAATAGTGCCCCGACGGGGTAAAATGGGTGGGGGTGGCTGACGTAAGTTAATAACCAAGCGACAAGTTTAAGGGAAATTAATCGATAGGCACCCCATTCATCTGTGAGACTACTGGAGGAAGGGTTTCGCAAAGAAAATTGTGGGGCTGCAAAACTTTGTCTGGGATTCGTAAATGACGTCGACGTCATTGCCGAAGCCAATTGCCCTTGAACTCGGTGACGAGGTGCCCTTCATTAATTAGCGACGAGGACTTAGCAATTTCGACTCTGAACTTTAACAAAATTATGAGAATCGAATGAGCCTAGACAGGTTAATAGAGGTGGTGGTTTCCCCAGACTTTTGAAGACCTAATTAGCACTTTAGTGGATGAGTTTAAAAAATTTTAAGAAAAATTGTTTGCCAAGAGTAGGTTTATAGCAAAGCCTTACAAGTCAATTCCAGGTAATGATAACCCTCATCTCATCTCTCATTTTCAATGACCCGCATGTTCCACTAAAGGGGTCGCGGGGGCAATGCATGCACGAGAGATCTCCAGGCCACTCGATCCTCCGCCATCGACTCTAACTCATCAGGAGCTATGCCCAAGCGCAACCAGGCGAGTGTTTGGACTTGGTCCAACCATCTCATCCTAGGTCTGCCAAGCGGTCGCCTACCTGATGGAATCGCATTCAAGGCACGCCTCGGAAGTCGTGATGATGAGGACATTCGTGCCACGTGACCAAACCAACGAAGTACAGCCCTTTCCGTTCGAAGAAGCAGCTGCCCAACATTCAATTCCCCGCGCACTGTCGTGTTTCTCACCCTATCCCGGCGAGTAATTCCCACAACAGCACGAAGAAATCTCATCTCGGCAGCTTGTATTCGCGATCTTATTCTTTCGGTCATTACCCAAATTTCATGACCATAGGTGAGAGTTGGAACAAATACTGCGTTAAAAACCGCTAACTTGGCTTTGACACCAAGCTCGGCCTTCCTGATTACAGATCGACCAAGCTGTTTCAAAATTGAGCCAGCTTGACCAATCCTACAGGAAAGCTCAGCATTATTCCTCCCATCACTCGTGAAGAAGACCCCGAGATACTTGAACTTCTCCACCTGTTTCAATGGGACTCCACTAACATGTAGAGTGCATTGAACAGGGGTTCTGGAAATAACCATAACCTCGGATTTGTCCACGTTAACCCTCATCCCAGCATCAGCACATACGGCCACAAACCTATCTAGCGCGCGCTGGAGTTCCATCTGGGAGGATGTGAGGATGACTAAGTCATCTGCAAAAAGAAGATGACTGACCCTCAACTCTCCCAATGTGAAACATTCCTCGCCTCTACTGCGCTGCAACATCCAGTCCATATATACAATGAAAAGGAGAGGTGACAAAACGCACCCTTGGCGAAGTCCAACGCCCACGGTGAAAGGTGTTGATTTACTACCGTTAACCCGAACACAGCTACTACAGTTTGTGTATAGAGACTGAATGGCCCTCAACAAAGAACCATCAATCCCATACTCTTGCAGAACACTCCAGAGTTTACCTCGAGGAACTCGGTCGTATGCCTTTTCCAAATCTACAAAACAACTGTAGATCGGTTTGGCGTACTCCCAAGCCTTCTCAAGTACCATTCTTAGAGTGAAAAGCTGGTCGGTTGTACTTCTGCCGGGACGAAAACCGCACTGTTCATCCCCCATCCTGGATTCGACCATAGCTCTAGAACGCGCCTCCAACACCTTAGCGTAGACTTTACCTGGGAGACTTAAAAGAGATATGCCCCTGTAATTGGAGCACTCTTTTTCGTCCCCCTTTTTGAAGAGAGGGACAATCACCCCAGTCTGCCAATCACCAGGTGTTTCACCGCGTTCCCAAGCCACCTTAATGACACGAGAGAGCCATAAAACTCCCTCTTTACCCATAGCCTTAAGCATTTCTGGCCGGATTTCATCCACACCGGCGGATTTGCCAACTTTTAGCGATTCAATCGCCAAAATGACTTCCTCCACCGTTGGACTATTCTCCGCCCTACTCAAGACTACAGGTCTGTCACCCTCAGTGCCCTGTTCGGGATTGAGCAGCTCCGAAAAGTGCTCGCTCCATCTGCGCAAGATGTCCACCTCATTGGAAAGCAACACGCCATCTTTGGATTTGACTCCTTCGATGGTGTTGTATTTCCTCCCTCTGAGCCGGCGAATGGTTTGCCAGAACACCTTTTTCGCAGATCTATAGTCGCTTTCCAACTTCTCGCCGAACTCCTTCCAAGTCTGCTCTTTAGCTGCTCGCACAGCCAATTTGCAAGTTCTTCGCGCCTCAGTGTACCGGTCACGAGAATCAGAGTTCCCCAAGAGAATCCAGTCTCTGTAGGTCTTCTTCTTCTCTCTGATGGCTTCTTGAACTCCGGGTGTTTTAAACCACGCAGTTCTTTTCTCACCACCAGCCGCCACACCAAGCCGCTTCACCCCACAAACATCACGTGCAGAAGCAATGACAGTCGCCATTCGTCCTCTACATGCGATGGAACAGTTGGAATTTGCTCAAACCCTTCGGATATGCGCCGTGCAAAATGTTGCTGCACCTCACTGTTCTGTAGTTTCTCCCACCGTATGCGTGTAACCACTCTTGGTTTCCGCCTTGGCAGAAGAGGTACTTTATCAGAAAGATACAGCGTACACAACACCAGGTGATGATCAGTTGACAGTTCAGCCCCTCTCAACACACGAACGTCTCAAACCATCAGTTTCACACACGATGGTACCACAAAGAAATCTATCAACGATTTCTGTTGAAGACTCCGACGGTACCATGTGTATTTATGGATGTCTTTGTGTGGAAAGAAGGTGTTCATAATAGACATGCCATTTGCACAGCAAAAATCCAACATCTTCTCTCCGTTCATGTTTTGATGAGGATCACCGTTCCTCCCAATTACACTCCCCCATGTCGTTACATCCACACCCACGTGAGCATTGAAGTCACCCATCAGAATAAAGGAATCCATATCAGCCACCCTGTCAAGGGCAGCATCAACTTCATCCAGGAAAGCCGCATACTCTGACTCTAGATTCGGTGCATACACCTGCACTAGAGCCAAAGTTGATCTTTCAAGCTTGAGCTTTAAGATCCCGACTCTCCCTCCTAACGGTATACCCTGTCTGCCAGCCTGGGACTTGTGAGTATCCCCACTCCCGCCTGTGCAGACATTTGAGGTGCCACTCCCGACAGGAAGAGTTTCCACCCGTCCGAAAGATCCACAGTTCTAGATCCTCTTTGCTTGGTCGAAGAAATGCCTACGATATCTAACCGATATCTGGCAGCTTCTCCAACCAGCTCGAGATCCTTTCCTGTGAGCGATGAGACGTTCCATGTGCCTATCCTAAGCCGATGCCGTTGTCCGTTGCCTTTTAACCCTCGCACGCACTGGTTAGTGCATGGCGTGATCCCCCTCCCACCCCCGTAGTGGCTCACGAGGCCACTGCCGGGTTGCTCGTAACTGCTTCGGGCTGAGCCCGACCGGCTGCCGAGCGGGACAGGCCGGCCACCAGACGCTCGCATACTGCCACCATTCAGGACTGGCTCCGAATGGGGCCCTGGCACACCAGTGTAGGCGGTATCCGAGGCTGTCTTAGGTCTTCTTGTCATCCGAGGGGGTTGCGCTAGGCTTGTGGCGTACAATATGCACACCACAAACCTGTTGCCCGCCCCCCACCACGAGGAGGTCAGCTGCCGGGGGGCGGTAATGATAACCAGTTCTCTAAATATTCCCGGATCTGTTCAGTAACTGTTCAGTAACCGGATCTGTTTTTTTGTAACTGGGCCAAATCTTTAAGCTCATGGCTTTGCCAACTGATATGTGCTACCCCTTAACCACTCTCATCGAAACACAAAATGATTTCGGCAGAGAGTTGCTAAGGACTGATACCCTCCTTTGCCAACTCATTCGCCCACACTCTCATTGCTCACATAATCACTGTGTCTAGGAATCCAAACAAGGATAACTTTTGGAATTGAGAATTAAATACCAAACAGAAGGAACCTCCTCTGAGCACTTGTTGCAAGACTTGTTGTTGCTTAATTCAGTGTTAACAAGTTCAAGTTTTCGGATTCTAGAACTGAAGATATTTGGTTTCATTTCAATACTTCAGTTAATAAATCAGAGTTTACAAATTTTAACTTTAAGTTCTCGTCTTTATAAGGCCAACTGCTTGGGTACAGCTTCATCTTGAACCAAAGCACACTGCTTCTCGTTAGCTAGAACAAGAAATTTCCTTACCATTATAACTAGGAATATATTTCTTTTTCTTTCGCGCTAGATTGTTGAGTTCTAAACAGTATATCAGCTTGGCCAACAGCTGCAGTACAATTTACTGCAGCTGAAGCAATAGTAACATCTGATTTCCAATTATTCAAAGACAACTAAACTCGAGCATAAATAGGATTGCGCAGGTTTAACTGTGGCCACTTGCAGAACATCTGGTGATGATAAGAAAGCTGATGAATATATTTGCTACTGCAATTGACTTTGCAAACTAACGACTATTCCATTCGGGACTAGGCTACTCCACATCATCGGACAGTGTTGCTCCATACTTAGAGTAGAAGTAGACCATTTAGGTCTCAGTCTCCTTAACTGACTTAACGTAAGCACAATTTTGGCCGCGGTAATATGAACAGCAATTTATGACGTAGCTTAGCAGAGGTCTACACCAATTTGAAGCTCGTACCAACTAAGAAACCTAAAAATGCAGCAGCTAATAGATGTCTTCTTCATCTTTGTGTGGCCCTACAGTCCCGGGTGGACCTGAGCCTCAGCCAACAAACCTCTCCAGCTAACATGATCTCTCACTAATTGCCTCCAATTCCGCACACTAAGTTGGTTGTGGTCCTTCTCCATTAGTGCGCGCCATCTCTAACGAAGACGTCCTCTGTTGCGTTGTCCCAATGGTTCGGATTCGAAAACTCTTCGGGCCGCAGCTTTTTTGTCCATACTCTCTACATGGCCTAGTCAGCGTGTTGACGCTTGAGTACGCTAATGCCGCCGTACAACTCATATAATTCGTTGTTGAATCTTCTCCTCTAGATACCATCAATGCAAACAGGAGCAAAAATCGCACGCAGACAGATCAGAATATTCTTCATCAGCTTTCAATAACGGCTATATCTCTGCGCCATATAACAGGACCGGGATGGTTATCGAGTTATATAAGGCCAACTTGTTCTTCCGAGAGATGGAAGATGGAAGTAGTACTCAATTGCGTCTTGAGCTCAAAGAAACAGCGAGTAGTTTTATGTTTGATTTCGGTACTGATGTTGTTGTCCCTATTTACTGCAGAGCCAAGGTAGGCGAAGTCCTTGACTACCTCGAAGTTTGACCTGATAACTCTTTGAAACTAATTTTATTTTTAAGAAAAAATCCTAAAAAATCATTCGCAAATAGCTCGATTTTTCAGGATTGTCTGGATAATTCAGATTAATTTCCGATAACTTTTTTATAATTCTAGTGATACATTCCCTACGTCACACGTTCGCGTAGAATTTGTGTAGGCACTGTAGAGACATAGCCATGAAAAATCAGGAAGAGATTCTCACAGGCAGAAATGTAGATTATCGTAAAAAAACATGATCGCCATATGACAATCATTTCCATCGATAAAAAAGTGCGGTCCAAAAACATCTCCGGTATGAAATCCACTCCACAAGCGCGGTCACTTCTTATGGACGCAATGGAGTCCCTTGAAGTACAAACCCTCATTTGTTGCTATCCAATAACCCATATTTTGACACATATTGACAAATTCAGTAAATGAGCTCCACCGCTTCGGATGATTTGTCGATGAAATTCAGGATTTTTTTTTTCGAATTTTCACAGAGCCCAGAGTTTCCTTTTCTAACTCTCTTTAACTGCGCTGTCTCCAAGATGCTAAAGGTCCCTATCCAATAGAGTGCGCCGCCATTTACGTATGCGTGTATATAGTGGCGCTTCTAAAGATAAAATTAGCACTAAGTGCTGTTTTGGTACCACAGCTCTGAAAAGAAAGGAAATGGAAATGGTTATTGGTTTCGCAATTTCCTAGAATATCAGAGTGTCTCGGCCCCTTCATGAGAGGCTTCAAATGCTTCACTGAGAGGCAGGAGGCATTTGAAGACTATCTTCGAGTGGAAAGCTACAGAATCCAGAGATTCTATTGCAGTTTCACTATTCGCACAAATATTCATGTGCCCTCTGAATACCATACTGTACTTTAGCAGCGAGAAAGCTTCCTTGATCGCACCTGTCTCTGGAAGAGCGCAGTGATTTACCAATATTGGGTTCTTTTGAAAGTCACCTACACCAACTCATCTGGCTTGGATCCCTGTTCTTTTAGGCCTATACAGGAATTTGTATTTAAGAAGGTGTTCAATTTCAGGTTTTTCTCTTTTTCGAAATACACTTTTTTGGTTATGGAAGACAGAAAAATATGGCCACGGAATGGGATATTTCGGAAGATTTCTGTAAAATAAATTTCATTCCACACGAGCCGTAAACTTGGTGCATTTTAGAAGCGGTGATTTTCAACAAACCGCGGAAGCATTAGCTATCCACTGCCCAAGACCCGTAGACCTAAGGATTTAAAAAACAACCGTTTAACCGTGGTAAATTTCTACCACCGAACAAACCAACGACCGTACCCTTTGCGATACAAAGTTGAATGCCGTGATCACACGATCGTTGGCCACTCTCTCTTCTACTCAAGAGGGTACCTCCTGTTGCCGTTGAGTCGATTGAGAAGACTGGTAATTTTTAAACCGCGTGCAATATTACTCAACACGTTTTTGGTGATGGTGATTTTGGCATGGTGATTGATCGTCAACCGTTTGTGTTCCTAATGCCGAACAATTGATAGAGTTCACCAAAACGATCTTCGGTGTAGCCACCCGGTCCACAGACTTCTTAAAGAGTAACCAGTGCCACAAGATCTGCAGCATTTATTTCGTCAAAAAGGCAACCTTGTGCCGCAGTTCAACAGGCATCAGCTGCGTCCTTACCAATCTCCTTTAACATTCGAAGCTGCACCATGGGCTTGATGAAAGGAATTGAGGCGAGTCCTTCGACTGTCAAGTTTCCAATAGAAAAGTGGGCAATCCGACCCTGGTATTGAAAGTTGAGATGCATATTTCAAACAGTCTACCATCTGTTAGGTTAGATTGAAGTGGCTGACTGCAGACAACAGTCACACTTAGGCCAACTTAGGCCCATTGTGATACCACGCGGATCTGATGTCACCTATCCAAAAAACCATTTGGTGCTTTCCAGCTCTTTAATTGATGAATGCCGACGTTGTGCAATTCGCTCAAGTCATTGAAGAAGCAGGCTCCACGGTGTTTCTTCCTGAGGGAGGAGATAGCGCTTCAAGTGCAGAGGAGATGCGTTATGCTTTCCTCTTCTTCTTCGTCTCTGCATCTTCTGCAGAAGTCGTTGCGAGGGAGTCCCATTCTTAAAGCGTAATGGCACAGTGCCCCATCGTCTGTTAAAAACTTTCTAATTCAACCTCGAAGCAAGTCTGAATTTGGTTGAGAGTTTCACCACAGGAACTGCCTCCCCACATCAACAGAACCAAACCCTGGTTGCTTCTTCCTAAAAATACCAAAATCAGCACCATTTCCATTTCACCGAATCACTCGTCTGCCTTCTTTGACCTTCACTCACAACATATCCATAATTACCTCAAATCTCCTCATTCTCACCCTCAACCTACTTTCAGGGAGAATCTCGGACAGATGACGGGCATGTACACATTCCCCCACGTTCCCTCTGACGACCTCCAGTAATCCCCCAGTGTCCTCCTTTGATTAATGAACTCACGTTGAATGTCTACTCAAAGCCTCTTCTTGGAAGCACCATCCCCCTCAAGCTCAGATGTCTTCAATTGAAATGAAATGATTTAGACCCCCTCCCGAATCACACCCTCCGCCACCGATTCGAATTGAATTTGATGCGCATTTTCCGACTACGAAAATCCTGATTAATGCACACTTGGACGCATGGTCACTCATTTGAAGCCGATTCAGGGGAGCAGTTTAAATTTACAAGCAATTTGCAAGCAAACTAAGGACGGGGAGGGTCCTCAGATGAGAACAATAAATAGAACCAAATCACTTCAACGTCCTCGCCACCCCCGAGGTGCACACAAGCACACACACCTGCAGGGGAAGTCGATTTTTCTATTAACGTCCACACGGCAAGGTTGCCTTTGTTCGACCGAGCATCCCCCACCGGGCTGTCCTTATCTGATAAATAATTCATTTAAACCTTCATTGACTCCGGCGGAACACACTGGCAGTAGGGAAAGGATATCCAATTCAAAGGCAAGGACACCAGAGGTCCCCTCCGCACACCGCCCATTCAATTCACATCCAATCCACTTCACATGTTCCCTTCAAGTTTTCTTTCATTTGTTTTTCTAAAGCTCTCCCTTGCTGATAATAATTTCATGAATTTTATCCCAGAGTCTTACACACTTCGGGGGCAGGATGCGGTTTCGGGATGCATTTCTAATACACACCGGCAGCGGTTTGGAACAGAAACCTGAGATAAAAGATCAGAATTTACTGGCTGCTCATGTGCATCGTCATGGTTGTTAAGTGAAGCTCTGGCTCTTGCTTGCACTTGCTGAAGTTTCTCGCATCCTTGGGGACAGGACACACGAGGTTCACTACATTGTGTGGGATGTGGGCCATTTATTTGAGCTTGAATGAGCATAATTGAATTCTGGTTGATTGAATGGGATGATCCGTTGATGGGTTTTTAGGGGAGCGGGGGAGGTGTGCATTTTGATGAATCAGGAGATGACTAGGGTTCACGAGCATCTTCTGCGGACAACCGGAACAACAAATGTTGAGTCATGAGAAGGGATGGCTGATGGAGTGGACAAACTGCTCTGAGATGGGAAGTTAAAAGAAGTGGCCTTGACCATGACACGATCGTTTACTTTGGAGATGAGAAATTTAAGGCCTTACCGAGAAGTCAGTCAAAGGACTGGATGGCGCAATTGGTTAAGTGCCTGCCCTAAGTTAGAGGGGTCCCAGGTTCGAATCCCAGTGAAAGCAAACTTAATGCGCTTTATCCGGTGTTTCGCATCTGGTCCAGTCATCATTTGTCGTTGGGTTCAAATTAACGGCACTATCACTGAAGCTGTCGATCAGTGGTAGTAGTCTGACTGTGGGTATCACAATGGACCAACGTGGTCTAAGTGTGCTGGTGAATTCACTAGCAACCCCCTAACCCAACCTACCGAGAAGTTTGTGGATGGGTACTTTACAGGTTAGTAGCATGAGCCACAGATGCAGTGATCCAAAAAAATATATATTCAATAAAATGTTCCTAGCCATAGACGATGAATCGGCTTTTAACTGACAAATGTCCACAGCTAATGTTACCACCAAATATGAATTTCCCACCAAAGCTCAGAGAATTAGGGAAATATATGTTCTCTTAAATTTCTCCTCTGTTAAAGCTTTTTCCACCGATTTGCTAAGCTTTATGGGGAAATTTTCTCTTCATTTTTGTCGTTCTTTTTTTCCAAACAGTGTCAAAGTAAGTGAGAACTTTAATATTTTGGTGTTGTTATTTTTAATAAATTCATTTGTTTCGACGTCAGTGAATACTTCTTGAAGGGGAAAGCTTGTAGTAACAATGATTTGAAGAGAGTATGTTTTTTTTTTTTTGCATTTTATTTTTATTTTTTTTCCATTGGTCTTACTTATTAGACAAAAACGCTTAAAACTAGCTTAACTACTCGTATATGCCTATACGGCACTCTAAGTTACACATATTTTTCCTTAAAATTTGTCTTTCGACGTATTAATATTGACATTTCGAATAAAAATTAAAGAAAGATACTTAAGACTAAGAAAAATTATAGAAAAACTTAGTCAGCCTAAAGAGAGTATGTCATACCCTTTGCGTTTTGGGGAGGGAAATGCGTCAGTTATCTTTCAAATGCACATTAATCAATACAGGATTGGCACGAAAACGATTAACAATGTCAAAGGTTTGAAGATATTCCCATTTTTGGAGAAATTGAAAGTAAATGAAAGTATCATAAATATAATGGAATAAGAGATTGATCGTCAAGCTTTTTAAAAAAAAGAGGACTACTTGGTGAAGTAATGAATTATTATCATTATTATGGTTGAGGGTATATTGCACCGCGACCTTTAAGATCTATTGTGCCCCGTTTCAATACCTTAGCACAATTACGAGTTCCCCTCAAATACAGTTCTTTTCAAAGTTGTATTGAGGGTAATGGACTCCTATTACGCACAGGTGGGGAAATCTGTTCTAGAGTATTCTCTCTAAGCCAGTTTCCTTCAGGAATCTGAGAATGAGAGATGGTTCTAGTGATTGCATTTCTTCTTCTGATAGGAGGTACTTGCCCAGACTTCTTCTTCTTTTGTGGGCTAGTGCCTCACAAAATCCCAGTATATGTTCTGGGATTTCATTAAGTTCTCCACAATATCTGCAGCGACCTTCTTCTGATACCCCTAATTTCCTTAGATGCTCCCTACAGTGCCCCGTTAGGAAGCCTGTTAGAATATGGAGGTTTTTCTTGCTCATTTTGATGCATCCCTCGAATCTCTTCCGGTTATAATGCCCCAGGAGTTTCTTGGCCTGCTTCATTCCACGAGCGTTATTCCAGGTTTCTATCCAGTTCCTTCTTTCCAGTTCCCTGAATTATTCTCTGAGGAAATGGTCTCCAGCGCAGAATGGTTCAGGGCCTATGAAGGGTTTTGATGCTCCTTTCCTTGCCAGGGAGTCGGCCATTTCATTGCCTTCTATCCTCGTATGGCCAGGTATCCAGCAGAGTTTTACTCGGTTTCTCCTACTATGAGTGTATGTACGTTCGATCGCCTCTTCCTCGGCGAGATCTATGCGGCACCGGTATGTGCGTGTTTCATATATTCTTTGTTCGCTGTTCTGGCTTAATAGTCTGTGTGTCTGTAGGAATGTACTTTGTTACGAGGTCGGTTAACTGTTGCCTGATGGCCTGAGTAAACAGTTATCCTGATGCGTGTTTCGTGTGTACTATTCCGTAGTTCGTAGGGTATATGTCTATCTGTATGTCCGTCTGGCCCCAATCCCACATAAATATAATGAAATAAGGGATTGATCGTTAAGCTTTTTTTTAAAAAAAAAAGAGGACTACCTGGTGAAGTAATGAAAGTTTCAAAAATAATTCTGGTCTAAATAAGACAACGTCTCGAAGACTAGACGTCAGAGAAGAAGGTTTCCGTAGTGGCCATCGGCCATATAAACACACAAATAATCGTCGTACAACGTACTGAATATAGTGCAGATCACCGCTTCAGCTGCTGTTCATTGATTTTTGTCTATTTGTAATGCCCTACGCAGGAAAAGGATTCCCATGTACACAACCCACTAGCACAACGGTCCTAAACTTAATTAACGCTCTTGGCCAATTTTCATATTCCTTTCATTTCTTTAACACCCTTCTCTTCATTTGTCCTCAACAGTTGTATTTCCCCTTTTCCATTTAGCCGCCCATTGGTGACTTTTAATATTCTCTCTTCTGAACGTCTAGTGAGCGTCTTGCTTGTCTTCTGTCCTTCAGACATTAAACGACTGCGATTGATTTCAGACTGACCGCGTTGAAGGTCATCACACCACCGCCACAGAACCCAATGCAATTAATCATCGTCATTTCCTTCACCTACAAAGTTCATAACCCAATTACGCGATAACCACCCTAACCAAACGGCTATGCTATATGTAATAATTACACCCTACGAACGGAGCCCAATAAGGACGCATGCAGTGACCTGCCCTTGAGGAGAAAACTTATTTGTTTCACTTTCTGCTTGAGTTCCTTCCACTAAATTGAACTTAAAATCCTTAAGGTACATATGCAACGGGAAAATTTATGCCAAGCAGACGCTCCTTGAAGATAAATATAACCCCTTAACGGGTCAGTACAGTACAGTACTGGACACAGAATTTGTGCGAAGAAAAAGTGTTTCTCTAGGGGGAGTAAAGTTTTTCGATTCGACACCGGAAGACACTTTGTACTTTGGTCCTTTGATAATCATATTTAAAGGGGGGAGTCTTGGAAGTGTTTAGGGAGCATTTGAGGCATGTTTAGTCAATTAAAACTTGACCGAGGGAAGGGCTTGCTTCCAATTGATTCAACAAGTTCTGGAGATGACTTTAAAGGACTTATCCTTATTCATCTCGGGTCTAAGTATAATCCAAATAAGCCCCACTGGCTTACAGTTTGAAAATAACTTTGTCTACCTTATGCAGACGTCAAGCGCAAGCAATCCATCTTGATCACGTTGCTAACGCAAGCAAATTTAGTTTGAAACCTCCTATTGAATCACCCTTAATTTGAACTAAGAGTAGATAGTCCTCCCAGCAAAGAGAATTGCAACGAAGTCAACAGAACCTACAGTCAGAGCCACTAAATCCCCTTCCCAGACAAACAAAATTAGCCCCTATTCGGTGCAGCAAACAAGAAAATGATTGGTTTCCACGTCAGTGAACACTTCTATAAGGGGGAAACTTGTTGTAGAAAAGATTTTCCCTTAGTGTTTTCGTGGAGTACCGTGAACGAAGTTCATATAAACTATCGCCCTAATGGCTTCAATTCAATTTTAAATACGAATTAAGGCCATAATCCACTTATGGCTTTAATTCACTTTCAACTTGGAACTAAAACCTTTACTTAAATTGAACTAACGCCATATGCTATTAGTTCACATTCAAATGTGAACTAATGCCATACAATGTTTGTGAGCTCTGAAACACAACCAGTGCAATATAATAGTTTTGAAAAACGTTATCAGTCCAATGTCCACGTTTAGTTTCCTAATAACCAGGGCTAGGATTTCTATGTTAATACATATTTTTTTTGAATAAAGATAGATGCAAACAAATAATACAGTTTTTCGAATAAGTGACATTTAATCGTTAGAGCATATTTTTGCATATATAACTATAAATGCATATAAATGCTCTTTTTGGTTTATTAGACACATTTTTAAAATAAATGCGTATTTTTAGTTCATATTTTCGTAATCTTTAAAATGTTTGAAAAACGTGCATACGCACCTTAAAACTTTTAGTTCCAACCTACATGGGAAAAAAATTGGTAGCACTAAATACAATTCCAGCTTTCCAGTTTTCTTTTTAAAAATTTCAAAAAACACTTTTTGGTATATGTAAACAAAGCATATTCAATGAATTTGGACAATTAGTACCTTATTTAAATGAGACTAACATGTAATATTTTAATTTTCTTTTCAACGAAATAAAGTTTATTTTATGATTATTTGTTTTTGAAGTTTTTCTTGTAGTGTTGTTAAATAAAAGACTCAATTTTTTTAAATTTTTAACGTCTTCAAAGCATATTTTTGCTTTTTAAGCGCATATTTTCCCTTTTTATGTACATATTTTATGCGCATATTTTGTGTTTTTTAGCGCATTAAAATTCGAGCCCTGCTAATAACTAATATGCCTCCCTTGTCCCTTACATACATACATACATACATATGATGTATGTATGGTAGGGCATGCTACCCCCTGCAACTCCCCTGCTTGGCCACATATGCAATTGGGAGTAAGTGCGAAATTGATTGTATTTAGTTTCTTAAAACTCTTGCAAATCATTGAAAAAAAAAACAATGGATAAACTCAACCTCGCGCCTACTTCAAATCCTACATGTGGCCCAGGAGAGGAGTTGCAGGGGGGGCAGAATGCCCCCCATTCCAACCTTTACTGTTCATACGCTGTTCTTATTTCTTAGGACCAAGTAAATAATGTAAATTATTTAGATTGATGCGAGTGATTTTAATTCAATTTCGAATGAGAACTATGGCCACTTCCTAAAACGAACTAACGCCATATGGCTTTAGTTCCAATTTGAAAGTGCATTTCAGCCATAAGTGGATTATGGTGTTAATTCACTTTCAAATGCGAATTATGGTGAAGTCGGTATTAAACTGTAGATGCTCTCCACTCGTGAAAGAAGAATAGCACGCACAACACGAGTCCCTGCTGAGAAGCTAGGCCCAGGTCCATCTCGGACTGTACCGCTATTATAACAGATTTTTTTCATCCGGCTTCATCTTCTTCTGTGGGCGCCGTGGCGTAGTGGGTAGGTGCGTCGACTCCTACGCTCGATGGTCTCGGTTCGATTCCAGAAAAATACATCAAACATTTTTTCACGGCTTTACCTCTTTCGAGTCACTGACAATGCTCAAAGAGTATAACTGTCTAGAAAAAGCTTTCTCAATCTCTCCGTTCGGAGTCGGCATTAAACTTTAGGTCCCCTCCGCTCGTGACAGAACAATAGCACGCACAACACGAGTGGTTGCTGAGAAGCTAGGCCCAGGTCCGCCTCGGACTGTAGCGCCGCCATTATTACTATATTATTATTCTTCTTCTTCTTGTGACTCTACAGTCTCACTTGTACCTGAGGCTCAACCAACAAGTTTCTCCACGATCTACCGCCAGCTGTGTCCAACTGCGAACTCAAATTTGGTTCAGGTCCGCTCTAACTGTGAGCGCACCCTTAGTCTCCAAAGTCCTCATTTTCATTGTCCCACAGGCTTAGAGTCATTTGGCTGACTAGAAGTAGGAATTTGCAAAACAATGGCGGTATTTTGACATTGATGAACACAAGTGCTGCCAGAGCATTTGCAATAATAACAGTACAGTTTTTCTTAAACTTGTGAATTCAAAAAGTGCATCTTTTAATTTTGCAACGTTTTTCTCCGTATGTATTGGGGAAGTTTTATTGAAACAAGACTCCAATTTCAACGATTATCTTCATTACCACTTTTGTTTTACCATTTTCCTTCAACATTGACTGGATCTCTTCTGTCTCTCAAAACCTTAAATAAGTGCCCCTTGCAGGATTCAATCACCACACCGCCACAGAACCCACAGTATTTAATCATCTTCATCTCCCTCAATAGAGTTCATGGCCTAATAGAGCGATAACCAACTTACTCAAGTTGTTCCTCTTCCTACGATAATTAAAAATTACGAACGAAGCCAAATGTATACACTTGAGCAGAAAACTTATTTGTTTCACTTCCTCCTTGAGTTCCTTCCACTAAATTGAACTTAAAATCCTTAAGGTACATATGCAACGGGAAAATGTATGCCAAGCAAACGCTCCTTGAAGGTAAATGTAACCCCTTAACTGGTCAGTAGCTGGACACAGAATTTGTGCGAAGAAAAAGTGTTTCTCTAGGGGGAGTAAAGTTTTTCGAATCGACACCGGAAGGCACTTTGGATAATTGCAGTTAAGTTTGACTAAGTTGCATTCTGGGCAGAGAACAAGTTTCTACATCGTCCTTCGATCGTTTCATCAACCATTTGTGCACATACATATTTCGTGGGGTAAATCTTGAGAGTGTTTATGAAACATTTGAGGCATATTTAGTCAATTAAAACTTGACCAGAGGAAGTGTTTGACTTCAGTTGATTCAACAAGTTCTGGAAAAAGTTTAAAAGGATTTTTTCCTTATTCACCTTGGGTCAAAGTAAAGTACACCTAGCCCAACTGGTTAACTGCTTTGAAATGACTCTGTCTGCCTTATACAGAAGACAAGCGCAAGCAACCCAATATTGATCACGTTGCTATAACAAGCTAGTTTGAAACGTCCTATTGAATCACCCTTAATTTTAACTAAGATTAGATAGTCTACCTAGCAAAGAGGATTGCGACCAAGCCAACAGCCCCTTCCCAAACAAACAAAATTAGCCCCTATTCGGTGCAGCAAACAAGAAAAAACCTTGAGTTTGATTTTCATTTTATGCTTTTATTTGGAGAACAACGGTAACTTTAAGTTTATGATACAGTTTGTCTTTGTACACTTTACAGCTGCATTTGCCTTAAGAGTTTGTCGCAAAGCCTTGAGATAAGATACAAGTAGGTACTAGGTGCATGTTTATGTTATTTACAGTAATTTACAATCCACTCAGATGCGTGTGGTCACAGGTGTTGGCCTAAGGGAGAAGGCGTTCCTAGGGAAACCAAAGAGAGGGTTAGGGAACTGGAGAGACCTGATCAAATAAACGGACTTACCTGAGAGACATCTTCTCAAAGTTGAGGCTCTTGATCACAACGATCGCTAAAAGCGTTGCTTGGACAATCGTGATGAGGCCTGGGTTGGCGAATTTAGTCAGGGTGTAAGTTGGGTACAATGCTGCACCAAATGATCGTTCCTGGACATTGGGCACCTTGCTCACGGATCGCAGGGAGTTTGAAAACACTTCCCGCCTTTCAACCAACGATTTCCTCAGAATGGGTTGTCTTACTTCTCGGTCCTCTCGGGAACACTCTCGTCGGTCAGCACAGCCGGAAACTTCTTCTCGGTTCAGCCGTCGGTCAGCTCGGAGAGTGTCCTCTCGTCGCTCTTGAAGGCGGTCTTCTCGGGACTCTTCTCGTCGGTCAGCAGAGCGGGAAAGTTCTTCACGGTTCAGTCGTCGGTCAGCTCGAAGGGTGTCCTCTCGTCGCTCTTGAAGGCGGTCTTCCCGGGAGTCCTCTCGTCGGTCAGCAGAGCGGGAAAGTTCTTCACGGTTCAGTCGTCGATCAGATCGGAGGGTGTCCTCTCGTCGCTCTTGAAGGCGGTCTTCCCGGGAGTCCTCTCGTCGGTCAGCAGAGCGGGAAAGTTCTTCTCGGTTAATTCTGCGGTCAGCTCGAAGGGTGTCCTCTCGTCGCTCTTGAAGGCGGTCTTCTCGGGAGTCCTCTCGTCGGTCAGCAGAGCGGTAAAGTACTTCTCGGTTCAGTCGTCGGTCAGCTCGAAGGGTGTCCTCTCGTCGCTCTTGAAGGCGGTCTTCCCGGGAGTCCTCTCGTCGGTCAGCAGAGCGGGAAAGTTCTTCTCGGTTCAGTCGTCGATCAGATCGGAGGGTGTCCTCTCGTCGCTCTTGAAGGCGGTCTTCTCGGGAGTCCTCTCGTCGGTCAGCAGAGCGGGAAAGTTCTTCTCGGTTCAGTCGTCGATCAGCTCGGAGTGTGTCTTCTCTTCGCTCTTCTCGGGAATCCTCTCGTCGGTCAGCAGAGCGGGAAAGTTCTTCTCGGTTCAGTCGTCGGTCAGCTCGGAGGGTGTCCTCTCGTCGCTCTTGAAGACGATCTTCTCGGGAGTCCTCTTGTCGGTCAGCAGAGGCGGAAAGTTCTTCTCGGTTCAGCCGTCGGTCAGCTCGGAGGGTGTCCTCTCGTCGCTCTTGAAGGCGGTCTTCTCGGGAATCCTCTCGTCGGTCAGCAGAGGCGGAAAGTTCTTCTCGGTTCAGCCGTCGGTCAGCTCGGAGGGTGTCCCCTCGTCGCTCTTGAAGACGGTCTTCACGGGAATCCTCTCGTCGGTCAGCAGAGCGGGAAAGTTCTTCTCGGTTAATTCTACGGTCAGCTCGAAGGGTGTCCTCTCGTCGCTCTTGAAGGCGGTCTTCTCGGGAATCCTCTCGCCGGTCAGCAGAGCGGGAAAGTTCTTCTCGGTTCAGTCGTCGGTCAGCTCGAAGTATGTCCTCTCGTCGCTCTTGAAGGCGGTCTTCCCGGGAATCTTCTCGTCGATCAGCGGAGCGGGATAGTTCTTCTCGGTTCAGTCGTCGGTCAGCTCGAAGTATGTCCTCTCGTCGCTCTTGATGGCGGTCTTCTCGGGAGTCCTCTCGTCGGTCAGCAGAGGCGGAAAGTTCTTCTCGGTTCAGCCGTCGGTCAGCTCGGAGGATGTCCTCTCGTCGCTCTTGAAGACGGTCTTCTCGGGAACCCTCTCGTCGGTCAGCACAGCCGGAAACTTCTTCTCGGTTCAGCCGTCGGTCAGCTCGGAGAGTGTCCTCTCGTCGCTCTTGAAGGCGGTCTTCTCGGGACTCTTCTCGTCGGTCAGCAGAGGCGGAAAGTTCTTCTCGGTTCAGCCGTCGGTCAGCTCGGAGGGTGTCCTCTCGTCGCTCTTGAAGACGGTCTTCACGGGAATCCTCTCGTCGGTCAGCAGAGCGGGAAAGTTCTTCTCGGTTAATTCTACGGTCAGCTCGAAGGGTGTCCTCTCGTCGCTCTTGAAGGCGGTCTTCTCGGGAATCCTCTCGCCGGTCAGCAGAGCGGGAAAGTTCTTCTCGATTCAGTCGTCGGTCAGCTCGAAGTATGTCCTCTCGTCGCTCTTGAAGGCGGTCTTCCCGGGAATCTTCTCGTCGATCAGCGGAGCGGGATAGTTCTTCTCGGTTCAGTCGTCGATCAGATCGGAGTGTGTCTTCTCTTCGCTCTTCTCGGGAATCCTCTCGTCGGTCAGCAGAGCGGGAAAGTTCTTCTCGGTTAAGTTGTCGGTCAGCTCGGAGTGTGTCCTCTCGTCGCTCTTGAAGGCGGTCTTCTCGGGAATCCTCTCGTCGGTCAGCACAGCCGGAAACTTCTTCTCGGTTCAGCCGTCGGTCAGCTCGGAGAGTGTCCTCTCGTCGCTCTTGAAGGCGGTCGTCTCGGGACTCTTCTCGTCGGTCAGCAGAGCGGGAAAGTTCTTCTCGGTTCAGCCGTCGGTCAGCTCGGAGGGTGTCCTCTCGTCGCTCTTCTCCGGAATCTTCTCGTCGGTCAGCAGAGCGAGCAAGTTCTTCTCGGTTCAGCCGTCGGTCAGCTCGGAGAGTGTCCTCTCGTCGCTCTTCTCGGGAACCCTCTCGTCGGTCAGCACAGCCGGAAACTTCTTCTCGGTTCAGCCGTCGGTCAGCTCGGAGAGTGTCCTCTCGTCGCTCTTGAAGGCGGTCTTCTCGGGACTCTTCTCGTCGGTCAGCAGAGGCGGAAAGTTCTTCTCGGTTCAGCCGTCGGTCAGCTCGGAGGGTGTCCTCTCGTCGCTCTTGAAGACGGTCTTCACGGGAATCCTCTCGTCGGTCAGCAGAGCGGGAAAGTTCTTCTCGGTTAATTCTACGGTCAGCTCGAAGGGTGTCCTCTCGTCGCTCTTGAAGGCGGTCTTCTCGGGAATCCTCTCGCCGGTCAGCAGAGCGGGAAAGTTCTTCTCGGTTCAGTCGTCGGTCAGCTCGAAGTATGTCCTCTCGTCGCTCTTGAAGGCGGTCTTCCCGGGAATCTTCTCGTCGATCAGCGGAGCGGGATAGTTCTTCTCGGTTCAGTCGTCGATCAGATCGGAGTGTGTCTTCTCTTCGCTCTTCTCGGGAATCCTCTCGTCGGTCAGCAGAGCGGGAAAGTTCTTCTCGGTTCAGTCGTCGGTCAGCTCGAAGGGTGTCCTCTCGTCGCTCTTGAAGACGGTCTTCTCGGGAATCTTCTCGTCGATCAGCGGAGCGGGTAAGTTCTTCTCGATTCAGTCGTTGATCAGCTCGGAGATTATCCTCTCTGTCTGTTAGTGAGCCTGGTTTCTGTCGAACAGTTGCTTCAATTTTATCCTTCAAATTCAACTGAGAACGTATTTCCCTTAAATCTGTGTTCCTTCGAGCGTCTCCTTCCCGCCTCTGTGGTGAAGTCTCTCGACGAAACTCATTTTCTATTCTTCGGTCCATGGTCGGCGTTAGGATATCCGTTCCCCGTTCAATGCAAGTGTCGATCGCCGAGTGCCATTCAGCCCTCAACAAACGGTCCTGCGTTACGTCTTCTCTTCCCGTGAGTCGCCAGTTGCTTTCCCAACGTTCGTCTAACAAGCTCCGTTCTCGTTTACCATTCCCTTCTGTCCCACCGCCTCTCCGATCATACCCCGGGTCGCAGAACCGATCCCTGTCACACCGCTGCACCAATGCCAAGCTCGTACTGAGGAACAAGACTGTCACAACCGTATTCAGTTGCCAAGACCCAAAAACCATTGTCACAAAGCCAATAGTTTGCTTCTACTTGCTTTTACACAACTTCGATGGGAATATGTCTTCACTTGTAGTCCTTGTAGGGAGTAGCGTCTGTAGGTATCCTTCGTCGAGACTAGGATTGAACTGTGCTCCTAACAGTCGCTGCAGCCGCTTTTATACCCGCAAACAGGATCCGCTTTCCTGTGGTGAATTGAATTTTACACTCACCACCGCCACCCTTTCAGTGAGGGGGCGCTGATTGATTCAATTTTCTTATCGCACATGTGCACGGATTTGCTCCGCTCCTTGCGACGGCGACTGGTAGAGCTCTGCCCAGACGCTTATCGTGTTCAATCTTTTACTACGACGCAGCAGAAGGAGCTGCTTGAATGAAATTCATTCATTCTCAGCTGAGTTCCGAGTCGTTCGCTGATTGGCATTCCACTTGAATGATTCTTTTTTGACGTCACTTGCTGTGGCGCAGCTGGGAAGAAACAGAAAACGTCACAGTTTGCTGGTAGTTCATTGTAAATGGTGGTTACATGGGCAGCTGACAAAAGGGACGATAGGAGGAGGCATGAACGTCTATTGTATGCAGATTGTGTCGAAGATTCAAGCAGTTCTACTACAAGGAGGAGCAGGCTAAGGATATGCTTCGGAATTGTTAGTCCTGAAGGATTGTCGACCGGAATTGGGGAACCTAAAATCGTCAGTGACTGCCGAAATGATTCAAATTGATGATTCATGATTCAAAATGATTATTATTTTTTATTATTATTTCTTAACAACGCTTTTTACGTAGCTGCCTACCAGTGTGTGCAGTCGCTCCATTTTATTGGAACCGCTAATTAGGATGCTGCAACGCCACTGACTGCAAGAAGTTGTAGATCATTGTTCTGTAAGAAGCTCCGGAAAATGTTTCTGCCGTTTCATCCTCATTCTGATAAAAAAGTATGGGCCGCTAACTTTTTCGGCCTTAACACCACAGCAAACAGTGCATCGTGTTAGGTGTAACTTATGCTGATGTGTTGTCCTACAATCTACAGTTTTGCTTATTGACATGATGCATTTCTAATACACACCGGCAGCGGTTTGGAACAGAAACCTGAGATAAAAGATCAGAATTTATTGGCTGCTCATGTGCATCGTCATTGCTGAAGTCTCTCGCATCCTTGGGGACAGGACTCACGAGGTTTACTACATTGTGTAGGATGTGGGCCAATTATTTGAGCTTGAATGAGCATAATTGAATTCTGGTTAATTGAATGAGATGATCCGTTGACGGCTTTTTAGGGGAGCTGGGGTGTGTGCATTTTGATGAATCAGGAGATGACTAGAGTTCACGAGCATCTTCTGCGGACAAACTGGACAACAACTGTTGAGTCATGAGAAGGGATGACTGATGGAGTGGACAAACTGCTCTGAGATGGGAAATTAAAAAAAGTTGGCTGGACCATGACACGATCGTTTACTTTGGAGATGAGAAATTTAAGGCCTTACCGAGAAGTAAGCCAAAGGACTTATGGCTTTAATTCACTTTCAACTTGGAACTAAAACCTTTACTTAAATTGAACTAACGCCATATGCTATTAGTTCACATTCAAATGTGAACTAATGCCATACAATGTTTGTGAGCTCTGAAACACAACCAGTGCAATATAATAGTTTTGAAAAACGTTATCAGTCCAATGTCCACGTTTAGTTTCCTAATAACCAGGGCTAGGATTTCTATGTTAATACATATTTTTTTTGAATAAAGATAGATGCAAACAAATAATACAGTTTTTCGAATAAGTGACATTTAATCGTTAGAGCATATTTTTGCATATATAACTATAAATGCATATAAATGCTCTTTTTGGTTTATTAGACACATTTTTAAAATAAATGCGTATTTTTAGTTCATATTTTCGTAATCTTTAAAATGTTTGAAAAACGTGCATACGCACCTTAAAACTTTTAGTTCCAACCTACATGGGAAAAAAATTGGTAGCACTAAATACAATTCCAGCTTTCCAGTTTTCTTTTTAAAAATTTCAAAAAACACTTTTTGGTATATGTAAACAAAGCATATTCAATGAATTTGGACAATTAGTACCTTATTTAAATGAGACTAACATGTAATATTTTAATTTTCTTTTCAACGAAATAAAGTTTATTTTATGATTATTTGTTTTTGAAGTTTTTCTTGTAGTGTTGTTAAATAAAAGACTCAATTTTTTTAAATTTTTAACGTCTTCAAAGCATATTTTTGCTTTTTAAGCGCATATTTTCCCTTTTTATGTACATATTTTATGCGCATATTTTGTGTTTTTTAGCGCATTAAAATTCGAGCCCTGCTAATAACTAATATGCCTCCCTTGTCCCTTACATACATACATACATACATATGATGTATGTATGGTAGGGCATGCTACCCCCTGCAACTCCCCTGCTTGGCCACATATGCAATTGGGAGTAAGTGCGAAATTGATTGTATTTAGTTTCTTAAAACTCTTGCAAATCATTGAAAAAAAAAACAATGGATAAACTCAACCTCGCGCCTACTTCAAATCCTACATGTGGCCCAGGAGAGGAGTTGCAGGGGGGGCAGAATGCCCCCCATTCCAACCTTTACTGTTCATACGCTGTTCTTATTTCTTAGGACCAAGTAAATAATGTAAATTATTTAGATTGATGCGAGTGATTTTAATTCAATTTCGAATGAGAACTATGGCCACTTCCTAAAACGAACTAACGCCATATGGCTTTAGTTCCAATTTGAAAGTGCATTTCAGCCATAAGTGGATTATGGTGTTAATTCACTTTCAAATGCGAATTATGGTGAAGTCGGTATTAAACTGTAGATGCTCTCCACTCGTGAAAGAAGAATAGCACGCACAACACGAGTCCCTGCTGAGAAGCTAGGCCCAGGTCCATCTCGGACTGTACCGCTATTATAACAGATTTTTTTCATCCGGCTTCATCTTCTTCTGTGGGCGCCGTGGCGTAGTGGGTAGGTGCGTCGACTCCTACGCTCGATGGTCTCGGTTCGATTCCAGAAAAATACATCAAACATTTTTTCACGGCTTTACCTCTTTCGAGTCACTGACAATGCTCAAAGAGTATAACTGTCTAGAAAAAGCTTTCTCAATCTCTCCGTTCGGAGTCGGCATTAAACTTTAGGTCCCCTCCGCTCGTGACAGAACAATAGCACGCACAACACGAGTGGTTGCTGAGAAGCTAGGCCCAGGTCCGCCTCGGACTGTAGCGCCGCCATTATTACTATATTATTATTCTTCTTCTTCTTGTGACTCTACAGTCTCACTTGTACCTGAGGCTCAACCAACAAGTTTCTCCACGATCTACCGCCAGCTGTGTCCAACTGCGAACTCAAATTTGGTTCAGGTCCGCTCTAACTGTGAGCGCACCCTTAGTCTCCAAAGTCCTCATTTTCATTGTCCCACAGGCTTAGAGTCATTTGGCTGACTAGAAGTAGGAATTTGCAAAACAATGGCGGTATTTTGACATTGATGAACACAAGTGCTGCCAGAGCATTTGCAATAATAACAGTACAGTTTTTCTTAAACTTGTGAATTCAAAAAGTGCATCTTTTAATTTTGCAACGTTTTTCTCCGTATGTATTGGGGAAGTTTTATTGAAACAAGACTCCAATTTCAACGATTATCTTCATTACCACTTTTGTTTTACCATTTTCCTTCAACATTGACTGGATCTCTTCTGTCTCTCAAAACCTTAAATAAGTGCCCCTTGCAGGATTCAATCACCACACCGCCACAGAACCCACAGTATTTAATCATCTTCATCTCCCTCAATAGAGTTCATGGCCTAATAGAGCGATAACCAACTTACTCAAGTTGTTCCTCTTCCTACGATAATTAAAAATTACGAACGAAGCCAAATGTATACACTTGAGCAGAAAACTTATTTGTTTCACTTCCTGCTTGAGTTCCTTCCACTAAATTGAACTTAAAATCCTTAAGGTACATATGCAACGGGAAAATGTATGCCAAGCAAACGCTCCTTGAAGGTAAATGTAACCCCTTAACTGGTCAGTAGCTGGACACAGAATTTGTGCGAAGAAAAAGTGTTTCTCTAGGGGGAGTAAAGTTTTTCGAATCGACACCGGAAGGCACTTTGGATAATTGCAGTTAAGTTTGACTAAGTTGCATTCTGGGCAGAGAACAAGTTTCTACATCGTCCTTCGATCGTTTCATCAACCATTTGTGCACATACATATTTCGTGGGGTAAATCTTGAGAGTGTTTATGAAACATTTGAGGCATATTTAGTCAATTAAAACTTGACCAGAGGAAGTGTTTGACTTCAGTTGATTCAACAAGTTCTGGAAAAAGTTTAAAAGGATTTTTTCCTTATTCACCTTGGGTCAAAGTAAAGTACACCTAGCCCAACTGGTTAACTGCTTTGAAATGACTCTGTCTGCCTTATACAGAAGACAAGCGCAAGCAACCCAATATTGATCACGTTGCTATAACAAGCTAGTTTGAAACGTCCTATTGAATCACCCTTAATTTTAACTAAGATTAGATAGTCTACCTAGCAAAGAGGATTGCGACCAAGCCAACAGCCCCTTCCCAAACAAACAAAATTAGCCCCTATTCGGTGCAGCAAACAAGAAAAAACCTTGAGTTTGATTTTCATTTTATGCTTTTATTTGGAGAACAACGGTAACTTTAAGTTTATGATACAGTTTGTCTTTGTACACTTTACAGCTGCATTTGCCTTAAGAGTTTGTCGCAAAGCCTTGAGATAAGATACAAGTAGGTACTAGGTGCATGTTTATGTTATTTACAGTAATTTACAATCCACTCAGATGCGTGTGGTCACAGGTGTTGGCCTAAGGGAGAAGGCGTTCCTAGGGAAACCAAAGAGAGGGTTAGGGAACTAGAGAGACCTGATCAAATAAACGGACTTACCTGAGAGACATCTTCTCAAAGTTGAGGCTCTTGATCACAACGATCGCTAAAAGCGTTGCTTGGACAATCGTGATGAGGCCTGGGTTGGCGAATTTAGTCAGGGTGTAAGTTGGGTACAATGCTGCACCAAATGATCGTTCCTGGACATTGGGCACCTTGCTCACGGATCGCAGGGAGTTTGAAAACACTTCCCGCCTTTCAACCAACGATTTCCTCAGAATGGGTTGTCTTACTTCTCGGTCCTCTCGGGAACACTCTCGTCGGTCAGCACAGCCGGAAACTTCTTCTCGGTTCAGCCGTCGGTCAGCTCGGAGAGTGTCCTCTCGTCGCTCTTGAAGGCGGTCTTCTCGGGACTCTTCTCGTCGGTCAGCAGAGCGGGAAAGTTCTTCACGGTTCAGTCGTCGGTCAGCTCGAAGGGTGTCCTCTCGTCGCTCTTGAAGGCGGTCTTCCCGGGAGTCCTCTCGTCGGTCAGCAGAGCGGGAAAGTTCTTCACGGTTCAGTCGTCGATCAGATCGGAGGGTGTCCTCTCGTCGCTCTTGAAGGCGGTCTTCCCGGGAGTCCTCTCGTCGGTCAGCAGAGCGGGAAAGTTCTTCTCGGTTAATTCTGCGGTCAGCTCGAAGGGTGTCCTCTCGTCGCTCTTGAAGGCGGTCTTCTCGGGAGTCCTCTCGTCGGTCAGCAGAGCGGTAAAGTACTTCTCGGTTCAGTCGTCGGTCAGCTCGAAGGGTGTCCTCTCGTCGCTCTTGAAGGCGGTCTTCCCGGGAGTCCTCTCGTCGGTCAGCAGAGCGGGAAAGTTCTTCTCGGTTCAGCCGTCGGCCAGCTCGGAGGGTGTCCTCTCGTCGCTCTTCTCCGGAATCTTCTCGTCGGTCAGCAGAGCGGGAAAGTTCTTCTCGGTTCAGCCGTCGGTCAGCTCGGAGGGTGTCTTCTCGTCGCTCTTCTCCGGAATCTTCTCGTCGGTCAGCAGAGCGGTAAAGTTCTTCTCGGTTCAGTCGTCGGTCAGCTCGGAGAGTGTCCTCTCGTCGCTCTTCTCGGGAACCCTCTCGTCGGTCAGCACAGCCGGAAACTTCTTCTCGGTTCAGCCGTCGGTCAGCTCGGAGAGTGTCCTCTCGTCGCTCTTGAAGGCGGTCTTCTCGGGACTCTTCTCGTCGGTCAGCAGAGGCGGAAAGTTCTTCTCGGTTCAGCCGTCGGTCAGCTCGGAGGGTGTCCTCTCGTCGCTCTTGAAGACGGTCTTCACGGGAATCCTCTCGTCGGTCAGCAGAGCGGGAAAGTTCTTCTCGGTTAATTCTACGGTCAGCTCGAAGGGTGTCCTCTCGTCGCTCTTGAAGGCGGTCTTCTCGGGAATCCTCTCGCCGGTCAGCAGAGCGGGAAAGTTCTTCTCGGTTCAGTCGTCGGTCAGCTCGAAGTATGTCCTCTCGTCGCTCTTGAAGGCGGTCTTCCCGGGAATCTTTTCGTCGATCAGCGGAGCGGGATAGTTCTTCTCGGTTCAGTCGTCGATCAGATCGGAGTGTGTCTTCTCTTCGCTCTTCTCGGGAATCCTCTCGTCGGTCAGCAGAGCGGGAAAGTTCTTCTCGGTTAAGTTGTCGGTCAGCTCGGAGTGTGTCCTCTCGTCGCTCTTGAAGGCGGTCTTCTCGGGAATCCTCTCGTCGGTCAGCACAGCCGGAAACTTCTTCTCGGTTCAGCCGTCGGTCAGCTCGGAGAGTGTCCTCTCGTCGCTCTTGAAGGCGGTCGTCTCGGGACTCTTCTCGTCGGTCAGCAGAGCGGGAAAGTTCTTCTCGGTTCAGCCGTCGGTCAGCTCGGAGGGTGTCCTCTCGTCGCTCTTCTCCGGAATCTTCTCGTCGGTCAGCAGAGCGAGCAAGTTCTTCTCGGTTCAGCCGTCGGTCAGCTCGGAGAGTGTCCTCTCGTCGCTCTTGAAGGCGGTCTTCTCGGGACTCTTCTCGTCGGTCAGCAGAGGCGGAAAGTTCTTCTCGGTTCAGCCGTCGGTCAGCTCGGAGGGTGTCCTCTCGTCGCTCTTGAAGACGGTCTTCACGGGAATCCTCTCGTCGGTCAGCAGAGCGGGAAAGTTCTTCTCGGTTAATTCTACGGTCAGCTCGAAGGGTGTCCTCTCGTCGCTCTTGAAGGCGGTCTTCTCGGGAATCCTCTCGCCGGTCAGCAGAGCGGGAAAGTTCTTCTCGGTTCAGTCGTCGGTCAGCTCGAAGTATGTCCTCTCGTCGCTCTTGAAGGCGGTCTTCCCGGGAATCTTCTCGTCGATCAGCGGAGCGGGATAGTTCTTCTCGGTTCAGTCGTCGATCAGATCGGAGTGTGTCTTCTCTTCGCTCTTCTCGGGAATCCTCTCGTCGGTCAGCAGAGCGGGAAAGTTCTTCTCGGTTCAGTCGTCGGTCAGCTCGAAGGGTGTCCTCTCGTCGCTCTTGAAGACGGTCTTCTCGGGAATCTTCTCGTCGATCAGCGGAGCGGGTAAGTTCTTCTCGATTCAGTCGTTGATCAGCTCGGAGATTATCCTCTCTGTCTGTTAGTGAGCCTGGTTTCTGTCGAACAGTTGCTTCAATTTTATCCTTCAAATTCAACTGAGAACGTATTTCCCTTAAATCTGTGTTCCTTCGAGCGTCTCCTTCCCGCCTCTGTGGTGAAGTCTCTCGACGAAACTCATTTTCTATTCTTCGGTCCATGGTCGGCGTTAGGATATCCGTTCCCCGTTCAATGCAAGTGTCGATCGCCGAGTGCCATTCAGCCCTCAACAAACGGTCCTGCGTTACGTCTTCTCTTCCCGTGAGTCGCCAGTTGCTTTCCCAACGTTCGTCTAACAAGCTCCGTTCTCGTTTACCATTCCCTTCTGTCCCACCGCCTCTCCGATCATACCCCGGGTCGCAGAACCGATCCCTGTCACACCGCTGCACCAATGCCAAGCTCGTACTGAGGAACAAGACTGTCACAACCGTATTCAGTTGCCAAGACCCAAAAACCATTGTCACAAAGCCAATAGTTTGCTTCTACTTGCTTTTACACAACTTCGATGGGAATATGTCTTCACTTGTAGTCCTTGTAGGGAGTAGCGTCTGTAGGTATCCTTCGTCGAGACTAGGATTGAACTGTGCTCCTAACAGTCGCTGCAGCCGCTTTTATACCCGCAAACAGGATCCGCTTTCCTGTGGTGAATTGAATTTTACACTCACCACCGCCACCCTTTCAGTGAGGGGGCGCTGATTGATTCAATTTTCTTATCGCACATGTGCACGGATTTGCTCCGCTCCTTGCGACGGCGACTGGTAGAGCTCTGCCCAGACGCTTATCCTGTTCAATCTTTTACTACGAAGGACCAGAAGGAGCTGCTTGAATGAAATTCATTCATTCTCAGCTGAGTTCCATGTCGTTCACTGATTGGCATTCCACTTGAATGATTCTTTTTTGACGTCATTTGCTGTGGCGCAGCTGGGAAAGAACAGAAAACGTCACAGTTTGCTGGTAGTTCGTTGTAAGTGGTGGTTACATGGGCAGCTGACAAAAGGGACGATAGGAGGAGGCATGAACGTCTATTGTATGCAGATTGTGTCGAAGATTCAAGCAGTTCTACTACAAGGAGGAGCAGGCTAAGGATATGCTTCGGAATTGTTAGTCCTGAAGGATTGTCGACCGGAATTGGGGAACCTAAAATCGTCAGTGACTGCCGAAATGATTCAAATTGATGATTCATGATTCAAAATGATTATTATTTTTTATTATTATTTCTTAACAACGCTTTTTACGTAGCTGCCTACCAGTGTGTGCAGTCGCTCCATTTTATTGGAACCGCTAATTAGGATGCTGCAACGCCACTGACTGCAAGAAGTTGTAGATCATTGTTCTGTAAGAAGCTCCGGAAAATGTTTCTGCCGTTTCATCCTCATTCTGATAAAAAAGTATGGGCCGCTAACTTTTTCGGCCTTAACACCACAGCAAACAGTGCATCGTGTTAGGTGTAACTTATGCTGATGTGTTGTCCTACAATCTACAGTTTTGCTTATTGACATGATGCATTTCTAATACACACCGGCAGCGGTTTGGAACAGAAACCTGAGATAAAAGATCAGAATTTATTGGCTGCTCATGTGCATCGTCATTGCTGAAGTCTCTCGCATCCTTGGGGACAGGACTCACGAGGTTTACTACATTGTGTAGGATGTGGGCCAATTATTTGAGCTTGAATGAGCATAATTGAATTCTGGTTAATTGAATGAGATGATCCGTTGACGGCTTTTTAGGGGAGCTGGGGTGTGTGCATTTTGATGAATCAGGAGATGACTAGAGTTCACGAGCATCTTCTGCGGACAAACTGGACAACAACTGTTGAGTCATGAGAAGGGATGACTGATGGAGTGGACAAACTGCTCTGAGATGGGAAATTAAAAAAAGTTGGCTGGACCATGACACGATCGTTTACTTTGGAGATGAGAAATTTAAGGCCTTACCGAGAAGTAAGCCAAAGGACTGGATGGCGCAATTGGTTAAGTGCCTGCCCTAAGTTAGAAGGGTCCCAGGTTGGAATCCCAGTGAAAACAAAGTTAATACGCTTTTAACCAGTTTTTCAAATGTGGTTCTGTCACCATTTACCATGGGGTCCAATTAACGGCACTATCACTGAAGCGCCGTGGCGTAGTTGGTAGGTGCGTCAACTCCTACGCTCGAGGTCTAAGGTTCGAACCTCGAAAAACATCTAACATTTTTTTCACGAGTCCACCTCTTTCATATCACTGACAAAGATCAAAGTGTATAACTGTCTAAGAAAAACTTCTTAGTCTCGCTGTTCGGAGTCGGCATTACACTGTAGGTCCGCTCCACTCGTGAGAGAACAATAGCATGCACAGCACGAGTGGTCGCTGAGAAGCTAGGCCCAGGTCCACCTCGGACTGTAGAGCCGCCATTATTATTATTATTATTATTATTATTATTATTATTATCACTAAAGCTGTCGATCAGTGGTAGTAGTCTGACTGTGGGTATCACAATGGACCAACATGGTCTAAGTATGCTGGTGAATTCACTAGCAGCCCCCTAACCTAACCTACTGAGAAGTTTGTGGATGTTTACTTTACAGGTTAGTAGCATGAGCCACAGATGCAGTGATCCAAAAAAAAATATATTCACTAGCCATAGACGATGACTCGGCTTTTAACTGACAAATGTCCACAGCTAATGTTACCACCAAATATGAATTTCCCACCAAAGCTCAGAGAATTAGGGAAATTTGTGTTCTCTTAAGTTTCTCCCCCGTTAAAGCTTTTTTCACCAATTTGCTGAGCTGGGGAACAAATTTCCCTTTGGATTCTGTTAGGCTTTTTTTCCCAACAGTGTCAAGTAAAAGCGAGTTTTAATATTTTGCTGTTGTGATTTTCGAGAAAATGATTGGTTTCCACGTCAGTGAACACTTCTATAAGGGGGAAACTTGTTGTAGAAAAGATTTTCCCTTAGTGTTTTCGTGGAGTACCGTGAACGAAGTTCATATAAACTATCGCCCTAATGGCTTCAATTCAATTTTAAATACGAATTAAGGCCATAATCCACTTATGGCTTTAATTCACTTTCAACTTGGAACTAAAACCTTTACTTAAATTGAACTAACGCCATATGCTATTAGTTCACATTCAAATGTGAACTAATGCCATACAATGTTTGTGAGCTCTGAAACACAACCAGTGCAATATAATAGTTTTGAAAAACGTTATCAGTCCAATGTCCACGTTTAGTTTCCTAATAACCAGGGCTAGGATTTCTATGTTAATACATTTTTTTTTTGAATAAAGATAGATGCAAACAAATAATACAGTTTTTCGAATAAGTGACATTTAATCGTTAGAGCATATTTTTGCATATATAACTATAAATGCATATAAATGCTCTTTTTGGTTTATTAGACACATTTTTAAAATAAATGCGTATTTTTAGTTCATATTTTCGTAATCTTTAAAATGTTTGAAAAACGTGCATACGCACCTTAAAACTTTTAGTTCCAACCTACATGGGAAAAAAATTGGTAGCACTAAATACAATTCCAGCTTTCCAGTTTTCTTTTTAAAAATTTCAAAAAACACTTTTTGGTACATGTAAACAAAGCATATTCAATGAATTTGGACAATTAGTACCTTATTTAAATGAGACTAACATGTAATATTTTAATTTTCTTTTCAACGAAATAATAGTTTTTCTTGTAGTGTTGTTAAATAAAAGACTCAATTTTTTTAAATTTTTAACGTCTTCAAAGCATATTTTTGCTTTTTAAGCGCATATTTTCCCTTTTTATGTACATATTTTATGCGCATATTTTGTGTTTTTTAGCGCATTAAAATTCGAGCCCTGCTAATAACTAATATGCCTCCCTTGTCCCTTACATACATACATACATACATATGATGTATGTATGGTAGGGCATGCTACCCCCTGCAACTCCCCTGCTTGGCCACATATGCAATTGGGAGTAAGTGCGAAATTGATTGTATTTAGTTTCTTAAAACTCTTGCAAATCATTGAAAAAAAAAACAATGGATAAACTCAACCTCGCGCCTACTTCAAATCCTACATGTGGCCCAGGAGAGGAGTTGCAGGGGGGGCAGAATGCCCCCCATTCCAACCTTTACTGTTCATACGCTGTTCTTATTTCTTAGGACCAAGTAAATAATGTAAATTATTTAGATTGATGCGAGTGATTTTAATTCAATTTCGAATGAGAACTATGGCCACTTCCTAAAACGAACTAACGCCATATGGCTTTAGTTCCAATTTGAAAGTGCATTTCAGCCATAAGTGGATTATGGTGTTAATTCACTTTCAAATGCGAATTATGGTGAAGTCGGTATTAAACTGTAGATCCTCTCCACTCGTGAAAGAAGAATAGCACGCACAACACGAGTCCCTGCTGAGAAGCTAGGCCCAGGTCCATCTCGGACTGTACCGCTATTATAACAGATTTTTTTCATCCGGCTTCATCTTCTTCTGTGGGCGCCGTGGCGTAGTGGGTAGGTGCGTCGACTCCTACGCTCGATGGTCTCGGTTCGATTCCAGAAAAATACATCAAACATTTTTTCACGGCTTTACCTCTTTCGAGTCACTGACAATGCTCAAAGAGTATAACTGTCTAGAAAAAGCTTTCTCAATCTCTCCGTTCGGAGTCGGCATTAAACTGTAGGTCCCCTCCACTCGTGAGAGAACAATAGCACGCACAACACGAGTGGTTGCTGAGAAGCTAGGCCCAGGTCCGCCTCGGACTGTAGCGCCGCCATTATTACTATATTATTATTCTTCTTCTTCTTGTGACTCTACAGTCTCACTTGTACCTGAGGCTCAACCAACAAGTTTCTCCACGATCTACCGCCAGCTGTGTCCAACTGCGAACTCAAATTTGGTTCAGGTCCGCTCTAACTGTGAGCGCACCCTTAGTCTCCAAAGTCCTCATTTTCATTGTCCCACAGGCTTAGAGTCATTTGGCTGACTAGAAGTAGGAATTTGCAAAACAATGGCGGTATTTTGACATTGATGAACACAAGTGCTGCCAGAGCATTTGCAATAATAACAGTACAGTTTTTCTTAAACTTGTGAATTCAAAAAGTGCATCTTTTAATTTTGCAACGTTTTTCTCCGTATGTATTGGGGAAGTTTTATTGAAACAAGACTCCAATTTCAACGATTATCTTCATTACCACTTTTGTTTTACCATTTTCCTTCAACATTGACTGGATCTCTTCTGTCTCTCAAAACCTTAAATAACTGCCCCTTGCAGGATTCAATCACCACACCGCCACAGAACCCACAGTATTTAATCATCTTCATCTCCCTCAATAGAGTTCATGGCCTAATAGAGCGATAACCAACTTACTCAAGTTGTTCCTCTTCCTACGATAATTAAAAATTACGAACGAAGCCAAATGTATACACTTGAGCAGAAAACTTATTTGTTTCACTTCCTCCTTGAGTTCCTTCCACTAAATTGAACTTAAAATCCTTAAGGTACATATGCAACGGGAAAATGTATGCCAAGCAAACGCTCCTTGAAGGTAAATGTAACCCCTTAACTGGTCAGTAGCTGGACACAGAATTTGTGCGAAGAAAAAGTGTTTCTCTAGGGGGAGTAAAGTTTTTCGAATCGACACCGGAAGGCACTTTGGATAATTGCAGTTAAGTTTGACTAAGTTGCATTCTGGGCAGAGAACAAGTTTCTACATCGTCCTTCGATCGTTTCATCAACCATTTGTGCACATACATATTTCGTGGGGTAAATCTTGAGAGTGTTTATGAAACATTTGAGGCATATTTAGTCAATTAAAACTTGACCAGAGGAAGTGTTTGACTTCAGTTGATTCAACAAGTTCTGGAAAAAGTTTAAAAGGATTTTTTCCTTATTCACCTTGGGTCAAAGTAAAGTACACCTAGCCCAACTGGTTAACTGCTTTGAAATGACTCTGTCTGCCTTATACAGAAGACAAACGCAAGCAACCCAATATTGATCACGTTGCTATAACAAGCTAGTTTGAAACGTCCTATTGAATCACCCTTAATTTTAACTAAGATTAGATAGTCTACCTAGCAAAGAGGATTGCGACCAAGCCAACAGCCCCTTCCCAAACAAACAAAATTAGCCCCTATTCGGTGCAGCAAACAAGAAAAAACCTTGAGTTTGATTTTCATTTTATGCTTTTATTTGGAGAACAACGGTAACTTTAAGTTTATGATACAGTTTGTCTTTGTACACTTTACAGCTGCATTTGCCTTAAGAGTTTGTCGCAAAGCCTTGAGATAAGATACAAGTAGGTACTAGGTGCATGTTTATGTTATTTACAGTAATTTACAATCCACTCAGATGCGTGTGGTCACAGGTGTTGGCCTAAGGGAGAAGGCGTTCCTAGGGAAACCAAAGAGAGGGTTAGGGAACTGGAGAGACCTGATCAAATAAACGGACTTACCTGAGAGACATCTTCTCAAAGTTGAGGCTCTTGATCACAACGATCGCTAAAAGCGTTGCTTGGACAATCGTGATGAGGCCTGGGTTGGCGAATTTAGTCAGGGTGTAAGTTGGGTACAATGCTGCACCAAATGATCGTTCCTGGACATTGGGCACCTTGCTCACGGATCGCAGGGAGTTTGAAAACACTTCCCGCCTTTCAACCAACGATTTCCTCAGAATGGGTTGTCTTACTTCTCGGTCCTCTCGGGAACCCTCTCGTCGGTCAGCACAGCCGGAAACTTCTTCTCGGTTCAGCCGTCGGTCAGCTCGGAGAGTGTCCTCTCGTCGCTCTTGAAGGCGGTCTTCTCGGGACTCTTCTCGTCGGTCAGCAGAGCGGGAAAGTTCTTCTCGGTTAAGTTGTCGGTCAGCTCGGAGAGTGTCCTCTCGTCGCTCTTGAAGGCGATCTTCTCGGGACTCTTCTCGTCGGTCAGCAGAGCGGGAAAGTTCTTCTCGGTTCAGCCGTCGGTCAGCTCGGAGGGTGTCCTCTCGTCGCTCTTCTCCGGAATCTTCTCGTCGGTCAGCAGAGCGGGAAAGTTCTTCTCGGTTCAGCCGTCGGTCAGCTCGGAGAGTGTCCTCTCGTCGCTCTTCTCCGGAATCTTCTCGTCGGTCAGCAGAGCGAGCAAGTTCTTCTCGGTTCAGTCGTCGGTCAACTCGGAGAGTGTCCTCTCGTCGCTCTTGAAGGCGGTCTTCTCGGGACTCTTCTCGTCGGTCAGCAGAGCGGGAAAGTTCTTCTCGGTTCAGCCGTCGGTCAGCTCGGAGTGTGTCCTCTCGTCGCTCTTCTCCGGAATCTTCTCGTCGGTCAGCAGAGCGAGCAAGTTCTTCTCGGTTCAGTCGTCGGTCAACTCGGAGAGTGTCCTCTCGTCGCTCTTGAAGGCGGTCTTCTCGGGAATCCTCTCGTCGGTCAGCAGAGCGGGAAAGTTCTTCTCGGTTAAGTTGTCGGTCAGCTCGGAGTCTGTCCTCTCGTCGCTCTTGAAGGCGGTCTTCTCGGGAGTCCTCCCGTCGGTCAGCAGAGCGGGAAAGTTCTTCTCGGTTCAGCCGTCGGTCAGCTCGGAGAGTGTCCTCTCGTCGCTCTTGAAGGCGGTCGTCTCGGGACTCTTCTCGTCGGTCAGCAGAGCGGGAAAGTTCTTCTCGGTTCAGCCGTCGGTCAGCTCGGAGGGTGTCCTCTCGTCGCTCTTCTCCGGAATCTTCTCGTCGGTCAGCAGAGCGAGCAAGTTCTTCTCGGTTCAGCCGTCGGTCAGCTCGGAGAGTGTCCTCTCGTCGCTCTTCTCGGGAATCCTCTCGTCGGTCAGCACAGCCGGAAACTTCTTCTCGGTTCAGCCGTCGGTCATTTCGGAGAGTGTCCTCTCGTCGCTCTTGAAGGCGGTCGTCTCGGGACTCTTCTCGTCGGTCAGCAGAGCGGGAAAGTTCTTCTCGGTTCAGCCGTGGGTCAGCTCGGAGGGTGTCCTCTCGTCGCTCTTCTCCGGAATCTTCTCGTCGGTCAGCAGAGCGGGAAAGTTCTTCTCGGTTCAGTCGTCGGTCAGCTCGAAGAGTGTCCTCTCGTCGCCCTTGAAGGCGGTCTTCTCGGGAATCCTCTCGTCGGTCAGCAGAGCGGGAAAGTTCTTCTCGGTTAAGTTGTCGGTCGGCTCGGAGTGTGTCCTCTCGTCGCTCTTGAAGGCGGTCTTCTCGGGAATCCTCTCGTCGGTCAGCAGAGCGGGAAAGTTCTTCTCGGTTCAGCCGTCGGTCAGCTCGGAGAGTGTCCTCTCGTCGCTCTTCTCGGGACTCTTCTCGTCGGTCAGCAGAGCGGGAAAGTTCTTCTCGGTTCAGCCGTCGGTCAGCTCGGAGTGTGTCCTCTCGTCGCTCTTCTCCGGAATCTTCTCGTCGGTCAGCAGAGCGAGCAAGTTCTTCTCGGTTCAGCCGTCGGTCAGCTCGGAGAGTGTCCTCTCGTCGCTCTTCTCGGGAATCCTCTCGTCGGTCAGCACAGCCGGAAACTTCTTCTCGGTTCAGCCGTCGGTCATTTCGGAGAGTGTCCTCTCGTCGCTCTTGAAGGCGGTCGTCTCGGGACTCTTCTCGTCGGTCAGCAGAGCGGGAAAGTTCTTCTCGGTTCAGCCGTCGGTCAGCTCGGAGAGTGTCCTCTCGTCGCTCTTCTCGGGAATCCTCTCGTCGGTCAGCAGAGCGGGAAAGTTCTTCTCGGTTCAGTCGTCGGTCAGCTCGGAGAGTGTCCTCTCGTCGCCCTTGAAGGCGGTCTTCTCGGGAATCTTCTCGTCGGTCAGCAGAGCGGGAAAGTTCTTCTCGGTTAAGTTGTCGGTCAGCTCGGAGTGTGTCCTCTCGTCGCTCTTGAAGGCGGTCTTCCCGGGAGTCCTCTCGTCGGTCAGCAGAGCAGGAAAGTTCTTCTCGGTTCAGTCGTCGATCAGCGCGGAGGGTGTCCTCTCGTCGCTCTTGAAGGCTGTCTTCTCGGGAATCCTCTCGTCGGTCAGCAGAGCGGGAAAGTTCTTCTCGGTTCAGCCGTCGGTCAGCTCGGAGAGTGTCCTCTCGTCGCTCTTCTCGGGAATCCTCTCGTCGGTCAGCAGAGCGGGAAAGTTCTTCTCGGTTAAGTTGTCGGTCAGCTCGGAGAGTGTCCTCTCGTCGCTCTTGAAGGCGGTCTTCTCGGGAATCCTCTCGTCGGTCAGCAGAGCGGGAAAGTTCTTCACGGTTCAATCGTCGATCAGCTCGGAGGGTGTCCTCTCGTCGCTCTTCTCGGGAATCTTCTCGTCGGTCAGCGGAGCGAGATAGTTCTTCTCCGTTCAGTCGTCGATCAGCTCGTAGGGTGTCCTCTCGTCGCTCTTCCCGAGAGTCCTCTCGTTGGTCAGCAGAGCGGGAAAGTTCTTCTCGGTTCAGTCGTCGATCAGCTCGGAGGATGTCCTCTCGTCGCTCTTGAAGGCGGTCTACTCGGGAGTCCTCTCGTCGGTCAGCAGAGCGGGAAAGTTCTTCTCGGTTCAGTCGTCGATCAGCTCGGAGGGTGTCCCCTCGTCGCTCTTGAAGACGGTCTTCACGGGAATCCTCTCGTCGGTCAGCAGAGCGGGAAACTTCTTCTCGGTTCAGCCGTCGGTCATCTTGGAGAGAGTCCTCTCGTCGCTCTTCCCGAGAGTCCTCTCGTCGGTCAGCAGAGCGGGAAAGTTCTTCTCGGTTCAGTCGTCGATCAGCTCGGAGGATGTCCTCTCGTCGCTCTTGAAGGCGGTTTTCTCGGGAGTCCTCTCGTCGGTCAGCAGAGCGGGAAAGTTCTTCTCGGTTCAGTCGTCGATCAGCTCGGAGGATGTCCTCTCGTCGCTCTTGAAGGCGGTCTTCTCGGGAGTCCTCTCGTCGGTCAGCAGAGCGAGCAAGTTCTTCTCGGTTCATTCGTCGATCAGCTCGGAGGGTGTCCTCTCGTCGCTCTTCTCGGGAATCTTCTCGTCGGTCAGCAGAGCGGGAAAGTTCTTCTCGGTTCAGTCGTCGGTCAGCTCGGAGGGTGTCCTCTCGTCGCTCTTGAAGGCGGTCTTCTCGGGAGTCCTCCCGTCGGTCAGCAGAGCGGGAAAGTTCTTCTCGGTTCAGTCGTCGATCAGCTCGGAGAGTGTCCTCTCGTCGCTCTTGAAGGCGGTCTTCTCGGGTATCTTCTCGTCGGTCAGCAGAGCGAGCAAGTTCTTCTCGATTCAGTCGTCGGTCAGCTCGGAGTGTGTCCTCTCGTTGCTCTTGAAGGCGGTCTTCTCGGGAGTCCTCTCGTCGGTCAGCAGAGCGAGAAAGTTCTTCTCGGTTTAGTCGTTGATCAGCTCGGAGATTATCCTCTCTGTCTGTTAGTGAGCTTGGGTTCTGTCGAATAGTTGCTTCAATTTTATCCTTCAAATTCAACTGAGAACGGGTTTCTCTTAAATCTGTGTTCCTTCGAGCGTCTACTCCTCGTTTCTGTGGTGAAGTCTCTCGACGAAACTCATTTTTCATTCTTCGGTCCATGGTCGGCGTTAGGATATCCGTTCCCCGTTCAATGCAAGTGTCGATCGCCGAGTGCCATTCAGCCCTCAACAAACGGTCCTGCGTTACGTCTTCTCTTCCCGTGAGTCGCCAGTTGCTTTCCCAACGTTCGTCTAACAAGCTCCGTTCTCGTTTACCATTCCCTTCTGTCCCACCGCCTCTCCGATCATACCCCGGGTCGCAGAACCGATCCCTGTCACACCGCTGCACCAATGCCAAGCTCGTACTGAGGAACAAGACTGTCACAACCGTATTCAGTTGCCAAGACCCAAAAACCATTGTCACAAAGCCAATAGTTTGCTTCTGCTTGCTTTTACACGACTTCGATGGGAATATGTCTTCACTTGTAGTCCTTGTAAGGAGTAGCTGTTTATAGGTATCCTTCGTCGAGACTAGGATTGAACTGTGCTCCTAACATTCGCTGTAGCCACTTTTATACCCGCAAACAGGATCCGCTTTCCTGTGGTGAATTTAATTTTACACTCACCACCGCCACCCTTTCAGTGAGGGGGCGCTGATTGATTCAATTTTCTTATCGCACATGTGCACGGATTTGCTCCGCTCCTTGCGACGGCGACTGGTAGAGCTCTGCCCAGACGCTTATCCTGTTCAATCTTTTACTACGAAGGACCAGAAGGAGCTGCTTGAATGAAATTCATTCATTCTCAGCTGAGTTCCATGTCGTTCACTGATTGGCATTCCACTTGAATGATTCTTTTTTGACGTCATTTGCTGTGGCGCAGCTGGGAAAGAACAGAAAACGTCACAGTTTGCTGGTAGTTCATTGTAAGTGGTGGTTACATGGGCAGCTGACAAAAGGGACGATAGGAGGAGGCATGAACGTCTATTGTATGCAGATTGTGTCAAAGATGCAAGTGGTTCTACGAAGGGGGAAAGGATATGCTCTGGAAGTGTCAGTTTTTAAGGGTTATTGGTCAGAGTCTTATTCCGCTAATATTCAGAAATGGAGTAAGCGCGGATATGATTCGGATTTTTGGCAAAATTAAGAACTGGCTGAGATTAGACAATAATTCACTCGCTGGAATCTACCCGCTACTTCTCTAAAATCTTGAGGAAGGCGAGAACTTTAGTACAGTTCAAAAAATGTTTAAGGAATAATGAGGAATTCATGGTTAGAGGCAACATTTTGGGACCATGGAGACGGAAGTACCAAAATCAGAATAATAATTGATTCAGATGAGCTACCACACGTTTCATGTTGCAGACCGGTATTCGGATTAAAACTTTCATTTGTTACTTCATAAAGAGGAGGATATTCTCAAAATAATGTAGGATTCCGCCTACAAACACTGAACCTTTATAAATTCGGTGTGCCAGTCCGTCCGTCCATCTATCTCCTACATTTATGAAAATATTGGCATGAAATGTTCGAATTAGACACTTCGGCCTACACATCATTTTTCATGCACTCAAATTTAAAAACTGGGCTGATGATGATCAATCGACAGATCTCTTGAAATGACGCGGAGGTTTGCTTCAACACTTGTGGTCCAAAGTCCCTCTTGAAAAATACGGAGCTCCGAATTCGGTTTTAATGCGTCCATTGCAATTTCTAAGCCTAAGTGAAAAATCTGAAAAAATCACAAAAGCTTGGCTTCAATGAGTACTTTCATTTGAAGCATCCATTTCGAGCATTTCGGCCCAAATTGTTTTGAAGATATTGGCAAAAAACGGTAAATCATCAACATGCGAATTTTGAAGATTTGAAAACGCAGTTTTGTAGACCTCAGCGTAAGCATTTACAAATTATAGATATCAAAATATTGATTTATGTGCAAATTTCGAGATATGAAAGAAAATACCTTAATTATTAAGAGAAAGGATCTAACGGCAAATTTCAGTACATGTCGCTAAAAACGAACAATTCATATTCGTGTGGTGCGTCTAAAGAACGAGTCTCTGAACTTAACTGTACGTTCGAAAGAGGGCTTAAGGGTATATTGATGGGCATTCCTAACGTGGCGGGTGTTTCGGGTGAATTCTTGAAGGAGAGGAATGCAATTGACTAGCTCGCTTGAGCATCGTTGGTTGAAATAGCGATAAAACAGTGATGAAGAGAAGACATTACGTCGATGTTCGAACAAGTCGATCGATTTTGAAATATTGTTGTCTCCTATGAGTAGGTGTAAAGAGGTCTTGGAGCATCAGATCAGATAGGGGCGTTTTACTCAAGCTTGAGACGAATGAAGGCCTTATAAATGTAAGCCAAATCAGAGGGACTGTAGTATTTCTTGCATCATCGTAGACATTTTTCAAACCTAGACATTTCGCAGCATTTTTGGCGACATCGAATATGTGATCGTTCCAACTGAGTGTTGAGTTCATACACATAGGTTAGGTTAGGTTAGGAGGGCTTTATGCTGTTGCCAGCAATTACACCCAGAGGCCGTGGAGGTCCATTGCATATGCCCTGTAAGGATTGAATGCTTTCCGAGAATCAACGCAGGGTCAGCATGCAATTACCAAAACCACCCCGTTCTAGTTAAAAATGTCCTTAGTTCAGGGATCTGTACCTTCCCCACATCGCTGAGCTCGTGGAAGAACCTTGCTTCAAGTGAGTGAGCCGTCATTCTTGTAGAGCAGGACAATGGCAAAGGAAATGCTCCACTGATTCAATTTCTTCTTCATCCCTACAGCTCCGACAGAAATCGTTCGCCGAGAGGTTTAGTCTCTTAGCCATTGCACCTATCGTGCAGTGATCAGTGAGACCCCTATTAAGATGCGTATGATTTTATTATTGTTGGATATGAGGGATTTAGTCTTTTTGATATCGTATTTGGGTCATAAGCAGTGGCATATGGCGCAGCCTGGGTGGCTTTGCCACTGTTCATACACATGTTCATACACATACCGGGGATGGAAAGTTTTTCGGTTTCTTCGATGCAATTCCCATTTAGGGATAATGGCTAATTATTTTATGATCCCTTAAGTGACAATAGACAGCATTGAGTTTTGGAAGCATTAAATTCCATTCTATGCCAATTAAATTTTAATTAGGTTAGACGGCGAAGATCCGTGACCCACATAGACCACAATATAGTTGGATGTGATACAACATATTCCACAGCAGTCATTGTAAGTGTTTGCTAATTTCAAAGCCTATAAATAAAACAAAATGGTCAGGAGTTCCTGTACTGAATCCGCTTAATTATTATTGGCTAATTACATGGCTGCCCGCAATATTTATCTGAAACAACTGAATCTTAACCATGCCTTACTGGCTGAGCACGGACGGCAGAAATAGTCGTACTCTCAACGAAGAGAATAAACAGCATAATCCCTATGCACTGTGGAACGAGACGTTAGAAACTAAACCGGCAACAGGTACTGTTGTGGACTGATAGTCGACAATAAGGTGAGCTTCTGTTAGCATACAAGTATTCGATGCTTGGAGGACATGGCCGCGAAGACTCTGAACAGACTAATGGTCAACATACGGCTCTGCCACACAGAGCGCGTTTTTTGGGGCACATCATGTCAACGTTATCTTATCGCTGAATAAAATAATCCCACCTCAGTATTAAAAACACGGGAAGCCTTTAGTCGGGACTAGAGGCAATAGGCAAAGATTGAAGGCGATAATCGTTTCTCTAAAACGGAGCCGAAATATGGACGGAATCTCTCACGAAGCAGATGTACTGGAAGCGATTGACCCAATTTCAAAGACAAAACGTGCTGAGGAACAGGTGGGCATGCCGGACCATTTTCGAACTAGTAGTTCGCGCGACCTCCACTGTAGCGCTTATCATACATCTTGCTACGGAGAGCTCCAGACGAAGATAGTGTTTCGGGCACGGAAAAGGAAGTGTGCACATTTCAAAGAATTCCTGGGGAAAGGAGCTGAGAGGACCGCTGCCGGACCGCAGAATATGTACTTGGGATCAAGCCATGGACTTAGAGAAAACAGGTAGAAGTCAGCTACAACATCAACGGAAGTAGGTTGATCTGATCCACCCGTTTGAACAGGAGTAATCCACTAGACCGAGTATACATTTCCACTGATTTTAGAAATCGCATGAGGAAGGTGAGGAAGACGGCTAAAATGAGTCTGGCGGTAAACGAGGGCAAAACCAATTATATGCTGCCATCGAGAAAGGACGCAAAACTTCGACGACTTGACCAGAACGTCAGCATAGGCAGCTATAACTTTGAGGTAGTTAAGGACTTTGTCTACCTTGGCTCCGCGGTAAATAATACAAACAACATCAGTACCGAGATCAAACGCAGAATAACTCTTGCCAACCGCTGTTTTTTTTGGGCTCAAAGAGCAATTGAGTAGTAGAGCCCTCTCGGAAGACCAAGCTGACTCTATACAAGACCTTGTTCATCCCAGTCCTGCTGTACGGCGCAGAAGCATAGACAATATCTCAAGCGGATGAAGTCTCTTGGCCTTTTCGAGAGAAAAGTTCTGCACCCGATCTTTGGTCCTGTTTGCGTTGATGGCATTTGGAGGAGAAGGTTCAACCACGAACTATATGGGCTGTACAGCGACATGAGTCTAGCCAGGCGTCTAAGATGGCGAATGTAAGCGAATGTCACACTATGCTGTTGACGTATTTAGAACCAAATAGACCGATTTAAACGACAGGGCCTGGAAGCTAAGGAGAGGAGAAAAATCCTTTTCAAGGAAATGATTCAATTTTAATGCGAAATTTGTTGATCTGAAGCATCTCAAGGACGTCTCATTTATTAGCCTGCTTCTTTAATGCTGCGCACATCACTTGGCCTCATGTCTATGCCTGTACTTGCCAGACGAGTTTAAATAGGCTAAAGGGTCATTTACGGATATTAGAAAAACAAGCCAAAGATATCTTGTCTAGAGTTGAGCAGAATATTGCAGTCGCAGTACACCCCGTCTGACCGTCAACGATAGATAAACGCGTTTCTAAGAATACCCAATAATATCCCGCAATTCAATCAATCATCAATCTTTTTTCAATTATCTTCAAATGGTTTTGTTTCAACGCACAAAAGGTCCTTTAATTCCCCCGCATCAACACGCTGGCTGCCAATCTCCACCTTTCATTGTTCACCCTCATCCAGTGTTCCTCACTCGCATTCAAAGGCATTTTCAAGTTCACTGCCTCCAGGATGACGTCAAAGCCATAAAACATAACCAGCAGAGAATTTTTCAAAACCCATCATCGTTCTTATCCAGAATAAAGTTCATTCATAAAATTGAAAAATAACCTCTAATCCAACTTTGAACCAAGAGTGCCTACTCTAGCGGTAATTGTTAATATAAATTACCAGAGGCTGCACCAAAGGATATGAGAGAAAGGGCACAACACACACACACACACAGGCACACAAAACAAACTCGCTTATGAAACGGAAACCGTGCACATGTGCGATAAGAAAATTAAATCAATCGACTATTGAGTGTGAAATTCAATTTAAAAACGATTTCAAGTCAAAGCCAATGGCGTTGTCCCACTTCCGGCTGAGGGATATAAAAGCGATTCTCAATTCGATGAACCGCTTAGTGTGGTCACAAGTTTTGTGTCAAGTTGTTTCGTGAGAATTTTCATTTTTTTTCAGTTTTTTTTTTCTTTTCTTGTGTTCTGTTCAAGATGAGTCCACTCCACGGGTAAGTTTGCATAGACCAGTTTGTTCTTGAAGTGATCACGCTGTTTTCCAGCTAGAGACTAAACAAGGCCCACTCATGATGCACCCAGAAGAGATGTCCGTCCACAAGCTCAGATGATCCGAGGAAACGCTCTAGACTTAAGATGTAAATTGACTTCCCTACTAGAATGATGTGAATAACAATAACTCAAGTTAGAATGTAAAATATTTGAATGTTGTTATTGTAAACTGATGAAATATATTGTGTGTTTGTATGTGTATCGGTACGTGAAGTATTTTTAATTGGACGCTGAGGCAGAAGGATGGGGTGAATTTCAAACTCCTGTCGTGTCAATAGGTACATTTTTGACAAATTGAAAGTCTTGAGGATCGTTCCTCAATTGATTTCTTCTTCTACTCTCAGCACAGTGCTACAATCCGAAGTGGACCTGGGCCTAGCTTCGCAGCACCCACTCGTCTCGTGTTGTGCGTGCTATTGTTCCCTCAGGAGCGGAGGGGACCTACAGTTTAAGGCCGACTCTGAACGGCGAGATTGAGAAGCTTTTTCTAGACAGTTATACTCTTTGAGCATTGTCAGTGAATCAAAAGAGGTGGAGCCGCGAAAAAATGTCAGGTGTTTTTTCGAGATTCGAACCTTAGACTTCGAGCGTAGGAGTCGCCGCACATACCTACTACGCTACGGCGTTCTTGGGCATTAGCCCAACTAAACTGCTTGCGTCCCCAATTACGTGAAATTATTTACATAATTAATGCGTAATGCAATAGTTAATCAGTGAAAATAGCCCTCCCTGAACGGCAATGCTTAAACATAGACGCGTCAAACAATTAATGGAACTAGTTGACAAATATTTAGTTCTTATTCTGAATAAAAACTCTTATTCAGCCAGCCCTGCTATATGGAGCCTAAAGCTGGACACTAAGCAGAACAGCGGAGCTTATTCTTGGTGCCTTCGAAAGAAAAATTCTACGTCGGATATACTCGTATGGTCCCGTCTACGAGGAAGGCGAATGGAGGAGAAGACACAGCAGCGAACTCTATGAGCTGTACCAGGATGTGGATGTTGTCCGGAAGGCAAAAATCCGTCGACTTCACTGGCTCGGCCACATCGAGCGCATGGATAACAACGCTCCAGATAAGAGGCTCTTCGAATCCGAGCCTCTTGGTTCGAGAAGGAGAGGAAGACCGAACCTCCGGTACAAAGACCAAGTCATCGCGGACGTAAGACAGCTTGGTCTTGATGACTGGAAGCAGCGTGCCCAGGACCGTCAACGATGGAAGGCAACGATTTATCAGGCTCAGACCCTACATGGGTCGTAGGCCTACCAAGTAAGTAAGTAAGTAAGTATTCTGAATAAAAAGTATTCAGTTGGAAGCCGAACTTAACGAAGCGAGTATAGAAAGCTTGAAATTGCTCCTACAATAAGCCAAAAAGCTTCTCCAGCTAAAGTGATCTTTGGATAGCTATTACTAGCTACACACACATACAGTCAGCGTCAAAAATGAGTGAACATTCGGTCATCTGCTGAAGGCTTATCAAATTAAAGCTCAAAAGTCATACTTTGAAATATGATAAATAATATTTAACATAAGTGTATATATAAAACAATTAATTGAATTTCAAAGAGAAAAGTGCTAAAAACAGCATTGAAAAGTGAGTGTATATATGGTTGTGTCAGTGACTGTAAGACCTAAAGGCTCGATTCTGTTAAACATTTGTATGAAAATTAAGACCGTCATATACGATAACTGAAAAAGCGGTAAAGGCATACAAGGTACAATTTTTTCTCAATAATATATAAAAGCCCTTTTTTTCATTTGAACTAAATAAACTTCTGTATGTTTACTGTTTACCGACTCAAAACCAGTTCCTATCCCTGGAACTTAAGAAGAGCTGATTAATGTAACACGCCGATGCTGGTTTGTTTCATCGCTCTTGGTGACAGATGAAGCTATCAAATACGCAGTTGCGTCCTTCGATGGTTTCAAGTCGCTGGTTACCGATGGCATATATCCAGCTTTGTTGCAAAAGGGTATAGACCAGTTGCTGCCGGTTCTAAAAAGAATTTTCACAGCCAGTCTGGCACTGGCCTATATCCCGACCCCTAGGCGTAAAGATAGGGTAGCCTTCATACCAAAGATCGGTAAGGGGGACTACTCACTCGCCAAGAACTTTAGACCAATCAGTCTGACTTCCTTCCTGCTGAAAAGCATGCAAAGGCTGGTTGAGCTTCATATGCGCAAAACCGTTTTGCGAATTCATCCTCTGTCTCAGATGCAGCATGCCTATCAGCTTGGAAAATCTTGCGAGACTGCACTTCAAAATCTCGTTGGCAGAATTGAATGTGCACTCGACAGGAAAAAGCACAGCTTGGCTATCGGTACAGACACAAATACTTCGCCCCTTCCACCTATTCTTCACAATATAGCTCGTAGCCATTAGGATCGCATAGGTTTCCGCTTGGAAAACCGACGCAAATCTACCTAACGAGGTGTGCAGTCTTATGTTGTCGTGCTGCATGAAAGAGCCAGCGCCAGATCCTTCATTGGTCTGTAAGCCGTCCGTGAAAATTCGACTATAGTCATTTCCTGGCTCTGATTCTGGCCAGAAACAGTGCTGAGTGCAGGGAAAGTCGACTTTGTATGTTCGTCACAGCTGGAGTACTGATGTCCGTGCGTCAGGCAGTGCTGCCAGTTTGTGGAAAATTTACCTTTTCGTGGGAAATTCCAAATCACATTCCGTACATTCGGTAAAAAGGTATTTTCTAACAAAAAAGGGTAAATTTCTTCTAAAACAAATACCCTTCCGATTGTTTGTGTACTCTAACAAATCGATGGTTGGAATAATGTGAGTTCAAGGGATGGCTGAAAAAAACTGTTTATGTATCTACTGATACACAAAAGCGAGCTGCAGATCTAGGAAGCAGAAATAATAAAGCACGGTGGAGGAATGAATACAAATGCTGTCTAACGGAGCATAATGCAACAATTAACATGACAGATCGTTCAGTTCCCATTTTAAAAACAGTATTTATTTATTCTGAATTTGCGAAAAATCTAATAGCTCACTACAACTCACATTTTTGGAAGTGGTACATTTTGAGTGATATGGTAATTTTTCTTCTTCAGTGTGGTAAACTTTACTTAAAAATACTGGCAGCACTGGCGTCAGGCGGCATATCCATAAGACTGGGGTTAAAAAAATTACTAAACAACCCCATCAGAGTCTGCTAGGGGGAGTGCCCGCAACTGTCTATAAAGAGAAATGATGGACTCAAGTGCGTGACTCAAATTCCAGTTCCATTTTCCATTTTTTCTTAACCTAAAAAAGCATTCTGTAAAAATAATTAATCCCAAAAAAATAAGTATTATTCATGAAGAGTATTTTCAGCTTCTTTGTCATGTGCGTGCTATTGGACTCATACGCATGCAAGCACTATATTTGTTTATCCATTTTTTAGACCCACCGCTTGCGAGTTGTCTCCCTGCTTGGTGGTTGAAAACTATCTTTAAAAAGCCCAAAAATGTAACCTTTTCCAGCGTTTGATTGGAAAACTTGACTTGACAGGATGTCAAAGGAAGCAAAAGTTTAAATAATTATAAAGCACCTTCAAACCCCAACTGAAAATTTTCCACTCCTCCTTTTAAACACTCAATTTTTCACATAAACTACATAAAATTCATTTTTAGTAATTATTTCAATTCTTGTATTTCAAAAGTCGTTTTATATCTCATATTACAATAATTATAATTATTCCTTAAATATTAAAACACAACTGGTTTGTCTTATTTTTTTCATCAGTAGATACATAAACAGGTTTACTTAGAACATAACTGCTGTTTAAATACTAAATAAATACAAATACACGAGTATCTATGTGCAACACACAACGAACACAACGTAAACTCTAATCGTTCAGGCTGCAAGAGTGCAAGACACAACAAATCAAAACGAACAGATAATAGATTCAAAAATTGAGATACCTTCAAGATATTGTTCAATACGGAACAGATACATAACTCTACTACGTGCCGGGCCGAAAACTGTCTGTCGCTTGGGGAACTATTTTTCAGTCTTACTTTTTCCCAAATTAAAATACAAATTGATCGATGGAGGGATGCTAACTGCAGAGTGGGGCAAAATTAAAAATTAAATGACTTGAGAGCTTTCAAAAAAGAAATTGCAAACAGAAAAATGTTTTTTAACGTTTAATTCATCTTTCTCTACCATCTTCAAGACCCATTTCCTTACCACATGCCACGGTAGCCAAAAAAAAGCAAAATAAGGACTAAGCGTCTGCGTTATTTAACAAAAAATAAACAAAGAAACGAAAAAAAAGCGATAGTTTTGCGAAAAAGTTTCAAGCGACATTTTTAACTCATTTAATTTATGAGCTCCCCAAAGAACGACCAGTTTCACGTGGACCCCTTCTAAACACAAATATCTAGTCTACGCATGATAAAGCCTCGTTCGGAAATGTCTCTTAAGCTGGTTACTTGTCTGCAAATGTAAATATCTGAGCAGATAAGGCAATATGACATAATCAACAATAATTCTGGACAATAACGTTTGTGTTTGCCTTAAATTTAAACAGTTTCACTGTAAGACTGCCTAAGGTATGACTTTAGTTTTTTTGGTTTTTGTTTTTGTTTTTCTTGAACGGATGGTATAAGCTTTAAATTTTTGAACTTTGATTAAAGTTAACAACCACAGTCACAGACGTCAGCAGGCTGTTTAACAATCTTTACTAGCGTTCCCGAACTAGACCACTTAAACTAGTGCAATCTATTTTCACTTTACCACATACGACACACAAAATATTCTAAAACGCTATTCGAGGAGAAGCAAGTATTTATGTATGTATCCTATACATACGAATTCATTATGAATTCAGTCGGTCACAACGGTATTGGGTTTGTAGACGATCGAGACGAGCTTGAAAGCCGCGGTTCGTATTTGTTGAATGTTTTAGCAACCTAATGGCTTGCGATTTTTTAACTGAAATTCCTATAATCATTTTTGTTTTGGCAGATCCCTTGATCCTGGAACATTCCGTTTCATCTGAAGAAACACTGTATTCTATGAGCAGCTTTGAAGCCCTCATAAAAATCACGATCCTCGCGGGTAATCCCAATACTGATCAGCAGATTTGTTAAAAACCGTGTTGAAAAAATGTTTGTCAAAAAACGCTATAATATAAGGAAGAAATCTAATTTCACGCCGGTGGTAACGTTTGCAGAACTTAAAAAATAAAAGGCGTTTTTTAGAGGTTTGGTTTTTAAACTGGCAACACTATTTCTACAGATTGTCAATTTGACAGTTGAAAGTTGATTTGTGGTAAGCACGTTTTGCTATTTAACGGTGAATAGATTTATGCCAGCGTGCAAGTTGTGCAAACTTATTTTGAAAACCATGGTTCAGTTCGCCAAACTTATCGTGCCACTTTACGGTCGATATAATCGTTCATGTGGGCAAGTAATCCGGAACACGATGAATCATTTTCGCGTAACGTACACTCTACTGGATAATACGCATCCCTAAAGACAACAAACAGTGGAAACTGAAGATGTTATTGCGCAGTGTTGAGGAGAATCCGAATGAATAAAATTCGTCACCGTGCACAACAATTGAAGCTATGCCCATCCAATTTGTGGAAGATTTTACGGAAAGGTATTGACTTAAAAGCTTATAAGATCCAGCTTGTGAAAGAGTTGAAACCGCGTGGCCATTATACGCGCAACAGGTTTGGTGAATGGGCCGAAAACATGTTACAGCTTGATGCTCATTTTTAACGCAAAATTTTGTTCTCCGATAAGGCCCATTTTTGGTTAAACAAGCAAAATTGCCGAATTTGGAGTAGAGAAGACCCAGAAACCTTTGTCGAGACGCATGTATAATAATATAATAATGGCGGCGCTACAGTCCGAGGTGGACCTGGGCCTAGCTTCTCAGCAACCACTCGTGTTGTGCATGCTATTGTTCTCTCACGAGTGGAGAGGAACTACAGTTTAAAGCCGACTTCGAACGGCGGTTTTGAGAAGCTTTTTCTAGGCTCATTTAGTGACTCGAAAGAGGTGGAGCCATGAAAAAAATGTCAAATGTTTTTTTCGAGATTCGAACCTGAGACCTCGAGCGTAGGAGTCGATGCTCCTACGCACTACGCCACGGCGCCCACGAGACGAATTTACAACCATTAAAATTCACTGTTTTGTGTGCTTTATGGTCTCATCGGCCCATATTTCTTTAAGGACGATGCCGGCCAGAATATTACCGTCAATGTCGAGTGCTATAGAAACATGATTTCTATGAATTGACCTCCACAATCCTATGATCTCACACGTTTAGATTTCTTTCTTTGGAGGTGTGTGAAGTCATTAGTCTATGCCGATAAAGACGTTGAACGATTTGGAAGTCAACATTCGCCGTGTTATTGCTGATATACGGCCCCAGTTGCATTGATTCTCAAAAAGCATTGGACGCACTCAATTGAACTTGACTCCTATCGGACAAGTGACATTTATAAGAAGTTTGCGCGTTCCATTCCAGAAACAATGGATTGTGCTAGCCGACACCCAAATATTGAATCTTACACCAGCAATGAATAATTTTCCGCTTTATGTGCTCCATACTGCAATTGATGAGTGGCAAGGTCAACATCTCTGTAGCTGAAAAGCAAATGGAGGACATTTCGAATAATTTGTTCTACAATTTGTAGTAAAAACCGTGTAGCAAAACATTTGCTAGTACTAGATAGAACGATCTTAAACCAATTGGAGGACATTCCAGGAAACTGCAGAACAGATGAACTTACCAGATGCGCCACGACACTGCCCTAATCAACAAAACTTGATAATGTGGGTATACCCTTAGCTATTTACAAACTGTTATTTTGAAATGTTGCAACTCAAAAAACAATCGACAGATGGGCGATTAGCACCGAGTCTCATACCTTCCGAATGAACTGTCAGTAATCAGATCCAAAACGATAAAAATATTTTATCTCCCTGGAGAGAGAAACGAAATTGAAATTATGGTAGGTGTCTTCTGTCTTCTGTCCTTTTCTGAGCAGGGAGAAAATTCTCCATCTCTTTTCTAAATGCCAACTCTGGGATCTCGAAGACGTCTGAATTTAGTAGCTGACTTTTTCGACAATATGTATCTGCGAGAAGCCTATGTTCGAAGAAGTTGAAAAATATGAAAACTTGGGGACCAAATATTTTGACTAAATTTATAACTTTTTCCCGTCCTCAAATTCTTGCATGAAGACCAAGACATTCTGAAGTAATTCGGAGCAAAAATAAGTCCTATAAGTCCTTAAGGAATCAAGAGAAGACTGAATATTTTGAATAACCCAGCTGGCAAAGACCCAAAGTGTTTGTGGTTAATTCCTCGGCTAGTTAGAACATCAAGTTATTCAAAAACATAAAAACTTAACTTAAACGTAGATCTATGCCCTCTTTCCGCCTAGTCAGATGGGATAGGCAATAAACCAACAGCGCCAACCAGTCGCATCCAGCACAGGATACTGTGCGATTAGAACATATGTCTGGATATGGGACTAAGACACATTTTCGTAGGAAAGCTCATCTTGAAAGGAAAGCTCGACTTGATGAAGCTGAACAACACCAGAATCAGCCAGCTTAAACTCACCAAATCGCTATGAGATACCCGGCGGACCTACAAATGTTGGTCTAAGTAAGACTGTAGTCTGCAGTCAGCCACTTGGGCTTAAGCTTAGCTAAACGTCAGTTCCCAATGGAACTGAGAATCTGAGAGACTATGTGTTCTTAAGTGACACAAGCTCAAGCACTATTTCCAGTTTGCCTCAGTCAAAATGGCTTTCATCTGCGTCTATACCCACATGACCGCACTCTGCTTCTCCTCGTGCTAATTCAAATTCTTTAACTTGAGCTACAAAATACTTATGACTCCTCCCCCTTCCTTTGGCTGCGTATGATTTACCTGTATTTCTTATATAATTTTCAAAATATTTTTAATTTTATTTTTATTTTTGTTAAATACAATATGTTTTTATTTTTGTTAAATTTAATTTCTGGAAGGAAACGTTCTGTTCTTCACATTTATTATCAATTTTGATTCAATCTGAATACATGAGTGTTAGTAAATGTTTATTATTTCATAAGGTACACACTAATACTTTATTTTCTTTGCTTATTGAGTGAGATACAAACTTGCCCAACACACGGACGGACACGCTTTCAGTTTTGATATTTGTTTCTTTTTTTTTGTAATTGTTTTGACAATTTTTTTTTATTTGACAACCGTGTGTATTTCTGGTGAACATTGTTACAGTAATTCTTTATTTCTCATTTAAATTAGATTTTAATGTTTTTTTTCTTAGAAAAGTTAACAATTTTCCCTTCGAACAGCTTAAAAATTCAAATTCAATTGTTGAGTTTTTGGTTTTTGCTTGGTTTATAAATAAATTGTTACAACTATATGTAAAAATGTGTGTGAAAATAAGTTAAAAAGATTATTGTTTAATTATTGTTATCACTTATTAACTCGTCGAGGGCACCGTTGAGACGTCCTTTGCTCAATGCTTCGACTAACATGTGTAGGCGTTCTTCTCGCTCTGAGTGTCGTCGCTCTAGAGATGAAACCTAAAGTTTTACAATATTTTTTGTTTTTAATTGATTTAATCGATTTTTCTTGTGAAATAAGTTAACAGTGTGTAGAGGCAAACAACTATGACATGCATTTGGAAGTTATGATTATGATTAAGTGAGGCTACAGATTTCAAGTGTTTTTATCTACATTTCTATCTAAGCAATTTTAACAAATATTGACTGTCGATGTACACAAGGTTTATCAATTGTACCTTATTCAAGACTGACAGCACCCTCACGAGGAAAGTAAGGAACCACTTGAAGGACTAAAGGTTCTTTATGAATGCTCGGATAATCTCGCGCAATTGGAAACATGGAATATTCTGCCAATCTTTTGGCATCTTTTATGGCCACATGAGCACTTACAAAAGTTGTCAATTGCATATGTTGCTTTCATCAATTTAATTCCTCTCATAAAATCCAAGACAATGCTACAGCTTCAAAGAAAAGATTTCAACCGGGGATAGAAGAAGTCATTAGTCATGGCTCTCTATAGCGAATATCGTTGATAACGTTTCACGCCAATTGGCCTTGCTTTTGATATGTGGTTATTAGCAACACAACTTTTCGATGAAACAGCGAATCCAACGCCAGCTGACTTTGGGCCCATTCAATGAAATTTTGACGCAAACGAGGGTTACTCGGATCCAATTCTTGCACGATTTGGATCTTGTGAGGCTCAAACCAAGACGTAAAATTTCACATAAAGTGGACGGTGAAAGGCCAAATTGTTGTGAACGACATTGGATCCATAAAATTGGATCTTCTTTAACACTCTCCTGAATGGATTCAAAACTCTCTTCACTACTCACTTTTTTACGAGTCTCGGTGCCACAGCATCTTGCAAACAAAATGTGCGCAAACGATCAACAATAGCGTTCTAGCTGGAAATTTAAAAGAAAACATAGCTCGTATACCTCGACAGTCAATAATTTCAATTTCTTGACCAATAAAAATCAATTCTAAAAACTAAACTGGGCCCTCATCCTCTCCGACGAATGATTCACCGGCTCATCCCCTTCGGACTAGAATCGACAATCTCACATGTCAAATGAACGAGGATGAAGGACTTAACTTGTCTCGACTTAGCCACCCGGCTGAGTTGCTTCTTAACGATCTACCGTGCATGGATCAAAATGTTTATGTTACGTGTGTGTGGCGTGCAAGTGATGAGATTGATGAGATACGCAAACATTTGTGAATTCGTGTGTTATGTGGTTTGGCGGACACAGAGGGACAACAGAGAGATCAAGTGAATTACCAAAAATAAAAGTAAAAGTGAAACGTTAGTAGAGAAGAACTTGTTTAAAGAAAAAGAGCAAAAAAAGAAAGAACTAAAGAAACAACACAAGACAATCGAGAAGGAGAGAAGAAAAAGTGAAATTATGTAAACAGGCAAACTGCCTGGGACGGCCTTAGTTACCTTAGCCTTGAGGGCATAATAGTCGACTGGTACTTTTCGCCGCTTTTGCATGGCATAAGCCTCATCACGTTCGGTCAGGCGCTGCTGAAGTATGCGAACTGTTTCATGACTAGACGCTAGTTCACGTTCATGGGCAGTTTGAAGTGTCTTCAACTGAAAGAGAAAAGTCACGTCACATCAGAAAAAAAATCCAAAAAACAACAAAAATTATATATACGACTCAAGTGGGAGGATGCGAAGCCTTTGTTGAGATACACTTACATCTTGTAGGCGTTTATCGTGCAGTGCTTTGTAGTCTAGTTCCAAGAGTTTGATTTTGTTTAGTGCCTCCCTGAGGGCTTGACTATCGCTAGTTTGGTCAGCGGTGAATTGACTTGTGTCGTGGTGGAGTTTACGTGAGGATAGCACATTGCTGCTGGAAGCGCTGTGTAGTTTTTCTGATTTTAAGGCTGAAAGCAGAAAAGAAGCGACACCATTATGAACAAAATTTGTGTGCGGTTAGATAAGATTGAGTGATGAATTTATCGGTAAAGTGTGAAATGAAAGCGAATTTGATCGAAAGTAAAACGATCGAACACATTTATCAAGTGGGCTGCAGATGTTTTGAGGTCGTCTTGAATGTGGAGACGCCTTCATGTGGCTTATTTAATAAAGACTTTAAGGAAAATAAATTGAAAATTTAACGGTGTAGCAGAAAGTGATTTCTTGCTTCTACTGAAAATATTAGCTAAACATAAACTTTGAAGCTACTATATATTCTATTTCACATGGCGCCACAGTCCGAAGTGGAACTTGGCCTCAACCTACAAGCCTTTTCTGCTGGCATGATTCTTCGCCTAATTTCCTAATATCAGTTTGCGCTGTCTTTCATAGTTGAATCTTCTTCTTTAACATAAATAGGACAAACATTAAACATGTCACTCTTCTCTTGAAAAGACAAAGATATTCTTCTTCCGCTTTGGATATTGTCCCTGTCTTTGCGCCGAAGATCATGACTGAGAAGATCAATATCTTGTATATCTACTCGCAAGCCAAACGAGGCCGTCGTTTGAAGGAAATAATATTCTATTATTGATCGGAATATTTTACTATCTAATAAAGCAACAATCGTTGGAAAATATTGAAAAGTGTTTTTGATAGCCTTTTTAAATAAAACCAACAGATGATCCGCTCTATATTTGCATTCTTCGATGACACTAGCGATACAGGCAAAAGTTACGAACTATCGGTCTGGTCATAGAAAAACGATGGAAGCTGAAAATAAATCGCAAATTGAATCCTCTTCTGTTTTTCTTGTTGTCACGAAGGCACTGATGGGAACACGACTTTTCGGTAGCAAAATGGACTCAACACAAAAAAAAAGTGAGGGACCAATGGACTAACCAGAACCCTAACCTAAACTAACCTAATGCTCCACGCATTAGCTAAAAGAACATTTACTTACAATTTTTACAAAACTGGTCCATTGTACTGCCAGGTATCAACCAACTCCAGTGCCGTTAATTTGATCCCAACGGCAAATGGTGACTGGACCAGATTCGATTTCACTGGGGTTCGAACCTGGGACCCCTCGAACTTGGAGCAGGCACTTAACCAACTGCGCCATCCAGTCGTGTCTGCCAGAACCTTAATTAATAATAGGGGACTATCGAAGGAGCTTAAAATAACTTAAATATGTACGTGCCACGCAAAACTGCCATTGTGAAATTCAATAGACAAGATCTGCATACGATTTAGGATCTGCAATATTTGCTTCCAAACGCCCTCTAAACTCATCAATGATCACAAACAGAACTTTTCTTTCCAATTTTTCAAAGTCTATTTCTATATAAGCTTATCGAGGTCTGGGATTAATTAATTCTTCATCTTAAATCCGTTCCATACAATTTGAAGAAGTATTCCTTTGCATGCATACATCCCTCTCATGCGAGTATATGGTGATAAATGATATCTCTCAAAGCATAAAGTGCTCATATCTATTTTTACGAAGTTTTCAAAATGTCCACTCAGGCAAGCCCACTTCGTGATCTCAATATAGATCTAAACTCCTTATTTATTTGGTCGCAAATAAATCATTTATCCCTGAATCCTTCAAAAACTAAGGCTCTCCAAATAAGCAGAGTAAATCTGTGCAATGCCGTTGACACAGTTTATATTAACAACAGTACTATCGAATATGTATTTAAAATAAAATATCTTGCAATCATATTTTACGGACGTCTTAGCTGGAATAATCAAATTAATGATATCGTTTGCAAAATTTATTTTGTGTTACGAGGTCTCAGTCCAACCAAACTTTTTTTGCCCGTTGAAATCAAACTAAAACTTATCAAGTCATTCATAGTTCCTCTCATTTTATACGGTTGTGAAATATTTTCAAACATTGACTTTGAATGTTCCCACAAGTTAAACGTCGCTTTCAACAATTGTGCACGACCCGTACGCCCACGTTTCAGATTTCGCTAAAAGAATTATTGGCTGCCCACTTAATGTATTTCTTAAATATCGTACATTTCTTCCTTTACATAAAATTATAAACGGCCAGGCACCAGAATATTTATACACAAAATTACAATTTGCGCGTTCTCAAAGAACCTTGAATTTAATACCACCTAAACATAAATTTTTAAATACTGAATTCGATAGAATTCACTCTCTCCGGATATTAAAAGGGTAGATACAGGGAACTATTTTGGAAAAAAAAACTTTTTGAATTTTATCAAACGAATTAACCACTTAGGGGTAATCAACAATGATTTTAGTATACGCTTTCTTTACTTTCTTATTTTCTCTATCCTAATCGTTCTCTTTTTCTTAATTTTACTCCTTTCCCCCCTCTTTATTTCTTTTCCTTTCCTAATTTTTTCTTAGAATTAAGTTAGGTTAAGATAAGCCCAAATTTTTATTTTAAGTAAAAATTATTCCTGTACAAACTTATAAGTTTATGCTTAATTGTGCAGAGTTACCTGAATAAATAAATGAAATAAAAATGAAACATTTCTGTTTGAAACTGTCTCGTATTTGAAGTGAAGATGAAACTGTTTCGGTACTAAAAACTAAATAAAGATTAAATGACAGCCGCAACAAAACATAGATGCATTCAGTATTATTCAAGTTTCACATAAAATTTGAAACTGTCTAGCCAAGCGAACACTGAACATTATTAGCTAAGTTACTGCTAAGTCAACTGCGTCACAAAATTACCATTTTGATGCAGCTCTTGGACCCTCAATTAAAAACAAAAATATGGAAACAAGATTTCGGTTAATGTCAAGGAATGAAATGCGGGTCAGACATTTCATACAATTACAGTAAAGGTAAAAAATGTTTGTACAGCCAGTACCAAGTACAATCAACTACAAAAGCGAAAATGCGCTGTTGCTACGAGCGACTAGAATAATGGTGGAGGTTCAGTGATGGTATAACGCTGCAATTCGGCTGCGGGAACAGAAAATCTGGTTTCCATTGAGTGTACAATGAACAACAATGTCTAATTGACCATCTTTATAGACAATCTAACACCCAGTGTACAAAAATTGGGTCTAACTACGCCTTGGGTCTTCCAACAAGGTAATGACCTAAAGTACACAGCAAAGGTTATAAACGAATGGTTGCTCTGTCATAACCCTAAGCAACTTAACTCTCCTCCGTAATATCCAGACATGAATGCCTTTGCACGTCTATGGGAAATTTGGACTAAAATATCAGAAACAGGTCCAAAACGCGTAAGCGAGAACCTAGAGCGAAGATTAACTTTACCGAACTTAACCGAAGATTCGGCAATCATCGTCCCTATGTTCACGAAAAACTTTGTAAAATTCCAGAAGATTGGCTGCAGTTATTAAAGCCAAAGGAAGTATAACGAATTACTAACTTTTAACGTTTTAAGCGTATGAAAGACGATGATTTCTGAAAGACGATGATGTCTGAAAGACGACGGTCTGAAAGACGATGTCTGATTTTTCTCCTCTAAAAAAAGTTTTGAGCCTCGTTTTTTACTTTTTGTCAAAAAAAACTGTAGAGTAACGAATTTTGCAAGAGTAAAAGACATCTATTGAACAACACAAAATTGTATCCCCCAAGTGATGGAACTTCGGGCGATAATCTGCAACATTAAACAACATCAAGTGGGCGCCGTGGCGTAGTGGGTAGGTGCGTCGACTCCTACGCTCGAGGTAGTCAGAATCTCGAAAAAAACATCAAACATTTTTTCACAGCTCCACCTCTTTCGAGTCACTGACAATGCTCAAAGAGTATAACTGTCTAGAAAAAAGCTTCTCAATCTCGCCGTTCGGAGTCGGCATTAAACTGTAGGTCCCCTCCGCTCGTGAGAGAACAATAGCACGCACAACACGAGTGGTTGCTGAGAAGCTAGGCCCAGGTCCACCTCGGACTGTAGCGCCGCCATTATTATTATTATTATTATTATTATTATTAAACAACATCAAATTTAGACAAATAGTATGTACATGAAAGTATAAAGCACGATATCAATAAATGGAAAGCTTGAAGGAAAAAAACTGCAGATGCTAAAAATTCAAAATGTGCTGCCACAGATTCACATGCACAGATGCACCATCATGAAATGAGATGGATAGATAAAAGCACAATCAAGAGCGGACCATAAGCAATTTTGAAATAAGCCATGGCAGCCTTTTGAGTGTACTTACTTCTCGAAAGCAAGCAGCGAGCCCATGGAATGCATACTAAATTTTGACTTTTAATACCACGAACCAATGCGCCTTCTACCCCAACCGAGCGCAGTAGAAAACCTGAAGCAAATCAAGAGAAACCTTAATCAATTCAATGTCAAGGTTATTTGGTGCTACAAATGAAGGACGAAATTACAATCATTTTTCATAATTTAATGGACGGATAATCTAGAGAAACTGACTTATTTTCAGTTTCCATGGGGCTCAAGCAATGTTATGCGATATTTCAAGACTATTGTTGGCTTGATTAAGAGTTAAAGCAGCGATCAGTAGATATTGTCTGAAAAAATCAGGCAATATTGCATTTCCCTAACGAATCTTTGGATGATGAAAAATAGCGGTCGTAGTAAACTCTTCGTAGAGATAAAATTTACAGCGCCATATTTAGTTTTGACAAACTCGTCGGGTTTAGTAGGATGACAACTCTTACTGCTTCAACAAGGTCGGTAATAACGTCACCAAGACCTTCTTTTTAGCTTTACGCAATTCGACGCGCTGTTATCTGGCTTTTTTAGACAAGGCGACACGCTGTTATGTGGCTTTTTCAACATCATTCTTAGGAAGATCGTGCAAAATTCATTGGTCAAGGCATGATCTTCCAAAAGTCCGTGCAACTGCTAGCATACGCGGACACTGCGAACCCTCAATGAGGCGTTGGCTTGCACTGAAGTGGAAGTTGGAAGTGGCTGCAATTTTTTTCAGTGGCTATTTTTTTGCTCTAGTGGCAATTGAGTAATGGTACCCTTGCTCAAAGGACCCATTTGACCTTAAGACATTAATCGTCTCAGTCCTGCTCTATGGCGCAGAACCGTAGACAATATCCTTCTTCTTCTTAGGGCGCTACAGTCCGAGGTGGACCTGGGCCACACTCGAGGATTTCGAAGCGTTAATACGCGAATTATGCAGACACAAGCGTCTGCATCTAGCCTCTATTAACGAATTCCTACTCTCACCTCCCCGTGGTGAAATCCGGGAGCCGAGTACCCTTAACAGAAGATGGGGTACAAACCAACCCTCGTGGGACGTCTGGTCGGCTGCAAACGAGAGATGGGGAAGAGTGAGTCTACCAGGGCTCATCACTCTTTTTAGGATGGCGGCGGAGGAGCTGGTCAGCTGATTGGCCAACGGCGGCATCCACAACTCCAGTCAGCAGGAGCTAGCTGGTTTCCATGGTAAGGTCGGGACCCTGGAATAGAGATGGCGGCGGATGAGCCCTTCACATAGAGCCAACGGCGGCGCTCACGGCCTGTAAGAGGTTACCGACACCGGATCCTTCCGGACCCCTTTGTCCGGGTTTTAACCAAATGGATCTGTCCTCCCAGTTGGAGGTTGTGCGTTAACCCCACGCACTTCCTCACCACGTAAAAAAACTACGAGTTCAGAAACAACAACCTGCCTCGGACAATATGCAAAGATGATAAAAAAAGGTTCCGTGACATTGTGAATTTTTCCATTTAGCATAATGTCGCTTTGGTAAAGCGTCATACAGCCAATTTGGCACAATGTCACTTTGGAGGGCTGCCCCCCATACCTATTCCACAGTTTATTAGTTTCCTGCAAATTTAGACGATCTTGCGCCATTTGGCATAATGTCACTTCTACAAAGTGTCATTGGGCCAAATTTGACATAATGTCGCAAACTAATATGGCCCTATGACGCTTTTGAAAGCGACATTATGCCAAAAGTTAATATTCGGCCCAATGACACTTTCAAAAGCGTTTCAATTTGGCACAATTTCACGGCACCGATAAAAAAGCCCTTGGTCCTTTCGAGAGAAAAGTTCTACGTGTGATCTTCGGTCCTGTTGGCGTTGATGGCAACTGAAGGAGAAGAACGACTGTACGGGCTGAACTGCGACATAAGTCTAGCTAGGCGTCTACGGATTCAACGGCTAAGATAGCTCTACCATGTAAAGCGCATGAACAGCTTGGCACCAGCTCGAAGAGGAGAAAGAACGTCCATGAAAAGGTGGCGCCCACAAGTGGAGAAGGACTTCAACAAACTTGATGTACCCAATTGTGTACCGCTAGCGAAATATTGTACTGGCTGGAGAGACTTGTTGGTTGAAATCTAGGTCTACCCTGAACTATAGGCCCATATAAGGAAGAGTGTCCCGGCTCGATGGTGGATGCCGTGGCGTAGTGGGTAGGTGCGTCGACTCCTACGCTCGATGTTGTCGGTTCGATTCCCGAAAAAACACTAAAAAATTTTTCACGGCTTTACCTCTTTCGAGTCCCCGACAATGCTCAAAGAGTATAACTGTCTAGAAAAAGCTTCTCAAAATCGCCGTTCGGAGTCGGCATTAAACTGTAGGTCCCCTCCGCTCGTGAGAGAACAACAGCACGCACAACACGAGTGGTTGCTGAGAAGCTAGGCCCAGGTCCACCACGGACTGTAGCGCCGCAATTATTATTATTATATGTCCCGGCTCGATGTACATAACATTGTGTTTCAGACACGATAATGCCCAATTCTCCTTTTTGTTTGGGTGGCAGTCTGGGAAATTAGGTCCAGGTTCTACAGCAACAACTCGCACTGTGCGTCCTATTGTTCTCCCAGGAGTGTAGAGGACCTAGAATTTAATGGCGCGACCGAATAATTGGCTTTGGGAACCTTTTTTGTCGGCCATACTCTCTGCGCATTGTCAGCGACTGGAAAAAGTGGTGTCGTAAAATACACGTTATTTTTTCCGAGGTCGAACTATGGACTCTTTAAAAGTCGACGCCACATAGTCTCTCCTTACGCGCCACTGTTTTTTTTGTCCTATTTAATATTTGCGTAAGGAACTGTGGGCGCCGTGGCGTAGTGGGTAGGTGGGTCGACTCCTACGCTCGAGATCGTCGGTTCGAATCTCGAAAAAAAAACATTAAACATTTTTTCACGGCTCCACCTCTTTTGAGTCACTCACAATGCTCAAAGAGTATAACTGTCTAGAAAAAGCTTCTCAATCTCGCCGTTCGGAGTCGGCATTAAACTGTAGGTCCCCTCCGCTCGTGACAGAACAATAGCACGCACAATACGAGTGGTTGCTGAGGAGCTAGGTCCACCTCGGACTGTAGTGCCGCCATTATTATTATTATTAAGGAACTGGATGGCGCAGTTGGTTAAGTGCCTGCCCCAAGTTACAGGGGTCCCAGGTTCGAATCCCAGTGAAATCGAACCTGATCCAGTCACCATCTGCCATTGGGATTAAATTAACGATACTGGAGTAGATTGCTACCTGGCAGTACAATGGACCAGTTTTGAGTCTGAGTGCTCCAGAAGTGTTTCAAAAATCCTCCGGAAAAAAAAAATATTTGCGTCTCTGAGAAACAAGTAGTTCCTGACAACAATCTCGCATCATTTCCGTATTTCAAAAAAAAATCGTAGCCAAGTTTCAGACATCAATTGGCGCGATTAAAGCTCAAACTGCGCAGTACAGGATGCCGCTCTAGTGCTCACTTTGATCCGATGTCACTATCAAACTGATCTACGTCACACCCATACCCATTGTCTTGAACTTCGAAGTTTAAATAATTTCAAAAACATCTCGTAAACAAGAGTTTTTTGAACTTGTACCAAGTTCATCGCGAATACAAATCACACGCATTTGTTCAGTCCAGTCGCATTTGTGAGCAAATAAGAAAAAAATACAAAATCACTTCCCGGACCTTGTACACCTCAAAGCTCTTGCCAACACTAAGACGTGCTGTGATTTGCAAAACGCCGAATCGAAAATAATGAAAACCCGAGTGCCATCGAGCCCCGGTGATGATTTATTTACAAGTTTTGCACTCCCTGATCTGAATTGTCACACCAAATAAATCGCGGCTCGTCTTGACAGTCGTGTGTGTCGGTAAAAGAAAAGAAAACCGAACACAAAGCGCCTTGGCTTAATTTGGCAAACAGATGCTGCTGCAATGCATTCCTCGGTGTCCACCATTGACATTCCTCGAGTGCTCTTGAGGAGTGGGCTTAAATTTGTTTTTGCTTTTGTGGGAGTCGGTCGATGGGGATGAGTCATGGACGAGAAATGGCCTAGTGGAGGAGTGTTTGCGTCTTATTACTGAATGGGTGTTCCGACACGGATATTTTTAATTGGATCTACGTTGGAAATGAGCTGATGTTTGCAATTAGGAGGAATTAAGGGGAATTTATTCACAATTTTATGCGGAGTCAGTTAATGGGGATAATCAGTCGTTTGGATTAGGCGACTGATGGAGAGGATTCCTTTGAATAAATAGAGATGAATGCAGGAGAGGAAAATGTGTCTGCATTTGAAATTCAAGGTATAATCTACATCGTTTGCGCTTCACATTCTTTTGAATAGAAAAATTACCTCATTTTTGTCGATTTAAGGCTGAATGTCGGTTTATTTAACTTCCGTAACTGTTATTGGTGCAATTGAACAGATTCTTTCGAAGCTGCATGGCTTTTTCATCACCATCTGATAGCCTTTATTGTAACAGTGTTAAGGGATGAAATAGTGACTTTGAATTGAATACTTGGCTGCATTCCCATGGAGAGTATGAGTGTGAGGTACAGGTGTCTCAACTGCCTTTTGAGGGAAACAGCAACTGGCAAGAGTTTGTTTGGCTTTGTTCGGCCAATCGCACCAATGTCATTCGCGTTTGCCAGCAGTTATGCGGACTTTTGGAAGATCGTGCCTCTTGTGATGGCCAGCGAGTGTTGTACAATCTTCTCAAGAATGATCTTAAAGAAATCACATGACAGCGCGTCGCCTTGTCCAAAACCTTTTTTGACATTAAATGTCTCGATGAGTTCCTTACCGATCTTGATGGAGCAGCGAAAGTCAATTGGGAACAGGTGCAAGATTGGGTATATGTTACTTTCTCAAATCCATTCTACATATGAAAATAAGGAAACCTTGGATAACATCAACCTCGCACCTATCCCAAATCTTGTCTGTGGCCAAGCAGAGGGGTTGCAAGGGGGTAACATCCCCCTCATACTTGATAATAATAATAATGGCGGCCTCACAGTCCGAGGTGGATCTGGGCCTAGCTTCTCAGCAACCACTCGTGTTGTGCGTGCTATTGTTCTTTCACGAGTAGAGGGACCTAAGCTTAATACCGACTCCGAACGCCGATTTTGAGAAGCTTTTTCTAGATAGTTATACTCTTTGAGCATTATCAGTGACTCGAAAGAGGTGGAGCCGTGAAAAAATTTTTGATGTTTTTCTTCGAGATTCGAACCGTTGACCTCGAGCGTACCTACCTACGCACCTACCCACTACGCCACAGCGCCCAATTATTTTTTTTTTATTTTCGGAGTATTTTTTGAGACACCACTGGAGCACTCAGACTCAAAACTTATACTGCCAAATAGCGAACTACTCTAGCGCCGTTAATTTGATCCCAACGGCAAATGATGACTGGACCAGATGCGATTTCACTTGGATTCGAACCTGGGACCCCTCGAACTTGGGGCAGGCACTTAACCAACTGCGCCATTCAGTCGTGTGCCTTGTGCGTTATGGCCGGGCACCTTTAAAAACTAGATATATGCTGTCATATGCGGCCTTGAAATCGACGAATAGGTGGTGGGTGTCGATCTGCATTTCTTGGATATTCTCCAAGTTCTGCGGCAGTGTTAAGATCTGGGCTATTGTGGACTTCACTGACCTGAATCCACACTGTTAAGAACTTATTCGCCCAAAAAAGGATGGCAGAGAAGATCTGATAAGCAATATTAAGAAATCTAATCCCCCGATAATCGACGCAGTCAAAGGGTCTCTTTTCATGTAGATCAGTCAACCGGCGCTGAGATTCCATTTATCAGCTATGCTTTCCACAAAACATATCTTAGTTTTTAAAATACTTTTTAACTATACCAACTATTGCGCCAAGTGTGTGTTAGTAGAGCCTCGTCATCAATCTGATCGTTCGTTATTAAAGCCAGCAGGGAAGTTCAATGTGGACAACATATTTACTTGTGGCGTAGTAGACAAGTACGTCGACTCCTACGTTCAAAGTCTTTTCATATTTTCACATCTTCACCTTTTCCAAGTCATTGGCAATGCTCTTACTTTTTTAGGAATTTCTACAAAGTTTGACAGTGCTGTTAAATTTGTCAGCTTTTAAATGATAACAATGGTCAATATAATCTGCTTTTTCAAGGCCCTAACAGATTTCTTCGAGATAATTGATTTAGACAGGGGGATACTTTTGATATTGTTTTTGACATTGCTTCAAAATAAACACCAGCGTGACAAATGACAAACAGATCACACTGTAGACGTTTGCTTATGTATATGTATTTTATCTGGAGTGACTGAAATGGGTCTAACCATGAACGAGGGTAAGATGCAGTATTAATTCAATCAAAGCGAACAATAACCTAGACTGTTTTAATATTGTTTTTGAAAGAGTTTTATGGTCAACAACAGCGGGACAACCTGTCAAGCTCAAATCAGACATACAAAAATGTTCACCTCTTACCCTTTTTCCTCTGAATTTTTTTTGAAAGCTTGTTTATTGCTTTTGCAGCGTATAATTAGCGTACGTGTGAACTGCTTTACAGTGTTTCGAAGCAAAAATCAATCGAGAGCGAATAGAAGGCGTGCGTGAAATGTACTCGGTATGAGTATTTTTCGATGAACGAGGGGGAGTGAACCGCTGTAAGTTGAACATCTTTATATGACTGATTTGTGCTGTCAGGTGTCAACAGAACTGTCAGTGTACACTGACATACTTGATGTGATGGCAAAGAAACAACGTGATGCCGGCGTTTAACATTTCAGGGGCTAAAATGAGTCTAATTATGAATCATGGCAATCTATAGTACATTATCTTAATCAAATAGAAACATTCCTTTAACAACGACTGTCAAAAATTCATCTGTTTAAGCGCTGATAAGAAGCAGCCTGTACTTGTAATGATCATTTATAAACCGGTCATTCTAACGAGCTCTCCACTATTCTCATCAAATTTTGATCCTGTCTTCAAGAAAACGAGCTCCCAATTCCCCAATTTTTGTTTGAGAAAAACGTTTCAACGAGCTCCAGATCAGACTGGAAGAATAGTCATCAGGCGCTGGATAGCCGCAGATCGATTCAAAACTAAAACGGGTGTATTGGTGCCGCTGAGGTGCAATGTGATATCCAAATGCGACATAATTTGTGTAAACAGTCAATCAAATCCCTGGATTTTGAGCTAAATATAGGAATGTAGTAAAATGGCCGAGCATTTTAAAATCCATGTGGGTGCCGAGACCGTATCGAATTTAAAAATTTGCGAAGTTGACAATCTCGCTAAGAATAACGCAGTCGCTTCACTCCTTCCCAAAGCACAACGTACCTCGAAGCTTAACCTCAAGCGCTTGCTCTTTCTAATCAGAGTGAAGAAGACAGCACTTAGGACATTGATAGACGCCGTGACAGGACACTGCGCAATAAGAATATCAAAGGATGGGTATCTATTAAACCGACTCCTATAGAAGTTTTGGAGCAGAATACACGCAATGGTTCCTCGACTCGATGGGAAACTCAATTGTGGGTATATTTCTTTTACAATATAAGCGAGCTGAATAAAATCTGCATCTGTTATTCAAGATAGGAGATCGCCCAAACCGCGTTATATCACACTGAGGCGAAGTCGAAAACTGCACTGGCTCCGCCACATCGAGGGCATGGACAACAACGTTTCAGCTAAGAGGGTCTTCGAATCTCTGAGCCTCCTGGTTTGAGAAGGAGAGGAAGACCGAACCTCCGGTACAAAAACCAAGTCATCGCGGACGTAAGACAGCTTAGTCTTGATGACTAAAAGCAGCGTGCCCATGACCGTCAACGATGGAAGGCAGCGATAGCTCAGGCTCAGACCCTACATGGGTCGTAGGCCTGCTAAGTAAGTAAGTAAGTAAACTGTTCAAACAACATCACCACTAACGCAAAATTCCGAATTACTCTTGACCATTGCTGTTCCAAGGGGCGCAACGGAATTCTCTCGAGAAAGACCTAGTAGCATTTTTGGAAGATCCTGATCATCCTAGTCTTGCAAGATGACGCAGAAGCATGGAGAACATCGAAAATTGATGAATAAAACTTTGAAAGCGAGAAAAGTCCTACGTCAATCATTGGTCCAGTTGGAATTGATAGCGATTGAAGGAGGAGACTCTACTATGTATTATACAGCATGTAGAGAAATTCGAATCTTCCTAGGAGTTTACGTCTACGCTCTAGGACAAGAAAAATGTATGGACATGAGTTCTAGGCCTTAGAGTCTTCAACTTCCAACTTCAAAATGGTCAACTTGAACGATATAGACAATAATTTGGATCATGCTTAGGGTGACCAGATCCATAAAAAAGAGGGCACCTTGAACAGTCCCAAATAAAAATTTTAGGCTAACTTTACATTAGAAAAGCACACAGGAATACGGTAAACAAACGGTGTGTTTACTTTTAAACAGAAAAAAATTGGTGTGAAATGAGCTGTCAAATGAGTGGGTGTATTCAGACGACTGTTAAAAACAAACACAAAAGAAAGCGTTGTGTTCAGAAGTGAATGAGATTAGGTACAAATATATTTAAGGTCGTGTTCGCACCAGAAAAATGCGGAAAATTCCTAAATTAGTGTTGAAAAAAAAGTTTTGTTGTAGTTTTGTGATGTCGAAAAATGTAATTAACTGAGAAAACAAAAAAAGACGACAAATTGCATGTTTCTACAAAAACATACCAGACATTTTTTATGAACATAAAAGAGGACATGTCCTCTTAAAAGAGGACGTCTGGTCGGCCTAATCATGCTGAATAAAGCATTGTGTTGAAACAGTACTTTTTCTTTGTTACTGGAAAACGTTCCATAATTTTTAGCACAAAATATTAAAGGACGATGGCGAAGTAGCTACCATCACAAAACGATGGTTGGGTCGACAGTAACAGATAGGCTGAGTTCGTAAACGTCAACAAAATGCGCATCACGTAAGAATCACTGCCTATGTGATGCGTCGCAACGATCTCTTGATGTTGCGATGCATCACGATGCTTTAATTTTATTAGCGTTTCGGAACAGAACGGCTCATTGTTTTGTGTGTCAATTGTTTCTTCTTTTTTTTGTAAAAATGTCAAAGAATTTGGCGACAATTTTTGTAAATAAATTGGTTAATAATGTTGGCAATTACAATGCCAGCATACTTCAATATATTTTAGACAAGAAAAAGAGACAATTGAGTCGGAAAATAAAAAAAAAAAATCATAGCATCACAATAACCTATGATGCGCTGGTTGCTTTTGTTTGCGCATCGCTGCTTTCATGTTGCATTTTAGAACGTGATGCAAAGCATCGTCAATTAAGAACGCTTGACGTTGCAGTACTGCACTAATGTTGCTATTACGAACTCAGCCATACCTTTTTTTATGCTTACGTAAAGCAAAACTATGGTGCAAACGATATCTACAGACGATTGTCGTCACACGTGATCAATGACCAGACGCATTTTGGACACTACCATCCAAAGAAAAAAAATCAGGAATTGACACTTCAATCAGAGGGATTCGAATAGAAATCTGAGGACTCACACAGTAGAAGACCACCAAATCCCATCTGGGACGTCAGAAGACTGCTTCATCACTTTCAAGACCGCCACTGGAGGCAAATGGCGCACGATAAATTATTCTGAAGGGCTTTGATGGTTGAGATCCTCTGATTTTGTAGCACAATGAAATAAATGAATACATTGAATAATTTTTTTAAGCCATTTAAAATCAAGAAATGAACGTCCATAAAACGCAAATCAAAAACAAATTAATAAATCTCTCTTTTCCCAGAGGAACTAAATAAATAAAACCGTCTTGATGACTGCAAACACTCCAGAAATTCAGTAAAATCACAATTGAATCTCCTTCGTACATTCCCAGACATTTCCGGCATATAATTCGCTACCAAAATGGAAAAAGGAGATAAATACAAATGACTAGAGATACATACACTCAACGTAGTTGCAGGGAATTTCATCTGAACCGATGCAATGTGCTTGAGATATCTCACATTATTTCACTACGAGCGTCAATACGGTCTGAAGATGAATTGAAAAATCGATGCAAAGTGAGGTCACACAGCACTTAACCAAATTTGTTATCGAAATACACTTTACTCGTGAAAGGAATGCTTTGAAATTGCTGCATGAGAGACTTTGAGGAAGCAAGGATGTTAACAACTCGTCTTTTTTATTGAAAGAAAAGCCAGTTTTGAAGGGAAATGTGTACTCGAAGACTAGGCTCATAAACAGCTGACTTGTCCCCACAAACATCGAACAACAATCGACTGGGAGTGACCACCCAATCTCCACCCAAAGTGACTCCTATCTCCTGGGACCATCCCACTTCAACGCCTTCTATTTTACAACCTCCAGAATCCCCTAAAAAAAACACTCGCTCACTCCTGCCTTCCACGCCCATAAAGTCGCCTCAAGAAGTCAAAAGTCAAGGTCACCCCCTTTCCATTTCCTTCATCCCTTTCGGCAGCAAAGAAGAAACCACCAACTCGCAGTCCATGGGAAAATCAATTCCATTAATTCCCCAACCTGCATCTGCATCTGAGGCGCAAATCCAAACCTCCCCCCTTCACTCATTGGTATCCCCATACGTTTTCATAATTAATTTGCAAATTCTCCGCCCGAATTGAACCCGTGCCCGTTTCCCAACAGAAAAAAAAAACACAAAAAAATGTGCATGTGCGAGAAAAAAATGCATTCACCCGATGTGTCCACTTACCATCCTTCTCCTTCTGCAGCTTCCTAATGGTCTTCTTGCACTCGTCCAGTTCCCTGGTCAGGCGCTGCATCGCCTTGTCCTTAATGGCCAGATCGACTCTCATCCCACGAATGGTCGCCAGCAGATGGGCGTCCTCCTTGGCGGCGGCATGGTACACCGATGCAATTGTTGAGTCAGACTGTGAGAATGGCAACTTACTGGACGCTGTCGGCTTCCTCAGACCCGACTGCTTTGAACTTGGCCTACTGTTCGACGGCGTTGAGCTGGCGCTGGTATTTGCGCTTGAGGTATTTGTCGCTGTTGACACTGTTGTGGTGGTGGGGCCGGCAATCCCCTCGCCAGCCACACTTATGGTGACGCTATCCGTTTGTGTGCATGATGTCATTGTTCTGCCCTGACGCTCTGGCAGCTCCTCGGTTTGCGTCCAGCCATTATGATACCGTTCAGACTTTTTGGAGACGAAATAATCGAGTGTCCTGACTTGGGATTCAATTTTCTCGTTCAGCTTGGTATTGATTTCCTGAAGGCTAAACGGTGGGGTGGGGAGACAAACGTGTAAACGACGAGGGTGTGTGGGGTATTTTGCGAACAATGGACGTACCTCAGCACTTGTGTTTCCAGATCGGCGATGTGTGTCTCGTACTTGGACTGCACCGAGTTGAAACGTGCTTGAACGTTTGCCAAGATTTTTTGTGCCTTCATGTCTTGCTCCTTGGCATCGGCTTCCAACTGGGCGATACGTTGCTCCAGCAGTCGGCGACTGTGACTGTCGTCATTTGATGACTTCGTGGGATTTTTCGAGGCAACTGCAATGAGAGTGATTAAGTGGATTAGTTGGCAGTGCCATCATCAGATCTTTGAGGATAAATGACTCGCTCTAGTCGGGGGGAAACAGAAGTGAATCAGAGATTAACCTTTTGTTGGCAGAAGGCACTAAACCTGAAAGAGGGCAAACAACGAAACAGAATCCCTCCACCCGCGATTTCACTTACCAATCAAAGCGGACACAGAATCAGGATGCTTCCTCATCAGTATCCTCTCCATCTCCCTGCACTGACGCTGCAGATCCTGAATGGTCTTGGTGTCCTTCTCCTTCTGCTCCTGCGTCTTCTTGCGTTCACAGCGATTATCCTCCAATTCGGTCTGCAAAACCCGCTGCAGCTCTAACGCCTCATTGCGATCGTTCCGTGCCGCCTGCAGTTCGCTTCGCAAGATGTTCGCGCACTCGTTCAAGTGCTGGACGTCGAGTTTCAGCACCTCCGACTCCTCCTGCAAGTGCGTGTTGTTCTCCCGCAAGTCACGATGCAGCTGCGACAGGGAATCGTGCTGAATTCTCCAGCTCTGCAAACGTTCCTCGGTGTCCTTGAGTTTCTCCTGCAACTGCTCGATTTCCTGCTTCAGAACGTGCTCCCTTGTGATGGAGATCGACTCTATGGGTGAGGTGACCGTGGAAATGAGGTGCTTCGGTGATGAGTTTGTCGCTTTATCACAGAACGTTTTATTTTCACTAGCGTTTGACGTTCCACGCTGCTGGCTACTGCGTCGACGCTGATCGAAATCAAAGTCAGTCTGGGTGAAGTTTTGATGTGATCGCTTTTGAACGAGGGGTGGTGGTGGCAAGGCCACACCGCCATCGTCTTCATCGTAGAACTCCGAATTGGAACTGGCGCCGCTGTCTACGGTGTCAACTGTGGGCGTGGTGCATTCGGTGCGTGTGGTTGGTGTGGGAGTGCAAGTCTTCTGGGACAAAGACGGTGATACCTGATCATGAATGATGCTGCGTCTTGGATGGAGTAACTCTGTGGCGGGTGCTGTGAAAGTATTCACGTTGTCGTTCGAGCAATTTGTATCGTAGCCACATGTTGGACCGTCGTTCACCAGCAATTCGATCGTTTCTATGCCCTCAGTTATCTCTTCAATCTGAAATGAGAAAAGAAGGTGTGTTAGACTTTATGGGAGGCGAACTTAAATTAAGAAGCATGAACTAATGTTCTTAAGGAACTTGGAAAAAGAGATGGTTTTGAACCACAGTCTGCACATACATTAAACACAAAAAGGGATGTGGATGGCCCTCTATGAAAGTTTGACCCTCTATGAAAGTTTATTGAATGTTCATCGAAGACGTCCACTCAAATTAAGGCACAAAACTAGCAACAGCCAGAGAAGACTGATGCTAAAAAAAGAGATTTGTTGCATGAGGCTCAGCTTCACCACGAACTGCACTGCATAGTAGTGAATATTGTCTTTAAATCAAATGCATCGTAATCGAATCAGGGCGCGATAAGTGCGCCCATTTTTTAAAAATATACTAACGAAGGCATCTACCGACTAACGACTGCCTTGAGATACAGACTAGGCATGCCACCACTATGCTTCTATAAGCAAAAAGTGTCAAAGTAGACACTGCCTCATTGGTGTATGCACCAGAAGGCTTTGTCCTGTCTCAAATTATTTCTGCAGAGTTGCAGTTTTTGCGACGAATTGAAGGATATGGGAAGTCAAATGAATGAAAAATTTATTGGGGAAGGGTTATGACGTGAACATTTTAAAGTGGCAGTTCATTGGTTGGGCGCCGCCGTGGCGTGGTGGGTAGGTGCGTCGCCTTCTACGCTCGATGTTCTCGGTTAGATTCCCGAAAAAACACCTAACATTTTTTCACGGCTCCACCTCTTTCGAGTCACTGATAATGCTCAAAGAGTATAACAGTCTAGAAAAAGCTTCTCAATCTCGCCGTTCGGAGTCGGCGTTAAACTGTAGGTTCCCTCCACTCGTGAGAGAACAATAGCACGCGCAACAACGAGTAGTAGCTGAGAAGCTAGGCCCAGGTTCACCTCGGACTGTAGCACTGCCATTATTATTATTATTATACATATAGTACCACATGCAAACATTGCTGCTGCACTTCAAAACATCTTTTTTTACCCGTCCTTCATGAGAAATACGAATGTAAGAGAGGGCATTACTCAATTCTCTGTATAACGTTACTAAATGAAAAAATGATGCAATTGAATCGATTCATGTGTTCCACATGCAGAACATCTTGCCTGCCCCTCCGAATTTCCCAGTCGTTTGTAAACAGCCACTAAGAAAGGCTCATTAGTCAGCACGATCCAATGAATTGTACTTACATAATATATACATCGAATTAATGTAATGTAATTAAGAATTTAAAAAAAATTGTATTCTAAACTTTTTTGTATTTAAAATTAAAATTTAAGACTACGAGAGAAGAAATGGTGTCCAGAGAGTTGCAAAATCTGTTTTTTCTTTGTGTAGTCTGTAACTAAGGAAATGAGAAATACAAAGTTTTAAGAACTTAGTCACTGAAGTGGCGACAAATTTTGAGGGCTTTTGTGAACTTAGTTAGGCACCAATTAGCAATATAACAAATCATAGCAAAAGTAAAATACTTAGCTAGACAGATCTTTGAAAAATATATGTAATTCTTTTATTTCTGTCCAAGTTGGGAACCCTACCCTGGACCATCAGTGCAAAAAGTCGACACACTTACACACTATGACATGTCGGACACACAAAATATTAATGCAAACAAGATATCAGCGATTTGTCGTTATCAGCAGCAGAATTTCAATTTTGTGTCCGAAAGATGAAGGTCCAGTCAAAATCCCATTCAAAAAAACAACGATTTGTCAAAAATGTGTACTGAAAATGGCAAGACCGTAAGTCAGTGTTTGAGATTTCTTGGCTATTGAGATCCACTGGACAGCATAGCTTTAGACAGGCGTAGAACAAAGCTAGAAACGTACTAATGCTTGAAAGGTAACGTACAGAAGATCGCCACTGAAGAAAAGACCACTAATAAAAGATGGAGATAAGAAAAGAAGCCTTTCGGTTTAAACCCATTTCATTCTGAACTGGGTATAAAGCTACACAATAAAACATCAAACGTCCCACACATTCTTTTCCTCTAATAAAAGTGAAATAACTCGATTCCTTTTATAATTGAAGGCTTCAGTTAGTTTTGGTTGCTACGATTGATCGACTTGCGATACGAACTTTCGCAGCATGTGATCAGTAAAACCGATCTCTTGATGGTCACACCTATCACCTCCGATGATCTTTCACCACTGTTTCCGCATCTGATCTTCAGAAAAGCAGAAAGAAATGGCACACACTGATTCATCCCGTCCCAATCCACAAAAGACAGGAATGTTGATACACCCCCGAAAATCACGTCAAGTTTTGCACGAGCGCACCTTCAGTTCATTTTCTCCTCTTCGAGACTCACTACAATCCCTCGACTGACACGAGTTCAAGAGAGATGTTTGCAACTCTCCAGCAACTCAGAGTAGGAGTACGGTTAAACTGACAGCATCGAAATGAGCGCACTCGTAAGTATCGAAAGTCCGACTGCTCGACGGACACGTGCACCTCGAAATAAACCACAAGACCCGCCTAAGTATGTACATGCGACCTCGGATGTTGTTCGCCGCGGTAAAACCTCTCCCCGTCCAACTGAAAGTAACAATCTGGTCAGTTTTCACTTTCATTGCCAACACACACACACACGCCACACACCGATCGGCCGCCGAGGGACGAAATCCGCAAAAAGAGCCAGATACTCCTTCATTTGGTGTATCTTTCCACTCGCCCATCACGATGTTTCTGTTGTTTTCTTCATCTTCGCCTTTATGCGGAACGCCCGCCCGTTGCAGTGCCACTTCATTTCTTGAGTGGATCTTAATTTACCGCACGAATGCCTGCTGCTGGTGAGCTGGTGAGGCGCACAGCTATCGCCGGCTAGGAGTGTGGTCGACAGGCCTTCTTTATCATCACCATCGTCATCTTCACGGTCCCCGTGTGGGGCGCAGTCGAGTCCACAACTCATGTGAAGCGCTTGCGAATTGTATTCCACGTTGTTTGCATCTCATTACTACTTTTCTCAAGTGCTTGGTGACGCGTCGCCACTGCGGAGGTGCTCCGGTCGCTTCGGTCGCTCCTTTCGGATTAGCCCACGTAAGATTGTTGTCTTAGGTTCCGAAGTGTGCACTTAATTGCTTTTGGCTTTGCTTTCTCGCACTTTTGCCAGTGTAAACACGGGGGATTTCTAATTTCTTCTGTCAGCCAGAAGTGAATAATATTTAATTGATCAATGATTTGGTTCGTACCAGCGCGAGTGGATACTTTCATTGATGATTGTAGATTCGATGGATTGTTTCGCTGCGAGAGGGTGCTTTGGTTTGATTGATGCTCTCAATCTTAATCCTTTGCCTGTGCGCGGCGGTGTCGGGGCATCGGTCTCGGAATGTGACTCGCACTCGGTTGGCAGTGGCACTTGGCAAATGGCACTTGAGACTTAGCCGGCAAAATGCAATCTCCAACACGTTCTTGGCTCCGCACGGCTGGCGGGGTGGAAATTGATTTCTCTGAATCACACCCAAGTGAAGCAAAAACAAGACGAAGTCACACCTCATGTGGGCGTTGGGACACAGATATGTCAGTCAAAAAATTCAAGAGGCGAGTGAATGATTCAAATTCTTTTCCGGAAGAAAACGTGAGGAAGAGTGAAAGTCTGGGCGCATGTTAAGGATAAACACGTTGAGGGCTCTTAGCGAATAACTTGCAAGAAATTCCAGAGAATTAGGTCAGAGTTTTGCGGAGAGTTTGAGGGGACTGGTTAGGTGGAAAATGTCCTCTGATTTTAACTGGAGCCATAATGTGCTCCTTCTTTTCTTAGTCTGACCCTTTTTGCCAATTCGCTTCACAACAAATCTAGGATCCAGCTTGATGTACAGGAACAATACTGCCACCACTTTAAGGCATTTACATTTTTTTGAAACCAAAATTATTGAGTAGCTGACGACCTTCTGGCACACACACACAGGAGTCACACCTTGTTTCTACACTCCATCTGAACCATAAACTGTTCCCAGAGCATCGGTAAAATCCTATACCCACACAACACTAGCATTAATCGGCCATCGCCAGTTTTGGACGCGATATTATGAAGCTTCAAGGAAGGTTTGGATAGGGTGGTGGCTAAACGTCACAAAGACTATTCTTCGTCGAATATTAGTGCGATTGTTTGGTTTTGTGGATGTTTCAATCAGACCAAAAATTACAGGATACATGCAAAGACTAGTTTCTGTAGCTAGTTGAAGCAGGCTCATTTGTCATAAAAGGACAAATCAAGGAACATACTGAATACTCATTCAGCAGGAAATTGTGTAGGGATCACCGCTAAAAGTCTTTGACCTTTTAGACAAACCCCGATTTACATGAAATTCAACAAATATAAGCAACATTCTACAGATAAAATTTCCTACAAGCTTCAATAGATAACGAACAAATCATCGACGACTTGATGGTGCATCAAGCAAGAAAAGAGACACCAAGCTTCTACAAAGTAAACAAGAATCCCTGATTCAGTCTTGAAGGCAAGATATGCATGTGTAAGTGGTTGACTTCAGACTACAGTCTCACTTAGGACAACATAGGCTCGTTGTGTGATATGCTGAGGAACAAATATTTGAGTAGCTAAGGTACCTAAGGTAAAAAGTTTGAAAACAGGCAATTTGAAAACAACATTTCTGAGATATTGATGTTTCTATCAAACAAGGCGATAGTTAAGATGAAAGAATGTGAATTTATTTTATGTTGATCTTGGGACCTTTTACAATTAGACGCAAAACTTGAAGCGTCCCTTAATCAATATGAAGCCATCCTCAGCACTAGCAATCAAAAGTGAACCCTGTCAAATCTACAGATAAAATCCCTAAAATACTCTGACGACTTTTTCAAATCGAAAAAGACACCAGATGACACAAATGAAACAGTTGCAGCTGAAAATGTGTTACAGCCACGGAAAGTGTTCACCGATCTGGCTTCAGTAAGATCGAAAGAATGAAAGAGGAAAGTTTGCTATTCCAGACCAAGAGCATAGGGAGCTTCAAAATCCATGTCTTGTTGGTTAAACAAATTTGTCACGCATTCTGTCATTCTGTCTCACCATGGCATTTAGTTTGTGCGTCGACCCCTACTAAACTACACAAGACTTTCAGTCTGGATCCAAATCTAAGTACCGACAACAATTTAATAACAAATTGTTCGCCGCTTCACCTCTTTAGAGTCACTCACAATGCTGAAGGAGTACATCTGTCTAGAAAAACCTTCTCAATCTCGCCGTTCGGAGAGAACAATAAGACGCACAAGACGAGTGGTTGTATCGAAGCTGGGTCATTGTTATTATATTATTCTGTCATTCAGTCCTCCCTCGTAACACTGACAATGGTAGCAACAAGGCTTTTAATACAAACTAGAAATGTGACTTCTTCTTCTTCGTATGACAATAGGGTGCAGAGTAAACCTAGTCCTCAACCAACAAGCCCTTTCACCTAGCACGATTCTACGCCAGCTACCTATAGTTTCACACATCATTTTATTGAGCTGCCCCTCTACTAGGATTGGGCTCGTCAATCCTAGACGACCTTCGTTGTGTTGCAATACAGGCTTAGAATTCAAAATTCTAAAACTGAGACCAAAAAATATATACGCAAATATAAGCAGGTGTCCGATCACAATAGTTTCCGAACTTTCTGCCTCTGTCCTAAAAATGTTGGTGTCGGTTAACTGACGGCTATATTATTCTTCTTAAATTCATTAAAAAAAATACAAAGTTTATTCTAGGTAGGTAAAGGGTGCTTTTTTAGCTTTAAATATGAACTAATAGGACTTCTGTCGTATTCCCAATACGGCTGCCTCGAATGAAACGCTATCTGAAAGTCCAAATTGCTCCTATTTTTTCCAGAAAACAAGACCATACATGTGTCAACAATAATGTGGAAAATGTTGGCTTTCCGTCCCACAACTCTGGTTTATCACTACAGACTACCAACTTTTCATATCACCACAGGAAATAGTACAGAGCTGTAGCGTCATAAGATTTTGGAGGCCAATTAATTTGTTTAAAGGTCTCCTTCAGTAAATTGATTGTATCGTGCATTGTGGGGCATGTAGAAACTTGAAAAAATTATTTCAGTCAAAATATTGAATTAGGTCGTGAACATTTTTTTGTGATTTTTCTATGATTTTCGAAGTGGATTAACTCAAAAAAGGTTGATAAAATCCCTTCGACTTTTGGTCATCCAGCACTATTCCGGTCCACCGCACTTTAATATTATTCCAAGGCAATAATAATGACCTGTATGTAGTGGGCGCCGTAGCGTAGTGGGTAGGTGCGTCGACTCCTACTCTCGAGGTCGTTGGTTCGAATCTCAAAAAAAAACATCAAACATTTTTTCACGCCGTTCGAAGTCGGCATTAAACTGTAGGTCCCCTCCGCTCGTGACAGAACAATAGCACGCACAACACGAGTGGTTGCTGAGAAGCGAGTGGTGACGGCGCTACAGTTCGAGATGGACCTGGGCCTAGCTTCTCAGCACCCACTCGTGTTGTGCGTGCTATTGTTCTCTCACGAGTGGAGGAGACCCACAATTTAATGCCGACTGAGGGATTGAGGCATTGAACGGAGGGATTAAGAAGCTTTTTCTAGACAGTTATACCCTTTGAGCATTGTCAGTGACTCGAAAGAGGTGGAGCCGTGAAAAAATGTTTGGTGTTTTTTCAGGAATCGAACCGACAACATCGATCGTAGGAGTCGACGCACCTACCCACTACGCCACGGCGCTCAAGGTAGGTAGTAGTAGTCTAAAAAAGGCAAAATTTGGTGAAGATTGTTCAAAAACGGTTGTTGCTCAGAAAAAACATCAATACTGTGCGCGAACTGTTTGCTACTTTTCTTAAAACGAAAGCGGCATCATTTGTATTAGTTCCACTCGTGTGTATTATATTACTCGTGAAAATTTGGCCCCCAACAAAATTTATTTGGCATAATTTAAAAATCGCTAAAAAGTCGTGTTAAAAAATTCGAACGCGGTGCTTCAAAAGTGTTTTATAAGATCGTGACAAGCAACGAATTATAGATTTATGCTTATAAGCTCGAAACTTAACAGCAGATGACTGTTTTAAAAAAGTCATTCGTTTGTTAACTTTGGCACTTCGAGACAAATGATTGCCTATTTCTTCGAGAAACCTGCACCAAATTACGATTAAAGCGACGTACAAAGGTCTGTTCGGAATGATACACAACCATCTGCTTGCAAGAAGTTCTTAGAGAAGTAAGAAAGAGCAACTGTCGCAAACGGAAGATTCCCTACGACGATAACACAACATCCCATGGTCGACTTAAACAAGCGATCTTCTGAAAACTCAAAACATCGAGCTTGTAGACCATCCACAATACAGCCCTGATTTGGCAACCAACAAAAATCTTTTTATTTTTAAATTGCATGGTCCACTTTTCTCGAGTGGTTGAGTGGAAGAAGCGTTTCGAAAATTGGTTTAAACGCATGCAAAAGTGTATTGATATTTACGGGGAACCTTTTTTTTCTCATAGACTTCTAAGCATATCGGACATTGTTTCTCCATTTTCGCAAATAACAAATTTCAACATTCTACGATTTCTTTAAATGTGTCACACTTTTTTTGTGACGCTTTAGTGGAAAACACACAATTCTATTGCTGTGTGTTTTTGTTTGTATATATATGTATAAATGAAATTCTGGTGCAAGGGTTCGTAATTTCACAATGTTCGAAACATGTTGATCCATTCCATACATTCGTGACGCTCACGTTTTTTAATTTCTTGAGCTACTAATTAGATGAATTCTTTCTACACATTATTGAGCGCTGAAACTGAAATCTCAGAATGTTAAAATTCATAGAGTCTCAGACTGAAATTGTTTATATGAGATTACTGCGAGCTCAGTGAAGGTTTTGTATTACTTCGTATTATTTTGATTTTTTTTCGTGACGCTGCCTAAGCGATGCAATATTTAAACGGATTACTAGACTTGATACTTGCTTCTGATGCTTTTGATTTGATCGCCTTCTCTGTTGTTTTTGTGTAGAACGTTACCTCCAACAATCGTCACATTTTTTCGTGACGCTGCACAAAACGTAAGAGAATTTGTGATTTTGATTTAACTTCATTCAAGAACCCGAAATTTTGTTCGGAAGGAAACAGCTATAAGAGTCACCCTATCCTTTTTTTTTGATGGATCCTACGAAAACTTCATCAATTTTCCTGCCATGCAAGCAGTTAGAAACCACGAATGGACGAATCTTTGAAGTAAATATATTCTCAGATAATCGCCGAAAAAAACTCGAAAATTTTCAAAAACTTTTTAGGCATCATGTCATTGCATCATTCAATGCTCAAGGACAGATTCCATTCCAAGAATGGACGCGACTAGAGGTGGCTATTTAAATCCTTTCTTAATCCGCCATTTCTATCTTTTGAATCCGTTTTCAATCATTTGTCATCAGTCAAAACAGTCCTTTTTATTTCTCCCTTAAGAGAAGCTATCCACGCCGCCCGAGATACATACCAGTGATCTGCATCAGTGAATTGTACATCTTTTTATATTAAATCAGTTCCGTGTACCTAAGCCATCTTAATCCCATTTAGCTAACCATTACTCAATGCAGGCCAGCCCAGTCGACCCCCTTCCGGGATTCTCAACCTATTACCACATCACTGTTGGTCATCTCATAACACGCGCATTGCGTAACCCAAAATCCATAAAAGCACCTCCGGCGCTCGCGCGCCCATTATGCCCGATCCGCTGGCAGTTAAATCCGCTGGCTATTACATGACGCCATCTAACAATGCCACTTTATCAAAATTTGAAGTATTGACATGTTAATGGTTCTGCTCGCGTCCAAGTGCAGCGATGCACCAAAAAACTCATTTTCCTCCTCCCCTATCGTCCCGCAAAATCCGCACTCTCGGTCAGTCAGAGATGCAAACGATCGCGTTCGAAGAAATTTCAAGAAAAATCATCGAACAAGCACTCCAACAAAGCCTCTTGGTGAAAGAAAAGAAAACCGTGTGCAGTCGAAAACGAAGAGCCAAGCGGCCGCACCACCCCCTCCCAGCGGCACTCTCTCGCGAACGAATGAATGAATTCGATGACACACAGCCGGGCAGGTAGTAGTAGACTGCGTCTCACTCGCTCCCCGCCACCACCAGGCACCTGGGAATTATCATACCAAGCGGTGGCGCTGCTGTTTTCCTCTCAAATCGATTGTTTACGAATTAAAGTATAAAAGTCGCAGCCTATTTGGTCGCCATGTCTCATTAAGGTTTCAACTGGAATCTCGCAAAGATGATCGGCTCCGCCACCGCACCAAGTATCGTGATCTCAAGAGTAGCGTCGCTGCTGTTGCTACTGTTGCTCTCGGCGACAGTTGTTGTCGCGGGAATATCAATCGATCGGACGCTAGGCGAAAGTGAAGACGTCGCAGGCTTCGACGACGATATTGCCGGTCGCAGTGTATATCCAGCAGACGCAGAGGACGATGATGACGACAACTTTATGTCGATGCAGAGGCGCTACGATGGAGCACAAGTCTGGAGAATTCTCGTCGAGAGTGACAAGGAGAAGCGTCTGGCCGAGGAGCTACTGTCCAAATATGGTGAGCGAATTTTCATCTTTTTCATATTCGTACCAAACGCATTAATTGAATTTGAAACCGTGTCTCCGTGTGTGCATATGGTGGTGGTGGTGGTTTGTTTTTCGTTTTGTTTTGTTCGAGATACTTGTCTGGGATGCGCGCTATGAATTGCAAATGAGCTACACAAAAGAAAGTGAACGTTAATTATTCGAATTTCTATCACACGAATTGTTTTGCTTAAATTATCCGGTTGGTGATCTACTCGATCTGTGAATTGTGAAAGAGACCTTTTTGTTTGAGTACGAGACTCGGTGAAGACAATAGAAATCCTTCGGATTGTCATGTGATGAGTATTTCAGAAAGGCGGACATTGTTCGTTGCAGTTGGTGAAAAGTGATTGACTTCTTCGATTTTTATTTTTGAATTTGTCACAAATTTTTTGTGACACTTAAAAAATGTTTCACTTAAAGGATTTTAAGCAATTTGTCCTGGAAATGTATTTCGCTTGTGATGCACCCGATATTCATTGCACTAATTTCATCAAGATCCCTCACGGTTTTCAGTTGGGGCCTTTTCTGCCCGATTCTTATGCTTTCCAGAAGTCAAACCAAGTTTTTAGAGGCAAACATTTCAAGTGCAGTTTTGTGTATAACTCCTTTTCTATATCTGTGACAGTTTCTTAGTGATTCATCAAAATCGTCACTTTTTTTAAGTGGCGACTTTGTCGGGTTCTAGAAATCCATACCCAAGTTTGTAAAACTTGTTTGTGTTCAAATATTTTCCTCTATCCGTCACAGTTTCTTAGTGACGAACCTAACCTGACGAAGGACATATTCTCAATCCGTGTGAAGCCCAAAAATCCTAAAATCGCACTTACTGCCTTGTGCTTATGCGTGAAATTCTTCATTCAGCTCTCAAAAAGTTTTTCCAACGCCACGCCTCAATTCCTTTGTTAACAACAAAATTTCTTTCAATTGACTTTCGCCATTTAGGATGATACACCAAGATTTGGTAAACGCCACAATAAGACGGACATATTGTTGCCGTCGTTGCGAAAACAGCTTCCACCTCATTCAAAAGCCAACTTGCTCCCGATGTGGATATTGAGCTGTCAAATTGCGCTCATACAAATGCCTCTATTAAGGCTAAGAGGGGGAAGACCTATGTTACTGCTGACATGCATTTTTGCAACGGTTTTCGTGAAGGCAGCGTAAACCTGACTTCATTACGTCGTCTTGGCTGCACAAAAGTCACTTTATTCACCTAAATCAGCCTGCCTAGCTACTTACTCCTTCCAAAACATATTCAATTTTTCACATTTGATGCTTTGCTGATGGTAGGTAGGTATGTAGGTAGAAGGGTACCCTTGGGACTAGTGTTGCGGCTCACTTAGGCCAACAGTTTGGGTCGATTGTGCCCTGGGTATAGGATATACATTACCACTGCTGATTGGAACCAACCAGATAGTTCAGTCTCAGGATGCGCCTCAGCTCTATTTTGTGCAGATCCTCCAGCTCGTCGAAGAAGTTACTGCCGAGTATTAGTAGCCTCCTTCCCCGTAGGGCTGGGCAGTCGCATAACAGGTGGCGGTAGGGCTCCATTTCCTCCTGGTCCCTGCAACTATCTAGCCTCCTGTCATGGGTGTCTATCGGACAATGTCCGGTGAGGACTCCCACCAACATTTGAATATCCTTGCGACTGATGCTAACAATTGATAATGATTTGTTCCTGTTCAACACCGTCCATAGGTCTGGTCATTGGCCCAATCTCCAGATTTAGCCATCGCCTTCTTTTCGGTTTTGTCCTCTATTTCTTTCTTTAGAAAATTAGATGGCTTGCTGACATGGGGTAGTGCTAGAGATTTGTCCAGTTTTGATGCTTTCTTGGCCAACACGTCCTCGTTTCCTTGAATCGTGAATCCCGGTACCCAACAGAGTGTCACTCGCTCTGAAGATTTCTTTGACAATTTGTCTACATAGCTTAACTATTTTCGACTTTATAATATCCGACGCTATGGCTCTTATTGCCGCTTGGCTATCGGAATATATGGTTATCGTTTTTCCCGTCAATTTATGTTCTTTAAGTATGAGTGCCGCCTCATGGAAAACACCACATTCGCCGCTTATGTTCAGGTATCTATCGAAGAGCTCGCAAAAGACACCTGCCCACATCAGTTTAAAGAGAGATCTCTTCGCCCTCATCGACTGATAGCTCTTCCAAACCTTCCCTGTCCGGAATTCGGGTAAACAACTTCCTTGAAGTAGTCAGGGTTGGTGGCAAGTTTTCCGACGCTATGTACCTCCATGTTGGTGTCCATTTTGAGAGAATGAATGCGGGTCCATATGGCTTCTCTACCCAAATCTTTACTTCCCTGAGTCTCATTCCGGTTAAAGAATGAATGCGGGTCCATATGGCTTCTCTACCCAAATCTTTACTTCCCTGAGTCTCATTCCGGTTAAAGCCGGAAAACTATGTCAAGAGAGATTAGACACAGGAGGACCTCGAACGCTGCTGTCGTTATTGTCTTTACAGTTCTGCTGATAATTCCTTTCAAAACCTGTCAATAGTCAATATTTTGACATTTGACAGGGGTCAACAGGAAATGCGTCTGTTAAATGACAAAATAATTAAACTTAATTTATCTTTTCTACTTAACGCAACAGTTATTTGACGAAACAATAGCATTTAGGAGCTGTCATTAGAAAATGTGACACTTCATTAAAAAAAATCATTTTTTTAAGCATCAAGATGTCATAAATTTCTAGGAAAATACTGACAGTGAATTTTGTGATGTTTGGCAACAGAGATTTCTGTTGAAATTTTCTAGAAAATCATAGAAATTTTAAGCAAGAAGAAAATGAACAAAGAATTTTGATAAGCTTATAAGTTCATGGCTATGAATGACATTTCCCATCCGTCAAATGAAAGAAGTAATTTCCTGCGAGGACAAGGATTGTTCGTTTTCATTTTCTGATCCATTACATTCTATTTCCTACTGAATTAGTGACAATGTTCATGTTGACATGTTTCTTGAATGATGCAAACACATCACATTTGTGGCCAATTGTTTAATACATATAGGAATTTCAAACTCTCCTTGACAGGTGTCAGATGTCACTCATCAAATGACAAACTTATCAAAATTTATTAATTAATTTCCTTTTTCTAAAATTTTTACAATTTCCTAACAAAATTCAACATTAATCTCTTCTGTCAAACGTCACAATCTTCATTATTCACTTCCCCATCGCATAACAATCATTCTCCAACCACATGTAATCCTCATTCATCTGTGGCGAAATCTGATTTCATTGTCAAAACTCAATCCCTGGCAGCCTCCTTTGAAATTCACTTAACCATCAACCAACGAGCCATTTTGTTCCATTCTTCACAATTTCAGCAGTCTTCCACTCCATTGTATTCCGCAAATTTCAAAATCAGTCTTTTGTTGAAGACTGCATTCGCGGCGCACAAGACAAAGACATCCCCCTGCATCCCCCTGCAACTGCATTCAAAATAAATTGAATTCCACGGGAAAGAAAGAAGGCGCATTAAATATTCTCCTGATCCCTTCTCCTGCCTCCTGCGCCCATCCGGCGGAACGTTCACAAAAATGTTTCAACCTCATTTCGTGCCGAGAACATGATGATGACTTCACCCACTCTCAGCACTGCATGTGCACAGGATGCGCGCCCTGCACTCGTGCCTAGGCTCCGAACTGAACATCTCATCATCGGCTCATGTGGGTCATTATGTCAAGTGACTCAAACAACAGGGTGACCAACCAAACCCCACTTAAAAATGCGATAAAATGTTATTTTTTTTTGAGGTTATGATAAGCAGACACGCGCACACAAATGTTCTCAAAATTCCCACTGACTAACCACAAAATGATTGTTGTTTTTGTTTTGCAGATGGACAGGTCTGGAAGGAGGTGAAAGCCGAAGTGGACTACTTGTTGAAGCCGAATGTCCTCGAGAAAGCCGAACAATACCTGCAGGCGACGAATCTCTCAAGGATCGTCCTAATTGACAATTTGCAGAAAGTCATCGAAGCGGAAAACCCAACAAAGGAGGAAATCGAGAATCTACAGAATCGAAAGGGTAAGTGGGCCCCACTTTTCACAGGACAGGCTTATTGCCTGACAGCACGAACTCAGTGAAATATGACTCCTTGGGGGAGTGTGTGACAGATGGTGTATGCCGTGGCATGACAAAAGAGAGCGTTCCATATGTTTACCGCCAAAATTTGTTTTTACGGTAATTTTACGGCCAATTTTCGAATGGCGCTTGCATGAGAATGAGGTTTACGAGCCGCCAGCACAAAATCAAGAAGCGTCGCGTTCGATTAAAAGTGATTTCCAACCAATCGTTGGTTTTTCAATGACAGCCTGAAGCGGTGGACACATTGGCACGGGTGACAGAAATCAAAAACTGTGAAAACGAACACCTTTGACACATGCACTTGCCCGAGCCGTGGGGATGCGAGGGAGCCTGGGTGTGCTATAAATCATTTCGTGAATAAAGAAGTAGTCTACCGTGAGGGCTGGTAAACTATGCACACCAGGGGGAATCGATTTTCCATGCCTCCTCCTGCCTCCTCCTCCTGCTCCTTCGGTTACCTAGATGAATGGACTGACTGAAGGGCAATTTGAGTGCAATTAGTCATTGCCTAGTCGGAGCGACTGAGCTGAGGGTTGTTTAATCGTTACGAGAACGCACAGAAGGACGGAAATAGTTTCCAAACAGAAGGTCGTATCTGATTGTGCAGAAGGGGGCTTGAGCTTAAGGGCCGGACATAACCTGATACTTTGAGTTTTGAGCAGCACCCCATTCCTTTGATTTGTGGCCTTGAAGGGAGTTGAATTTAAGTGAGTAAGCGACTGTAATTTATGCTTTTGAAAGACTCTCTCTCCTTTTTTCGTTGGCGCACTTCATCTATTCATCAATTCAAAGCAGTTTAAGTCTCCAAACGGGGAAGTAACTCCGCACACAAGTGGCATTTGAGTTGTTGACCGCTCTGTTAGGCAATGACGAGATCCCAAGAGGCTTACGATATCATCTTCAAGAAGCTTCCTGCACAGTTTAGATTAGGAACAGGTGTCCGACTGCAAACTAAACTAAACTAAACACTAAGGCCAACATAGACCCATTGCGGTACCACGGGCATAGGGTATCTACTATCCATCCAACCATTCGGTGCTTGCTACAAAGCTTTTAAATTCATTGATGCCGACGTTGTTTAGCTCGTAGCTTCCTGCATAAAAACGCAGCTTGATGTTTTTCACTCAGACTCAAAACTGTTCCATTGTACTACTACTTCAGTGCCATTAATTTGATCCCAACGGCAAATGGTGACTGAACCAGATTCGATTTCACTGGGATTCGAAACTGGGACCCCTGTTACTAGGGGCAGGCACTTAACCAACTGCGCCATCCAGTCGCTTTTCTGAAAGCTTGCAAAGAAAAGCTGCAAACAAAGTTGCGATATGCAACCCCACGAATTTTCCATTTGCCCGTTGTGTTTACACAAACAGCAACCGCTACTTCAGTTTTCTGTTCCCGTTACAAAGACATCATGCGATTTTTAAGTGTGCAAAAAAAAGGCGTTGTATGACATTGTAGTTAAATGGTGTTGGATCGCACTGAAATGAGGTGAGTGTTTTACCCACGTGGCTTACATGTACAGTCGACTCCCTCTAAGTCGATGTTTCACGAGATATCAAAATTAGTTCGTGTTAGAGGGAGTTCGACTTAGAGGATGGTTTTTGTATGGAATATGAGGGGAATGCCAAAATAAATATGGCGATAAAATTTTAGTTAGAGGAAAATTCGACTTAGGGGGAGTTCGACTTAGAGGGAGTCGACTGTATTTTAGCTTGTTTATCTGATATTAATAAAACACAAACATCAAAGGTCTTAAAATGCCTTAATGTGGCACCGAAGAACCGGGAGGCTGGCCATGTCAAACGACATCTAACACTGATAATAAGGCATGCTAAAAATGAGTAATTTGCCACATCGACCCAATTAAAAAAAGACCTGTGCCCGGGTCTAAACACGTCAAACTTTATGGTAGAAGCGCATGAATTGGGAGCAGACAGTGGCTGGCAGTTTGTGCAAAGTCTACGAGGAAAAGAGTCGTATTTGGGTTCTACAATTTATTCGTATTGACTTACTTACTTACTTAGCAGGCTTACCCATGCAGGGTCTGAGCCTGATATTTTGCTGCCTTTCATCGTTGACGATCCTGGGCACGCTGCTTCCAGTCATCAAGACCAAGCTGTCCTACGTCCGCGATGACTTGGTCTTTGTACCGGAGGTTCGGTCTTCCCCTCCTTTTCGAACCAGGAGGCTCAGATTCGAAGACCCTCTTAGCTGGAGCGTTGTTGTCCATCGATGTGGCCGATCAAGTGCAGTCGACGGATTTTTGCCTTCCGGACTACATCCACATCCTGGTACAGCCCATAGAGTTCGTGACGGTGTCTTCTCCTCCATTCGCCTTCCTCGCAGACGGGACCATATATCCGACGTAGAATCTTTCTTTCGAAGGCACCAAGAATCAGCTCCGCAGTTCTGCTTAATGTCCAGCTTTCGGCTCCGTATAGCAGGACTGGAAGAATAAGAGTTTTGCAGAGCATGATTTTGGTCCTTCGAGTCAGGAGTTTTGAGCCCAGTTGTTTTGACAAACCGAAGTAGCATCGGTTGCCAAGGGCGATTCTACGTCGAATCTCCACTGTGATGTCGTTCGTGGAGATCACGCTTGCCCCGAGGGAGACAAACTCATTCACTATCTCAAAATTGTAGCTGTCGATTGTGATGTTTTCCTTAGATGGTGTGCGACGGATCGTTTCTTGCTCAGCACCATATATTGTAACGTCTTATCCTCATTGACCTTAAGACCAGTTCGTTTTGCCTGTTCTTCAATCGCCGTGAAAGCTTCCACTACGGCGCGTTGGGAACGCGCAACGATGTCGATGTCATCAGCTTATCCCAATAGTTGGACTGACTTGTAGAAGATAGTGCCTTTCGAGTTTACAGCAGCCCACCGCACTATCTTCTCTAGTACCAAATTGAAGAAATCACATGACAGCGCATCTCCTTGCCGAAATCTGGTGCAGGTTTCAAACGGCTCGGTGGTCCTCGAGCCGAACTGCATGATGCATCGCGTATGTGTTGGTGTGGTGTGACACAACCGGATCAGTTTTCCCGGGATCCCGAATTCGGCCATAACTTCGAATAGTTCTTTGCGATGAATGCTGTCGTATGCGGCTTTATAATCGATAAAAAGATGGTGCGTATCGATTTGAAACTAGCTGGTCTTCTCCAGGATTGCCTTAGTGTGAAGACCTAGTCTATATGCGATATGCCAGGCCGGAAGCCGCACTGGTACGTGCCGATTAGTGCGGTGCAAAACGGCTTTAGACGTTCACATAGTACGCTGGTCAGGATCTTGTAGGCGAAGTTGAGCAGGGATATACCTCTATAGTTGTTGCAAGAGGTAGGATATTCGTATTGACACGAATTTTAATAACACACCTATAATTTTGCAAGCCACCGTATATATATACTCTCAACTCTGGCAACATTTAACCTTATTAATTAAGCTTTCTTCAACGGCCATAAAAGATTCTGATATTCTTAACTGTGTTCACAAGCAAAGACCAGTCTTCCCTTTTTTCTCTTAGCGAACCTTGCGGTACGCATTCTAGGGGGGCTAGGGGCTTTCTGACATAGGTAGTCGGATTCAAAGTAGCCAACCTCGCAAATAACCAATCTGATTCAGTTGTCACTTCACTGAGACCAAAGAAATCCCGAAGAAATCGTTCCAAGTTTGCGAAATTTGATTCAAAATAAGAAAATTTGATAAGCCCAAAAACGACAGATTTTTCTATTATTTTCCTCTGACATTTGACGACTAAATTTTTCTGAAATGAATGAGCAGGCTTGTTGCCAAATAGTCAACATTTCAGAGGTCCAAACATCCACGTGAAAAATTGTCCATTAAAGTCGCCGTCAAACTAAAGGCTTCTTTTAAGGCATCTGAAGCCGTTAGATGTTTAAAACAAAAGCCTGGGTTGGGTCAGACTGAATTTTCTCAAGCCTGCCTTAACAGTCCAACAGGAATTTGGTACAAAACCCTTGCCGCTGTATATCCCTCTGATGACTCGGTATCGATTGTTTCACTGAACTTTACCACTAAACCAAGGACCACATTCAAATTACATTTAAGTCAAGGACTTTAGCTACTAGGCCGCTCAAAGATACAAGAAAACTTCAAATTTCTTGTTGAACCATTTTTAAGACAACCAGAAGACATCTCGTCAAATAAGTGAAATGCATGTTTGCTCCGAGATTTGCACTTATAACAAACAACAAGGATCATATTTAAATTTTGTGAGCTCTTTTGAAGTTTTTGAAAGACCGACTGGATGCCGCAGGCTTCGAAGCCAACAAACTGGCAGGTTGTTATCCAAAAGGAGGTATTAATCATTCTTTTGTTGCGTCAGAGACCTTGCTTAGAGCCTTTTACTGTCACTTTAGGTTGGTAGTCAAGACTGGAGGGCGCAGTTGGTTAAGTGGGGTCCCAGGTTCGAATCCCTGTGAAATCGAATCTGGTCCATTCATCATTTGCCGCTGGGATCAAATTAACGGTACTGGAGTAGGTTGCTACCTGGCAGTACAATGGACCAGTTTTGAGTCTGAGTGCTTCACTAGTTTCAAAACCTATCCGAAAAAAAAAGCTGAAATCATTAGTCAAAAGGGCACTTCTCCGCACAGTAATCCATGCAAATTCCGAAACACAAAATTCCAATTTCGTTTCTGGTCAAGCTACTCCTCCAACAAAGCAACCACCTCAACCAGCAGAAGAAAAGAAAAAATAGAAACGCGAACGAAAATCATTCAGTACAAGCATCGGTTCGCGCAATTGACCACAAGTCATGAGTTAACTCCAAGAAGTGCTTCAACCAGCCAACCTCCAACGACGTGGAAAAACATTTCACTTCATTGGCAGTAAACAAGAGATCCATTCGGAACAGCAGGTCACGGTCAGAAATCACCACAAATCCCCCAGACCGTTTTTACGATACGAACACAACGCCAAAACTAATTTCGACTGAAAGTGGAAAGTTCTCAGGGAAAACTGTTTGTTTTGTCGATATCCGGCCCACGAGGTGGGGGAGTGTGGACAATGGGAAAGCCTAAAGTGTTTTCCAACACTACCCCACCCACCTCCCAAGTGGGGGAGAAGTGAGCCTTTTATTCGACGAAATTAAGTCATGCTTGACTAGGCACGCACTAAAGATCGAACTCCCCTTGTCTTTTCTTTCAGGACACCGCCTGACGTGGCAGGCCTACCACCGCATGGCGGACATCAATGACTTCGTTGACTACCTCGCGAAGACGTACCCCGACATATGCACGGTCGAGACGATTGGCTACTCCGTGCAGAAGCGCCCTCTGAAGGTCCTCAGGTATGGGCGTATCCTCCACCCCCTCTGAAGTGAATTGACTTATCGATTTCTTATTTCCCGTTTAGGATATCAAATGGAAAAGTTGGCAATCCGGCAATTTGGTTAGACGGCGGAATGCACGCCAGGGAGTGGATCAGCCCCGCCGCAGTGTCGTACATTCTGAACAACATCGTCGAGGGATGGGAGGATCTGCCCGCCCACATGAGGAACATCGACTGGTAATGGAATCCCCACCGAATCATGCATGGAATTGGAATTGATTGGATTTCGTTTCCTTCCCGTAGGTATTTCAACGTGGTGGCGAATCCGGACGGTTATGAGTACACCCACACCACCGACCGGCTCTGGAGGAAGAACCTCAGATCTCATGGCAGGCAGTGCCCGGGCGTGGATTTGAATCGCAACTTTGGATACGCCTGGGGTGGTAAGGGCACTTCGGCTAGTCCCTGCTCGCAGATCTATCGTGGCGGCACCGCCTTCTCCGAACCCGAATCGATGGCCATCGCAAGTTTCATCACCAAGCAACCCCGGGGATACTTCAAGGCGTTCCTGTCATTCCACAGTTACGGCCAGTACATCCTCTACCCATGGGGACACGATTCGACTGTGCCATCCGACTCCAGCGATTTAGACCGCGTTGCCCGTGAAGCTGCCACAGTAAGCAACTCCATTGCCCATTCAAAATCCTGACTAACTTCCCCTTTTCTTCCAGAAAATCGGCCGATCCAGCAGCACCAGATACACAGTCGGCTCGGCAGCCAAGACCCTCTACCCAGCGGCTGGAGGCTCAGACGATTGGGCCAAGGGTGTCGCCGGCATCAAGTACGCCTACACCATTGAGATGGGTGACACCGGACGCTACGGATTCGTCTTGCCAGCCAGCTTCATCGAGAGGAACGGAAAGGACGGCTACACCTTCGTGCAGACCGTAGCCAGGGCTGTGTCGCAGGCTCGCGATTATTAATTTAGCGGAATCTATTTAATTTTTCACTTATTTATTGAAACTGTTCTCTTATTTATTGCGAAAAACCAATACTCTTAGGCTAGTGACGGCAGGGATGTGATTTTTTGTGAAGCTCTGCTGAATAATTTATATTAAAGTTCGTTTTTTGAGAAAATACTGTTGTTTTTTGTTCATTTTTTTGGAATCTTGTGTCAGATTTGTTACGCTTCTTTGATACGAGTACTGGTTTTCAATACCGTTAGATGATCATTTGAGTGACTAAACGACTTAGTAGAACATTTGCCATGGACATTTAATCACTGTACACTACACTACAACTAATTCTTACTGTGCTTGTGTGCAATGACATCCATCGATTAAAGTTCCTGTGGCAATAAATGCTAGGTGCATTAGGCATAGTTTCTGACCAAAAACCACAGCGCAATATGTAAAAACGCATGGGACTCTGTTTCCCGTTGATACTTTGTGACTTAACACCAATGGAGATAAAGGGTGTCCCAAAATTCACATAAGATTTGAATTTTACATTTGTGCAAAGAAGGAAAATACTGTATGACAGTTGAAATTCAAAGTCTTCGAAAATGGGCCGCTACACGAAAGAACAAAGCACTTTCATTGATGAACAATATTTTAAAAATATTGAAGAATTGGCAGATACAGTTCGAAGTTTTTGTAAAAAAAAAATTTATGGTCAGAATAGTGATTTAATTTTACCAACAGTCGCTCTGAAGCTGCTCTCGAGAGCAATCTCGCAAGTGAACACAGTCACAATGTATGTATTCCTGAAATTGTTGGCATAAGCTAAAGTTTAAAAAAAAAAACAGAGAAAAAATTCCGACGCATTCATTATCTAGGCTACTAAATTCTGATCACGAAAATGGGAAATTGCTCTACCAGGAAAAAACACATACAATAATTGAATACTGTCTTGTTGAAATAGGCTAAAAACGAAATTGTTATACCGCTACAATGAGCACAATTTACTGATTTCCAAGCGACCAAAAACATCAACTGATGAACGATGTGTTGTCAAGTCAAGATCCACTATCTTGCTGATATTTTAAACATTCCATTTGGTTCAGTCCAGACCGTTGTGAAAGATGTTTGCTGCCTGAAAAGGGTTAAGTCTCGTTTGGGTTTAACAACCCAGTAATGTACCATTGCAAACTGCATGAGTTTTTCGAGAGTTTTCACTAAAAATTTAGCCAATATCGTTCCACAACCATCGTATTTGCCTGATTTAGCACCGTGTGACTACTGTGTATTCAACAAAAGTTCAAAGATTTCTATGAGGATATACAATACCTCACAAAATTTAGCATACACCCAAAGCAAATAAATATTTTTGATTTTTTCTTCTTGAAAAAAGTAATTTATCAAAAAAAAACAAAAATGCAATTTCAATAACACATATTATAATAATAATAATGGCGGCGCTACAGTCCGAGGTGGACCTGGGCCTAGCTTCTCAGCAACCACTCGTTTTGTGCGTGCTATTGTTCTGTCACGAGTGAAGGGGACCTACAGTTTAATGCCCACTCCGAACGGCGAGATTGAGAAGCTATTTCTGGACAGTTGTACTCTTTGAGCATTGTCAGTAACTCGAAAGAGGTGGAGCCGTGAAAAAATGTTTGATGTTTTTTTCGAGATTCGAACCGACGACCTCGAGCGTAGGAGTCGACGCACCTACCCACTACGCCACGGCGCCCACTAACTTCTTCTTCTTCTTAATCTCGCCGTTCGGAGTCGGCAATAAACTGAAGGTCCCCTTTACTCGTGAGAGATCAATAGCACGCATAGCACGAGTGGTTGCTGAGAAGCTAGGCCCAAGTCCACCTCAGACTGTAGCGCCGCCATTATTATTATTATTACGTTCTTCTGACTCGTTGCAGTTAGTTTAAATATCAGGGGAACATAGGCTAGCTTACGATTATGGTAGTCCACGAGACAGTGCCCGTAATAATACCAACAGCTGTGCTGAGATACACTTTGGGCAACGACATTACTTGTTTAGATTCATCGATATCATAGTCTGACCAGAAAATTTTAAGTAGAACCACGCCGATTAGAGTAAAAAACGGCCGAATCAGAGCTGAAATATTCACTAGTTCTGTCGGAATGACAGATTTCATATAGCGTACAAAATAATGTACAGAATATCTCGCCCCTTTCCGCCGAAAACCCGCCGTCTGCTTAGAGCGTACTAACACTGTGTGCTTCTAGTGTTAACCATAGCAGTCTTAATCCTTGGCTTAATAAAAGACTTCTCCATCTGGAGTTTGCTGTTTCAAAATCTTCTACAGTAACACGTCACGTCAATACTTCTCCTCAACTTATCAAGTCCTGATAGATGGTGACACGTATTTCGCTTTTCTAGTTAACGGTCGTTAGCGAAATTGATTTTATATCCAAAATGCCTTAAGCACTGTCATACGTCAAATACCATTGTGCCTGACGTGAGGCTCTCTGGTATATACTAGACTCGCTATCTTCTGATTAATTATTTTTAGATTAAGATTGTGCTGACAACAGAATGGCGCAACATGCCTCTGACCAACAAATGGAGCATTTGGGCCGTAACGCAATACAACCAAAGTGGACTCTCTCCACCATCCATATTTTACAATTTTACGGGAGGGCACCAAATCCGAGATCTATAACGACCACAATTCTCTCTGCTTCAGCGCCATCTTCTTCTTGTGAAATTTCAGGTTTCAAATCTACCACTATATTGGATCCCTTTTTAGTCCTCTTCCACTATTCCACTTAGTCAGTGAGACACTCTAGATTTCTCCAACGGACTTCTCCAATCTCTCCAATTTCAATGATCAATGTCGCTTCAAGCTTCGAGGTCTCCTCTAGCCATCGACTGACGACGTTTCTATTTTTACCACCAAATTAACGCCAAAATCCCTTATGTTTTGTGAAACTATTATATTTCAAAGATTGTTCTAATGCAAAGGCTTATTGTTTTTGTATTAAACTTTTTTGTTGCTGCATTTCATGACTGTAAACACCGACCTACTCCACCTACGAGTATATTGCGTGACTGCCGTGGATGAACTTGAGCCTCAAACAAAGATCCATTCTGCTGCCCAACCCCTGGTTGATTTAAGTTTCCCTCCACTTGTGTCCATTGTTCCCACACAGTGAATAACGTTGATTAATCGTTTCGTATCCTCTAAACCAACATTAAAGTTTCATTGTCCCTTACAGATAGCATCCCTTTAAGCCAACAAGAGACTTTGTGTCAACTCACAAGTGACAGGTTATCGCACCTCACTTAAAAGCAAACTCTGACAGTTAATTCCAACCGGAGAAGGTTGGTTAACTTCCTCCCCCCTGGTCAGCGTGACAAACGACAGACACTTACCATCATCCCCGGTGGCAAGTCGCTTGCAATCTGACATGAGTTGGCACGGAACGTGAACGGGTTTGCATGCTGCACTTTCGGTTGCATGAATGCCTCGGCCCAGATATTGATTTCGTTTCTTGGGTGTGGCACGGAGCACAAAAGTACTCCTTTCAACGTGACAAGCGGTAATTGCCCGTGACATGTGCCAAAAGGTCCCAACGTCCTGGTGGGGCTTTCACTTTTGTTTGAACGATTCTTTTTTGGGGAAAATCCATTGTTCACACGCAAGAAAAATGATTCTGTCAGCTTAACCGACCCAGACTCGTTTGGCAAATGCAAATGTCGACACTTTCTCAAGCAGACAATACATTTTCTCCGGAATCGAGACAAACAAAGCGAACGACTGTCGTATATCTTAACTAGGCCGGAGGAGGTGAAACTCTCGTCTTAATTACCCCACGATATCCGGATTCTTTCGATCGGGAAAATGCTCCACACGTGAGGTGATCAATCGGAGAAACTCTCCACGAGAAGTCTTCTGCTTTAATTTAGCGATTAATTTGCATCTGGCCGAGTCTAGCGCCATACGATCACTTCAAACCGAGTTCGGAGTTCAAATTGTAAACATCGCATGCCCCCTCAAGAAAACGCAATGCGATCGGGCATAGTTCGCGCGGTGATTGCCGCCGTGGCATTCAGTGTCCTCCGAGTGGAGAGTGCGCAAATTCTGAATTTCTCCCCACTGAATGACATTTCGCCGGGTCATTTTGTGTTCTCGCGGCTGCCCTTCATATCAAACTTGAAGGATTTGCAGAACTTCTTCCGAGTGTTCGCCAATAATGAGACGGTTCGCAAGAAGCCGAACTTGCGCAGTGAGAACGACGACAACTACTTGTACTACCACGGGGCGAAGTTGTGGCATGTCAAGATAAATGGATCGCAAAGTGAGCAGATCGATAAGATGGTCACAGTGATGGGTGAGTAGTTGTTGAACGTATGGAGTGTATGCGAGACGAATTGCGTATCCGCACAGCTATTTGAAACGCGGTAACAAAACAACTCCCAATTTATTAGCTGCATTCTAAGATTGCTAGGCATAAGAGGGAATTTTGAAAAAAAAAATCAAGTTCAACTGAGACAGAGCATTTTCAATAAAGAGGCTGATGATGTCAATGGTTAATTCTTTATTTATTCTTTATTATTATTTATTATCATGATCAGATATTGTTGAGGACTACAGCGTTGTTTTTCGGCATTTAAAGAGAAATGCTGATGAAAGGACAGTGTGCTTCTTTCGAACTGCTTTTGTCGAACTTCCATAAAATTTTTGATTTTATGTCTCCCTTCGCACAATGACCTTCAATGTCAAAAAAGGTTTTAGACAAGGCGACGCGCTGTCATGTGATTTCTCTAACATCGTTCTTGAGAAGATCGTGCAAAACTCACTGGCCAACACAAGAGGCACGATCTTCCAAAAGTCCGTCCAACTGCTAGCTTACGCTTATGACATTGACGTGATTGGGCGAACACAGCGAGCCGTCAATGATGCGTTTGCTGACATTGAAACGGAAGCGGCTAAAATCGGTCTGGTGGTAAACGAGGGCAAAACCAAGTATATGCTGTCATCGAGAAAAGACACACAACATCGACGACTTGGCCAGAACGTCAGCATATGCAGCTTTAACTTTGAGGTAGTGACGGACTTCGTCTACCTTGGCGCCGCAGTAAACAGTACCGAGATCAAACGCAGAATAACTCTTGCCAACCGCTGTTTTTTTGGGCTCAAAAGGCAATTGAGTAGTAGAGCCCTCTCTCGGAAGACCAAGTTGACTTTGTATAAGACCTTGATCATCCCAGTCCTGCTTTATGGCGCAGAGGCATGGACAATATCCCAAGCGGATGAACAGTTTCTTGGTCTTTTCGAGAGAAAAGTTCTGCGCACGATCTTTGGTCCTGTTTGCGTTGATGGCTTTTGGAGGAGAAGGTTCAACCACGAACTGTATGGGCTGTACAGCGACATGAGTCTAGCCAGGCGTCTACGGATCGAACGCCTAAGATGGCTATTCCATGTAGAGCGTATGGACAATTTAGCTCCGGCCCGAAGAGTCTTCGACTCTGAGCCTGTGAGACAAGGCAACAGAGGACGTCCACGTACAAGGTGGGGCACACAAGTCGAAGGGGACCTCGGCCAGCTTGGTGTGCGAAACTCGAGACAGCTGGCGAAAGACCGCGCTTGCTGGAGAGGCATGTTGAGTGAAGCCAAGATCCACCTCGGACTGTAGTGCCCTAAGAAGAAGTCATAGTTAGCTATTCTGCTGTCGCCCTTTCGTAATGTGTAAACAACCGTCACTTATAATAATAATAATGGCGGTGCTACAGTCCGAGGTGGACCTGGGCCTAGCTTCTCAGCAACCACTCGTGTTGTGCGTGCTATTGTTCTGTCACGAGCGGAGGGGACCTAAAGTTTAATGCCGACTCCGAACGGCGAGATTGAGAGGCTTTTTCTAGACAGTTATACTCTTTGGAGCATTGTCAGTGACTCGAAAGAGGTGGAGCCGTGAAAAAAATGTTAGGTGTTTTTTCTAGAACCGAACCGAGAACATCGAGCGTAGGAGTCGACGCACCCACCCACTACGCCACGGCGCCCACTGTCACTTGCATCGTTGTATAATGATGCCTATTGATTTCTGGTCTGTTCTCTGTTTGATAGAGGTGTTCGTGTAAAAATCGATTGGGGTAATAAGTCTGCAATAAGTTTCATAGGTATCGTGACAAATGAACACTTGTAGCTTCCTCCATTTCCTGTCGACACGGTTGCTCAAGATACATCTTACTTACTTACTTACTTAGAAGGCGTACGACCCATGTAGGGTCTGAGCCTGAGCTATCGCTGTCTTCCATCGTTGAAGGTCCTGGGCACGCTACTTCCAGTTATCAAGACCAAGCTGTCTTACGTCCGCGATGACTTGGTCTTTGTACCGGAGGTTCGGTCTTCCTCTCCTTCTCGAATCATAAGGCTCGGATTCGAAGATTCGCTCAAGATACATCGCTTATATGCAGAGATGTCTTACTCCACTTTGGATGTCGAATTCCTCTGACAACTTGCCTTTATGTACCACATGATATTTTGATGCGTCGTATGTAGCTTTTTTAATAGCAATTAGTTTTTCTAGAATTCTTCTGCGTATGACACATCAAATAAACTCACAGTATACAATTCCTTTCCAAAACACACTGTTATTATAATTATTCGCTGTGTATGTTTATATGGGCGACACAAGAAGATCCTATACGGAAACCTACTTTTTTAGATTCTAGCGTGTCTCGAAGTGTGTTGTTTATGTTGGCTAATATTTTGGATACAGCACGTAACACATATATCACTTCATGTGCTTAACTTGGTCTAACTACAGTGGATCAATAAAAAGCTCGGACACTTGCCTTCTTGAGTTTACAGCTGTCTGTATTTCCTCCAGTATTAATTAACTAGCTACTACTTGTGTATCAACTGGCTTTGATGAAGCAGAAGATTTCTGACTCATCCTCAATCTTTGCATCATCACCAGCAGATGTGTCGCCAGAAGACCAGTAGCTTTCCCCGAAGACATTTTCTACTCCATTTATTATGGAAATCTAGTGAATTCAAGCAATTTATCTTGTCAACAGAGATCCACAAGTTCTGAATGGCGGAAACTTTTATTTTTGGACCACATACGCTCGTCTCCTTCTAACCTGGTTCCCATTATATTTACAGTGAGCTAACGTACTAATGCAACGATTAACGGTGTTGTAAATCATATTCTTTGTCTACAGCCAATAATTCAAACCTTTATTCTAATTCAAATCGCCTACGGGCAGGATTTCTTTTCGCATCTGAATTAAAATTCCATAAGGGTCACGTTGGGTTGTCAATGAATGAGAAGACTTTGTTGCGAACTTTACAATCCGACACAAATTTTATGGAAAATATTATGGCACCCGGTGAGATGATGCGGTATAGTGCTACTTGACTCAATTCGATAAAATTTCGATGACACACAATAGGTAACATGAGCCCATTAGACTCATCATCAATAACTGCACATTCACCGTAATGACTTTTTAACGAACTATGATACAAAACGCCCGGCAGATGTTCGCCCATAAACGTCACAGATGAACACGTTCAGCGCCATTAAAGTGAATCGATAAAAATTCGCAACAAATTAAAAACTATACGACGGCGGCATTCAATTTGTGTCAGCAAAATCAATTAAGGCGATTCAATAAATTCTTTTTATCGATTTGAGTTCATGAATAAACTTGTCAACGAGCAATAATCGCTTCCAATGTCCTGTGACGCATTGAAGCTGCTTAAGCCGAGCAGCTTACGGGAAACATCACTGCTTCGTCATACGCAATTTGTGACTGGGGTGGGTTGAGGGAGACTTTATAAAGCAGAAAATTGCCGTGAGTCTTGTCACTTTATTTGAGATTTTACGCAGACTTGTGTTGTCACTTTTGACAGCCCTTTTGTCTCCGTAGTTTGAGTGAAAACAATTTCGCGAGGATGGAAATTCTATGGAATTCGTAGACGTCGATTAGAGTGCCTTCTGTACATCTAGTGAATAAACAGCAACACTTCCGGCAAGAGTTACGGCCTCCTGGTTCGAGGAGGAAACGGTGGGCGAACCCCTGGTGTTGAAACCAGGACATAATCATCAGGCTGGAAGTAAGTAACAGGAAGCAGCATCTCTAACCTCCTCAAGGATTAAAAGCATCCTTAGCTCAGGCTCAGGGGCGTACACATAAGCAGGGAAAAAAAAAACAAAGAATCCAACCGACACACTTGTGGTTAGGTTAAAGTGGTTATCACTGCTGCATCTGAAGTGACTCACTTAGATCCTGAAAGAATCCATTGTGCTGTCACTTGTGGTTGGAAAACAAAACAAACAAAACTCCAATTGCATTCACTTCAAGGGAGTGTCAAAAATCCAATAATTTTCAAATCTTGTCGCAACCTAACCAATCCCCTTCGTCAAGAATGTCGTGCAGTTCAGTTTTATGAGTAGGCTTTGCATTTTTAATGCAAACAAATGCAACAGAGGTGTTTCTTTTCTCCATCTCTTTTTATTATCCTCTTAAAATCTTCTTGAAGGGCGACACATGTCAAAATGCATTCAAACTTTCACTCCAGTAAATCCCCCAAAAAAATACAGCTCAACGAAAAAACTTTCAATCATCAAAGTTCTTATGCTAATTACTCTTGCAAGAAACGAAACAGAACTGAAGAACTGTCAGATGTGTCAGTTCCGTTCAAACCTCGAATTCGAATAGACAAAGTTCCCGCGGTGATGCTGACACAAGTCATCCTTCCGACATGGCTCGTGGTAGTCCTCCTTTCGCACATCGATTGCCTTATACTCCGATATCCTCCGTTTATTGTTCTCGTCGGTTCGGATGTGTTCAATTTGCAAAGTGAACTGGACCAACTGTCAATAGAGCAACACCGAGCGCACGTGACATCGAGTGTGACCGGCAACAGGAACAGAAAGCCTGTCGTTCGACGCTACTACGGCACTCAGTTGTGGAAAATGCACGAGACTGACTTGGCAAAGGACGGCATACAACAGTTTTGGCGTAAATACGGTGAGCAGTTGTAGGTTAGTGACACATTTGACACTTCAGTGTTGCCATTAATGAGTTTCGTTTTTATCGCCACCACTAACGGTTGGTTGTATTTGCATTTAACGGTGAAGAATCAAGCAGATGTGGTAGGGAATGGTGATTTGTTTATTTTTCGACTTCTGTTTTTGGCACAGTTCTTCAATTGCCTCTGGACATAGTTCATTTTGAATAAATTCATTGATTAGAATGGAATATTTCACGGTGACGATGTGGTGTGGTGTGGTAGATTGTTGTTTATATTACTTTTTAGGCCATTTGAAGGTTTGTCATTGTCATGGTATATTGTTGACAGAATTGAGAGAATCGATAAGAAAGTCTTCAGTTTAAAATGTCAAATTTAACAGCCCTCAGGCTACGAATATTGTTGTTATTTCTCAGAATCTGTGTTCTACAGGGGAACTGGTTGAAGTTTGTGTCCCATTAGAAGCTCTCTGAATAGAAAATAAAAAAAACAGCTTTCATACGGAAATAGAAGGGACGTAGGGAAAGACCCCAGAGCATTTCTCCTCATGTCGAGGAGATGAATAATAATAATAATAATAATGGCGGCGCTACAGTCCAAGGTGGACCTGGGCCTAGCTTCTCAGCAACCACTCGTTTTGTGCGTGCATTGTTCTCTCACGAGTGGAGGGGACCTACAGTTTAATGACGACTCCGAACGGCGAGATTGAGAAGCTTTTTCTAGACAGTTACACTCTTTGATCATTGTCAGTGACTCGAAAGAGGTGGAGCCGTGAAAAAATGTTTGATGTTTTTTTCGAGATTTGAACCGACGACCTCGAGCGTAGGAGTCGACGCACTTACAAGCTGGAAGATATTTATTTAATGGATGGTTTTAGACGAAATGAATGCAACTTCGCATCGAATAACACAACAGCGCAGGGTGGACGTGGCCTAGCTTTTTAGCGCATGCTATTGTACGAGGAATGAAAGGACTTACAATTTCATATCGACTGCGAACGGCTAAGTTTAATAAGCTTTTTTTGATCATACGGTGTTTATTTTTAAATCAAGGGAGATAATATAATAATAATGGCGGCGCTACAGTCCGAGGTGGACCTGGGCCTAGCTTCTCAGCAAATCAAGGGAGATGCTGGCGTGTAAATGCAAACTCACTTAGCCACTACGGCACGGCGGTCACACAGTATGACATGTTTTCAAGAAATAATAGAAATAAACTGGGCAAGTGCGAGTTGTACTCGCACGTGGAAGGTTCCGTCGCATAATATTGATGGATGATTTCTGAATATCAAACGACGTTTCCAAACTATTTCAGTTGAATTTTCTTTTAACTTCAACCCAAATCAACCATTCATTTATACATTCATACATCCAAACAAACAAACATTCATCCCCTGTACAGTTATGGACAAAAAAATAAATACAGACATAACTCTGGCAGACAACTCTGATTTTTTCTTCCTTTACCATCTACCAAATATCCCGCCATCTTCTGGGAAGTAGGTAGGTAGAAGGCAGAAAAATCCCACAAAAAGAACCAGCAAGATCGTTTACCGTTATCGGGAAAATTATCAAATGTAATTTTATGTCGTTTGTTTGTATATCTCTATCTGTATTGTACGTATATCTCTATCCAAAATTATCCAACACAGAAAATCCCTTCCATCCATATCCAATCAGTGTTCATGCCTGCGGTGCGTGTACACTGCTGTTGGGCATGAAGGGGATGAGATCTATCTAAGAGATAACACTCATCAACGCATAGAGTTGTCGAACACAGCATGAAATTTATGTGTGAAAATGAAAATAGTTCCCATTTTAAATCTTAGATATCTCAAAATTTCAACATAAATTGATATTTTGTAATTTATCATTTCTTAATGCTTACGCTGAGGTCTTCAAAACTGCGTTTTCAGATCTTCAAAATTCGCATGTCGATGGTTGACCGTTTTTGGTCAATATCTCGAAAACTATTAAGGCCAGAATGCTTGAAATTATTTTAAATGAAAGTATTCAATGAAGCTCAATGTAATTTTTTTCAGATTTTTAAACACTTTGGTTTAGGGGGGGAAAGTATTAAAAAAAAAACTTTGGAGCTCCATATTTTCCAAACGGTACATTGGATCAAAAACTATTGAAGTAAACCTCTACCTCATGTCAAAAGATCTGTCGATTGATATATAAATCGATGGGGTGCGACAATGTTTCAAAATTAATGGCAACTTCACCTGTACTGGAGCCACCCCCAAATGGCCCCACTTTCTAAATTTGGGTGCATGGGCAATGACATCTAGGTCTGAAGTGCCTAATTCCAAAATTTCATGCCGATATCTTCGGAGATAAAAAAGTGCGACAGACACGACGGACGGACGGACGGAATCGCCGAAATACCTTAAAGACACATTTTCCATTAATGACATCTCCGCAGCGCTTGTGTGATTCACAAACGATTCACTGCCTGAGACTTATCTCCTTAGCATGGTCTATAAAATCTATTTCAAACTGCAAGATATACATATTTTTTAATATTATTACTAATTTAGATGAAATTAATGCAATTATTTACAACATGACATTCTTGGTGCAACAGTGCGGTGTGGACGTGGCCTAGCTTACAGCAACCAATCGTACTACACACACTTTTGTGGTCTCAGGAGGAAAGACAGGACTTACAATTTCATGTCGACTGCGAACGGTTAATTTTAGGAAGCGTTTCTGAGTCATACGAAGATTTTCTGTAAATCGCGGGATGTAAATAATTGTTGTTGACCATGTTAGCTGGAAAAGGTTGTAGGCTGAGGCCCATATCCACCCCGGACAGTAGCACCGCAAGAAGGAGAAGAATGATGAGAAGAAACCTTGAGTCTTCAGCGAAGGGGTCAACCCACCTAATAACACAATTCAAATGTATCTTCCATAAATATCAGTAAAAAAGGGACGCCATAGATTCGGTGACCATACGTCCTCTTTTTTAGAGGACAGTCTTCCTTTTCGGTATCGTGTTCTTTTTTTTATGTTTTCTTGAAGAGGACAGTAATTTGTCCTCTTTTTATTAAAATTTTCTCTTAATGTCCTTTTTTTCTTTGAAAACCTTTTTTCTATGATCTACACATTAAATAACTTTCTTCAGTACTAAATTAGTTAAACACAAAAAGTAGACAGCACTGGTTGGAATAATTCCATTCTGTCATCTGGTTTTTGCTATTGTGAATGAATCGCAAACTGTCATCCAACTCCATTCGATACATTCTTTTCGCTTTTTGTTTGTTTCTTGGAAATTATAAGATTGTCCTCTTTTTTGCATTTACAAATATGGTCACCGGAGCCATAGACCATTTCCACTTCAAGGCATATCAGGAGGAGATCAGTGCAATTGAATTGCACTGCTTCGCCATCTTGAGGCTTAAATGATGTCTTAAAAGGTGCACAGGCTATTGAAGAACAGACGAAACAAGCTAATCGATCTCTCGATCACCATCTGCGACGAAACGTCACAATCGATAGTTACAATTTTAAAATAGTTAAGGAGTTTGTTCATCTTGAGGCAAGCGTAAACTCCACAAACGACATCTTAGCGGAGATCCGACGTGGAATTGGCCTTGGCAAACGCTGCTACTTCAGTTTGTCGGGTCAAAACTCCTGACTCGAAGGACCAAAATGATGTTCCACAAAACCCTAACCCTGCCAGTCTTGCTCTATAGGCACGAAAGTTGGACTCTAAAGAAGGCTGCAGGGCTGATTCTTGGTGCCTTCATAAGGAAAATTCTACGTCGGATATTTGGTCCTGTCTGCCAGAAAGGCGAATGGAAGAGGAGACAAAACGGCGAACTCTATGAGCTGTACAAGAGGAAAAAAAAAAAAATGAGCTGTACAAAGATGTGGACATGGTCCGAAAGGAAAATCTGAAGGCTAAACTGGCTCGGCCACATCGAGCGAATGAACATTTTAGAGAATCGAGCTTCAGCTTCAGAGAATCTTCGAATCCGAGCCTTTTGGTTGGAGAAGAAGAGCAAGACCGAACCTCTGCTACAAAGACCATGTAATCGCGGACGCAAGACAACTCGGTCTTGATGGGTGGAAGCAGCGCGCCCGTGTTGTGATCTGGAGTCCAATGCGCACCATCGGAGAAACATTCGCTGTTGTAGAATGCACCTAAAGTATTGAAAGGATGTAGCTAAAATGTTGGGACGGTAAATGAGGGTAAAATGATGTAGTATGTGCTTTCAACAAAAGGAACACATACTCATGACGACTTGCTTCTTAGGTCTCAAAAAGCAATTGAGTTATTTCATCTCGTACGACCGAGATGTCTCTAATCATCGTGGCCCTATCACACTTAGGTTGGTGTTCAGTACTGTTGAACTGATTCGCCATCTTTTCGACGAGACGATGTACATAGATCTTAAGACTTTTTTTTTCGGAGAATTTTTGAAACATTACTGGAGCACACAGACTCAAAACTGTTTCATTGTACTGCCAGGTATCAACTTACTCCAGTGCCGTTAATTTGATCCCAACGGCAAATGGTGACTGAACCAGATGCGATGTCACTGGGATTCGAACCTGGGACCCCTCCAATTTGGGGCATGCACTTAACCAACTGCGCCATCCAGTCTTTTATCTTAAGACTTAGTTCATTGAATTGTTGGGAATCTATTAAGAAAACCTTGAAGAATTAGCTTCATGATCCTTGTTAAATCTCTCCAGCTGATCTAAGTGAACAAATGCAGATTGGTGTGAAATCATAAACCACGATCAAGTCTAAATAATTTTTCATTTCGCAGGTGCTGAAATATGGAATATAAACCAAGACGGCATAGACATCCTCATCAGTGAGAAGAACTCTCAAGCAGCAGAGGACTACATCAAGAAGACCAATTTCACCTACAACGTGATGATTGAGGACGTCGAGTCTGCCATCGATGACACGTACCTCGAGGTGAACAACACCGATCCCGAGAAACCGTGGCTGGAGAGAGACGGTAAGTGTCAAGCCATCCAAAAGCCCACCCCCACTTATCCCACCGCTTATTTACAGGCACCCTCATGGACTGGAATCGGTTCCACGATCTTGGTGACATCACTGACTTCATGCACTACTGCCTCGAGAACTACGCCGAAATCGCGCAAATAGTCACCATCGGCCGGACCTACAACAGACGGAACATTGAAGTTTTACGGTAAGACTCCCTGAGTTCGATGACAGCTGTCACTTTAACACAAATTTCCTTCCAGTATTTCCAATGGAAACCCAGACAATCGCGCCATTTTGATTACATCCGGAATACAAGCTCGGGACTGGCTGAGTTCAGCGGCTGTGACGTATGTGATTTCCAAACTGCTCTGGCTATGGGACCATAGCTCTGGAAATATGCAAAACATCGACTGGTATTTCCTGCCGGTCATGAACCCCGACGGCTTCCAGTACTCGTGGCTGACCGATCGACTGTGGGCGAAAAATCGGCGACACTTTGGGAAGTGCTATGGAGCGAACCTCAACAGGAACTTCGACTACCAATGGGGCGGTGGAGGAAGCTCCGACCAGCCATGCAACAACTTCTATCAAGGCCCACATGCCTTCTCGGAAGCAGAGACTAAAGCTGTCAAGCAATTCGTAGCGAACTTCGGCACAAAGTTGACTGCTTACCTCACGATCGGAGCGTATGGACAAGTGATCACCTATCCATGGGGCGACGCGGACTTTGTCACAAAGAACCGAAAGGATCTGCATAAAGTGGCCAAAACAGTACGACTGGTAAGAGACGGGGCGATGGGTGCTCAGTGAATGTGAAGACTGATGGGTTTTTGCTTACAGAATCTTCGAAAGCTGAATCAGGCGGAGTACTTTATTGGATCGACATACAGAATGAAGCTGGCGCAGTCTGGCAACATGGCCGACTGGATTCAGCACACAGTTAACCCGAAGTATGTCTTTAGCGTGTTTCTGAAGGATCAAGGCCGGTATGGGTATCTCATGCCGCCGCACTACATCGTCGAGTCGGGCGAGGAGACCTACGAGATCATCAGAACGATAGTCTCGGCGTTGTTCAAGGAGGGTTGGATTTTTGTTAGAAATGTTGACAATTTAGATAGAAAATAAAGAGAATTTGCGCGCCTCTCATGCTCTTTGTTTTTTTTCCTGAGAAGCAAGTCCTCTTCTCATCGTCTCTGTTTGTAGAGGTTTCTGTTCGTCTGATGCAGCTTTGCTGCATGTGCCTGCCTACAATCCTTGTCAAACCAGAGGTTTTATCTCGGTGGCATCGTAGCTGAGGCCTTGATCGTACGTTCTTTTGAAGAGATCATAGAAGTCGTTCTGGCGGTTGTCATCCCTGTCCTCTGTGAGGACAGAGGCTGATGTTGCCGAATTAAGCCTTGGTGCAGATTGTTATGGGGCGCTAGCTTGTATCCTTGAAGCCCTAGGTTTTTTTTGCCTAAGTCTGCCTCGAACAAGATATCCGCATCCGAGCAGGCAGCGCTTATGCCTTTGCTTCTTTAGCAATTTCCGAAGTAGATGTCGCAGTTTTTCGTCCTCTTTTTGACCGGCCCATCCCACCATTGCTGTAATGTCTACTTAAAAGCAGTCTAGGGCCTTCGAGAGATCATCGGCTGCTCGAGATCTGTAAAGGGACCTCAGGTTCCGCGTGCAGAACCAAAAGTCATTGTCCTTTTTCCTTTCCCTGGGGTCCTCAACAGTAGACATAGGACATAGGGGCCCGAGAGTATACGGTGTCAGTAACCTCTTTCAGGCTGTGAACGCCATCGTTGGCCCTAAGAAAAAGTGGTCATCCGCCATCTTCATTCAAGGATACCGACCTAACCTTGAAAAAATCCTTTTATCGCTGGAATCCGAAATATGTTTGTGTAGTTCTAAAAGGATTGTGAACCAGTTAAAAGGGAGGAATGTGGACGAAACGATCAAATAACTACTACATGAGTCATTTTCTGGTCGTGAATTTTAGCAAGTTTCTCATATGTGCCCCTCTGTGTTCACCTCATGGATGCAATTTTACTTCCCGCCACCTCTATCATCAAAATGACATTCCTTTGCCATATTTAAGATGTTCCAAATTTGGAAATCCCCCCAAAGCCTGTTTTTCGAGTGGCTAATCACCAGCAATCCCCCTCATGAGAACAATTAGCTTGAAAGCAAATCCGCTGCTTCTGCTTTGTCAATTCCTCGTTGTTAACGCATCTCTTCCTAGCTCCATTTGTGCACTGCACTCATCGCACTAGATGATCCGCTTCCCTATCCACCCAACTATCCAACTATAACAAGCAGTTTCAATTCTACTCCACCTCACATGGTTTAAATATTTACATTCGCTTCCATTTGTCTCACTTTCTATGTGTACAGACCTTGTTTGGCTTAAAGGCTGGTTTTCGCTTAGCATCGAACGCTCGCTTGCGTAACTTACACGCAAGCAATTGTGTCAATTGCAAATACATTCGCGTCTGTTCCGCATGAAGTTAGTTCGTCAATATTTGTTTAGGAGAACGTGTGATATGGAGTTACGAAATTAATTTTATTTTAAATACTTCCCCCTGTTGTGATAGGGTGCCAGATGCATTTGAGTGATTGATAGAAGAAGTCTGTCGTTACTACTAGAACTTTCGCATTTTCAAAGGCCTAAAGGCAAACGACTTAAATCGGTTTGTTTTCAGACAGACAAAAAGAAAAAAATCTTTGCTTTTGTCTTGCGATAAAAAAAGTAAAACGACGTCTGTTCTAAACAGAATACTTTTTTCTTTGTTCATAACTAGATTGGTAAACTTTTGCGGCACTAACTCTTCTCTATGAAAAATATTTCTTACTATATTATAGAGTCACTAACGATGAAATAACGTGTTTAAATTATTTAAACATTTTATGCAAAATAATTGATCAATATGGAATACGCGAATAAAACAACTTGACTTTTGTGTGGAAATCAAATTTCTACTTGGTTGGATTTATTAATACTCAGAAGAGCCGCTAATAGCGTGCTCAAAAACTGTCAATCGATACACCGAAAAGCACAACATTTAGCTGCATGGTGTGTCATTTATACCGGCCGCATCACCGGAGGCAGTGTTGTACCAGATACTGTGTACCGTTAACTTTTTTTTGCCGACCGAATCTTGTCCAGAAGTGGTGATAGATATTGTCTCTTACGATCCTCTCGTCTCAATTTCGTCCTTGAGAGATGCATGAAAAAAAGATAAACCAACTATAGACTTGAAGCTCAATGAGAATAATCAGAAGAGAATTGCTGTAATAAGTACATAAATTTGAGAAATGTGACTTAAAGCCTTGAAGTCAGAGTCAGGCACTTGACCGAGATCATACTCCGTATACAATCATTTTAAGTCAAACTCGCTCACTTAAAAAATGAAATGAATAAAAAAACAAATTTTAAGTGATTCTTTTTTTAACGCAAAAACCAAAAATAAATATTCGTAAGCAATTCCTTTGTTTTTTACTTGGTGCTAAGCATAAATTATATTGAAATTATATTAAAATTATTGATAATTTGGCGGGATACCAGATACCGAATATTCGGCCTACAGCTAGGCCGGATCTCCGAATATTCGGCGGGCGGATATCTGCCCAAATTAAAAGAAAGTATAATAGTATGATGGTCTGATACTCAAATCAGACCGGTACAAGTAAGACCAACTTAAGCAGGTTTTTTTTTCTTCTCCTACACAAGATATTCTTACTTTCTACACAGCAAATTTTTGGGGAAATTTTTAAAGAGGTTTCGGATGGCAAGTCAGATTGAGATTTCTGCCAAAAAAAATACCTCCAACGAGCTTGACTTATATCTCAAGACAGTGCGGCGACCTCGCTCAATGACTCCTGATGAAAGTACTGTGGCGTTCTCATGCAGCGACTTCGAACAGCAGAAGTTAGGTTTCCTGTCTGTGGAGCGCAGATGACGCCACGGACATTCTAAGGCACCAACAGTCAAAATCGCTGCAAAATACAACGCATTCGTTGGCAGTCGCGATCCATATTTCATACTGTGCATTTACTTATTTTTCATTTCATTATAACGTATGTAAGATATTAGTAATTCGCTGAACGCACCCGAGTGAGCGCCCTCTGTGTCTCACTCAATTAAATGAAGTGGACGATCGGGGATCGCGTCCAACTTCGGGCAGATCCTCAATCGTTTTTCTTGATTCTTTCTTTCTTTTCTGGCGGACTCTGGAGCTAAGCGGACGACAAGAATACCCACAGAAAAAAAGCTTTTTCAATTTTCATATTTTTAAATAAGGAATTAAAGTAAGTAAAACAAACAATAGTTATTTTTCTGCTTTTCCATTTCAATAAAATAAGTTGACTTTTGATCTAATATCCAAACCGTGCGTTTCATTAACAATAATATTAACCTGACGTAGCTGAAACAGCTTATTTTGAACGGAATAGTGACCCTAGGTCTTGGTGGTTAGTAAATGGAAGACAATGACCAATTTTGCTCAAATTTGCCAAAACTTATTTTTCATCTCCATGTAGCTGTGTATACAGTGAGAAACTCTTTTCTGAAGCAGGCATCGTATACAAAAACAAACGTAATAAATGATTACCCCTGAATGCCAAAAAACTAATTTTCATTCACCATAACTAATTTTCATTTAGTAAACTTGCAATATTAAATAGTTTTTTTATTTTGATGTTTTTTACTGAAAAAACGACTATCCGGTATTCGGCCGGATATCAAAAGACTATTGGGCTCCGGTCGGATATTACAAAAGAATCCGGATGGGGTAGATACCGAATACTTGCCGGATATCCGTCACACCTCTTATAATTATTAATAAAAAAAATTATAAATATATCAAAAAACACCGACACAAAAAAAAAATTAAGATCTGCAGTTAATACACTTCTTTACGCCAAATTGTAAGTTATCATCCTCGGTTTTTAATTTTCCTATTGGACCGGATCTGAAGACTGCCTCGGTATTCACTCACTCTTCTCTAACGCGCGTTAATTGTGTTTAAATTCAATCCGAAGCTGGCTGACAAGGTTCGAGTAACAAAGCAAAAGTTGCCTAAATGAGTGTCGTGCAAAAAACAATTCATTAAAACGTGGGACTTCTTCTTCTTCTTCTTCGTGCTACAGTCCGGGATGGTTTACTTAACCATTAAGCCTGGGCTTTAACCAACAAGCCTTTCTAGGGGGATCCTTTGCTAACTATTTCCAATTTAGGACACCAAATATGTTAAAGTTCTTGTCCAATTTTGGGCGCCATCACAGACTCGGGTCCTCTTCGGGCATGAATTAAATTGTCCGTGTGCTCTAATTTTGTTTTCCGAAAAAACATTTTTTCACGGCTCCACCTCTTTTGAATCACTGACAATGCTCCAAGAGCATAAATGTCTAGAAAAAGCTGCTCAATCTCGGCGTTCGGAGTCGGTATTAAACCATAGGTCCCCTTCCCCTTATCATTATTATGTGCTCTACATGGTATTGGAACCTTATTCTTTGAATCCAAATACGCCGGATTAGGCTCATACATAGACAGTATAATTCGTGATTGATTCTCAAGTATCATCAACAAAAACAGGATAAAAGATCGCAAACACAATTTTTGTCTCGAAAAGACCATCCGCTTTCGATAGTTCACATGTCTGTGCGTCAGAGAGCAGAACTAGGATGATTAAACTTTTGTAAAGGGTGACCAGACAGCTGTGAAAGTTACCAATGACATCCAGCTGTCAAAATGTATGATTTGTATACAGTACGATTTGCAATTTTATTGTTGGGGCGTAGATAAAAGTAACCCGGTACCACAACCTAATATAGTACAATCACTTGTTTAATACTTCCTATAATGTCAACTGTTATACCAATTTTGAATTTTGCGCCAAACTATTATTGTACGCCATATTTTGTAAAACAACCTAACATTTAAGAATTAATAACATAAAGAACTGAATAAAACTGGAATCACTTGTAGTCAACCCATCGTAGAAATAAGTCGTTTCTGTTAAAATCGAATTTCGCTCCTTTTGAGTTTTTTTGCTTTCGTCATTCTCGCAAGTTCACTCTACTATTTCGTTTGAATTTCACAAACTAAAAATCCTTTTAAGAAAAATATCGTTGGACTTAAACAACGAAGTTTCGGAATAAAAGCGAGCAATTCGGCTCGAACATTTATCATGCATCGTTTCACGCCTACTGAACATGCGAAAATTAAAAAAAATATTATCGAAAGTCCGGCTCAGTTGTAAATAGGCAGTTGTAAATGAAGGAGCTTCTTCAAGACAATTTGCATTTGGGGCTTGGGTTTCTAATCGGCAGATTTTCAGTAACATTTTTGCAGTTAATGCCTCAAAAAAAAATATCTATTGGTAGCACGTGAAGCAATGTTTGTAGCCCGGCCATTATGGTTGTGTTCAGTCTCTACCTTTTTCTCCATGTCCTTAAGTTTATCGCTTTAAAAGCAGCCTGCCAGAAGGGTTTTTTTGAAGCACTACAGGAGCACTCAGACTTAAAACTGTTCCATTGTACTGTCAGGTAGCAACCTACTCCAGTGCCGTTAATTTGATCCCAACGGCAAATAGTGACTGAACCAGAATCGAATCGATTCACGGGACTCGAACCTGGGACCCCTCGAACTTGGGGCAGGGACTTAACCCACTGCGTCATCCACTCGTGTAAGTATCTTGGTGCAGATGTATATAACACACATAGCTTTCTGGCCCGCTCAAGAGCATTTAGTTGTTAGTTTCCTTAGAAGATACCTAGATATCTTCCGCTGTCTCTTAGTACTAAACATTGGCGATTACTTTGCAGCCAATATTGACGAAAACCTTAGGCAGAATAAACGTGGTCTTCCATACAGGACAGACCTAAATTTGCAAATCCCCAAATCAACGGTCGATCGAAACTGCAATCTAGATTGAAGTGTACATCAAAGAAACTACTTCTTGTAAGTTTAGTTTAAATTGGAATTCTGAACGGGTTTAGAAAATCAAACGTGTTGACCAGAACTTTATCTGAATTAAAAGGGATAAGGAGTTTAAGTGTCAGTTGGCAGAAGAACATTCTTCTTGGCTTCTTTTAACATGTCAACGCTCTATTATTGAATCTTCTTCCCGACCTGAGATTCGAGGGGAGCACGTAATCAGTTAAGCTCTGCCCATATTCAAAGTGATCCGTCACAGCTTTGTCGTTCTTGTAATTTTAAAAAAGCAGGTAAAAAATGTCGCCACCATGATCTATCAGCAAATCATTCCCTTCTAAAAGAAAAAACAGTAGAGCTCATTTCAAAGAATGCCTTAGAAGGAGGCATCAATGAACACACCAGAAATTCACACAAGATTCACATTAAATTTAAGATCCATCACTGATTCACTTTATATACCCCAGCACTGCCATGAAAGCAAATTGGTCACTAACTCCTGACCAATTATCACTTCAAATTCCATCAAAGCTTCACACTCAAATCCATGATATGCAAATCTCTCATTACAACAAATTTCTCCATGGATCTCTCAGAGAAGAGCTTTTTCCCTCCTTCTCCCCCCTCCTTTACACCACCATGAATGGCTGTCTCTCCTCTCTTCTCTCCCGCCAATCTCGATCAAAGAATAATGAAAGAAACTAATAAAACTTTCTCTTTCCTCCACGAAAAAGCAAAAAAAAAACAAAACCGAACCAAAAAGAAACGAAAGAACCATCTGTGATAGGCACAATCCAACTGGCAATCTGTATCTAACACATTCTAGCGGGCCTTTGAGAAATAGGTAACCTATTGCCATGTCACCGGCCGTCACCGGTAGAAAGTCCAGATGGCCCCTCCGGCCACCGGATTCGTGTTATGATAGCAATTTGCTTCTATTTTTTCGCATCCAGATACGTATCTGAAAGGCTTACTTCCTTCTTGATGAAGAAAAATATTCGGTTCTTGATTAGAATTATCATGCGATCGTTGTTGTTTGTGAATGAATTCTGCTGTGTATCATTGCAGTGATAGTTGGCTCAGAGGAAACGAAACCGCTAAAGTGGATACTTTGGTGAGGCACTTGGTGGCGATGGGGGGAGGTGGAGTATTGGTAATGGACAATCATATGAATAGTAGCAATTGATCACTCCAGTGACTGCGCGCAGAGGGTTTCGAGCATGATGCGGCATTTAGATTGAAAAGTATGTCAAGCCGTGGTTGGTTTTTACAGGGCCGCATCGAGGGTACACTAGAGTTGAATAGGCGCTCGTGGATGGAAGGGTGAAGATTTTGTGAGAATATGTGTATTAATCTTTTATTGAAGATTTGAAGATGGAGAATTCTCTTTTAAAGATTTGTTGTAAGCAGCTTATGTTTGTCTTTTTGCTTTTTATTTCATTTTTTTGACAAATTATCAGACTCAACTATTGGATCCAAAATGTATTGACGAAAGAGCATGCAAATGTATTGCTTTCTAACGAAGATTATTTTTTATTTTGAAGCACTAGGTTGTAGAAAAAGATTAAAAGACTTTTGGTCGTCGCGCTAAATACAGAAATATGTGTATAAAGCAGTAGACTGACCAGTTAAGGTGACAGTTGACAGTTTTTTTTTTTACTTAAAGAAAAAAAGGCTGAAGTGATTCGTGTACAGAAGATCACAGGTAAGAATCGGTGAAATTCTGTACAAGCTGCCTTTCTCGATGACAGCATGTACTTGGTTTTGCCCTCGTCTACCACCAGACCGATTTTAGCCGCTTCCGTTTCAATGTCAGCAAACGCATCATTGACGGCTCGCTGTGTTCGCCCAATCACGTCAATGTCATAAGCGTAAGCTAGCAGTTGAACGGACTTTTGGAAGATCGTGCCTCTTGTGTTGGCCAGTGAGTTTTGCATGATCGTCTCAAGAACGATGTTAAAGAAATCACATAACAGCGCGTCGCTTTGTCTAAAACGTTTTTTTGACATTGAAGGTTTCGGTGAGTTCGTTACCGACCTTTATGGAGCAGCGAGAGTTCTCCATCGTTATCCTGCTCAGTCTGACGAGTTTAGCAGGAATGTCAAAACTAGACATGGCGCTGTATAGCTCGTCTCTATACACGCTGCCATATGCGGCCTTGAAATCGACAAATAGATGGTGTGTGTCGATCTGCATTTCTTGGGTCTTCTCCTGGATCTGCCGCAGTGTGAAGATTTGATCGATGGTGGACTTCCCGAGCCTGAAACTACACTGATAAGGACCTATCAGTTTGTTCACAAATGGTTTAAGGCGTTTACACAAAACGGCAGAGAAGATCTTATAAGCGATGTTAAGGGGACTTATCCCTCGATAGTTGGCGCAGTTAAAGGGGATTTCTTGTGGATCGGGCAAACGATACTGAGATTCCACTCATCGGGCATGCTTTCCTCCGACCATATCTTACAGATCAGCTGGTGCATGCGCCCTACCAGATCACTTCTAGCTGCTTCAAACATTTCGGCGGGCAGACTATCTGCACCAGCAGCTTTATTAGACTTCAGTCTCGATATCGCTATCTTGACTTCGTCTAGGTCGGGGGGACGGTATTCCTTTCTATCATTGTAGAAACACTAGCAGAAATCGAATCTCCGACATTGGCGAAGAAATCGCATCACGCTTTGGCGAACATTATATCCAAGAAAAATCATGCCGGACAAAACTTTGAAGTCGACAATTAGTTCTTTGGATCTAGGATTAATTAGTCACTATTCAGATTTCCAAAGAAATGACATCAATATGAAGAGATATAAAATGAACAAAGCAACGCAACATGCCAAAGTCGATTGACTCACATACAAATTTTGATCAATTTTTGTGGGAATATATGAAATCGGACGACTTGGTTGTGTCGAACATTTTAAGTTCTGCATTTGAAAATGCAGTTCCTTCCCAAATTTAACCAAAAAACTCCTTCTGTTGTCTAGACAGTCTCAAATTTCTAAAACAACGCATTTGAACAAAATTAATTTGTCATCTAAGCGACGGCTCACCTAATTTTAATTTTAAATTTAAGTTGGGCCTTTTAAAATAAATAAATAAAAAAGTAATTTATAATTTTTATTCATTAACATAACAACCCTCACTCCGCTCCTGGATCATGCATAACAATCGAAAAACAAAATAAGAACCTCATCCAGAAAAATTGGTGAAAAGAGAAAAGAACCATCAAACAATGTATCTGCGTTCGCACTAACAGCACAAGCACAGCATTTCATTTTTGATCACGATGAATACGACATAAAACAGAAGTGGGTTTGTTCCCACTCTTTAATCAATTTTCATCGCCTTTTCCTTTTCAATGAACTTTCCCATTTGATAACATAACAGAACAGCCGAACAAAAGCCCCCTAAACAAACCTCACTCTGAGAGCTGGAGCGTTCTTAATCTCTTGTAAAATGACGAAGCTTCGCACTCAACACTTCGAGCGACAGCGCACACCAGTTGTGCGTCAGTGAAGCCGTCGTGTTGTCGCTTGCTGCCAGACGTGCCTTGGATATATAAAAATTCCGGCAAACCGTTTCCGACGCTTAGTCTTGTTTGTCATGGCGTCGTCGTGCACTCTTAAATAGAAAATCAAACGAAGATCATCTAGAGCGCGGATTTTGATCGTTTATTTATCGCAATCGCTATCGGTGTCGGTGTCGGTATCGTTGTCGGTTTTGTGATCAGTTGTGCATTTGTGTTCCTTCCCTTTCTTTCTCCCCTTCTCTCTCCCTGTCTCTTTCCTTGCCTCTCCTTCATTCGCTCTGTCAGGAGTCTAGAGATGGCTCAAGTCGGTGTCTTGCTGGCTCTGGTGCTTGGTTGCACTCTGCAAGTATTTACATTCAACTTAAACAACATCATTCGCATTCCGGATTTTCCGAAAGAGAATGTCACTACTGGCAACAAGATCCTCTACGAGGAAGCAGGAAGTGCAGTGCCCAGCGGGCAGTTTATGGAAGTCAATGAGATTCCGGTGCGATACGACGAGGCGCAACTCTGGCGAATATACAACATTTCCCGGCTGCGAAGTGCCCCGCATGTGGTGGACACCCTGCAGACTCGCTTTGGTAACGCAATTCAGCCGCAAATCTCTGCCGGTTCAGCAATATGTGCTTCTTCCAGGTGGCGATGTGTGGAAGGAGAACTCAAAGTTCCTCGACGTCTCGTTCCGCAGGGAGCACGTGAAAAAGGCCAAGAGTTACCTGCACGACTTGAACATCCCCGCTGAGCTCCTCAACGGCAACATCCAGGACTTGATGGAGGACGACCATCCGTCAGCACGAACAAGTAAAGCACAACCGTTTCCCTCCGCAGATTTTCTGACGATGGATCGAATTTCAAATTTAACTTTCCCCACAGAAAGGGCCATCGAAGGGAGGGCAATGAACTGGGATGAGTACCACGACGTCCAGATAATCTACGACTTCATGAAGGAGCTGCGATTGGCCTACCCCAGCCTGTGCAGGCTGTACACAATCGGGAAGACTGTAGAGGGCCGAGATCTGAAGGTCATGAGGTGAGTGCGTTGTCGTGTAGTCGTGTAGACTTGTAGTTTTGCCAAGCGGCGCTGAATTGAATTTCAATTGACGATCGATGCCGTGATTTCGATTCGCGATGCGTCCCAGCGTTATGGACGTCAGTTAATCCGTGATGTGAGACACTGATTCGTTTCGATTTTGTCTGTTTCTTCCGCGTAAAAATTAAGCACGTGGGATATTTTGAACTGAAGCGAGCAACAAAAGATCGAATTCCAACGTGGAAATGAAAACTGTGCACGAGGCGGTGTCTCTGATTTAACAGAAGCTTAGGAGAGTCAGAGATGGAGTTTTTGTGTAATCTTTTTGAGATTCTTTTAATTTTGTTCGATCTTTAACGCGTTTAGAGGCTGAATACTTTACTTTGATGGGTTTTTGACGGGAGGCAGACACAGAGATGCAGAAGATCACGTGGAGCTTAGATAGTCTTACAAATCAGATTTGATGGATGCGGAAAAGAGACTTGTAAGCTTTAAGAGGGCTAAAATCGGTAAAAGCTTTTACTAGGGATAAGAGTTATGACCCCGAACAAATTTTGAGGCTGGCCGAAGGTTTGATCTAAACTTCTGTGAATGAATATCTCGAAATTTGTAAATTTTGTAACCGACAAATTTGGCACTAGACAAAATATGGCATCCTTCTCTTCTGTCCCTTTGAAATTTAAAAAAAAAATAGGTCGGTTTTGACTCGTTCATCTTAGTTTAAGTTAAGTTAGTGGCAGACGCTTAGCCACCACATAAACCAATCTTGATCCATAGTGATACAACATCACAGAAAAAAACTTAGAGTTATGTTTGGTTTCTGATTTTTCTTCTTTTTCTCTTGCCGCCACACTCCGGGGTGGACCTGGCCCATAACCAACAAACCTCGCCAGTAAGCACGGTCTTTTTCATCTATCGCCAATTACGCACGCCAAGTTGGTTGAGATATCCCCTACTTGGATGCGCCACTTTAAATGTAGACGTCCTCTGTTAGATTATCCCACTGGTTTAGATTTGGTGGTTAGGCGGCCAAAAAGCCGTGAGAGTGAGAGGCTTATTTGCTTTTTCATGAAGTTTATGGAAGAACGGATCTCCCGGGGTTCTATATCCCAGATGACAAAGGCTAGGGCAGTGACGTAGGTAGAGAATGAATGTCCTCTTATTCTTCCTCGTCACCACAGCCGCAGCATACATTGTTATCGGTGAACCCTATTGTACTGAAGTATTTTGTTGGCTTGGCTTAGCCACAGAATTCGAGGCTAAAGAGAGCCACTTACTATTTTTTGACAAAGATCTTGTCGTCCACCTTTTTCTTTAAGCCGGAGAGTGGCGGATTGATCGTTTGGTTTGCATGAGATGGGTCTATTTTATATATTCTTTCCTTGCAAGTTCATCGGCTGCCTCATTGCCGACGTTGTCCCTGAGTTTAGGTAACCAGCATGGAGTTATTGAGTGATTTATGCCAAAAACCTTAAATTCTTCGCTTGGACTGATTTTCCGTAGCCTAGATATTGCCATCAGTCCAAATCAGTGCGAAAAGTATTTAGAATCGGTCCACCATCTCGCCCTGGGTCTGCCAAGCGGTCGCCTACCTGATGGAATCGCATTCAATACACGCCTCGGAAGTCGTGATGATGGGGACATTCGTCCCACGTGGCTAAACCATCGAAGTAAAGCCCTTTTCGATCGAAGAAGCAGCTGCTCAACGTTGAGTTTCTCGCGCACTGCCGTGTTTCTCGCCCTATACCGGCGAGTAATTCCCACAACAGCATAAAGAAATCTCATTTCGGCAGCTTGCATTCGCGATCTTATTCTTTCGGTAAAAGCAACGCAAAAAAAATATCAGTGGAGACTTAGCCTTTTTTCCGAGCTTGGAATCCCACGAGACAGTACAGCAACAGACTGGATGGCACAGTTGGTTAAGTGCCTGCCCTAACTTGGAGTCAGCCTCAAGAGAGGACCACTCTTTAGGGAACAATAGTACACACAATACAAGTGGTTCCTGTAGAAGCTGAGCCCAAGTTCACTCCAGAGCGTCCGTTACGTTACGTTGTTTTACAGTATCCCCAACCACACTTTATTCTACAAAAAATGTTCTTCAACCTCTTCGCTTTTAAAAGAAAAGGGCCGAACCTTTCCAATTTCATTCAAATGACATCAAAGGCCGCCATATCCGGTTAGGAACTAAACTTTTCTGTGAATCCGGTCCATCAATATTTTAATATCCCGCATGAGTTGATGGATTCAGTTTCCCTTCGCCAAATTGCTTCCAACCGTCATTTTACGCTTTCGAAATGCTCTGTGATGTCTTCGACTGAAGTTCGCAGTATGCTGAGTATTAAAACATTTACTAATGAGGATATATTTCGTAATTATCTGGACAATCCAAATTTATCATCTGTTTTCAATTGTCAAATTTTACAATGAAATGTCAAAACAAAAAAAGTATACATACAGCTTTGGCCAAATGTAGCCACCCTAATAGTTTTGTTTAGTTTGAATTTTATGATTTTCGGCGACACTATCTGAGGTTATAAACGATTTTTATTTTTTCCGCTCATTTCATCAATTTTTTTTATTTTTGAAGGTATAACGAATCTTAAAGGGTGCCTAATACATTTGGCCATACGACTGGATGGTGCAATTTGTTAAGTGCCTGCCCCAAGTTAGAGGGGTACCAGGTTCGAATCCCAGTGAAATCGAATCTGGTCCAGTCACCATTTGCCGTTGGGATAAAATTAACAGCACTGGAGTAGGTTGCTTCCTGGCAGTACAATGGACCAGTTTCGAGTCTGAGTGTTCCAGTGTGTTGTTTCAAAAATGTTTCAAAAAAGTGTCCATAGCTCCCTAGAAGATATTTGTGGGTTATACTTAGAATCGACTCCGTAAAATTGTCCAATTCAAACATACTTACGTCTTATATATCTACAGTAGGAAAGAAAAAAGTAAATTCAATTCACTGAAAATACCCCTTTGAGTTTTAGCTGGGAATATAATTTATAAGTCAGCAATACTTTCAGCACAATCACTATTTTCTTTAAAAAAAAGAAAAACCCCATCCAACAGAAACAATAGTTTAGCGTTTTTCCGAACTAGTGGGAGTCTATATAAGGCCGTCGATCCCAGTACAAAACAACCTCACAAACCCCATACAGTCCCTGACAACAAATTAGTCATACTTCCGAACAATGTCAACATGTTCACATATCCACTACGTATTTCCTGCCTCTCTAGAATCAGATAACAGACATTCCTGTGAAAAACTATAACCAAAAGTTTTTTACAAGCAACTATTTGTTCAGAAGTTGCGTGTTCATGTCTGAATCCAATCCCGTGCACGATCAAAAATGATGACTAAGTTCTGGTCCACACGAGCGGGGGTTTTAATAAAAAATAAATTTCAAAGTTTATTATCTGCGTTTTATTACGTATGTATGTCCTAGGGAATTTCAAGAAATTTCAGTGAACTTAGTGAGGTCCGGAAAGATTGCCCGGAATCTTGCTGATTTCTTTCGCAAAAATTCTATTTTGTTTGCAAGCTGACCTCTAGGTACCGTGTGACGGGGTTGATAAAGAATTTCTTTGAAATGGTCATTTGATTGAAATACCCAGCTATGCGATTAAAATAACGAATCACGAAAATATTAATTTGTCAGTTGGCAACAACATTCAAAGCATCCAATGGGAATTTAATCGAGAAATAATGCGCGTATGCGCTTCTGTTCCAACAAAGACACTTTTGATTTGCTTCTTAGAAACGACAAAGTAACAATACCAATTGAAAAATATGATTTTTTGTCTTTTTGGGAGACACTTTTGCCTGCAGAAGTCAACTATTTTTATTGTTATTTCTTTCTGGTATTCTTAAGATTCATGAATTGCGCTTGAAAAGTTCCAAACTTTGTTTAAAAATCCTCACCCGAGTCCGTGTTTCATGCACAAATAGTTATGCAGGTTTCCAATGACGGTATCATTTGAAATTGCTACAATCTTTGCTCTCTCAAGCTCCTTAGCCCGGCGCGATCATCCAATACAATATCGTTGATTTCTTTGACCATTTCTTCCGTTGTGACGTTATTTTGACGTCTTGGGCACAAAGCATCCTTTTCCATTTTGTCCTAAATCTCACACACCAAGATTCTTTCGATATCAATCATCCATGCAATCCAAGTGCCATCTTTCATCAAAGTCACTGACTTACCGAATAGCCCTCGACCAGTTCTGATGATATGAGCTGGTCATGTCATGAAATTTTTTCTTCGTCAAATGAGTCCACTTTTTCATCAATACAGCATGAAATCGGTCAATAAATCAGCATAGAACTGCCCCGTGATTGCCCTTCCCTTCTTGAAATAGTAGATGAAGAAGACGTCCAGGAAATCTCAAAAACGATACAAATGGGGAACTATGCGGGAACTCTAAGTTAACCTAAGCATTTATATTTTATTTTGCCTTTCGGCTTCCTATGTGACTTTGAAATAATTTTTTTTAATAATACTCAAAGAATACTTACACTAAGAAATACTTATTAAAAACTTAGTACTCTAAACATTTTTTTAAATTTATATTCTTAACCTAACTTAGCACTAACTTACTTAACTTAAACTTACCTAAACTACCCAATTTAATTTTTTTTTTTATTTTTACTATTTTTTGTACATTTTTTTGAGTTTTTATATTTTTTTTCTTCCTTCAAATTACCCTAATCTAATTCCCTAACCTAAATCCAATTGGCCGTAAGGGACCAACAGTGCCTCAACCTTCGGCGCTGTCCTTTATGCCACCAAGTCATCGGCGTATGCGAGCGAGTGCTGCATGGAGCCAATCAGTTCACTGGTGAAAATAGTGAAGAGGATTGGTGAGTTAACTGCACCCTGCTGGAGCCCATTCTTTATGTGGAAAACTTTGATAGAAGTCATGTTGCCACTTTTAACAACAAAACTTCAACCTGTTATCATGTCATAAATCGTGTAAAGCAGTGACTTGCTTATACCCATCCTCGTCAACTTGAAGGCCTTCAAAGCATACCGTGTCGAATGCCTTTCCAAGTCAACGAGGCAGACCCCGGTGCACTGAGTTTTTGCTTTATTCCATTGAATGTTGGACACCAATTTTGACTCGGTATGTACAGGGCGCCGTGGCCGTGGGGGTTCGTGCGTCGACCCATGCGCATTAGACTTTCGCAGTCTAGGTTCGATTCCAAGTTCAGACAAACAATTTTTCAAAAAAAAAAACAAACGGTCACGGCCCCACCTCTTTCGAGTCACTGACAATGCTCAAAGAATATAACTGTCTAGAAAAAAGCTTCTCAATCTCGCCGTTCGGAGTCGGCATTAAATTGTAGGTACCTTCCACTCGTGAGAGAACAATAGCACGCACAACACGAGTGGTTGCTGAGAAGCTAGGCCCAGGTCCACTTCGGACTGTAGCGCCGCCATTATTATTATTACTATTATTATGTACAGTATCATGCATCGCCCTAAATCCAAATTGGTTGTTCGGTATTATTTTTCTATCCTCAGCCCACTGTATCAGAACTCTATTGACAATCTTCTCGAAAACTTTGCTTATGAATGGAAGGAAAATAATCGACCGAAGATTTTTCAGAAGAGAGGAATCTTTGTCCCTTTTGGGGAGGGGTTGCACTACCGTCGTCTTCCAGTTGGATAATATGCATTACTCAGCGCATTGTTGAATAGGAATGTGTATATCTCTACCGACTCATCGGGGAGATGACGCAGCACAATATTCGGTATGCCATCTATTCCCATCGACTTTTTGTTCATAAGAGTGTTGAAGAAGTCCCTGAGATTCTCCCTCGATATGAGGATGGAATCGGATCCATCATAGGCGACGGCATTATTTGCAATATTTTCGTCATTGAACCTGGTGAAACCAGGATTAGAAAGAAATTATAAACTAGTAATGTGCTTTTATTTCAATCCAAAATAACAAGCTCTGAGATTGTACATCATCATCATGTTTTCGAATAACAGCGGCTGTATTTTGTGAATAAAATCTCTGATGTTTTCTTTTAGTACATGAATTGATTAAATATGTAGACGGAAAAAACTGATATTTAATTTGGTTTTCTAAAGTGTCTACTCGTTAAAAATATTTGATAATTAAAAGCGCAACTTTTGGTAAACCAAAAAGTACAGATTTTCTTTGGTATAAGTGGTTATTTAACAAAAATCGCGGTCGAAGATCGCGGCTCATGTGTATTTCTTTGTCTTGGGTTTTCAGAGACTTAGATAAAACCTTATGAGGCTCATCACTCAGAATAAAAATATCATTATCTTGTCCAGCACGCAATCAGCGAAAGTAAGGCGTTGCGTGTGATCTGTTGGCTTCAGTTCTTATGTTAACTAAACTTTATAAACATGTATGTAGGCCAAGACCTTTATGCAAAATTACGACACAAAAATGTTGCAGATAGGCCTAATGCCAGTGATCGCATCGAAATGGGCACACGACGGTTGCTGGTGACACTCCCAGCTACGGTGTCGATATTTTAAGCCGACCGTGACAGACGAACGTAAGTTGGATTCTTCACGTCACTAACCTGTCCTAACGATGTTCAAAGTTGTCGATCAAATTCACTAAAGCTGTGCGAGAAGGCGCTCAATAACGACCAAAAGCAATACGAACTTTGAGAAAAGTTTCCGGAATTGTTTGTAGGCATTTTGTTAGAAATTTTCATTATTTTCACCCGTTGTGCGAATGTGTATTCATCTACATTACTTGGATGTGGACACACTGCTGCAATGATAGCTTAATGTTGAGGGGCAAAATCTAAAAAAAAGTCCTCTGCGTTGTCCACAGAGTCGTCGTTGTCTATACACTTTACAAAGCCCAGGCGCCGAGTTCTTGGACGCCTTTTTAGTTGCTGTACAATTTGTATAGTTCATGATTAAAACTTCTTCTTCAAAAGCCATCAAAACAAACAGACCCAAAGATTATTTGCAGAACACTAACCTTGCATTGACCAAAAGGTTTCTTAATCGGCAGACGTGAGATGATTTCGAGAAAGCTAAAACCTTTATGATACCATGCGCCAAGCGATAATTGTCTCAACGAACTTAAATTAACCACGAACAATGAATGTGAATGATTTCAGAGCACTCAAAAACAAACATCCTCTCCTCAGGCCTGTCCTTGAATTCTGCAATCACTTGCATACATCATCGACTTTCTCCACTCGTTCGTCACGTTTTTGACGTAAAAAATGACAGCTCAGTGCTGACATTTGAAGGTCATTGCCAGATATCCCGTGAACAGTGCATTCTCCGGATAATTTTCATCATTAATTTTTGCAGCAGCCACGAAGGACAAAGCCATCAACTGCACTGAGTTTGAAGCGCCCTTGAAAGGATGATGTTTCGCGTGGGAAGCTTCCCTCAAGCGGATGCATTTGATGAGTTCCACTTTGACGTCTCTTCCAGAAAACAATTAACGATGACTTAAGCGATTTTTGCCACAAATAGATCCCATTACGCTTTATGCCTGTTTGTGTACTCTGTAAACACGATTGCGAATTCAAACATGACAACATTAGCAACACATGCTCCCCTCCCCCCGATGAAACATCCCACGTGACGACAGACACTCACACATCCACACACGGAAAATAAAAACTCCTTTTGTTCAGCTACACGATGGAATGTCTGCCGGGGGATTATGCAAAAGATAAACACCGACAACCGGCTTGTTTTTTGTGCAACTAATTAAATATGAATCCGTCCGGAGATGGCAGTGGCAAGATAAAAGCTCTCTCTCTTCCTGCCGGTCAATGACATAACCTCTGACGGCCTCACTGCACGGACATCTGCCTCATCAGTAGCGATTTCAGTTTAATCCGAGTCTGGGCTGCCGCCCGTATCCATAAATGTGGAGTGTAATTGCCCGCAGAGAGCCGATTTGGATGAGGAAATGACTGTTGCGTGTACGGGTTAATAATTAAAACCTACGAGTATCAACTGAACGAGATTTAATGATGCTGGTAGGTGCATCTGCCTCCCTCAGGCGGAGTGTAATGTCATGCAAATTATGTCATCATTTTTTTCGCTGAAGGTGATCATCTGATGTCGTATGGCGTCCAGATTGACAATTTTTTGAAAGGCAAATGACAAATGAGCCCTCTCGCATGGCTATGTCACTCTTCTCCTGGCTACTTAGTTCGGTTTATGGAACCTGATTCTATTACGGTCGTGACGGGATAATAGAATTTGTTATCTTCTCCTCTTTAAGCGCTTCTCTTCGATGTACAGGAACTAGGTTTCGTGCATTCTGCAGCTTTCATGTGTGTCTACTCTATTATCCTTCCCATTGACCTGCAGCTCATTAGAAATGGTGTCTGCCACGGTGTCTACCTTACCTTGCCTTCTAAACAGCTGTTTGCACATTCCACCAACAGATGCGATGCTCGATTCTTGAATAATGTTCCGTTTACTACAAGCCCCCGACAAACTGGTTTAAAATTAAATCAAACAATTAAAAATACTCGTACACTCGTATAAACCTGACGATTGTTTTGCCAAGACTGTATTAGACTCATTTTAGACCACTTCATTTAAGTAATTAAAACGTTATTTCCGAAATTAAACGAGTTAATTCGATCCCAAAGCGTCACTTGTTGCCCATATCCGCTTAAAAGAGACAAAAATCGATCCCAAAGCGTCACTTGTTGCCTATATCCCCTTAAAACAGACAACAATCGATTCAAAATAAATCTGTAAATGCTGGAGTTCATTCTGGAAATGGATCTTGTACGAGTTGTTCCAATTCAATAAGAGATATCGCTAAATGACTTGTTTTAATTGACAGAAGCCATCCAAACAGGTGTGAAGAAGGTAAGAACGTTTATCAGACATTGATTATGAGTTACAGTACTGTGCAAAATAAAAGCAACAGTTTCAAAACGATGCCTTCTGAATTCATCGGTGAAAATTAAGGTTTTCCACTTCTCATGGAACCATTGTGACTCGTGCTGTGTGTGCACTTGCACCGTCTTGCTGAAACCACATGTTCACCAAGCACCGCTCATCCAATTCCGGCAGTAAGAAGTCGCTGTCTGGTTGATATTGCTTCGTTCTCAGCGACAGCGGCAGCCACAGCCACGAAATTCTCGGCGGCCACGCCCTGCATGGTCTCCTGTCGTTCCCGTCTGTTCGAGTCGAGTAACTAAGCGCCGGAATGTTTGCCCAGTTGGCGCGACACGATTAGAAAACCGACGTCGAAATTCAGGCTACGTTAACACCACCGACCGATTATTAGTCCAAAAAAGGTAAATAATTTATATATCCAAGGTAGAAAAATGCTCACATTTGAAACCAAATTATCTCAAACCTATCAGCCTTTCCTCTTTCTCGTTAAAACCCATATTAGAAGTAGAGTCCGACCGAAGGCCAATTTTTCGGCCGTAGCCGAATGTTCAGTCGGACTCTATTTGGAACATATTTTGCAAGTTACTTTCGCTTCATTTTTACGATATAATCCCAAATTGGGTTTTTAGCTGCCATTTGTGATGTTCTTTCTACCTGAAACCAGTACAAATAAATTGCATGCTTTTATACAGAACACTTAATAGTTTACCAACTTGCAAATGCAAAATCTTTTGATTTTACAGCTGTAAACAAGCGCACTTTTAAAATACAAAATATCCGACAATAACAAAACAAAAAAACACACCGTTCCTTGCAACTTCTATTTTTATAGAAAACAGAAATATCAACATTCCGCTTCGGCAAAGCCGAATGTTTTGCCGAAGGTGATATTTATAGCCGAAGGTGGCCGAAGACGAAGCCGAATGTTCGGTCGGACGCTAATTAGAAGCACTATTGCATCTGAGAGACTTTGGCCTGCTCAGTGTGTGTACAACAAGGGCAAGACTCTAATTAGAAGCACTATTGCATCTGAGAGACTTTGGCCTGCTTAGTGTGTGTACAACAAGGGCAGGTCCGTAGAGTTGGCCCTCCATTCTCACATAGGAACGATAGAAAAATCCCTTAGAATACAAGGAATATTCACACTTGTAGCATTTTTTAGACATCGAAAAAGTGTTTAACAAGATTGAACCTATAGCAATCACACTTGCACTTGACAATATCTAAGTCGAAAAGTCTCTTGTGGTTTTTATTCACAAGCTACTTATTACCAGATACTTCTGAAGATGTGTTTTTCTGCGCTGGCAAAACCACTGCGTAAGCTTTTTCATCTGCCCTACTCTTTTGGCCTCTTTCCGAGTGGATGGAAGACAGCATTTATCCAGCCCGTCCCTAAAAATCTTCGCAAATCTTCGTCAACCACTTCCTACCGACCCATAGCGCTAACGTCCCTTCTTTCCAAGTTCATGAAAACGCTGATAAACCGTCAGCTTATGAAATATATTGAAACGCGGAAACTTCTTAATGACCGGCAGTACGGTTTCCGCAGCAACAGGTTCACTGGTAATTTGATGGCATAATATAATAATAATAATGGCGGCGCTACAGTCCGAGGCGGACCTGGGCCTAGCTTCTCAGCAACCACTCGTGTTGTACGTGCTATTGTTCTCTCACTAGTGTAGGGGACCTACAGTTTAATGCCGACTCCGAACGGCGAGATTGAGAAGCTTTTTCTAGACAGTTATACTCTTTGAGCATTGTCAGTGACTCGAAAGAGGTGGAGCCGTGAAAAAATGTTAGGTATTTTTTCGAGATTCGAACCGACGACCTCGAGCGTAGGAGTCGACGCACGATTTGATGGCATATCTCACCGAAAAGTGGAACCAATCCTTGCACAATGCAGAAGAAAGCAAGGTCGTTGCGCTTGATGTTTCTAAGGCATTTGACAGAGTTTGACATCAAGCTCTTTTGTCGAAAATGCGTGTCATCGGTGAGTCTCTTCTTCTATGAATTAGAAATTACCTTTCGTACCATTCAATTAAAGTTCTTTTGGATGGGTTCAAGTCTGATATCCACCAAATTAATGCTGGTGTTCCCCAAGGCTCTGATTTGTCTCCGATACTCTTTCTCATTTTTATAAATGATCTCCTGTCTGCTACTTCTAATTCAATCCACTCCTTCGCTGATGACAGTACTCTCAGCTTTTCATATTCGTTCCAAGACTCACGACCTTATCCTTCAGCCGTAGAATTGGAGGGGCAGCGTATGTTATCTAATAATAATAATGGCGGCGCTACAGTCCGAGGTGGACCTTGGCCTAGCTTCTCAGCAACCACTCGTGTTGTGCGTGCTATTGTTCTCTCACGAGTGGAGGGGACCTACACTTTAATGCCGACTCCGAACGGCGAGATTTTCTAGACAGTTATACTCTTTGAGCCGTTTTTTTTAAAAATTGTTTGTCTGATCTTGGATTCGAACCTAGGCTGTGGAAGTCTAATGCGCATGGATCGACGCACGAACCCACACGGCCACGGCGCCGATAAAACTTCTAGGTGACAGTAATATCGCGAAGTCGATAGACTCCCTCGAACATCGTCGTAATGTCTCATCCTTGTCATTGTTTTATCGCTATTTTAACAAACGATGCTCAAGTGAGCTAGACAATTGCATTCCTCCCCTCCATGAATTCACCCGCAATACTCGTTTCGCCAGGAATTCTCATCAGTTCACCCTTAAGCCTGCTTTCGGACGTACAGTTAAGTTTAGAGAGTCGTTTTTTAGCCGCACTACACGAATATGGAATGCTGTTCCCAGCCCAATATTTCCCACTCTACTACAATCCGCAGACATTTAAGACCAATGTGCACAGGTACCTCCTCTCCCTTTCTCCATCCCTATTCTTTCGTTCCGTGCTGTGTCTTGATTACGGACACTTAAGGTCATTCGTAACTCCCTAAACGCGCGAAAATTATATAAAAAAAAAGAGCAGTCAACTCAAAGCTTGGGACTACCAGAACGCTTATAGAGGCACACCGCAAGATGGTGTACTCTTTCGCTTTCTATGGAACGTTGATATAAACAAGCCGCTGTTAATTTTTAATAAGGATAGGGTGCAAAGCGGTTGATGACGGACGATGTCGCAATAGCAATATCTGGCCAATGGTGGGCGAAATCTAAAACAACTGAAGAGATCAACGTAGGAGAAGTTTTTTGATTGCAACCCAGATTCTTACGACTGGATGGCGCAGTTGGTTAAGTGCCTGGCCCAAGTTCGAGGGGTTCTAGGTTCGAATTCCAGTGAAATCGAATCTGGTCCTGTCACCATTTGCCGTTGGGATCAAATTAACGGCACTGGAGTAAGTTGCTACCTGGCAGCACAATGGAACAGTTTTGAGCCTAAGTGCTCCAGTAATACTCGTATGTCAAAAAAAATCCTCAGAAAAAAAAACCCGGATTCTTCCCAACCAGTAGCACCACCTAAGAAAAAGAATGACCAAAGATTGCTCTAGTACATAAGGCAACATACATGCCGAAGAACTGTCAAAAATGACAGAACACCTTAAAAGTGCATTACACAGTTTAAAAAAAAAACCATTGATGGGCTCAATGACAGATATTAAAGCTACCACCGGGAGCTAGTGAATCACAAAATTAATTTTCCCACGTCTTACTTTCACCCCACGCGTCAACTGGTTCCACGCTCGAACGCCGCCCGTCAACTCGTGATGTAAAAAAAAAACGTTCGATCGTAAATACGTACATTTCAGACCTCTGCTCTTCATCAATTGATTACACTAGCTGATCCCATTTAATGAATTCAAGGTCATCAATCAGTAAAAATAATTTAATCGCTTTAATTATCGCATTTCCCTGCATCCGTAGCTAGTTCCACTGTTATCTCGTTTATAATCGTCTTTTTCTGTTCGATGACCTAGTTAGCGATGCACCCTGTCCCACGTCCAAATGATTAGCAAAAATATGCGACTTCTCTGATACATGCTAATGAATGCCTCATAAGTCGTTTGTGTCCGCTGAAGCGCACGTTCTGCCATCCCATCAAATTCGATAACTTTTCTATTTTCGATTAAGTGGCACACTTCAATGAAAGCGAACGTGAACACGACTGTCCGACCACTCAATCGATAATTTCACTTTCAAAATGTTCGTCATTTTTATGCCAGAAGCGTTCAAATAAATATTGCGAAATAAGAAAATCAGAAAAGGAACTTTTGGAATATGTGGATTGGTGAAGAGAATACGTTTTTGAGGAGGGGCATTAATGCGTGCTCTCGAGAGGTCATTTTGGTGGACTTTCTTCGCAAAAGCCAATTTCCAATGATCTGCATATTTGATTGGATTCAATTCTTAACCTGAAAAGAATAAGTTATGACTTTTGACCAGAGGCTTGGACGCGTGCGGAATTTAAAGACTAGCTTGTTAGGTTTTTAATCCTGATCAGATATGAGCGTTATACTCATATCACACCAACTAAATTCAAGTTAGGCGGATAAAGCTCTTATAAATTGAAGACAAATCAGATTGTGTGATATATTTATTGCATCGTTTGGGGAAAACTACTAGACCTCATGGTCGTGGTCATTGCAACTAAGTGTTGTATTGAGGCACATACCAGGGATTGAAAGTCTTCTCCTGCAACGTGACAATCATTTCTTCAACGAAAAAAACGACCTAATGGCACCGCCGGCTTGAAAACCACACAATGCAGTGGTTGAAGTGGTGTTTCTTGAAGCACACAAGGGTTTTCACCTGACCACTAACGCATATTCTGTTGCTGACGATTTGAGAACGTACGTCGCTTCATATGATTGAGTGGATTTAGTTCTTGAGCTAACTTCATCTTATAAGACTGCAGGCCAAGATTCTTTCGTAAAATTCGTCATAGTGTGGTCTTAGCAATGGCCAATGCTGGAGAACGCCGTGGAATGGACTCTTTTGGTTCGTTTGCAACTGGCGCTTGAACGGCAGTAATATTCTCTGCACTTTAACTAGGTGATGTGAAATATGGCCAAATTTTAAATTTTTCGATTTGAAAAGTAAATATGTAATACTACATTCGAATTTGGGTTTATTTCACTTGGTCTTATTTCACGTCACACTACGCCCAACCCATTGTCTCACTAGTAGGCGACAACCAGCAGCGAAAATTTAGACTCAAATTTGTTCACTAGACTTTGAACTGCTTAACTACTGAGACGAGAATTACGACCAAAAATTGGCCGTCACCGTTACCGTTAAAGTTGCCGTCGCCGACTCAGAAGTTTGGTAATAAATTTTAGTTGTTAAAGAACTTTCTTCGTTTATGACCTTCATAATAATAATAATAATGGCGGCGCTACAGTCCGAGGTGGACCTGGGTCTAGCTTCTCAGCAACCACTCGTGTTGTGCGTGCTATTATTCTCTCACTAGTGAAGGGGACCTACAGTTTAATGCCAACTCCGAACGGCGAGATTGAGAAGCTTTTTCTAGACAGTTATACTCTTTGAGCATTGTCAGTGACTCGAAAGAGATGGAGCCGTAAAAAAATGTTAGGTATTTTTTTCTGGAATCGAACTGAGAACATCGAGCGTAGAAGTCGACGCACCTACCCACTACGCCACGGCGGCGCCGCGTGGCCTTCATCATGATGAAAATTTTTAACAAATGTTTCTACATTGACAATTTGGTGAATGGTTTAATGGTGCGTTCATAGTGAAAGTTCAAATTTGTCAAGTCTCAATTGGAAAACCCTGTATAATTCCTGGTTTAATCTTCTCTTCCAATCGCCATTAAAGAGAATTAAAAAACAAAGCTACCAACTACCAACGGATTGTTCATCTGCTCTCGATGTTGTACATGCTACAGGCCGTATAGAAGGACAGGTATGATCAGTAGAACGTCAACTTAATATTTCAAAAAGGGATTCTATCCTTGAGCCCAAAATAAAAGCGATTGACAAAAGCTTTTCGGCGCTTGATCCCCGTAATGATGCTATTTACGTGAATAGTTCTGTAGATGCGCTAGCAACTTACGGTCGCAGCTCATTTGGAGCAGGAATTTGGATCCAGTCCTGTTAACCACGGAGCTGAGGTGGACGTAGTCCTCTTTTAGCTGTTCTATACAAAATGCGTCTTGGTCAATTGGCTCTTCCAACATCCTTAGTTGACGCAACTGTATACAAGACATTCCAAGAAGTCTTACGATAAGTATCGAATTGATTGTTATTTTTACATCGATATGTCAATTGAGATATGACCAGCACTCCAACGCACATGAACCGCGATTTTTGACATTTCATTCACATGGGAGTTCCTTGGGTCCCGTTAGCTGCGATTTCCATACACAACAAAACAACGCCATTCGAATTTTTTCGCGAGTCTGCGGTTTTTTTTGCAAATTTGTAGATCACGACCGCTCTTTGTAAGCCGTGATTTCAGTTTGACAAATTGCAATTGGAATGAATGTTTGAATAGCTCCGTTCACACTCTACTACATGTCGTATGAAGGCCTAATCTCAACAGCGCGTTCAGACTTTGACAGGCATTGGTACGCGTTTTATCGATTTTACGATAATATTATGTTAAGGCACGCACCCTCAGATTTCCAAATCGAAATAGAACGCACACGTTTGTCAAGTAAAATATCTTCCTCGAAGCAATTCATTTCCTAAAATATATTTTACAAGAAAAAATATGCAATTAGTTTAAATAAAATTCCTACAAAGTCTTAGCGAATTTAAGTTACCGATCAAATTCAGAGAAGACTTGTATTGCTGAACTATCCTGGAAGTGGTTAAAGGGTTGAGCAAGGCCTTAAGCAAAACTTGGCTGTCGCTACAGACGCAAATACTTAGCCCCTTGCACCTATTCTTCTCAATATAGTTCGTAGCCACCGACGCAAATTTAACTAACGAAATGTGCAGTCTAAAGTTGTCGCTCTCCACGAAGGCGCCAGCACCAGATCCTTCATTGGTCTTGGAGCCGTCCGCGAAAATTCGACACGACTATTCCTTTCCTGGCTCAGACTCTGGCCAGAGCCTGAGTGAAGGGAAAGTCGACGTTTTATGTTCGTCGCAGCTGGAGAACAGGTGTCCGTGCGTCAGACGGCATATCCATAGGACTGTGGTCAAAGGAAATGCGGTGCGCAAGGTCGTCGAAACTCCAGTTCGAGTTGTACCAAAAACCACTTCTTTTTAAACGGAAGATTGAGAATACATTCCATGATGTATATACTCGTATCTAGGTGGGGAGATTCAGCAGTGCATCAAGTCTTTAGGTTAGATCCGGCGAAACTTTTATTCAACAGATAGCTGAGAAATTAGTAAATTTATTCCCCATCGCTCTGTCTCGTCTCAAAATGATAGCAATGAATGTAACAAGCGTGTGCTCGGAAAACAGGCCAAGGACAAGCACCACATCACGTGTACTAACGCTGCACCACACAGATCGCGTTTTAACGTCGCGTTTCACAGCCGCGTACCACTGTCATGTTGAAATGTACCGTAATACATGTCACCTGTCACAAAAATTGCATTTTCAACGTTGCACAATGACAAAGTAATCTTACCCGCATTAAACAATCTCACGAAAGTCTGAGTGCACGAAAAGCCAATTCAGCCATCCGTAGTCAGTACAAAATTCAAGGCTTAAACCACAATCACAAACCAGCATTTAATTCTAAAACGCTGTTAATTCCCACAACCTCCATACTCATGATTTTAATGAACCATTTTTCTTTTCCATTTTCAGAATATCGACGGATCCAAAGGAAAACAAGAAAATATGGATTGACGGTGGAATACACGCCCGTGAGTGGATTAGCCCAGCGGTGGTCACGTACATTCTGTACAACCTGCTTACGAACTGGTCATCGTTGCCAGAGTACTTGACGTCAAAGACCTGGTACGTGATGCCCGTGATGAATCCCGACGGGTACATGTACTCGCGCAGAGTGAATCGTTTATGGCGAAAGAATCGCTCGAAGGGAGGCAATTTCCGTTGCTATGGCGTTGACTTGAATCGGAACTTCGACATCAACTGGACCGGACCAGGTTCATCGGCACAGCCCTGCTCAGACACGTACCGTGGTGCATCACCGGGATCAGAGCTGGAGACACAAGCTGTTGTGGACTTTTTGAAACGGCGAAGGAACAATCTGGGAGCATACCTCACATTCCACAGCTACGGCGAAGTGATCGTCTATCCGTGGGCATATAAGGCGGCCAGAGTGAAGGACTATAAGGACCTTCAACTGGCTGGTCAGCAGGCAGTTAATGTAAGTCAAATGTCCTCAAAAAAAACACACACGAATTGAAAATGAAATTCATTTGCTTTGCAGAACATTAAGAAGGAAACTGGACGGGCTTACAAGACCGGTCCGACTTATCAACTTTTGGGCGTAGCTGGTGGCGGTTCTGACGATTGGTGTCGCGCCGCATTGGGCACAAAATATGTGTACACCGTGGAGCTGAGGGACAAGGGAAACTATGGCTTTTTGCTGCCAAAAACACAAATCAAAGCGACGTCTAGGGAAGGATACGCCGTGGTTGATACAATCGCGAAATTCTTCTAGAATCCGTTGACTGTGTACTTAAAATATTTTTAGGTTAAGATTAAATTAAAAACAAAAATATTTTAAATTAAAAATTCGACTTTCCTGGTTTGGATTTTGTGTCAGCGAAGTTTATTAAGCTCCTAAAAGTATGCTTCCGGCTTAATGAACAGTGGCATCCTCAGTTATACGAGAATGGGTTCGGTTATTATTTAATTATTTTGGCGACTAATACAACTTATAGTCCATCATGTAAACACATTTTTTGAGGTTTCCTTCTTCAGAAAACCAAGGATATAGAAGGGATGATGCATTTTCACTCACGTCGTCGTTGCAACTTAAAACCAAATTTGTTGCACTTTTGTCGTCTCGAATTGTAACGTTAAAAGCACTACAAAATGGAGGTCCTTTATCAAGATGTGTCAGCAAAAACTGTACCGATTACTCCCAAAGATAAAGCGAAAACTGTCGCTGTGGGGAATTTCCGCAAACAAGTTCATAACACGAATATAGGGCCCTATTAAAGGGAAAAGAGCTGAAACCAAAAGACCACAATTTATGTCATGACATCAGTCGTCCGTACGTACAGTCAGCGTCCAAAGTGAGTGAACATTTGGTCATCTGCTGAAGTTTTATCCAGTAAATTAATGAGGTAGAACAGACATCAAATTAAAGCTCAAAAGTCATACTTTAAAATAAAGTATATATTGTTGAACAACAAATCGATACCCACCACCTTTTCATCGATTTTAAGGTCGCGTATGACAGCATCTATAGAGACGATCTGTACAGAGCAATGTCTAGTTTTGGCATCCCTACCAAACTCGTCCGTTTGTGTAGGATGACGATGGAGAATGCAGGCTACTCCATCAAGGTCGGTAAAGACCTAACCGAGACCTTTGACGTCAAAAAAGGATTCAGACAAGGCGATGCGCTGTCATGCGACTTCTTCAACATCATACTTGAAAGAATTGTGCAAAACTCGCACGCCAACACCAGAGGCACAATCTTTCAGAAGTCCGTCCAACTACTCGGATATGCCGACGATATTGACATAATCGGAAGAACACATGTCAATAACACTTTTGTCAGTATTGCGACGGAGGCCACGAAGATGAGTTTAACGGTAAATGAGGGCAAGACCAAGTTTATGCTGTCAACCAGAAAGAACACCCAACACCGACGTCTCGGACAGAAAATCACAGCATACAGATATAACTTTGAGGTAGTCAAGGACTTTGTCTACCTAGGTACCGCTATTAACTCAGACAATGACACCAGCGCTGAAATCAAACGAAGAGTAACTCTAATCGCTGCTTCTTTGAGCTAAGAAAGCAATTGATAAACAAAGCCCTCTATCGAACAACCAAGGTAACCCTGTATAAGACCTTAATCGTCCCAGTCCTGCTATATGGCGCAGAAGCATGGACTTTGTCAAAAGCGGATGCGGTTGCTCTTGGCTGCTTTGAGAGGAAAATTCTTCGGGTGATTTTCGGTCCCGTCTGCATAAAGGGTGAGTGGAGGAGTCTTCGGCCTGGAAAGTCTTCGAATCCACCCCCGAGGGAGGAGGAAGACCGTGACTCAGGTGGCGCACGCAAGTGGAAAGGGACCTCAACCAACTATGCGTGCGAAACTGGAGGGAGCTAGCTAAAGATCGAGCTGGCTGGAGACGCTTGTTGGTTGAGACGCTGGAGACGCTTGTTGGTTGAGGCCTAGGTCAACCCCGGACTGTGGCGCCACCTTAAGTAAGATATATATATAAGAAATATAAAATAGAAAGGTGCTGAAAAAAGCATTTAAATGTGTGAGTGTACATATAGTTCTGTCAATGACTGTGCGACATAAAGGCTCGATTCTATTAAACATTTGTATGAACATTAAGACCGGCAGATACGAAGACTGAAAGCAACGGTAAAGGCATACAAAGTAAAAATGTTTTCCTTAGTTTCCAAATGAGTCCAGTGGAGAAAGGTAGGGGATTATGTTTAGTGCATGTGATGCTGTGTATCACATATGTGGATCTTATAGCTCCATTGAAGTAAATGCTTGCCGACCTTTGCACACGGTAACAGTTGACAGCCTTGTCAGCTGTCCACCATACTGTAACTCCATACATTACTACTGGTCTGGCAGCTGCCGTATACAGCCAGTATGGTATTTGGGGATGTAATCCGCATTTGTAAGCAGTTGAGTGGTGGTTCCGACCATCTTTTAACAAGTTTGTGATCTATAATGAGACCCATAACTTTAACTTTTTCTGTGAGTGGCAGTTTTATACCGCACAGTGACGGAGTGTCAAAAGAGGGAAATTTATATTTTCTCGTACAGAATGCCAGCTTGACTAGTAAATAAGTAATGAATTGAAGAACAGCGAGCCGTCAATGATGTGTTTGCTGGCATTGAAACGGAAGCGACTAAAAGGGTCTGGCGGTAAACGAGGGCAAAACCAAGTATATGTCGAGAAAGAGCGCACAACATAGACGACTTGGCCAGAACGTCACCATAGGCAGCTATAACTTTGAGATAGTTAAGGACTTCGTCTACCTTGGCTCCGCATTAAACAGTACAAACAACATCAGTAACGAGATCAAAGGCAGAATAACTCTTGCCAACCGCTTTTTTGGGCTCAAAAGGCAATTGAGTAACAGAGCCCTCTCTCGGAAGACCAAGCTGACTCTATACAAGACCTTGATCATCCCAGTCCTGCTGTACGGCCATGGACAATACCCAAGCGGATTAACAATCTCTTAGTTTTTTTTTTAAAGAAAAGTTCTGCGCGCGGTCTTTGGTCCTGTTTGCGTTGATGCCATTTGGAGGAGAAGGTTCAGCCACGAACTGTATGGGCTGTAAAGCGACATGAGTCTAGCCAGGCGTCTAAGGATCCAACGCCTAAGATGGCGATGGCTAGGCCATGTAGAGCGTATGGACAACTTAGCTCCGGCCCGAAGTGTCTTTGACTCTGAGCCTGTGGGACAACGCAACGGAGGACGTCCACATCGAGGGGGACCTCGGCCGACTTGGTGTGCGAAACTGTAGATAACTGACAAGAGATCGTGCTGGCTAGAAAGGCATGTTGGGTTAGGCCTAGGTCCACCTCGAACTGTAGCGACCTATGAACAAGAAGAAGATTGAATTGGAGTTGTGGATTTGTTGATTCACTTAAAATGTAGAAAAATTCCTTGTTAACCTATTTATTCGACGCAAAACAAAATTTTGTGGTGCAAATAAAGATCCAAATTAATCACTTTTTTCGACCCACTCATCGAACTTACCCCGAAAATTTCGTGAAACTGGACAAACATCGGTTTTTGCTTAAAAAGTATTTTTAGTTGCAAAACACCCTGTGTGTTTTATTCACCAAACTCTTTTTTCGATTCACTCATCGAACATGCCCCGGAAAACTTGACAAAACGAGAAGCTGAACAAAAATCAGCATTTGCTTCAAACGTATTATTGGTTACAAAACACCCTGTATGTTGGATTCATATACAGTGCCTCACAAAAATATTCGGAATTATGTTTTTTCCTGGATCCTAGTTTGTTGCATTTTCTTGTTGTTGCAGACAGAATTGCATTATTTTTTCTAATTTTTTGTTAACAGAGAATACATTTTGAATTGAAACTCTTTTTTTTTATTATAATTATAATAATTATTTATTGATTAACAATACTAAAATCCAGGAAAAAACATAATTCCGAATATTTTTGTGAGGCACTGTATGTAGCTTTGCTCCCCTAACGCTTTATGAGACCTAGAAGTATAGAATGCTGACTGAAGGTAAATTATTCACAATTTGCGACGACATGAATAAATTCATTTCTCACGCCTTAATCGAATTACACCGCCGCGATTACAAAACACTAACGATATAAAGGCTGACTTTCTTGTAAGTCAAACAGTCGCTCTCAAAGCTGGCGCACGTATTCAGACCTCCATTATTTTCGCTCTCTTGAGTCAACTGATGGCGTCAACTTCACAGGCTCTCGCAATATCCCTTGGTTACCTTCTCGCATGGGCCTGCCTCATTAATGCACAGCCACAGTCGTTCACAGGAGCTCAACTCTTGCGACTGACAAAATTCAAAGGCCGAGCAATAGATTTCGCTATGATACTTCAAAACGACTACTGTTGGTTTACAGAATTTGATTGCCTTGAAATATCCTTACTGATTCAACCTCTTTTTCAGATGGCACGATCTCGAACTTGACTGATGAATTCGTGGATATGATATTCTTTCCTTATTCATTGGAGAAAGCAAAGAAATTCCTTACTGCTCAGGGAGTACAGATTGATGTGCTTATAAAGAGTATTGATCATATGTAAATAAACAAGGGGAATGATGATGAGGAATGAGGGAGAATTCGTTTGTTTTTAACCTGATACAGAGTCAATAAAAGTAGACATTTAGTAAAATCCTTACGTATTGTGACTTTACTGAAAGTGGATGGGTCTGTTAAAAAGTTCGTGCCGTTTTTTTTTTAGTAAAATTCAACTGTATTTCTTGTGAAGTGTGACTAGTTTTTCCAATTGTTATGTCAGCAGCTGTCAAAGTTACAAATGATATTCAGCTGTCAAAATATTCAGTATGTTTTGCCATATCAACACGCACCGCTCCACGCTTGCCGAAAGTGCGAAAATTGTTTAAAAAAATACAATCGAAACTCCGGCTAAGTTGTAAATACGCGACGTGAACGAGAATTTTGTCGTGTTGGTTGGCCGTCATCATGGCTTCTGTGTGCAGGCAATTCGTCGCACCATGGATAAGTTTGAGCTTGAATACACCAATGAGACAGAGATTGGTGGGTAGTAGTTGTCGTAGCCGCCAGTAACGAATGCCATTCGGCACGGATCAGCTGAATTGGGTATCGCCAGATAGTCAACAAGGCTTATTTTGCGATTGGATTTAGGCTTACATCCGTATATGTGCCAAGAATTGAAGCCGAAAGACCATAGACAACGCTAATAGAGCGCTGGAAATGTTGTCCAGAGATCTGCATCTTTGCAAAAAAAAAATAATATTCTTGGGCGAGGTCCATTTTTGGCCCAGCGACTATGGTAAGAAGTAAAATGTCCGTTATTGGAGCAAACATAGCCCATAAGTGTTCAACCAAACATCAATCCATCCACAAAAATTGACTGTTTGGTGCGGTTTATGGCATAGCGGCATCATTGGACTATATTTCTTTTAAAATTATATAAAGCGATGTTAACCGTCTTTCTGTGGCCAGAACTGGACAACATCGATATATCAAGGCTGTGATGTCAACAAGATGGCTCTCATGTCATACAAGCGACGCAACGCTTGAAGTTGTGAAGGAGAAATTTAGCGAGTGGGTCATCTCACGGCGAGAGTTGATCAATTGGCCGCCGCGATCATGCGACTTGACACCGTTATTTTGATATCGTTGTATTGTTATTTTTCTGGCACTTAGCCTCGCCTATACATTGCAATCGATGAATTTCTAAGATCACTTTCCATTCTATTCCGCACGATGACATGACAAATGAATTCGATGTACCAACCGCCTAAATGTATACTACAAAACTTGTGAACCAAACACAGAAACAGAAGGCAGGTGCATAATAACCTTGTAACCATTCAACAAGAACGAATGCAAAGATCATTGACTCACCGTATCTGCGGTGTCCTCATCAATATCATCCGTTTCAGCATTGTTCGCTGTAAAGTTCCTCATATCCTTCGGCGTGGACTCATCTGAGATGACCGAATCCAAGTACACATTGTCGACGACTTTCTCAAAACTATTTTCGACATGCACTGAACCCGATTCGTTTACAACCGGCGTCAGAACTACCGTCGTCGTTTTACCACCCTCATCACGACTATTCAAATTTGATTTCTTGCGATTCTCGAAACCTCCATTATTGCCCCGCTTCGCAACGGGTCCACCCACCATAAGCTGATTATTTATCAAGAGCTCCGCTTCCCGGAGAATCTCATCCACACTGCGAGTGTCCGAGTTGTCCGACAATCGATTAACTTCCTCAAATATACTTTCATCGTTTATTTCACTAGTATCACGACTGGAACCATAGAAACACTCTTGTTCCTTGTTTAAAAACTCCAAAATGGAACTGCTTGTAAAATCATCAAACTCTAGATTAGCAACGTTCGCAACAACAACATCGGGGAACATGTCCTTTGGGTTTTTCTTAGTTGCTGCACTCTCCGAACATGGTGATGTTATTGTGGACATCTTTGCAAAACGCCTTTTGCAAATAAATTTTCTTTATTTTACAAACTTTTGATGTAAATGCGCACGGTAATGAAATTTTCATAAAACATTCAAGCCGAATACCGAAAGACTCATTTATGAAAAAGTGAAAACAAAAACAAAAATATTTATTTTCAGAAGAATATATTTTTCGTGTTTTATTCTGTGAAACAATAACAAAAAAATGAGAAAATTAGGGAAACATCACGACGAGAGACACAGGACGAAAACGTAACAAACAGTATGCTAGGGTGTGAAGTGAAGATTTTCCCTTCGACTAGGAAGTAAACCGAAGCGTATACGACAAAAACGAATGCCGTGGAAGTGAGAAAGAGAGAAAGACAGAGGGAAAGAGATATAGAGAAATTGTCAAAACAAAACAACATTTCGTTCTTATTGGAATGAACTAGCTTGAGGTTCATTGTGTTTGGGTGGAAGCACAAGTGTTTCGGAGTGACTTGTCTCACTGGGGTGGAGTTCAGAGCTGCAATGGTGGAAAGTTGTTGAGATTCAATGAATTCGAAGTTAATTTATTGACTTCAATGAGAGAAGAGAATTTAAGGGCCTCAAAACATAAGTTTATGTCCAAAGTAAACGAAAGGTAACCAGAAGCATCTTCACATTTCAAAGTAGCCATAATTGCTTATAAGAACTTAAGGAGAATTGAGCACTCAACTGACATTTGCATGCGTAGAGAGCGTATCATTTCGCTCCCACGTCAGTAGACGAAACTGAACGAACTTAAGAAACTAAGTGAAATGGTTACTATGGTCACATTGTATCTTATTTGTTTATTTGCTCGGTTGCTTGAGTTCTCTTAAGTTTTCGTACAGATATTTTAAGGGCCAAACATAATGGCCATACAAAAAAATAAACTTATGTCATAACCAAACGAAAAGTAACCACAAGCATCGTCCAATTTCAAAGTGACCATAATTGCTTATTATTAAGCAGAGTTTAGCTGTCAACTGACATTTGCATACCTAGAGACCGATTCATTTCGATCTTGGGTAAGTAGACAAAAGTAACCGAACCTAACGAAACTGAGCGCAGCGGTTACTATGGTCGCCTGGTGTCATATTTGTGTATTCGATCGGTTGCCTAAGTTCTCTTAAGAATCCGTACGGCCACAATAGTTGGCCCTTAAACTTGAGACTCTTTTCGATGCTTAAGTGCTCGCAAAATTTTAACATTTCCGTGACAAAATCCGTAACAACATTTGTTTCTAATGGAAAACAAAACATTACTCACCTTCGTTCAGTTGGATAATCTTTGTTTCTTTTACAACCTCTTAAAAAGTTTTAGGCAATGAAAAGGCCACCATGCTCTCTAACCATTCACAGATTAAATCACAATGGGCACACTGCGTATCGCTTCAAGGAACTCTTGTTGCCTCCATGTCACGCAATCCATGTCACCAAAGCCCTTAACATTTATAGATTAAATCAAATGAAAGTCTTACTTAAAACTGAAGCCGTCTTAGCACACAGAGCTACAGACAAATGAGCAACCAACAAAACGCTTCAACAAAACACTCCCTGTCTCAATATCTACAACATTATGTTCAACTTCACAGCAAATTTAAAAAAAGAGGGTAAGAATTGAACCTCTTTATACGAGTGATTTGTTGTCTGCATTTCACAAAATCCGGATGTGTCGCAGCATTTTCTGAACCACCCTGCACTATTCCCACTGCTTCATCCATCTGTCATAACACCAGCAGTTGATAGACCAAACAAATTGCATTTCACAACCGAACGTCATCATCTATTTTTGGTCCGTTAAACGAACTTCGTTTACAAACAATTCTGGTCATGAGCACCTTCAACGGATTCCTCAAGGAAGTCCCTGGGATAGCTGTGGATCGGTTTGAAGAAAAATGTCTAGAATCGCAGTTTTTATTCCTGTCCCACTGTCACACGGATCATATGATAGGACTTTCCAACAAACTACAACTCACTGTGCCTCTGTTTACAAGTGAAGTCTCCGCTGTTTTCCTACGGAAAGAATTCCCGAATCTATTCAATGTGATAGAGCCACTTAATGTTGAAAGTAGTCTGTCTCCAAATTCAATAGACAATTTCTAATTGCATTCATTTCAGCTCCCTTGCATCTTAGCTACACTTTCGAAGGACAGGAATACAGTCTGGAAGTTACAGCTCTACCAGCCAAACATTGTCCTGGTTCAGTGATGTTTCTCTTTCAAACCAAGGATCATACAGTGCTATACACAGGAGACTTCAGGTAAGGAGAACCAAAGCAAAAGGAATCATTCATCTCAAACCTCATCTTTCAGGCTCTGCAAAGGGGACTTCAAAAAGTACGACATCCTTCAGGCGAAGCAAATCGAATGTGTCTACTTGGACTCGACATTTCTCTTGAACAAATATTATGAATTTCCTACACGGGAGCAAAGCCTGTTTCAGATATGTAACCTCGTCAGGGAATGGTTAGACACACACCCCAAGAACAATGTGGTCATAGAAATGCCTGCTCAGTACGGAATAGAGTACCTCTTCGTGGGAATCCATCGCAAATTGAAGCAGAAAATCTATGTCAAACCGTCTCAATGGGAAAAATATATTTACTTTCCCTTTCTGGACAAGTGCCTAGACCCAGACACAACAAAATGCAGGATATCAGCAAAACTCAAAGAGCATCAATGCAGAACCAAAGCAATTGTGCCAGATAATGTTCGGGTTATAAAGCCCACAGCAATGTATTGGGGGAGTTGGAAGCGAGGTCAGCCGTTTGTGGAGCAAGTTCAGGACAAAAATGAGTACCGCGTTGCATACTCAAGCCATTGTAGTTGTTCAGAACTTAAGGACTTCTTGGACTTTGTCAAGCCAAAGGCGGTTAGTTTAAATGTTATTCCAAAGAATTGTGAAGAGTCTATGAAAGAAACGTTACTGGAAATTTATAATCCGGTCAACAGAGGAGCAGATGTTCGTAAAAATGATGACATCATCTGGTTCGACAATATGTTTTCTATTGACACCCCGACCAAGGTCAAAGAAAATGTTCCACCAGATGCAAGAACACTTCCAAAAAGGCTTAAGATGTGATATACTCTTTGAACATTTGCATGTTTGTTTGTTAGATATATTCCAATTTTACATTATTACATTTACATCAAATATATAAGTATATACATATTTACAAAAAATTAGACTGGTAGTTATTTGTTCGAAAAGGCTTTGGATCAAGAATGGTTTACAACGACGTTTCCTTCAATTTTTCTCAAAACAATTTGACGGTTCCCTTCCAACGCGTTGTCATACAGCTTTGAAATGACCCATCCTGTTCAGTGTACTGTATGAACGTAAAGCTAACGACGTCTTGGTGGAGATCCGACGTGGAATTACCATTAGCAACCGCTGCTGCTTCGGTTTGTCGAAACTCTAATCCTGGAACTGTATGTACTGTAAAAAAAAATGTGTACATAAACCAGAAGGGAAAAATTCGTAAAAACACGAATGTTCCAGCCAAGTGTGTCTTAAAATCCGAGCCTCCTGATTCGAAGAGAGGAAGAGCGAAACTCCAGTATAAAGACCATGTAATCGGGGGTGGAACGTTGTCTTGATGACTGGAAGTAGCATACAGCAATGAAAGGCGACAATAGGTCAGTCTCAGACCCTCCATGGGTCGCAGGTTCTCTCTGTAACAGAAGAGACTTCAATTTCAGTGCACGATGACTCGATAAAATTGAAGGAGAGAAAGCAGTTATGGAAATTCAACATTTTCATGAGGCAAGTCTTTTAGAATTGCTTTCACAGTCTTTGAGCACATCGGGACACAATTTGCATGTCAACAAAATAGTTATATCGAAACTGAAATCTAATAAAGCTTATGCAGAAGACGGATAGTCTGCTGAAATATTTAAAGCAGCTGGAGATGATCTGGTAGGAGGCACGTTATGTTAATATCGCTCCATACCTAAGACCATTGACGGTAATGGTGTCTCCTTCTCCGGTCCAATGATACCGCCATGATATAAACCGCACAAAGATTTTAACCTTTGTGGATGCGGATCCGGATCTCCCGTGAACATTTTCAGCACCCAATTAGCGAGTTCACGGCGTTGTTTATGGTCATCCGGCTTCAATTCAAGTGTTAGCACAATCTTATACGGATTTAGTTCCAAATCCAACCGCAAAATAAGCCGGGTTGACTCTCTGGCGGTGCCCAAATCAGCTGATCGGCGCCAAATCGACATTTCTGGGTCTTCCTTGATACTGGCCGCTACGGCGGCTTTGTTTTCTCCATTTCACACCAATCTCTGTCCGGTTGGTTGCTTAAGGTCCAAAAGAGAATACTCACGCTCAAACTTTTCCACCGTGCAACGAATTGCCCGCACACTGAAGCCATGATGACGACCGGCCTCAGGACGAAATTCACATTGCGGAATTTTGACATTTTCTAATAGTCTCCGACCGTGTGGCAAGCATAAAGCGATACATGATGAAATGACAACCCGTACTGAATATTTTACCAGTTGAATGCCATTGGTACAGTAGCTTTGAAGAAAGCTGCTCAAACATTTTTTTTTGAGGATTTTTCGAAACTTCACTGGAGCACTCAGACTCAAAACTGGTCCATTGTACTGCCAGGTAGCAACCTACTGTAGTGCCGTTAATTTGATCCCAACGGCAAATGGTGACTGGACCAGATTCGATTTCACTAGGATTCGAACCTGGGACCCCTTGAACTTGGGGCAAGCACTTAACCAACTGCGCCATCTAGTCGTTTTTTTTTAGTTAGTCTCTATTAATTCTAAAATGGAAGTAATCTGTTTCTTGATAACCACATCATGGGATGCTCATCATGGGGTACACCATAATATGGCGCTGGCGCCTTCGTGAAGAGCAACTTCACACCTCGTTAGGTAAATCTATGTCGGTTTTCCAAGCGGAAACCTATCCATCCTAATGGGCACGAAATGTATTGTGAAGAACATCAGAACATCATCAGCTTTTACTTCGTTCGCACCGAATAATTGCCACCTGATCCGAGCAAAGGTGGGATAGTAGTAGAAGAAGTGCTCTGCAGTATCGAACTTGGGGCAAGCACTTAACCAACTGCGCCATCCAGTCGTCTTGCTCAAACATAATAATTATAATAAAAAAGGCGGCGCTACAGCCTGAGGTGGACTTGGGCGTAACCACTCGTTTTGTGCGTGCTATTGTTCTCTCACGAGTGGAGGGGACCTACAGTTTAATGCCGACTCCGAACCAAGATTGAGAAATTTTTGCTAGACAATTATATTCTTTGAGCATTTTCAGTGACTGCCAAAACATAACAATTGGATAAGATATCACTCACCCCAATTACACAGGTCGTATCCGACAGTCGAATTCGACTATAGTCGCATTTTGTTATTACACACTACACAGTCGATTTTTTCGAGCCCACTCATGCTACATTTTATATAGAAGTAGTGCGTAAGGCAACTGTTTCCATAGATGCGAATATATGCGTAGGCTTTCTAAAGTCGAATGTAACGCATACGAGTGGCAGAATGGAGATTCAAATGCGATGTGACTCAAACGAAAGAAATGCGAAAGGCGTGTGTGACTTGGGTAATAGGGGTGATTGCTATTTGGTCATCCTTTGGTGGGTATTTTTACAAACGACTGAGCAGGCACAATTTTCTGCGGGTACACCTACAAATTTAGAAAATGTGTCGGAAACGGAACGATAAGGGACGAAAACAGGCATGCTTCCCTTTTTGGCGGGTCCAATGTATCTCCTCGCTTTAATATGTTTTGTACATATTTTTGTCTCCTGCCTTCTTCCGCTCCTGTAATCATCGTCCACCACTGAAAAAAAACACTATCCTCAAGCCACTGTTGAAATGAAAACAAAAGGAAATTTATTTTTTTATTTTATTCTTTTTTTTGTTTGTTCATTTTAACTCTAAAATCATTTTAAGATTAAGAATGACATTTATTTGTTATATTTTTTGTAGTTTTTTTGTCAGTTGTTTTTTGTTTCTTTTTTTTCACTTTTTTCATTTAAAATTCTATTACATACTCTTAATTAGGTTTTTATTTATTATGTTCTTTTTTTGTTTGTATCTTCTTATTCTTCCATCATCATTAATTTTTACCTACATTTTTAATTAATGGGAATTTGTTGATTCTCTTTCATTTTTTCTGGTTTCTTTTGTTTTGTTTTTCTTCTTTACTGTATTAAATAAGAGCGAGATTAATTATAATTACTAATTACTTTGTTTTAATATACTTTTCATACATGTAAAAAAAATGAATAACGAACTGTGATTTTTTAAAAAACCTATTTTCAAAAATAATCATTCAAAAAATTACTAAGAGTTACAAACTAAATTGCTAAAAAAACAATAATCAGCATTGTTAAATTATACATACTCTACACATAAAAAAAAAAAACTTTACATCGTTTCCTCTTATTTGTTTTATTTTTATATTCACTGTCATACTGTCTTCCTTTTTTCCCTTAGTTTTTAATTCTTTTGTTTAGTTTTTTGTAATCTCTGGTAACTTAGAATGAAATGAAAAATGAACAATCATTTTTATTTGTGTTAGATTAGGTATAAAAACTGATTTTTTGTTTGCATTAACTTTTTAGCCAAAAACAAAAACTTGGTAAACTTGGTGAACTTGGTTTTAACGCAACAGTGAATTGAGTTGTAGTTTTTTTTTGTTTATTCCTCTAAATTAATGAGTGTGTGTAAGACAACAGTTGGAAACTCCCTCCCAAATGTGATCAAAAGATAACGGATACGCGCTGACATACGGGGCGAAAAAAAAAAAACAAATTCAAAAGGCATTTTGTATTTAGGTTAGATTTCAATTGAGAAATACTGTTTATACTCTTTGCTTCCTTTTCCTGTCCTCTCTCTAAGAACACTTTCTTCTCTGGTAAATTTGTAGTTCCTCCTGATTACTTAGTTTTATTTCTTGTTTTTTTGTTTTTAAACCTATTTTGTTGTTTAATTAAAGGAACTGACAAAATTGTCTTGGTTTTTTTTTGTTTGTTTAATTGTTTTGTTCTGGAGGCATGGCAGTACATATTGTTTATCTTACTTTCTGCACTTCTCTTGCTATTGTTTGTGTGATTTTCATTGATTTAAAGCCAAAAGTTATACTACAAAGTTTCTGTTTTTCTTCATTTATTTATATAGATAGGAATATTTCGAGCCTGAAATTGTTTCGTTTGTATTCATTGCAAAAGAAAATAATTCACAATTCATTTCGAACCGGTTTGCTGGATATTTTTCAATTCATCAAATTTCACGAGATAACAATATAGGCAGCAAATGAAAACGAAAATTATATTGCTAAATCTTAAATCCAATTTGTACTTGTTTGTAGTCAAGTTTAAAGTCTAAATTAAATTGAAAAATATGGAACAAATATTTGTGTGAGAGAGAAAGTAGAAGTAAATAATGTTGCTTTGGTTTTTTTAATTAAAAATGCTTTTTGCTCTTTTTTTTTAATTCCTTAAGCACTTGTTGAATAAGTGTGGTTAACATAATTCCCACTTCAAAGAGATGTCCTATTTCATCGCTCGGGTAGACAGACTTCCCCAGCTTTTACTTTTCTCTGCTTTCTATGGTCCGTTAAGGAACTAAAAAAAAAAAGGTGAAGGCACACAACCTCTTTCACACGTTTATCTCGGGAAACCCTAATCCTTTCGAGTTCCCTGCTGTGAATTCAATCACGGACTTCCAATTCTGTCCTTATTCCATTCCTTATTCAAATGTGGACCCCCACTGAACATAACTTTAAACAGAAAATCGAATTGAACAGTTTTGAGACTTGTTAATGAATCTTTATGCGTCATTAACGAAAAACATGCAGATGAGTTAACTTAAAACAACCATACCCATTTCATTCCAAACTTAAACATGCAAATGTTGCGATTCGATATTCGCTCTTTTTGAATTTTAAATTGCCTTTCAACTTCTTCCTTAAAAACTTCCTAACCTTAAAATTTTACGTAATAGTGAAAAACTTGCGCTTAGCTCCTACATCAACCAATCATGTTGTGCGTGCCATTGTTCTCTCCCACAAGTTTAATGCCCACTACGAATGACGAAGTTGAGAACTAGACAAATGGGTTGAGATCAGTCAAGCTTAAATTTGAACGTGCATCTCTCAGTTTTTGCCAGTTTAGTCTTAAATTCAATATTTGGCCACCAAATTCACAAGTTGAATGTAAAGATAGATCTAAAACTTTAATTTGTATCCAAGTATTTCTTGATCACATGTGTGCGGTAATCATTGTGCATGAGAAATATCGGAATCGGATCATTTGCAGCACGTTTTCACTCAGTAATGCTCTATATCGAATTGAGTAATGTCCTTTTAAATTCGTATTTTTCTTGAATGGCTATAGACACACAGTGCACAACATAATAATTCCATTTAAATTGTCTCTGCCATAAATTTTCCTAAAATCCCAGGTAGCATGTTTGAATTCTTACCTTCCAATTATGAAAAATAATACATTCTGTTCCCGATCTACTTGGAAACACAGATTTCCCAGGCGAAAATCGAAACTCTGGGCCTATTTGCAAATGTACACTTTACGCCCCAAAATGGACTTGCAATTTGAAATTGTTTGCTTTATCAAATATGAAATTGCCGATACTATGCTTTGCGCATTTTGAATTTCAAATAGTTTTTCCCTCTCTAAGATATTCAACAAAATTGCAGGCTTAACCGCCTCATTTTCTTCAGATTCTTCTCACCTCTTTATTTAATCAGATGAAATGGATATCATGAAATAAATTCTAGACACACTTCGATATAAAAGTCGATTTGGCAGATCGTGTGCACTATAATTATACGGTAAACGTATAATAAAACTTCCCAACGTCAAACGTTTAAGCATAGTTTAGCAAATCAAATGTGCAAATGCATTGCATCAGCTTCGCAAAAAAACAGCGATTCCGCATCATACAAATGTCTGACGTTTCTGAACTGAGTTACAGTTTTGAAATGTTCACGTCTTCTTGTATTTGTCGGTACAACGTCAAACTTCGTGCCTATTCAAGAGTCTAAAGCACAACGAAACAGATGTGCAGTAAGTTTTGGCATCTCTTGGTATGCAAAATATGCATAGCATGTATTCGGAGATTCATATCTCGTAAAACAAATAATTGCAGTAGCACAATTTTGTTTGCAAAAATTTTAGCAATATTACGCAGACGCAAAAACTGAATAGTTTTTGCTTTAGTGCTCTTGATCTTTGCACACGATTTCCCAATAGGCCCCCTGAGTAGTTTTTACACTCGCCGTGTACACATTTGAAGCAACCTTTTACTCTGTTCTTCGCAAAGTTTTCTTTGTAAATTCGCAAGTAGGTTAATAGTGCACGTTTGCGGCGGGAGCGAACAAGTTAACTTTACCTCAATCAGAGCATGCATTAAAGATCTCTTGCCAGAATCACAGGGCCTTATTATGGTTGTCAATTATCAATACGATGACTGATGCTTATCAATTATTTCAGGGTATCTGTATTACGCTTGTCAATAATCAATTTTGTTGATAGATTGCCATTATAATAGCTATCGTGAATGAAATTATTGCGTATTATTGAGAAGAGATTGAGAAGCTTTTTTAAACACTTCTACTCGTTGAGCATTGTCACGAAAGAGGCAGAGTCGTGAAATTTTGAACATTTTTTCTTCTGGTCTAGCGCATAGGATTCGACGCACATAGCCACTAAGACACGGCGCCCATGTAAGTCTTAGGTTAGGTTAGGTTAGGTTAGTGGGCTGCTACTGAATTTACCAGCAATCTTAGACAGACTACTACCACTAATTGACTGCTCCAGTGATAGTGCCGTTAATTTGATCCAAACGACAAATGGTGACTGGACCAGATTTGAAAATCCGGATAAGAGTATTAACTTTACATTCACTGGGATTCGAACTTGGGCCCCTCTAACTTAAGGCTAGCACTTAACGAACTGCACCATCCAGTCGTCCACGCAAGTCTTGGTCCACATGATTTTCTCCGACGTACACTCAATCCTACCCAAGTCAGGAAAGGCTCATAAAAAAAGAGAGAAAAGCAAGCTGTTTTGCAACATTTCATATATCACTAAGCAACATGATTCAAATTTTCTTTCCGTCTCTCACCCAAAGAAACCCATTCTCAACTGATTTCTAAGAACTGGTTCATGAAACATAATTAACGGCTTAAAAAAAATGATTTGTTTGTTTAATTGCAGACTTTTTCTTTAAAAAAAGGAGAGCCTCACTCGGAATTCCAACTTATCACATATAAAAGAAAATTCTGAATAAAATCGATAACAAAAAAAATGAACAAATGATTTGTTGTGCCACCATGAACAAATTAATATTAAAAAATGAAGAAATTTTGCCTAACTTTTTGATAAATGTGTTTCAAATCTTCACTCGTTCAAAATATAAGTAATTCCCCTCATTTCTCTCTCTCTCTATCTTTTACAGTTTTTTGCATAGTTCCTAATTTGAAAATCTTACTTAAAAGTAATTTAGTTAAATTTATTGTTTTGTTTTTGTTTTTTTTTACGTACAAAAAGACCACAACATTCACTGTTTGTCATCATCATACTCCACATATCATCATGTACATCATCTCACTTTTGTTTTTATATATTAAATACAGTTTTTGTTTTTTTTAGTGTTAATTTTTTTGTTTTTTCTTCTAGCGAATTTAGAATGATTTGAATTATTCAAAAGACGCCGTAATATTGTAATTTTCTTCCTCTTCACTATTATATTATTTATATACCTTTGTTTTGTTAATTTTTGTTTTTGTTTAATTATGTACAAGTACTAAGAGTTACGCGTAAGATCTTATGTAGTTACATACTTATTCTTCTCAATCTTATATAAATCAATTATTTATTATGTCTCTTATGTTAATATTAGTGCTTTTTTTGTTTTCTTCTTTTAGTTATTTACACATTTTCCATTTTGTTTTTTTGTTTACTCACTATATTTATATGAATTTGTTTGTTTTTGTTGGGGGAGGGCTGGGGTGGTGGGCTAAAGAAAACGAACAACGAAATGAAATGTCGATCATCAAAACTGATGAAAACTAGAATGTGTTTACATCTCCTCTCTCTTGCGTGATGATTACATGTATTTCTTTTGTTCTGATGAGTGAATTTGTTGTGAATTGCTCGCTCTCTTCTCATACACGTACATACAAGAAGACCTTCGGTAAAAACAATAAAAAAAAAGCTTCTTTTCAACGGTTGAAAGGAAATGAGAATTGAATTAGAAAAAAAGAAAACATTTTGTTTAGAGTATATTTTTCTTTATATGTCACGTTTTTATTGAAAATTTGTGGGAGGAAGAGGATCATATATCAATCCTTAGTTGCTGATTTGTTTTTGAGTGTTTTGTTTAATTTTTTTGCTTTTTGTTTTACAACTACTAAACAATATGCAGTTCAGGGTTTTTTATATAAAAAAAAAACGAAAAAATAAACTTGCTTTTTGTTACCTAACTTTACAGAGAAAAATTACAATTAAGAACAAAAAAAAGAATCCTAATCGCTCCTTCTTCTTCCTTTAAACTTAAATCTTAGTTATCGTACATTTGCATTCTTATTATGTTCTTCTCTTTTATGTTTATTGTTTTCTTAAATTATTTATTTTTTCTTGTTTGTTTTTTTGTTTTTATTTTACCAGCTTTATTATATTTTACAAAAAAATATTGTTTGATGGTTTTTTTTTTTTCATTTTGTTATTTTGTTTTCTTTTATTTATCTTTGTTCACGTTTTCCACTTTTTTTTTATTTTTTATATAGTTATTATATAGTTATGTAATTATATGCAATTTAATTAAATTACGCACTTAAGTCTACTGATTTTCATCGTCATCTCCGTCACCATCGTCGTCATCATGATCGTCATGATGTTGCTGCTGCTGTTGGGCGGCAGCAGCAAGTAACGCAGCTTTTTGCGCTGCCTGCGCTTGAGCTTGCATTGACGGCGCCGACAGTGGAATTTTCCCACTCTGTTTGTAATCTGTCATTTCCTAAAAATAGAAAAGAATAAAGAATTTATTAAATTATGTTTAAAATACTTGGAATACAGATATGATTCCCAAGGGCTAACATTAAAAATAAGGATGCAGTTGGAGTTCGCATAAACAATTCTAAGGGGAACGTCTACTTTTTGGGGAAACAAATAAGTAATAATAATAATGGCGGCGCTACAGTCCTGGGTGGACCTGGGCCTATCTTCTCAGCAACCACTCGTGTTGTGCGTGCTATTATTCTCTCACGAGTGGAGGAGACCTACAGTTTAATGCCGACTCCGAACGGCGAGATTGAGAAGATTTTTCTAGGCAGGTATACTCTTTGAGCATTGTCAGTGACTCGGAAGAGGTGGAGCCGTAAACATTCTTTTTTATTTTTTGCGATACGAACGTAGACTGTGAAATTCCAAAGCGCATGGGTCGACGCACGAACCCACACGGCCACGGCGCCCACGGTTACAAATAATTATATATATTTTTTTATAACGGCTTTGTCAACATTTGACTGAGCGTTGTCGTGCTGGAAGATTACTTTGTCATGTCTTTTGGAATCTTACGGATTGGTTGGCGATGTCGATGGTACCGCATTCAACTCAGCGCCTTCAAACTGTACTGGCCTTTCACACGTTCTTCGTCACTGGTGTCAAAATCTTCGCTTTGAAAAAAACCTCGGTACACAACCAGTATTGACTGCAAATTTATATCAAAACAAACGTTGACATAGTTAGAGCAAAAAAACTGCCTTGTTTACACTTCAGCGAAAAGACATACTGATTTTTAGAGCAAAATGATGACGCTGTAACATGAACATAGTCACAAGATGATTCGATTCGATTTAATACTATGTAGTTACCCGCCGTGGCGTAGTGGTTAGGTCGACTCCTACGCTCGACGTTTTCGGTTCGATTCCCGAAGAAAACGGGTTATATTTGGTCTCGTATACACTAATGGTGTGGAGGAGAAGACCGAACGACAAACTTTACGAATACAATTCTCTCGTCTCAGAGTACTAGGTTGTACATGTACAATGGACACTAGCGTTCTGCCCCAAAAGTCTTTGACTCCAACCCCGACGGACAATGCGGGGAAGGAAGATAACGCCTACGGTGGCGTACACAGCTGCAAAAGGACCTCAATCAGCTGAACGTGTGCAAGGCACCTAACATAAGATCGTGCTGGACAGAGACATATTGTCTAAGACCAAGCCCACTCTGGACTGTAGCGCCAGCAGAAAGAACAGTCACGCCGCAGTTAAAACATACAAAGCAAGACAACAAAATATCTAAAACCACTAACGCTGCAAATAATATAGCTACAAATAAATACTTTGTAAACACAACACAGTGTCCCTACATTCTGTCCCTGGACATAAAGGAATTTTAGGGAATTAAACAGCTGACAAGGGTCCTAATCCCAACAAACATCGGATTTCCGATTCGGGTGTTTTTCTTCCAAATTTATGTTGAGTTACAAAAAATAGCTAGCAATACATATGCAGCAAGAGCAATTCTTACTAAAATCTTCTGTGCAGACTAAACATCCACAAAACTAAACATTAAATTTCTCTACCCAGAAGTACATCATCTCCTCTACGCATGCAATGCACTATCCATTAGAAGGAAGGTTTATCTGAGAGTCTACTACTTTGACGAGTTGAATGAGCTAAGCAGGATCAGCATCAGTCAGCTTAAACGCTCGCTTTATAGCAAGAATCAACTGTTATTTTTTTTTGTGGAGACACCCGATCTACGTGGTGTGATAATGAGCATACGTTAACCTAAATGAGACTATTAGTCTGCAGTCCCAGAGAGCACTGCAGTACTAAACTACCATTTACTACTGCTCTTTTTCTATCTTTATCGTATTTCTATTTCCTCATGATACAATTCATAAAAATGCAACGCCACATTTAGTCACGTGGCCTGGAGTTAATTGAACTTCACTCCCACGCATTAACCTGATATACAGCGGATTCTTGAGAACGACACAAAGCTTCAGCAAACACTCGTGTTATGCATTCTATTGTTTGCACAGCGTCGAAGCGAATCGGAATATGAACCGTAACTTCGCGCATAGGAGTCGATGTATCCCTCCACAAACGAGACTTCAAATAAAAAGAGTAATTTAAATATTCTTCGACTCTGAGCCTGAGATGGCGCAAACAAGTGGATAGGGGGACGTCAACTAACTTGGAGTGCGCAGCTAGAGACTGCTAGCGAAAGATCGTGCCAGCTGAAGAGGCTTATTGATTGAGGCCCAGGTCCTCTTAGTCCCATCTGAAATTTACGGAAGAAAAAAGTAGCCGAAGCTACTCGCCACTGTTCCAACTTTTCTATCGATCGCCAAGTGTCGTCGAAGATTTTTCTGATTCTTCTTTGATGCAAACATAAATGTACACATTAAGACCTCGCTTATAAAACCAAGAACTACTCAAGACCGTGAGACGATCTTTGCAAAGTGCAGTTCGTGCAGTTGCAGTAGCTGATTCTCCTTAACTGACGGTAAAAAATAAACGAGTTAACTATGCATTTTGATTAGCAATTAATTTTCAGAGCGCCGCCTAAAACCCCTATTAATTAATAAAAACTAAAAAAAAAATGTTGCTTGCAAAAGAAAGCAAAACCAGTGATGGGTAGTGAGCAACGAAGGACAAATTCCTTCAAGCATTGCTCTCCTCGGTACAAATAACATCAAGTTACGTGAGTAAGTCATAACAGACAAGTAATTAACTGCGATCTACATAAAGCAACGACCTAGTGTGCTGAGTTCATAATAAAATTCCTCTGCGCATTGTTTCCTTCCTTCATCTGTTAGTGAAACAACAAAGAACTTAAGCCTACAAAAAAGGCAATGAATTGATAGATAGCAATCACACGAACTGCCGTTGAACTTGCAGACAGCTCACTCTTTTGTTTGCAAACAACAATGAATTAAGCACTACGCAACTACGCCATTTGACAAAGTATCTAGGTAAACCAACTGCCGGCACACACTTGAACCAGTTGAGTCCGGCGGCGTGTGTCAACTGCATCCCTCTCAATTTGTACAATCAAACGTAAGAAAACAGAAATTCAGTACTTACCCTTTCGTAACGCGCTTTATCTTTCTCAGCCATTAATTCATACTTCTGTTTTGTCTCGGGTTCAACGTCAGACCACTTTCTGCCCAATTCCTTGGCAATGTCGCCCACACCGTATTCAGGATTCAGAGCCTTAACTTTATTACGTTCATCATTGCAGAACCAAAAGAACGCCGATCTGTTGAATTGAAAAGAAGTGATTTCAAATTAGATACCGTGTTCGGATAAATGGAAATTTAAGTGTTTCAGCACAGCATGTGTTGGTAAAGGATTTAAAATACAAATTCTTTCTACGAACTCACAATGATCTTTTGGGTGCATTCGGATCTTTGATCTGTTTCCGTTTCTTTCCTCGTCCGACGACTGCTCCCTTGGGTGGAACATAATTTTGCATTTCTAGATCGTATCGCTGCTTATCTTTTTCGGCCATTTCATGGAAACGCTTTTTCTCCTTATCCACCATTGTCTGAAAATGTGGGAGTTTATATAAGTTATTTGTTGCTTTGGTTTGCCTGTAGGCAAGGATATAACTTTGAATTTTAAAAGGATGCAATAATTTACAAAAGAATCGAATCAATAAAGTAATTGTGTCACATTTGGACTTTTCTTGTTTATTCTTAACATAAAGGGGTATTTAGGATAAGGTGAGGCAGAGGAGAGAAAGAATGGGCATTTGAATAACTGATGGCGTCTGTGGAATGTTAACCTAAAAAGGAATGCATCATCCGCTACGCACGACCAAAAACATTTTACAACTCTTACAATTACAAGTCTTTTGGAAACACGTACAGCAATCTGATGTAGTCGTCATTGCGGTGATTCGTTTTTCCACGTTTGAGATAGCCATGGTTGGCTGAACCAAGATTAAGATCGAATTCAACCCCGAGAAAGTTGAAACGATTGCAAAAGAAATTTAAAGCAAATAAACGTTTGCCTGGAGGTGCACAACTTTTCTTCACCAATCGAGAGAAGAATTTCATTCAGATTGGTATCCAATTGAACTCGTTTCAAAGTGAAACAATGAAATGATTTTTTTTTCTATTCAGGGTTTGGAAGAATGAAGTCAATAGGGAAACTCTTCTCTCGTTGGCAAAATGAGGATGGCGTAAATTGATATTGGGGTCTTGTTACTGAGAAATTAAAAATGAGTAATTTTCAAGACGAGGCGTCAGTTGTACTAACCACCTTAGAACTATACTCCACACTATACACACACAGGAGGTGTATGGAACTACCCGAATACCCAAAAACCTGCATGACACCATCCGACAATACAGGTCTCAAACTATGGCGGATCGAACTACCCAAATATCCGCATAATGTCCTTATCCGAAATGTAAAAAAAATTCTCACACAACTTACGAACACACCCCAGTCTGACAGCCAGAATGGCGGAAAAAAAAGTTCTCTCCTTTTCCTTTTAATCTCATTTGTGACTAGCATTTGTGAGAAGTCTTGCTCTTCTTCTTCAATACGAAAAATTGCGCTGTTGAAAGTCATCGAATGTTGTCGGAGAATATATTCCGTCGAGAAGCTATAAAAGTGATCATTTTGACATAGAAGACACAGGGAACGTCCTGGCCAAGTGAAAAAATTCAAAAACGCAGAAGCATTTCTCACAGAAGACTCATGTCAAACGCAAGAAAGCGTGCAGAATCATTGGGAGTGACGCTAGCAGCAATTACCAAGCTTTGGGATTCATACAAAAGCAAAACTGGGTGCGAGAACTGCCTCGCGACTTCGGAAGGCGATTGTATGTTAAAAGTGCTTCTTGGCGCCACAAAAAAAGACATTTCTGCATCGAATGGTAACTGGGAACAAAATATGGAACCTCAACAACGTGAAGCCCAGCCAACTCGGCACATCGACGCCGAAACAAAATATTCATGGTTCGAACGTAGAGTTGTGTGGTAGGATCAGAAGGAGTGATATACATACTAGGAGCTGTGAACCGCATATTCCACTAAAGAGGTCGCGAGGGCAGTGCATGCATGAAAGATCTCCAGGCCACTCGATCCTCCGCCATCGACTCTAACTCATCAGGAGCTATGCTCAAGCGCAACCAGGCGAGTGTTTGGACTTGATCCAACCATCTTGTCCTAGGTCTGCCAAGCAGTCGCCTACTTGATGAAATCCCATTCAAGGCACGCCTCGGAAGCGTGACGAGTGCGTAAATTTCCATAATGACAATGCCCATCTTCATGTTGCCACACCAGTTAAAAACCAATCACAAAACTGTGAATCGCCGAATTCACTCGTCAAATCGCACGATCTAGACGGCCAATTCACCGGTCAAAAACGAAAGATAAACTGCACTGCTCACCGAACTCATTTCTCAATTGGTCCATCCTTTCGCGCGCTGCGTGGCATTCAGCGCCGTCTTGATAGAATCACATGTTGACCAGAAAAAAAATTTGAAATCATTCAACGATAGTGGAGGCCATCGACGATAACGTTGTTGAATATACCCGTGGGCGCCGTTGCGTAGTGGGTAGGTGCGTTGACTTCTACGCTCGAGGTCTAAGGTTCGAATCTCGAAAAAAAAACACCTAACATTTTTTTCACGGCTCCACCTTTTTCAAGTCACTGACAATGCTCAAAGAGTATAACTGTCTAGAAAAAGCTTCTCTAAGAAACCGCCGTTCGGAGTCGGCATTAAACAGTAGGTCCTCTCCACTCGTGAGAGAACAATAGCACGAACAACACGAGTGGTTGCTGAGAAGCTTGGTCTAGGTCCACATCGAACTGTAGCGTCGCAATTACTATTATAATGTTTATACCCGGACCATAAACCGCACGAAACAGTGCATTTTCCGGGTGCATTGGTTCCTCTCTATTGCCAGAGCTTGCTCATCGGACCAAATACCGCAATTTTGTTTATTAACCTACCCATTCAACCAGAAATGAGCTTCGTCGCTGAAGACAATTTTTCGTTAAAAAAACAAGTCTTCATTCAGCTTATCTAAGACACACTCACAGAAAATTCGACGATGTGGCAGGACGTTCGGTTTTAGTTCTTACTGTATTTCTAGCTGTAATATGTTAGGTTTTAGACCATGCTCTTTGCAGAAAATCCTCCATATAGTCGAGTAACATAATCCCAGTTGCTACGAACGCCAACGAATGGATAAATCACGGTCTTTGCTAAAAAACTGACGGATACAACAGCAAAATGTTCCTCTATACGCACTTTACGCATGCGGGTGGTAGGGGGTTTGATGTGCAATAGCGGGAAATTGGTACGAAGTTTGGTCATTATACATTAAATTCGTTACTCAGTAGAGGTCGGTTATGACGACCGTAAAATTGTCGAAGTGTGCGAAAAACATTTTTCACAGAGTACGAATTTTGATAATCAAATTTAACAATTTGTAAGCATTGTTCGGGTGCGTTCAGGCAATAGAGCATGATTGACTTTGACACATGCCACGAATCACGCGTGAGCTGTCAAAAATTAAACACTGAAAAATAGCAAATAAATCACCCTTTATTTCCTAACCAGATGTTCAATGATTATAGAAGAGGGTTAATGTTTCATTGTCCCTTATTGAGAAGACGCATTTGATCATAGCGGGAATATGTTAAGTCAATTAGAGCATCGCTTGGGCACTTAGTAACCAGGGACCGAATTAATTTTTGTTGCGTGCACGGAAAACTGTGTACGAATGAAACCAGAGATCGATCAACAATCAAGAAAAACTACAAGGATTTTCCCTTAACTCAGATCCTCTTTTAGATGCAATGCAATAATGTTGCTTTTCTTAAACGTTCTCTTGATTCCTCCCTCGCTGACAGTCCAAGATTCATTTTTGAAGTCAAAAAAAGAAAACGTTCTGCTCCCATCAAAACATTCAACAAGAGATATAACCTAAACAGAGCTGATTAAACATTGGAATTCATAGCAGACAAGTTAATTAGTCCACTAGTTAAGCCCCCGCTTTTTAGCAGTATACGGCACACAGGCACACCATGTGTACACACGCATCCACACCATGTGTGGAAACTACGTACGAAGCTAACTAAAAACAATTAAAAACAAACAAGAAAAACTTAATGAGAAACCCAAAACAAATATGTGTAACATAATTTGAACAATAAAAGTCAACAAGATTGATGTGCGACAGAAATGGAAAGAGAAAGGCCCACTGGCTGAGAAGGGGGCGGGGGGCGCTGAGGACTGTACAAAGAGGCGCTTGGGATGAGGTTGAAGATACCGAAGTCTCGACGTCATTGTTCATCAGCAAATAGGGGTTGCCTGATTAAGAGGTGGCATACAGAATGGCTGCGTTCAGAGGCGAAAGTATGTCAAAAATTTCGAAAAAACTTAAAATATTTTTTTCGGAAAAAAGCAAGTATCCACCACCACGCTCAAACTCACGCACACGTTACATTGGCATGGAAGCAGAGCGAGCCGGGGGTGTGCGGCTGGAGGTAATGTATTCAAAAACCCCAAATATATTCAATTTTGGTTCGGAGAGGGAGCGAGAGAGAGAGTGGGAGAAGAGTTGATGTGTGTATATAAGTGCAATTTATTTATTTTACATTTTTTTTTGTTCGTCTCTTTTGGGAGAAGGGGACGACTACGAGAAAACGACAATGTCGAAGGGGACGGACTTCTCCCACCGCACCAATACCAACACCACACAAACGCATTTGAGGCGTACAGCAGCGGCGGAGGAGAGGAGCAGCTGAAATCGTACAAGCAACAACAAAAGGGTAAGGGTAAGCGGAAATAAAAGAGGATGAAGAATCCAACCAAGCGAGGAACAAAATGACGACACGATGGCAACGACGAAGGCAGAGCAGCAGCGGTGGAACACAACTCTGCACGGCAACATAAACGAGTTCTGATGGTGGTGCTGGTGCTGGTTGCTGGCTCTGCTGGGCTTCATCGTCGTCGTCGTCGACGTCGTGGTCTCCGTCGACGTTGTCGTTCGATTCAGCCAAAAGTGATGGTCGCTGGCCTGCGCAAAGGGTGCGGCGGACGAGTATAGGTATAATGGTGGCAGGCGGCAGCAGCGGCATCAGCAGCACCAGCAGCAGCACAAGGGGGCATTTGCAAAGAGACCGGTTTTCATTTCATACATCTTTCCAGCATATACATATACCAACAGTACATAATTGCTGATGACAACAACGGTAGGGGGTAGTAGTAGCGATGGCGATGGTAGCGGCGCTGGTTATACTGAAATTCTTCTTTGCTATGGTCGCTTGTGTGTGCAGCTGCAGCTCTAAAGAGAGGTGCAGACCGATAACTAGGCATAGAGAGAAGAGAGTGATGTGTTGAGTTAGTTGTAAGCGTGTGTCACGTAGCCGACGAACGCTGCTTGTCATAGTGTTGCCACCACATAATGCCCGGGATATTCAAGGCTAAATTCAAGATTTTTCCCCCCCAACACACAGAAGAGGGGTATAGGACAAATCCCCCGCTCCTCTTTTTAAGAACAAAGACGTTGCAAATTGTCCGGACAGCTGAAATTTGAAATGATTATGAATGAATGTGTCCCAAAGGATCTGTTCAGAGGGGAATTGCCTCTAAAAAGTTGAACCACAGCTACTCATGGTCCGAAAGTTTGGAAGAGGTGAGCTCTTACCTAGAAGCAAGTTGCATCTGTGCTCTTAGCAACACGCTGCAATGTGACACATAGGAGTTGGGAAACCACTTAAAAGTGTTACGGGTCGAAGAAGATTGCTGTGAAAAGAACATCGTGGCAAGGAATGTAGGAAATGGAGGGACGGATCTGTCAGTCTAAAGGTTCTCCAAGAAGATTGCAATCAAAAGTACACCATGGTTCTGCAAGGAATGTTGAAAATGCTGAGAGGGATCTGGCACAAGCTGTTTCTTTTTCCTTCCATTCATAATTTCTTTGGATACCCCTTGAAAAAGACTACAAGACAAAGACTGCGTGCGAGTCTCGAACTCATTGGAAGCTAGTACAGGCAAAATCCGTCTAGATTCTCGATCACAATTGTAGTAGATCAAATATACTTAAATGACAACTCAACGTAGACGGAATATGCCTAGATTCTGTATCATAATTGTAGTAGATGAAATATATTTAAAAATGACAACTCAAAACTTAAAGGTCTGCTGCATTTTGAAAGCCAATCAGCAGACAATTTTAAATTCGGTCGGTTGAAAACGAAGGCATCCGTCGTTCAGATCCAATGGCATAAAGCATCAAAAAAGAACAGAAGTCATTGAAACCGAAAAAAGTTTAAAAGCCATTGTTATCATTGTTGAACGCCAGAAAAACCCAAAAGGAAATTTCTTGGCATCCGACCACACCGATTCCTAGGTGAGGGAAGACCAGAAGACATGAAAAGCGACGTTTAGAAGCTTCAATTCACAGGTAAATGCCAAAAATGCCCTCATCACTTTGATAAGAAATTCCCTCGAAACATCTTGACGTCTGGCAACTCCGCCTCTTGAGCAGTGGTTTGCCAGAAAGGTTATTCGTATGAAAAAGACATCGTGTGCAACCACAAAAGTGTGACCACTAGGTGTTTATTTCACATTGGTCCCTGAAAATGATTTCGAACTTACATCAACAAAATAGGCTAAAACCATATCGAGCTTAAACGATGAGCTCGACCGCACGAAAACATCAATTTACTGCTAGGTCGTTCTACGAATCAAAATCAGTTAGCAATGGTTGTCGATGTTGTTGTACAGAAAGAAATTTACCTATCCCTCATTGCCTCACTTCACCCAGGCCGCACAAACAGAATGATTCTCTTCTCTTTCGCCAATCACTTCACACCCATTTCTTCCTAACACCCGCCGAGGTCCCACTTTCATCCGTATTAATTTCCCAACAAGCAGCCCCAGCGGAGAGAGTTGGCGCACAAGCAGAGGGTATATACAGACGGACGTACATGCTGAAACTTAACCCTGGGGCACGATGATGCACCACCATCACTCCAGAAATCCGCCATCACCACCACCGCACCGCACCGCACCACACCACACCCCCAACCCTCATCTCATCATCGCTGTGCCGCCACCCCAAATTTTCAGCCCGCTTTTTAATAAGTTTAGCTCGTTCTATCACTTCATGGCGCTGTACCCACCCCAATCTCACTTTTTGTCGGTCCTTGCCGTCATCCTCGCCCACCGTTCGTTGCTCGTCGAATGTCGACCGTCGACCGTCGCCTTCATCGTCGTCGACGTCGTTGTCGTTTCACTCTGCTGCCGCTGCCGCTGCTACACATCGACGTCATCCATGTTGGATAAATTGCTCGTTTTACTTCACCCCCGGCTCCGATGTCTCCTGTCCTTTGCCACTAGCAAACAATTTTCCATCAAGCAACCATGGACGTCGCTGTGCTGCTGTACACACATTCACCTCACCGCCGCCCCCCACGCGCTCGCCATCTCTTGCTGGGTTCACAACTCATTTCACTTGGGGTTGGCAGGCGGGACGGCAGACGGGGGATGGAAAATAGTGTATTTTAAAGCTCGCGCGCCGCGCAAATGTTCTCCATTGATTTTTTTAAAGGGAAGCCCAGGCGGGCAAGCAATCGAGTTGGCTGGTTGGCAGGCAGGAGGCGACGGCGGCGGTAACAGCGGCAGCTATTCACCCCAACCACCCAACATCACGACCAACACACATAACAATGAACAAGGGTGTGGGGGATGAATGGGGATTAGCAGCAGCAAAGGACGAGCAGAGGTGGTGTGGCAGCGTTGTGTGGTGGTGGCATGAGTTGGAGGGTTGCTTCGGTTTCATTTCGTTGCCTGGTGGTTGAATGAAGCACATTAAGTCCCCGGGTCGGTCCGACGATGGGTGTGTGCTTGCTCCGCACTGCTGCGTGCGTACGTGGCGATTCCCTTCTATCGCCACCTCAAAATAAAAAAAAAAAAAAAAAACACGCAGCCCAGCACCCAACTTTTCTCTATCCCCCAAATGGGACCGCCACTCAACCTCAAACTCAAAAGAAGAAAAACCAACCCGTTCCTTCGCCAAAACCCACTCCCGGGGGGTTGATGAGGGTTTCACTCTGCTGGCGAATTCCGCTTGCATACGTGAGCCGAGTGCACTTAATTCCACCCCATCTCTCGTTCTTGCTTGCCCCTTCTCACACCGCCTCGTCTCCCCGTCGTCGTCGTCATCATGATCATCATCGTCGTCGTCGTCGTCGTCGACATCCTTGCTGGTCTTCCTCGGCGTGTGTGCGTGTGTACAGCCACGGCATGGCATTAATTTCTTTTTATTCATTTTCTTCTGGCTTTTTCCTCAAAATTACCCATCCTGTATGGGGAGCGGTGTTTATTTGTGCGTCATCCTTCCTCATTTCTTCCTTTTTTTTCGCAACAGCCCCCCGCGCGCACTTGTGTAGAGAGAGCAGAGAGAGAAACTGATTTTTTTCTATTTCTTCCTTGTCGACATTTTTTTAAGTTTCATTCATAATTTCTCGCAAGTGATGTCTGCGCGCTGATGGGTTCTCTCGCTGCAGTGTGGGTGCAAGGACACAGCACCACGGTGGATATAATGAATTCTTTTTTTCACTTGGTTCTCGCACCTTTTTTTGTGGCAGAGAGGTAGGTTTGTTTTGACTGATTTGATGACGCCGAGACAGGAAGAGCAGAGGGTTCCTGGCTTTTTATTTCGGCTTCGAAGTGGGGATGTGCGGCAAAAGGGTGAATTGCAGTGCTCAGTGAGCTATTTAATTTGTTTACAGGATATATGCAAATTAGCCAATTAGTGGGTGAGTTGCTTTAATCTTTACGACTGAATGGACTTGATAAGGTTACGTCTTGAATGAAGGCGATTGAAGTGAAAAACGAAACACAAAGTTATGCGAGAGGGAGATGCACAAAATATGGTTAATTAAGTGAATTTCGTTGTATCTGTCTTCAAGAAATTTTGGTATTCAACTGGGACTGTCGGGGAGATTCTTGCGTGACGTGAAATTGAACCAACTGATTTTGAAAGCAGTTCATATCGACCTTTTATTTCCGGAAATTAAAGGAACTGTAAACTTCGAATGCCGAAACGTTGTCAAACAGTCATCACAGAAGCTGCCACTGATGTGATGGGTTTTAAGACATCAGTCAAACCATGTGGCTGCACAATGGATCAACTCTGGTCTAAGTGCACATCTTAGCCACCTACCTAAGACATATTATTCTTCTTGGGGCGCTAAAGTCCGAAGTGGACCTGGTCTTCACCCAACTTGCCTCTCCAGCCAGCACGACCTCTCGCCAGCTGTTCCCAGTTTCGCACACCAAGTCGGCCGAGGTCCCCCTTGACTTGTGTGCGCCACCTTGTTCGTGGATGTCCTCTGTTACGTTGTCCCAGAGTCTCAGAGTCGAAGACTCTTATAAAAACTTAGGACGGTTGTTTTATGCAGATATTAGGTTTTATGCTAAGATTGCTTTGAAAATAAGTCAATCGGGCAGCTTCCCGACGATAACTGAAAATCTGTGTACAAAATTTTAAAGTCTCACTGCTATAGAAGTCTTAAGGCTATTCACATTCCACCATAGAAATGCGCGCTCTGCACAAAACATGACTGCCGTTAATGAAAGATCCAAATCTATCGAGATTTCACACAAATTTCCTTTAATGCGGCTATTGAAAAGATTGTGTTTATGCACACAAGCTGAAAACTCTTGACCCGTTAGAAAACGAATATTCATCAAGTTACGAGCGAGTTACTGACCGATACAGCACAAATGATCTAATCAGGATCTGTGAGCCGCGGTCGACTTATACCATGACATAGCCTATTGCCGAATATCGTTTTAAATTATAATAAAAAACTTCAAATATTTTGTAACTTTTCACATTTTTTTTCATTTTATTATTATTTTAATAAAGGGAAGCAAAATTAATTCATAAAAATTTCATTTCTTCAAAAAATGTCTTTTTGGCTGTAACGAATTGTGTTTCATTTTATTTTTAAAGTATTACTGTAAGTATAAAAATAAACGATATCTGTGTATTAAGATGCATAGAATTATTTATGAAAACAGGTAAAATGGGCCGCGGCATGCACTGCTCCGCAACCGAAAGGGATTTGATCCGAAAACTTACTCAGAAACGAAATTCACAGCGGGAGGTGTCCAGACTCATTGGAAGATCGAAGACATTTGTTCTTAATGCCTTACAGCCTCCAAAATCCCACATGCCAACAGGCCGACCACGAAAAACATCTCTAAAAGATGACGCATAAATAAAACGCCTATCCAAAAAGGCCCGTTTAAGTCAGCTGCAGATATTAAACGTGAACTGGACTTGCCAGTCTGTTCTAGAACAGTGCGAAGGAGGCTAGAAGAACAACATCTCTTCGAAAGAAGCCCCAGGGAGGTAACACTTCTTACCATAAGACAGAAAGAATCGTATCCAATTTGCAAAACAACATCTGAAATGGATAGGTCCAGAAAACGAAAAAGTGGCGAAATATTCTTTGGTCGGATGAATCCAAGATACATTTGGTGGGATCAGATGGTAAGAGGTGGGTTAGACGTCCAAAAAATTCAGCATACCAATCCCAGTACACCAGCAAAAGTGTCAAACATGGAGGCGGAAATATTATGGTTTGGGGATGTTTTTCGTGGTATGGTGTAGGTCCACTATTTTGGATAAAAGGCACCATGGACCAGCATTTATACACCAAAATATTAGAAGAAGTCATGCTTCCGTATGCTGAGTGGGATATGCCACTAAAGTGGCAGTTTATGCACGATAACGACCCGAAGCATAAGGTGGGCAAATTAAAAAGGTGGCTGGAAGAGCATAATGTCGATCCTATGATCTGAATCCCCTGGAAAATTTATGGGGAATCGTGAAAAACTCTCTTGGTGCCGAAAAGCCTAGGAATAAGGAAGACTTGTGGAGCAGAATCCAAACAGTTTGGTACGCCATACCGTCGAGCACTTGCCGCACACTGGTCGAGTCCATGCCAAGAAGAGCACGTGCAGTGATCAAAAATAAAGGGTATTCCACTAATGTTTAAAGAAAATCACATATTATTATGATTTTCCAAGATTTTGTATAGTGGTCTTATTGTTTTGTCCCCCTTTTTATACACGTTTTCTTGAAGAAAAAATATTTTTTTAAAAAAAAATCTGAATTTTTTAAAATTTTTATGAATCACTTTTGTTTCCCTTTATAAAAATAATAATAAAATGAAAAAAAATGTCAAAAGTTACAAGATATTTGAAGTATTTATTACAATTTAAATCGATATTCGGTGGTCCTATTGTTTTGTCCATGACTATATTATGTCGAAGTCATCAAAAATGACCATGTCAGAGTCAGAGAAGAGTCCAGCAAGAACTCCCGTTATGTTATATTTCATTTATACGCAAGATTAAACAATGTTTTAAAATAAAAAATTTATCAAAATCTAAATCAAATGTTTTTTTTTTAATTTCCTTTCGGAACCACAAGTTGGATGGCCCTGTACCAGCACATCTCAAACTGCAGATAAAACTATTTTACACCACGTGTGACTTGGTTAAGAAAGTTAACCTTCAAACTTGTTGGTCAATAATACAAATATTGTTGCCGAGAGTAATATGTACACCACCCTCATTAAGTTGTTCCCCTTCGTCTGCAAATAGTTCTTCTCTTCCACAAGTCTCACAGATTAGTAAAAAAAAAAAAAAGGCATAAAAACAAAACAGTCTTCAACTACTTTCATTTACCACACACTAAGTTCTCACTCTGCTTATGTCAACCACGTTGTGGAAAAAACTTTTATCTGATTCATGAACTTTTAAGTGCTGCAGATCATACCCCCCATTCCTTTCCTCCCATGGAGTTTCATTGAATTCTTTCTTTTATGGTTAGAGATTGATGTCAATTAATAGCTTCTTCCGTTTTTAGTTTCCAGTTTCTTCGTGTTCACTTATCATCGAAATTAAATTAGCCAAAGATCACACGAAGATCTCTCTTTCCTCTTTTAATGGAACAGGAAATCTTTGCGAGGTTCATTCAAATTCCAAGAAGGTTTACTCTTCACACACGTGTTTCGAGATATCCGAGTCAGGTTCAATTTTCTTCAAAAAAAACCTCTGCTGTTGAATTGTGATTGCATTTCAGAGGGAAGTCACATTTTGCCCCGAATGAAACAAAACAGTAGGTTGTTGTGGTACATGGATTATGGTGGCTGTCACCAACAAAGAGGGGACCGCACTTAGACCAAGATAGATCCATTGTGCAGCAAAACACAGTAACCCTTTTCAACTTCGAAACAGAAGCTAATCCAAACTGACAGGAAACATGTCCAGTAATTGAAGACATAAAAAAAATACTAATGACTGATGTAAAGATCACTAAAACCGCGTTATCCGTAAATCAGACGTCGCCGTCGGGTATCATATCGAAGACGATACTCGTTTTTAATGAAAGACGATACTCGTTTTTAATCGATGTCGGTTCACAACAACTTGCCGTTATCTGATCGTTGAATCATTCCAGTTTCAGGTTTGAAAATGAAAACAAGCCTTTCCCAACTGGAATCCACTGTAAGCTATGAACGCCTCCTTAAAGCTTAACTTTCAATTAAACAAAAATGTAAGGCATTTCTTTCCCGCATTTCTGAAAATCTGAAAAGTAAAGCATTAACAAGAAAGTGACTCACCTTCCACCGCTCTGCACACTTCCTTGAGAATTCGGCAAATATGACTGTCTCATCGGGATGCTTCTTCTTGTGTTCTTCTCTGCATGTTTGTACAAAATACGCGTACGCTGTCATTCGGCCTCGAGGCTTAGCGTCCGCTTTGCCACGAATCATTGTGCTATGCTGTTTCTGTAATTGAATTTGTTGATGGTGTTGTAACTTTGTTTGCTGTTGTGATTGATTATTATTATTATGGCTATTTTCATTATTTAATTGCTCTTGTAGTGTGGCCGCTGTCACAGACGATGTTGTTTGTTGTTCCTCTGGTTGTACATTCTGTAATTCAATTCAATAAACAAAAGAAACAAGAAAAGAGTTGAAGCAAGTCTCGCGATGCTGGTTTTTGGTTTTTGTTGAAACCGAAATTTCATCTAATCTCGTTATGGAGACACATAAAAGAGGAAACACACCAACAGACTCTCTTCTTATCCTCATCACCGCAAAACCAACACCTCATCCCGGACGAATAGATGACGTTGTGCATGGACGGACAGAAAAACGTGATTATGATGGATGGTGTTGTTATGGGTGCATGACACTTTTGTTCGCCTTTAAGACTAATGACAAAGTTGCATAGAATATTTACGAAAACACATATACGGACGGAAAATTGATTATATATGCGGATGTTATTGTTCTCTTGATCTCTTCTCTCGTTATTGCATATTGATTAGAATTACAAAACACACATAAATTTATTAACACACAAAAGCACTTAAAAAATGATGAAAATACGTATAAAATTTTGAGAAACATTTAAAGTACAGAAAGAAAAAGAAAATAAGGGAATGATAAACGTCAGTTTGGTTTTGTCAGTCGTCGATTGTATGTCAAAGATGAAGTATAACATTGAGTCTGCAGTGTTGCCAATTGGATTTCATTTTGATAATCACAAAGTTAAGTAGGTTTTTAATGTAACCATCAAAGATTTAAGATTGAGTTTATAGTATGTCTCCACAGAAAACAAAAAAAAAATGTCGTAGTTTCTCGCAAAAGAGGGCGCCTTGTGAGAGTAAGAACTGTCTCTATGCTGCGATTTTTAGCTGGACACATTTTTTTCAGGTATTTGTAGCTGTCAAATCGGTGTATGGCACGCCATTTATGCGGAGAACACTGCGATGGTGATATAGTTCTTGCGTTACCTAGTTAGTCCATCAAGCATACTTTGAAATGACAATCCATATTCATGAGCTGTTTTCATTTCTCAAATTTTATAGTCAAATGTCAAAAAAGACAAGAAACTGTCAATTTGTATGGGAAATGTCAAAAGGCAGATATTTCAAAGTGTTGAAAAATTTGCGTGATTGCGTTGTTTACGTTGACAAGATTGCTCTAATTCTTTTAACAAACGGTAGATTGCTAGCACTACGGAGTATTTCGGCTTATAACATTGTGTTTTTTGTGTTGGAAATTAAACGTCACTCGACGTTCTTCGCGTACACTCTTCTTCCGTGGTTTAAGTTTGCCAGTTATTTTTTTTGCGTTCAATGCGTTCGATTACTTTTTTACAAGTCTACCTTTTTCTAAAAGACTTTTAGCAGAGTTTTAGTAAAAATAAATACAAGTGTCGCTTTCCCTGCGCCCGGTTTTGTCTGCTCATTTTTCCATTCACACAAATCAAAAGCCGTTCGCAAGCATTGTACGGTAACATCCAAGCTTTCCAGGACAACGGCTGAAAGTAATTGATCTTCGACTAAGATTTAGCAAATTTTCTCTCCAACTATCTGGAATATCGTCAATTTTAGGAGCTGAAAATCGTGCTGCTTAATATGATGATGGATTTGACAAATAACTTGTGGCATTCACAACAAAGAGCATAAAAGTGGTATCACTGGCTCACTATTTTCTGTCATCTTTCCGACTGTAAAAAGAATATTCATTCTAGCACGATACGCTGCCGTTACGTTTGCAACACATATTTCTTTCACCAATACGTTTATAATTCAGTTCCTTAATATATTAATCTGTTATTTCAGTAATTGTTTAACGTAATAAATACGTCGGAATCAATGTTACATCTTTTTTTCCACAAACTTTTGAACTTGATCAAACATATTTTTGCGTTATTCCGTCCTTTTTAGAGAGGAACCTTGTAGGCAAAGGCGTTTGACGATGGCAAAAAATAAATTAAGCAAATTTTGACATTTGCTGAACAAAGTCGGATCACAGTTGAGAGTTGTTCGGTTTGTTCGAGGTGACGAACTGTTTGTGTTTTAAGGGCGTGTTCGCATTGTAAATTGCTCTCGAGTTATCTCTGTGGGAGAAGTTAAAATTGTCGAAAGTATTTAGTAGTCCAGAGAAAGTCATGCTACCTTTAAGTCATATTTGGGATCTCGAGTTGGTTATAAGCCCCTAACCAGCAAATGTTAAATCACATCATAATCTTAACAAAACTTAAAGAACTCATTGAAAATGTGTCTTTATTCAAAAGAAAATAGCGGCTGCTTTGGGGTTACCGTTGCTTTGGAGGATAGTCGGAACAGCAAACACGGAAATTTTGTGAACTAATAATGGCGGCACTACAGTCCGAGGTGGACCTAGGCCTAGTTTCTCAGCAACCACTCGTGTTGTGCATGCTATTGATCTGTCACGAGTGGAGGGACCTAAGCTTAATACCGACTCCGAACGCCGATTTTGAGAAACTTTTTCTAGACAGTTATACACTTTGAGCATTGTCAGTGACTTGAAAGAGGTGGAGCCCTGAAAAATTTTTTTTGAAAATTTGTTTGTCTAACTTGTATTCGAACCTGGACTTGAAAGTCTATAGTGCGTATGGGTGGGTCGACGCACAAGCACACACGACTACGGAGCCCACATTTGTAAATTATGGCAAAAAAAAAAATAAAGAACTTCTGTTTTGGGCGAAGAATATTAATCTGGACGGGATTGCTTCTGTGGAAGAACGAACTTCTGTAAACAACGATCTTGTGGAAGGACACAGACGTTTGATTATTATTCGGTATAATGAACAATTTAGTGTTTAATTACCTTTCGACATCAACGAATGGTCAATTTAAACTAACGTCAAATGAGACCACAGGACAAACGTGACAAATAATTGTCACCACTTCCTGCCCAATAAATGCATCCATTAATTGTCTAGCTCTTCCTTTTCGTAACCTCTTCATAAGGTTACGTTGCACCAAGCAACGTGTCAGATTGCATTTTTGCAATATGGAGATATTTTCAGCACATCTCAACGAACGAATCCCTTTGTCAGAAACTCAATTTAAATTCCAAAAATAGCCACCAAACGAACTGCATCAATTTCCAGCGATGGCAACCCCTGTCAGATGCATTAAATTTCATACCCGGACGCCGGTTTAAAACAATACTCAATTGAAATTAAATTAATCACTTCTATTTTCGAATAAAGTTGTAACAACCTTCCCCACAACACTTGGAGAACGTAGTATATACTCGTTTGTACGTCACAATTATGATGCAACAAACGCCACAGTTTGAATTTCATTTTAAGAGGGAGCTTAAAGTTTTCGTTTACAATGGCCGACGACGACCAGAAACGTTTTGGTTAATTAGGCACTTTGTTTAATGGCAAAATTAACAGCAGCATTTGTGTTGTTTTGCTTTCATTTTATTCTTTTCTATTTCCACCTCTCACTGCATACGTGTAGTAACTTCTTTGGTTCGATGGCAATGAGAAGAGCACACGCCAGTGGCGAAGAGAAGGCGCGCAGAACCACACACCAGAGACCGAGACCAAGACCAATACCATTGGGGGCAGGCACTGCAAACTCGTTAAATGAAATCCAAGCGAAACTGGCTCATAAAATACTGTCTTGATTGAGTGATTCATTTATTTCTTCTGTCTCTGTAATTGAAATTGTTTAGTGCTTTGATTTTAAGTGGGTTTTTAGTCAGTCAGTAACGTATACTTCGGTGTGTGCAGGCGACTCCGAAACTTACAAAGCTGGGCGATGGGTCGTTTCTTTGACGGCCGAACTTTGCTTTGATAATTGTTGTGCTCACAATTAATTTATCTCAATTAGATGTCTTGATTTGGAGTCACAAGTTCAGAGTCTAAAGAAATTCTAGATCGCCTTTCACACGTCAGAGAGGGCTTAGCATTTCTATGGAATTGCCGGTGAAAAATATAGACCGGATGTCGAATGGATTTCAATCACACGATTGACGTATAGATTTTCTTATTGCTGGTCTTTTGCTGGTAGACTTATTGGAATGAGTCCAAGTTTTGGCTCAATTTTGTACGTAGTAAATATTGATTCAGTGGTCTACCGGGGCTCTCACTAGTCACTTACAATGATCTGAGTTAAGTTAAGCACCTTAAACTACGAAGTACAAAGTTGGTACAAACCTTAGATGCCTCGACTGCTGAGGGATTAGTCCCTCGTTTGAGTGGAAGCTGCAGAAGATACAATACATAATGTCGATATATGAGCTGTAATGGCCACTAAAATCATTGTATACATTTTCATTCAACAAGTTACTTAGAAGGGTCCGCAGTCGCGCGCTAATATTAAAATGTGCGTCAGACTCGAATGTACAAGGACTAGAGAAACACGTGCATTAATTTGGATGCATTATAAATACTGGAAAATCCCACTTTTTAAATAAAAATACGATTACATTTAGATCTGTAGTTTCATCTGATCAGACCAACGATCTGTGATCAAAAGGCCAGTGGATCGATCCATAAATTAATCATAACCTCGAACCCTAGTGAAGGCTAAATCTAAGCTGGTCTTAGTCGAAAATAGTGTGGGATATTTTTTACTAGAAAGGATAGATTGTGGGCGCGATGTTCTCGATTTGATTTCCGAAAAAATACCTTTCATTTTTTCACGGCTCCACCTCTTTCGAGTCGCTGACAATCCTCAAAAAGTATAACTGTCTAGAAAAAGCTTCTCAATCTGGCCGTTCGGAGTGGACATTAAATTGTAGATCCCCTCCGCTCGTGTAAGAACAATAGCACGCTCAACACGAGTGGTTGCTGAGAAGCTGTAAACAACTTTGGAAACTTACCGAGGTAAGCATTCAAGATGATTATTGGACCAATAATTATTTATCCTTCAGTGAAATGATGGCAGAATGTGTCGAAAAAATTGCTAAAAAAAAAACATTAAACAAACGTCTAGCCTGTTATAAAAATAATATTGTGGCGCTACAGGCCGGGATGAACTCTCTCTTGGTGTGCGTGCTATTTGTCCTACTGTTTGATACCGACCCGGAATGTCGAAGTTTTTGAAGCTTTTTCTAGAGAGTTATACTCTTTGAGCATTCTCAGTAGTCTTTCAACGAGGTGGAGATGTGAAAATATGGAAATTGCTTTTTTTTTCGGGAATCGAACCTGGACTTTGAGCGTAGGATTCGGCGCACTTACCCACATGTCACGCACCCAGCATGTTGAGGTACATACGATGTCAACAATTAAACCGTATCGAGGACTTTTACCGCTGGATTTGTCTACACAAAAAACAACGCTGGGCTCGGCACTACGAATACAGCAAGATGCCAATTGGCGGGATCAAGCGGGGTAGCTTTTGCTTTAGAATGTGTACTCGGTAAGTAAGTAGGTGCCTTAGGGAATAAAGCAATCTATACACATACACTATCGATTTTAAATGACTTTTTCATGAAATAATCAAAAATATTTGTGTGGCTTGAACTTATAAATGGCGAGCGGAATGATGACAGAAATGATGACCCACACAAATTTGTGTGGATTTCGTGAAGTGATGGAAATCTGGATCACCATCTGAGTAATTACTAGAGTTGTACCGAATAGTGATTTGGCCGGATACCGGATACCGAGTATTCGGCCTGCAGCTAGGCCCGGATAGCCGAATATTCGACGGCCGGATATCTGACTAAATTAAAAGTATAATATTTTGGTGGTCTGATACTCAAATTAGACCGGCACAAGTAAAACCAACTTAAACATGTTTTTTTTTCCTTCTCCTCCACAAGATATTCTTACTTTCTACACAGCAAAGTTTTTGGGACATTTTTTAAGAGGTGACGGAAGGCAAGTCAGATTGAGTTTTCTGCCAAAAAAATACCGCCAACGAGGTTGACTTATATCTCAAAACAGTTTATTTTGAAAGGAATAGTGACCCTTGGGCTTGATAGACAGTATTACCCCTGAATGCAGAAAAACTAATTTTCATTCATCATAATTTGGCTTTAGTAAACTTCCAATATTAAATTGTTTTTTTATTTTGTTGTTTTTTACTGAAAAAAAACGACTATCTGGTATTCGGCCGGATATCAAAAGACTATTCGGCTACGGCAGAGTATTACATAAGAAGCCGGATAGGCCGGATACCGAATATCCGTCACACCTCTAGTAACTACTAAAAAAAATTGTATGAATAAAGAAAAATCATACGAGAGTAGATTTAAAAAAACTTTTCTGAAGCTACTATTAATACACAAAACTCAATTTAAAAAATAAATTACTAATTATTTTTTTAATTCTTTTTCTTTGTAAGCGTGCATAAATGTAGCAACATTCTGAAATAACTTATGCGAGTTTTATGCCCTCTGCCGGCAATATTAAGACGAACGCCATATTGTAAAATTCCTTTTTGTAAGAAAAAATTAACAGATTACCACTTCCGTCAAGGCGACAAGTCGTGACATACATTTTTCGAGTATTAAATCTTAATATTTTATTAAAAATATTGTTGCCAAGGACGAACCTCGGTAAGCAATTCGGCACTGCCTTAAATCAATCTACCCTCTCTCTCCACTGTATAATTTGTCTTTACTTTTCGCATTCGCATCGGATGGATGTAGGCTGTACAAGAAAATTCCACACATTTTCAAAAAAAAAAATCTTTCCTGATATGATAGTGTATATCTAGGAATGAGACGGCGAGAAATGACAGTCAATCATATCCGGACTATCATTTGGTTTTGAACTTATAGTGTATAGGTGGTGTTGTTTTACAGTCGAGGCTCACATAGACCAACAGTTTCAATGCATTGTCCCCTAGAATGTTTAATGAAACTAAATGAGGGCGCACTTCACAAAAATTGTCACACTTCTTTAGTAACAAGGTGATCGAAAACAAGGAAAAGCCGGAATATCTAGAAATGCAAAAATATCATTCATGGAATTTAAATGGTCCGGTATTCCTTCCTGCAGAGGAATGGTTTAATGCTTGATCAGCAAATGGATGAAGAAAAGTTTGAAAGACGCAAAAGAAGATACAGTCCTGGCCAAATGTTTAAGGGCACCCTTAAGATTCGTTATATCTTTAAAAGGCAAAAAAAATTAACGAAATGAGATTACAACATAAAAATCGTTTACAACCTCAAATTCAAATTAATTACTTCCGATAAATGATTTGGCAGCAAAGACAACAAAATAAGGGTGCGTTATACATTTGGCCAAGGCTGTATACAAATTTCAACAGCCAATGCCCAGGTTTTGGGAAGTTCTACTATAATCTGAAGAAAATATGACTTTTGGGGGTGTTGATTGTAGATTATGTCTGGAGGAAGACGGAAGACGAGTCTATGGCACACAGACTGTGCCAATGCCTGGTTTTGGCCAGAAGAAAACAGATTCTGGGTCAGTATTGGGTGGGAATTCAGTCGAAGAGCCAGATCTCCATTCAGCAGATGAAGTTGTTAACGCGAGGAATCAAATTCTAAGAAGAATTCTGCAGAAATCCAGATAGTCTCCCTTACATAATCGTAAATTAGCGATGGAATATAACCCCTTTCGGCAGTCTATACTACATCTTCCGAAGCCCAGGTACTGTTTGCAAATCTTTATACGATCATTTAACATCTTCGATTTTGAGCCCGTGGGACAACGCAACAGAGGACGTCCAAGTACAAGGTGACGCACACAAGTCGAGCCGACTCGGCCGACTTGGTGTGCGAAACAGGAGACACCTGGCGAGAGATCGTGCTGGCTGGAAAGGCATGTTAGGTGAGGCGGCCCAGGTCCAGCTTGGACTATTGCGCCTTAAGAATAAGAATAAGACCTAACATCGCAAGTCGTGAAAGTTAAACTCAGCGATGGGGTGGTGGCATATTTGTTTAAGGTGATTAAATGACAAATTCTGTTCAAACTTAATCATTCAAAATTCTATCCTTGCAATAGTGACTTTGTCCTCACTCATTGCATTTGCATTCAAATTCCCATGCAATTGTCACACAATTGTAACTTTAATGAATAGATAATCATTCAATATCAGAATCTCATTTGCAACGCCTTCAGGCAATGGGAATCAATAGGAATACTGTGCTCCTGACCTAATTTAACAATTCACCAATCAATGTGTGTGCATGTAAATCCCGTGTACAAACAAGAATGTTCATATACAAAGTCTCTGATTGGCTTCCCCCTTGTTTCTTAAACGCAAACACAACAAATTGATCTGCAGAACGAAGATACACACGTATGTACACACGACTGCATGTCAATCTCCCTCTAAACAGCCCGAGAACGGGGCAATAAGCACATTAGCAAAACACCCTATTAAATATGAAATTGCATATCAATTCAACAACTCACAACGTTCGATACTTAAGTTGTCATCACCCTGCTACACGCCACTCGCACCACCAGTTCGCTCTCTCTCCCGGGCATATGAACACGGCATACATAACCCATACAAGCGAGCACTTGCTCCCCCATTGGAAGCAAGAGTTGTGTTTCCCGCCAAAAATCGAAGACGCTACTCTTCTCCTTTGTTTGGAGTGGAGTTGCTGCTGCTTCTTTTCTTTTTTTCTTTTTTTTTCACCCGTATTCAAGTTCATGTTGGCGTGCTGAAATTTGGTCTTCTCCCGCCACACAATGCGTCACATGTGTGAGCGAGGTACACATTCACATCCAACCGCACACGTCATTTCATTCATTCATTCAGAACGACGAGCTACGGCGTGCAAGAACGCCCGCCAACTTGTGTAGATACAATATTTCAATATTTACCGAGTTCTCAACGACGACCCCAACCGAAAATATAAAAACACACATAACAATGATAATAAACCGTCTTCGTCCTCCTCGGCAAACCCCCGCACTCGTCCATAAACAAGCAAAACAACAGAGAGAAAAACTCACATAAAAACCTTGTGTCGCCCCTCATTTCATTCGAGATACACACTATGCCGGCGCATAGTAGTGTCACTGAATACCTAAAACTTATTAATCAGAGCCCGAAAAGTGGTATTATCGTGGCGCGCGCTGTCCCCGGCTTTCCCTCTCTCGCTCGCTCCCTCTGTGGAGAGTGATTGCCTGCCGTTAGCACAGTTCCCGTCAATAGAGGCGAACGCGTGAGATGGTGGTATGCACATGCGAGCCGATTGTGTTCGTAAAGTGAATGTATCTACAGCTGCTTGCACCTGTTCAATAGATATTTTAATAGGGACGTGGAAACGTTCGAATGTGCGCCAGCCAGTTCGCAGCGCAGGCTGCTTTGCACGAGGACAGTTTTTCCGCTTTTTTTTTCTCCACGGAGCAAGTCTCACTTGTTGACAGCTGACACTGCGCGATCCGCACCGAGAGACAGGTTGACTTTTGAGATCAATCAAAATTCTCCGGAGTTTGCATGATCATCTGCGATCGCTGATCGAGGAGAAGTGAAAAGTTCAATTGACACGAAAATTCGTACAATCAACGCAGGTATCGGAGTCTCATTAGATCAAGACGAAGTGCAGACTGTCGAAATGAGGACTAAACATTCGCTTTTCGTTCTGAGAGAGACCTTAATGCATATAAGGTAAATTGAGATGTTTTGTTAAATGGAAAAAAGGGGTTCAAGTGATCAATTTCAAATGGACTCTTTGAAATTCCATAAAAGGCACAACTTCTTGCCTAACAACGCCGAAGTTTGCGTTGTTTGGTCCAACGTGTGGTTTGCGAAAGCAGATTGTCACTTCTGAAAACCTAAGCATTTGTGCCATGGCACTTGACAAGTAATGATTGAGAAATCTATCAAGAGATTGCAATTTATTTTCTGTATTCTAAGCATTGAGGTTAGGCGAGGTCTGTTCAATTGTGGCTAAGGCCTTCGGTTTTCTCAATGTCAAGCAAGTCCAAGCAGAAGGCGGTTGAATAAATATTTTCATCAACACTTTTGTCCACCAAGGTAGACGCGTAAGTGGAAATGGTTAACACCACTGTTTGTATTTTGTGTGGACATCCTCTGCTGCCTTTTTCCCATACGCTCGGAATCGAAGATTTTTCGAGCCTAAGGTAATTTGTGCAGGGAATCACATGATCTAGTCACCTTATGCGTCGAATTTGAAGACGGCTGACCAGACTCAAGTCGCTGTACAGCCCTTAGTTTAACCTTCTTCTCCAATCACCATCAACGCAAATAGGACCAAAAACCGCAGGCAGAACTTCTCTGACGCCTCCGCGTCATAGACCAGGACTTGAATAATCAGTTTAGTCTTTCGAGATAGGGCTCCATTAGTCCATTGCCACTTAAGCACAAAGAAGCAAATACTGACAAAAGACAAAGTTGTTTGACAAGCTCGAATTAATAACTGCATACAGTGACATTATTGTCATCGATGTTGCGCGTCATTCCTAGGAAACAGCATACATACTCCATTTACCCTCGTTAACCACCAGGCCAATTTGAAGCGCATCCGTTTCAATGACAGCAAACGCCCATCTACACTCCTTGACAGCTTAGCTGTGTTCAACCAATCACATCAAAGTCAATCGAGTATGTTAACAACTGTACCGACTTTGAAAGTTTGTTCGTGAGGTGAGTTATCCTGTATAACCTGGCGAGTTAGGCAGAAATGTCAAAACTACAGTGGTTTGTAAAACTATAAGAACACACATTACTTCCTCATTTTTATAGTTGTTGAGCTCTTAAAGCAATCGATTTTATTTTAGGTTTTAAATTTTCTTTTTTAACGGTGAAGTATCAACATGACAGCTGGTTTAACAGAATCTATTCCAGTAATTTAGCGACGTTTGCAGAGGACAGTCGAGAAAGAATGGACAGCAATGCATTGGCCCGGAAATTCTTCGATTCCAAACCTGAGGGACAACGCGGGAAAGGTAGGCTGTTCTGATCTTAGGACGCATATAACTTTAACAGTAGGCAATCTAAGAATCATTGCTGGAACAGCGATACAAGAAAGGCGTTCATGATTGTAGGACCATGTAAGGCAATAGAACTCTAGACTGCGTTCCATGAAATCGTGGACTATGGGCTACTAATTGGCAGATATACCACAAATAAATGCAAACATAACTTAAAATTCAATTCAAGAGACAATAAGTAAAACCAATGTAAGGCTTTGGAAACCAAATCAAACTCAAATCAAATCCAAATAGAATTTCATTCCTGATGCAAATTTGTTTACTGAGTGACTCAAAGATATAAGCCATTAAGGAGTAAGTAAATAAATGGGTACCAGCAGTTTGTCGTCGCGACTCGCTTGGACCAACAAATTGTTCCATTGCACATTTAAAAGATGGCGCCAGTATTGGGAACCATTTATGTTGTTGTTTATTGTGGCAGAAATCTTTACAGTTTTCTTTATGTAGGATATATTGAAGAGATAGTTAATTTACTTTACTACTACTATTAACTAAAAAATAATATATCACAGATGTTTAAAGGAAAAGCCACTAAAAACCTTCATTAAAGATAAGACAGCACCTATTTCTGCTGTAAATTAAGATCAGATGATTCTGAGAAGTTTTTTTTAGCTCAGTTTTATGCAGATCTTCATGCTCGTCAAGAAAATTCCGCTTAGGGTTTGCAGTCCCTTTCTCATCGGTGCTGGGGAATTTCAAAGCAGGCGGCGATCAAATCCTCCGAATTTTTGCAATTCCTACAATAGTTCTGGGGATGTCTAAGCGCTATGCGTGGATACATTGTCCGGTTAGGACTCTCAATACAATGCGTGCACCAACTTTGCAGCTGAAATTCACCAATGACAGTGATGTCTTTCTGCCTACCACCAACCAAAGGGCAGGAGTTTTTACACCAATCCCTAGTTTTTCTTTTTTTCATGGGTTGGTCCTCTAAGAAATTTTTGTTTCGTACTTTATAGGGTAAAACTGCAATATTTACCAACTCTGAAAGACTCTTGTAAAAAAAAAAAAAAATGTTTTCGCTCTTTCGTTTCCCTGGATCTTTTTATGCCCTGGTACAGAGGATCATCGTGTTTACAGTAGGAATTGCATTACATAACGAATTTTGAGGATAAGGCAGTGCTGCCAGTATTTAAATGTAATCATAAATTAATTAATGTGTATTAATATTGTCTCAATAAACTAAATGAATGAATGAATGCCAGTATTTAAGTAAAATTTACCACACTCAAATTTACGATACCACTCAAAATTTACCACTTCCAAAAAATGTGAGCTATACCCTTTTTTCACAAATTTTGGACTGCATTTGTATTCATTTAATGTTTGTTTCCTTCACCGTGCTTTATTATTTCTGCTTCTTAGCTTTGCAGCTCGCTTTTTTGTAGTACAGGTTTCAGCCATCCCTTGAATTTAGGGTATTGCAACTACAGATTTCTTAGAGAACACAAACAAATGGAAGGATATTGGTTTCAGAAGAAATTTAGCCTTTTGTGTATGAAAATACGTTTTTACCAAATGTGTGGAATGGGATTCGGAATGTCCCACGAAAAGGTAAATTTACCACAAACTTGGTGCACTGGGATAAGGAGGAAGTGTTGTTCTACACCTCCTTCGTAAATGCCTGGACCTAGCGTCGCTCTAACGTCTACAAATAAGAGGCCACTTCTTCGACAACATCTACCGATCAGTTGTCTATTTAGAAAGAAAGGTCCAATTGATTTACCAAAAGTGGACAGGTGGGTATGGGTATTCCGCATAGCAGCACAATGGAACTACTCGGATCTGTGTGATGCCGCTTCGATCTATAGCTTAAACCAATTTTGGTGTCAGAATATCCGGTGCTACGATTTCAATTGCCGCTTGGCTGTTATAGTGTACAGTCAAAGTCGCTTATAACGACGTATCGGTTATAACAACAAAATTATTATGTCCCGCCTGAGCTCCATTGTATGTAATCCAATAGCATAAGAAATCATTTATAACGAAATATCGCCTATAACGACCAAATTCGTCGGTCCCTTGAAGGTCGTTATAACCGATTTTGACTGTATCTAGCGATTCATCGCCAAATTAAGGTGTTTAATGGATAAAGCTGTTGCGTTAATTGATGAATTTTTCAAAAAGGTTGCAAATGATACTGTTCCTTAACCTGCACTGCACGTTTTTGAGCCGTCATTGTATAAAACCTCTTGTCCATTGCTGCCTTTTTAAGTCACTCGCTTTCGTTTTGAATTCGGGTAAAGAGAACTTTTCCGCTCGTTCAGAATTGGTGGCAAATAGGCAGTTTTCCAGGACTTTTAACGAGCTGTCGTCCACTGGAATGGACGCACGCCTAGGCATGCATAATAGGCAGAAAAGAATAAAATCCCATTAAACCTTCGTTTAGCTGATTGCATGCTTTTTCTTTTTAACATCTGATAAGAATAAAGTCGATCTATAGAAAGCCATACGATGGAGGATCTAGATCTGCACGACACTGAGACATTGCTTACAGAAGATGAATTGAAAATGTGAACAGTAATATCCTCAGAACACAACCAGGTAAGGTAAAAGCAAATACAAGGACATCATTCATCTAATTGCATCCAAATCGTAAATATGCAAGAAAGTAGTCGAAAATAAGACCAGACATCTCACAGAAACTTCTCGTTCTAATAAATTTATCAGCAAATGAATGCAAAAAAAAAAAGATTCATCATCAATCTGGCATCTCAAGAATGACAAACACAAATGAACCTACTTTCGAAAGCAGAAAGCGCAAAGACAGAGAGGAAAACTTTCCGAAGCATATCGAAGCGAAATGTAAGTTTGGAAAAACTTCCCAGACATCTCATCCCCAAAAAAAAGAATGAACGAAAAGAAACTTCTCCTGACCCGTTGACATAGAAAAGCAAGAGCTTGAATGTAGATCCGCGTGTTCACGTTCATGGAATTGTTTTAAAATTCACTGCCGACCTTTTTTTCACTTCCATCAAATCAAGCGAATTGTATTTTAAGGGTTAAGGTGATTTGAGCAGAAAAACAGGAACACAACTTACAAGGAGTTGCGGCGTCTAACAGAATTATTCAACCCCGATTTGGATTTATTACATCGTCTTCTCTCTCCCTCTCCCTGGCTGATGATACCAAGAAATAGTCGAAAGGAAAAAAAAACGTCTTGAGATGTACGAAGAGTCAAAGGCAAAAAGTCAACTCGTGATATCATCAAAATGCACACTCCGCCAGCAGAGGTAGCCCACAAACCAAACACACAGGCAGACAGGCGGCAGAAGGGAATACAAGAGAAACTAAAACCAGTTTTCGCTTTTCCGAATCATACCCTCATGCAATGAGATTCAGCCTCCCACCAGCGCGCGTTCGGGATTGCAGTCTCAGAAGCACCAACGAGCTCGTTCTTCTTCTTCCTCTTTTCTGCATCCGCATACACATATGTACGTCCATATACTTCACTTGGAATGTTTGTATTTACTTCGGCTGTACAAAGAAACACGCTCTGAATGTAAGGAGAAGACAGGTAGTGTGTGTATTGCGATGCTCCCCCTGCCTGACTTGACTGCCTGCGCCATCATCAATACACAGAGCGACGGCAACCTTAAGTGCTTTAAAGAATACGAAACGACCGAATGAGCTCCTTCAGGAGTTTTTTATTTGCTATTCCTTTTGCTTGGTGTACCGTCGTCGTCGTCGTCTTCTCTCGCCCTTCAGGCGAACCAGAAAAATTTCTAAAAAAAAAAAAACGAGAAGTCCACAGACAAAAAGGAAACCAGAAAAAAAAACTCTGTTTAACGTGTTTTCCACTCCTCTCACGATGTTCTTCGGAAAGGTTTATCGAGAAGAAGCAAAAGGGCCCTACACAGTCCCAGTTTCTGGGCACTCAGTTCTCCTCTCTCTCTCTCTCACTGCACCGGCATCTCGTCTTAGCCAATAAAAAAAAAACCACTTCTCTGCTCATTCCAGTGAATTGAATGTAGAAAAGGAAAAATCCAAATTATATAGGTGAAATTAAATCTGTGTTAATGAGGTTTTTACTGCATCTCATCTCTCCGAATGGAGGAGCAATAGAATTTGAATGCAATTACAACACCTCACAGGTGGTTCTCCGAAAGGAAATCCTCCGTGAGAACAGCTGTTTGGAGCGATAACTTCTAGTGAACAAAGTCGTTTTTACCTTGAAAAGTCGACATTTAAAAAAATAGCCCTCCCCCTATGCAACATGTTGCTCTGCCGCTGCTGCTAACTGCCCGCAGTGGTGGTTGGGTACTCTTTTTTTTGTATGTTGCCGGCTACTTTTGACCTTTTTATGGATGAAAAAAAAAATGACATACGTATATATTTGTGCTGTATGTATGTATCTCGAATGCAGCTCGGCAGATAAATGAAAGTGCACGACACTGCGGCCACGACCACGACTCTTTGTGGTCGTTGTCCATGGGATGCAGGCGCAGCCAACAACAGCGGCGACGACGACGACGTGGCATTGCATGACTTTGCATCAAAAATGCGTTGAGTTGCCTTTTATGGCATTGCGAAGGAGACCTGGATCGTCCATTGAAAAGTTTATTTGAAAATTAATTGGACAACTGAACCGGAGTGAAGTGAAGTGAATTTTCACAAAAAGGACGCGACGCACGACAGCGATGATGTGGAGGTGGAGTTGGAAACATATTTTTTCCCCCAGTAAGTGTGATCAATGCACATATTTCGTGTTACAGTGGGGTTCTGGTCAATTACTAACTTTCACACGGGACCAATTATCATTAAAGAGGGAAAGGAAACAAAAAACATTTGGAACTGGCCATCCATCCGACGCAAACAATAGACCTCCGATCGTCAACAGAAGACATTTACGAAGAACAAGAGGGGAGCAGCAAGCATGCAAAATCAATAACTTCAACCGAAATTCCTATGTTAATCACACATTCCTCCTCGGTGTGGGTTCTATTCTGTCTTGGCTGGGGTTCGTCTAAGGGCGTTGCTGGTGACAAGACGAAATGACACTGCGTACACACGAAAGGGTGTGGAAGGGGGACAAATATGATGAGTAAACAGCACGAAAGACCCCCGAAAATACCAGCCACCATCCACGCTTTAGAGTTCGATGACCAAAAAATTGTTTTGGAATTTTTGGTGCTACTTTTTTTTTACGATTACAACGTTTGCTTCTTGTTTTTCCTTTTGTCTTTTTTATAGACACGAAGCGCTCTTTAAAGACATTCTTCAAACATTCAACCGGAAATTGGTTAGTGAATGGAGTTTGGCTGGTAAGTAAATTTTAGAGAAAACACCAGCCACCGCCAGCACTGGCTGCCGGCCGGCGTAAAGTGGGTAAAGATTTATTTGACAGATACGATGGTAATAAACGAGATGTCATGTACGAAATTGGATAGTTATGGGCATGTTTCGTAATCAAGCTGACAGTAAATCGTTTAATTTGGTCTTCTCTTCATGCCGAGGTTAAGATTTTATTAGCGGCAAAGTGTGAAAAGAGGTGAAGACTTTAAAGACAACGGTATGGGGTGTAGACGGAGGCAGAATACTATAACGACGTCGGTCGTCCTTAATCTGTTTGAAAGTCTGAAAGTTGTTTTTTTATCTGACTTACATAAAAGTTGCGATTGCCTCAAGTCTTTTGGGTCTTTCTTTGCAGACCACCGAAGCGAATTTAATCGATTCGATCCCGTCGAATTTAAGTCGAAAATCATGATTTCAAAGGCTGGTGGATGGATGGGTTGTTAGGGAGTAGCTTAGGGTGTGCACAAATTCAATGAATTTATTTCCACTCAAGGCAACATTCTCTTCAAATAATCACCTCTGAGCAGTCATTTTAAATGTCCGCGAAAAATGATTTTGAAAGAAACTGTCGGAAGTTCAGTTGTTTAAAGACTCTACAACGCGAGGAAATTACTTGATCGTTAGTTTTAGAGTGAATGATTGGATAAACTCCCCGGAATTCCACGTGGCACCACAATGAACGTTTCTCAGTCTGAATCCGTTCAGTGTTTGGCGGACAATCACTGGCGAGACCTACTGAACTGATGGTCTCGGCAACTAAAGACCTGAGACGAATATTACATGAGCGAATGTTATGTTATGTGTTATGTGAGATGTGGCTTTCCTGTGTGTGTGTGTGTGTGCACCTAGACCATAGTTGATCCATTGTGCTGCCACAAGGTTTGATCGTGATCAAACCACTAAGTTGTCTGAGGGAAACCATTTGGAGCCTGTAATAAAGCGAAGTAGATTATTTATGGGAACCGTACTAAGTTCACCCAAATCATCAAAAAAGTAGGCCCCTAAATATTGACGTCGAATAGACGCCAGGGCCGGACAGGAGCATAGGAGGTGTGGGACACTTTCCACTTCCTCCTCATCAAGGCAGCTTCTACAGAAATCATTAGCCGGGACACCTAGTCTGATGGCATGGTTTCCTATGAGGCAGTGTCCTGTGATGACACCGACGATAGAGCTTATATTCGATCTATGAAGAGATATTAAATCCTTAGATCTTTTGGAATCTAGCCTAGGCCAGATTAACCTGGAGGTGTGACACGAAGTGCCATTCACCCATCTGTTATCTATTTCGCGAGTTGCCTCTAATGAGAGCAACAATTTGCAAGTTGTGAGGGGCATACCTAAGCTACTGTGTTTGGGAAGAAATGGCTGTGAAGTAGCGAGCTTGGCGAGCTCATCTGCTTTGCAATTGCCTAGAATGTCTCTATGTCCTGGCACCCAGCACAGGCAAATATTGAACTGGTCGGCCATCTTGTCTAAAGATGAGCGGCAGTTTATTACAGTCTTGGAGTTTGTAGAGACCAGTTCCAGGGCTCTGATGGCTGCCTGGCTGTCAGTGAAAATGCAAATATCACGAGCGGATATTACATTCCATTTGAGCCAAGACAGCGCTTCACTAATCGCCACAATCTCCGCCTGAAACACACTACAGTAGTCAGGTAAGCGAAGGGAGACTTATATTTAGTTCATCAGAGAAAACACCACTACCCACCCCTTCCTGGGTTTTAGACCCATCCGTGAAAAAGTGCAGGGAGTCTGCAAAAGGTTTGGGATTATCATTCCAGAAGTCTCTATCAGGAATGAGGGTTTCAAAAAGTCTATCAGGGAAGTAGAGGGGTGTGGTATGGTCCAGAGTTCTCGTGGGGAAGTTAGAGGAACTTAGTATAGTGGAGTGGCCAAATGGATTGTTGGTCCACTGGGAAGAGGCTGTAAGACGGATAGCAGTATTCTTTGCTAGTTGTTTGCCGAAAATGTCGATTGGGGATAGGTTCATTATAACGTCCAGTGCATCTGAGGGTGTGGTTCTCAACGCACCTCCTATACAAATGCAAGCTTGACGTTGAACTTTCCTAATGAGATTATAGTGTATGGCTTTGTCTAGTATTGGCCACCAGACATGTACTCCATACAACAGAATGGGTCTAACGACGGTTGTGTAGATCCATGAGCGAAAGAAGGCAAAAGTATCGAAGACAGACAGAGAATGGATTGAATACTTCGAAAAGCGACCTTCATACGAAAATCCACTTTCAAATTAATGCATGTAACTATCAACCATCTTGGTGGGCGTTTGCAAACGAAGAGGCACAATCCATTTACAAAGTAGATTCTCGGTTAAAACGCCCATTTTCATCCCTTATCGTCCCGTTCGACTTATTTTCGGGTGATCCACACGCAGAAAAACTTGCCTCTCCAGGAAGTTTGCCTAGTCGTTTGAAAACATCCACTAAGACACAACCTCTCACTTTCATTAGAACGGAGACCCATTTAACTCTCCCAACTAGCGAGGGATAAGTCCCATAAACATCGCCTGTAAGATCTTCTTTGGCGTTGGTCTGCGAACCTGAAACCATTCGTGAATAATTTGATAGGTCTTTTCAGAGCGATTTCAGGCCGGGGAAGACCACCATCGATCAAATCTTCTTCATCTCCGGTCCTGCTCTATGGAGCGAAGACATAAACAATCTCAAGAACAGATGAGGAAGACCTTGATCTCTTCAAGAGAAAAGTTCTGCGTGCGATCTTTGGTCCCGTTTCCGTTGATGGCATTTGGAGAATATTCACACACGAGCTGTTGCGGCTGTACAGCGACATGTGTCTAGCCAGGCGTCGGATCTAACGCCTAAGATGGTTAAGCCATGTAGGACGCATGAACAACACTACTCCAGCCCAAAGTCTTCAACTCAGCGCCAGTGGGACACGGAATAGAGGACGCCCACGAAACTTACGGCGCGCACAAGTGGCGCAAGACCTCAGCCAACTTGGCGTCCGCAATTGAAGGCAGCTGTATAAAGATCGTGCCAAATGTTGCTCGTTAGTTGAAGCCCAGTTCCATTCTGGACTGTGGCACCATCAGGAAAATAAGAATAATCTCTTTCATTCAAACTTATGAAACCTTTATGTTCTCGCATCTCAACCGCATGTTGATTTGCAAGATTTTTCCTCAAACTGATTGAAGTGGACTCTGCTACATTTTATTCCAAGACCCTCCTGAACTGCCACGTCAGTGCAAGCAGTATTTTCAAGTGGAATTTACCACAAAGGAGAAGAAAAATTAGCATATCGGTCAAATTTAACCACTTCCAAAAAAACTGTTATAGACTAATGTAAGCTACCAGGTGGCATGTAGAAATGAAAACAAGAGTTAAGACACAAAAAAGTGATATATTTCAGAAACTATAAGCAGAAAATATATTATCATCATTATCATACATCAATTTTACTTAACAAAAAAAACTGCTGGATAATTTTGACACTACAGAATGTGTTTGTTGAACAACATATTTTCAATTTCGCACGCTCTGCAGATCACTTTTGTGCTAAATAAGTGTGAGTGTGAAAATAAGTTTCAACGTCCCCTTCAATTCATGGCATTCCATCTACTTCGCCTGAAATTGTCTCCTCTTATTTCTTTCGATTTCTTTGACTTTATTTCCTAAATACAAATGTATGTTAAAATGCTGTTTTTTTTTTAAGAAACAGATCTAATGATCTAATGATCTGTCAAGAAAAACCTATGAAAAGTTTTCTTTGAAATCAGCCTCATGAAATGTTAGAGAATGCAACCAACCAAATAGGATTTTTTCAGAAGTTTTTTTTTTGTATGAAAATACCTTTTTCCCCGAGTGACTCAGATTAGATTAGATTTTCATTTATCTTTTCATTTACAACTTTAATATATATAAAATCAATTAGACACACACCATCTATTTGTCGATTTCAAGGCCGCATATGACAGCGTGTATAGAGACGAGCTATACAGCGCCATGTCTAGTTTTGACATTCCTGCTAAACTCGTCAGACTGAGCAGGATGACGATGGAGAACTCTCGCTGCTCCATCAAGCTCGGTAACGAACTCACCGAGACCTTCAATGTCAAAAAAGGTTTTAGACAAGGCGACGCGCTGTCATGTGATTTCTTTAACATCGTTCTTGAGAAGATCGTGCAAAACTCACTGGCCAACACAAGAGGCACGATCTTCCAAAAGTCCGTTCAACTGCTAGCCTACGCGGATGACATTGACGTGATTGGGCGAACACAGAGAGCCGTCAATGATGCGTTTGCTGGCATTGAAACGGAAGCGGCTAAAATGGGTCTGGCGGTAAACGAGGGCAAAACAAAGTATATGCTGTCATCAAGAAAGGACGCACAACATCGACGACTTGGCCAGAACGTCACCATAGGCAGCTATAACTTTGAGGTAGTGAAGGACTTCGTCTACCTTGGCTCCGCGGTAAACAGTACAATCAACATCAGTACCGAGATCAAACGCAGAATAACTCTTGCCAACCGCTCTTTCTATGGGCTCAAAAGGCAATTGAGTAGTAGAGCCTCCTCTCGGAAGACCAAGCTGACTCTATACAAGACCTTGATCATCCCAGTCCTGCTTTTGCGGCGCAGAGGCATGGACAATATCCCAAGCGGATGAAGTCTCTTGGTCTTTTCGAGAAAAAAATTCTGTGCGCGATCTTTAGTCCTGTTTGCGTTGATGGCAATTGGAGGAGAAGATTCAACCAGGAACTGTATGGGCTGTACAGCGACATGAGTCTAGCCAGGCGTCTACGGATCCAACGCTTTAGATGGCTAGGCCATGTAGACCGTATGGACAACTTAGCTCCGGTCAGAAGAGTCTTCGACTTTGAGCCTCTGGGACAATGCAACAGAGGACGTCCACGTACAAGGTGGTGCACACAAGTCGAGGGGGACCTCGGCCGGCTTGGTGTGCGAAACTGGAGACACCTGGCGAAAGATCGTGCAGGCTGGAAAGGCATGTTAAGTGAGGCCCAGGTCCACCTCGGACTGTAGCGCCGTAAGAAGAAGAAGAAAATCAATTAGCATGGCTTTGCCGTCTGCCTTTTCCCAAGAGCATGGAATGGAGGTTGGAATTTGTCACGAAAAGGCAAATTTACCACGATCTGGAAGCACTGATCTCTTGATAAACTGAGCACTTATAAATTCACCTCATGTGGGTGTGGGGATTTTGGAAATTGCCAAGTCGATTAACTCCCCAGACAAGGAGAACTAGTCACATCGCTTTTGCTTAGTTGAGAGTTGCCGTCCATGAGTGTTGCTACAGGTAAACATCTTATAAAACTTAAAACAATTAGAACTACTAATCATGAACGATCCGAAGCCACTACCTCCCTTTTTGCAAGGCAAATTTGGCCTAAACTTAACCCTTAGCCCTCACATTCTCTCTAATCAGAATGAACCGACCAGCACAGAGGACTTTCAACTGCCGTTGGTACACATGTCTCTAGGATTTTACTCCTATACATGAAAACCGGATTAAAAGCAGGATGTCGATTTAAAATAAAGCGATCTGAAAGGAGCTACAGAACATGATAATTCCTCATGCAACCAGAGTGAATTAAACCTGTCTAAATTTATGCTTGCGAACTACTGAAAGTGTAAGTGTACACTCTAAACCCATCATTTGTCCTGCCCCTTAATAGCGATCATCCCAATTTGCTTACGCAAGATTGAGTAATTGACCAACCGCAGAGTTCAGCAGGTCCGAAGACTTCCAAAAACCTTGTCCGCCTTCACAGTGTGAGTCTGCAAAATGCACATTGTCAGTGCCCTCAAGGCACTAGGTAATGACTTTGGCAAGACATGTCAAAAATGATTGATGGTTTGTTGCGTGTACTTTTGGTTGGACATGGATTTATGATGTCAGAAAGAGAAAGTCCATCCCGAACCGAAGCCTATTGCTGGATCTGAAATATATAAGTTAAATTCGATTGCTGGAGGTTTCTCCATAGCATTCAACTTCAAATGGCATCTCATAGATTTTGCAATTCATAATTTGGGCGTTGGTCCAGTCGGCCGTTCTATCCAGTTGTGCAAATCACACTGCTAATTAAGGTCCCAGAGTACAACCAATCGAGGATGTGCACACCAACATCATTAAGCACTTGTTTTTCAAGTGTTCCTCCTAATCACCACTCTGTAACTTCTTTATCTTGAGTGTTCGTACATGAAATTATTTTGTTCTCTTGTCACGAGTGATTAGCCATCGTCGACCAGCAACCTTAGCACTGTTTGTTTGCACATGTGTCCAGATACATCTGTGTGTTATACTCCACACTTGATGAATAATACAAGAATAATGAATGGAACACACACAAAAAGAAGTATCAGTAAAACGTGCGTGTAAAAATTCAAGAAACATTGATAAGCTCCCTCACCAACACGGCACACACCACACATGGTTGCCGTTGAAAATAAAATTAAAGGAAAAATGTCATTGACCTCATTAAGAACAAATTTGACGACCAGCAGAACCACAAAAATAAACAGAATTTAATTATTTTGCGTCAAACTGCCTACCACCGAAACAGAAGGAATGTCGCTGCATTTACATACGTAAACGTTACGGAAACCACTCCTCCCCCTCGCTTTCCCCTCATACGACAAAAAAGAAAAATCATCGCCAGCCGATTAGCGGCGAATTCTTAAACGAAACTCAAATGGGTTACGTGATATTATGAAATTCGAATATTGTATGTTTTAACGGTTAGTCTGTGTGGTCATGTAACAGCTCGCAGGGTCACACATCAAGGGAGAGTTACAAAATACAGGCAGACATTTGAAACCTGAGCCTAACAGATTGCACAACACTCTTTCGCTATTGGAACCACCCAAAGTGACCCACTGTTGGTGGTAAGATTAACCTTTGGTCGTATAACTCGAAGTTGAATTTTTCTTCTTCGCGGACTAGGTGGTCGAGAGATTATGAGGGTTTTATGGTTCTTTTATTAACATCAGAGAGAGTGGTTTGTTTATTTGTGAATCTCCAAGAAGTTTAACCAAATTTTTCGGATTAAGATAGATTAGACCTCATTTTGTGGAATGGAATTCAAGCTTCCTATTCAATTTTGAATTTAGAATTTAAATAGGGTTCAAAACCTACTTTTTGGATTTTTTCGTAAACTTGGGACAAAGATTGAACCCCACATTTATCCTCAAGAAAATGTCGAAAGCCAGGTTATTTTAAGTTTTGTTTGGTCTTTATTGACAATTATACTCTAAGCATTGTCAGTGACTCTAGGAAAGTGGTGCCGTAAAAAATTTATCGATCCGGATCTGAACCACGAACCTTTGGTGCAGTAGCGTTAACAAAAAAAAAACTTCTCACATCTGGGCAAACGAAAATTCGCATGTGAGTGTCGAAAAACCATTGCCTCTACACAAAGTCGCTGTATGGTGGTTTGCAAATTTGGCTGATGGTGTCATTGGTCCGTACACCTCAAAAATGAGGAAGACAAAATCATCCCATAGGCAAATGTTAACTGAATTTTGTCCTCAAATCAAAGATGTGAATGCGGGGTTTTAACAAGGCAACACGACCCGTTTGGCTTTATTGGAAGACACATTTTCTGGACGAGCTGTTTCGCTTTCTAGTAATGTTTGCTAGCAACAAAGATTATGTGACTTGTCGCAAATGTATTTCTTTTAATGGGGCTATGCAAAAGATCATGTTTATGCACACAATCGGCAAACTATAGACGATTTGAAGACGAATATTCGTCAAGTTATTAACTTGAAGTTAACTTTAAGTTAACTTTGTCAGGATCGAGTCCTTCAAGTACTCCCTTAGGTGACATTTGAGTGATGTTATATTCCATTAATGGTGGCAAAGTTAAAGCAATATATTGAAATAAGACCTAGATTGAAATCTAAATAATGTAATAGATTATTGTATTTTGTAATTAGATAAGTTGTTCGGCGTAAGCAAATCTGGCAGCACCGACAAGGGCGAATTCCAATTTCATTGTATCGATCCGCGCGCCTTTTCGGCCTGTAAGCTTTGCTCTCGTTCTGTCAGTCAATTTAAAGAAATCATAATGGACACATCTCTAATCATTGTGAAATAAATATATACAGTCGACTACCTCTAAAGCAAATTTTCACGGGATAACAAAATTAGTTCGAGTTAGAGGATGTTTTTTTGTATGGAAAACTGAGTGAATGCTAAAATAAATATGCCGAAAAAATTCGAATTAGAGGAAAATTCGACTTAGAGGGAGTCGACTGTATATAATAAATTAAATTATTAAAGACTAGACTATTACAATAATAATGTTTTGTTTAAATTTTGCTTTCGGAACCACAAAATGGATTACCCTTCACAACTGGGAAAAATTCTCGAACGACAAATAACTGAAGCGACAGATCACTGCTGAACTAGCTTCACTTAGAACTTTTACCCAATCTGATGAAAATCAAAAGTTAAAGAATGCTTACGGAATAATTAATTCCATTGCTTAACGTCCTAAGATAGGAATCGCCTGATTCCACAGAAGTTTACAACAGAAAACTAACTGGCCTGAAGAAAAAAAGGACTTATCTTGTGTAAAATTGTAATTTGCGATGAACAGTTTGACATGTTAATTAACCAGATGGTTTCGGAGTGCTGTAATATATTGCCAAACAACAATTTTCTTAGATTATAAGGACTGATTACGATTATGTACATAAAAATCCTGAAAAGTTTAATGATCGACAAGGCGTGCATATATCGTTTCACTTTTCTTTATCAGCATACATATCTCTTAACTGCTCCTCGTTCTTCTGAATAATCTTGTTCCTAAGCATCGTGAATTTGATGTGATTTGTTGATCGTATTCAATTCTATTTGTTCTGAAAATTCTTAAAAAAATGTATGAACCGAGCACCAGAATGTAGGTAATACTTAAGCCCATACAGAGGTTGCATTATTTTGCGTTGTTCGGTTTTCAGTGTTTTATTTTTGACAACTCACGCGTGATTAGTAACATTTGTCAAAAGTCAACCAACTCAGTTGCCACCTTTACAGTGCTTATAAATTCTTTAATTTTTAATATCAAAATTCATGCTGTGCGAAAAATATTTTTCGCGCACGATCGTCACAATCGACCGACTGGGCAAGGAATTTAATCCAACGTGAATAAAGCATTAGTTTGACATTTTTGTAAATCAATGTGTAGAGTGCGTGCGTACAGAGGGAAATATTGCAGCTGTACACAGTGCTGCCAGTATTTTCAAGCAGAATTTGCAACACAGAAGAAAATATAACAATATGGTTCAAATTGTACCTCTTCCAGAACAAATATGTGCTTTAAGATAAGAACTGTTATGCGAGCTACAGTGGGAGGGGTACCATACAGAAATGAAAAGAAACGTTGAAACATTTCCTGTAAAAAAAAAAAGTTGTTCCCCACACTGTTCGACTCGCTTTGGTGATATCCTTTGGCACAGGTTTCAGCCACATCTTGGACTTAGGGAACTCAAACCAAATGGAGTTTTTCAGAAGGAATTTAGGTACCATTTTTTTTGGATGAAATTACCTTTTTACCAAATGCGTGGAATGAAAGATAAAATTTTCTACTAAAAAGTGAATTTACCACGACCTGGCACCACTGACTGTATCTGTCAGTGTTAATGAATACCTCGATTTACCCATTCGTCGTCGTTCGTACCAATTGGCGCTGTGTTACTCGACAATGTGGACGATTTTATTGGAAGATCATGACCTACAAGCTTACAAAATGCAGGAAGTGCAGTAAGAACTGAAGCCGAACCAACATTCCATAGCGTTGAATTTTCGGTGAGGGGCCTAAAAACGCTGCATCGCAAATTCTTACTCCCTCGGCAACGTTCTTTTCTGTGAAGTACCATGAAACTTATGAGTACCCGAGATGGATTTAGTGAGTTGCAGTAAAAATTAGTAGAGTAACAAGCTAATGTAGAATGAAATATGCTATCAAGACGCTGCTCCAAGAAGTAAAGAAGGTTAGGTTAAAGTGACTGGAGTATGCACTTAGATCAGTGTTGATCCATTGTGCTGCCACACGGATTGACTGAGGTCCAATTGATCATATGCGGGAAACCATTTGGAGCTTAGGATGTAGCGTAGTATATTGCTAATAGAAACATCACTAAGTTCGCATAAGCTCTTAAAGAAGTAGGTTGCCGTCGAAGGGCCGTACAGGAGTAGAGGAGATGTGAAACGCTCTCCACTTCCTCCTCGTCTAGGCAGTTTCTGCCGAAATCATTGTCCGGAGTTCCTATTTTTCTGGCGTGATGAAGGAAAAAAAGTATGCTTTTTAACATTCTCGTACCTTGTAGAGGACGGTGTTTGATGTTGGTAAAAAAAAGTTTCAATAGCTGAATAACTCAGTTTCATAATTTAAGAAAAGTAAAGAAACAAAGAACATTTTTTGTTCTGCAACAATAATTAATATTTTTGCAATTCTAACCTCATTCAAAGAAGTTGGGGCATCTTACTCCATTCGTCTCAAAAGACTCCCAGATAATAGAACGCTAATGCTGTGCTGTGACGTTAATATTTAGGTTACCAAACAACCTAACCCTTTTAACAGACATCTGGTCCCTATAATTCTCCACCAGTTTAAAGAAATTGAACAAGAAATTTTCCAGAAGCTTTAAATAAAAAAAAAACAGCACTAATAGTCAAGAGGAAATACTCTATGTACGAGAGTATCACCTGCTGCTGCTTCTATTTACTAGTCCGCATTTTCAATGAACCCAGGAACCCCTTTACTTTTCACTCCCCCAACAAATTCCAAGTCCATTCATAAAATATTTGTTTCCCACCAACATTCCCCGTCCCCAATCCCACCACCTTCGTCTGTCATAAAATGCGGATACACTAAACCACTTTCGTTTGTATTCCTTTTCCTGAACTTGCTCCAATTCAACCCCTTATTTTTCTTCTTTTTTTACATTTCCCAAGAAAGAATAATTTACCTCCAAGAGGCTTATACCCCCTTCCATCCTCTTGTCAAACCTTTTATTCCTGAGATCCCTATCCTCTTCTCACACATTGCACTCACAAAACACATCTGCGAAACACAACTAGGGAACTAAACACGACAATTCCGCCACATGATGATCATCATCACACCATCTACACATGTGGTGTGCCTGCCTGCCTGCCGCCTCTCTCTCATTCATCACAAATCGTGTGAGTGAGGAAACCTCAATACTCCTGGCGCTGCCACTCCGTGATAAAACTTTTTCACCCGCCATCGTCGACGTAATAACATGCAATTATTATCGCTGAATTCAGCGTTGGAACAAATGTCATGTCCATAAGACACACACGTACATATATACACTGTTAAACGGTGGCAGTAAAAAAAAGCAAAAACAGAATTATATGCTTTCTATATTTGTGGCGGCAGCAGACACAACAAACCCAAAGAAATACAGGAATAAAAAACCGAAGCAGATTGTATACATTTCATTGAATGAGCCACCACGTGGTGGCAGCAGACAGCGCTACTCTTCTGTGTGATGTGTTTTTCTTTCACTGCGCCAGCTACCAACAACCATCAACCATCCACCATTCGGAATTCAATCAAATACGGAACTTTGAAATCATCGTCAGGCTCGTCATCATCATCACATCACATCACAACACATCCCATCCCAACCCCAGCATCAGCCTTTGCCTTTTCTGTCCTATCATCATTTTCTCGGTCGTCATCACAACACAACGAGCAGACGACTGACAACAATAAAGAGCTCCGAGACGACGACGACGACGACGACTCCGGCTACATCTGCAACTATGACTACTGACGGTTGACTGTAGGCTTCACCATCATCAACCAAGCAGCAGATACACAAAGAAGGATCAAGAGGAGTTATGGAGATGGATACAAGCGTTCTTGGATACTTGGAATACTTCTGCCTTTATCACCACGCGCTGTTGTCGTCATACACCGAGAATAAAACATTCCAAACAGAAACTGTGAGCCTGAGATCCACCATCGGCAGCAGAGTGGCCACCGTGCCAGTAGCTGAATTTTGTTTAGCCTTTTTTTTCTTGCTCCCTCGTGTGCTGCTGCTGCTGTGTTTAACTGATTAGAGGTGAGGAGGTTGTGTCTCTTTTTATTATTCTCTCCTCTATGTTGCTGAGCGGACAACTCTGGGTAATTTACCATTTATTTATTGATTTCGTCGTGTCGCTGACTGTCCAGCAGCTCTCCTACATATTCCGATGCGAGAGAGAGCGCCACAAATAAAAAATCGAGAGCGACACCAACGAATGAATTATAATAATAAAAAAAAAATGAAATAAAGAGAAAACCATGTGCTTGACGCCCTGACTGAATTTTGTTGCGGAATATCGAAACGAAATCAGCACCACCACCACGATGACGAGTAGCAACATTTTGTGCTTAGAGCCAAACACAAATCGGAGCAAAACACACGGAAACGCAACAGAAAGAAAAAATTCACATTTCCTCGTGTACTCTCTCCAAATTCACCGAATCCAACAACACACAGCGTACGCCAGTGTCAGCAGTTTGGCTGTTTGTTCGGTTGACGCATTTGAGGGGATATATTTCTGTTTCGCACATTTTAGTGTAATTGACCGAAACATCATCGTCATCAACCACGTGGTCAATATGAAATTGTATTTTGAGCAATACCACAACAATCATCACCTCACCTCACCGCACCTCTGGCAACCGTCACCGACTCCAGATCGACATACAGAGCAGCGCGCCTTACCAATTTTGATAAGGAAATTAAGTGGCGTGGTGGTTTGATGCGGCGGTATGCTTAGAGTGAAACAGAAAACAGCTAAGTATGTGGTGAATGGCGATAGTGAATCGAATTCGGTCAAGGGTTTATCTAGCCTCAAGCATAGAGCTGTGTGTGGCGGGTTTTTACGAAGAGATTGTGTAGATTTGCTGTGAGGTCTCGAACGGAACATGTTTGAATTACATGTGTTTCGGAGGAAATTCGAAGAAAACCTGAAACCGGTCAAAAATGATGGATGAGACTGGTGGACATGTGGCGTGTAGATTTATTTGGTCAGTCAATGTAAAACACATGTGTGCCGGCTGGAGTCCAGCTAGCAGTCTGAAAGAAATGTGCACGCTCTGGTGTGTGACCAGCAGAGCAACTGAAATTTGCTTTGTCTTATTCTGTGAACAATGTCGGCGGAAGTTTTAAAAACATCAGGGGGTACACACGAGGAGTCGCACCCCAAGAGCAATGTCTTGAATCAAATGGCGAAGCAGTTTTGCATAAGCTGATAAAAATAAGCTGAAATACATACAGTTGTTCCCACTGACTAGTTCGTTCAGCTTCAATGATCTACAGACGGCATGAAAAAGCGGATAGAATGTTATTAGTTCGGAAGCAAATATTTTGAGAGTAAGAAAAACACATTCGTCAGCAGACAATTCTCCACGTGATTCCTTACTCCAGTGATCTTTGTCTCTGTGCTTGAACAAATGAACAAGTACCGAGCACTTCTTCCTTGAATCAGGCGTCTCACTGTCGCTCTTTTTTCTAGGAATTAACTCCGATCGACTTGGTAGCTACCTAAAGATGAGTGAATAGAGGCAGGTGAACTGACTTCGACTTATCACTTATCCTTCAGTAATGATCTACCTTTCTGGGAATGATGATCCTATGATACGTAGTGACGATAGAACGGAAGTAAGACGACCTGAAGCAAAATATGTGATTATCTTAATCCGAATGAAGTTTTAAGCTTATTAATATTTCCCTATATTTTAGAAGATGTTTGCGCTGAGTTCCTCGGCTGTAGATACATAGGTAGGTAAAAGGGTGCCCTTGCGACTAGTGTCGCGGCTCAATTAGAGCAACAGTTGGGTACATTGCGCTCTCGGCTGTAAGCCACGTTTGAAATCTTTGAAGATCTGGATCGAAGGGCAGGATCACCGATTTATTCCAGGGACAGAGAACACCTTTCAACAAGTGCTTAAGCACAGGAAATGGGTACTGCGCACTCCATGTTTAGAGACAAACTTGAAATGTGTCCGGTTGGCTGAGATGAATCACAAAAATGCGTCTCTAACCCACAAATTGCGTGCCTTCTTGTTTTATTTTGCTGATGATACAGAAACAAAATTTATTCTCCGATGGCATGCAAAGACGCTACATCTTCTGCATAACAAGCTCAAGTTGTTCAATCGTATCCACCCACATCCTTTCATTCTCCTCCTGTCCTGACTATTCTACATTCAAACAAAGCCGCATAACTTCTCATATCAACCATTGGAGAGGCGGAAAAAATAACCTCAATGTCAATTATCACAGTATCTGTGAATGACATCAGATATCTTACACAACGCATTTCCTCAGAAAAGTTCAATGAAACGGGTGTATGATGAATGACTCAAACTAACCTCTCATTTAAAGCCTAATCTCACTGAGTCATCCCCAAAACGATCTCGGATCGCCCCAATCGACTGTCAACAGCCGTTCAAGCAATTTTCACAAATGTCACGCCATTCAAGTGCACTTACAAATCTGATGAGATTCATTAACGACTCATCAGTTAAACATGCAGTTCCTAATTATTGATAAACGCACGGTAATCTAAACTAATCGTGGTAATTAAATCAGTCTAGTGATAGCCCTCCCTCCAGTGAGTGGGTCAATCGCTCAATGATAAGCGAGCCGATCTAGTATCTTCCTCGTGCTTCCGATTAAGTGTCTCGTTTTGAGCTGTGGAATGTACATCATACACGTAGTCAAAGATTGTCAGTCCTGAAAGTACGTCAAAAATCTGTTGTCATTCAGTCGGTTAACTCGCGGACTGGATAGAAAATATGTTCAAACGAGTCTTTGTCGAAAGGATTAAAGACAAAATGAAGAATTTTGTGAACAAAATGAAAGATCAAAGAAAGAATAGATGGAACTTACCGTTGCTGCTTGATTCATGTTCATTTGTTGCTGCTGTTGTTGTTGTTGCTGTTGCTGCTGTTGTTGCTGCTGCTGTTGAGCTTGCTGCTGTTGTTGTTGCTGTTGTTGCTGCTGCTGTTGTTGTTGATTCTGTTGATGCTGTTGCAAGGCATTTGCATCAATTTGACCTTGATTAGCTGCCGAATACCACCATTGTGAACCGGGTACAGCAGCTGCAGCTGCAGCCATATTCAAACGATAATCATAGCCGGTACTGCCAGCATTTGATGTGGCAACAACTTGTGCCATTGTTGTAGCAGGATTTTGAAAGCTACTTGCCATTTTATATGAAAACAACTGTTGTGTAGCTACACCCGATGTTGTGCTACAATTATTACGTGACGCATCATTGTGAGCTTGTTGTTGATTTTGCTGTTGCTGGACGACAACTTGATGTTGCAATTGCTGCTGTTGCTGTTGAACTTGCTGCTGTTGTTGTTGCTGCTGCTGCGCAGCTAATTGCTGTTGATGATGTTGATTAATTAAATGTTGATGATGCAGGGTTTGTTGATCTTGTGTTGCAAGCGTAGCCGCTGCCGGCCACCAAACAGCATCGCCTGCTGTCTGTCGATTATCCCAAGCACCACGATGGTGCTCCGACATGTTTAATGAAATTTTGGTTTAAAAAAAATTAAATCGAGAAATGTAAGATTTTTTATTCTGCTTTTTTCGTGTTTCGTTGCACTTCGATTTGTCACTTTTTACAACCACTTTACAACAAAAAGATATTTATTAATGAATTTTTGACGGGATGCTCCTTTGGATTGATTTGAAATTATACGTTTTTTTTTTGTATTTTTCGTTTCTTCTTGGAAGTAGGTTTGCTTGTCACGGATTTTGCACGCGCGTTTCTCTTTTTTTCTGTTTCGGTTTTCGGCTTATTTTAATCGTGTTTTGTCTGAACTCGTTTTAACGATACAAAAATATATACGTATGATATTATGTGTATGTAAACGTTGTATATTTCTTATTTTTGTAAATCGAAGACGTTGATTTTTTCGGTTTTGTGGAAAACTTTGTATTGAATCGGTCGGAAGAAATGCACGAGAATGATTAATTCACACGTTTTGTTTAAACTTCTCAAATGGAAAGGATTTAAAGGAACCACCAACCAAAGGGATGAATATTAATTAACAACCAAAAATAGGACAAATTAAAAAAAAAACAAAAAAAATAGATGAGAACTACTCAGCTTGCCGTTAAAATTAACTTTTCTACCACCACCATAAGCGTTACTTCTGCCGCTACCGCTGATACTATTCCTTCTTCGCCTTCGTCGTTTACTCTTCTCTCTCCTTTCGTTTCGTCTTCTTCTGCAGTTTCACTACTACAACAGAGTTCTGTTTCTGCTGCTGCTACTGATACTGTTCCACCTCCTCCTCTTGCTGCTGCTCTTTGTAATTTCCTTTTAGGTACACTCTTTTGCATTGCAAACTTGCCAAATTCACTCAAAAATTATCCTTTTATTACACCGTTCTTAAATAAAAAATTTTCAAAAAATTCAAAAAATCAAATTCAAATATTTTCTGTTGAACCCGTGTAATCGTTGCAACGGTCAGAAGATGCGGTTGACACAACAAAAAAAAAAGTTTATTTTAACGTGTATTTATTTTCACAACGAATTATCCCTATTGAAACAACAAAATGTCGTTGGACATGCTTTCTTCTTCGTGGAAATTTTTTAAAACAAAAGAGACGCTATAGCGCTAGCCCTTGGCCACTAACACACACTTGTATATACAGACTCTATATATATGTATCCAGGCATATATGCACATATGTATATTATGTATATCGTGTAAAAAGAGGAAGAAACAAGAAAACGAAGCGGAATACGAGTTGAAAAAAAAAAATAAACGACCAAGCAGCAGTATCCAACCGTGGTGTTGTACCTCTCTCTTCTCGTCGTCGTCGTTGTCGACGACGTTGATGGCGTATACAAGGGGCTGTCGTTGTATATATTTATATATATATGGATGCTCCTCTATATGGGACTGAATATATAGAATCACCACCGTGTACCCTCTTTTGCCTTCGTCGTCGTCAACGAGGCTACGTAATTGACACACACACACTCACAGACAGACACCCTGTCAGACTATCTCTTCTCTTGTATGCAGCAGCGTACCAGCGCTACGCCACCAACCAAAGATAACGTACGAGATAAAAACTTTATTTTTCAAAAACAACAAATTTTCGTATAAATTTCTTGCAAAAAGTATTCTTCGATTCTTACGTTTAACACATCACTTGATTTCCCTCTTTAAATTTCATTCAACTTATTTCATTATTTATCCACTGAAACCGCATCCACTGATGATTCTCATTCTTTCAACATCAAATCAAAAAAAAAATAACGAATCGGTTGCATTCAACGCTGCACACAGAAGTAAAACAACAAAAAAATCGATACACTTTTCGACTTAAAACAAAATGTCATCGAAATCTATCAGTTAGTCGGCGGTTCGAGGTTCGGTTCTTCTTTTCGTTTCAATAATGAAGACAGAACGAACAGAACGAAAAAAAAAAAGAATGTAAACACGAGAAATGCAGTTTTGTTTTGATTTGAACGAGATTACCAATGTTGCGGCAACACGATAAATAAAAATATAATGCGAGAGAACGAAAGCGAAAAAAAAGAAAAGAAAACACGTACATCAAATACACTTTGAAGTAATTAAATTCATTATAGTAAACAACATGTCGTCGTGAAAACGGGCTACTCTCTAACACGCGGTCTCTGATTATGGAACGTTTTTTTCCTTCGGCTGAATTCAATATAGGCAGGCTGCTCTCGTTTGCTGACTTGACTGGCAGTGAATAACCATAATATAATAATACACAACAGCGCGGCGCGGCGCGGTGGCGAAATATTCGTATTCGTGTTCAACGACGAAGAAAAAAAAAGTGCGCGCGATTGCTCTCTAACCATCTGCCTATCTCTTTCTCTACTTCGCTTCCCCTGTATCGTCTTGATTGGCTGAGTAACTGAGCAGATTATCCTACTCACTCGCTCTCGGTTGCTGGCTTCGTTTTTTTTTTATGCTCAGCAACGCGTATGTGTAAACTTGGGAAACGAGATATTGTGGAAAAATTCAGCAATATATGCCCGTACAGACGATTTCCACTCCTAGCACAATCTTCCAATCCAAATTTTCTCATTTCAAAATTTGGCAACAGTGAGAACACATATGCCGCGAGGAATGAAGGGATCTCTGAGAGAGAGATAGAGAGCGAACAGAAACGATAGGAAGGGAAAAAAAAAAAGTAGAAGACTCATTGTGGGGCTCTATATATTCTCTCCTCATTGACACACACACGCACACGAATGTATATAATCAATTTATTCCGACCGGTTTGAAAATGCGAAGGTATAAGGGGGACGCGCTGTTACAAATACAATTGCACACACTTGCAGAACGACGGCTGTGAGCCAGTCAAAAGGCAGTGGAGGGAAAAGGAAAAGAAGAAACCCTGAAAAAGATACGTGTGGATAGATAGGGGTTCGAAGTGGTGTGTATGCAACCAGCCAAGTGAAAAATGTACTGCGCCAGCAAAACATACCCGACACTCGGTGTTGCCGTCGTCACATTTTCAGCAGTCGAAATGGACTAGAGGCCAAAAGGATTGAAAATCAAGTCAGAAATCGTTTAAGAATATTTTCCGAGAAGTTATCACATTTAGAGTCAAAGAAGGCAAGTCAATTTTGTGAGGCCCAAAACGAAGTTTGTAAACTAGTGTACGTCTCACCTTCAGTGTCAAATCATCAAATCTTGGTCTAAATTGAATGAATAACTGCTGCATTTGATCGCTATTAGTGATCAGTAAATCGCAACTTCGAAAACTTCTTCCACTCTTAACCAGTGGGGCAACGCAACAGAGGACGTCCACGTGCAAGTGCAGAAGGATCTCAAACATCTTGGCGTGCCCAATTGGCGACAGCTAGTAAAAGATCGTTCTACCTGGAGAGGATTGTTGGTTCAGAAAACTCAGGTACACCTGGACTGTAGGGCCACAAGAAAAAATCAAAACATATGTAACTAGCTAGAAGGAAAATTGTCAGATGATAATATTTGTTAGTCAAGCAGCCTCTGTACTGCGACGACCTGTTAAACATTTTCGGCAAATTATGTTGAACTAGGACTTTTTGAACTATTCCGTGGAACATTGCTTCGAGAGATTGAATCGCCTTTGGCAATCGCTGCTACTCCGATTTGTTGAAATTTGGATAAAAGGTTTAACTCAAAGGGCCAAAATTATGCACTGCAAAACCTGCCATATGGAGCCGAAAGCTGGAATAAGCAGGAACGCAGCTGGTTTTTGGTGAATTCGAAAGAAAAATTCATGGACGTATATGTGGTCCTGAGAGCTTAAAAGCCGAATCGAGGGGAAGACAACCACGAACTCTACAAGCTAGCTGTACAAGAATGTGGACACAGTCCGCAAGGCAAAAATCCGTAGACGAAACTGGCTCGGCCACATCAAGCGAATGAGTTCGAGAAGAGAAGCTCACCGAAGCTCCGGTATAAAGACTACATGATCGCGGATGCAAGACAACTTCGTCTTGATGACAAAAGCAGTGTGACCAAGACCGCCAGCGATGGAAGGCAGCCATTGCCCAGACTCAGATCCTCCAGAGGTCACAGACCTGAGAAGTAAGTACAAGATTGATGTAACCACTATGGTGTAGATTAGGTGGGTAAGCGCGTCGAATTTTACGCATGTAGTCTAGGTTCGATACCCGAAAAACAATTTTCATTTCCTTCCATCTCTTTCGCGGTTCCACGTCTTTCAAGACATTTGACAATGTTCGGAGTCGGCGTTAAGCTGACTTTCTCCAATCGTGTGAGAAGATTGACACGCACGAGTTTGCTGTAGAAGCTAGGTACAAGTCAACTACAAATAGCCGCGCCACAATAAATATTTATTTAAAAAGGATGTAACCACTGTGAGGTAGTAGGCTAGTGCGTCAACTCGTGCCAGAAACAACACATTCCATTTCTCGGCGACACGTCTCTCGAGTCACTAACAATGCTCATAGTATTTTTGACAAGCAAAGACTTTCAATCTTGACGTTAGGAGACGGTATAAAACCCTTCACTCGTGAGAGAACTATATCCCACACAACACGAATGGTTTGTTAGTGTAGACAGCCCTCTAATCCACCCGGGGCCTGGCCTATAGCGCCACACAGAAAAAGAAGAATCAACGCGAGTAGTTGCCATTGAAAATAGGTTTCGAGTCCACCTGGGGTCTGTAGCGTCACCCGAAGAAAAATCAACACGAGAGGTTGCTTTCGAATAGAGGCCTCGATTTCAGCTTAGGCTGATAGCGCCACACGTACATATATTAGAATTGAGTCTAGATCTTTATATACAATTCTTTATATAAAGAAATAAATTAATGGAACTACACACCGGGGTAGATCTGTAACTCAAACAAAAAGCCTCTCCAACTAGGACGATCTAGCTTTTCTCCAAGCATGAGCATTCTATGTTTGAGGTCCTTTTTTTATTTAGCGGGCCACTTAAGTTGTCTGTTGCTTTGTCGCACCAGTTCAAAGTCGAGGAAGACATGATATAAGACGATTCGATGTCCCAATGGATACAAACTAATTCACCCAGCCAACATTGAGACCCCAAGAACACGACTATCTATGACAGTGATCAATCTGAATCTGAAATATTCAACAGACCTATGGCAACACTTAAGCATTCAATTCACTATATCTTTCCTTGCAAAATTTTCACATGCATACACTTCACATGTATGGCATAGTTTGTGTGTATGTTAGATTTTTCGTTTTGGATTTTCTTTCCTTCTTTTTCCTTTTGACTGCTGCGCAATTGACCGAAGTATCTTTGTCTTTTGCTTTCCACTTCGATTTTTCCCAAGCTAAACCGTTGGCAGCATAAAAATTTCTACAGAAACCGACACAAAAATGCATTTCATGCGCTACATCTGTCTCGCTTGTAAACGTCAAGTGTTGGACTTCTTCAGTTCTCCGAATTGCACTCGTATGATTTGATCTTTTACGAGTTGAAGAAGTTGCATTTTATTTTTTGAGTAGTTTTTAAATTAAAAAGGAAAAAAATAAGACACTATATCCTCGGCGGGAGAAATCAAACGAAGATCGTCATTCAGCCGCTTTAACGATCGAAACGAGGTTGAAATAAGCAGGACCCCAGTGAATAGGTTTTTAAAAAGACGTGGAGAAATGCAAACATGGCGGAATTAGCAAAGTGTACCCCCTTATGCATCTAGTAAGATGAAACTGAAGATATCACTTCACTGCACAGGGAAGTCAAAATTTTTTCCTGACTAAGAAGATTTTGAAACTGCGATTTTGTGCTAAAATTCTCTTTCTTCGAACAGAACTCAGAGCTCAGAAGACTGTATGTATTAAAATTTACAAAACGGCGAAACAAAAATCGAAGTCTTTTTTGTAGGTTTGTAGAACGACCTGTCAAAAAAGTATGTGTTCAAAGGCTGGAATGTGTACACAAATTACAGGAAAAAATGAATATGTGTACGTCTTGTACAAAAGTTTGGAATACAGTGAAACCCTACCCTCAAAAAAAGCTTTCAAGGAAGTTGAAGACCCTTTTATTGTATTCCTTTTTGGAATACAGTGAAACCCTACGCTCAAAAAAGCTTTCAAGGAATTTGAAGACCCTTTTAAATACCCCGTAAACTCGACAATGTATCGAGTCTTGTGGTACTGATCTCCAGGTCGGCGTGATTGCTACAATTAAGAAATAAACCAAGGGTACAACTGGTCATCATCTGTACAGCTGCCTAAACACACTTGTAACAAGATTATTTCAATCAAAATACAAATTGTGCTTATTTGCTAAAGGCTTCTGCAAACCAAAATGATATAAGGTGACAAATTTTGAAAAAAAAAAATTTATTCTCGTGTGACCACAAAACAAATCCCATTCTCAAATATTTCTCACTTGAAATATGGCAACAGTGAGGAATATGCAACGGGTCAAGGCAAGGAGACGCAGAGTACAAAGAGAGGAAATGACGATAGGCAGCTAACGAAAAAAAAAAAATAACGACGAACGCTCCTGCTGCTAAACACACTCACAAACTCTCTTCACTCATACATCCAGCTAAATTTATTTAGACCGGTTTTGAATCGTGTTGGCATAAGAGGGACGCGCTCAACACAACCAGCAAAGACCACACAAGTCAGACAAGGAAAACCAGAAAAACTGATGAAATGGAGAGAAGCATTTTGCGTTTGAAGTGGTGTGCATGCAGCTAGCCAAGTGAAAAATATACTGCGCTGGCAAAACACCAATCCATACACAACTCATTTGCTATATATTGTATTTTGAAATCTGTTTGTGTGCGTGTGTTGGATGTAAAGACTTTTTTTGTTGGATTTTCTTTCCCTCTTTTGCTTTTGAATGCTGCGCAATTGAATGATGTATCTTTGTCTTTTGCTTTCCGCTTCGATTTTTCCAGAATGCGAGGTGAACGAATTTTATCAACACATAACTCACACACGCACAGCATGAACATGTGTACACACGCAGTCAAATGGTGATGGGAATGCAAATTGAAGTGCAGCTCAGGAAGCATAGAAAAGTGTTGCAGTTTGGGCTCTTTAATGTTTGAATCTTTTTCAGTACTGGATAGTAGTACGAGGAGAGTGGATCGTTCGTTCTCGACCAGAAATTCTCAGCACAAGCACAAGTTTCAGTAGCTTCAGCTGACGAGAAAAAAATATCGCTTGAAACAGAACATTGTGTCTAGCAAGACAATGTGAGCATTTTAGTGAAGATACTTTGACTTTACACCTTTTTTTCTGTTACAGTGGATACAGCATACATGGGGGGGTTGATTTAAGTATGTATTAACCGCAGTATGGCAATGGAATACAAAGAAGTCAAGGCTGGATACTAAGTGGATATGTCAGCTTAATGAAGCTTATTCATTTTTGATGTATTATTGAATTTAATGGACGGTCTTGTGCACTGAAACAATCATATTAAGTTGATTAAATGCTTTTTGAAAAAGTCATCTATCTGCAAGCGCAATTTGGAAGTTGAGGTCAGACTGCTGAATGGTGCAAGGGTTTGCGGTCTTCGCTTTCGCGTTGATATTGAATATCTCTGATTCAATACACAGATGAAGGTCTATTGCAACTTACAATAGTTTTTCAATGCACACAAAATGCTGAGAACATTTATGACAGTTAACACCTGGACATCGGTCTGATGTTTTTCGTTTTTATAACCTAACCTCAAAAACGCGGAAATGTCAAAGGAATGAGCTCTGTCCCAATTCACTACATAAACAGGAAGCACCCTCCATATCCTAACATATATCATCGCCATCACAACTAAGTGCCAGTCAACTCCTCGTCTACCCAACCTAACAAAGGATAAGACCCATTCCAAAAAGCAACCGAAGGTATCGTTATAACGCATCCCTTATTAGGTTCATATAGACGTGTTGTTAAATAATAGATTATTTAAACCTCATTAAGCAATTTGTTATTCGAAAACTGTTAAGATCGGAAGAGATTAGTTTAAATAGCAATTAACACACCAGATGGTGACGCATCACACATCACGCCAGTCATGGTAGTTCAACGTTGAGTTCGTTTGATATTGTGTTTTATGCAAATCATGGATCAGCTGGGATTACTCATTGATTACACAAATTTAAAGAAAGCAAGAATAAATGTCTTATGGCTTGGAATAAATTGATTTAGATAATGTATTTAGATGTATGCGCAAGGTGCGTAACTGCTTGTAGTAAGAAATATGGATAAGCAGGACAGGGTCAACATTCTTTTGAAAACTTATTGATTTAGTTGTGTTTTTTTGTGACTCACAAGGCGAAGAACAACAAATAAGTGTATAATGATCGATGGAAACTTTGTCAAAAATGTTTATGGAATTTATTTCCAATTGATTTCTATCCCTCTTTCAACTTGGGTAGAACAGGACAAAGGAATCTCTGGACATCAGTAAAGGATAAAGTGGGTATGAGACAGCAGACGAAGGGGAAAGTTCTCAACAAAAATGGTTGTGTAAAAGAAGACGAGAAACAAATTCTACAATGACCGAATACCTCGGTGGTAATCCTGATATTATCACAGAAATTAGGTTAAGGGCATTGATTGCGAGAAGTTGCATAAAATATTGTTTGATCAAAGCTGAAATCTTCTTGTCAACTGTTTTTGTTTATGACTCAAGTTACAATTGAACAGCAGCAAAGAGCGTATAACAAGATCCTTATCTGTAACACGGCAGAGCCATGTATGAAAGGAAAAGCAGACGTCGTCCGTTCCTCACAACTTGTGTCGATCTGAACGCACTGCAGGATATCTCTGAACGTAAAAACGGTAGACTTTTTCAACAGAAGGCAACAGAGAAGGGCCTCATAACAGTTTGATACGATTGACATTTACACGCAGTGACTATTTTCATTCTTGCAATTCTCTTTTGTGATTGGTTCATGCATGCTTTCATTCATGGCAACTGTTCACAGGCTTTCCTGTTTCCATCTCACTCTTCCACACGGTTGGAAGAGAGCAAATGCATTAAATTGCCAGCAATTCACCTGCACGGCCAATTCGTGTTACACCCCGCACTCTTCGTCACACTTGCCAATACATCGCAAGTTGCCGCTTCAGAATTGTCTCGAGTTAAAGCCGCCTAACGATGGCAGATGTCTAAAGAAAATTCAGCACGCAAAGCGGAATAGGGCGATATATAGGGATTAGAGCCCACTCGGACTGCAATACAAGTTGTGGGTATCAAAAGTTATGCAAGTCAAACTTTTATGAGCACTCCCAATCGAAAGTGAGAATTGCATTGTCAAAGCTGAAATCACAGTATAAGTCAAGGCTAGTGATGGTAGCAAGGCTACAGAGGTGGCGAAAGATCTTCTTTTACTTTTTGAAATGACCATGAAATACCCTAGCTTGCATTTTAATTAGCGCGCTCTCGTAATAGTCGACATGGTTTAGTGGAGAATTTGTGAAATGCCTTGACTGTTGTGCTTGACATCTTTGTTTGGTACAAGGAATATCAAAATAAATCTCGTAAGTCAGTCCACTTAAGAACGTGACTGTCACTGGTTCAGACAAACGAGTGAAACTCATAGCTCTTGTAAGTTGTACACATTTTTTTGTGGGTTTTACCTTCCGCTACGCGTTACATCGAACACGTTTCGCTGATATACAACTACAGGAGGCTGTAGCATTGTATGTAACAAACATTTATGATTACGTCCGATTGTCTGAAAGAAATCTTGCAGTTTATGTGATTCAGCACAAGTGCAGCGCTTTCCTTTTGACTCTTGTCTGCTGCAGACAGCACAAAATCTCCGTGACTATAAAAAAATGTGTTATACGATCCAGAATCACTAGCTTCTCTGTCAAGTCAGAAGTTGACGGTGGATTGACAAAATTTCATTTGAATACACATTTTCAGCGAAGGAAAAACTGTAAAATGAATGCTACCATGATGACTTGAGTACGGTGTTTAGTTCCAAGATAATACGAGGGTATTATTTTTTGTTTACTTGAAATATAACTCAACAACCAGTCATAGTTTCATTTGAATTCTCCGTATTCTCCCCTCACTTAATAAGTTCTATGATTGCAAATTAGTTAACCGAATGAAAGCAACATTCCTATGTGGTGATCACTATTTTAACAGAGGTAACATGAAAGACAATTGTTATATTGGAAGGATTGTTAGTATATCAGTTTTACGTACTCGTACAGTGAATGAATCGAATTCTCAGCATGTCGGAAAAAAAATTGGAAAACTGTCGTGACAAAATTTATGGAGATTATTGAAGTAAGCATTGAATTTCGAACACCTAATGACACTGAAAATGCTTTGATACCATAAACCTTTCAGTGAAAGGTCCCCAAACTGCTTCATGAAGTTGTCATAAAATTATCGATTCTTTCATTTATATGACAGCAATACTAATCTTCGACTCTGAGCCTCTAAAACAAAGCAACACAAGACGTTCATGACCAAGTGAAGAAGACGGACCTTAACCCACTTGGTTGGCGTAACTGGAGACAGCAGGCTTGTTGGTTAATGCCCAGGTGCACCCCGGTCTGTCTACTCCGAAAGAAAAAAATAAAAAGGGGTGTTAATGAACTTTGGAAGAAGCTAAAGACGCTTCATAAGCTGTAGTGGTCTGCATTTTGTCTTGCACTTTAGGAGATGTGATACTGCCAAAAAATGCACTCACGCTAAAATTGCTTAGTTTCATGATATTCGATTTACAAGCAACGGTGAGTGATTAAATATCAAAGACTGCAAAGAAACATATGCCATGTATCAAAAATACTACATACCACATAACTCGCTGTGCAGGTTATGTCAGTCGAACAGAACATTGCTTCAGGGACACTTGCAAACAGAACTCAGATAATACGCTAAATTAGAGTAGTTCAAGATTCGCTGATGTTTAAATTATTTTGACAGCACCGAATGTCAAACTTCAAAAGCGACTGCGAAACAAACTCATATCAGCTCCTTCCTGGATGTTCAAGGGAAGTAAACAGTCTGCTACGTCGGTAGACGTAGCGATTTTTGTTGCAGCAGTTTCCTGGCGTTTCTTCAAAGCCAATTTTCGTATTTCCATCTCACTCTTCTATACGATTTGAAGAAAAACGACACACCAAAGTTTTAGCAATTCAGCCCAGCGCATCCTGTCTGGCTTATCGACACATTGCAAGTTGCTGCTTCAGAACGATTTAAAAGTATTAAAAAGGGCCTTAGTAATCTTAGATTAGGCAGACTGATCATTAAGCTATAAAAGTTCATATTCATCGGACGTTTAAATTGTTGTGACAGTACCGAAAGTCAACCTTCAAAACCCACCACGGAAACTAATTTTTTATTCGAAGTTCAAGTGAAGGGCAACTGTTAACTGATTTAGAACATAAGGGTAGGGATGAGAAAGGTTTTGAATTTTTCAGTCCCATTATCAGTCCCAGATTCCCTATTTTGACAGCACTCTAATGACTGAAATGTCAGATTTTTCAAATCAACATAAATGTTGGTAAGACAGAGCGGGTGCGTTCATGAATTCAGCCAAATGTGCTGCATTTGCACCAGCCTGACTACAAACGAAATTATGAGATTTGCAGCCAATATGTCCTGAGGTCTGCTACTAAATACTAATATATTTTAGGTTGGGCCAAAAGTAGAAAACTCATTGAAATGAAGACTGTTTTTCCATTTGACATTATTCTGAACCAGACTAAATCTGCGGAAAATGAGCAACGTTGCCGCATGTCTCATTATTTGAAATTACTCCACATGCAGATGGCTTCAGGTCAGAATAACTCAAACATCTGCGCAAATTCTGCAGGGTCTGCGCAGCCAGCTGAATTTATGAAAGCACCCTGTAAGTGCTTCTGAGCATCGCAAAACACATTACAAATATTTAGGCCACATTAAAGTATTCTAGAAGACCCAAAATGTGAAAAGGACATGTGCAACTTGTCCACAATTCATTTTATGTGAACAAACTAAATTTAAAACATGACTCGTCAAATAAAAAACAAACAAATCGTTGCGTATTCAAATTTCTAACACCTCTATAAATGTGTCATTGGCAACACTATTTTTAAATATTTTTCAATCTCTCATCCACTCTTACACACCCTTGATTCCGAAGCAACCCCCTCCCATAATAATAAAAAAAAAACTAAAGTAAAGTTTCCCATAGAAACAATGCAAACGTGACATCAGAGACAAATGAAATACAAAATCAAAAGGAAAACTACATGAAAAATGAATAAAAGAAAAACTCAGATATTAGTCAAATAACCAAGAAGGCAATAACAACCGGTCTGATTGCCTTTTTGCTTGCACACAGAGAGAAAGAGAGACTACGAGGGAGAGAACCGAATCGCCTTTCAGCTAAAAATGTGCATGGATGAACTTTCCGATGAACGGACACACATCGTTGCTGGTCAGCAACTCTAATTCCGACCCGAAGGGGGGGTGTATGGATCGACTTTGTAGGATGTAACCAGCCAAACTCCAAAACTCATCATTACTCCTCTACAAAATCATGTGTGTATGAGCCAAATGTCATAAAACTCATCTCAACTCACAGTCCACAGACTCTGACGAATCTCTCATTTGGCTATATTCGATTCCATTCTGGTAGGAAAAAATTGGCGCGAAATATAATTCCAACATGAAATCAAATTACCCACAACGATATTGTTGGGAGCCTAACAAAAAAAAAAAAAAAAAAAAAAAAAGGAAAAACAAGGAAAAACAAGACGAGAGAAAAACGAAAAAAAACTGAAAAGTAAAAGATATGGCGGCAGGGTATCGCGTACTGTACTTCACATGCGAGCATTCTCCGACCAATACATATAATTCTGAGAAGGAAAAAACAACGAAGAGAACGCAGTATCGAGCCAGTGAAAGAGAGACAGAAGAGAGCGAGAATCCATCTGCGATGCCCAGCCGAACCACAGATGCGAGCATAAGATCAGAGACAAATCAGTGAATTTGAAGATATTTCAAATTGTGTCTGGAATTTGGATAATCAGGTGGAAACGACATCGAAAATCCTTCTTATTCCCATCAGAGGCTGGCTTTCAAAAATCCCCAACACCAGCCGCTCTCTCAAAACACACTCACTCCGAAGAGAGGAAAAAAACACAAGTCACAGGAAAAAAAAAATAAAAACAAAAATAAACATCGAAAGTCTATGTATCTAGAAACTCGACGTAATGGTGGATTTTTGCATCAGGGAATTCTAAAAAAAAAGTAAGAATATCACAAAATTCAAGGGACTCCTTGAATTATTGTTTCATTTGCTTTTCAAAACCGAACCGATACAGAAAAAATACAGCCCGAGCAAACCGAAGTGAACATAGAATCAACTATGCGATGTTTTCGTTTTTTATTTTGATTTTTTCCTTCGAAGAGCATCCGCCATTACTTTGTTGTATGTGTGTATAGTTTTTTTTTTGTTTTTCTAGAAGTGAAAAATATTTTGGCATCCATTGTTTTGGTCAAAGTTACAGACATACTTCCATTTTTTTCCATCAAATTGGGATTTTATTTGTTTTTTGAATGAATTTTCACTTGATTTTGGTTTTTCATTCGGCGTTTATGTGTAGTTTTTTTGTTTTATTTAATTTCATTTAAACATGTCAGCAGCAGATTGGATAACTTTTCTTCTACGCGTACATACAGCAGGCAAATGCCTTTCGTCGCGCTTGCACACAAAACTTCAACAAAATCGTTTACATTTTTTTTCTTCACAAAAATAAGCTGTACAGAAAAAAACTTAACTCTACGGTGTGTATGTACAAAAATTGGTGAAAAAAAAAAATATAAATAAAATATCTTCACACATTGCATCACACAGATGTGCAAATTGGAGGAAAGAAAAAGCGACGAAAAAACGCTCGCTCCACCTCCCCCACGCATAACACTTACAAATCGCTAACTAATTAAACAAATTACTCTTGTCTTTTGCACATTAAATTACATCCGAGTGTAGTTGTATGTCGCCGCCACGACGACCACCCCCTTGTAAGTACAAAAAACCCCCCCAAAAAATAGGCGTGGTGATATGCGACTTAAATGTCATTCCGCGTTTTTGAAAAATACCCATTTTCTTCACACAAAAATTCCGAATACAGTCGTGATTTTGAGCGACGAAAAGTTTGAGAAAAAAAAAAAACAAAAGAAAAAAACACGAAAAAATGCGATTTCCAAGCGAACTTTTTCGCAAGAACGCCAAAAGAACTCGGCGACGACAAAACAAGAAAAATAAAAATAAAAGAACCAAATAATATACAACACACCGAAAAGAAAGCGCAGAAATATGAAGAAAAAGAAGAAAAATAATAAACTTACCTGAATCTGATGAAAATGCTCCATGTAGGTAACCAAATAATGTATACGGCCAACGAGACGAAGAATACGGCTGCTTGTGCTTCCACAGAATTGTATGAGAACTCCACACACTACTCTTTTGTGCCTTGTCTCGTATTTGTATTATTTTCCCTCTGTGAAATCTTCTATAGCAAGATACACACACAATCACGCGCAACGTATAAGCAAATCCCCCCAACACACTTCTCTCTATACCGCACCGTATGCTTCGAAAGCGGAATTGGATGAAACAAAAAATACAAAACTACGACCAAAAAACATACAAGAAATTGAAGAAATCCAAACACCAAAGAGAGCACGCAAAAATTAAGAGACAACAATCCCGCACAACTTGCCAATTGAAGAGAACGAGATCTGCCTGTCTGTTCGTTGCTTAATGCCTCTCACAATCTAGTTTACACACAAAAAAATTTTTTATTTTGTTTCTAGTGGGCTGGCTGACTGGTGAAAATCTTTGTAAATTTGAACGCACTACGACGACGAGGATACTTAGTACTCTGAGGACAACTGTGTTCCATGGAGTTTCTGCCACAATGCGAGAGTGGAGAGCAACGCTGTACCGTGTATACGTGTTCGCCTTTTTCACAAAAACCAAACCTTGGCCAAACTATACACACTATACACAGCGGAGACTCGCTCGTTGGTGGTGTTCTGAATTTTGTACATATATGCGTGCCGTGGCGTTAGGTGTTGTGTTCAGTTCAGTTCGTACTCTACAATGGTGTGTGGTTTTGGGGATGTTTTTATTTTTTCCTTTAGTGTCTAATTGGAAGATTTTCTTATTTGGTAGATACACAAACACAGTTACACACAAGCAAGTACTCTCTGGGCTCTGGGCGCTGGGTTCTGGGCTCACAGAGGGGAGGTCGGGGAGGAGTTGCTGGTGACGGTGGTGGATGAAAATATTTTCCGGGGATAGGCGGAACAAGGCAAGCACACACAGAAAGACGATGAAAAAAAATCGCGCGCCTTTCTCTTTTTGTTCGGGTGTCGGTATTGATTTTTACTGATTTTCAAAAAATGACAATTTGTAATTTTTGGTTTTTCGAAAAAGAATCCACTGTAGGATTACTAATTTTCCCTCTGCACAAACGGTTAGTGATTATTTTCAGAAATATTTGTGAAAAAAAATGCTCACTATACAAACGGCTTGTATTGTTGGGAAGTATGGCTAAACTTTATTTCCTGGGATAGAGCGTAGAGGACAATTTTTGTTTGGTTCTCGTTTGGAAGCGAAGTATCATAAGCGTTGCCATGAATCTGAGCGAGACGGATGCATTGGCTGTTTTGATGCGATATGGGCTTTTGCATGGGGGACATTTGGTGACTGGGAAAGTTAGTTGTGGGACTGTTGTACAGTTCGGGCTGTGATGATGGAGGGTACATTTGAATTAGGAGAATTTCGATAAGCACTATCCATTGGTCGAATTTGGATCATGGCAAAGATTATTTATTTTAAAAGAAGAAAGTTACTAATACTTTCACACTTTTTTCTTTTTCTAAAGGTGATGTTCAACTAGAAGTAGTCTCGGGTGACATGAACGAGTTCATATGTTTATAACGATCAGCTTCGTTTGCAGAATTGAATACCGGAACCTGTATGACTTTCCGCTCACTTCCTTCCTGTTCATCTGATAGCACCTTCGCATGAACTAACATCAAATATTTGATTTAAACGACAAGATCATTGTAAATATACGACAGTCACTAAAAATTAAACCTGAAATAATTTAAAAATACGTGGGGTATCGTTGTCCACAAATAATTATACGAAGGATAGTTTTTTACTTAAAATTTTTTTTAATCCTTAAGGTGTTTATTTATTCAGATCACGTGTTTTTTCACAAAACACAACTGAAAGACGTGTTTTTTCAGAACTTTATGGTATTTACAATTGGTATTTAAGAACTATGATAGGGCCCAGCGAATGTATGTACATTGTTTACAGATTTTCACTTTTTTTTTACAGTATTTGATTTCCAAGAAAATGGATTAATGCAATGTCCAGTGCTCACATCGGGGTGACGAACTTTGATTTCGCACAGAAATAAGTAGACTGCATGGCCGCTTCGTCGCGAATGTCATGTGTGATAGCAAACCCTTTCCTTTTATACTGTAACAGGTAGTTATAGAGTAACGATCAATGATCTATCACTTAACCACGCCCTTATCATAAATAGACAGCGATTTGTAAGCCTTGCTAATAATATTTAATAACAGGAAATTCGTGTCCGGGTGTCGATGTTCTAGCTAAGTCCTCTATGGTGAGCGCTCTTTTAAAGCTTGATGTATTTATCGTATTTCCTCTGTCTAGCACTAATTTAGCTCCTTTGATGCAAAGACTAACAAATAACTTACACTCTATGACGACGTTTACAAGAGCGGAAGAAGGCAGAAATTTCGGAGAAAAATCATACGGTTGGAAAGAATTGGGTTGGACCGCCGAAAATTTTCCGAAAAAATCTTTGGAAAATCATACGCTCTCTCCCCGACATTTCTGCTTTCTTCCACTCTTGTAAACCTCGTCTATAATAATCTTGGTGGGTGATTATATTAATTCTTAAGACTTTCTGTATCAAGCTTAGTATAATAATTGGCCAGATCCTCTTGAGTTTGTAGCAGGGCGCCATGGCGTAGTGTGTATCTGCATCGACTCCTACGCTCGAGGTCTCAGATTCGAATCTCGAAAAAAACATCTAACATTTTTTCACGGCACCACCTCTTTTGAGTCACTGACAATGCTCAAAGAGTATAACTGTCTAGAAAAAGCTTCTCAATCTTGCCGTTCGGAGTCGACATTAAACTGTAGGTCCCTCCACTCGTGAGAGAACAATAGCATGCACAACTAGAGTGGTTGCTGAGAAGCTAGGCCCAAGTCCACCTCGGACTGTAGCGCCGCCATTATTATTATTTAGTTGAGTTATCTGTTCAAAATTACACCGATAGGCATAAATTGATTGAAAATGTAACTAGCATTGGATTTTCGTACTTGTGAATGTAAGATACGATGGTGAAACACAATGAATCAGGAATTATTTTGTCCAGTCCACAAGAAAATGGTCTACGCTTTGAACGCGCCCATTATCAAGATCAAGATATAAGATCTTTTCTGCAGTCGTGTGTGAACACCTGAAACCGTTTGTCAACAAACTAATAGTTCCTTTCAGTGTGTTTTTAGACCAGAGAAGTACGCAATAGACTAGATCTTAACATTACCGTAGGTCCTGTAAAATACCTTAGAAATACAGATCAATTTTCACCAAGGCCGCAATTGACAGCGAGTATAGAGATGAGTTATACAGCGCCATGTCTTGTTTTGACACTCCGGTGAAACTTATTAGACTATGTAGGATAACGACGGAAATCTCTCACTACTCCATTACTAAGACAAAATGTCAAAAAAGGCTTAAAACAAGCTGACGTGATTTTTTAACATCATTTATGAGAAGATCGTGCAAGATTCACTCCTAGAGTCACGATATTTCAAAAGTCCATAGAACTGCTAGGATATGCGTAGGAAAAACACGAAGGATATACTGCCTTCGAAATAAGACGCACAACAAAGACAACGTCCTCAGAATGTAACAATAGGCAGTTTAAAATTAGAAGTAGTCAGGGACTTCGTCTAATTTTTCACAGGACTAATGACATTAGTATCGAGATCAAAGGCAAAATAACCTTCCAATCGCCGTTTTAAGACTTTTAGGATTCTTTAGTGAAAGATCGAGTCGACTTTGTAAAAGACCTTGATCATCCCAGTTCTGGTCTACGGCGCAGGTACATGGTAGCTTCTGTAGTTCTGGTAGCAATCTTTGGTCCTTTTTGTTTCTATTGTGACTTGAGGATTCAATTCAATCATGAACTAATAGGGCTATACAGCCACATGCGTCTGGTTAGGTAATATAAATTAATTCGGACATAATATATGTACATGTATAGAACGTGAAAGCGCAGTCAAAGACCAAACGCAAGCTTGAGATGAACAACTTTTTCATACTTTTACTCTGTTTTTTGCGTTTCATAATGAGTCATTAAGGACCAGACGATATTTTGTATAAAAATTCCAAGTTCACCAAGGTCCTTAGGAAATGTTAGCCCATGGTTTCAATAAAATTCTGAATTTGTTTAATTTAAAAGGAATATTCTGTAGCTTCATAAAAAATAGTTTTCCATTTTGCATTGCTTTCGACCGTCACAATTTTTAAATAGTCCTCTGCAAAAATAATTTTACGATCAATTTTCATTCATACCGTTGTCCGTATTTCCTTTTTTTTTTTTTCAATTGTAGACCTATTTGAGTTTTTAAGTCGAACCTAAGCCTAAGGTCCTGCTACTCACGGCTTCTCACCTAATTTACAATTTTTAATTATAAGTTAGGCTTTTTTAAATAAATAAATGAATAAGTTGAACCTCTTTCTACATAGCGTATTTCCGAACGCATGTCACCTTGTTCGGTAAATTTTTGACATATCAACATTATTTTCGACTTGAATTGCGACTATAGCCAGAGCAAAGTTTTGAAAAAATGTCGACTAATATTTTAAGATTTCTTCGTAATTCAAAAGTAATTTATCCGATTTCAAATCGCTTTTCAAATGTGTAAGTTTTGGCTAATTTATAAATCATCCAACTGCTTGATGTCATTTCCTTACTAACAATGTAGAGTTACCCAACGACATTTCGTGAATAATGCTGGGCAGGGTGCATGGATGAGCCAGAGGAAGTCACTGCTGCAAACATCAGTGACATCGTTCGCAAACCGTCGTTCGATGTTTATCCAAACTCAAGACACACCAAATCCGGATAGTTTGAAGTTCCTTCCTGGAGTGCCGGTCTTGGGTAAGGGTCATACAATGGACTTCCCATCTTCACAATCGGCATTCTGCAGTCCATTGGGTAAGTTAACTCTTAACCACTCTGTTGCGGCAATTCGTCAATAAATTTGTTTTTCAGCTAAATTACTTTTCCGAATTGAAGGTGTAAGGTCGGTATTTTTTGGTGCAGATTTCATAACAATCTCTAAACTGGAGGATGCTGATTGGGGTGTTATAAAACCCGAAGTCTTTGCTGTGGTTATGGACTTCTTCGCTAGTTCTTTGCCCGTCATATCGGAATCCTCACAACCGAATTCTGATACACAAATCAATGAAGATGACGATGAAACTGTCATGATGATCAAAGAACTGTTGGACAGTAAAATTCGTCCCACAGTGCAGGAGGATGGTGGTGATATTATCTTCATGGGCTACGACAATGGTGTTGTGAAACTAAAGATGCAGGTACTATGAATAGGTTTCATTGGTCTTCTATTAGCTCATGAGATTGCTTTTGTAGGGATCATGCTCTTCGTGTCCTAGCTCAATCGTGACTTTGAAAAATGGAGTTCAAAACATGCTCCAGTTTTATATACCCGAAGTGACAGAGGTGGAGCAAGTATACGACGAAGTCGATCAAATTGCGGAGAAGGAATTTCAGAAATTTGAAGCATCACTTAGGCAAAAAGAAAAGAAAGATGAAAATGCTTAAATCTCTAAATTTTGTAGACACTGTCTCTATGTACCCAAAAGAAATTGTGGTTGCTGTTGAATTAGTTTTAGGTAGATTATAGCAGAGTTTATCCTTGAAAACTGATTTTTTTTCCTTTTTGTCTAATCGTTTATCTTTAGTATTTTCTTGTTATAAACGTCTTCGTCAACGCATAAACGTGAATAAGATGAAATTCTAGACGGCCTTTGCTGAAGTAAGGCGAAATTTAACTTGTATATAAGGACTTGACGTTTCCGATCCTATGTAGGTTTGGGTGTAACCTTTTTTTTTTACCATTTGGCTAAGGTTATCAAATGTCTGCTGACGATCTGGTTTCAAACAAGAGAATGATTGAATTGGAACGCAACCGGATTTCAAATGAAACAGAACTATTTCCGACGGAGTGCGGTAGTAGATATTGTGTGGTCAAAAACAAAAACTAATAGTTATAGTTTACTATTTGATTTCTGGTCAAAACTAACTCTTGAAATGAATGGCGAACTTTTTTTTTAACCAAAATATCGAAAAATAAGGAAAACAAGGAAAGATAAGCATGAGCAGTGGAAAAGTCTTCTTCCCTTAGGTAGGATACAGTACGTCCAATGAACAACTTCCTAGCCATCTTACGCTTTCCAGCAAAAACATAGAACCAGTAGCTAAGTTGGATGGGTTGATGGAAAGCCACGTCTCACGTCCTAGAAAGCCTATTGTGACGTAACCAGCATCGAGGCCACATCGAGCGCATGGACAACAACGCTCCAGCTAAGATGGTCTTCGAATCCGAACCTCCTGGTTCGAGAAGGAGAGGAAGACCGAACCTCCGGTACAAAGACCAAGACATCGCGGACGTAAGACAGCTTGGTCTTGATGACTGGAAGCAGCGTGCCCAGGACCGTCAAAGATGGAAGGCAGCGATTCATCAGCCTCAGACCCTACACGGGTCGTAGACCTACTAAGAAGAAGAAGGCTGTTATTTGATGTTTGGTTGTCAGTTAAATCATTACGAGGACCCTGCCTCACTTTAAGTTTTGGAACATCTTTACGCAATTCCACACAGTATACCACGTAGAATCTAGAAACATCATCGGCATCTTATTTCATAACACATATAGGTTCGTAAAGTTTTGGCATATATTTCATGACAATACAATAGTTTACTGAGCAATCAACGTTGCTTCCATAACTTCCAATCGACGCTTTCGGCCAGATTGATTGTTTTCACTCGCTTTAGCTGCTAAAGTGCACTTTTCACTGCGCTCCCAACAGTCTGGAATGCTCTTATCCCCAAAGTCTTGACACAGATTGTGCAGCGAGCAAATTGTTTCCAAAACTTTACGAACCTCCCTCATGTCCTTTGCTTCAAGAGCATATAGTGTATTGAAACGTCTCATCATTTTATTCAGCACAGAATCGGAAATCTGCTGAGCTTTTCGTAGCAATTCGTTGAACCGACTCTCATCACGGAAGCACTCCAACTCGAACGGACGTATGAGGTAACGTTTGAGGGGAAAATTATGACCTCCAATCAAGTAGGCACCCATCGGGAGTGCGGCTGTTTCTCTTTCCAGAGTCTGTCCGATGGGACTGTCTGCAAAATTGTAGTTAGTTGCAAAATCCACAAAACAGTCGATGATTCGCTGATCACCATCACAGACAATTTGAAGAATCACAGATGTTTCCTCGTCCTCACTCTCCAGGAATATGTCGAGGCGCTTTATGGCGATCATACCGAAGAGATTGGGAAATATCTTTAAGCTGTTCGGCTTCTGGAAGCTGCCCAAGTGCATCTGTTGCGCACTGTGCGAGTTCGGCCATTTGATGAAAGTTTCATAATTTTCAGAGATTACACCCCAAAAGCTGCGAATGATTAGATGACATGCTTGAAGGGGGATCTTAAAACGCCGGGATATTTCCTCGAAATGTTCATCGGTGGCTAATTTCCACAGACCAAGGGAGAAGATGGTCTGATTTGAGATCACAGTATTGTTGGTGTGAAGTGGTTTTATCAAGTCTTTGATGGATGAGTAGAGTTTCTATAGGATGGAAGTGTTCATTTCGATTTGAGAGGCGTTCTGTTGTGACTTACTTGAAATGTGGTTTTGGACAGATGAAGATTACTTTCAAAGACGCTTGTTGATAAATCTTGTACCAGATTGATACGACCAGATGTGGGTTCATCCTTTCGCTTCGGTGTGCTGGCAACTACTGTCGGAATTGTGGAGGTTTCCGGAGGAGCCTTCCTTTTAAGATTTGCTGTCTTTGGTAACTGTTGCCGGAGAAAGAAGTCAAATCCTTCATCATCACTTTGCAACAAAGGCGGCCATTTGCCGGTAGGATATGATGGAACCGGTTTCTTGAAATTGTTTCTTTGATCTAATGCTATATCCTTTGCAAGGATAGTGGCGATATTAATTATTAGCGCCTTTTCTTCCATTTGAAATAGGAGTTTATTTGTGCTCCCAAAATGTTATTGATTTTTTTTACTTTGTTTATGTTTCACCGACAAACATTGCAAATATTTCCAGTTCCAGAGATGGCTTTTAGGAGTGTTGTGTATATTCACAATAACAAGTTTGGGAAGTTTGTGGTTTAGTTTTATGACAAGAGTGTATTATAGACTTTAAATTTATATTCCTCTGAAGAACATAAAATAAGGTAACTTTATCCGATTTTTTTGCTAGTGTACAATTGAACGTCGCTTACTGAAAAAAATCCCAGTGAAAGACTGTTTATAAAAATTAACAATCCGAAAAACTACACAGCGAAATCAAAACTCGGTTTAAAATTAGTCTGTCGTGGAATCAGGAAAAATATGTTAGCCGTGTTTGAACTGCTTTAAAATTGTATCCTTGGTTAATTTTTGGCACTTATTAGGTGAATATTGAGTTTAAGCTACTGGGGCTGTAATTTACCCTATTGGTTACATTTTGACATGTAACTGCACCTACCTACCTAGCTGGAATTATTTTAAATTTTATTAGTTCTAGTTTATTTTTGTATTCACCTCTGTGTCAAAAATTAGCCTGAGCATAAAATGTTAATTCAATTTATACACGGTCTTTAAATCTGACAAATAGTAACCAGATCTTAAAAAACCTCTAAATTAAAATTTTGTAAAAACCTTGAACTATATCTTACATATAAACAATTAAGCAGGATAACCGTTAGGAACAAGGATTCTTAATTTAACGCTAAAAAGGCGCATAGTTTATAATGCATGTCATCATTCTAACTATGTAATAATTCTGAATAACAACTTGGCAGCACGGGTATGCGAATGACTATTCTGAATGAACATTAAATTGGCACCACACGCCGATGTCAAATCAATTTAACTCCTAAATTAATCGTCGTGAAAGGTTCGTCGAAGGACTTTGACTAAAATTTTGTCTTGCATCTTGTTTCCAAAAGATTTAAAATAAGACCAATATGAACAGAGGACGAAGAAATACAATCAATAACTTGAACCATGCAATTGTGAGTAAAATTTTGTTTCATAAAAATCATATGTATTTTAAACATTTTCCTTTGTAAATGCTTGTATGTTTCTCGATTAATAGGCCGGTAACATATTGATTTTTCCGAGTGAAAAAAAATGTAATGGAAAATCTATAATTAGAGGAGTTTTCAATTTCATAACTTCACATAATCAAAAAAGATGATTAGTTCTTTGCGCATTAAATGCAGTCTGTGATGAAATTATAAACAAATTTGTTGACACAAACTGTACTTGTTTTTTTTTTGATTAGTCAGGGAAGAACCTGCTTGGTTCTTGATTTAGTATCTGGTGTTGGTGAGAAGAGTCACTAAGTAATCTGTAAGCATTGAAAATGTTTAGTCTTTTCTATTTATTGATAGTAAATAAAACTAAATAGTGTTTCGGATAATTTTGTTTTCGAAATTGGCGCTTGTCTTATATAAACTTTGGCCAGCTTCTGATGTGACTCATGTTGACATTCTTTGAAAATGATGTCTTGACATTAAAAATATACTTAAGTCCGTATGCATGCGATTTTTTAATTGTTAATAACTTTGTCGTCGGCGCCGCCCCACCAATCTAAGAAATAACAACTTTCGTACTAGTGCGAAAGTGCCGATGTTTATTCTCTGAATTTAATTAAATTAATTACATTTCATTTTAATGTGGTACAATACAAATTCTTACTTATAGTTCCGATGGTGTCTTATTCGGGCGGCTGACGAAATGTGAATGACAAAATGTGAATGAGAGATGCCAAATTGGTTTTCGACACGCCATCTTGTCGAATAAATGGCAATTTGGCTCTGTTTTCATTACTTACGCCATCGTTACACTTACGTTGTTTATTTCCGACAAACTTCGAAATCGAGGCTTCATTGTCAGTATTGGTAAGATAACATAAACGAGTTACTTTTCATACTCCGAGATCGACGGTTCGGGGTCTCTTTCTTCCTTTTGACATCAAAATTAAACGTGAGTTTCTCATTGTTTTATTTTTCGTTCGTTCGTTCATTAATAGAGTATAGGATGAGGTTGTTTTTATAGTTTGTATTCCATTCAGTTATGTCATTCCCTCACTAACACGGTTTGTTTAATCATCATAAATAATTGCTTTGAAGATGAAAAATCATTGCTGATTATTGCAATTTTCCGATTTACGTTTCCTCGGTTTATGTCTTCTCGATTCGTTTACAATGTATTAACTTATAAATATTGACACATTTGAGATCGTCTTGTTTCCCGATTTGTGCTGTCATATTCGATGATTTTGTTGAATTTAAAATTGCAGCTGTAGTGGCCGTCCGGAGTGGACCCGAGTCTCAATCAACCAGTTAAATTAGAAAAAGTTTAAATTGTGAAAAAGAGCTTAAACGAAAACTGTATTGGGAATTCCCATTTAAGTCGCTTCGATATGCGTAATTTGCTGAAAGATGACCGCAGAGTGCATTTGATCATGTACTCAATGAGTGTCAAGTGTTATTGCAGGTTTTATTGGATTCTTTTTTTACGCTGTTTACATTTCTTGGTAATATTTTCGACAGTACTAAAACGCGGGCATCGTGTAAAAGATGCTTTCTTCAATATCCAGGTCGAACAGTATTTCGAATTTTGAATTCTTGAACTTGAGCTGATCAACTTGATAATCCTTTTTTTTCAGTCAGACATGGTTCATTCTGTAAACAATGTACATTAGAGCTGATCGAGACGATGATCAGTTTTTCAGCTAGATGACGTGCTTTCTCTTCCACACTTTTTAGAAGGGAGACATGATATCATTTTGGTTTAAGCGTTTTAGTGTAGAGTATTGGGTTTAAATTTGGCGAGGGTGGGTTCATTATTATTAAGGTGTCCGTTTGACAGATTGTCTTTTTGCAAAACTTCAGTTATTCTTCATGGGCCGTCTTACTCAAAACATCAAAATTAGTACCTTCATTTGGTTTATCCAATACTATTCTGATTTTTACCACATGAACAGTTTCTCGATCTGATAGCAAGTTCCGTTATCATTTGCTGCAAGAGCATTAAAGTGTCTTTCTTCTCTGATAAGAACCAATCACCTAACATGTATCGTTGAATTGGTTTTGTAAGAGGAATTGATGACACAGTCTCTTCAATTTTCTGAGGGGCCTGCCGTCAGTTTAAAGATACATTTCAGACTGTTTGTTTTGGACAGAATGTTAGGTATCTTTGGTTTTTTACGCAGTCTTAGGTTAGGTTAGGTTGAGGTGGCTGGTGTATGCAAATCGAACACTGACGGTACCAAGAAATGTGTCCGCTTATGAGAGGTGTCCGGTTATGAGAAAAATACGACACTGATAACATTGACAAAAGAGACATGCATTTATAGTATAACATTTTATTTTAAAATTAAATTAATTTTTTGTGATAAATATTAATTCTCAACTTTTTTTTTCAATGTTAACAAAAGCTTCTCTTTTCCCATGATGATGCTATTCGACCAAATTCCAAAAAAAATATTTGTATCTATAGCATTCAAGCTTCACTTACACATAAACCTACGTATTGTGCGACGAGAATTATACTTTTTTTTCGGAGGAAACACTACTGGAGCACTCAGACTCAAAACTGGTCCATTGTACTGCCAGGTGGTAACCTACTCCAGTGCCGTTAATTTGATCCCAACGGCAAATGGTGACTGGACCAGATTCGATTTCACTGGGATTCGAAACTGGGACCCCTCTAACTTGGGGCAGGCACTTAACCAACTGCGCCATCCAGTCATTCAGAATTATATATAGTCAGATAGTCGACAGACAACCGCCGGCGCCGCAGCCTGTTATGTTTACTTTCTTACTTTTTTTTAATTTTTAGCTGGGTAACAAGGAGTGCAAAGAAAAACAAAGCAATGCGTTTGTCCGTTTAAAAGGAGTGAAATTCTATTCCGGTTATGAAAATTGGTGTCCACGTCCGGTTATAAGAGAGTCCGTTTATGAGAGAAATATTTCCATGAAAAATCGTGTGGATAATTCCGTTCTTTGAAATTTGTCCGGTTTTGAGAGGTGTCTGCCTATGAGGGGTGTCCGTTAGGGGAGAGTTCACTGTAATCGTATTTATTTCATTTTTATGCGAATTCTGAAAAAAATTACAATCAAAATTTAAGTAACGCATAAGAAGTAATCGTTTCGTGCCAAAATATAGCATGTATTTCAAAGAGGTGCATATTGGTTATGCACATTTCTTGTTCTAACCACTTTCAAAGTTTGTCCCAATTGTCCCAATTTTTGTCCAGTCTAGAAAACTTCCAGATGGCTTTATACTAGGTCTGCATATTTCTTGTTCTTACCGCTTCCAATCGTGAAATATATACCTCCGATTGTGTTCCACGGCAACATTTTTTGTGACTCCTTTCCTTTTTTCCTTTAACTATGACATCCTGTAAAGTAATCTCTCAAAGCTAATGACATTTTAAGCGTTTTTTCTTTATTGCTCATTAGAAGCTTAAATTCCTGTGTGCTCAAGTGCTTGTTCGTTACTTTTTTAGTGCCACTCTTCAGCGAGGTGTTGAAGATGTCTCCTTGGTACCATTCGAAAATAGAACACATTGACGTGATGCGTATAATAAGAATTCTGTGTGAGTACAAAATGTCTCACAAGTGTAATGTGTCCTTTCCTTTCCCAAAATCTCAGTAAATGTGTTGAAGTAAATTTTTCCATTTAACATTCTTCACTGCTTACTTAGGGAGGACGTTCGTGATAGTTGTTCACTTTATTCCGCTGCGTGTAGTAAGTCTTGTCAAGTATAATTTGCATGTTAACGATACGTGATGTGCCGTAATTGTGTCACATTGAAAGAACTGTGTTAAATGTTTGTGAATAATATCAGATTGCAGAACCCGAATTTTCACTTTAACAGCTCGAATTCATAAAAAGTGGAATGCAGAACATGGGCGAATGATTAACTAAATGTAGAGACATCCTCTAAGTCGATCGTGATAAAAAGGTCTATTTCAACTTGGCATGTCTGCAGACATGTTCTCGAATACGCATGTCAAGTGAAAGAATTCAAACAAAAATTATCATTATTTCTTAGAATTGTATTACAGTGGACGCTCGGTATAGTGAACAATCCAATACAGCTGAAGTTGCAGTGGGAACGCGAAATTGGATTTCGAAATATTTTTCCTTATATGTTGAATTTGGGTGCGGTGTAAACGTACTAAGAATACAGTGAATTGGAATTCACTTCAAACGGATTTGGAAATGTGAAATTTTCGATTTTGGTGGACAATTCCCCCGTAGGATTTGAGAATAGAGGTGATAAAAAATATTTAAACTCCAAACGATAAACCAAACTCAACCGGTTAATTCCAAACAACCGCTGTATGAATCTGCAACGGCGTTGGTGCATTTTGGTGAAATGTCAAATTTGGATGAAGATTCGATTCAGGCGGAATTAAAAACAGTGAATCGCAATTCACATTACCGACACGTGAACGATAAACTTTGAACAGATTTGGAGCCTTGAAATTTTCGATTTCGGTGAACAGTTGCCACTATTGGATTTAAGAATAAAAAAAATATTTAATGAATGAACATTTTTCGATCTTAACGCTTAAAAAATTCTTAAAAAGAACATACAAGCATTTACAAATCGGGCTAGGGCAAACATTTTTAACCAAAATGCGCATATTCCCTTCCAGACTTGCATATGTTAACTCAATCTAAACGCCAACCTTACCCCCACGCTAAAAGTCGTTCATTTTGAGTTAAAGTCTGCACGTCACATTCGATTGGGCCTATGCGCATGAATACTTTAAGATAGCTTAACCTATCACCACAGCCATGGCTACATCTTTATTAATTTCTTTTATTTATTTATATAATTTTTTAGCAGCAAATATCTCACCTCGATCCAGATATTCGGTTACTACAAATTTGACAAAAAAAAAACATTTTTCTTGTAGTTATGTTCATTTACTTTGCTCAAACCTCAAACGAAATTGTATATAACTGTTTCTATATAAACATCTAGCACATCATGTAGAATTTATATAATTTTTATCCAGTTATTTATCCGTTAAAATGTTAAGCATGGACGACAACATATCATCTTGTCGGCTATTGTGTCTCTCAGCGACACCCAACCCATACCAGCTCTCTCTCTCTCTCTTTCTGTCTTTCTCTCGATCGCTCGCTCGCTCGCTCTTTACGTGGCTTTTCTTATTGTAATCTCAATGAATTTCTTGCTGTGCCTGGAAAGCGAGCAAACTCATTGAGTGTTAAATGAGTAAAACCAAACCGCAAACGAAAGTCAATTTTAATGGGTAAATAGTTCGTAACAATTATATAAGTCCAAGGTTAAATAGAAAATAAAAGAAAAAAAAATGAAAATCAATACATCGTTTGGGTCCTGGCTGTAAGAATGTCCATAGCTATTCCTAAACAACGAAACAATGTTTTGGAATGGATTGATCTACATGTGCGCACGACCTCTCTTCTGCCTCCACTGCGTCACGTTCTTCTACATGTCAACCGGCGAATGTGTGTCAACAGCAGTGTGGCGGGTGTAGCGTTCTTACAGATATATACAAGCAAAATTACAATTGTTTTCAAAGCTTCTTAACTGCCATGATGGAGTCAAACCGGGTTTGTAGATTAGAGTGCAACAATAACAACACAGAATTCTATTTTGTACAGCAGTAAGTTTTGCTTAAGATCAAAAAGAAAGATAAAACTATGCTTACAAAATAGATCTCCTAACTAATTTTAAAAACATTTTCATTTAATTGCAAAAAAAAAAGAGTACAGTAGACTTTTTCTTTAACTCACCACAGAATTTGTTGGGAGCAAGATTTGACTTGAAGTAATTCTCATTGATTTCTTTTGATTTAGGCTGAAAATATGAATAATTGTGTTATGACTGAAAGGCGGTATGCCGCACCATCACCTCCGCCAAAGGCTCTCCGATCTATTCTCAAAAAAGATTCAAAGCCAGTGATTATTGCAGAAAAGCCTGTTCAAGCGGACAATGAACAGCCTGTTGATCAGGAAACATTACCTCCTGATGAATGTCTACCAGAAAAGGTAGAAAAGGTTGAAATTGACACGGTCGCAAATAGTGGAAGCACTGAGTCTGTGGAAATGTCCGAAGAGAATACTAGCATTCCTCGCAAGCCATTCTTCAAGAAGATCTTCGGTGGAGTTCGCAAGAAGCCTTCAAGTGAGTTTTGTCTTTTGATCATCCTGTCCCGGCGGTGGTAACATTTATTTTCTCAAATTTCCATTTCAGTTCGTGCTAAGGAAAGGAAAATCCGTCAAAACCGACACTTGCGCAAGGTCATCCTTCCGAAGAACGCCCTAATGGCCCTGTATGAAATCAAGGGCATTCAGATTGGGGATTTCATTATCAACACCAACATGGAAGGTGGCTTCACAGCTTTGGTCACTGTGAACGGTTGTCAGTACGAGGCGAATGGAAATTCGAAAAGCAATGCCAAGACTAATGCATGCGAAAAAGCTCTACGGGACTACATCATAAAGAAGATGATACAAAAGCCACGTACGCAGTCCTTAAGTGAGCCAATGGACACAAGTGAATCTAATGACGGTAAGCCATCGTTTTCTACTCTTACTTCGTGTACTCATAAATCATCGTTTCAGTTCCAAATGGAGAAGACAATGTCGGATCTACCGAAGAAGCAGACGACGTTCCAATGGTTAACTTAGCTTCATTTGCCCTGTACAAGCTCTACAGTGCTTGGGAAAATGAAGGTTTCCACGTGCCAGAGTTTCATCTCAGCGCACCACCCAATCAATCAAATCCAATCAACAACTCACAAGTGGCTCCAGAAAATACAACCAAGAAATCATTGGGACGGAATGAATTGCCACCAAACTGGGAGTTGATGCATCCAGCAACATTATTGTGTATTGTAAGAAACTCAATCAACTTTCTAATCTGAGGGTTTATGAATTTCATTCTCTTTTCCATTACAGATGCGTCCACGTTTGTCCTACACAGATAGTGGTAAAACTGGTGATTTGACAAATCCTATTCAAACAGTGAAAGTCACTGTGGATGATCAGGAATTCATCGGTACGGGACGGTCAAAGAAGATCGCCCGCAAGAATGTAGCTATAGCCGTGTGCAACAGTCTATTTAACACAAACTTTGGAGTGGACGAATGAAGGCATTCGCGGTAAAACTCTCGTTTCATGCAAAGTATTCTCCATGAAAAAAAGAAATGTTTGGCTATCATGTACTCCTGTTATCTTTTCACAAAATATATAACTTCCCCTTAGCGGATGAGATTTAATGCGGAGAAGTCCTATTGTCATGCGGATATGCGTAGTAGTAGTTTTATATTTTCGTTGTGGTAATCTTCTTCATTGTAATGATTGATATTTATTATTCAATAATAGGACGACTGGAAACAGATCAGTAAAATGTGTTGTTTTATTTTTGATATTAATAATAATAATAATAATAATGGCGGCGCTACAGTTCGAGGTGGAGTTGGGCCTAGCTTCTCAGCAACTACTCGTGTTTTGCATGCCTCAAGAGTGGAGAGGACAGTTTAATGCAACGGTTTAAATTTTGTATTTGAAAAATTGTTGCATGTGCTTAGCCTAGACTGTGAAGGTCTAATGCGTATGGGATGCATTTTTGCTGAACATACTGTGTCTCGTTGACTATCTGTTTTTTTAATTCAGTTCTCGGTTACAGAAGTAATTTACTTTTTTCGGCACCAAAATAGATCGTCTCTCTCTCTCTCTTGAGTCTTACCATTTATAATGAGGGTGCAAAATCTCGACTGACTCTGAAGAAGACCCAAGAAATGCAGATCGACGCCCACCTTCTATTCCTCGAATTCAAGGTTGCACATAACGGTGTACAGAGACGAGCTATACAGCCCCAAGTCTTGTTTTGTCATTCCTGCCAAACTCGTCGGGTTGCGCAGGATGGCGACGGACAACTCTCGCTGATCCATCAAAATCGGTAAAAACGACAAAGCGACGCGTTTTCACACGTTCCAATATAATTTTTTAGAAGATCGTGCAAAACTGGCCAAAGGCACTTTAGATGCACGATCTTCCAAAGGTCCACATCACTGCTAGCAGATGACATTGACGTGACAGTGAGCAGTCAATGATGCGTTTGCTGGCAATGTCAAAAATGGGTCTGTCGGTAAACGAAGGCAAAACGAAGTATATGCTGTCCAGAAGGGACGCACAACATGGACGACTTGGCCAGAATGTCGTAATGGCAGCTTTAACTTCGAGGTATAGTCGGCGAAATCGAGTACCTTGGCTCCGCGTTAAAGAACACTTACGTTAGTACCGAGATCAAATGCAGAATAACTCTTGCCTATCGTTCTTTTTTATCGAAAGACAAGGTTTACTTCATACAAGGCTTTGGTCATCGTACTCTAGGCACAGAGGCGTGGACAACATCGAAAACTGATGAAGAATCCTTTGTTAGTTTCGAGAGAAGTGTTCTCGGCTCCGCTGTAAACAGTACAAACAAAAACCGTACCGAAATCAAACGCGGAGTAACTTTTGCCAATCACTGTTTCAATTGAGGCAATTGAGTAGTAGAGCCCTCCTTCGAAGGACCAAGCTGACTTTATATAACACCTTGTTCATTCATTTCCTGCTCTACGGTGCGGAGATATAGACAATCTCAAGAGCAGATGAATAAGCCCTTGATATTTTCGAGAGGAAACTTCTGCGGTCAGTGAAATTCAGCCGCGATCTTTGTGAGACGGATCCAGAACCTAAGATGACTGAACGATGTAGAACACACGGGGAACTTCCCGAAGAGTTTTCGACACCGAACTAGTGGGATAACGCAACAGAGGACATCCACGTGTTAGGTGGTGTACTCAAGTGAAGAGAGATCTCAGCCAACTTGGCGTATACACCTTAGAGACAGCTAACAAACAAAAGATCATGCTAGTTGGATAAGCTTGTTGGTTAATGCCCAGGTCTTCCCGGACTGTAGCACCACAAGAAGAAGAAGAAGAAATCTTGTGTATATCCTATGTGGATATTTACTTTTTTTTCGGAGGATTTTTGAAGCGCTACTGGAGCACTGACTCAAAACTGGTACATTGTACTGCCAGGTGGCAACCTACTCCATTGCCGTTAATTTGATCTCAACGGCAAATGGTGACTGGACCAGATTCGATTTCACTGGGATTCAAACCTGGGACCCCTCGAACTTGGAGGAGGCACTTAACCAACTGCGCCATCGAGTCGTTATAAGCTATTTACTTACTTAATAGACTAAACAACTCCTGGGTGAGCAATTGCAGCTTTCGCTGATCACTGACAGTCCCGGGCGCTCTGCTTCTAGTTATCAAGATCAAGCTGTTTTTCATTGGTGACCACTTGGTCTCTTACTGGATATTCGGTCTTTCTCTTCCCGAATCAAAAGTCCCGGAGCATTGGTGTTCATTCAGTTTAGTCGACAGGTTTTTTCATCACGAATTTTTACAGCTCGTAGAGTTTGCGGCTGTGTCTTCTCCATTCGCCTTCCTCGCAGACAGGACCATATATCCGACACAGAATTTTTCTCGAAAGCACCTAGAATGAGCTCTGCAGTGTTGCTTAGCGCACAGCCTTCGGCTCCATACAGCAAGACTGTCAGGATCAAAGCTTTCTAGACCAACATTTTGACCCAAGTTGTTTGGACAAACCGAAATAGCAGCAGTTGGCAAGGGCGATTCTACGTCAGATCTCCCGAAAGATGTCGTGTGTGGAGTTCACGGTTGCCCAAGCTAGACAAACTCCTCATTACCATTATTCTCATATTCTCATATTTCCACATTCCCACTTTCTATCCGAACCCGCAATTTAACTCCTTCCTGAGCTTATTTTCTAAACAAAGTTCTTTATTTGTTTGTACGTAATCAAAACAAGTCGTGTTTTTATTTCCTCTCCTACGATCGGTCCGGTTGCTACAAAATATTTATGTGTTTGCGAACGGTTAACTCACCGGATGCGTAAATATAAAAATAATAGTGGCGCGAAGGAGTCGACGCGCTAACCCAATACGTTACGGCGGTCATTGTTTGATTGCCGCTGTAGATTGTGACATAGATGATGTTCGACGGATTGATTTTTTACTCGACAGCATACATTTCGTCTCCTCCTCATTTACACTAAACCAAACAAACTCAAACTTGTTTCGCCCGTTCTTCAATCGCCGTGAATGCTTCTACTACGGCTCGCTGTGAACGTGCGGCAATGTCAATATCATCTGAGTAACATCGCCACTGGACTGATTTTTAGATGATAGTATCTTTCGTGCTCACATCTGCACGCCGCACAATCTTCTCCAGAACCACATTGAAAAAATCACACAACAGCGCATCTCCTTGCCGAAATCCGGTGCAGCTTTCCAACGGTTCGGAAATTCGAAAACTCTACTGCACGTTGGATCTGGCGGCTTGACACTACCGTCGAGTTCAATTCAAATTCTGCAGATGATGTGGTGTTTGCTGGCTTTGTTATTCTTCTGCTTTTTGATCTGTTGTACTGTAGCAGTACTGGTTGGGAGAACTACTTTACCGACTAGATGTGAGATTTCTTCATTTCCTATCTCTACTGGAAATGCTGTTAAATACATCCATTATTCCCTGCGGTTCGGTAACAAGATTACCCTCACAGTTTCGAAGAGCCTGGGTGCCTTTTTTAAAGTCTGTTGTCAGACTTTTGCGTTTTTATAAAAGGTTCGTATTTTTTGTTTATCCCTACACTCTTTGATATCTTTGAGCTGGGAGGTTGCGAGATACCTTTTCATTTGTCTCAGAAGCCTCTTCTCCTTTCATCTTCTAGATCGATATAGCTCTTGCGCTATCCTGGTTTTTCGCTGCAGCGCTTTTCGGTATGTCTGGTCGCTTGCGGATTTTTTCTGCTCACTCTCGCGATTATGCCACGGGCTTATTGTCATTGCTGAGTGGCAGCCTAAGGTATTTTCAGCTGCTTCTTTTACGGCTAAGCGGCAAGGCAACCACATATTGCTCCCGTATATATGACATATATCAAGTCGTCTCTCGCTAAGTTGCTTTTCGTAGGCTCTGGCAATGTCAGGTGTGTTCAGGCGTCCAATGTCGAAACTCCTTTTTGTTGCAGCTGTCTGACATTGGACAGTCTAATTCTGAATTGTGCTGCAATCAGGAAATCATCAGAGTCGACGTTTGCCCCGTTGGATGTTCTCACATCCAGGATATTTGACGCGTCCAAGACACCGTCAAAGAGGTCATAGATGTCTTCTTTGATGGAGTCTTCAGTCTCGTTAGTAGGGGCGCGTGCATATAGAAGGCTGACGTTGTAGAATCTGCCTTGGGTACTGATAATAGTCAGGCGATCACTGATCGACTTGAAGTCGATGACTTTTGGTTTTAGGCGCTTCCTCACAGCAAATCCGCATCCCAATATGTGCAAAGTTTTGTGGCAGCGGTAGTAAATGTCGCACTCTTTTGTTTCTATCATACCCGTTCCTATTCAGAGCATTTCCTAGTTGGCAGTAATATTCGTCTTTTAATGCGTGAGGATACCTTCTAATTGATGAGCTGCTTCGGGACTGCATACTATTCTTACATTCCAGGAGCACACTCGCAAATCGTGTTCCTTTTTCACGTTATGTCGTCGTTCGTACACCTGTCCGTACACCTGAGGCAATTAGCTCTTTCATAACAACATCATTCTTTACGTGGGTGGGTTGATAAAACTCCGCACAACAGCAGAAACTTTTACCACAATTCATCCTTTCCCGGATACAATTTGGGTTCCAATTCATTCCATGGAACAACGAATGATCGATTTGTTGGTCAACTCAATAAAGTGCTTAAAGTTGTTTACTGCCTACAGACAAGATCTCCGTGTCACCTCGCCTTTTCCTGAAGAAACCAAAGATTTCATTCCTAAATACTCCTCTCTTCCTCATTCGAGGTGCACGCATAATAGGCAGACCTTGAAATTAATTTGTCATCCGATGCAGCGTTAACTGAAACTTAAATAATACTCGCATTTGTGTGATGTTTTCTGAGAAGTCACGTATTATTATTATACATACAAAGAATTAAAAAAATAGGTATTTTAAAGGAAAAACACATTTGATGTGTAGAATTTGTTAGGTTATAGTTGCAGTGTCTGAGTAGCAAAAACTTGATTCAGATTTTCGTTACTGATACATTCCAGAGCAATCTCAGACGCTCCAAAGAGCAGTTTTAAATACTTGTTCTGCAAAAATGTCACTGGCGGCTGTGCTACTACCAGATAATAAGTCTTAAACCCGGGATTGAACAACTTCTCTTCAATCACCTTCCAATTCTGCATATTGATTCTCGGATTTTGTGATTGTAAAACCTTGATCACGTCCTTCCTTTCAATGTCAATGTCAGGTGCATGAAATCTACCAACGTAGGTCAAGTCAGTACCCTCGAATGGTATCGCTCTGAGTTTGGCATGTTCCCATGGAACCAGTTTATTCACAGTAACTTTTGCAAAATCATACGAACTTGTGTCTTTGCAGGCTAAGATGAGGACTCCATTGCGAAAACTTGCCAAACCAAATCTTGGCGTGGGGTGGGCAGAATTGTTGAGGATATGATCGACAACAGCCTTGTTGAATGCTCTTTCGATTAATTTTCCTTTTTCAATGCTATACTTTCCGTCAGGACTTCCGCTATCTAGGATTTCTAGTTGCAGGGTATTTGGAATGGGTTCGTCATTGTCCTGTTCTTCTCTTGCAATGACTGCGATGGGATTCTTCACTTTAACGAGTGCCTCTCTACTTACTGTTTCTTGGCTCCTTCTGAGGATGCTATAAACTATTACTGACTCAGCCCACGTGAGTGAATCCAGTTCTCTCTTTGTTAGTGTACTTGGATGTTTATTCATCAGGTGCCTGTGCACTCGTATTGCCAAGGGTAGCTGAGGTCGTCGTTGCGCGGGTGAAGAATTTGATAACTTTCTTTTGCGACGCCTTGTATTTGCCTTTATTTCAATTTTTGGTTCGGATTTTGGGGATATAGTTATTGGCTTTGTATCCGTTGAATCCGTAGAAGTAGTGATAAATTTGACTTGAATTGGGTAAGGGAAATCCTGGATTTTTGGCTCCACTTTAATGTCGGTCGCTACATACTCTTCTTTAACAATATTTGTCTAAAAATTCAGAGTTGTTATTTTATTTGTTTTGTTTATTTGTTCAATTTTATTTACCTTCGCTTGCCATATAGTGGGTGAAACCACATATTCCGCTTTGATTCGACTCAAAGTTAGGGGAGGCATTTATAATTTTTTGTGTATTATTATTATTTCAAAAAATGAAATGTTTATAAATTGTTATCTACAAGTGCTACAAAAAAATAAAAAACAACTATTTCTCCAAGGTTGAAGCCAAGCAATAAATTGACGGCAATTCTTAACAGGGATGATATTGACAGCTGTTGAAATTGAATCGGTAATAATAGAATCGTTACGATGGATGATACAGTAACTTCCGCAAGGATTCAAACTTCAGATTCAAGAATGGAGTGGTTCACACTTAAGGCCCTTTCACATGAGCGGCCAATTACCATATTTCAAGAAATATCGGCAAAAATGTAAATTTTTTGGTATTTCAGAATTTGCGTCTTTTCATGAAGTAAAAACCAAACAACTTTTTTTTATCACGGCTCCACCTCTTTTGTGTCACTAACAAAGCCCAAAGAGTAAAACTGTCTAATAAAAACTTAAAAAATATCGTTTAAATAAGAAAATTGCCGAACGCTTTTTTTTTCTGCGAATCCAACAATCTTTTCGAATTGTCAAACTGAATTCACGATCCACAATGAGCCACAAATTTACTAATAATTGGGTAATTTTCATGTTTCAAGTAAAATTTTGTTAACAGAATAGAAAGGACATTAGATATCGTCAATATTTTGGATGCGTTTAAAGCAATTGTTAACGTTGATAAAATAAGGCAATAAATGGCAAAACGATAAAAATGAAATGTGTTTCTTTAATTTTCTTCGTGTTTCCAGTTAATCATTTTTTGTAAAAAAAATGTTAAATTGTCTACTCCAAATTTTTTTATTTTTTTTTCAAAATCGTTTCACGAATATTTTGTAAAAGTTTTTTCAAAACGACGCACAGATATTCGTTGGGATTTATGTTAGAAGTTAAGAAAAACTAGCTGTTATGCATAAAAAAGCAGCCAATTGTTTTTAAAATTCCGTTAAAAAGTTATGAGTATTTTTTTTACTTCTTCTGTAAGAATAATTTCCTCAACTATTGTATGTCTACTCCACCAATCTATTACATTTTTTATAATCATGCTGCCATATTGACTTCAGCTGATTTTTAGCTGTCACTTTAAATGTACTTTTCGTCGAAACGCACGTGTGAATCCAAAGAATTTGTTTAAAAATCGGAAAATATAAGAAAAACTATCCCATACTTCGGAGAATATTTAGTTTGTTAATTTTTACACAATGGACTCTTTTGATATATTTTGTCAATTAGCAAGAGGTGCAGTTTTCCGTGGTAAAAAGAAGGCAAAAGTGAGGGTAGAAAATCGAATCAACACGAATGACAGCACGACTAAGTTTTTGTTTTGTTTTGATTTTTCTTCTCATTTGTTTAGACCCCAGTTATTAAGCAGGAACCACAGATGCCCATTAAGGAGGAACCTCCAATGTCCATTGAGGAGGAACTAACTATTGAGGATCCAGTCATTCCTTCACCACCTGTTGTAAAGACTGAACCTTTGGAGATTTTAAGTGGCACATCTATTGGCGACACGACTTTACCGGGTGATTCAAAGCCAGTTAAAGGCAAATCAGTTTTGAGCGATGCAGATCGGGTATGTGAAACTTGAACATAATTTTAGAGTTGTAAAGAATGCAACGTACTTATGGGCAATGAACCACGGAGGGTCTGAGCCACATTTCGCCTTTCATTATGATCGTCAACAAGGTTTCCGCAGCAACAGGTTTACTGGTGGTTTGATGTCATATCTCACCGAAAAGTGAAAGCAATCTTTGCACAATGAAGGCGAAAGTAGGATGGTTGCACCTGATATTTCTAAAGCATTTGAGAGTTGGGCATCAACCTCTTTTGTCAAAAACGCTTGCTTATGGTACCGACGAATCTCTTCTTCTATGGATTAGAAATTGCAACTGCTAAATGCAAGTTGTTTTGCATGGTTCCAAGTAGAGCTCTTAATACCCGGGTACTCTGGAAATTTCTCGAGCATTTTCGGGTATTACCCGGGAACCACAATTTCGGGTACCCGTAAGTTATTGGGTACTCGACTTAAAGAGGCTGAAGCGAGGCAGACATTTTCAAAACGAAGTTTAGATAAGACCCAACAGTAAATTGATAAGAACATTGTCATCAATGTGAGACAACATGTAGACATGTAAACATGGATGAAATAGCGTGGCTTTCTGCCTGCATGCTTAATCACTGACACTGATCGCATGAGCAAACCTAATAGGATGGTTTCTTATAGCATTTGGCTTAAACCACAATACTCGACTGCGACAGCATTTATCATTTGGCTTAAACAATGTTTCTATCGTTACTGTTTCAATCATACATTTTTGAAGTCCAATGATTTTGTTTTTGTCAGAAACCTAATGAAACTATTCAGCAGTAGCATTTTGAGATACCTACCAGCTATGTCTCTTAATCTCCTCTCTCCCACCATTACCGTACCCGGGTACCCGGTAAAGTGCAGAATTGCGTATTACCCGGGTAAAATCAAGATCACTAGTTCTGATATTCGCCGAATAAATGTTGATGTCCAAGACTCGTGTCTCTCATTTTTGTAAAAGATCTCCTGACGAGAGTATTAGAAGGTTTATAGACCTGATGACGGTATTAGATGACGTTTACTAGAGTGGAAGAAGGCAGGAATGTCGGAGAGAGAACGTAAGATTTTCCAAACAGTTGAAAAGGAATGTATTTTCGGTCATCCGATCCACCCCTTTCCAACCTCTTCTAAAATCATCTTTCTCCGACACTTCTGCCTTCTTCCGCTCATGTAATCACGGTCTTAGAGGGGAATTTAATGCTTCTAAAGCTCAATGTTGTCCATTGTCGCTTGAGCGAAAATTTAATTATCAGCTATTGTCAGTGAACGGCACTTGTGTCGATGAAAACGAGGCTTTCCACACAATACGCCACTTAGTTGGGATGGTCGCCAACAATTCTGCAAAATACCTAGACATTTTGCAGGATTCCTTAAGCGACTTGACGTTTTTTGGCCGTCCCACACGAATATGAAATAGTCTTTTCAACCCAATAATAGGACTTGGGAGAAATAAATATCCAACCAAATATGTGTACTCATACGTTCAACGTTCATTTTTCAGATAAATCTTCTTCGGAAATCTAATAAGATCACAGTCATTGGCAAAAATGTCCCCGCTCCAATAACCGCATTCGAAGAACTAAAAACAAATTACAAATTTTCATCAAAACTACTAAGTAACATTACAACCAGACATGCAACTCCAACTCCTATTCAAATGCAGGCCATTCCAGTCATGCAAATGGTTTGTAAATCGATTTCTTAAAATTTCAGCGTTAACACTCCTCTTTTTGTTTAGGGTCGCGCTTTAATGGCCTGCGCTCCAACGGGATCTGGCAAAACCATTGCATACCTTGCACCAATCATAAATGATCTAAAGGCGCCGAAAAAGGATGGAATACGGGCAATTATTCTAGCGCCCACCCGTGAACTTGCACAGCAAATTTATCGTGAATGCGTTCGCCTGTCAGAGAAAACAGCCCTAAAAATACGCATCATTAGCAAAGTGGCTCAAACAGGAGTAAAGGATGGTCAGAAGAAAGAGAAGTCTTATGATATCTTAATTTCCACACCGAATAGAGTTCGCTTTCTGCTACAACAAGATCCACCGGGCCTGGATTTAACCAAGTAAGAGTAGAATTTAGGACTCACTTGAGAAATTCAAGAGTTAATCATCGTTTTCCAGTGTCGATTGGTTTGTCATTGATGAGGCGGACAAGATGTTGGAGGACAGCAACAATAGTTTCAAAGATCAGTTCGTTGACATATTAAATGCCTGCACAAAAACAACTAAAAAGATGGCCCTATTCAGTGCCACCTACACAGTGCCGGTGTCAAAGTGGGCTCTGAGGCATCTTAAAGGATTGGTTCGTGTTACCATTGGACAACAGAATTCCGCCGTGGACTCGATAAAGCAGGAATTACTTTTCGTTGGGTCGGAATCTGGAAAATTGATCGCGGTCAGAGATCTCATACGAACAGGCTTAAAACCACCCGTGCTGATATTTGTGCAGAGCAAGGTAGGAATCACTGGTTTCCCGGGAAGACTTTAAGTTAAATTTTTGTGTATTTTTAGGACCGAGCTAAGCAGTTGTTTGATGAACTCCTCTACGACGGCATTAATGTGGACGTCATTCATTCAGATCGTTTGCAACAGCAACGTGACAATGTTGTGAAGGCTTTCCGAGAAGGACAGATCTGGGTTTTAATTTGCACAGAAATTCTGGCGCGTGGTATTGACTTCAAGGGTGTCAACTTGGTGATCAATTATGATTTTCCGCCATCAACAATCTCCTATATCCATCGGATTGGTAGGACAGGCAGAGCAGGCCGGGAGGGACACGCCATAACATTTTTCACACAAAACGACACACCAAATCTGAGAGAGTGCGTAACTGAATATCACACCATCCTTCTGTCTCTTAATTATATTCTCTTCCCCTCTAGCGTGGCCCAAGTTATTACGAATTCCGGAGGCCAAGTTCCCGAGTATATGCTGAAGTTGAAAAAGACGAAAAAGTCGATAAAAAAACAACTCCTCAATAACGCTCCTAAACGTGATGTAATCTCAACAGACCCTAAATTCGAAGAGAGGCGAAAGAGAAAACTGAGCAAAGTTGGGCAGTTCGTTAAGCGCCTTCCAGTGGCCAACGAAGATTCAGAAAGACCACCGCGTGACGGCAAACTGAGAAAAAAAGTAAAAATAGTAAAGGACCATTTGAAACACGATGCCTCGAGTAGACCAAAACCCAATAACAAAAAGAAAACTAAAAAATAAAGATACCAACCGTACATTGTAAATAAAAAAACGCGTTTATTTTTAATTTATCACTAATACACCGATAAATTTAAGAACTATCAAAATCTTGAATTTTTTTAAGGCACTTGTTCAACTAGCATCACATTTGAGGTTATAAAATCGTTCGAAATTTATGATTTTTAGGATTCACACAACCAGTCGCATGGGAGTTTTGGCATTTTACTCGCTGGCCATGGCAGATAGCCGGCTGTCTTGAATACCCAGTAGTCGTAGGAGACTTTCATTATGAGAGCAAGGAGAAGAATAACTTCTAAGGCGATTAAATAGTAAATGTAGTCAGTCCAGTCGTGTGGCGATTGACAGAGTTTGATTTCTTGTAGTTCGATAACCTTTTGAGGCATATTTCTGCAGAGGATTTGATTGTAGTCGGGTATGTTTGTGTGTCGTGCCAGCAGCCATAACTAGAGTAGAAGGGAAAAAGGGTGATAAGATAAGGTTGTTTTGAATGTTTCCTGATTTATACCTTTAAGACTTTAGCCGAATTGCAATCACAGTTAAGTTCGTTGCCACCGAGGTATATAGTTCGTCCGTTTGGATTATTGTCCAAAGCGTTTGACAGTAGGTACTCTGGAATCTGTAAAAGAAAAATAAGATTTGATATGGCAAAGCAATGCCCAAACATAATTGAAAAAATGTGCCCTTTCCCGAAAGACCAAGATAACTATGTACAGGAACTTATTCATCCCAGTCTTACTCTACGGCGCAGATATTTAGACAATTTTGAAAGCAAATTATGATGACTAGCGATAGAAAAAACGGTCTATCGAATTCATTGATAATAAGTGGGTAGCCTCTTGGATAGCTTTGACTCCTGCCTGGAATACACTGCAGTGGTTAGGCAGCCGAAAGAGTAGGGAGAGGGAAATCTCTGGCGATGTCGTGAAGATTCAAGTCCTGTTCCTTCAGCTGTCATAGACCCATTTGTGTATACTTCCGGAGTGGGAGATTTATTGACTAAATCTTCTGCCCAGTCTTTTCTGTCTGGGATCAGTGTTTTGTTGTCATATTCGAACTCCTCCAATGCTGCTATATAGTCTGTTTGCTTCTGGGTCTTCGCATTCTTGATTTACTCCATCGGTTGCACTCCCTCAACCTAATCCCCAACTTGGTATCCACCAGCTTCCCGTATATGTCTAAGGGAAACAGATTCAGCATTGTTTTCATTGCGGCCGAAGATATGGAACGGAGTGCTTCCGTGATGCAGGTGCGAGCGGACCTCTGGATTTTACTTATCTTCTTAAGGCTAACGGCCTAGGCATCAACGCCCTCAAAACGGAAATCGTCCTTTTCATACGGAAATACAAAATCCCCTCGATCGACCCCTTCCATTGATAGCACCAGTTGCAGATTCTCAGAGTCTGCCAAATATCTAGGTCTCATCCTAGAAAAGAGACTTAAATGGAAGCAGAATATAATGGAGCGTACCCGCAAGGCGACGCTTGCTCTCTACGTAAGTAAAAGAGCATTAGGCAAGAAATGGGGTATCCAACCTCACATGATCCATTGGATCTATATAGCCGTCGTTAGACCCATTCTATTGTATGGAGTGCTTGTCTGGTGGCCCATACTAGACACGGTCATACACTATAATCTCCTCAGGAAGGTTCAACGTCAAGCCTGCATCTGCATAGGAGGTGCTCTGAGAACCACACCTTCAGATGCTCTGGACGTTATCATGAACCTATCCTAACTTGACATTTTTGGCCGCACACTGCTATTCGTCTTATGGCCTCCGCCCAGTGGACCAATAATCCCTTTGGCCACTCCTCTATACTAAGTTCTCTAAACTTCCCGACTAGAAATCTAGACCACGCAACACCCAAATATTTTCCTGACAGGCACTTTGCAACTCTGATTCCAGATAGAGACTTTTGGAATGATAATCCTAAACCTTTTGCAGGTTCCCTGCACTTCTTTACGGACGGATCAATGACTCAGGATGGGGTTGGCAGTGGGGTTTTCTCTAATGATTTAAACATAAGTCTCTCCTTTCGCTTACCCGACCACTGTAGCATGTTTCAGGCGGAGATAATGGTGATTAGTGAAGTTCTGTCCTGGCTCAAATGGAATGTAATATCCGCACGTGATATTTGCATTTTCACGGACAGCCAGGCAGCCACCAGGGCCCTGGAATTAGTCTCTATAAACTCGAAAGCTGTAATCGACTGTCGCTCATCTTTAGACAAGATCGCCTGTGTTAGGTACCAGGCCATAGAGACATTCCGGGTAACTGCAAAGCGGATGAGCTTGCCAAGTTCGCTACTTCACAGCCATTGCTACATAAACACAGCAACTTGGGTATGCCCCTCACAACTTGTAAATTGTTGCTTTTAGTAGATGCAACTCATGAAATAAACAATAGATGGACGAGTGGCACTACCTGTCACACCTCCGGAATGATCTGGCCTAAGCTAGATCTCAGAAGATCTAAAGAATTAATATCTCTGGTTAGATCTAACATAAGTACAATCGTCGGTGTCATCAGATGACACTGCCTCATAGGAAATCATGCCAGCAGACTGGGCCAATGATTTCTGTAGAAGCTGCCTAGACGAGGAGGAAGTGGAAAGTGTTCCACACCTTCTCTGCTCCTGCCCGGCCCTGGCGTCTCTTCGACGCCATCATCTAGGGGCCTACTTCTTTGAAAACTTATGCGAACTCAGCGCGGTTCCCATTAGTAATCTATTACGCTTTATTACAGGCTCCAAATGGTTTCCCGCTAATATTCAAGTGGATCGACCTCAGTCACCGCCACCAAACAAGGTTAGAATAGGTCTGACGATTGCTGTGTATATACAGTATGTCATACTCGGTTACAGTCTCCATTTGAGGCCGATTACCTTCCTGCATGTACTCGTTTAGACAGCTCCCGCCGCTTTCCTGATACGACCCTGAATATTTGGTCCTGAATATTAGTAGTCTTCCTAGGTATTTGAAATGTCTAGTGAAGCTTAGTTGCTTATTCTTTAGCTTTGACGGACTTGTGCTTGTGAACAGTGCGATGTCTGTTTGGGATCGGTTTACGTCCAGACCTTCTTTGTCTGTCTATTTTGCGAAGTTTTCATTACATGTCTAATGGTGCGAACTGGATGGCGCAGTTGGTTAAGTGCCTGCCCCAAGTTACAGGGGTCCCAGGTTCGAATCCCAGTGAAATCGAATCTGGTCCAGTCACCCTTTGCCGTTGGGATCAAATTAACGGCACTGGAGTAGGTTGCTACCTGGCAGTGCAATGGACGAGTTCTTGAGTCTGAGTGCTCCAGTGTAGTCTCAAAACAAATTCGGCAAAAAAAAAGAAGAAAATGGTGCGAAGAAATTTGCCTGTTACGGTTAAGGCTACGTCATTTGCGTAGACTATTGACCTGCCGCCGACGTGGCTAAGTTCCGTAGGAATTCGTCCACCACCGTCACTTTGCTTTGTCAAGCGATGGTGCAAATAATTTTCTAGCCCTTACGTGGCTCGACCGCTCTAGACAATATTTGTTCGCCGCATCCTAGAATACGATTTCCAAGTGTGGTGTCCGTGTCAAGACAACCACATATCCACAACAGAGAGTATTTACGTACCTTGGTGATGGCATTTTTTCTTAAGTAGATATTTTGAAAAAAGTCCATAAACGTGGTCCCTTCCAATTCGTACATCGACGATATCTGATTATGGTCGGCATCAAATTTGAGTATCTTCCCGTACGTCGGGTTCTCATGAAAGTGATTCCCGATGCTGGTTATCTGTGAATTAGAAAATCAGAAAACTCTACAGAACCGTTAATTTTTTCACAAAGTGGCCTGAACTTACGTTGTTGTGGGAAACATTCAAGTAGATCGTATTGTCTGGAAGTGTTGGTGGCAACTCAATCAGACCCAAATTGGAGCAGTCTACTTTCGCGGTGAACACCAGATGTGGCTTGTCGTTTTTGTACTGCAAATGGAACTCATCAATGGAGGGACATAGGTCTAAGGAGATAGCTTACTTCAAAAACCATTTGTTCTGCATCACACACACAGTTTCCGTAGCCGCGTATCTTGGGACACTCGGAGTGCAGCCTCTTCCAGCGTTCCAACTGACGAATGGGAACGTAGTCGGTGGAGTTGAACCAGTTGTACGTTTGATTCCAGAGGCAGTATGTGGTGTCTGGATCGACAAACTTAATCGAAGTCCGTTCAATAGACGACAGTAAAGCTGAGCACAGCATTTTCTTGTTCCCGCTGAAAGAGGAGACTGTTACAAAAGTTCCTCCTGCACTGCACTCTATTTCTTACCTTATATCCACTGTCAAGTTATTCTTGAGGTTGGGTAGGCGCGACAGATTATTGTTCGATATGTCCAAGACGTGAAAGTTTTGCACTTTATGGAAGGCCCGTTTGTTGATCTCCGACAAATTGTTGTTGGACACATTGAGGCACCTGAGTGCGGAGAACTTCGTGAAGTTGTTGACCATGTTTGTTATGTTCCCGTCGGTGATGGCCAACGATTTGACGTTTTGAAACGTCGACTGGGATATGTCTAGTATGTAGAATGTTGCATTTCGAATGTGCAGGTTCTCCCAGCTGTTGGAGTTGCTGCACGACGAAATCATGTAGTAGTCAACGACATTGCAGCAGACCCATGAATCTGGAACAGTCGGATGCGCCCGGCATCGACATGTGTCTGTTGAGGTTACATTGCTCCATTGGTCACACAGTTCCGGCTCCGCATAGAAGCACAATTCTTTGTGATTGATGGCTTTCTCTATTGGCCTGAGGGTTGACGAGGATACCGATGGTTCCTCTGGCGGCTGCTGCTGCGGCATTTGCTCTTGTTGAGTGTGTTCCTCAGGCGCCACATTTTCGATTATCGCGCAGCAGATACAAAGCCAAAGTATGTAAGCCTTATTTAAGCACTAAAACGAAGAGAAGGAAATTAAGATGTTAGTCGTTTTGTTGCTACAAGAGACATTTGCATAATTTCCAGACAGCTCTCGATCTACGTCAACCATAAGCATCGTGGCGGAGAACGTAGTGCCATCGAAAGTGTAATTTTATGGCTCCTAATTGGTGTTGACTATGTGGGCGGTGGACTATAATTTTGCCGGTAAATATTGACTCACTAAACAATGGTAGCAATTCCTGATGTGTTTGCACAGCAAACATTTACTCCCTTTAGGCGCTCGAGAGGTGTCATGAGCAGCAGTTTTTTTTTATTTGTTGTATTAACAAGAAGCGTCTATCTGGTCTGGTGTAACACAAAGTGTCTGTAAAAAACTAGAGTGCTGTTGGGAAAATATTGGCTAACACTTTTTGTTTGACTATTAAATCATAAGGGTGGTTTTAGGTTTATCTTTCGCGTCACAATGGATATATTTTTGATCAAGGTTTTTATTATAACCTTGCCGTGGCTTAGGTACAATGTACATAGTATTCAAAACGGAACATCATCATTTGTACAGATAGTCGCGCTGCAACCATATTCCTGGATTCTGTCGCATTTCAGTCAAAGCCTGCACTAAATGCGGTAGCCAAGGATTTTGGCGGGACTATCTTTCGAAAGTCCATACAGTTGCTAGCATACGCAGATGACATTGACGTTATTGGTCGAATACAGCGAGCCGCTCAGAAGGCAAGGGAGTAATAGAGCCGTCTCCAGACCAAGGTAACTTTTATAGGTTAGGTTAGCGGACTGCTAGTGAATTCACCAGCACACTTAGACTATGTTGGTCCATTGTGATACTCACAGTCAGACTGCTACCACTGATCGACCGCTCCAGTGATAGTGCCGTTAATTTGATCTCAACGGCTGGACCAGATTTGAAAAACCGGATAAAAGCGTATTAACTTTGCTTTCACTGGGATTCGACCCTGGGACCCGTCTAACTTAGGGCAGGCACTTAACCAACTGCGCCATCCAGTCCAAATACAAGTTTCTTTAAAAATGCAATAAAATGAACAAAATTAAATTCTTCCATGTATTATGGCTTCATTAGTAAGAACAAACATTTCTATTAATTATGAAACACAATGTCGTTCAAGTGGTTGCCTCGGCTGGCTTCGCAGTAGCGCATTGTGTCACCCCAATTTTCCAAGACCTTGTTGATGGTTTCGGGCTGTATCTCACGTATTGCTTGGATGATATATCGCATAACATCGGTCCTTCAGGTTCCCAACAAAAAAAAGTCCAAAGGGGTCAAATCGCAGCTCCGAGGCAATCAATTGACAAGAGCCAAGATGGCTGATAACACATTTTGAGAATTTTGTGCGCAAAAGATCGATTGCAGCGTGGGCTGTCTGGCATGGCGCGCCATTCTGCATGAACCAGAGGTGGTCCAAATCCCTGTCTTCGATTTCAGTAAGAAAAAAGTCGGTTAACATGGCTCTGTAACGCCCACCGTTGACCGACACGTTGTTCCCTGCCTCATTTTCGAAGAAAAATCGTGCAATGATTTCACCACTCTATAATCCTCACCAAACGGTCACTCTCCGTGGATGCATTGGCTTCCTGACAATAAGTGTTGGTTTTCCAAGCCCCAGATGCGGCAATTTTGTCTGTTAACGTAGCCACCGAGATGAACATGCGCTTCGTCAGGAAAGATGATTTTTCGCCCAAAATCGTTGTCTAGTTCAAGCTGCTCTAAGGCTCAAACGCAGCTGATGGTCGGTTGCCTTCAATTGCTGAGTCAATTCGACCTTATAAGCGAATAATTCGAGATCTTTGTGCAGAATTCTCCTCAGAGTAGTGCGTGAAATGTTGAACTGTTGAGATCGATGGCGAGCTGATGTTCGTGTATCGAGTCTCAAGCCCTCGGCCATAGCAGTCACATTCTCATCTGTGTGCACAGTACGCCGACGGGGACCACGAGTGTTGTATACAAGCATACCAGTCCTTCGAACTTTTTGCACAAACTTGCGTACAGTAGTCGCGGCGGGTGCTTCATTTCGGCCAAAACGTCTTTTAAAAAAACGCGCTGTTTGGGCTACACAGCACTTAGTTCCACTTGGGAATAAGTTTTCAATATTTCCCAACGATGTTCAAGCGTGAAGCGACTCACTTCGTTCCGCGGAGGTATGATAGTGACTTTCTGTCAAGATTTCGAGCGGGAAACATATGATTTAAAAAAAAATCCTCTAGATGGCCCACCCTGTAGGACTACATGCAAACATTGTTGATGCACATAAACAAAAATTATTTTTATCCGTCATTTATGAAGAATACGAATTAAAAAGAGCATTATTCAGAAAAAAGAAAGAAAAAAAGAAATTTTAAATAAAATTTGTACCGCGATTTAGCCTCAGTTGTGTCCTGTGTTGTGCTTCTTATACAACAGCGTTGCTTCGTTGTGGAAAATGTCATCAAATCTGGGGTCAGTGATTGCCCTGAGGTATCAATGGCTGGGCTCTAGCGGATGTTCTTGCAGCTCCCGTATGTCCTGGTTGGGATGGTCTTGGTGGTGAGTTGGATAATATACCGGTCTATGGGTATAATTTTGGCTTCTTCGTAGATCCTTCTGTTTGAGAAGAATTTCCGGGTAGGGGGACTTCGATGAAGGCCGGTACATGTGCGTAAGATCTTCCTTTCAAACTGGCAAATTCTCTCCATCACTTTGGGGTAGAGCATTATTCAGTTCTCGGTATAACATTACTGAGTGAAAACATGATGCAATTGATCCGATTCGGGTATTTCACATACAGAAAATCTTGCCTGCCCATGCGTATTGCTCAGTCGTTTGTTAACAGCCACTTATACCATTTGTTCTTCTAATGGATAAAATGGAAGGTTCTCGGAAAATAAAATTTTGGATAATTTTGGAAAGCGACATAACAATGTTTATCGAAACTGTGAAACTGTGCAAAACTGCCAACAGCTAGCGAGAGATCGTGCCCTCTCGAGGCACTCACATTTCCCCCGTACTGGCACTACAGTTCATGTGTTTTGTGTTCAATAATGTGATCAAAATGTATACGAGTATAAAGGCTTTTCATCTCTCTTCCACAATTTTTAGTCAGGGAGACTCTCGAGATTTCTCTACAGTTCTTTACTGACCTCGGTTCCTCGTGTTAGGATCAGCATCTACTTCCTGATAGCCTGGCTCAGTGTAATAAACCAGAATCATCTGCTGGCCAACAACGGGGATTGGTACAATAGGTTTGTTGCACTCTGTTCTTTCTCCAGTCATAGCCAACAAGCTACATCCTCCTCAGACAATACTTGAAGTTCCCATGACCTGTGGATAGCTGCACTACGCACATTAATATTCTTTGCATCAATCTTCCAGCTGGGACCTGACGACAATTTTCTCGTCATTTTTGCCTGTCTACACTCTTCAATGGTTGACCACCCTTTTTGATGTTCCAACTTGGTCAACGATTAGCCATACAGGATTCCTCTGCCCAAAGCAAGTAAAGATTGGTTACCAAGTAAGTTCACAGAGCGCGTTCAAATTCGTTGGATTTATCCGTATCTCATGCACTGGGTTCAAAAATTTGTCCAGTTCAAGACTGTAGACTAAACTAAAACTAAAACAGAAAGAAATTCTCAAAATCCTTTGTCTGAAAGTGCAAGGCACTTCATAGATTTCTGATGCATTAAAAAGAAAATTAGAGAGACAGATCGACCGACAAGGTGATCAGAACAACAGTAGAAATATTTAAAAACAAAACAAAATATTTATTTAAAGATAAAAATGGATTCGTCACAAACGAATATCATACGCCACACGCAAGCAAAAGGAGATAATAAATATACAAATATTCCAAACCAATTAGTCATGCGTCCTATGACGCCACTTGCTCGTTCCGCTCCATCACATTCTGCCGCCACATTGCGTTTCGCCACTTTAGCATACGAGCTGTTTCGATTTTCTTCCGGATATGTTTCTGACGGTTTCCCTCAGCAGCAGCCAGTTTTTCCTTGATGCTCATCGCTCTCTCTGCAACTTTCTGAAGCTCTAATATTCTCTGTTCCCTGCGGTATTCACGCGCCTTTTCGACGCCTTCGAAATGCATTTTCAATTTGAGTTTCAAGTCGCTTACGATTGCTTGACGATTTCTTTCGTTTTTCCACATCTTGTGCCGCAGATGCTCGCCAGCTTGGGTCATGAACTCCTGATTCAGTTCGTGTCTCTTGAGGGAGGCTGTTAGGATCTTGAAGGATGTGTTTGAGAAATCTTCCATTTTTCTGGCTTCCATCGAAAGGCGTCTTTCTTTGGCGATGTTAAGTTTTTTCTCAATTTCTTCAAGGGATACATTTTTGGGTGGAGTTGATTTTGTTCGTTTTGGTAGAGATATTGAACGGGATGAGTCAGCAAGCACAACATCGAAGCATAAGCCTCCTTTAGACTTGTAGTGGCTTTCGGTAGATTCTCTTCGTTCCCCAGCTGTTTTTCGAACCATGTTGACTTCGTTTTGTAGAACAAATTAATGTGCAGAAATAGTTTTGAAATGATTTAGGAATTAGGTCGTGAAGGGTGACTTAGTTGAATTTCAGATAAAATTTCAAAGTGATTTTGGGTATAGTGAATTTAAGGTAACTAAAGTGCTGCACTACCTACCTGCACAAATAATAGAAGAAGAATGGAAACTTTGTCGCCGCTGCTACTGATGTACTAGGAAAAATCTCTGGTTTGACAATGAATGCGGGTAATTTATTATTTTTCGCAATTGACACTTTTCACGATGACAACAACAATACGAAGAGGTGTCAAAACTTACTCCACGTTTCGTTGTGCATTTCTGCACGCATCAATGCACGCAGCATTGCTGCACACATCAATGCATGCAGTATTGCTGCACATCTGTTCCAGGCTTAATGCTCCGGACGCGACTGTCTTCAAATGCCACCTGATTCGAGAAGAGAAAAATCAGACCATTGCTTTTGAGTCGTCGCAAGTACAAGAAGTCTTGATGTGAACTACAAGAAGCGACATGCCAAGGACGGTTTAGTCAGGATGACGAATGCAGATAAGTGCCTCTGGCTTAAGAAAGACGATTTGGTGAGAAATTTGTTGAATGCCCAGTTGAAGCTGGTGGTCATTGTTGGCCGTGGAGAAAACCCAACAAAATAAGTAATTATTCCTTTTTTTTAAGTTTGAAAAAGGAATATAAAAGATAAAAAATAGAACTAAAATTAATCCGCTTTCCAGGACTTCCACTTTTCAACTGCCCGTTAAATACCAAATTTGACATTGATGTTCAAAAACAATGATCACATTGTGTCCGGGCTTTGTGTAGTTTTGGTGACAAATTCAACGAAATTGGTGAAGACGATCTAGTTTAATTGTTACTATTGCAACATAAAAATAAATATTACGCCTCATCGCACTACTTCACCCCAAAATGACATCACAGACATTCCCCTGTGATCCAAATCAAACGGCGTAATCGTTTCCTAATTTTCCTCCCTCATATTTAATCATCCGCTCCATTCTTTGTTGTCTCGCCATTGGCAACAGTTTCTCTGGATTACACTGACAGCATGGTGTCCAATTTAAGAGGCTTCCCAAAGTTTATTTTGTTGTTCACTTGAACGGGCACCCGGTTCCAATTTATAAGTGATTCTATCTCGTGTGACATGTTTTTATTTTCTCACGCAGTAGGTGAGGCTTATCTTATTTACTGCTTCAGCCGCGAATGCTAAATATAGTCTGCGTTGGAACAGAGATAAACAAACTCACTGGAGAGTTGTCTTCAAACTAAAGGAGCACAAAGAGTGTTTATTTTAGTTGGACAGTTGCCACTTGGATATAAAGCGTTTAGGGATTTCCCCTGATGATGAATTGTCCGAGAAAATGGAATTGATTGACTTGGAGGATTATTTATTTTGAAAGACCAAATGTGCATTTGTCATATGATGAAAGTCATTCAGCGTATTTAATACGGTTCTTGGATTATTATCTTCATAATTCAGTTGGAATATAGAGCGCCAGGTACTTGAGTGTCCTGGGTTTTGTATAAACACTATGACAGACCGGGAGACTGGTCATCGGCTGGAGGATCAAAGGCTGTGTGGAAGGAACCTCATTAGATTTGATGTGGTATCCCTGCTTAGGGCTTTTGGTGCATTTACAAGGATGAAAAACAGGAAGAATGAATTAGCTACCTGCCTTGCTCGTGTAGTTATCTGCTCGCTTTGAAAGATACGCGGTGAGTTCGTAATCGCAGTATTAGCGCAGTACTGCAACGTCAAACGTTATTAATTGCAAACATTTGTCAAAGATGGTTTGCATCGCATTTCAAATTGCAGCATGAAAGCAACCGGTACGCAAACAAAAGCAACCAGCGCATCATAGATTATTGTGATGTGAAGAATTTTTTTCTTATTTTCCGACTCAATTATCACATTTTCATGTCTAAAATATATTAAACAATGCCAGCAGCATTGTTAACGACTGAACGACGCAGTTGGTTAAGTGCCTGCCCTAAGTTTGAGTGGTCCCAGGTTCGAATCCCAGTGAAATCGAATCTGGTCCAGTCACCATTTGCCGTTGGGATCAAATTAACGGCACTGGAGTAGGTTGCTACCTGGCAGTACAATGGACCAGTTTTGAGTCTGAGTGCTCTAATCATGATGAACAAAAAAAATATGTTGGCATTGTTATTGTCAATATTATTAACCAAATTATTTAGAAAAATCATCGCCATTTTTTTTAGATTTTCACAAAAAAAAGAAACAATTGCCACACAAAACAATAAGCCGTTCTGAAATACCAACAAAATCAAAGCATTGTGATTAGAGTTGTACCGAATAGTGATTTGGCCGGATATCGGATACCGAATATTCGGCCTGCGAATATTCGGATATCTGCCCAAATTAAAAGTATAATAGTTTGGTGGTCTGATACTCAAATCAGACCGGTACAAATAAAACCAACTTAAACATGTTTTTTTCCTTCTCCTCCACAAGATATTCTTACTTTCTACACATCAAAGTTTTTGGGACATTTTTGAAGAGGTCGAGCCAGATTAAGTTTTCTGCCAAAAAAAATACCGCCAACGAACTTGAGTTACATCTCAAAACAGTTTATTTTGAACGGAATAGTGACCCTTGGGCTTGGTGGTCAGTAAATGGAAGACAGTACCCAATTTTGCTCAAATTTGTCGAAACTTATTTTTCATCTTCATGTAGCAGTGTATATAGTAAGAGACTCTTTTCTGAAGCATTCATCGTATACGAAAACAAACGAAATAAATTATTACCCCTGAATGCAGAAAAACAAATTTTCATTCATCATAATTTGGCTTTAGTAAACTTCCAATATTAAATTGTTTTCCGGATAGGCCGGATACCGAATACTTGCCGGATTTCCGTCACACCTCTACTTTGCATCGCATTCCAAATTGCAACATGAAAGCAACCGCCACGCAAACAAACGCAACCAGCGCAACATAGTAATCTATGATGTTGTGATGCGAAGATGCGAAAGAATAAGTCGTTCTGAAACACAAACAAAATTAAAGCATCGTGATGCATCGCAACATCAAACATTTTTGCCTCGCGGTGCGCATTTTGTTGACGTTTACGAACTCAGCCACATCTAAACAGGTTAATACATTGCCGGAGACACAATATACGATTTTCACAAGCGAGAGCATCTCCCTCTTCGATTGGATGCTTCGAAAATCAGACATCTTTACCCGAAAATCCGCTTTCATTCGTGTCCTTATACTTAAAGAAGTGTGACCTAAACGTCTTTTGTACACATTCAGATGTATTGATATCTATTTGCTTCATACGTCCAATCTCTCTGTTCCATTTCTTACAACCTGACAATAATTTTAAGGGATCTAATATATTCTCCAATCGTCTGTGGTATTTGCACCCTAATGTCTTAAGTTATTACTCGCAGATATCTTACACCACCTTCGGATGACCAAATTTGAGTAATCTTCTTAACAATTATCCTTTCAGAGCATTTTCAGTCTCTTCGCAGAAACTCGTGGCGTAAATGGAATGTTGGGAAAATTGTTTCTGAAATTGAACACGAGCCGTTGGCGTAGCAAGGGATGTACATAATCATTACATCACGGCAGTTGATTACGAAATTTGAAGAGCCCTAATATAAAATACTACTCACAACGAGTTAATGGGAATATTAAGGATTCAGCAACCGTTCCTTATTACCGTCAAGTGCCACAACTCTCCGCATATCAATACGGTAATTTAGACGTTAAAGACAAATAAGTGTGACAGTACCCTCAAAGAGTAAGATTGTCGTGAGGGCTTCAGGTTAGGAAGGAAGCAGCAAGTATCGGAAGGATAGTCAATTTTGTTTTTATCACCTCATGCATAAGTGTGCTACCACCCATTCTTCAGGTGGTTGTAGAAACAGCAAAACAGTTATGAGTGGCGTCGCAGGTGATATCAGGTTCTGATCATGATCACATCAGACCGCTGGGAATTTTGCCGATCGAGTCTTCCTGAAACTCCGACCAGTCCGGTGGCGGCCACGCTCTTCATGGTCTCCTGTGGTTTCAGTCTGTTCGAGTCGAGTAGCTAAGCGTCGAAATGTTTGCCCAGTTGGCGCGACACGATTAAGAAATCGACAGTGAAATTCACGCTGCGCTAACACCACCACCGATTATTGGTAAAAAAAATCGACACAATTAATCCACGCTCTTGCTTATTTGTCTGTTAGTATACTGCACCTGTCTAGTTGACAAATGTCAAATATGATTGACGTACATCGCCATTTGCAAAAATTATAACATTTTCCGATACAATGGTTAATTTTTCGCCACCTTGTGTTATTGTCAAATTAATTGGATCCTCTTTCTGTGAATAAAGGGTGTACCAAGAAGTTATGTATATCACATTGGAAATTAAAGGTCGTCAAGAAACTTGGTGGGCGACGTGGCGTTGTGCGTGCGTGCGTCGAACCCAACGAAACTAGATTTTCAGTCTAGGTTCAAATCTCAGCACAAGCAAACATTTTTCAAAACACAATTGTTCGCGGCTCCACCTCTTTCAAGTCATTGACAATGTTCTCAATGTTAAGTGAAGCCCAGGTCCACCTCGGACAGTAGCGCCCTAAGAAGAAGAAGAAGAAGACAATGTTCTCTAGAAAAAGCTTCTCAGTCTCGCCATGTAATTCGCTCCACTCTTCTTTGGGCTTTGTACTATACATTCACCATTCCAGACCTGGTCTATGACGTGGCCATAGCCAATATCCGAAGCGGGAAGTACAGCGACATGAGTCTAGCCAGGCGTATGCGGATAGATAGGAATGAACACCAAGCTAGATGAAGCAAGACATATACTTTTCGTACCCCTCCAGTTCAAGGAAATTGGCGAATGTAGCGAAAGATCCAAGCTTAAAAAACAGATATCTAGACTCTTTGAAAATCAAAGGGAAATTTTGTAACTGATCCGCAGAAAGTAGTGAACAGCTTGTCCAAGGGGTGATAAACCGTTATTGCCAAGAAAAGAAAGTCGTTGGTCAAGTACGCAAATGTATACATATATCGTCCTACCTCAGATGGAACCAGGAGTTTAATGTTTTTGTACAAATTGAGAGAGGAAAGAAATAAAGTCACTTAGAAACAGGACTTCACACAATCATTGGTGATCCTCCAACTAGTTTTTGCGAGATGACCACCTGTCTTCGTGATTGTTGGTTAGAAATGAAGATGTACTTAAGGCGTTAGGGGAGTCACAGAGTTCGCAAGATTCGAATACAAGTGCGAAACAGTGAATTACAAGAAAGACTCTGTGTACTCCTTGACATAGCAAACAACCAAGAGTATTTTAAAAACCATCTAGCTCTCTGTTAGCAGCTTCAAAATAAGTGTTTATCTATATTATAAATAATTGTGCCCCGATATATTTAAGCTTGATTAACAACAAATTACCAATTTTACGGTTTAAGAAGTGCTAAACAACAAATTACGCAAAAGTTGCCGAAACCATTAGCCATAAAAATGAAAAATGTCAACATCAAAACAAGCAAAAAATAAAAAAAAAAACTCCGAACAAACGCAGCCTCAGCGAAGCCAGACGAACGGCGATCATCATCACCACAGTGCGGCAACAAGTGGGCTTCTGTCCCATCAGCACCGCTTTCAACTGAACGCTATGGCATAAAAATAATTCCCGTACCAAGCAGTGTCTAAAAATAGAACTCTCTGCTTAATCGCTAGATCGTGTGCAGTGCAAATTGTTTTCAGAATGAACCAGAGTACAATACTTGCCTTGATCGAGATCCACATTGTTCTGCAAATATGAATATTATCACTGATTTAACAAAAGCTAAACGATAAGCGAGAGAGTTCGCATAATTGCTTCAAAATTGAGAAATTAACTTCAACGGAAGGAAAATCGCTGCATAGTAATTGATTTTGTTATCACATCATTTCACTATCATTTCTCTTTCATATTTAATTTTGTTTCACTGCGTTGACGAGCGTTTCTTTGATGCTACCGCCGATTGACACGGAAGAGGCGTAACGAAAACAAAATAATTCCACGGGCGGGTATAAGGCACAATGAAGGAAATGGAAACTAGGATATCACACTCACGGACGAGCAACTATATCACTTTGCTACGATATCTGAACTGAGGTGAAAATTATCGCAAAATATGTGGAGTAGCAGAGTAGTAGAGGTAGTAGCCACGCTCCTCAACTCAGACCAGTTTAGTGGGAGTGAGAGAAACTTTTTGTTTATTTATGGTTCGTGGCAATGGTGGTGTGTCCAGGGATGGTATGGTGGAGAGATTGTTGAGTGTGGTGGAAAAATTTAATGGCATAAAGATGGCCAACGGTGGGTTAACGGAATTTTTCTCCTTTATTCGGAATCGGGGTAAAAAATAAATTGTGATATCAAAGGCGCAGGACCCATCTCTCGGGGGGATAAGAGCCTGCGACGGAGACTGTATGGGGACTGTCAGTAAACAAAAGCGGGATCATAAGAAAAAGCGGCGGAAGAAGAAGCAATAAAATCATCGTACCAAGCAAGCCGCCTTGGTTTCATTTGACAGTTCTTTCCACTTTTAAACTTAAAAATACTCATACTCATACTCATAATAAACAAAATAAAATTGATTTTGACAAATCTCCGTACAAAGGAAAAATTAACTACAAGGAGATTTTTAACAGCCGTTTTTCCTGCGTACCTTACTCAGACGCTACAAATATAACAAGGTGTCAGAAAAGGTTCAGGGGGAAAGAGGGTAAGTGTTGAACCTCTCTTTATAGTTGGTTTCTGGTACAAAGCCAACACTTCGGTTAGTTCTTACTGAACTCGTTCTAAATGTTGTCTTTGAAATAGAATTAAAATTTATTACTTACTTTAGGTCGTGACACTTGTTGTGGACAATATTTAGACCGACTTTTAAGGCATTTTTAACATGGTCCAAATTTATCGTTCAGATGCTCCTATTCTTAGTAAAAATCACTATTCGCGGGCTGAACTTGTTTTTTGCTTGCTTCCACAGCTGTTATCTGTTACACTAATAATATAAAAACAAGTCGAGTAAAAAATTGCAAATGCGGTGTCTGTTTTCAGGCAGTATATGGGAATTTTCTGCAAGTTTTGGGGTCTATCACCAAAAAGTCCGTTTGGATCTACACGGCTTTGATAAGGCGCCTTTTTTTCTATGCATCGGTCGTTTGGTGGAATAAGCTTTCGCGTAAACACGTAACTGCTGCAAAGTGGACTTTCCCTGCACTCTGGATTGGCTCTGGCCGGAATCTGAGACAGGAAAGGACTGTAGACGAAACTTCACTGACGGCTCCAAGATCAATGAAGGATCTGGCGCTGGCGCCTTTTGTGGGCGGTGGAAACATTAGACTGCACACCTCGTTAGGTAAATTTGCATCGGTTTTCCAAGCGAAAACCTATGCGATCCTAATGGCCACGATCGATATTGTGAAAAACAGGTGGAAGAGCCGAAGTATTTGTGTCTGTAGGCCAAGCTGTGCCTTGCCTTGCTTAGCCCTTTAACTTCAGGAACGTAAGCTTTTTCTGAATTTTATCGGTATTCTAAGTTCGCTAAGACTTGTCTGGGTCCCGCGCTACCTCAGGATCACATCACGGGAAATGTGATCACCGATGAACTTGCTAGGCAAGGGTCAGAGGAAGTACTTTCAGGACCTGAACCTGCGCTGAGACTGTCTGCGTCCTTGGTTAGAGCTTTCATCGATAGTTCGACCTCTCGAGAAAACAACCGGAGATGGCATGACTCTCCAGGATGTAAGCAGATCAAGCGCATGCTCCCTAACGTCTGTAAGAAATACGCGGCATTCTTGTTGTCTCTTGACAGAAAAGACTGCAGACAACTTACCGGCGTCTAACAAGCCATTACTACATCGCCGATCACCTAAATGTGCTTGGCGTAAGCGACTAAACCCTTTGCGACGCCTGTGGAGAAAACGATGACATTGTAGAGCACTTCCTCTGTTACTGTCCCGCCTTTGCTCGGATTAGGTTGCAGTTATTCGGTGCTCATGGGGTGAGAGTTGAAGACGTAGGCTCCTCATCACAGAGGCGCCTGTTGAGAAACGCTTTCTGACCAAAAAATTCCAGCAAAAAATAGGTTGTTGCCTGGTAGTACAATGAACCAGTTTTTGAGTCTAAGTGCTCCAGTGTAGTGTCAAAAACCTTCGACAAAAAACAGCTAAAAATTTAATTCTGGCTGCAAATTCGTTCACAAAATTGATGAAAGCGAACGAAACTTACCGAAACTAGGGTAAGTTTTGGGTATGCATTCCGTTCTTCAGCTTGACTTTATAAGTAACGGAAACATTAATAGTTGGTCAATTTAACTTGGTAGCTTGGGCAAATGGGAAAGCAATCCTGCTCTGATCTCGAGATTGCCATTTTGTGCGAGATGATGCAAACTCTGCGTGATGACGTATTTGTTTATAGGGATTTAAGGAGAATATTCAGCAACAAACTGTTTAGATGGTCTAGTTAGACTCCTATACAACTAAAGGGCATACAATTTTAAACTTAAGAGAGCTGTAGCAACTGAGCGAATACTAAAAATGTGTACACTGCGATCATAGTTTCGTTTAGTTTCGTTCAGTTTCGTTAAATTCGTTCACTTTTGCTTACTGACGCGGGAGCGAATTGAATCGCATTCTTAGTATGCATATGTCAGTTACTGCTGAATTCCTTTTAATTTTCTTTAAGCAATTGTGGATACTCTGAGGTTCGATGATGCTTTTTCATTTGTTTTTGACTTTACTTATCGTCTTGTTTTGACATAAGCTTAAGTTTTCGTTGGCATATCATCCATTTTTTCCAAGCCATGCAGCACACGTGAACAGCACAGAACCAACACGAAAAGATCTTTGACACATAGCTTTCCACTTTTCTTAAGCAGCTAATACAGTTGTAAAGTACTACAGTTATAAAGTACTAACTACCCGTGTTACTGACAATTAAATAGGTACTTAAAAAATTAGTCACCATTTTGAAACCCCTCAACAAATCCAATACGAATTCAATCCCACTCGCCTTTTTGCCATCCCTGTACTCTCCAATAGAATTGCATTCCAATCAGCTGTGCAAGTGTCATTCTTCTGTAAACAATTGCAACCACCTTCTTTTTTTTCACATCACACCGGAATAGTTTCTCGCGGCGAAAATGTAAATCATTAATTTTCCAATAATACGTAAATTTTTTGTTTCAAAATGAGTACAGAGGTAAATCAATCGAAAGCTGAACATTTAATTCAACAACTGAACGCGACAAATGCCAAGAAGGTTGCTCTACTGTTAGTCATCGGCTTTGTAGCCTATCATGGGATTCTTAATTATCGATATGGTAATCGCATTTTTATTTTGAATTCCCATCGACGATTCGAAGATTTTCTCTGTGATCTCACTAGGTAGTGATTCCTGCAATTGGCTTCTGTCGAAAGGACGATTCAAGGGCGACAAAGAATGGCAGCCGTACGGTTGTATGATGCACAAATACTCTCAAACGTAAGATACTCAAAGATTAGGCAGCATAATCGAAGAATTAACCGCTGAATGACTCATTTTAGCGATACTAGACGCTGCTTTCGTTATCTGGCGTTTTGGGGGAATAAAAATCAATTTGTTTTCATTGGCGACACTCGGGTGCGCATGCTGTATCAGACTTTTATCAACCACCTCCATCCGAATGACGACGACAATGGATCGCTTCTGCTCGCCGATCAGAAGTCGGACACTGAGTTCGAGGACTCGAAGCTGAAAATGAAGGCGGTCTATGTGTACGCTGATGAGATGACACATGTTCTGTTAGATTTGTTGGCTAAATACGACGCAGGCACCCCCTCGCCGTCGGTTATCATTGTCGGATTCACGCATCAGGGATTCCTTGGGGGGAACATGACCACGGATTTACTGAAGGCTTACAGCACTAACCTTACAAGACTGGTGATTCCATTTGACAAGTTGATTGCGAAGAAGTCCAAGGTGCTGTGGAAGCTGCAGGATCGTGTTAACGAGGAGAAACTCACAGAGCCCTGGAAGGCCGTTCAGAACGAGGACATTGACAAGTTCAATCGCATTGCACGCGAAGTGTTTCGGTACTCCTTGGCGAATGTCTGGGAGTCCTCGGCTCACATTGCGAGTGGCCTTCTGGACACTGCAGCCGATGGCTATAAACTCAGCCCCCTCGGGTTACGCCATGACATTCAGATCATCCTGAACATGTACTGCAACGACTATATGAACTATAACGACGGCACGTGCTGCAGCAGCGCGGAGCCATACACAATACTTCAAATCTTGTCTTATGCGGTCTTTGGTGTCTGGTAAGGAAGAGGGAGTCGCTTGCTTCACCGAGGGGTGTGTAACTGGTATATCTTTCTTTTTAGCTTCGCTTTGGTGGTGGCCATGTACACCCGTCGCTGGATCATGCACCTTCGCGGTCAGACTCTCTACATGCCGCTGAATCAAAACGTCAGCAGTAGCACGGGAAATGTGCCCCTGCCAGTGGACTACTCCACGCCGGTGGTTGCGCTGGCCACCTTGGGAATCATTCTTGCTTACTTCTACCTGTGCGATCGAACAAACTTCTTCATGAAGGAGAACAAGTACTACTCGGAGTTCAGCTTCTGGATCCCTGTGGGCTACGTCTTCGCGTTGGGACTCTTCTTCACCGAAGACAGCCGAATCACAAAAGTCCTGAACAGCAACCAGACAGACGAACTGAATGGTTGGATCCTCTGCGTCGTCCTCATTTACTACATGACTGGAGCTCACCGCGTCCTCCCCATACACATGCACATCCGCGTGCTGATAAGCGCGTATTTATTCCTCACCGGTTACAGCCACTTCACGTACATGTGGCAGACGGGGAACTCCGGCTTGGTGCGGTTCTTCCAAGTCATGTTCCGCATCAACTTCATGACCATCGTCCTCTGCTTCTGCATGAATCGTCCGTATCAGTTCTACTACTTTGTCCCCCTGCTTTCCTTTTGGTTGTGCATCATTTACTTCCTGTTGTCGCTACCGCCCCGGATCACTTCCCAAAGCGTCGACAGCAACGGGCTGCACTATCTGTATCTGGTGCTGAAGTTCGTTGGGTGTCTGAGTGTCATCACGATCCTCTTCATGTCCGAGGTGTTCTTCGAGAGGATTTTCGTAACGCGTCCGTGGAAGGCGCTCTTCGTCACCACCGATGACGACATCCACGAGTGGTGGTATCAATGGAAAATCGATCGGTACACGGTCACATTCGGCATGATCTTTGCGGCGTGCTTCCACATTGCGCAGAAGTACAACATCTTCGATGACAACAACCACGGGAATCTGTTCGCCAGGCGCACCTCTCTCACGGTTACCCTGTTCGCCATCATCGGCGTCGGCTTCTACACCACATTCAGCTTTCTCTGTCGCAACGAGCAGAACTGTGAGGAGATTCACTCCTACATTGTGTTCATTCCGATCATTGGCTACATCATTCTGAGGAATATATCGGGAATCTTGCGCACGAGGTACTCAACGTTCTTCGCCTGGTTCGGTCGGATCTCACTGGAGCTGTTCATTTGCCAGTATCACATCTGGCTGGCAGCCGATCGACACGGGGTGCTGGTGTTGCTGCCGGGATTCCCCACGCTAAACATGATTATCACGAGTTTCATTTTTGTTTGCGCCTCGCACGAGGTGCATAGGATTACAGAGATTCTACTGCCATACGCAGTGCCCAACGACTGGAAGCTGGTCACGAGGAATTTTGTACTGTTTTTCATTGTATTGATACCAATCGGAAGGTACGATGGTATGTTTTAGGGCACAAGTTAATAGCTGCTAAAGTATCATAGATTTTTTAAGCACAAATGTGGAGAAGATAGATAGAGTGTCTCGTACGGCTTTGTTAGCCTTTAATGGGTGTTTTTGCCTTAGAATCAAAGTCAAATGATTTCTGTACTTATAATTTATTCACGAAATATACACTCACAAATTCAATCGTGTGTTGTTTTCATTTATCGCTTATTTCTGTCTGTGTGGGTCAGTGAAGGAGCGCGTTATCATCTGTGTGTGGACACTTACCCGTCTCTAAGTCTACAACCAGAAATCAACTACAGATTAGCTGATTTCTGTCTACAACGTAGATATTGTACATATTTCGCTCGTTTGTCTTTCATTCTAACAAAGGGTTCAAACAAATCTGGCATTTATAGTGCTTTTAGAGCCTTTGCCTTACGTTTGCAGCAACTTTTCGTGCTGTGCGTGTTCTGAATGAAGAACCGACCAGTTTTATGTTGACATTGAAGGCGAAGTTTGGAGTGTCTCCAAGGATAGTTCTGCTCTGTGACTTGTAAGATAAGTTGGCGTATAGTCTATGCGCACTTTTCATTGGGGCACGCGACTATTTATCGCAACAACATTCAACTCGCGGAAGAATACCATGGTTTTAGCCATCATTCGCCTAAAACTATGCAATTCTTTTAAGTGTAAACGGAATCATTTTTGAATCTGAATGCATGTACAGTCGACTCCCTCGTACAGTGCAGTCGAATTTTCACGGGATATCAACATTAGTTTGAGTTATGTGGAGTTCAACTTAGAGGATGGTTTTTGTATGGAAAATGAGGGGAATACCAAAATAAATATGGCGAACAAATTCGAGTTAGAGGGAAATTCGACTTAGAGGGAAGCGACTGTAATTACAATGTGCAAAAGAAAGCGCGGAAATGACTCAGAAATGTTAACTAAATTAGTAGATTATCTTTTGAAAGCTTTGGGATTCCTTAGTGAAAATCATTCGTTTGATTTATTCAAATTTCGGGTTAGATGCGTCCAACTCCGCCGAGATACAGAGATGCTGGTCATAAATTTTGATATAGAGCGGTATTATTCGCCCCGACGACAGATGCCGTGCAACAAATAAGCGTGCTAAAGTCCTGCTCCAATAAGCCTGTCTGTTGTTTGAAACGTGGACACCAATCTCAAAATGAGTCACACAGTTTTTCGGTATTTGCCTGAAACCATTTACAACTGTAGGCAGAGGAATGGTTGAACACGAAGGGAGAGGAACGTTAAAGTTAAAACCCGTAGGTCACGGGAATTTCAAGAGAAATTACTTCTTGAGGATGTTGGTTGAAGACTATGCCTGGAGAAGGAAGAGACTACAACACCCATATTGTGCCATTCCCCTGTATTGGTCAGCAGAGTTTCCGGTTCCTTACTGAACGGAAATTTAGTCGATTACTTTGATCTCATTAAAAATAATGGCTGCCTTCGCTCTCTGGAGCAATCGGCGTAATAGATATCGCAGTTTTTCATCTTCTTTTTGTCCGGCCCATCCTACCGCACTTTTTGGATTGCCGTAATGTCTGCTTTATAGCAGTTTAGGGCCTCCGCGAGTTCATCGGCTGCATGTGGTCTGTTCAGGGACCTCACATTCCACGTGCAGAACTGAAAGTCATTGTCCTTATACGATTTGGTGGGGTCGTCAACAGTAAATCCATCCGTATCCGAGGCATATTGTTGCTTCTCAACTCGTTAGTTTTTTACGTGGTGAGGAAGTTAACCCCACGCACAACCTCCAACTGGGAGGACAGGTCCATTTGTTTAGCCCCCGGACAAAGGGGTCCGGAAGGATCCCGTGTCGGTAGCCTCTTGCAGGCTGTGAGCGCCGCCGTTGGCCCTAAAAGAAGGGTTCATATGCCGCCATCTCTTTTCCAGGGTCCCGACCTTACTATGGAACTTTTTATCTTCTAGGTCGATGTTTTTTTGAACTTAAAAATGAAAAACAATGTTAATTTTTTTTGTATTGATTGAATTAAAGATGCAAAGTGATTGCCTATGCGGATGATGATGCTATTGCAGTTTTCGCAAAGTTTGTCTCAAACACTCAGGGACATCATGCAGCATGCTTTCCAAAGACTTGGACCAATGCATGCGGTCTTGGAGTTAATCCGCAAAAAACGGAACTAGTATACTCTTCACGAGGAAATATAAAATTCCCCCTTTGACCCTCCCTCATTGTGTGGCGTAAAACTCACACTTACAGATAAGGCCAAATTCCTGAGTCTCGTCATCGATCGAAAACTAAGCTGGAAGCCTAACATCATGGAGCGTATTAAGAAAGCTACCACTGCGCTCTATTGCTGTAAAAAAACAATCGGATGTAAATGGGGCCTACATCATAGAACAGCATACTGGCTGTATACAGCCGTAGTTAGACCAATCCTACTATATAGAGTCTCAGTATAACCCCGTGCAAAGAACTGTTGCGGCAGGCTGCAACATGCAGCAGTTTATCTGTAAAGAGAAAAGAAGCCTTAGATTAATAGTCCTTATATATGTATGTAACCTACCAGACAAATTCCGATCCATCGGTCCCTTCCCGTCCAGTCCTTCAATGATCTGTGAAATACCTTTGTGAGGAATGTTTTTTTATATAAAATAATTTAATAATTAATACTTACCACCAAACAAGTTTAATTACTATTATTAATGTTAATACAGATCAAAACACACTTGTTTTGATCTGCATTTGATGAGATCTGTCAAACTGACAAGGACGGACATATGTGGGAATTCAAACTGACAAGGACGGACATACATTAATATTCAGATTGACAAGGACAGACATACATTTAAGAAACATAATGGAAGTGCAAGGCGGTGTTCACACGATGAGTTTTACGTTGTGAACATGGAAATGGAGAAATACGTGCATTGGAACAAATGCAAATTTTGAATTTTGGAAGTTTTGCAAAAAGGAGGAAGAAAAATGAAGATTCTTGGTAAAAAACGTGATCAGATCGGCGGTGTTTTTTTGAAGAGTGGAGAATTTTAATTAATTTTGCGAGATAGTCCAAAAAAAATTAAAGAAAATAATAATTAAAAACACAAGTGCGTGTGTGGGTTTTCCTTTTAAAACAAAATATATATATATATACTCCACAACACAGAAAAAAAAAGGAAAAAAAAAAAAAACTAATATTGATAAAACAGCAAAGTGCAACAAATTACATATACATACCTACACACCTTCCAAATTATAATACAAAAAGGAGGACATATTATAAAACATTAACGGAACATCCACTACAAATTATACACACATATATATATATAACAAATTATAAGACAAAACAAAAAAAAAAAAAAAGGAAGGAGATATTGCCAAGTGCCGCCTAGAACGAATTTACACCGCCGGTATTCTAAGACATCACGAGTATACGCGAGTGCCGGTTCTTCGTACGAAACCGAAACAGTACTTGTCAAGACCTTTTGACACATTGTGCCATAAGCATCTGAAGAGGGAACAAATTTGAAGTGCTACAAGCCATAAGTGTGCAGTGCCAGGAGTGAGCCAGAGCAGTGCTGCAGTTTTTTTTTTTGAATTTGAATTTCACATTTGATTTTTTTAATTAAGTTTGTGTACCTTTCCTTTTTATCTTTGAATTTTTTTTACGAATTGTTTAATTGATCAGTAGGTTTAGTTTTTTTTTATTTTTAACTGTAAATAAAAGTGTAAAGATAGTTCTGGCTTTAGTGTTTTGTTGTGAGTGTGCGCGGGTAAGAGGGATTTCTCCCCAAAATTTTCGTTTTTTTTACTTTCCACAGGTAACATCCTTCACCGTGCTGCGCGCAGGACGTCGGGGGATCGCAGAGAACTGTGAGTCACAGGTTTCGTTTATTGGAAACCTTTTTATGTTGTGTGACGTCCGTAGCCTTTAGCCAGGGTTAGAACCCTTTGTTCAATTAAAATTTTTTTTTTTTTTTTTTTTTTGATTTTATTCTGAATTTTCATTTTTTTGTTATTTTGATTATAGGTTAAGTTTCTATCTTTTTTGAATTGTTTTCCTTTTTATTTTGGTTGAATTCCTTTTTTTGAATAAAAATGAATCATATTGTTTTAATATGAAAAGAGTCATGTTTTATTTAATGGAGTGATTTTGCCTTTGCCGACATGTGTGTGTAGGGTAAGGGAAGGCCGTCCTTCTTCGGGGTGGTGACAGAGCGGAACGCTAGGCTGTGGCTAACGTCTCCGCTAAGGGGCTATCTCCCACAAACTTCGCCAAGGGAGATAGCGAAGGTCATGTCGATTGACATGAGGGGTGGGCAGGCGGACTAGTGCCAACAACAATAGGCACACTCGGGTTCTTGACGAACCTGCATCGCCAAACGACACTGGAAGGGTGTTGTTTCGTATTAGGGCTAAGCTAGGTAGTTTTAAGATAGATTAGGTTTAGTTTAGGTATAGCTTTAAGTTAGGTAGGTTAGTTTAGGCGTAGATTAGGTAAGTTAGCTTAGCTCCGCGAACTCCCTTCCGGTCTCTTTTGGTGGTAAAGGCATAGACCTTGAACACCTTTCTTTTCCTCTTTCCTGTCTCTTCTTTCTCTTCACTTTCCTATCTTTTAGTTGTCCGTCCGTGGTCTGTTAGGGTATTAGGCTTTTATCTCTTTCTATCTTTTCTCCTCTTTCTATCTTCTTTTAGCTAGCTATAGGCACGAGATTTTTTTGTTTGCAACTGGTGGTGTACGAGTGGGAGGACAAGAACCGCCCCGTCCGACGAGCTAAGCCGTGCAACCGCAAGCGTGCCGCCGTCCTACTCACCGTCACCGTGGCCCAGCCAACCTAGCTTGTAACAAAATGGCGCCCAACGTAGTGGGAAATAAAGCCTACTTGCAACAAAATGGCGCCCAACGTATTGGGAAATAAAGCCAGCTAGTAACAAAATGGCGCCCAACGTCTCAGGAACGAATGTGGCTGCTGTAATGGCAACCACACTAAGTTACCGGGACACACCGGCTAGAGGCACTATCGTGACTTCAAGGGGATGATTTTCACTCTCTCTTTCCGAAGGTCATCACCTTGGACTCTCGATAGCCTCATCTATCCAATTAGTTTATTTCATTCTTTAATTTTACTTTCTATCTCTCTATGTGTTCAAAGTCGTTAAAGTTTCTTTGTTTAGTCATTAGCTGAAGACGGCTGTCCAATCCTCAGGCTTAGGCTAGAGGATCTCGTGAGGTAGTCGGAGGCTCATGAAGAGGCAAAGAACGGAGCGGGTGGAAAAGACTTAAGTGTTGACTGCTGTCCGAGAATGCAGGGTTTCAAAACCCGATTCTTTGTGAGGTGTGGACACTGAGTCTGGAAGCTTAGCTCGTGTCTGGGAGATCATCATCTGATATCCCAGCCAGCCTTTTAAATGGTTTCGACTGTTGAAAGTTGTGGTTGGGGTAGAGGAGCTGATCACCGGCACTCGTCAAGTATCCGAGGAATTAGTCACAGCCGAGTGTGACGTTCCGTAAATCTGTCGGTTTCACTACCCTTAGAATGGTTTCCGGAAAACCGACCCTAACCTTACACACACAATGGCAGTCAAATATATACATCTATTAAACCATACATAAAACATTAAATACTCATTCATACTTACAATTCACAAACCAACAATACATAAATACATTCAAAACATTCATTTAAAAACTTTTAATAATAAGTAGTTATAAAAGTTATACACACATTTAAACATTTAATATAATTATTTATAATAAAATTTGCAAACAACAATAAAAATACCACAAAAAACTTTAATAAACATAGATCAAATAAAAGTTTCAAAAATAAACAATCACAAAATGGAACAAGAAGCTCACTGCACAGAACAAGAGCACGGCACAAAGCACGAAAGCACTGGCACAATTCCGAAAGGCACCCCGGAGATGGCGACGACGCGACGAATTACGCGACAGGCGGTTAAGGCCGTACGGTACCAACTGACGGACCTGTTCGAAGAGCCACCTGTGGATTATAAACAAGACGCATACCGGAGAGATGATCTTTGTTCTCCCACCGACCAGGGCCGACGACCTCAACAGAAGGTAAACCAGCCCATCTTCTCTGATGAAGAAGATGAGGAGCTGGATAGAGTAGCCCTTCCAAGACGTCAACCGGACGTAAAACTCCAGAGGACGGAAGGACAAACACGTACGGACAAATGGTGGACAAAGGAAAATCTGGACGGTATAAGGCGAGTTGACGAGACAGGTGGTCTTCAGAACGCAGACGAGAAGAGGACCGACATCGCTAATCTTAGCGATAAGATTAGAGACGACGACGAGGCCATTAACCGCCACTTTAAGAAGATGGTCTCGACAGCGGTGGAGAAGAGCCAAAAGGAGTTGGTATCGGCCTTCACTGGTAGTATGACCCAGTTGATGGAGACTTTCCAGGACAACATGAAGATCCTGCAGAACAAAATTCAGGACCTGGAAAGCTCCACCCACCGCCATAGAGAACCACAAATGCCAAGTAGACGCGACGAAGACAGGACGCCGACAGAACCGACATTGCGGCGCGAAGAACAATGCGGCACTTGGCGACAGCAGCTGACTCCCCAAAGGATCTGTGCGAAAGTGGATGTGCACAAGTGGGGAGTCAAATTTGACGGCACTAACAAGACAATGTCGGTGGACAGCTTCATCTTTAGAATAGAGATGTTGCAGCAGAAGAACGGACTGTCCACCGAACAGCTATTTAACAATTTTCATCATTTAGTGACGGGCCCTGCGGAACAATGGTACTGGCAGTACATGGAAGAGTCCGAGGGCGACGCATATTTAAATTACCATGACCTGAAATCGGAACTCATCAGACAGTTCAAGGATGGAAAGAAAGACCACGAGATACTTCGGGACATCATGGAGAGAAGACAACGGCCCCAAGAGACCTTCGATGACTTCTATGCTGATATTAGAAGCATGGTACTGCGGATGAGGAACAGACCTCGAGAAGAAGACCTAGTCTCAATCCTCCGACAAAATCTTAGGGACAGGATAGCGACGCTGATCTTCGGATGCAGAATCGACAGCATCCGAGATCTAAGAGAAGAATGTAGGCGCGCAGAAAAACATTTAACGAATAGGGAAAACAGATTTAGACGAGGTATTAGTGAGTTAAGTGTCGAAGATGAAGAGGAAGAGTCCGTTGACGAGGAGTTTGAGGTAGCTGCACTCCAGCCTAGACGACCGACTAGACGAACAAACCACACAAACACGAACAGGTCGACTAGGACGCAGTACAATAACGAACGGACGCGACACGACGATAACGCGCAGAGCGAGAGTGTAGCTACCGCTCCAAATATATGTCCGTCCGCGTTTCATACCCTGACCTGTTTCTCATGCGGTCAGGGTAACTTGTCCTTTAACTGTGCAGCCTGTCAGGGAAACAGGAGGGTTGGCGGAATGACCGGGACGAATCCGTCAACGAAGATGGAAGTCCCGGAAACGAAGCACCTCCTGAACAAATAAGAATCTTGACACGACCTGACGACGATGAGACTCCAGAGGTAAAGGTTATACCTGAACGAAAGAGTCTTCATCTGAGGCTGCAGGAGTATGAAAAAGATAGGCTTAGGATTTTAGGTGAAGAGATGACCAGGAAATATAAAAAGATTAAGAGGCTAAGGGAAAAATGTGCAATATATAGACGAAGCAAGAGAAAGATTGCTGAAACTGTTTTATGTGTAAATGACGATAATAGGCCCTACGCGAAAGTTAAGATAGCAGGTGAAGAGATGCTGGGCCTATTAGATAGTGGAGCATCAGTCAGTTGCCTAGGAAAAGGAGCGATGGAGTTCGTAGAGAGGAACCATATCCAGGTCAAGACAATGGATCTAACAGTCAAAACAGCCGACGGAAGCCACCAGCAGATAGAAGGACGATTACGGACACAGGTCTCTTGGGGTGGCAAAACACTGGACATGGACATATACATAGTCCCAAGCCTCCAACAAAACTTATATCTCGGCATTGACTTTTGGAGTGCATTTAAGGTTGCCCCGAAGGTAATCGAAGAGATGGACAGTCCAGCCATATTGGTTCCGAGAAAAAAAGTAAGACTGAAATGACGCACTCTCGATAGGCTAAGTATAGATCCTTTTATTTATCTACACATTTAAATATATAGTTATTTATTTATTTTTAGAGCATTCATTATTTATTTATTTATAGAGTTATTTATTTATTTATTGTTAGAGTTATCTATTTATTTACAATATTTATTTTATTTATTTAGTATTATCTGTGATATTAGGTTAAGTATGTACCAAGTTGAGAGGAAGGGGACAGCAGATCGCGCCCAACCAAAGGTGTACCCGACAAAACGCAAAACACCCTCAGCTTGGGAAATGTGATAATTTATCTGTGATATTTTTTTAGGCTTAGGTTTATGTTGATATACGTTTATAAGTATTAGTGCCCGGCTAACTCAGTCGGTAGAACATGAGACTATTTATCTCAGGGAGTGGGCCCTTGCCACACGTAGTCACCGGCATTAGAAGAAGTTAAACTGTTGCATGTGAAGCCTTCCTTTTTTTACGAGGCCGGTTTACTCACGACCACTCGAAAACCGTCGTCGAGTCTGTTGCGGCAGGCTGCAACATGCAGCAGTTTATCTGTAAAGAGAAAAGAAGCCTTAGATTAATAGTCCTTATATATGTATGTAACCTACCAGACAAATTCCGATCCATCGGTCCCTTCCCGTCCAGTCCTTCAATGATCTGTGAAATACCTTTGTGAGGAATGTTTTTTTATATAAAATAATTTAATAATTAATACTTACCACCAAACAAGTTTAATTACTATTATTAATGTTAATACAGATCAAAACACACTTGTTTTGATCTGCATTTGATGAGATCTGTCAAACTGACAAGGACGGACATATGTGGGAATTCAAACTGACAAGGACGGACATACATTAATATTCAGATTGACAAGGACAGACATACATTTAAGAAACATAATGGAAGTGCAAGGCGGTGTTCACACGATGAGTTTTACGTTGTGAACATGGAAATGGAGAAATACGTGCATTGGAACAAATGCAAATTTTGAATTTTGGAAGTTTTGCAAAAAGGAGGAAGAAAAATGAAGATTCTTGGTAAAAAACGTGATCAGATCGGCGGTGTTTTTTTGAAGAGTGGAGAATTTTAATTAATTTTGCGAGATAGTCCAAAAAAAATTAAAGAAAATAATAATTAAAAACACAAGTGCGTGTGTGGGTTTTCCTTTTAAAACAAAATATATATATATATACTCCACAACACAGAAAAAAAAAGGAAAAAAAAAAAAAACTAATATTGATAAAACAGCAAAGTGCAACAAATTACATATACATACCTACACACCTTCCAAATTATAATACAAAAAGGAGGACATATTATAAAACATTAACGGAACATCCACTACAAATTATACACACATATATATATATAACAAATTATAAGACAAAACAAAAAAAAAAAAAAAGGAAGGAGATATTGCCAAGTGCCGCCTAGAACGAATTTACACCGCCGGTATTCTAAGACATCACGAGTATACGCGAGTGCCGGTTCTTCGTACGAAACCGAAACAGTACTTGTCAAGACCTTTTGACACATTGTGCCATAAGCATCTGAAGAGGGAACAAATTTGAAGTGCTACAAGCCATAAGTGTGCAGTGCCAGGAGTGAGCCAGAGCAGTGCTGCAGTTTTTTTTTTTGAATTTGAATTTCACATTTGATTTTTTTAATTAAGTTTGTGTACCTTTCCTTTTTATCTTTGAATTTTTTTTACGAATTGTTTAATTGATCAGTAGGTTTAGTTTTTTTTTATTTTTAACTGTAAATAAAAGTGTAAAGATAGTTCTGGCTTTAGTGTTTTGTTGTGAGTGTGCGCGGGTAAGAGGGATTTCTCCCCAAAATTTTCGTTTTTTTTACTTTCCACAGGTAACATCCTTCACCGTGCTGCGCGCAGGACGTCGGGGGATCGCAGAGAACTGTGAGTCACAGGTTTCGTTTATTGGAAACCTTTTTATGTTGTGTGACGTCCGTAGCCTTTAGCCAGGGTTAGAACCCTTTGTTCAATTAAAATTTTTTTTTTTTTTTTTTTTTTGATTTTATTCTGAATTTTCATTTTTTTGTTATTTTGATTATAGGTTAAGTTTCTATCTTTTTTGAATTGTTTTCCTTTTTATTTTGGTTGAATTCCTTTTTTTGAATAAAAATGAATCATATTGTTTTAATATGAAAAGAGTCATGTTTTATTTAATGGAGTGATTTTGCCTTTGCCGACATGTGTGTGTAGGGTAAGGGAAGGCCGTCCTTCTTCGGGGTGGTGACAGAGCGGAACGCTAGGCTGTGGCTAACGTCTCCGCTAAGGGGCTATCTCCCACAAACTTCGCCAAGGGAGATAGCGAAGGTCATGTCGATTGACATGAGGGGTGGGCAGGCGGACTAGTGCCAACAACAATAGGCACACTCGGGTTCTTGACGAACCTGCATCGCCAAACGACACTGGAAGGGTGTTGTTTCGTATTAGGGCTAAGCTAGGTAGTTTTAAGATAGATTAGGTTTAGTTTAGGTATAGCTTTAAGTTAGGTAGGTTAGTTTAGGCGTAGATTAGGTAAGTTAGCTTAGCTCCGCGAACTCCCTTCCGGTCTCTTTTGGTGGTAAAGGCATAGACCTTGAACACCTTTCTTTTCCTCTTTCCTGTCTCTTCTTTCTCTTCACTTTCCTATCTTTTAGTTGTCCGTCCATGGTCTGTTAGGGTATTAGGCTTTTATCTCTTTCTATCTTTTCTCCTCTTTCTATCTTCTTTTAGCTAGCTATAGGCACGAGATTTTTTTGTTTGCAACTGGTGGTGTACGAGTGGGAGGACAAGAACCGCCCCGTCCGACGAGCTAAGCCGTGCAACCGCAAGCGTGCCGCCGTCCTACTCACCGTCACCGTGGCCCAGCCAACCTAGCTTGTAACAGAACTGTAAGCAAATGCATCAGTGGGGTGCTAAGGACGACACCATCCTCTGCACTAAAAATTATACTACATCTCCCTCCACCCGACTTGTTTGCCAGACAAGTAGCAGCTTGCACAGCGGTAAGTCTCAGAACTCTATACCTGTGGAATAACCACCATAGAGGGTATTCCACCATTCTAGATAAATTTGAGTTTCTACCGCACGACACTGACCTCCTATTACCTCATCTCGTCTATGCGAAAAACTTCTCCACCAGCATACCCTCCAGGTTCGACTGAAAGTCTGACACTCATACGCTGGACGGTCCTCTGCGTATTTTTCAATTTTAGTATATCCCTCCACCTTCCAGAACATTGTAGCGTATACCAGGCTGAGACGATGGTAATAAATGAAGCCCTGTCTTGGCTCAAGAACAACGTGATAACCAAGAAGAACATCAACATTGCCATCCCTGGATTGCCGCCTATCGCTTAACGAGATGACTGAGTATTTTAATATTCACCTTATGTCATAATATTCACCATATGCCAGGACACAGTGACATGACTCCTGACAGTGACGCCAGGAGTGGAACGGTCGCCACAAACCTTCCTAGTGGAGAACCCCCACCCATGCCATTCGCTACAGCTAAATTTCTTTTAAAGAATCATACTTTTAAAAACACCAACCTAAGATGGTCAGATGGCACTACGTGCCTAATCACAAAGCAAATTTGGCCTTTGGTCTTTTTGGAATGAACAGGTCATCTCTAAGGACACTGTTCCATTGGCACTCACGCTTTAAAGGAACAACTATAATAGGCATGAGCGAACATGAGCTAAAGTCATATTTTAACGAAAAGTTTCGTCATGCTTTCACAAAACAGACGCTAGCCATAATGAACACATGCGCGCATGGCCATCTGTCAGAATTTCTTTCCGTGTTTTGTTTCATTCAATTGTAAAATGTTGTTCAACAATAACTTAATCTCAAGTCGTTATTGTACAATAATTAAACAATTTAATCTTTTGTTTGTTATAGAATAAGGCGTGCCCCTTATCACATAGACAAGTGTTTCCTTTTATTTGCTATCAAATTGTGAATAATTTGCAATTGCGTACCTGCTATATTAGGATTTCTGTGTTGCTGTGTGCAATCTGCCAAATTCGCATATGTGCGGTGCGGTTCAGAGCGCACTAGCTCATGCTTAACGAAACATTTGTTTGCTTGTGTGCCACTTGTTGCATTCGCACATGCTTAACGAAATGTTTCAAATTGTTCGTGAGTTCCATTATAGTCGCTCTTATGGGGATGTGTGTATTCGCTCACTCACTCATGCGCGTTTGAGGTTAGCTCATGCGCGCTTATGCCTATTATAGTTGGGCCTTAAGAATGGGACTCCCTCATAACGAATTCTGCAGAATCTGCAGAGACGAGGAAGAAGAGGAAAGCGCTCTCTCATCCCACAGGAAGAAACACCTTGGAGCCTACTTCTTGAATGACTTGAGCGAATTGCACAACGTCGGCATTCATCAGTTAAAGAGCTTCGTGGAAAGCACCAAATGGTTTTTTTGGATAGGTGACATCCGATCCGCGTGGTATCACAATGGGCCTAAGTTGGCCTAAGTGTGACTGCTATCTGCAGTTAGCCACTAACCTAACCTAACCTGGTTTAGGCCCAGGTCCATCGCGGACAGTGCCGCATGAAGGTGAAGACTTATTTTCCAGAATATGGTTTAAGGCGATTTGCTGGGATGGGAACCGCACGGATAAGTACCTATTTGTGCCGTGGAAAAAATATTTAGACGTTCGTTTGGTTTCGATTCTGCCTTAAATCAACCAACTCGATTCAAGTCATGCTTAGATCATATATTCGTAAGGATTCATAGAAATAACTTTGTCAAGTATAAGACAGCTGCCTATGACTTAAAAATAACTGACCATTGCTTGACCACAATTCAACTAGACTACAGTGTTTCTCGTACTAAACAGTTTCTAAGTAAAAACTTTAAGAAAATTGACTTTATTAAACTGAAAACTAAATTAAATCTTGAACTGTGGGAAGATGTCTTCAATTCATGTGATCCATCTCTTGCTTTTGACTTGTTTCTAAGTAAACTGCAGTTCCACTTATCTAAGTGCAGCCAGCAGTTTAATAATAATAACAATAAACTAAGATGTCTTAAGCAGTGGATGAATCTACCTCTTCTCTTAAAAATACAGAAGAAACATCGGCTTTATTCTAAAGTTAAAAAACATCCTAATAATGTGAGGCTAAGAAAATATTATGAAAAGATATGCATAGAACTAAAGTCTGAGATTCCATATTGCAGGGATACTTATTTCAAGAATAGATTAGCTCAAAATATTGGCAATTCCAAAAAAGAATGGGGAGTAGTTAATGAAATATTAAATAGATCCAAAAAAAATAATGACATTATACTCAGTTTTGATAACGCTAATGTAACCGAACCATTGGAAATTGCAAACTTGTTCAATTGTTTTTTTTCTAACTTGAACACTTCTGATATTTGGAAAAATATCAATAACGTAAGTAATTGTGATAATGGTGTAATACAAGACTGTTTTATTTCAAAATCCTTTCATTTTGAAGAATTTTCAGCACTTGAAATTCATAAGATTATAATGTCTCTTAAAACCTCAAATTCATCTTCTAGCGACGAGATCACTAGTTCCATATTAAAGAAAATATCTTTCCAAATCTCTGATGTTTTGAGCTATGTTTTTAATTTCTCTGTCTGGTACGGAATTTTTCCGGAAGCCTTAAAAAAAGCGGTTGTGATACCTTTACATAAAAAAGGTGACACCACATTGGTAAACAATTATCGTCCCATTTCTCTTCTGTCTGTGTTCTCAAAAATTTTCGAAAAGGGAATGAAGTCTAGAATTCTTTCATTTTTAAGCAGAACAAAATATCTAAGTGACTTTCAATTCGGCTTCAGGAGTGAAAGATCTACCGAAAGTGCCTTACTTAAATTCCTTGGGGAATTATACAATAGTCTTAATGTTTCAAAGATTCCAGCTGCACTTTTTATAGATATCACAAAAGCTTTTGATATGGTTGACCATAGTCTTCTGTTAAAAAAACTTTATTTCGCAGGTTTTAGAGGATTTGTTTATGATTGGTTTGTGTCATATCTTCAGAACAGATCACAAGTGGTAAAAATAAAAAATTTCTTAAGTTCCCCTAAATCTATAAGTATGGGTGTTCCGCAGGGTTCTGTTTTGGGCCCGATCCTATTCTTAATATATGTAAATTCTTTATTTTTGCAACCGTTCAAAGGAAAAATCACAGCCTTCGCCGATGATACAGCCCTATCGTACTCGAACTTCAGTTCGTTTGATACCTTCCTAGAAGTGAATTATGATATAGAGCTTCTAAGGAATTGGTTCAAGCAGCATAAGCTTTTTATCAGTACCAAAACTAAGTTTATGTTCTTTAACATTAAAGGCACAAACTTAAGCGATTTCCCTCTATATTTTCATTCACCTAGTTGTAACCGTTTTCCAATAAACGGATGCCAGAATAATAACATTTATTACTGTGAAGATGTAAGCTGTACTGGCGACTGCTTTAAAATTGAATGTGTCGATAACTACAAGTATTTGGGCATTATTTTGGATCAAAAGCTGAATTGGAAGCATCACATTTCGTATCTTAAGCAGTATCTCAATAATATAGTCAAACAGCTCTACCACCTTAGTCTCTTATGCACACAACCTGTTTTAAAACTGGTTTATGATGGTCTTTTTAAATCAAAATTGCAATATGGTCTATCTTGTTGGGGTGGTGCATACTTCACTAATATTAAACCGTTATTACTTAAACAAAAACATGCTATAAGAATAATGTGCAAAGTGAACCGATGTACATCTAGCTTCAATCATTTTAAAAACCTGAGAATTCTACCACTTAGACATCTTTATTGTTACAAAGTGTTAAAAATATTCTTTAGAAATGCTGGTTATTATGCGGTTAGATTTGTTGATAACTATAACTTACGCGTCAATACCAGAAATTTAGTATCTGTACCAATAATAAAGAAAAGTCAATTTTCTTGCTTTTTCTTTGTAACTGCACCTCGGTTTTTCAATTCACTTCCTGTTAATCTACGATGCGAACGAGTGGAAACGGTTTTCTTGAGAAATATTCAGGAGTGGCTCTTTTCTCTTAGCTATTCTCGGATTGAATTACTTTTGCGCATTTAGTCTAATTATGTATTGTACCTTGTTTGGATGATCTCCTTGATTTTGCATTTTATGTATTTATTTATTTATTTATATATTTTATTAATCTTATTTCTTGCCTTTTCATTTTATCTTTTGTTATTGGAAACTTATCTGTATGTACACTTTCTATTTTTTCTATTTTTTTTATTTATTTTTTTTGTTATATTACTTAATACGATCCCCATCAACAGTTCTCTATCTTGTTATATAATGTTCTGATAGATACATTCAACACTTGTCATTTTCAATTGAATGTACTTTTACTATTTCATTCATATGTATGTATTAACGAAATATGTCTATACTATCTTTGTAAATATATTTTTGTTTGAAATAAAGCCAAAAAATAATAATAACTTAGTAGTCGCCACTCAAACGTCAAACTAGACATCATCAGTGTGGCGATGATGATTATGCTTGAATCAGACGTGCATCAAAATACGTATAGTAAAATTAGATAACATAAGTGGATACATGTGCTTAGTGCATGTAGTCTCTGTTTCTAGTTTTAATGCAATCCATTTGTAGTAAATCAGCAGGTTCCTACAATTTGGTATATTTTTGGGATTTGACGTTGCATATAAACGACTGTCACTGTATGGTGGAAATTTTTAATCGACAATGAAAACAAAAATCCACGAGAAATTAATTGAGTTCAAAAACAGTAACGAATTAGTTATTTTCTTTAATTTATTACGCCTCTCCACATCCATTACAAAAAAAATTGTTTACCCAAATCAATTGCCACTTTACACAATGACAGCAACAGAATGCGATGTGATGTCAAAATTTACTGAACATCTCTTTTGTTGTGCATTTCTCGACGCATCAAGGCATGCGGTTTTGATGCAGTTTTTACTATGTCCAACTTGAGAGGTTACCCCTTGCTGAATCACACCCAGAGAAAGAACGAAATCAAAGACAAAAGATGTTTCCTAACTTTATAATTCCCATTATAAAGGTTATTTATTTGTTTAAATTTCTTTAAGTAATTTCATATTTAATTAAATTTATTATTAATTTCTGCAACACACTTGCTTCTATATATTTATCATATATGTATATCCATAATTGTCTCTATACAACATATTTATACAGTTGGATTAAATATTTGATTATACGACTTGTGGTTATTACAATAAATACATCTCACATCTATAGCACATTTTATTTTGAATTTTTTGCGTTTACTTTTTTTATTTTTCTCTAAAAGATTCCCACCGCATTTTTCCTCGGACAGCACTTGTAAAATGAGAAAAAAAAAGAATAAATAAAATAAATAAATCTTTTTGTTGAAGTGGAAAAATTTGTATTTTTTTTAAAGATTCAAGTGGATTTAGATTGAGATTTCGAAAAGTTTGGGGGTGTTTTTGTTCATCTTGACAGTGCCAATCGAAGAGCTTTGCTAAATGATTAAAGTTTCTTTTTCATATATTTAATTATATTTACTAACAATTTTATATTTTTCATATATAATATATCTGTATGTATATATTTCTTTATTCTTCTTATTGATTGAGATTTTGTTGGGTTTTGCTTTGTTTTAAAAATTTATTTTTGTAAACATTTCACTATAATTTTGAACTTATACGAGTATATCTTATTTTTTTCTTGTGGTTTTGTTTGTTTATTTGTACGTTAAAAATTTGTGAACTTAACAAATTCAAAAGGGAATAAATGGAATTTAGCAAAATATGTATAAATATATATATATATTTGTCTTGTGTTTCCTCTTCTTATATCTTGTTCGGAATTTGCTATAAAAAAATAACTATATTCTGTTTGTTTTTGTGTTTTTTGTTTTTTATAAAATTCAATAAATATAGTTCGAGTAATAAAATTTCAAGAAAAATAACATTTCTATAGTTGATTTATAAAATACTTTAGTTGTATGTGTCTCTGTTTAAAATATATATATATTTTGTATGTTTCTATATCTTTTTTCAACTTGTGGCATTTGATTATTTAGAAAAAAAGATGGAGACTAACTTGAATTATCTTCAAAAAAAGACTCAAGAATTGTAACTGTTGTGGGAAGACAAAATCAACTTAAGTGTTGTGTCTACGTATTTCATTAGTTTCGAAATGAATTCTTTGTACAATGAAGGTCACATTTTGAAATTAATTGTGTCGGAGTGGATTCTTCAGCTCATTTTGTATTTGCATTCTTCTACTCTCTAGTTTTTTTGACTCGTTTTTTTTCGCGTTCATTCGATAAGGCTCTTTAAGATCTGAGAACTTTTCATGGAAAATATCGCAAACAAAATGCTTTTTTACAAATAAGACTCTCAAGTCTGATCTGAAAATACAAACTTCGCAAAGATGGGCTTTTACGACAGTAATTGAAATAAAATGCAAACTGGAAAAAATGTATGACCGAACGAAATTTAACTAATCATTTCGCATCGTCAAATTCCAAAATGTTCACAATTACTTGTGGGAACTTCAGGCAAAATTCAGAACTCATTTGTGTTTCCTGTTGAAACAGATTACGAGAACAAAATTGAAGCGCATTAAAAAAAGAGAACGTCTTAAGGCCCAACTATAAGCGCTCTCATGCCTATTATAGTTGGGCCTTTAGAAAGAAAAAAGCAACATTTTCAATTCAGTTCAATGCCAAAATTTCAATGTACGTAGAGAGTAATTGTTTTGGCTTCCATGTAGATAAGCAAAAGTGAACAAACTCAACGAAACCGATTGACGTTGGTCACTGTGTACCATTCCTGTGTATTCCCACGATTTAGTTGAAATAGGTGCCCTTACCGCATTTGTGTTTGGGCCTTTAGAAGAAAAAAGGAAGATGTCCGTTCTTAAAAAAGAGGGGACCCGAAAAAAAATGACACCTACGACACCGTCATATGATTTCTGAGTATCTTACGGAAATAATAACGTTTGTATCGCCATAAACACAAACTAAGCGATCATAGACTCATAGTTAGCTTTTTTTAAGAACAAGTTTCTCTTCCTTTTATTTCAAGGTGACGCGCTTTTCTGTGATTTCTTTAATTTTTGCAGGTTAAATCTTTGACGTTAGGCAAAAAGGTCTTAAGTCAAAAAACATTTTGGGTTTTTTATTGAATTTAATTCAATTTTATTTCACTTTCGTTTGGTATTGACGTCTTAAGTCTAGCACAACTTCACTTCAGAGTTTATTTGCCATCATTTCTTTTTTTTCGAATACGTTTAATCCCGATTTGCAAATAATATTCTATTTTCAATTTGGATTAACGAAAACTGCAATTTTCGACTTAAGACCTTATTACCTAACATCAAAGAAATGTAAACTCCAAACTAGTGGAAATCTGACGTTGAAATTGTAATTGTGGCAATCCTGTTGTATGCAGATTTTTGACCGTCTATTGAATCCTTGCACGATTTAGGTGAGGTTAGGTTGAAGTGGCTGACTGTAGATAGTAGTCACACTTAGGCCAATTTAGGCCCATTGTGATACCACGCGGATCTGATGTTACCTATCCAAAAAACCCTTGCACGATTTAACCACTCAAACGAGTTCTCTTCATTGTTTCTACTGCTGCTACTTATTTTTTACCCAGGACTTTAACGTCAGTATTTGAAAAAATTTAAATGTGTTAAAAATAAATTGCGTTTTAGGCGTTATTCCAGGAAGTCTCTTGATTTATGACTGTAACAATCTTTGAACGCTGACATTATTTTTAACAGTTTTTTGAGTGCTCTGCCGTCAACAAGTTGCGACCTACAGCGTGTGAAGTTCCTCTGTATTTAACCATTAACTTGTCGCACACCAGGTTTGAAAGCCAGAAACTCAAGGCTTGTATGGGGAAATCCAGAAATCTGGCGTAAGATAAGCGTAGGTCTCAATGGTATGGATAAGCGATGTCACCATACCATATTCGGTATTTCTGGAACCATGAGCCAAGGTTTTACAAGTCGTCAGGCATCAACAGTTTCCTAGAGACTGAAGCCGATACAATACCAGTAGTACGGAAGCTCGGATAAGACGCTACGAAATAAAACGACATTTGCTGGTGATCTTGCATGATACGGTGTGGCCTTTACAGTTCTTGTTACACCGAAACCGTCTTAACTGCACTTAATTCTCAACTCAAAATTTTCATTCCGATGTCGACAATGGGTTTGAAGCGAATACTTTATCAAAAACACGTCTGCTTCTGAAAGAGGCATTATTTTCAAAACCGCACCGTTAATAGAGTGGATCCAAAAAGAAATTTTGAACCTTTTGATTGACAACGAGTACAGGGTAGTGCTGCCAGTTTGTGGTAAATTTACCTTTTCGTGGTAAATTCCAAATCCCTTTCCACACATTTGGTAAAAAGGTATTTTCATACAAAAAAGGGTAAATTTCTTCTAAAACAAATATCATTCCGTTTGTTTGTATTCTCTAAAAAATCAAACAATATAGCTCACATTTTTTGAAAGTGGTAAATTTTGAGTGATATGGTAATTTTTCTCCTACAGTGTGGTAAATTTTACTTAAAAATACTGGCAGCACTGGTACAGGGACTATGGATCTTGCCATCGCATACCAAACGTCACAGTTTACTGACTGGAACCCGCTTCATACAATCCTATTTGCCACCACGTCCACCACGATTCATATACTCTACGGAATTCTCCACGGACTAGACCTGCGTCCACTATTCTGCAGTCTATGAAGTTTTGCACGCAAAAGGGAAAAGCCAAAAACGACTAAAACTTGTACTCTATAATCCGGCTAAAGGCTTCGCTATAAGGAACGCGTGTTAACCTTGTGTTTTATCGCCGCGAACCTCTTCTGCGTTATAATTTACTAAAATAAATATCATCTATTACATACAGTTCGTTTTAGGATCGCCTCGAAAAATCAACTCAGCATTCAGGGCGAAGCATTTACTTACGTATAAGTTATATGTACGTAATTTTTAAAGTGTACATTTTGACTTATTGCCTCTGTTAAGTTTTTAGAAAGCAAATCCAGGCGTAAAAAGTGGTTCAAGTCCCAAAAGAATCCTCATATTTCGCTAAAATCTACGAGTCAGCACTTAATCTCCTTCCAAAACTGAGCTGAAAGATAAGTGTGTACAAAACCATTGTTGTGTTTATCTGTGTGTTGTGTCTAAGTAACTATTGTAAATAAATGACTGTTTCGAAATGAAAAAAAAAGAAAAAAGAATTACCCTGTTTAAGTACTTGTCTCTTTTTTTAAACTACACTTAAAATTGTTGTTATTCGTTTTTTAGTTTAGTTTTTAGTTTCTTTTTGTTTTCGTTTGGAATAAACTCATATACACTCACACATATATGAATATTTGATTTTGTTTTTGTGATTTATAATATTCGTAATATTTCACTATTAAATTTTCTAATTTAATCTTTATCTAGTTTCACATTTGCTCATGTGTTGTAGATTTTCTTTATTGAATTTTTCATTTTTTGCTTTGTGTTTTTGACGAATAATCTTTGTTTTTTGTTTAAACGATTTTTTTTTGTTTTTTTTTTTTAAGCACAATTAATAGCAATCGGTTTTTATAGACAGCATTATGTTATATGTATACGATTAAATATTTTCTTTTAAATATATATATATGTATATGTAGATATATGTTTTTTTGTTTTATTTTTTATCTGTTTTAATTTAAATATTATTTTACAACAGAAATATATTTGCTAAAGTCTTTTTCGCATAAGATTATTCATAAATTTGTTTAAATTAAAAGTTTCTCTTTAAATAAATTCTAAAAAGCTTAGTAGTCTAATCAAGAAGATTTTTAAATATGTAGATGAAAACGAAAAGAAAGAAAAAAAATAAAAATGGTGATATGTGAGATAAAATCGGTTAAATTTTAGGACTTTGTTGCAACTTGGAATTTTTTGTTCTCGTTTTAAGCTTCACAGCAATGAATAAAGTATGGGGATGTTCTCAATAATTTAAACCTTATACGGATGCTGAATGCATTTACAGTCTTGATGGGTGTAAGGAGGATACATAAAACTTCCAGGGTTCCTCAAAGTGCGTCAAATCATATTCTTACAACTTATTGAATTTTCTGATCTCTTACTGAGATCATTTCGATTCCTTGAATCGTGATCGTAATGAAATTAAAAAAATAATAGGACCACTCTGTTCTATTTCACAAAAAACTTGATTGGTCGCTATGGGTCAAAATTATGGAAATTCAAGAACATCATCGTATCCTTTTTTAAGTTCTTTAAAAAATTAAGATTGATTTTATGACAAAAGTTATGACAAAGTACGCATCAGAAGAGACTTTTGAGTTCAGTGAAGTCAAGTACATAATATGCTTGACCTTGCGTAGTTGAGTACGCCTCTTTGGGTTATATTTCGTCGCTCAAATATCCTTAACCTTGAGACACAGACTAACACCATGGGTAATTTAATAAAGTTACGAATACTGCCTTGTGTTATATATTCACTTCCTCTTGGGGAGAAGCATGGCCCGCTGCTTGTCTTTGAGTCGCATTCGGTTTTAATGCTACACAGAGTTCCTATGTCAAATCTGTGGTCACAAGGCATAACCGCCTAAGTCGATTTTTATACTTTTTCAGTAGAGGCGGTCAAAGTTTCAAATTAGCACTACTACTATCACTTAGGCTACTAGGTTTTTTTGGAATAACTTCTGTTTAAAAAAAAGATACAGACATAAAAAAATTAGTGAAAGTAGATTTAAACATGCTGAACATAATGGTACCTATAACTCATTTTTGTCCTAACTCGAGTTAAGCGGTTATGGTTTGTGGCCACGTACATTATAAATGGGGTTGAAGCCAAGTTCGGAAAACCAGCAAAATACCCAAGCATTACGCTTGATTCCAAATTAAACTTGATCGATTAGATCAGTATCGGTAGCTGGGTTCGACATTGTCGGCAGAAGTAGAGCGACCCAAACCACGTTCAGGCTTACAGAACTGCGCTTTCGAACGACAATACCTATATTCATGAGTTTATCCAATCACAGTGGACAAGTCCTTACAAAAGAGCAATACAAAGCTCCCACCAATCACGGCCTCAGCGAGGAAGTTCGTTATCCGTCTACGGATTTAGAACCTAAAGTGGCTATCTTATGAAAAGCATACGGAGAACAAAGTTTCGCCTAGAAGAATCTTCAAATCCATGATAAGACGTTAGTATTACGTGCCGTTAGTTGTCTCCAGGTTTGTATAAGCAACGAATGTTTAGTGCAAATTTAGAGGTAACTAGACGAAGGCTGTGTCAACCGGAGCTTAGTTTTTGAAATCCGGACCCATTCCGGACTGTAGCGTTATTCAAAATGAAGAAGCATCTTAGAACTTGTCGAAAAATGTAATAAAATTAGTCAAGTTGAAGAAAATTTGTTGGTGGTGGCCCAGGTCCGGACGTCGGATTGTAGTGCCACAAGAAGAAGAGTGAAGTTGCAGTGGAATTGTTGACTTAAAGTCTATTTGTCTGACAAAGGATAATGCTAAATTGCACTCTCCAGCATTATCGTGAGAAAAACCAGGAACATTTTTGCTGAGATTTTTAGAAACATTTGCTGAAAGTTAAGATGTCACAAATTTGATAAAGTCATCCTCAAATGTCAAAATTTGTACAGATTCTGTCACTAATTAAGTGAATTCGAATTCGAATTCGACAAGAAGTTGAACACTGTATATTTTTGACACATTGTATGTGTCTTTAGCTTGTCACTGTAGGATAGCATATCTTGTCCGTTGTCATGTTTACTTAGATCTTCGAATGACTGATTTCAGAACATTGGCCATTGACATCATTGATCATGGTATCATAATCCCACTGACAGATAGTAAATTTCGAAAGCTTGCCAAAAATCATTTCACCGACGACTTGTGAAAAATGTGAATTTGAAAGATTCAGGCACAAAAGTTGACAGACAACTCAATGAAAATTCATGTTCCTTCTGATTCAAAGAAGATGGATCTTTCAAGATCCACATCTTGACAGCAAAAGATTTCGGCGAACATCTGTCACCCTCCTGTTGATCATCTTGTCATGGAAAAATTTGTTCCAATCACAAGGCTGAATGATTGTGGATCGACGACAATCGCTCAAATAATAAATCGTTAAATCTGTTTGGCGAAACATCTGTGTCATGTTTGTGATATAAAATGACGTACAGAGCACTCCTCCAAATTTTGGGATATGAAGTGATGTTTAGATCAAAAATTCCAAATTTGCAAAGTCTTTAAATAGAAAAAGAAAAAAAAAGGAAAAGAAATTTGTAAACAAAAGAACGTCCGCAATGAAATAAATCTCAAAGAATGGGAATGTCTTAAAAAAAGGAAACAAATTCAGCACTAGATCTTGTGAAAATTATACATATATATGCATGGTATGTATATACTTATATATCATATGTATATGTTTAGACAACCTCTACCTACGGACATACATAAACTATTTTTGATTTTTCTTTTACAAGTTATTTCTTTTTTTTTGCATATTTTTCTTCTTCTTTTTTTTCTGCTTACAGTTAAATACTTTTTTCTCTCTAGAATGTATATTATGTAAATACAATTTGTGTATAGTTTACTTGACTAAATATTTAAGTTAACTTAAGCATCCACCAATTTGTTGTCATTTTTGTGTTTTGTTTTTTTTCTATAAATTTTGGATATATCCCAATAAAAATGTTTTTTCCTTTCTTTTTTGAATAGCTTTAGATACATTAAATCTACGAGGACACACAGATACGTAATGCATGCACTGTATTTGTGTGTGTATTTGTTTTTCAGGTTTCTGATGTTGTCCATTGGAACTGGATGTTGTTCAAAATTTTAGCATTTTACGAGAGCGATCTAAATATTTTGTCTTACGCCATAAATGGTATCATTTTTTGTTTCATTTTGAAGCGGTCGATTTTTTTTCTATAGCAGTAGATTTTCCAATTTGATTTACTTTAGCATTTGATTTGAGGTTATGATTAATTTTTTTTCTTTCTTCGTCTAGATAGATTAATTCAACGGTGTGTTTGTGTGTGGTTATAGATTAGAAAAGCAATGATTGATGTCTTTGTTTTTTCTCTCTTTTGATTTTATTGTGTTCCTTCCGCTCCACAGACTTTAGACTTTGCATTTCAAAAGAAGGAAACTAAAACAAAAAAATCTAGTACATTCTACAGAACTGTTTGTTTTGTCAGTTTGTTTGTTGTCTTTTTTTTCTTCAAGTCTTGGCCTTTTATCCCTAAACATATGTAAATGTATGTATGCCTTAAGAAACAATATTCTTTTTGTTTTTGTATGTATATATGTTTGCTCTTTAAATTTATTAAATATGTTTAATGCTTTGTTTTTTTATTCTTCATTTATATTCATCGTCTTATCATTTTCTCATGTTTTGTTTAATTTTTTGTGTGGATGGACTGTTATTGTGTTCCATCGGTTGTTACTTATTTTATAATCGTCGAGGTTTTTCTACGAAGCAATTTTTACGTTTCCTTATATTATAATGAATACAATATAAATTCTGGTCCTTTGTTTTCGATAGCAATTTTTTTGTTGGTTGAAATTCCCACATTCCCTAAAGATTTTTGTTCTTTTTTTGCCGACTTCTTGTTGTTGTTTTGGTTATTCCGCGGTGGTCTGGGTTTCATTTCATCTTGTGCTCGGATCTGTTGAATGGGACGCAAGGTGAAGTGAAATGCAGATCGGGGAATAACGCTGTCCACGCTGTATAGTCATTTATGATTTCTTTCTACCTCGACGATTACAAAGTTTGCACTAGTTTCGTTTAGTCAGGATCATCACGAATTCTGGAAGAAAAAAAGAGAGGCGTTAAATATAATGGGATCTAGTTTGAGAATCCTAAAATTTGTAAAAGTGGATTTTAACGGTGTAACAAAGGTTTTCGAAAAAAAGTGGGTTAACTTAAATTGAAGGGCCGTAATGACGCGGGGTAGGTATGTGCGTTGACTCTAACGCTGAAAGTCTAGGTTCAATTCTCGACGAGGACAGCAATTTCATAATTCACAGCTCCACCGCTTTCGAGTTACTGTAGACTTCTAAGGTCGCAAAGATTGCTGAAGAAGTAGACTTCCAGCTTTGGGCGACTACCAGACGCAAAGCTCTGACAGGCACAGTGAATTTGAAGATCATTCTCCTCCTCTTCGTCTACAAATTTCCTGCAGAAGTCATTTGAGACAAGACAAAGTCTTCCGGTATACGTACAGGGTGCGCCATCTATCATCATGTCGGTATGTAAACACTGAATAATTTTGACATTAATCTACCGATTAACTTGAGTAGACATATTTTTGTCTAAATATAAGTCGTGAAATAATGCCGAATTTTGTATTATTTCGCTTTCAAAAAGGGCCTTATTTCATGTCACCGAATCGCTACACCGAACCAACGTTTCAAAATAGGTGTTTAACTCAAATAACATATCGTCAAGCACCGCTTGGCGACACTATTCGTCGTTTGGTGTCGAATTTTGTAGAGCACGGGACAGTGGGAGATAGACGACATGCCGTTCATCAACGCCCAAGACGTTCCAATAAACTGGTTGAAGCGGTAAGAGAGAGTGTTGCCCACATGTGTCATATTGTCACCGCGCTCAGCTTTTTGGCGTCAGCGGAACCACCTTGCGGCGTATTTTGAGGGATGATATGCATTTGTTTCCGTATACAGTGGAACAATCGTCGGAATGGTTGAGACCTAATCTTTCTGGAAGCAAATGTTGATAACCGAAGAGGCTTATTTCATACTCTCTGTTGTTGTTAACAAGCAAAATTGCCGCATTTGGGAACCCAGAGATCATGAAATACCATTTCACTCAAAAAGTGACTGTTTCACCAGGCGGAGATGACTCTAAGATTTCGAATACAGAAGCTGTTTTTCAACGATAATGTCTTCAAAGCATATTAAAACTTAAAACGAACGCTACATTTCTATGCCCAACACAAAAATCCCCTTAAACGCAACATATGACTCACATTTGATAACGTGACTCCATTCAAAATATTAGGCAATTTAAAACCACAAGGGGAAAGAAAAAAATGCAAATCACAAGGCCTTGAGTGCATCAGATTATCCGCATGAAACAGATTAAAAATACAAGAAGCGAAGTTACTCACTGACCCCGGAGCATGAAACTTTTCCGGTCATGAATAAGTAAAGTTCCACAGAGACACTGACATCACACACTTAAGTTATGGCTAGCTTGAACCGATTCGACCCCAATCATGGGATACTCCAGGGATCGTCGTATATCCCGGTTGTAAAATTGTTTTTTTCCACATTCTGCCAGTTGGAGTTAAGAGTGAACGCCACCCTGCAAATCAATCATTCGTTTAGTTGCCTTAAGTTTATAGTCTTTGGCATAGTGAGTCTTTAGAGTACTGACATACGAGTACATCGACTGAAAGGGCAGCTATATACTGTCCACAGAAATATACAGTCGATTCTGGTTAAATGAAAGCAGGTGACTTAGATATTTTGTCTCATATCATCATGAAAGTTTTGTATGCACTTCACGTGAATGCAATCATAATCGATCCTAATCGACCATGAACTTTGATGAGAACGCAAACTTGGTTCCTCGCTTATCGGAAAGAAGACATCGATAGACAGTCGTTCAATTGAACTTAACATTCTTCTTTACTGTGTTATTTTAGGCTAGACAGGTGAAGGATATCACAGCTCTTTTATCAATCTTGAAAAAATGTATTTCCTTGCGAAAGGGTGTGTCCAATACCTGCTGTCTTGCAGCAAGTGCCGAGCAGACGTTGGATTATTGTTTCCATCCCAGACGCACAAAGGGGTACCCATATTTGCTGCCTAATGATATCTAATCAACAGGAGACTCGAAAAAGTCGCGTTATCCTTACAGCCTGCGTGTTTTTTTTAAGAAGGAAAGTCCCTTTTCGACTTTTGAGCGAAAAGGTTTAGATCTTTGAATTTTTTTTCTAGATCTAGCAAAGTCTCCCAGTCTGACCTGGCAAGCATGTTCACTTTTTGATTATAAGTGACATGTGCCGTGCTTCTGAATCCGAATAAGTGAAGTGTATTGAATTTTCTACGCTATTTTAATGTGTTGTTAAGGTTAAGGTTAATACCATAAACGATTGCATTCGGGAGGATAAGCTAGCATGGGCCATTGATTTATTCCATCCCCTCAAAACCGAGGGACCGGGTGGTATCTTCCCTGCGATGCTACAAAGAACCAAACCCATTCTAATCCCCAGGCTTCAGGCAATCTTTATCGCATGTCTGACTTTGGGCTCTATTCCAAACCAATGGAAAGAGATAAGAGTAGCTTTCATTCCTAAAGGAAAACTAGTCACACTCTTGCAAAGGATTTCAGACGAATCAGTCTTTCGTCGTTTCTTTTTCAATGACGCTAAGTTCCTTGGAGTAACGTTCGACTCCAAACTAAACTGGATGAGGAACACCGAGGAAAGAATGAAAAAAGTCTCAACGCTTTTTACATCTGCAAACAGACCTTCGGCAAAAGATGGGGCCTACAACCACACATTATCTACTGGTTGTACACGACCATCGTGAGACCTATCCTCACCTACTGCAGTATTGCTTGGTGGGAAGCAGTTAACACCAAATCCTACCTGAGCAACGTAAATAAGGTACAAAGGTTAGCCTGTATTGGCGTTACTGGAGCACTCAAATCTACCCCTCAGATGGGGCTGGAAACGATGCTTCACCTTCAACCTTTGCAACTCTTCATCAAGAGCTCTGCCGCCAAATCAGCCCTCAGACTGCGGGAATGTCATAACTGGCATCCAAACAGCTACGGACGTTCAAGTCTGCTCGAATCTTTCAGCCGCAGGGGTCTTTGGACTACCACACACTACGAAAAACCCGAGTATGACTTTGACAAGAACTTCACGATCCTTATCCTAGATAGGCAGGATTGGGAAAAGCCTGACAGAAACAACAGAAAAGCCTGACGAAAACAGAAGACGGTACGGGAGCAGGAATCTTCTGTGAGACATTAAGAATAAACAATGCGACGGCTCCCTCACTTGAAAGCAAGGTTCTTTCACGAGCTCAGCGATGTGGCGAAGGTACAGATCCCTGACCTAAGGAAATTTCTAACTAGAACGGGGTGGTTTTGGTAATTGCATACTGACCCTGCGTTAATTCTCGGTAATTATGCAATCCTTACAGGGCATACACAATGGAACTTCACGGCCTCAGGGCGTAATTGCTGGCAACAGCATAAAGCCCTCCTAACCTAACCTAACCTAAGGTTAAGCATGTACCACTGGATTGCGCAGTTGGCTTAGTGCCTGCCCTAAGTTCAAGGGGTCCCAGGTTCGAATCCCAGAGAAAGCAAAATTAATACGGTTTCCGGTTTTACAAATCTGGTCCAGTCACCACTTGCCGTTTGGATTAAATTAACGGCACTATAGTTAGGTGGTGGGCACTATAGGTGGGCGCTGTGGCGTAGTGGCTAGGTGCGTCGACTCCTACGCTCGAGGTTTAAGGTTCGAATCTCGAAAAAAAAAAACACCTACAATTTTTTTCACGGCTCCACCTCTTTTGACTCACTGACAATGCACAAGGAGTATAACTATCTAGAAAAAAACTTCTCAATCTCGCAGCTAGGTGCAGGTTCACTTCGGACTGTAGCGCCACCATTATTATTATTATCATAGGTAGGTTGCTACCTGGCAGTACAATTGACCAGTTTTTGAGTCTGAGTCCTCCAGGGTAGGGTTTCATAAAACCCCCGACAAAAAAAAGCAACATAGGCGTTGACTGCTAGATCTAGCAGAATTTTACTTGGCATTAAACTGTAGGTCCCCTTTAATCGTTAGAGAACAATAGTATGCACAAAACCAGTGGTTGCTGAGAAGCTAAGCCTAAGTCCACCTTGAACTGCGGTGGCACCATTATTATTGTTATTATTATCTAGACACAAAAGCTTGTTAAAGTTTAAAAGTTGCCTTATCTTCCACTAGGTAACTACAATAGATCTGATTGATCTGAGTACCTTCCTGTTTCTTTTACATCAGTAAGAATCGAGACGCTCACTGTGTTTTGGAATTCTAACCTTTTATAAAAAAAATGCTCAATTGTCTACTCACCGCTGTAGTTGACCATACCATCACCATCCATATCAGCCTCCTTGATCATATCATCGACCTCGGCTTCCGATAGTTTTTCGCCCAAGTTCGTCATAACATGACGCAGTTCCGATGACGATATCAGTCCATCATTGTTCTTATCGAAAACTCTGCAAAATACAAAAATAACCTTAGTAGGCCTGATTGGGATAGGAGAAAGAATAGCTCACTTGAAGGCTTCTTTAAGTTCATCTTCACCGTCGGGATCTTTCATTTTCTTTGACATCATCTGAAGAAACTCGTTGAATTCAATTGTTCCATTTCCGTTTTGATCGAACGCGTCGACCATGTTTCGAAGTTCAGTTTCTGTTTGAAAAATGGAAAATAAATTGAAGTTTGATTTGAGTGGGAAATGTTGTCTTACCACTTGGACGTTGACCTAGCGATCGCATAACAACGCCCAGTTCAGACATGGATATGGTACCGTCTTCATCTTTGTCAAAGAGCATGAATGCTTCTTTGAATTCTGAAAAGAAATTTACAATGAGTCTCGTTTTGTTTTTTGGACAAGGATATAAGGAAATTTCTCAAAAGAAAATGCCAAAGAAATAGGCTGAGTTCGTAATCGTCAACAAAATGTGCATCTCGTAAGCATCACTGCCAATGTGATGCGACACAACGATTTTTTGATGTTGCGATGCATCACGATGGTTTAATTTTGTAGGATTTTCGGAACGGCTTATGTTTTGGGTGCCAATTTTTTCTATTCTTTTTTTTGAAGTCCAAAAAACAGGTGACAATTTTTCTAAATAATTTGGTGAATAATATTGGCAATTACAATGCGAGCATACTTCAATATATTTTAGACAAGAAAAGGAGACAATTGAGTCGGAAAATAAAAGAAAAATCCATTGCATCACAATAATCTATGATGCGCTGGTTGCTTTTGTTTGCGCATCGATGCTTTCATGTTGCATTTTAGAACGTGATGCAAAACATCATTGCCAAATATTTTCAACTAAGAACGCTTGACGTTGCAGTACTGCGCTAATGTTGCGATTACGAACTCACCCATACGCTTTTGGCCACTGCTAAGTTCCCAGAAGGGAATCCTGATCATTTAATGATGTGGACTGAAAGTAAGAGATGCTTATCTGCTGGCTTGCGAAAGGTGACTCTTAAAATTTATAACAAGCTAATAGGAATCGTGGGCGCCGTGGCATAGTGGGTAGGTGCGTCGACTCCTACGCTCGAGGTCCAAAGTTTGAAACTCGAAAAAAAACATCTAACATTTTTTCACGGCTCCACCTCTTTCGTTTCACTGGCAATGCTCAAAGAGTATAACTGTCTAGAAATAGCTTCTCAATCTCGCAGTTCGGAGTCGCCATTAAACTGTAGGTCCCCTCCACTTGTGAGAGAACAACAGCACGCACAACACGAGTGGTTGCTGAGAGGCTAGGCCCAGGTCCACGTCGAACTGTAGCGCCGCCATTATTGTCATATTAATAGGAATCGTCCCAAAGTTTCTAGCGAATAAATAGGCATCTACAAACCATAAAAATGGAGGGCACAGCAACATCTTTAGAAATGAAAATTAAGACCCTGCCAGGCAAATATCAATCCATCACTGCCGATGGAGAGTGATCTTTTTGATGCGGTCAATGTAAAAATTCAGTCAAAAACAGAGCGGGCTAGACAGCGCTTTCAGTCCAATTAGGAGTTTAGATTCAATGTTTGGGAAGATTTTGGCTTGCGGTGTAAATGGACAATCTGACCCAAAGAATCTTCTGAGCTTGAGTAGCGAACAGGTCCAATTTGAGCGTGAGTCTAATTAGGTGAGGAGGTGCATCCTGTATCAACATAGTCGGCATCAGGTTGTCACAATGCTGACGTAGTATCTGTTCCCATGGTTATTTCCAGCTTGTAAGAAACTGTACACCACAATGGGATCGGGGCCACGAACCTCGTCCGGCACAATTACTATGTCTGCTATGTGCGATAATATTTTGCAACAAAAATAAAGATCAGTTCTATCGCAGAACCTCAATAAACTGGTGTTTGATTTTACTAGCGTCACCTAAAAACGTTTGCGTATTTTTTGGCCCCAAAAACAATTCCTGAATAGCTTCCAACGGGAGTCCTGAGAAATCAGACCGACATTTTTGACTAAAAGCGACAACTATGTATCCTCTAGGCTAAGACGCCTCCGCCTTAAATTCTGAAAACTAATTTTTGGACCAAATTCCAAAACAAAAAAATCCACTTACCTGCGACTTGATCTTCTGAAAGTCCATGTTCCGTCTAAACGAGAAAAACAGAAATTAGAAAAGAACAACAATTTGTTGTGACATAAATCAAAAAGCAAACGTCAAAATTTTGTACATACCAAATCGATTTTCACCACCAAATCGTATGTCTGGTGCTTTTTCTTGCTCTTCTTTTGTGATTTTGGAACGGCCGGTGCGACTTTTGGTGGAGCTGCGCTTATCGATTGTTTTGGTGTGGACGAACCCTTGTTGCTACCCGAACCAGACTGCTGTTTGGCCGGTGCCGGTTGTTTGGCTGTGTGTGCTGTTGCCTTAGCTGGTGCGCCACCCTTTTGACCAGGTCCGGGAGTTTTATCACGTTGCCCGGACTTTGGATTGTGACTAGATCCATCTGCGGGTTTATTCCGTGCCTAGAAAAATTAAATCATTTTTATGAATTAGAACTCGAGACGTGGCTGAGAGAAAGGGGAACGATTTTTATAAATGTTTTGCATTTTTTTTCTTAAATTGTTGCTGGCTAAATGCGTTGTGTGTCAATAGGGTATTCGAATTGTATTTTGGTTTTGAATTGAGGTGCTTATCATCCCAGTCCTGGTTTGTAGCACAATGGCATGCATAGTGTTGATGTTTTAATAGAAGATTTCTGCGCGTGATCTTTGTTTGAAATACATGTACGGGCTGCACAAAGGCGTACAGTGCCCCACAAAAGTATTCGGAATTATGTTTTTTCCTGGATCTTAGTTTACTGCTTTTCGAATACTTTTGTGAGGGTCTGTAGGTATATCTGGGCCTCTACTGATCCAAAGCCTAAGGCGACTAGGCCATGCAGAGTCTTTGGCCAAGTCAGCTTTGACTCGAAGAACTCCGAGCGCTTGAGCCAACGCAACAGGGGATGTTCACGTGTAAGGTGACGGATAAAATTAAGGAGGATATCAATCAACCTAAAAAAAGTTACAAATTAAATTTGTTGTAATATTTAAGTCTTAGGACATATAGTGTCAGACAAACCAATAGCACCGAATAGTCCGCATTGACATTTTGCTCAATATCTTTCCTTGTACTTGAGAGATTTTAATAATTCTTTATTTATTCAAACAGGAATAGTTTCACTTATTTATAAACAAAAACTCAATTCCATTAGATTCCTACAAACTAAGATGCCTTAAAAATTGCCGCGACAAAACTCAAGCACATAATTAAAAGTCAACATTTTTAAAATCCATTGTTTTTGATAACCGCTGTACATCTTCAATGCATAAAATCAATAAAAGTGCTGAAAACAGCCACAGGAATCCTTTTTCACGACGTTTTATGTTTAACAAAGGTGCTTCCAAAGGTGCTCCTTATTTGGGTGGCTATCTCGCATCTACAATTTTTCATAGATTATCTATGAGGTTTGAGACCAGAGGATTAAGAAATACCATAATAAAAGGCTGACTTTACTGAGAGAGAGACACTTTTTTTCTAATGTAAGAGGTATGTTTTGGATCGTTGTTGTGTTGAAAGATCCATTTGAATGGCTTTTCCTTTTCTGAGCTGGGTAAAATCACGTTCTGTGATACATCACTGTAATCAAAATGATCTATTTTGTCTTAAGTATTGTAAATTTTAACGGTCCCGTGACAAAGAAAACCACACTTCCTCCTCCATGCTAACCTCAAGTTTTGAAAATTCTGTCACGGGTGACTGTTGTCAAATGAAAAACTTTTGACTTTTGAGTCCCATTTTTGAAAATTTTCAGATGAATTAAAGTTTAACATGACGGCCTTAGACGGCTTAAGGCATGTACGAAGCGCAAAGTGTGATAGAATGAATCTACGGTAAGCCCGAGGAAAATAAAATCCCAAGAAAGAAGTGTGGTGGTCTGGTGGTTTCTAAAAACCGGTACACGCGGGCGATTTTTGATCTTTGAGTAGTACACAGGCACTTGAGGAGATGCAGCGTTGCCGCACGTACTATTTGAGACTCAAATTTCGACCCGCGAGCCAGCGATAAACGATTGCTAACGAAAAAAGGGAATAAGACAGTTTAGAGTGTGGACACTGTGGCGTAATGGTTAAGTACGTCGACTCTCGAAGTCTAGGTTCGATTTCTGAAAAAAAACATCTGCCATATTTTCACGGCGCTATCCCTTTGGAGTCATTGAAAATTGACAAAGAGTATAATTGTTTAGAAAAACCTTCTCACACTTCACCCTTCGGAGTCGGCATTAAACAACACGAGTGGTTCCGGCAGAAGTTAGAGCCAAATCCACCGCTCACTGTAGCGCTACAATATTATTATGACAGCTGACAGTTGAAGTTTATTTAAAATGGAGTACTACGTGAAAGAACAACTCGTTTTCAGTGCTGAGTAATATTTTAAACTTTAAGAGGGTTTGGCAGCTACAGTTCGAAGTTCGTGTACAAAATTTGATTAGAATTTCGATTTGACTTTATTAACTGTGGAGAGTGGATCAATTGGTGATCTAAGAGAATCTGGCCATCCTCAACAAATCGTTCATCACAAGAATCTCATCCGTTGGTCTAGATGATATCCCACCGATACTTCTGAAGAGGAGTTCTTATGCGCTGGCAAAGCCACGTAATCTTTTTCATCTATCCTCCTATCGACTGGTTTCTTCCCGAGTTGATTGAAAACAGTATTTGTCCAGCCCGTCCCTAAAAAGGACGAATTTTTGTCACTCTCTTCCTATCGACCCATAGCATTAACGTCCCCTCTTTCTAAGGTCATGGAAACTTTGATAAACCGTCAGCTTATGGAATATAATGAATTGCGGAAGCATCTTAATGACCAGCAGTATGGTTTCCGCAGCAACAGGTCCACTGATGATTTGATGGCATATCTCACCGAAAAGTCGAACCAATTTTTGCACAATTTAAGCGAAAGCAAGGTCTTTACGCTTGTTATTTTTGAGGCTATTGACAGGCACTTTTGTTGAAATCCGTGCTCTATGAATCCCTTCTTCTATGGGTTAGAAATTACCTTTCGAACCGTTCAATACAAGTCGTTTTGGATGGGTTCGAGTCTGATATTCACCAGATTAATGCTGGTGTTCCCCAAGGCTCTGTTTTGTCTCCGACTCTTTTTCTCATTTTTATAAATGATCTCCTGTCTGCTACTTCTAATCCAATCCACTCCTTCTCTGATGACAGTACTCTCAGCTTTTCATATTCGTTCCAAGACTCATGTCAAATTCTCTTCCAAAATTCGGAAGGGAATTTGAGAGCGTATTTAATTAGGGTAAAAACAAAAGAGTGGAATTTAATGCTTCCAAAATTCAATGCTGACTACTGTCACTCAAGCGATCTCAAAATAATAAGTATTGATACACATACCGATGATGGAAAGTTTTTCGATTTCTTCGATTCAAGTGCCATCCCTAAATGGCATCCCTAAATGGCAATTGAATCGAAGAAATCGAAAAACTTTCCATCCTCGGTATGTGTATCAACTCAACACTTAGTTATTCTTATGGTTATTCCATGATCACATATTTGAGGTCGTCAAAAATGCTGCGAAATGTCTAAGTTTCCTAAAACGATGCAAGAAATACTTCACCCTTTCTGATTTTGATGCAATTTATAAGGCCTTCATTCGCCCCAGGCTTGAGTATAACGCTCATATCTGGTCTGGTGCTACCAAGACCTCTCTGCACCTACTTGATAGAATACAACAGCGAGCGATAAAACTTATAGGAGACAGTAAGGCTCCTCCTACGACTAAGCATAGTTTTCCTCCGGGATGGTGTGCTGACTCGGATTCAAACCAAGGACAGCCGGATCCGGAGGCAATGCTCTCATCCAGTTGGCTATGGCGCCCAAATTTTTGAATAAAATTAGTTCGAGTTAGAGGGAGTTCGAGTTAGAGGATGGTTTTGTATGGAAAATGAGGGGAATGCCAAAATAAATATGGCGAAAAAATTCGGGTTAGAGGGAAATTCGACTTAGAGGGAGAAGACTGTATATATATTTTGATAGAAAATATGCGAAGTGTTTCAAAAATGCAAAATTCGTTAAGAAAGAGTCTTCTTTATTTATCAATGGACTCTCTGATCGAAAGTTTCCTCAAAATAAATATAAATTTCAAAAAATTTGAGAAAAAATCTCCCTCTCCATGTCCATTTGACAACAAATTTCGCAGGCCTAAATGCAGGTCAGGATCCAGACGAATTTATAAACTCAAAATTTATTTCAAAATCCATCTTTCTTCATTAACGCGACAAATTTTCAAACTTAACATCCACATCTTATTAATATTTTTGACCGTAAAATTATTTATGCTTATGTTTATGTGCACATATGTCAACGACAACATTCCAAAAAAAAAAAAAAAAAAGGAAGAGAGTGGAAAAAAAATTACAGAAGATGACACCACACGGACACAGCCACACACATCCGCATACAAGCGCAACGCGATAGAGTTCTCAAAAAGCGTTTCAATTTTATTTCCTGTCAACAGCAGCCAGGGGTCGACTCTGTCTGAATTAAGATTTAATTTGGAACGCAAACTATAATTTATAACTCAAAAGACACCAGAAAACAAAACGAAAAGGAAGACGCGTCTAAATATACGTACCACGACACAGAGTCGAGATAAAAATCATAAATGTCTCTGAGGTGGCATCGATAACGCAATAAATTAGGAGAGCATCTTTCTCGCTTTAGTGCCTTGCCGCAGATGGCCATAAACTAAAGTCATGAGTACGTTGTCGTCGTGGAAAGATTTAGCCTCGAAATGCAATAGGTCAGGATTCTGTCGGTTGTTTTTTGACTCTCTCCCGGGAAGGGATGGCGGCGGATGCGCGCATAGGTGTAGGCGATTATCATTTGCAGATATTAAAAATACATTAGTGCGGCAAGGCTCCGTCTTACCCTCATTCGCTCAGATAATCGGGCCGACACTCTGTAATGTCACGTTACCCCGCCCAAAGCGGGCGAGTCGCATTCCGGCACACCGAGGAGTCGGGCTGAATTAATTTGCCATTTTGGCCGGATCTCTGAGGATGTCGGGGGGGTCGGGGGGTCGGCCGGGCGTAATGGCATTTGAAACGATGACTTAACTGGATTTTAAATATTCTCACAGTGTATACGAGTATCTTTGGTTAATTGCTGGGAGATAAAGTTTTCTTTTGTGACACAATAAAAAGAAATAGACAGACAGCCCGGCCGGGTTGGGCGATGAGTAAAGGAAGCGGAATTGCTCCAAGTGGCGGCGATTAATATTGTTGATAGACTTTTAACGACACATTCTCTTGGCCAAGGCAGTCGGCTAGTGTCTAGTCAGCCTTGGGCAATAAAATCGCATAACAAAAGGACAGCAAGTGTGCGTTTTGGTTGAGGTGTCAAGTTCCCTAATTGTTGCCCACTTGCAAAAAGGGGATGATGTGGCCGCTTGTGCTGTGAGAAGCGGGTTCAAATTTAGCCGAGGAGAGTCATAATTTTGTGCCGAGGGAGACTATAAACTTGGCGTAAGGACGCTGGTAAGGGAATTAGTACGCATTAACTGCTGAAAAGGAATGGGAGTATGAGGGTGATCGTTGGGATACAAAATTTGCACGAAAGTATCGTATTTGGTACCAAATTCCTGGACAGTGAGAAGACGAAAATTAAATGATTAGCCGTGCTTATGCTACCAGAGAAGGAAGACAATTCGATCGGCGATATCGATGGTTCTTGCGAGTGGTCCAGATAAGCGGTGGACTTTAGAAAAGGATATGGGAAAGATGGAGGTTTGGCATACTAGTGTCCGGAGTCGCAGTATGGTGGACATCTCTTGATAAAGCTGTGAACTGTAGTTCTTCCTTCTTAACTTTCCTCATTGAAGAACCTCTGTGTTTGGCTAATCACACTTTTGTCTTCCACATAAAAAAAACACAAGAATCTCTGTCCATGATGTTTCCGAATGCAATGAGAGGGCAGACTGTGCTGCAAAAAGAAATTGCTACCTTACGGGGGTTTATAGATCTTAAAGGTCGCGGTGCAATATACCCTCAATCATAAGGTGGTTTTTCAGGAAATATGAAAGCTAAGTCAATCCAAAATGTTCTTTCATTCAAATGGTAGCAAGTCGCAAAATCTTCTTGGATTAGGAAAATGCCAGCAGTTTAGTCTCTCTCTAGTTTCTAGACCAAATTTCAAAACATTTAGTCGGCCTGGTTTGGTGCGAGGAAGAAGATACATCCAGACAAGCGGCTACCTGCTATTGCCTTGTCATGACAAAAAGCAGGCCTTTTCATTTTGAGAGCGGCATTCTGCGTCCTATTGGAATTTGCAATCTATTCTTTAAAGTGGTTTGCCAGAGCCTACGAAGAGCAAATTAAGTGAGAGACACTCCGGGATATCTACGTCGAACATAAACGCCAGCGATATGTGGTTACACTGCCGCTCGGCCATCAAAGGTGGCTGGAACCACTTTGGGCTACCTACCACCTCCGACAAGAAACCTGTGGATGCCGAGTTTGAGTGAAAAAAAATGTGTAATCGACGAGGCAGGCGCTGCAACGAAAAACTAGAGCAGCGGATGAGGACTACCGAGCTAGAAGACGGGAGGTTAAAAAGCTGCTACGCCTGAAAAAAAGCCTCTCGCAACCTCCCAGCTCAACAATATCGAAGAGTCTAGGGACAAATAAAAAATACGGGCCTTTTATAAAAAAGCCAAAGGCCTGACCTCTTCTTCTTTTTCTTCTTCTTAGGGCGCTACAGTTTGAGGTGGACCTAGGCCTCACTGCGGAGCCATGGTAGACGAAGGTAACTACCTCAAAGTTATAGCTGCCTATGGCGACGTTCTGGCCAAGTCGTCGATGTTGTGCGTCCTTTCTCGATGACAGCATATACTTGGTTTTGCTCTCGTTTACCGCCAGACCCATTTTAGCCGCTTCCGTTTCAATGCCAGCAAACGGATCACTGACGGCTCGCTGTGTTCACGTTCCCAATCACGTCAATGTCATCTGCGTAAGCTAGCAGTTGAACAGACATTTGGAAGATCGTGCCTCTTGTGTTGGCCAGTGAATTTTGCACGGTCTTCTCAGGAACGATGTTAAAGAAATCACATGACAGCGCGTCGCCTTGTCAAAAAAGGAAGAAGGAGTTTGTCTACCTCGGGGCAAACGTGAACTCCACAAACGACATCACAGTTGAGATCCACGTAGAATCGCCCTTGGCAACCGATGCAACCTGACTCGAAGGACCAAAATCATGCGCTACAAAACTCTTGTTTTACCAGTCCTGCTGTATAGAGCCGAAAGCCGGATACTAAGTAGAACTGCAGAGCTGATTTTTGGTGCCTTCGAAAGAAAAATTCTACGTCGGATATATGGTCCCGTCTGCGAGGAAGGCAAATGGAGGAGAAGACACAACCGCGAAACAAACAAGATGTGGATGTAGTCCGTCGACTGCACTGGCTCGGCCACATCGAGCGCATGGACAACAGCGCTCCAGCTAAGAGGGTCTTCGAATCCGAGCCTCCTGGTTCGAGAAGGAGAGGAAGATCGAACCTCCGGTACAAAGACCAAGTCATCGCGGACGTAAGACAGCTTTGTGTTGATGACTGGAAGTAGCGTGGCTAGGACCGTCAACGATGGAGGGCAGCGATACCTCAGGCTCGGACCTTCTATTAGTCTGTTAAGTAAGTAAGCATACCTTAAAGTGGTCATCTCATTTTCAGTGACCCGCATGTTCCACTAAAGGGGTCGCGGGGGCAATGAATGCACAAGAGATTTCCAGGCCACTCGATCCTCCGCCATCAGGATCTATGCCCAGGCGCAACCAGGAGAGTGTTTGGACTTGGTCCAAACATCTCGTCCTGGGTCTGCCAAGCGGTGGCCTACCTGATGGAATCGCATTCAAGGCACCTCTCGGAAGTCGTGATGATGGGGACATTCGCGTCACGTGACCAATCCAACGAAGTACAGCCCTTTCCGTTCGAAGAAGCAGCTGCCGAACATTGAGTCCTCGCGCACTGCCATGTCTCTCACCCCATCTCGGCGAGTAATTCCCACAACAGCACGAAGAAGTCTCATCTCGGCCAAATCTTAGCATCTCTACCCAAATTTCATGACCATAGGTGAGAGTTGGAACAAATACTGCCTTAAAAACCGCTAACTTGGCTTTGACACAGATCGATCAAGCTGTTTCAAAATTGACCCAGCTTGACCAATTCTACAGAAAAGCTCAGCCCATCACTCGTGAAGAAGACCCCCAGATACTTAAACTCTCCACCTATTTTAATGGGATTCCACTAACATGTAGAGTGCATTGAACAGGAGTTTTGAAAATAACCATAACCTCGAATTCGTCCACGTTAACCTTCATCCCACAAACCTATCTAGCGCGCGCTGGGGTTCTATCTGGGGGGATGTCATCTGCAAAAAGAAGCTGACTTACTCTCAACTCTTCCAATGTCTTTAAAGTGGTGCTAAGGATTATTAGATACAACCACTCTGGGAACTGCGGGACTGTCTTAAAGATCTTGTAATTTGTCGCGTTCTCCTTCTGAATCTTTCTCTATTAGTAATGTTGACAATTGTACGGATTTTTTAAATATCATCCCCTTAGGGTAGGCTAGTGTTGCATGATCTCCTTAAGTTTGATGCTAAAGGAAACACGTGACACTGCGTAACCTTATCTGAAACCTTTTTGGTAGCTTCATGTCTAGACTAGTTTGCTGCTGATCTTAATAGAGCAGCAAGAATTTTCCGTTGTCATCCTACACAATTTGAAGATTTTGCTTGGGATGCCGCAACTGAACTCATATAGATCGTCTCTATCCGCGCTATCATATGCGACCTTGAGATCGACGAAAAGATCTTGGATCTTTTCCAGAATCTGTCTTTTTTTCGGAGTATTTTTGAAACACTACTGGAGCACTCAGAACTGGTCTATTGTACTGGCAGGTAGCAATCTACTTCAATGCCGTTAATTTGATCCCTCCCAACGGCAAATGGTGACTGGACCAGATTCGATTTCACTGGGATTCGAATCTGGGACACTTCTAACTTGGGGCAGGCACTTCATCAACTGAGCCATCCAGTCGTGATCAGCCTTAGTGTGAATATTTGGTCTACAGTGGACTTCTTCCGTCTGAAGCCAGCTCAGTAGGTACCTATTCAGTTGCATAGGACCGATTTCAGGCGTTTACACAAAATTGTAGAGAAGGTCTTGTACGCGATCCCTCCGTGGTCAATAAGGTCTCCTTTCTTGTGAAGAAAAAGTTTCAAACAAAGTCTGACACCAGATCTCCTCCTTTCCCAAAAAAAATTCCCAAATTCTCAGAATCAACTCCACGACCTTCCGCAAGCAACGAAGTTCACAAATAACTCCGCCTTCGAGTGCTCAAAATAACCCCCAGCCTGTCGTCATCGCACATAACTCATTCACAACTGTCTGGACGGACGTATCCGCTCTGGAAATGTATACCTCGTCGGGTATCTATGTCGCAACGCGGGTGGAATGCGAAGCATCTATTTCCTCTCACAATCAATCAAAACCGAGAAGAAGAAAAAATTAATCCGAAAATCAAAAAATCAGAAGAGCCTCCGCGCCAGTGGCTAGCGCTTTCACCTTCATTATCAAAATCAGTTTGTCTCGCAGTATGAGAGCGCCGACCGAGATACAAATCAAAATGTGAAAGACGCGAGGGAAGACGCGGCTGCCTCGCACCCTCGCAGCACGACTAATTTAATATTAAACAAATAAAAAATGAAATCAGAAAAAAAAGCCAATAAATATGAAAATGATATAAATTTTGGAAAAATTCCCTTTTGTCGCTGTTCATCATCGGACGCGGCGCAGTGCTGGCCGGTTGACCGCCTCACCACGCGGTGCCCGCGGCGGTGCCAGTGGCGGCTGCCCACATTGACTGGTGGTCATGATCCCCGGAGCGCGAATGGTTTCCCTCGTACGCTCCGATTTTCGGTCTGGTCATCATCATCGCCATCAGTCTCATCATCATCATCATCAATGCCATCATCATCATAAGTGAAGCGTATCTGTGCTCCGCTCCGCTCCGGGTGAGGTGACTTTTGATGAAATGCAAACACTTTGAGTGTGTGTGCTGGGGGGCAGGTGGCCGGCGGGGGACTATCATGAGACCAAGACACGATGTGGCAACTTGATATTGAACGTTGGACGGATGCTCTGATGGCGCCATACATGTCGTAGGTGCTGCCATTTTGGAATCAAAAAATAGACAACAACAACAAGGGGGAAGGTGCGAAGCATCCGGAGAATGCTGCTTTAATCAACCAGCTCGTTGGTTATTAAGTTCAATTCAACGTGTGAGAAACTATTTTCAGAGAGCTTATAACATTGCTATCGGTCTCTGGTTAATGTTGTGTGTCGAATCGGTATTCACTTGTTGGATTTACCTTGAGTGTGGACGTTTGGGTAGTTTCTGTGTCGGAGCGAAGGACTGTGGGGTCGATTAGGAAACGGGAGGTGGTGGCGATATTATGTCACAAGAGGCACGATCTTCCAAAAGTCCGTTCAACTGCTAGCTTACGCGGATGACATTGATGTGATTGGGCTAACACGGGCGACGCGCCGTCAATGATGCGTTTGCTGGCATTGAAACGGAAGCGGCTAAAATGGATCTGGCGGTAAACGAGGGCAAAACCAAGTATATGCTGTCATCGAGAAAGGACGCACAACATCGACGACTAGGGCGGAACGTCGCCATAGGCAGCTATAACTTTGAGATAGTTAAGGACTTCGTCTACCTTCCGCTCCGCAGTAAACAGTCAAAACAACATCAGTATAGACATAAAACGCAGAATAACTCTTATCAACCGCTGTTTTTTTGGGCTCAAAAGGCAATTGAGTAGTAGAGCCCTCTCTCGGAAGACCAAGTTGACTCTGTATAAGACCTTGATCATCCCAGTCCTGCTGTACGGCGCAGAGGCATGGCCAATATCCCAAGCGGATGAACAATGTCTTGGCCTTTTCGAGAGAAATGTTCTGCGCGTGGTCTTTAGTCCTGTTTGCGTTGTTGGTATTTGGAGAAGGTCTAACGACGAACTTTATGGGCTGTACAGCGACATGAGTCTAGCCAGGCGTCTACGGATCAAACGCCTAAGATGGCTAGGCCATGTAGAGTGTATGGACGACTTAGCTCCGGCCCGAAGGGTCTTCGACTCTGAGCCTGTGGGACAACGCAACAGAGGACATCCACGAACAAGGTGTCGCACACAAGTCGAGGGGGTTTGGTGTCGGCCGGCTTGGTGTGCGAAACTGGAGACAGCTGGCGAGAGATCGTGCTGGCTGGAGAGGCATGTTGGGTGAGGCCCAGGTCCAAGAAGAAGAAGTCTTCTTCTAGGCGTTTTCAAGAATTCAGGCTTCGCACCATCAACAAACAAAATTTTGTCGTTTGTTGCCGATGTTCTCCGGTCGTTTTGACAGTTTTGTAGTATGCAGCCAGAGCTGCCAACAAATAAATCTGCAGGAAATAAGCAGTCCTGTCGCATTTGTCAAAATATTTGAAAGCAGATCTGCACGCATCTGTTTTCAGTCATCTGCACAACGGCTGCAGTGTCTGATCAAGTGGGTGAATTCATCGAAGTACTATATGAAGTCAATTTAATAAAAATTCGCCACTAAACATATAAAATTTCTAACGGGTCTTCAAAAAAGTTTGCTGTCTGGGTAACGTAAAGGAAGACCATACCATAAATAGGGACCTTATTGTTGATTTTTGGTAATTTGGTTTCAACCATTTGGTCGTTTTGCTCGAGTTAAGAGTTAACCGTCTGATGATACCTTCTTGGTAAAGGTTTCAATCGGAATGTATGCATAACAACTGCTTTGACGCTGACTTCTTTGTGCTTAATTTGTCAGTCGTTAGACAATTTTGATTATTGTTACCGCTTATCATCTGTTTAAAATAGCTTCTCATTCCATTCCTGATCGAGCATCTTTTTGTATCCAATTTTGTGTAAATGGCTCGAGATAGTTTTGTGATACCAGCATCGGCAGACACTGAGTTTAGGTTAGGTTAGGTAGATGGGTGCCCCTGCCGATATGAAGAACATGTCACGGCTCACTTAGACCACTATGAGTCCATTGTGCTCAAAAAGTTTAAAACCGTGGAAAACCTAAAAACTTCGGTGTATCAACAGCTAAGTTAAAACCACGCAGATATAGGTATGTATCTCAGAAGTTTGCTTAGCTCTATTTTCCCTAGATCATCCAGCTCCGAAAAGAAGAAACTTCCTAGGGTTTCCTTCCTTCTAACGGCTAGTGCAGGGAAGGTGGGTGACGAATAGATTATATTTCTTCTTCGTCTCTACAGCTTCTATGAAAGTCGTTATGGGGTATTCCCAGCCGTGCTGCGTGATTTCCTGTCGCGCAGTGCCCTCTCACAACCCCAACGGCTGTTCGTATATCCCTTCGAGTTTAATGAGATCGGTAGATCTCCTGTTGTCGCAGACTGGCCATAACGATTTAGCTGTCACAGTCACTGAGTTTTGGTTAAGTTTTTCAAGAACTTTGTCAGGAATTTGGCTTAAAGGACGACAAGGATTTGGTCTGCTATGTCTATGTCTAACAAAAAATGAGCTGAACTTATGCAGGCCCGTAGCTTTGTTCGGGATAAGCCCACTGAGACGGCCTAGACGTCATGCGAAAACATTTTGACTGAAAACAGAAATGTAGGACGGTTATTTTTATTTTTGAAAGTGTGAATGAGAATAATTTCTAAGTGACATGAGTAGGCTTTTTGTCTCATAAAAAAATGTCCGGTATCTTTTTGGAAAAACATGCAATTGGTCCTCTTTTTTTGTTGTTTTCTCAGTTAACTTAATTTTTCGACATCACAAAACTACGACAAAACTTTTTTTTTCAACACTAATTTAGAAATTTTCTGCATCTTTCTGGTGCGAACACGAACTAAAATATATTTGCACCTAAACTCATTCTGAACTCTTCTGAACACAACGCCATCTTTTGTGTTTTTTTAACAGTCGTCTGAACACACCACTCACTTGACAGTTCATTTCATACCTGATTTTTCTGTTTAAAAGTAAATACACTGTTTTTTTACCGTATTCCTCTGTGCTTTTCAAATGTAAAAAGAAGTGAGTGTTCAATTTTTATTTCAGACTGTTCAAGGTGTCCTTTTTTTCATGCCCATAGATCTGGTCATCCTACCCATGAGCCCATTCCACAAAAAAGGAGACTTTGACTATCGAGGGATGTCTACGCCATTTTGTTCGAACGCCTTAAGTCATACTTAAAAAACGGTCCATACCAGACAAGTAAGGAACAATTTAGAGCAAATTTTTAGGCTATTGCAGGTCCTAGAAAAGACCCAAGAAATGCAGATCGATACCCGTCATCTTTTCGTCGTTTTCAACGTCATATGTGGAAGCGCGCTGTGGCGTAGTGGGTAGGTGCATCGACTCCTACGCTCGAGGTCTAAGGTTCGAATCTCGAAAAAAACATTTAACATTTTTTCACGGCTCCACGTCTTTCGAGTCACTGACAATGCTCAAAGAGTATAACTTTCTAGAAAAAGCTTCTCAAGTTCGGAGTCGACATAAAATTGTAGGTCCCCTCCACTCGTGAGAGAATAAAAGCACGCACAACAAGTGTGGTTGCCGGAAAGCTAGGCCCAAGTCCATCTCGGACGACTTGTATGGCAAGTGACAAATTTCAAAAACTACGCCGAATGTTTGATCCGAAGATGCAAAGAGGATGATGTTGATTTTTGGAAACAACTCATAAAATCCAAGGAAAACATTCCTGTACCACTGATGTGGCGCTCAGTGCCAGACAAAGAACACAGAAGTTCGGCAAATTGAGTTGAATCTTCGTTGAATTAATAGAGGTTTCAACGGAGACAAGAAACAAACTCGAAAACATGGAAAAATTTAAAAAAGCAGAGAAAGAATGCCCAGTAGGCAACCATAACCTCACAGAGGACTGCTTCATAAACTTTTGTCGAACAAACTTCTGTTAACGAGTTTCATAGGAATTTCCTATGCATGAAGCAATTTCCACCGTGAGGTGAAACAAGTCTTCCATAACCATATCACAGGCTTCATCAGATTTGTTCCAACTTCACTGGAAGACTTAATTACCGCTTATGACCATCAGCAGACCAAGGTTCTGCCTGGTGACGTGTAGGTGTTGATGCAAACCGAGTTCTCATGCTGCAGTCGTTGATGTTGCACTGAATATTCATCGAAAATGTAAACGCCGGCATTGACAAAACACGACGCAGGAAATTCCAAGAAGAATCTAAACCTCTGTAGAGACACTCAAAGTTCCGTCCTCACTAACCAGGTACGCAGATCATGTGTCATTTTTGAAACACTTCGCAATCCTTCGCATGAAAGAACCACACCGCCCGTCGTTCAATAGCCGGTAGTTCCTGAGAAGTTAATGCCAGCATTTCATTCTTCGTGCAAACCGCTTGAAGCTATGAAATCCCCGGATTTGCAACAGAATTCAATTCTGGAACAGAGAATTTCCCCCAAACTTTATTCTACCTCAGCCTTTATACCGTTAAATTGCTAAAGGAACGCGCGATATTTCATTCCCAAGCCGATACAAAACTTCTCGCTTAACGCTGAATAAAAAAAAAAAAACGATGGATGTGTTCAACAATGCTACACTCGTGAATAGGCCAATTCAAACTTTTAAGTCGCTCCCCTCTCATCCGTGACGCCATTGTTCGTGATTAACAATTCATCAGCGCACACACAGCAAAACGGAAGAAAAAAGTTTAACTGTGCCGTAAATATTTTCCGTTTCACCGCCACCAACACGGTGTGTGAAAAATAGTTCTCGATATCCACTGGAAAATGTTTAAAAATTGTTTTCTAAAAGCGAATTATAGCGAAATGATAGAGCATTCCAAGCGATTTCTTTTGTAGTCCGCTTGCTATGTTTATGTCTATGTTTTTGTTTTTGTTTCGTTTCGTTTTTCGTTTCAGTTTTTCTTTTTCTCGGGCGGGAGGAGGCCATAACGATTTGTTGCTGTTGTTGTTGTTGCTGCTTGGCCATCTTCCTTTAAGATTTTCGAGACTGTTTTTTTGGTTTTTAATTCTTTTTTTTTTGTTGTTTTTGAAACATTCATCAACTCGAATTCCGCTCATTTCTTTATTGGTTGTTGACCGCACTGAATCCGAAAGTAGTTCCGATCCGTCTTCTTCGGTGTAAGGGTAAAAAAACAAACACAGTGCGCTAAAATGGTTAGTAAGGTGGTTGAGTGTTACAAATTTTAAAAAATTAACACCAAATCGCGTTTAAGTGACAAAAACTGACACAAAATTTCAAATTCACTTCACATTAAGTGACATGAACGTTGAATTTGTAACGAATTTTCTGTCAGAAAAAAAAAACACTTGTTTAGTTTCTTTGCAATTTTTTTGACACATGAATGAATGTCTTTTGGTTTTTTTGGGTCGAGGGAAGAGTTCGTGAATGCATTCGAAATAGATTCGAAAAAAAATGATTGTCCATGTGAAGTGTTGTTTATTTTGGAGATTCTTTGTTAGAGAAAAATTAAAATGCAAAATTAAGAGTGATGCAATAAACTTTTTAAATTTATTTTTCTCAAAATAGGAAAAAAAATGTACTTTCATGGGTGTTTGTGTTGTGGTGACAGTGTGGACCTGTTCGCATCTGAATGCAATTTATAAAAAGATTTTATCGTTTCGAAAGTATCACATTTCTTTAAAAAAAATATATATTATCATTTTTGTTTAAATTTAATTCACAATGGTTTTGACTTGGCCTTGGAGCTGTTACAAAATTTGACGGGGGCAGGAGACATTGGTTTTAATTGAATAATTTATGGATTGTGTCTTTCCGTACGGTTCTAGATGCTTCTAGAATAAAATGAATGCTTAAACCGAGACAGCAAAATTGTTCTGAATTTAAATTAAATTAATTAAAAATTGTTCTGGATATACCGACGTATGGGATTCCGAATGTAAATTCAACTGTCAGAAACCTCCTTTCGGTTAAAATATTTTTAAATTAATAAGTAGGCTGTGCTACACTCACTTGCCTAGAACCTTGATAAATTTCGGTCATGAGTGGTTTATTTGAGCAGTCTTTGGTTATAGTCTATAGCTGATTCCTTCAGGGACTTAAAAAATCCTTTAAAAGAATTAATTCAGAGTCCTTAATATGGTTCGGACTGAATAAATTCATCCATGTGAAATTAAGAAAAGTTAAGAAAAGTCTTGTTGTTGAATGTCTGTACAAAGTTTATTCAAAATGTTTTTATACTTTTAAGGTCTAACCTTTTTACCCTCTTTCTTCTTCAGAACATGTAACAATGCACAGTTCCAGAAGCCATTGTGTTCGATTTAATATGAAACCCATCTTAGGTCTGTATTCTTTTAATTTCTTTACGCTCTATTTAGGTTAGATAGGGGTGACTGCCACTGTCTGTTAAGACCTTGGCTCATTTAGATCCGTATTGGATCCTTTGTGTCGTCAGTGTCTAGTATTTCACCGGACTCCTCGTTAAACGCATGAGCGAAAAAAAAACTGGCTAACACTTTTTGAGTACAGTCGAATAATTCGAAATGGCAAGGGAACAGCATTTTTTACGAATTATCGAGATTTCGATTTAACGAGGTGGTAAACATAGAAATACGAATTAACGGGGTTTATGAACTAAGAATAAAGAATTCTTTTTATCATATAACAAAAAAGTACGGAGTGAAGGGCGACATTAATGCAACAAAATTGTCTACAAAAGTTAACGGTAGTTAAACTGAAAAGGTTTTTTTTACGAGTTATAAGAGGTTTTTTGTTCATTGCATTGCAAATAAAATACGAAATACCGAGGGGAGCAAAATGTATGAACATTTTACGAATTAGCGATGATTTTTCAAAGGGACTAGCAGTTTGTTACGAATTATTGAGGTTTCGATTTATCGGGGTACGATTTATCGCGATTAGACTGTACCTACTGGTTTCCTAGTGTTCTCCTGTGTGGAGAAACTTGATTATGTCTTAAATTTGTATATCGGACAATTCTTTTAGGTTGCTAAACGAGCGTCCTTTTTCTCATTCTTGCAAGGGCTGGGCTGGTTCCTTGGTACTGTAGAATTTCCCCTTCCTCGGGCCTATAAAATCTACAGAAGTCGTTGTCCTGGATTCTCCCATTCTTCGTGCACGTGTGTCGAGAACGCAGTGTCCAGTTATTATACCCGCGGCATTACTAATTCCCTTTCTACTTGTTTTAAAGTGTATATGTTCCCTTTGGACTTAATGAAGGTCAACAATAACGGCAAAACAAAGAAGCTTCTGGCGTTGGACCGAAACTCGATCCCTGTGCTCGTCGGAGTGATCAGAGGACAGTGCTCCATCCGAAGCATGCTCCTGAAATGGAATGCGGAATCCAGTGATCTCTGCCGGAGCTGCGGCGATGAGGAAGAGACCGAGACGATCTAATATCTGCTTTGCATTGCCCAGCTTTCCAGAACCCAAAAATGATATACCCTGACTATAGTAACCATTTCGTTAAGTTTCATTTAGTTCGTTCACCTACGCGGGAGCGAAATGAATTGCTATCTACGTATGCAAATGTCAGTTGACAGCTGAATTCTCCTAAGTTCCCAAAATCGGCGCCTAGCTTCGCTGGGCCAAAGATTCTTCACAGAGACTGTGGACTTAGCGAATGAAGATATATCAGATCTTCTAAAATTCATAAGGAGCACGGGGTGGTTTCAGCCACCACGTGACAGGATAGGTTAACAGAATGTGTACTCCACAAATGAAGGGATTCACAATGGGCCCTATGGCCTCCGAGTGGAAGTGATGCTTTAACCATCACACTCCCCACCTAAACCTGACCTAATGAAGGCCAAATTTGCCTTGCTGCCCTACAAGTGTCTACTTCCATCCATCTGTGATTTGCTATTTTGATGGCGTTTTTTTGACCTGGGCCTCAACCAACGTCTCCAGCCAGCTCGATCTTTAGCTAGCTGTCTCCAGTTTCGCACGCACAGTTGGTTAAAGTCCCTTTCCACTTGCGTGCGCCACTTGCGGTCTTCCTCTACTGCGCTGTTTCTCGGGGGTGAATTCGAAGACTTTCCGGGCCAGAGCATTGGTTTCCATTCACTCTATATGACCTAGTTATCTTAATCGTTGGACCTTCACCCTTCTGGCTTAGGCGATGTCGCTGAACAGCTCGTACTGTTCGTTGTTATATCTTCTCCTCCACTCACCCGAAGAATTTTTTTTCTCAAAGCAGCCAAAAGCTCATTCGCTTTTGACAAAGTCCATGCTTCTGCGCCATATAGCATGACGTCAGGACGTCAGTAATTAACATGGTATTTATTACTTGGCTGTGTGCGACCAATTACCGCTAAAAGTTGTACAGACTTTTGTAAAATCATGCCTTTTGTACTGTCCAGCATGTTTTACATGATCTGCTCAAAAATAATGTTGAAAAAGTCGTATGATCCTACGTTGAACTGGTTGCTGCCTATCTCCATTTCTTGGGTCTTTTCTAGGATCTGCCGAAGTGTGCAGATCTTGTCTATTCTGGACTTTCCATCGCCTGAAATCACTTTGATAATCTATCAGATTGTTGACGGACGCAAAACAGCAGAGTATTTCAATAAACTGCTTTCAAAACTTCTGAGGGCATAACTTATTGGATGCACGTTCAAAATGGTCGCTTTTATATCCATACAGTGACTCTCGTAATTTAAAGAGCAGTTCTGCCTTAAATTCAAAAAGACTTCAAATAGACTTTTTTTTCGTTTTGTGCGGCGGTTTGGAGTTTTTTTGGGCAGATGTGATCCTCCTCGACCGCGAATTTGTGGCCATTCATATTCAAGGTGACGCATACAAGTAAAGGAGGACCTCAACCAACTTAACGTGCGCCACAAGAGACATCTAACAAAAGATCGTGCTGACTGAATAAGACTTCCGGTTAAGCCTCTTATCCCAAACTGTAGAACTATTCAAAGAGAGAAGAAAACCATTCCATTTCTCATCAAAGTCAGCCATTGACATTTTTTCAGCATTTAATTTATTAAACCGCCGTAAAAAATAATCAAAAAATACTTGACAATGAAGATTTAATTTTATTGCCTCAAACCGAAGCAGTTGGTTCCGTTCCAAAGACTGTAAAAGAATGTCTCCCGTTTATTGTCTGATAAATTGTGGTTTATGTGCTCTTCTGTGTTTGCTTACAATCGCTTGAAAAATACTTAATTGTGTTTTGAACTCATCAATTAATAAGTTTTCTATTGGTTAAGCTCGTGGTTCACCCGGACTGTAGTGCAGAAGAAGAAGAATTTAAAGAAAAAAATTAAGAAAAGAAGAAGAAGATATTTTCAGTTGTCTTTAACCCAAAAAAAAGGAAGACAGTCCTTTGTGCTTTGTTTTGTAATACTGACTTGTACATTCATTTGTGAGATTTTCGCTTCTCTTTTCAAAAAATCACTTTGTTGTCAAACTTTTTTCATCTTCTTTTGCGAAGCTTTTTCTATGTCGATTGAGCATTGTCTACAAGTCCTGAGACTTGGTTTAACCATCTCTTCCTGGGTCTGCCAACCTGTCGCCTACCTGATGGAATCTCATTCAACGCACGCCTGGCATGTCGTTGGCCCTTTAGACTTTATTTACTTATATTTTATTTAAATGTATCAACGTCATCTCGAGTAGAATACACAACAATCGGAGTACATTTTTTTTCGGAAGATTTTTGGAGCACTACTGGAGCATTCAGACTCAAAACTGGTCCGTTGTACTGCCAGGTTGCAACCTATTCCAGTGCCCTTAATTTGATGCCAACGGCAAGTCGTGACTGGACCAGATTCGATTTCACTGGGATTCGAACCTGGGATCCCTCGAACTTGGGGCAGGCACTTAACTAACCGCGCCATCCAGTCGTTTAGTAGTACTTAAAAGAAGTAAAAAGGTTTCTACAACTTTTCGAAGAAGCTGATATTTACTTTATATTGCATGCATAAAGATCTAAGTGGGCGCCGTGGCCGTGTGGGTTCTTGCGTCGACCCATGCGCATTAGACTTTCACATTCTAGGTTCGAAACAAAGTTCAGACAAACAATATTTCAAAAAAAAAATTGTTTACGGCTCCACCTCTTTCGAGTCACTGACAACGCTCAAAGAGTATAACTATCTAGAAAAAGCTTCTCAATCTCGTCGTTCGGAGTCGGCATTAAACTGTAGGTCCCCTTCACACGTGTGAGAACAATAGCACGCATAACACGAGTGGTTGCTGAGAAGCTAGGCCCAGGTACACCTCGGACTGTAGTGCCGCCATTATTATTATTATAAAGATCTAGGTACGATTCCCGAAAAACACCTGTCAAATTTTTCACGTCTTTCGAGTCGATGATAAGACTTAAAGAGTATATCTGTCTGAAAAAGGGTTGCAGTCGACGCACTTACTCACTATTTCACAGTCTATTCAATGGAACCTTTTAATACTTCTGCCAAAAACATGGCGGTCCATAAGAAACTTGGAACAGAAAAGGGAAAAGTTGGGACTGACGGACATTTTCAGAAATTAAAAGCAATGGTGCGTAGGTGCAGTTGAAGCCCTATGCCTTTCAAGGGGACTCAAAACATAGAAAAAAGAAAGAAGACATGATGATTTATATTCTTCATTTGCAAGTTATCATTCTTCTTCTTCTTCTTCTTTCGTTATGGTCCGGAATAAAAGGATCATAGCCCTCCCACTTTACTGCATCCCTACTGGTCCGCCTGTGCAAGTTATCCTGAATGGGCGAAATTGAGAAGTTCTTTTTGTAGAAATTTATAAAAATAATCGTTGATTGAGATTTGACAAAGAAGATGATTCAATCTGCACATTATTGCATTTAGTAAAACGATTTCAGTGTTTGCCGAAGATGTCAGGAAAGAAAAATAAGCCTTCATGCTCCGGGTACCGTCGAAAGCTTAAAATGAAAATCAAACACTCAGAGTCATTTAGCGCCGGCGATAAAAATATAAATGCGCCAAATACAATTAATGGTATTGCAAGTTTCCAGAACCATTTCTCTAACTTCCCCTATTTTCTTTCGCATTACACTGTAGCTGTAGCATAAATCTGCAAAAACTTTGACCACTCGCAAGAGAACCGGAGTGCTACAGCTAATTTATTGCCCAGCATCAACATTTGAGGGTAAAGTGCGTATGAGGACTAGCCAAGTTACATGACTACTTTAACTCATCAGAAGCAGGAAAGTTGAAAAGTTGGAGTTGGTCCAACATCCGCATCCTAGACCTGACAAGAGGCCGCTGGCTGATGGTTATTACTTCTTTTTAAAAAAAACGTGTTCAGTTTTGAAACAAACAAGTTTGCAAGGGTTGGCAGAACTTTAAAACATTCACTAGACATTCTGAAATAATTTCTAAAATCAAATGGTTTGGAATTATTGATCTACTTCTTTGCGCTCTTAATTTGAGAATTGAGTTTTGATTGAATTTAGACGTATTTCATCGTATGCTTTGGAATGTTTATTTATCAAAATTAGGGACTTAAATAATATTTTCAATGTAGACATTCAAAAGCCGACATCAGTTTTGACAGTTTCAATGAACGGTTAAGGATCTTTGGTTTTATAAACTTTTTTTGTTGACTCAAAACGGCATTTCTTGAGAATTTTTGGCGGTTGTATTTCCTTCCTAAGATATGAATTCGGAACAAGAACGATTAAGTGCTTCAACGTGGTGTAAGGGTTCGATTCTTGCCTCAAATAATCTTTACTATTTTCTGGCTACACCTTTTTCGAGTAACTGGTTTTTGACCCCAAAGAGTAGAACGAATGTCCCCATCATCACGACTTCCGAGGCGTGCCTTGAATGCAATTCCATCAGGTAGGCGACCCCTTGGGAGACCCAGGACGAGATGGTTGAAATAAGTCCAAAAACTCGCCTAGTTGCTCTTGGGCATAGCTCCTGATGAGTTAGAGTCGATGACAGAGGATCGAGTGGCCTGGAGATCTCTCGTGCGTGCGACACGACACATCTCATGTTCCACGACATGAGGAACATAAGATGAGATGAGTATAATTGTCAAAAACAAGATTCTGAAACTTCTCCCTTCTGAATCGGTTCAATGTTTTAAACAAAAAGTTTAAAGCATTTACTCGTTAATAATCGAATTATTTGTTGTATAAATTGAGATTTCGCAACACTTGTTGACTTAAAAAGCCTTTAGGGTCAAACACTCAGCCAATTTGTTTTTCTAAAATCAAAATTTAAAAATTATGATCTATTCGAAAACAATAATTTCCGCCCATTTAATACTCCATTAACGAACGGGATGTGTAAATAAAATCAAATTGCCAAATAAATTCTTTGTTGATTTAAGTTATGTGCTTAATCATAATTTAATCTAGCATTCAGACACGAATTTTAGGAAAATATTTAGAAAATGAATGAGTGAATGGCTGAGTAGTTGATCTTCTGGTTCTCTGATGATTAATGGGCATTCAATTTTTAAGTGACTTTTATCGCGGCACGAGATGCTATATGAAGTTATGTGTTAAATAATCTATTCACTTTATTTGTTTTCGAAATAGAATGATGGTCATAAACGTTTAAAGTGAACAATTGTCTTGTGACTGTGTTTGGATAATGGTTTAAGGTAAACAACTGGAAATAGACCAGTTGTCAGATTCTGCCATTCTATGGATTTCTTCAGCGATGTGCTTATAGATGGGTAATATGTTCTGGTAGCGATGAGGTTTATTTACATTGTAAAGTGCAGGTTATTCGGATGCTAAATTATTTGAATTACTTGAATCCAGAAAAACAAAACAGTTTTCCAGACTTATGATAAACTTGATTAAGAAACAAATCAGGGACTTCTGGTTTCCGAAGTAAGCCTACGGCCTTTGCTCACCTAATTTGTAATTTTTTTTGTATAACTTAGATTTCTTAAGTGGATAAATAAATAAATACTTTCCGAAGTGTGAGTATATATACAAATCCTAGAAAATTGATTGATTTTTTTTAAAGTGAGCAAAGGGGAGGCGCTCACTGAATTACCTTAGAGGTACATAATTCATTTCTACCTCTAAGGGTTAAATTACATCCCAAAATTTGTTTCAAGAACTTAACTTAAACTAAGCAGATTTGTCGCGATTCTAGTTTTTCACATTTCCTATGGAGACATTTTTGTTTTTCACTCCCGGCTAAAGGTTTTTTATAGAAAAAGTATTTTTAAAATTAATCACAATGTTAAGTTTATGAATTAAGGATGATTCAAAGTTCATACATAGTTAATAGATCATATGATCCTTTAAAGTGTTTAGGCTTCTTCTCATTGTAACTCTTCAGGTTTCAGAGCCTTAATATCGTGCAGCATAAAGTTAAGACTGAAAGTAGTTACATCGTTTCACAAAAAGTACTGGAGTGACGTCGAATAAAGAACTTTTGGATTTCTGCTGTCAATTTATGTTCCACTTCGGGAATATAAAATTATCCTTGCATCAAGCTGTCCAATGGTCGGTGGTATATGGGCAGCTATGAACTTCCTTTTGGTATCACACCGAAACGGCATATGCATTTCTGAAAACATTAACGTGTTTTCCAGCCCTTCTGTTAGAAAATTAAGAGAACTAAGATAATATCAGGGGTCTGATGGGGGTTTTCTAGATTTGCCTCCATATAGAAAGGATGAAGATGAAGTAAAAAAAAGCCATTCAACTTTTTCGAGTTTCAAACTGAAGACGCCGTGCCGTAGCGTAGTGCGTGTCTATTCTTAAAGTTTAGGTTCGATTCCCGAAAAACACCTTTCATATTTTCACGGCTCCACCCCTTCCACTGACAATTTTCAAAGAGTATAACTGTCTAGAAAATGCTTCTTAAACTTAAACTAAAATTTAAATTTTTGAGACAATGAGGCTTATCATGTTACTGCAATAATCCCTTCAATTGTAACATTTTTTGACCGATTGTACAGCCGTTCAGTCATTACATGTTTTCCAAGCTTATTTGTTTCGTCATCATTGAAATGTGTTTCACGCTGAGATTATGACAATTATCGACGAACTGTCTTGGCTTAAGAGGCACATAATATCCATCCGCTTGTAATACATCTTCACAGGCAGCAATGAACTGTTCAACATACGCCTGTGTTGAAACCAAAGCCGTGAAGATATTTTAGAGATTTTCAAAGCGGATGATCTTGCCAGGCATGTCACTACCCAGTTTGGCTGAGAAGGTGTCCTACCTGCAAACTCAAAATGTCAACATAAATCGATATTTTGAAATTTATTATTGCTTAGTGCTTACATTGATGTCTTCAAAACTGCGTTTTCAGATATTCAAATATTCGCATTTCGATGGTTGACCGTTTTTGGCCAAAATGTCGAAAACTATTAAGGTCAGAATGCTTGAAATTATTTTAAAAGAAAGATTTTTAAACACTTTGGTTTAGAAACGGCAGGGGGACGCATTAAAAAAACTTTGGAGTTCCATATTTTCCAAATAGTACTTTGGATCAAAAAATGTTGAAGCAAAACTCTATCTCATTTCAAAAGCTCTGTTGATTGATATATAACTCGACGGGGTGCGACAATGTTTCAAAATTAATGGCAACTTCGCCTGTACTAGAGCCACCCCCAAATGACCCCACTTTTTAAATTTGGGTGCATGGGCAATGACATCTTGGCCTGAAGTACCTAATTCCAAAATTTCATGCCGATATCTTTATAAACTTCGGAGATAAAAAAGTGTGACAGACACGACGGACGGACGGACACGCCAAAATTATAAAGGTTCCGTTTTTGTAGACGGTCTTGAGTCACTGAAAACGCCCAGCGAGTGCAACGCTCAAGAAAAAGTTCTCAAACTTCGTCGTTTGGAGGCGGCATTATACTGTACGTCAACTCTACTCGTGATAGAATAATAGCACGCATAACAAGAGTGGTGGAGTGGAGTGGAGTAGTGGGCGCCATGGCGTAGTGGGTAGGTGCGTCGACTCCTACGCTTGATGTTGTCGGTTCGATTCCCGAAAAATCACCTAATCACCTAAATTGCTAAGAAGCTAGGTCCAAGTCCACCTCGGACTGTAGCGCCGCCATTATTATTATATAACAAGAGTGCTTGCTTTGGAAACTTGTTCAAGTCCACCTTGGACTGTAGAAACACTCTCTGTAGCGTCACCCTTTGTTGTGTACTCTTTTGCTTACTTCGAAAGCGTGTAAGGGACGTTGACTTGAAAGGTAATTTCTTAAAAAGGGATTTTTCGATAAATCGCCGACTTTTGCATTGTTCTGGACAATAAAAACAATTCACCATTCATTTCATGTCAAGATTTTGAGAGAGGTGGTTCAGACAGCACTCGGACTTGTCTTTGTCTCATTTTTGAAATAAAATCCGAGATCCCTTGAAAGCTGAAGCCCTGTTCTCTATTTAACAGTGCCATGCAGTGACAGAATCCTTGTCTTTTATACTGTTCATGTCTGTTCCGTAGTTCGCAGATTGGACAGGATAGCCGAGGAAAGGCTTGAGAATTAGTTATGCTAGTTTATCCATTGTTCAGCTTTCGATTCCATCTAAAGGAGCAGACAGTATTAGGGTTTTCTTGAGCTTGGTTCGGCTACAACAACGTTGCTTAAACTCGTCATAAATTCTAGTAACGTTTTTCTGGAAGGATGTTTCTAATGTCCAGCTGTTTGATTTCCCTAAGGTGGTTTCTGTGGCATCAATCCAATTGCAAACTTCGAATTTGATGGCAAAAAAGTTGAATAACTCATTGGCTGATGATCAACTACCTACGTGGTGCCCAACCAAAGCACTGATTTCTGAATAGGTTCTAAAGACGACGCATAAAGTTGACGGTATAGAATTTTCTAATTGACGATGTAAGGAAAGTGCTCATTTCGTGTTATTATTTGGTGTTCCAAAGTCTCCTCATTTCACTCCGCTGCATATTTTAAAGGTCGTTGCCATGTCATTGACATTTTAGCATTGTACCTTAATGTCACAAAATTAGTTATGTTCCCTCAACCCTTTGCCGAATAACATGGGTTGTGTCCTCTTTTTTAGGGAAAAGCACATAATTCTGATTTCACAACCTTGATCCCCATCCCATCACCATCTGCTTCAGCATCAAAAAGGATTATCTGCGTTTTAATGTCCGTGAAAAGATTTTTATGCCCCCCATGTGCTTCTGGCTACACACGAGCTGTGTTAACTTCTCACGTAATGATTGTACTGCCCCGCGATTTCATTGCAATGGTCCTCCGATTTAATATCCTTAGCTTGTGATGATATTTAACGATGAACAAAAAACAAAAAAAACAAAAAAAGAAACAGAATGAATCCTTTTCACTCAACGTCACGTTATTTTTTGGACATTTATGCACCGTCATGACCCGTTAACGAGGGTCTGCTCCCATTCGAAAGCTGCCATATAAACTTAATAACAATTCAATATAACCTAAAAATGCACATACTCGTAACGAACGGTACTAATAAATTATTTTTGTTCTTTTTTCTCTTTCTTTCATTTCAGTCTGAACAAGATGGTAAGGCTTTGAGGCGATGTGATACGATTTTAATTCGTTTATATCGGATTCGATATCGATAAATATTTAACGAGACTCGTTTCAATGTGCTTTTGTTTTTCTTCTCTTTACGCATTTACAGTGCTCCTTAAGGCTTTCCAAATGTTTGATAGCAGAAAGGCTGGACGTATTGAAAAGGAAAAAGTTCGAACAATTTTGAGTACACTTGGTTTACGTTTCACCGATGAACAATTGGATGAATTGATTGATGCTGAAGATAACGGTAAGTTCTGAATTTTCTTTTTAAATTTTGTTTGTTGTTAAATGAAATTCAATGTCTTTTTGAGGTGATTGGAAAATAATATAATTTGCGTAATGATTTGAAGAATATTTCGTTTGTTATCGAATGATATAATTTGTTCAATGATTTGAAGAATATTTCATTTGTTATCGAATATTTCTTTGAAAAGTGACCTTTATTGCGGTAAAAACATTTGAAACTCGTAAGCATTTCTCAAGAAATGTCCCTTCAGTGAATGGAGTATGTTCACTAAATGAAATGTATTCTGAAAGAAGAACAGAATTCTTCTGAATGAACATACCCTAATCAATTCGTTTCATGACAGTCGTCTAATAAACTGTCACTCATTCGTGCATAAGACTGTGCATTTTCGAGCTAATAACTTAACGAAAACATAAATTAATGTCAAGACGACTGGATGGCGCAGTTCGTTAAGTGCCTACCTCAGGTTAGAGAGGTCCCAGTGAAATCGAATCTGGTGCAGTCACCATTTGTCGTTGGGATTAAATTAACGGCACTGGAGTAGGTTGCTACCTGGCAGTACAATGGATTAGATTTGGGTCGGAGTGCTCCAGTAGCGTTTCAAAGATCCTCCGAAAAAAAAAGTTAATGTCAAAAACAAACGAAAAGCAACCAGAAGCATCGTCAAATCTCAAAATGTCCATAATTGTTTATAGAAATTTGGGAGAATTCAGCAGTCAAACGACATTTGCGTACGTAGAGACTGATTCATTTCGCTCCCTCGTTAGGCAAAAGTTAACGAACTTAACGAAACTTAACGAAGCGGTTATGCGCATTGTGATGCCCAATTGGGGATTAGTGTCCCCTTATAACTCTTGCCGCACTTATGGTCCCTCGTTGTGCCGAAGCCATCCCGATTTCCTTATGAACCTGCAAAGAGATCTTAGAGGTCTATTTGAAATTTCCTGTAAGTCTTGGAAGAAAAATGTTCCCAGTGTTCTATGACGCAACTGACAAAGACTAGAGCAGTGACAGGGGCAGTGAGGAGTGTCTTCTCGTTCCTCCTCATCACCGCAGCCTCTACAAATGTTGTCGTTGGAGAGTTCCATTTACATGGCGTGGTTTCTAAGATAATTATGGCCAGTGAGAGCTCCAACCACCATCATTAGCAACTCTTTGTCGCACTGAAGGATATTGTCGGTTTTTGCTCGATCGTATCTGGGCCATAATGCTTTAGTAGTCACACATGTAGACAGACCGCGCCATTTACTGTTTGCCATTTTAATTATCTTTGTATCCACCTTTTTCCTCAGCTCTGAGAGGGGCTCGATTACTTAAGTAATGTTAGGCTTCCGTACAGCTATTATAGTTGCCCCTTTGGCCCCTTTGTTAGATTTTTCTACGACCATTGTTGGTGGCCCTTCAGAATTGAGTATTCTCAAGTGAAATAAACAAAAAAGGACTCAATGTAATCCTCAATTGAGATTGAGACATTGTCAAGACTTGTGACAGGCAAATGATGACAGATAGTTGCTAACAAATGACAGATAATGGGAAATGACGTGTGTCTGTGGCGCTACAGTCTGTTTTGGACCAGGGCCGCGTCACTATCTTTCGCTAGGGGCACCTGACTAAGGTTCCTTTTCAGCTGCGCGGGACACCGTATTCGTGGTTTTTCTTTACCGTGATGTCCCTCAGGGTTGAAGTCGAGGACCTTGGTTGTTCTTCATTTACTCTGCTGTGGATCTCGGACCACTCAATGTTCCTTTCCAGTAGCGCGTGATGCCGTATGCGAGGTCTTCCTTTACCATACTATCCCTCAGAGTTGGAGTCGAAGACCGTCGTTATTCTTCAATCACTCTACATGCCTAAGCCATCTGAGACAAGAAAGATGCTTTTCGTCGAATCTTTTCCTTTGTTTATTATTTCTCCAGCAAATACTCGTGTTGTGTGTGTCAAAAGGAAACGAAAAGTAACCAGAAGCATAAAATTTCAAACTGCCCATAATTGCTAATAGAAACTTAAGGAGAATTCTGATTTCTTCCGAAATTTGTGTACGTAGACAGCGATTCATTTCGTCCCCACATAAGTAGGCAAAAGTACACGAACTTAACGAAACTGAACGAAAGCGTTGTTATAGTCACAGTGTACCATTTTTATGTATTTGTTAATTTGCTTCAGTTCTGTTAGGTTCGATCATTATATTATAGTTGGGCCATAAGTTTGAGAAGTCAGGTTAGGTTAAAGAAGGGGAGTGTGATGGTAGAGACATCACTTCAACTCATGGGGCCTAAGGCCCATTGTGAATCCATTCAATTTTTGTGGTAGACAAATTTTACAAACCTATCCTATCACGGGATGGATGGGACCAACTCGTGCTCTTTATAAATCTTAGGAGTTCCAGTAAATCTGAGCTCGCTAAATCCGCAATTTCTGTTAAGAAGGAGCTAGGCGCCTGTCTACTAGATAAGGATGCCAGAAGATTTGGAGTTCCTTCTACCGACTTCAGCTGAAGTTGTCTAGATGAGGAATAAGTAGAAAATGCTCTACATATCCCTCGCATAAGGCCGGCTCTATTGTCACTCAGACGCAAACAGATGGGGACCTTCTTTTTCGAAAACATTTGCGACTTTAGTGAGGTATCCATGGTTAGTGTACAGCGCATCATAGAAAGCTCCAATTTGTTTACCACAAGTTGACAAGCGGATTAACCCTTGGGCTACCCGTGTAGTACAATGGACCAACTCAGGCCTAAGTGTACGTTTTAAGCCACTCTATATCTCTTCGGCTCTGAGCCTGTGGGACAACGCAACAGAGGACGTCCACGAACAAGGTGGCCCACACAAGCCGAGGGGGACCTCGGCCGGCTTGGTGTGTGAAACTGGAGACAGTTGGCGAAAGATCGTGCTGGCTGGAGAGGCATGTTTAGTGAGGCCCAGGTCCACCTCGGACTGTAGCGTCCTAAGAAGAAAAAGAACATACCTAGTCATTAGTCCTTAGCCCACGGTGGCCACAATTTCAAATGAATGAATACTTTGAGGCCCATGTCCCACCCGGACTGTAGCGCCCTCAGAACTAGGAGATATACTTTGAATTACTTTTCCTCTAAAGCAGTCATAGAAACCAGTTTATAGGTTGCAGAAGCATACATTTTGTATTGTAAAATCTAACACAAGCGATCGATATGAGAGCATAACTCAGAAACGTACTCTTCCACATGATAATAGCTGCGAATTTGTCTGATTTTGTATTACTCTCGTCAAACTTTTGATCCCTACTGTTTTATCGATCCAAATTATGAGAAACAAAAATAAACGAATAAACAAACACAACTAATCGTTGGCCTTTGATTGCATGACTCTATGAAATTGCCGCCCACTGTACAAGTGTGCACCATGTGACAAATTGGATCACTAGAGATGTGCCAATGAGTGTGAAATCAATTTCGTTCCGTTAAATCGCATTCCTCGCACCACACATGTCTGCCCGTTGTTTGTGTCCAAATCGCGAGTATTTTTAAAACAAAAGGAATTCAGTTTAGACGAACCATTAAGGTGGTACCGCAAGCATGTGCTGTTGAAATGTTTTCCTTTTTTTCTGTTTCTGTGTCCGAAATTGTTGTCACATTTCCGTCTCGAATCAATTTGAATTCATTTTTCGATTCTCATACAAAAAGAATGAAAATCAAGGTGGATTCAATTTCTTTATTTTTAGTTTAATACACAAATACCCCGACAAAAAAATGTGCGCCTTTTTTTGTTAATCATGTCAAGCTTCACAGTACACAACACAGCACACAGCGCACACCAGAAACGACAACAAGAACGAAAAAAAGAGTTGAATCTAAGCATCCCCCTGTCTGTGTACGGCCAGAACGGATGGAACGGATAGAACAGCGAAACCCACTCCTGCGAGATACGTTTTTATTGGACCTTCACATGTACACTATTATTATTCGTTTATTTTTTTGTTTTCTTACTTTAATATGTTGCTCGGCCGTTTATCCTGCTCAGATGGCATGTGTGGGGGTCGAATTTTTCCATTGATCTTGTGTACAGCGGAATAAAAAAATAAATAAACGAAAACAAAAACATTTTTTTGTCGAGTGAGAACGAAAACAAAAACGAAAAGAAAAAAGAATTAGATTCCCTAACACGTTACAAAAAATAAGTGGAACAAAGGCTATAAATTATTTTATTAAACAATGCGAGGAGATTTTTATACAAATCTAATTTTATATGTAAATCTCCGGGGAACGCAATGAATTTAGACAAAAAAAAACAAATAATGTATGGGTGTCCAAAGTTCCTTGGATCGGGCTGTAGCATTTGAGAAGCTACTTAATGGGGACTGTTTTCTGGCAGACAGTGTGGATTTTTTTTGATCAAGTGGGACAGTTCTGACATGGCAAAGACTGGAGGAGGATAGGGTATGCGATGTTGTGGCGAATTTTCACTGTGGAATCGCATGTTTGGCTGTTCTTTTTCGGTCTTTTTACTTTCGAGAGAGTTTTGAGATTTCTTTTAGTCAAAATTATGAGTCAAAAATAGGAACCTTGAGATTAGGCGCAATATGCCAGAGTAAATAAGAATGAGATGAGGGAAAACTTACGGTTGGATCAGGTAGGGTCAATTAATTTTGACCGATGGGTGATTAGGATGATCCCAAATGTGCTTCTATTGTTGATTCAGGGTGCTGAGGCTTAGGAACAGCTGTTAGATTATGAATTGCATTTTGTCGCACTGAGTTCGTCAGAAATTTTAGGATTACTTGAATTCGGTTTCGTATTTTTGAAGTCGTTTTCCGTTTGTGCATGATGTTGAATGCACGGTATCCAGCGTTAAAAGCTGCAGAGCAAATTCGGCTTCAGTGAAAGGGTGCTTCGATTAGTAAGAAGGACGCAGAAGATGTTTCTTGGAAAATGCTGTTCATCCTTCATGAAAGTTAAGCGAGGCGTTCCGCAGGGGTCTATATTTGGACCTATTCTTTGTTGTCAGCTTGCAAACATTTTTCAATGCATCTATATGCCGATGATGTTCAATTACGTCTTTTCAAACCGTTTTCTTAAGAAGCTTGCCTTCCTTACGAATGATGATCTGAAACTGATCTACACTTGGTCACGGATTACTGCTAAACTCGACAAAATCTCAAATAATTCCAAACAGTTTAGTCTTTATCATCTTCTTCCTCTTCTTCCGGTGGCGCTACAGTCCGGGCTGGTTCTGGGTCTGAGTCAACATGCCTCTCTATCCAGAGCGTTATGCACGTTCAGCTGATTGAGGCTCTTTTCCAGCAGTGTCCGCCACTGGAGGCGTGGTCGTCCTTTACCGCGTTGTCCCCCGGGGTTACAGTCGAAAACTTTCCGGGCCGGAGCTTTAGTGTCCATTCACTCTACATGAGCTAGCGATCTGTGACGACAGACTCGAATTGGTTTGGCCAGATCGGTGTCGCTGCCCCTTACGTTCGTCGTTCAGTCTCCTCCTCCAAACAGCATCAGTGCATACGGGACCAAACATAATCCGGAGGACCCATCTCTCGAAGCGACCAAGAATATTTTCTCCCCTTTGGATAATGTCCTGCTTTCGCGCCATACAACATGACTGGGACTGTCAAGTTCTTTTATAGAGATATCTTGGTTCTTCGGGAGAGGGCTTTATTCCTCAATTGCTTTCTTCTTAGCTCAAGGACATAGTGATTGGCAAGAGTAATACTTCGTTCTTCGCCACACGATTGGATGGCGTAGTTGATTAAGTGCCAGCCCCAAGTTAGAGGGGTCCCAGGTTCGAATACCAGTGAAATCGAATCTGGGCCAGTCACCCTTTGTCGTTGGGATCAAATTAACGGCACTGGAGTAGGTTGCTACCTGGCAGTACAATGGACCAGTTTTGAGTCTGAGTGCTCCAGTAGAGTTTCAAAAAACCTCCGAAAAAAAAAATACTTTGTTTCTTCTCTGCAGTCTTTGCTATAGTTTACTTCGGAGCTAAGGTAGACAAAAGGCTTCATTCCATCAAAGTTAAGGTTGCCTATAGGGATGCACCTTTTTCGTAGACAGCTATTATCTTACCCTCATTCACCTCAAGACCTGTCTTAGCCGCTTCCATCTCGATGCTCACAAAGGCCACATTGACAGCCAGCTGTGTCCTTCCGATGATGTCAGTGTCGTCGGTATTTGCGAACAGTTGCATAGAATTGTGGAAGCTTGTACCTCTGGTGATGACGTTTGAGTTAGGGTAGGTAGATGGGTGCCCTTGCTGACATGAAGAACATGTCACGGCTCACTTAGACCACTATGAGTCCATTGTGCCCCAATGATGTGACGTGACGTTTGAGTTACGCACGATCGTCTGTAGAATGATATTAAACTAATTGCAAGGCGGGGCACTGCCGCCTTGTCTGAACCCTTTTTTGACATAAAAGGTCTCGGTGAGGTCTTGGAGGACGGAGCAATGGGCATTTTCTATCGTCACTCTGCAAAGACGGGCAATTTTAGCAGGGATGCCAAAACTAGACAATGCGCTGTATATCTTGTCCCTATAAATACTGTCATACGGGGCCTTCTAATCGATAAACAGATAATGGGTATCGACTTAAAACTCTTGTGCCTTTTCCAAGACCTGCCGCGATGTGATCAAAACCGTGATCATCTACTCGATTTTTACCCCAAAAACTGTAAAATGAATGCTACTAAGTTAAATATTAGTCTTGGGTATGTAATAAATCGCAATCCATTTGGTTGCATACTTTGCTGCACTGGAAACACGTAGAAAAGTTGTAACTTCTCTTATAGAACCTGAACCGCCTTATTTGTGCCTGCCTGGAACTCTCTGGGAACAAATAAACAGACACTTGTTGACCATTTTCCAACTTCCTCTTGACGAGATATCTGGAAAGGCCATTAAGGAATTGGCATTCTCAAATTCCGTAGTTTCAGCAATACAACAAAGTTGCAAAGTTGTGGTACCAAAGCGGTACCAATTGTACTTGGATTCTTCTCAAACCGCCACTACTGTTTATTTACCAACCCTTTCCAAAGTTTCATAAAAGCATAATTATGTTTAAGTTTTAATTGTAGCCAACACATTAACCCACTACGCCACTTCGACCACATTGTATTCTGAAACATTCTCTTTTGGTTCGCACTCTAGACCATAATTGGTCTTCGAACTTAAAAAGTTTGCCTTGCAGTTCGAAATGCGAATTGTTTGTAGTTCAGTTGAACTCTCTTTCAATTTACAAGTGTGAGCACTACTTTAAGTGGGGTTTTTTTTGGGTCAAATTTCAGTTTCTAAAAACCGGTACACGTGAGCGATTTTTAATCCTTGAGTAGTACACAGGCATTTGCGGTGTAGCAGCGTTGCCGCACGTACTATTTGAGTCGCAAATCTCCACGGCAACGCTGTGGTACCGTATTTTTTTGTTTGCGGTCCAAAGTGCATTCTTTTGTGTGCGATTTTTCTGCAGCAAAATTTTTGAATTAAAAAAATAAACGAAATAATTACATATGGCGGAGACAGCTGGCGTTTTAAATAGAAAGGCTCACTCCTGACTGCGCCACAAGAAGAAGAAGAAGGAGAAGAATTCTATCGGGAAACGATGGCTTGGAGAGTTGACTTTCAGGAATCGAATTCTAAAAGAGGAACAGCCTTTAACTCTTTTCGCATCTCATATTTCACGGCATACAAAAAATTATCGTCAAGTAACTTTCAGTAAAACTCCATCAACTGATCCCTGAAACCCTTCACATCCAACTCGCCATTTCCACAACAAAAAAAAGGATCAAACATAAAAGCCCACCCTTTTCGAAAAACCTGAAGGACTTCTCGCGTTCGTTTACCGAGTGCAAAACTGTTGCCAATTCCAGTTCCAGTTGAGTGGTGGCGGTGGCGGTAAAAATGTCCTTTGATCTCGACGCACTGTCGAACTTTGATGGAATTACTCGACATTAAAGCGGACTCAATTCAACTGAGAAAGTTCCGCAAGTGGAGCTCTCGAATAAACTCTCTCAGTAAATGGAAACAAAATGAGGGTCTTCCTTTGCCGGAGCCGCATAATTTCTCGAGAAATTATCATAATTACGTTGAAACATATGCCATTGCCGAGGTACCCACACTCCCGTGCTTGTGTTTTCATAAAGTTATGCGGTCTGCTCGCAAGAGCTTCCTAATTATAGCGTAATTGCTTGGGACGGCAGCCGGCCGGAGGAGGGAGGAGGAAGCATTGCGGGCAATGTGCATTCGGCTGCAGCCCTTTGGATGGATGTGATTCTGTGGAGTTTGCGTTAGTTGCACAACCAGTTGGCCTTGCATGGGCTGTTGTCAAAGCGGCAACAAGAGGTGCTCTCTGCGAAGGGATTCCTTACTTCCGCAAGAGGACATGAGTAAGCCGCATTTAATCGCCGAGGTTTCGTCTGTTGTGACGCGGGCTTTAATCGGTATAGAAGCTTGGTTTAAATTGCGATTAGTGCTGAGGACAGGAGGCCGTTTCTAAAGAATATGAGACCTTCCTTGTCAGCGAACTCTTGAAAGGACAATGAGTTGCGATTGCATTTAGGGCTGAAGAGTCCTTTGGTCAGAAAACATTGGATTTTGGAGTGGATGAACTTCCATTGTTTTATTGCCTCGGGAAGTAGTTGGCCAAGTGCCTTAATGCATTCGGAGTGGTTCATAAGGAATTCAGGAGCACTTGCAGGAATCTTCTAAGAAGAATTTAATTTGTTTTGCATTTTAAAAAGTTTTTTTCGAAAGTAAGTTTCCACAGGAACTTTTTGTTGAATCACCCTCATTTTTAAGACCGAACATTGATGTTACGCAGTTTTTTTTTTTTTTTAATTTTGAGAGTTTCTTTAATTAATGGAGTAAATTTGTGTCGCACCAGCGGTTTTCTATGCGAACCGAAAATGTTGATGGCAGTTCAAACAACGCAAGGCTGCAAAAAGAAGATGCATCCTTTATATGGAGAAAGAATAAAGTGCCAGCAATGCAGGACGACGTCCTGTGTTTCCTTCTTCTATTTCTTTGGTGCTACAGTCCAGGGTGGATTTGGGCCTATAATTGGGTGTCCATTTGAGAGTAAAAGTGCTGCGAGGCGCTCTATCTAGAGCAATATCGCAAATACACATAATCACGGGAGTAGCTACTACACATTTGGCTTGGTTGACTGACTGGACTCTGGGTTATGGCTGTACTAAACGTTTACTAAAGTACTAAAAGCTGTACTAAAATTTGTACAAAAAGTAGACAAAATTGTACTAAAAACGTGCTGAAACTTGTAGTTAAAGTTGTACTAAAATCCTAAAAGTTGTAATAACATTTGAACAAATAGTGTACTAAAAGACAAAAAAAAATGTACTAAAAGTGTACTAAAAGCTGTAGTTAAAGTTGTACTAAAATTCTAAAAGTTGAAATAAAATTTGAACAAATATTGTACTGAAAGCTGTAATGAAGGTTGTACTAAAAGTTGTACTAAGAGTTGTACCAAAATTCGGGCAGTGTTTGAACCTTGCGCCATCTGTGCGGTAAATTTTTGTCAGTGAAAGAAAACACAACGTGGCAGATGATAATTCTTGCTTAGCATGCCAAACGACCCAAATACGTCAGATGCTCGAGAGTAAACTGATGGGCATTGGATTAACTGGGGAGAAAATGTTCTGCAACGGCGAAGGAAACTCAAATATTTTCCAGCATTTTTGGCGACATTCAATATGTGGTCGCCTCACTGCAAGAAAGCTGATCAGTCTCTTTTGCAAAACTGCCACTCATGGATAGTGACGATTGCGGTAGGTTTCGCTTTAATGACAAAAGACAGAATTGGGTTCCGCAATGTTATCGAGATCTGAATTTAATGAGTTAAACATATGTACGTCGTTGATGTTTCACATCTGAAGTATGAGAACATTTATCTGCGAAGGAGTAGGAAAAATGTAGGGTTCTGTCCACAAATCAACTTAGTGGATTATCAGTTTCGGTAGGATCATTAATGAAAATGAGAAAAAGGGTTGGAGAGAAGATGGAACCCTGAGACACACCCGTATTTATTTCATGGATGTCAGGTTTAACTCCATCGAAAATCACTTGTATTGAACGGTTTGGAAGAAAGCTTTTTATCCTTTTCAGAAACCAAATTCTCTACAAGAAAAAAATCACAAAAATTCGGTTTCAGTGCATTAAAATTATTGCGAACATTCTGACTCCAATAGTTTTGGAACTATTGGCTATTGACTTACGAGAGAAGACTGAGTCAATCGCGTCCAAAGAAACAGTACGTCGATGGAACGCAAGATCTGCCGAAATCATCGCCGCTGTCCGTGAGAGCGTGCAGAATTCGAGGCAGTCGATCTCGCGTCGCTCACAAGAACTCAACCTTTCCCAGACCACAACTTGCCGAATTTTGCGTCGTGACTTGGAGCTGAAGGTAAACGACCATACACATTGACGTGTGTTCGCTGAATGGGCTCTGAAGAAGTTGGAAGCTGACCCTAATTTTCATTGAAATCGAAAAATCATCTTCAGCAATGAAGCCCATTTCTGGGTGAATGGGTACATTAACAAACAAAATTGTCGAATTTGGGTCGACACAAATCCACATGAGATCCAAGAGCGTCCAATGCACCCTGAAAAAATCGCTGTTTGGTGTGGATTTTGGGCTGGGAGCGGTGTCACCGGTCCATATTTCTTGGAGAACGACATTGGCCTATTATAGGTCGATGAATACAAACTTCTTTTGGTCTGAATTGGATGGTATGGATACCAACGACATGTAGTTTCAACGGGGCGGCGCAATGTGCCTCACACCTCACGCCACCACATTGGAAATTCTGCGCGAGAGATTCGTGGACAGGGTCATCTCACGTGGAGGCGATGTGAACTGACCACCAAGATCCTGCGACTTGACCCGTTAGACTTTTTCTTGTGGGGTTTTCTGAAGTCGCAGTTCCATTCGAATAAGTAACAATCCACAGTGATTCTCAAAGCCAACATTACGCTTGCCATCGGTCAAATTCAGTCTGATTTATGCGCCCGAATTAGACATTTTGAATGGACATTTAGACATTTTAACTGGGCGCCTTCCAGAGAAGCCGTGGCAGACATACATAATGGCCTTAATAGGCTTTTCAAACGAATAAAAAATGTGAACGATATCTCACACACACTTTATTTTACGAGTATTTAAATTTAAAGATAGGAAGCGCTTAATGTTGAGTGAGGCCCAGGTCCACCTTGGACTGTAGCGCCCTAAGAAGAAAGGAAGAAGCGCTTAATGAAGGATCCTTTATTAATTGCATCTTGAGCGCAAAGAAACAGCCAAGGTAGATAAAGTCCTTAACTACCTAGAAGTTATAGCTGTCAATTGCGACATTCTGGCCAAGACATCGGTGTTGTGCGCCCTTAGATCTATTCTCTGCAAACATTTCTTAATGCTTTCTCTTAATTCAATTCTATTCAAATGACTTCCCGAATGAAATCCTCGCATAAGACATCGACAGATGCTCCCCAGAAATAAAACAAAATTCACAAAAGTTCGCAGCGACTCCTACAAATGTTCCTGAAAACAAACTCAAGAACTTTAAAACAGCAAGAGAGAGAGAAAGGGGGACTAGCTTCATAAAGTTTGATTTCCAAACAATAAAGAAACTATTGCCAAAACTTGGTGCACGAGGATGTCCAATGATTTCGAAATAAATCTTCGCCCGAAAAAAATTCACCTTCAACTGCAGCAACCCTCCTTCCCGCGGACATCGAGCGAGTGTATTTGATTTCAATAAATTGCCATAACTTCGCCGTCCTTTCAGCGCATTTTCATCGTTTCCCTTTGCAAGACACTTCGCATTCTTTGAAAACTAAGGGCAAACCCCCACCCACCGGATGGTCGATTTTTCACAACCCCGGTCCGCTACACCATCCGCTACGTCGTCCGATGATAAATGCCGAACGCTCAAGCGTTCCCTTCCGAGTCAAAAGGACACGGCGGCGTTCGAGGGCGAAGCTAAACAACAGAACACAGCAAAAAACTGAATTTGCATTAAACCCCCTTCCGGTGTAATGTGTGCTCCACGAGGGGTTGTGATTGACTACTTAGAAGCAACCAAAACACAGGCGCTCCCGCGCCTCGGCAAGGACATGAGTCTGCACCGTTCAGACTCGCAGGAGGATGGTTCAGCTTCAACTGAAGGTGCAGCGCCGTGATTTATGTGCATGTGTGCGGAGTCACCTCGGATGTATCGCACATGCACTCCGAAACGGTCACTCAGGTGGAAGCTTGCCAAAATGCTGAGAATTCCTTAGAATGGGTCTCGGAAGTCTTAATCCTATTTATTAGGCGTCGGCGGCGACGGCGGGGTGTATCTAGATAAACGACTGACGTAGAATGCAGCCGACATTCGCTGCGAATAGGTTCCACATACGTCAGAGTGGGTGGTAATTGCTTTCGGATTAATTGCGTAACACTCCCGGGGGTTTGTTTTCCTTTTTCGTCTTTCGTTTTTCTCTTTTTTGTGTTTTTGTTTTTCGGAGTTGGTATGTCTGTCACCTGACAGAACTTGATTTAGTGGCAAAGTTTAGCGTGAAGTGATTTATTGCTGAGTCAGTTAGCGACGGTATTTCGTGATTGAGCGGACTTAACGTGCACAAGGATGTGTGCTTTCATCAAGGGAAATTGCGGGTATCGACAATGAAGTGGGGCTGGGGGCTCTTAAATTGCTTAACTTTCAAAGTTATCTTTGAGATAGTGGCAAGTCAGGAGATGAGTTATGGTTTCGGTTGACGTGTATGAGTGGGGTTTGAACACTTTTGGGATGACGCTTGCAATTGATAAAATTTCGATGACGAGAGAGAAATGTCCTCCGTCGGTGTTTGAAAGAATTTAAAGAAATCTGGCTCGGTTTTTGAGAGTTAGGAGTTCGAGAGAAGATTTAGGAAGAAAGGCCGAAGCGAAGAACGAAATCTGGATTCGAATGAAATTCAAGAATCTGTCTAAGAATATCGATTTCCTCCCTGACGCAAGCCCTTTAAGTGAGTGTATGAAAATATTGGTGGCACCATGGAAAGGTGCCTAATATCCCGAATAATCACTAGAAAGAGAAGGCTCTAAATACTCAAAGTCAAAGAACGTCCTCTGTAGCCACAACGGACAACTGTAGCCACTTTGTATTCGAAGATTTTCTGGGCGTAGAGAGCCTGAGTCATTTCGCCTTTTCCTCAATGGCCGTGAAAGCTTCTATAACAGTTTTCTGGGAGCGACCTATGATGTCAATGTCGTCTAAGTAGCCCGGCAAATTAACGGATTTGTTGAAGATAGAGCCTTCTGTATTCACGCCTGCCTTGCACACTATCTGTTCCAGTACAAGGTTGATGAATCTGTACTTGAAACTCATTGAAATATTGTGCCGCTATAGTCTTAGTTAGATTAGGACCTAGATTCTACAGCAATCACTCGTGTTGTGACTGCTGTTGTTCTTTTACACGATGTGAAGCGGTAATTTAGGGTCTTCTTCACGAGTGATGGGAGGAAAATGCTGAGCTGTCCTGTAGGATTGGCCAAGCTGGGTCAATTTTGAAACAGCAACGATGGACAATAAAAAGTCACCGAAATCATTTCCAGAAATATGCCATTAAATTCCTCTACTTTTGGTTCTTCTGGAAGTTGTTAAGCTGGACGCAGTGATTTTGGACATAAAGTTTAAAGTAAAGAACAAAAACGAAACAATGAACGTCTTCCTTGTACTTTTTAACTCATCCTGAACACCTTGAACAGCGCCAACTAACAGTTTTCTTTGGTGGAAAAAATGTTGATCTGTCAATGGAAAGCGATTTCATATCGAAACTAAACTGCTACGCCATTCAGTGTCACCCTAAACTCGATTGTTCACGACAGAAAAATTATATTTAGAATCATTTTTAAGACGTACATGTATACAATTAATTTTTGATTTACTTTTAAGGACTGAAAATGGGGAAAAAAAATTTTCTTAGAAATTCTTTCGAAGGCCTTCTGTTTGACAACAGAACTTAGCTGAAATTCCAAAGTTTCATCAGACTTTATGCTGCACTGAAGTTATTTATGAAAAAGTTGCCATTTTGACATGTTTAACTACAGCAAATGTCAACCTTGACAGATAATCATACACCTCAAGTCTACACATTGCAATCTCTCCAAAGTCTCTTTTCCCATATTAAAATAAATCCAAATTCGTGGACAACATCCAATCCATCCTCTATCCAGTTTGAATAATAAAGACACAACATGGTGCTACAGATTACCAAGCGCCTGCTGTCAAAATGCACTCTAATTCCGGAAGCCCATTAAAAAGTGTGAAACGACAAGAGAGCAGCAAACTCATTATAAACCTCACATTCCAAGTCGTTTCCTTGATATACGAGCTAAAACCCCATCGCCGCGAATTCTCCAGCAACACCGTTAAGTCTTTACGAAGCCAACCTCCCTCATTCAACAGATCCTCGAGCACATAAAAGCCCGCCCAATTGAGTGTGTCTTAATTGAATTCGTCGTCCTGTCGTCGAAAGTTATGTAATTAATTCAAAAAAAAAGAGAAAAAAAATGTTTTGTGCACAAAGAATTTAATGTCCCTTGCACTCTCTCTCGCCAGCAGCGAGCGAACACAGCGAGGAATGACATGACAACAACCTGGTGCCGGTAATTTGTCCCAACACTCGACTATCGTTTCGTATTCATCGCCTGCCTCATTACGAATGGCAGTTACGTTCCCAAGCCAGTTCACCGTTATTTATGTGAAAATAAAACTTTATGATTACTCCAACAGCAGCTTCACGCTATCGCGATGGAAGACGGTAGCGGCGGTGGCGGCGGCCAAACCACGGTGCAGTCTATAGTAAGGGTATGTTCACACACTGCCTACTGTCTAGTGAATAACGGACGTACATATGGTTTTCTCACTTCCTCTTCGTTACAAAGTGTGTAGCAGTAATTATTCATCCACTTGGGAATAATTACTGTGATTGTGTGTGAAATTACCTGAATTCCTCTCAAGCAGATATCCGTTATTTTTAGACTTCGCAGCCTTTTCATAAGGGACTCGGAACTAAGTTATTACCGTGATGAGACCTTCACTTTTTTCTCTTCTTTTTTGTTCTGATTTAAATCCTCTCACACAGCCTCGCAAGCGGTTGAACTGAAACTGAGCAGAATAACGGTCGTTATACACAACAAAGAATAACGAGGTAGGGAAATTCCAATCACCACTTAATGACTACCCTGTAGGGGGCAAAAGGAGGATGTACTTAAGCGTCACCCTGTAGCACATCAAACGTCAGAGACTGACTCTTCTGCAGAAACGTCATTCGAGGGACGTGTTCAATTGGTGAACTCTTCAAGTGTGATCGAGATGATAAACAATAAACTGGGCAAGTGCGAGTTGTACTCGCACGGGTAAGGTTCCGTCGCATAATATTGATGGATGATTTCTGAAGATCAAACGACGTTTCTAAACTATTTCAGTTGAATTTTCTTCTAACTTCAACTCAAATTAACTATTCATTCATACATTTATACATCCGAAAAAAACAAACGTTCATCCCTACATATACCTATATCTCTATCCAAGTTTATCCAACACAGAAAATCCCTTCCATCATACACATACCCAATCACTGCTCATGCCTGCGGTGTGTGTGTATTCATTTCTGTTGGGCATTTAGGGGTGAGATCGAAAAGATAACGCTCAGCAACGAATAGAGTGGCCGAAGACAGCATGAAATTATGTGTGAAAATGAAATTTTCTTCTTATTTTAAATCTTAGATATCTCAAAATTTCAACATAAGTCGATATTTTGAAATTTATCATTTCTTAATGCTTACATTGATGTCTTCAAAACTGCGTTTTCAGATCTTCAAAATTCGCATGTCGATGATTGACCGTTTTTGGCCAATATCTCCAAAACCATTAAGGCCAGAATGTTCGCAATGGTTTTAAATGAAAGTACTCAATGAAGCCAAGTTTTTGTGATTTTTTCAGATTTTTAAACACTTTGGTTTAGAAATGGCAGGGGGGGAAAATCTTTGGAGCTCCATATTTTCCAAACGGTACTTTTGATAAAAAAGTCTTGAAAGAAACCTCCACCTCATTTCGAAAGATCTGTCGATTGATATATATATCGATGGGGTGCGACAATTTTTCAAAATTAGTGTCAACTTCACCTGTACTGGAGCCACCCCCAAATGGCCCCACTTTTTAAAATCGCTGCATAGGAATTGACATCTAGGTCTGAAGTACCTAATTCCAAAATTTCATGCCGATATCTTCATAAACTTCGGAGATAAAAAAGTGTGACAGACACGACGGACGGACGGACGGACGGACGGACGGACGGACACACCGAAATTATAAAGGTTCCGTTTTTGTAGACGGAACCTTAAAAACAGCAACCATAGCAATAAAATCCCTGAATGACACAAATCCCTTGCGAACACTCCCCCATCGACCATTTTGTGAAATATTTATCTGATGTGACCTTTATGTGATTTCAGGTGACGGAACTCTTGATTTCGATGCATTCAGCCGTGTTGCGGGCCAATTCCAAGAGGAGGACGATGAAGCCATTCAAAAGGAACTGAAGGAGGCCTTCAGATTGTACGACAAGGCTGGCAATGGCTACATTCCAACGTCCTCGTTAAAAGAAATCCTCATCGCATTAGACGATCAATTAAACAACGACCAACTGAATGAGATGATTGCCGAAATCGATACTGATGGCTCAGGAACAGTCGATTTCGAAGGTGAGTCCTTAATCACAGATAATCCCTGTTCGCTCTCTAATTCAATCTCAATTTGCCCCGCAGAATTCATGGAGATGATGACTGGCGACTAAGTCGAAGGCGAATGCATCTGTAATTTATTTTTTATTCGATGAACTATTTAAATGTAAAATCTAATAAACGTATACTTCTCTAATTGTTCTTTAAATCCTGCGAGTGGCGTCTTTTGGTTTAGCCCCTTCGGGCTGTGCACACGATTTGGCGGCGTGTGTGTGTGTCAGAATGAGGAACTTCGGAATGATTACGAGAGTTTTATGGTTCTTTAGTCGATTTATTTCATGGCTTTTATTTTGCGAGGTGATCCTTTGGGGGGGGGGGGGGATGTTGGGGCAAGTGCGCCCGCAAGGGATATGACTCTTGTGAAACTTCTCGTGCGTGGGCCGGAATGCATTTCATTGGGATGCTTAGACGACCATGACCGGGGAGAATGTGTTTTATTTTAGGGCATAATTCATGATGATGAGCAACTTTTGTGAAATGGGCAAGAAAGTGATTTCGTCGAAATCGATAGGTGGACGCGCACGTTTATATCTGTGTCCTGTGGCTTTTTTCTGACTTCTGGCTGAGAGTGGATTGTGGGCATTTTTGTGGATTGGTCAATAAAAAAGCCCACTCGTCTATTTATAGCCGTCTAGAGTGAAGGTTAACGAAGAAGGAGGTTTGACTTATGGAGAACATTCTTGAATTTGTTGTCAAATCAAATCTTCTGAAGAGACGACAGTAGGTAGCCATTGAATTCCAGAAACTTCAACAACTTGTATACGGTGACGACATATATTAGTTAACATAATTTTTACGTGGATGATGTTAGTCTCCATGACGAATCTAGAAACTAAGGCAAATGTGTCAAAAGCAAAGTCTTGAACCAGCAAATTCGATGTCGAGAAACTAAGGAGAAGAAAGTGATGGTGGACACAAGGAACGACTAACAAAACCTCATTCACCGGAATGAACTAGGAAAAATTAATGTTCGAAAGTCATTCTTTAAAATATACTGCATTTTATTTGACATAACCGTAAACACAAAGCAATTAATCAAATTTGAAGATAAAAGTGCTAAAAACAGCAGTCAAAAGTGAGTGTACATATGGTTGTGGCAATGACTGTAAGACATACCGCCTCGTTTTCGTTATACATTTGTAGGAACATTTAGACCCGCAGACACAGTGGTAAGGCACACAAAGTATGATTTTTGTCAATAAGAGAATTATTTTTGGTTTTATTTCAGCGTTTTTCGACGCTTGTTTTTAGCCCTTATTCTTTTTAGTTAAATCAACTGCATTATGCATACCGTTGAGTTAAATACTATGTAACGCATTTATAAAGCATGATTTCAGAGTTTTCATTTGAGGTATCAATGTCTGGCGTAGATCATTCCGGGCGATTTCAACTAAAGACTGTACATTCACTTTTGACGCTGACCGTATACAGAGTGGGCCAAATGCAAGTTTCTTTTTTAAAAATGCAATAGAAGGAACAACATTACATTTTTTCCATATATTATGGCTTTATTAGGAAGAACAAAAACACGACTGGATGGCGCAGTTGGTTAGGTGCCTGCCCCAAGTTCGAGGGGTCCCAGGTTCGATTCCGAAATCGGTCCAGTCACCATTTTGTCGTTGGGATCAAATTAACGGCACTGGAGTAGGTTGCTACCTGGCAGTACAATGGACCAGTTTTGAGTCTGAGTGCTCCAGTAGAGTTTCTAAAAAATCCTCCAAAAAAAAAAAAAAAAAGAACAAACATTCCCATTATTTATGAAAAACAACGCCGTTCAAGTGACTGCCTCGGCTGGCTTCGCAGTAACGCATTCTGTCACCTCTATTTTGCAAGACCTTGTTGATGGTTTCAGGCTGAAGCTCACGGATTGTTTGGACGATATTGGCCTTAAGTGCTTGAATCGTTTCTGGATTGTTGGCATAACATCGGTCCTTCACGGTTCCCCACAGAAAAAAGTCCAAAGAGGTCGCATCTCAGCTCTGAGGCGGCCAATTGACCTCGCTGCTGATAACACGATTTGAGAATTTGGTGCGCAAAATATCAATTGTGGCATGGGCTGTGTAGCATGGTGCGCTGTCCTGCATGAACCAGAGGTCGTCCGAATCCATGTATTCAATTTCAGTAAAAAAAAGTCGGTTAACATAGCTCTGTAAAGCCCACAGTGACCTAAACCTTGCTCCCAGCCTCATTTTCGAAGAAAAATGGACCAATGATGGCACCGCTGCACACTCCGCACCAAACAGTCACTCTCTGTGGATGCATTGGCTTTTCGACAACTACGCGGGGGCATTCCTAGCCCCAGATGCGGCAACTTTGTTTGTTAACGTAGCCGCCAAGATGAATATGCGCCTCGTCAGAAAGATGATTTTTCGCCCAATATCGTTGTCCAATTCAAGCTGCGCTAAGGCTCAAACTTGAAGAAATAACGCAGCGGATGTCACTCGCCTTCAATTGCCGAGTCAATTGGACCTTGTAAGCGAATAATCCGTGAAATAGTGCGTAAAATGTTGAGCTGTTGTAATCGATGGCGAGTTGATGTTCGTGAACTGAGCCTCACACTCTCGGCCACAGCAGTCACATTCTCACCTGTGCGCACCGTACGACGACGGCAACCATGCGTGTTGTCCACTAGCATACAAGTCTCACGAACTTTTTCACAAACTTGCGTACAGCAGTCGTGATGGGTGCTTCATTTCGGCCAAAACTTCGCACTGCTTGGGCTACACAGCACTCACTTTGGAAATAAGTTTTCAATATTTCCCAACATTGTTCAAGCGTAAAGCAACTCATTTCGTTCCGCGGAGGTATATTACTGACTTTCTGTCAAGGTTTCGTGTGGGAAGCAGCTGTCAGTGTCCAAATAACCAATGGTTTAAAAAAAAACCGCTAGATGGCCCAACCTGGATATGTATATAATGGTGGCACTACAGTCCGAAGTGGAATTGGGCCTAGCTTCTCAGCAACCACTTGTGTTGTGCGTGCTATTGTTCTCTTACGAGTGGAGTGGACTTACAGTTTAGTGCCGTCTCCGAACGTTGAGATTGAGAAGCTATTTTTAGACAGTTACACTCTTTGAGCATTGTCAGTGACTCAAAAGAGGTGGATATTTTCATTTTCAAGCCACCTATCCGTATGCGAAGAGTGCTTTGGCTGTGTCCATGAAAACCATGATTTGGCCATTCGTCGCCATTTGCAGTAATTGGCATTGTGTTACGCCACTACGTGGAAAATTTTACGCAAGGATCATGGTCTTGCCTTACAATATCACTCGTGAAAGAACTGAAGCCAAACCGCATGCCACAACGTTAAATTTTCGGTAAGCGTGCCTTAGAAAAGCTGAAGAAAGATTTGCATTTATCGAAAAATTGGCTTCAGCGACGAAGGCCATTTCTGGTTGAATGGACGTGTTAACAAAAGAAGCGCCGTATTTGGTCCGGTGAGCAACCTCAGGCAGTGTAAGTGCTGTGCTGTGCGGTTTATGGACCGGTGGAATCATTGGGCCGTTTTTTTTTTTAAGATGGCCGTGAGAACAACGTTACCGTCAATGGCGCACGCTGTCGTTTAATGATTTCGAAATTGTTTTTGCCCAAAATGCAAGGGCTGAACTGGTCGACATGTACAATAGTTCCAGCAAGACGGCGCTAGATGCCAGAGAGTATGTGAATCAATAGACCAATTGAGGAATGAATTCGGTGAGCAATTTATCTTTCGTTTTGGACCGGTGTACTGACCGGCTAGATCGTGCCATTTGACGCCTTTAGAAAATTTTTTTCATGGATATACGTCAAATCGCTCATCTAAGCCGATAAGCCAACGTCAACTGCAGACTTGCAAGACAACGTCGTACATTTACCGTTTTCCGTGGCCCGCATGTTCGACTAAAGGGTTGCGAGGGCAAAGCATGCACGCGAGATCTCCAGGCCACTCGATCCTATGCCATCGACTCTCATCAGGAGCTATGCCCAGGCGCAGCCAGACGTGTGTTTGGACTTGGTCCAACCATCTCGTAGTGGGTCTGCCAAGCGGTCGCCTACCTAATGGAAACGCAATCAAGGCACGCCTCGGAAGTCGTGATGACGGTGGGCATTCGTGCCATGTGACCAAACCATCGAAGCATAGCCATTTTCGTTCGAAGAAGCAGCTGTTCAATATTGAGTTCCTTGCGCAGTGTCGAGTTTCTCATCCTATCCCGGCGACCAACAGCACGAAGAAATCCCATATCGGCAGCTTGTATTCGCGATCTTATTCTTTCGGTCATTACGCAAGATAAAATTGGACGTCTTATTAGCGCGGTAACAGCCATTAAGCCCGGAAAAAGTGACTCGAAATAGGACTCTTCGTATTACCACAACGTAATCGTGGTCAACAAATACACGAAATAACCTTTAAAAAGTATAGGGCAATCAACTGGCCCATCATCAACCCACCATCAAATCAAATAAAAATTATTTAAATTTTTGAAAATTTTCTGCTGTTTTTTGACAATGTAAAGCAAAATGCAAGTCCACTCGTGAGAGAACAATATCACGCACAACACGGAGTGGTTGGTGAGAAGCTAGGCCCAAGTCCACCTCGGACTGTAGGGCCGCCATTATTGTTATTAAAGCAAAATGCTTAAAAAGTCACATAAACAAGGTAGAGTATTTTATAATTTGTGTTAACGTCTGTAGAATCAAATTTGGCCTGATTTTCTGGACCCGTTCTTGGAAGGGTTCGTTTCAACTTGCTGCTTGATCATCTCTGGAATCTTCTCATCATTCATGCCAAAAGATTGTTCTCAAGACAGATAGGGATACTCGCAAAGTCTGATTTTAGCTAGCAATCATTTCAGTCTCGAGAAAAGGCAGTATGTCAGAAGCTTGTTTTTAAAAGGATTTTCAAACTAGTGAATCCATGGAGACACAGATTACCAATAAAATCTTGTCTCCACAGGCCATATTTCCATTTTTATCTCAAAATATTAAATGTAATTCATTTTCATAAAAGTTTGTACACAAAAATATCGTTTCATTTTTTAAAAATTCAGCAAGAGCATAAAGCAACTAACGCCAAGGATCCAATTCATGACTAGGTACTACTATAAATTAACAAAGAATTTTGTGTTACGTGTCTAATCTAAGAGCGCAATTGCTGTAAATACATTCTCACTTACATTGAATAACTTTTTAAATATGAAATTGTCCAACAGTTAAGACCACACATCGCATGGAACGCGCAGAAATATAGGTAATTACAGAAAATACACTTTAAAAATCACGTGTTAATAAGATTTCTCGAAATTGAATGACTTATTTGAGAGAAGAGGGAGAGAGAGAGAGAGAGAAGAGACAGAAAGAGAGACAGACATAGTTTTTCTTTTTTTTCAACTCTCAAAACATGCAAACAAACAACAGACTCTTTCATGTCAACTACATTAAATATTTAAAGAATTTAAAATAAAAGTGTGTAACATTACATGCTAGTTGCTGAACAAACTCCTAGTCTAAATGAAGCATTCTCGATCGATCTACGTTTGTGTGGGTGTGTGAGTGACACAGTCCACCATTCCACTGGCTACGTTCGCAAACTTCGAAACACTACACAAAATTGTCAAACTAACTATGAGAGGGGATGCAATGAACTTTGAGTCAAAAATAATTCGAAGATGTGTTACAGTGTGTTCTCAAAGTTTTGAGAAAGCCAAAAATCAATACAAAACCGAAAGAAAACATGAAAAACAAAACAAACAAGGAAAACAGAAATCAGAAAACAAGAAGAAACGTTCGTGTGTAAATGTAGCATAAACAGCGGCAATGAACTGTAAACATGTTTCAATTTTCTTTTTTTTTTTTTTTGCAAAAAATCTGTTTTTTTTTATCTACTGAAATGTTTTGTAAGTTTTTTTTTCTCTTTTGAACTCATTCTTTAGTATTTTTTTGCAGTGTAGGTTTTTTTTTGCTAGATTTCAGTACCTGACTGAGACTCCTAAAGCTACTTGTGCTGACACTTCTTGCCTGAAAGAAATGAAATATTAGAGTCATAGTAGTAGTAGGTTAGAGTAGTAGTAGTAGTAGAGTGGTAGTTATAGAGTAGAAGAGAGTAAAATGATGGAAAACCAAAAAAAGAAGACGAAACAAAAATTGAAAAGATTGCAAATAAACATAAATTTAGTTCCATGAGATTTGGTATCACTGTAAAACGAAAACAAATTGAGTGCTGACAAATTGAAATGAATGACAAAATATCCGTATATGTACACGTTTGAGCAGACATAGAAAGCATTTGGTGCAGTAAATCCGTTATTATTTTCCACAAATAAAATTACAAAGCAACGATACACATTTGCGGACGAATATGAAATCATAGAAAACAAAAAACTCAATTACATGGATCTGAAATACATAGAGACACAGTTTTTGGACTAGATTTAAGGGCGATGTTTTTGGGTCTTTGAACACCATCGGTAGCGTATTGGTGTGTGATATATTCTGGATTCAAGCCTGATTTGGTTGGGTTTAGTAGGAAGCACACAACAAGTACTTTTGCTTGCTAAAACACTTAGATTACCACAAGAACATGCTTTTGTAATTTTTGAGTTCTTCCTTTTTGGCTGAAAATGTGAAAGAATTTAGGAAAAGTTTATTTTAAAAACAAAAATTTAAAGAACAAAAAGAAAATAGTTTTTGTTGTGCTATTTGGCAGCACTTTTTATGGTGGTACTGGTTTTTATGACGGTAATTTTTGAGCAATGGAAAATTTTAAGTTAAGAAAGACCTCAATTCCGGTTTAAAGGAATTTTTTTGTAGTCTTTAAAGTTAAAGTGATGAAAGGCCAGAATTTCTTTAGCAGTTACCTTTAATGGATGATAGAAACCTTAAAAATTACTTATTGTTTAGCCGAGAAAAGAATATGAAGTAGAAATGAATGTTGGTGAAGAGGTTATTTAAATTTTGTGTAGTACAATAGTCACTGCCTATTTACTTGTCAGATTATGTCCAATGACGCTGAAACAGATGTTCAAAACATATGAGGACCTTCTCCTTTTCATCTCAGCCTCAGTTATTTTTTCTTAAACAAACATACATTTTTAACATAAAGACGAATGGGACCTAAGTTCATTTTATTCTGTAACCAACGATAAAATTTGATCCATTTTCAAAGGATCTCTAATTTATTGTCTAAAGAGGTTCTATCGTTTCGAATTATTTAGAAAGTTTGAGAATTTCAGATTTTTTGTTTGTTTTAGAAATATGACGCTTTGTTATAAGATCCATGCTTATGTATGGGAAAAGCGTTTGGTGCGCAGCCGTCGATAAACCTCCAAACACTTCATATGCGTGCAAATATTGGCTTGTATCTTCTTTAGGGAGGAAGTACTAAAAATCACATTGCCTGTTATCAGTAGTGGAATTGGGTGCCTATTTCAGTAATCTCAGCAATCATCATTTGCAGTGTCCGGCATGTTCCAATAAAGGGGTCGCGGCGGCAATGCATGTACGAGAGATTTCCATGCAACTCGATGCTCTGACATCGACTCTAACTCATCAGAAGCTATGCCCAAGCGCAACCAGGCGAGTTTTTGGACCTGGTCCAACCATCTCGTCCTGGGTCTCAACAATCATATATCTTAAAACCGTCCAGACCTTATGTTCGGTATCAGGGCATACAGGGAACCTAGGAAATGCAAGAACGAACATATTTGCAAAAGATGGCTTTAGATAAGGCGACGCGCTGTAATTTGATTTCTTTAACATCGTTCCTGAGAAGATCGTGTAAAACTCACTGGCGAACACAAAAGCCAAGATCTTCCAAAAGTCTGTTCAACTGCTACCTAACGCGGATGACATTGACGTGAATGGGCGAACTCAGCGAGCCGTCAATGACGCTGGCATTGAAACGGAGGCGGCTAAAATGGGTCTGGCGGTAAATGAAGGCAAAACCAAGTATATGCTGTCATCGAGAAAGGACGCACAACATCAACGACTTGGACAGAACGTCACCATTGGCAGCTATTACTTTGAGGTAGTTAAGAACTTCGTCTTCCTCGGCTCCGCGGTAAATAGTACAAACAACATCAGTGCAGAGACCAAACGCAGATTAACTCTTGCCAACCCCTGTTTTTTTGGGCTCAAAAGGCAATTGAGTAGTAGAGCCCTCTCTCGGAAGACCAAGTTGAATTTGTATAAGACCTTGATCATCAGAGTCCTGCTTTACGGCGCAGAGGCATAGACAATATCCCAAGCGGATGAACAGTCTCTCGACCTTTTCGAGAGAAAAGTTCTGCGCGTGGTCTTTGGTCCTGTTTGCGTTGACGGCATTTGGAGGAGAAGGTTCAAGCACGAATTGTATGGGCTGTACAGCGACATGAGTCTAGCCAGGCGTCTACGGATCCAACGCCTAAGACGGCTAGGCCATGTAGAGCGTATGGACAACTTAGCTCCTGCCCGAAGAGTCTTTGACTCTGAGCCTGTGGGATAACGCAACAGAAGACGTCCACGTACAAGGTGGCGAACACAAGTCGAGAGGGACCTCGGCCGGCTTGTTGTGCGAAACTGGAGACAGCCGGATCGTGCTGGCTGGAGAGGCATGTTGAGTGAGGCCCAGGTCCACCTCGGATTGTAGCGCCCTAAGAAGAAGAAGAATGACTTTAAGCGCTCTTTCAAGTTGCTGAAAAAAGTGGTTTCAACGGAATATTTTCGCAAATATGGTGTGGCCTTGGCAGTCTCATAAACCAGTAGGATATCTACGATAATCTCTTGAGTGTGAGATCTGTAACTAAAACAAGGATATGTTTGTTCACATGTTCAAACTGTATGGCACTCAATTTATGTTGAGACTTGTGCAAAATTTGAGACACTTTACTATGAGACGACGAGTTTTAAAAGAATTAATTCTACAGATTCGTAAACTTTGTTTGCGTAGTCTCCTCTTGTTTCGCTAAAGGATACATTTAAGGATATACTACATCTGTAATGCATACTAACATTGGCTCCAAAAACCAAAAGCACTTCATTGCAAGCTTCTAATTGCGTGTGGAAATGCGTAATTCGCGTAGTATTGCCAGATTTAAGAAAAGACAAAATGTTTTTATCTCTTCACGGATTTGTTCCTGCAACTTGCAGCAGGGAAAAGTTGAAGGACACAATTGAGTTCGGCCTTTCTTTTAAATCGCACCATCTGTGCATTCGGTGTTTTATGGAATTTTTGTTAAAAAATGTAACTAAATGATATACAGTGGTGGACAAAAGTTTTAAAATTTCACAAGTAATTTTCAAATAAAATCAAGCATTTACAGAAATCCTAAGATAAAAGCTTTTTGTTATTGTTTTTGGATGAAAACATTTTGTTTACTTTTTTTTCGGAGGATTTTTGAAACTCTACTGGAGCACTACGCCAGGTAGCAACCTACTCCGGTGTCGTTAATTTGATCCCAACGGCAAATGGTGACTGGGCCGGATTCGATTTCACTGGGACTCGAACCTGGTAGCCCTCGAACTCGGGGCAGGCACTTAACCAACTGCGCTATCCAGTTGTTTTGTTCACTTATTTTTTGCTTAATTTTGTGATACTAAATTGCCGTGGCGTAGTGGGTAGGTGCGTCGACCCCTACGCTCTCGAGGTCTAAGGTTCGAATCTCGAAAAAACTTCTAACATTTTTTTCACGATTCCACCTTTGAGTCGCTGACAATGCTCAAATAGTATATCTGTCTAAAAACAGATTCTCTCGCCGTTCGGAGTCGGCATTAAACTCCCTCCATACCTTCGGCCAGTGTTGTTCCTTGATTCCGGACACTTAAGGGTAGTCGTAACCCATTTTGCACGCGCAAATAAAAAAAAAAAAACTGTAGGTCCCATCCACTCGTGAGAGAATAGTAGCACGCACAACATGAGTGGTTGCTGAGAAGCTAGGCCCAGGTCCACCTCGGACTGTAGTGTCGCCATTGTTATTATTGTAAGAAGGCACTGTCTTGACTTAAACAAAATTGGGTATCAAACAGGAATATTATCATCTGTACTGACAGCCAGTTTGCATTCAGGTTCCTCAATTCTCTGAACTTTTTGCTTAAAGATCGCTGTAAGTTTCCGACTGTCTCTCGCAGCTTTTATTATTATTATTACATATTTGATAAATGTTTCTAAAGGATATCATTTTAAGTGTCGCCTAGGTTTGAACGATTAATTTTCTTTTGAAGTGACTTTGTGTGAAAACTTATGTCCACCACTGTAATTATCATCAGCAGGGAAGAAGAAAAAAATTTTGTAAGTTTGTGATCAAATATTCTGCTATTCGTGTCAAAAAACAACGAATATTCTTATTTAATGTTAGCTGTCATGTCTTTGAACTCATTTCGAAGACAAAGTGTCAAATTTTTGGAAGAAAAATCAATAATTTTATTCCAGACTTAAACTATAACCTCGAAGTCAAGAGGGGATTCTTCTTTTGTCTCAGCGACGAAATTAAATTCTGAGTTGATGTCAAAAAATCAAAAATCAATTAAGAGTCGTATGAAAATTTTCGACATTCACTGTGTGGTACATGCTGTACTAGGGGGTTAAAGCAAATACGAAGAAGTTTTTAGACCATCCGTCAATAGATTTCGGGGGCTCTTCTAAACAAAAAACTTGCTCCAAATTAACGAAAATCATTCAACAAAGGCTCTAAATACTTCAAATGAGACTAAAATATGAGCGATTATAATCAAACCAATATTTTTCGAATGAAATGCGAGAGATAAGAATTTAAAAAAATACACACAAATTGCAGTTCAATCACTCAACGTGGTAATCTAAGGTCTAAAGTCAATTCAATCGGCACTATGTGTCAAATGAGGTTATTCCTAAAGGCCTCCACTGAAAGGACACTTCACACACACGAATGCACGACGTGTGCATGAATGTTGAGAATGATGCAAAAAAAAGAAATGAGCGATTTTCATCTAAACATTGGCATATACCTTGCTCCGCGTCCTTTGCGGTGTTGAGAACTCCTCTTTCGATTTCCGCCGCTTATCCTTCAGTATCATGCGAGCAGCTGCGAACGCCATAATTTAGCACACTTTGATTAACACAACAACACTTTTGACACGAGTGTAAATTTTTCGGTTAAGGTCTCGCTAAAAGCACAGACTCACACACTCACGTAGACGATGCAGTGATCCTTGTGGGGTTAGTGGTACACACACATTTCGTGGTGCGGTTCAGCTGTAAACAAGACGAACGAGATGAATAGGCGGTAGGTGGTGGTCGGGTGGTTGGGTGGGTGGTTGGTTTTGGTTTCGGGTGTAAACACACACACACACAAACGCATGCACCGAGTTTCCGCTCGACAAGGACGCGCGCGCTTGGATTTCTGAAATTCGCCACCAGATTGCCAGGAGTGGCAAACACACACTTACAGGGCACGAGAAAAAAAAACACCGTCACCACGTGCTTCCCTGTGTGCCAGTGGGTGGGGACTTAGGCCGAACGGACGGGCTGCGGAGCGCCTTGGTAGTTTTATCGAATTCCCGTGTAATTAGCCCTCCGGAAATAATGCGGCTACCGGCGAATACATGCACATCCGCGAGAGCTACCACTCACAGCGAGCGTCGTCGGTTAACGAGCCTTCACGTACGTTCGGGATGTGTGCGAAGGGGATTTTCCGCTTTCCCTGAATGGCGCGCGTGACGATACGTAGCTGGTGGGTGTCGTACGGGGGGGATGCAGCCGATGCAGCTGCTTAGAGGCGTCCTCAGGAATCGAGTGAAGGAGGCGAGGCTCACAAATGCATTCAGCACTGTTTATTGGATTTTCAATTTGTTGTATTGAGGACAGTTAACACCGAGCAATCGGTCCTTTCGCATCCACACACAGCAGCGCTGGCATGAGAGAACGTGTATGTAGATCCGGCAGGGGGTTGCTGTTGTCCTTCTGGGCCCGGCGGCAGTGACGGGCGCTCAACGAGGGGTGCACAGCTGATGCAATTGGATGAGTGGCTTTTGGATACAATTCTGCCGACAGATAGACGCCACTTCTACGTGTTTCCTCTGCAGTCATCTTCTGCTGCTCCTCGCTGGTACCTAACCCTCTCTCTATCGCTTCTCTCTCACTCCTCTATCACTCTCCCTCTCTCTCTCTGTCTTCCTCTGATGTAGCAGCCGATTTGTGAACGCTTGGGCTGTGTCGCTCTGCGCACTGCCAGCTCCTCCTGATCCTTGCTTTATTGTTTCGAGATTTGTTGTTGGGTCTGCTGTGCTGCTGCTGGCTCAAATTGAAGGAGGATGCAGTTCCGTTTCGGATGTAAAATCGTGAATGGATTTCATGCTCAAGAGTCGAATAAAATAAAGAAAATCCTTTCTTTGTTGCTGCGGCTGTATTCAGCTTCGCTCCGGAGCGAGGCGAAGATGTTTCGTGAACAACCCTTTGTGTCCCTGGTCCTTTAGCTCTGCCCCCGGGTCCCCCTTCGTGTCGTTGACTATCCCTTCTGTGTGTGTGCGCGTTTAATCGTTTTGCTGGAGTCTCTGGCAATTAAAAGTTGTCATTCGACTAGAATAGAAGACAAACAAAAAGAAGAAGAAAAAACAGAAAGGAAGAGAATTGTATACACACGGAGGAATGAAACAAAATTTTCGATTTCCACTGTGCCGAGCATATCCTTGTGTGTGACTCTGATGGGGAGATTTGGGTCAGAAAGGGAGAGTGCCACCGGGGCCCCGCTGCTCTGCGAGCTGTATTGGAATGCTTGTGTCATTGGTCGATGCAAACGAGGACTGAATACGAATTGAGGGCCCGTTTCCGGTGTGGGCCGGGCTGGGATGGGTATTTTGTATTTTGTAACTTTTATGAGAATTGGCTAGGGTTCGATGACGAATTTTTCTCCATTTTCTGGTGACCTTTTTGAAAGATTTGCGCAAAGGAGCCTTGAATCGAAAGAGATTTGGGATCATAGGCCGGGAAATAAAGCAGCATGCGGGAGGACGATTGGGAGAGAATTTTGTTTTAACTGAAGTATGTCAGTCAAGGACTTTGTTCGTGATGATGTTGATTTTCAAAGAAAGTTGTTGCAGATTATTTTCTGTTTTTTTTTTCGTTCAAGGATTATGCGAAAAGGTTTTTTTTTTTTTAAAGTTCTTAGGGAGGTCGTGGGCGGATGGGTGTGAATGATTTTTTTTCCCCAGAAATGTCAATATTGGATTTTGAAAAAAAAAGACACCATGCATTGAAGTGAAAGGGGTGTGTTCGTCATACAAAATTATTGCTGTTTTGTGTTAGGAGGACATCATTTAAGGCACCGTTCGAAAATCAGAAAAACTATCATAGGACTGATTTTAAAAGAAATCAAGCAGAAATATATGAATTAAGGATGACCACAAGTCACGCAAGATTTGAATTTTTTTAAGTGTAGCCAACGAAAAAACCAAAAAGATGCGCTATCTGACAGCTGACATCTCGGGGCTTATAAACGGCACTGGAGTAGGTTGCTACCTGGCAGTACAATGGACCAGTTTTGGGTCTGCGTGCTCCAGTGCAGTGTTTCCAAAATCCTCCAAAAAAAAAAAGATAAAATTGGGAAACTCGATCAGGGAGATTGAAGCAATTAGTGACTTTAGATATTTTAATCGAACCATAACGTCTCACGAATTTCGTGCCCAAAAAGATTACCTCATCCTTCTTCCGTTTCTGAGGATATATTCGGAATCGAAAATAAAACAGTTTTTAGATGTTGTATGAGTTCAGAAAACATCGAAGCAGTTCGTGGCTCTGTTCCTGAGAGTTCAGGAACATCAATTCGGTCCCGTGGTCAAAAATTGGACATTTTGAAAAAGCTCTTCACAACGTTTTCTCATGAAAAGCTTACAGATTTATGCATACAAAGTGCAAAGCGTTCAATAACTATTAACTAATTACAGTGGCGTTCACATAAATAGCACACCTTTATTCAAATTTTTATTTGTTTGCACAACACACTGTACTTAACAGCTGCACAGGAGTAAAGCCATAATACCGTAAGGTAGTACCTTTATGAATATGAAAACATACGGCAAAGAAGATCCCGTTAGCATTTCTTTATTTTGCGATCGTACGAGTTGGTAATCATTACAAATTGTGTATTCTTATAAATAGCACATACATATTTGGTTTCTCACTAAAAATTCTTTGTTTCAGTGATTTGAATGTGGTTATTATAAATATTTTTAATTATAAAGACAGATTCATTTTTTTTAAAGAAATAGCAGTATTTGAGGTGGGCAGAGGAAAGCACTGAAGGGAAGATAGGAGAGCTATAATTGGTACCATGATACAGGACGGAAAGACCATTTCAGAGCTGGCAAGGACATAAAGTTGCTCCAGGAAGCTTATACAAAATACAATAAAGGTCATACGATGCACTCAATCTGCCGCAAATCCCGTTAGGAAAGACAAAGTGAGAATAACCTCAGAAGCAAGTGACAGGATTATCCACTGAATCAGCGGCAGTGATCCTTTTTTAACTTTCCCGGAGATAATGCAACAGTTAGCTGACCAACAAGAATTCCAAATATCAGACGTAACAGTGCTTCGTCGCTTCTTTGAATTCCAACTCAATGGAAAGATCGCCAGAAAAAAGCCTCAAACGCTCATAAGAACAAATCTTTATCTTTTTGGAAAAATATCTTGTGGAGCGATGAAAGTAAGTTCAATAGGTTGGGATCATATGGAGAAAAGTATGTGAGGAGGCCAGCGAATCAGGAGTGCAATCCCAGGTATACCAATAACACCGTCAAGCATGGCGGTGGCAGCACAATGTTGTCGGTGGCGATTTCATGGCAGGGCGTTGGACCAATCGTAAAAATGAATGTCATTATGGACCAACATTAGTATAAGCTAATCCTGGAGAACCAAATGGAGCCATATACTGACGACTCGATGCCTGTATCACGGACTTTTATATATATACTGCGCGGATACTGAAGAATTGGCTTTCGGAGCGATACATTTTCTTTCTTGATTGGCCGGCTCAAAGTCCCGATCTGAATCCTATCGAGAACCTTTGGAATGGTTGTTGTTAAGGACTCCAATCCAAACAATTTGAAAAAGCTTTAGCAAACCATTTAGTCAGCTTGGGGAACTATCCCTCCCCAAAGATGTAAGCGCTTAGTGGAGAGTTTGCCTAAACTTTGTCAGAAGGTCATAAGGAACAATGGTTATCTTTCCAAATATTAACAATCATTTTAGTTTTGTGTTAGTTTTTCGAGTTATATTTTTATAAACATTTCGTTAACTGTGCTTTTAATATGAACAACAACTTTTTACGTTTATCCTTATTTTGAGTTATTATTTTTACGTAATTTGAATTAATTTTGTTTTTTTATAAAGTGTACAAACGATTATCTGTTATTAAAAAAGAAAAGTTCTGATTCTCATTTCAAACTTTTGGCCCAACGTAATTTAAGGGTGTGCTATTTATGTGAACACCACTGTAACCACGCCAAGCGAAGAATGTTGTTCATTGAATGAATAATGGAACAACGAAAAGTGGAAGTTATCTTCAACAATTAGGCATATTTTCACCTTCACAACGAAGTTAACCATCACAGTTGTTAAATCTCGTATTTAGAAAACCCTGAAATAAATGTTGAGAAACAGATGCATTAACAGTGTTTTTTTACAATCTTGGTCCGTAGGCATCATTAACAATTGCACGACTGGATGTCGCAGTTGGTTAAGTGCCTGCCCCAAGTTAGAGGAGTCCCAGGTTCGAATCCAAGTGAAATCGAATCTGGTCCAGTCACCATTTGCCGTTGGGATCACATTAACAGCACTGGAGTAGGTTGCTACCTGGCAGTACAATGGACCAGTTTTGAGACCGCTCCAGTGTAGTGTTCCAAAAAAAACATCCGGAAAAAAAAATCAGTATCCATTCTTAGGAAACGGTCAGACGGCTGATCAGGCAATAGTAAAGGGTGACCAGATAGCAATGACAGTTTTTCCATTTCTTATGTTTCAGCAGCTTTCAAAGTTACCAACGATATCCAGCTGTCATTTCATCATACATCATTTTTGGCTTACCGAAAGTGGGGAAATTATTAAAAATGTGAGTGAAATTCCGGTTTGGCTGTAAATATGTAACGTGAATTTCGTCAAGAGGTTGGTCGCCATCATGGCTTCAGTGGCCAGGCAATTTGTTGCACCGTGGACAATTTTGAGAATCAGTACGCGATTGTATTTGAGCCTACACTCGTATAAGGCTGTGGCGTAAGAATTGAATCCGGACGATCATATACACCACCGTGAATTCGCTAATTGGGTGCTGAAAGTGTTAGTAGGAGATCCGGATTTTGGGAAAAAACTCAAAATTATCTCGGACGGGTCCCATTTTTGGATTAACAAACAAAGTTGCCGTTATAATAATAATAATGGCGGCGCTACAGTCCGAGGTGGACCTGGGCCTAGCTTCTTAGCAACCACTCGTGTTGTGCGTGCTATTGTTCTCTCACAAGTGGAGGGGATCTACAGTTTAATGACGACTCCGAACGGCGAGATTGAGAAGCTTTTTCTAGACAGTTATACTCTTTGAGTATTGTCAGTGACTCGAAAGAAGTGAAGCCGTGACTTTTTTGAAAAAATTGTTTGTCTGAACTTGGATTCGAACCTAGTCTGTGAAAGTCTAATCCGCATGGGTCGACGCACGAACTCACACGGCCACGGCGCGCAAAATTGCCGTTATTGAATCCAAAAGTTTTCGACCAAGCATCAATGCATCCACAAAGATTGACTTTTTGGTGCGGTTTATGGCAGGGCGGCATCATCGGACCTTATTTCTTTCGAAATCAGGAAAGAGACACGGTAAACGCCAATGGTCTCAGATATAGTGCGTTGAAAACGGACTTTTTTGTGGTAGAGCTCGACTGGCTGTGGTTCCAACAAGCTACATGCTACGCTCAGAGGTGTTTATCCGGTTTGTCGAAGCGACTTGGGTCAAAACTTCTGATTCAAAGGACCAAAGTCATGCTCCACAAAACTTTTACCCAGCCAGTTTTGCTTTATGGGGCCGAATGTAGAACGATTAGCTCAGTCTTGGTGTCTTCGACAGAAAAAGTCCGTGTCGGATATTTTGGCCTGTCTGTGAGTAAAGTGAATCGAAAAAAAGACAACCGCGGTCTCTACGGGCTGTACAAGGATGTTGACGTAGTCCGGAAAGTACAAATTCGTTGGGCAGCTGCTTCTTTGAACGAAAAGGGCTGTAATTCGAGGGTTTGAATGTCCCCATCATCACGACTTCCGTGGCGTGCCTTGAAGGCGATTTCATCAGGTAAGCGACCGCTTGGCAGACCCTGGAGATCTGGACCCAGGATGAGATGGTTGGACCAAGTCCAAAAACTCGCTTGGTTGCGCTTGAGCATAGCTCCTGATGAGTTAGAGTCGATGGCGGAGGGTAGAGTGGCCTGGAGATCTCTCGTGCGTGCGATACTCCCGCGAACCCTTTAATGGAACATGCGGGTCACTGAAGATAATGATCATGATCATGAGTACAAATTCGTGGATTAAATTGGCTCGGCTACATACAACGAATGAACACCAAAGCTCAAGCTAAGAGAGTCTTCGAATCTGAGACTCCTGGTTCGAGAAGGAGAGGAAGATCGAACCTCCAGTACAAAGAACAAGTGATCGCGGTTGTTAGAAATTTGGTCTTGATGACTGGAAGCATCGTGAGTGGGAAAGTCAGCGATGGAATGCTAAGGATCAGACCCTCCCTGGGTCGTTGAGCTGATGAATAGCTCGAAGTTGAAAAGAAGAAAGAAGAAAAAGAAATCTGGTTGGACACATCCATTCACCCATGTGTAAGATATGATCGGAAGAAAACCATATAAATCAGACTCCGTTTCCGATCCATAAAAAATGTGACCCATTTCGCACTAGTCTTCTGAACGTCATCTGTAAGATATGGTAAGTCGTTTGTTTGTTGTGTGAACGACTGGAACATTGAAGGCGTCAAAAAACGTAAATTTTGTTTAGGCTTAGACAGCCGATCGAGGAAACTTAAGACCGCGTCACACTACTGTTTTACGACGTCAAGCCGCATCTGACGATTTTAAATATTTTCTTCCTCGTCAGAGACTATGTAGAATGAAGCTGCAGGACTCTATTCGCCCCGTCATGATCGGTCTTGATTATACGACACACTGTCATGTGTTTTCTTAAATAATTCGGTCGTAGTGTGATAACTTAAAAATATATCCGTGATCGACGTGGTATACTGGATAAGTGCCTAAGCTTAGACTCCGTATATGACTGAGATGAAAACTGTCTCACTGAACTCAATTGCTAAAGTCGCTTGAAGCCTTTTCTGTTAAATTGCCGCATGGGCGAGCCTTTAGTCTCCAAGCAATCAGAGCAATGTCTCTTGATGCAAAATATCAATACTCCTGCTTACCAGTCGGACTGCTTGCCTTAAAGTTCAATTAAAGACTTCACATTCAAGCCTGATCAAAAGCAAATACCAGTTAATCTGCAAAACAAACAATGACTACCCTGCACAGGGGATGTGTTCGCAGTGCACCAGCGTCTGTAAACCCAATTAAAACTCGTCCTGTCACCGTAATTAGTCGGCGTTGCTGTATCTCCCCTCCTCCATTTGAAATTCCCTCAAAGAACGCCATCTCTTCACAGAATGTTCAGAGTCATTGAGAAACAACTCTCATCGCCGCCCCTTACACAGTTAAGTCGTTGATTGAATAGAGCAGCAGAACCAGCACAGAATCCTGCCTCGTCGCCGAAGTGACATGAATGCCCACGGTATTGCCACAACCTTGAATGCGTCAAGTGCTCGTTTGGAGTCACTAGTGAAAAGTGCGTTTCGTTGACACAAAGTCTCGTGTTCGCACTCGTTCGATGTCGCATTACAGACAGGGCTGCAGGCATGATTTGTTGCAACGTGACGGTAGGGAAGAAATTGAAGAAACGACTAGTGGTAACAACGAAGCACACACGGAGGGAGGAGAAGTCCTGCGTGTTTGGTTTGAATAAGACGTTCGTGGCTAGAAGACGGAATGGAACAAAACTTTGTGACAGCAGCTCTCTATTGTCACGCGGAATGAAGCAAGACTTCGTGACAGCGGCTCCCTATTGTCACACGGAATGAAACAGAACTTCGTGACAGCGGCTCCCTATTGTCACACGGAATGAAACAAAACTTCGTGACAGCGGCTCCCTATTGTCACACGGAATGAAACAGAACTTCGTGACAGCGGCTCCCTATTGTCACACGGAATGAAACAGAACTTCGTGACAGCGGCTCCCTATTGTCACACGGAATGAAACAAAACTTCGTGACAGCGGCTCCCTATTGTCACATGGAATGAAACAAAACTTCGTGACAGCGGCTCCCTATTGTCACACGGAATGAAACAAAACTTCGTGACAGCGGGTCCCTATTGCCACAAGATTTTGTTTTGTTCCATGTGACAATTTCGTTCCGTTTTGATAGTTGACAGAAAGTCGAGTCTCGATTCCCTCGGCATCCCGTGTTCGACACTGAATACGTCCACTGACACATGACTTGCGCTCAATTTGAATACCATTCGAACGCAGTTCGTTCCACATCAGCATTTCGGTCGGTAATGAAGCCGACCAAACTGACAGAGAGCGCAAAGTGCAAAGCGTTTTGATATTTAACGCAAGAGCCCTCGTCGAGAACACACGCCAGAGCACACGCCATGCTTTGATTAAATTGAATTAAATTAAATCAAAAGCCAAAGCGAAACACGAAACACAAGTTCCACAAAACAAACGAAACGTTTGACCTATTTCCAGTAAACACACATTTAGGGTCCGCTTACACTCACGCTCGTCGTCGTCTGGCCAGGGCTCAAGGCATTCCGTGCGGTTACATAAAATTTCATTAACATTCAATAGAGCATTGTTGCAATAAATTAAATACTCGTACTTTTGGTGGGTCAAAGCACGCCATATCCTTGTTTCCAGTGAAGCACAAGCATTTCATTTGCACAGGAACGAATTTCGTATTTGAATCTAGCGGTAAGCAAACAACACCTACTCGCCTGTGGGAGGGAGAGGCGGTCGCCCGCCGTGAATTCGTGTCGGAAATGCATTCCGTTGATGGCGATTTTATTGCCCAGCTCCGGTGGTGGATTAATTTCGCTTTTAAAAGGACACCAGCCATACAATGGCCTTTGATGGACACTCTCCGGCGCTCGAGGATACGGACTACTCTCAATAATAGGTTTTTTTTTTTTTCAAATTATGTACACTTCATTTGTGCTCTGCGAGGTCTGTGAAGTCTGTGAGGTCTGTGAAGTTTGTGAGGTCGTCCCCATCGTCGTGGGGCGACCGAAATAATTGAATGCAAACACGAAAGGATATCGGCTGTGCTTTGGCAGTGCGAGCCGGGGTCAAATGCGGTGTTGTGTTGGCTCGGAAAGGACGCGACAGAATATCACATCGAAGTGCGGACGAATTGTCGGGTCTCCGAAGACAAGCATTTTTTCCCTTTTCTTGTTTTTTTTGGTCTTGGCAGGATGACAGAACAGGGGACACGACACACTGTAAATAATGAAGTTGTTAACTTTTATTAAATTTAATATTTATTGCAGTTGCCGCCTCGGGTCTTGCGACGAAATGCTTGACATAAAATGCACGATTGGTGCCAGCACGTTGCCCGTCGAGTGTAGTCGACTAGAAGAGATAGACCGAAAACGAGAGGACGATGGATGAGATGTTTTCCTTGGAATTCATTAATGTCTTCAGCTCGAACGCAACTGCTGGGCAACCTCATGAATTTATTCATGGAAAATAATCCTTTTTTTTTGGTTTGGTGGCTGCGCCAATGGATTGTAAACACATTGGCCTTCTGCTTTGGCTTCGTCTGAATCACAGTGGTGGCGAAAATCGATGCGGCTCTTGGACTAGCTGTTTTATGGTGCATTTGGGAGTTTTTGAAGATATTCCTTTAGCCTGGAGTCGAGCATAATTCTGTCATGTTCATAAAGATTTGGGGGTAAATTCTTCTTCGTTAAGACAGTACTCATCGCGGCGATTTATGACGTAATTCGTGACGAGCTTTTTGACTGAATTTGGGTTGAATCTTAAATGAAAATTCAGGCGATTCCGGGAAGAGTTTAAATTAAGGTCAGATTTGATAGTTGGCCTTCCGTGGTCACGTATAACGGATTTGGATTGAATTTTGACCGATTTTATGCTAGACAGGGTCATCCAATTCGTGGTGAGGATTTGAAATCCCTTTTCCAGGCACATACCTCTAACCTAACTGTCATCTGAGACTGAATATCTTTAGCTCAAGGTTTGCCATTTTGCAGTAGCGATCGCTGAATTTGCAAAAGATCGTGTTTCTGCAGTTTGTCCCCAAACTCTTGACGCCTTGAAATCGAATATTCGTCAAGTTATGGCTGAGTTATTGCCCGATATGTGTCAAAAACTCGTCGAAAATAACCTCATCAGCATTAATACTGCAAGAACTCCCGTGAAGGACATTTGAATAGCGGTTCCTATTGGGAAGATCCCAAACAATATACTAAAATTAAAATTTGATCGAAATTTTGATCAACATATTGATCAAAAATGTCTTTTGCTTAAATTACGAACCACAAATTTGATTACCCTGTATTTGAAAAGTATTTAAGAGCAGATTTCATCTGGAATTTGAACGGATAGTGGATTTATTTTGTTAATTTATTGTCAAGTTTTGGATAGTTAAGAACGAACTGAAAGTGATTTTAGTTTAAACTGAAATAGAATAGGCGGCCTAAGAAACTGTGACGATAATATTTGATGATAACAATAATTAATTGTGGGCACCGTGGCGTAGTGGGTAGGTGCGTCGACTCCTACGCTCGAGGTCGTCGGTTCGAATCTCGAAAAAAAACATCAAACATTTTTTCACGGCTCCACCTCTTTCGAGTCACTGACAATGCTCAAAGAGTATTACTGTCTAGAAAAAGTTTCTAAATCTCGGAGTCGGCATTAAACTGTAGGTCCCCTCCACTCGTGACAAAACAATAGCACGCGCAACTCGAGTGGTTGCTGAGAAGCTAGGCCCAGGTCCACCTCGGACTGTAGCGCCGCCATTATTATTATTATTATTATTAATAATTCACAACTGTGATTTCTTCTTCAATTTTGGATCGTTTAGTACCGAAACTGATATGATTTAAGGCATAATTCTTAGTAGCATTTGGGAGAAATTTGAGTGGAAGGTTACATCGATAAATACCGCGGGACACGGACTATTCTTTCCCTCAGTTTGAATTTAGCAGTTATCTGCCCGCATTCCGCCCCTGGAATTCTGAATGTTCGGCTCTGGGACACTGGGCGGTTCTAAAAAAGACGAGTCAAAACCTTTGTCGGAAATAGGACTGGAAGAATGCTGAAGGGACCTTAATAAACTTAATTTCAGACGCCTGCCTAATCATTGCAGCTTCTTCCAGGCGGACATTATGTCGAGTAAGGAGGAACTTTGGGCGCTGAGGCGTAGTGGGTAGGTGCGTTGACTCCTACGTTCGAGGACGTCGGTTCGAATCTCGAAAAAAACACCTAACACTTTTTTCACGGCTCCACCTCTTTCGAGTCACTGACAATGCTCAAAGAGTATAACTGTCTAGAAATAGCTTCTCAATCACGCCGTTCGGAATCGGCATTAAACTGTAGGTCCCCTCCACACGTGAAAATGTGGTTCAGGTTTCGCATGTACGATAAACCAGACACTCGTCGTGGGAACACCGAAAATATTTTCATCACACGCTCTGTGTGACTTGCAAAGTTCTCACGACGAGCAAATGCAAGCGATGCATTTGTCTGCGTATCGAAATGTGTTGACAACTTACACCACAGGGGGTAATAGTACACTTAGATCTGATTGTGCCGCCAAGTGGATTGATCGTGGCTTAATTCACTTTTCCATTTGGCCACTGTGGCGTATTGTATATCTACGGCGTGACGTACGCCGAAGGTCCATGGTTCAAATCCGGATCGACTCACGAACATCCATTTTTACGGCACCATCTTTCTCGAGTCACTCAAGCTGAGCTACTCGTAGACCCATGTCCATTCCCAAATGTGGCGTCAGTCAATGAAGGAAAAGCATGTACTCTGCCTAACCCCATTTATCCGAAGACCAGTTTGGGGGCAGTGGCTGAGGCTTACATAGACCAGTTTTTGTCCACAGTGGTAGGTTAAGTTACAAATTGCCGCAAAAGCTTCCACAACGGCTCTCTAGAAATGTACAGATGATGTCACAATCGTCTAGGTAACAGCTGGATCGGATTATGAAAAAATAGTGCATCCCACGATGCCTGCCTGCTTCACTCTCTGCTTCAGTACCGAATTGAAGAAATTACGCAACATCAAATATGCACTTAGCCGAAATTCGGTAAGCGTTTCAAACAAAGCGCCTAACCCATCTGCAGAATAAGTAGCGTAGCATGTCAAAATACAGCCGAACCCCGGACTCAAACCCTAGACCTGTACCGCGAATTCAACCATGTCGCTTTAAATAGTTCTTTACGAGAAATGCTCTGAGAAGCGACTGCAAATATTTGTTTTTTTTCGGAAGATTTTTGAAGCACTACTGGATCACTCAGACTCAAAACTGGTTCCAAGGGCAACTGGACCAGATTCGATTTCAATTGGATTCGAACCTGTGACCCCTCTAACTTGTGGCAGGCACTTAAACAACTGCGCCATCCAGTCGTATGACTGCAAATACATATGGTTCACAGTCAAACTTCCGGACTGAAATGTGCCAATAAGTGCCGTGCAAAGACTTATCCTTGGAACGTATGTGCAGTTTTGCTGCATGCATTGATGCGTGCAGAAGTGCACAACAAAACAGATTTGATTTGACATGATTTTGACATCTCATCGCATTCGTTTGCTGTCATTGTGAAAAGTGACACTTATAATAATAATAATGGCAGCGCTACAGTCCGAAGTGGACCTGGGCCTAGCTTCTCAGCAACCACTCGTGTTGTGCGTGCTATTGTTCTGTCACGAGTGGAGGGGACCTACAGTTTAATGCCGACTCCGAACGGCGAGATTGGGGAGCTTTTTCTAGACAGTTATACTCTTTGAGCATTGTCAGTGACTCGAAAGAGGTGGAGCCGTGAAAAAATGTTTGATGTTTTTTTCGAGATTCGAACCGACTACCTCGAGCGTAGGAGTCGACGCACCTACCCACTACGCCACGGCGCCCACAAAGTGGCACTTGATTTCGAGAAATAAATTCTTTTCAAATGTTATGTGACATTTTTAAAGTCTGTGTGCCAAATTCCAAAATTGTACTAAATTGTACTACCTTGGTGACCTACTACAATTGGATTGCAGCAAAATTAGAAATAGAGATTACTTGCTTTGATGCATGGCCGTCCAGTTAACATATAAAATCATGCTTGATAATTTTCCTGCATGCATTTTGATGCACGTTTGTTTCTGGCTTTGGGCGTTGACTAGGTAGGTATGGGTATGGTAGACGGGCGGTAGCCACGTCTCACTTAGAACCTTGAGGACCCATTGTGACGTTCACTAAGAACACTGGGCAGGATCTTATAGACCATCTCCACCTTATCATTTGCCATCTTGCCTCGTTTAGTCGAACTAACATGTGGTCAAACATATGTTTTGAAAACGAGGCCCGAAACAAGCTTAAATGCCTCCAGATGTCCCAGAAAATCACTTACGAAATGGAGGTCCCATTTGCCAAGTGTTTTAAATCCCCATCTCTCACGAAAGTTCCTCTTTAATTTTCGAACAAGGCAAACCCCTGCCATGAATAAATATCCTCTGAACTAATCCAACAGGCGAGGCATAGGCTGAGCACCTTGTCCATTGGAAAACTTTCGAACAGTGCTGTGGAAAGTTTTTATCTTTCTTTTAATTTGTATGCATGTTCGTTGTTCGGAAGTTCAGCCCCTCCGCCCGCCGAAGGGCAGTTCCAATTTAAATAATGACCCGGCACCAGCAATCCGCGTTATCATTATGTCCCGTGAAATTGAATTGGCCGCAAGTACTCGCACCCATTTGCATAACGTCTAGTGTAACTCATCTAAATCACTGCTGCTGCAGCAGCAGGACTAGCTAATCGCGGAAGTGCAAATCGCTTCAACTCCGCTCACGGGATGAACGTATGAGCGTGTATCGCTCCCGTCCTGCTGGCGGAAGACTGCACCTAACCACCGTGAGGTTGGCGCTGCAGCAAAGCATCTCCTTTCGACGGAGGAGAACGAGGCGAACCTGAAACCGGGAGATAATATGAAACTGCATTTAAAAGAGCCGCCGCCATCGAGGTTGCGCCGAAGATGGTGCGGATGGAAATAAAGTTTTCCAGGCGGGCGACAGACCGAAGGGATGGCTCGGATGGTCCTTGAAGGAGAACACAAGGATATAAATTGGAATTAGGCTTTAATTAAAGTTTTTCACTGCCGGTCCTATGATGTGTTTGAATGGTGTTTCGGTGTTGCGCAGCGGAGATGCAGATGGGTTATTTCCATCGTTGGGGCAATCAATTTGTCGGGTGGCACAGTCTGTCACAGTCGCCGCACGCTGTGAGGGTGTGGAGAGATAAATTCGAATGGCAGTCACTTTGACAGGATAAATAGGAGCTGTAGCACTGCTGAATCTTGTGAAAACATTCGGCGACCTTGTTCGCTCGTCAACAGCGAGTCGGGGACTAGAAGACTTGGGGGAGTTGGAAATGAGATCTAGTTGAGTTGTGATGGAGCAGGGTGTTAGACTAACAATGTTAAAGAATTACACAGAGGCTTCAGAAGGAAGGCAAGGAAACTCAGAGGATATAATTTAAGGTGGAAATTCTACGAGTTTACGAATGGGAAGGGGCTTTAAGGCATGAAGCTTGACAAATTGAGTTGATGTTTGCAACATTTGTGACAGAAGGCACACAGCTTCTTTTTTTGTTGCTTCTTAATGTGGAAACGGGGGCGATTAAGCGCGCCCTTGAGAAGGCCCTCAATTGGGCACCAAATGGGTCCTCAAGGACTCCTCCTCCTCCTCCTCTATTCCTTACTGACTCCGCCATTCATTTTCTAAGGCCACGCGCATTTGAGGACGTCAGTCAGAAAATTGTCACCAGAAAATATGGAGCAGTTCGAATGACCGCCGTATATCGTACCCAGAACTTTTCTCTCAAAAAGACCTCAGTGAACTTGGCGTGCGTAATTGGACGAAACTGGCTAAAGATTGTGCCAGCTAGAGAGGGCTGTTGGTTGGTTCAGATCCAGATCCACCCCGGACTGTAGCGCTATCAGAAGAAGAAGAAGATGAAGAAGGCCTTGACGTAGCTCCAGAGAACATAATCAAGTGGTGTCAAGTCGCATGACTTGACGACTGTCAATTGATGGTTATTTCAATTCTTGCGTCAACGGATGCAGGCCCAAATCCAACAGCAAAATACTCCGGATTGACACTTTGATCGGCGCCGAAACGACATTTGATACTGGCCACTACGGCGGTTATCTCAGTATCGTTTGCCCGATCCACAAGAAAGGAGACCCCTTTGACTGCGCCAACTATCGAGGGATAAGTTTCCTTAACATCGCCTATAAGATCTTTTCTACCATTCTGTGTGAACGCCTGAAACTTTTCGTCACCAAACTGATAGGTCCTTATCAGTGTGGTTTCAGGCCCGGGAAGTCCACCATCGATCAAATTTTCATACTGCGGCAGATCCTGGAGAAGATCCAAGAAATGCAGATCGACACACACCATCTATTTGTCGATTTCAAGGCCGCATATGACAGCGTGCATAGAGACGAGCTATACAGCACCATGTCTAGTTTTGACATTCCTGCCAAACTCGTCAGACTGAGCAGGATGACGATGGAGAACTCTCGCTGCTCCATCAAGGTCGGTAACGAACTCACCGAGACCTTCAATGTCAAAAAAGGTTTTAGACAAGGCGACGCGCTGTCATGTGATTTCTTTAACATCGTTCTTGAGAAGATCGTGCAAAACTCACTGGCCAACACAAGAGGCACGATCTTCCAAAAGTTCGTTCAACTGCTAGCTTACGCGGATGACATTGACGTGATTGGGCGAACACGGGCGACGAGCCGTAAATGATGCGTTTGCTGACATTGAAACGGAAGCGGCTAAAATTTGTCTGGCGGTAAATGTGGTCAAAATCAAGTATATGCTGTCATCGAGAAACGGACGCACAACATCGACGACCTGGCCAGAACGTCACCATAGGCAGCTATAATTTTGAGGTAGTGAAGGACTTCGTCTACCTTGGCTCCACAGTAAACAATACAAACAACATCAGTACCGAGATCAAACGCAGAACTCTTGCCAACCGCTGTTTTGTTGGGCTCAAAAGGCAATTGAGTAGTAGAGCCCTCTCGGAAGACCAAGTTGATTGAATCATCTCAGTCCTGCTGTACGGCTCAGAGGCATGGACAATATCCCAAGCGGATGAACAGTCTATTGGTCTTTTCGAGAGAAAAGTACTGCGCGCGATCTTTGGTCCTGTTTGCGTTGATGGCTTTTGGAGGAGAAGGTTCAACCACGAACTGTATGGGCTGTACAGCGACATGAGTCTAGCCAGGCGTCTACGGATCCAACGCCTAAGATGGCTAGGCCATGTAGAGCATGTGGACAACTTAGCTCCGGCCCGAAGAGTCTTCGACTCTGAGCTTGTGGGACAACGCAACAGAGGACGTCCACGTACAAGGTGGCGCACACAAGTCGAGGGGGTTTGGTGTCGGCCGGCTTGGGGTGCGAAACTGGAGACAGCTGGCGAAAGATCGTGCTGACTGGAGAGGAATGTTGAGTGAGGCCCAGGTACACCTCGGACTGTAGCGCCCTAAGAAGAAGAAGAAGACGACGGCGGTTATTTTTTCCTCATTTCGCACTAATCTCTGTCTACTTAGTGGCTTAACGTCCAACAGAATTTATTTACCCTCAAATTTTTCTAGGGTGCGACGAATTGCCTGCACACTGAAGCCACGATGACCGACCGTACTTACAACTGAGCCGGAAATTCGATAATAATGACGGCGCTACAATCCGAGGTGCACCTCTGGGCCTAGCTTCTCAGCAACTACTCGTGTTGTGCGTGCTGTTGTTCTGCCACGAGTGGAGGGGAGATACAGTTTTTAATGCCGACTCCGAACGACTTTTTCTAGACAGTTATACTCTTTGAGCATTGTCAGTGATTCGAAAGAGATGGAGCCGTGAAAAAATGTTAGGTGTTTTTCGAGATTCGAACCTTAGACCTCGAGCGTAGGAGTTGACGCACCTACCCACTACGCCACGCCCCGGAAATTCGATATTCTTTTATAATTTTCGTACATTAGGCAGGCGTGAAATGGTGTATAACAAAATGGCAAACCTTACTGAATATATTAACAGCCAGATGTCATTGGTAGCTATGACAGCTGCTGGAACATAACATTTGAAAAAACTATCGTTGCTATCTGGTCACCGTTTGTCAGAAGCTCTGTAGAAATGGTAATTCCTTGGATTCGAAAACTATTTGAAAACTTCGTTGATTTACGATAAACCACAGAATTGTTCTCCTTGTCATAAGACTCCACAAAATACCCGTTCATAGAACCATCGTATATCTAACAACACCCCGCCCAAGTAAATACTCAAAGTGGTTATTAGGTCACTCTCGCATGACATAAAATGATTGTCCACCCGGTCCCTAATTGAATAAGAAAAAAAAAAAAAACTCTATTATTGATCGAGACTGGCTCTTGTCATTAGACCCAGCCTAAGTTAAGTGGCCCCGAGTGTGCGTTCCGAAGTGTGGAGTGCAGCATACAACACTCCTCCTGCTAGATAGTGTTGGCATATTGCAGTGCACCCTTCCTATCGATATCGATTTCCATCGAAACAGGAATCAGTCGCCGGCGGTGCAGAAGGCACCGACACCACCAGCTCGAGAACGTAATCAATCATCTGCGTGCAAACAAAAAAAGTCGATGAGTGCATGCGGCGATGAGCCGGGAACGAGAACGGGAACGGTGGAAGCTCCTGCTGTAGTGCGTTTCATTGTTTTCGACTGCAATCCATTTGTCTTTCTCTGCCGGCAATTGCATTAGACAGGATGAGGCGTTGAATCATTAATAGCTTAGCAGCGCCCTATTGGCTACTCATGGTATTTACTTAATAATAGCTTCGAGCTATGAATACCCGACAGGGGATGTGCCATGTGCCATGTGCCAGTGCCTGATGCACTTGTCCCGGGTGCAGTTTGCCACTGCAAAATGAACGACAATGCAAAGCGCCCTGCTGGAAGTGTGTGATAGCAATACCCTACGTAATGAGTCAACAAATGCTGGATTTGAAGTGAGCACAGAGAATGAGAGCGGTAGCTGCTGGAGCTGGGGACTCGTCCTTGTTAATGGGTGAGTCGATAGGACGATAGGATGTCCATAAATTGAGTGGATTATGTCAATCGGATGGAGATGCAGGAACAAGGGACGGAAAGTTGAAGATATGCCTGGGGGTTATCGGAGATTCCACTTCTCTGATCTCCTGCATTTAAATGTTTCCGTAAAATTGGATCGGAAGAGGAGTGCGTTCAAAGATACTGTTGGCTGTGGAGCAGTAAATTGTATACATTTAGGACAAGTCACCACATTGTCTTGCAATGATCTCCATACCTACAAAAACAAACGCAATAAAATTCCCTTCAAGAATTTAAATCGAATTCAACGAACAAGCCCCCAAATCCCTAACGGTACTTCAAAAAAATCGCGTACTTATGACGCTAAATAAAAGCTTTCAACTCACATGATGTGAAAGAGAAGAAAAAAAACTGAGTCAAATTTTAATCACGTTCACCAAACCCATCACCCATTCGAAACATCTCCCTCGCACCCACTCGGTGAACACAGCCCGGAAAATAGTCCGATTTAAATCCTTTCTGGACGCGTTTTCACGGCAGATGAGTTTTTAATCACGATGATTTTGATTAAAACGAAAATAAAAGAGAATTCCAATCCACTCGGCAAATGTCATTGAGCGGTCTTTGTTGGTCGTTTTAATCAAAACTCTTGCAGAGATGATGTAGACAACTCGTTAGCTGTCACTCCTCCCCGGTGATGGTGGATTCATTAGCCAGACCCACAGCGCTCATGCCCACGCCCACGCCCATTGCAATGGGACTGTAAACTCATTTGCCAAATGGAACACGGTAATGCGTTGCTCGCTGATGCAACATGTTTGCTTGTGTTACGCAAACAACGGTGAATGTCCTTCAGTGGAGTGGTTACAAACACCCTTAAGGTCACTTCAGTGATTTTTCCTATCGAACACAAAACAAACAAGACAGACGATGTTGTTGTTCTCTGTCAGAGCTGACAGTGTACCGATATCAGAGATGTCAGCGAATGGCATCTGTCGCGGAACAACGAAATGTCGCAAGAATGCACGACGGGAACACGAAAAAAAGTTGTCGGAGAAGAAAAGAATGATGCAACATCCGGGGAATGTCATCGCATTCATGTTGTGAGGGGAATATCCGTGTCTCAGTTGGCGAAGGGGTTGTTTAGAAAACAGAGGTTTCCTTTGTTTAGCAGCGACACACTTACACATTGCGGTTGCGATGGCTGTGTTCACAAATCAACGTGGGAACAGATGTTGCGGTGCACCACCGAGTTCTGTACGGGTTATGGTTCGACTGTAACTTGTGTCATCTGACAAGACATTTTGTCGGGAAGCGCTTTAAATCGAGGGAACGTAAGATGAAGAGGCAAGATGACAGCACTTGCTGGGTGATTGTGAGGGAAATGGAAGGTCGTGGAGATTGGTTTCTTGTAATATTGAAGGACAAGAAAGGCAAGAAGGAGAAAAGTTGTCAGTTGTAGTTGGGGTTGTGTTTGGCGGACAGAGTGACCACAAGCGAAGTGGAAAAGCGCTTATTGTTACAGCGACTAGCTTGGAAGATGGCGATTCACTCAAAATGTGTCATTTTCTTAGAGGCAAACGCAGCTGACGTTTGATTTTGTGTGCGAATTCTATTCAGCTGCATAAACTTTCTTGATATCAGGTGGATAGGACCTTAATCTATGTATATACAAAATTGTTGCAAGTGTCTTGTGACTTTATAACTCATGAACGGTCAAAGCGAATTCGATAAGATTTTTAAGGTTTGTTCGTATGGTTGCACCGATCTTTATGCAATTATTGACACCATTAGGACCGATCGATCAGGAGTAGGATAAAGGCCATGGGAAAAACAGAAATTCGAATCTCTCCGCAAACATTCGACGCATGTAAAGAACACCGGGAAAAACTAGATCCCCAGGAAAAAGAAGGGGAGACGCCCATCAGAGAGGGCGTGTACTAGTTTCTATTAAAAAATCTAGTACATTTGATTGAAAAAATTTTAGTGTTGGTTGGTAGATTTGTTCCCTAAAATTAAGCAGCAACAAATTAAACAGGGGCATTCTTTTGATGATTTTTGAAGTTGTGGTAGTTACCATACTAAAGGGTGACCTGACGTTGTCCCACAGGCTCAGAGTCGAAGACTCTTCGGGCCGGGGCTAAGATGTCCATACACTCTACATGGCCTACCCATCTTAGGCGTTGGATCCGTAGACGCCTGGTTAGCCTCATGTCGCTGTACAGCCCATACAGTTCGTGGTTGAACCTTCTCCTACAAATGCCATCAAAGCAAACAGGCCCAAAGACCGCGCGCAGAACTTTTCTCTCGAAAAGACCAAGGGATTTTTCATCGTACAGCAGGACTCTGATGATCAAGGTCTTATGCAGAGTCAAATTGGTCTTCCAAGAGAGGACTCTATTACTCAATTGCCTTTGGGACCCAAAAAAGCAGCGGTTGGCAAGAGTTATTCTGCGTTTGATCTCGGTACTGATGTTGTTTGTACTGTTTACTGCAGAGCCAAGGTAGACAAAGTCCTTAACTACCTCAAAGTTATAGCTCCCTATGGTGACGTTCTGGCCAAGTCGTCGATGTTGTGCGTCCGTTTCTCGATGACAGCATATACTTGGTTTTGCGCTTGTTTACCGCCAGACCAATTTTAGCCGCTTCTGTTTCAATGCCAGCAAACGCATCATTGACGGCTCGCTGTGTTCTGTGTAGTGGCCTGTTAGTACGCCGGTAAGTTGCCTGCAGTCTTCAAGTCATCAAAGCTTCATTGTGCAGGCAATTCGTCGCACCGTGGAAAGCGTTTGAGCGTCAGTAAACTTTTTTGGACTTTAAACCACCAACCAGATAGAGATTGGTGCGAAATTAATAAAACATTGCCACCGTAGCTGTCAGTTTTGAAGAAGACCCAGGAAAGTCGATTCGGCGCTGATCAGCTGAATTGGGCATTGCCAGAGAGTCAATCCGGCGTATTTTGCTGTTGGATTTGGGCCTGCATCCATTGACGCAAGAATTGAAGCGTAGACAATGCTGTGAGTTCGCTAATTGCGAGCGGGAAGTTTTCACCGGGGATCCGGATCCAAAAAATGATCTTCTTGGACGAGACCCATTTTTGGCTCAGCGGCTACCTCAACAAGCAAATTGCCGTGAACACAATCCACAAATGTTCGACCAAGCATCAATGCATCCACAAAATTTGACTGTTTGGTGCGATTTACGGCATGGCGGCATCATCGGACCGTTATCGTCAATGGTTGCAGGTATAGAGCGATCTTAACCGAATTGCTGTGGCCAGAGCTCAACAACATTGGTATATTCGAGCTGTGGTTTTAACAAGACGGCGTTTCATGCCACACATGCGACGCAACGCTCAAAGTTGTGAAGAAGAAATTTGCCGACTGTGTCACCTCGCGACGAGCGTTTATTAATTGGGCACCTCGATCATGTGACTTGATACCCCTCGATTATGTTCTCTGGGGTTACGCCAAGTCACTGATAAGCCAACTACTTTGGACGAACTGGAGGCAAAAATTCACTACGGAGACGCTGTTGCTGGAATAACGCGGCACATATAGGACGCAGTTATCAAAAATTGGACGGACCAACCGTTTGAAGCACTCCCAACCAACCCATGGCGGCTATTTCAATGATGTGCTATTCTACCCATAATGGGATGAATATTGCTTCAAAATTACATCAAAATCAATTTTTCATCTCACTTGTTTATTTTTTTTTTTCCTATCATTCTTATCTGGTATTGTCAAATTCGTCGGAATATAAAGGTTGGTGGGTACAGCAGGCGATGACTTGGTAAGGAGTATGCCCGATGAATGGAACCTCAGCATTGTTTGCTGCCCGATCCACAAAAAAGGAGACCCTCTGAAATGCGCCAACTATAGAGGCATCAGTCTTCTGAACATTGCATATAAGATCTTATCTGCCGTGTTGTGTGAACGCCTAAAGCCATTCGTCAACAACCTGGTCGGTCCATACCAGGGTGTCTTTGGGCCAGGAAAATCCACCATCGACTAAATATTCACATTGCGGCAAATCTTGGAAAAATCCCAGGAACAACAAATCGATTCCCACCACTTTTTCATCGATTTTAAGGCCGCGTATGATGGCATCCATAGAGACAAGCTATACAGAGCAATATCTAGTTTCGGCATCTCTACCAAACTCGTTCGGTTGTTTAGGATGACCATGGAGAGTGCACGCTGCTCCATTAAGGTCGGTAAAGATCTAACCGAGACCTTTGATGTCAAAAAAGGATTCAGACAAGGCGACGCGCTGTCATGCGACTTCTTCAACATCATACTTGAAAGAATTTTGCAAAACTCGCAGGCCAACACCAGAGGCACAATCTTTCAGAAGTCCGTCTGATTACTTGCATATGCCGAGGATATTGACATAATCGGAAGAATACAGCGTGATGTCACGTGATGGCACTTTTGTGAGTAGATGGGTATAACGGTAAATGAGGGCAAGACCAAATATATGCTGTTAACCAGAAAGGACACTCAACACCGACGTCTCGGACAGAACGTCACAGCAGACAGATATAACTTTGAGGTAGTCAAAGACTACCTAGGAACCGCTAACAACTCAGACAATGACACCACGCTGAAATCAAACGAAGAATAACTCTTGCTAACCGCTGCTTCTTTGGGCTAAGAAAGCAATTGATAAACAAAGCCCTCTCTCGAACAACCAAGGTAACCCTGTACAAGACCCTAATCGTCCCAGTCCTGCTATATGGCGCAGAAGCATGGACTTTGTCAAAAGCGGATGAGGCTGCTCTTGGCTGCTTTGAGAGGAAAACTCTTCGGGTGATTTTCGGTCCCGTCTGCATAGTTGGTGAGTGGAGGAGAAGATATAACAACGAACTGTACGAGCTGTTCAGCGATATCAACTTAGTCAGAAGGGTGAAGATCCAACGATTAAGATGGCTAGGTCATGTAGAGCGAAGGGAAACCAATGCGGAAAGTCTTCGAATCCACCCCGAGGGACGGCGCAGTAGAGGAAGACCGCGACTCAGGTGGCGCACGCAAGTGGAAAGGGAGCTCAACAAACTGTGCGTGCAAAACTGTAGGCAGCTAGCTAAAGATCGAGCTGGCTGGAGACGCTTGTTGGTTGAGGTTCAGGTCTACCCCGGACTGTAGTGCCACCTTAAGTAAGTAAGTGTGCTACCACAATGGGCCTATATTGGCCTAAATGTGACTGCTATCTGCAGTCGGTCACCTAAACCTAAAAGGTTGATGGGTGCATGATTTTCCCCAGTAACCCTGCTGTTAGACTGAAAAGCGCAGCACATCTTAAGGATCTGTCTTCCGATGTCGTGAATGCAACGGTTAAGTGCAATTTTTACATTATTCTGAGACGAATCACCACTCAATAAGGGACTAGGCAGAACTTGGTTCACGAGAGATCTGCCTTACTCCTATTCAAATCCTACAGCCCATCCCCAAGACTCTGATCCCAGCTCAGCTGGAAACTTTCAGCCCAAATGAGGAACACACTTGACTCATGCACAAAAATCGTTGCATATATTTACATTCATAACAAAATACATGAGGGTTTCCGAAATGAATTCAGCAGTCTGTCGGTTTTCCTAGGATGCACCCTATTCCCTGATCAGGTTCTCCTCTGTCGGAGAATGCTACCTGGGGTGACGGCAACTCCTCGATCTCGGACACCGCCTCGATCTTCTTGGTGTCCATACGGAATTTGTTGATGACATTTCGCATGTCCTCGTGTGCCCGTATGAAGCTCAACATCGAGATCAATTCCTGGCTGTGCAGCTGCTCCCTTTCGATGTGCTCGATGCGGGCGATCAACTGAATGAAGAGGCGATCCGCGTAGCGCTTCTTAATCTCTAACCTTGTCAGCTGGTCATAGGAGCGCATCGAGCGCAGATTGATGGCGATCACAAAGACCATCATCACCGATGTGATCAGCAGGAAGAGCGGCAGCACGATCCATCCTTTCATCTCGTTGAAAAATCGGAGGAGATTCTTCTTCCAGTGGGTCAACTCTTCGCTGTTGTGCTTCAGCTCGAAGTGCAGCAGTGCAATGGACGAGACAACCATCATGGATAGCGTCAGAATGTGCGGGCAGTTGTCTTCGAAGAACCTGCGAACGATGCGGTGGCTGCTCCAGAAGGGAATCATTGAGGAATTTGTTGATCGAAAATATGATTTACTATCTGAACGTCAGTTCAAAAATCAATTCTCGGTGGCCTGCTGGGTTTAGGGACTCCAGGTTTGCACAGTGTCAAGGTTTTGGGAGGGTCTTCCGGGGTCGCGTGGGCTCAGTCAATAGCTCGGGGTCAAGACAAACTGAAACCCAAAGACATTTGCCGCTGATTCGAATCTCAGAAGCTGTCAAGGAAGTGTTAAATGACCCAATTATGATTCAAAGCAGGCTGTAAGGCAACAAACTCGAGCACCCTCCTTCGCTGTCACACAACAGAAGTCAACCCTTTCGAGTCGTTCCATCCGACGAGGGGTCGTAAACTGTTTCCACAAGGAAATTACAAGTGCCCCTCGCATCCAGTCTGCGCTTCATAATGTCATTAAGATAATCTCAACCCTCGCCACCTGTCTATGGTGGGAGCTGCCATTCAATTTAATGCCAAACACGAAACCCCAACCGGCCATTGTGTCTCCTGCCGCCGCTTAAGTGCTTACAGTTGTGCACTCGCCCTCTCCCCGCGGGCCCCAATTCAAATTGCCGAAGAGGTGGCTGGGGGTTGCTTTCATTGTGCCGCCATTAAAAATGTCAATAAGCGGGAAATTAAAGTCACGAATCGCAAGGATCTCACAACAAATCACCGCTGACCCCGCGCGGGCCGCACAACAATTGAACAAAGCGCCTCCATCCCTCTCTCTCTCTCCCGACTTTGAGGACTGCTGTCACTGCTGTTGCTGCTGTGCCGCCAACGAATCCTTTCCTATTCATCCTTCCTTTGTGGCGAACAGCGTTTTTTTTTCGGCTAGGCAAACATCGCAGTCAAAGGCGAGGAATGGAAGATGATATCGGAGCATCTGTTTAAGTTGTGAATTTATGGCGTCAGAAACGACGGCGACGACGACGACGACAAGACAAGGACGAGGATGAGGACGAGAACGAGGACGGTTTTGGCGAAGAGATTGGCAGCGATGATGGTGGGGTGGCTGATGGAGCAGCACAAAGGACGAGTACAATTTGCATTCAGATTTTTCATTTAATTTCCGTCATTTTTGACTAGATAGAACATGGCCCAGTCTTGTCGGTCCCCCAGCCACCAGCCGGCGGTCACCAGCCACCAGGCCACCCTCTGGGGGCCATTGCAGCTGTCCCAATTATAATTATTAATTAGCTTAGCTCCGGCTCTGGGAACGGAGTGTGCTGCTGCTTGCCGAGGAGCCGAGGAAGGAAGCAAATCGAGGAAGAATTTGGGAAAACTGGCGTACAGACATGAATCAACTGCAATGGGGTCAGCTGACGTGTTGGCCTTGTGGTGGAGTTTCGGTTGGAAAGCAATTTCCGACAAAACCCCCAACACGCACACACAGACACACAGTCACACAGACACGTGTTCATGCAGACGGGGGTGGCCGACGCACAGCAGAGGTCGAGTGTGGTTTCTCAGGCAGAAATATGGTGTATCGACCGTCAACTGAAACAGATTAATGACAAGGAGCAGCCGAAATTCAACGAACGAATTGACCAGGGGACAAAGGCCAAGGGCATGGGCATGGGCATGGTAGGGCCTTTGATCGAATGAAACGCGAAGGCTTGGGTGGGATATAATCACTTTTTTCGTTTCTTTGTGAGGTTCTTGTGGTCAGCGAAGGTTTGGATTATGTCCCATTCAGAAATGAGGTTAAGGACTTTGAGCAGAAGCTCACCCGTGCTTGGTCTTTGAGCGGGAAAATGATTGAAATTGACAAGGGAAAGTGAAAACATCCTGACGTCTGTTTATGGAGGCATGATTTATGCCTCCATTGACAGCAAGTGTTGCAGGATGTTCGGGAAATCTGCCAACTGGCATGAAATGGGTCTACGACTCGTTCGCTTTGGTGATGGGTTTCTCTTGAGTATTTCCTGAAGGGTCTTAATCAATGGAGCCACACGACGCGACGAACATTTCAGACGGTGGGGAAGAAGCACCCTTGTAGGTGTTTTTTGCGATGCTACTTGTGGTCATTGTAACGAATTTGTGAGCAATTATCAAGAAACCTTGAAGAAGAACCGATTCAATTGAAAGTTACATCTTCGAGCGTTGCGTCGCTTGTATGACATGCAGCACTGTGCCGTCTGTGATGTGATGCCATGTCATTAACCGCGCCAAACAGTTAATCTTTATGGATGCACTGATGCTTGATCGAATTCTTGTGGAGGCTGTACTAAAAGTCGCACCAGAAGTCACACTAAAAAGTGTACCAAAAGTTGTGGTAAAAATTTAACTAAAAGTCATTCTAAAAATTGTACTAAAATGTGCAATAAAAGTTGTACTAAATGTTGTACTAAAAAGTTGTACTAAATTTGTATTAGAAGTCATAATAAAAGTTGTACTACAAATTGCACTTAAAGTTGTACTAAACTTTATTCTAAAAGTTGTACTAAAAATTGTACTAAAATAGTAATCAGTTTGTACCTCGCGTACAGCGAGACAGCTGAGGGTTCTTGCTCATCAGACTCTGAAACCCGTGGTTGGTCTGTGGCTGAGCTAATGCTGCCAATGACGGTCCCGAGCACACTGCTTTCAGTCGTCAAGTACAAGGTGTTTTGTGTCTGCGACCACTTGGTCTTCTTACTGTAGTTTCGGCCTTCCTCTTCTCTTCGAAAGAGTAGTCTCGGTCGACAGTTAGAAGTGAAGTAGTGCAAAAACATCTTCAAATTGCCATGTAGGCTGAATAGGCTACGAGAGGATAGGCAATATTGAGCAGGGATATACCACGATACTTCTGCAGAACGTCTTATCGTGTTCGTGTGGAATTGATATAGGCAGGCCTACGGATGTGTTGTTCTTTAGCGTTTTGATAATATCTTTGCATTTCTTGATTGCTGCCCGGAAGGACTACTTCAGGGAGTGGAGTAAGGATTTGACCGTTTCCTATCACTTTTCCACGGTTGTGCTCATTAAGTAACTGCATGCTGGCAATGCTGCTTCAAGAAAGGGTATTTCATTAAGAGCTTCCTATTTTTAAATTTAAACGAAACAAAATATGTGTGTTTTTTCATCGACATTTTTTATTCGTTTGAAAGGCCTATCGATGCCATTATGTCTGAAATGTAACATTATTCAAATGTCCGCCACGGCTTTTCTAGTAGCGCGCATCCGAAATGTTCAATTTTGCATGACTCTGGCGCGTAAATCAGGTTGAATTTGACCGATCGCATCGGTTATGCTGGCTTTGAGAGCCGCTGTGGCTTGCATAGACCTGCGACTTCAGAAAACCCCACAAGAAAAACTATAACGGTCGATCTTGGTGGCCAGTCCACGTGAGATGACCATGCCCTCGAATCGTTCGTCCACAATTTCCAATGTGGCGCGAGCTATGTGGCACGTAGCACCGTCCTGTTGAAACCACGTGTCGTTGGTGTCCATGTCATCCAATTCAGGAAGAATTCATCCAAAAGAAGTCGGTTATCATCGACCTATAACGCTCGCCGTTGACGGTGATGGCCTGGCCAACGTCGTTCTCAAAGAAATGTGGACCGATTACGCCGCCAGCCCAAAATCCACACTAAACAGGGATTTTTTCGGGATGCATTGGACGCTCTTGGCTGCCATGTGAGTTGGTATCGCCCCAAATTTGACAATTTTGTTTGTTGACGTACCCATTCATCCAGAAGTGGGCCTCATCGTTGAAGAAGATTTTTCGGTGAAAATTGGGGTTTTTTTTCGGAGTATTTTTGAAACACTACTGGAGCACTGAGACTCAAAACTGGTCCATTGTACTGCCAGATAGCAACCTACTCCAGTGCCGTTAATTTGATCCCAACGGCAAATGGTGACTGGACCAGATTCGTTTTCACTGGGACTCGAACCTGGGGCCCCTCTAACTTGGGGCATGCACCTAAAACCTGCGCCATCCAGTCGTCTAAAATTAAGGTCACTTTTCAACTGCTCCAGAGCCCATTCAGGGAACACATGTCGTTCTCTTCAGCTGCTGGGTCAGTTGAATTTTGTACGGGTGCAGGTCCAAGTCACGTCGCAAAATTCGCCAAGTTGTGGTCTGCGAAAGGCCGAGTTCTTGTGAGCGACACGAAATGGACCGCCTCGGATTATTCAGCATACTCTCACGGACTGCGGCGATGTTTCCGTTTTCGACAAATCTTTCGTCTCGTCGACGTATGGGTGTTGGTTTATCGTTTACTGAACCAGTGGACTCAAATTTATCGACCACTCTGCGAATAGTCATCCCGGAAGAACGATTATGGTGACCATAAAAACCGCGCGGAACGTTGCCCGAACAGAAAACCCATTCTGATAAAACAATTTCATCATTTGCACGTGTCCATAGTGATTTGGCAAAAATGTCTCAATAAATGACAGCCGATTTGACAGATGAATCTTCAAAAATATCGCCGCTATCAACTGTCAAAAGATCGGAAGTCCCTATTGGAAGACCATTTAGTCATAGCTCGGTAACAAGAATACGCTCAGAGTTTCAAAGAGTCTGCGTGCCAACCCTTGTTGGTTGAGGGCCAAGTAGTCTAGTCTTTCTGCTAGTCTTCATAATGGTCTGAACATTGTGCCTTTCTACAAGCTTCCAGAAATCCTAAAGCCGGGAGGCTGGGAGGAAAACTTTTCTTTCGCGGTCGAAGTCTTTTCTTGTCCCATCTTCTGGCTCGACACACTTCTTGGGCGGTCCTGGTTTTTCGCAGCAGAATCTGTTGGTTCGCCTTATCGGCTGTGTATTCTCAATAAAGACAAAGTTTAAGTGACTCACGAACTGAAGGTCACTGTACGGTAAGTGGTGCCCTCATCAGAACTGCCTGCGGACAGCTAAGCAAAGAAAAGCATTGAGAAATCCTTGAAAAGTTGTTCAGAGATTTGCAGATTTTCGTCAAAATTTGATGACGCAAGCGTAGTTTTGAACTTTTTTTTTGTTAAAGCACCCGTTCAGATGACGACTTAAGGACACACATGTAAAGTTGGAGTGGACTTCAAGGCCTACCCGACATATGACATCTCTCTGCTTCCTTTCCGCCTGGGAAATGCCTCAAATAATTCCTTTCAATCGTAGTTAGAAAAGCATATCTCAAATGGTCAAACAGGGAGACGCCGTTAACGAGTACATTGCCCAACTTCCTGCAGAGCTCCCCTTCACCCCCACTGACCACTGCGTCACTCCGGACAGACTTGACTTGACAAAATGCTCGCCCCAATTTGGAATCCAAATTGAATAAATACATTTATTCACAAAATTTCCAGATTCAATCGATGCAACTGACATTGCAGCCCCCGCCTCGTCCGTGAGCCTCCATCAGGAGGATGTATGTGTTCATAGGACACCCCAAAAAATCGAATCTGAGGACCACCCCCGCCACACTTCCGGGTGCAGACGTCGAACGCTATTACTGACCTACCCGCCTGTGCTGTTCGAGCTCGAGTCCCGAAAAGTGGCACGTGATTAACGGCATTCGATTTTTGGAACTAACCAGCTGCACATGGATGACGAGGGCAGAAAGTCCGAACGAAGGAGAATGGTCTCGACTCTGCTCAGGAGCGAGTTGGCCAAGTCAATCACGGAGACGACCAACGGCAGGGGTGGCAAGTCAAAACTTTGCAACAGAATGCCCCAAAGACGGCACACGATGATGGCCGGGACAACGACGGTAATTGCCATTGGCACAAACACCCTCAGCTCATTTCACCCGCCCCAGCTATCTGCTGTGACCGCTGCACCCTGCACGCCCCTCGTCCGCTATTTCGCATGAATGGGTAACGAATTGAAAGCAGAATTCAAAAGTGCTCGGGATTTCAATACTCGCCGGATGTGGGGGTTTCTTTTTGCCCCGTTTTGTCTGTTGTTTGTCTTGAGGACGGGTGCGAGAAGCGGGGGGCGGGTGCTCTGAAAGCTCCCTTTATGCTCAGACTGACGGTGTTTATACTCCGAGTGAATGGGCTCCGTTGTGCAGAGCACACAAAAATAGATTGGGTGGGTGGCTGACGGTCTTGACTGGCTTATTGTGTGGAAATATGGCCTTTGTGCGTGTTCCAGTTAGCACAAGGACACACAACACATCCCCGCTGAAACTAGCTGCGCCAGCTGATAAGGATCCGTTTTGTTTTTGCACCCCTTCCTGGCCTCAAAGGAGGGACGGACTTTCTAATAAATAGCCAAGATGACAGTAATGGCGCTGGCCAGGTCAGTTGAATTCCTAATGCGAAGCAATTATGAATTACTCTCCCCGGGGGGGAGTCCCACCGAGCGGCCGTCTTCTTGGGGTGCAGGTGACCGAGACGAGAGGTTTCGTGTCCGATTCGATGGGTGTCTGCTTCGAATCCGTTTGCATGATTAAGTGATAAATAATTGGACAGTCATTCTCGACTCGAACAGGACGCGCGACAGCAGTCCTATGGCCACCGAGGAAGTGATGGCCGGTAATGGATTTGCTTCGAGGAGAATTCGGACGGGCGATGATGGACATCGAGTTACCGGATTCAATTGCACACGAACGTTCGTGCTGGGCACGTAACGCGCACTAAAAGAAATGAAGGTGGGGGCTGACGCGGCAGCCAGTTAATCGCCAAAGCGGGAGCGAGGGCTGTGGCTGTGGTGAGGTCTGACGTCAGTCAAGGAGATAACGCATGCAGATTGGTGGGCACGCCCACTTCTCGTTCGGTTTTGTTTATCGACTTTGGGTGGTTCGATACCAGCCCTGGGGCTTGCCTCCAGGCCTGCGTGTGTTTGTGGATTTTCCTTTGTTTACATTGCGGGACTGTTCTCCTTCGATTTTGCATCGAACTGCTAAAAGTCTTCAAAACAGTTTTGGGAAAGCAACGTTCCAACTCAATCGACTGATTACACCGACTAAGCAATTGACTTTCAAGCTAAAAATAGCCACGCCCACGAATTAATAGTCTCTTCAACCAGTTCGCCACTAGACTAAACATCGTTTGGTGTGGATACACTCAACTGCTGGCCTCACGAGATAGTATCTCCAGCGAAGTGCGCGACTGTCATCGAATTGTTTGGAGTTGTCATTGATTCTATTTTTGACTTAAAGACATTTTTCTAGGCTATGTTCAGTGAACCCGAATAACGGGTTTAGACGGCCATTTGGGTTCAATTAAATTGGATTGAGATGTAACTATGTGATAATTGGTCGACATTTTAGGGCAACACAAATGCTGTTGAATTTAAAAATAGCCTTCGGATGGTTGTGACAAGTTGGTCGTGTGAGGGTGTTGATGAATGGGGACATTTCGTCGGTGCTAAGGTCTTATTTTTCGAGAAGCTTAGTTGGAGCATACTGCTATGCTAAAGGATAAATGCGAACTTCTTCAGTCACAGCTCAGAGATTCATAGAGTAGCGTGCGTCAGAATCTGAAAACGAATCGGGACCAAATTCAGTTTATGGTAAAAATGTTATTTAACTCATACAGAGTTAAGTGCCCAACGGCCTCGTAACTAATTCTAGTCAAACTGATCAAATGACTTTTAGGCTGAAGGCGTTTTAAGTAAAATGAAGTTCCTTAAATCTGCTCTTGGTGACTGATTTCATAAAATCTCGTAATGATAAGCGCAGAGATCAAATTTCAAATATCCAAATCGAAATAAGAGAAATACAGTCGACTCCTTCTTAGTCGAATTTTGACGGGATATCAAAATTAGTTTGAGTTAGAGAATGGTTTTTGTATGGAAAATGAGGGTAATTCCAAAATAAATATGGCGAAAAAATTCGAGTTAGAGGGAAATTCGACTTAGAGGGAGTTCGACTTAGAGGGAGTCGACTGTATTTTATTTCGCTATCCAAAAAGAAAGAATGCCAAAAAATGTAGCGAAAATAGCGCATCATACTTCCAAGTAAAAATTTGGCATTATTTCGTCTTCGAAATGGAAATTAGGCCCAACTTAGAGTTCATGTGTATTAATTGCAATATGAAACCACTGCCTGAGATCACTGATGGATTTGGGGTAGTTTCGAGTTTAAATAACAGGGATATGAAGAATTTTGCTTCTACCAAGCCCCATTCCTACTCAAAATCGTGCGTTTAATCCCAGCAAGGGGTTACATTAGGGCAGCACTGCCCATAAACCGTGAACGTTTTGTTATTTCAAAATTGAAGTGTTGGTATATATCCATACCATTTGCTCCAAAAATATATACAGCCGCTCCAATCCGAATTCGCTTACTTGCTTAATACCGTCAACTTGGTACCGTCAACTGCAGAACAAATGACTTGCTTGCGAACATTTATTGTTGGTTTTTGCGTTATATAAGAAAATGCAGTTTTAGAAATATTTAATATCTTTTTACATTCAGTTCATTGTTTCAAAAAATTTTAATTTTAAAATTTTATATTATTTTTGAAGTGAGCGACTGTAGCGTTTAGGGAGTTTGATAAAAAGTTGTGCTGTAGAAATGGAAGCTTAGAGCGATCTTTAAGCAAAAAACTCACAGAATTGAGGGATCTGAATGCTAACTGACTGTCAGTATAGATAACATCCCTGTTTGATACCCAATTTTGTGTCCAGACAATGCCTCCTTATAATAATAACAATGGCGGCGCTAAAGTCCGAGGTGGACTTGGGCCTAGCTTCTCATCAACCACTCGTGTTATGCGTGCTATTGTTCTTTCACGAATGGAGGGGACCTACAGTTTAATTCCGACTCCGAAAGGCAGTACATGAACACCTCAAGACAGAACCGTTACTTATTTTAAGAACGTAAAATCGTTTAATGCTGGTATATTAACATTATAATTATATTTAAATAGGACTGATCTCGAGAGCCAGAAGGTTCTGCAACGAAAATCTAGAGCAGCGCATGAGGAGTACCGGATTAGAAGACGGGAGGAGAAAAATCTTCTACGCCTAAAGAAAAGGTCTCTCGCAACCTCCCAACTCAAGGATATTGAAGAGTCTAGGGACAAACAAAAAATACGGGCTTTTTATAAAAAAAAAGCCAAAAGCCTGGCCAAAGGTTTTGGGAACGGCACCCAGGCTCTTCGAAATTGTGAGGGAAATCTAGTTCTTGACCCGCAGGGAATAGTGGATGTGTTTAAGCAACACTTCCAACAGCTGCTTGGCGGGCCGGACCAGGAGAGAGTGATAGGGAATGAAGAAATCCCAACTCCAGTCGATGAAGTAGTCACCCTACCGAGCTTTGAAGAAGCCGGCACAGCCATTAAAAAGCTGAAGAATGACAAAGTCGCAGGCTCAGATGGCTTATCATCAGAGCTTTTCAAGGCCGATGGCAATATTCTGGTAGAAAGCAAGCACCAGATCATTTGTAGAATTTGGGAAGACGAAAGCATGCCCGACGACTGGAATAACAGCTCCATATGCCCCATCCACAAAAAAGGCGATCCTACCTCTTGCAACAACTATAGAGGCATATCCCTGCTCAACGTCGCCTACAAGATCCTATCCAGCGTACTGTGTGAACGTTTTAAGCCGTTTTGCACCGCACTAATCGGCACGTACCAGTGCGGCTTCCGGCCCGGCAAATCGACTATAGACCAGATCTTCACACTAAGGCAAATCCTACAGAAGACCAGTGAGTTTCAAATCGATACGCATCATCTATTTACCGATTTTAAAGCCGCATATGACACCATTCATCGCAAGGAACTATTCGAAGCGATGGCCGAATTCGGGACCCCGGAAAAACTGATCCGGTTGTGTTGCATCACGCTAACACATACGCGATGCATCGTGCAGTTCGGCACGAAACCTGCACCGGATTTCGGCAAGGAGATGCGCTGTCGTGTGATTTCTTCAATTTGGTACTGGAGAAGACAGCGTGGCGGGCTGCTGTAAACACGGAAGGCACTATCTTCTACAAGTCAGTCCAACTGTTGGAATACGAAGATGACATCGACATAGTTGCGCGTTCCCAACGCATGAGGATAAGACAAAATACATGCTGTCGAGCAAGAAACAATCCGCCGCACACTATCTAGGGCAAAACATTACAATCGACAGCCACAATTTTGAGGTAGTGAAGGAGTTGGTTTACCTCGGGGCAAACGTGAGCTCCGCGAACAACATCACAGTAGAGATCCGACGTAGAATCGCCCTTGGCAACCGATGCTACTTCGGTTTGTCAAAACAACTGGGCTCAAAACTTCTGACTCGAAGGACCAAAATCATGCTCGACAAAACTCTTATTTTACCAGTCGTGCTATATGAAGCCGAAGCAGAACTGCGGAGGTGATTCTTGGTTCCTTCGAAAGAAAAATATATGGTCCCGTCTGCAAGGAAAGCGAATGGAAGAGAAGAAACAATGGCGAACTCTATGAGCTGTACCAGGATGTGGATGTAGTCCGGAAGGCAAAAATCCGTCGACTGCACTGGCTCGACCACATCAAGCGCATGGACAACAACGCTCCAGGTTCGATTAGGAGAGGAAGTCATCGCCGAAGTAAGACAGTTTGGTCTTGATGACTAGAAGCAGCATGCTCAGGAACGTCAAAAATGGAAGGCAGCGATATCTCAGGCTCGGACCCTCCATGGGTCGTAGGCCTGTTAAGTAAGATCTCAAGGGAAGTCACAACTCCGTTGTAAACATGATTCGTTAAAGCGGAGAATGTTTGATGGGGAGCACCAATGGTGGCAAACGAATTTGAGTATTTCCATTGAGTATTATGGACTTATACTTAAAGTAATAATTTGAAATACCAAGGTTTGTCGTGCGTAGATAAAAGCATTGTGCAGAAGAGAAGAGGGAATTAATACGGAATTGAAAGCGCATATCAACGGTGGCGAATTCTTATCCAAAATACTAAAAATTTGAAACGTGTTATTAAATTTACAAAAAAAATATGGAGCGAAAAACCTTAATAAAAACTGTTCGAATCATATAGAGGATCAGTTGAAGCAATTAATGTTTAATATCTCAGCCGATTAAGCAAGTGTAATGCTGAAACATCAGCTGCACCAACTACCAAACATTGAAGGCGTTCCTAGGTACTCTATTAAGACAGTAAAGCATGGTGGATGTTAAGACTCTTTTACCAGTGTTCGGTGCCTCGCAGTCAGTCGGCTTTATCGTGAAAGGAAATTAAAAAAAAAGAAACGCAATCCTTCGTGATGTACATACAAAGTTCATGTTGGAATACATATCAGGGAGCCACATTATCCGGGTGTGTTCGGTTGACATACACACCAAACTTCAAATAACATCTTAAACAGTGCAACACATGAAGCCACATGGAGTAAGAAATCCATCCTAATGGGTTAAATATTCGAAAGATTTCCGACAGCAAATTAGAAGATACACTTGAACTACAATTAGGCTGTAATTGTTTTATTTTTTGGGATGTAACGTGTCATCCACTTCCATACTTTGCAAAATGAAGTGCTATTAAATGTTAACCACATTGATTTTCAGAGAAGAATGTATCACAATCAGTATCAGAAACAGTATCACATTTTTCTGACGCATTTGTTAATCAACAATCAACCGTGAATTTTCTGATCATCATGTTCGATAATTTGACGATTAGCAAAGCAGTCAAGATGAAAATTAGCGTTATCATTAAAGATGATTTTGTTTGACAAATAAGAATCTAAGCCTTAATTATTTTTAAAATGTCGCTCAATAATGAAAAATCGTTGTTCTTCCCTGAACTGCCACCTGTCACGCAACCTTTCGTTTTTTTTTCGTTAGCAACACTTTACCGAGGAAATGTTGCAAAATTCAAATCTTGCGAGAATTTTTTGACAGCCTTTATTCAAAATATGCTCTGAAAGAAAAGTCCCAGCCCACTGTGGAGCTTTAAGCTTCACAATTGAAACCAAATTGTTCCATTTGTCTACGACACAGATTATTTAAAAAAATGTTTAAGTAAAAAATACTTAGCAAAATGGTCATAAGATTGGTCATCAAGATTGGCGGCTTTATGGACACCAAGTTACTTAGTCCATAATTAATCTTCGGGCACATCAGACACTTTATAGATGCCATTTCGTCTCAAATCCCAGTCCTCGCTGGTCTAGACAGCAGCTCCGAATGAAGACGACAATTGCAAAACCATAATTTTCAAATGATTGACTCTCTTCCACGATGAGTGGCATGCCGCAAATCATGTTAATTAATTAACAAAACGCCACACTGTGCTCACACTTAACACCCACCATCAGCACCCCTGGTGGACGTGAATAAAAATCCACAAGAAAAAGTCCAACAAATGCCGAGTGTAATTAATCTGAATTGGAAAATTAATTAAATTAAAATAACAGCACGTATTTTGCTTTTCTTGTTTTCATAAATGAATCACGTGAGTCGGGCACACAAAAGCGCTAGGCAGCGGCAGTCACAGTTCGGGCTCCGCCACCCGCGCACACAAATAAATCCAAGAGCAGTTACCGCCGGTAATTGGGGCTGTTTTGCACTCGAGTCATTATGAATTGTTTTTCAGCCCTCAAAACAAAACAGCGACAAAAAGCAAAAAAAGCAAAAAAAAGCGGAAAAAAAGCAAACGACGATATCGTAATTTTATTAATTAAAACATTCAACAAGCAATTGTGCTCGCTGCCAAGGGATTAATGAGTTCAGCACAATGTGCCGGCAACAAGTACCCCGGCGGAGTGAGGTTAGGACGTCCACTTCAGCGTCCACCCGGCCGAAGGCCGCACACAAAAGGACCAACTAATGGAGGCATTCTGATGGATTTGTATTGTTCTGTCGTGTGTTTACACTAGTTCCGATTGATTGTTGTGAATATCTGACGCGAAGAAGTAAAAACGATTTAGCGCCCCATCCCCGCCGCAATGCACGGCGGAATTAAACGAAAATATTATCACAACTTATCGATGGCGATTGTATCTGTCAGGATTTATTGACTCAACTTTGGGGCTCGAAAAAACTGCGGTGGGTGTTCCATTTGAATATTGACAGCGCTACAGGGAGGGTCTGACTGGAGGGCGGAATGTGAAAATGGGACGCATTGTCAACTTGGAAAATGGATGTGTTTATGGTAACGAGCCACAAACCCCAGCGGATATCGTCTAGTTTAAGGGAGGAGATCATCAGAACAGGAAAAAAAAACAAAACTTCCATCGAACAGAAGTTCGATAATAAATTATTGAGCAGTACGTGATTGTGTTGAGTCCCAGTGTGCTGGCGAACACCCCCTCGGAGTTTGTTCGTCAAACGCGAGTTCAATGGCACACTCGACGGTGTTGGGAGTTGTTCATGTTTTTCACTTTTGTTGTTTGGAGTTTGGTTGACAGTTTTAAAGGGGATGTCAGTTGGAAAAAGGAAAAACCATCTCGTCAGTGTCCGGCTGTTGTAATGAAGAACTTGTTGAACTTTAACTATGAGTCACGAAACTCGGGGTGAAGTCACTTAACAGTGCATTTTTTGTTGCTTGTCCCGTGGATGACGATGAAATAGAGGTTGAGTATGCTGAATGAAGTGACGGGTTGGAAAAGAGTTCTCTTTTGACTTTTTCACGAAGCAATGTCGAGTGTTATTATTTATTATCATCTAAGTGACAGCTGTCACTGTTTCTTGTGAATGTTTCAAATGTATGTACTTCGATCAATGGGTGGTGGATCGATGACGGAGCTAATAACATAGAGCGCTAAATAAAACGAAGATTGAAAGAATTTATACGTCACATAGGAATCTATGGCTAATAATAATAATAACGGCGGCGCTACAGTCCGAGGTGGACCTGGGCCTAGCTTCGCAGCAACGATTCGTGTTGTGCGTGCTATTGTTCTCTCACGAGTGGAGGGGACCTACAGTTTAATGCCGACTCCGAACGGCGAGATTGAGAAGCTTTTTCATGACAGTTATATTCTTTGAGCATTGTCAGTGACTCGAAAGAGGTAGAGCCGTAAGAAGTGTTTTTTTTCTGAAATCGGACCGAGAACTTCGAGGGTAGGAGTCGACCCACCTACCCACTACGCCACGGCGCCCACAACAGTAAACATAAAGAGGTCTCTTTTTTCTTTTGAACTAAATTAACCTCAGTAAACATAAAGAAGTTAATTTAGTTCAAAAGAAGAAAGGGACTAAATATAGGCGTCAAAAGTGAGTAAACAGATCCCTTTAAAAAAAGTATCGTATTGAGAAAAATGTTACTTTATGTTACGCCTTTATCGTTTTTTTTAATTTTTGTATATGCCGGTCTTAATTTTCATATGTTTAACAGAATCGAGCCTTAATGTCTTACAGTCACTGGCACGACCATATATACACTCACTTTTGAATGTTGTTATTAGCACTTTTCTCTTTAAAATTTCATTAATTGTTTTTTCACTTATGTTAATTATTATTATATTATATTTCAAAGTATGACTTTGAGCTTTAATTTGATATATCCATACCTGTTCTACCTCATTCATGAATATTAATTCAGTGGATAAACCTTCAGCAGATTACTGAATGTTCACTCACTTGTTTATGTTTATGTTAAATATAACATACAATACTTCGAAGTGTCATTTTGCATCTTTAATTTATTGTATAAATGTCTGAATAGCCAGTGATTCCAGTGATTTTTAATTAATTATTTCCATAAATAACTGCCTGTACAGCCACCTTAGACGCTGACTTTATCTAAAACTTTTGCAGATCGCAATAGATCGCTGGCGATCAGCATGGCGTATGGAAAGACAAAAGTTTTACTTTCTAAGCTGAAGTCAAATATGTCTGCTGGTGCTAATGGACTGTTTGCTTAACGTTTTTAAGAAACCCATGATAACTTCATATGTAACAGTTGATGGAATATAACTACCCCCGACGCGAAAGCAACGATATCTTCTAAATACCAGCAAATAGGTGGTCCATTTTTTTCATCAAAAAGCGCTGCAGTCTAGGATGAACCTGTGTCTAACTTTATTAGCAATCACTTGTGTTATGCACGATATTCTTTTCTCACGAAGTTTTTTTTTTGCCAGTTAGACTCTCTGAGCATTATGTCGAGAAAGATGGTGTCATGAAAATGAAAGTTGGTATATCAGGAATCGAACAATGGATCTTCAGCCTAGGAGGAAACGCATTTGTCGATTACGCTGCAACGACCAAGGCGAAGGTATCAATCTTTCTAAAGCCACCCCTTCTCAAAATTAACCGTCGACTTTGAAAAGAGTCCAGGAGATTCAAATCGATACTCGTCACCTTTTCATTATTTTTTAGACCTCGTTTGACAGCATTTATCAGTCGCAGAACGCATTTCTTTATTTAAGCCTCACTACAGAACTAAAATGATGATAGAGGAAAACTGGATTGACGGTAGAAAATGTCTGTTGTTCCTACAATGCCTTTAATGTTAAACGGTTCATGACAAAGGAATATACTGTCATGTGGCTAATTTAACATTAACTCAAACGTCACAACTACCGGCACGAACTTTCAAAAATCGGTCGAATCGATCGTGTACGCCACTGATATTGTAATCATCAGAAGATAGCTGTGAAACTATATACATACGAGAATATAAGATTCCAAGGGATACCGATTTAGACCACCAAATTTTCTCTTCAACTATAGTAGATGTATGAAAACTTCAACTTATGTCGAAATTTAACGAAAAGTAAGCAGAAGAATCGTCAAATTTCAAGCTGCTAATTTTTTGTACGGCTATTATAGTCGCCGGGTGGGCGCCGTGGCGTAGTGGGTAGGTGCGAAAAAAACATCAAACATTTTTTTCACGGCTCCACCTCTTTCGTGTCACTGACAATGCTCAAAGAGTATAACTGTCTAGAAAAAAGCTTCTCAATCTCGCCGTTCGGAGTCGGCATTAAACTGTAGGTCCCCTCCACTCGTGAGAGAACAAAAGCACGCACAACACGAGTGGTTGCTGAGAAGCTAGGCCCAGGTCCACCTCGGACTGTAGCGCCGCCATTATTATTATTATTATTATTATTATTATTATTATTATTATTATAGTCGGCCCTTAAGTCAGTGAGCTTCACTAGATTTCAGAGTTCTTTACAGATTTCGATTCCTCGAGTTAGCGCCAGCAACTGCTTGATGATCTGGCTAATGGACTGAGTTTCCATCCAGTAGTGAAGCCGAATCTCCTCTCTTGTGCTGGGCAATACCGGGTATTGGCAAACATGTGTGCCACAGCCTTCTCTTCCTCCAGGCATAGTCTACAAGTATCATTTTCACGAAGACCTATCTTCCTCAGATGATACTTGAAGTTCTACTGACCTATAGATGGCGACATGATTTCTTTATGGTCCTTCGAGCCGGATCGCTACCTATTAAAATGTTGGTCGCGTCATACTCAGTACTCAGTCAGCCTTTTCGTTGCTTCGATCGAGGATACCCAAAAAAGTGTGACGTAATTTTGAAATATGCTTTCATTTTCGTACACATTCGTAGTCATTCGTGAATTGACATCTTTTACGACGCCCTTTACGTCTAATAACCCTCTGATTAGGGGAAAGAATACAAAAAAGTTTTAAATGCGCATATAAGGCATCGAGGAGATAGCGCCAGAGACCACAACATAGAACCACCGACAGCGACGCTTGGGATAAAATGTCACTACAGGCAGTTACAACCTTGAGGTAATTCAGAACTATGTATGTATGTCTATCAGAGTTTAGTAATTAACACGTTGAGTGCCACAAGAGACCACTTTGGTCTCACGCGAATTTGGGCTTGCTGTGTCGCGTGAGACCAGAGTGTATTCGAAATGTCAATAAACAAAAATCCGTAGCCTGTGGGGACAGTTTTTTGGATTGTATGGTGGCACTCAACGTGTTAAAGACCACGTAACATCAGAAACAAAACATTAGATCACTCTTGCCAATAATCGAGTTTCGGACTTAAAAGACAATTGAAAAATCGGTTCACCCTGTAATAACGTAATTATCCATCCAAAAACTGCTCTGTGAGGCAGGATCGAAAGTTGGAGTTTCTTAGTTGGGCCTTATGGCGGGGAGGAGACCAACGATGAGCTATAACCAACAATATGGTCGATATTGACTTGGTCAGATGGATTTGAGTCTCTGGTCTCAGATCGCCCGGACAAATGAAGGCAGTAGACACCGAAGATCCGTTGCCGCTAAAAATCTTCGATTCCAACCCAGAGGACCTTGTCTTTAGTGCACGAGTTAAGAATCAAGTCTAGTCAGCTGGCATTGCAGAAGAACCTATGATCGAATGGTATCCTTACACAAGGGGTGAGGTAACTTAATAAACAGCAGGAAAGTGATTAATCTTAGCAGAACGAGTCACAAACGGGGCTGAAGAAATTAATTAGATTTTCCTAATATGACACGACGGAAAATATGATTAGTCATTTGACGTGCTTGCCTTAGAATAAAAGGGAAATTTTAAAATTTTAGCACTTCATAAGAAAAAATACGTTTTGTTCAAAAAGTGGGTTTTAAGTTCCCCTGTGTTGGAGTTGAATTAGCAGACTTAAAACTGTGCTATGTTATTGCTTGTTGAGGAATTTTAAATGTCTAATTGTGTCCTTTTAGGCTCTGAGAAAATAACGTTCCAATCCCCTACAAGACCAAAGTGTTGTCAGATAAAAATTGTTACCTCCCATTGAACCGGCATACAACATAACTTTACTGTACACAAAAACGAAATTCCTCCCTCAACGGATTTGATGAATCTTCACGACCGCAAACAACTTCGGTGATGTTTTCCTGTTCACGTTTTCCAAGATTAATTACGCCCAATGTCCAAGTTTTATTTGTTTTTAAAATTCCCCAAAAACTGTAGCAAACACCAAACAGAATGAAATCCCCAGTCCAACCTTTCAAAGTGATTGTTGTCGCCAAGTGCTTGTCACACTTACAGCCGTGACTTGAAAACTTTATATTGCACCGTCCACCCATGAAAACCATGAATGGATGGAACAGTCTTGGAATACCTTAAACATTCTTCAGTCGAGAGTTTCTTGTCACCACATCGACAGGGAAGGGGCGGATGATACGCATCCGACGACAGGACACTGATTGTGGGAACGAGTTGGCGGGAAGACATCGCCTGATAAAGAGGATGTCCCACTCGGATGAGGCGAAGGGAAGTGTACTCAAATGAATGGGTGTGCTTTGTTGGTGGATGGTTCGAGTTTCTAAACGGTTTTGCGAAAACAAAGGACGATTTTGTCGGAGGAGAGCTGAACTTCTGTCATAAATAGATGAGCGGTTGAAAGGTTATTGAGAGGGTAATAGCTGGTGTCATTGTGGTATGTCCAATTTGAAAAGTGTCTTCAAGAGATCAAACTCGTTGGGAAATCTCGGAGTAATGGGCAAATGACTGTGCGTCAAGGATTCTCTTGTGTTCGCAGTTCAACGTCCGATTCGAATTGTATCAATAAGTTGAGTGAATTAGTCGCTTATCTTCACCAAATTTCGAGTCACGCGCAAGTAACTGAAATCAGAAGCTACTTTATGCTACGAGAGAATGACCTTAATTGAGCGATGATTAGAATACATTCTTTCGAACCAGTTTTGAGACAATCGATAAGGAATGAGATCCCTCCTGAGACTAAGGTGAATTATGGAATGATTACTTCTAATCGATACTCATGAGGTTGATCAAAAGCAAAACTTTAGCAATAAGTTACCAGACTAATTAAAAAATAAAAATAAAAAAAATAAAAATAATTAAAAAACCAGAATACTAAAAATCAATTAAAATTGAGGCTAAGAAAAATCCGTTATTTTCGGCTGGAGAACTAAAACAAAGTTGACAACAGAATTTAACTACAATTTCTGCTCAAAGAAAATTATGGGAATGCGGTTTAAAACATTTTTCTGGGAAGAATATGCCTTCGTTCAACAAACATCAAAAAACCGCCTGGCTTTTGCAAGAAAGTTTTTATCTAATTCGCAAACATTTGGTCCAATGAGTGGAAATTTGAATTAAAATACGGCAAAACAAGGTATCAAGTGTGGTGCAGACTACACGGAGAGCGGGTAATTTAAAGATGTGAGGATTTCAACCCTTTCCGGGCCACTACAAGAAAATAAATAAAAATTCACGATTTGTTTGCCTAAAGAGTCATAAAGAGTCATTTTAAATTACCCAATTTTTGCATATATACGTCTCACTCTTACATTGGATGTATTTTTTTTTACAAAATAATAATAATAATAATAATAATGGCGGCGCTACAGTCCGAAGTGGACCTGGGCCTAGCTTTTCAGCAACCACTCGTGTTGTGCGTGCTTTTGTTCTCTCACGAGTGGAGGGGACCTACAGTTTAATGCCGACTCCGAACGGCGAGATTAAGAAGCTTTTTTCTAGACAGTTATACTCTTTGAGCATTGTCAGTGACTCGAAAGAGGTGGGGCCGTGAACAATTTTTTTTTTGAAAAATTGTTTGTCTGAACTTGGAATCGAACCTAGACTGCGAAAGTCTAATACGCATGGGTCGACGCACGAACCCACACGGCCACGGCGCCCACAATATTTTTCCAAAATATGAGCTTCAATTTGTATAGAAATGTGGTATAGAAAACATTCCATTGCATATTAAAGTATAGACAAATGATATGTGGTACGTTTTTCATACCACTGGCCCTGAAAGAGTTAACGGCGTTTAAAATTTCGTCAACATTGGCAGCGAAATGACGAGTCTAGCTTACGTCAATATTTTTAGTGATGTTTTTTAAAATTTAGCCTCATCTGCTTTAAAAATGTAATAAATTTTTTTTTTCGAATAAGTGTACGACCCGAAGCATGCGGGAGAAATGCTAAGGAGTTATTTTCGCTAAATAATTTGTTGGAGTGGCCACCTGGACGATTTTGGACGAGAGAATTTTGATTTCATTAGAAGAAAGTCGCATTTTACCGCGTTTTTAAGAAAGCTTTAAAAATTAATGGGAGCAAAGCCCAAGTGTATATACTACACACATGCGTACCTCTATGCAAACGTATCTATCACAAAAAATCCTCCATACTCTTTGCTTTCATTTTCAGTCGGTCTAAACCAATAATGGTGGCACTGTAGTCTGAGTTGGTCCTGTGCCAAGCTTCTCAGCAGAAACTCGTGCTATGCGTGCGTGAGAGATCACGAATGTAGGGGATCTACAGTTTATTACCGGCTCCGGGGTTGAGAAGCTGTTTTCTAGACAGTTTTGAGCATCATCAGTGACTCGAAAGAGGTGAAACCTCTGTGAAATTTTTTTCAAAAACGGAACCTTTATAATTTCGGTGTGTCCATCCGTCTGTAGTGCCTGTCACACTTTTTCATCTCCTGCATTTATAAAGATATCGGCATGAAATTTTGGAATTAGGTGCTTTAGGCCTAGATATCATTTCTTATGTACGCAAATCTAAAAAGTGGGGCCATGTCAGAGTAGCTCCCGTATAGGTGAAGTTGTTATGGATTTTAAAACAGTGACACACCCCATCGTGGGATATATCAATCGATAGATATTTTAAAATGAGGTGAAGGTTTGCTTTTACATTTTCTGATCCAAAGTACCTTTGAAAAACACGGAGCTCCAAAATCGGTTTTAATGCGTCTCCCCCTGCTATTTCTAAGCCAAAGTGTTTAAAAATCTAATAAAAAATCACAAAAACTTTGCTTCAATGAGCACTTTCAAACGATTCAGAGCATTCTGACCCAAATAGGTTTGGAGATATTGGACAAAAACGGTAAATCATCGAAATGCTAATTCTGAAGATCTAAAAACGCAGTTTTGTAGACCTCGCCGTTTTAATGATTATCACTTTTGCGTATAAATTCCATGCTGAGATCGACGTTCGGATTCAATGATCAGTGGTATCTCTCGCATACATTTCAACCCCTAAATGTCCAACAACTATGTACACACAGCTGGAATGAGCAGCGATTGAGTCTGATGAAAGGTATTTTCTGTGTTAGATAAATTTGGATATAGATATGTAGAGATGGATGGATGTTTGTTTGTATCTATTTATTTTGTAATGGATATTTGATTTGGGCTGAAATTAGAATTCGTCGCCTGATATTCCGAAAGGCTTCTATCAGAAATTAATTATGCTACTGAACCTTCCTCGTGCGAGCACAACTCGCTCTTGCCCAGTTTATTTTATATTTTTTTTGGTACTTTATCTTTGAAAATAAAAACAGCTCTTACTCTGAGCTTGAGCCATTACAGATAAAGTGCTGCTGTAAGTTTTGTGGTTTGGACTCGATCCTCTATTCAACGATACGCATATGAACTATTATGCCCAACAAAAAAAGTTAATTTATACAAATTTTTTCTTGATAGTTTATTTAAAAATATCATTTCGGAATCTTAAGGTCAAGTGTTTTAAAATAATAATCATGTTATTGGAAAACATCGGGAGTTTTAGTACTTTTTCTGAATACATATCCCAACTAACTATAAGTGGGTTCCGAATATACACCTTCAATCCTTCAAATTACTTTTCTTAATTTTGAAGGGTTCAAAAGGTTTTTTTTTCAGAAAACATGTTTTTGCAGAAATGAAACCACGTTTGCACCACTCTGGTACGAAACCCTAAAAATATAGCAACAGCTTACTCGGATGAGAAGTTTGTTCAGGTTATCATTATCTGTCTAAGTCCAAGGATACTCAGGTACTGATTTGGCTTAAAACACAATCGTCATCTCTTGGTATGGAGACAGGCTCAGCTTACAAATATTGTGGTCATTGATTTGCAAAATCTAGTTGTGGCATAACTTTACACTGATGTACGGGTGATTACTGTCTTATGCCTGCTGATCATGTATGTATGAAAGACGCTTGTTCTTTTCTGACTCTCTATTGTGTTGAAGGTGTCGCAACTACAGCTATAAAGAATAGCTTCCACAAGAAAGCCAATCGCAGGGATTCAGGACCCATGGTCTTATGTAAGTTTAAATAGCCTCTAGAATCATTTGAGGTCCCTCAATCCTCGAGAGGAATGCACGAAATCAATGAAGGAATGCAAAAATTAATGATTGAATAATTGAATTGAATGAATGAGGGTACGAATGACTAAATTGAATGAAAGAAAAAATGAATGAAAGTATGAACGAATAAATGGCAGAATGAAAAAATGATTGAATAAATGAATGACAGAATGAATGTGTGAATGAATTTACCTGCACTTGAAGCTGATAACTGAGAAAAAAACGAACGTGTTGATACTGTTGCAGCAAGTAAACCAGTTTGTGTACCTTCTCGGACTTGAACCCACAAGAAGGAGCCCAAGAAATACCCCTTCCAAGTCAAGAAGATTCAGTCCGCCTATCTCGATGAACTAGGTAATTCTTGTACTCAAGTTTAACGATATGTCAAGGGAGTTTCCTCTAAATGAAGAAGTTTTCAGCATCAATCTCAACTTGTTCACCAAAGTGTGTCAAAATTCAGACAATTTGGCGGAACTTCAGCCGTCAGCAAGTTCAGTTAAGCTGAGGTGTTCCGTCTTCAAAACTTTAGGAAGACTTTGAACTCTTAATCAAAATTTACAAGCTAGATGTGTTCACTCGTGGGCGGTGCTTGCTGCCTTCAAAAAATGCCAAACAAAAGAAAGGTGAACTGAGCAACTAACGGCAACGACTAAGACTCGTGGCGTGCAAGAAAGTCTTCCTGAAAATGAATGTGTCAATCATCTTGCTGAAGGTCTGAGTTTTTTTTGGAAATCCATTGACGAGCTGCCAAAGAAAATTTCAATTCAGTTCCCCGAGGACAGCTGACGACAGTTCATACTCCCTTCCGTGCCAATGTTCACTCCCGTCAAATGACAGCTGCAGCAGAACATGTGTAATGGAAGGGTCAGGAAATCATCTTTCTTTCCGCATAAATCCACGCTCCGATGGTTATGCGAGGTCTGCGAAATCCAACAGTCGACTTTACGACCAAAACGACTCACAGGCGAAGGGGCTAGGCTCACATACCCTCAAATTACGCAAACTTACAGCCACCCTCGGAGGCGAAGTCAGAGGACCTCCTCGAATGGAAACAGTTTCATTTCACCAAGATGAATGAAATAAATTTTATCGGTTACGTATACGCCCCCCAGCACACACACACTCGCGAAATCAGTCAAAAATTGAATGTGCACAAGAGAGGGGGAGGGGGCATATAACAGCACCCACCGCAGCGAGGCAAGAGTGGCCTACTTAAAATCCACCTGAGTACAGACAGAAGTCCTTACCCACGCAGACGGGAGATGGGTCTCAAATTATGCAACAAAAACGAGGCAGCGTATGGCTCCTCCTGGAACCCGAATTTGCATTATATCATAATCGGCAGAGAACAGCATCGTAACCATCCCTTTTTTTGCTCTCGGCTCGAACTTAAGTTTGAGTTTGTTTTACGGCCACACACTTAAAACGGGAAGGACTGCGAAGACAGTTAAGGCTGTAAAGACTGAAAGGATTGAAGGGACTCAGCACGCGAGGGGGTGAGGATGTATCGGAACTTTGAGGATACGTCACAATGATATGCTCGGCGTCGTGTCAACACACATTTTCCCTGCAAAAGAAAAAGGGGGTCCACTTACCTTTCGATGGACGCTGTGGAGGTTTTTTTTCTTCTTTCAATGGAACAAGACGCGCAACCAAAAAGTGACGACAGAATACCCGATACGAGGGCAACAACAAAAAAATGAAATTTACTACTGTTATGTAAACACTCGTGGCAGGACACCACCGCGCACTCACTCACTTTCGAACACTGGTGCTGCTGGCTTCGCTTGGGCTGCTGCAACTGCTGCTGCTGCTGCTGCTGCTGCAGGAGGTGGTGTGTGGAAGAATTATTTCAAAGGACACCGCACAGACATTGTTGTAGCACACGCAGAATAGTTGAAAGGGACTTCTTGCATAATACCTGGTTAGAGAGACGACACTCAAGTCCTTATCGCTGGAGCACCACACTAAAACAAAACACACCCGTCATGGGATTCAGTAGTCACACACAGCAGTCGTTCTGGTCGACGCGTGGAGAGGACGTCCGCTGTCGTGTGTGAATGGCGTTCACCTGGGCTGCTCCTTATTTTTGCCTCTATTCTTTTTTGACAGTTTCGGTGGTGGTGTTGGTGTTCGGTCGTCGTTTAATTTCTTAATTTCCACCGAGGGTCGATGGTTCGTCCTCGGGGTGTAACACAAACACACAAAATCTCGGCTCCAAAAAGAAGGCGAACGGAGAGAATTTATGTCCTTACCGTTTCACACGGGGTTGGCAGAGTGTGTGTTGTATCGCGCGCGTCGTCTATTCGATTTGATGGCCGACTGGTACCTCACGCGCGCTCCAATTGAGTCAAGTGCAAGGAGTGGAGCAGCAGCAGCAGCGAAATGTGCACCCCGTTGTGTTGTTATTCAACAAATTCATGCTCCCAGAGAGGAGCATGCTCGCGTTCCTCTCTCATTCGCATTCTCGCGTTCTCTCGCTCTCGCGTTGAATGTGTGAGATGAGCACTCCACCTCGGGGTCTACGTAGTCGACGTCTGCAGCCATGCACACAACAGAAGACAGTATCCACTCAAAGACTGGAGGATCTCACACATCAGAGTGTGTGTGTGTGGGACACACGCAGTGCCGGCAAAATGAGTGCAAACGGACGCTCTCCGGTGAGTCCCTTCTTTTCGGCGGCGTAAGAAATGTGTTTACACGCACGCCAGTGCTGCTCTGTCCACGGCCAATCCTTGTAAATCCTTCGACTCTCCCTCAGGGGAGTGAGACAGACAGCCTGACAGAGTGCGCTGTGAGCGAGGGAAAGAGAGAGACTCAGTTTGGATGCGTGTGTATTTATGGGTGCTTTGAGAGGAGCAGGAAGCTTTTATGAGCTTTGAAACTTCAAATCATTGAGGATATTCGCGGCAATCGAGTGCATAGCCGAGTGAGGCCTGCAATCAGGCTCCTTTCCAAAATAAATGGGGTGAGCCAGGGATGGTCGCAGCCCTGACTCCATTTTAGACTTAGACGCACAGCGGTAGGGCTTTGAAATCAAATTGTTCCGCCGCTCGCGTTATAATCGAATATTTATGGCCGATGGGAAATTGCTGGAAAATGTTTGCACTCGTAGATTGTTATCATCGACTGGGGATAATGAAATGCACACGGGTTTTTCGAGGATTTGGCCGCCAGAACGAGCTGCGAGATTACAAAGTGGGTGGCGGTGGGGCACACGCAGAGCTTGGCGATTCGGATTTGCACTTAATGAAAATCAAGTGGAAATGTTTGGCGCATTATTGGCGGGATGCGGAATGGGAGTGGCGAATGGGAGCGGATTATAACGGTATGAGGCTGGTATTACATGGAAGAGGATGAATTCTGCATGTTGGCCGATGCATCAGTGATTCTTTTGAAGTTGCAGCAGAAGTTTTTGAATGAAATCAATACCGAAAGAGATTTGATTTTAATATTCCCTGATTAAGTCGGCGTGGGGAAATGCTAATTCGAGGTTGGATATGGGCTTATTACAAGAAGATATGGTAAACCAATCCTAAAGTAGTTAACGACATGCTCAATGGAGATATTTTTCTCATGAATACTGGTGTTTGCCAAGCACGTTGGGGACGTTCTTTTTGCATTTCAATTAAGTATCCCATTCAAAAATTTCAAAAATCCTCCGAAAAAAAGTACTCTATTTGATACAGACCTGATTCGTCCCAGTTTATTGATTGTTGAATCTTCGCCTGCAAGCCCCTAGAACTTGACGGAGGTTTCATTCTTTACTTTCTTTTAGAAAGGACCAAATGCTGCTTTTTTCCATTTCGACAGTGTCCATGCCGTTTTCTCTGAATACCTTGATCCTGCGAAATGCTTTCATTTGCTTCTCGATTGAAGGAAAACTTCACTTAGCAAAAATAGAGCCCTAGGTTTACTCTCTAGGTCGGTGTTTTTAGATAGAATAAAATGCATTCTTTTCTCACTCGACATTGGAGAGTTGGTTCTTTTCGCCAAGAGATGTACTGATGGTATAGACGCTCCAAGCCAATTTGAGCCGGTCGTTGAGTTCCCTAAATGTCCCTACATAATTTCAATGCAATCCTTTACAAACATCGTGAACGGAAGCGAAAATTGTTATCTGTCGTTATCCACAGCTGAAAAAAAAAAGTTTTATCTTCATCCTCGATCAACGATCAACAGAAGGGATTAATACTCTTTCGCAACTTCGACTGTGGGGGCTCGGCTTGTGTAGTTCACGAACGAACTAATTCAAAAAAGAGCTCTAACGAGTGAACTAAGTGAACTAGTTCGCAATATTATTTTATTTTAGTTCATTTAGTTCAGCAGTTCAGTAGTTCAACAAACTCAGGTATACCTTAATCTGCGTACGTGTAATTCAGTAAGAATAACTGAACTAAATCGAACTAAACTGAACTAAATTGAGTGGTTTGCTTTGTATGTGTATGGGCATTGTGCAATTCAGGGTTGTTTTTGTTTAACTACCGCAGCAAAAGCACATCGAACATAGTTGCTTTGCCGGTGGTGTATGTGAAGAGACTTCTAAAAATGTGAAAACTGGCGAAAATCGCACAAGACTCAATTTCCTGAGCAGTGAACTACATTGAACTACATGAAGTAGAAGAACGAACTAGTTCAATAAACGAATTTAAATTAAACTGAGCGCTCTCTGGACTGAACTAGAATGCACAAACCTAGATTAATATAATAATAATGGCAGCGCTACAGTCCCAGGTGGACCTGGGCCTAGCTTCTCAGCAACCACTCGTGTTGCTATTGTTCTCTCACGAGTGGAGGGGACCTACAGTTTAGTGCCGAATCCGAACGGCGAGATTGAGGAGCTTTTTCTAGACAGTTATACTCTTTGAGCATTGTCAGTGACTCGAAAGAGGTAGAGCCGTGAAAAAATGTTTGATGTTTTTTTCGAGATTCGAACCGACGACCTCGAGCGCAGGAGTCGACGCACCTATCCACTACGCCGGAGCCACTACGGAGCCGTAAACATTTTTTTTTTGTTAAAAATTGTTTGTCTGAACTTGGATTCGAACATAGGCTGTGAAAGTTTAATGCGCATGGGTCGACGCACGAACCCACACCGCCACGGCGCTCACCATACAGTCCGAAAAACTGTCCCCACAGGCCACAGGTTTTTTTTTTATTGACCCTTCGAATACACTCTGGTCTCACGCGGTACGGCAAGCCCAACTTCGTGTGAGACCAAAGTGGTCTCATGTGGCACTCAATGTGTTAACAGGCCTACGACTCATGGAGGGTCTGAGCGTGAGCTATCGCTGCCTTCCGTCGTTGACGGTCCTGGGCACACTCGCTCCCAGTCATCAAGACCAAGCTATCTTACGTCCGCGATGACTTGGTCTTTATACCGGAGGTTCGGTCTTCCTCTCCTTCTCGAACCAGGAGGCTCGGATTCGAAGACCCTCTTAGCTGGAGCGTTGTTGTCCATGCGCTCGATGTGGTCGAGCCAGTGCTGTCAACGGATTTGTGGCATCCGGATTACATCCATATCCTGTTACAGCTCATAGAGTTCGCGGTTGTGTCTTTTCCTCCATTCACCTTCCTTGCAGACGGGACCATATATCCGACGTAGAATTTTTCTTTCGAAGGCACCAAGAATCAGCCCCGCAGTTCTGCTTAGTGTCCAGCTTTCGGATTCATATAGCAGGACTGGCAGAACAAGATCTATCTCTGCATTTTCTCCGTACATATGATAATGTCCCTTCTGGATAATACCTAAGCCTGGGCATGATTTCCTTGATTGCAATAATCTTTGTCTGGAAGTCACCACAAAGTTTGAGAAGACCTTTTGAAAAACACCATACAAACACAACAACACACTCCAACAACCATTTGTGAAGAGTCTCAGATGGATGGTCTTATCCAGCGTCTGAAGGTCATACTTATAGTTAGATCTGGACGCAGTGCGGATTGCGAAATTATTCTGGACGACAACAACTTTTGCGTCTGTAGCGACAGCCAAGCTGTGCTTAAGGCCTTGCTCAACCCTTTAACCATTTTCAGGACAATTCAGGAATGCAAGTCTTCTCTGAATTTGATCTGTAACTTAAATTTGCTAAGACTTGTCTGGGTGCTGGGGCACCATGGGATCACAGGAAATGAGATCGCCGATGGACTTTGTAGGCGAGGATCAGATGAGGCATTCTCAGGACCTGAACCTACGCTGGAACTGCCTGTGTCCTTGGTTAGAGCTTGCATCGATGTTTGGACTTCTCGAGAGCACAACCGCAGGTGGCATGACTCTCCAGGATGTAGACAGACCAAGCGCATGCTCCCCAACGTCTGTAAGAAATCCGCGGCTTTCTTGTTATCTCTTAACAGAAAATATTGCATGCAACTCACCGGCGTACTAACGGGCCACTACACATCCGCCAAACACCTAAGTGTGCTTGGCCTAAGCGATGAAACCCTCTGCGACGTGGAAAAGACGATGACACTGCAGAGCACTTTCTCTGCCATTGTCCCGCCTTTGCTCGGATCAGGTGGCAGTTATTCGGTGGTGAATGAGGTGAGAGCTGATGATATAGGCTCATCATCACAGAAGCGCCTGCTGGTCTTCCTTTGGAAGACCATGAAATTTTAACAAAAGTTGCTGCCTGGTAGAACAATGGACCAGTTTTTGAGTTTGAGTGCTCCACTGTAGTGTAACAAAAACCTTCGATAATAAAAAAAAAACAGTAACTTTTACTTGCTCCATAAATCTGTATCAAAAATACAATTCATCTTCGGAACTCTTCACTATCCCCTGAGTTCCATTTTGAGAGGTTTTACCTAGAACTAGTTTTAAGGTATCTTTGACATTTTGCTTAGCCACAGAAATCAGGTGATCCACGGAGGAATCGCTGACACCTAGAATTCAAAAGTTATCTAAACCACCTTCACCACGTCTGCGTTTGACTGCCACTAGATGATCTACTCGTACATCAGTGTTAACTCTGAAGGCATTATTTTTCAAATTTTTCGACTCCGACCTTTAGGGACAACAAAACGAAGGACGCCCTTGTTTAAGGTGGCCAAAGACCTTGTTAACTGGAGAGATTTGTTGGTTGAGGCCCAGGAGAAGAAGTTAATCAAATTCCTTGGGATCTTTATCTAGATGTACCTCAGTTGTTGATGGATGTGTGATAAAAACCAGCCAACCAACCTGCCAACGCACACAGTTCACCGATTACTTCGAATGGGTGCATATGATGGCGCTGATACTCGTAACTGATTGAATACACTAACTAGACCTAGAAACATGGTACCAAGTCTGGGTTCCTAGAAGATTAATGAAGTACTTGATAGAGAAGAGGAATGAAACTTATCCTCCTAAAAGACCACCTCGACAGCTCAACATTCATTCTTTAAAAATACCCAGCTCTTCATTGATTTCAACTCAATTCATTTCGAACACCATAGACGGGCCAATGACAGCAATTTGATCCCTTCGGACGTCATCAGTTCGCTCAATCAGTGAAGACGTCCACCAATTACTGAGATATCATCTCAAAAGATGGCGTTGATGACAGCCGGAGATACGGTGGCTTATCCCAAACGGACACACAAAAAACTGCTAACTCTCTCATCGTCCTTCGGACTTCATAAGACATTCACATGAAGACTGTGCCAACGACACTCTCCCTTCCTAAGCTCCACTCCAGCCAGGGGATAATCCCTAAGCTGAATCGAAACTATGACCCTTCTTTGTTCGTCCTTCGATTTCGTGTTCATAAGTCTGCTCTCATCATGAATCAATCCGAAGGAAGACCAGCTCCATCGACTCAGTTGTGTCGGCGATAATCCCAACGGGGTCAAAAGGACTCACGCTAAATGTCCCATGACACCCCCAACCGGCAGCCCCGCCGCCTGACTGATTGAATATTTATCCAAGGAGGCGTTGATGAATACCCATCGAGGCAAACAAATACCCGCCCTCTTGCCGTGGTGGTGGCAGTGAAGAAGGATTATTTTTCCCAATATCCTGCTAATCGTTTATGCAACCGGCTAAGCGACTCCACTATCGCCCGCCGCAGTGAAATTCACACCGCCACTCCAGCCGGGTGTCCCGACCTGCCATTCGAGGGTGTAAAGCCGATGTCAACAGCGCACATAAATGAAGACCACAGATTCCTCCAGTCGTTTTTCTTTGCCCAGACTTGCCGACGATAAGGCATCGTCACCGCCGGGGTGGGCGCTGCCGGTTATTGCCGGATGATGGCTGAAAGGATATCAACTGTGGCGCAGAGGGGAACTGCTCAACTGATGAACTTTTATTGCTCTTTTAAATAATTTCGACAGGGGGACGGTCGATACGACTTGTCACAGCCGAGATGTGGGCCCCGATGGCCTCGCTCGGATTCCCAAAAACATACGGATGTAATTTATTTATGCCTTTTGCGGAACTGTCAATGGGGGCTCTGGCAGGGCGGCGGCCTCTCTCTGTGGCTTTTTATTAGACATTTGTTGATTGGGCGGATTAGGGATAATGTATGTAGATGTAATGGATGTTGTCGTTGTCGTTGTCGTTCGCTCTGTCAATGATGACGGCGCCGGGGGGGAAGAGAGGAGAGCTTTCTCGTGTTTTCGTGTCTAAAAATATTTCCGAGCAGAAACAAATGCGAATGTAATGATGAGGATTAGACGGGGTGACAACGAGTAACGTGTTTGCTTTATTTTTGAGAATTTCGGGGATGTCAACGAGTGCGACACTTTTGAGTTCAGTGGCATGTGGAAGCGCTGCTGCCCGCAGTGATCAATCATTTTGAAAAGTCGTTTTCCATTTGGCAGCTGATTGGGAGGACGACGCTGTGGTGGCTTTTAAAGATGTTGAACTAATGAGGGGTAGGTATATGCCATTCTGACTCTCAGAGGACGAGTCTAAAGGCCTGGAGATTTATCTTGAATGTTGATGACTGTGTTCATCTTTCTCATTGCCTGGCGCTACAGTCCGGTGTGGACTTGGACCTCAGTCAATATTCCTCTCCATCCAGCAAGACTGAGGTCCCTTTTCAGTTGTGTACGCCACCAGATGTGTGATCTTCCTTTACCACGTTGTCCCTCTGGGCTTGACTCTAAGAGTTTCCGTGTCGGAACCATGGTGTCCATTCGCTCTACAGGACCTAGCCATCTGAGACGAGAAACTCGAATGAGTTTGACCAGGTTAAAGCCGCTGTACAGTCCGTAAAGTTCGTCTGGCAGTTTTCTCCTCCGAACACTTCGAGACCGACAATCAGAAGGATCATCCTCTCGAGACAACCAAGAATCTCCTCGTTTGCTTCGGATACTGTCCATGCTTCTGCGCCATGCAGCAGAACTGAGACTTTGACTAATAGTTGCGTTGTTGTGGAGAAGTTAGGCGCATAAGCTGAGAGAGCTTTACTGCTGGAACACAATGATGTCACTGCCGTAGCCGTATATCGTATGCAGTAATTCTTCTTCTTCGTATGTCGCTACAGTCCTGTGCCGACCTGAGCCTCATCAAGTCTCTTCAGCTAACACCCCAGATGTCTTTAGGGTTTAGGTTCTCACTTGCGTACGCAAGCTCTATCACGGACGTTCTTACGTCGTTCGTTACGTCGCCCAACAGTCTTGAAGCTGACAACTTATTAGGTTGGAGTTGACTTGTCGATTTGCTCTACATGGTCACGCCACTTAAGGCGATGGATCCTTGAACGCCTGACTAGACTCCTGACCCTTTACAGATCATCTAAACTCGTTTGTATTTTCTCCTTCAATCGTCACCAATGCACCCAGCACCATAGATCGAACACAGAACTTTTCTCTCGAAACGACCAAGGCCTTCTTCATCAACCTACACGCCATAGAACAGGAGCGAAATGATCACTGTTTTGTCAAAGTCAGCTTAGACCTTCTATGACTCAATTGCAAAAAAGAACACGAGAGGCATGGATCTTCCAGAAGTACAACTGCTGGTGTAGGCGGATGATATTGACTTGATTGGTGGAAAACAGCGAGCCGTCACTAAGGCGTTTGCTGGCATTTAAATAAGAAGCGTCTAAAATGCAGTCAGTCATTCGACCGTAGTGACCTTCAACCGCGCCAGTGATTCATTGTGCTTAAACAATTGTCGAAAATCTGTTGACGCATTTTTTGATCTAGCGGTTTCATTTATGAAGATGTTTATTGGCAAGGGCTTAAGCTGTTTGAGATTATACTAAGGGGCGGAGTCTGCGGTTAACTTCCTCAGAAAAGAAGTTGTTTCGTCATAATTTCTTTTGGATTCGATGGAAACGAGGGCCAAAATCTATTCTGACTGGGTTTATATCTTATTCAAAAATATGCATCTCTACCATTTGAAGCCCCGTTTAGTTGCAACGTTGCCTACACCCGCTTCAAAAGATGTGTGATTTTATCTGCGAAAGATGCATATTTACATCAGAATTAGTCAGAATCAGTGAAAGTGGCATTTTAACTTCAGGCCACATAAATAACAGTGGAAGTGGCATAAGGCTGCGGCCACGCAGTGAGCGACGAGCGATTGAGCGATTGAGCAACGAACGATAGAGCGACGAGTCTGAGCGATGGGTGACCATTTACTGAGCGTCATCGCTGAGTGATTAGTTGCGAAAATGGCATTTTCAAGTCCAGTTCGTCGTAGTCTTTTAGTTGAAAGTCGCGTTCATATTTATAGAGCTATTAGCAATCGAGTCGGGTGGGAGAGGAAAACAAAGCGATAGTGGTAAATTTTCTGGTTCTACTTGGTTCAGATTACTTGAAGCCGATACATTTAACGTTGCACCTCCACAAGCATTACCGGCATCAAATATTGTTATTCCAAATTTTTTGATTGGTGACTAGGCTTACCGAGATGAGATTTCTTCGTGCTGTTGTGGGAATTACTCGCCGGGATAGGGTGAGAAACACGACAGTGCGCGGGGAACTCAATGTTGGGCAGCTGCTTCTTCGAACGGAAAGGGCTGTACTTCGTTGGTTTGGTCACGTGGCACGAATGTCCCCATCATCACGACTTCCGAGGCGTGCCTTGAATGCGATTCCATCAGGTAGGCGACCGCTTGGCAGACCTAGGATGAGATGGTTGGACCAAGTCCAAACACTCGCCTGGTTGCGCTTGGGCATAGCTCCTGATGAGTTAGAGTCGATGGCGGAGGATCGAGTGGCCTGGAGATCTCTCGTGCATGCATTGCCCCCGCGACCCTTTTAGTGGAACATGCGGGTCATTGAAAATGAGATGAGAAAATGAGAAAATGAGACTAGGCTTACCCACTCAAAACGTATTTATTTAGACCTTATCCACGAAGAAACCTAAACGCGCAAACAGAAAAATTCAACGAAAAACTTTGAATCGCAAGAAAATGCAATTACACATGTGTCCAACTTCATTCCACTGATTTTCGGTGATATTTTTATTTGTATAATCTTTGTGGCTGTCCTTCCATAGAACTGGGCGTTTTGAACAGCTGAGATCAAACTTTCTACGTTGAGTTTGTCTATGTTCTTATTTCATCGCTCAGCGATCGACTAAAAAATTAAAACAGATTTGGTTGCCGAACGACGTCGCTTAAAAAAATTGCAAATCGCTCATTGCTTACGTGGCCACCTCGGTATGATTTCATGTGTTTTAATTTTTTTGCGTTGCTCTATCGCTCGTCGCTCATTGCGTGGCCGCAGCCTAATAGTATAAGAACCGTCTTCGATGCTCAGACGTGAAACCAACGGGTTGCTATCATTGTTTCTGTGGGTTACAACTTAAAAGTTGTGCAACCCAATTCTGAAAGTTCTTATTCTATTTTCTAATGCGAACTGCGGCACAGCACGCTATGCTGAGAGAGAGCAGAAAATGTCGAGACGTTAAGGAATAGAAATACTCTCGACCCTTGTGCCGATATTGATCTAAATGGTTTAATTAATCCTATGCAGGCAGGTCTTTGTGTTTTGAAATATAACATTTTTTCTCCAGGGCTAGTCGGCAGACTGACAAGAGGCACTATCTTTCAAAAGTCTGTTCAACTGCCAGCTTACGCGGATGACATTGATGTGATTGGGCGAACACAGCGAACCGCCAATGATGCGTTTGCTGGCATTGAAACGGAAGCGGCTAAAATGGGTCTGGCGGTAAACGAGGGCAAAACCAAGTATATGTTGTCATCGAGAAAGGACGCACAACATCGACGACTTGGCCAGAACGTCACCATAGGCAGCTATAACTTTGAGGTAGTTAAAGACTTCGTCTACCCTGGCTCCACGGTAAATAGTACAAACAACATCAGTAGCGAGATCAAACGCAGAATAACTCTTGCCAATCGCTGTTTTTTTTTGGGCTCGAAAGGCAATTAAGTAATAGAGCCCTCTCTCGGAAGACCAAGCTGACTCTATACAAGACCTTAATGCTTTACGGCGCAGAGGCATGGACAATATCCCAAGTGGATGAACAGTCTCTTGGTCTTTTCGAGAGAAAAGTTCTTTGATCCTGTTTGCATTGATGGCATTTGGAGGAGAAGGTTCAACCACTAACTGTATGGGTTGTACAGCGACATTTGTCTAGCCAGGCGTCCACGGATCCAACGCCTAAGATGACTAGGCCATGTACAGCGTAAGTTAACATCCAAAGATGCAACTCTGCATTATTGGGAAGTTGGACTGAGTCGTAAACGTCAACAAAATGCGCATCACGTAAGCATCACTGCATATGTGATGCAACGCAACGATTTTTTGATGTTGCTATGCATTATGCTTTAATTTTGTTGACGTTTCGGAACGGTTTATTATTTTGTGTTTCAATTGTTTCTTTTTTTTGTAATAATGTCAAAGAAAAGGGGAACGATATTTTAAATAATAATAAAAGACACAGTAAACAACTTGTTTACGCAAACGCAAGGCTCAAGCTTTGGGATAAGCAAGTTGTTTGGCTCCGGGAGTGCAGTTCAAAAAAGTGATCTCAGTGAGAAACATCCTCATAGAGAATAGGAGTAAAAATAAATCAATAAAATAAAATAAGGTGCGTGTAATTAATTCGTATGGACAACTTAGCTCGACTCGTTAGGTCTAGCTCGTCGACTCTGAGCCTGTGAGATAACGCAACAGAGGACGTCCCCGTAAAAGGTGGGCAACACAAGTCAAGGGGACCTCGGCCGGTTTAGTGTGCGAAACTGGAGACAGCTGGCGAAAGATCGTGCTGACTGGAGAGGTATGGTGGGTGAGGCCCAGGTGCACCTCGGACTGTAGTGCCCTAAGAAGAAAAAGAAGAAGTCGGAAGACTGGTGATTCATAGGCTAGGATAGATCTTATGACCGTTGTGTAGGTTTTAGATAGCGTAGGTGTAAACTTATCTTTATACAGAAAAACTTTAAGCCGAAAAAAAAATTGCGGACCCATTTTCAACCTTTATAGTTGTTAAAGGTCGCCCTGGAAGACAACTGTCAAATATATGTTAATGTAAAACAATCAAAAATTGACCTCATCTGTCGATATTATTAAAAGTTGACGAATCTTAACGTATTTGAATAAAATTAAACAAAACTGAGAGTGACATCTATCATGGTTACAGTATATACAGTCAGCGTCAAATGTGAGTGAACATTCAGTCATCTGCTGAAGGTTTATCCACTAAATTAATATTCACCGGATTGAGATAGAACAGACATGGATATATCAAATTAAAGCTTAAAAGTCATACTTTGAAATATGGTAAATAATATTTAACATAAGTGTATATATAAAACAATTAATTGTATTTCAAAGAGAAAAGTTCTAAAAACAGCATTGAAAAGTGAGTGTATGTATGGTTATGTCAGTGACTGTAAGACATAAAGGCTTAGGATACTATTAAACATTTATATGAAAATTAAGACCGCCATATACGATAACTGAAAAAGCGGTAAAGGCATACAAAGTATAATTTTTTTCTCAATACAGATACAGTTTTTTAAAGAGATGTGTTCACTCACTTTTGACGCCTGTTTTTAGCCCCTTTTTTCGTTTGAATTAAATAAACTTCTTTATGTTTACTGTTATTTTAGATGAAATATAGCTTATTTTGAAGTATGATTTCAGAGCTTTTATTTGAGGCATCAATGTCAGACGTAGACCAATTCAGTCAATTTTAATTTAGAGAAATACCTTTCGGCTAATGACTCTTTACTCACTTTTGACGCTGACCTTATATTCTGAGTTTTCGTTCGGCTTTTCGAAATGACTGAAAAAGTTCCTAAATTTTGACATAAATTTTGCAATGCAAAATTAAGAAAGCCATTCGTAACTTCTTGCTGTTTGTTCCAAAAAGAGGCGGACAAATTTTCGATGCATTTTCAGAGTCAGCAAGTCACTTCTTATTGATCGAAGGGAAACAGGTTTTTCATCGGGCCCTAGGCAGTGTAACAGACAGCTCAGTAGTGACTAAGGTACATTGTTTTTCCTTACGAATTATTCCTTACAAAGTTTAGACAACACCAGGTTAGTACAGTAGAGTACAGAGTACACCACTTCAGAATGGGTTTCAAAAGACTTCAACAAGCCTATACCATGCTGTAATCATCTCAATCTTCCTTAGTCCTCTAGTTCAGTGAGCACGTCGCTTTGTGCTATAACAAACTCAGGTTCTAATTTTAAATGCTTGCTACGAGTGTATAAGCAAATTAAACTGTTTTTTGCGTGTAAGTTTTAATTTGCAACATAATTTATGACCAAACTAGGTTGACGCTGCTTCAAAGAAACCTTCAACAGTCCGTTTTAAAAATAACGTAAAATCAAAAAGAAACGCCTGCACCTAAAGTATTTATTACATTGTTAATCAAGGTCCTTGCTGTACTTGTGCCCTGACGTGTTAATAGATCGTTTACAGCTTGATCCGCTGTAGTTTCCTTGAAGACCAGAACGCATAAGAAACCCCCATAAGCATACTAAACCGTTCCAAAGCTGAAATCGTATTTTTTACGGCTTGACATTCCAGAAAGATTGTGCTGACTAACTTACTAAGCAAAACACACACGCACACATTCACACATCACATTAATCTTCACCAACTGTTGTCGAAACGTGATTGCATTTGACTGCTTCTGTGCATGCAACTGCGTTTGACGTAACCCGGCGCAATCGTGTCAATCATTCAAAACACCAGATCCCCTTCCGCGATTCTGCGGACCTATGTACGTGACTTCAAATGCAAATTTAAACGTCAATCACACACAGTGACACACGAAAAATTTTGTACAACTCTCTTGAATGTCCTGTTGAAATAGGGGTTTGACTTACATTTCAAGTTTTTTGATTTTTTTTGGTTACAAAATTTAAACGTATCATACATTCGTGTGTGAAATAAATAAATTAAATAATTCAAGCTACTTACAACTTATCAAAGATGGTGAAATGATGATGATGTGCTAACCATTGTTGTTGTAAATCAATAACTTACCTAAAAACGAATGAAAAATGTTTTGGTTTCTTTTTTTTTTATCAAGAATGACATTTTAAATTAAAAAAAAAAAAGAAAGAGAAGCAAGAAATATAAATTAAAAGGACATGCAACAGGCAGATGGGTGACGTTTTATTTGACATGTGTAATTGGCTACTACTACTCTACTGCAATTTTCAATCTGAAAAAGGTTTACCGAAAAGTTCGTCAGAAGTTTGACAGAAGTTTGAAGTCAAGCACACCAATAATGGAAGTTAAAAAAAGAGTATTGATCATAAATTTATTTTTTATCATGACATTTGGTTTCACATGAACCATATTATTTTCGAGTACAACAAACGTCTCTGGAATGTACATATAGCATCGTTCTTTATTGGTTCCCTACATATCAGTATCGGCTTCTCTGATGGCTTTTTGACAACGTTTCCATTCAGCTTCTATTGTTTGTGCAGGCGACATCGAACTTTCGGAGAGTTTCAGGGAGACTCGAAGGGAAAAGTTCAGGGCGGTCTGTTCCAATTACAGCTTTTCGAATATCAAAGCTTGATGTCCTTCCTCTTTTTGTTCTCTCGATTTCTGTGTTCTTACCTTGGCTACAACAAGGAAATGATCCGAGTCGGTGTTGGCTCCACGGAACGTTCGGACGTCAAGAATACTGAAACTGTATCTGATGTCGATTGAAATGTGATCAATCTGGCTTATTGATCAGAGGACCGTGACAAAGTCCACAAATATGTGTTCGTTTTCGGACGCAGTGTCGTGGAGACTGTATTTTACTGGAACTATAGCAAACTCAAACACCTGTATCTCTGGCCATAAAATATCGTTAATCATGTCTCGGTAGCACCCTCCTTAACTAAAATGTCTTTCAATGCCATCTTGGAAGAAAAAATGGGCCAATAAGGGCGCAACTCCAAAGACCCCAGCTAATTCAAAACTGACCCAGCTTGACCAATCCTACAGGAAATTTCATCATTATTCCGCCCATCACTCGTGAAGAAGACCCTGAGATACTTAAACTTCTCCACCTGTTTCAATGGGACTCCACTAATATGTAGAGTGCATTGAACAGGCGTTCTGGAAATAACCATAACCTCGGATTTGTCCCCGTTAACCTTCATCCCAGTATTAGCACATACGGCCACAAACCTATCCAGCGCGCACCGAAGTTCTATCTGGGAAGATGTGAGGATGACAAAGTCATCTGCAAAAAGAAGATAGTAAGTCAACTCTCCCAATGTGAAACATTCCTCGCCTCGACTGTGCTGTAACATCCAGTTCATATAGATAATGAAAAGGAGAGGTGACAAGACGCACCCTTGGCGAAGTTCAACGCCCACGATGAAGGTGTTGATTTACTACCGTTAACCCGAACACAGCTGCTACAGTTTGTGTACAGAGACTGAATGGCCCGTAACAAAGACTTATCACTCCCATACTCCTGCAGAATTCTCCAGAGTTTACCCCGAGAAACTCGGTCGTATGCCTTTTCCAAATCTACAAAACAACTGTAGATCGGTTTGACGTACTCCCAAGCCCTCTTCAGTACTATTCTTAGAGTGAAAAGCTGGTCGGTTGTACTTCTGCCGGGACGAAAACCGCACTGTTCATCTCCCATCCTGGATTCGACCATAGCTCTAGAACGCGCCTCCAACACCTTAGCGTAGACTTTACCCGGGAGACTTAAAAGAGATATGCCCCTGTAGTTGGAGCACTCTTTTTTGTCAACCTTTTTGAAGAGAGGGACAATCACCCCAGTCTGCCAATCACCAGGTGTCTCACCGCGTTCCCAAGCTACCTTAATGACACGAGAGAGCTATAAAACTCCCTCTTTACCCATAGCCTTAAGCATTTCTGGCCGGATTTCATTCACACCGGCGGATTTGCCAACTTTTAGCGATTCAATCGCCAAAATGACTTCCTCCACCGTTGGACTATTTTCCGCCCTACTCAAGATTACAGGTCTGTCACCCTCAGTGACCTGTTCGGGATTGAGCAGCTCCGAAAAGTGCTTGCTCCATCTGTGCAAATATAAGATATTCATGTAAAATTTTCCTCAGGCTTATTAGACTGATGTTCAATTGTTCTGATTCTTGGCACGTTGAAGTTTATTCGCAAAATTTAAAACAAGTCACAACATTTTTCGTTCACGAGCAGGCGAATATGTTCGGTGATCAATCAGGAAACTACTCGTAGTTTTAAGAACTCTCTTCACAAACTTGTACACTAACTGTTGATTCAGTATTTCGACCGAAATTTCTTTTCAAAGTTCGCACGTCTCCCGCAACACAGTATCCGTTTTGGAAGTAACTTTGCAACATTTTCCAACGTTGTTCAAGTTTTAAAATTTCGTACCGACACTGAGTTTCAAAAAATGTTTTGAGCGTCAGTATCGAAATAACATATGATTCAAAAAGAAATCAATATCCAATCAAGTTACTCTTCCAGAACTCCTATGGTCAATAAGTCATAGGAAAAATTACTTAGCTCAAAACCGACGATCTAATGTATACGGGTAGCATTCCATTGAAGCACTTTGGGAAGTCAATTCAAGAACAACAATTTCTTTTGTATTTACGGGTCCAATTTTTCAGAAAAAAATAGTTTCAAGAATTTTTCGACTGGTTCAGGGAACAGTTTTCAATAAAAGCTGGCTTTAGTTTCGTGTCAATCAAAGGCCTTTAAGATCAAGATATTGACTGTTGTTGTACAGCACCTCGTATTGTTTAACCCCATTACCCTGTTGTTTCTTACCCAGGGTTCTTAGATTAGGGCCAGGTCCAGCTGTTCCTCCTCTAAGAGCAGCCTCAGATTTTCAGAGGCGACTTTACTGTGGTGGAGATTTATTTGTACTACCTTCATTGATAGCCGTACAAACCTCCCCCCCCAGCTAAAGACGCCTCCTTCGACTCCCCCTGTGTCCGCTTGATGAGTCGAAGCGTAACCTCGCTTACACCATAGCTCACACCAAAGCTCAGCTGAACACTCCGCCTCTCCTTCAGTGAAGCCGGATTAGCATTCATTAGGATTATATACCCACGGCTCCCGTCCTTTGGTTCCTCCTCGCTGACGACCTCCCATCCCTGCATCGGGATCGAGGGGTTTCGATCTTGTAGGAAGTTAAGGACTTCCTGCTTTTCGAGTCCCAAATCTGGAATGCAGAGTCTCGCCTTCGGTACCGCTTTCAGTGCAGCTTCCTCCCAGATCTGTAATCCACTAAACGCCGTCTTAGCGAACTCATTTGACAGTCCAGAATTATAATTCCTTAATGCCACCTGACCTTTCCATATCTTGGAGCGTTCTGGTCGGCATTCTTGTGAATGTCGTTCGAAGCGTCCTCAACGTACCTGTTCCTCTAACCAGCTAGGGCTTTCCACCTTTGCTCTACTTGGGTGCTTCACTCCGCTAGGACCCGGCCTGTTGGCAGCTTCCTTCTTTGCGCTAGTGTCGTTCCCTACCTTCTTTCCCTGCTTAGCCAAACCGCATTTGCTAGGACCCTTGTAGTTGGCATCCTTGCTAGACCTTTTTGGAGAAGCAAGCTTAGGTCTAGTCGATTCATCCTTTACGACGACCTCGTTGGCCCAAGCTAGGGAATTCCTCTCCTTCTCAGTGAGGGACGAGTGCTCTTTAACTGTTAAAATGTCACATAAGTGCCGCGCTTTAAGGGCAATCCCTTTGGCGGCTTAGGCCCTCAGATATCGTTTTCCTTCGCGGTGGCACCTCCGTTGGCTTTAAAAAAGTATCAAATCACGCTGCTGCAACCCTAAAAACGAATAAGGAAACTCGTGCGTCAGTAAAGTAGTATCAATATTAAAAACATCGTGCGTGGTTTGATCCAAGATACGGCACCACCTCTCTTGAGTCACTATTAATGCTCAAAGAGGAAACTGCGAAGAAAAGCTTATCAAATTTTGTTCTTTGAAGTTGATATACATAAATCTGTAGGTCTCATCCACTCATGCATGTAGAGTGCTGAAGAAGCTAAGCCCAGATACGGAATGTAGCGTTACCATAAAAAAGAAGAGGAACAGGGCATCGCTTTGTGAATAGACCAAATGGCAGAGAAGGTATATGTTTTGACATTCAACGTCAAAGTGATAACTCTAAATCTCTTCCAGGATCAGCGATGAAAAAGCCGACTATTCCAGATTTCCTGGAGACAAGTAAAAGCAAGCCTCCATACAAACAGGAAGATAAGATTTTCTGTCTTTGAACAAACGTTTTTCTTTATTTCACAATGAACATGGGAACTGTGCGATTCGATCAGTCAACTGACGTTCGGGTGGTTTTCAGAGCTCATCAAACAGGCCTTTAGTGCCTCATCCATTTTCATTGACTATCGTCTCCAGGTTTATAAGCTGGTTTAAGTGAGACAATTCCTGTTTAGACAAATTGGAGCCAGTGGAGTGATTTCAAACTTAGTCCGTGGACACTTAAAGTTTAAACATCGGGCACATCGGGCAGCTTCCATAAGCCGTTTACAAATATTAAGCCAAGTCATATACCACCTCATTCAGCAGACTTCAATGAACTTAAGCTTTTAAGGAACGCATTTTTAAACTTTTTCCCCACCCATGACTCAAACCGCATTTCTCTAGCTTTCTTTGAGCTTTTTTCGGAATCCTCTCAACTTGCTGTTGCTTTTCGGAAAATCCATTCAAAAGCTTTCAATGTTCCTACATCCGCACCGTTAGCTTCGTGTTATCTCTTCCCTTATCGCACATCCCCTATTCACATGAAGGAAGCTTTTCCCATGGATACATAAATAATTTCCTGCACCGCCAGGAACTGACGAGTGAGCAAGAGTGACAGAGAAGGAGAGTGAGAGTAGATAACGAACACGAAAACGCATTAAGGTATGTATATTAAGTACAAATTGTGCAGCAGGAATACAGTTTCCTGGGTGGATGCGGAATGGTGGGGGGAGGATGGGGGTGTTGTAACTTAGTCCTTGAAGAAAATTCACTTAAAACCCTTTGAATGGGAAAGTTCTCGAGATGCGATGATGGATTTCAAAGAAGATATCGGAAGGAAACTTTTAATCATTTTGTATCTCATTAGAAACTTGTGGTATTGTATGTGTATGTGTGGAGACAATTTACTGTTTAGTGCGCTCATGCAGACCACTTTTTTTCGACTGCCATTTGTTAATGAATGAGTTTAATGTGAAACTTGGCGGAAGTTACTCCAGTTTCAGTCTGAATTCGAACTTGAACTAATGGACGTCCCTGAAAACTCAAGGACGATGTGACCAAATGAGAAACGTGCGAGATTTAAGGGATATCAGGATACACCAGTCGGGAGGAAATTGCTATAGAAGCCAACTGATCCGTAATTACCTCCAACTGGTATCGAACTTTTTCAAGGCCAGAATATTGTTGTTCTACGACATGTAGCCCACTTAATTCTCGTAGAAATCGCGGGTTTTAAGGGGAAACAACTTCTGCCCTTGACTGCGGTCAATTTTCAATTCTTATGCTTCTGCAGCTGTCAAAGTCATCAATGACATCCAGCGAATTGTGTGAATTGTGTGAATTTCGTCGTGAGGTCGGTTATTATGTGCAGGCACCGTTGAAGAGTTTGAGCGTGAGTACACTCTTTATGACCTTAAGCCACCAACCGGACAGACAAATGAAGAAATCATAGCCGGCGTCGATCAGCTGAATTGAACACCGCCAGAGAGTCAATCCGGCTTATTTTGCTGTTGGATTTTGGTCAAAATCCGTTGACGCAAGAATTGACGGTATAGACGACCATAGACAATGCCGTGACTTCGCTAATTGCGTGAAGGAAGTGTTCGCCGGAGATCCGGATTTTGTGCAAAAAATTATTTTCTCGGACGAAGTCCATTTTTGGATTAGCCTCTAATCCCTGTCAACAAACAAAATTACCGTTATTGGCGGAAAAACAATCCACAAGTGTTCGACCAGGCATCAATGAATCCAAAAAATTACTGTTTGGTGCGGCACACTGATTGTCGGCATCGTCGGACCTTATTTCTTTCGAAATGAGAAAAGAGACACTGTTACCGTCAATGGTTGCAGGTATAGAGCGATGTTATCCGACATTCGGTGGTCAGGGATCAAAATGGCCCTACATGGAGTAACTAGATGGGGTAACCAACCTCCGTGAGATGTCCGGGTGGCTGCAAACGAGAGAAGGAGGAGTGTAAGCCTACAAGGGCTCATCGCTCGTTTAAAATGGCGACGAAGGAGTTGATCAACTGATTGGCCAACGGCGGCACCCACAACTCTAGTCAGCAGGAGCTACCTGGTTTCCACGGTAAGGTCGGGACTCTGGAATAGAGACGGCGGCGGATGAACCCTTCTCTTAGGGACAACGGCGGCGCTCACAGCCTGCAAGAGATTACTGATACCGGATTTTTCCGGACCCCTTTTTTCCGGAATATTTTTGAAACGCTACTGGAGCACTTAGACTCAAAACTGGTACTGCCAGGTAGCAACCTACTCCAGAGCCGTTAATTTGATCCCAACGTCAAATGGTGACTGGACCAGATTCGATTTCACTGGGATTCGAAGCTGGGACCGCTCTAACTTGGGGCAGGCAGAATGTTCCACTCAACACAACGGATGATGATAGAAGAGAGTACCGTCCCCCCGATTTAGACAAAGTCAAGATAGCGATATCGAGACTGAAGTCAAATACAGCTGCTGGAGCGGACGGATTGGCCGCGAAAATATTTGAAGTAGCTGGAGATGATCTGGTAAATAGATACTCGTAGAAGAGAATACCGTCCCCCCGACCTAAACGAAGTCAAGATAGCGATATAGAGACTGAAGTCTAATAAAGCTGCTGGTGCAGATAGTCTGGCCGCTGAAATGCTTAAAGCAGCTGGAGATGATCTGGTAGGTCGCATGCACCAGCTCACCTGTAAGATATGATCGGAGGAAAGCATGCCCGATGAGTGGAATCTCAGTATCGTTTGCCCGATCCACAAGAAAGGAGACCCTTTGACTGTCGAGGGATAAGTCTCCTTAACATCGCCTATAAGATCCCTCTGCCATTCTGTGTGAATACCTGAAACCTTTCGTCGTCAATCGGATAGGTCCTTATCAGTGTGGTTTCAGGCCGGGGAAGTCCACAGTGGACCAGATCTTCACACAACGCCAGATCCTGGAAATGACTCAAGAAATGCAGATCTCATCAACTATTCGTCGATTTTAAGCCCGCATAAGACAGCGTACGTGGGCGCCGTGGCGTAGTGGGTAGGTGCGTCGACTCCTACGCTCGAGGTCGTAGGTTCGAATCTCGAAAAAAACATCAAACATTTTTTCACGGCTCCACCTCTTTCGAGTCATTGACAATGCTCAAAGAGTATAACTGTCTAGAAAAAGCTCCTCAATCTCGCCGTTCGGATTCGGCATTAAACTGTAGGTCCCCTCCACTCGTGAGAGAACAATAGCACGCACAACACGAGTGGTTGCTGAGAAGCTAGGCCCAGGTCCACCTCGGACTGTAGCGCCGCCATTATTATTATTATTATTATTATTATAAGACAGCGTACGTAGAAGCGAGCAATACAGCGCCACGTCAAGTTATAGCACTCTTGCCAAATTCGTCAGACTAAGCAGGATGACTACGGAGAACTCTCCTCCATTAAGGTTGGTAACGAACTCACCGAGACCCTCAATGTCAAAAAAGGTCTTAGGCAAGGCGACGCCTTGTTTTGTGAATTTTTTAACAAAATTTTTTTTTTATAATTTGCGCGTGTAAAATGGATTGTGAATACCCTTAAGTGTCTAAGTTCAAGACACAGCACGGGCCGAACGTATTCTTGAGAAGATCGTGCGAAACTCACTCGACAACACGATTTGGCATTAAAAAGGAAGTGATCCATGGTTAACTCTTCTCTCTTCCATTCGCTATCAACGCAAACAGTACCAATAATCGCACGCAGAACTTTTCTCTCGAAAGACTAAGAGCTTGTATTCGACTCTGACCCAGTGGGACAATGCAACAGAGGACGTCTACGTCTAAGGTGGCGATAGCTAGCAAAAGATCGAACTAGCTGGAGAGGTTTGTTGGTTAAGGGCCAGGCCCGCCCCGGACAGTAGCGCCACAAAAAGAAGAAGATCAAGCACTTCTTTACTCTTTTTGGACTGTCCATTCCCTTGCGTCGTAGGGGTCGCCAACTCTACCCTATGAAAAACAGCTCCTTAGACATAATTCAATGTAGCACCTCCGACCAGCCAAACCCTGTGACCACCTCCGCCACAGTGGTCTCCCAGGCGTCACCCGCACCCATTGCCTACAGGAGCTCAACAATAGACTTAATTCGAAAGGGAAATTGCAACAAGAGGGTGTGACACAAATTCGATTAATCTCCCGTGTATCGGGGAACTGCATGACTAATCCGTCCACAGGGGGGTTGTCAGTCGGTAGGTTGGCCGGGCTGAGGTGTGCACCTACTTGCACGGAATATCAATTCCAAATTCAATTCCAATTCAATCAGCGATTGAGATCTCGGATGGAGTGGCTGGCAGGCGGTGCCTAATGAATTCAAGTCTCGTCCCGCGCATAAAAGTCTGAATAGCGACGTTTGCGAATCAAATTTTCTGTGTTTACACACATCCCTGTGCATTCGATGGAGCGCCGAATGACAGTGCCAAACAAATTATTGTCACATCTCCAGCGGAGTGAAAGTTGTTGTCGTCATGGCGAATGTGTGTGTCCTGACATAAGGCAATTTCATAACCCGCCACTACACATATTGGATTAGAAATGCTGCCACGGGGGAGAATGCGAAGTTGGGAATTTTTATTTATTCGCAGAGAATGGAAGTTCATTTGGGGGACGACTGTGCTGGGGGCACGGTGGAATGTTGGCAAGGGATTGGGGGACTGCGAGAGGAACTCGAAGTTTTTATGGTGACAACTTCCCTGTGTGGGATTCCGCTTCCAATTCAGTCGGAGCACGGTATCTGTGATTGTTTTCTGCACAGGAGTTGCACTTCTGGGTCACGCAACGTGAGCGGGCGCCACTTGATGCCTGCAGATAGGATTGTGAATGCATCCGCAGTCCTTTTGGGACGGAGTCATGGCTGGAAGTGCATTCGCTGTGCACACAATCGAGATGCATGCATGTGATTTCTGTTTTCTTTGAGCTTCCATTTGGTAGAAGTCTGAATTGGCGCCGAGTTATGGCTCACAAGCAGCTCTTTCAAGAGCTCTTGAGTCAGTCGACAATGTAACCGAATGCTTTTATTAGATTATAGGGTAAACAAGTCGTGATTGTTGTTTGGTTGTTCACTTAGGGACTTGGAAATTGATGAGTGGTACATTTCGTTGTTATATCACTAACGAGCACAGAATTCCTTAGTGCCTGCGTCATAATTGTCTAAAACATCGACCATCTGCTGCCTTTGGCGTGCTACTCAACCTTCTTTCTTGCAAACTTTTCCTTCACAATCGTGTGGTGTAACCGACTTCAGAGTGTTTCATCGCCTTTCACGTAACACTTTGGGCGCAGCTGCATTCTACCATTTAATTGCCTGTGAGGGTGGTTGAGTCTCCTACGTGACTCCCTTTTTTAACTTTTCAAATAAATTGCAGCGAGGGGTGAATGTTAATGGTTGTAAAATATATCGACACATCCATTCGCATGACGATGCACTGCGGACAAGGAGTAGATATATTCTCAAAAAAATTGAATGGAGCAGTGCCTTTCAAGCGGAACTTTTGCATCTGGTGAAGTACTTCATCTGATGTGAAGTGCAACTGGAGCTTGAACGTAATATGTGGAGAAACATTGCCCGACCATTGAATACAGAGCGAAATAAAGAAGGTAATTAACAGTCGAATAGAAAACGATTTACCATTCGTTTTGTGCTGCTGTACTATAGACTTAAACTCATCGCAATATGTCCTAAAAATAATTTAAGATGGAATGAAACTTAAGCAAACAACACCGCGAATTGTTCTCAACCTCATCTTCATCCTCATCCTCATCCTCATCCTCATCCTCATCCTCATCCTCATCCTCATCCTCATCCTCATCCTCATCCTCATTCTCATCCTCATTCTCATCCTCATCCTCATCCTCATCCTCATCCTCATCCTCATCCTCATCCTCATCCTCATCCTCATCCTCATCCGCATCCCCATCCCCATCCCCATCCCCATCCCCATCCTCATCCTCATCCTCATCCTCATCCTCATCCTCATCCTCATCCTCATCCTCATCCTCATCCTCATCCTCATCCTCATCCTCATCCTCATCCTCATCCTCATCCTCATCCTCATCCTCATCCTCATCCTCATCCTCATCCTCATCCTCATCCTCATCCTCATCCTCATCCTCATCCTCATCCTCATCCTCATCCTCATCCTCATCCTCATCCTCATCCTCATCCTCATCCTCATCCTCATCCTCATCCTCATCCTCATCCTCATCCTCATCCTCATCCTCATCCTCATCCTCATCCTCATCCTCATCCTCATCCTCATCCTCATCCTCATCCTCATCCTCATCCTCATCCTCATCCTCATCCTCATCCTCATCCTCATCCTCATCCTCATCCTCATCCTCATCCTCATCCTCATCCTCATCCTCATCCTCATCCTCATCCTCATCCTCATCCTCATCCTCATCCTCATCCTCATCCTCATCCTCATCCTCATCCTCATCCTCATCCTCATCCTCATCCTCATCCTCATCCTCATCCTCATCCTCATCCTCATCCTCATCCTCATCCTCATCCTCATCCTCATCCTCATCCTCATCCTCATCCTCATCCTCATCCTCATCCTCATCCTCATCCTCATCCTCATCCTCATCCTCATCCTCATCCTCATCCTCATCCTCATCCTCATCCTCATCCTCATCCTCATCCTCATCCTCATCCTCATCCTCATCCTCATCCTCATCCTCATCCTCATCCTCATCCTCATCCTCATCCTCATCCTCATCCTCATCCTCATCCTCATCCTCATCCTCATCCTCATCCTCATCCTCATCCTCATCCTCATCCTCATCCTCATCCTCATCCTCATCCTCATCCTCATCCTCATCCTCATCCTCATCCTCATCCTCATCCTCATCCTCATCCTCATCCTCATCCTCATCCTCATCCTCATCCTCATCCTCATCCTCATCCTCATCCTCATCCTCATCCTCATCCTCATCCTCATCCTCATCCTCATCCTCATCCTCATCCTCATCCTCATCCTCATCCTCATCCTCATCCTCATCCTCATCCTCATCCTCATCCTCATCCTCATCCTCATCCTCATCCTCATCCTCATCCTCATCCTCATCCTCATCCTCATCCTCATCCTCATCCTCATCCTCATCCTCATCCTCATCCTCATCCTCATCCTCATCCTCATCCTCATCCTCATCCTCATCCTCATCCTCATCCTCATCCTCATCCTCATCCTCATCCTCATCCTCATCCTCATCCTCATCCTCATCCTCATCCTCATCCTCATCCTCATCCTCATCCTCATCCTCATCCTCATCCTCATCCTCATCCTCATCCTCATCCTCATCCTCATCCTCATCCTCATCCTCATCCTCATCCTCATCCTCATCCTCAGCATTTCAGATTTGCTCCAAAATTGATTAACCTTTTAACTTCCAACAGATTTCCCCTGTACTTCGGTGGTGACTGATGGCAACCGCCGACGTGTCAATCTCATCAATGTTTCATGCGACTACAAAAGTTGCAGATTGCCGCAGCCACTCAGCGCCGTTTTATTTGTCATTTAGTGCGGTTTCAGGCCCGCGCGACTGAATATTTCAAAGATAATCGCGTTTGCGGTCTTCCGGGTCAGCTGGAGTGAAATGCGGTTTCCGCGGATTAATCATCTGAAAAGGGTTCACATCGCTTGTGGCGATCGCTTGCACGTGAGTGCATGCAATATTCAGCGGGGGATGAATGAACCCTCCGGCGATAGGCTGCGGACAAAGGCCAAAAGCCAAGTCAACAAATGTGTGAGCTCAGACTTGTGTGCTTTTCGTGAGTCTACCCACAGTCCACAGTGTTGCCCCAGTTACCCCAAGTATCTGAAACTTCTGTTGACATCCAACCCCTCCCAGCTGCCCCGCCAGCGATAGGCTTACTGGATGAAAAGTTCATCTGCTCTGTGTCAACATGAATTCCGTTGAACTAATTCCTCTGGTAAGCTCGTGACAGCCGGACCCGTCACTCATCGTCGTAATCTCAGTTCAAAACACCGCCCCAGTCACAATTCATCAATCACCCACAGCAGCCTGTGTGGGCGGACAGCCGGCACGTGTCACACACGAGCAGGCCTCCTCCGCCCATCACGCCCACCCGCTCCCGGGTGTTTGTGTGAATTTAAACATTCAGGCCCACACATCGGCACTTGTTTGGAAACCTCGCCACAGGTGTTTGTCCAGCTCAAGATAAGGACGTTGTGGCGGGGCCCACTTCTGCCGCCCAAACCCACCGCCGATGACGGTAATTAGGCGCCAGACTGCGAGACAAACGCGTAAATGTTACCAAATCGAATCAGGTATTCATTCCTAATCAACCGGGGCACTCGTCGATTGCTTTTTGCTTCTCGTTAATTTAGCCCGAATCGCCTAATGGCGGGCTATTACTCGTCAGGGTGGTCCTTTGTCGTCGCACGAACGTGGGTTATTACGACTCAAGGAGGGTGACCCGGCCACAGCGGCACACATGCTCACAAAAACTGGGCATGTCACACGTACCAATCGGCAGTAGCTGGTGCCCTCCGGCCGCCACCTGGCTCCTGGCCAAGGAAATCATGGTTAAGTTTCGTGCTCAAGGGCTTAGCAAAGATTTTTGAGGTGTGTCACCTCGTGGCAGAGGCGCAAATGTGAAATAAGTGTTCGTTAGCTTTGCCTTTGGACGAGGGGCCATAGGGTGCTGCTTCGGCGGCGGGAGGGTGGTGGAAATTTTAAGGAGACCCATAATGGGAATTAAACTCTCCCCACAGTCGCTTGGGATTGCTCCATTAAATACACAGCCGAACTTTGAAGGCCTGCGACGAGAGGACGTCGAGTGGCAGCGCGTAGCGGAGTGGTCTGGGCTATGATTTGACACATTGCTGTGACTTCCTGTGCAGGGTTGGCGTGGTTGGTGTTTAAATGTCAAGTTTTTGTATGATTTGTGGCGACATCGAATGAATTCGTTTTCGGGATTCCTGTCTTGTGGATAGGTCTGTCGTACGAGGTTTAGAGAATTTCAAGGCTGTGGGTGGTGGTTGCAGGAATGTGGGCTGCTGAAGAACCGACAGACGGTGAAGTCCTTTGCAGGAATTTGACTTGGATGGTGGAGAGACATTTATAGCGACGTCGGTCTGCATTCACAGATTGTAGGCGATAAGATTGTAGCTGAAGTCTGGAAAATAATTGGACTTTGGTGTGGATTTTGTAAAGAATCCTTTGAAGTCTCTTTCAGTGGTAATGCGGCGGATGAGTTCGTAGATTTTTAACCATGATTTTAGACGTGATTGCAGTCCTACAGAACTGATGGGTATATTCACAAGATAATACCATTAGGTCGTGACAGAAATGAAACAGCAATGAAAGGAAGTAACTTCTCCTATCGAAATCGTACCGATGAAGGCTAAGGACTATTCGGGGGACTGTTCCGAAATATTATGCACTCATTGAATGTTTCATTCAACAAGTCTTTTGATGACTTCCTTTTTGAACAAAATTTTGTAGTGAATTAAGGATAGTAGCTGTACAATTATCCAGGTCTTAGCTAAACCTAAACTAGAACCATTTGCTGCTGTAAACAAAGGCACGTTTGAATGCCTGATCAAGAAATGAACCGTAAAGAATGTAGTGAACAACGGAAAGAGACAATAAAAATATCGATACAAACTCCCTAGGTTATAAGTATATGCCTGGCAACATTACAATGGATAGTGATCCGGCTCGAAGGACCATGAACGAATTTTAAGTGTGACCAAATAGCAATGATGGTTTTTCCATTTCTTATGTCTCAGCAGCTGTCAAAGTTATCGATGATATCCAGCTGCCAAAATATTCAGTGACGTTTGCCATTCCATTATGCGTCGTTTTACGCTTGTCAAACGTAAGCAAATGAATAAAAAATATGATCGACCTTCCTTCTCAGTTGTATATACACAACGGTGAATTCCGTCGTGAAGTCGGTCGTCATCATGGCTTCGGTGTGCAGGCAATTCGTCGCACACTGGACAAATTTGAGCATGGGGACACTTTGTTGGACCTTTAGCATCCGACCAGACAGAGATTGGTACGAAATGAAGAAAACATAGCCGCCGTAGTGGCCAGTATTGAAGAAGACCCAGAAATGTACAGGGTCGGCCATATATAAGTCCCTTTTTAAAAATGCAATAAAATGAACAAAATAAAATGTTTTCCATGTATTTTGGCTTCATTAGTAAGAACAAACATTCCCATTAATTATGAAATACAGTGTTGTTCAAGTGGTTGCCTCCGCTGGCTTCGCAGTAGCGCATTCTATCAATCATTCTGTAGCTCTTGTTTTTTTTTTTTTTTGTCAGAGGTTTTGTAACATTACACTGGAGCACTCAGACTCAAAAACTGGTCCATTGTACCGCCAGGCAGTAATCTACTTTTAATGGAATTTCATGGTCTTCCGAAGGAAAACCAGCAGGCGCTTCTGTGATGAGGATCCTACATCATCAGCTCTCACCTCATCAGCACCGAATAAATGCCACCTGATCCGAGCAAAGGCAAGACAATGGCAGAGGAAGTGCTCTGCAGTGTTATCATCTTCTCCATAGGCGTCGCAGAGGGTTTCATCGCTTAGGCCAAGCACACTTAGGTGGCGAGCATGCGCTTGGTCTGTCTACATCCTGGAGAGTCATACCACCTGTGGTTGGTACCATCGGTGGAAGCCCTAACCAAGGACGCAGGCAGTCCCAGGGTAGGTTCAGGTCCTGAGAATGCCTCATCTGATCCTCGCCTAGCAAGTACATCGGCGATCTCATTTCCTGTGATCCCGTGGTGCCCCGGGAACCAGACAAGTCTTAGCGAATTTAAGCTACCGATTAAATTCAGAGAAGCTCTTATAGTGCTTGAATCATTTCCGGATTGTTGGTATAACATCAGTCCTTGGCGGTTCCCCACAAAAACATAGTCCAAAGGGGTCAAATCACCAAATGACAACAAATGTGGAGAGGGAAGCAGACGTTGTTGGGCTGAAAATTAACTCGGCAAAAAGTAAAATGATCAGCCTAAGACCAAACTCATCAACTCATATACGTATTGCTGGACAGACGGTTAAGAGAGTAGAGAGTTTCCAAAAACCTTGGGAGTATTGTCTCAATGGCCAACTGCATAATAATAATAATTATAATAATAATGGCGGCGCTACAGTCCGAGGTGGACCTGGGCCTAGCTTCTCAGCAACCACTCGTGTTGTGCGTGCTATTATTCTATCACGAGCGGAGGGAACCTACAGTTTAATGCCCACTCCGAACGGCGAGATTGAGAAGCTTTTTTCTAGACAGTTATACTCTTTGAGCATTGTCAGTGACTCGAAAGAGGTGGAGCCGTGAAAAAATGTTTGATGTTTTTTTCGAGATTCGAACCGACGACCTCGAGCGTAGGAGTCGACGCACCTACCCACTACGCCACGGCGCCCAACCGCATAGGCAAAGCAAAATCCGCATTTGGGATGTTATCCACAGTTTGGCGAAGTAATGATTAAACACCAAGATACGACTGTTCCGTTCCAAAGTTGAATACGTCCTACTATATGGATGTAGTGCCTGGAGAATGACCACCACTATCAAGAAGAAGCTGCAAACGTTTGTGCCTACGCTACATCTTAAGGATATTCTGGCCGAGCCGTATCTCTAACGAACAGCTTTATCAGAGAACGGACCATGAATCTATAGGCGAAATCATACGACGACGAAAGTGGCAGTGGATTGGTCACACTCTCCGATAATCAAGCGATGAAATGGAACCCGCTTACTCAGGAAGGCAGGATGCGCGGCTGTCCTAGGAGTATATGGCGCAGAACAGTTGAGAAGGAAGCACGGCAACTGTGCAAAAGTTGCGGAGAGCTAAGGCACATTTTCAGAAACCGCTCTCAATGTCGCGTAGGTATAGTAGAGGCCCTAGAACCCACAAGATACAGGACATAAGTTAAGTAGGTTATTAAAGAGGTCAAATCGCAGCTTCGAAGCGACTGATTGAAATCATCAAGAAGGCTGGTAACACGATTTGGGAATTTGGTGCGCAAAAGATCGATTGTGGGCTGTGCGGCATGGATTGTCGTAAAAAAAAATTGGTTAATATGACTCTGTAACGCCCACCATTGACCGAGGCGTTAATTTTCGAAGAAAAATGGTCCAATGATGCCACCAATCAACAATCTGCACCAAACTGTCACTCTCTATGGATGCATTGGCTGCATATGGATGCATTGGCATTGGATTCATTGATTTTCCGCCCAAATTCAAGCTGCTCTAAGGCTCAAATGCAGCGGATAGTCGCTTGCCGTCAATTGGACATTGTAAGCGAAGAAGGGCGAGATATTTGTGCAGAATCCTGTTGAGATCGATGGCGAGTTGATGTTCGAGAATTGAGTCTCACACTCTCGGCACACATTCTCATCTGTGCGCACCGTACGACGATGGGGACCATGAGTGTTGTCCACAAGCATACCAGTCTCATGAACTTTTTGCACAAACTTGCGTACAGCAGTCGCGGAGGGTGCTTCATTTCGGTCAAAACTTATTTTCAAAAAGCGCACCGTTTGAGCTGCACAGCACTCACTTTGGAAATAAGTTTTCAATATTTCCCAACATTGTTCAAGCGTAAAGCAACTCATTTTATTCTGCGGAGGTATGATACTGACTTTCTGTCAGGATTTTGAGCGGGAAACAGTCAGTGTCAGTGTCAAAATAACCTATGATTTAAAAAAACCACTAGATGGTGAGAGGTAGACTTTAGCCTAGCTTCACTAGGAATTTCTCGTATTGTGCGTGCAATTGTTCTCTCACGAGTGGAGGCGACCGACGTTTTTTCATAAACTTTTCATAACATTTATACTCTCTTTGAGCAACGACTCGAGAGAGGCGGTGCTGTGAAGATGAATATGTCCAGGATCGAACCACGAATGTTCAGCTCAGGAAATGAAGCACTCAACCACTATGCCGTCGTGGCCACTATGACACTAGGTGAGTTTCCTATTGGAAGACTTCTCCTTAAATATTAGCTCGATAGTCAGACCCTTCACCCGGTCTAAAGTCCCTTCCCTCTCTACAGCCAGCCGGCGAAATCTCTCTCAACTCCTCTGCTCAAGTGTGTAAATAAATAACGATGCGATATTTTGGCATTCATTTCTTCTTCATCCGACCTCTGACTGCGTTGACATTTTAAGGAAATCCCCAGCAGTCTCCATTGACTGCGTAGACAGTGCAGCTCTCATCCCCCTCAATCAATTTCCTGAGTGTATTTCCTTTTCAATCCGCACTGAAGTTCAAACACTCTCTGTCCAGCTGAGTATTTGCCCACAATCGCAGGTACTTAACAAGATTCTATTTCCATCGCGCCCTTAAAGTAGACATCAAACTGGGAAAAAAATAAATCCTTGCATTTCCTTATAACTTAATTGCGTCGAACCACAGCGGTGAACCCTGCACTTTGGATAATTGCTCAAAACAGTCGTGGTCGGCGGCGGTGGTACTTAAAAGATACTTTACCCGCTAAATCGTTCCTTTCCATCCGCCGTCCATGCCCACGCCAGGCAGCCGCCCTCGTTGCTGTGTTGTCACTGCTAATGGCTCGCATACAACAAGTGCAGCTTTTTAGCACACAGATCCATTAATCCATGTCTCTGTCCAAAGTGCCCGTGGATTGCACCTTTTGGCACCTCCCGGCCGACGTGTAGGCCGCACGAGCAAGGGCCGACAGGCACAGCGAGAGAACATTAAAGCCAACCGACCGAATGCAATTTAGAGGCTCTCCACAATGAACTAGATACAAGATACAATTATTTTATATGAGAACATCCCGGGTGCTGTTGCTCGTCGGAAGGGATGGGATGGACGTGGCACCGACTCGGGAAGGGATTGTTGGACATTTTTCTGGGCCATTGACTTTGTGGGGCGCTCTGTGTGGAGCTGCCTCCTCTCGGGCTTCCCTCTCATTACACTAAGTGAGGGGACGGTGAAGGGCTGTCGGTCGTTGTCTTCAATTAAGTGCACGTCATAAATGCAATCCCTTTGGGATTAGGGCCGATCGAACCGCTTCCGTTTGCCACCGAGGTGCGGTCGGAACTTGATGGACATCGAGTGAGGAGGCACAAGGACTGGTTGGGCAGTGGCATTTATTGTCTCATGGGTTAGCCGTGGTCTCGTTAAACCAAACCCAACCCCCGTCCGAAGACGGTGTAAACAACCCGTCACTCGCCTGAGGGATGGATTTGGCCGATTAGACTCCGAGAGGGCGGTGGGGAGCGAGCGAATGTTATGGCAGACGACGACATAAAGCTCGCGGCACTTAAGTGGTTGACTGCTAAAGTTACACTCAAAAATGCTCGTGGGAATAATGAAGTCATCTCAGGCACTTAGGAACGTCCCGCCTGGACGAGGAGGACTTCAAAGTCGTCACAAGATACCGGTTGTCAGGTCGGGATGATGCCGTCGCCTCATTGTCTGAGCGAGCGACGAGCAGTTGCTGCGATTTATAGTTTCACTCGATTTTTGGCGCTGAACACAGTCGTTTGGATTTATGACTGTTGTTACGCGCTCGTTGAATTAATCGGTCTCCTGCGTTTGCTGGAATCAACCCAACGACTGTCGGCGGGTGGTCCGGGGGAATGAAGTAAGGGGGCATACCCCGGGATTTACTCAGAGTTCAAACGACACTCATGCAGTGTGTCTGCAGCGAGCGAATGCGTTGTGTGTTCGGGGAAAATTTAATTTGCGGATGCGACTGAATGCGGAAGACATTCGTCAGGATGAGTGGCTTTTGTGGCGCTTGGGGTGGAGTGGGGGATTGGTTTCGCAAAACTGCTTCTGTTTGATGGCCACCGGAGTCGGTGGACCGTGGGAAGAGACTTTATGGCAATCATTCTTGTATCGCAAGCCGGTCGGAGGGAGAGAGTCAAGTCGATGAAATTCCAAGAATTCTTCGAAATGCTTGTTTTGAGATTTTGAGCTGTCGTCTGCAGATGTATCCCACTCGAACGTTTTTAAACGAGGAAGTTTTTGAGGAGAGGAGGAGAGCAATCACGGAAATTAAGTTGAAGTTGATTGCGATGCGCATTAAATGGGGACTAATGATGTCGACATTTCTTCCAGATGTTAGCTTTGAAAATCTTCTGATTCCGGGTTGTGAGTGATTTAACGAATCTACACTTCAACGCAGGAGATGTGAGTGATTTTCTTTCAAAGACTTTAGTTGTAAACAGGCTCCTGCTAAGCAGGTAGGTATGCGGTTGCCCTAGCGTTTTACAGCCACGGCTCTCGTAGACCAATTATTTGGGCCCATTGTCCACGATACTTGTCAAAAATCTCAGCAAATTCATAGCAGGAGGTGCAAACTCTGAACATACATACTCGTACACCGTACTCTGTCGTAAGGGATGTTCAAGGTTAAAATAGAACAAAAAGCAGCAAACACTGATTTTCGTTATCAGACCTATATACTGATCTAGCCAAGACTAGATTCTAAACGCTCCAGAAGTCAGATCTCTCTCAATAGATCAAAAACTGCTCACCTGGTTGTCATCATCAACGGACACCATCCCATAAATACGCACGCCGAAAAATTTGGACTCTTTTCTAATCAATTTGGCAGAAGCTGCTTAGGCGAAAAGGAGGAGGAGAACATCTTTTTACTCCGGTGTATTTTTTTTTTAATTAACTTAACTTCATTTAACCTTACGTACTAGACAAAAATGACTAAAACTAGCTTACCTAACTTGTTAGAACTATCTTACTGGCCCTTGGCGGGCACTCTAAGCTAAACTTAAACGTTACCTATGTCTTTCGACTTATCATAGTTATTGATAATTTAAGGAACAATTAAATCTAAGAAAAAGTTGTTTTTTTTTCAAAAAACTTAGTGAAATCATACTTTTTTTTTTCTTACATTCTAAATAAAACTTAAACCTACCCTACCTAGCTTAACTTATCTAAACTAACTTATCACTAATGGAAATGCATACATACGTAGGATTTAATCTATATATATTTTATTATATGTGAACAATCTCTGCATACAGCCTTGGCTAAATGTATTAGGCACCCTTTAAGATTCGTTATATCCTTAAAAAGCAAAAAAAAAAAAAGAAATGAGAGGAAAAAATAAAAAACGATTACAACCTCAGATAGTGTCGCCGAAAACAGTACAATTCAAATTAATTACTGCCGATAAGTGATTTGGCAGCAAAGACAAAAAGATAAGGGTGCCTAATACATTTGGTCAGGGCTGTATATGCCTTCCGGTTTTTTTTATTTTATTTTTTTTTGCAAGAGTGTTACAATGATCTCGATTTCAGAACCTGATCTGTACGCAATCAGATGGTCGGTATACGCTATCGAGTGCTGGAGGGATCCTATCAGATCAGCTGTGTAAATATTGAAGAGTATCGGCGAATTGACCGCACCCTGTTGCAGACCATTTTTAATGTTAAACGTTCCCGCAGAAACTACATTGCAATTTTTAACAATGAATTTTCTGTTGGAGAGCATATTAAGCAACGTGTACAGTAGTGGTTTGCTTATACCCAATCTGTGGCGTACATTCATAACTTACGAGTAATACGACGTCTCATCAAATATGGCTACCCTTATTACATAACATTTATTTTGTATATAGCAATTATGTATAACAATTATTTTTGACACTTGTCAGGTACATGAAATAAAGTTAGTAGAAGAATAGAGCTCGTTATAGTTAGTCACGCAACAAACTTATAGAAGAGCCCTTTCATCAATACGGTATCGAAGGCCTTTTCCAAGTTGATCAGTAGGGCACCCGTGCACTGTTTCTTGTTTTTATTCCATAGTATGTCCGACACCAGTTTCGACGCGGCATGTATTGTATCATGCCCCGCCTTGAAACCGAATTGGTTATCTGGAACTATGTTATTGTGCTCAACCCATTTGATCAAAACTCTATTAATGACTTTTTCGAATACCTTGCTGATATTCGGAGGGATCACACACATCAAACACAAATACCACTGTATTCTATACAAAAAAAATTCACTGTGTTCTACAAATGTTCACTCGACAGCTTCTAATTGAGGACTACGTGAAGAGTCCGACATTTCATGTAGTACAACCTAATAGTATTTAAGGGGATAATTTTGATTAGGTTCGGATAACAAACAATACTCATGCAGCCACAACTTAGTCTAAAGTTATGATCAATGAATGCGCATCATGTTTTCCCCTATTATACCAATTGAAGCTTGCAATGAAGGGATTTAATGGGTTGATGGCGATGATATTGCAGCTTGGTCAGGGTCACTTCTGGAAGTGTCCATCTGCGGAGCGAGAGGACGAGCAAAGCTACTGAGCTTTCTTCTCTAAATAATTAAGAGTCCCAGTCTAACGATGAAGTATCGCCTATTAAGGTCGCAGCTTAGATGTTCCCTCCTTTTTTCAGAAGCCTCCGGTCTCACTTCGGCAGACAGACACAGAAAACGAAAAGCACGTGAAGGACGAATAAATAACAACGATTCAGGGCAACGGACACATCAAACAGACGCGTGGTCAGCACCAAAAAGAAATAAAAATTCAATTAAAATGACGGACGTTAACAAGGCCTGAAGTCCATGATATCTTCTTTCATTTCCAAGTACAGACCCAAAGAGCCTTGTTAATGTCTCGCCTGACATCCAAAAGGGCTATTCGTCTCCCCTTGGCCACTTCTTTCGTCTTAAGTACAAACCCAAGAGACCATTTCACTTGGGAATGGTCTCCGTAGCCGTCGCAGACAACTTAATGATAGATTAACCCCGCAGTAAAGAAAGCAAAACCTTTGAGTCACCGTTAGACGCTGTGTCAGCGACAGTCGTAGGATCTGCTCGGAATGTAATTAAAACAAGCATAAACGCCTCAAATTGAAACCCAAAGGCCCACTTAAAACCAAAAATAGGATACACCGCATCGACTGTGAACCTACCCTAACCTCAAAAGAAATCACCCCCCGCCCGCCACAACCATCAAGCAATGAAAGCAACTCGCGCGGTTACTTTTGCATAAAAACCCGACAAAATGGAGAAAAAAACGAACAAAAATTATTTGCGAAACCTAATCACTGTGAGAGCAGAAGTAAACCGTGTCCTTCCTGTCGGCCATTTGACGACCCATCAAACATTTATGTACGACATCCAACGACGCACATTGCCATAAACGTCCGCATCCAATTAATTTCCAAAAAACTTTTCGCAACACTCCGTTCCGGGATCGCCCCCAAATCGCCACCGAACCACGGCGCTCCGGGCACATTCCGATAGATAATTCATCGAGAAGTTTCCTTAATAAAACTCTTGAATGCGAAGGAATCCGAGGAGCAGCAGGCGAAGCTGAACGCACACCACACACCGACCCTCGCATTCGATTCGCATTCCCTGCTGTTGCTGCTGCTGTTGATGCTGCCGAAAGGGCGATGGAGCTGCTGCGTCTAATCTCGATTGGAATCCTTTGAATATTGTCGCCAGCCATCTGAATACATTACTTTCCGATGTCGACGACATGACATCATCGCCACCCGCTCACCGATCCGCATCCGGGTCGGGCGTACATTTGAAGTTTTATCGTCTTTTGCTGACAGACTGTGACTGTAGGTGCGCCATCGGAGCGCCGGCAGGAGCAGCAACAACTTCCAATTTAATCCGAGCGAGGCGAGGAAGTCGTGGCGGTGGAACTGGTCGTGGTGGCGTGGTTGTGTGTAACCTTGGATGTGGAATTGCTGCTGCGACCGGGAGCGCATCTGAATATTAATCGCACGTCATTCACACTAATGACGCCGTGTCAGAATTACACGCTTCGCCGGCATCCATTGTGGTCGAGTTCTCGTCCTTCGAATGCGAACCAGGAGACCAATGCTACGAGACTGTGCGGCAATTGGAATGTCGCAGTGAACCAGCAACCAACGCCCGCCTCCTGCCCCTCCTGCAACCACACACCGCCAAGTCAATTTGATTACAATAAATATTCAAATCCTTGACAAGTCCCTTCAGGACACACCGGCATTGAGCGAGTGAGGGTGGGGGAGCGCACCGCACCCACCTGGAGGAGGAGAACAATAAAATTGCCATTTCAACACGCGCCTTTCGAACTTCCCAACCGTTTGCAGGCACGGACTGGGAGAGGATTTCTTCGAATTTGCCCGTGCCTTTGTGGCATGAATTAGCGCGAGCAGGACCCAGTGCGGAGCTCGTTCTCTAAGCGCCAGCACGGTGGCAGCGTTGGCTTTGGCAGCGGCGCAGAGCAGCCTACGCTGAACGGAAGCGCAATTTGTCGACATCATTCGTTCTGTAATCCCGGTGTGGCATAAGTGGGGGAAGGGGATGGTGTGGATCCGGGGAACGTGAGCCACTTGGTCACGTTGACTTTCATCCCGATGGATTGGATTCGATTCCGGTCGATTGCATCACAATTACTTGCGAACACGCTGGTTCGCGGTGACGGTGTATGGCACGGTTGCAGCTCCTTTGTTCTTTCAAATGATGCATTCGACCGTGGACCTCGCAACCATGTCGCTGGTGGATGGGTGGACGTTTAATAAACGATTCGCGTCCGTTCCGAATTCGATTGACAGACAGTTCAATAAAGGTTCTGCAATGAATGAGTCGATTTGTGAAATTCTGATGTTAAATGTCCCCTTGTGGTGGTCCATCCCAGGCAGGGATTGTTTCGAAAGGAGGAAGCACATGTGTCTCCTTTGATCATTGCGTGGGGTTATCTTGCAGCAAATTTGTAAAAGAAGACGATTATTTGAGTTAGGAGCGAGAAAGGGAGTTATTTCAGCGAACGAGGGCTTGATTTTCGTTTAAATTCCTTGAAGCCGAAAACCCTTTAGCTCAAAATTTGGTAAATCAATTTTTTGCTTTTTTGTCGAAGGTTTTTTGAAGCACTACACTGGAGCACTCAGACTCAAAACTGGTCCATTGTACTACCAGGTAGCAACCTACTTCGTTAATTTGATCCCAACTGCAAATGGTGACTGGACCAGATTCGATTTCACTGGGATTCGAACCTGGGACCCCTCTAATTCGGGGCATGCACTTAACCAACTGCGCCATCCAGTCGCCGTAAACAAATTAATGTCAAAACTAAAGTCTAGTGTAAACTTTTTGACAGAGCACGACGTTGGATTGTTGCAAGAAAAGGTATGGTGCAGGGTGGGAGTGTGTACGGATGATAAGGGACTAACAGAATTGATGCGAAACGGACTCTCCAAATTAACCAAAATTAATGTGGCGTTAAAGTTAACGCTCAAAAGACTGAAGTTGTCGTCTTCACTAGGAAATACGAGATTCCCCACATAGACCTCGCCAACCATCAACAGCACTGGCTGTGTCTTCTCGACTGCCGCTAAATACCTTGGACTTTTCCCAGATAAGAACCTCAGCTGGAAGCCGAATATACACGAACGATTCCATAAGGCCACACTGGCTGAGCAGAGAAGCCACCGGAAGAAATGAGGTCTGCAACCACGCATGACCTACTGGATTTACGTCCCCGTAGTTTGGCCTTAATCTATGGCGTGTTCACCTTATAGCCCACTCTAGACAAATCCATGTACTACAGTACATTAGGGAAAGTTCACAGACAGGATTGCATCCGCATAGGCGGTCCGCCGCGGCTTCTCTGAGTGACGCGCATCCGAAATGTTCAATGACTCTGGCGCCTAAATTAGACTGAATTTTACAGATCGCATGGGTTATGTTGGCTTTGAGGGCCGCTGTGGCTTGCATAGACCTGCGACTTCAGAAAACCCCACAATAAAAAGTATAACTGTCGATCTTGGTGGCCAGTTCACATCATCTCCACGTGAGATGACTGTCCCCTCAAATCGCTCGTCCACAATTTCCAATGTGGTGCGAGCTGTGTGGCACGTAGCGCTGTCCTGTTGAAACCACATGTCGTTTGTGTCCATATCAACCAATTCAGGCCAAAAGAAGTTGATAATCATGGACTTATAGCGCTCGCCGTTGAAGGTGATGGTCTGGCCAACGTCATTCTCAAAGAAATGTGGACCGATGACGCCGCCAGCGCAAAACTCACACCAAACAGCGATTTTTTCTGGGTGAATTGGACGCTGCTGGATGTCATGTGGTTTGGTATCGCCCCAAATTTGACAATTTTGTTTGTTGAGGCATTTATCCAGAAATGGGCCTCACCGCTCATTTTTCGATGAAAATTAGGGTTTTTTTGGAGGACTTTTTAAACTGTACTGGAGCACTCACACTCAAAACTGGTCCATTTTACTGCCAGGTAGCAACCTACACCTGTGCCGTTTATTTAATCCCAACGGCAAATGGTGACTGGACCAGATTCGATTTCAATGGGATTCGAACCTGGGACCCCTCTAACTTGGGGCAGGCACCTAACCAACTGCGCCACACAGTCGTCTAAAATTGGGGTCAGTTTTCAATAGCTCCAGAGCCTATTCAGCGAACACATGTAGTTGTCTTGTCTTTTTTTAGGCGTGCTAGCGTTCTTTCACGAGCAATGGGATCTGCAGTTGCTCTCCGATTCCGAATGCCAAAATCCATATCAATTGTACTCTTGGAGCATAGTCAGTGACGTGCTGGGTTAAGATTCAAATATGGAAGGCTCTGCCTCTAGCTAAGGGTCAACGCAAACGCCCGCGTTTAGACCTAACCTAAAAAAGAAAGTGGGCTCTATTATGTGAAATTTCTGATTCATGTCAAGCCCTTCTGTATATTTCATTATTAAACTCAAAACTACTTAAGTCTTTAACTTCAAGGCCATATCAATGGCTATCTTAGCATCGCAAGCGGATGGCACTTTCAGGCCACAAACGCTTCATTGAACTCAAATTCATAATTTCCCTTTAAAAATACGTTCCATATCCAGTTCTGAGTACAAATTTGTCAGTCAAAGTAACAAATATTTCACACGAAAGCATCACCTTCTCCTAAAAAACTCGAAAAAAGGTGGTCGCCATTTTGCAAAGGTTTGACAGATTCAAATTGAAAAGTCAATTTCTTCAAGACAGTTCAGAAAAATTGACCCACTGAACAGTTACGGTTTAACATATAAAGAATAGATTACAGGTAGTATCCTCATTTTGATGATAAAGCGGATGTTCTTGTCCTCAGGCATATTTTTTTTTTCCAAATTCTGCAGATTGGTTCACGCTTCCTATCAGAACATCACCGGTAGCTTTAAAAATCCTTGTTGGGAAGCCATTTAAGCCTACGATTTGTTGTTCCTTAGCTCCAGTTGTACGGCATTCTTTAATGGTGGGTGTAAGGGGTACTGCATCATCTCCTTCAATCCCTATCACTTTCTCCTGGTAGTGCTCATTAAGCCGCTGCTGCCTAAATACGTCCCCTATTCTCTACCCGCCGTTGAAGCCTACTACCAGACTCTTTTTTAATAGACTCCTTAATACCCTTGAGCTATGAGGCTGTGAGAAAGGCTTCTTCTCCTTCCGTCCTTTAGTTGATAGTTTTCCTTGCTGCCCTGGTTTTTCGTTGCAGTGTCTCTTGATACACCTCGTCAGTTGCTTGTCTTTTCTGCTCTCACTAGCCACAAATTTTCTTTCGACGGTGGTAAACTTACAGTAGTTTATCTCGGCTCCTTCTTTGATTCCTGAGCAGCATTGTATTGACATTTGTGTTCGACATAAGTGGGCATATTGTAGTGTTTCTCCTAAGTTGCTCTTCGTAGATTCAACAATAATCTTCTTCTTATTCTCGCGGCGATACAGTCCGGAGTGGACGGGGGTGTGGGCCTCAACCAACAAACCTCACCAGATAGCACGATCTTTTACTAACTGCCACTTACTCACACCAAGTTGCGTAAGACAAGGTCCCTCTCCACTTGGATGTTCCACCTTAAACGTGAACGTCCTCTGTTACGTAGTCCCATTGGTTCAGGGTCGGACTAAGTTGTCCATTCAGTTTACATGGCCTAGCCATCTTTGGTGTTGGATCCCTGGACGTCTGACTAGACTCATATTGCACAACCCGTATATTTAAATCCCGCGCAGAACTTTTAACTGGGAAAGACCGGGAGCTTCTTCATCCGCTGTAGATATTATCCACGTTTCTGTGCCTTTGGGCAGAACTGGGATGATCGACTTCTTATTCAAAGTCAGATTGGTCTTTCGAGAGAGGGCTCTGTTGCTCTGTCAGCGGCTGGCTTGAATTATTCTGCGTTTGATCTCGGTACTTGTGTTGCTTGTACTATTTACTTCGGAGCCTATGTAGACGAAGTCCTTCACTACCTCAAAGTTATAGCTGCGATTATAACTTTTGGGTCAGCTGAATTTTGTACAGGTGCATGCCAAAGTCACGTCTCAAAATTCGCCAAGTTGTGGTCTGCAAAAGGCAGAGTTCTTGTGAGCGACGCGAAAGCGACTGCCTCGGATTCTCCTGCACACTCTCACGGGCGGAGGCGATGTTTTCGGCAAATCTTGTGCTTCGTCGATGTACGAGTATTACGAGTTTATCGTTTACTGAGCCAGTGGACTCATATTTATGCACCACATTGCGAATAGTCCTCTCGGTAGGACGATTATGACGACTGTAAAATGGACGAAGCGCGCGGAACGCTGCTCGAACAGAACACCGATTTTGATAGAAAAATTATATCACTTGCAAGTGTTGTCGGACGTGGATGTCCTTTCGTGGTGATTTGGCAAAACAGACTGAAGAAATGACAGTCATTTTGAGAGATGTAGCTTCAACAATATGGCCGCAATCAACACTCAAAGCTCGAAAGTCCCTATTGGGAGATTCTTTACAAGAACTTGCTGATCTTTGCAGACAGGTGAAAAGGATGCAGGTTTTGCAACCACGAAAGCCCTATTCTGGTACATATTTAAAAATGTCAATATTTTTACTTCAAGATTGTAGCTCCAATCAAAGAGTTCCATGAAAGAAGCACCCAACTGTTTTCGATTGAAATTGAAGCCTCCGAATGAATCACCTGCTAAATGCCTGCAACTTTGAATCTTTTCACTCAAAATTGCTGCCGAAGTAAGATTCTTGTTGCCTGATTTGACGTTTCATGAAGCGTATCGATGCTTCTAACGTGAACAACAACCGCATTTCATTTTAAACACAATTTACCCTACAAACCATCCACCCCTCGACCAGAGGTCATCAATACCCCATACACAGACCTTAATGGTCGCACACAGCCCGCAGGGCAAAACATCGGTATTATTCGATAATGTGCAGCCATTTGGGTTTCGGCTTGTTTATGAGATCCTGCCACCTCGATAATGCACAAATTCGACATTGTATCCTGTTATCGGGTGCGCAGAGTAGCACAACACAACAAATCACAAGCCCCAACTGGAGCCTCGTTGCAATTGAATTCAATTCATTCATGTAAACAACTGTGCGTGTCCCGATTGAGACTGACAAGGCGCCCCACAACCCACCCCCGGGGTGTGCAAATGTACAACACACTTGTACACAATTCAAATTGGCAACAGCACTGCGATAGGATTTCACGAAATTGGATTGAAATTCTAAATTTAGTTACCCCCCCCCGCAACCCTCGAGTGGTAGAGCTGGTGATATAAGCCATATCCCGGAACTCAATTAACATCGTCCTCCTGACATGCAAATGTGATGATGATCCCCAGCTGCTGAGGGGGAGGGAATGTTTTTCACTCTCGGTGAACCTTGCACTTTGATTTCGACTAGAATTTATTTCTGTTCCCTCGTCCTGGTTAACGGCAATGCTAATCCTATTAGCTGGACGTGAAATAGACATAAATTTGTTGTGTTAAATAGGGCTTGCCTAGACGTGGAGTGCGGGAGGGAGGGGAAAGGGCATGGATTAATTCATGTGCGAAGGCCGCTTTAAGTACTCGTTTTGCCTTGATTGCTTGGAGGCTTTCACGACAAAAGGTCGGAAGTTTATCATTGTCCTTAAATGCGTACCAATGTGGGCTGAGGTTAAATGCCGCTTGGCTGTAGAATGGACTGCAGTAGCAAGGATTGAGAACAGATGAGCTGTAAATTGTAATTAACGACCGTTGCGGGATCTTTTGAAAGGGTTCACTGATTTCCGTGATTTTGGTTGGACGCAAGAGGGAGTGACCTGCGGTGGTGTTTCAAGACGATCGGAATATCTGCCATTCCTTTGGCGGTGTCTTGGGGAAAATCGCTTGAAAGCACTCTTCAATGAATAAAAACTGTCAAGTAATCTACTTTTTATACAAGGCCTCGGTAAGTTCCTGGGTTGAAAGAGCTCATCTCTGTCATCCTGCACAACTCGACAGGTTTCGTAGCAATGACATTATTAAGGGTTTTCCAATTTCGACTGGACAACTTTGAACTTGCACTATGAACGCACCCTTACAGCAATGACCATCTTTTCTTCTTCTTTTTTTCGGATTTTTGAAACACTACTGGAGCACTTAGACTCAAAACTGGTCCATTGTACTGCCAAATAGCAACCTACTCCAGTGCCGTTCATTTGATCCCAACGGCAAATGGTGACTGTACCAGATCGTATCCAATGAGCAAACTTCAAAATATTCAGTTAAAACAAAATTTTCAGGTTCGCCACCACCCTGCCTTAAGGTTAAGGTTTGGAATGATGAACCCGTGGCACGAAATGTTATTATTTTGTGTCAAAATCAGAAATAAAACATGTAACAGAGTGACATTCATTTGTCTATGACTAACAACAGCTTTTACCCCACAATCCACTGGCATTCATAAAGGAGGCAATAAAAGCTGTTATCCTTTTACCCATCTGACACTTTGTCTAAGAGCCCAACTTTACGATCAACCAGCAAACATATTATTCTCCCCTTTAACGGTTACGATCCCATTTGACTTCGCCTAATCAAAACCACAAATCGATTACGCAATTCGTCAATTGAGTTGTTGACGTCTGTCAGTAAACACCCCCGAACGACCTCCATAAAACTGAATCCAAACATTTAACCGAAAAATTATTAAACATGAAAACCAGTAAAATTCGGCGAAATTCCTAAAATCAGTCAATCTCACTGCGGCTTACACTTGCACTCAAGCAGTGTATTTAATAATCAATTGATTTGCATCGCCACTTGTGCGGTCAGCAACTGGCGACTGCTTGCAAGTGAGTGATTTTTCAATTTGACGTGACTTCCGAACGATCATCGCACGAGATGAGATGAGAGGAGATGCTGATATCATTGGAGTTGCATAAGTCGCTCGAGCATCTGCTATCTGTGAGCTAATTAGGATTCAAGGGATTGCAAAGCACACGCGATCAAGGGTTAATGAAACTTGATGTAATGGAAGCTATAAGGGCGCCGGGCTTATCGCAGTTTGTTATATTCTGTCAAGTGTTGATTGAATCAAACAATCAAAACTAATTTGTCAGCAATGTCATTGACGTGGCAAACTGTTGCAAGGGTCAATTTTTGAAGATAAATCGAAGTTCGGCGTGATTTTGGGTCATAAACTGATTGAGGATTCATTCTGTTTCAGTTTGTTTACTTAGTTATCAGGTCAGCTGCTGCCGACAATGTTTGACGGTGTACTGTTTCCTCCAGTTCCATGATTTTATTTTTATACCGAAAGCTCGGTTTGCCTCTCCTTTGTGGACCTTTTGAAGATTATACAAAGTATGTGCTAAACTGGCGGAGTCGACAGGCCTTTGGATAAGACGATAAATCCAATCAATGACTTATTTACTTCCTTATCAGGGCTTCGGGGCCTGATCTTGAAGGTCGCGGTGCAATATACCGATAATAATATCAGACCTGTGGCCCATAGAAGGTCTGAGCCTAAGCAACTGCCGCAATTTTGCTGACGGTCCCCGGCACGCTGCTCCCAGTCCTCAAGGTCAAGTTGATTTGCATCCGCGATAACTTGGTTTTATGCCGGAGGTACGGTTTTCCTCTCCTTCTCGAACCAGGAGGCTCCGATTCGAAGACTCTTCACTGGAGCATTAGTGTTCATTCGCTCGATGCGCCCGAGACAGTTTAGTCGACGGATTTTTTTAAGTCCGGACTATGTCCACATTTTTGTATAGCTCATAGAGTTAGTGGTTATTGGTTCTCCTCCATTCGTCCTCCGGGACTAAATAACCGACGCAGAATTTTTCGCTCGAAGGGACCAAGAATCAGCTCTCCAGTCCAGCATTCGGCTCCTTATAGCAAGACTGGCAGGATTAGGGTTTTGTAAAGCATAATTTTGGTCCTCGAGTCAGAAGTTTTGACCCAAGTTGTTTGGACAAGCCGAAGTAGCAGCGGTTGCCAAGGGCGATTCTGCGTCGGATCTCGTCTGTGGAGTTTACATTTACAGCTCCTTCACTACCTCAAAACTGTGGCTGTCGATTGTGACGTTTTGTCCTAGATAATGTTCGACGGATCGATTTTTACGCGACAGCATATATTTCGTCTTCTTCTCATTTACCCTAAGAACAACAAAGCTGCAGGCTCAGATGGCTTACCATCAGAGCTCTTCAAGGCCGTTGGCAATGTTCTGGTAGGGAGCATGCACCAGATGATTTGCGCTGTCGTGTGATTTCTTCAATTTGGTACTAGAGAAGATAGTGCGGCGGGCTGCTATAAACACGGAAGGCACTATCTTCTATAAGTCAGTCCAACTGTTGGAATACGCAGATGACATCGACATCGTTGCGCGTTCCCAACGCGCCGTAATGGAAGCTTTCACGGCGATTGAAGAAGTGGCGAGACGAGCTGGTCTTAAGGTCAATGAGGGTAAGACAAAATATATGCTGTCGAGCAAGAAACAATCCGCCGCACACTATCTAGGGCAAAACATTACAATCGACAGCCACAATTTTGAGGTAGTGAAGGAGTTTGTCTATCTCGGGGCAAACGTGAACTCCACGAACGACATCACAGTGGAGATCCGACGTAGAATCGCCAGTAAAAAGATCAAGTGATCTTGATGACTGAAAGGAGCATTCACTGGATGGTCAAGGATGTCGGTAAAAGATCTATAGTTCACGCTCAGATCCATGAGTCTTTGGCGTCCTCTGTTGCGTTGTCCCACAAGCTAAGAGTCGAAGACTCTTCGGGCCGGAGCTAAGTTGTCCATACCCTCTACATGGCCTAGCCATCTTAGGCGTTGCATCCGTAGCCGCCTGGCTAGACTCATGTCGCTGTACAGCCCATACAATTCGTGGTTAAACCTTCTCCTCCGAATGCCATAAATGCAAACAAGACCAAAGACCGCGCGCAGAACTTTTCTCTCCACTCCAAGACCAAGACACTGTTCATCCGCTTGGGATATTGTCCATGCCTCTGCGCCGTAAAGCAGGACTGGGATGATCAAGGTCTTGTATAGAGTCAACTTGGTCTTCCGAGAGAGGGCGCTACTACTCAATTGCCTTTTGAGCCCAAAAAAACAGGGGTTGGCAAGAGTTATTCTGCGTTTGATCTGGGTAATGATGTTGTTTGTACTGTTTACCGCGGAGCCGAGACGAAGTCCTTCACTACCTCAAAGTTATAGCTGCCTATGGTGATATTCTGGCCAAGTCGCCGATGTTGTGCGGCCTTTCTCGATGACAGTGCGTCCTCGCTTACCGACAGACTCATTTTAGCCGCTTCCGTTTCGATGCCAGCAAACGGATCATTGAGGGCTCGCTTTGTTCGCCCAATTACGTCAATGTCATCCGCGTAAGCTAGCAGTTGAATAAACTTTTGGAAGATCATGCCTCACTGATCTACATTTTTCAAATTATTTCAATCGTGTTTTCGTTTGTCATCCCTGACTCATTGCCGGTTTCGATGGAACTGCATACCACTTCGATCGGATTCTCCGCTCATTTTATAGCCAACAAATTTGAAATGTGAGTCGATCTCCAAACAAGTTCAAGTTTACAGCCATTTAGGGAATCCGATACAATTGTACGACAACCACTTAAAACCGACTTCCGCCAATCTCTCACTGGCATTCATCTAAATCTTGTCACTTGTTCATGAATGCGAACACGCCTTAATCCGGTTTTCGTTGCAATAACCAAAAAACTCGTACACCTGTTTGTTTGCTCGTCAATAACGCTTTGCCGTATTGGAATCTAATTAATTTAAGAGTTTGATACGAGTTCAGGTTAATGGTCTGTTAACTGTTTCGGTCTTTTATTTGAGACAAACGAAACTGATCTCCGTTTCAGATGTCATCACAACGGTAATGTTGAGTGTTAGGAGGCTTCTGGATTTTTTGACTCGATGCGAGGACATAACATGCCCCGAAGGTACTGGTGGGGAGAGTGAAGGATACTCCAAGCACTGTCTTATCAGTCCTTTTCGAAGGAGAGCCTTAGTGCATGAACTTAGCTACAACTTGACATTTAATTGAGCTTGATATTGGGCTTAAATTGGGCTAAGTAAGATTGTGCATTATGCCGTCCGCACCTATCACCTATCACCTAAGAAACGCCTCGATGCCATCGTCGATCATCCAGTCGGCTTCTAAAACAACGCACAATTTCAAGTCATTCTTCGCGATTCAAAGTGAGAGCAATCACATTTATCCCTTATCTGAACCAACAGATCAGGACATTCTGTCTCTGGAACCTCATTCAAGGCTTCTTTGCCTTCAACTAATTCTTATTTATGAGGCCTGCTACTTATGGACGTTCTGAGCATGAGAAATTGACGCCTTTCATCGCTGCTTTCAAATCCTAGTCACCAAAGCGCGATCCCCCTACAGACAGAAGAAGAATGCATTAAATCAGTCTGCCCAAGCTGAGTACAGTGAACCAGTAGAACTACGCGTAATTGCTCCATCTCCAGCAGTCATAAAAAAGAGAATTTTATGCTTAAACATTTCATTGGCAAAGATTTCCATTTGATTTCACATGCATTCACAAATTTACGACACAAACAGACAGTTTCCTTTTTTAAAACTGGAGCTAATATCTTCCCAACGGGTTAGTGCATCTTCCACCACTCGGGTGCGCAATCTTCTGTGGGACTTTTATTTGATTCTCAAGTGGGTTTCCAACTGGATTATGAAACAGAACATCGCGAATATATGACGCCTCGTATTGCATCCTCCGACGTGAGCCTGAAACAAGTTCCTGAACTATTTTCTCAAGTTTTGCTAGGCTGTTGCTCCGCCGCAATGTCACCTCCTGAGATAGAGGCAATAAACTGAGAGCTTCATGTTGTCGAATAAGTTGCTCCAGTGACAGAAAATACATAACAAACCATATTTGAGTTGTTCCACTTCTCTTCCTGATCTTGATCTTGCAGAACAACTGCCCATGACTCGATCACACGAAGAGTCCAAGAACCATCTTTATCATCTCTCCGATGACACCACCTTCAAACTGTCGTTACGCGTAACAAGTTCAATACCAAGAGATAAGCCGGCTTCATTTGGTGGATCCACTATCACTTCCCGTGAAGCACTATCGGAAAAGTGTTGATGTAGGTTCCAAGAAATGTGTTTATAATTATCTCTTGACAACTATCGCTCATTTGCAGATGTATTGAAGTTTGCTGTGATATTTAGGAGATTTATGAAGAGAAATTCACTCGTTGTTTGGCTTTAGGAAGGAGTTGTTCTCAAGTGATTTAGGCAAAAAGTGTGGCAGACTATTGAAGGAAGGCGGCATATTGTAAGTTGTAGTTTGGGTTTAAGTGATTTTGAAATTTATTTTTCCCGTTTTCTGCACGAAGATGCGCACTTTTTTGAATCGGCATTTAATACGAGTTGTTGGGGGTCTTAGTGGCTGTTTACAAACGACTGGGAAATCCAACTGGGGAGGCAAGATATTCTGCGTGGTTGTAATAATATCGAATGATAAGCATCGGTGGGCATTTCTCAGAGTGTTTGCCCAGAATTTTTCAACGTTCCCCTACCCAAAAAAGTAATCTCAGCCGTTCTGTGCCTCCCTGATGTGCCCTCCCTCAAACCTAAATGTTGAGGAGATCACTTACAGATCGTCGATTTCTTTAACACTTTCCGATCTTCCGATTGGAACACGCGAATCGGTTTAATTGCACCCGATGTTTTCACCCAGTAATGTTGTACCGAGAATTGAGTGATGTCCTCTTTTAAATTCCAATTTCTCATGAATGAAGGACAAAAAAAATGTTTCGAGGTGCATCAGCAATGTTTGCATTTAGTGCAGTGAAAAAAAACATTTAAAACATGAATTTAAATCGTCCCTGTGACAAATTTTCCTAAAATGCCTTGCAGCATGCGTGAGATGTTACTCGTTCACCGATCACCGGTAACCAATCACCGATCACCGGTAACCAATCACCGATCACCGATCAGGGATCACAAGAAAATGTTGAAAACGAAACGAAAAGGGATGAAAACATGCCTGCTTCACCCGAGAATTTGAAAAGTTTGAAAGTGGATTTTCGGGTGAAGAAGGCCCATTTTCAAGGCATCCAAACCATCTCACTCTCGCTTGTGAAAATCGTATATTGTATCTCCCTCAATCCTGCCATCTTCCGCTCATGTCATCAGCCGCTTAGGTATTATATTCTCTTGGGAGTTGGAACGACTTAAACTTTTTTTTTGACTTTTTGATATCCGCCTCGCCTGTACACAAACTGTTCACGAGGCTTGTGGTTCTTCATCAAGTTTAAATTTATTTTCCTGATCTTGCTGCTTTGTATAGTCACTGGATACTTTTTGTGCTTATATGTTACGAATAAACGAAGGAAAGACTAAGCTTAGGAAGCATTTATTCCGCTAATCAATTTCGTTGCCATTAAGGGTCATGATGACGACTGAATGGCGCAGTTGGTTAAGTGCCTGCCCTAAGTTCGAGGGGTCCCAGGTTCGAATCCCAGTGAAAGCAAAGTTAATACACTTTTAACAGGGTTTTCAAATCTGGCCCAGTCACCATTTGCCGTTGGGATCAAATTAACACCACTATCACTGGAGCGGGTGCCGTGGCGTAGTGGGTAGGTGCGTCGACTCTAACGCTCGAGGTCTAAGGTTCGAATCTCGAAAAAAAACATCTAACATAACTGTCTGGTGCTGGTGCCTTCGTGGAGGGCGACAACTTTAGACTGCACACCTCGTTAGGTAAATTTGCGTCGGTTTTCCAAGTAGAAATGTATGCGATCCTAATGGCCATGAACTATATTGTAAAGAATAGGTGGAAGGGGTCTGTAGCGACAGCCAAGCTGTGCTTAAGGCCTTGCTCGACCCTTTAACCACTTCCAGGATAGTTCAGGAATGCAAGTCTTCTCCTAATTTGATAGGTAGCTTAAATTCACTAAGAGTTGTCTGGTTCCGGGGCACCACGGGATCACAGGAAATGAGATCTTGCTAGGCGAGGATCAGATGAGGCATTCTCAGGACCTGAACCTACGCTGGGACTACCCGCGTCCGCGGTTAGGGCTTACATCGATGGTTGGACTTTTCGAGAGCACAACCGGAGGTGGCATGACTCTCCAGGATGTAGACAGACCAAACGCATGCTCCCCAACGTCTGTAAGAAATCCGCGGCTTTCTTGTTATCTCTTAACAGACAGACAACTTACCGGCGTACTAACGGGGCCGCTACACCTTCGCTAAACACCTAAGTGTGCTTGGCATAAATGATGAAACCCTCTGCGACGCCTGTGGAGAAGACGATGACACTGCAGAGCACTTCCTCTGCCATTGTCCCGCCTTTGCTCGGATCGGGTGGCAGTTATTCGGTGCTGATGAGGTGAGAGCTGATGGTGTAGGCTCCTCATCACAGAAGCGCCTGTTGCTCTTCCTTCGGAAGACCATGCAATTTCAGCAAAAGTAGGTTGCTGCTTGGTAGTACAATGGACCAGTTTTTGAGTCTGAGTGCTCCAGTGTAGTGTTACAAAAACCTTCGACAAAAAAAAATAACTGTCTAGGAAAAAACTCTCAAAATTGCCGTTCGGAGTCGGCATTAAACTCCAATCGTGAGATAACGATAGCACGCATAACACGAGTGGTTGAGGAGAAGCTAGGCTCAGGTCCAACTCGGACAGTAACGCCACCATTATATTATTATTATATCACTGGAACGGCAGATCAGTGGCTGCACTCTGACTGTTGATATCACAATGGACCAACATGGTCTAAGTATGCTGGTCAATTCACTAGCAGCCCCCTAACCTAACTTAACCTAAGAGTCATGATAATTGAGAATTGCCGAGAACAAAATCTAGTCGGCGTTTCCAGTTGTGGGCGTTAATTCTGTCTAGGATGAGATAATACTTCCATGGAAAGTTGTACACGCTGTTGAGTATTTCGTACGTGCATCGTTTTATATACTGAAGGTTCGATTCCGGACACAAACCTGACAATTTCACAGCAGTTACTTTCTCGAGTCACTGACAAGGCTCAGCGGGTAAAACTGATCAGATAAAAGCGTATTAATTTTGCTTTCCCTGGAGTTCGAATCTGGGACCTCTCTAACTGAGGGCAAGCACTTAACCAACTGCTCCTACCATTCGCTTAACCCAGAACCGTTAGACTGTGTCTTCATGTTTCTGATTGACAGAAGGTGACAGAAAGGGTCCTGATCGGTTACCACCTTTTTTGCAACGTAATCTGCCCAGGTCCACCCCGGACTGTAGCGCCATCTTAAGTAATCGGCCCCATCATTGTCTTCGAAGCATCCATTTCTGGGTCGTGGCAGAATGGTGACAGTGTTGTTTTTGCCAATTATGGAAGACAATCCCAGACTAGCCTGTGTAGGAGCCCGTGTAGGAGTTCAGGCCTTTTAATGTAGCATATCTGTCTGGTAAGATGCGCTTTGATGCAAGCGCCGTTGATGCGTCTGCGTAGGCAGTCATTTGTATAGACTTGTATGGCGGAGACGTTCCTAAAAGTTGGTAGATGAGTTGCTCTTAAAAATGGCTTTTTGGAATCGTGGACCCAGTCCGGCTTGTGGGTTGTTACTTTTTAAACCCTGGCCTAAGCCCTAAAATTCTTCGTTTTTCAAAACATTCTTGTCACGGATATGGACGGGTTGAAAATGTCGAGGATCTATAAGTAAGTCGCTGAATAGTTAGCTTTGAGGGAGGGCACATCAGGAAGGCACAGAACGGCTGGGATTTCATCTTTGGCTTGAGGAACGTTGGAAAATTCTGAGCAAACACTCTGAGAAATGCCCACCGATGGTAATCATATGATCGAGCTTTGATCTTGTCCGTCAAAATAGATCTTTAAACACCCTCCCACTCGAAGAATGTCCACCCATATGTTTGCCCTAAGGGCCACTAGAACAAACCTCCATCTGCTGTGCAAAGAGTCATACTCTGTATCGTTAAATACGTGACGCAAACGATTTAAATGCATGTCAAGTGTCATTTACTCATCGCCTGCCGCCGATCACCACAATCGAATGCAAATGACCAGACGCGTCATACTCCGACACATAAGGAAAACATTACCACGATATGAAATTCTCGATGAATCTCATTAAAGATACCCCGCACACGGCCGTAGCGATATCTGGTAGATCTTCAGTAAGCCGTCCGACAACTTCGCTTGAGAATCGCTTTGATCGAACAACAACAACGGCGAATTATCAAAACCGATCGCAGAACATCACAGCGCTCGCCGAGTCGATTGAATTGACATTCTGGTCTTGACCATTCAGACAGACAGTCAGTAATAGTAGCCAAGCCTACGGTTAGTCTGATCTTAAGTTTGAATTCAATCTTTTAGAGTAAGTCGGTTGAAGTTGTGCTTTTTTTGAAAATTGTCCGGGGAGAAGTCGGATTTTAGAGTGAGACTAGGATCACGGGAAGGATGTCAAGTGAATGAATAACGTTGCTTCTGGATAATTTGTTAGAGTACATGTAAAATGTTCCGGGAAAAAGGGCTCAACTCTCACGCTGAGTTTGAGTTGTGTTTACGGAATGAGCAAAAGTCCAGGAAGTGACAGGTGTTCTTGAAGGACACTCATTGTTCGTGTTCAAAAGTCTCGTCGTGTTTTGTGTACTTACGTTGATGGAAATTCCAAAAGCAACGATTGTCTGTGTAAACCGAACGTTTGCATATTTAGTGGATGGGTAATTAGAACCATCTACGACGCAACAATCTATCGTCGTGCACGCGATGAATTGATTAGCGTTTCACAGCTTCCGCAGTGAGGTCATGCGGATTGATCTACCTGAAGTTCAGAATGTGTTCATTTCAGCTGAGAAAACGCAAATTTTTTAAGCCGATTTCGCGAGATTTGCAGAGAAATTTGGTGAGATTTTGGTAAAATTCAAACTTTCTGGCGGCGTTCGAAATTTTGAATGTAACGGTAACAATTTTTGTTTGAAATTTGGCACAAACTTTGACGACAAAGTGACAAATCGTCTCTGACTTCAAACGCCGGCGCAAAAAGTCTTTAAAATCGCTTCACGATTTACCAGATATTCCGTCCAATTCAAGAAAATTACGCTCGACATTACCGACCGTCGATAACATCGTTTTAAAAAGTGTCAATAAAATGACTGATTTTTATGTCAGCAGAAGTTTGTCCGTTATTTTGAACCAATCAACGAGAAAAATGAGGGAAATACCGCTCGGCGCTGACTCTGACGTTCCTGAAGCCTTCGTCCAAATTGTAGACTGCCTCTGACTGGATTCACTTCACCTTTCTCTGTCTCGACTCCCCAACGATATGTCCTTCGCTAACCATTTCATTGCTTCCTCCTTCATTCCAGAGAACCCATCACGATGAAACTAACACTCACGCTCATTTGCGCTGTGGCCCTGCATATAGGCACCAGCGAAGCCGCATTTGGAATCGGTGACATTCTCTCATCGGGCAGAGACATCGGTAAGGGCGTTGTGATAGGAGCCACTAACTTGTTGCCCTCACCCAAGGGACTCTTTGAATCTGGAAAGAATCTCATCGCTGGGTACCCCTTCGAGTTTGTGTCCTCATCAATCAACGCTATCTGTGAGTATGCCCAAGACCTCATTCATACCCCAACACCCGACCAATTTTTTCTCTTGGCCACCTCCAGGTTCAGCGGCAGTTTCCGCAAAGACGGTCACACCAAAGGTGTCCATCGACATCAACAAGATGCAGTTCCAACTTAGAACCCCCTGCCAGAAGTACAGCTACCCCCTGCTCAGGGCGAACGACATGTGGATGAGTCCTGAGTTTGACAGGAACAAGAAGACCGTGATCCTGGCCACCGGATGGGGAACCACAGTCAACGAAACCGACACCATATCCGTCCTCGCAAAGGCCTACCACTGTCGTGGGGGTTTCAACTTCATCGTAAGTAAACCACACTCACTCATCCGCAACCGTGACATTCACTCCCCTTTCAGGCCGTCGACGTCGCCTCGTACGTGGACACTTTGTACACATGGTCCGCCCTCAACACCGAGGAAATCGGTCAGAACATCGCAAAGGGTCTCGTCCAATTGAGCGAGGTAGTCCCGGTGGATAACATCCATCTAATCGGTACGTCGCACGTCATGACCGTCATGGCCAACTTGTCTCACTTTTCGTTCTCCTCTTTCGCAGGACACAGCTTGGGGGCGCATATTGTCGGCGCTGCAGGGCGTACATTCAATTACCTGACCGGCAAGCAAATACCACGCATCACTGGCTTGGACCCCGCCAAACCGTGCTTCAACGAGGGCGAGAGCCTGTCGGGACTGCTTCGTGGCGATGCTGACTTTATCGACGTCATTCACAGCAACCCGGGAGTGCTGGGTAAGCGCGACCCCCTCGGCGATGCTGACTTCTATCCGGGTGGTCTTAGTCCACTGCCCGCGGGCTGTCTGTCGGTTGTGTGTGCTCACGAGCGTGCTTGGCAATACTACGCGGAGACGGTGTACCCGGGCAACGAAAGGAACTTCCTCGGAGTGCGATGCAGTTCGCTGACCAAGTTAAAGTCCGACAAATGCCCCGGGGAGGCGTACCCAATGGGGTATGCAGTGCCGTGGACGCTGAAGGGTAATTACTTCCTCGATGTGCGTAGCAGTCCACCATATGGCAAGAACGCTGACAAAACTAAGGCTGGTCAGTACGAGAGCTGCGGCCTGTGCTCTGAAGGGCAGAACAGAATTGACAAGCAGGGTTGAGAACAGAAAAGAAATAAACGATATTTTATGATGGAAAAGGATGAGTTTATGGTTTCTTTGAAAGTTTGCGAATAACAGATGACAACGTCAAGAGTTATTTTCATGGTCAAGGTTTTCTTTGAAAGGAAGACCATTCGAAAGTTCATGTGGGCAATATTTCGGCAATGCATTAATCTTTGACTCTCGGGGTATGAGTGCTGAATTTCGAACGATTTCTGGACAAAATTTGGAGATTCTTTGAAGAAAAATTCAGCGATCAGGGCATTCAAGTACTTGACACCATCTCTTCTTCGGCGAAATTCATGAAATAGAACAAAGGAATGAGGCCAAACGTTAAAGTTTGGTATTATTTCACTTTCGCAAACCGAAATAAGACCGACTGTTTGCTTATTTCGTTATATTTTTGATTTTTTTCAATGTCCACGTTGATGGAACAGCAAGAGTTCTTCAGCATCATCCTGCTCAGTCTGGCAAATTTCACAGGAATGTCAAAAATAGGCATGGTGCTGTATAACTCGTCTCTATGCACACTATTTGGTCGATGGTGAGCTTTCCCGGCCTAAAACCGCACTGATAAGGACACAGGTTGATGACGGAAGGTTGTAGGCGTTCAGACAAAACGCCAGAGAAGATCTTACATGCGATGTTAAGAAGACTCATCCCTCGGTAATTGGCGCAGTCAAATGGGTCTCCTTTGTGGTGGAACAGGAATGGATTAAGGGTGGGAAGAAAATTCTAGAAAGTTCTAGTAGCCAATGTCCCAGCTATGACACAAACGATCAGTTAAGGCGAATGCAAAACTACGTAGCCCAAGAGAGTCAACAAGGAGCACAGAGTGCCATTGAAAAGGAATTGAATCTCTTGATCACTTGGTATCTGTTGGTAGGTTAGGTTAGGTTAGGTTTTGGAAGGGGAGTGTGATGTTTAAATCATCACTTCCACTCGGAGGCCACAGGGCCCATTATAAAATAATAATAATATAATAATGGCGGCACTACAGTCCGAGGTGGACCTGGGCCTAGCTTCTCAGCAACCACTCATGTTGTGCGTGCTATTGTTTTGTCACGAGCGAAACGACAGTTTAATGCCAACTCCGAACGGCGAGATTGAGAAGCTTTTTCTTGAGCATTGTCAGTGACTCGAAAGAGGTGGAGCCGTGAAAAAATTGTTGGTGTTTTTTCGAGATTCGAACCGACGACCTCGAGCGTAGGAGTCGACGCACATACCCACTACGCCACGGCACCCACACAGGGCCCATTATGAATCCCTCCAATTGTAGAGTACACAATCTATTACCGTACAATCCACTCCGTGCTCCTTATGAATTTTAGAAGGTCCAATATATCTGCATTCGCAAAGTCCGCAGTCTCTGTGAAGAATCTTTGGCCCAGCGAAGCTAGGCGGCGATTCTGGAGAGCTGGGCAGTGGCAAAGCAGATGTTGGATCGTCTCGGTCTCTTCCTGATCTCCGAAGATCCGGCAGAGATCGCTGGATTCCGCATTCCATTTCCGGAGCATTGTTCCGATGGGGCAGTGTCCTATGATCACTCCGACGAGCACGCGGATCGAGTATCGGTCCAACCCCAGAAGCTTCCTTGTTTTGCCGCAGTTAAGCTCTGGCCACGTTGATCTTGTTGTACGACAATCCTTTCTTGCAAGCCAGGACGAATTGACTTCTCTTTGTATTGTATCGCTTATGATCCGGTACAATGCACTGATCGGTGGTCGCAGTGACATGTCCACTTCGCTGATGTCCATTTCAGACCCTTGTCTGGCCAATTGGTCCGTTCTCTCGTTCCCTGCAATTGAGCTGTGGCCCGCGACCCGGCAGAGTTTGACTTTGTGGTGGCTGATGGACCTCAGTGAGTCGCGGCAATTCATAACAGCCTTTGATCTCGTTGTACAGGATCCTACTGACTTCAGTGTAGCCTGGCTGGTATCTACTGGTAGACAGCACCTGGATCTCACAATTGTAAACTCACAAGCCATTCCATCAACAAAATTTAATTCAAGATCAGACACAACTCTGGGATTATTTATGTCCAGTATTATGTCCGCCGTCTACTTCGTAATTGGCTGAAGTAGACTTACCCTGGCTAATCTACTGTGAGTCTCGAAATACAAATCGGTCCTTCAGACTTGAGGATAGTTTAAGTGCTTTGCAAGCGGAAGTTGTTGCAATAAAACAAGCTGCGGATATGATTGTTGAGGAAAATATTTCAGGACATTACAGCGTTACAGTCAACATCGACAAAATGCATAAAAAGACTTGACGATATTTCAGTGGCCAATAAAGTGACCCTCTGTTGGGTGTTCGCCCACATGGAAATTTCCAGTAACGAAAAGGCGGATGAACTGGCCAGGGTTGAGTCACATCTAAGCTCTTCGCGGGCCCTACCTGAGGCCAGCACACCGCTAAGCACCTTGCCCAGGGAAATAGACATTGAGTCGAACGAGGCAGCTAATAAACAATGGTGTCGATTAGACACATGCACTACAGCTAAATCGTTAAAGCCAGTCTACGACAAGAGGAGGTTTGGTTTGGGGTCGTATCAGTGCACTCCGCGATAAAAAAAATCAAGCAGCACAGCTGGGAATACCCCATTACGACTTTTGTAGAAGCTGTGGAGACGAAGAAGAAATAGAATCTATTCGCCACCTTCTGTGTGATTGTTAGGTACCGTTAGAAGGAAGGACACCCTAAGAAGATTCTTCTTTTCGGAGCTGGATGATCTAGGAACGGAAAGGGCTGTACTTCTATGGTTTGGTCACGTGGCACGAATGTCTCCTTCAACACGATTTCCGAGGCGTGCCTTGAATGCAATTCCATCAGGTAGGCGACCGCTTGGCAGCTTTTCTCGCTTTCTTGCCAATTTAACGTTTTGGAATCATAATAAAAAAACAGAACTAAAAATAAGTCAAAACCAAACTCACTTGATTGTCAAATTAAATTGTAACCTCCACCTGAATTACCCATTTCCACCGTTCCTATGCGATCGCTGATAACAGGATGAATAGAATGCCACACAAAATTGGCTTTATTCTGTCCAAACGACTTCAACAAGACAGACTTCCCCGTACCAGAAATTAAGTTTGCCTTCATTTCATCTCCAGCAACCGCATGTGTTTCCGACGTTATGACGACCATACCCAGCGCGCAGTTCATCCGCAGAGATGTGTCAGCTTGATGACCTCGCTTCCCGCGCCCAGTCACGGCCCGTTTGCACATGAATTCAATCACACTAGCCCCCGCATTTGTAAGAACAAATATTAGTCATTCTCAGAAACAGGGAAACTTATTTACCAGCCCAACTGAACTGCGAACTGTCCCGGTGGGGAGGAGAGGCGGAGCAACCAAATCCATGCAGCGCCTTGAATGTCATTACCAACGGCACACACGAGCCCAAATATTTGAACAACCGGAGCATGCAATCAATTTCCACTGGGATGTGAGCACAGCGGAGACGACAAAGGATTCATGTCCCGGATCATGCATGAGAATGTGCGCTGCTCTCCACTTACCTCGCAAGGTAATCCCCCGCGTCAAACTACCGGCTATCACCTTAAGCGACTCACGGAGCATGACACACACCCGCCGAGACCTGTTCACAAGCCCTCCCGCCCTCCCGTTCTCCCCAGCCCGCAGCGTGCGGGGGAACTCAAACAATTGGACGTCCTGCATTATTTATGAAGAACAAAAAAACTTAATAATCCATGCAACGTTTTATCACAGGCCGCCACGGGGGCCCCTCCCCTCAACACACTAGCGCTCGGGGGGATGTGATGCGGATTGAGCAGTAGCCTTGGCTGCGTCGTAAAACTGACAAAATTAGTCCCTTGGCAAGCTCCGCTGAAGCGACTTGATTGTTGGCCGTAAAAATGAGCATTACGCTTTTGATTGACTCTAACAAGGATATTTACTTTCGCAATTAACGCGCAACCCCCCGACGACAGCGTCGGACTCTCTTGGGGACTGGGAGCAGGATCTCCGGGAGCAACTTAATTGCACATCGGGCTGCATCAGAGACCACCTATTTGCAGGTGCAGGGCCTGTGTGCATGTGAAGCCAACCCCCCCGCTGAGGGATGCGCATCCCCCGCACATGCACGGCCGGGGAGCTTGTAAGTTTTACAAGGTACGACCGAACTTAATGAGTCTTTCTCGGAATTATCGACTGTAAAGCACAAATGGAGGCGAATAAAATCGTAATCGTTTATTGGGCGGCCTTATTTACATCGCAAGAGATTCCCCCCCCCCCCCCTTCCCTCTCGCATTTGGCACGGTTTGCTTGGCGCGTTTATTTGATTGTAAGTGGTTGGTGCGGTGTTTGTGTGTGTTTTTTGTTTGTTTCTTTAATTTCAAATGTTAATCCACATCCGATTCCGGCCAAACGAACTGTAAAATTGGTATTTTCGGTTGAGGGGGGTGCGGGTGTGTGAGGGGAAGGTCGTTAGTGAAGGGCGTGTGGATGTGGTTGTGGATTCGCACACATGAAGGTCATCGACGTTTCGGAAGGTTGATTTAAGGTCAAGGAATTAGTGTGTTTTCGTTCCGGGGATTCCTCTGTTTGTTTGTTTTTTGCCGCATGTCTTGAGAGGGGCAATAAAAACGATAAAAGTGCTGAATGAGCCATCATCTGTTGTGAACAATTTCTTTAGCTGACTGTTGAGCTGGCAGAGTACTCCATTCAAGCATCTGACTTTAAAGGAGAGTTCAGAAGAATTAAAGAAGAATTGTCTGTTTTGAGAAAAGATTATTTGAACGATGAGTTCTGAAGCAAGTTGCCGTGAACCGACAATTGTGTAGAAATATCCTTTTAATCAAATTTGCATGGAAGTTTATGTCAGTTTATGGGAACATTAAAAAAAATAGGAAAGAGTCTTTTGTGATCGTGCAAAAAACAGAACTTCAACAAGGGAGCCTACTTTTTTTTTCAAAAAACCGTGACTTTAAAGGTTAAGTTGTAAGCTTTCTCTTCTTATTGTAACGAACTGTACGAACTGTTCAGCGACATCGACATAGCCAGAAGGGTGAAGATCCAGTGATTAAGATGGCTAGGTCATGTAGAGCGAATGGAAACCAATGCTCCGGCCCGGAAAGTCTTCGAATCCACCTCCGAGGGACAGCGCAGTAGAGGAAGACCGCGACTCAGGTGGCGCACGGAAGTGGAAATGGACCTCAACCAATTGTGAGTGCTAAACTGGAGGCAGCTAACTAAAGATCGAGTTGGCTGGAGACACTTGTTGGTTGAGGCCCAGGTCCACCCCGGACTGGACCACATTAACTTCTTATTGTAAATGTATATTGGCCACAACTATAGGACAAAGAAGGGCTGAGATAGCACCGTCTGAGGGTGTGACACTGACCGACCCCAATCCCTCTTCGAGAAAAACTTCTCTACCAGCATTCCCCTCAGATCTAACTGGGAGTCTGATTGTCAGACGCTGGACGGACCTCTTGCGGATGAGGGTTGGCTGCCTACTCTAAGGTTCTCAATTTCAGCATATCCCTCCATCTCCCGGAATATTGTAGCGTCTTCTGAGATAATGGCAATAAAAGAGACACTGTCTTGACTTAAGAAGAATTTTATATGCAGGAAGGACATCGGCATATGTCAACTATTAAATCCTGAGCTGTCACTTTCTATTCTAAGACCTCTCTGAATTGGCGCCGATCTCTCAACAAGATCGCTGAGCATTTTAAAATTCAACTCATGTGGGTGCCAGTACACAGTGACATCTTAGGGAATTGTGAATCACTCTTAACCAGTGGAGAACAACCGGTCATTTCACTCACTACAATTTCAATTTCAATTTCAATTCAATTTATTATTAAAGTATAAAGAGTACAATAAGACGTACGTCTTTTATAGTACTAAGTTATAACAATTCAAAAAAGTATATAATCCATAAGTTAAGTAAACTAATGAGAGGGATAGAAGATGGAAGGAAGAGGATTTAGGAAAGGGATAGATAAGATAGTAAGAAAGAACGGTAAATTTAAAGCGTTTGGCATTAATGATTGTTCGTATAGTTATCGGTAGAGAGTTCCAAAGTTTAATAGCATGTATGTAAAAAAGGCGCAATGAATTAGTAAAGCGATGACGAGATGGTATTACAGCATGTGTTCTGACAGATCGAGCAAAATTAAGTTTCTTAAACAGATAGATGGGACACTTATTTACTATAATATTATGCAAGAATATAAGATTTCTAGCATCCATGTAGTGGTCTAGTGACGTTCCGAGTAAGCTTTTAGAATATTGAGATATAAGATCAAATCTGCATAAGACATGAACATATCTGATATAAACAACTACAGGATGAGTTATCAATGGTAGGATTAGCGTGGTAACAAATTTTTTTCTAGTATCCATTGGAGTGTAACTTGAGGTCAACCACAACTTCAGCAGGCATCCATAAATACGTCAAATTACGTTACTTGTGTGGTCATATCCGGACAATTTGGTATTAATAATAAAACCTAGACTCGCCACCATATTAACTCAAGTTTTCTCCAGAAAGTACTATATTCGATTGGGAGTGAAAGGACATTAACGAATTTGAAATAGGAATTACCTGTGACTTCTTCGGATTTAATAATAATAATAATAATGGCGGCGCTACAGTCCGAGGTGGACCTGGGCCTAGCTTCTCAGCAACCACTCGTGTTGTGCGTGCTATTGTTTTGTCACGAGCGGAGGGGACCTACAGTTTAATGCCGACTCCGAACGGCGAGATTGAGAAGCTTTTTTCTAGACAGTTATACTCTTTGAGCATTGTCAGTGACTCGAAAGAGGTGGAGCCATGAAAAAATGTTTGATGTTTTTTTCGAGATTCAAACCGACGACCTCGAGCGTAGGAGTCGACGCACCTACCCACTACGCCACGGCTACCTTCTTCGGATTTAAACTTAATCCATTAATTATAGACCAACTATAAATATTGACGATCCACCAGATTTATCAAATCTCCTATATTACTAGGATTTTTGGCTGAGTACAGTTGAACATCATCTGCATAAAGATGGACTGTGGAATGTTTACTCACAGATGGAAGATCATTAATAAACAAGGAAAGCAGGATAGGACCCAGAATTGAACCTTGTGGTACGCGTTGGTTGACTGGTAAAAGTGCAGAAAAACTGTCATACTTAATAACAACTCTTTGAAATCTGTCAGACAGGAAGCTTTAAATTAGCTTCACTGCACTGTCACTAAACGAGAAGAGATTTCTCAGCTTCCAGCAAAGTACCTTGTGATTCACCTTGTCAAAAGCCTTCGAGAAGTCAAGTGTGACTTGTCTTTTATCAAAATTCTTTCTGATATCTTTGAGGATGTTAATCATAGCAGTGGAAGTACTATATTTGAATTGAAGTATAGAGGTATGAGGTAGGTTATTAAGACACAGGTGTTTTAGAAGCTGTTTCGCTATGATTTTCTCTAAGATCTTTGATAAGCACGGAAGGATACTGATAGGTCTAAAATCTGAAGAGGAAGTTGGATTTGATCGTTTCGCGACAGGTATTACACGGTCTACTTTCCATGATCGGGGAAAGGTAGATGTGGTAACACAGTGGTTGATAATATGCGCTAGGTGAAATATTATGAAAGTGTGGATTAACTTAACGAATTTCACAGGTAGCCATTGAAGCCACTCTCCTCAGACTGACTTTCAAGAAAGAAATTGTTTAGTATATCTGGGTCAACTTCACATTTACCATTTAGTTTGCTGTCGGAAACTCCGATGCTACGTAGATTATTCCAAAGTTGCTTTGGTGGAAGTAAAGTGTAAAAGTATCAACATTCATCACCCAAATTGCATTTTTTTCCTGATTCTGAAAAAAATGCTTAAGCGTGTTTGTGAGGAGTCCTTGGCTCTTGACCACTGGCTCTTTGAATGTGTAGACATTTTAGTTTTCATATCATCGTAATTGTTCTTCCTTTTGTTGCAAGAGTTCTACTAAGTAAAGGTTCGCATTATCCTCTTTCATTAGAAGTGGTCTCAGTCGGCACTCCTATTCACTTCATGAGCAATCCTCTTGTGTCCTTTTGTGACAAATCATTCTGGTGAGACACGAACTTTTCCCATGGCACATCCTAAACATGTAGTCCAGTGACACGTTCCCTAGAAACTGACAAACACTTGTTTTGAGCAAAAAGTCCTGTCTTCATCGGCAACACCACTCCGCCTTCGTTCTTTGCTTGTTTTCACCTTTTCCCACCCGAGTTCATGGTTCCCCAACGACCAAGTCGCCTTTGTTCACAGAACAGTTGGCAAGTTTTTCTAAAACGCCGCCATGTCAAGGCTTCACTCGTCAAGCTCCATTGTCTCCTTGTTGACCAAAACAAATCCGCACACAATGACTCAAGAACACAATCATTCAGTCCCACATACAGCTCTTCCCCTCACCCTGGTCGGAAATTGAATTCGACAACGTTGACATTGCTGCAGGACCCAGCGCTCGCATCCAGCCATCAGCAGCCATCTGGCGGACGTCTTCCACTCTGACAAATCCTGCAGAGATTCAGTCCATGAAAGAAATCAAATAGTCCACGAATTATGCACAAAGTCCTCATGATTCCGGCTCTTAATTCGCCGTGACAGCCGCAGCAGAGAGAGATAGAGACCGTTCCGCCCCTCCGCAGTGACTTGTCCGCATTGACTTCCCCACTCCCCATGTGCCCACATTAGAGGCGAACATAATCCTTCGACGGATTGCTTGGGATCAACAACAAACTTGCATCAACCGCACAAAGAAAGCCCGCACAGTCGCACCGACCTACACACTGGCAGCCAAGAAAAGCAATTTCCTCATCCGCAGGGTATCAAGTCGCCAGTGCAACGTGCCCGTTGCCAATAGGAAGTGTGAACACCCCACAAAAGACGATACCCATGTCCGGTGGTTGTGCTGCTGCTGGCTGGGGTCGTGACGCAGGAGGATGAGCGAAGCAAGCAAGACACACCAGCCCGCAATGAAACCGAAAACTCATCTAGACACTCACCATCATCATCGCCCAAGGAAAGGGAGCCTCCCAACGACCCTCGCGTCACTCTCACAGTCTCAATCATCAATTTAAGTAATTCCAATGCATTACAGGGTCCACTCAGATGGACAGAGCAATTTTCTAGCGGCCCCGGCATCCATCAGTCCGGCTCAGAGAGAGTGCACCATTTTCCGGGTGCCGCTCTCCAATGAATACTTGAATGGCCAGAGTGAGGACCTGCTCGTCCGGCCGGGGTGCGGACTGATTTCGATTAAAATAAATGAGTTCGATGGAATTTGAAAAATAAGTGCTCCTCGGAATCGGAAATTAGTTATGATGATGTGTGGTCGATGGAGCTGCGTCCTCCCCACTCACACACACCCTCGGAGGATGTGGTGTAGGTTCAAGTGCGATATGATGTCGAGGAGTGATTGCTTCAGGCGGAGGAAGACTCTGGCAGGAGTTTCCGGAAACTTTTGATTCACAGACATAATTCGTCATTCCACTCCAGCGGCAGATGATGTGTACCCGTTCCCGGATGGGTTCAAGGGCTACTGGTGGGAGATTTCCCGGGCAGACGCTCAGATTGTTCTCTCAATTTTGTAGTGATTTGACTACGAAGCAAACTGTGAAGTGTACAATGCTCTGTTGATGTGTGTGAGGGCAGGTGCCACCCTGTGTGGGGTGGCATATTGTGATGTGGGTGAATTCGATCTTCGATTTTCAGTGAAATTCCATCAGAAAATTGTTTAAATGAGCACACTCGTAGAAGAGTTGAATTGAGTTGAATTGAGGGCCTTTCGGTTTTATCTCCTATACATTGTCTTTCTCCGCATAGTCCAGGATGCAAAATGAACCAATTCGAACCTATGAATCCAGCGACAAGATCCTAGAGTCAGCAAATAGAAGGTCGTACGCACTCTTTTGTCTTCTTACGTGAATTCTATGGACAATGGTACAATTACGCAAGAACCAACAAGCTAAAGGGTCTTTCATCAAGCGCTTCTTATCTTCACATTCAAATAAAACAAAATATATGTAAGCTATCGTCGACATTTTGTATTCGATTGAAAGGCCTATTGATGCCATTATATATGGAATGTAACATTGTTCAAATGTCTGCCACGGCTTCTCTGAATAGCACTCATTCGAAATGTCAAATTTTCCATGACACCGGCGCATAAATCAGGCTGAATTTGACCGCTGGCATGGGTTATGTTACCTTTGAGGGCCACTATGGCTTGTGACTTATTCGCATAGACCTGTGACTTCAGAAAACTCCACAAGAAAAACTATAACGGGGTCAAATCGCACGATCTCAGTTGCCAGTTCACATCACATCCACGTGAGATGACCATCCCCTCGAATCACTCGTGCAGAATTTCCAATGTGGCGTGAGCTGTATGGCACGTAGCGCCATCCTGTTGAACCCACATGTCGTTAGTGTCCATATCATTCAATTAAGGCAAAAACAAGTTGAAAATCATCGACGATAGCGCTCGACGTTGGAGATGATTGCCAGGCAAATGTCGTTTTCAAAGAAATATGGACCGATGACGCCGCCAGCCCAAAATCCATACCAGATAGTAATTTTTTCTGGATAAAGTGGACTCTCTTGGATCTCATGTGGATTGGTATCTTCCCAAATTCGACAATACTGTTTGTTGACGTGCCCATTTATCCAAAAATGGGCCTCATCGCTGAAGATAATATTCGATGAAAATTAGGGTCAGTCTCCACCTGCTCCAGAGCCCATTCAGCGAACACATGTCGTTGTTTTCAGGTCCTGGGTCAGCTGAATTTTGTACGTGTCCAGGCTCAAGCGACGATGTGAAATTCGCCAAGTTGTGGTCCGCGAAAGGACGAGTTCAGCGATTCAATGCGAAACCGACAGCCTCGGATACTCCTGCACACTCTCATTGACAGCGGCGTCTCGTCGACGTAAGGGTGTTGGTTTATCGTTTTCTGAGCCAGTGGACTCAAATTTATCCACCACACTGCGAATAGTTCTCCCGGTAGAAACATTATGGCGAACGTAAAATGGCCGAGGCGCCCGAACAGAACACCCATTTTGATGAAACACTTTTGCATCTCTTGCACGTGTTTTCGAATGCTAAATAAATGACAGTCAATTTGACAGATATATCTTCAACAATATGGCCGCTATCAACTGTTAAAGTTCGGTAGTCCCTATTTGAAGAGTCTTTAATTGCAAAACAGAGGAACGCAACAAACATGCAACCACATTCTTACTGACGTTAACAATGTGGACATCCCATTTGCTACGTTTAAGCTCTTGTTACAAGAGGTACCAACTCAAACGACCAACAATAGATGGCTAAAGAACACAACGTGTCAGATCCTGAAATTATCTGGCCTAAGCGATTCGAAACGATTTACAACTTTCTTCTCTCTTGATAGATCAAAAATCTGAGTTATAGAAGTTGTCATTATGAGACACTATTTACTAGGTGAGCAGGCCAAAAGACTTCTCTGGAAGCTGCCTGGACGAGCAGGAAGTGAAAAATGTTCTAAACCACCTCTGTACATGCTCGTCTCTAGCGTGGCTCAGACGCACTTAATGGGGAACGTTCTCCTTTATCCATTAATAGTCTATTGCGCTTCAAAGAAAGTTTTACCACAAGTGGACAGGCGAATGGGCAACCCGCTTAGTAGCAAATTCAACCTACCTACCTGCCTTGCTATTAGGTTGATGCAAAAATAATTGTGGTTGATGTTTATTTTTTGTGTATGATTTTTGAATAAATTTTTCATTAAATTTCAAATTCACACAATTTTCTTGTTCGAGTTCACACTAGGCCGAAAAGCTGCAGAGCCAGCTCCCGATATCAACGATGCGTTTGGCCCAGAAACCATTAATGAACGTACAGCACAATGGTGGTCCAAATAGTTCCGCAGTGGTGATAAGAGTCTTGAAGATGGTCGCGGATATGTCGAGGCTGAAGACGATCAGTTGAGAGCCTTAATCGAAGCCGATCCTATCAAAACCACACGAGAAGTTGCAGAAGAACTTAATGTCGACCAATCAACAGTCGTTCGTCATCTGAAGCAAATAGAGCATTCAGAAAACTCGATAAATGGGTACCAAACGAGTTGAACGTTAATGAAAAAATCGCCGTTTTGCGGTGTCGTTTGCACTCTTTCTGCGGAACCAAAACGATCCGTTTTTCGACCGGATTGTGACGTGCGTTGAAAAATAGATTCTCTACGACAATCAGCGACGTTCCGTTCAATGGTTGGATCACGGTCAAGCCCCGAAACATTTCCCGAAGCTAGAGCTGCACCAAAAGAAGGTTATGGCGGTCTGCAGCAGGTCTCGTCCATCATAGCTTCCTGAATCTGAGTGAAACGATCACGGCGGATAAGGACTGTTAACAAATTGGCAAAGTGCACCAGAAGCTCTAATGTATGAACCCGGCTTTGATCAACAAAAAGGGTCCTATTCTACTCCATGACAAACGCTCGGCCGCACGAACGACGCTGCAGAAGTTGAATGAATTGGGTTACCAAACTCTGCCTCGTCCGCTTTACTCACCTGACATCACGACTACCACTTTTTTAAACACCTCGACAACTTCCTGCGCGAGAAATGCTTCAAAAATCAATATGATGCCAAAAACGCCTTCGCCGACAACATCGCCTCCAAATGGGCGGATTTCTACGCGACCGGCATTAGTGAAATTGTCAATACCTGAGACACCCTTAAGGCATTTGTTAGACTTATCGGTTTAGGAGTTAAAATTTTCAATCTGTGGAAAATTTGAAGAATTTTTTGAGAATTTTCAACAATCATTTGTTTTTTAAGACAACAAAAATTCAAAGGTTTCCAAAACGACGAAATCTTCTTAAAACTTCAAAAGCCCACCTCGGTCTTGTCCTCTACTTCCCCCAACCAAAGATGAAATAAATGTCTTAATCTAATCATTGGCTTCTAACTCTACCTCAATAAAAGGAAAGGAAAAATAAAGTCACCGCGTTGTCATGGCTCTCACAGCATCTATCCCGTATTGACATAGATACGCAACTAAAACTTTTACCTTTCTCTTTCGATGTTTTTCATAAAACTTTTGCATACCCCACCTCTGCCCCCGGTGGGATTGGGCTGCCTTGTTTAAAACTTCATCAAAAACAAAGAAAAATGAAAAACAGAGTTTCCCTAGAGAATGCGAACAGCAAAAACAAATCACCCGCAGATGCAAAAAACTCACGCCCGCCGCGTTCGCCCCTGACATTTTGGCGTGTGAAACCTACTGAAATGTGGTGGCACCCTACGCCACCGGTTACTAAGCAACTGCGAGATGCAATTCAATTTTTCATCGCTGCTCCCGATGCCAATTATAAGTACTGTACACATTTTCCATTTCTCTCCACACAAACAAAAAGAAAATCAAAATAAAGGCTTTTTTTCCGCATCGCGGCGCACGGCTTTGTTTCGACTTTTTAGGGGTCCCCGGGCGTAATGGTGTCGTTTTGTGTGCGGCGGATTTTTGATCTGGCAGCGCCATGTCGGACGAAAATTTTTTAAATTAATTGAGTTCCTGTCTGTTCCTTTTTTCTCCGTTTTTGTTTTTTTTTTTCTGTTGTCCCATTTTGGAGGCTTCGCTTGACGGGCTTTTGGGCGCGCGTGGGGAAAATAATTCGATACAAATATGTAATTGCTCTCACGCTGAGCTCACTTGGAGTGCAACAATCGAACAAAGGCAAGTGCTTTTCCCCGGTTGAATGGTGCCACCCTGGGATGATGGGTGTGTTAACGGGGTGAAAAATTTATTGAACTTTTTTGAAGGCACTAATTACTCGGTTCTTTCATTGGGCAAGAGAGTTGCTTTTGCATCATCAGTCGCTGAAATCTACAAAATGGACGAGAGATGCTTTGAAAGTCTAAAGGTGAAGGAGAAGAAAAACAACCAGTTGGTAAAAAAAAGAAGAGGGAGCGTGCAGTAAACAAAATGGAGTGATATTTTCGAAGAAAGGAAAATAAGTCGAAGGTTCCATGGACACGAATTTTAGAAACAGTATTCCATGGTTAAGAAGGCAGGGAAGAGTTCCAAAATAAGTCTGATAGCGTTGACATGCGAACTATACAGAGACAAACGTTGACACATAGTCTCTGTCTTCGAATTTCACTTCGACATGGAGAAACCCGGAAGTTGAGTGCATTCGAAAGAAGATGGGTCCAATCCCTGCGCTCTGCCATTAAGGCCACTAAGGAGATCTCGGGAGGGACTTTGTATCAGCGCTGATCTATAACTAAGTAATTCACAAATAGAGCCTATCCCTGTGTGGCGTTATTTGGGTCAGCAAACAAGAGCCAGGAAGGGACCTTGTACGAGGTGCGCCATCTTTTATGTCGGTATGTGAATATTGTTTTATTAAATTTGTTTATAATAACTTTTGAAAAAAAAAACCGAATTCCATATACATATGAGCAACTTCTATTAAATTTATATAAAACATCAATCATGTGGCTCCCTCTATTGACCAAAGAAAAATGTGCACTTTTTGCTACGTTTTCCATAATTTTTCGAGCATTTCAGGCAGTATATCGATGATTTCTGCACGAATGTTTGCCTTGAGTTCGTCAATAGTCTGAGGCCTGCTGGTGTACATTTTGCTCAAATCTGGAGATCTGGGTGGCCAGTAAATGTCGCCATTTTTTGACACCACACGTCCAGGGAATTTTCGTTGCATAAACTGTATTGTTTGACATGCACTGTGCCATGTCTTGTTGAAATCAGTAACCGTTCAGACCTTTGTCACACATTTTACGATAGACATTATGAACCAACATCCACCGATGTCGACTCCCAACAACTGTTTCGCCTTCTCTGAAGAAAAATGACCCATTGATCTTTTTCGCGTAAACCAAACAGTCATTTTTTGGTCATGCAATGATGTTTCATGGGTCTCGTGTGGAATCTTGCTTGTTAATGGCAGCAGAGAAATGGGCCTCGTTGGTTATCAAAATTTGCTTTAAAAAATCAGCTTCAGTGTCAACGACGCACAGTGGGGCAAAATGGCCTCAAAACTGGAAACAATTCCTGTGCTGGATTTAGACAAGTGAAACTTTTTGAAATCATTAGATATCACCTATTAGTGGTAAATAAACTCTATTTCACTTTAAAATTTTTTATTTTTTACGTTTTAATTAAGAATTAAAGTATTTATTTAAGAACACATAAATCGAACAATTTTATTTACAATTGTTTTAATTTTTTTTCGAACTATGTATATAGAAAGACGTAATAAAGAATATATATACTGCATAATATTGTTTTTCAATTGGTTTCAATGTTTTTACAGCGAATTTAAAAGATTGATTCATCGAATGAAGAATCATCGTCGCTCTCAAATTTGCAATCAGATGCATCACATTCACCTGCACAAATAATCAAACTAAAAATATCTTTGGGAAATGATTTAATTTTTTTTTAAGTTTTCTTAGACTTTTAATCAGTGGATCAGATGTTATCAACATTAAATTTAAAACATCTTGGTTAATCCTGGGAACATTTTATAGAGTACCTTTCACTATTTTTTTAAATCTTTATTTCTCGCCTCCTGAGCTTCTTCAGATATCTGTCCGATAGGAAGAAGAGCAGTGGATACATGTGATCCATGGACTAAGAGTTTGTGCAGAAGAAAACACGGATAGATACTTACAAATTGTTTGGCGGTATTAATTGCGAATTTTTTCAAGTTTTCAATGTTTATTTCATATCTGTTCGAAATTGTCATTTTCGCAATCGTAATAAAACTTCAAATGCTTACCAAGGAGTGGGAGAGCATGCAAATGACTTAAATGAGTGATCATTCGATGCACTGACATGTTATCTAACGGAAAACATGCAAAACATAAACATTTTTCTCATTTAATTTTTTGAATTGTATCCAGTTTTGAGGCCGTTTTGCACCACGTGGCGATGTTAATTGTTAATTCGTACCAAAAAAATACTTTTTTGTTATTAACATTTTGAGTTAACCTCTAATTATCTTCTGTACATAAATTGCAGCGGCTTTCCTTTCCACTTTTAAACTGCAATAACTTTCCATGCAATCTACTCTGAAAACTCACGGTTAAGATACACATTTCAAAACATCACAATAGACCCAATCAGGGCCTAAGTGGGTCCTCTTCCTCTTCACAGTCACACCAGCCTAAAACACAAATTTGACTACACTCCATGCTGTGTTCATTTTCCTCATCCATATTTATTAAACAGCAACCAGACACAATAGAAATAAAAAATGTTGTCAAAAAAAAACCTCAAATTACCTTAAATATTCAATAACTTATCACTGACTGGTCGTTGTTTGAATTGCATAATTCACCACTTTAATCAGACGCTGACAGAAATCTCGGCCGCTTCTCAGAAAGCACGCGCCTGAAACCGAATTCAAACGGGTTCTCCTCAAACTCGCCACAGGTCATAACAGTGTTTGCAAACTATTAGCACACGAATTTAATGATTCTTGGAAGTCTATAATCCATCGGATAAATATTTCTCGGTAATTTGCGGAAAGAAAAATGTATGGGAATTTCGCAGAAATTTGAAGATTGATTAGCTAATCGAAACGGAAGTTTGGAGGGAATTGGGAATTTTAAGGCCGATGGGGGATTGCTACCGAATTTCCATCGAATGTACTCACTTTGGTGGAGTTAATCGCAAAAAGGGGCGTTAATGGCATGGGCTTCGGTGAAATGGGCGAATTCTCTTGAGGAGACGAAGGCTATTTCATCTTAATGACATTGAACCGATGGAAGTCCCTGTGGGGGCAGCTTGAAATGAGATGGAATATGAATGATGCAAGCAGTCAGGACATTCGGAGGTGGATTATGAATATTAGTGGGATTCAGGGATGGAGTTGATGAGGGGTTCGGTTGAAGAAAAAATCTGTATTTCATTTCACCTTGTCATTCAAAGACGAGTTAAATTGGGGAAGGCGGACACTTGATTGCTGATAAATTCCTCCATCGAACCGTTTAAGCAGATATGGTCACATTTCTGTTTTTCTTCTATCGGATTAAAATGTGGGCGCCGTGGCGTAGTGGGTAAGTGCGTCGACTCCTACGATTCGATACGATACGGTTCGATTCCCGAAAAACCACCTAAAATTCATTCACGGCTCCACCTCTTACGAGTTACTGACAATCAAAGAGTATAACTGTCTAGAAATAGCTTCTCAATCTCGCTGTTCGGAGTCGGCATTAAATTGTAGGTCCCCTCCGCACGTAACAGAACAATAGCACGCACAACACGAGTGGCTGAGAAGCTAGGCTCAGGTCCACCTCAGACTGTAGCGCCGTCTATCGGATTAAAATACATAATTCGGAAACTTCAAAAAAATAATTTATTGTACACTTCCTCTTCTTTTTAGGATGGTGCTCCGATTAAGGCTAGACTTTGACTAGTGATGTGACATGAATACAGTCAAACCTTTCCAAGTAAGCCACCCGCTGTGGCTTTTTTCTATGTGGGAAAAAAATATGCATCGTTGACGGTCCTGGGCACGCTGCTTTCAGTCGGTCTTCCTCTCCTTCTCGAATCAGGAGGCTCGGATTCGAAGACCCTCTTAGCTGGAGTGTTGTTGTCCATGCGCTCGATGTGGCCGAGACAGTGCAGTCGATGAGACTCAATTCAATTTACTATACCTAGACGGAAAGTTCGGCCTGTAGCTATCCCAGATAGTCGTTTTTTAACAAAAACAACTCACCCGTAAGAAAACGCAAAACGCAACAAAAAATAATACATTCCCTATTCAAGCAACAAGCACTTTGTATTTGCTTCAAACAACCCCTAACTGTGTACCATATACATAACATAACTAATCGTGCAAGATTTTCGCACAACACGATGAGTAGAACAAACGGTATAAAATTTTGTGTTTTCACTATATTGGATTGTTCAAGCGTCCACTGTATTTCAGTCTCAATCCAATCCCAAATCGTTAGGCCATTACAAAGGCGAGATTTAAGAAACAACTTTTTCCCACAAAAACAAGCTAATTGCACCTATTATTGAAGTATGGGTTTATTATTCAAGGATTACAAAAATTTTGAATCCTTGATCCATGCAAATATAATAAATAAGCTTATTGGTGATGAAGGCAATTTATTGCAAATGAAACGAAATACAGTCGAACTTCGATAACTCGAAGCATCACTTGCCACAAAAAAAGTTCGAGTTATCAAGACTTCGAGCTATCAAGAATATACAAAATGTATCGGTATAAATATTTATTTATTTGCGTCAAAGCGCATAAAACGTACAGGAACATAATTATTATTTAAAATAGTCAGTCATGATTGAAGAGAGGATTTTTTGTTTTGGTTTTAACCATTATACAGTGTATCGTTTGTGGGTAAGTTCTACCTCCTTTTCATTTTAAACGATTTCAAAACTGCCTTGTCCTCATTTTCGTACGTTGGTTTTTTAAGTCTCTTTGCACTTCCACTTACACCACCATTTTCGATTGCACTGTTCACTCTGTGTATGATTTTGTCTTCCACTTTGTGTTTTTCTAGTACAAAGTAAGTAAGTTACATGTCTTCTATTGTGCGTTCATTCTCCTTCTAATAAAAAATAAGACAATTTTTAAGAAACCACGATTTTCTACACGTATGTATACTAGTTCATAGGAACTTACAAAGACAGTGTCTCGAATAATTTATTATAAAACGAACATGTAAAATACGCAGAATTTGGGAATTCGCTTCAGAATTCGACTTATCGAAGTTGACGCCAAATAATCTGTTCGAGTTATCAAATATTCGAGTTATCGAAGTTCGAGTTATCAAGAACAAATTACATGTAAATTTCAGTCTTGGCGCTATTGCCAACCAATTTCATTCGAGTTATCAAATATTCGAGTTATCGAAGTTCATCTGTATCTAAAATTTGCCTGTTCCAATAAATATCGACGGCACTGTAGTCTGAATGGGAAAAAAAATCATCAAATATACTGACCACAATAGCATCTACATCAAGTTCATTAAAGGAGTAAAGGAGAAATAATACCCAACGTGCGTTTTAAAAACCAAGTTAATGCGGTTACAAAAGACAATTAGAAGCAGTGAAGCGTCTAATATTGAAGGCCCTTCATGAGCTCTTGGCCAAAGAAAGTTTTTAAACGCTTTTACACTAAGCTCAAATTACTTCTACAGAAGTTGTTTGGGTGAAAAGGAGGAGGAGAATGTTCTTCACCACCTTTGCACGTGTCAGGCCCTCCCATCAGACACGTGCACAATTATGGCCAACCATGATTTTCTTAAGAAACTTATGTCAAAACCAAACGAAAAGTAACCAGGAGTACGTCAAATTTCAAAATGTCCATAAATGCTTCTAGGGACCCAAGCAAAATGAATCTGTCATTTATATTTTCTGTCAAAACAACTTCTGGAAAAAAATTGTAATGCAGAGAAAAATGCACAAGCGAACATGAGAATCACTTAAAATCTAATCTTATTTTATATAATGTTCCTGTACTAGTAAAAGAACATAATATTCTTAATGTACAGAGATTACAATCAATAAATGAAATGAAAATGAAATATTTAAAAGACATAAAAATAATTCATGGCATTACTGAAACATTGAACGCTTTAAAAAAAATGGAAGATTTGTAGAGAAAAATAATTATTTTCAATTTATTTCAACACCAATTGTCATTTACGTACGCAGAGAGCAATTAATTTCGTCCCCAAGTAAAGGGTGGTCCAACCATAGTGCACGATGTTAATTATGAGTCACACCTGAACGTCAAGTTTTTTTGCCCAACTTAATTTGGCATTTCTTTGTTTCAGTGTTTGACAAATTCAATTATGGAGAGGTACACAATTGAGCAACGCGTTAAGATTTTTGAAGCTGTAAGCTATTAGTAATTGGCTGAATGCACCCGAGTGAGCGCACTCTGTGTCTCACTCAATTAAGTGAACTTGACGATCGGGGATCGCAGCCAACTTCGGGCAGATCCTCAATCGTCCAGTCCCTTTCCTTTGATTCTTTCTTCCTTCTTTGACAGAAAATGAAGCTGGACGGACGACACGAGAAAGAATATTAATATTTGTCAATTTTTATATTATTTTTAAATAAATAACTAAAGTTTAAAAAGCCTTTTACGAAAAATGGGCGTTCAAATCAAAATGCATTTCGTAGACTTCGTGATTTTTTTGGTCAGCGTAATCGACCAAATGTGTCCACAATCGATAGAATTGTGGGCAAATTTCAGCAAACTGGGTCTGTAGGATTGTTGATTGATTGTAGAAAAGCCGATGCATTCACAAAGAGTGACTTTTTTGTGCGGTTTATGGGCTGGCGGCGTCATCGGGCCGTACTTCTTCGAAAATGATGTCGGCCAAGCAGTTACTGTGAATGGTGTTCGCTATCGCCAGATGATAACGAACTTCTTGTGGCCAGAAATTGAGGATATGGACCTGCACGACATGTGCTTCCAACAGGATGGTGTCACTTGCCACACAGCCAACGAAACAATGGCTGTTTTGCGCGAGTAATTCAATGGCCGTGTTATCTCACGTCGTGGCGATGTTAATTGACCGCCAAGATCATGTGATTTGACTCCGTTGGACTTCATTCTTTTGAGATTTTTAAAAGAAAAAGTGTACGTCAATAAGCCAAGAACAATTCAAGAGCTACATGCGATAATTCGAGCCAATAAAATTCGTCAAAAATAGGCCATACTTTTAGCCAAAAATAGGTATTTTTTTGTCCGAAACATACATTTTTTCTCAAAAATGGTGAGTCGGGCTTGGTTTTGACCATAACAAGACTTGTAGAGGCATTCATCACGAACATTTTGAGTCTCCATTTGTAGTCATTAACGACATTGAACCTCAATTATATCTCAGAATCATGGAAAATATTATGGACCATCGGATAGAGGTATGCCACCGAAGCCGTGGCAAGCATTTGACCAATATTTTGTTTCACACATAATTGTCATAGATCCTTCTAATAATAAAAAAATATTAAGATAAAATTAAACTTTATTTACAATCATCATCGTGCGATTTCGTTGGACCACCCTTTACAAGTAAGGAAAAGTGAACGAACTTAACGAAACTGATCGAATTTCTTATTATGGTCACAGTGTATCATTTTTGTGTATTCGCTCGATTGCTTGAGATGAATTGAGTTTCTTTACGGCCTTTATGTTTGGGCTTTTTCGACCTAAACGAGGTGTACTTTAAAAGTCTACTTCTCTTCGTGAGAAGCTCTCAGTGATTTTTCAAAAGTCGGTGAACTCATAAAGGCCAACTAAAATAATCGCATGAAAGCTTAAACTTATATTAAAAACAAACGATAAGAAACTCAAGAGAATTCAGATGTCAACTGACATTTGCATACGTAGAGAGCGATTTATTTTGCTCCCGCAAAAGTTAACGAACTTAACGAAACTGAATGGAACGGTTATTATAGTCAAATTGTAACTTTTTTTTTGTATTCGCTTGATTGCTTCAGTTCTCTTAGGTTTCTGCACGGTCATTATGATTTGCCCTTTAGGTGATTGACGAAGTATCACAATGAAGGGCGTCTCCTCCAGGGAGCAACAGCCACTGTAAAGTTCCTACCTATCTTCAGTATAAATATATGACAGCTCATGTATACAACTTCACCTTCTTCGGTCGATTGGAATCCGATATTAATGACCTCGTTATACGACTGGATGGCGCAGTTGGTTAAGTGCCTCCCCCAAGTTAAAGAGGTTCCAAGTTCGAATCCCAGTCAAATCGAATCAGGTCTAGTCACCATTTGCCGTTGGGATCAAATTAACGGCACTGAAGTAGGTTGCTACCTGGCAGTACAATGGACCAGTTTTGAGTCTGAGTGCTCCAGTAGTGTTTCAAAAAATACCCCAAAAAAAAAAATGACCTCGTTCAACATAAATAAAATATTTTATCCCAATAATCAGCTGAATTGAAATTTTCGAATTGTCTACTCAACTAAGCAAGCCCTTATGGAGCTTCTTTTGCAAATTTTAGAAGCTTGCACCAAAATTATGTTGCCTACGATCACTCCTGATGAATTTTCTATCATTTTAAAGTTTTCGCAGATACTGAACTCAAAAGACACACTTAAACATCGAATTGCGTTGCAACAAAACCTCTCCGACAGAAAATGTTCAAAAAATGAGATTCCTCGAACATACCCTCATCACAACTAAAGTCTAAATGAATTAAATTCCGAGTATTAACCTCGTTTGCACTTCACCGACGATTATCATGCTAAATACCATCGAAATTGATTCCCCTTCACATCAAGCGTGGATCGTAAACATTTTAATTACGCCAACTGAGCCCAGACGCTCTTCATCTGCAAATATCCCGTTAAATGAGCTGTAAAGAAGAAGAAAAAAGTACTTCGCGGGGGCCAACAAAACAACAACTCAAGCTTTTAATTATAGCCGAGCTGTCAAATTACTTCTGACATGCTTATGCGCTTTCATTTCGGACAAAATAAACAGAACTCGATTAAACACATTCGATAGCCTCCACCGCCTCCATTGCCAGGTCTCCCACACACACACGCACGCACGCACATCACACCTTCTCCATTCTCTGCACACAATCCTTAAGGACCTCTCTGCCAGGCTGCCAGAGACAGACACCCTAAAACAGGCTGGATTCAGAGCTGAACAAAAAAAAATGGCGTCCTAGACTAGGGATTAAGTGGGAAAAAAATTCAAAATTCCAATTATTCGTGTTTACTACAAAGCCAGTTGAAGATCCCCGTCTAAGCGGATTCAAACGAAGAAAAGGATTCACAAGTCAATTGAGTCAAGTGGGAAGGGATAAGGATATCCCCGACCCCCCATCAATTCTCAAGATAATCTCCCATATTTCCTTTTCTTTCGTTCCTCTCCTTTCAATTAGGCTAAGTGAATATCAACAATATCCCCGACACACCACCTCCAATGCCATTATCCCCCTCCCGCTGCTTAACGGGAGATGCTGCCATTAACAAAAAAAACGAACGGGGAACAATGGCGGAGGTGTGTCAGATACACAATCGAAAAATGAAATAAGTAAATAAATGCAATTAAATGAAGGATTGGTGTGAAAATGAAAAACTGAAACTAAAGGAAAATGGACAAAAATGCATACATACCCTTCGCATAACGCGTATGGAAAAGGATGACGACTTCATTTTGCCGTTTCCTTCGGTTTTCTCTGGCGAATGCAACAAGGACCCACCACCGGAGACTGCTTCCGTTTTTCTTTTTATATTACTCGTCGCTGATAAAGGGATAAATACATATATACGTGTATAGGCTTAGCACAAAAGTTTAGCGCAAAAAAGAGCAAAAAGGAACGAAAAAACGTCCTACAACAGGTGGTTTTATATGTGACACTCACTCTCGCAAAAAAGGACGTCCCTTGGACAAGGATTGCAAAAAAACAGCACGCAAAAAACACCGTATTTCTTTTTGAAAATGTGTATCTCGAAATTTTTTAGACTCGTTTTTTTCTTCTCTCTCCTCGCACGCACTCGTTTCTTTCTTCTTCTTTTTTCAAGTACACCGTTAATCTCGTTGGCAGATGGACAAAATCAAAGCAAAACAATGGACGGCAATTATTTGTTTTATTTCACAAAATTTACAACACAAAACCAAAAAGAAAATCGGAGAGAGAAAGGCGAGACACCCCCACCCAGTGTGGGAGAGAAAAGAACAGGAGGACCACTTCACAAATCCCGAATATCCTTTTTGAAGGATGCAACAATCATATGAAGGCCACCGCTTGCTGGCTGTCTGACTGGTTTGGTGGAACTAACTAACTACAACTACGGAGGAGGACACAGCCGCTTTGTGTGGCGAACGATTCCGAATGAGGGCGGTAACTGATAGTGAAAATGTTGTCGAGGATCCTGCCGGGGGTATGTACCGTTTCCACACCATACTGTCTGGGTTGATGTTGCGAGTATATTCGTGTCCTTTTGTTTTTGACCTTTTTTTTCCCCCCCGTGTCGTGTTGTTGTCGTTGGAGCTTCGTTGTTGTTGTTGGAGTTTTGAACTTAATTTTTTCTAGTATACTCGTACAAGAGAGTCCTCGAATATCCTGTGTGTCACTATAGTAATTGCAATATCCTTTGCCATGCATACAGGGACTCCTCTCTTCAATCTCCAGAACAACAACAAGTTGTAGTCTCCCACCACCGAGAGAGAGTCTCTCTCGAGAGCCAGTGCGAGTGGGAGGGACAATCAAAGAGAGCGAGAGAGATGCGTGCAAAAAAAAAAAACAACGCATTCCTTCGCATACTGCTCATCGTAACTTGTGGCTTTTTAGCGCTGAATGATAGGCAAATCCTTTGTACATCCTTACATTCGCCCATACATACTATGGATGCGCACAAGAGCGCAAGTAACAAGTCGGCAAGTTTTAAGGACCACTTTATGAGTGATGGAACCGGACCAAGACCGCATACGGCGAGAGAGCAGCGGAGCTGAGCTTTTGTGTATACGTTTTTGGAATCCTCCCGGCCAACAACAAAGGTGCATTGTGACAGGATGCGTAGCCAACAGGTATTTGCGAAAACAACAGCGGATGGGGGCACTCCCTGCGCTGGGGCTGTGAGTATGTGCCCGTGGCAGGTTCGGTGAGAGTCGGGAACATTCTTTGGAATCTCTTTGTTTTGCCCCTCAATCGGGAATAGGGTGGGCTATGGTTTATTTGGTCTTTTATTTTTCTTCAATTTTCATACATAAAATTTGAACTTTGAGTCAGAATTTTGATCGAACTTTTAATACAGTCTTTTTTGATTTGATTTTTTGGCCTTCCAAGGAACCAGGAAGTTTGAGATTTTCTTCACATTTCAAATTCGATCTGACAACAATTTTGACCAAATCAGAACTTGTCCCCAAAATCAAAATGCTTTCAAATAGGCGACACCAGTTTTGTCACCAATATTGTTTTGGTATCAACCATGTGTAAAGATTGGCATGCATTTGCATCAGTAAAGCTCTAAAACTACACCCTCTGCTGGACTAAACAAACTTCTTCACGTTTCTCCGTTGGGTGTATTCAGTGCGGAAAATTAGGAACTACTAACACAGCGGTTAGATTTAGGCGTCTCATCGGACACTGCAACACAACACTCATAACATCAGCATCAGTCCAGCTTGAGCGCTTCATAATAAGTATAGCGTCATCCAATTTGTAGCGTGCATAGAGACGAGCTATACAGCCCCATGTCTAGTTTTGACATTCCTACCAAACTCATCAGACTGAGCAGGATGACGATGGAGAACTCTCGCTGCTCCATCAAGGTCGGTAACGAACTCACCGAGACCTTCAATGTCAAAAAAGGTTTTAGACAAGGCGACGCGCTGTCATGTGATTTCCTTAACATCGTTCTTGAGAAGATCGTGCAAAACTCACGCGGATGACATTGACGTGATTGGGCGAACACGGCGAGCTCTCAATGATCCGTTTGCTGGCATTGAAACGGAGGCAGCTAAAATGGGTCTGGCGGTAAACGAGGGCAAAACCAAGTATATGCTGTCATCGAGAAAACATCGACGACTTGTCCAGAACGTCAGCATAGGCAGCTATAACTTTGAGGTAGTTAAGGGCTTCGTCTACCTTGGCTCCGCGGTAAACAGTACAAACAACATCGGTACCGAGATCAAACGCAGAATAACTCTTGCCAACCGCTGTTTTTTTTGGGCTCAAAAGGCAGTTGAGAGTAGAGCCTTCTCTCGGAAGACCGAGCTGATTCTATACAAGACCTTGATCATCCCAGTCCTGCTTTACGGCACAGAGGCATGGACAATATACCAAACGGATGAACAGTCTCTTGGCCTTTTCGAGAGAAAAGTTCTGCGCGCGGTCTTCGGTCTTGTTTGCTTTGATGGCATTTGGAGGAGAACGTTCAACCACGAACTGTATGGGCTGTATAGCGACATGAGTCTAGCCAGACGTCTAAAGATCCAACGCCTAAGATGGCTAGGCCATGTAGAGAGTATGGACAACTTAGCTCCGGCCCGAAGAGTCTTCGACTCTGAGCCTGTGGGACAACGCAACAGAGGACGTCCACGAACAAGGTGGCGCACACAAGTCGAGGGGGACCTCGGCCGGCTTGGTGTGCGAAACTGGAGACAGCTGGCGAAAGATCGTGCTGGCTGGAGAGGCATGTTGAGTGAGGCCCAGGTCCACCTCGGACTGTAGCGCCCTAAGAAGAAGAGGAAGAAGGATCTAATCAAAATATCGGCCAAATGCTCGTGACGGCTTCGGTGGCATACGTCTATCCGATGGTCCATATTTTCAATAACTCTGAGACATAATTGAGGTTCAATGTCGTTGATGTATCGAATTACCTCATCCTTTAGCTCTTGAATTGGTCTTGGCTTATTGACGTACACTTTTTCTTTTAAATATCCCCAAAGACAGAAGTCCAATGATGTCAAATCACATGATCATGGCGGCCAATTAACATCGCCACGACGTCAAATAACACGGCCATTGAATTTCTCGCGCAAAAGAGCCATTGTTTCGTTGGTTGTCTGGCAAGTGGCGCTCGAAATGGTCAGTTGGCTTCAGCTCTTGAGTCAATCGGACGTTGTAAGCGTGTAAATTTAAATCTTTATTCAAAATTCGCATTAGTGATGTTTTTGAGATGTTCAATGGTTGGGCACGACGACGAGTCGAGGTTGACGGCTCTTCTGCCACACTATCGCGAACCACAGCAATGTTTTTCGCAGAACGAACTTGGCGAGTTTAAGAAAAACGTACAGCCACTAAGTTTTTTTTTGTCAGTTTTCTTAGTAATGAATAGTTATATAATAAAATAAAACTATTTTTGTTAAAATAAGTAATTCGGTTAGATTAGGTCGAAAGACATTAAGATTAGTTTTAGATTAGCTTAGAGTGCCTCTGAAGGGCCAGTAGGTTATAGTTCAAATATCTGTTAACATTAAAAACTAGTTTAAGCATTTTTGTCCCTAGTATTTGAGGTATCATGAATAACAATAAAAAAAATGCAAAAAAAAAAAAAGAAAGAACTTGGCGAGTTCACATTTCCTACAGACCCGGTTTGCTGAAATTTGCGTACAATTCTACCGATTGTGGACACATTTGGTCGATTATGCTGAACCAAAAAATCACGAAGTGCACGAAATGCATTTTGATTTGAACGCCTGTTTTCGTAAAAGGCTTTAACAATCTTAACACGCTGCTCAATTGTCTACCAATTGTCAAACACTGAAAAAAAGAAATGTCAAATTAAGTTGGGCTAAAAAACTTGACGTTAGGGTGTGACTCATAATTGACATCGTTGGTTGGACCGTAGGCACCGTGGCGTAGTTGGTAGGTGCGTCGGCTCCTACGCTCGATGTTCTCGGTTCGATTCCCGAAAAAAACACTTACATTTTTTCCACAACTCCACCTCTTTCGAGTCACTGGCAATGCTCAAAGAGTATAACTGTCTAGAAAAAAGCTTCTCAATCTCGCCGTTCGGAGTCGGCATTAAACTGTAGGTCCCCTCCGCTCGTGAGAGAACATTAGCACGCACAACACGAGTGGTTGCTGAGAAGCTAGGCCCAGGTCCACCTCGGACTGTAGCGCCACCGTTATTATTATTATATTATGGTTGGAACCACCCTTTACTACAGACATATGGCAGCAAAAATTCGGTGACCCCAATTGTTATGTTTTAGCTGCTGTTAAAGTTACCAGTGACAGACAGCTGTCAAAATATTCAGTGACGTTTGTCATTCATCATGCATCGTTTCATGCGTTCTGAACGTGCGGAAATCATTAAAAATCGTTATTGAAATTCCGTCTCAGTTGTAAATACGCAACGTGAATTTCGTCGAAAGGTCGGTCGTCATCATGGCTTCAGTGTGTCATTCGTCGCAACGTGGGAAAGTTTGAGCATGAGTGGACATTAAGTCGCCAACCAGACAGAGATGGGTACGAAATGAAGAAATCATAGCCGCCTTAGTAGCGACCAGTTTCGATTTGGCGTCGATCAGCTGAATGAGGCATAGCATTTCATTTCATTTAGTTCATTGAGACAATATATGAATTAGGCATAGCTGGCTGGAGTCAATCTGGCTTGTTTTGCGGTTGGAATTAGACCTAAATCCGTTGACACAAGAGTTGAAGCCGGACAACTATAGACGATGCCGTGAGTTTGCTTATTCTTTTTCTTCTTCTTTAGAAGACGCTACAGTCCGGTGTGGACCTGGGCGTCAACCAACAATCCTCTCCAGCTATCATTTTAGTTAGCTGCCTTTCGCACGCCAAATTGTGTAAGGTCCTTCTTCACTTGTGTGCGCCTTCGCTGTCATGGACGTCCTCTATTGCGTCGTCCCACGGGCGCGGAGTGTTGGGTGTTAAAAATGTTAACCGGATATTGGCCAAATTTTTGTCCATATTGTCGGACGAGGCCCATTTCTGGTTCAGCAGCTATGTCAACAAGGAAAATCGCCGTTATTGGAGCGAACTCGATGCACAACTGTTCGACTAAGCATCAATGCATCCACAAAGATTGACTGTTTGGTGCGGTTTATGGCATGGCGGTATCTTCGGGACTTATTCCTTTCGAAATAAGGAGGGAGACACTTTTACTGTCAAGGGTCTCTCTCTCTATAGAGCAATGTTAGCCAACGTTCTGTGGCCAGAGCTCAACAACATCGATATAACCGAGTTGTGGTTATAAAAAAGATGGCGCTACAGTTGTTTTTTGCAGAGTTCATATCGCTAAAAAAGATTGTTACCTCGATGTTGGATTACGAGCTAATTTTAGGTGTAGGTGTTTAAATTTAAAGTCTATTCGACTTTTAAAGTCTTACATGATCTGAGTTCAAACCGGCGTGAGCCAGGTTGTGAAGAAAAAATTTGACGACTGGATCATCTCACGATGAGCGTTCATCAACTGGTTCATCATGCGATCATGTGACTTGACACCACTCGATTATTTTCTCTTGAGCTACGTCAAGTCCTTAGTCTACGTTAACAATCGTACCACTTTCAACGCGCTCGCGGACCACATTTGAGGCGCTATTGCTGGAATAACGCCGCACCTATTGGACGGAGTTAACAAAAATGATTGCATGATCGAATGATGTCCTATTCCGTACATAATGACATGAATGTAACTTCAGAATAAAGTCAGAATCAATTTTATGCCTCACACCGCTGTTATTTTATTCTGGTCATCCTGTGGTATCCTTCATTCATGTCCCTTCTCATGTCCTTACAGTTTAAAGGAAAAGTGATCATGTTGAATTAAGACGAAACTGCCCAAATTCGGTATCAAAGTAATCAACGCTGTTAAAAATATTCTGCCGGGAAAATTCGTGACTTTAAGGCCTAGCTTGAGTTTGAATTCAGTCATCCAGTTCGGAAATGAAAAGAGGACTATTCGATTGAAAATTCAACCATGAACTGTACGACTGCGCAGCATGGATCTATTCATGCTTTCACGCATTCAAGGCCTAAAGTGCCTGAGACATGTGGAGTGTATGGACAACGTAGCTCCCGCCACAAAAGTCTTTGACTCTGAGACAACACCCAAGTGGAGAAAGACATCAACTAACTTCGTCTGCGAAACTGAAAACGACTGGCAAAGGATCGGCTAGAGAGGCTTGTTGGTTGAGGCCCAACTTCTCTCCGGACTATAGCGGACTGAAGAAGAATCGATGATTGAAGGAAGAATTAATTACAGACTCCAGGAATAATTTGCATTTTTCATAGCCTTCACTGAAAATGTAAAGACAATAGTTTTTGCTTAAGAAACCACCGAAACCACAGAAAATATAAATTGTCCGAGTCTAAAACCTCTCCCAAAAGTACAACTTTTTGCATACCCTATTTCCACCTTTTGAAGGTAACGCTCCTATTTTTTTCTCTTTAATAGACTCCACTTCTCTGTAGACTACAAAAAGAAAACTGAAAACCCTGAACAAATAGTGGACATGCGCATAAATTCACTTCCGCCGAGAGAGCAGTTCAAGTGGCTCTCGCGTTACGACGAAAGCTTTCTCGTCCTTTTTTCGGTTAGTCAAATAATTACATTAGAAGCGCAATGGATCCAGTGCTCGTTGTGAAGAGGAGGGCACACGAGATGCAATTAACTTGCGGATGAGTAAATAATGTATTTCCAGGCACAAATGAAAATATGAAACATTCAAAAAGGAATGAAAAAACTGCAGGACTTGTTAGTCTTTGACGCAGCTACCACAGAGTCCGTATGAAAGGAGGGAATGATTGGAATTACTCATAAATACGGCAAAAAAGGTACATTTTTAACGGGATTTCGCAGGAAATGTGCACACACACGGAAGTGGTTTGGTTTGAAAAAAAAAGGAAGTTTCAGGTTATTTTTTCGTGTTTTGAAGCGAGACATGGATTGCTTTCATTTTTGAATCTGGTAGCGAGTCAAAGAGAACGTTTAATTGATTTTTGGATTAAAAATATTGTGACCGGGTCCATGCGACAAGGATTAACAAACTATCATACAAACGGGGACTTACTGGAATACGAATTGTAGCCTGTAAAAAAACAAAAATACTGTGAGCTGATTGAAGTGGATAGTTGTCAATGCATTGGAAATTCTTAAACTGCCCTCAACCAGCTGTCAGCTGTGAACATTTGGACATCGCTAAATAAATCCGCCGATGGACAATACTATATGGAGCCGAGTGTTAGACGATAAGCAGAAAAGCAGAGCACATTTTGGGTACTATTGAGAGAAAAATTCTTCATCGAATTTTCGGTCCCGTATGCGAGGAGGGCGAATGGAGGAGAAGATACAACCGCGAACTCTACGAGCTCTACAAAGATGTGGATGTAGTGCAAAAAGCCAAAAAACGACGACTACACTGGCTCGGCCACATCGAGCGAATGGACAACAACACTCCAGCAAAGAGGATCTTCGAATCACAGCCCACAGGTTCGAGAAGAAAAGGAAGACCGAAACTCCGTTTCAAGAACCAAGCTATCGTGGATGCCAGAGCGCTTGGTCTGGATAACTGGAAGCAGCGTGCCCGGGACTGCAGCGCATGGAAGGCTGCCGCGTCTCAGGCAGAGACCCTTCACGAGTCGGGAGCCCACTAAGTAAGTAAATAAATCCGCCGAAGCCTTCTACGGTATTTCTGACTTTAAGTTGAAGACAACCGTTGAAGGGTGTGTGTCCAATTTAAAGCTCCAGTTGAGGTTCTGGGATGCAGGACAAACTGCTTCAGATCATCTACTCCAAGCCTTCTTTTACTCCTTGATGATTTGGTTTCTAAAAAGGTTTAGGTCGTTGGCAACTTATACTGGCAGTCGTTTCTTAGAAGAGATGCACTTACAACAAAGTAGGTCCAGTAGATTATTCTACTTATCCATTTGTGGACCGTCCAATGGCATTGGAAGACTTTATTAGATTAGAAAATTAAACATGGCCATAGAACAACTAGATGGCGCAGTTGATTAGGTGCCTGCCTCAAGTTAGAGAGGACCCAGGTTCGAATCCCAGTGAAATCGAATCTGGTCCAGTCACCATTTGCCGTTGGGATCAAATTAACGGCACTGGAGTAGGTTGCTACCTGACAGTGCAATGGACCTGTTTTGAGTCTAAGTGCTCCAGGTGTGTTTCAAAAACCCTCCGAAAAAAAACAAAAACATGGTCATGGATGGAATAACTGGAATACTTGTTACCGAAAAGTTCCACTAAGTTCACATTGCTCAATGATCACTGCCGGAATACAAGTTTGGAGAAATTATCTTCCTCACGGATGGATACATGATAAAAGACAAGGCAGGTGCTGGCATCTTTTCTCAAAAACTAGGAGTAGCCTGCCATAAAGCATTGGGGAGAAATTCCTTAGTGTATCAAGCTGAGACGATTGCCTTCCTGATCCGTTGGATCACCTTAAATAAGGTCAAGCTGCGAGAGAAATGGTTTTCATCGGACTTATCAATCAGGCATTAATCAGACGTATAGATCACTGGCTTTAGAGAGTGTGCTGAAACTAATTTAGTGATCACCACGTAATTACGTCACACTACGAATACGCGGGGATCGAAGGCAATGAAAAGTCAAACTCCCTAGGAAATCAGAAATCAACGACGGAGCTAATTAGTCCGGACGCATTCGGCATTTTCACCCGAAAGTTATACGCGAAGAGGAAGCGAGAAACATTAAAATGGGTGATGGTGCTATCCACACGACATGGGAACTGCAAATATCATCCGGAGAAACTACCGCACACATGCTGTACCAATGTCCGGTATTGGCCAGCAGAAAAAAAAGATTCAAGATCATTACTGAGTGGAAATTTAGTCGATAAACCAAATATTTATCTACATATGTATCTATCAGGCATTAACAAGAGGAATTACGATCAGAGAAGAACTGTAAAGAAATCTAGAATGTGTCCATGACTAAGTGAAAACGACATTGCCTTCTCGGTACAAATGCACGAAGAATGGGAGCCTCCTATAACGACTTCTTTAGAAGCTGTAGGGACGAGCAAGAGCAAGAGACAATTATACACTACCTTGGAACTTGCGAAGCAAGAACGAGAAATTAGACGCTAGGAAGAAACTCATTCAGCAGCCTAGAAGAACTGTCCGACATAAAAATTCAGGATTAATTATGTCCTCAAAGGAACCAAGTGGCTGTAAGGTAGAAAAAACAATGGATCACCAACCAGAAAGGAGAACATTAAACAAAAGGGGTGTTATTTAGTTTTTCGCTCATGCGGTCAACGAGGAGACCGGTGATATCAAACGCCGGACAGTGACAACACAAATGATCCAACAAGGATTCAAGTGAGCAAGGAGGTCTTACAGACATTGGCATTCAACCCAACTTTACCTAACCGGAAACGTGTAGGAGGGACCTAATTTCGGTGGCCTACGAGTAATTGGTAATCTTTCAAAACCTTCATACAAATATAAATCGACTAGCGACAAGCAATTTTGAAGTTTCGTGAAACGATGTGAAACTATATCTCTCTCTCTCTCTCATCACGTTGATCATGATAAGAATCCTCACATTAACACGTCAACACATGTAGCGCACGGCGGCGCTACAGTCCAAAGTGGACTTGGGCCTAGCTTTTCTGCAACCACGCATGTTGTGCGTGCTATTGTTCCCCGCGAGTGGAGGGACCTACGGTTTAATGCCGACTCAGAACGGCGAGATTGAGAAGCTTTTTCTGGACAGTTTTACTCTTTGAGCGTTGTAAGTGACTCGAAAGAGGTGGAGCCGTGAACAATTTTTTGCAAAATTGTTTGCTTGTTCTGGGTCTTGTGCGTACGGTCGATGCACGTACCCACATAGACAAAGAAAATGTTTGTTGAATTTAATTTAGAAGTGCAATCAGATAACGAAACGCAGATGAAAAAGTGATGGAGCAGCGAGAATTCTTCACCGTCATCCTGCACAACTTAACAACTTTGGCAGGAATATCAAAACTAAACATGGTACCGTAAGCGCTTTCTTATGCGGACTTAAAATCGATTATTAGGTGCTGGCATTTCTTTGGTCTTTTCCAATATCTGCTAGAGGTCTGCAATGAATGTTTTGAAACCATCTTCATTGCATTCAGATCTTAAAAACTAAAATGAATGAAAGAATAGAGTACACTACAGTACTGTACACTGTAAGAGAAGGCAGTGATAGTGCCGTTAATTTGATCCCAACGGCAAATGGTGACTGGACTAGACTTGAAAAACCGGATAAAAGCATATTAACTTTGCTTTCGCTTCGACTCGAACCTAGGACCCCTCTAATTTAGAGCAGGCACTTAACTAACTGCGCCATCCAGTCGTCTCTTTTTGATCCAAACTACCTTTGAAAAAATATGAAGCTCGGAAGTTTTTTTTAATGCGTCCCTCTATGCCATTTCTAAACCAAGGTGTTTAAAAATCTGAAAAGATCACCGATACTTGGCTTCAATGAGTACTTTCATTTTGGCAAAAGTACCCAAATAGTTTTGGAGATATTGGCCAAAAACAGTCAATCGTCGAAATGCGAATTTTGATGATCTGAAAATGCAGTCTTGAAGACCTCGGTGTAAGCATTTAGAAATGATTAAGAAATTAAAAAAAAAATTGAGATATCAACGATAAATATGTATTTATAGACTTTCAAGCCTAGGTTCGAATCCCAGTTCAAACAAACAATTTTTTCAAAAAAACTGTTCACGGCTCCACCTCTTTCGAGTCACTGACAATGCTCAAAAGTATAACTGTCTAAAAAAGCTTCTCAATCTCCCCGTTCGGAGTCGGCATTAAACTGCAGGTCCCCTCCACAACACGAGTGGTTGCTGAGAAGCCTGGGCCAGGTCCAACTCGGACTGTAGCGCCGCCATTATTATTATTTAGAAGGCATTAGTATAGGAGACACAATTTTGCAAGCGAGAAGCAGATGGGTTGGATGCGCGGAAAAGCGACCTTCTTCAGCCTTGCAAAGTGGATATCTTCATCCTGTATTATTCTGTTTTTGACATGTTTTCCTCATTTTGGGTGTTGCTCACTCAGAAAGTTTTACCTGCCCAGGCGGATTGCCCAGTCGTCTGTAATAAATAATAATAATGGCGGCGCTGCAGTCCGAGGTGGTCTTGGGCCTAGCTTCGCGGCAACCACTCGTGTTGTGCGTGATATTGTTCTCTCACGAGTAGAGGCGATTTTTTTAGAAGCTTCTTCCAGGCAGTTATACTCTTTGAGCATTGTCAGTGACTCGAAAGAGGTGGAGCCGTGAAAAAATGTTAGGTGTTTTTTTCCAGTCGTTTGCACTGTAAACTAAATTACAGTGGACTCCCCATAAGTCGAATCTTTACGGAATATCAAAATAAGTTCGAGTTAGAGGGAGTTCGACTTAGAGGATAGTTTTTAGTATGGAAAATGAGGGGAATGCCAAAAAAAATACGGCGAAAAAATTCGAGTTAGAGAGAAATTCGACTTGGAGAGAGTTCGACTTAGGGGGAGTCCACTGTATGTAGTTTGAATTCGTTGTTCGATATTCAGAAATGGTTCTATCAAAAATGATTTATACAATAGAACCTTCCCTGCGCGAGTAGAGATGAATCATTTTTGAGCTATCTCTTTATGTTGAGTTCAAATTAGTCTTACATCTTGACACTATGCACAGTCAATGAATCATGACAAGAAAGATGATAACTTAAAATATTCGTTCCGATTGATTTTTTGGAAAAGAGTAGTGCGCTTCCTGCAGCTCCTTCATGACTCGTAAAATGGTACATCTTAAAAATCCTTAAGACGTACATATATCTACAATTATTTAGTTCTTGGGAACAATCCTCGCGGATAAGGGTCACGAACGAGTTCTGATTTTTTTTATTTTTTTGTTTAAAACAAGAAATTGAAAACCACTTCAGAACAACATTAACTCACACATTTAAAAAAGCTGTTTTTAGAATCAAATGATTTTACAAACCCTTAAACAATTGTTTTATACGTACACACTTGCCTTTGAGTTTCCACATAAATGTACCCTTAAACATTTCCAAGCGACTTACCAAACCGCTCTTCCCGTTAAACACATGTTCCGACTACCCTCACAACTGCAGACTTAATCAGATTAAAACCAGGTCACTCTTTTCCTTACGCCAGTAAACCACCTCAATGCAAAACAACTTCGAGCCATACCCACCTCACTTACCTTGCCGCACACATTTGTAAATGGAAAAAATAGATTTGTAATCTCTCAACTTACACGACGCATCACCCGCAACGAGAACGATGATGCCTTCATGTTGGTTTATGCTCCAAATCAATCACCAAACACTTTCTGTTTCTTCTTTCGCTCGTAAATAGGCTCACTTTCAGCACTTTGTAAAATCACACTCGACGTTTGAAACAGTCGTCGCCCGAGGAAATACTAAACCCAATTATAGCTGCAACAAGCACTTGCCATTGTCTAAATAAGCAAGAGAATCCCAATGTACTCGACCAGCCAATTTATATCTGACAAAATACGAAAATGGTGTGGGATGCATGTGATTGTGTCCTTTGATTTAAGGATTTATCCTACGAGGGTGGGAGGAATGGTCATGTGAGTATGGAATGTCCTAATGACCTTGATTGCCTACGATCGTATGTGCAGCCTTGGCTTTGATGTTCCCTCTCTCAAAGTAATGAATGCATTTTTGTTTGTGTCATATTTCAATTTGTGTCTTTTATTAGTTCGTTCTGAGGGGATAAGTAGAAAGCGTTAAGAGTATTGAGAGAGTTAAGTCATGTGTGTGCGCCAGCGAGTGAGTTGCTTAGTAAACGATTGGCCAAATTGAGTTCTTCGCACAGTTAACCAGGTCTTCGTGTTTGCAGAAAGTGTTGAAGGTTGTGTCCTTGGGGAATCCGAGGATTTCACGCTCTTCGTAGATTCGATATGTGAACGTGCTCTCGTATGTTCCAATGAAGTGTCTGAGAGAGAAAGAATGAAAAGAAAATAGTATTTTATGACAGACTGAATGTCGGTTAGCTTATCACAAAAATTGAGCGCCTTCACCCTTTAACCTCACATTTGTGCATGCGTGCATAAAATAGAAGATAGCCAACTACAAACCTTGCATGGGAGCATATGATTTGATCTATAATAGCAATGCCACCGTCCTTGATGATTGTCTTCTGTTGCAACGACTCGGGTGTAAAGCGGAAAACTCTTCCCCTCTGAAGGTATGACTTGAGGTTCTTGAATTCTGAAAAGAGACGCGTTAATCGACTCTCAAGAGTAGTCATTTTCTCGCTGATTTACCAAACTGAGTGCAATCGCTGGAGATGAACAGTTTATCCAAGTCCAGTTCTCGCATTTTATTCCGTAACTGCGTGCCTGCCGATTTGAGGGTCGGTGTCGTCTTCTCCCGACCATGAATGAAGTCCCCTCGTCGCAAATGAGCACACAAATAATCGCCACCTTTAGCACCACGATATGGCTGTTGGAATGAACATAAGTATATGCATTTCACACCCCTCTCAAGCCAAGACCTTACCTTCTCATCCAACCAGTTGCGAGGTCGCTGGACGGCATCGAATTCATCGGTTGAATTGAGGTAGCTTCTTCTAAATTCATTCGCTATACTAACTAACTCCGCGTTGAAGCGCATCGAACGTCGTGCCATCCAGAACTCATCGCTTCCCCAGTGATCGTGCAAAACAATCTCTGCATTCAAGAGAGTATAGATTTTTGGAAATATTTCCGTCCTGCAATCAAAAGAAAAAACTCAATCAAGGCTCTTAGGTTCATTCATTTCTGTGGCATACTTTTGTATGGACGTTCCGAGAACATTGGCCAGCAAACTGGCTCCGCCCTGGAATTTCAAGCAAACAAACTTATTCTCCATCAGCCGAGGCTGTTGCAAGAGATATCCTCGCTGGTGTTCATCCCTCTTGCACTTCTCGAACTCGAATTTATCACGGAACACCCCGTTCTCGAACATGTCCTCGAAATGTTTCAACTGATACACCACATCGACTGGGATGCGTTTGGGATCACTCAAAGTTTCCTCAATCTCCGCTGTGAACTCATCAAAATCAATCACCGGGGCAAATGCCTTCATGCTTGAAATATCAAAGAATCTGGACCACAACACATTGTCCTGGTACACATGACTAGATTTCCAATGATACAACCTTCTAAACGGTGGCAGCACCAGTTTCACATGCTCGAACCCACTCTGCACCTGCAGGTTCCGCACGAACACTGCCAAACGGATGTAAACATCCCGACGGAGATTAAAGCCTTCAGGCGGATTCACATCGTACAGGATGTAAATCGATTTTCCCAGATGATTGCTGGATATAAGACATTGCTTCATGTCTGGCCGATCGAAGACATCCTTAATTCGGCAGACATTCGTCTGAAGGCTCACAGTCTGAATGAAAATCACAGAAAGGATCACGAGGACAGCTGCAATTTGAAATGATTCGATACATTCTCATGGGATCATCGCCGACTGAAGGGTTAACTTACAGTTTGTTATGCTCATAGTTGAATGATTTCTTAGGACAAACACTTTCCAAGATGATTGTCTACCTTCCTGGGCTGGTGTGTGCTTGGATTGTTTCGTTGGACGTTAAAACTAACATTTCCCTTAAAATCTAGGTAACATTATAATTTTAGAAATACGGGCGAGCTAAGTTGTGTATCAAATTGTATTTTCCGGTTGTTATCAGTGAAGTGTCAATTTGACATTTGAGACCACTGTCACTGGGGCACAAAAAGTCTTAGTGAAGATTTGCATTTGCCGATGAAGAATTTGAAAGTAGATCGTTATATTTAAATATTGAACATTTTCATGGTTTGATAAAAGTGTTTTTTGATTCACTTGTTTAGTAACTGCAAAGATGGAGAAATGCAATTTAAACATTTTCAGTGAAGGGTTTTATGTATTGAGGGCGCAATTATATATGTATCTGAAAGTGTCAAACTGTGGCTGACACTAAATGGCGAAGGAGTAACGGAAACCGATTACATTTATGAACAAACAATACACATTTGGAAAACCCATTTGTTCTAAAATAGGCACTAAGAATTGAGTACATCATTTTTTGTAATTTCTTTTTAAAAAGGAAACGCAGATAGAAAAAACCCGACGCTTCAAAATCAAAACAGAAGATTGTCTTTATTTGGTAAAAATTGAGAGTAACAAGAAAAAGAAATAAAAAATAGGGCGCGTTCATTAATTCGACATATTTGTGTTAACTGCGATTTAAGATAATTCAACAAAAATCAAGCTCAGGATTAGAGCTCTTCCTCAAAAACAAGGCAATCAAGACGTCCCTGGCAGCGATGGCACACCACAAACACCGTCAACAATGTCAGCATCATCCCATGTTTACGGCTACGGCGACGACAAGATCAGTAGTTCTAGAACAAACTCAATTAATATAAACGCTATGGTCACGATCGCAACCACCAAATTTGAATTTGAAAATTTGAAGTTTTCAAAAGGATATTGTAATTGGCCCTTAAGCCTTCATGAAATAAGGTATGGAACCCATCTCATCTCAACCATCCATTCAAATAGGATTATAGGGCATCGGCGCCTCCGCCATAGCTACCAAGACTCGGATTCAAAGACTCTCTTAGCTGGAGGATTAGTCTTCATTCGCTCGATGTGACCGAGCCAATTTTATCTACGGATTTTTTCCTTCCGGAGAACATCCCTAACCTTGCACAGCTCGTAAAATTCGCGGTTATGCCCTTCCAACCATTCACCTTCCTCGCAAACAGGATCAAATTTCCGACGCAAACGTTTTCTTTGGAAGGCAGAAACACTCAACTCTGCAGTCTTACTTACCGTCCAGCTTTCGGCTCCATACAGCAAGTCTGGCGGGATAAGGGTTTTGCAGTGTATTCTCTAGTCCTTAGAGTCAGGATTTTTGACCCAACTTGTCTTGACAGACGGAATTAGTAGAGGTTGCCAAGGGCGATCCTGCTTCGGATCTCCACTAAGATGCCGTTTGTAGAGTTTACGTTTTTCCCGAGGTAGACAAACTCTTTCTCCTTCTTCTTCTGATCACAGACTTGGATGGACCTGGACCTCAACCAACAAGCCTCTCTTGCTGGCTTGATCTTTAGCCCTCCAGACAATCTTCTTAACTACCTCAAAGATTGTAGCTGTCAATTGTGACGTTTATGACAGATGATGATCATTAACCTTAAGACCACCTCGTTCAGCCTGTTTCTTCAATTTATCAAAGGAGATACGACTAAATGGGGAACCCTGAGGATAGTCACAATTAGTGATTGCCCGTGATCATAACAATAAAGTTATGAGTTGCTCATAACAAGAAATGTATAAATCAGTGTCATTTCGAAGCATGGCTCGGAATTAAGGGCTAACAGTTATAACTGTTTCAGAAGTGAACAAACTTACCCTAACGAATCGAAGCTTGTTTACTTCAGTTCTCTTAAGTTTATTTATGTCAAAAGCAAACGAAAAGTAACCGGAAGTATCGTCAAATTTTAGAGTATCCATAATTGATTATATAAACTGAAGGAGAATTCAGCAGCAACTGACAATGGCATGCGTAGGAGGCGATTCATTCGGCTCTAGCGTAAGTAGGCAAAAGTGAACGAACTTAACGAAACTGAATGAAGCGATTGTTATAGTCGCAATATATCATTTTTTCGTATTCGCATGGTTGTTTCAGTTCTTTTAAGTTTCCGTACGGTCATTATAGTTTGCTCTTAAATCTAAATCCTGATCCAAATCAGCTTTGCCATCACTCTCTGTACCAATTGCCGTAGAAGTTTGCCCTAACAGCTGCAGGCATGAACATACTAAGAATTAAAGAATATTCCCAGAGATCTGCTTCAAAAGAATCACGATACTGGGTGTTGAAAAAGGCTACACAAAGGAACAGCATGCTATGCAAAAAAAAGCCATTGCTCAGCAACCCTTGTTGTGCTAGTCTTCCCCTCTCCAAATATCTTGCCACCCCACATTGATTATGCGCACTGAAACCATGTCGTCTACGCTCCACACACACCAAAACCTCGCTTATCATTCCCCTCCTGCTGGTATAGCACATTTCTCACTGTGTTCGAGAACACACATAATCGCTCCCTAGCTTCTAATATGAAAACCGCCAGACATATGAGGAGGAGGGCAAGACACCACCACCAACACGTCGTATGGTTCTGCGCATATTTCCTCGCGTCGAAAACACTCGTACACACGTTCATTATCCAAATGAATTTGAATTGTAATCGAATTTCGTTAGTATTCAGCAATCAGCAGCACTCCCGAGAATTTCGATTCCACACAGAAACGAGTACATCGCCACCTTAAGTATAACCGAATGCGGCAGTGAAAGCCAAATGGGTCGCGACCATACGTACAAATCAATTATTCCGATAGGGAAGTTCCAAATGCACAGAACCCCATAATCACCGCGTCGCACTTTACACTCGAACGAGACCTTTTCTTTTTTTTTAATTTTTTCTCGAAAAGAATTTCCGTTGCTATCAGTGATAACGTAAACGTCGCCGAGCTTGACAGGCGTGCCTTTTTGTTTCGGAAGAATTGCAATTCGTAACCTTATCGCAGGATGCCGCTTCAGTTGAACGAAAAGTGCTGTGGTTCCGCCTGGAACATCGCCGGCAGTATCTCGATACTGCTTGTGTCCTTTCACATTGCCCGCAAGGTGCTCCCATGGCTGTTCTCGAATGTTTTGGCACCGAAATTGCTCGGACCGAAAGTTGACTTTAAGCGTTTGGGCGATTGGGCGGGTACGTGTGATTTTGCTTATCAAACGCCGGCTCAGAGGTCGACTAAAGTGCTTATTTTTTGAATTTTTGTTTGTTTTTGCAGTGATAACAGGCGCTACAGACGGTATCGGGAAGGCGTACGCTAAAGCGGTGAGCTGTTTTTTTTTATCATTTGGTTCCACCACTCAATTGTGCCGGCAGACGGAAGTGAAAAATTCTCGAATGTATTGCGTCATAGGCCTTTGGGAAAATCAATGAGTGTATTTTGAAATGTTGTGTGACGCGAACTGGGGATGATTGTGTTCTTCTGTGGGGGGAGCAGAGGAGCTGGGTTCTTGGAGCATTGCCCATGCCACTTGCTCTTGTCTGTTTAAAAAGGCCGGGTTCATTAAGTGAATGCACTTATTTTGAGTGGAAATTGAAGATTGAAGATATTTCCTTGAGAAAATTTTCAGTTCATCTGCCTCCATTTGATTCCTTGGTGTGCAGTTCTGTTCGTGAGAAAAATCGTTCTTCTTTTTGGCTGCTTCTGTTCACTTTTTGTGGGAGTAGAAATCACGTTCAAACGCAATTCACCCCCTATTCCGTGCATTCCTTGTGTAATTCTGACCACCGTCTGACCACGCGAATATCCAAAACAGACGAAATCCTACGAATCTCAAATGATCTAATGAATACATTTCAAAATCTTTAAAAATAATTATTTTGCTCCACCCTGTAGAAAGTAACGTTAAAAAATTATTTCATTTGCCAATATTTAGTACCGTTAACTGTTTATGACCACTAACGGTGAATTTCCTAGTAATAATTACCGTGACTGCAAGAATTGGATCGTGTGCTAGTAATACCGACATAAAATGTCAGCTGGCACATAGTACAACAGGCAACTGATTAATAGAAATGCAGGCGGTGTTAATAATAATACGCTACAGTCCGAGGTGGACCTGAGCCTAGCTTCTCAGCAACCACTCGTGTTGTGCGTGCTATTGTTCTCTCACGAGTGGAGGGAACCTACATTTTAATGCCGACTCCGAACGGCGATTTTGAGAAGCTTTTCCTAGACAGTTATACTCTTTGAGCATTGTCAGTGACTCGAAAGAGGTGGAGCCGTGAAAAAATGTTTGATGATTTTTTCGGGAATCGAACCGACGACCTCGAGCGCAGGAGTCGACGCACCTACCCACTACGCCACGGCGCCCACGGTGTTACATGACCATAAATAAAACTAATTGATTTGCATGTACTGTTAGGTACATTTTACAAGTGTTTAGAATATGAACTGTTTTTTTTTTTTTTTTTTGAAGAATTTTATCAAGCTGTGTACGTTTTCCTTCCTTTTCTGATGGCGCAACAGCCCAAGTTGAACCTGAGCTTCAATCAACTTCAGCCTCTCTTGCTAGTACGACCTGGTACAAGCAAAATATTGTTTGAGGTCCCTTTCAACTTGTGAGCGACATCTTAAACATTAACGTCCTCTGATGCGTTATTTCAGTCTCCGAGTTGAAAAGACCGGTGCTTGTTTTCTTTCTGCTCTACATTGCCTAGTCATCTTAGGCATTGGATCCGAAGACGCCAGGACAGACTCACCTGGGCTAAAGACGCAATTGAGTAATCGATTCCTCTCCCACTAACAAGCCATTGATTATCTGAGTTTTGCTTAGCGCTGAGGAAGAGCAGGCCCTTGGTCGTTTCCTGGGAAAATTTCTGCGTGAGGTATTTGGTCCTGTTTGCGTTAAGTGATCCATTCACAGAACACTTGTAAACCCATTCGGTGCGGTCTTCCGTCACACACGTCACACAAATGCTTAAACATTAATGGCCAACCATAATGACCGTACAGAAACTTAAGAGAACTGAAGCAATCAAGCGAATACACAAGAATGTAACCATAGTAACAATTTCGTTAAGTTCGTTCACTTTTGCGTACTTAAGCGGGAGCGAATGAATCGCTCTCTACGTATGCAAATGTAAGTTGACACCTGAATTAGCCCTACGTTTTTATGAGCACATAAGGGTTCGTAAAATACTTTACTTCCGTTGCGCCGAAAGCATGCGTTGAAAGTGAAGTAGCTGACGCAAAGGACTGATTCAACGCACAGCTGATTTCAATTGACAGGAGGATGGATAAAGCGGGCTAAGAGTTATAGTACGTTTACACCGCACCCAAATTCAGCATTTCAGGAAAAAAAATTCAGAATCCAATTTTGCGTTCTCACTGCAACTTCAGCATTTCAAATGACAGCGAGTGTCAGAATTTATTATTGATATTTTGTCCTGATTGGAAATCAGAAGTGGTTGAACCATTTAGCTTGTTATATTAATTTAAAGATGAATTTAAATGCTAATTCAGACATATATATTCCATTTTTATTGTTTTGTTGAGAGATATTTTTTTGTTTATGTCAGCGGGCTGAAGTGTCATTGTATGACGTTCTGAATGGTGCTGAATTTGTAAAGAGGATTGTTTGATTTGACGAACTTACAAATGCAGCGACGAAATTCTGCATTTCGCTGAAATACAACATTCCAGAATGCGGGAAATGTATGCCGAAATGCAATGCATTTGGGCTGAAATGCAGAAACTAGCCGAAATGCTGAATTTGGGTGCGGTGCAAACGTACTATTAGGGGATAAGAATTCGGATTCTACAGCAAATGGTGACTGGACCAGATTTGAAAAACCGGATAAAAGCGTATTAACTTTGCTTTCACTGAAATTCGAACCTGGGTCCCATTAACTTAGGGCAGGCACTTAATCAACGGCGCCTTCCAGTCGTATGTATTCACCAAACTCTTGCCTAATCCACGAAATAGAAGTGAGCGTTCCTTAGACAACCAGGTCTACGAGTATCCATCAACTCTCAACAATCTCTCATCTCGAAAGTGTTTCCTAGTGTGTAACTCATTAGCAATCGATTGCGTGAATAGCCAAACAGTGCACATGCATTTGCAGCGACGTCAAGTTCAAGTTTACCCTAGTACTTAACAAAAAATTGTTTGTTCACTTCCAAAGTCTCATTACATCCGCCCGAGGTGCATGCGAAATACCATTAAATAAACATTGGAAGCGCATTAGGCTTTGTTTACCGTCGAAAACAATTTGCCACCCGAAGAGCAGCTGAAGAGTGAGGTGCAGTCAACATCACAGGTGACAACGGAAAACAACTTGCTGTGTCTTATCTATTCTGCTCGTCTCTTATCTAGGCTTGTTTCAGTGATTAAAACCATTTGAGATTAGAAAGAGTTCAAAAATTGTGATTCATTCCAGCGCAGCCTAGAATCTGTCTAGTTGGAGGAAAACAAATCGGTGTTTCCTAAAGTATGAGCTGACATGGGATTCGTTGGTGTGTCGCATGCGTACGAGTAATAAAGTCACGGAATTAGCAATTTTAAATGAAATGCGATCGCCGCCGATTAATTGATTCAATGAACTTTGATTGACTCCCTTCCGTGGCCAGCGGCCAGCGAATGCTTATGCAAGCGAACGGCTCGGTTTATTTGTTTTGGATTAATTCTAGAACGTGATTGGGTCTTTCGTATGCCTGGGCACAGACGTGGAGTGTAAGTCATTTAAATTCCAGCTGCGTCAGCACGGTAAACGGGGTATGGGAGTGTAACCGATACACTGTGTCGAATACATCAATGAGGAGACAATTGAGGGAGTCATTTAATGGAATGCACTCATAGCCAAGCGAAGATTCAAATTGATGATCATTGAATACCGCATAAGGTTAACTGTCGACAAGTGGCAAGATCTGGCATTCATTTGTCCGCGAGATAGAAGCCAATCTTATTCCTCTTTAAAGGATTTCTAGGTTTATGGCTGGAGTGACAGATTGTTTACTGATTCCCGTTGAATTCAGATTATATGCATACAATTCAGAATGCATACAATGATGAGGAAATAAGTGGATGAAGAAACTCCCTCTTCTTCTTGTGGCGCTACAGTCCAGTGTGGACCTTGGCCTCAACCAACAAACCTCGCCAGCTAGAACGATCTTTTGCTAGCTACCGCCAAATGCGCACACGAAATTGGTTGAGGTCTCTCTCCACTTAGGTGCGCCACCTTAGACGTGGACGTCCTCTGTTGCGTTGTCCCACTGATTCTGAGTCGAAGAAATTTGCTCTACGATCATGAAAAGAATTGGTCAGGGAAAAAGTTCGTGACTTTTTTTTAGTAGAAATCAACTAGTTCTCTTGTAGTGTGCAAATTAATTCATTTCACGCTCCATTTTTATCGACAATGTTTCGCAATGTTTTGGGTAGAGCCATGATGTCATCGGTGAAGAACTTCTGGTTTAAGAACAGAATCAAGTGGTTTTCAACGCTTATTTTGAAAGCAGCTTAATTTCTGCAGAGATCGGAACAAGAGATAATCAGGGGGTGCCGTATTTGGACTATACGGCGGATGCATCAAAACAGCCCGACCAAAGCAATCGCAATTTTTGACGGGTCATCAAAGACGTGTGTGGTCGGGCGTTGTCATGATAGATGACAACAACTTTCATGTTAATCAATGCGGGCTGTGTTCTTTCAACTGCCTTGCGTAAGCTCTCTAGTTATTCTCGGTGGAGTTGAAAATCAATCGTCTGATAACTGAGCAATATCCTTTTTCTGACGTTAATCCTGGTTTCGCAAAAGCTTGTGAGGGCTCACAATCCCTTGTCCACATTCTTCGAGGCTTCCGATTGTCGTGCGTAATCCATCTTTCATCACCAGTTATGCCACGTTTCAAAAGTGGTTCGATTCCATAGTGTTTCGGCAACACATCAAAGATGTTAATTCGCGCTCAACTCATAAGGAACCCATACATTGAGCTTCTGTTTGAAGCTAGCGTTTTAGTAAATGCTTCAAAACAATTTGATAGTCAATGCCTAGCTGCATACCAAATATCCACACTGCAGATATGCTTATCTTATTATTAGTTTCGTCAGTTTTTTTCAGAGATTAGACGACCAGAGCGTGACTCATCATTCAGCCGCAGATTTTGATTAAATATCTTCACCGTACACAGCACAATTTTTTTCACATTTTGGTCAGGGTTCTTCGCTTCGTTGTTTTAATATTGCAAAATGTATCGCAATTTTTCTTTACTTTTCTCCATTTCCAAACGCAAACAGCTTTCCAACCACTGCACCAAATTTTCATTTTATACATTCAAAGTAGTGAGGGCACTGCGATCTGTGTTTCCTGTCTTATTATATGGGTATATTAGAGTTGTACCGAATAGTGATTTGGCCGGATACCGGACACCGAATATTTGGCCTGCAGTTAGGCCGGATAGCCGAATATTCGGCGGCCGGATATCTGCCCAAATAAAAAGTATAATAGTATGGTGGTCTGATACTCAAATCAGACCGGTACTAGTAAAATCAACTTAAACATGTTTTTTTCCTTTTCCTCCACAAGATATTCTTACTTTCTACACAGCAAAGTTGTGGAAGGCAAGCCAGATTGAGTTTTCTGCCAAAAAAAAATACCACCAACGAGCTTGACTTATATCTCAAAACAGTTTATTTTGAACTGAATAGTGACCCTTGGACTTGGTGGTCAGTAAATGGAAGATAGTACGTAATTTTGCTCAAATTTGCCAAAACTTATTTTCCATCTCCATGTAGCAGTGGATACAGTAAGAGACCCTTTTCTAAAGCATACATCGTATCCGAAAACAAACGTAATAAATTATTACCCCTGAATGCAAAAAAAACAAATTTTCATTCATCATAATTTGCCTTTAGTTAACTTCCAATATTAAATTGTTTTTTTATTTTGTTATTTTTTACTGAAAAAACGACTATCCGGTATTCGGCCGGATGTCAAAGGACTATTCGGCTCCGGCCGGATATTACAGAAGGAGCCGGATAGGCCGGATACCGAATACTTGCCGGATATCCGTCACACCTCTAGTGTATATTATATACCTATGTACATATTTATTTTTTTTATGCCTCCAAGGATGTGGTAATCTTCTAAAGATACTAATAGCCCGGGCTATCAGCATGCACGATTCATTAACCCGTGTACTCGATTGCGGGAATACGCCTACTTACTAACCCACACCCTGCACACTTCAGCAACTCACCCCGCAGGACTGCCGTTAGGTATTACTTCGTGGGGCTGGTTAGCAATAATTATGCTATATTCAAGGGGGTGGCATCATGAGCCCTTCTTTGTGCTTTTTCTCTCCGTAGTTATTTCTGCAGAATTATCACAAATGAGCAGATTTCACTTCAGTTACTGTCTGATGTTGTCAAATAACGTCTTCTGGACTTGGCAAATTTACAGACTTCCTTTCTACTGAGAAGCGACTACAGTGAAAGACTGTGTGCTCTACATCCTCTTCCATATTTGGACATTCCGGGCAAAGTCGAACCATTGTGTTTTAAAATAAAGCACTACGTATTGAGTTCAAAGTAAAATCATCACTTTTCGTTCGAAGTTTGCGATACACCATTAAATCGTTGATTTGAATTTTGAAATTTGCGAATCGTCTTTGGTCCAAGTATCATTGCTTTATGCAACAACAAAAGAAAATCAAACGAAACAGTTATCAGTCCACAAAATGTCATCTCCTGCCATTAAAACAAATGAAATAGGCTGTTGGTCATACACACAGTACCGAGGAATAATTCTGCGTAGCTTCCTGTAACGGTATCCAATCTGGTTCTTCTTTTGAAATGTTTCTTTCCTTTGTGAAACCATTCGATTTTGAGTATCAGTTTGTGATTGGTCTCGTTCAGATGTTAAAATCATTTAAATAAGTGGTATAGACGAAAATTTGGACGAGCAAAAAAAATGCAAATAGAGAATATGTCTACTAAGGTAGGTCTATAAAATAGGTTATTCTTATAATAAACACTTGTACTATACAATAATTAGAAGCAACTGTCTACTGGAGGCAAAGAAGCAATCATTGCAGCTTTTAACAATGGCAGGCTCATGAAGGATATTATTGCTCTCGAGTTTGGTGTTGCAACTTCAACCATTTCACGAATTGCAGAATTGTTTCTGATGTCGTACCCGTTTGCATTTTTTTGCTCGGTACTGCATGTCAATCGAAAATTTAAATCTATGCTGGACGAATACATTACCAAGAAAGCAGGAGGCTCTGAGTATTTCTACGGAGATTCAAATACAGACTCCTTTTCCCGTAGGCTTCGCACAAACTGCCTGCCAGTGTCTGCTCCGAAATACACTGAACTTTGACGCATTAGACTATAAGACATTTCGCCACTTATTAGCTGGTTAATTAAAGCACTCTTTTGTTAAATGTTTTTGTCTTTGACGATGTCGAGAACTTAGATCAAATGAGGTTGGTGTAGGGTAGGTTTATAGCAGGCCTCACAATGTGGCAATTGGTGTTAGATGTCGTTCGTTTCAGATGACCTGCCTCACGTTTCTTCGGTTTTGTGCCAGTTTAAGGTTTTTTTTACCATGTTTTGAGACTAATTCTAATATCTCTTAGCAGAACACTCTTTTCTTTCCAGTGCGATCCAACACAATTTAATGACAACTTTCTACAACGCATCTATTTTTTTGTCACTCAAACATCATGATGACTTTATAATGGAAAACCAAAGTAGTGGTTGCTGTTTTTGTAAATCTATCGGACAAGTGGGAATCTTGCGGTACTGCATTTCGCAAATTTGTTTGCAGCTTTCTTTGGAAGTTTTTAGGAAAAAAGAAAAGTTGTAAAATAAGGGATTCACACCCATTCTGTTGCACACCACTCTATATATTTGCTGTCGTGGACTGAACGTGAACGTTAAGTGCAGTTTTTTGCGTCATACTGACACGAATCACCAGTCAGCAAGCAATTAGGCAGAATTGGATTTACGTGAGATTTGCTTCACTCTCAATTTTCTGATCAAATCCCAGAGTTTATCCCCAAGACTCTGATTCCTGCTCAACTGGGAACTTTCAGCCCAAAATGAAGATCACCCTTAAGTTAGGAACAAAAATCGTTGCATATAATTTTACATTCCACCCGAAATTTATTCTATTTAAAGAAATGTATTCAGTAATCAGTCGGTTTTCCTAGGATGCAGCCAATTCCCTGACCAGATTCTCCTCCGGCGAAAGGTGTGCAAATCGGGAATTCCGAATCTCCTCGCCGGAGAAGATTGCCTCGGGCGGTGGCAACACCTCGATCTCCGTCAGCGCAAGCAACCTCTTGGTATCCATACGAAATTTGTCAATGATCTTTCGCATGTCCTCGTGTGCCCGTATGAAGCTCTCAATCGATATAATTTCCTGACTGTGCAACTGCTTCCTTTCGATGTGCTCGATGCGGGTGATCAACTGAATGAAGAGGTAGTCCGCGTAGCGCTTCTTAATCTCCAACTGTGTCATCTGGTCATAGGAACGCATCGAGTCCAGATTGATGGCGATCACAAAGACCAGCATCAGAGATGTGATCAGCAGAATGATCGGCAGCATGATCAATCCTTCCATCTCGTTGAAAAATCGCAGGAAATTCTTCCAGTGGGTCAGCTCTTCGCTGTTGTTCTTCAGCTTGAAATGCAGGAATCCAATGGACGTGGCAACCATCACGGATAGCATCAGAATGTGCGGGTAGTAGCTTTCGAAGAATCTGCGAAAGGTCCGATGGATGATCCAGAACCGAATCATAATTTTGTTTTTTTTTTGTGGATTTCTTTTGACTGAACGATTTATTGAGCTGAGTTTCAATAGAAAATTTGCTGTACTATCTGAAAGTTTGAGTTTTTTTTTTAAATTAATTGTCGGTAGCTTGCTGGGTTTAGGGAATTTGGACAACAGGGTTGCACAGTGTCAAGGTTTTGGGACGGTCTTCCGGTCTGGATGCTCTCTGGAGGCATATGGACTCAGTGGTCTAGCTTAAAGTCAAGGCAAAGTAAAAACTTAAGACATTCGCTGCCGATTCAAATCTGAGAAGCTGTCAAGGATTAACACTTCCTTAGTCCAAAAGAGGTACCCCAATTATGATCCAAAAAAGACTGCAACACACTCAACGGTGTTTGTAAGGCAACAGACTTGATAACCCCTTGCCACCCGTTTCTATAATGAACTGCCTTCAATTTAATGTCAAACACGAGACCCAAACCTTGACATTTGTCACCTTTACTGACCGCTACCTTGTCTTGTGCCATAAAGTCTCATTTCTGAACATCACTTTGAAAAAATTGGCACTCTATAACGCATTTATTTTGTTCTTCTTTCTAGCTCGCAAAAAAAGGCATCAACATCGTTCTCATAAGTCGCTCACCCAGTAAACTTGAAGATGTCGCCAAGGAGATTTGTAAGCCTCACCCCGAATCCACTATCGCGCCCCATTAACAATCACATTCCCTCTCCTTCGCAGCCTCAGCTACACAAGTACAAGTCAAAACAATTGCCATCGACTTCACTGAGGACGAGCAGATCTACGAGAAGATCAAAACCCAGATCGAAGGCCTCGACATTGGAGTTCTGGTAAACAACGTCGGAATCAGCTACCAGCACCCACAATATTTCCTCATGTACACCGACGACCACCCGACATTCCTGAAGGACATTGTTGCAGCTAATGTGCACTCTGTGACCCACATGACCAAGATGATCCTTCCCAGCATGGTGGCCAAGAAAAAGGGAGTCATCATCAACGTGGCATCCCTGTCGTCTGTCATTGCAAATCCACTCCTCTGCACCTACAGCGCCACAAAGGTTTGAAATGAATCACTTGATTAACTGCAAATTCACTCAATGATTTTTTCAGGCTTTCGTTGACAAGTTCAGTGTTGATCTCCAGTCGGAGTACAAACATGACGGTATCATTGTGCAGAGTGTACGTCCGGGTTTCGTCGCCACAAATATGTCAAAGATTCGCAAGACCAGCCTCTTGATTCCATCTGCCGACTGCTATGTGAACTCAGCGCTGAAGACTGTTGGAATATCCAGCCAAACAACTGGCTACTGGCCGCACAATGTCATGCAGTTTGGCATTTCTGCTATTGGATACCTTCTCGGCGATGATTATGCAAGGAATATGATCTATAAGCAATTGTCGGCAACTCGCAAGAAGGCTTTGCGCAACCAGAAGGCAAATTAGATGGGAGAGCAGGAGGAGGACACCAAAGCAAGCACTTGTACCATAAGGGTCTTTTATGTTACTTCGTAAATATAAGTTATTTGCCGCACACATACAAGATATGTTTCCAGTCGTCGTTCACGACCTTTTTTATATTTTTCTCGAGGCTCGCGTTAAGTAAAAGAATTTAAAATAAATGCTTTAAGGTCTTTCTTTTCCTAAGCTGGGGATGAATTCCAGTTGGAGCATTGAACTCAACTTCAACTAGGTGCATCTGTGTGTAAGTGGACATATTTTAAGGTCCGTGCACAAGCAAATGTCATTTAAATTTTGACGTCTATCGAACAAGTTTTTGGAAATGTGACCGAGCAACCTATAAACTGTTGAAGAAGGCTTGTACGATGCGACTTAAAATTTGAACACCACGGAAAATCGAACATAAGCCTTGTAGTCTCTTAATTGAAGAGGATGATACCTACCTCTGTCCAGGGAAGATACTATACATCAACACTTCCTTCTTCTTCTTCCTCTTCTTGCAGGCGCTACAGTCCGGTGTGGATCTGGGCCTCAGTCAACATGCCTTTCCAACTACCACGATCTTGGGCAAGGCGCCCAAATTCGTAGCACTTTTATCAGTCGCACTTTTTTCAGCGATAGATGTACTTTCGCAGCACTCTTCTCCTTACTCGGTGGCAGCACACACATCCTCGTCATCATCGCCATCCATTGGTTAAATGTGTAAAACTTTCATTACAGTCGTCCATCGGAGGGACATATGACCACCCTTTTCCTCCCGGGCGGTGGGTGAAAGAAAAACCAGAATTCCCCCTCGAACTAATTTGAATTCATTCCTTGTGGGTGAAGCGATGCGGGTTTGGAGGGGCCTGCACGACTTCCATTTGCTCTCATAAATCTACGACAAATCCTCATATTTTATGATACACCCAGCTGACTGAAGCGAAGCCATAGCGGGTTCAAGATGAAGGGGCGGCACAAAAAAAATGCTGCGCCGTAGTCACGCTGGACATCAAAAACGCGTTGAACTCGGCAAATTGGTCCTGCATCATGAGAGTACTAAATAGGATGAGCACACCGCAGTACTTGAGGAGGATAATCGTCAGCTATTTCACCAACAGAAAACTTAGGTACCAGACTGACGATGGTATTAAATACTACGACGTCTCGGCAGGCGTCCCACAGGTTTCAGTTCTTGGACCCCTCCTGTGGAACCTAATGTACGACGGAGTACTGAGATTGACGCTGCCACATGGAGTCAAGATAATCAAAAATTGGCTGGAATCTTCCGACCTTGAACCAGCGGACCACAAGACAGAGGCTGTTTTAATAACCAGCCGAAAGATTGTGGAATACGCAAACTTCCGGATTGGCTCCCAGCTAATTAGATCCAAGGATTCTCTGAAATACCTAGGAGTGATGCTCAACAACAACCGGATTTCGAAGCGTTAATATGCGAACCATGCAGGCACAAGCGTCTGCACCTAGCCTCTATTAACGAACTCCTACTCTCACCTCCCCGTGGTGAAATCCGGGAGCCGAGTACCCTTGACAGAAGATGGGGTAACCAACCCTCGTGGGACGTCTGGGCGGCTGCAAACGAGAGAGGGGGGAGTGTGAGTCTACCAGGGCTCATCACTCTTGTTAGGATGGCGGCGGAGGAGCTGGTCAACTGATTGGCCAACGGCGGCATCCACAACTCCAGTCAGCAGGAGCTACCTGGTTTCCATGGTAAGGTCGGGACCCTGGAATAGAGATGGCGGCGGATGAGCCCTTCTTTTAGGGCCAATGGCGGCGCTCACAGCCTGCAAGAGGCTACCGACACCGGATCCCTCCGGACCCCTTTGTCCGGGGGCTAAACAAATGGACCTGTCCTCCCAGTTGGAGGTTGTGCGTGGGGTTAACTTCCTCACCACGTAAAAATGAACGAGTTCAGAAAGCACAAACTGCCTCGGATATGGACGGATTTACTGTTGACGACCCTAGCAAACGGAATAAGGACAATGACTTTCGGTTCTGCACGTGGAATGTGAGGTCCCTGAACAGACCACGTGCAGCCGATGAACTCGCGGAGGCCCTAGACTGCTATAAAGCAGACGTTACCGCAATCCAGGAAGTGCGATGGGATGGGCCGGGCAAAAAGAGGATGAAAAGCTGCGATATCTACTACGGCGATTGTCACAGAGAGCGAAGGCAGCGATTATTTGGATGTGGATTTGTTGTTCGAGGCAGACTTAGGCAAAAAGTCTTAGGCTTTAAGTACATAAGCGAGCGCCTCATAACAATCCGCATCAAGGCTAAATTCGGCAACATCAGCCTAATCTGCGCCCACGCCCCAACAGAGGACAAAGATGACGATAGCAAAGATGACTTCTATGATCTCCTAGAAAGAACGTACGATCAATGCCCCAGCTACGACACCAAGATCGTTCTTGGAGATTTTAACGCTAAGCTGGGTAAAGAGGACATCTTTGCTAGAGTCATCGGTAAACACAGCCTGCACGACACCACGTCCGAAAACGGACTCAGGCTGGTGGACTTTGTTACGGGGCGAAACCTCTCTGTAGCTAGCACGCGGTTCCCACACCTCAACATCCATAAAGGGACCTGGCGGTCCCCTGATCATTCAACCGTCAACCAGATTGATCACGTTGCGATCGACGTCAGACACTCCTCCAGTATTCTTGATGTCCGAACGTTCCGAGGCGCCAATATCGACTCGGACCATTTCCTTGTTGTAGCCAAGGTAAGGACACGGATATCGACAGAACAACGGAGTCGAGGAAGACAACCACGGTTTGACGTCGAAAAGCTACAATCGCAACAGACTGCCAGGAACTTTGCCGATCGAGTCTCCCTGAAACTCTCCGAAAGTTCGACGTCGCCTGCACTAATAATAGACGAAGAATGGAAACGTTGTCAAAGAGCCATCAGAGAAGCCGCTACTGATGTGCTGGGTTTCAAAACACCACCTAGGAAAAACCCCTGGTTTGACAACGAGTGCAGGCAGGCACATGCAGCAAAACAAGAAGCCTACCGGGCAACGCTGCATCGAACCACGAGAGCTGTTCGTGAGCTCTACGAACAGAGAAGAAGGGAAGAGAACCGGCTTCTCAGGAAGAAAAAGAAAGAGCACGAGAAGCGCGCGATCGAGGAGATGGAGAGGTGTTATGGCAGGAATGATGTCCGAAAGTTTTACCAAAGGGTAAAACTTTTATCGAATGGATATAAAGTTCGGACAGAAGCTTGCCGGGACGAAAATGGACAGCTAATAGTAGATTCGCAGTCGATACTGAGAATTTGGAAAAATCATTTCTGCAGACTGTTGAACGGCGATGAGGACACAAATACCGCTGTCAGGCAGAATGTTCCACTCAACACAATGGACGATGATAGAAGAGAATACCGTCCCCCCGATCTAGACGAAGTCAAGATAGCGATATCGAGACTGAAGTCTAATAAAGCTGCTGGTGCAGATAGTCTGCCCGCTGAAATGTTTAAAGCAGCTGGAGATGATCTGGTAGGGCGCATGCACCAGCTCATCTGTAAGATATGGTCGGAGGAAAGCATGCCCGATGAGTGGAATCTCAGTATCGTTTGCCCGATCCACAAGAAAGGAGACCCCTTTGACTGCGCCAACTATCGAGGGATAAGTCTCCTTAACATCACCTACAAAATCTTCTCTGCCGTTTTGTGTGAACGCCTGAAACCATTCGTGAACAAACTGATAGGTCCTTATCAGTGTGGTTTCAGGCCCGGGAAGTCCACCACCGATCAAATCTTCACACTGCGGCAGATCCTGGAGAAGACCCAAGAAATGCAAATTGACACACACCATCTATTTGTCGATTTCAAGGCCGCATATGACAGCGTGTATAGAGACGAGCTATACAGCGCCATGTCTAGTTTTGACATTCCTGCTAAACTCGTCAGACTGAGCAGGATGACGATGGAGAACTCTCGCTGCTCCATCAAGGTCGGTAACGAACTCACCGAGACCTTTAATGTCAAAAAAGGTTTTAGACAAGGCGACGCGCTGTCATGTGATTTCTTTAACATCGTTCTTGAGAAGATCGTGCAAAACTCACTGGCCAACACAAGAGGCACGATCTTCCAAAAGTCCGTTCAACTGCTAGCCTACGCGGATGACATTGACGTGATTGGGCGAACACAGCGAGCCGTCAATGATGCGTTTGCTGGCATTGAAACGGAAGCGGCTAAAATGGGTCTGGCGGTAAACGAGGGCAAAACCAAGTATATGCTGTCATCGAGAAAGGACGCACAACATCGACGACTTGGCCAGAACGTCACCATAGGCAGCTATAACTTTGAGGTAGTGAAGGACTTCGTCTACGTCGGCTCCGCGGTAAACAGTACAAACAACATCAGTACCGAGATCAAACGTAGAATAACTCTTGCCAACCGCTGTTTTTATGGGCTCAAAAGGCAATAGAGTAGTAGAGCCCTCTCTCGGAAGACCAAGCTGACTTTATATAAGACCTTGATCATCCCAGTCCTGCTTTACGGCGCAGAGGCATGGACAATATCCCAAGCGGATGAACAGTCTCTTGGTCTTTTCGAGAGAAAAGTTCTGCGCGCGATCTTTGGTCCTGTTTGTGTTGATGGCTTTTGGAGGAGAAGATTCAACCACGAACTGTATGGGCTGTACAGCGACATGAGTCTAGCCAGGCGTCTACGGATCCAACGCCTAAGATGGCTAGGCCATGTAGAGCGTATGGACAACTTAGTTCCGGCCCGAAAAGTCTTCGACTCTGAGGCTTTGGGACAACGCAACAGAGGACGTCCACGAACAAGGTGGCGCACACAAGTCGAGGGGGACCTCGGCCGGCTTGGTGTGCGAAACTGGAGACAGCTGGCTAAAGATCGTGCTGGCTGGAGAGGCATGTTGAGTGAGGCCCAGGTCCACCTCGGACTGTAGCGCCCTAAGAAGAAGAAGAAGATGCTCAACAACCGAGTTAACTTCAAAAAGCACGTCGAATACTGTAGCAGAAAAGCGTCAAAGACGCAGACAGCACTTCCCGGTATGCTGCCGAACATCGGAGGACCCGGATACCCAAGAAGGATCTTGCTTTCCAGAGTGGTAAGTTCAATTCTTCAATATGCTGCGCCAGTCTGGGCGGTTGCTCTTTCGGTAAAAGAGACAGCAAAGAAGCTTTCGTCAGCATACAGGCTGTGCGCCACAAGAACGAACAGCGGCTTCGGAACAATTTCGGACGAAGAAGCCTGTGTGATCGCGGGTATGGTCCTCATCGACATTCTCGCCAAAGAGATTCATATTGTCTACCTAAGGCGAACGGCAAATCACGCGGAGACTAGCGCAAGATGCCTGAAGAAGGAAGAAAGGGTAACATCTATGGCACTGTGGCAAGCCAGATAGGACACCACAACCAAAGGCAGATGGACCCATAAATTGATCCCTGCCATAGAAGCTTGGACATCGAGAACCCACGGGGACTGCAACTACCACCTCACGCAGTTCTTATCAGGCCATGGAGGTCAACGGAGATACCTCCACAGATTTGGTCACGCCAGCTCACACTCCTGTCCAGAACGCGCGGGCGAAGAGGAAGACGCAGAGCTCGCAATATTCCATTGCAGACGCTTTGCCGCGGGGAGAGCAAATTTACCAACTCCCGAACTCTTAGTTAGCCAGCCTAATGGCTGGAATACGTAGGCGTATTCCCGAAATCGAGTACTCTGGTTTGCGAATCGTGCATGCTGATAGCCCGGGCTATCAGTATCTTTCAAAGATTGCCACAACCTTGGACACATCCAAAAAAAAAAATCCCAGCTGAATGAGGTCCCTTTCTAGCTAGGCACGCCATCGGAGTCGAGATCTTCCTCTACCACGTTATCCCTCAGGGTTGGAATCAAAGACTTTCTGAGCCAGAGCGTTTATGTCTATTCCCTCTACATGACACAGTCACCTGAGTCGAAACATTTGAATTTGTTTGACTAGGTCGATGTCGCTGTACAGCTCGTAGAGTGTTTATACATGCACTGAGCTGATTTATCGATTTGGTAGCTACGTTTTTCATTGAATGTCATCGTGTTTTAAGCCTAAACTTCTTCACATTTCCTGAAAAGCAATCATTTCTAAGAGTCAACTTTTGCAAACATCGATGTTTCGTTCATAAACTAACCGATACATCGACGGCAAATTTGTCAAACATCGACATCGTTCATTCATTTCGTTAAACATTCCCAAAATGTGTTATATATAAAATGTGCTTGTATTCTTGTAATAATAATGGGATGTAAAAGAGCTAGAGATGCGCAATACAATGTAACTTTTTGCATATCTTAGCCTCTCCTTTTTTAATATCCTACTCCGAACCTCCAAGTGGTTTACTTTGGGCATCGAGCAACCCTCAAGGAGACCGGGTATACAACTCCTATGGAACTGTGGGCTAATCGGAGATGGCTCATGTTTCGTCATGTATTGGCTGGATGCGTAAGCATGGCAGACCTTGTGTCAACAGCCAAACTAGCGCCTGTTGACTAACGGGGTGCGGCTGGGAACGGGTGTCGGTCTTTGAGCAAGCGACTCGCTATATAAACGTGCATGAAGGGCCCGCTCGGGAACCCTAATCCCGAATCGTAGAATCCTCCAACGTTACTTTGGGTTTTTCGTTGGCCCGATAAGCCACAAAGTAAAAATTCAATCATCAACGAAATGGAAGACGGGGAAAGTTTTTGGGTTGAAACTGGTACGACTAGTATGCTTTGTTGTTTAGGTATAGTACATCGTAAATATAGCCAACAATTCGTGTGATGTAGAATATAAATAAAACATCGGAAAAACATCGATGTATCGTTGTTGATACCGATGTTTTTTTAACATCGATGTTTGTCCTGGAACTATCGATGTTTCAAACATCGATGTTTTTAAGAACGATGTTGCATCCCTAATTGTTAGGAGAAGAAGTATGACATTTGACGTAAACGATGTGATGTGTGCATTGTTGTGGGGCATGTTTGTAAAGTAAACAGATTCCATGAAAACACCTGAAACTATGCAGTATATTTGAAATTATTTTATAATTCATTTGCGAAATTCTTCATAGCGGCGCTTCAAAAGCAGGTTTTGTGCGCAATTTCAAGGATTTATAGAAAACAAATTCAACAGAATATAATGGCATGTCGGTATAAATTAATTTGTCAGCCGTTTTTGCCCAAAATCTGGCTTTTAGAAGCAGTTTTCCATAACATAGGACAAGCTCACAAAATCACTGCAAATTTTATAAAAAATGTTGAATATTTGTAGGTAATGGAACCTGACTGTGTAGAAATTACTTAATAAACTTCTAGTTTAAGCACAAATCGTATCTGTTCTTTAATTTTTTCAACCAAAATCCCCTGCAAAATAGGTTACCCAACATTCTTATCAACTTCCTCATTCACACCAAAAAGAATACACAAATCGAACAAACCTAACCTTGTACTGTCAAAGTTACGTTTTTTTTTTTGGACTTTTGACATTCGTCATAATTTTAGTGACGAAAACAATTATTATTTGCGTTTTTTTTTAATTAAATTTCTATTTCGCTACTTCGAAACTTCAGCAAATTCTAGTTCAAAATTCTACACTACATTTAAAAAAAAAACATTTTCAAAACGACTCTACTTCAAAGGGGGCACACAGAATGGCTGGTTCTGCGCTAAGGAGATTAATGGCTGAGTACAAACGTACGTATAATTGCTTGCATCATTGCAAACAAGACTGAAATCAGTGATTTTCTCTTTGATTAAGAACTCACAATGGATCCACCAGAAGGTATCGTTGCTGGACCCATAAGTGAAGACAATATTTTTGAATGGGAAGCTCTGATAGCGTGAGTCCTTTTGCATGGATGATTTATGTTTTGAAATGGTTTGTTTAAATTTCATATGATTTCCACATCAGAGGACCAGAAGGGACGTGCTTTGAAGGAGGGGTTTTTCCAGCTAAACTTATTTTTCCTCCAGATTATCCCTTAAGCCCGCCAAAGATGAAATTCACATGCGAAATGTTTCATCCGAACAGTATGTTTCTCATGAATAAGTGATGACATTTTTGATGGGAATGTTTTGTTGCAGTCTTTCCAGATGGACGAGTGTGCATTTCAATCCTGCACGCGCCCGGTGATGATCCAATGGGATATGAGCTCTCCGCTGAACGTTGGAGTCCGGTGCAGAGTGTTGAGAAAATTCTACTAAGCGTTGTCTCCATGTTAGCCGGTAAAAGATCCTCAAAATCAAATCTCCCTCAACTCTTCAATGTTTCCCTTTGCAGAACCGAACGATGAATCAGGTGCAAATGTGGATGCTTCGATAATGTGGCGCGAACATAGAGACAAATTTAACGATATAGCGAGACGATTAGTACGAAAGTCCTTAGGTCTTCCCACATAGGTTAAGGATACTCATTTCTCTTAGGAATCTAGTGGCGTGTTTATATAGGTTTTCGCTATCTTCTTTTTTTTCCTTATTTTTCTTACGCTTAGTTTCTGCCTTTCACAGAACTGCTGGTATAAATATTCTTCCTCCTTTTCGCCGTCGAATACTTATAGAATTAACTCTGTTTCTACATTCATTCATGTAACACCTTGCAGCTATTCAATCACATTTAGTATTTATACTTTTTATGTTTGGGATATTGAACAAAAAAGAAAAATCGAAATGTTGAATAAATGATAACATTGAAAGGGATTCACGTGCGTGTTTGAGGGGATCATGGTCGAAGCTGGGCGGTTAAGTCTTTCTTTCTGACAAATCTATTCTTTATTCTATTTCGAGTCATAAGATTATATACAAATTTACTCCACGGTGATAAAAATGAACTGAATAAAATTTTGATTTCATACGAAGGAGGGTATCTCTTTTCTGGAGACGTCCGGTGGCTGCAAAGGTTCTTAAAAGAGGGGGTTTTGAAGGTAATTTTACTTAAAATTAGAGATTTTCATTTGTTTTGAAATGATTTTCTGACAGAATCTGTCTGAATTTTGTGCTACAGTTTGGTACACGATTTTGAGGTTAGATTGATTGATCACTTCTGAAAATGTAAGAATCTCCCTCTTATCCTTATGCTTTCCTTGACTAGAATCAATAGCCGATAGTGATCGCTACATATGCTTCAATTTCCAAGGGGAACATAAATGTTTTCGAATGGACTCTGGATGAATGACATGAAACAACACCGAAATTGAACGCGCATCAAATTCTCCAGCAACTGAAGATATTCTACAGTCTTGGTTCATTCGTTTGGATTATTATACACGCTATTTTGATTTCCTACAGCATAGAGACAACCTGACCTACCACAAAAAAAACATCAGATTTGCTCATGACATGCAAACGGGTGGCAGCAAAAACAACCACAAAGACAGCTGAAATGTGAACATCTGTCAAGCAAATATTAGAAAGGGAGGAAATGTTAATTAGCATTCACTAGTCCATGCTCTCTATATGTGCATTCATATGTATACTCGTTTAGATGATGTAGGTGCTGCTTAAAACTGGTCGCTAATGAACCAGAGCTGAATTGAATTGGATTTGTTGTCTCTTCAGTCATAGCTCTTCCATGAACTTGCGTCTTGGCGTTTCCCCTTTTAGCTGATTTGGGATATTTGAGAAAAATTCTAATACAACACCCAGGACTTCCGGGTCCTCGTTTGAGGGCAGATCATGGCACAAATGAGAAAGATCGACGATTATCTTGACTTCAGTCATAGCTCTGCTAAGAGTATGCATTTTGACGTTCTCCGTTTTGGCTGATATCGGATATTTGCCAAAAAGCTTGATACAAAGTGTAGGAAATTTGGTTCGTTGTAGCCCAAATTATGGCGCAAATGAACACGGTCGACGATTGTCTTGACTTCAATCACTGCTCTACCAAGAGCATGCAACTTGATGTTTCCTCTTTTGGCTAGTTTCGGATATTTCCGATAATACAACGTTATAAAGATTCCAGGCTCAAGTGGACAACGACAGGTTTGCAGTGTCGCTAAGGTCTAGATTGGTCCATGCGAATGGAATGTCCCCTTTTAAACCTTTTAAACCAAGCGCTTGCTAGAAATCGCTTGATGATGATGCCGACACTGTTCAGCTCATTCAACTGATCGAAGAAGTAGCCTCCTCGATAAGATTTCCTATGAGCGAGGAAAGACCGCGTTTTAGGCTGAAACTCGACGATTGTGTTGACTTTAGTCATAGCTCTACTACTCTACATAGCTCTGAGAGCATGCGTCTTGACATTTCCCCTTTTGGCTAGATTGGGATATTTCCGAAAAATCTAACGTTAGGTTAGACTCCACAAGTTAGGTTAGGTTCAAGTGCCCAACTGAAGGTTAGCGGTCTCACTTAGGGCAACATAGGCCCAATGTGGCATCAGGCACATCGGGTGTCCCCTACCCATTAAACCATTTGGTGCTTGTTATAAATCGACTCCGAGCCGGTGAAACAACGCAACAGAGGACGCCCACGAAACCGGTGGCTCATAAAAGGGGAGGAGGACCTCAGACAACTTAGCGTGCGTAATTAGGGGCAACGGGCTAAAGATTGTGCCAGCTGGAGAGACTTATTGGTTGAGGTCCGACTCCGAGCCCGGGAAACAACGCAACAGATGACGCCCACGAAACTGGCGTATAAAAGTAGAGGAGGACCTCAGACAACTTAATAATAATAATAATAATGGCGGCGCTACAGTCCGAGGTGGACCTGGGCCTAGCTTCTCAGCAACCGCTCGTGTTGTGCGTGCTATTGTTCTCTCCCGAGTGGAGGGGACCTACAGTTTAATGCCGACTCCGAACGGCGAGATTGAGAAGCATTTTTCTAGACAGTTATACTCTTTGAGCATTTTCAGTGACTCGAAAGAGGTGGAACCGTGAAATTTTTTTTTTTTTTAATTGTTTGTCTGAACTTGGATTCGAACCTAGACTGTGAAAGTCTAATGCGCACGGGTCGACGCACGAACCCACACGGCCACGGCGCCCACCCTCACAACTTAGCGTGCGTAATTAGGGGCAACGGGCTAAAGATCGTGCCAGCTGAAGAGGCTTCCAGCTCCACCCTGGACTGTAGCGCCACCACAGGAAGAAGAGCTTGCTATGAATCGTTTGACTGATGCCGACGTCGTTCAGCTCACAAGTCATCGAAGCTCCTCAGTAAGTTTTCCTACGGGTGGATAAGGCACGTTTGGGCCCAGATTATGGGGCAAATGAGGTTGAAGATGGTGTTGAGAACGAATGTGAAAGCTGAAAAAACGATGCACGGACATTCTCGACTGTATTGGCTTGAACTGAATGTTGCTTTCAGCGAGTTTTCCATAGACATGTGGTTCCTTGCTTTGAATCCCGTACGAACCATCTGCTGAATGTCGATTGTCGCAGCACCATGTCACAAGAAAGTCTCTAACTCCCCTTTTTGATCCAACACCTCTCTCTGATTCAATTCTCTTTAAAAAAAAGACCAGGTTTCCGTTGTAAAAATATCAATTTTAATTCAAAATAAAAAAAAATAACATAAATCTATGTACAGTTACATGTTGTATCTTATGCATGCTTCATACATATTCCAAAAATAAGTGCATAACAAAACAAAGAGCGAGGATCAAAGGAAAAAAAGAAAGAAACAAAAACCAGTCACAGCCAGAGGATACGAAAAGCAAGCATCTTAGTCCCCCTTGACATTCTTCAGTTCTTTGGATTTCTTAACGATTCCTCGTCGTTTTAGCGAGCACTTGATGTCACCCACCAATTGCAGCGGTTCTCCAGTCAGAATTTCAATCCGTACATCGATGTTGTCCATGTCATCAGCCACTGGTTTCATTGCAAATGCTCCGAAGAATGTCTCGCCAAGCTTGACATTGATTGGCGAGTCGAAATAGAACACCGTCTGCATCCAATGCGTCGACGCTGACCAGGGTGCCGTGTTGAAGCCGAATCTTGTGTGGGACTTTGAGAAGATCACGTTGAAATACGTCATGATTCCATCTATCGTTCCGCTTCGCTTGGTCTCCATCAGAAATGGCGTGAGAAATGTCAACTCCTCTAGTTTTATCGTGTTTAGATTGATATCCTTGAGGAGGTGGGATGTGGTCAGGACTTGGTCTGGTTTGACTTCATAAAATCGCGGTTCATTCAAGGCAAACGAGCGGATGCATTTCATGTTGTAACCATGAACATTGTGCCACCAGTTAATCTTCTCGTCTTTCTTCTGGAAATCCTCTAATGCGGCAACATGCAGTTTGGCTCTGTCGGGAAATATGAATCCACCCGGTTTCAACCACTTGTCACGAGCGAAGATAATCGCATCTATTATCGACTGATAGATGAGGCAGTATCCCATCCAATCGGAGATAATGATGTCCACTGAGTTTGGCGCCACTGGAAGTTCAACATCCTGTATACGCCCCTGTATCACTTGAATTACATTTTCATAGTGATTGTCAAAGACAATCTGTTGAGCATAGATGGCTGAATTTGAGCAATCTACAGCGATTACCTTTGCCGCACCGGCCTTCGCTGCGAAGAGAGAGAAGATACCAACACCACAGCCTATATCTAGAACCGTTTTCCCTTTGAAAAGATGCTTGTTGCGGTAAATAACCTCTTGGAAACTGTCGGTGCGAACTTTGTCTTTGGTCAGTTGTGTGAGGACATCTATGTGAGCATAGGGGTCCACTTGGAAGTCTTGTGATGTCATCTGTTCCAGAACCTTGCAATTCCTCTCTCCATGATAATCCATGTTTGAAACAAATCTTGGTTCGACTTCCGCCTCTGCGTTTTGTCTGGTCCCGAAAATTGAATTTCTTCTAGATTTTGTTGATAAACTGTTCATAAATTTCTCAAAAAGCCGAAACGTCAAACACGTATAAAATTGACAACAACATCAGTGATGCCAAGTCAAAGAAAAACAGCTGACCCAGAAAAATTAACAAAATAAACTTGAAGTGAACGCACTTTGTTATTGAATGATATTTTGACGATTTTTTTGTCTATTTGGAAACAATGCTTTCTGTTCAAAACAAAAAATAAATTACATTTATTTCGGAAATAAATAAATAAATTACACTCTTATACTTTAGTTTACAGTATGTACACTCTAGTGGGCTACTTAACGATGAAAAGTTTTACTTTAAATTATGATTCTTTGCATGGATGGCAATCTAGTTGAAAAAATCTAGGATTCCGTTTAATATATCCAGAGCGAATAGGGATTCACTGGACTTCTTCTTCTTCTTCTTGTTCTTCTTTGTTTTCGATCCGCTGGGCTTTGGTTTTGTCACACCATCCTCTGATGCATCATCTTCCGCTGGTGTGCCTTTCTCGTCCTTGCTTTGGGCGATGTCTTTCTCTTCTGTTCGTGTCTCTACAGCTGGACTGCTTGTTTCTTCGGATTCATCCAAGTCATCCAATAAGCCACTGCCCAAGAAACTGAAACCGCCGTAATCGGCATCATCAGCTGGTGCTTCATCCTCGTCTTCATCGTCTTCGGCATCATCTTCTTCTTCGTCTTCATCCTCCTCCTCGTCGTCTTCCTCATCGTCTTCGTCATCAGCGCCACCTTTCAGAAGAAATGTGAAAATCAGCAAGTGGGTAGAAGAGAACAGATGAAACCCTTACCGGCTCCGAATCCGAAAATGTCATCGTCTTCCTCTTCTTCCTTTGGCACCTCTGGCAGCGGTTCGGCTTCTGAAACAGTCAAACCCTTGGCACCGAATTTAAAGCAAGACACTCTCAAAGATGCTTCGACTTCCTCATCTGATCGAAGTTCAAGTCCCAAGCACGCCTTGAAATCATCCTTTCCCTTCGACAAACCGTACACTCTGCCACAGAATCTGGTGAACCCTCCAGGGAGTCCAACACAAATCGGTTTTGCTCTCTTTCCTGAAAGAAACGAGGTCTTACACGAGCTGACCAACCCTCAGCGCCAGTGAACTTACCTGAGATGGTCCTGGTGGCAAGGATAATGTCTCCATACTTGATAGACACAGACATTCTCTCGTTGCCGAGATAAGTGATCTTGGCACATCCCGGTCCTCGAACAGGCACAATTGGAAGGGCAAAGTTGCGACAGCAGTCACAGTGAGTGTCGGAGCACTTGCAGTACTTGCTGATCTGATTCTGGTCATCAACGTTGACTGGATTGGTTTCCTCTGTCAGTGATGGCCCTGCCGATGCGACGTCAGTGGTCTCCTGTTCAACTTCGGCTACTTCATTTTCGGCGGCATTTGTTTCCGAATTCTCTTCGACGGCATTGGTAACGACCTCATCGGCACTCGGCAATGTGGGCCCGACATTTGGATCGATTTCAGCCTCAGGCAAGTTGAGTTGCTTAAAGGAATCTGATATCTTGTTGTTTCGCTTAGTTTCCTTGCGAATTGTCGTCAAACCACTCGCAAGATTCGCGCAAACGAGTATCGCAAAAATTGTCAAAACCAACTTTTTCATTTTGTGATGATTTTTCTTTTCTTTGATTTGTTATCCTGAAAAGAAGGGAAAGAAGTGTATTAGTATTTGATGTTGATTACTGTTATGAAGTGAAATTGAACTACACTGCATGTTTAACGGTTAAGCGAAGGAGGAAAAAAATATGAATCAAAAAACAATAGATGAGTGGGAGCGTAAAGGTCAAGAACGGGGCAAAGACTGGACATCTAAATTAATAATGGGAGAAACTGCCCAATTTGTGATGTTGCGGTAATTTCTGAGAACCAAGCCGGTACTGATCTTGAGCTTGCAAGACACTTGACTTTTACCTTTGTAAGAGTATAAATGTAGCAACATTCTTAAATAACTTATGCGAGTGGTATGCCCTCTCCCAGCAATATTAAGATAAACGCCATATTGTAAAACTCCTTGTGAGAAAAAATAAAAAAAAATGGCCACTTCCATCAAGGCGATCAAAGTGACAAGTCGTGACATAAAAATGTTCGAGTTTTAAACCTTTAATCGGCATTTCTGCTGGGGTACATATATTTAACGAGATTTTTTTTTAAAGATATGTGGTGACCTTTTGTTGGAAAAATTATCGCTTAAACGAACTTAGAAGCACTGGGTCAGATTAGATTAGTCCAGAAAGGGGTTGGATAAATTCCCCGGAATGTATTGACGACTTGAAGTCTCTTAGAAAGTCCATAGAATTCTGACACTTCAACGGCGGGAACAAATTTATATTCGTTCCTGCTTACGATCTGTCAGAATTCTATGGACCTTCGTAAGGATAAAAACTCCCACCACGTGGTGGTGTGCGTCAATGGCTTCTCGTCAATTCGATGTTCATTTTCTAAACTGTCACCCAACCAAAAAAATCAAATCAAAATGCATTTCGTGCACTTCGTGATTTTTTTGGTCAGCATAATCGACCAAATGTGTCCCCAATCGATAGAATTGTGCGCAAATTTCAGCAAACCGGGTCTGTAGGAAATGTGAACATCTGTGCATGCTCGCATCCACAAAGAGTGACTGTTTGGTGCGGTTTATGGACTGGCGGCGTCATCGGGCCTTCGTCGTACTTCTTCGAAAATGAGGATAGCCAAGCAGTTACCGTGAATGGTGTTCGCTATCGCCAGATGATAACAGACTTCTTTTGGCCAGAAATTGAGGATATGGACCTGGACGACATGGGATTCCAACAGGATGGTGCCACTTGATACACAGCCAACGAAACAATGGCTCTTTTGCGCGAGTAATTCAATAGCCGTTATATATCACGTCGTGGGGATGTTAATTTCCCGCCAGGATCATTTGCTGATAGTTTTATCGACACTTCAGGGGTTTGTTTTTGTTTTGTGTGTAAAAGTTTTCTAAACCTCCCACACATTCGCAACGAAAACAGTTCTTATATTGTCCGTCATACACAGTCACGTAATTTTCGAAGATTACAAGAAATTACAAGAAGATTCAGAAAATAACAGGATTGGTGATTGTGCTATGAGCAAAGCAAGAGTTTATCGTTCCAGTGGATCGCCAAGACTGGATCGCTGAAAGAGCTAAAGGTTTTTTTTTTTTTTTCAAAAAAGTAATACTTATATTCTGAACACACCTTCTATACATCAAAAGGCGATTTTAAACAAATCTGTGACTGATTAAGCACACGCAAAATATAAAAGAAAACAATTCAGCAGCTGAAACACACTTCACACTTTTCACTTGTTTGATAAAGCTACTCGAATCAAATTTAAAGAAATCCGCTTTCTTTCCATGCGAAGGTTAATGCGTCAAATTGTTAATTAGTGATGCATGCTTTGGGGATTCCCTGATAAAATGTTTGTAGATCAAAGATGAAAGTTAAAAGTGGCGCCAGTTATTACTCATCGGTCATTAATTTTTTGCATTTTCTTGCCTCTTACGTATTTTTTGTTAATTTTTGTGAGTCATCATTCGACGCAGTTGTTCAATTGACGCGTGAAAACTTAAGCTAATGTCAAAAGCAAAGGAAAAATAACCAGAAGCATCGTCAAATTTTCAAGTGATCATCATCTTCTTCTCTCGAACAACCAAGAGAACCCTGTATAAGACCTTAATCGTCCCAATCCTGCCAAATTGCACAGAAGCATGTGATTTGTGAATGAGGTTGCTCTTGGCTGCTTTGAGAGGAAAATTCTTCGGGTGATTTTCGGTCCCGTCTGAATAGAGGGTGAGTGGAAGAGAATATATAACAACGAAGTATACGAGCTGTTCAGCGACATCGACTTAGCCAGAAGGGTGAAGATCCAACGATTAAGACGGCTAGGTCATGTAGAGCGAATAGAAACCAATGCTCCGGCCCGGATTGTCTTCGAATCCACCCCCGAGGGACAGCGCAGTAGAGGAAAACCGCGGCTCAGGTGGCGCACGCAAGTGGAAAGGGACCTCAACCAACTGTGCGTGCGAAACTGGAGACAGGTAGCTAAAGATCGAGCTGGCTGGAGACGCTTGTTGGTTGAGGCCCAGGTCCACCCAGGACTGTAGCGCCACATTAAGTAAGTTAAGCATAATTTCTTATAGGAAAGGCGAGTTGAGCTGTCAACTGATATTTGCATACACAGAGGGCGGTTCGTTTCGCTTCCGCGTAAAGGGCCAAACATAATGTTCGTACGGAAGCTTAAGAGAACTAAAGTAATCGAGCGATTACACAAAAATAATAAATTGCGGTTATAACAACCGCTTCGCTGAGTATCGATTGAATTCACTAGATATAGCTGTTTGAGAAGGTGATTTATGATGACCAAACAATACGAATCTAAAGAAGGATTTCCGCGATGTGTTCAAAGTATTTTTTAGTTGATTTCCGCTGTTTTAACACATTGGGACACATGTGCAGCAATATTGCATGCAGTGATGCAAAATGCACACCGATATAGACGTGCAGTAAATTTTGACATCTCATCGCAATGACATCTCAATTTTGACAGCCAATACAATATATCGTGGCCCTTGGAGCTTATGTTTAGAAAATATTTTCAAGCAAAAAGTCAACATATTTGCTGGAGGCGCATGGATGAGGAAGAGAGAGTTACAAAACGTTCTCTGTAGTTGTCCTCTGTGATATATTGAGTTCTGAAAGAATTCTTCCTTAAAGGAATTAACAAGCATATCTGACTTTCTGACGTAACTAGTCATAAAAGTCCGAAAATGTATCCATGAATCAAAATAATTTCGTAAGTAACACGCCCTTTGGTCGCCATCAGCAACACCTCCCTTGAGTTGACCATATGGCGGCGGCGTCCGTAATACACAAATGTTAGTCAGTTTGAACAGCTGTTTTCTTTGGTAGCTGAATTTCGATGTCGTTTTTCCTACATCACGTCGACTTTAGTGGGAAGAATGTGTAACTTACTGATCTAAAGCAACCCTGCCGAGTGAGAAGGTTGCCCGCCTTATCCACCTATCTACCGTTGGTCAGCATCTAAGATTCGGAAGCCATGAGAAAATAGGGGCAGATTTAAGTTACCTTAGCTCCAAAAAGCAGTGCCAATTCTGCTCACAAAAACAGATCATTTTGTTGCAAATGAATTCCTATTCCGGAACTACTTTTCGAACGCGACTAAAATGACAAATATTTGCTACACAGACAACGTATTCAAATTCAAAGAAAGTCTTGAATAATCAAAATCCCCCTAGAATGCGCTAAATTTAAATAAATGGAATCCAACCATGACTTGGATCGATAGCGATTTGAAATGCAAATAACTCCGCTTTTTTAATTCGCTTCTATTATGATGCAACCAGAAAAAATTCCGAACTCGCTCCAAACAGTGACACCATTGAACCTTCCAAATTGTTATTCTTTTCTCCAAAATCGCGCGATATTAACTTTCTTCTTCGAGCATTTCGAAGCAACTCAAATCGCAATAAACAAACGTCCCCCCATTCAGATCTGCACCGTCAAAAATGAAACCAAAAATAAACAATTCTTCTGAAGCATAAAGCAAATAGCACGACAGCGGTAATTTCTTCGGAAATGATTATGTGAATTGAGGCTCTCATTATTCGAATCAGGAGCTGCAAAGAGACGTCCAAACAAAGTCGACTCAAGCACAAGAGTTTTTTTTTTCATTGTTCAGCGCCTCCAAGAGGTCGTCTCATTAGACAAGTAATTGTCCAAACAGCAGCCGAATTGAATTTCTCAAAAGTCACAAAAAAAAGCACATTTTTTTCATTCTTTGCCATAAATTCATTGTTCGCCGCTTCGGAGTTATGTTTGCCCCAAAGCGAAATTAATAGCACCTTGTCGCTCGTTATGTGGACTTAGCTGAGTCAGAATAATACACTTACTCCCCCTTGAACGGGAACGCCAGATACCTCACGCAGTCGACTGTTTTCTCCCATCATGAGAATTTGGTTGTCTTAAGCCTTGGCCCCACACACTCAGAGGTCTGCCCATGCTCGGTGGCGTCCAGAAGAACATTTGAATACACTTGTGACCCACATTGCCGAAGAATCAAGACATTTCGCGAGGCGTTTCGTAAACCGGCGTACACAAATGTGACGAGCATTCCATCGCATAGAAAGTATGTATATTCGGTGGTTATTGTCTCTCCGGTGGCTCTTGTGGTGGTCAATGAGCATCCGAACAATTTCTCCCCGCAAAGTATTCGACTTAATTATGATTTAGAGATGAAAATTGCTTGCCCCGAATAGGTCGTGGATGACGTTTCGTTTTGTCTGAAATTAAATTTGCATTTGTAAACTCGGCAAACATGCCGACGCGGCCTGTTGGTGGTAAACAAATCCGAGGGAGTTTCACTCTCATTTAGATCACTTAACACGTTGGCGGCGCGCCGGTGGGAAAGTTAGAACGAAAAGAGAAATGCTTTCAATCTATATTTGGGCATCGAACTGATTATTAAATTATTAAACTATTGGCCTAATAAATTCGTTAAGTTTTAATGTTTAGCAACATTTTGTGTTTTCACCGAATTAGTGTCAACTTTGGTCAACATGTCGCCGATGAATTGTGGTGATCGTTTGCCGGGGGAAATGCAGTTTTCACTTTCGGCTTGTAAATTAATATTAATTACTTACAGAGACGCTAACTGATTTCTTTACGTAATTAGGTGATCAAATATACAGAAAGTCATTTGAGAGGTGTCTGCATTTATAAACACCCGGACAAGCACCGGGCGAGCGATAGGACCGACAAATGCGGAGATATCTGCTGAGCGGGTTTTGTTGTCTTAGGCGGCCGTTTCATCACTATGCAAGTCGCATATTTATGCTTCGGGTGATGTGAACAAAGATCTTAATGAAATTCACTCGATTATTCAATCAAGGCGTAGTGTGAAAAGCGGAAGGAACACTTTCACACGCCCAACAGCTGTTGATCGAAGAAGAAACTGAAGAAACTTCTCAAAAAGCCGATTTCTAAGTTGCTAAGTGATTTCATTTAAATTAGGCATTTGTTGACATGAGGTATTTGTTGAGCTTGTTTTTTTTGAAATTTTTTTTGTTAATTTTGAAACGATATGTAACTAAAGCAGCATTTTGCTTCACAGCCTCACATCCTAGAGCCAAAGATGACTGTAGGCTCATTTTTGAGTTGAACACCTGTTTTAAAACCTGGAAATCCTCCGTACGGAGGCGGCTGAAAAACTAGAAAAAGATTGGTTTATGAACTCTCTTGAGTTGCATTCAAACTAGTTTAATGAACCACAACAGTAGAAGCAGTCCCAGAATGTTGTCCCAGCCATTCCATTAATCATTTATAAAAAATGTCGATCTGCTTAGCTTGGTACAACTAATGACGGGTCTAATTGTATTACATTTATGAACAACACTGAGTCTGAGGACTAAGAAGACCGAGATGAAGTGATCTCTAGTGGACTAGGAAGAGGCAAGTTCGTGTTCAACATTCTCAACTTTTTGTCTTTTAAAAACGATTTAATTTCAGGTTGACTTAATTAATCTTTCATCAAATAGGCTTAAAAAACTAAACAAATTCATTAAAGCTGCAGTGCGCATAGGCGTGAGGCTCTTAAAGTCCTTCAGTTAACCTGTTTAATTCAAACACATAGATGACTTACATCGTTTGCTTTACCTTTTTACGGCAGATGATGGTTAAAAATAAGCGGAGAAGTTTTTGAAACAGAGCATCGATCTTCAATAAAGCATTCGACTGAACCACGATCTAGAGAATAGCGTCCTATTGAACGCAGCTTCGATATCATTTGCAACATTGGCAAATCTGAAAACAATGTCTTTGTCTTAAGCCCAGAAAAATAACTGCCCGCATGAAATAAACGAGTATCGATAAAATGGCAGACACCGGCGACAGAAATGACGCAAAAACAGTGAACTGCATATCGTCATAAAATAAATGCAAGTCTTAAAGCGAACTGAACCATGGGGACGGAAAGCAACAAGGAATGTCTTCCAATCGATGTTTACTCTTCGCCCAAAACCTGCTTCAGGTTCGAACTAACGCGGCGAAGATTCTGGATGAAAGAAAAAACGGGAAATGCAACAATTCCAGTGACATAATTCCTTATCAAAGATTCACTGTGAAAAAAAGGCAACAAATATTTTCATCTAGCTTTTCTAACTGAATAAGCAAAGTCCAGTTTTGTTCAACACATAAGTGACAGCCCGAGTTCTATGACATTAACTTAGATGCACGATTAGAACACGATTTCGATTCAATTTGTGCTTGCAACTGTTTGCTGTTTTTAAACAGTTTGCCTTAAATAAAAATCCAATCATTGACTCAAGGGAAGGAGTCCGACAAGACTCTTGGCAGTTTCAGAATAAACGTCAACATATGATGAATCTTAGACTCTGATTGCCTGTGGGAAAACGCAACAGAAGACGTCTACGATGTGGCGCCCGCAAGTGAGGAGGGACCTCAACTATTGGGGTGTGGACAGTTGGACAGAGCTCTCAACAAATCGTGCTACATCGAGAGAGACTAGGTTCACCCAGACTGAAGCGCCAGATTAAGAAGATAAGCTTGAGATTTCGTTGTGACATGCGAACAGATCTTTTGCAAAAGTGGATGCAAAAATGATCCACGGGCCCCTTTACAGAATTGTAGTAAGAATTCGTATCATACAGCCAAGTTTAGTACTTCCTATGAATTTCCCCGACTTCAAAAATGTTGACGTTTCTATTCTTTTCATTTAATAAGCTAGTAAACTATAGGTATTACAATTCTTTGAACCATTTAATTAAAGCGAGGTCTCATAGGAGAATGTTTGCTTTACGGTGTTCAACGTTATTCTAAAGACTCTAAAGAATTAAATCTAAAGAAATATAGGCTCCTTGAACAAGAGGTATCATTTCAAATCTTGCAACATTATTGAACTGTCAACACGTGGCTATCATTGCGATGATATTTGACAAGTTTAAGTTAGGAGGTTATTAAATATGGATTGATTAAGATTGACACAAACTGTTGAGATAATAAAAATTCACTACAAATCTATGAAAATCTAGTAAAAATGTTCGTAAAGTTCTTAGTACTTTTTGTCACCATTATGGCTGAAACACAACAGTGCGTCAGCGTCAGCGTTGTCTTTCAACGCACACAATTCAATGGAAATTCACGAAATAAAACGTAAAACGTAATTCCAACGCACGTCATTATTCAACATGTTGGATATTTTTTTGACAGAGGGATGCGCTGTGAGAGCGAAATTGAGAAATGCTTCCCAAATTGAGAGTTTTTTCTTAAATTGATAACATTTTATAGCAACTAACATTTGAGAAATGAAAACAGCTGACTAAAATTATTTTAACGACAAAACTAATTTGAATGAATATACCAAATTAGCAACAAGCATTTTTTTTAATTTTTTCAACTTTCTTGGCATTTATTTTCACAATTAATTTCTTTAACGTTTAATTGTTTGATCAAAAAAAAATGTTTTGATTTGACATTTCAGAAATGAAAACAGCTGACGGAATATTTTTCATTTGATATTTGAGAGATTTGATTAACGCAGTGCGTCAACGCACACTCTCCGTAACATGAAGTCGGCTAGCGCAAAGCACTGTTGTGTTTCAGGCATTAAGTATGCTCTCTCGCACGGCTTTACTGAATTCAGTCAAAAAATTTAATAATCAGTGGACTGAAGACTCCAACTCGTGGTCTTCTAAAAAGGTCAGTTGCAAATTTCGGTCGGTTTCGGTCAGAGGGTAACACTTTTATGCGGTTATTGATCTGTCGTGTCATTGGGTCCTACTTTTTTCTTTTCCGGTGCTACACTTTCAGTCAATGGATTAATGTATGATTAACTTCTGTTTGCCTTAAATTTGAGACATGTACCTGGAAAACGTTTATTTTCTAAACAGAACTACGTCATATGTCAACCAGCTGAAGCAACAATGGCTCTAATGAGAGTCAAATTTCCTGGACGTGTAATTTCTTGAGATACCTTAATTGCCTGAGATCGTGTGATTTAGCACCTTTAGACTTATTCCTCGGGGATTATGTTGAATACAAAGTCCACCCGATTATTCGCAAACGCGATGAAAAATTTCATCAAAGGTATGAACAAAACCGAAGCGCATATTTGGCTGATTTTGTATTCAGATTCTAACCTCAAAGTCTGTACTTTATTTTGAAATAAAAATGTCACAACTTTTCATAAAAATCGTTAGTTTTTCTAATGATTTAAAATTACACCTCTGGTTGTATGATGAATGAATTTGTAGCCCCATCAGTAGAATTTTAACATTTTCCATGTACCCATAACAGAAGTACTTCTCTGGAAATGAAATAGTACGGATTTTGTAAGTAAAACTTGTATAGAGTTTTTGTCCAAGCTTTTCGAACAACTACTCTTCTTTTGCGTGATAAATAGATCAGTAATGCAGGGAACTACGTTTTTATGCCGGCATCAAATGGCGTATTTTGAAGTGTTACTTATCACACAGCGTCCACCTAAGAGTGTTTGATGTTTTTCTGTTTCTCCCGGGATTTCCCACTGCTTCACGTAGATCAAATATTTTACAAGCTGTGTACCTACATATGTCAAGAAAATGTATACAACTATTAATTTTCTGAGATCTGTTCTATAGTTTCCTAAAGTGCCGCCAATCATATTGAGAACCGATATATAATTTTTTTCTGATACAATATTTTAGATAAGTTAACGTATTATCTACTCTGTTACTGAACAGTTTCGCTGTAGTTTTCTTAAAACGAACGTGAACGTGACCTTAAATCGATCACAAATCAAATTCAAAATGCCTGTTAAGTGCTCTTCATAAGAATTATCGATGCACACTATCAAGGCATCGACTGCGACAATCGCAAGAAAGGTGCGCCATATAAGACAAATGAATATTAATGAATCGGTCGCTATTTAGGTCATCATCGGGAGAGACACTGCGACGTGCTTTTTGTTCCTCCGAAGTAGGCATGTGACATGATTGTTGTTTCCTTTTTAACTTAAAGGTTTACAGTGGTTCCGTATGCGTTAACTCATGCAATCAAACGGCACATGTCATTTGAAATTTTTAAAGAATTTCCAATCAGAAAATGTCATTCTTGTGATGACAGATTGAAACGTCAAGAAATCCTGGCAGCAATTGAACACAATTTCAGCAAGACCTGTTTGCTTGTCATTAAAGACGCCGGAAATGCAAAATGGTTACTTGTAGAAAAAGACCGCAATCATGCGCATCTGTCACTTTTATGCGCTGCTCTCACACGATTAAAGACCAATTCCATGCGTAAAACTTAAAAACTTCCTTCACAATCATCTTCCTAACAAGGATTTCCCTGAATACCTTGTGAACACATTTCATTTGCCACATAAGACATAAAGAACCGCAAGTATGTCCTTAGTTAAAGCTATGTATGCGTTGAAACAGGATTAAATAATATTAAAATCACTTCACCAAAACAAATAAAACCAATTTTGTTTACCTAATATTTTGTAACGCCGAAACACTATTCCAAATGGCAACCGTGTTCAGGAAGTACAGTGAATTGAATAAAGTTCGTTGCTTTTCGCGACACTATTTAGGATGTTTAGTTTTTAAACAAAAGTACAAACGAAACGAAACAAACTAACAAACAAGTAAAAAGGTTTTCACTTTCTGAAGCGGCGGACGACGTTCATCACACTTCTTGAATTCGAGAATAACTAAAAGATGTAATCAGTGCGCGATGCGGTCGTACTCTGAAACCAGCCGAAGACTGTTGGCCAAGTCGATAATCGAGAACGCAAGCCAAACGAAACGGTAAAGTATAATTTGGATGAATAGGTGGGAATGACCTACCTGTTCGCGCACGTCTTCGACACACAGTCGCAACGAGCAAAAGAAACACAGTCGCGGCAATGGCAAACGACAACAGTCACAGAAGCAACAGCAGCAGCAACAGCCTCAAGTCCGTCGGGTTCTTGCAAGTTCTTCGCCGTCGTAGTCTTCGTCGTCGATGGTACCAGTGATGGTGCTGGTGCTTACGGAGTGGCATCCATATAAGAGCGGTGTCCGCACACTGCGCCCATATTAAATAAAAGCCTAAGAGGTTTTCAATTCCGCTTTAATAAAGAACAGAAAAAAAAAACACAACGGCATCGTGCGCATCTTATGGATCGGATGCCATCCGTGGACGATGATGGGTCCGATGCGGGATTACAATTTATTCCCTATTACATGTATTACCTGATGCTGCGTAAAGGTGTTGCATTTGTTGCTTTAACTTCAATTCTCCAAGAGTGTTATACAATTGATGAGTTGATGGTGGGAAATCTGGTTTACTGAAGCGAAGAATCATAGGAATCAATAAATTGAGAATTGGATTTTAGAATCAGAGTAGATTTGGAATTGAAAAAATGTTGCAAGGGAAGAAATTAGATGAAATGTTAGATCCTTGTAGACATTTTTTTGTTTCAGTGTCTATTTTATGTAATTTTGATGATGCTGCAAAAGGCAGATGAAGTGGGAGTTTGTCGTTAGTCTTTTTTTAGAATAGAAATCTATTCTAAAGAATCTTACAAAATTCGTTCAAGAAGACGATTTGATAGAAACGAAGAAAAGCAAACATTTTTTAAATCAAAATTGTAAAGTTATTTTTGATTCATTAAGTATACAGTATAGGGTTATGTTCCGTATAGAATATCAGATAAATAGACTTCACAGGTTTGCTGGTAGGTACACACAGTCAGCGTCAAAAGTGAATGAACATTCAGTCATCTGCTGAAGGTTTATCCACTGAATTAATATTTACCAAAATGAAGTAGAACAGACATGTACATATCAAATTAAAGCCCTAAAGTCATACATTAAAATATTGTTGACTTTATTTAACATAGGGATAAAGATAAACATGTTAATGACATTTAAAAGCGAAAAGTGCTAAAAACATTATTCAAAAGTGAGTGTATATATGGTTGTGTCAATGACTGTGAGACATAAGGGCTAGATTCTTTTAAACATTTGTATGAACATTAAGATCGGCAGATATGAAAACTGAAAACAGCGGTAAAGGCAAACAAAGTACAATTTTTTTTAATAAAATACTTTTTTTAAGTTTTGGTGTTCACTTACTTTTGACGCTTGTTTTCAGCCCCTTTTTTTCTTTTGGACTAAATTAACTGCTTTATGTTTATGGTTTTGTTAAATAAAATATAGCTTATTTTGAAGTATGGTTTTAGAACTAGTATTTAACGCATAAATGACAAGCGTACACAATACCGGTAAATTTTAATTTAGAGGAATAACTCTCAGCTAACGATTGTTTACTCACTCCTAACACTGACTGTACATACACGTATGTCAAAATTTCCTCAACTGCTGTGGCTGAATTTGAATTGATACGTCGCCTAATTTTTTCCATAACGGCATGGGTGGTCGTAGGTTTATTGACATAACCCTTTGACTTCAAAAAATCCCCTAAAAAAGTTAAATCGCATGATCTAGGTGCAATTCTGATCACCAACACGGGGAATTACCCATCCATGAAATGACTCATGCATGTACAATGGAAAGCAAATATAGTTCACATCCATATCTTGCAATTTAGGCACAAATTTAAATATCGAATACCGTTAACTGTTATTGCGTAACTAACCGCATTTTAGAGAAAAGTGATTCGATGAAGCATTCACCCAAAATACACATCAAACGATGACGCGCTGCGGTTGCAGGTGACGTTATGAAAATGAGTCTCATCACTGAAGACGATTTTGTAAAATCAACATCCACTAGTTGTTGTTCCATAAGTCGCTAAACGAATTTCTTTGAATAAATAAATACTCATGCTCTTACTATTATTCCGATTGATTTTATTTATGAAAATCGCGAAAACATTTGGTTCACTCGTATTCGTCATTTTCTACAACCCAGACCTGTCACCTGTCACGCCATTTTTTTTCATCGGCAACCCTTCACCGCACAAATGAGATCTTGTTTGAATTTAGGGACATTTTTCGTGATGTTGGTGCATATGCGTTAGCAACAGCTGCAACACAAAGAACTGTCACATTATTTTTTTTTTTCAATAAGCAAAAACAATCTGAGCAAAAAGTGCTTCAGTGTCCCAAGAATCGCGTTCAATCAAAATACTGATAACTTGGTCTCAGCGCTGCAGAGTGTAGACAATGCTTTTTTTAAACCTGTAGCAACATCCTAAGGATACGACTGGATGGCGCAGTTGGTTAAGTGCCTGCCCCAAGTTAGAAGGGTCCCAGGTTCGAATCCCAGTGAAATCGAATCTGGTCCAGTCACCATTTGCCGTTGGGATCAAATTAACGGGACTGGAGTAGGTTGCTACCTGGTAGTACAATGGACCAGTTTTAAGTCTAAGTGCTCCAGACATCCTAAGAGCAGCTAGAAACCAAGCCCGGTATGCACCTTACGTTAAGGTCTGCAAAACGAAAATTTTGCGATGCAGTATCCTGCTCACGAGCCAAATTCTTAACTTAATGTAAAGGATGGTCCAACGAAAACGCACGATGATAATTTTAAATAAAGCAAAATGTTTTCAGAGAATTATCTTAATATTTTTTATTTTTATAGAAGGATCTATGACAATAATGTATGAAACTAAATACCGGCCAAATGCTCTCCACGACTTCGGTGGCATACCTCTATCCGATGGTCCATGTTTTCAATGACTCTGAGACATAACTGAGGTTCAGCGTTGTTAATGTGCCGAATTATCTCATCCTTTATTGACGTACACTTTTTCTTTTAAATATCCCCAAAGAAAGAAGTTCAACGGTGTCAAATCAGATGACTGTTTGGGGCGGTTCATTGGCTGGCGGCGTCATCGGGCCGTACTTCTTCCAATTGCATGCATATGCGAAATGCAAACCCAACTGCATTCATTAGCCTACACAACCGCATGAGTTTTCCAACGATATGAATGCTGGAAATCGTTTAATAGAGTTAATTTCTTACAACCAACCTTTTCGTTATCATGGAATGACTATCAACTTATGGCTGAAACACTTATGGCGTTGCGCTAGCCGATTTCATGTTACGGAGGGAGTGCTTTGATGCACTGCGTTAATCAGCTGTTCCCTCTCTCTCAAATACCAGATAAAAAATATTGCGTCAGCTGTTTTAATTTCTGAAATGTCAAATCAAAAAATATTCTGGTCAAACAATTGTACCTTGTTTCGTTAATTGCGAAAAATGAATACCAAGAAAGTTAAAAAAAATTAAAAAAGTGCTTCTTGTTGCTAATTTTAGCTTATCCAAATTATTCGACAGCTTTCTTAAGACTGTCAATCTCATTTATGTCTTTTCAAGTACTAAGCTTTAAGTCACGAAAATAAATCGTTTTCTCTTAGGCAATAACTTCTATTTATCTGGACTTCTGTAAACCTCAGGCGTGAAGAATTCACTCCTTGACTGATATCCTCTCAAAGAAATTTTGCAATTCGTTTGTTAAAATTTTTGCGACCACTTTTCCAAGCCTTCCGTCTTTTACTTTACTGTATTCGAGGTGAGTAGCAAATTTTATGCGGTGTAAGATTTTTCTCTCGAATGCAGCACGAAAGCTCAACAAATCTATTTATTCCTAAACATTTGTTTTCAGATAGAAAAATGGAACAGTTTTGGTTCTCAAAGTTCAGAAAATTAACGCTGACTACCTCAATAAATAATGAAGTAGAGTTAAAGAGGTATACGTATACACAACTTTTTTACAGTGCATCATCACATTTCGTGACCAAGCGCAACATAGATGGGTGCTGAAAAAAACTGACGACCTAGGACAGTCTATGGACTTTAAGCAGCAGCAAAATCAAAATCAACATAACCGCCTTCTCTGTCACTCTGTCAGGACTGCGATACGCAAAAGCACCAGCAGACAGCGATTTAAAAAAATTCTGGGTTGGCTGTAAGTTCGGACGACGGGCAACTGAATCACTATAGCCACCCCGTCTTCCTTTACATTTGTGACAGAGCTCAAAGATCTCTTCTCATGTCGCCATGGGAATCTCGAACACAACCCAGGAAAAAAGAAGCAGCTGTTCACTACCTCAAAATATGCATTCGAGGCTTGCACTCAACGAAAGAATTTACTTTGTGCCCAGTAATTTGCCGCAACTCTACAATCTCTCAGTGTAACAACTCTACACTAATTATTCTACAGTAAAACTCAGCAAAACTGAAAAGTAAACATAAATTTCAAAAATTACAAAAATATCATCAACAAACCCAGGCCATGCCGAACCAGACAATGCGACAAAAGAATTTGTCCCGTAGCAATGAATTAATTCAAAAAAGAACAATGCCGAGGATTTATGAATTAAGTCACTCACGCACACACATCCAACGGTCGAGCAACGCCCGCGTTACCCGCGTTACCAGCGAGCACACACGCGGGCCCATAGGAAAGTGTTTTGTATTCAACAAAGAAAGTATGCTACTAGCATACTTCGGCCGGCGTAAGTAGGTTATACCAATAGCCAGCCGGGCAAAGAGGTACGTTGAATGGTCGATTGTTGTTTATTTGCTGACCGTTCTTGCCCGGTGGTGTGTCTATGTTTGCCAACGACGCACCAGGTGAACTCGAAATGACTGAATTGGAATGTGTTGCTTCTCCCAGGAATGTCAGTTGCTTCTAAATGGAACGGAATAACTGCTGGATATGGTGCTACTTATCTGGTGGTCTGCGTACACCATCGGCCGTTGGCTATCGGTTGGCGGTGGTATCACGGATCTACGCAACTTCCGGCTGGCGTTACAAAAAGACACAAAAACGTTAGATCATTAGTCTGGATTAAATGACAGTTAAGTTTTGAATTCTCTCGAAAAGCTGATCACAAAGCTTTAGTTTTTTTTTTAGGAAGTTAGGCGCTGGAAGTAAAGCATTGGAAGTTGGTCGGTCGCTTGAAGCTTGAAGTTGAACGATGTTTGAAAGTTGAAGTGAAGAGCTTTGCATAGCGGTAACATAGGCAAATGAATTTGTGTATCTTTTTTTGGAAATTAGTTGTTTTGTATGCCAGCATCCAAGACAGTTTGAGCTTTTGATCTTGAAAAGTTTAGGCGACGTTTAGATGAATCTAGGGGTTTTTTTTTTTGCAAAAGTTGGTTTTACCAAGCGGGGTTTCCCTTAAATTTGAAAATGGAACACAAATCTTACTCGGAGGTTGACTGAATTTTTTAAAAGGGGAATTTGGAATATCCACAGTCTATTCAGTTTCACTTTATACAAAATTTACGCAAATAGAAAAGAAAATGCGGATGCCATTGCGGTCGAGATAAACCTATGTGGCAGTAAAGCTGTTTGAAGTTTGGATTTAACACACTCCCTCTAACACACCATTGGTGGCGCTTCGGTCTGGGGTGGGCTTGGGTCGAGCCTCTGCAACAACCACACGTATTGCGCGTATTGGTCTCTCACGACGGTATCTACAAATTGTTGACGTTATATTCTCCGAGCATTGTTAGTGACTCAAAAAGAGCAGGACAAATGAAAGTTTTATATCAAGAATCGAACCACGTACCCTTAACTTAGAAGCTACAGATAAGAACATGGGGCATCAATCCCATTGAAAATACTCGTACAGTTCTGAAGTTAATTTCATCGTGCCGGCTGAAAAGCCTTGCTTAGACTTTAATAATCGTCGGTAGAATAGTCCGGAAGAAAACGAAAAAGTGGTGGTGCTACAGCTGAAACAAGTTTGACCATGTCAAAGTGACAGCTGACAGCTTAGTGACCAAGTCTCGCGGTGTGCTCGGACCTTTTGTGCTCGTTCTCATTTACATTAATTAGGGTTAGGTAAGGTTGGTGTGTCTCGGGAAGAGACCGTGACCTACTTAGACCCTTATTGGATCCATTCGGAATGGTTAGTGCTTTCTACGTAGTTGTAAGATCAGTTCTACAACTGCTAAATCATTACTTTTAAGAGTTGCAACTAATGCAAGTGATCTATCTCATTCGAATTTCACTGTCAATTTTCTGGGCTAAAGTAAGCTTGTTTTCTTTTCACGAACTTAACAATGTGTCGAATTTTTGTATCCGACAGTTCTTCTAGGGTCCAGTGTGTGTATGTGGCTAGCGTGTCTTTTTTTAATTGTCACAAGAGCTGAACAGGTTCCGAGGTAGTGAAGGATTATCTCTTCCTCATCTCTGCACCTTCTGCAGAATTTGTAGGGGGCTTCCATTCTTCAGTATATATGCCTAAGAGGCAGTGATCGGTTATTATAGCTACAGCACTATTTATTTCTTTTCAACATATTGCTAGGAGCTGTTTTGTTCTTGTTGGACTTAGTGTTAGCCAAATTAGCCTGGTTGCCCTGCATGCATCTATCGTAGTTCCATCCGTCTGCGATAAGTGATTTTAATGTCCATCTATAAATAACAAAGAAATTTGATTTGTTGCAAGTGATATTTTCGTCGGGCTTTTTGTTGCCTGGAATTCCTCTATTTGACGACGTGGAAATTAGGCACAGCCCCGCGTGGTGGGATTTTTAAATTTACAAAAGCAGAACCTTTATAATTTCGGCGTGTCCGTTCTACCGTCCGTCTTTCACCCTTTTTCTTTACCTACATTTATAAAGACATTGGCATAGAATTTTGGAGTAAGGTAATTTAGGCATAGAAATAATTTTCCATCCACACAAATTTAAAAAGTGTCAAAAAGTTGGACTGTTTGTGGGTTGCTCTCATATAGCTCAGTTAACAGTTTTTTGATCCAGAAAACCGTTTAAGAAATATGGAGCTCCAAAGCCGCTTTTAATGCTTCCCTCTCTCCCATTTCTAAACCAGAGTGTTTAAAAATCTGAAAAAATTAGAAAAAGTTGGCTTTTATTAAAAAATGTTGAGCATTTTGCCCCTAAAAGTTTTGGAGATATTGGACAAAAACGGTAAATTATCGAAATGCGAATTTTGAAAATATGAAAACGCAGTTTTGTAGACCTTAAAGTAAGCATTAAGAAATTATAAATATCAAAATATCGATTTAGTGCACAATTTTGATATATCATAGATTTAAAATTAAAAACATTACTTTCGCATATAAATTCCATCCTGTGATCGACAACTCGACACAAGCCTCACATTAATTTCAACACTTAATGTCCAACTACAAAATATACACAGCAGGCATGAGCAGTGATTATATGCGTGTATGTATGAATGTTTGTTTGTTTGTGTCTATATATGTATGTAATGTAATGTAATGAATACAGTCGAACTTCGACAACTCGAACCACCACTTGCCACAAAAAAAAAAATCGAAAAAAATTTATCAAGACTTCAAGTTATCAAAAATATACAAAATGTATAGGTATAAATATTTATTTATTTGCGTCAAAATACATACAACGTACAGGAACATAATTATTATTTAAAATAGTCTATCATACATGACTGAAGAGAGAATTTTTTATTTTGGTTTTAACCATTATGCAGTGTATCGGTTGCAGGTAAGTTCTGCCTCCTTTTCATTTTAAACGATTCCAAAACTGCTTTGCCCACATTTTCGTATGATGGTTTTTTAAGTCTCTTTGCACTTCCATTTACACCACCATTTTCGATTGCACTGTTCACTCTGTGTATGATTTTGTCTTCCACTTTGTGTTTTTCTAGTACAATTTAATTGTTACATATCTTCTATTGTGTGTTCTTACTGCTACTAATAAATAATAAGACGATTCTTAAGAAACCACGATTTTCTACACGTATGTATATATATACTATATACTAGTTCACAGGAACATACAAAGACAATGTCTCGAAAAATTAATTATAAAACGAACATGTAAAATACGCAGAATTTGAGAATTCCCTTCAGGATTCGACTTATCGAAGTTGACCCCAAATAATCTGTTCGAGTTATCAAGATATTCGACTTGTCGAAGTTCGTCGGAACCTTCTCCATGCGAGTACAACTCGCACTTGTCCATTTTATTAACATTTACGAAAGGCTTTGCTGGGTTACTGTAGACTACGGTCTAACTTAGGCCCATTCTAGTACATACTACAAGACGCCGTGGTCTTTTAAAAGCAAGAATAGATTATGTTGTGGGGGCGCCGTGGCGTAGTGGGTAGGTGCGTCGACTCCTACGCTCGATATTCTCGGTTCGATTACAGAAAAAATACCTAACATTTTTTCATGGCTCCACCTCTTTCAAGTCACTGACAATGCTCAAAGAGTATAACTGTCTAGAAAAAGCTTCTTATTCTCGCCGTTCGGAGTCGACATTAAACTGTAGGTCCCCTCCACTCGTGAGAGAACAATAGCACGCACAACACGAGTGGTTGCTGAGAAGCTAGGCCCAGGTCCACCTCTGATTGTAGCGCCGTCATTATTATTATTATTTATTATAGATGATGTTACATATTTCTAGTTGAACTTACAAGAGAAAAAAAGAAAACAAAATAGATAAATAAAATAAAATAAGAACCTAAAGAGATAATAATTGAAACTTAAGATCTAAAATAGAGAGTGTTTGTGTACAGCACAAGAAAAGGTTACGAGGATTGTAATGATAATTTTAATTTTAGTTTTAATTTTAATTTATGATACTGTTTTCAGACAGATGGATGAAAAGTTTTCTTCGGAATTCGGTGAATTGTTGTATTGTCTGCAATTCGTGCAGAAGACGGTTCCATAGGCGAATTGCACATACGAGGAAAGACTGTTCTCCAAAGCAAAGTGTGAATCGTGGTAGAGTTAAACTTAGATCCGAGCTGAATGCGCAAATTTTATCATATCGTGAAAGAAATCTGGGCACATGCGACGAATAATTCTATGTAATTTAAAAATATTACGAAAATCTAGAAATACGTTCAATTTCAAACCTAAGATACCAACATTAAGATGAGACACACTACAGTACCTAGGAATATTATACATAAAACGAACATAGTCATTGAAAGCAACATTTAATCTTCCTTTAAATTCAAGTCAAGATGAGGATAGACAGAGCAGTTATAGGTAAAAAACGGCATTATAATAATAAGAATAATGGCGGCGCTACAGTCCGAGATGGACCTGGGCCTAGTTTCTCAGCAACCACTCGTGTTGTGCGTGCTATTGTTCTCTCACGAGTGGAGGGGACCTACAGTTTAATGCCGGCTCCGAACGGCCAGATTAAGAAGCTTTTTCTAGACAGTTATATTCTGTGAGCATTTTCAGTGACTCGAAAGAGGTGGAGCCGTGAAAAAATGTTTGATGTTTTTTCGGGAATCGAACCTACTACATCGAGCGTAGGAGTCGACGCACCTACCCACTACGCTCACAAAAAAAAAGGCTTTATTTTTTATTTATATTTTAAAGAGACGTAGTTTTATCGACATACTTAGCGCATTAGCGGAGTGTCGTAAGTATTTCAAACTGGTATAAATGTGTTTGATGGTGTAAGTTATAGCGTTACAACAAGTTAGTGATGAATTAATTCGGTAGCCAAGATATTTTACACAAGTTGCAATAGGTCTTGGTTCATTATTTAGAGTTATTGGAGGGAAATTATGTAGGTCAGAAGTACTTCTTGAGCAGATAAGACTTGTGGACTTAGAGGGATTAAGTTTGAGTTCTATTCTGCGATGACCACAATGTAATACTGCAAAGATCCTCATTAATTCTCCTTACACAATCACAATATGAACGTTTAGAGTTAAGTTTAGGCAAGATTAGCAGATATATTCAGCCTTTATACAATTGGTGGATTGTGTCTCTTTTGGATATCACATTGTTTTGAAGCCATGATAGAGCCTCTTTTATCACCATAGTCTACGCTGAAAAGACGCTACAATGTTTCGGAAGTTGGAGGGATATACATATTTAAATTTATTCCTATTCCTACTTCCTCATCCGTATGGGATCCACCCGTGAAAATTCCGTCTACCGTCTGAAGTTCAGACTTCCAATCCGATCTAGAGTGGATGCTGGTTAAGAAGCTTTTCTCGAAGAGAGATTGAGGTAGTAGAAGGTCGTTGTTCTGGTGGAGGACCTCTAATTTATTGAGTATAGCCGGTCTGGTGTTCACGGCTTATGTGGAGAGTTTTAAGTTTAACCACTGTACTGCCTGTTACTTGTCTCCCATATAAATCAAGTATTGGAATATAAAGAATTATGTTTACATGTGAATAGCCAGTTGGCGTTATCGAGTATAGTTTCCATTCCCATCCAATACGTTTGTTGCCCATTGCACACATATGTGTGTCTATTCAGGTGTGCGGGAATCCATCGTCTACGGTGATAAGACCATGTAAAGCATATAGTCAGCACAGTTTCAACTGGAAACCCACTGTCATCCAGTGAGTTAAACAGCAGAAGATAACCACGTCTAGGGTCATTAAGGAAACAAGTTGAAGACAACTTCAACCAAGTTGACTTGCAAAGCTAAAGACAGCCGACAAAATATCGTTTAAATTCAAGAGGCTTGTTAGTTGAAATCCAGCTTCACGACGCAACATGAGAACATGAGTGTAGATGCTCAACAACAGCTATGCATAAGTAGCAGTTCCGTCCCTGCCCTTTGTCTCATCAACCCCCAATTAACACTTCTTTCCACAAACTCTTCACGAACTCAGTTCCGGTGGCTCCCATTCTTCATTTAATTAAAAACCCCTAAGCACAATCAGTTTAAACAGTTTACACGTTTCCGAAATTAAGCCGTTTCAGTCAGTTGAATAAATACCCTTCAACCATAAACAATTAACTCGCTTGGACCAGGGGAAATATTCCACAGGCACAAATCCATCTTAAAGCCGCATTAAGCATTCTCATATTCACTTAGTCATTCCAGACTCTATTCAGCAAGCACACCGTCTCTCCTCTGTTGATGTTATCCGTCACCCGGTGAAGGGGATATGAGTTGTAAATCAAAACCGTGCAAGACCACAGTCTAGCCACTTACCGCTTTAAAAGAAATTAACATGTAAAATGATGTACATAATAAAATAGTCATCAATCAAACGAATCTAAAAGGTGCATGTCGGAAATACATCTTTTCGGGAACACGGGAGATTATGTCAGTGTTGGATAATAACAAGCGTAACAGCAGCCGAGCGCTGGTAGTATCTCGGAATTGATTGCCATTAGATGCTGATGAAAACTGAATTTCATTTTCAGCTTCCGTTGTGGAGACCGAGGTACTTCCTCTTAGGTAATAATGCTTTCCTTTGCATTTCCAGTGAAACTTGTGTATTAGCCACGGGGATGTTGGACATGACTAAGCAGTAGTCATTCGAAATGAATTACTGCTCTTTAACAATGGAGGAGACTACAGTCAAGGACGGTAGTAATGAGTTCGTGAGGGCATTAACTTAAGCGAACGCGCGAATCTGTGAAACGGCGTCGTGAATACTTATTCTACGTTATGTTTGATGCAAATATTTCATAATCTTGTCACTCTTTACCCATTATTCGTCACTCGTTATTTAATACTCGTCAATCGTTACTCATTACTCGTCCATCGTCACTCGTTATTTGTTACTTGCCACTCGTCACTCATTAGTCGCCACTCGTGACTCATTACTCGCCACTCGTAACTTGTCTTTTATAACTCGCTACTCGTCACTCATTACTCGTCACATTACACTCGTTACTGGTCACCTTGTTACCTCGTCACCTCGTCACCGCATCACCTCGTCACCTCATCACATCGTCACCTCGTCACCTCGTCACCTCGTCACCTCGTCACCTCATAACTAAGCAATCGTCCCTCCTCGTCTCGTCACTCGTCACTCATTACTCGCTACTGGTCACTCGAAACTCGTCACTTACCACTCGCCATTCCTCATCCGTCATTCGTCACAATTACATTCCACTCTTCCAGTTCCCGATGCAGACTTCTTCGTTAACTTGCCTCCTCGTTCTCTTCGACGACAAATATTTACGCATTTGTTTTTAAATGACTTCGCTGTACTTTACTATACTTCTTCACATCCAGCACGATTCCGACTGAGAGCCTTGAAATTTAGAATTGCCTCTAACAATAATAACAACAAATGTTTTCAATACAGACCATGGAGAGCCATTGCGTAGCAACCACTCGGGTTGTGCGTGTTATCAAGAGTGGAGGGACCTGCAAATTTATGCCGGCATTGAAAGGCGAAATTTGAGATGCTTTACGTGACGGTTATACTCTCGAAGCCAGTGGACTCGTGAGAGGTGATCGCGCGAAAATGAAAGTTAAAATTTGCGTCGAATTCGTATTATGGAACTTCTGTGAAGCAAAAATTAAGTCCCAACAATGTCACGAACTGTTTCTATTAAGCCATCAAGCCAAGTCTTAATACACTGCTCCTCTTTAAAATTTGGAAAGTGTACTTGTAGAGCTTCTTCAGCACGCGGTTGCGTACGCAGCCGATCATAGAGAGATCTGGTCGAGAATTCTCTTGCAAATTCGATTCGATCTAGTCACGATCATTTTGAGAAGTTGAAAGATATTCCGCCATCTTCTGAGGCGAAAACTGATAACAAAGAAGTTCTCATTAGGAGAAGTGGCTTCGGCAATTCACAGTGTGATCAGATTCCTGATGACCTGGGGCTTCTTCTTGTATCTGTATTTTAACAAACATAAAGAGCACCCATCCACTCGTGAGAGAACAATAGCACGCACAACAAGAGTGGTTGCTGAGAAGCTAGGCCCAGGTCCACCTCGGACTGTAGCGCCGCCATTATTATTATTATTAAACTAACTTGGCCACATAGAGTAAATGAATACCAGTGTTCCAGCAACGGGAGTATTAAAATATGACGGGAAGGAGAGGAAGACCGAGCCTACGACACAAACACGAAGTGATCGCAGATGTAAGACAACTTGCTTTTGATGACTGGAAGTGGCGTGCGCAGGGCCATTAACGATGGAAGGCGTCAATTGCCTCAGACCCTTCATCTTTGGGCTAATAAGTAGAGTCCGACCAAAGACCAGTTTTTCGGCCAAATCCGAACTTTGGCTTTTTGATCACTTTCGGCCGAAGCCGAAGTCGAATGTTCATTCGGACTCTATTTGGGACATATTTGCCAAGTTACTTTCGCATCATTTTTACGAAATACTCCAAAATGGATTTTCATCTTCCATTTTTGGTGTTCTTTCTACCTGAAACCAGTACAAATAAATTGCATGCTTTTATACAGACCAGACCATAGTTTACCAACTTGCAAAACAACAAAGAACACACCGTTTCTTGCAACTTCTACTTTAAAGAAAACAGAAATTACATGGGCATTTCACCGCATAACATCCCTGTCCAAATAACTGTTATTTTCCTGACACCCAACCAATTTTATTTCTGTTTTCAGTGGTAATTGACCTTTATAAAAATTCGATTCAATCTTGAAACGATTAGTTATATTATGTATATGGTACACAGTTTGGGGTTGTTTGAAGCAAATACAAAGTGCGTCTTGCTTGTATTATTTTTGTCGCGCTTTGCGTTTTTTTCTACGGGTAAGTTGTTTTTGTTAAAATTAAAATATTCTTTTTTATAAATATTGGCTTGTTTTTTAGTTGTTGCAAAAACAATTGTAATTATATTCTATTTTTGATGAATAGTACTTCAAAACATACGCATTTTGATAAAATTTGCTCAAGCAGTCCACGCTCGCTACAATGAACAATCTCGCTCCAATGAACAGGCCCGGTTTTTATTTGACTTGAAGCAACTGTAAGTCTAATATACATGAAGCGACTGGATGGCGTAGTTGGTTAAGTGCCTGCCCCAAGTTAGAGGGGTCCCAGGTTCAAATCCCAGTGAAATCGAATCTGGTCCAGTCACCATTTGTCGTTGGGATCAAATAAACGGTATTGGAGTAGGTTGCTACTTGGCAGTACAATGGACCAGTTTTGAGTCTGAGTGCTCCAGTGTGGAGTTTCAAAAACATCCGAAATAAAAGTCTTACATGTCGCCACGAAAATGATCCACTTTTCACTTCCAACGTAATAGCAGGGAAATTTTGCTATAAACCAATTCTCCACTAACCTCAAAATTGAACCAGTTTCGAGTACCAAACATGAATTCTAAAAACAAACTCCTTCCTTCCTCCCATTCATGCATCATGATTTACTGTGAAGTCGACATTAGATCCCGATTGTTCTCATTTGCTCCTGTAAATTGCTATCGTTCTCGCGCATAACTTCGATTACTTACTCCTCATTTGCTTAATTATATAACATTGGCAATCTAGATCAATCAACGTGCAAGGCATTACAAGTGCCACTGTGCCAAGCCTCAAGATAGCTTCAAAAAAGAAACGTGCCATCTCGAATTCCTCCATAAACGAGCACTCATAGTCATAAACTTGGCTTGCGTAATAGAAACAGATGCCGATAGTGGCGTTGAATAATCGAAATTCGAACGATTCGTCTATAAGTCTTCCCCGCACATCAGATTCATTGCCAATTTGGCAGTAAAGTGTTTCTCATTGGCATGTGCCTGCGAATTGAGATTGGAGGAAATGTGGAAGCAAAGATGCAAGTGGTCAGTTTACTTTGTTGCTTGGCTTGCGGATATCCTTTCTCAAAACGTTTTTAACTTGGCAGATGTCACCAAATTTGAATCAACTTCAATTGAAAAAACTTTTAAGTTTAAACGTTTTCTTATCGCCGTCAAACTGAAATCTGAAATTAGAGTTCATACGGAACTAAAATTTCACTGAAATGCATATAAAGGGTAGTCCAACGAAAAGGCGCGATGTTAATTGTAAATAAAACAAAAAGTTTTCAGAGAATTATCTTAATATTTTTTATTATGATAGAAGGATCTATGCCAAATATGTGGGAAACAAAATATTGGCCAAATGCTCGTCACGGCTTCGGTGGCATACCTCTATCCGATGGTCCATATTTTCAATGACTCTGAGACATAATTGAGGTTCAAAGTCGTTAATGTGCAGAATTATCTCATCCTTTAGCTCTTAAATTGTTCTTGGCTTATTGACGTATACTTTTCTTTCTTTCTTTCTTTCTTTTTGTCCAACGGTGTCAAATCACATGATCGTGGCCACCAATTAACATCGCCACGACGTGTGATAACACGGCCATTGAATTTCTCGCCATTGTTTCGTTGGCTGTGTTGCAAGTGGCACCATCCCGTTGGAAGCACATGTCGTCCAGGTCCATATCCTCAATTTCTGGGCATAAGAAGTACGTTATCATCTCGCAATAGCGAACACCATTCAAGGTAACTGCTTGACCGACCTCATTTTCGAAGAAGTACGTAAGTGTTTTCTAGTTGCAGACACATTCGAAAGTTGCCTCGGGCACAAAGAAATTGTCAAAATGCTGCGAGGAAATTTATTTTTCCATGGTTGCAATTGCAAAAGATCGTGGTGGTGTTGGTATGTGCGTCGACCCATAAGCATTAGACATTTCGGTCTAGGTTCAAAACACAGCTACAATTTTTCAAAAAAAATGTTAACTGCTCTACCTCGTTCGAGTCACTAACAATGCTCAAAGAGTATAACTGTCTAGAAATAGCTTATCAATCTCGCCATTCGGAGTCGGCATTAAACTATAGGTCCCCCACTCGTGAGAGGACAATAGCACGCACAACATGAGTCTTTGCTGAGAGACTAGACCCAGGTCCGCTTCAAACTGTAGCGCCGCTATTATTGTTATTAATAACAAAAGATCACCGAGAAATATTCCGGCCGAGTAACCCTAAACCCCTCACAAAGACCAATGCCACAAACATTAAGTGTAGATAACCAAAGCAGTTCCATTCAAAACAAGGAACGATAATAGAAGAGAATACCGTCCTCCCGATCTAGACGAAGTCAAGATAGCGATATCGAGACTGAAGTATAATAAAGCTGCTGGTACAGATAGTCTGCCCGCTGAAATGTTTAAAGCAGCTGGAGATGATCTGGTAAGGCGCATGCACCAGCTTATCTGTAAGATATGGTCGGAGGAAAGCATGCCCGATGAGTGGAATCTCAGTATCGTTTGCCCGATCCACAAGAAAGGAGACCCCTTTGACTGCGCCAACTATCGAGGGATCTTAACCTCGCCTATAAGATCTTTTCTGCCATTCTATGTGAACGCCTGAAACCTTTCGTCAACAAACTGATAGGTCCCTATCAGTGTGATTTCAGGCCGAGGAAGTTCACCATAAATCAAATCTTCACACTGCGGCAGATCCTGAAGAAGACCCAAGAAATGCAGATCGACGCAACGCAGAATAACCCTTGCCAACCGCTGTTTTTATGGGCTCCAAAGGCAATTGAGTAGTAGAGCCCTCTCTCGGAAGACCAAGCTGACTTTATACAAGACCTTGATCATCCGAGTCCTGCTGTACGGCACAGGGGCATGGACAATATCCCCAGCGGATGAACAGTCTCTTGGCTGTTCTTTTCGAGAGAAAAGTTCTGCGCGCGATCTTTGGTCCTGTTTGCGTTGATGGCATTTGGAGGTGAAGGTTCAACCATGAACTATATGGGCTGTACAGCGACATGAGTCTTGCCAGGCGCCTACGGATCCAACGCCTAAGATGGCTAGGCCATGTAGAGCGTATGGATAAGTTAGCTCCGGCCCGAAGAGTCTTCGACTCTGAGCCGCAACAGAGGACGTCCACTTACAAGATGGCGCACACAAGTCGAGGGGGACCTCGGCCGGCTTGGTGTGCGAAACTGGAGACAGCTGGCGAAAGATCGTGCTGGCTGGTTATGTTAAGTGAGGCCCAGGCCCACCTCTGACTGTAGCGCCCTAAGAAGAAAAAGAAGAACTCCAAGAATCCTCTGTGGGAAGGAAAGGAAGATCTGATTAAGATTGGGCTAAAAAGTCTCCTGAGATTTATGCTTCAGTCTGGCAAATTTGAATCCTCAGAGGGAAAGTCGAGTCTCACAGATTATGCATACAGGCTGAACAGCGACATGAGTCTAGTCGGACGTTTACGGATCCCAAGAATAGGGTGTCTGGGCCATGAAGAGGACATGGACAAGCCCCAAGAATCTTCGACTCTGAGCCTGTAGAAAGATCTGCTAGCGAAAGATCGTGCTAACTGGAGAGACCTGTTGTTAAAGATCCACCCCAGGCCGTAGCGCCATATGAAGAAGAAGATTAAAAGTCCTTCCTGCATCTTGTGGTGATTTTAGTTCAGCAAAACCCCAAGAGTTCGTTAAAATCCCAAAGTGCTCAAAAGTACTAAACTCCGTAGACGCATGCTGTGACTCCGCTGCTTTTAAAATACTAAAGAGCGTGTTTAATAGATGAGCATTCGCGTCTCACCTCCAAAAAAAAGAAAAATTAACCAAATTCAAGATTTCGTAATTTCTAACCTTTTTCGCGTAAGAGATCAACGTCTCAAAAATCACACAACACACTTCCCCAAGTTCTAACAACCTCTAAACACACTTCATCTCGTTATCTCCGTGTGAATGTGGTTATGAGACGCAGTCAATTACCTAAACCCCATAAACGACACCATAAAGTAAGACTGCATTCCCAAACTCGTTCATATCTAACCCAATCTTCACACGGACACCTCCACTCATTTAGACAATTCTACGTGGAATTCATCTCCGCATCGCGTGCGTGTGTGTTCGAAATTTACAAATAGATACACATGTACAGTGCGGCTGAAATGTGTAACGAAAATGTGGCGCAGGTTAGCAGGTTTAGGTTAGTAATCGGATGCAAAGGCATGTGTCGATTACGCGATGTCATTAAAGAGTTGTGTCATTAGCTATTCACTCTTCATTAACCTCACGTGTGAGCAATGTTAATACCCGCCTGTGGTCTGTCAGAAACAAAAGGGAAAAAAAATAAAAGTTATTCACTCCGGCAGACTGCAGACGAATTAATTTATTTAAATGGTCATTGTAGGTTTCTACCGTTTTGGGGAAAAGAAATCAGGAGCTTTCAAAGGTGCTCGCTGAGGCAGATTTTGTGAAGTGCAGTCACCCAATCGTGTACTCACACGTGCAATTAATTATGATATTTTTGCGTCATATGAGGCATTGGTTGGCTTTCTAGATGTAGCTTGTAACTCTTCTTGTTAGTTGAAGATAAGACACTGTGGTCCTAAAGAAATGTTCCCTTTTGTTATTAACTAGATCCTGACAGTCACAGCAGTTTAGTGCCCTTTTAAACATAATTGGACCTAGGATTGTAGAACTATTCGTATAGTTTCAATGGTATCGTCGTTTTAATGCTTTCGAAATTTTACTAGGTTCGAGAATGGAGACTCATCCAAGAAAGTTACGGGTGGTTGCCAATAAGTAGCCTAGTCAATTGCCCACCACTTTATACTAAAATCCAAAGAAAACTTATCTTCTTCTCCTTCTCCTAAAAATTAGTTGAACCAATTGCAGCTAACAATGAACCGGTTGAGCTGATTGATGCTAATGTTCCTTAACTCACTCAGATTGTGAACGAAATATGCTCTTATTAGGTATTTCTGCGAAGTGAAGTACTACTTCTCCTTTAGACTTCTGCCAATAGTCGTTGGAGAGGAGAATCAGCATACTGGCCTTTCTTCAAATTACGCAGTGTCCTGGAACTTGAGTACCTTTAACAGACCACGTTGCCGTTGAACTCGGGAAAGACAGTAAACTTCTTTAAGACAGATCTTACTGCATTTCAGGAAATTCGGTGGGATGGCCAGCGCTTGTTGCATATAACGAAGGCAGCATTTATTCAAATGTTCGCCTCAGCCTAAGGCAAATATTCTGAAGCTTCAATTTGGGGGAACGGCTTATAACGATCCAAACTCGGGAAAATCAGCCTGATTTGCGCGGACGCCTGCGGAGAGGCCATGGATGACAACATCAAAGAGATCATAGACTCCAAAAAAAAAAAGGTTCAATGCTTCAGCTACGACATCAAGATCGTTCTAGGAGACTTTAACGCTAAGCAGGGTAACGAGGACATCTTTTCTGGAGTTATCGGGAAACAGAGCCTGCACAACATCATTCTCAAAAATGGACATATACTGGTTACGGGGTGGAACCTCTCTGTAGCTAGCACGCGGTTTCCACACCTCAACATTCATAAAGGGGCATGGCGGTCTCCCGGTCAATTAACCGTCACCAAGATTGATTACACTCCAATCAACGTCAGACACTCCTCCAGTAATCTTGATTTTCGAACTTTCCAAAGAGCTAACATTGACACCGATCATATCCTTGCTGTAGCCAAGGTAAAGTCACGGATATTGAGAGACAGAAACGGAACAAAGAAAGAAAACAACAGTTTGATGTCGGAAAGCTGCAATCGCAACCACCCGACAGGATCTTTTCCAATCGAGCCTTCCTGAAGCTCCCCGAAAGACATCACCTGCATAAACAGTAGAAGAAGAACGGAAACTTTGTCAAAAAGCCAACAGAGAAGCCGCTACTGATGTGCTAGGTTTAACGAAGTCATCTAGATGTTCGATTTTTGATCTTCGATTTTTGATCTAGATTTTTAATAGTTTGACGACGAGTGCAGGCAGGTACGTTTAGGAAAGGAAGAAGTAGTAGAAGTAGTACAGTAGTACAGCTCTACGAACAGAAACGAAGAAAATAGACCTGGCTTCTCAAGAAAAAAAAAGAAAGACAATCGAAAAAATAGAGAAACCCCTATGACAGGAATGATGTCCAAACGTTTTACCATAGGGTGGGACAAGGATGAACAACTGGTAGTAGAGTCGCAGTCGATACTGAGGATTTGGAAGAATAATCTCGACTACTAAACGGTGATGAAGACACCAGACAGACCATCATGCAGAATATTACAATACACCCAATTTGGACGGTGAAGGTGAATGGTTATCATTCGCCCGAACCATAACCTGGAAATCATTCTAGTAAGTAACGCCCAGATTCGAACTGTTTCGCAACATGAGTGATCTGAAAGCACGGGCTTTGTCGTGTTCAATGACGATAATATGGCAGATAATTACATCGCGGATGACATTACTTCTTCCTCCGTATAATTCGTGATTAGATCTTCTTTTATTGCTATTGACGCAAACATGACCAAAGACCGCACGCTGTATTTTTCTGTTCAAAGAAGATCTTCTTTATCCGCGTTGTCCGGACTATTGTCAATTCCGTTGTTATACGGTCAGCGCCAAAAAGTAGTGAACAGTCATTAGTGTTTCCAGTCTTCGTATCTGCTGGTCTAAATGTTTCTTTAAATGTTTAATGAAACGAGCTGATATGTCTTACAATCATTGACATAATTATTATAATTTTTTGCAATTTTTCTTCTAAATTTAGTTGATTGTTTTATGATTACGCTTATATTTAATTAAATACAGTGTATTTTAATGTATATCTTTGGGGTTTTAATTTGATGTATCTCTCTTTTGACACAGACTGTATATCACTTCAAAATCAACAAAATAGTACTGCAAGTCACAGAATTGTTGTTGTATGAATCTGAATCTCTGCTTAAATTTCATAGATGCGGAGAAATCGTGAATGGTTGTGTGATTGTTACTATAAACCTTGACACGATCAAAATATGATTTTTCAGTAATTGAATTATTTTTTTGGGCTTGTGGCACCGTCTTGTTAAAACCGCATATTCTTCATATACATATTTTACAATTAAGTGCAAACAACTGGATGACAATCCACAACGCCACGGGTTCCACATAGCGACATTATAATCTAGTCGCCTGACTAGCTTAATTTTCAAAGAAAAACAGTCAGATAATGCTCAAAATCCGCAACAAACAGAAATATGTACTTCTAAATGCATTTTTTTTCGCAATAATCAGGTTATAATGGGTTATTTAAAACCCAAATTCGACAATTTTTTTAACGAACAAAGACTGAGCCTAATCGTTGAAGGTTAACTTAAGCTACCAAACCATCATTCTTTTTAAAGTATCTCTCAACAATGAAAACGTGTGGTTCTATCGGTCTATTTTTAATAACCTTGAACCACCAGATGTTACGCTCTCATTTTCTTTTGTTGGCAACACATCACTGTAAAATTCAAATCTAGCATGAATTCTGGCACACCCTTTATTATACCTTTCATTATCGTCACAGCCTAAAAGTCACAAAGGTGAATTGTAAAACAACCAGTGATCATTATTCAACTAATGCGCCGAGAAAAAACCTCTCTGTAACCCCAAAAGGTGAAAAAATCATCATCAAAGTTTATTTTATTTAGGTTAAGCCGCTTACAGCAATTTGTTCAATTAACGCCACGACACGGTTACATAATCGCATACAAACCGGCTTTTGGTGATCAAAAATGAGGGAAAGAAAGAGATTTTGCCATCTGTCAACATAAGAGATCAGTTGTCAGTTGTCACTTTGACATCGAATTTTTGACCGGAAGAATGATGAAATGTGTTTTATGCTTTTTTTGTGTTTTAATACTCGTACTTTGTGCGTCCTTGATGGTTTTAAAACAGAAGCCTAGTCTTTGGTGTAACGGGTGGGATTCTGATTATTAAATAACTAGAAAAATTAGGCCCCTACTGCGGTTGTCGATTGTCGATCAAATTAATTTACCGAGTTGCCGATACTCCTTCTTCATGGTCCGCCTACAAATCAAGCCTGGATGACCTCGAGTACGCATACTTTGTGGGGTCCATTTAAGCGCTATCCTTGAAATATACGTTTCCGTTTTATGCAGGATATGGCCTATCCAGCTCCACTTTCGACGCTGCAATGGGTTTCTGTGAATCTCTGCGCAGCAGCTCTTCGTTCGCGATCCATTCCGGCCAGAAGTTCTTCAGTATTCGTCTTAAGCAATTGTTGACGAAGACCTGAAGCTTGCGAACAATGATGATGGTTGTCTTCTAAATATCCGCATCCGTAGAGCAGTACGGATTTCCCGTTGGAATTGAGTTTCCGAAGCTTGAGAGAGGCAGAGAGCTGATTGGACTTCAAGACGTTGCCAAGCGAGTAGTAAGCGTGGCAGGCCATGTCTATACGAGACAAGACATCAGTTTCTGCTCCTCCATCATTGCAAAACATGCTGCCGAGATAGCATCCTCGATTGGTTTTCCATCAAGAAGAAGAGATGCCTCGTATATTGTGCCGGTGCTCATCAGCTTTGTCTTTGGTGGCGTTGATTTTCAGTTCAGCTCTTCTGGCGTTGATGTCCAACGCACGTAGATTTTCTTGGATTCTGCATAAGGTGTTAGATAGCAGGCAAAACTCTTATCATGACAGTCTTGCTGTATGGAGCCGAAAGCTGTGCGATGAGCAGAATTACAGAACTGGGGTGGAATCAGCTAAAGCGATAGTTGACTGTCGCACTTTTGATAATTTAATTTAACAATCAAATATATTCGTGGGCGCCGTGGCGTAGTGGGTAGGTGTGTCGACTCCAACTCTCGAGGTCGTCGGTTCGAATCTCGGAAAAAAACATCAAACATTTTTTCACGGCTCCACCTCTTTCGAGTCACTGACAATGCTCAAAGAGTATAACTGTCTAGAAAAAAGCTTCTCAATCTCGCCGTTCGGAGTCGGCATTAAACTGTAGGTCCCATCCACTCGTGAGAGAACAATAGCACGCACAACACGAGTGGTTGCTGAGAAGCTAGGCCCAGGTCCACCTTGGACTGTAGCGCCGCCATTATTATATAATCAAATATATTCAAGTCTGAGTAATGCGATCACAAAAAATGTATGGCGACTTGGCATCATTTCCCTTTAACATGGTAAGCTGTGAATATTCACTCCCACCTCAAAGTTATGGGGAACATTTGAGAAACTGAAATGTAACATGTTTTGCCTAGAGGCAATGGCGGGCTCCGTGCTTATTAAAATTGTGTTCTAAAGTGGTTCTAAAACATCCCCTTTATCTGATGATTTTTCTCGAAAGTTCCGCCTTAAAATTCGAACTGCAGTGAGATCATATGATCAAAAAAAATGCAGATTTTCCACAAATAATTTATTTCGAGTATATACGCACCAAAAAATACAGCCGCGTCGCACTAAGTCGAACTTCCTTCAAGTCGAATTTCTCTCCAACTCGAATTTTGTCGCCATATTCATTTTGGCAACCCCTCAATTTTCCATATAAAAAATTATCCTCTAGTCGGACTCCCTCTAACTTGAACTAATTTCCCGTGAAAATTCGACTTAAAGGGAGGCAACTGGGAAAGGGGGTGAAAAGGAGTGTGTGTTCACTCTGATTTGCCCAATTTTTAAAACCACTCTGTCGAATTTATGAAGACTAGCAGACTATGAATGTTTTCCTCCGAGAGGTTTATAGCTGTGTTAAAGAATGCTTTGCTCGGAGTGCGTTGTCTGACTCTAGCTAGAGCCGGACATTTGCACAGAAAGTGCCCGGGGGTTTCTGGCTCGATTTCCACCCGGCAACTGCGGCAGTGCGAGTTAAATAATATGCCTAGACTTTCAGCAAGCCTGCCAACAGCCCAGTGTCCAGTGCAGACCGCTGTGATTCTGATTCTTTTGGTTGTAGTTGGGCCATAAGCTTATGGATAGGACACAGGTTTCCAGCTTGGTCCATCTTTCGTTGGCGATCTTGAGAAGATGATTGTAAATATTATTTTTTACGAAGCCTAGTGGAGACTGGATTTGTTTCACAACGAGACTATCAAGTTTGGATCCTTGTCTGGCTAGCTCGTCTGCTGCTTCGTTTCCTCTTATACCCGTGTGCCCGGGAACCCAGATCAAAGAGACCAGGCTCCGTTCAACTATAATGGATAGTTTCTTGCTGCAGCAATCGTCCAGTTTTGACGTTGTAGTTATGGATTTTAGAGCCTTGACTGTCTGAAAAAATTGCTATCCGCTGTGCTGGTTCTGTTCATTTTTTAATTTCAAGACACGCATCAAATATTGCTAGCACTTCTGCCTGGAAAATTCTTGCAAAGCTTCGTAGCTTGAGTGACTTTGATATCTTGAAGGCTTCGGAGAAGATTCCAGCGCCCACACCAGAGTCGATCTTCTTAAGATTGTCACATAAAGACAATCGCAAAATTGTGATTCTTATTTATTGACGAATGTGATTATCAACTATCGCAAATCGCATAGCCGATTCCCCCTCTGATTCGACTCTGGTGTCTTCGAAAGCAGTTTTCTGCTTCTGATATCTGGTCCTGTCTGCGAGGAACTCGAGGAATGGAAGTAACTGCGAACTCTACGAGCTGTACAAGGAAGTGGACATAGATCGCAAACCAAAAATCAGTAGACTAAACTGTCTTGGCTACATTGAGCGAATGAACTCAAAGCTAAGAGAGTCTTCAAATCTAAGCCTCCTGGTTCGAGAAGGAGAGAAAAACCGAACCTCAGGCACAAAGATTAAGTGAACGCGGATGTAAGACAATTTGGTCTTAATGACCAGCAACGTGCCCGAGTTTATCTGCGACGGAAGGCGGAATTGCTCAGGCTCCTTCATGTATCCGAACTAAGTTAAGGGGCTATTCGTATATGTTTTTTAGTTGAAATCAAACTAATCCTCTTCGTATCTCGAACAAAAGAAATTTCCACTCAACTCCACTGAACATTTAATAACTACGAGCTCAACCTTGTGTTTACATCATCAATCATGGCATTTATCACTTTCCGCCGCTCAAGATCAAAGAATCTCGTGCGGCAAGTGTTAACGAACGTGAAGAGTTTACCATTTCAGACCAAATTTCGATTGCAAGTGAAAACCATAAATTTTTTGCTTAACTTTCCCCCTTAGTTGATCAAATAAAACCAAATTGTCTAGTTGTTTCTGTATGACGTACGGAAATGCATACTGATATATATTCGTTTACAATTTCTATAAAATCAAATAATCAAATAATATTTCCAATAAGTGTAGACAACTTGGCACCACCGCCACAGGGTGTGTTCCCTTTGTCGCACGGTTCATCCTCTCAGGCTTAATCACTAAAACCTAAATCTATCATAAATACACATAACTGTTTGGGTTCTCTTAGAGCTGAATGAATTGGCTTAAAAGTAACAAAAATAAATAAATTATTGAGAATACAAAACAATTTTCATATGTCTTCCGTGTTTTCTGTTTTTTCTGTTTTTTTTTGTAGTTCATCCATCGAGTTATCGAGAGCACATCTCTCGCCCAATGCCACCGTCACACTTCATTCTTTTTTGTCTGCAAAACAATGCTTTGTTAGTCGTCATTCATTCATAAATTCACTGAGGGAAAATAAACAAACAAACAGCGGAAAAAAAATATCCACTCACCTTTTGTGGCCCCAGATTGGTATATCCACACATGTAGGCATATGTGTTACTGGGTTATTCCCCATCTGGTATTGAATTGATACGGATCTTCGTATACAAATCCGTAACCGTTCCCATTGTCATTCGAATACGCCTGCTGTGCTGCGGTTGCATCACTCCAACCGTGTTTGTTGTTGTTATTGTTGTTGTTGGTGTTTAAATTTGTGTAGTACTGCACCTTCTTTGGAGGGGATGGCTCTTTGTAGTACTGCTTGACGGGGGCGGGCTCGTAGTACTTCCTCTGACGATTGTAGTCCCGATTGTAGGCATTCATGTAGTCCTCGTAGAGGTTCACCTTCTTCACACCCACGTCCGGGCTGGAGTACTCTCGAACTGGCTGGCGTGCTTGAAAGATGACATCGTCATTCCCGAAGTTTCTGAACTGGTTCTGGTTCTCATTCTCGTACGAGTTGTCTTGGGGATTGATAAAGATGTCATTGCTGCGGATGTTGTCGACGGCAAAGAAGGGACCCTTGGCTCGTTTGTACTCCGGACGGACATTCTCGATGTTGTCCGACACAAAGAATGGCCCCAATCCCACTCGACGAGTCAGCTTATCCGGGCTGGGAACATCGATCAGATGAATCGGGCGTGCTTTGGGTGGTCTGTAGCCACTCTTGTACGGGACCAACTCGTTCTTAATCACTCTCGCGTTTCGCCACACTTTGATCTTGTCCTCCTCGTCGTCGGGAACGCGAATCCCCTCGATCACCGGAATCTCATCGGGAACAAAGGAAACCTGACTTAATCCACTTGTCGACGGTTTCGCTTTCTTCTCTGACTCATCGGGCTTCTCGAACACAGCCAGGGTTGACTTCGCAATCGACTCCGGGATGCTGCCCATGATGTTGTAGAAGAAGTTGTGCACCGCTCCGCGGCTATTCTCATCGCTGGACGGTTGCTGCTTCTTCTTTTCCGACGACCGAAAGGCCGCATTCAGCATAAATGGCAGATTGAACAGTTTCAGACTGTCGTTGTTATCTACGGCACGTTTGAAGTACCTATTTATCGATTCACTTATGGGCTGCACAATACTTTCCGCATTCCTGGGCCGCTTCTTCACTAACAACTGCGTAATTTCACCATTGTTCCCTCGCACATTGATCACCTCGGTTTCGTCGAAGTTTAGGTTTCTGCCCACGCGCAATTCGGTTCGGATTAGTTTTGGCTTAACGACTGCTGGCGGTGATATGCTGGCCGAACGGGAATGACTCTCCGGAAACTGAATGCCCGTTGCAAGGGATAACGACAGCACTGCCACCACAAGTGGCGCGATGATGCAATGAAACGATGACATTTCCTTCGATTTGCTCGTCAGTGTTGTGGATCCTGTGAAGACGGTACGTTCCTGCAGGCCACCGAGTGCTGGACACAGACTGATGTGTCGGTTGTGGATTCACCGCTAAATGAAGACTTCGCTAGAGATGCTGCTGATTTGTGTGAAGTGATGACAAGCGTGCCTTATGCTCTCTGCATTGTGCATCTGTTTACTGTTTGTTTAAGTTCGCAATTTATTGTGTTGTTTTTTTGTATTTTTTTTATCTCCTATCCAAAAACACCCAATGCGCCGCCGCGTCCTAGTGTCTACTCACTTGTATTGTCTTTATGAAGTATCCAAGCAAACTGTGCAACTGCCTGATCGGCGCAATGTATCTTCGGTAGAGAGATAATACACTTTCACTTTCTCTTTATTGCAACAAGAAAGTAAAAGATACACGATCCCCACCTTTTGCATCGACGAAAAGTGGTGTGTGCGTAAAGTTACGTAAACTGCTTCTTTTTTTGAGTTTAACTGGTGGAACGATTGAGCACTGAGTTGCGCTATAGCCGCTGCTGTGGATTGGGGGGATTTTCGTTGCTGTGTGCTTCGTTTTGAGTGACCCAGGGTAGGAGAAGGCGGCTGAGATTCACTTAGTCGGATATCATTTGTTGAATGTCTGCTTCACACATAGGGTATGTTAATTTGATTACATAGTCAGCGGCGCGGGCTGAGGAATTATTTAATGTATGCAGATATTTTCGGTATGAATGTCAGACGTATTCATCAATCGGCAAACGATCGTGCACGACGATATGGGGGATACAAATATGCACGCGTCTGTTTGGTCATCGGAGTTGAAGAGGCAGCTTTGTTTTTTTGTGTAGCGTCACAACGGACAGTGACCTCGTAAACCCGCAGAGGAGTGAAGACTTAAGTCACTTCGAGTGATCAGGTTTACGGTTTTCCCCACTGCATCCACTCACGATAGGGTACTACTCGTGTGTACCTACAACCCACTCCGGCGAAATGTCTTCTGTGAGTCTTTTCTTTTTCACAGTCTGTTACAAAGCATCTGTGAGTACAGTCTCCCCTTTGCGTTTGCTGGAGAAATGGTTAAATGAAGCGTCTTCTCAAAACGCATACTCGAGTGCAACACGATCAGTGTTTAACTTATTCACTGTCTATCTCAGTCTCTCGTTGTGTCTGTTGTTAATCATCTTCGAGTTCAACAAAACCAAAGCCACTTCAGAGAACTGAAGAGCTTTTCGAGCGGATATGCGTACTTCAGATAAAACGGATTAGTCTCTTGGATTTTCAACCGAATCCCCGCCACTGTCTTCAGCTTGACGGAGAGATCTTGAAGGAGGAACCCTTCATTCAGTAGTAACCCTTTTTCTCTTGTTCTCTCCTTCCTTTCCCGAAGCACCGTCACATATGCGCGCCGTCACAAGTGTGCCATTCGTGTTCAGCCATGGTCTAGTCAGTCAGTCAGTTTTTCCGTTTTCAGTATCACAAGATGAGTTAATTAACGGTAGAGGAGATGGAGAAGAAACCGAAAAAAACGAGAGCGTGGTGGTTTATTAATTCATATATTTTTTTCATTTTTTTTTTATTTTTTCATGGTCTGTGGTAATGGAAGTCGACGGTTTTTGCTAATTTCTTCTTGGCTGACTTTCCCAAATGAATATCAAGGCTGTTTACTCATGTGAATATCTTGTATGACTTCCCATCGAATGGCTGAGATATTCGTTTCGTATCTCCCTCTCCCAGCGCACACTGATAGATTGCAGAGAAATTATGGCTAAGGCAGCGGGAAAAACTATTTGATTTCAAGTGACTCATGGAACCGAACTCCATCGCCAGCTCAGTTCGGATGGGTTTTTTGTTTTTATTTGTATGCGGAATCACAGATCTGTTGTATATAAGGTTTTGTCTTACATCAACACCGACTCAGTTGATGGATTTCAGTTCGAAATAGCTTTCTTTATTATCTTCCATGGCGGATGCCTTGTGTCGGGGTGAACAAGGGCATCAAATGGACAAACCTTTGCTTTTAATTCAGTTCTGCAATTGATCATACTTCTCGGACATACCCATGATGATGACCGATGACTCAGTCGTAACAAGTTCCTTTCTGTTTCTGACATTTGCGGGAGTGGCCATGCCAAAGGGTCAACACAAGACTGGTGTTGATATGGTGAAATGTCCATCAACACGAAAAAAAAAATGTTTAGTTTGTGTTGAAAGTAAAACACCGTGGACACATTAAATTGACAAAATAAACAAAGCTAATATTTTTAGGGAACATCGAATTTTTGTAACGGTTATAAACCGAAATGTCAAATGGCGTCACTTTTTGATTTCGCCTTTCAAGCGTTATTTTTCTGAGTTTTTAAATTTTTGTTCATTGAATTCCGCATTGTTTTTTTTAGTAAGGAAATGTCCTGGAGCCTTAACTCAACAGTTTGCCAGTGAATGGGCCCAAACTGTTTGCCTACGTGAGCTGCAGCTGTAAGCAGCTAGGGCATCAGCATGACCTGGCAGTGGATTGGAACCAAGTAAAGCGCTTTGCCTGGTTTTTGGAACATATTCAATCCAATTGCCGGGAAGTTCGTTCTTCCCGGCAAAAAGAAAAGAAAGCAATTGATTTCAGTCGCACGAGATCTCGCAGGCTATTTCTAGAGTATAACTGTCATGAGAGGGTTTGCAAAATCAGCGCTTGAAGTTGTCATAAAAGAATAAATCCCTTTATTCGAATATACAGTGGCCTTGGCAATGTGGGTTTGTGCGTCGACCCATACGCACTAGGCTTTCACAGTCTAGGTTCAAATCCCAGTTCATACAAACAATTTTTTCAAACAAATTGTTCACGTCTCCACCTCTTTCGAGTCACTGACAATGCTCAAGTATAACTGTCAAGAAAAAGCTTCTCAATCTCGCCGTTCAGAGTCGAGATTAAACTGTAGGCCCCCGTTTGCCCCGAGGTAGACAAAGTCTTCAACTGCGTGAAAATTGCTTTTGTCGATTGTAAAGTTTTGTCCTAGATGATGGGTCGATGGACCGATCGATTTTTTATCAACAGGTTGGTATATTTCGTCTTCTCGTTATCCCTTACCCTAAGACCAGCTTCTTTCGCATGTTCTTCAATCGTGGTGAATGCCCCTACAACGACCCGTGAATGTCATCTGGATAACCCAACAGTTGGACCGACTTGTAGAAGATAGTGCCGTCTATGTTTACACCTGATCCAGAACCATATTCAAAAAGTCATACGACAACGGTTTGAAAATTCTAGAACCGTACTGCACGATGCATCGCTTTTCTTTTAGCGTAGCGCGCATTTTTCAAACTTTCCCGAATCCGGCCAATGCATCGAATAATTTCTTTGTAATAAATGCTGCTGTATGCGGCTTTAAGATCGATAAAGACGAATACAGTGCGTATCGCTTCGCTGGTATTATCCAGGCTGTGTAAGACAGCGAATATTTCGTTTATAGACAATTTGCCGGACAGGAAGTCGTACTGGTATGCGCCAATTTGTGCGCTTTATGGCTGAAACACAATAGTGCGTCAGCGCTGGCGTTGTCTTTCAATTCAATGGCCACACAATATTGCGTCGACCTTCTTCTTCTTCTTCTTCTTCTTAGGGTGCTACAGTCCGAGGTGGACTTGTGCCTCACTCAACATGCCTCTCGAGCCAGCACGATCTATCGCCAGCTGTCTCCAGTTTCGCACACCAAGCCGGCCGAGGTCCCCTTCGACTTCTGTGCGCCATCTTGTTCGTGGACGTCCTCTGTCCCACAGACTCAGAGTCGAAGACTCTTCGGGCCGGAGCTAAGTTGCCCATACGCTCTACATAGCCTAGCCATCTTAGGCGTTGGATCGCGTGCAGAACTTTTCTCTCGAAAAGAACAGCCAAGAGACTGTTCATCCGCTTGGGATATTGTCCATGCCTCTGCGCCGTACAGCAGGACTGGGACGATCAAGGTCTTATGCAGAGTCAACTTGGTCTTCCGGGAGAGGACTCTACTACTCAATTGCCTTTTCAGCCCATAAACACAGCGGTTGGCAAGAGTCGCAGAGAGATTGTAGGCAAGAGATTGCGTCGACCTACGTAAGCGAAAAATGAGAAAGATGAGATGATCGTAATAAAACATAAATCGTACGTCATTATCGAACATGTTGGATATTTTTTTGACAGAGGGGTGCGCTGTGAGTGAAATTGGGAAATGTTTCCCAAATTGAGAAAATTTTGTGACAACTGACATTTGAGACATGAAAACAGCTAACTAAAATTATTTTAACGACAAAACTAATTTGATTAGCAACCAAATTAGCAACAAGAAGCACTTTTTTAATTTTTTTAACTTTCTTAGCATTCATTTTCCGCAATTAAATTCTTTAACTTACATTTGTTTGACCAGAATATTTTTTGATTTGACATTTTGACATTTGGTATTTGAGAGAGAGAGGGAACAGCTGATTAACGCACACCCTCCGTAACATGAAGTCGGCTAGCGCAACGCACTGTTATGTTCCAACCATTAGACGTACACATAGTACGCAGGGTATACGGCTACTTCCAGTATGGCTGGGCGGCAACGCAACCACATATTGTTGGCTCTCGCTAACTTGCTCTTCGAAGGCTCTGGCAATCCCGGGGTGCTCAGATGTTCAATGTCGAAACTCCTTTTTAAGGTTCCGTCTACAAAAATGGAACCTTTATAATTTCGGTGTATCCGTCCATCTGTCGTGGCTGCCAGTAGTGTGTACTAGTACATCTTTCTGACATTGGACTGTCAAGCTCTGAATCGTGCTGCAATCAGCAAATGGTCAGAATCGACGTTTGCTCTTCCGTGTTCACACATCCAAAATATTTGACCCGTGTGTTGCGTCAATGAGCGCGGTTGGCGGTTCGACCCTCCGGGGATCGTCAGGTTGCTGCGTGGAATCTCGTGGTACTTAATATCATATTACGAGCTGACGCAAGGTCTATGAGGAAGCCGTTGTCTGTTGTCGTGTTGTGGAGGCTGTGTTTTGCGATCACCCCGCTGAAGATGTTCTGTTTATCGATTTTGGCATTGAAGTCCACCCCGGCACATCGTACTCCGAAGAGGCTCCGTGGGAAGCACCCAAGAGGTCATAGAAATCCTCTTTTGATGGAGTCTTCAGCGTTTATTTGAGGATGTCATCTACTTGGATGCGGATCTCAGCCAGGCGATCACTTATTGGCCTGAAGTCGATGACTCTCGACCATAGCCGCTTTCCCTTTAGGAAACTGCAATATGTCCAGCCCTTTGTGACAGCTGTAATGGTTAGGATAGGTTAGAGGGCTGCTAGTGAATTCACTAGCTGACAGAATTGCACTCTTTTTTTTCTTATCATACCCGTTCTTATCCAGCGTACTTCCTGGATCGTAATGTCCGCCTTATACTCCGTGGGGAAATTTTTCAATTAGTGAGCTGCTCCGGGAGTGTATAGTGTTCTTACATTCCAGGAGCCATGTCGTCTTTGGCTGCCCGTCAGTAACAACATAGTTTTTTATCCGTGTGAATTGTTAGCCCTTCACACAACCGCCATTCTTAGTTAGTCCTTTTACCTAGGACGTTCCCTGCATACATTGGTTTGCTTCTCAATGGTTGCTGTAGAGGGTGCCGCGTGGAGTCTGTATGCGAACTTGACCAGAGCATTTACAGGGATCGTTGCTGACATCCCGCTACAAGCAATCAACAATTTCGACCTGTAGGCCCAGGCCCTGCCTCTCCTGAACCTGAGAAAGTATATACACCGCTTTCCTCCACTAATTTTCGCCTCTCCATTTCTTGGATAACAATTGTTTTCAAGATCTAATATGAAGGCTTTCAGCCACTCAAACAACTCAATCAATCAAACAACTTCAATCGAAAAACTGAATTAGCACAGTTATGTATCAGCCTCTTTGAATTCATAAGCTCGTTGTCAAAACACACTACTTCAATTCATCTCTTACTCAGTCCACCATAGCTACATCAAGGCTTACATTTCATCCTCCCACTATAACTGATCCCTAAAATTCAATGAGTTTCATTGAGTAGCTGACTCCGGTTGAGACGAGTCAATAAATACCTTAAATTGTTTGCTCAACTTCCTAGACCACACGCACCTCATTATGCTCCGTTGACTATAAACCGTCTTAAGTGATACTCGTATCTTCAACCGTATCCGCGTCGACAGATAAGTTATTTTATAGTTTGAACGTTTTCAATTCACTTAGTCACAACACAACCGGCTCAAGTTCTTTTTTGTTTTTTTTTTTTTTTTGATTTTGTGGCCAACTTTAGCCGTTTCGTTTGTTGTCATAAATGTTTCTATAAGCGGCATTTAAGACGATGAAGAGGCGATGAGTATCGGCTTAAAACTCGTTTTGCCTTTTATGAGCTTCGTTGAGTGTAAATATTTGGCCGGAAGTCAAAGTCCAATTTTTGCCAATTTGTTCGAACTGTTTTATTAGTACACTTCATTAGATAATATGAGCATCAATTGGGATGTTAACAGTCATCACCAAGAAAATTAAGACAAGTAATTTAATTCTGTTATCGACTGTATTTTGTATGGATTCATTTTTAATCCTTAGCCACTACCACCAATTTCCATCCTTAAAGCTGAAGTTAATGTGTGGAAAATATTCGATGGTAGGTGGTTAAGGGTTAATAAGAACGCACTCTAAATAAGAACTTCAGTCCTAAGTTGTCAATACTAAGCCTCCTTCCATCATCGGTAACTCGGTTTCTATACTTCTTCTTCCTCTCGAAGCGGAGATTCGAAGAAACTAAAATTATTTGGCTCTGAATACGGCGGAACTACAATAATAAATAATTTTGAGAGCATGATCATGGAGAAATAACTTCAACTAGACCTTGTTTGTTTTGACAAACTTCCAGAAGTTGTCCTTGATATTTAAATCGCATATAATAGCCTTATGGGTACCACTGACAGCTTTTTTTTCCGAAACTCGAAACTGGTCCATTTTACTGCCAGGAAGCAACCTACTCCAGTGCCGTTAATTTGATCCCAACGGCAAATGGTGACTGGACCAGATTCGATTTCACTGGTATTCGAACCTGGGACCCTTCTAACTTCGGGCAGGCACTTAACCAACCGCGCCATCCAGTCGTCTGAACATAACCCTACCTAGCGTGGAAATATCACCAGCTGTAATATCAGCTGATTAATGAAAATGAGGCGAAGTACCCAAGGTTCTTGGCTCATGACACTTGACGTGCCCAATAGATGGTCGCAGGTCACAGGAACGTAGTCACAAAGTAACAAGCAATCTCCTATCCGACGCAAAAAAAAGGTGAACGGCAGAGTCCTAGAGCTAGGCTAGGTTAGGTTAGGAGGGCTTTATTCTGTTGCCAGCAATTACACCCAGAGGCATGCTTTCCGAGTCCTAGACCTAAAAACCAGAAGATTTCGGTCATTGGCCATGTGTGAAATAATGCGGACTGCAGTGGGACAAAAAGTTGCTAATAATTGCAGTTGGAGGCCATAATCGTCTGAAGAATCACATCTTAGGTTAGGTTAGGTTAGGTTAAGGGGTTGCTAGTGAATTTACCAGCACACTTAGACCATGTTGGTCCATTGTGATACCCACAGTCAGACTACTACTACTGATCGCCCGCTCCAGTGATCAGATTTGAAAAAGCGGATAAAAGTGTATTAACTTTGCATTCACTGGGATTTGAACCTGGGACCTCTCTAACTTAGGGCAGGCACTCAATCAACTGCGCCATCCAGTCTTTCACATCTTAAAAATGATAACTTATGCAGGGGATGCGGTGATGAAGAAGAACAGGAAGACACTTCACACTACATATCTATGTCACTGTCCCAGCTTGTGTCGTCTGAAATTTTGATCATTTGGAACTCACTTCTTCCATGGCCTTAACAAATTAACACTCAGTATCTGATATTTGCAGGTTTATACAGACTGCTGAATTTCATCTTCTTCTTTTTCTGATGGCGCTACAGTCCGGGGAAGACCTGCGCCTCAACCAACAGGCCTCTCCAGCGGTCACGATCGTTTAGCCAGCTAGTGAAGAACTCCAAAATGTTAACTAAACGCATCTTCAAAAGCCTGGTCTATGTGATTGCCGGTTCATCCATCCGCAGCAAGTGAGAGTGTTGCGTTGTTCATACAATTCCACTTACGCCTGCATTACGTGCTGAAGCGTTGCTTCAATATGCTTCGGGTCACCAACCTGAGTGCGTGCCGTTTGGCTGCCGGTTAGACTCGTAAATTCTCTTGCTGTCAGATGCTCACTGGCTGCTCTCCACTCTTCAACATCTACTAACCGTTTTTCATTTCAAAATCTGTCCACTGGATTACAGTGTCGACAAAAGTCGACATTAAAGATAATTAATTGAGTTGCAAGCTCTCAATTCAAAAGCTGCGATTAACGGCACAACCTAGCTTGACAAGTCTTCCCATGCATAAATTAAGTGTCTTGCATCGCAGCAGCCTCATTAGAAGTCACTGCCTTGGTTCGCGATGTCGTAAGACCCATAGTCAAATGTATTTACAGTTTCATGCAAACTTCGAACTTGATATGATTTCTCTTCGCAGTTGTTGTGCTGTCTCTGGGACGTGTCAATGATCTGCGAAAGACGAAGCCGCGGAATAAGTATACGCGGTGGTTTTAGTTTTTCAAGCGAGAATTGATCCCGAGACCTCATATACCGCAGCCGCGGCAACTGCCTACATCTGTGCGCACTGAATAGACAACATAAAAATCGCGAGCAGCAACTCTTAATATCCGTTTCGTTTTCCGATTTCTGTTGCGATCATTACGCTGTATTTTTTTATTCTTTGATTTTAATGCAACACGTTTTTATAAAGACAACGTCAATTTTGCTCGACGCGGATTTGGTTTTTTGATTTGAAGCCGTCTTTTTTTTAAGTGACAGAATTAGTGCATGACAAACTAGATATTTCTAGGGGCGTATTCGTTTTTAATTGAAATTTGCTATAGAGAGCAATTGCTTGATGAGCTGTCATGCACTGTGAATAACATTTTTTTTTACAGGAAAGAAATCGAGTTTTTTAAGCTTCGATTTTCAAACTTCAGATGAGTGTTATCGCGGGAACGAAGAAATATTTAAAGTACATCCCTCATCGTAGAAATCTTAACTGAGACCTTGTGATGACATTTGGAATCGCCCTTTTAAACTAACTAACCTCTCAACTTCCAGTGGGCGCGGTGGCTGTGTGGGTTTGTGCGTCGACCCATACGCATTAGATTTTCACAGTCTATGTTCGAACCCAAGTTCAAACAAACAATTTTAAAAATAATATTGATCACGGCTCCACCTCTTTCGAGTCACTGACAATGCTCAACGAGTATAACTGCCTAGAAAAAACTTCTCAATCTCGCCGTTCGGAGTCGGCATTAAACTGTAGGTTACCATTCGCTCGTGAACCACGTACAACACGAGTGGTTGAGAAGAAGCTAGGCCCAGGTCCCTCTTGGACTTTAGCGCCACCATTATTATTATATTATTATAAATCCTTAATAGCAAAAAACAGGCTTAATGACATCTCTGTCGTGATAACTGTTAGTTTTCGACAAAAGACTGGATTATTTTCCCCTTTTAATGAGTTTAAAAAAGTCCTATGTCATAGCAACATTTTCAGTAATAGGGCCTCTCTCGGAAGACCAAGTTGATCCTGTTTAAGACCTTGATCATCCCAGTTCTGCTTTACGGCGCAGACGCATGGACAATATCGAAAGCAAATGAAAAACCTCTTTGTATTTTCAACAGAAAAGTTCTGAGTGCGATCTTTGGGGCTGTTTGCGTTGTTAGCTTTTTTTTCGGAGAATTTTTGAAACACACCTGGAGCATTCAAATCAATCAATCAATCAAATCGACAATCGCTGAATTCGTCGATTGATTTCATTTTTGGTATTGTGTAATGGCTGAAACACAACAGTGCGTCAGCGTCCGCGTTGTCTTTCAATGCACACAATTCAAAGGACATGCACGAAATACTGCGTCGATCTACGTTAGTGAAAAATGATTTATTATTATTCTCAACTCACGTCATTATTCAACATATTGGATATTTTTTTGACAGAGGGATGCGCTGTGAGGAATTGAGAAAAGCTTCCCAAATTGAGAGTTATTTTCCCAAATTGAGAACATTTCGTGGCAGCTGACATTTGAGACATGAAAACAGCTGACTAAAATTATTTTAACGACAAAACTAATTTGATTTGAATTTGCTTCCAAGCAATCATGAATACGCGAAATTAGCAACAAGAAGCACTTTTTTAATTTTTTTAACTTTCTTGGCATTCATTTTCCGCAATTAATTTCTTTAACGTTCAATTGTTTGACCAGAATATTTCTTGATTTGACATTTCAGAAATTAAAACACCTGACGGAATATTTTTTATTATGGTATTTGAGAGAGAGAGGGAACAGCTGATTAACGCAGTGCGTCAACACACACCCTCCGTAACATGAAGTCGGCTAGCGCAACGCACTGTTGTGTTTCAGCAATAACTCAATCGACAAAGGATAGTGTTATTGTGAATAACCTCATGCATTTTGTCACGTTTGACAGTTGCAAACCTCAAATCCCTTGAACTTTGTTTACATGAGCCAGAGAATGCAATACGGTTGTATTCTCACTCTTTCCTTTGGCTTTTTTGTCACTCTGTCATGTAAACAGGCGCTTTGCTTGTGACGGCACATGAATACAAACAAATCATACATATGTGCAAATAATTTTAGTGATCGGCATTTTTATGCATACATTTTACAGGGATTTTCATGCGTTTTTTATTTGTAATTATCTTCAGGATATATTCAAATCTCTTTGGAATTGTTTTTTAAATAAAACAATCTGAATAAAATTACATTTCGATCACAGGGAAGTGTTTATTTTTGTAGTTTTCTGACGCGTCGCAACAGTCGATCGCAAAATTCTACACGACAAAATTCGCTCGGTAAATCGACAAGAGTCGATCCAAATCGATAATCACAATACCAAACCTAATCGACTATCGACAATCGATCTACGATCGACAACCATGATACACAGGGCCCTTACTCTGTATTGCTACTCTAATATGAAATTACTCGAATTCGCAAAATCGGTACTCTCTAACTCTAATAGCAAAGTCACATTTTCGAAAATCGAGTAGTGTTGGGTTGCCAACTTCGACACTCTTTGTTTTCGCAAAATTGGTACTCTCTATTGCTTAATTCAATGTCAGAACCACTCGAATTCGCATAGTTTTGTTCGATGAGGGATTGGTTGTCGAATGATGAGCAAAGCAAATAAGTTTTGTTTGAAAATGTAGGTATTTTGTTATAAAAAAGACTTGCAAATATGTATTTGTATATGATAACAAAAGTGAAAACTTTTCTCAATAGAATATGTTACTAAAACACTTAAAAATGACCCATTTAATGCCAAATGTTTTTGGATGAAAAATGTTGTGTTTTCTTTCTATTTGTTTTATAAATTTTTATTATGTGTTATAAGTCAGCTGAATAAGTACTGGAATATATTAAAGAAAATGTTTTCACGTTTTGCAGTGCGGTAAGTTGTTCAAATATATGGTTCTAAGGGACAACCTACATTATACGCATGAGATGTAGATACCATCAATTTTCAAAATTGTTTGTATTTATATTTTCCAATACTAATTTATTACTAGTTACAGTTTATACAATGTTTTTAGTGTCCATTCGAATTGTATGCCGGTAACCTTCCGCTGCCAAGAACTTCAACTAGCAGCCAATTTGATCATATGTATGTATGTATTTGGCACTTCATTTCGTCGACAACAACCTGATAATTCATGCTTTATCCTATTTAAAACAAGCATTAATTTAGCCTCACATAGGCAAAAGACTTCTGGAATTATAGACAAACATAAATATAAACACGGTATGCTTTTATATTGTTGCAAACATTTTGTTTACCTCTCAGTATTATTTGCATTATGTACCACCTGTCGACGTTCAATTCTTCCATCCGCAATATTGTCTTCATTAAAAGAATATTCAACACCCTCTTATTACTTTATATTAATTATTTTCACATTTTAGGCCAAAATTCGATTAATAAAGCCAAAATACATTAACTTTTAGGAAATAAAATTGTTCTCTGCTTGAATTTGAACTGTCACTTTCATTTTTTTCCTTCGAAGTTAAAATTCGAAATTAGCAAATTGTTGGATACAATTGGCAATAGTAGCACTCGATTCTACTTTCATACAGAGTACCGATTAGAAGTAGAATCGCAAAGCACTTTCGCATATTTGTGCTATTCGAATATCGATACAGAGTAAGGGCCCAGAATACAAGGTAATATATTCGTTTTCTGTCATCGTTCGTGTGACGTCACTCACCGAGGAAACTGGGCGAGAGAAGATTTTTACTCTTCTGCTTGCGAAAAACAATGATGCCGAATGTAAATGAAAAATGCTTGTTTCTGTATGAAAATATTGATTTAACTTTATTATTTTATTAGGTCTACATTGAAGTAACACACTTAGTTCATTTTATTTACAACTTTTATTTAATTTTCTTTTTACATGCAATTTGTTTTGGAAGCTATTTTCAAAAATGTTTCTATTTAAAATTCTTATTCTAAAATACATCTTATATCTAAAAAAAGTTTTTATTATTTCCGGGTTTAAAGAAGAATCTGAACATCTAACATAGTTTTTATATAATTTGTACCCGTTTTCAACTCATTATTATTACCATTCCATTGATTATATATACAATCTAATTTTTCCAACTCACTAATAAATAAAAGATTCGGTTTATGGAGACCTCCTTCTGTTATCACGTCCGTCCATGTAAGCCCAGTATCATTCCTGTCCATCTTCTCTGTGTAGGTATCCACAAGATTACCCACTTTTGCCTTAAACCTATGCAGGAGGTATCTAGCAAGGTACTCCAGAGCGTCGTACTTTATGTCGTCCATCACGGCTTCTGCGTCATCTCCACCTTGGATGTGATCTTCAGCGGCAACTAAATGGGAGAGAAGATCTGAAGTAATTAGTCTACTTTCAATACTTACCACATCTTCGGCCTGAACACCAGCTCCCATATCGGTTTCTCGTTCAACAAAGCATTCCACGTTTGCACCATCTGATGTTAATCCTTCATTTCTACCGACTAAATAGGAACGTAAACGATACTTGAACTCCAGCGAGCTTGGATGTTCATGGAGACCTCCTTTGGCACGTATCACACCAAAATACATCTCTAACATATCCTGATTTAGCCGGTAGGTAAGGATATACTCCGCTTCAAACTTCTCTTTCAGGGATTCGAAAAACAAAGTCAATGACTTAATGCTTAACAAAATGCCTCTCTGAAAGGGAAGTAAGTTGCATCGTTGACCCAACCGCATTTTTTAGGGTATTTCAATAAATTGTTCTTCAATCCCATAGCCTTCGGCATGTTGGTCTTCCTGGTTAATAGAGTCATTAACCAAGGATAATGCTTCAGCATGGTCACTTCTTCTCTGTAACCTTTCAGTTATCTTCGTATTTATTTATTCCATATGTTTATTGCCACTAGGAAACGGAAGATGTTCTGTTGGAACAGCATCATCTTGCAAATCTCTGCAGTTTTTGGGCATGTAATTTAGCAACTCATGTTGCAAATTGCGCTTATATTGCTCTTTCGTAAAGTGCTTAGAGCAAATGACAGCGTATTTAAAATTAATTTTGTCCTTTCGACCACATTTATGCGCCCAAATCTTTGCCGTTTGTGGATCTTTTGGGAAACTATTTAGTTTTGCGTCACTATTTACAGCATATTTTTTACACCTTTTGTCCTTGGATGTGTTGCAACCATACACTGCACAAACTGCCATTTTCAAAAATGTATAATACCCATTTCTTTTACTTTTAACAAAAATTTCGTCCAACACTGATTAAAAATTGCGCGAAACTGAATTTATAAACACTGCTGTCAAAATGTTCCTCGGTGACTGACGTCACACACACAACCAATAAAAAAAATAAGGAGCGGGAATATATTACCTTGTACTCTGTGTATCATGATCGACAACCGCAATAGGGGCCTCAGAGTCAAAACTGATCCATTGTACTGCCGTTGTACATTAATTTGATACCAACGGCAAATGGTGACTGGACCAGATTCGAATTCACTGGGATTCGAACCTGGGACTACTCGTACTTGGGGCAGGCACTTAAAAAACTGCGCCATCCAGTCGTGTTGATGGCATTTAGAGAAGAATATTCAATAGGGGCTGTACAGCGACATTTAGCGACTGGATGGCGCAGTTTGTTAAGTGTCTGTCCCACGTTAGAAGGGTCCCAGGTTCGAATCCAAGTGAAATCGAATCTGGTCCAGTCACGACTTGCCGTTGGGATCAAATAACCGGCACTTGAGTAGGTTGCTACCTGTCAGTACAATGGGCCAGTTTTAAGTCTGAGTGCTCCAGTGTAGAGTTTCAGAAATCTACGAAAAAAAAGACCACAGCGACATGAGTCCAGCGAGGCGTCTACGGAACAAATGCCTAAGATGGCTGGCCATGTAGAGCGTATGAACAACTTAGCTCCGGCCCGAAGAGTCTTCGACTCTGAACCAGTGAGACAACGCAAAAGAGGACGTCCACGTCTAAGATGCCGATCATGATTAAAAAATTTGTAAAACTATTGAATACAGTTTTATTGTATCATTATTATTACTATTTTATTATTATTACAAACAGTAAGATTGGTGTTATAAAGAAAAAGCCAAAAGCTTTAAGATTTTCGACACAGCCTGCTACCATTATTCTTATTACCGCATACATCCACAGAATTATTTTTGGGTTTTGTCAAAAATTCTGATGCGAATGCAAATTGCAAATGAAGTAACACTTCATTCCAAAGCTCTAGGCAAACATAATTCGACAAGCTTCAGGAGACGAGACAACAGGACACGCTTTTAGACCCAAATGAAACAAGAGAGATCATCGAAAAACGAAACAATTTCGATGATTTTTGCTTTAAATTGCATTTTATTATTAAAACAACTATAAATAAAATAATACTTAACTTGTTTATTACAGTAACAGTATAAATTAAAAAAGAGCAAACATAAAAACGATTTGTCATGTCATACATACACGTGTGTATGCGATGTGTGTGTGTATTTTAATCTCCGTAATCATAAAATTAAATTGCTTTGTAATTTTATTCGGTTTCGGTTGTCCGATTTAATTGTTTCTTTCGCTACTACATTATCGATCTATACAGCAAGTGTTTTAGTACAAAAATATATTTTTTTGTTTCTTTTGTTTTTGTTTTCGGTTTATCTATGTAAAAAACTATTTTCTTTGTGTATACATACATTAATTTATTTTGTTCTCTTATCAACATGCTTCATTCGTAGGCACACGTAACTATTTTCTTTTAAACATTAATATTATTCATTTTCAATGAGAGAGATATGTTTCTATCTAATTCGGCGGTCTGCCGCTAGATAATTAAATTACAGTAGGAATGTGCATCGTTTCCAAAACAATATACTTTTCTTTTTCTTCATTTCCTTTGGGTTATCAAGCAGGACTAAGAGTTATTCGTATACCATAACCAAATATTAACAAAAAAAACGCATTAATCAATCAATTCTCTTTAAGAGTCACAAATTCAACAAGGAGAGCAACGAACAATTCTTGTTTTTGGAATGCATTGACCCGCTTCGAGGATGCCAGTTGGAAAACAATTTGCTCAGCAAAAGGCTGGAGCACTAACAAAATAGCTTAAGATGGAAGCACTCTGAGCTTTAAAGAGATCAACAATTAACAACTGACGGAAAACAATGTGTTTAGCTTATTTTCATCTCAGCCACGACTGTCATAAGTGGAACTCAATCCCACTACAGCCGTGTTGTCTGAGTGAGTTTATTGTCTGTTAAAGTCATCGCTGATTTCATTTACTGTATAAATTGTTTCTAATTAAAAAAAATAAATATATGTTTCATTATTGTTCAAACTTAAGTGACAATTAATAATCCCAACCCACTTTTTTTATTACATATTAAACAAGAAGATTTTCTGCGAAGGAAAACTATTAAGGTATTGAATTGTTTTCTGATTGTTTATTGGGCATGTTTACGTCTAGCGATATCGATATTGGACAGTTATCACTGATCATTTCGGATGTGGCTTTGCTTTGATCGATCCCGCCGACTGGACCAATCGATTTGCCGCTCATTTCCTCTTTTAATCTCTTAGCTGCATGGGAATTCGCGTGCTTTCGTAAATGATCCTTTCGATAAAAACCTTTTCCGCATTCGCTGCAAATCTATTGGAAATCGTTTGAATAAATGTTTGAATGATTTTGTGAAAGTGTTCGATTTACCTCGTTCTTCTCTCCACTGTGGATAACAAAATGCAAATTTAAATGTTCCTTTCTTTTGAATCCTTTCAGGCATACGCTACATATGTACGGCCGATCGGGATTGTGGCCGGATTTATGCCGCTCCAAGTGTTCTTTTCGTTTCAGGCCAGCGCCACAAATATCGCAAATATATCTGCAAAGAGAAATCGTTTGTCAAATTTTGTTGTAAAATCATGTAAATTTGTTAGGTTAGGTTAGGTTAGGTTCAGCTAGCTGATTACAGTCTCACTTAGGCCATTTGTGCTAAAACGCGTTTCTAATTGTATCGTGTTTACAAGATGTTTAACTGTAGCAAACGGCAGGGGCGGCAACTCTCCACTAACGAAATTAATCTATAAAATGCTCAGTTTTCTCATCAAGAGACAGGCGTCAGGTCAGAGAGGTCTCGAAAATTTGACCCAGTAGAAGACCTTTGCACACGGTTAAAAAGGTTCAAGCTGGCAGCTTCATCAAGAGCTGTCCACCATACTGCGGCTCAGTAGATTAGTAGATCTACCTCTAGATGTGAATAGCCAGTATGCGACATGTGGTTGCAGCTGTTGGTAGCTCTTACATTAATTCGTCATCTCATTTGAATTCATGAATTCATTTGAATTCGAGCTTGACTCACTTGTTGTCTTGGAACATACTAGAAATATTAGGCAAAGCAAAAATGTTTTATTTCTATTCTCAAATAATTTTAAAAGTTCGACTTTCAAGACTGAAGATATGTTTAGTTAATTCAATTCAAAACTAAAATTTGTATATGTAGGCAAGTTTTGAACATGGCACTGATAACTGATAACATGCTGATTTCTTGCTATTATCCTCTATTTAACATTCTCACTCAAACTCTGTTGATGCTGCAAAATCACAGAGGCAGCATTCTTGCATCACGTTTATAAATGCAAATATTGGCATCACTTTCAAACGTCAAACTTTCATTTAAGAATTATTCCGCGAGTCAGATGCTCAAACTTCAAACAACATGAGCATCATGGAATTAGTTGATGCTTTGTTGATTAACCTGGACATCACCATCAAGTATACTTTGCATCAGCATCGCAAGAAAGCAGTGATGTCGCATTCTTGCTCAAATGTTTGACGTTTCTTAACTCAGCCCAAATGTTCAAACATCTTAAATAGAAGCATTACACATAGCATTCATTTTAATAAGACTCAACCACAGCTTTTACACACCAAGGGAACTCGCGGAAGTGACAAGTAGTTCAAATTGACCACCGCCTTGTAAATTTTAAGACTGCAATGAACAGAACCGATGTTATGTAGACAGGTTATAGTCGCTGCATCCCGTAAAGGGATAAACAAGGAAAGGTCCCCACTGTGCCACAGTGTCAATCTCCAAAGAGTTCATCTATTCATTCACTTTAAAATAACCAACTGGATATTCCTATGAAGCTGAGTAAGAATAAGAACCTCTCTAAAGTCGCAGAGATTTTCAAAGAAGTAAGCGTCTGAGAGACATCAGAGATGGATAAAAGGTGATGAAAGTTCTTCTCCTCTTCTTCGTCCACGTTTCTTGTGGTATTTTAAGGTCATTCAAGAAGAAGCAAAGTCACCTGGCATGACTACCGATGAGCCAGTGACCTATTAAGATACAAACCATTACAGCAATTCTTAAAGCTCGAGACAGACCAGACTCTTGGAACATTAAGGATCTAGTTTTGCCAAGATTAATCTAAAGGTTTGACAACTGGTACCTGCAATCCATCTAATGTTAATCCATCATTTCTGTTTTATCGAGCAACAGTGTGGAAGTAACTAAGGACAAACCTACATTGCCAAATTCTCCAAATAGGGGCAATTAGTGGCATGTCTGGCAAGTACAATTGTTTTTGAATGTCTTTCAGGATATGCTGAATTGATTGAATTGAAATGATTACTCTGCACTCAATTCAACAACCAACGCAGTGAACAATAGCAACAACTACTGCAATCGTTTCAGCTGTATTGAACTCTTCTCATGACACAAAATCCCCATCTGCATAAGACAATTCTTTCTCGTCTGGCCTTAATAACGTTGCAGAGCCTTTAGTCCTACGTTTCGTTAATAAATAGTGAAACAACAGTAAAACATGTGACATTCGAGACACCTTCTAATTTAGCCAATTCTAATACTAATAATAAACGCAATTCCATGAGAAGCGAACACATCCAATGCCGTAGTGCTTCCAAAAAACTAATTGACTTGGACAAGCAAAATCCCTACACATACCTTCTTTCAATTTTGTGAACGGTGAGATGTTGTTCGAGATTTTCCTTCTCCGGATAAGCCATTTGACATTCCGGACAGCAAAACAGTGTGGTCCCATCGGCAGCAGTCGCAATTAAAACTTGTCCTGGCTTTGGTGTTTTTTCTTTTGGAATTTTCTTTTTAACTTTTCTTTTTCGCTTAGCCTTAACGGTCTCCTCTTGTTTTTCCCCAGCTTCCTGAGCCGGTTCCGTCTCATACTGAAACAAAAGAAAACGAAAAAAAAAATTACACAACCAATGTCAAATTTAATGCGCTGAGAATGTAGTCACCTTAACTGGATTAAACTTCAAGTATGGTTGTAGATTCAAGGGCACCGACGAATGTGGGCCACAATTTTGTTGAAAATTCCCATTATTCTGACTGGCAACTGCGTTTACATTTTCCCAGTCATTAGATGGTTCTTGTTTTATAGAAACAACGTCACTGCAAAATGAAGCAACAAACCAATTACTAACTTACACCGTGGGACCAGCAATTTGTGAGGAGGGCGTTACCTGTTATTATTGTATTGTTCATTTGAATGTGGGGCAGGTTGTTCTAGAGGCATCTGCGGCTTGTTGTTGGCAGAAATTTGTGCTAGCTGCGCTTGGGCCAGGAGCTGCAGATCTTGAGGTTGTAAGGCTGCTACCACTGTCATGCTATCAGGAAACGTGTGATTTGTTAAGAATTTATTGTCTTGAGGGCTGTATGCCACGGTAAGAACGGTCGTTCCACTGGGCTGTTGATTTTGTACTGGTAATTGCATTTGTCCCATTTGAAATTTAGCTGGCGCCTGTGGAACAGGATTTGGATTTAGGACTTGTATATGCACGGTCTGTTGAGCATCACCAGGCTTGGCTCCAGGTACTGTTATAGGAATTGTAAGCAATGTTTGATGTTGTTCATTTTGTGTTCCCTGTGGTGGAATAATGGGGGCAGCGAAAGCGTTTCCCTCGTTTCGAACATAATGTAAGCTTCCGTCAGGCGCTGAGATAATCTATGAATTTCAAAATTTTGTAAAAAAAAAACGTGTTTATTTTGGGGAAATGAAATGAAAGACGGTCAAGTGGACTAACCTGCCCTGTTCCAGATATGTTTTGCGCAAACTTCGAGGTTGAAAACTGACCGACGGGGTTTGTTGATATATTCGCTGCATATTGTGTTGGAAATGAAGAAAAACTCATTGTATATATCTGAAAGTAAAAAGAGACATTCGTTGTAAAGCACCATTCGTGGTCACATGAGAAATAAATGTTAATCGTACGCGCAAGACTTGTCATTGCTAACCCTTCACCTATTGCTAGAGGAGCCGAAAGGTATGATCCAAATGATTTTTGATCTTCCTTGCGAACAGCTTCAAACATCAACGCTCCGAGTGACATTATACCTTTCGCAGGACACATCCACGGGTCTGAGAGAGTAGGTTTTTGCAGTTTTATGTTAGCACATTCTTCAAACTGAATAGTTAATCAACAACAGAAAATTGAAAACAAAAAAGCTAATTTGTCTAGGAACTTTGCTTTTAGATTAAGAATTTATGGCTCATAACCGGAGAGTCAACCCGACTTAATTTACAGTTGGACTTGGACCTACATCCATATAAGATTGTGCTTACGCAAGAATAGGAACCGGTTGATCATAGACAATGTTATGATTTTGCTAATTGGGCGAAAGTGGGAAATGTTGGTCAGAGATCCGGATTTTGACCAAAAAATGTTGTCGGACTAAGCCATTTTTGGCTTAGCGGTTATAACCACATCATCGGACTTTATTTCATTCGAAATGAGAAAGGAGACACCGTTATCATCAATCGTCTCAGGTATAGAGCAATGTTAACCGACTTTCTGAGGCCAAACCTTGATAACATCGATATTATAGTAGAATAATAACAGAAGAAAGAAACGAGAACGAAGAGACATCAGGAGCATACATGCATATATCACAAAGAGAGGATTGCCGGTTAGGTGAGAGTAGGGTAAGTTAATTTTAGGGACAGTTTGTGAATAGTAGCGATAGCGATCGGACGGCTGTAATAAAGAGTGCATAAAACGAAAACGGAAAGTGTTTTATTTGAAAGACAGAAATCAAACGAGTGTTGGAGTTAATTTTACTAAAGAGTGAAACCCTTACAATTATCTGACCAACAAGATGGCGCTATATGTCATACAAGCGATGCAACGTTCGAAGTTGTGAACGAGAAATTTTACGACTGGGTCTTCTCTCGGCGAACGTTCGCCGCCGCGATCATGCAACTTGATACCACTCAATTATTTTCTCTGGAGTTATGTCAAGTTTTTTTTTTTGCGGATTATTTTTGAAACACTACTGCAGCACTCAGACTCAAAACTGGTCCATTGTACTGACAGATAGCTACTCCAGTGCCGTTAATTTAATCCCAACGGCAAATGGTGACCAGATTCGATTTCACTGGAATTCGTAACTGGGACCCCTCTAACTTGAGGCAGGCACTTAACCAATTGCGCCATCCAGTCATAGATGTAAAATTCTTAGTCTGCGCTAATAACCCAACCACTTTGGACGAGCTCGAGGGCAACATTTGAGACGCTATTGCTAGCTATAGCTAGCTAAGCCGAGGGGGCCATTTGAATGATGTGCTATCTCATCTCATCTCATTTTCAGTGAACCGAGTCTTCCACTAAGGGGTCGTGGGGGCAATGCATGCACGAGAGATCTCCAGGCCACTCGATCCTCCGCCATCGACTCTAACTCTAACTCAGAGCTATACACAAGCGCAATTAGGCGAGTTTTTGGACTTGGTCCAACCATCTCGTCTTGGGTCTGCCAAGCGGTCGCCTACCTGTAGGCATCGCATTCAAGGAACGCCTCGGAAGTCGTGATGACGGGGGACATCATCATGTGCTATTATAATGCATCATACATATTGCAGCTTCAAAATTTAGGCTAAGTTGTTGTCTTGTTTAATTTTCTTTTGCTACCGTTCTCACCGGGTCACCCTGCAGAACAGGGGAAGAAAACCACTCTTAAGAAGTGATAGCAGCTTCAGACAATGAACGCATTTCTCTTTTTTTTCTCTTCTTCTTGTGGCACAGTCCGGGGTGGATCTAGGCCTCAACCAACAAGCCTTTCCAGACAGCCCGATCTTTCGCCAGCTGTCTTCAATTGCGCATACCAAGTTGATTGAGCTTCCTCTTCACTTCTGAACGCCACCTTGATGACACAATGAGAGCATTGTGATTGTTTTGAAATGAGTTAAAGTTCTGAAACTGAAGATTTTCAAAAATCAAGACTGGAAACAACAGTAAATCTGCATTGACTCTGATAGATCTTTCTCGTGCTCGATGGAATGCTAATCAATACATCACTTTCCATGCCTTCCCTATTGGTTCCAAGATGGACATGCGCCTAATTGGTCCCCACAGAATGAAGCATATAACGTCCTTCAAACGTCATTATAAACTCCCTCAAAAGTCTCATCGTCCAAACGTCACCTCCTTCAAACGTCACCGCCATCAAACGTCATGCGGTGATTTAATGTCTCACTTATCGCGGTCACATAGGCGCTCAGTTGTTACATCTAATGTTACAATTTTCAGATATATTCTTGTTATTTACTGACTGCTGTCAAAAATAAATCTTTGCCAACTCAATGCTATCGCATTGACTTAAGACTTTAAGCTTACAGCACCGAATTTGACCTCGTTCGTGCGGTCATAAATAAAACTTTGATTTCGTATGGTCATAAGAACAAATTTGGAGGAATGATCATAAAGACTTTGCAGAAGACAGGAATTGAGTAGCACAAATGTCAAAGAATGGACATAGCGTTATATAGCATTTCCCTACGATCTCCGACTCTGAACCAGTGAGGCAACGCAAAAGAGGACGACCACCTTTAAGGTGACGCACCCAAGTGGAGAGTGATATCAGCCAACGTGACCTGGCACCAGACTGTAGTACCACAAGAAGAAGAAGAAGGCATAAAGTAACTCTATCCATAAGTCACTCGACATTTGATGAGCTTGCAACAATGGGTTCGAAAGAAATCAAAATTAAACAAATTAATCGGCAACATAATCAGCACCATACTGTCAGAAAACATGTGGAACGTAGAATTCCATGAATTACCAAGATAATATTGAACCCTTTTACCACGAGAGGCACATGAAGAAAGGTCTAATTTTTGCATTACAACGCCAGACCTATCGACAAGGATAACTTACATAACGACAGTATCAGTTATTGCATTGCCTAGCCTTCATTTACTAAGAGGTGCTTGAACTCAGATGGGGAGGTTGTGCTAATGAAAAGGCGTATGAATACGAACCGCTTATTTTATCACTGCTCTAGCATGCATCATCTGATGAGTATTTTACTTTCAGTCCTAAGGTTAACCCGTTACAAAGCTCTTGAAACAAAACAAAAAACAGTTTACCAAACTGAAGTGATTGCATGCGGTAAGCCATTTGAATGAAGGTTAGTTTGGGGTAAATTGCACTGGACAATAAATCAGTGATCCGAGACGGTGACGAACAGACTACCATTGGCTTTAGAATGTATACTGAAACTAACTGAGTATGGTTCACGAAATGAGATTACACTTCTTGAGCATAACAACCCGCGGGGGGCATCTAAAAGTCGAACTCCCCAGCAAAGCAGGGATCAACTTCTGTGCTAACTGATCCGGAACCATTTGCTGCGTTGGACAGAGGAATAGTTGAACATCTGCTCACCACATGGGTCATGTGGGAATACCAAAGAAGGTGATCAACCATGGAAAGATGTAGGCAGACAAAAGTAACAATGAAATCAGGCGCAGCCAAGAAAAAAGTTCCAAGATGAAGCGATTTACATTAGAACTGGTGGAAGCGCTATCCACATGTCATCAACTTCAAGTATCATCTGAAGAAGATTGGACTTCTTGAAGATGATGTTTTTCGATAAAGTCTGGAGGAAGGCACACATATTGCGGCTGTGCGCCCAGTATTAACTAGGAGAAGAACATTAGTTCTGGGTCATTTGTGGTTGGAAATGCGATCGATGAACCAGATCTCCAGTATCTTCATATAGCAATATAGAAACATAAGTCTAACAAAGCTACTGGAACAAATAACTTGTCTGCTGAAAACTTTAAAGCAGATGGAGATGATATGTTTGAACCCATGCACCATCATCTGTAAGATATGATCGAAGGAAAGCATGCCAGATGAGTGGAATCTGAGTATCATTTGCCCGATCCACAAGAAAAGGGACTCCTATGACTGCCCCAATTATCAAAGGGTTTGTCTCCTTAACATCGTATACGAGATTTTCTCTGTCATTTTGAGTTGAGGCATGAAACCGTTTGTTAACGATCTGATTTATCCGTATCAATTTGCTTTCAGGCCACGGAAGTCCACAATAGACCAGATCTTTAGGTTATGTTAGGTTAGGTTAGGGGGCTGCTTGTGAATTCACCAACACACCTAGACCATGTTGGTCCATTGTGATATCTACAGTCAGACTACTACCACTGATCGACCGCTCCAGTGATAGTGCTGTTAATTTGATCTCAACGGCAAATGGTGACTGGACCAGATTTGAAAAACCGAATAAAAGCGTATTAACTTTGCTTTCACTGGGATTCGAACCTGGGACTTAGGGCAGGCACTTAAACAACTGCGCCATTCAGTCATATTGACCAGATCTTTACTCTACGCCTGATCCCGAAAAAACCCAAGAAATGCAGACCGACACCCATTCGTCACATATTCGTCGATTTCAAGGTCGCATTTGACATTGTGCGCAGAGACGATCTTTACGTAGTCATGTCTAGTTTTGACATTCCTGCCAAACTCGTCAGAGTGGGCAGAATGACGGTGAAAAACTCTTGCAGCTCCATCAATGTCGGTAACGAACTCACCAAAACCTTTAATGTCGAAAATGGCTTTAGACAAGACGACGCGCTGTCGTGTAACTTTTTCAACATAATTCTTGAGAAGATTGTGCCAAACTAATTGGCCAATACTATTTTTTTATTTTTTTTTATTTTATTTATTTATTTATTTAATTATGATAACAATACTACAAGACAATTCGTCTTTTTGAAGTATGTATAAAATCTAATACTAGACACACGATCTTCCAAGAGTCCGTATAAATGCCAGCGCACGCCAATTTAACATGTGCAATTGACGACGGCGGGGCCCGGACATAACGCCAATTATTCTAGCATTTGGCCTTATGTCTCTTTCTCAAAGTGACATAAAACCAAATTTTTTTGAGACATAACACCAAATAATAATATTAATAGACATCAAGTGGGTCATAATTCCACAACTCTTAATAACATGTATATGTGCAATTAAAATGAAATTTTATTTTTATTTTATTTTATTTTACACAGGTACAATGCAAATTAATTTACATTGTCCAGAAACATTACAGTGCCGGGGGACTAAGCCCATATGGCAATTACATTAAACAGTTATTTTTTAAATTTGATTAGGTAATATGTTGTGTTTTTTAAGTAAGGGGAAAAGTGATGAGTTTTCGGGATTGATCGTGGTATCCAATAGGGTTTGTAGAGTTGGTGTTTTATTTTTGAAGTGTTGTTTTGTCACAGGACAATTGCACAATAGATGTTCCATTTCTAAATTTTGATGACAACTGCACAGTGGTACCTGTTCCTTTTTGTAGAGGTGTACTTTGTTAAACAGTGCATGCCCTAATCTAATACGGCAGAGTGTTATTGCTTGTGAACGGCTCAAAGCGATGTTGTATGTGACTTGACCTAAAGTTGTTTTGTGTTTTCTCAGGAATGTGTTTGAATTATGCCAACGTTCGGCTTGACATTCGTTTATTTTATTTATTATGGTATTGTATATTGATGATGCAAAAGGGGGTGTTTTGTAAATCAGTGGCATTCTAGTAGCTTGGCGAGCAGCCAAGTCTGCCCTCTCATTGCCTGGTATCCCGACGTGGCCCGGGCTCCATAATAGATGAATTCTCGGGAAGTTTGAGCGGATGATTGTTCGTATGTATTTGATTATGGGTGTTTTAACTTTGTTGTTACATATACTTTGTATTGCGCTCAAGGAGTCACTGCAAATAGCCGTTTTATTATTGTTGATGTTGGCGATTGCGAATGCGTCCACTAATGCCATTACTTCGCCAATATATGGACTTTGGTTGGGGATTGTGAGTTTTTGGGACACAATTTTATCATGACTGCTGTCGTATCTATAGACACTGTATCCAGTTATGGAATTTGTTGTGGAGGCATCGGTGTACAGGATACAGTCAAAGTTTCCTTTTTCTAAAATTTCTGCAAATTGTTTCCTGAATACTACGGGCGGAGTGTGTTCTTTTGGCATTCTACTCATTGCTATGTTTATGCAGCTTATTGGGAATGACCAAGGCGAGGTGTCTATTTCATAATTGTAAGTTTTGGGGGTTAGGGTGTTTATGGCTGTAAGGTAGCGTATGGAGTTATAAATTGAGCTTTTTATTTTTGATTTTGCGTTGATTTTCCAACCTGTTCTGCAAATTTCATGTAGTGGGTGTCTATAGTCTGAAAGACTTTTTGCAATTAGTTTGCTTTGGTGGATTCTCTTCATGTCTGTGAAATGTGGAGTGTTTGTTTCTGCCAACAATGCTTCAATAGGTGTAGATGGTAAGGCACCTATTGCTTTTCGCAGTATGGCATTAATCTTAGTTTGGGCTAGTTGATCGTTATTTTTAGTCCAGTTGGTATAGATGGTAAAACCGTGTAGTGTTGCTCCTCTTATGAGAGTTTTGGCTATCTCGATCGCAGTGTTTATGTGAGGACCTTTGTATTTTTGGCAAATGATTTTCATTAAGTTTAGAGATTTGTTTAACCTCTCTTCCACTAATTTAGCGTGTGCATTCCATTTCCACGTTTTTGTGCAGATAAGTCCAAGCAATTTCATTTTTTCTTTTATGGGGATTTGGATGCAGTTGATGTTTAAGGTGGGGGTTGAACAGTTTTTCTTCTTGCATACATGCAGGGCCTCCATTTTTTCGATCGGCAACTTTGCACCCGTGTTGTTGCACCATATCAGCGCTTTGCCTACGACTTGACGGATAGCATTGGAAACTTTATCTGGATTTCCAGACCCTAGAATGAAGATATTGTCTGCGAAGGTTAAAATGACTTTTATTTGCTGATCATTAGTTTGAAGATGCTTAAGAAGAGAATTCACATAGGCGTTATATAGCGCTGTCGAAATTGGAGATCCCTGTGGGACTCCATTTGCTAATCTGTGGTCTGTTGAGTAATGTCCATTTACGCACACTTTTACTAGTCTGTTAGACATGAATGATTTTATTACATTAAGCAAATTTGAGTTAACTCCCCATTCTTGGAGTTGTGTAATGACACCGAAAGTTGTTACTTTTTCAAAAGCCTTTTCCAGGTCCATGGAAAGAAGCACAGAGTGGTTTCTAGAGGCAATTTCTGTATGTATTGCTTGGTCAAGCACATGCAACAGAGTGTTTGTGCCTCTTTGAGGTCTGAAGCCATGTTGGCAATTGTCTAGACATTTTTCAAGAGTTCCTTTTAGCCTGTTTACAATTATTTTTTCAAATAGTTTGGACAGAACAGAGAGGAGGGAAATTGGGCGGTAACTTTCGATGTATTGCGGGTCTGCATTTGGTTTTGGAATAGGAATAAGGTTTGCTTTTTTCCATTCATGTGGAAAGACTCCTGTTTTTAGGATGCTATTGTATAACTTTAATAACCTCAAAATGACTAAAGTGGGCAACTTTTTTAACATGTTAAAGGTTATTTTGTCCGAGCCTGGGGTTGATCCTTTTGTTGCGTAAAGGGCTTCCAACATTTCTGGTAGAATAATTGGTGGAACATGTTCGACAGTTAAAATGTTGTTTACTTTCATGTTATTGTTGAGCTGCATAACATGGGGTGGAAAGTTTTCATCTGAACTGTACCCTGCCCATTTAGTGGCAAAAAGTTGCGCGATTACATTTGGATCAGTTGTCACTGTAGAGTCTTTTTTGATTGCCGCGATGTTGCTTCGCGTCTGTTTATTATTTATAGCCTTGACCTTGTTCCAAAGCGTTGTCGAATCCATCGTTGGGTTTATTGAAGATAAGAAATTCGTCCAGGCTGCTGTTTTTGCTTCATGTACCATCCGTTTAACTTTGGCTGCTAGGCGCCTGTATGCTATGATGTTACTGTTGGTGGGGTGATTTTTTACTACATGCCAGGCTTTTCTCTTCTCGATGGTTAACTTTTTTATGATGGGGTTAAACCAGACTGGTTGTTGTGGAGAGTTGTGTGGGTAAGAGGCGGGAATTGAGGTGGAAGCTGCCAACCTTATTATTTTTCTTATATTGGCTGCCTCTTTATTCACATTTTGCGACTCCTGAATAGAATTCAGAAGTTGCTCTGATTTTTGAGAGAATTTTATCCAGTCAGCTTTTTTCTCGATAAATCGGGATTGGAATTTCCTTCTTATAGAGTAAGGACTTCCTGTATCTATAATTAAAGGGAAGTGGTCACTTCCTTCTAAATTGTCGTGCTTTTTCCAAGTGGCTATATTCGCTATTGCCGGTGAGGCAATTGTCAGATCGATGGCCGTAAACGTGTTTTTTGTGGAGAAGTGTGTTGGAGATCCGTCGTTGAGGAGTACTAAATCTGAGTTGTTTAGCCAGCTAGCTACTATAGTGCCAGCACTATTTGTTTGTGGAGAACCCCACATTGTGTTGTTGGCGTTAAAGTCTCCTAGTATTATACTATGCTGCAAGTGATTTGCTTCCAGATTATGATAATCATGTTGGGAAATATCTTGGTTTGTTTGTCTATAAATATTTTGAATTGTTAGCGGATAAGTGGGTAGGTGCAATTTCAAGGTTTGGGTGAGCATTCCATTTTGACAGCTAGTGTATGTATGTGGAATATTTGATTTGATTAACACTGCTGTACCATCTTTGTTGCGTTCATGTTGTTTGTTGTTAAAGTAGGCGATGTACTTTTTGTATTTTGATGGTGCTTTTTCTACGAGGATTTTAGTTTCTTGCAGGGCTATGATATCGGGGTTGTACTTTTGGACGAGAATGTCTAAATATGGGAGGTTGTTGTAGTATCCTTGTATGTTCCATTGGAGTATTTTGATGTTATTTGTTATATGTGTGTTGTTTTGATTTTGATAGTTTATTGTTGGTCGTGGGCCTCTCTGGCCGGGGGGAGAGCGTGGAGGTTGAACACCCCCCGCTGTCTCTCCAGCCAGTGAAGTCCACGACCTTTGATTAGTTATTTGGGTGCTGTTAATATTCATTTTCTTCTGAGTCTGATATAGGCATGAAGTAGTTTTTGTCTCGAATGAGATTATTGGTTATATGTGCGATTGGTGAGTTTAGTTTGTTATCATTTTCGGTGGTATGGTTTGTTTTGTTTGGTAGTGATTCTGGTGGGCTTGTAGGTTGGGTAGTGTGAGGTGGTGGTGGAAGCAGGCGATTTTGTTTTAGTGTTTTTAGGTTGATTTGGGCATTTGGTTGTTGCAATGTTTTGAGTTGGGCGGCAGAAGATGTTGATGGTCTAGGTGACGTTGATATTGCGTTTATGTACGCGTCTTTGTGGTAAACAGGCGTGTTAGGAGGCTGTTTAGATTTTGTTGATGGAAGTTTATTAGTTGTTGTCTTAGGAGCAGTAGACGCTTCTTTTGCTTTTGCTGCATATGTTTTTGTTTGAAAAATAGGTTTCGTCGGATTGACTTGCCTGTAAGTACGTTTTGCATCAGCCAGACTACATTTGTCCCTAGTTTTTATTGTGAGAATTTCTTTGTTTTGTATGTATGCTGGGCATATGTTTGATGAGGATGGATGTGCTTCTTTGCAATTTGCACACAGTGTTCTGGTACAAGCTGTTGGGTCGTGTAATGGAAGGCTACAGGTTTCGCAAATTTGATCTTCTTCGCAGTTTTTGTCCGTGTGGCCCAAGATTTGACACCTCTTGCACCTCATTGGATTAGGGATATATTCATTTACTTTGGTCTTGTACCAAGCAATGTCAATAGTTGATGGAAGTTGGTAGCGATCAAAGGTGAATAACATGAGACCTGTTGTTCGCTCGCCTGTGTCTGTTTTCTTAACGAATTTATGCACATCAGTAACACCTTGTGGTTTTAATTCTTCTATTATTTCTTCCTTGGGTGTGTTTATTAGACACGGAGCATATACTACGCCTTTCGATGAATTCAAATTGGCATGTAACTTGACTGATACTGGTATTTCTGCCAAATTAGAGATATTTAGAAATTTGTCTGCGATGGTTTGCGATTTAGTGAGAATTAAAATATTCCCATCTCGTAATAGTGATATCTTTTCGTATTCCTTACTTATTGCATCAATAGCCTTATTAAGTAGGAATACACTTTTGCTAGCAAAACATTGATTTTCATTTTTTGGGGAGATAGTGATAAATTTGGGGTTTTTCGATTTTGTGATTTCAGGGAGTTGGGGGAAGTCAGTTAGTGAGGAGCTTTTGATTTTCTTTGCGCTGGGTTCCAAATTTATGGAATCCGCTAACAAGTCAAATCTGTTCCCGGTTTTTTTTCTTCCTGGCCCCGGGGCCATCGTGTTAGGTGAAAGGTTTGACCGTTCACCGATAATATTTAACACGCGGTCGCGGTGCAATTAAACAAGTTGGAGTGAAAGAGATGGTTGTATGTGTTTGACTTTTGAATTAAGATGAGTAACGTCAAATTAGTACTGTTTGTTACTAGTGGAGCGACAAGTGCACGCTTTGAAGGGTAGTCGGTGACTGTTAAAATGAAATTGAACAATGGAGTTAGTATGAGGGATTGGGTAAAAAGTGAAATATGACAGTTCATGCTGCCCCCTGCAACCCCTAGCTTGGCCGGAGATAAGATTTCTTATAGGTGCGAGGTTGGTGGTATCCAATGTTTCCTTATTTTCATATTTAGAATGGATTTGGAAAAGTAACATATATCCAATTTTGCACCTACCCCAAATCCTATCTGTGGCCAAGCAGGTAGTTCACTTTTCACCCGTTCCCTTTTAAATGTCTCAGAATGTTTAATGGAAGGTATATTTTAATAAGGTAAGCAAAATCAGATAGACAGCGGAAAGCGACATAAAGCCAATTGGCCTTATGTCGCTTTGTGAAAGTGACATAAGGCCAAAGCAAAAATTTGGTCTTATGTCACTTTGATAAAGCGACATAAGGTCAAGTTTTAAAATTTGGTCTTATGTCGCTTGGCGTTATGTCATGGCACCACGACGGCTAGGAAAATATCGTGCTAGCTGGAGAGGTTTGGTAGTTGAGGCTGAGTTCTACCCCGGACTGTTATAAGAATAACAACCACATGTCCTTCCATTAAGCAAATGTTATAATACTCGTACATGCATTTCAGACGAACATTTTTCCATGTTCCTGAAATCAAATAGATGGTTAACAAGTCCTACCAACAACAAGCAGTAAAGAAAGGCAGATAAATTCATGGAGCTTAGTGTCAAAGCCAAGTTAGCGATTTTGAACTCAACTTTAACTTTCCTGAATGCGATTCCATCAGGTAGGCGACCACTCGGCAGACTTAGGACGAGATGGTTGGACCAAGTCCAAAAACACGCCCGGTTGTGCTTGGGCATAGCTCCTGATGAGTTAGAGTCGATGGCGGAGGATCGTGCATGCATTGCTCCCGCAACCCCTTTAGTGGAACATGCGGTTTACTGAAAATGATGATGATGCTGATTTAACTTTCTTCGTGCTATTGAGGGAATTACTCGCCGGGAGAGGGTGAGAAACACGGGAGTGCGCGAGGAACTAAATGTTGAATAACAGCTCCTTCTAACGGAAAGGGCTATGCTTCGATGATTTGGTTACGTGGTACGAATGTTCCCATCATCACGACTTTCGAGGCGTGCCTTAAATGCGAGTTCATCAGGTAGGCAGACTCAAGACGAAATGGTTGGACCAAGTCGAAAAACTCGCCCGGGTGCGCTTGGGCATAGCTCCTGAAGAGTTAGAGTCGATGGCGGACAATCGATAGGCCTGGAGATCTCGCGTGCATACATTGCCCTCGCGACTCCTTTAGTTTAACATGTAGGCCACGGGAAATGATTAAAGCACAATAAGATAGGATGACGGAGACCGTGAATTTAATCGCAGACTGACTGCCTGAACATTTGATGATGTCCCTTTTGGATATCACACTGCTTTTAAGCTGTGACATAGTTTCTTCCGTCCCCATGGTATCAGCTTAGAAGAAACTACAGTGTTTCGAAAGATGGAGGGATATGTTTATATTAAGAACATTGGTGTAGACATATTCCTTCTCCGCCGTTCGACCGTCCACCGTCTGAAGATCAGACTTCCGGTCCGATCTGAGATGTTTTTTTTTTCTTAAAGAGAGAATGAAAGTAAAGGGTGGTCCAACCATAATGCATGATGTTAATTGTGAATCACACCTTATCGTCAAGTTTTTTTGCCCAACTTAATTTGACATTTCTTGTTGTTTCAGAAATGTAATTTCTTGTTGTTTCAGTGTTCAACCATGCAGATGTACTCAATTGAGCGGCGCGTTAAGATTGTTGAAACCTTTTACGAAAATGGGCGTTTAAATCCATATGCATTTCGTACACTTCGTGATTTATCGGTAGAATTGTGCGCAAATTTCAGGAAACCGGGTCTGTGAAAATATCTGTACATGCTCGCATCTACAAAGAGTGACTGTTTAGTGCGGTTTATGGGCTGGCGCCGTCATCGGGCCATACTTCTTCGAAAATGAGGTCGGCCAAGCAGTTACCGTGAATGGTCTTCATTATCGCGAGATGATAACGGACTTCTTGTGGCCAAAAATTGAGGATATAGACCTGAACGGCATGTGCTTCCAACAGGATGGTGCCACTTGCCACACAGCCAACGAAACAATGGCTCTTTTGTGCGATAAATTCAATAGCCGTGTTATCTCACGTCGTGGCGATGTTAATTGGCCCCCACGATCATGTGATTTGACACCGTTGGCCTTCTTTCTTTGGGGATGTTTAAAAGAAAAAGTGCACGTCAATAAGCCAAGAACAATTCAAGAGCTAAAGGATGAGATAATTCGGTGCATTTACGACATTGAACATCAATTATGTCTCAGAGTCATTGAAAATATGGACCATCGGATAGAGGTCTGCCACCGAGCCGTGGCGAGCATTGGGCCGATATTTTGTTTCACACATAATTGTCATAGATCCTTCTATCATAATAAAAAAAAAAACATTAAGATAATTCTCTGCAGACTTTTTGTTTTATTTACAATTATCATCGTGCGTTTTAGATGGACCACCCTTTAGAAGGTCGATGTTTTAAGGAAGAAACACAAATTTATCAAGAATAGTAGTGTGTCCGGTATGGTGTAGAGACATAGTCTTAAATATTAAAGGAAAACTGTTGGACACCCGCAGTGAGGTGAATACCATGGAGAAATTCATAGACAAGAGATGCACACACCTGAACATTGGTGATGAGAGAAGTAACGCAATTAACGCAGATCCATCCAATTAACGCTGATGGTATATTAGCACTAAAAGTTAATCGAAAGAACTAATCATTCAAACAGTTGTTTGATTCCCCAACACATTCTGCAATTAAGTGCTCACATCGAGTGACATAATAGTCCATTACCTCAAACGAAATGCAAAGTGGCCGACTACATCAAAAGGCAACTTAAGCAAGTAATTTTTGAAATATTTTATTTAGTTGTTTTTTTTTACAGTTGGAAACCTGCCATCATTTATTAAGTATCATAATTTTGAAAGATTAAAGAAACCTCAGATGAGAAGACGAAATTATCTCTAATCGATTGACTAAGGTGGGCGGAAGTTAAATTGACCGATTGTCTCTCACTAGTGTGAAATTGTGCCAAGACCATATGACACGGGAGCGGAATGTAGTTGTAGGCTGGTGGCAATTTGTTTTCAGATTTGACAAGTGGAATTTTTTGTTTTCACACGATCAACAAAAATCTGATGGGATTGAACAATTTCTCTGAAATGTGTCATTCGATATGAAATGCTCTTAGTTTCAGAACCATGAATAGATACAACTTTATCTGAGAAATCAAAACACAACACGTGTGGTTGCTGTAGAAGGTGTAGAGACGTCCATCTTAGACAGTAACGCCACATGACGTGTGCCATTGATCCTAAGAAAAATTAGAGCCAAAGGATTTGTCCTAGCTCATAAAAACGAAAAGCGAAACGAAGGCCCCTTAGGTTTAGGAAGGTTTATATCTCCGTACAACAACAGACGTGCTAGTACCATCGCACCGATACTTTCTTTCTTGTTACCGAACCTGAAGTTGAATTCAAACCAGCTGATGGGTTTTATGTTTGCTCTCACTTTTGATCTGGATATCATTCATCAGTTGAGCTGCGTTTCAGTATATGTGACTTTTAACCGCAACAACGAAGCCTGTGGCGAAGTCTTGATTCAAACTGAATTCGGCTAAAGATTTCCGACTCCAGTATTGTGACAGCAAACCATTTACTGCATCAAAGAGATAAGTGTCTGGCGCTACAGAGGAAGAACCATTCGGAAATGTCTTGTTTCATCAGCGGGATGGATTTCTATTTGTAATGCATCAAATTGTCGTTAGTGGCCACTTTCTGTACAATTTATGTGGGAAATCAATCAAAAATTAATTAGGGAACTGACAAGTTGACAAGAATAGGAACGTCAAACTTCAACAATTCGGACCAGGGCAGGCCTAATGAGACACAGGATTATGTGGAGAACCCTTCGCGTGGTTGCACTCTTAGTCAGCTCCTGGGTGCTGGCGTCTAAATCAACCTCGGCTTTTCCTACCTCTGTCATTAGCCAAGACGGAAATCAAACACGCCCGCGATAATGCTTCCAAAGTTGTCGGCCTTTCTGGCAAAAATTTAGAGCGTTTAAAGGCATCGGAGATGGATGAAATAGACACTTGCAGGACGTCGAGGCAATTATAGCCTTCACTGAATCCAAAAAGAACAGGTATACTCCTAAAAATAAACAGGAAGGAGTGGGTAAGTGCGTCGACTCCTACGGTCGATGTCCGGGTTCGTTTCCAGGAAAAACACCTTTGATGGTGGAGCCGTCCACCTTTTTTTCGAGTCACTGACAATGCTAAAATATCTCAATCTCGCTGATCGGAGTCGGCATTTAACTGTAGGTCTCCCCTCCACTCGAGAGAGAATAATAGCACGCAAAACACGAGTGGTTGCTGAGAAGCTAGACCCAGGTCCACCCCGGACCTTATTATTATTCTGCATTATTACCGGTCTCTGCATGTTGGGGGCACACGTACGAAGGATGGGAGCACCCTGCAACGACTTATATGGAATCTGCATGTATGAGGAAGAAGTAGAAAGAATACTACTCTACCTCGGCACCTGTGCAACCCTGGCAAGGGATGAAGAGCTGTCAGACTTCAAAATTCAAAACTTGACAAAAGTGTTGATCATCACAGAATAAACCACTAGGACAGCAGTAGGTAATTTCTGGTGTTGAATAGTCTTACGGGTAGCGAGGAATCGGTGGATCGTTTCCTGGACTGTGACAGCACAATGGATCCATTCAGGATCTAAGTGAACCATGGCTGATTCAGCGGTGACAGTCACTTTGACCTAACCTAACCTAAATCCATCCACGTGTGCAACCCAGAAATTCCAAATCACAACTAGAAGATTGCTAAATCGGAGGAAGCCTGTCGAGATTTTTCAAAGCCAAAGATCTAACCATAACCTGTAAGATGCTGCTGTACTGTACGATGGACCCACCAGTACCCACATATGGAGCCGAACTTCGATTTCTTAGCCGTGTTCGAGAGAAAAGTTTTATGGAAATTGTTTGCCCTCGTATGTGAGGAAGGACGATTCCGGAACGCTACAATCACGAAGCTGATACAGCGTGGTAGACATCTCTCCTTACGCTGGAGAGATGACGTAGACCAGGACACTCGAAGCCTTGGGGTGCGCTGCTGGATGGCGTCGGCGCGCGATCGGTATGGTTGGAGAGAATTGTTGATGGCGGTGAACCGGATCGCAGTTGTCGTGCCCATGATGATGAAGGGGCAAAACTATAGCGGCGGTCGTTGTGGTCAATAAGGTTTCGCTTGCTCTTGCGCAATATCATTTAACACATAAAGAGCATCTCCTTTGAATTATAATATTTTTCCCACCGGGTTGGCTGATATATACTGAAGTCTTGCCAACTTTACCCATTTTCCAATAGATTTTCGTGCTATGTGCACTACTCTTCTCACATGTTTATCCAAATGCTGAAGCTTTCTAGACCAGGAAACATTTGAGACATTGCCAACTAATTACTAGGGTGGATACAGGTACACTGCGGTTGGGTCAGCAAATGAGTCTCTCAAATGTACACCTTTCTTGATCCTATTCTTTTAGCTAACGAGAAACAACGGATGCAACAAGGATCTAAATGGTTCACGCCTGATCTTTGCTGTGACAGTCACACTAGCATAACCTAACCTAGCATTGCTCCATACTGATTGTCTACTTCCGCCAGAAATGCGGCCTGAAACTTTAGGAGTTCACACAATCATCAACTACACCCCGGTAAATCACGAGTTTCCAAAATTCCCACCAATTACAGAAAACAAGAGAAACACATTTATCCACTTATTTTTTGAGCGCCTCAATTATCTGCGCTTCCTCAACTAGACCCCATGGGAAAAAACAAAATCATCGATCACCGGCTTAGTTCTTTCAACTAAAGTAGTTAAGTGCTACCCGCAGCTGAAGGAATTCATTTTAGAAAAGGGTTTCCAACAACATGCTCCAATTAGTTGGAAAAAATTCCCTATTCACCGATGCCCTAGAGATGAATATCAAATGTGACAGCCTATGATTTGTTGGTGTACCTCCACTGACCACCAGTTCGACCGAAAGAACCCAACATTTAACCAGTATTTCAAAAATGCTACACAAAGATCAGTGTTGAAGGGGCACTATGAAAATCATTTACCATGAACAATCAGATTACCCAATCTAATACGAGATCAAAAGGCCGTCTTTATTCAACCAAGACAAAGTACACACTTTACGTGTAAATATTTACATGAGCGAGAGAGATGCACGAGAAAATGAAAATAAGTTAATTTCCTCAAAGATCAGCCATAAATTATATCGCAGGCCTTCATGTTGAGACTACAACACACCGCACACGTATGAAGTGACTTTCGAAAACCGGCCACAGTTCATGAAACTAAAATCCAAGAAACGAAAAGATGAATTCCATTCCGCAGCTTGCATGACTTTGCTTTTACCATTTAAATTAAGCCAATTAAGTTAATTAAAGCAAATCCTAGTCGTCGGTCGCTAATTCGAAATTAAATAAACGACATTCGAAAGAAAAGAATCTCAAAATCAAGACGTGTGTCTGTGGGTCTTTGGTCTTTTGCCATAATCGACGATTACAAGCGCTGCAAATGTGCACGCATTGTCTGCTCGTAGATCTACAGAGATCAAATTAAATATGAATTTGTATGCTGGCGTATGTATGTAATGGCTTAATCGTCAAAAAGTGAACGCAAACAACCGCTTTATGTCCCCCATAAAAACCAACTCAAGTTACGCAACGTTCATGCCTGTGTAGACGTCTGTGCATTGGGCCAATGTTCTACCAATGCCAGTGGTGCGATCCTTTGTTAGTGCATAAACGACGGGAAAATGTGGAAATTTCACTTTCTCACGGAATTTGAGTGCGATCACTTGTGGTCTGCGGAACGTGGTTTGCCAACAATAAGGAACTTCTGTCGACTGATTTCGAAGATAAGATCTACCTTCGAACAAAGTCAGTCACAAATATGAGGAGTAGAGGTTTTTTTTTGCATCGAAATGCACGCAAATTTGCGTTGTCTTCACACGAGCTGCAGAGAGTTCAACAATTGCTTAGGTAAATGTAGGTTAAATCCATGAAATTGTAACCGTATTGCTTGCGAACCGGTTATGAGTTCTGCTACGCTGCAATGGCACTCTCAAATGCATCTTACAACCCCAAGAACTTCATGAATTACAAGTGATGGAAGCAGAAAAAAAACCAAGAAAACTAGTATATTACACGGTAACAACAGCAGTTAGCAAAAAATAACTGAGAGTACTTGAACACAGAGATGAAAATTAGTCTTTTTCTTCTATTCATTACTTCGTTTTACATATTTATTCAGTATTTATGGCTTATTTATGTTTTCGTGTATGTAATCTAATACTAACATATCCAACAAGTCTGGATCGTGGTTTGCAGAAGAAAAACAAGTGCGTTTGCTCGGATAGGCGTAAGAGATTCAATTTAGAAAGTGGTGAAAGTAGAGAAACTTTGATCGTGGAGACTTTTCCTTTAGCAGCTTTTCACTAGGGTTCACATCACTTGTTGTATTTTTTTTTCTGGCCGAATATAGTTTTTTTCGTTTAAAAATTGCGTGTTATTCGAGGCAAATTCAGGCGAAACAATAATTCAAAATTGATTTCAATATAGTCTAGCATGCAATGTATAAGATAGCTAATTAATTATGAAAGGAAAACATACTAATTGATAACAAAAACACTTTTTTTTTCTCTTCTTTATAACATTCGTAGTTTGGCAGACATTATTCTTATTTTCAGCTTTTGCGTTTGAAAAACTAGCTGCACGTCTATGTAAATAAAAAATGTCTTTCGATCAAATGTACACAGAACCAAAAATTTACATTAACGATTTGTATATTAAACTCATATTTTAAATAATTGAGGACCAAACACTTTTTAATTGAAGAAATGACAACACACAATAAAAAAAAATTAAAAACAGACTGTGGCAAATGAACTACGACATATGACTGAACGAACATTGTATCGCGTTAAGTTGTCACTACAATTTATTTGACGAATGTAGTAGATTATTTCTTGGATTTCATTTTGTAATTTCAATAACCATTAAAACTGAGTTTATGTTTTTTTATTTTCTTTTAATGCCACAAGCATAATTTTGCCAAATATGTTCGTGATAAATTAATATTCTAAATTAATTACGGTTTCAAGGCAAGGAATTCAATGAAATAGAAAATCAAGAGTTTGCAGCCACTACCGTGTATGATGTCCAATCGGCTATTCGGCAATTTCAGAATTAGTATGTCAGACAGACAGGTTAAAGTCAATTATGTTGTGCATTTTTGCATTATAAAATCAGTGAATTTATCTTCCTCAGTGCTTAGTCCTTTCCTCGCTTCTTAAAGGTATAACAAGCAATGGTTGTTAATTTTGACATGAAAATTATACTTTCCTGTATTTTAAACCACAGTCGTAGGGGTAATCTTCACAATTCAAAAATAAAATTTAAATGATATCGAATCAAATTTCAAAGTGGATTCAATATAAATGCGTTAATTATGTTATAAAATGGAAGAATACTGTTTATTTTTAAAATTTGTTTCTTTGGCATAATTATCCTCTCGTTCACTTTTAACATTCACTGTAAATTTTTTTTCTTTTATTACTCGATCACTTTCATATTTATGTACAAGAGAAAAAAATCTATTACATTAATGTAATGTCAAAATATCTCTAGCAACATGCATATGAAGCAATATCCACTTAATTGATATGTCCATAGCGAGTGTGTTTATTTTTACAGGTACAGTGACTGATCCTTTCGCAAATCTACCTCCAACAATCCATTAAATCCCATTAAATTCAATACAAATTGCAACATAAATTTACAAAAATTGAGTGCATCAAAGAATATGTGTCAAAATATCCTCATAAAACCAATCAGATGAGTCCGTTTCGAACGAAAAAAACCAAATCGTTTCCCGTCAAAGTAATCACTTTTGAGTCGGAGCTAGAATTCAATCTCGAGGTGCCTTAAAATGCAATAAAAGGAAACACACAAAATATACTTATGTAATAATCCTTTGTCTTCTTATTGCATATATATATGCAATTTATATTTTAGTACAAAGCGACCGGGCAAGATTTATTCGATCTGGTTTGTCGGACAATTGGCTTGAGGGAGAGCTGGTATTTTGGCTTACAATATGAGGATGTACGAGAGAAGGTATCTTGGCTTAAGATGGAAAAGAAGGTCAAGGATCAAAAGATCAATCTAAGTGGTGGATATTGTGTTTTTAATTTCTATGCAAAATACTTTCCTGAGAATGTTAGTGAAGAGCTTGTGCAGGAAATCACTCAGCATTTGTTCTTTTTACAAGTGAAGCAAAGTATTTTGTCAATGGATATCTACTGTCCACCGGAGGCTTCTGTTTTGTTAGCTTCTTATGCAGTGCATGTTCAATATGGACCGTATGACTATGAGACGTACAAAGAGGGTATGCTGGCGGATATAGAACTTTTGCCAAGACGGGTAGTGGATCAGTATCAGATGACACCTCAGATGTGGGAGGAACGAATTAAAACATGGTAAGTTTTTGTTGATTAAGTATTTTCTTTTTAATTGTGTGTATTATGTGATATTGATGAAATTCCTATTCTAAGGGATTCCAAAAGTTTGGTAAAATGTGGTTGATGCTGAAACGAAATATAAACTCAGTTATGCTTGATCTTGTTACAAAGTGTAACTTAATTTTACCTTATCCCTGTGCTCTTGTTTACATTTCTTAATAACTATAGTAATTGAAAAATGTTTAAATGAAATATCTTGAAAAGAAGTACAGAAGAACAATGAATCCAAATCGAAACGAGAAAACAAGTTGCAATCAATGAAATTGAAATTCACAATAGAATTGGTAATTGATGTCCAGTGACTCTACTTTATTTGTATACCATTTAAATAAAAAGTTGAATACAGCCAGTAACCAGTAGTATAGAAGCGTAGATGCGATTGATTTTGAGATGATGGCGGTAAATTCGAGATAATTGGTTCGAAACTCAGGAAAAAGGTCTGGAGATCATCTAATACCGAGCTCCTTCCCAAAATTTTCACACACAGATCGTTACACATGGTGACAGTTCAACGATGGTATGCAAGGTACGATGATGGCAAGGAATGCCTAATCATCTCATTTCAGGTTATGTTGTGGGTGGCTGAGCCTCACAAAGATCAGTTTGGTAACACCATTACCAGAGTTAGTCTTTATTGAGGCAGAACAATTTTCAGGCATTTTTGAATTGGAAGAGGAGATATAGCTTCACGACGCCGCATCATTTAGTGATTTGAAGATTAACTGTCCAAGGGTTTGTGTTTGGGTTTGGCCAGATCCGAGGAGAAGAGGAGCAAATGCTCTAGCGTTTCGCTAACCACTGTTTTTTTGCAGTTCCTGCATATGTCGGTGGAAACTAAACCAAATGCAGGCAGTGACCAGTGACCAGTGTGCTGCAAAGCACCCTGGGTAGTTGGTTTTGTTAATGTCAAAGTTAGGCCAAAAGATTAGTGTTACACGGCAGAAATTATAACCATCTTAAAAGACAATCTAGTACCCAGTGTGCAAAAAATTAGGATTAACAACGCCTTGGGTATTCCAACAAGAGAAAGACCCAAAGCACCCAGCAAAGATTGCCAAGTAATAGTTGCTGTATCATTGGAGTATTGACAACTTAAATTTTCTCAAAAACCTCCAGATCGTAATCCCGTTTAACATCTATAGAAAGTGTTTGGACAGAAATATTAGGAAAAGATAGCGTCTAAGTAAGGACTTCGTGTGGCTTTCACCGAAGAATGGGCAAAAATGTTTTTGAGGTTGCAAAAAACATTGTAACGTCGACTTACTTCTCTAGCATGCACGCATTTTCTCACATAAATGGCATGTCAATCATCTTAAAACCTCGACAAAAACTCGGAATACTTCAATTTCCTTGGAGCATTAAACCAAAGACATGATATCAATAGTATTTGCTCTGCTGAAAGAAAATTCGATGTCTTATTGGCATAAGAAGACCAACTTACACTTCTTATTCAACCGCGAAATTAGTCAGAAATCAATGACGCCATTGTATCTCATAAATCGGTCCTGGAACGGAACATTTGTGTAGGCAGTTGAATAGCACACATAGGCTCAGTGATAAATTTCTTAGATTCATTGTCACCGTGCGTTGGTTAACTAATTTCTTTTTCTAATTTACGGTCGCGTGAAATTCGGACGTCACTGATCAAGATCACCAGTAATTTGTCCCCATTACGTGCGCTCCCCATTTAGTCATTGCTCTTTCGGCCAATATCACGTATTGACTGTTTGTTGAAAGATCAAGATTGTGAAGTACACGAGAGCGAAGTCGGGCTTTTAGTGGGATTTCGAGTTTTAATTCAAGTAGTGTCCTTCCGTCATAGTTTTTTTTTTTCAACACCATGTTTTGGCTTCCTCAAAAGGTCGAGTTTTAGAAGAATACTAGAGCATTGACTTCGATAGGTAGGTAAATTGAAATGGTTTAAAAGTGCAATCAGACCTGTGCTAGTCTATTGTACTGGTACGCGGGTTCCCCATGGGTTAACTCGCTTGTCCACTTGTGGTAAAACAGTTCGAGCTTGCTGTGAGGCACAATAGACTTCCGGTAAATACCTTGCTAAGTTCGCAAATATTGTCGAAGTAGAAAGCTCCTTAGCGTTTAAAGGATGTCATGGTGGGGCATGTACAAAGAAGGTGTAGAACTTTCCATATATATGTATGTCCTGTTCCTCTAGACAGTTTCTACAAAACTTTGAAAAAACTCCAAGTCTTCTGGCATGCTCTTCTAAGAGACAATGCCCTGTGACAGCACCCACCATAATGCCAATTTTTGATCTATTAAGACAGATAAGATTTCTGGATAGTTTATATAGACCATGAAGCCAGATCATGATGGTAAGGTAGCTCTACAAATCTGTTGTTTATTAAGTGAGTTGTAACTTTTCATAACAAGAATTCACTCGTAGATAGGGACATGCCCGCTTTGCTAGCTTCAGCTAATAATGGCAATGCGATTGCAAGTTTGACAAGCTCGTTGTGTTTGCCTATCGCCTGGCAGCGAGTGAATGTTAAACTGTTCGACCATCTTGTCAAGACATAACGCCAGGTCTGTGAAGCCGATGAACTCGTCAGGCGTGGGACGGTCTCATCACTCTCACCCAGTGGAAACCCATCGCCCATGCCATTCACTACAGCTAAACATCTTCTAAAGAGCACACAATTAGAAGAACTAATCTTAGATGGTCCAGAGGCACTACGTGCCTCATTACAAAACAAATCTGGCCAAAACTCAACGTTCATTGTGTCTATTCAAAATGGGCAGGACTCTTATCGGTGTTATCACAGGACACTGTGCCATTGCCTCAAATGAGAAAGTGCTAAAGTCCAGTCGGACACTTGAAACTAAACTTCTTCTTCTGTGGCGCTAGAGTCTTGGGCCTCCATCAACATCCAGATAGCACGATCTTTTGCTGTCGCCAATTACGTGTTGGTTGAGGTCTCTCTTCATTTGGGTGCGGCACCTTAGTCGTGGGTGTCCTCTGCGTCTCACAGGCTTAAACTCATAAACACTTCCGGCAGGATCCAAGTTCTCCATGCGATTTACATGGCCTAGCCATCTTAGGCTTTGGATCCAAAGCCTTGTGCTTCATACATCCCCTGCGGTTCGTGGTTATCAATTTCTTTAGGCTTAGGAGGTCCCTGAACAACAGCAAATTCTCTTAAAAACTATGTATTCTGCGAAACTCTTATCATACCAGTCTGACTTTTTGTCACAGAAGATTGAGACGAACACATTCTTGTACCACGGTCCGACTAAATATCTACGCCACCTCGCGCCGTGGTAGAAGAATAATGTCGTGCCAAGTCTTCGCGCTTGAAGACTCAGACAGACGCTTGTAAACCTGTAATGTCTTGAATCTTTTGTCTGGAATCTTTTGTTAAAACCCACATCAAATTGATTCTCGTCTGCGGGCAAGCATATAGATCATTAAGTTAGCCTTCTCGGAGATTCACTTGACTCCATAATAGACTTTTCTTGGTCTAGGTAGGTAGGTAGAAGTGGCTAAGGTGTGCACTTAGACCAGAGTTGATACATTGTGCAGCCACATGATTTGACTGAGGTCAATCCAATAGAGTGTTAGTGGGAAACCTTTTGGAGCCTGTAATAAAGCGTAATAGTCTTGGTCTAAGTTCGACAAACCTTTGTGAGAGACGGATATCATAACCTTCCCAGATAGATCATGCTCCAATTCTAAAATTCCCTCCTTTTTTCTTCCAAAAAGGTATATGGACCATGAGCCCATGACGAGAGATGAAGTCGAAATGGAGTATTTGAAAATCGCACAAGACTTAGATATGTATGGTGTCAATTATTTTCCAATAACGGTAAGCATTTCAATTCAAATTCAAACCCAACTGAACAAATGTTTAATTTCAGAATAAAAACAAAACGAAACTCTGGCTTGGCGTCACTGCGATGGGACTAAACATATACGACGAACTCAATAAACTAACGCCGAAAACCATGTTCCAATGGTCCGAAATACGAAACGTTAGTTTTGATGATAAGAAATTCACGATCAAACTGGTGGACACAAAGGCTTCCAATTTTGTATTTCTGTCACAAGATTTGCACATAAATAAACTTGTAAGTGACAAAACCAACTCCCCACAGCCACAGAATTCCCAATTAACTGAAGTGATTGATTCCAGATACTCGATCTTTGTATGGGTAATCATGACCTTTACATGAAGAGACGCAAACAGGACACAATGGAAATTCAACAAATGAAAGCACAAGCGAAAGAGGAGAAACACAGACGACAAATCGAACGCACTAAATTTCTGAGAGAGAAAAACTTACGAGAAAAAGCCGAAATGGAAAGAATCGAACTGGAGAAGGGTCTAGAGCAACTGAAAGCCGACATGAGAGCAGCCAGTGATGCCTTAGTAAGTCAAACAAAGTCATCCTCTCCCCTCACATAGCATAAGCATAAAAACCGACTTTCCCCTCCCTTAGCGACTTTCAGAGGAAACAAAAGATTTGTACTTCGAAAAGAATCGAATCAACGAGGAGCAAGTTCAACTAACCGAATGCAAAGCAAACCGTTTCAAAATCGAAATGGATCGCCTCCGAGAAAGTCACATGAAGACTGAAAGCGAAAAGGCCGAACTGGAGAAAAAAATCCGTGATATCGACTACTACGTTCAGCAGTTGACCATAGAGAAGGAGACAAAAGCGGCCGAAGCAGAAAAACTGAAACGAGAACTAAAATCTGCGCGGTTGGCCGAACGCGAAGCGAATGCAAAGCTACTCAGTTTTTTAAACCGCAACGTACAATACTCTACAGAAGCATCGATCATCTCGGGGTCCAGTCACTCGGAATCATTGCCCTCGGAGATATCCGAAACAATATCGAAAGAGTTTTATATCACAGAGAAGGAACGAGAGCAAATTTCAAACGAAATCGAGAAGAGCAGACTGGAGTACTTAGAGAAATCGAAACAGATGCAGTGCCAACTCCGAACTTTGCGCTCAGAGATAGAATTACTTAAGATCGAGGAGAACCAATCGCCCTTCGACATAATCAGCGCTGAACAACTGAAGTCCGGCGAAACCAAATATTCTACTCTGAAGAAACTGAAGTCAGGCTCAACCAAAGCGAGAGTGGCGTTCTTCGAGGAACTCTAATGCCCCTCGTGTGTGTTTTTTTGTTTTCAGTCAATGCCCCACAGCACAATGGGTGGAATGTGGTACTACTCGTTTCCTTTCTTTTTTGTTTCCATTTTTATGCATATTTTCATTTCGTAATTCGTACTTTCTCATGCAAATATTTCGCATTTTTTTATTTCGAACTATCTCACCGAGGGAAATGTTTATTTATGAGTTCATCGATTGATGATTCAGTTTAGTTTACAAACGCAGACGTGGAATGTAATCCAGTGCTCATTGTATGAGTCGACATAAAGAGTTCAGATGTTCTGCGATTAAATTTTGTACATGTCCCTTTCATCGATAGACTAGACTGTTGTTAAGCAAGAGTCTGGTTTCAGCGAATACTAACGTTCCTAGTCAGTGTACGCATTCAATGGTGTCCAAATTGAAAGTCAACCTTTTCGAATTTACAAAACTTTATATCAGGAAAAAAGTGTGAGTAGCAGACGGAAATTAGTGCCTTACGGAATGAAAATAACAGGCACCCCAATGGGCGTGCCGCTGAATCATTTGTATTTCATGTATATAGTTAAGATTCTGTTTAAAATAAAGCCTTTACTATTTTTTAATTTGCTTAAGTGTTTTCTTCGTTATAAACTAAATATAAATTCGTGAGGAGGATTTGAGACAACCCATGCGGAAAGATAGCCAGTGAACAGCCCTTAAGCGGAACTACTGCTACTACTACAGTTAAACCTCATAATGCGGACTTCTAATAGAATCCTTTAACAGACAAATCTGTAGTTTGCATACATTGGACGATCCCATAGAAGGACACCTCTTTTGGATGGACAAACATCTTGTCACCGTCACTGTTCTTCTGAGGGAGATTTCAGCTACTTAGTCCCTCTAAGTCAAAACCAAACTCTGATTTTTTATCTATCATGTAGCTGTACTACTGGTAGAGACTATGGTTGGTCCTTTTTTCCAATCAATTTGACCAATCACAAGCATCCCTTTCTATCGAATGGACCTTGAAGTTCTTCAGTATTCAAGCGCAGAGACATGGCACGACAAAATTCTGCGACATATTGTTCTACTAATACCACCCTCCGCTGTGGTACAAGAATATAGTGCCAAGCCTCTATGACATAAAGTCAGTTTGGTGCGATAAGAGTTTTGTACAGAGTAAATAGTTTTCGAGAGAATTTTCTTTTGTCCGATGCCTGTAAGGATATGCCTGTAAGGATACACCTCATGAGATATATACAACAATCTGGGTGGTTCTAATAAGTAGCAAAGGTGTAGGTCTCACGGTGTAATTCTGGCTCTAGAATTCTCAGCGTAGATTCTAATCCTTGATTTTGGCCTTGACTTTCTAGCCCCAGATTTCTAGATCCAGATGCTGATCTTCAAAGTCAAGCTGTGGTTGTAATTCTGTCGGCCTCAATATTCCGATTCTTTCAGCCTCAATTTAGGCCTAGATTTCAGTACTAGATTCCGATCTTTCCGTTGTAGACCCATATTCCGGCAGCCAGGATTTGATATTTAAGATCTGTATTTCTGAAATATATCAGCCTTGCGACCCTAGCCTAGATTCGCTAGAATCTGGGAATACTTTGGAGCCAGTGGGGCTGAAATGTAGTGCCCGCTTATAGGACTGGTCCTGGAATTTGGCTCTAGGTTTTAGGGCTAAATTCCTAGGCTAAAATCTAGTGGTTAGCGAGCAACCTAAAGCAAACCGATCTTTTCTAGTATTGACACTGCTGTCAGCAAAAGAATTTCCTTGTTCCTGAAAATATGCATGGGCACAAAAATGATCTATTGAAAGTGCCTCGGGACGCAATACTGGAGATTTAATTTTTTACCCCTTGCTGTTCTCTCCCAATCCTGGATAGTTTTCGATTCGTTCTTAGTTCGTTCTTCGATCGATCTTAGTTGCACATTAGACTTTGAGCTTGATTTCAAACCCCAAAACAGGCAACAATTAAAAAAAAAAAAAATGTTTACGATTCCATCTCTTTCGAGTCAGTGACGACGCTCAATATAACTGTCTAAAAAATGTTTCTCAATTTCCCCGTTCGAAGTGTCGAAATTGAACTGTAAGAGGAAGCATCGAAGCAACCCATCCCTTTCCAACTTTTGTAAAATCATGCGCTCTCTTTCCGATAGTTCTGCTTTCTTCCGCCTTTGTAAACACTGCCCAATGTCAAATATGAGAATACAAATGGCAACCAAAAGTACATTCAGAGCAAAATGACACTCAGGCAACGTTAAATTAAAATTCATGAAGTAAAGTAGTTTTTAAAATGTTGTTTTCACTGGAAGCTTCAAGAGAAATCAAATCCATTCATATCTAAGACCCCTTTAAATCTGCCTTTGAAAAAATAGAAATTTATTATAAACAATAGTTTATATATTTCCAAATGTAACATCATTCGAGACTCGAGCGCATGTAACGCCCGCGTAATAGGCTTGCAGCTAACACAAAACTTCTCTCTTGTGGCAGCAAATATTTCTGGCAGAAAGTTGATGAGTAACCAACTCGCTCTATATGGCAGAATTTCAACTCGATTTAAATTCTGTCAAGTGTACGTTCCGCAAATCCTGTGCCCAACCCAGAAAAGTTTTTTAAATTTTCTTTTCACGTCTAATTCTTTAAATCGTGAGTATAGTTTATTAGTTTTCTGATTAAAAAATGAATACACATAGTCGGCCGATAAAACTCGATCAAGCAAAATATCCAGCGGCAAGTGAGAAAACGAGAAAAAATGATCAATTCAAAGGAAATATGGCTTCTAGAGTTTTTTTTATGATTCCAAAAGAACCACAAAAATGAACTCAACACTATCAGCAGACTAATTAGAAGTCTGCTATTAATTTGAGGCCTACGCCGGAAAAAATTGGAATTCCATGTTCTTGTTTTTTTCTGCAATTTAACATTTATTTCGTACGGGAAACACAACATCCGTAGACAATAGAGAAGAAGTATAAAAAAAAAATTGAAGAAACATCATTTGTGTGTGGACTGTGGCTGTATGTGCCCGTCCAAGCCCATTATTCTATGCACATTTGGTCGTCACTTGGAGCTGAAATTCTGAAATTCTTTTTCTACTCTTATCAATCGTCGGCCAATTGAAATTCGCCACTTTTATTGGTAATTGTTAATCGTTTGGTAAAACTGTTCACCTCTGATTGTTTTGGGAGAAAATATTAGCTAATCACTTTTTGTGTCGGTAAATGTATGTTTTGTTGTTTTTCAGTGTCTGGTGGGGCGGTATTTACGTTTGTTGTTCTTTTTTTTTTTTTTTCTTCTCATTTCCGACGCACCGTCACGTACTGCTGATGGGCGAGGAGAGAAAACTTTTTTTTTCGCGAATGTCTCTGCAAAGAGAAGTTGAATCATGAGGTTTTTAGAACGCTTGACGTTAATGCATTGACCAGTGATTGTTTAATGGCCCCTGAACTGCGTAAAATAGTTGATTGATCCTAGTTGAATATGGTAATTACACAACAGTAGAGGAAGATGTTTTTTTTTTTTGTTCTCCGTCTAGCTCGACGTAGAAAATTTGCAGTAAAAAGAGGAGAACGACATTCTTGTTACTCGAAAGTCGAGGTGATGATTAGAGAATCCCAGAGCCTGGATGTGAGGAGAATACAACTCCCCTTGGGTGTTCTTTTTAAATTTCTTTCTTAAAGGAAAACGAAATTGAAATCGATGAAGATTGACTGTTCTATCTTTTCTCCTGGAGAGACGAAATAAAAAATAGAGAAACAGAAAACATGCAGTCACCTTTGTTCTAGATTAAAGAAATTTTGTGTGGCAACCTTATACGAGTATTGCGCGATAACAGAACGATAGAGTGATAGAGAATTTGGTGAATGAGCCAAAGAAAGTGGTTATAGTGGTTGTGCGTCGACTTGGACAGACGAATATGAATAATTCAAGGTGTGAATTGGAATACTAACTACTAACCTATAAAACGTGTTTATAAATGTTGGTTCATAGATGAAATGTTCGATTTTGTGATGATTTTGTTGACGAATTGACTAGTTTCCCGAAAAGGTGACCCGGAAGTTGTTTTGTGTTTTAATTACTTTTTCGTTCAAATTATTCTTATCGATCCTAATTTGGATCTTGAAGCCACTTGCTCTTTTGGAAACTCAAAAGTTGTCTTTTACGATGTGACGCGCTGGGATGTGTGAGCTGAATTCTCGTGACTTGTGTATTTTGTTGTCTTTCGAAAAGGTTTTCTTTGGTCGCTAACACTATTTCTAAGAATCTCTCTCTGACTCATGTTCGTGGGCAATCTTAATCTAAAACAGAGTTGCTAATATTATTACAACTTGATAGGGTGATTATCGAAACGTAATTTTCTTGCAAAGATGTATGTACATACTTTTTTCTAGACGTTGCGTTGCAGAAGTTTCATTGTTTTCTTCCCATTAAATGGAAACATTTGAAGGAAAAATGAATGAACTAATTTTTTTATCATATACCACAAACAGAGAAATCAAGCAAAATATATCTTAGGTTATGTTCATGCTAAAACAACTACCAAAGGCATTGAATATCCCACTGATAAATAAAAGCAGACAAAAGTCCAGTCTAAGCGTCGCATACGCATACTACATACATAGCTAAGGGGGAAACATGATCCTATAACAACAAAGGTTCATCGACATTGGATACATCATCACCTGAGAGATTTTATCACTTACGGGTCAAAAAAAGTGGCATTGATGTCAATTTGTACAGTAGTTGCAAAAAGCACGCAACATTATCAAACGGTTTTACATCAGTAAGCTTTGTTTAATTTCGAAGAGAAATTGTAACTTACCAAGCTACAGAAACAGACTCACCGTGCGACTTTACCGGATTCACAAAGTGTGCCGTCACACATTTTTATTATGGCGCTACAGTCTGGGGTGGATCCGAGCATAAATCATCAGGTCCCTTCAGCTAGCACGATCTTTTACTAGCTGTCTCCCAACTGCGGTCACTCTTCACTTGTATGTGCCACCTTGAACTTGGACGTCCTCTGTTGCGTTGTCCCACAGGCTCAGAGTCAAAGATTTATAGGGTCGGAGCTAACTAGACCATGCGCATGGATTAGCCACTTATGGCGTTGGATCTGTAGACGCCTGTCTCTGTACAACCCGTATACATCGTGGTGAAATATTCTTCAATCATCATCAACGCAAAAAGAACCATAGATCGCTCGCATTTCTTTCTAAAGCACTAAGAGACGAATAGCATTAATCAGCGAAAATCGATGCTCAAAGCCTAAAAACATACAAACATTTTCAACTATTTAAATCCGTACCTAAAATTATCTAAAATGAGGACCAATGTTGGAAACGGTGGACAGGGCTACTCGGTCAACTTTTTTGTCAGTAAATGAGATGGCGACGCACTTATGGGTGCACGTTCTAGCTAGTCAAACCGTGTGGTTCTTATCCACCCATTTGTCAACTACTCGGTTGCATCAAGATCTTGATCCGAAATTATTATGGCTTTTGCTATGCAAAAATAAATAGACGCTAAAAATACAAGGTGTAAACAAAATTGAGCAGTAAAGAGGGTAAGAGCTGAGCATCTCTACATATTTGATTTCTTATCTTGAGCCTTAAGAGTCCCAATAGGACATAGGAGAAGGTGAAAAGATGAATGAAAAGCAAATCTTAAACCTCAACTTTCTTAAGTATACGTAGGTCACTCAGCACTAGTGTGATATAACAACTTTCCTAAACGATCACAGTTCGTCAAAAACCCGAGGGTGCCGGATTGTGTTGACGAGAGTTTCTTCCTATCCCTCATGTTAATCGCCATGTCCTGTGCTAACTCCCTAGGCAAAATAGTGTGGGACATAATCCCCTCAAACTCTCACGCAGCGTACAAAATGATAGCACATCGCTTTACTGTTCTTAAGGCTAAATTAGCCAAAATATGTAGACACTCTTATCTTGTCATTCTTCACGACTCATGATTTTAACCAATTTTCTCATCTACATCCATCACGCGTAATATGTTCATGAGTTTATTTGTTGGTTGAGGCCATGTCCAACCCAGACTTTAGCAAGAAGATGAAGTTTATATCTAATGTGAAGTTATTAAGACTTTCCTTGATAAAGAAACAACTTTTCTTTTTGCTAAATGTTTCAACGAATGCTTGCTCAAATCCCACTACACTCTCATCCGAATATCTTCATTGAAAACCAAATTTCTTCAAAATAGGCCAAGTTAACGTTAACTTTTCTGCAAACAATGCCAGGATAAAGCAAATGAAACTGAATATTAGAAAGCAATGCATTACCAAAAGGTTATCATAAGAAAACTGTCCTACCATCATGAATTTCCTAGGCATCGTCAGAAACTTCTAATTAACAGAATCCAAAATCTGACTCATTAAATTGCACGCAGAGAATTACATTTCGCGTCCCACTTATCGTGGACCGTTAATTAACTTTATATTTCATGACTAGTACTTACGATTACCAAAATATTAAGTTATTTATGGTTGCATCATCAGATCTAACCACACTCATTTGCCGCACTACACCATGGCAACAAAAACACAAGTGAACGTATATTATGACGTCAAGTCTGTCAATTTCAGAATTTTTATATGACGAACAAACACTTGTATTATCTATTTTAGTCATAACGTTCGTTCACTAATGAGACGTAGATTTTCATTTTCCTCAGCACACTTGCACAGGAAACATAAGCTTGAGTTAGTGTCGTTAATGTCGAGGGTGTCAATTATCATCAATTATCTCACAAGCCATGTTTGCTGCTGCTCCTTGGAATGCCAATATTAAATAATCGCTAAGAATGTCCTTTGGATAAAAAGAAAACACGAACGAAAGTGGGCAGAGAATTGCGTACGCAGTCTGCGTGTTGAATATATTCACAATTTTATGTCCTTGTAGTGCATTTCCATTTGCATGTCTCGTAACAAAGGAGATTGAGCATACTACGGACGTTGTGAATTAACGTGGTGTGTGTAGGTCATGTACCCAATTTTAGGTTATTCATCCCCTTCTGATAGTTATGCCTGATGTCATGGGTTTACCGCATTGCAGATCGTTTATTTGGTATGAAAGGTCACGTACATATATGTATGCACTTAGTATCCTCCACAATTGCAGTCGAATATTTACTTCAAATAGCAGGCAGTAAATGTAAGGTTATCTGGTGCAGATTCGTTTTTTCAGGACAATTTGAATAGTTCACAATTTTTTCCGTCCCATTGGAGTTTTATTCATTTAAATCGTCTTGGAGTACGTACACTTTAAGGTCGAACTGCCATTAAAACAGATAGCGACTTGAAGAAGAGAATTCTTTAGTTCACGGTTGGCCAAAGGTTTACTACGTTCTGCTGTCTGCCACTAGCACCGAATCTAACCTAGTTCACGGTTAGACAAATCTAACCTACAATTTGTTGTTCCAAAGCAATGGAGAGACTAACTTTGAAACAGAATATAGAGTCTGCTGTAGATTTTCCTACCCATTCTCCACACACAAAATTTCAGAATGAACTTCAGTGCAAATTAAGGAAATTGTAAATGTTCATGTTCCAAGCACCGGAGGTGGTTGTCGTTCCTCACAACATCGTCCATCAACATGAGACGTTAAAAAGGAACAAAGCACATAACTTGCATGACCTGCAATTGCGAATCATTAATCATATTTTAATTTACACAAGAATAGCATAATAAAGTGCGTCCCCACAGGAAGAGAAGAGTTTATCTGCCTTCCAACCTGTTTTAAATTTCAATTACTTAGCGCTCCCGTTGTTTTCCTACGAGTCTCGCGAGGATTTTTCCTTCAGTAAACCGTTGTAATTGTCTTTGCAAAGTTCGCACTCCTCGGCAGTCGTCTACCGCACTTCAAAGTCGAAATGTGACCTTACCCAATTTTGGTTAAATTCGCATTCGTTCCTTGCTTGCCTGGATAATTTGTTAACTATTATTTAACGACTTCTACCGCTGTATGCATGTGCACATAATTACACTTTAATCTCTACAGGCGTATCATGCAGACAATTAAATGTGTAGTTGTTGGCGATGGCGCTGTGGGAAAAACATGTCTTCTTATCTCCTACACCACCAACAAGTTTCCATCGGAGTATGTGCCGACAGTATTTGATAACTATGCTGTAACAGTTATGATTGGAGGAGAGCCATACACTCTTGGACTTTTTGATACAGCAGGTAAGACCCATCAACAAATCAATGGAACATCTGTGTTCATCTGTGATATTTTCCAAATTTCAGGGCAAGAGGATTACGATCGTCTACGACCACTTTCTTATCCACAAACAGATGTATTTTTGGTGTGTTTTTCGGTCGTTAGTCCTAGTTCATTTGAAAATGTAAAGGAAAAGGTAAGTCTCCTCGTTTCTTCATCACAAATCATTTTGGTCTCTAACGAGCTGTGTTTTTATTTTAGTGGGTTCCGGAAATAACGCATCACTGCCAAAAGACACCGTTTTTATTGGTTGGAACTCAAATTGATTTACGCGATGAAAGTAGTACGCTGGAAAAACTCGCTAAGAACAAGCAGAAGCCTATATCCATGGAGCAAGGAGAGAAATTAGCAAAGGAACTGAAGGCTGTTAAATATGTTGAGTGCTCTGCACTAACACAGGTGATTTTGATTGTTTTTTCTATCGATTGAGGGGCCTTGGTGTGATAGTAGTTTGTCATGCAATGCTAAAGTGGTAGAAACTGTTTTACAGAACATTTCGAAGGTCACTTTGACGAATATGCTCTCTGTATAGCCGTATAACGCGCTAGTAAACGAGTATAAGTGCTTCATAAATTTAATCGGGATTTCAACACAGATGTGTCGTCGACTTCAGCATGCGAATTAGCCTTCGCGTCTCGTTCTCTTACTCACCAAAGGAAAGAAATTAAAGAACGAAATCAAGTTTCAGTCAAGACATCTGTCAAGTGTGTTTGTCAGTAGCTGTTTGCCGCAGAGGTTCGACCAGTACACCAATCAAGATTTACATTTTTATGCCTCGTCATGCTATCTTGCGGATATTTTTATGTTTAGAAAAAAAAGCAGTAAATCACATTTGGTCGTAAATGCCCTATTAATAGCTCGAATTTGAATGTAGAGCATATACGAGTTCAACATCGATTGACTAGTCACTCGAATAGAATTATTTGTGGAAAAATATGAGAACACCGAAGTATAAATATTCATTTCCCCCTCATTGGCGACATACGTGGCTTTTTCTAACCAGTTAAACTTTGAGCATTGTCGGTGACTCAAAAGAGGTGGAGACGTGAAGATTTGAAAGGTGTTTTTCGGGAATCATACCTAGACTTTGAGCGTAGGAGTCGCCGCACTTATCCACTATTCCAAAATAAATTGCCTTTACATCTAAATTGAGAGTTCTCAGTCAAATGGTATGAATTTGTTACTGGGATCCGCTTGTCTAACCTCATATCGCTGTACAGTCCGTATAATTCCTTCTCCTCCAAATACCGTCAACAGAAATAGATTCAAAGATCGCGCGCAGGACTTATCTCTTGAAAATCCCAAGAGACCGAGAGCGTTCTATTTTGTAGGGAATTGCGAAGTCTCAAAAAGTACGCAAGTGTTTCAACATATTGAAAGATTTGCGTACGGAAGTGCTTTGTTACAGGAGATTACTTCGGAAATGGAATGCGAAATCCAGCAATCTCTGACTGAGCTGAGGAAGATACCGAGATGATCCAACATCTGCTTCGCCACTGTCCAGCTCTCTAGAATCGGCGCCTAGATTCGCTGGCCCACAGATTCTTCACAGAGACTGCGGACTTAGCGAATGCAGATATATCGGATCTTCTAAAATTCATAAGGAGCACGGAGTGGTTTCAGCCATCACGTGACTGGATAGGTTAATAGATTGTGTACTCCACAATTGAAGGGATTCCCAATGGACCCTATGGCCTCCGAGTGGAAGTGATGCTTTAACCATCACACTCCTCTTCCAAAACCTAACCTACGGGAGACTAAGCTGTTCTTAATTTTCTAACAAACGTAAGATTGCTAGCACAACGCCGTATTCCGGGCTGTGACATTGTATTGTTGTGTTGGGAGTTAAACGGCGCTCGACAGCAGCACCAACGCAGTATTGTGTTTCAGGTATTGCTTCTACATCAATCAATCGTGTTGTGCGTGTTATTGTTATCTCACGAGTGGAGTCACATATGTTTATGAATTTAGCAATAAAAGCGTAGAAATTTTGCTATTAGCTTTTTCAGTGAACACATGTGATGTGCGTGCACACTGTCGATATGCGATGTGGAAAAGCTTTCCATGACAATTAAACTCTAAAATTGTCAGCGACTCGTGAGACACGGTGTCGTGAAATGAAAGTCGATGTGGCTCGTAAGACATCTAACCCAGATTTGCCACAGCTACCTTAATGAATGCACATATTTCTTGCCTTTCTTTATATTTGCGATGTGACGCAAAACTGCTTCTTTTCTTCGAAGATAAACAGGTGGCGTGTCTTTTCTGGCAAAAGCTGCTGCAGCGGCCTGCCTGCGAACAAAATTATGATGTAAAAAAAAACAATTGAAATTGAAAATGTTTCCGTTTGACGTTCTTTGTTTTGTGCAAACAAAAAATAATTCTGCAGCAAATGAGTAGAGCTGTCTGATCATTTGAAAGCTACTCTGCACGCAGTTGTCTTTAGGTCTGAATATTTGAACAGTAACCTGCGCAATTACTGCAGGTTCCCGCAATCAGCTGAATTCATGGAAGCACCTGTAATATAAAGTTATACCTAACTGCATAATTCTGTACAGGGAATATACATAAGTTGGTTTTCTGACTCCTACAAAACCCTGCCTGGTTATGCTTCCGTGTTGTGTACGTCATAGAATGTGTATTTGGCGATGCATCAGTTGTTCATTTGTGCAACATTTTTGGTTGAATTAACTTTGTTCCTGAATAGAAGGCTTCTACTTGTTGCGCTACAGTCCAGGGTGGATCTGGGACTCAACCAACACGTCCCTTCCGCCAGCACGATATTTTTCTAGCTGGGTCTAGTCGCTCGCACCAAGTTGGTCGAAGTCCTTCTACACTTGTGGGCGCCAACACAATCATGGACGTCCTCTGCTGCGTTCTTCAACGGCCCCAAAGTCGAAGAGTAAGTTGCGAGTAAGTTTTCTACAGAAAACCACAGCCACCCTCAGCTTAAGCAAGAACAGTTTGGGCAACCTAGAAGTCTGCACAGGGCACTTCGCAATGGAAAGACATGCCGCAGGGTGTATGGATGAAGAATAAGAGGAAACACCTTCTCTCCATCTGTCCTGCAATTGCCTCTACAAGGAAAGGAGCGTTTTATATAAACAATTTAACGGACATATCAGGGATGGATGTCAAGAAAAACTGGGTGTTCATTCAAAAATAAGATGGTTTCAAGAGTAGCGGATGGCTACAGTGTTGCCACCGGCTCAATGGCTCAGTGGTAACACTGTATCCTCTGGGTCTAAGTGAATCCTTCATTTGTGGAGGGAAGCCACCTCACCTAACTACCTAAGTTCTGCACGATCTTCTTGAGAATGATGTTGAAAAAAAAAACCTCATGACGGCTTCGCCTTGCCTAAAACATTTTGTGACAAGAGACTACACAATCTGACGAGTCTAGTAGGAATGTCAAAATTGAACATGAATGTCTTTAGGTCTCTATGCACACTGTCATATGCGGCCTTGAAGTCGATGAATAGGTAGTGTGTGTCGATCTGCATTTCTTAGGTATTTTCCAGGATCTGCTGTACTGCAAAAATCTGGCCTGTTCTGCAGTTCCCTAACTTGAAGGATACTGATAAAGACCTATCAGTTCGTTGACGAAAGGTTTCAGGCGATCACACAAAACGACAGAGAAGAGAAGAGAAGTACGAAGTGGATTTGGACCTAGCTTCTCAGCAACCACTCGTGTTGTGCGTGATATTGTTCTCTCATGAGTGGAGGGGACCTGCAGTTTAATACCGACGACGAGAATGAGAAACTTTTTTTTAGACAGTTATACTCTTTGTGCATTGCCAGTGACTCGAAAGGAGAGGAGACTTATTCCTCGATAATTGGCGCAGTCAATTGGTCTCCTTTCTTGTGGATCGGGTAGACGATACAGAGGTTCCATTCATCGGGCATGCTTTCCTCCGACCATATCTTACAGATGATGTGGTCCATGTCCCCACTCAGACAATCTCCAGCTGCATTGAAGATTTCAGCAGAGAGACAAACACACAGTCCCGGCAGCTTTGTTAGACATCTGTCTCGAAGTTGCTATCTTGACCTCGTCTAGAATAGAATGCTACGTGATTCAAGCTGTTTTCATTACCGTTGTGTTCACTTCAAACAAAGAACTCAGCCATTCACAGTTAATAGCTTTGCGTAAGCAAATCCACAGCAATCAGAAACTTATAAGGCCCGGCATCCAAAATATAATTCTATTTTTCCGACTTCACTCGTTCTTACTGTTAACCGAGTGGGTGTTTATTTTGAATATTTCCGTCAGCAATTGTTTTATTTTTAGCATGCAGAGGATAATTGCAAAAGTGGTAGCCAGCACGTGGGCTGAAATTCACAATTTATCGCACCAACTCACGAATCACTTAAAGTTCCTCAACTTGCTGATGGGAATCGGCAATAAACTGCAGGTGTTTTCTCTACAGGCATGAAATAAAGTACTCCCACTGAATAAACAGTTTATGCATCAGTGGCAAAAATACCAAGCCATCTTTTCCTTTCGCTTTTCCTTACCCCAATTCGTTTGCAACGAATGAAACTCACTCTCCATTATTTTGTTTGATTTTCAATTTCAGAAAGGACTTAAGAACGTATTCGATGAAGCAATACTTGCAGCGTTAGAACCACCAGAACCATCAAAGAAGAGGAAGTGCAAATTCCTATAATTTTAACATTTATTTATATGGTTTCACTTAAACATTAAACACACACACATAAACTATTTTGAAGATATTTTAATTTAAAATGAAAAAACAAAAAAAGAAAATCCGCAGAGAAGAGAAACCACAAATAAAACAACAACAAGAACAACAAATTAGAAGGAGAAAAGGGGGAGGAAAAATAAGTATAAAACAACAAACAAAAAAAAAATGAGAAAATGTCGCTAAATTCATAAAGTATATATTTTTTATTGTATGACTACGAAACAAAAAAGGATTTAAGTGAAGGAAATCACACACGGAACAGCAGTAGTTGTTATGAACTAATAACATTTTTTTAATATCATTTACTTTTATATATAATATACTGTATTAGTTTTAGTAAATACATTATTATTACTGGAAATGATTTTTAATATCAGATTAAAAGCAAAACGAGAAACAATTCTTTAATATTTCTAAAGTGTTTTGTTACACACAAACGGTAATTACGAAAATTAAGAAAATAATAATTTTTTGCTACATAAAAAGTATTGCATTTACTTCCAAATGTCGTTTTATTTATTTAACTTTTCTTGATGCACTTGACTGGGGAAAGGATTGAATCAATTTCAGTGGTGTGGTGACAGTCACCAGGTTATATGTAGTCAAATTCACGTTGATAGAAGTTCGTTTCTTCCTGACTCCGGTTGGTAAGCATGTTATCGACATGTTTCAAGTGAAGGGCTTAATCAAATCTATCTGTACGCGGCAATAACGAACGAAATAGAGACGAAGAAAGGGCAAATGAGCGATGGCTGAATCTGGACATCGGGTCAACGACGGGAGCTCTATGACCGGTGTTGAAAATGAAGAAATTATCAATGATTAGCATAAGTCGCAAGGATATACGAACTGTGGTGTGAGTTCTCACCGGACATTGTCCGACAGGCACCCATGCCAGAGGGTTAGGTATCCCCCATAGCGACTATTGTAGAAGTTGCAGGGGCGAGGAGGAAATAGAGTCCTTCCGCCACCTGCTATGCGATTGTCCAGCCCTACGGTGAACTAACACTAGGCAGTAACTTCTTCGACGAGCTGGAGGATCTGAATAAAATAGAGGTGAAGCACCTCCTGAGATATATACAACAACCTGGGTGGTTCTAATCCGCAGTAAAAGTGTAGGTCTCACGGGGTATACCTTCCCACACCCATGGCACAATGGACCCAATTGTTGGTCTCAGTGAGCCGCGACCCAGTCGCAAAGGCACCCTACCTATCTACCTGAGGCAATAATGTAAGTTCGTTCATGCGTTATTAGGGGTGAGACTGGGATTTGACAACCCCAAACTTTGTGACTTTGTGACAGCTTCTAATACGCTACTATATTCCCTCCCGATAGGATCCACGCAACAAACTGGTATTTCAAGGATTGTCGAACTGCCACCGTAAGGCATTTGACAAATATCATTGCTGTGCAAATATTCAGAGGAGTAAATGTCTACTTTAATACTAATAATAATGGCGGCGCTACAGTCCAAGGTGGACCTAGGCCTAGTTCCTCAGAAACCATTCGTGCTTTGCGTGCTATTGTTCTGTCACGAGTGGAGGGGAGACCTACAGTTAAATGCCGACTCTGAACGGCGAGATTGAGAAGCTATTTCTAGGCAGTTGTACTCCTTGAGCATTGTCAGTGATTCAAAAGAGTTGGAGCCCTAAAAAAAAGTTAGGTGCTTTTTTGAGATTCGAACCTTAGACTTCGAGAGCGTAGGAATCGATACACCTACGCACTACGCCACGGCTCCCACTTATTCCATAAACCGCACAGAACACTATATTTCGCCGGGCGCATTGGCAGCACTTGCACTGCCTGAGGTTGCTTACCGGACCAAATACGGCGCTTAACACGTCCATTCAACCTGAAATAAGCTTCATCGCTGAAGCCAATTTTTCGATAAATGCAGATCTTTCTCCAGCTTTTCTAAGGCTCACTTACCGAAAATTTAATGTTGTGGCATATGACTTGGCTTCAGTTCTTTCACGAGTTTTCACGCCAGGGCTTTAATTTCTAGGCCAAGAGACACAGCGATTAGCAAGAGTAATCCTCCGTTTCATCTCCGCGGTAGTGTCATTGTTTGCATTGCGCGGCAATGCGTACCCTTGTTTAAAAGCTTTTGTGACATCAAAGTTTTACAGGATGCCGAAAATAGATAATGGGCTGTGTGGCTCGTCTCTATAAATACTTTTATACCCTGGCCTGAAATCAAAGTTAAGTTAATTAAAAAAGGAAAATAAAGTCAATGTGGCCATTAGGGGATATCGGACAATGAATAAAGAGAAACGCATGAACCTAACCAAAACAAAAGAAAGAGCTTCTCATGGCAACTGGCATGTAAATTAGTGATAAAATCAGTCTCTCAGAAGACACGGCTTGTCTTTTATTTCATTATCAGGGATCAATGAAGTTTCTATTAGATGTTTAAGTGTCCGTTTCTGATAGAAATCAGAACGCATAGATGTCGCTATGAGTCGTAGTGTCTTGTAAAACTGTTATACTGACAAATTTCTTTTGTATTAAAGTGCTTCGAAAATAAATAAACATTTCATTTATCCTTAATCCTTTCCGTATTCCAAGTGTATATATTTCATAGACTAAGAAAAAGCTTTAAAGCTTTACGCACAGACTGTGTTCAGAATTGTAACACAGCCTTAATAATTTTCTGTTTTGACGTTTCCATTTTGTTTACCCCTGAATAAAATTTGTCATTTGTAGCTGAGGAGGTTTATTTACCTAGTAGGGATATTAATTTTATTTAAGGCGTCTGAAATGATGACTGGTTTGATGGATAAAAGGTTTGTCGATGATTGGGCGATATGTTAATTGTGAAATAACTTTGTGCATTAAAGAAAAAGGAGCCGAGAGGATGACTTCTGTGAGTCCACACCTCTGTCGAAGCGTATCAACAATCTTCACATAAACAATTTAGAAGAACCCTTCCACCAGCAACAAGACTTCACAAACTCCCACGTAAATGGCCTAGAGAATCTACCACAGAGTTCAAATCATGTTCATTATGTCAGCCCGCATAACAATGGAAATATAGTGCCAGAAGACAATAGCCAAATGTATTCCTACAATCCAGAGCTAACCGAGAATGAGAATCCATTCTACTATAATAAGAATAAACTTTTGCATGAACTACATTTCGAGAGAATCAGAAGGAGTCAAACCTAACTGCTGGACGGTGGAAATCTTGACTGGATTTCGACTGAAAGCAGGACTATCTGAGAGCGTAACTATAAATTGATTTAGATGTCCAGACTTTCACAAAGGGGATCGATTTAGGATTACGATTAAGTTAATAAATTAAAATACATTTGTTCGAAGTGAAAATAAACAAAAGAACCCTATTTAGATTTAATTTTTGGTGGGCTTTAGTGTTTGCTTTGTATGAGAAGTGGGTCAAGGTTGCGGACTTTCAAAGTGCTTGTTAACTTATGAACTTCGTGTCGTGCGATGCAATCAGAGGTGTGTAATTGGTAAGCTATCGATTGGCTCATGAATAATCTATGTTCAAATTGCTTTATGGTTCAATTACACTAAGAGTTTGCTTGACATCGATCTCTGGCTTACAGGATCGAAACGAGACGTTCTGGTTTATCAGAAGATGTCCTACAAACCCACAACTAGCTTGTGAACGAATGAGAATTATATGGGCACTAGTGGCTAAATCAACAATGACATTTTGAGAATAAGACTTAGTGTAAAAAGAAGTCTTTAGGCCTTTAGGGATCGTTCAATTAATTACGTATGTCAAGTTGGCTGAGGTCCTTCTCCAATTGTGTGCCACATCAGTTTCGAAGGCGTCCTCTATTGTGTTATCACTCGCGGAGTCGAGGGAGATGTATTGTCCATGTGCTGTCCATGGCCTAGCCATCTTAGGCGTTAAATCCATAGACGCCTCCTTTCTAGTCTCATGTCGCTACACAGACCATACAGTTCGTGGTTAAATATCTTCCCAAATGCAATCAACTCAAACAGGACCAAATATCGCATCCAGAACTTCTATCTCGCATAGACAAAGAGCTTCTCCATCCCCTCCTGATATTGCCAATGTCTCCGCGCCATAGACGAGAACATGGATGATCAAAGTGTTATATAAAGTCAGCTTCGTCCTTTCAGAAAGAGCTCTACTACTCCGTTTCCGTTTGAGGTCAAAGAAACTGGTGAACAAGATAACGCTTGTAAGGATATGTAGGTTTTAAATAACTCTCCTGCAGATCCGCTGCAGTTTGAGTTGAACCTGTGCATCCTCAGATACTAAGATCTCCATTTTACTAAGATCTGCATTTCCTCGACTTTCACTGTCCGCGAGACCACTCCGGCACTATGGCATGGATATGATCGAACTCAAACTGACAAACTCCTTTACTTATTAACTTATCAGATCTGCAACTCCTGAAGGTTTGAGCCTGATCTATTGCCTCCTTCCATCGCTGATGGTGAAGGCTACGCTGCTTACAGTTAGACAGTCCAGACAAGCTCCATTGCGACAAAAGGTTGCTGACGACAGTAGTTGGATCTCTCACCGGTCATAATCGTTTATAGAACCATGTCATGAAGCCCGACAAGGAAAAAAAATTTAGGGATTGTGTCAGGTGAAGAGGAAATTGATAATTCTCCTTACTACTTCTGTCACTGCCTTAGTCTGTGGCAATTGAGGAACAGAACACTGGGAAATACTTCTTCCCCGACGTTCAGGAAATTGGAAATAAATCTCTAGCGTATCTTTTCAGGTTCATAAGATCAACAGGAGGGCTGCTGCTACTTGTGTTCAAAAGTTGCGGTACGGAAGTAAAGGATGTAATTCCCCATCAAGGGAACATCACAATGGGTCATCTAGAACCCAAGATAGACCCACCGCTTCCGCTCCGTCTGTCTTCCAATTTACCAAGCTACCTACCTGCTAGAACCTACCCTGGGCACAATGGACCCAAACTGTTGGTCTAAGTGAGCCGCGACACTAGCCGCGAGGGCCCCCTTCAACGTACTTACCATGATCTCTCGTTTTGTATCCAATTTGTCACCTTAATTGTTGTCATAGTCAGTTGCGTTACCCCATAGCCTCCGAATTGAAGATCTCCACTCCAAACAGGCCCATTCTAACGACTTAAACAATGAAACAGTCCCCGTTTACAAAAACATATAAACACACATTTTATTTATCAAAGAGTCTTCACCCATTTGCACTTGATATCCTGTTCCACAACTTCATCAATTAAGCTTGTGCCTATCGTGCACTTACCCATCACATCTAATTCATCGAAATCTGTTATCGCACTATTCCTATCCACCATCAGCCTTTCAATGCCATTCCAAGCGATCATGGCCCCATTGTCTGAGCAATATCCTTTTGATGGACGAAATGTCTCCGCGTTATATGTCCTTGACATGTTCGCGATGTTCTCGAATATATAATCGTTGTTTGCCACCCCTCCAGATACAACAACTGAAATCTTTTGATTATCAAAAAATCCCTTTCTTATGCAAAATTCCAGTGCTCTCTGAGTCCGATTTGAAAGATGTCTTGTTGCAGCTTTCAGAAGTCCGGCACAGAAGTCCTTGTAATGAGTTATAACAGCATCCGGAGCAGTCTCTACAACAAAAGAATAAGGGATTAGTCAATCGAGTAAAAACATTTGAACAGTCATCCTCACTTTCTTCTTCTTCGATTGCCTTTATGGAACGCATACAATTGTTCTTGATTCCAGCAAAGCTGAAGTTGCAGTCTTTATATCGAGCAAGTGGTAAGGGAAACTCATATCTTTCGGGACACGTCGATTCTTTTGCTGCTTCCTCCACAGCCTGTCCTCCATTCATTTTACTGTATTTCGAGAGAGTATTCAAACGTAGCCTTCGTGCGATTTTATCAAAGGCCTCACCGGGTGCATCGTCCAGACTCTCACCAAGGAGGTAGAACTCATCAGCTTTCTGCACAAACACAAGCTGACTATGCCCCCCACTTATGAGAAGGCACAGAAATGGAAAATCAACTTTCTGCTCCATTCTCACAGCTAAGGCATGTGCTTCCATGTGATGAATTGGTATGAGGGGCTTCGAGAACTTTCGGGATAAATACTTTGCAAAACGCATACCCACTGTAAGACTCATGACGAGGCCTTAGAAATAAAATACGATTATCACGATGACTGTTATCAACTATGGAGACGAAAAGTACCTGGTCTTGTAGTCACTGCAATTGCTTCCAAAGCAGAAGGCTCTATGCCTGCTGCATTTATACATTTCTTATAGGTTTCTTCTATATTCGATCTGTGCAACTCAGAGGCTCTGGGAGGAATAATCCCACCATATCTGAATTGAAAGTTTCTTAGATCAAATCATTAAGAAAACTGAGCGCCTTACCTTAGGTGTATATCCTGTTGGGAATTTATGACATTCGCCAGAACTTTTCCGTCTGATTTGACCACAGCTATGCCAGTGTCGTCACATGATGTTTCAATACCTAGAACTGAGAAATTACGCACTTTTTGGTGCAGACGAGGAGTGCAGGATCGAATTGCCCAAGGAAGCACGGTTTTCCGGTATAAATTCATGATTATTTTGTTCTGAACAAAATTGACATTTCATTTGACAGCTGAAACGTAATGTGACGTAGATATGATTGCTGTAACGTATCGATTGCGGATACGTTTCTTTAGTTTTTAACCAATTTGAGAGTTCGTATGGATAAGGTAGGTTGTAGTTTACGAACATCCGGTATGAGTTTTTTCAGTTTCCCAGTTTTGATGACGAATTTTGTCGTCTACAGGAAATCCAGAAACCCAACCAGAAATCGTTACTTGTTTGCAAATTCTTGCTTGATGAGATAATGGTGCCCAGACCACATTTCGAAAAAAATAAGGATGCCTTGGACAAAACGTAACAGTAGACAACTTTAACTTTGAAGTAGTCAAAGACTTTGTCTGCTTAGGCTCCGAAGTAAACTCAAGCAATGACACTACTGCAGAGATAACACCAAGGATTACTCTTGCCAATCGCTGTATCTTTAGACTTAGAAGGTAATTAAGGAACAAAGCTCTCTCTCGCAGACCCAAGATATCTCCCTAAAAGGCCTTGATGTCCTGCTGTGGAGCAGAGGCATGAACACTATCCAAAACGGACAAGGAGGAGGTTGGTCGCTTCGAGTGGAATGTCTGGCGGATTATCTTTGATTCCGTGTCCTGCACCGATGGTGTTTCGAGGAGGAAACTGAATGTCGTACAACGACGTCGATCTGGTGCAACGAATTTGATGGTTGGTTCATGTAAAATGAACGGGCAACAATGCTCCGTCCCGTAAAATCTTCAACTTCAACCTCGAGGAACAACGTGGTAAATTAAGACCACGTCTCCGATGGTCTACACAGCTCAAGAGACCCGATAAGCTGAGCGTGTGTAACTGGAGGCACCTAGCACAAGACCACTCTTCTCTTCCTCTTCGCACTGATAACTTATGCAAACGTCATCTGAAAAGACCAAATTTTCTGGCATGCGAACCTAGGTTAGGTTAACTTTATGAGCGTTCAGGATCTAGTTTTGGTCTGATCATTATTGAGGTGTGACACATGTACATAGTTACAGGGAATATGTATATCTATTTCTTAAATTTTTATGTTTTTGTATGGCGCTACAGTGGACGAGGCCCTCATCCAACATGCCTCTCAAAATAGCGCAATACTTTGCCAGCTGTCTTCAATTTCACACGCAAAGTTGGTTGAGATCCCTCTTAACTTGTGTGCGTCACCTTAGACGTCGACGTCCTCTGTCTGCGTTGTCTCACAGGCTGTGTCGAAAATTCTAGGTTGAGCTAAGTTTGCCATGTGCTCTACATGGCCTAGCCATATTTTGGCTATGGATCTATGTACGTATACATGGCTAGACTCATGTCGCTGTTCAGCACATAAAGTTCATGGTTGAACCTTCTCCTCAAATCGCAAACATGACTGCCCAGAACTTTTACCTCAAAAATACCAGGGGCTTCTTCATCCGCTTTCGATATTGCCGCAACAGAAGGACTGGGAAAAAGTCAGCTTAGTCAGCTTGAGAGACGGCTGTTTGCCTTTCAGCTAAAAAAAACAGCGGTTGGCAAGTTATTCTGCTTTTTATATCGGTACTGTATTGTTTGTACTATTTACCGAGGAGCCGAGGTAGATTTCACCTCGAAATTATAGCTGCGTTTTGACGTTCTGGCCAGGTCGTCGACGTCGTGCGTCTTTTCTCAGTGACAGCATATACCTCGTTTAAGGTCTCGGTGAGTTCGTTACCGACCTTGGTGGAGCAGCGACAACTTGTCATCCTGCCCAGTCAGACGAGTTTGGCAGAAATGTCAAAACTAGACATTGACATTTAGGTGCTGTACAGCTCGTCTCTATGAACGCTGTCATATGCCGCCTTGAAATCAACGAATAGGTGGTGTGTGTCAATTTGCATTTCTTGGGTCTTCTCCAGGATCTGCGTCAGTGTGAAGATTTGATCAATGGTGGACTTCCCTGGCCTGAAACCACTGATATGGACCTATCAGATTGGTGACGAATGGCAGAAAAGATCTTATAAGCGATGTTGGGGCGAATTATCCCTCGTTAGTTGGCGCAGTCAAAAGGTTCTCCTTTTTTGTGGATCGAGAACCTCTACTACTTACTACTTAAACTTATTTAGATAAACTCCAACAATGATGGTATACAACATTTATTCCTTTTTTTATTATATTGTAGTTTGTGTTTTATAAACAATTTCCATTTGAACAAAAACGATGTCTTGAATCTCCCAGTACTGGTTCAGTGGCATTCAAAACAGTCAATGAATATCTAGTATTATCGCATTCAATGAGTGAAAACATACATATAAATATATATCTGTATCCTTCATGCTGAGGAAAAAGAAAACAAGCTTACGAGGATAGACACACACTTTGACATGGGCTTAGCGCTCGTAGTATACTCTGTAGTAAAGCATCTTTGACCGCCAAATACTAAAGGTATTATCGAATTTCAATAAATAGACTCCATCTCCCGGGTAGGCGTGTGACCCGACGTAGACCTCGTTGAAACACTCTCGTCGATAGACTGGAACAATTATGGAAATGGGAGGTTTGTATGCAGACGTTACACTCCGCTCATTCGACACGGAGCCGCACTCAAGATCGTCGGATGTCATGAAGTCTTCCTCATCGTTAAATTCATCATCATCGCTTTCGCTGACGTGCACTGTCACATCGTTCGTTAGAGGTTTACTCCACTCGAAGTACACACCAAAGCCTATGTCATAGTTGTCGGTGGCAAATTCCCAAAATATACACTTTCCATTCGAATTTGTTGGAACACGAACCTGAAAAGTCAAGAAAGATCGTTTTTCTTCACATACAAATAGAGAGGCTGTTCTAATCTCACCGTAACTGTGTCACCATGGCCCACGTTGATCACTCCATCACCACGACCAGCGGCAACTTCCTTCTTGAAAGCCTTGATATCGGGACGTGTCCACATTTTGGCAGGATTTATTGTCACGTATTCATCGTTTTCTGAGTCGTTCTTCTCGTAGAAATTCTGTTCTGTTGCCAACGATTGTTTTGTGTCTGCGTCCGGTGTTTCGGGCTCTTCTGTGCCAATGTTTTGCAACAGGTTCGGAGATTTAGAATCGGAATGTAAGTGAAGTTGCTGCATGTACTGATGATAGTGTTCTTTTTGCAGTTGTCGTATTAGAACTGCTTGCTGTTCGGGACTACCAGGAAATTGTTTAACAGCGTAGGCCTGGATGGAAATGGAATAAACAAAAGCGTCTTAAAACCTTTTTTGTTGATGAGGAAGCATTTTTGTTGAATGCAAGATGTATTGTAATTAAGATTGAAAATATTTCAACATCAGAAAAAGGTTCATGTGTATAAGATATCGCCAGACGATGGAGAATTCTCCCTGCACCATCAAGATCAGCGTTAGACAAGGTGATGCACGGTAGAAAATTCACGAAGACCTTTGATGACAAAACGACAAGGCGTCGAACTGTCATCTAACTTCGTGGAAAACTCACTGGCCCATAGAAGGAGCACGATATTTCAAAAGTACAACTGCTAGCACACGGAAATCTTGCGTTAAACAAGGCCAAAACGGAGTATACGTTGTCACTAAGAAAGGACGCATAATAATAATAATAAAGGCGGCGCTAAAGTCCGAGGGGGACCTGGGCCTAGTTTCTGAGCAACCACTCATGTTGTGCGAGCTATTGTTCTCTTACGAGTGGAGGGGACCTACCGTTTAACTTTAATTAACTCCGAACGGCGAGATTGAGAAGCGCTTTTTTAGGCAGTTTTGAGCATTGTCAGTGACTCGAAAAAGGTGGAGCCGCGAACAATTTGTTTTGAAAAATTTTTTTGTCTGAACTGAGTTTCGAACATAGGCTTGAAAGTCTAGTGTGTATGGGTCAACGCACAAACTCACACGGCCACGGCGCCACAGAGACACAGAAAGGACGCATATCATCGACGAATTGGCCAGAACGTCGTAATGGGCAGCTATAACCTCGAGGTACTGAAGGACTTCGTCTACCTTGGTTCCGCGGTAAACAGTACAAACAACATCGACCAGATCGAACGCAGAATAACTATTGCCAAACGCTGTTTCGCATGAAAAAGCCCTTGGTCTTGAAGAGAAAAGTTCTGCGTGCTGTCTTTGGTCCTGTTTGCATTAATGCTATTTGGAGAAAAAGCCTCAACCATGAACTGCACAACGCCATGTGTCTGGCCAGGCGTCTGCGGATCCACCGCCTAAGATACATACGATGGTTAAGCCATGTAGATAGCATGGACAACAACAAAAACTTAGAATCTTTGACTCTTAGCCTGTAGGACAAAGGAACAGAGCACGCCCGCATCTAGCATGGCGCATCCAAGTGAAAAGGAACCTTATCCAACTTGGTGTGCGAAATTGGCAAACTAGTGGGATACCTGGAGAGGTACATATGAAGGTTGAGGTCCACGGACTATAAGAAGAAGAACGAGAAGCTGACACGGACGAAGACTGGTTATCTTAACTGATAAGCGTTTTCAAACTTTCAAATGTGGTATAATTTTCCTGAAGAACTTAGCAATCCTGCAAGTTTCCGTTTAGAAGCAAAGCAAAAAACACGAGGCAGACAAAGTAGTTATACAAAAATTATAGAAATCGGGTCGCATTAGTGAACTGGTTGATGTGATCAGTAAGATCGTTGCTGATTACTTTGACCGCCACTGTGAATACGGAATCATCGAATCAAGATCTAATAGCGGAAACAGATTTCAGCTATAACAACGAGCAAATGGAAGCTCCGCAATCCGCCAGTTAGTTTTATAGGCGAATGTGTAAAATATGTGCTCAAATGTATGGGTACGTATGAGGCATGAAGAGATTCCGAAAGACTGCTTTACATCAGTTTGCCTCTGTTCAATATTCTAAATATAGAACCAAAGCCTGTGCGAGAATAAGCACACAGAGGAATTACCTACCACACACCATCATCCGATACTGTGTGTGTGCATGCAGGATCACCGTGGCAGTTCGCTATTGGCACTCGGGCAACGAACTCCAAGGAGAGCGGTCGAGTTAAAATTATAATCTGACATTGTTACAGTCCACTAAAATAATACCAAATAAATACATAATTGTGAACTTAGAACTTAGTGCGTTTATTTTACAGCCTCATTCATAATAAGGGAGATGTCACAATATGCAGCAATTGCAGGTGTATAGCTTCTTTGAGTACCGGATAGCCTCATGCGAAGCCATTATCGGACAATGTCAATGAGGCTTCATCCCAGCCAAATCAAATCCGGTGGGCTGGACACTAAGGCCCTTGTAGCAGATGTTATAATGAATGGCGGCGGGGGACATTTTGCTTATACTAAAAGAATAGCATAGACCCGGAGGCTCGGAGTTTAGGGATGTTCAAATGGATAACAAAATAGGTAAAGACCAATGTTTAAGGGGCCGGATCCCGGTTTTAGTGGCGATGTTAATGATGATATGCTTAAATGTTTAGAAGCAAATGCCTTCAAAACATATATTCGTATGTTTGCGATTTGTAGCAATATGCTCTTGCCACGTGAACACACAAGCAATTTCTTCCTCACAGCATTTTATGAAATAAGAGTAACACATTTGACGGTGATATCAAAACACAAAAAACGAAAATGGCTTGCAAGTGTGTATCCAAATCACAGCACTTCATCGTAAACGTTTTTTATTTGTTGTGTCAGATAAAGCAACGCATTTCTGAAATTTAATCAGCGTAGAGTTAAGATAACAAACTCGCATGAAATTGAGCTTCTTAGCGAGTAAACTATTAATGGAATTTCAATTTATCAAAGCGAATTGTTTGTGTAAAACGTTCTGATGATATGGATACCTTGTTTTAGATACTAATTCTAACTTAGGGGTGGCAACAGAATCCTCCCTTGCCCAAAACATTCGAATTACAAACATCTCATACCTTAAATTGTTGATATGTTTGCTGATTGAGGGCGTCCTTCAACTGCCGTCGTTGCAGTTCCTCTTTGCAGCGTTCTTCCTCCAGTTGCTGTTCCTTTTCCTTAAGCTCTTTCTCCTTTTCTTTCAATTTCAACGCCTCCAAATTCTTTTGCAACTCCAATTTCAACTTGTTCTCATTGTCTTGCTTAACAGCCTCAACATACGGTTTAAACGACGAACACATTCTATCTAAGAGACTTATAAAACCTTCCATGGCCTGCGCTTTACTCATATCACCAAGTTGTTGCCAATGCAATCGTCTATCCTTTCCGATAACATCGAATATCCCCAACGCAGGTGCACATTTCTCATCGAAGGGACCATTGCTTGCCTGCTTTGTGAAGGCAACCAATTTTAAATTGTCCTCGTACGACAAATGAATGGCCTTGCCGGAGTTTTCTATTCAAACACGATAACATTTGATTAATAATTGATTGAGAAAAACAACTACAATGTGTGCGGGTGCTTACGTTTGTAAAATGTTAGCGCCAGCCGATATAAGTCTCGTAGTGGCATTCCCCATTTCTCTTCATGTTCCAATGGATCATTTTCTATATATTTAGCCATTGTGTAAGTAAATAAATTTATATAAATTCTTCACATTACAATCTTAAAACAAACAAAAATGTTGCCCGAATTTTCTCGATATACCGAAAAATGAGCGAAACGTCTTTAAAAATTACTGTGGGTGCAGAACTTCAAAACGAATGTTGACAACGTAGTCAGGTTTGTTTGTTTGCACAATTGTCACATACGTCAACAGAAACGGGTTTGGCATTGTTCAAAATAAAATGGAAGATTGATTTCTGGTATAAATTGATGTAGTTTTCGATTGAGGAATATTTGTAATGCCTCTCTAGACTTTTTATTTGTATATTTGAGCATATCGAATACTCGGTTATTCATTTGAGCATATCGAATACTCGGACATTCTTTCAGAAACAGAAAAATAGAAAATTACATTTAACATTTATTTTGAAATGATGTGTCATAGAAGTAGCAAAGTTGAACACTGCCATTCGACATTTCTTTAAGTCCCATCCAACAGAACTAAAGTTGATTAATAAAAAATTGGTTTTCTTGGTGAGATCTGCTGTCATAAATTTTTCTTGTGAAAAACCGAAGAAATAATCTATAATCTGTACAAGTTTTGTGCAATTTAAAGTAAAATGTGAGTTTAGAACAATAATATTTTCATGTTTTAAGCTAAGTGGTGTAGAATTTCTCAGTTTTATCTGCCAATTTAGCCGCATATCCGGATCGCAAGTCAAGATTGAATTCTTATCTGAATTGAAACGCCCATACAATCAATTTAATATATCATTTACCAAATTGCATAGGAAAAGAATACACTGTATTTTACAAGTTTCTTATTTACTGCTCGATTATACTTCATTGGGGGCTCCCTGGAAGTACATATGAACCCACATCCACGTTTGATATAAAGTGGATACGTGTAAGAGACCCCTTCAGCATGCAAATGGTTCATATTTTGTTAGAAATCAATCAAATCAATGAGAATATAGAGTTTTCATCTAACTCATAAAAGAGTATTTGTTGTTTTTTTAGATATCTTAGCACTTTTCACTTTGTTTTGTCGAAAATTCTGAGTTTTTGGTGGCAGTGCTGGTCTTCCAACTGCTACTACTCTTCTCACCGGCATCATTCCACAAAATTCTCGTTTGAAATCATTTGATCACTAAAATAAACTACTCAACCACTTATTCGTGTGTGAGTTTCAGTTGTCCACAGATGCTGGACAAAGTTAACGATTGTATTATGGAAAAGAATAACTTTCCTTTGATTAATCGGGTTGTCATAAAAGATTAAGTTAAGAACACAGTCGAAAATCTGTTGCATTAACGTTTTGCTGTTCGGACAGAGATAACAGTCTTCTTCTCTTTTATCATGAACCTGTAGTTAATAAGTGGAGATCACATGAACTACTAGCTCTCCCTTAGCTGATTTTTTTGACATCAAAAGCGATTTGTGTCTTTTCGTTCTTAAGCCTTTCAGTATTCACTGAACCCGCTGCACCATTTTTTTTACATAAAGAAGATATATTTGTAAAGATAGTTCAAAATAGTCGCGAGACTGATCCCGTGAGGCTTAATCATGATTCACTTGGCTAAAGAGGTGGTGTGAATGGGAATCCTTGAATGTATTCTCGTCTGTTTTTAAAGGACAAACAACATGTCCTTTTAAAATCCTTGAAATAACTTTTAAATCATTCCGAGTTATTAAAAATTCCTTTAATTTTCAATTTCAGAAAATGACTGATTCCAAGTACTTTACCACCACCAAAAAGGGTGAAATTTTCGAACTAAAATCCGAGCTGAACAATGACAAGAAGGAGAAGAAGAAGGAAGCCGTAAAGAAGGTATAACAAATCAAGCCCAAACAAATTCTCCTCATAATTATATATTTTCTTTACGAATCTAGGTCATTGCCAGCATGACTGTGGGCAAAGACGTTTCAGCCCTCTTCCCCGACGTCGTCAACTGCATGCAGACCGATAATCTGGAATTGAAAAAGCTTGTGTACTTGTATCTGATGAACTACGCCAAGTCTCAACCCGACATGGCAATCATGGCTGTGAACACGTTTGTTAAAGTGAGTAAAGCAAAATAGAGACTGCTTACAAGTCAAACATTTTATTTCTATTCTCTATGAATTAATCTATTATTATCAAGAGATCGCCTTAAATTAATGTTAACATATCAATTTTGCAACCGAAATTTATATTTTTGATTTTCTTTGTTTATCGATTTTTGCTTGAGAAGGAATGTCGAATATAGTTCAAAGTAAAAACTAGGGCAATCTGATCATTATTTTGTTCTTTTGTTCTTCTTTCATTTCTTTTTGAGTTTTCTTTTCATAGCTTTTGGGTTGATATGGTTTTTGTTTTTCACAAGCTAGATAGGGATTCGCATTGATCTGCTTTTAGGGATTGATCATTTTAAGTGAATGATTGGAAGTTGTACACCCATCATCAAATGTACTAAATTCTGAGAGTGAAACCAAATGGGTATAGAGAAATGAGGGTCTACCTATGTTGCAGGGTAAAGGTGTCCTTGTTCTGTATTGCCACCAATCTCCTAGTAGTTTTTGTATAGGTATGTCTAAATTACCAGGAAACTTTCCCGAGAGTTACCCTTCTATACTTCCATAGCACGTTCCGTTTCTATCTGGATTTTACTTGCAAAGTTAAGCATTTTAAGTCCAAAAACGAAAGTAACGAAAGGTTCCAATGCAATACCAAAGGCAACATGAAAACATAGAATTGTTTTATTTCTGACCAGGCGAATTCGTACTTTTAGGTTAACGCCACGTGTAGGAGTGCACATTTCGAGACGAGAAAACTTCGTCTTTGCCCTCGCTAGGCTGTAGGCAAAGTAGTCATAATGCTATATCTTGCTTTGTTTTATTATTGTGAGGTTTATGGCTGGAGTCTCCGTCTCCTGATTTGTTAACTCTTGTCATTTACACGATACTTGACTGGAACTACTTACAGGTCATCCGAATATATACAAAAACAATTTTCAGTCCAGATGTGGCCACCGAGTAAGTAAGTGCGTCAAATCGCCGAACATCCGTGGATCCAATTCGGTTTAACATAGGAACTTTCATTTATACGGTACCACCTCTTTCATAACACTGCAGATCCTCTCCGCTTGTGACACGAAAATAGCAAGCGCAACATGAGTGGTTGCTGTAGAAGCTATCCCAATTACACATCGGGCTCCGGCATCATCCAAAGGAGAAACTGAATTTTCCATCAACTAAACAAAACTATTTTTAGCTTAGTTTTCTCTTTATTTCTTCTAAAGAATTCCTTCTCTCAGGTATGTAGGCTAAAGTGGCTGAATAGACCATAGTTGGTCCATTGTGTCGCGACGTAGATTAAACTTGGGTCAATCCACTTGTGTACTAGTTAGAAACACTTTGGAGCTTCGATATGGCGTTACATATTGCTAATAGGTGGCTGAGATCACAGATGCTCTCAAAGAAGTATGCCCCCAAATAAAGGTGTCAAAGGGACCTTAGGTCTGGCCATGTACAAAGAAGGTGTGTAGTGGTCTCTACTTCCTCCTCGTCTAGACAGCTCCTGCAGCAGTCGTTTGTCATAGCGCCGTCTTCTAGCGTGTTTTCATTATTTTTTTTTCCATGTACAAAGAAGGTGTGTAGTGGTCTCTACTTCCTCCTCGTCTAGACAGCTCCTGCAGCAGTCGTTTGTCATAGCGCCGTCTTCTAGCGTGTTTTCATTATTTTTTTTTCCTATTCCTGTTCATATAGTCTTGGTTGTCTTGATAAGATAAAAATGGGTACAGATTATTTATGTTCTTAGCAAATTCAAAATCAGAAATATGGCTGTCGTGCATCTTTTCATCCTTATTGGGAGCGCTTAGACATCGTTCACAACACATTTCGCTTTTCCACGTGCTTTCCGTCTGAAAACAGAATTTATACAGAGAGTATTTGGAAAACATTTACTTTTATGAGTCATTTAATGAACATTGTGCTTTTTCTATGTGTATTCAGTGGACATGTGGTCATTTGACAAACAGTTCAGAATTACCGGCCGCCCACTTTCATATTTGTCTAGGACAATTAGAAACGATTGTCAATATGTCATCATGTCATAATATTAAAATATGTCTGAAGGATATTCGATGAAATTGTAAAGCATCTGTAGAAGCTAGTTCCAAGTCCACCTCGAACTGTAGTGCAACAACATTTTTATTATTATTATTGAAGGATCAACGTGGCCACTGTTACATTGTGGATAAATCCGACAGTACGTAAACTTTCATTCACATGTCCCCACATCTCTCAAATCACTGACAACGTTCAAAAAATTAAATCAAATCAAACTTCATCTTTTGAAGTTAGAATTAAACTGTAGGTCGTCTCAACCCGTGAGAGAACAGAACCACACACAAAACGAGTGGTTACTGAAGAATCTAGACACAAGTCTACACTGCACTGAGGTTCCACCCGAGAAGGAGGCAAATGTGATTTGAGAATTATCATTTTTCAAATACTCAATTCAATACGGTGTACAACTATACATTTATTACAATTTATGAAGAATATTCGTGTTCAGATCGTCGGACATGTCGATCGAACTGAATGCTCCACAAATTTTACCCCATATCCATTTCCGATAAGACTGGTTTAAATTAACAGCCAATTGCAAAGTTGTTTCCGATTCGTCTATTGAACTTTATAGAGACATCTTTCATTTATGTTCACACAAATTTCGAAGTATTCCATTGCTCTGTCAATAGATACGACATTATAACCAAACGTCCAATGTACCAGTCTGTCGAAAAATCGCTATAAAGCAAAGAGCGACTATCAAGTTTTGTTCTATGTTGGGCAAAACTGCTCAAGAAACATTGGAATAGATTGAAAAACGGTGACATATCTATCATGTGCGCAATTATTTGGTTGTTTTGCTAGATTTCGTGATGGTCCTAAAGACCTTGAAGATGACGAACGCTCAGCGAAGACAGAAATCTCTAGGAATGAAGAAAACATTAAGAAAGTCAGGAAAATTATGGGCTCTGACCGCTGTGTGTGTGAATGATCCGATTCCTAAGAGTGTGATCCGTTGGATTCTTCCCAAAGATTTGTAAAATATTTGCGCGTGCGATTTTTAAAAAGACATTAAATCTACCACAAAAAGAAACGCTGCATTTATGTCATCTATGAAACGTGGTGTTTGCAATATAAGACACTTAAAAAAAGGCAGAATGCGACATGAAAGTCATCAGAAGGGTCGAACCAAGACGCTGGTCACCTTTTTCTTTTATTTCAACAGCGTTATCCATAAGAAATTCGTCTGACTGAATAATATTAATAATAATGGCGGCGCTACAGTCATAGGTGGACCTAGGCCTAGCTTCTCAGCAACCACATTATTGTGCGTGCTATTGTTCTCTCACGAGTGGAAGGGACTTACAGTTTAATGCCGACTCCGAACGGCGAGATTGAAAAGCTTTTTTCTAGACAGTTATACTTTTTGAGCATTGTCAGTGACTCGAAAGAAGTGGAACCGTGAACATTTTTTTTGAAAAATTGTTTGTCTGAACTTGGATTCGAACCTAGACTGTGAAAGTCTAATGCGCATGGGTCAACGCACGAACCCACACGGCCACGGCGCCCACTGAATGCTCAGTATAATTTGGCTGCCCTGGTGAGACTGTATGACAGAATTCACCGTATTCGACGAGGATGTTGGCAGTTGGTTTTTGTTGCATGACAATGCGCCGACGCAAAGCATCACAACGCTCGACCAACCGCCGTACTGACTGTTTTCTAACTTGGCGTTGAAGGGGATCACATACAGTACGATTCCCACCATCCAGAAAGCTTCGATCGACATCCTCAAAGCTTTTCCGTACCTCGAGTTCCAGACATGCTTGGAACGCTACGAATTTCGATGTGAAAACAGATGAAAGATGTGTTTACAAAGCTCAATTGATTAAGCAGCGTTGCAATTGGCGGTTAATTTAAACTACTCTCATCGGACAAGGGTCAGACAATTGGTAAATACGAAATAAGTTTACCAGTGGCGAACTGGACTGTATAGTCTTCTTCAAGAAAACTCACAGCATGACTCGTATTCTCCACGACGTTCTCAATCGTTCGATTTCCTCAGATGGATATGATGTCGTATGTATCATAATATACATCTGAAGGTCTATAATGTCAATTTACTAAAGAGAACTGTTCTTACATAGGTAACTAAAGTGAAGTTGCTTATAGATTTGGTGAGATCTTTGGTGCTTAAGCAAACCTAACTTTCGCCTTTGGGCTGGTGAAGATTTTAAAGAATCTCCTCTTCTACTTCTTCTTCTTAGGGCGCTACAGTCCGAGGTGGACCTGGGCCTCACCCTCACTCTCCTTTTAACCTAAAAATAATTAGCAAGTTCGGGTACAAGGCGTGATCGACTTTAATTCGTTCGTTTTGAAGGCTTACATTTTTTCCATGACCAAAACGGCACTAGGTTTATGGGATTTGCGTTTTTGGTTTCACACTCGTTCCTCAATATCTGCGATGACAAGCATAATGTCCATTTAGTCATCATTAGGAAGTCCAATCCATTGGATCTAGGTTTTTATTTCATGGTTTATAGGTATTTATTTATTAGGCATAGGGTTCTTCAAAAGGTGATCCATAACGTAGACTAATCTGCGCTTCCTGTGAGTATATACAAGTTGCCTCATAAAGCTCCAAAATAAGTACCAAACAATTTCCTACGTCAATGCCCATGTTAAGTGTGTCAAATAGGAACAAATGACATTTGCGGGTGATTCTATAACAAGATAAAACTCAGAAGGGTGCAACCTGTCTCGCCTATCTTTCCTAGATCTCTTCTCTTCCTTCTTCTGCTTACGCTGTCATCAGAATAATTTTATGTGTTCATGCATATGAGAGCAAATTCCAACCGATTTCAACTTTTTAATTGTTCCCATCTGCCAGTACAAAGTATCGCATCTAAATATCTTGTTTCATTCAAGAATCAGCCATTTGTTTCGTTATTATTCGCTCATAGTATCTTAGATTTTGTTATTTACTCGTAAACCTTCAAGCATTCCATTTATAAAGCAATAAACAGCAAAAACATAAATTTAATCTTTAAACAAGTGTTCATGCCCTTTCATTGGTTATTAAATTGACATAAAAAACATGAGACAAGTAGGAGTATATTGTATTAAAATGAATGAGTTTTTTATGTTTTCCTTTAATTCATGCTAAAAATATATTTAAGGATTTGCCCTCTTCTCGACTACTTCAGGTAATGTTTGTTTGAATTATGTTGTTTTATGTTTTTTGCAGTTTTTTGAAATGTTATGCATTTGTTTTTTTGGTTGATTCTATGCGGATACATATGTATGTGTTACTAGCACACAATCATATACAAGTACATTTGATTATGTTCTTATTTTTGTTTTGAAATCAATGAGCTATTACTTGAAGAAGGTGGAGGGTACGATTAAATATGATTTCAGGTTTATTATTAAAGTGATCGACATCGGGGGTTGGTGAGAGGGATTTGTAAATAAGGAAGAGTCGTTGATAGATATCACATTTCGTCGTTGCTGAGTTATGAATAGTTCTGCCTGCGACCTTTGCTCCTGGTTGCGAACGGTTTTGTGCGATGTCGCATTGTCATGCAACAAAAACCAACTGCCAACATCCTTCTACTCTGGGCGAACACAATGAATTCAATCTCTTCAGCATACCCAAAAAATATTCAGCCTTCACTGTCTGAGCTTTTGGGAGGAATTCCCTGTGGATAATGCCGTTGGAATCGAAGAAAACGATGAGCACTGTCTTGATTCGCCTCCTCTGCATCCGCACTATCTTTCCTTTCGGCTCATCTAGTGACTTCCAAGTTGGTCTCTGCCTTTTGGCGAATGGCTCGGAAGTACTTCCACCTTAACCTAACATAAGTGTTGTCCTTGGAATTGAAGGTTTGAGAAAAGTTATGTAAGAGTAAAGGACTAAAGGCCACATATTCGTCTTAAACTAAAACGCTCAGAATGACTGTTTATGAGGTTTGCATGGAACACTAATTTGTAGTCAATGTCAATAATTCATTGAGCTAAATACTTACATTCAAAGCACCTGCGGCAATAATATTGATTGTAACAATGAATGCAAGTGTTGGTAACGTTACCTATGAGCACCTCATAAAGCAATTAGCTTGTTATTTGGATTCCGTTAGAATAAGTTGGGCTAAGTAAACATTCATTCCTCGCCTTCTCACATATTTTCCACATGACTGTGAACCAGATTGGTGGTCTCTCGCCACACGTTGGTCATTCATTTTAATCAAATGCAAACTTTGTGCGCTTCATTAAAGAAAAGGTTCTGTTCAGAGGAGGGCTATAACTAACAAGAGCTTTTATATAGTTCTGAGTTGTATTTTAAGTTTGCAGTCAAGGGCAGGCTTTCTTGCACGCACGCTGTCGAGAGTTGTGTTCAATGACAAAAAAAGAAATCAAGTGGCGTTGCTTGGTTTTTGAAACTGAATAGATTGAACTTGGCGCTGAATAAACTGGTCACCGATTCATAAATAACGAAACGATGAGGAAATGTGATGTCAAATCAAGGACTAAAGGCGAATATACGTGTAAATAGGCACGCATGCATGCAGTTTAGTTTATTTGTTATTTAGACTAGGAGATTGATTGCCTCAGCCGTTATTGCGTAGTTGTCCTCTTCTACATTGGATACATTTTTTTATGTGTAGGTGTTTATTGTAAATACTGAAATATTGGGCCTATAATTAGAAAATTCTCTTTTTGGAATACAGTAGACTGGCGATAACGCTAACAACTAAAAACCAAGCCAGTTTACGTTTACGAGAGAGTTCCCGTTTGCGAAGGTTGAATTTTAACAAAAGAATTGGATAAGCTCACGGTGGATTTCCATTTAAAAGCGTGTTTTATTTGATAAAATTAAAAATAATGAGTAACGTCTTTTTAGTTCATTTTTTTTATTTTTAACACAACTTTTTACATATGTGCATATAATACAAAAAAACAACGAAGAACAGACCAAGACAACACGAATTTTGTATCAAGAGCGACAAATTCCAAACAAAAATGCAGCTTGTTCGAATTTTACTGTACTAACTTAGTACGAAAATTGTTCTTCACGTTTTGGAGCGTGCATGATTTGTTCACGTTTTAGAGATGTCAGTGTACGAGTAAAAATAAGTCTGTTCACGTTATCCGGTGTTCACATTAGCCGCTGTTCACGCTAACGCGAGTCTACTGTATAGTTTGCATCAAAAATTGGCTTTAATCTTTCTTGGCTTCAAAAAAATTCAATTTTTTGCAATGTATTCATAAATTGACAAAGGTGGCAAAAAGTTGTAGATTCTGATGGACAAAAGTAGTATTAGATTGAAGTGAAGTCATATTTCTGAAAAAAAAATCCCTCATTCGCAAGTTATACCCCCAATATAATTTGGTTGGGTTGGGTCTGGAAAAAAGTTCGTAACGTTTTTTTCAGTAAAATTCAAGAATTAATTTAATTAAATGAAATACACTCCATTATTTTCGACAATGTTTCGCCATTTTTCGGGTAGAGCTATGATGCCGCCGTTGAGGACCTTCTGCGGTTTCTGGTCAGAAAATCGAATCAAGTCGTTTCCACAGGCTTCTTTTGAAGGCAGTCTAATTTAATTTAGTAACTTCTGCAGTGTCGGAATAAGTGATAATCAGAGGGTGTCATATCGTAGAATATACGGTGAATTCATCAAGACTTCCCAACTAAGTTCCAAGATTTGACATGTCATCAAGGAAGTGTGTGGTCGTGCGTTGTCATGATGAAAGACATCTTTCCTATTAAACAATTCGGGCCGTTTTCTTTCAATTGTCGGGCGTAATCACTCTAGTCGTTCACAGTAGAGTTGAGAATCAAACGTCTGATAAACTGGAGTAACACATAGTGGACATTTCCCTTTTACTCCCAGCGCACACACAGCATCAGTCTTTCTGTCGTCAATCCTGGTTTCGCTAAAGCTTGTGACGGCTTAACACTCTGTCCGCAATTATTGACACTTCCGATTATCCGACGTGAACAATTTTTTATCACCGGTTACGACATTTCGACGTTTCAGAAATGGTTCGATTTCATTGCGTTTTAGCATCGCATTGAAGATTTTGATTCTATCGTGTTTTTCGCGCTCAATTCATGAGGAACCCATAAATCGAATTTCCTTTTGAAGCCAGTTTTATGTAAATGGTTAAAATCAGTTTTAAGGCCAATGGCTAGATAGGCAGGTATGAAGTGACTAAGGTGTGCACTTAGACCAGAATTGATCCATTGTGCAGCCACATGGTTTGACTGAGGTCAATCCAATAAAGTATTTGTGGGAAACCATTTGGAGCCTGTAATGAAGCGTAGTAGATTATTAATGGGAACCACACTGAATTCGCATAAGTTATCGAAAAAGTAGACCCCTAGATGTAGGCGTCGAATATACGCTAGGGCCGGACAGGAGCAGAGAAGGTGTGAAACGCTTTGCACTTCCTCCTTGTCTAAGCAGCTTCTACAGAAATCATTAGCCCGGACGCCTAGTCTGCTGGCATGATTTCCTATGAGGCAGTGTCCTGTTTTTTTTCTTGAGTTGCCTCTAATGAGAGTAACAATTTACAAGTTGTGAGGGAAGTAATAAAAATAAAGTTTAGGAAGTAATGGCTGTGAAGTTGCGAACTTGGCAAGCTCATCCGCTTTGCAGTTACCCGGAATGTCTCTACGGCCTGGCACTCAGCACAGGCGAATATTGAACTGATCGGTCATCTTGTCTAAAGATGAGCGGCAGTCTATTACAGCTTTAGAGTTTATAGAGACTAATTCCAGGGCCCTGATGGCTGCCTGGCTGTCCGTGAAAATGCAAATATCCCGTGAGGCTAATGGCTAACGCCATATGGATACCGAAACTGCTTATTATAAGCTTGTTGGACTTTTTTAAGAGTTCCATCAGTTTTTTGATTGGAGCGTGAGTCATCTTTCACATCAAAATTATCAGCGGATGAATCATTCCTACGCAGGAGATTTTCATAAAGCACCATCAACGTACGGGTACACATTTTTCCACAAGCCCACGCAGCGTTCTTCATTCTGTCGTAATAATATTGCAAAATAAAGCGCAATTCTTCTTCACTTTTTTCCATTTTCGAAACGCAGACAACTTTCCAACCGCTGCCATAATTTCTTTGTTTGTACACTCAAAATAACGTTCGAAGTGTCATCTTACCAACGAGCTTGGGTAATTGATGTCATCTATACGGAAATACGCCACGAAATTTTTCCCAGACCCAATATTTTTGAAACAAAACTTCACTTAAGCTCTATTTTTATAAAGCTAGGTTGTAAACGCGTCCTATAGCTGTCTGATAAAGCGCGTATTTGTGTCCGTCCGTGTGAATTCAGCACCCACTAATAATGTTTAGGGAATTTTTGTATTCCTTCTAACAACGTTTAGGTTTGGAAATAACATTCAAAACAGTTGAGTGAACCTTTAAGACGTCTTTTCAAGGTGAAATATTATAGTGGGATAGTTGTAGAGGCAATATCTTTAATGAAGCAAAGATAGGAATCATTTAAACCAAAAGTTAATTTTTACCAACACCAAAACATTTCGAATCACTTGTTTGGAAAAAAGAAAGAAAGGAAAATGCATTATTTCCTGCATCTTGGCACCTCATAGTCGTCCTTGTTGTCCCTGTTGTCATTCCCATCACACGTAGTTTCAGCAAAGTAGAGGAACACCTAGAAATTGTTGCAGGCGAAGCGAATTGTTACAGGTCACAGTTTTCATTTTATTTTCGATCATATCCACATCTGTTATCGTCTGGGTAATAACAAACAAGATCCGTATGATTTACTGTCATCTTTAGAAACCCCCTTTTGTGACTTGAAACCAAACCAATATATCCAAAGTTTTGTTTAGAAATTTCAATATTCGTTCTTTTTTTACTTTAGTGCGTTCAAAAGTTAAATTCGTATACAATTCTATAATCCTGTTTGTTTCCGCTTAAATCTTTTTGAAAATTTGCCAAAAAACTCTTCACTCGTCCTTCATGCAGTAATGTTTCAATTATTTTAGGATTGTGAGGATTCTAATCCACTGATTCGGGCGCTCGCTGTCAGAACAATGGGATGCATTCGTGTTGATAAGATAACCGAGTATTTGTGCGAGCCGCTGAGAAAATGCTTGAAAGACGAGGATCCTTACGTGAGGAAAACTGCAGCTGTCTGTGTTGCCAAGCTGTATGATATTTCTTCTTCCATGGTAAGTCCAGAGCATCTTCCTATAGCCTACCAGTTCTTTTATTTCCATTCCTTTTAAAGGTTGAAGATCAGGGATTCTTGGATCAACTAAAGGACCTCCTCTCAGACTCCAACCCAATGGTGGTGGCGAATGCAGTGGCAGCCCTCAGTGAAATCAATGAATCAAGTCAATCCGGACAGCCACTAGTAGAAATGAACTCTGTGACAATCAATAAACTACTCACAGCGCTCAACGAGTGCACCGAGTGGGGACAAGTATTCATCCTGGACTCGTTGGCCAACTACAGTCCTAAAGATGAGCGTGAAGCTCAATCGATTTGTGAAAGGATAACACCTCGTTTGGCCCACGCCAACGCCGCAGTTGTGCTGAGTGCTGTCAAAGTCCTCATGAAGTTGCTGGAAATGTTGTCCAGTGACAGCGACTTCTGTTCGACTTTGACGAAGAAACTAGCGCCACCATTGGTGACTCTTCTGTCGTCTGAACCCGAAGTGCAGTATGTAGCTTTGCGTAACATCAATCTGATCGTCCAGAAGAGACCAGACATCCTTAAGCACGAAATGAAGGTGTTCTTCGTCAAGTACAACGATCCCATCTATGTGAAGCTTGAAAAACTGGACATCATGATTCGCTTGGCCAACCAGAGCAACATTGCTCAGGTATTGAGCGAGTTGAAGGAATATGCCACTGAAGTTGACGTTGATTTTGTACGCAAAGCAGTAAGAGCCATCGGACGATGCGCCATAAAGGTAAGTCGAAGTACCCTCTCGTCCTCTTCCACTCTACAGACAGTCTCTGCTGCTCTTCCACAGGTTGAACCTTCAGCTGAAAGATGTGTATCCACTTTACTGGATTTGATTCAAACCAAAGTGAACTACGTCGTGCAGGAAGCTATCGTTGTGATTAAGGATATTTTCCGAAAATACCCCAACAAGTACGAGAGCATCATTAGCACCCTGTGTGAAAATCTCGACACTCTCGATGAACCCGAGGCCAGGGCCTCTATGGTATGGATTATTGGGGAGTACGCCGAGCGTATCGACAACGCCGATGAGTTGCTAGACAGCTTCCTCGAAGGTTTCCCAGATGAGAATGCCCAGGTCCAGCTTCAGTTGTTGACTGCTGTCGTGAAACTATTCTTGAAGAGACCATCAGACACTCAAGAGTTAGTCCAACACGTGCTCTCATTGGCAACACAAGACTCAGACAATCCTGACTTGCGTGATCGTGGTTTCATCTACTGGCGTCTGCTGTCAACCGATCCAGCAGCAGCTAAGGAAGTCGTGTTGGCAGATAAGCCGCTGATTTCCGAAGAAACCGATTTACTCGAACCCACACTCTTGGACGAATTGATTTGTCACATCAGTTCCTTGGCTAGTGTCTACCATAAGCCACCAACCGCTTTTGTGGAGGGCCGCGGAGCTGGTGTCCGCAAATCACTTCCTAACCGCACTGTAGGGGCGGAGACTACTGAAGCTCCATCGGAAGCAACAGTCATTCCTAACCAAGAATCACTTATCGGAGATCTGCTCTCTATGGACATCAACACACCTGCTGCTCCAGCTGCAGTCCCAGCCACCAACAACATTGATCTACTAGGAGGAGGATTGGATATTCTGGTGGGTACTCCTTAGTTTTGTCCCGTCTGTTTTGTACTTAAAGAAATCAATTTCAGCTTGGCACTGGACCAACAGAGCCTGTTGCCGGAGGAACTTCTGGCCTGCTTGGGGACATTTTTGGCCTTGGGCCAACAGGAATCTCGCCGATGGTTCAAATTCCAAAAATCATCTGGCTACCGGCAGAAAAGGGCAAGGGTTTGGAAATTCAGGGCACCTTCTCCCGTCGCAACGGTCAAATCTCAATGGATCTTACCTTCACCAACCGCGCAATGCAGTCAATGAATGGCTTCGCTATCCAGTTGAACAAAAACAGCTTCGGTCTTGTTCCAGCATCTCCCCTTCAAGTCGCTCCACTTGCACCAACACAGAGTTGCGAGGCTAGCCTACCGTTAGGCACCACCGGCCCAGTCCAACGCATGGAACCGCTCAACAACTTACAAGTGGCGGTTAAGAACAACGTTGACATCTTTTACTTCGCCTGTCTAGTGCACGGCAACGTGCTCTTTGCAGAAGACGGACAGTTGGACAAGCGTGTGTTTCTCACCACATGGAAGGAGATTCCAGCCGCCAACGAAATACAGTACAGTCTATCTGGGGTGAATGGTAACACCGACGCAATCGCATCCAAGATGACAGCAAACAACGTCTTCACCATAGCCAAGCGAAATGTTGAAGGACAAGACATGCTCTACCAGTCACTCAAGCTAACGAACAACATCTGGGTGTTGCTGGAGCTAAAACTACAGCCCGGTAATCCAGACGCCACACTCAGCTTAAAATCGAGATCAGTCGAAGTGGCTACGATGATCTTCGCCGCCTACGAAGCCATCATACGTTCAGCATAAGCCCCTCAAGCAAAGACACACAATCGTATGTTATCGAATAGTCCAGCATGAGCGCATTAGTTACGAAATTAAAACAAAAGTATTTAGATTCTAGAGAATATGCTAAAGGTTCACAAATTCAAATTAAGAGTAACACTCAAATCATTTTCCGTTGGATACGTTGACTTAGACTACGTTCATTGTGAGCTTAGACCAATCGGTTTAAGTTTGCAGCTCAATCATCAATCACTGATAGCTCGTCTTTGTTCGAAAAACTATTGATTTTACTGACATTTGCCGCGGGGTGACTTGTGGAATTGTATTTTAAATATTTGTTACACTATATTAAATATATCGATGCAATTGCAGGTGGATTTAGTATTCCGTATTGTGTCCCTTTAAAGTTATACTATAATAAAGTTTAATTAAAACTAAAACATTCCAAAAATTTTACTGTTTTTATTGGACTTGAGAAGCTAGGTTTTCTTTTTAATTTTATTGAGATCCTGGTGGTAAACGCAGTGTACACTCGACGTTTAACAACTCGGAGTTGGTTTGCTGATATAAATGGCACAGTCGCCGGTAACAAAAAATAAATCCATTTCACACGTCATCCTAATTGGGTAGACTTGGACCTTAATCAATAAGACTAGCTCGCACGATCTTTCGATAGTTGTCTTCAGCTTCGCACGCGGTTGTCCCTCTCCACTTGGGTGCGCCACCTTAATCGTGGACGTCTTCTGTTGCGTTGTCCTACAGGTTCAGAGTCGAAGGTTTCACATGGCCAAGTCATCTTAGGCGCTGGATCCGTCGATGACTAGCTAGGCGCATGTCGCTGTTCATCCCATACAGTTCGGGGTGAAATGTTCTTCAATAGTCACCAACGCAAACAGGATCAAAACTTACACTCAGGAATTTTGTCTCGAAAAGCGTTCTTCATCTGCTTTGATTTTGTCCATGACTGCGCCGTAGAGCAGGACTAGGATGAACAACGTCTTATATAGAGTGCGCTCAGCCAATTGCCTTTTGAGCCCAAAAAAAATTATTGGTAAGAGTTATGCGGCGTTTAATCTCGATACCGATGTTGTGAGTTCTGTTTACAGCGAAACTTTTTCCCAGTTTAGCGAAAGGTTTGAAAAATATCGTAAAATTATCTAACCACAAACTTTCTTTTAAAATTATAAATTTAAGTCTTTCATAACGTCATATTAAACAAAAGGATTCATTTCATCATCATTCATAACGTTTTCAGTTCTAGATCGACTAGTTCAACTCAGATTATGAGAGACTTAAGCTGTTAGTCAAGTGGCAAACCCCATTTAAACTGACTCAACTCTTTTTGCTCAACAAATAAGACAGTCCTTTCTTATGGACGCACTTTTGAGATGCAGCTAAAACTTTAGTTCGACTCAAGGCTGCACTGTGCAAAGAGGACAGAGGGCTCTAAAATAATCTCCAGTGGAGGGGAGACCTACAGTTAAATGCCGACTCCGATCGGCGAGATTGAGAAGCTTTTTCTAGACATTTATAGTCTTTGAGCATTGTCAGTGACTCGAAAGAGGTGGAACCGTGAACAATTTTTGAAAAATTGTTGCTTATTCTGTGAATGTGAACATAAACTTAAAGTTCTAATTCGTAGGGGTCGACGCACATACGCACAATGACACGGCGCCAGTATACCATTTTTAAAATTAATCAATCTCCACCACGCCACACCTTAATATTGCCCCGACAAGAAATTCAAAGCCCTGGTCTTGGACTTTAAATCCCACATCCTTCAAGGAATCCTTACATTTCTTTACGGATGAAAACCGAAGGATGTGGTTGGTAGTGGCGCCCTCTCTAGTGAACTAAATATTTGTCCTTCTCTTTGCTTACCTAACCACTGTAGCGTATTTCAGGTAGAAATAATGACAACTCGCAAAGCTGTGTCCTGGCTCAAATGGAATGTAGTATCTGCGCTAAAGCATTGGAACGTGTGTCGCTAAACTCTAAAGTAGTAACTACTGCTCATCTTGAAATAAAACATTTAACAGTTTTATAATCGCCTGTGTTGAGTACAACAGAGACACTTCAAGCAATCACAGAGACACTTCAGGCTGCAAAGACTTCAGAGATAGATCAAAGACCAAGTCGGGTGTTGGACTGGGAATGTACTTCAGTGTCTGTTGGCAATGCTGCCAATATACATCAAATTTCCCAGCCTTGCAAGAAACCCGAACGAGTCCCAATTTACGATACCAAATATGTTCGAGAAGCTGGGGATTTTTGAGAGGGAAATTAAAAAGACGGTAACTTGGAATCTTTGAAATATTTTTGAAAGAAGAACGAGAGAAAAATCTTAAGAAGTTTTTAATTTTCTTCAAGTAGTATTTGTGTTTTACCTGTGTTTAATAAATTGTTTTTGAAAATTAAAGAGAGTTTATCTGCTTCTTTCAAAGAAGTTATTTGCGTAATTGCCACAACAAAGTGCCAGTTTTTATCCGCTAGAGGAAGTGGTTTTCGTTATTGTCGCAACAGTGTTTTTTAGGCGTCTACATCATCATTGCCACGTCTTCCAAGCAGAAATAATAGAGATTAAGAAGGCACTGTCTTGGCTAAAGCACACTTCTTTTTCTCGTTGAACTACATTTCTGGGTGGACCTGGGCCGCAACCAACAAACCTCTTCAGCACGATCTTCGATTCGTTCTTTAGCTCCCCAGGCGATTAAGGTAAGCTCCCAATTGTTTGCGCCACCTTAATCGCGGATGTCCTCTATTGCGTTCAACTAGAGTCAAAGATTTTTCGTGCTGGAATTAAACTATCCATGAGCTCCACCTGGCCCAGTCATCATAGGCGTTGGATCCGTAAAAGCCTATCTAGACTCATGTCGCTGTACGGGCGGGTTGAATAATTTTCTCTTGTCGCTATCAACGCAAACAGGACCAAAGATTGCAAGCAGAATTTTTCTCTCGATATCTAACGGGTACATCATCATGTTTACTGGCCAAATGTATTAGGCACCCTTATCTTTTTGTCTTTGCTGCTAAATCAATTATCGGAAGTTATTAGTTTGAATTTTATGGTTTTCGGTGACTGAGGTTGTAAACGATTATTTACAAAAAAATATAAAAATTGACAAATAGTTTTTATTTTTTCCTCGTGTCGTCCGTCCAGCTACAGCGTCTGTCAAAAAAGGGCAGAAAGATTCAAAGGAAATTGACTGGACGATTGAGGATCTGCTCGAAGTTGGCTGCGATCCCCGATCGTCAAGTTCACTTAATTGACTGAAACACAGAGGGCGCTCACTCGGGTGCGTTCAGTCAGTTACTGATAGCTTACATCTCATATCATTAATTTTTTTGCTGTTCGAAGATACATATAACGAATTTTAAAGGGTGCCTAATACATTTATCCAAGGCTGCATGTACTGTAATTAAATCCCTCAATCCAGACACTTTTCGCTTAAACACAGACTACTCTCAAGGGATGGTCAATTACTTAAACTTTCACTTCTTGTGGGTGAAAAGGGAAAATTGCGAAGCAGACGAAATCCCTAGGTGTGTAACAAAAACTCCACTGAGACAAATCTTGCATGACAATCGCTACAGTACAACTCTTTATAAAGCTCCACTTTACAAATTTCACCGACTGCGGGTGATCCAAAAGCACTTTCCGTCTCTTGGCTAGGCAAATTATGCCTTTCTTGGACATTTAAGGTTTACTGTGCTTGGTCAGAATGAAGAAATTAGCAATGAGGTCCTTGTCAGATGTAATCAAGGAGTACTGCATCATAGGAAGATATGGTCAACAGATTGGGTCTTTCTGCCAACGACTTCTGGCAAACCTGCAGGGGAGAAAACAATTCTCGATGTTCTTACTCGAGTAGTGTTCTCTCGTTCCACAGAAAGAACCACCAGGGAGCTGCAGTAACCGGGGAGAGTTAGACCACATAAGCTCCATCACTTAATTTCAAGCTACAATTGGCTTAATCAGTATCAGAAGATCTTCTTCTTCTTCTTCTTAGAGCGCTACAGTCCGAGGTGGACCTATGCCTCGCTCAACATGCCTCTCCAGCCAGCACGATCTTTCGCCAGCAGTCTCCAGTTTCGTCAAGTCAGAAGATCAGGAGTGTCTAATTCACGTGGCATCAAAAAGGGTTTAACTTGGGATAAGCGTGCCCGTCTTAATTTAAAGCCTGCCATCAGACCCTAACATAAATAGTCTGAGAAGTGGGTACTTCAAGAACGAGAAAACATGTGACAGAAAATTCGCCCCGAAAATCCAATGCTCCTCGCTCGGAATGAATCCATCCCTGTGATTCTACGGCACCCATTAAAATAAATGGATTCCGCGACTGCTGAAGGTATTATCTCCCCGCATTAACTACTGTGCAGCATTGCATTCGCTTAAGCCTAAAACAGCTCCCCATGATAATTGACTCGATAAACTATTCAGAATATGAAAATTACAAGCACAGAGATGTTATACTTGCATTTGTGATTCCGAAAAGGTCATTGCATACAAAGCTCCGTTTTTTTGTTCCCTTTGACTCGAACCAAAAAAGAAACAACAAAAAGCAGGCAAAAAAAGCGTATGTGGGTGTTGTGCCATTTAGCATTCTGTCGCACACTACCTCACACCCCGGCCACCCACTTCACTGACAGAAAGTTGAATGAATGTGGACGAAAAGCTTTTCACAACGACACAGCGCCAGCCAGGACATTCTCGCCAGATACAGATAGTAAAAATAAAACCCCCTTGCAATGCGCCAACTCGGCAGATAAAGTGTTTGGAATTTTTCATTCAGCGAAGGATAGTTCAGAACGCCTGATATACAAGGGAAAATGGCGCTGGAATACTTGTGAAAACCTATTTCGTTCGTGCAAAAAATAGTTTTTATTCCACCACAAAAATTCATCGGGAATTCGAGGATTCCTGTCTCGAGGCGTTGTGTGTTAAACAAAATCAGTTATCGCGTAAGCAACTAAATATTGTATACCCCTCGCCATGATACATACACGGATATGTACATGAATTATAGAAACGGAAAAAAGAAAAGAATAGAACCGAGAAGAGAAAAGAAAAAAAATCACGAATACGAACGGAAAATTTGTAAAAGAAAAGTGCTTTTGTCCTTAACTACTTTAGCTACGTGTTGATTGAAAGATTAATTTTTTTTTTCCGATAATTTCCCCCCCTTTACTGCGTCTCATTAGAATACGTTCTCAGTCGTTTGCTGGTGTCTTTCAGATGCAATTACGATTGTTACTTGTTACAAAAGAATATGATGGATCTGTGAAGTACGTGCTAAATACAACCACCACTCATAAGCGATTGACAAACGACGCGACGGGAAGAGCACTCCATTAAGATACAGAAGAACCATTGAACACTATTAAAGGTAATAAACAAATGGAACGTTAATTGAAGATAACTGCTTTAACTGAGTACACAGCTTAATTTCACTGCACACTAGTTGTTCATCAATCAGTGGGTCCTTGAAGCAGTGCAGATAGTAGCACTGTCTGTCTGTGCGGATCCTTCAGACCTGTTGATAAGTTTTCTGATATTTTTTCCTTTTTTTTTGGTTCAAAAATTTTACTGCCCGAAACGCTGTTGAATTCGTGCGTTCAACAAGCAACTTATATAAGTGGGGTATATAACCGTTACATAACGACATAACGGGCATATATGTGGGCATCAAGGTTAAACGCTCGAAGAATGTGTATTGCCTTGAACGAGTTTCGAAAGAATTGAATTTTTGAATACCGATTCGTATTTTCTGGCCGTCCAATTACGCTGATTGGTAGCAGGACCTTCGAGTGCAATTACGAATTCCAACGGGGATGCAATTATTTTCCGAATCTCTGCGGGAATTTAGGTTAGTTGCTTGAGTTTGTGGAAGTGGAAGAACATTTTACACTTCTTCCTCATCTCAAGTTCATGGACAATTATGCACTGTGTGCATGTACACAGTGTTGGGGAGGCAACGATTTTTGTGTTTCTGAAAAATTAATTTCGAAAATCTTCTTTAACCTCACTTAAGTCCCCGCTGGTTAAAGTTCATCATCGATTTGTCCAGATTTCAGTGGACAGCGTCAATAATGGACCATCATTGATTTAGTCCTTGACCCTGAAAAGCTTCAACTTCACACTTTGAGGCAAATACCGTATGCCTTTGTTCCCGTTTTGCACTCAATTCGGCGGAATTCATTGATTCATTCCGCTAATTCTGGGCCAGGAATTTGTACCCGTATACGGGTATGTTCAACAACAACATGTCTTGTGGTCAGATCTGTGTTTTATTGATTTTGATGTTGGAAAACGATGATGTAAGTCAGATCGATTACAATGTCATTACCCTACGGCGGAAGGGAAAGGGGGACGTTATTCCTGTGTCTGTTAATTTACAAGCTCATCAGTCAAGGGGACTGTTGTTCATTATTTATAATGATTTCGTTGGGGTTTGGGTTAGGTGACTTTTAAAGAAGGTGAAATTATTTCTTTAATTTCATTTTCAACAGTCCTTGTTCCTCTTCGCTTTAGATGTCCAATCTAGCAGCAATTCCGCTTTTTGCAGTTGAAGCAAATAACCTCCTCAAATGCTGTGTTTCAAGTAGCTCGTGGTCGGTTAGGTTGTCAGATTCCTCAGATGCCGTAGTTTTTTTGCGAATTTATTCGAATTTCCTACGCTTTTATTTTCGAATTTCATGTCTATTAGCTCTTAGCCCATTTCCTTACAAGAAGGGTTGTGGGAATTCAGTAAGAGAAACCGCCTGCCAATTTGACAAACACATAATAGTGGCTGAGCAGAATAAGGACACTCACTAAGAAAGCCTTTTCCTTAAGTCAACACTCATGAAATTATTTGAATTTGGCGGAAAGTCTTTGTGAGTGAGGGACCGCTAGGAGGCAGGAGAAGAACAAGTGGCTTTTCAAAAGGAAAAACAAGCGAAATTGTTGAACTAAGGGAGTAAATTCAGAAATTCTTCTTCTCATATCATACACACTGGATTTGATCGAAAGGCAGCCACTTTGTCAACACACTCTTAAACTATGACAAGCCTAATTTCGTTTTGTCAGTTTAGTTGGTTTAGGCCCAATTAATCTTGTCATCAATCAGTAAATAGTTTCACTTGGTGGCACTTTGTCTTCGTAGCAGTAATTACTGAAGTCAAATAGTTCCTTCCTTCAGAGAAAGGGTCGATTTAGACGTCTGTCGTGTGTCCTTGGGACAAAGTATGTACGTCCTATTGTTAAGTTCCTTATATTCTTTATCGGTTATGTCATTTCTTGGAAATTGAAGAAGAATTCAAGAGTCTCCATGAATGCTTCAAGATTATTAGTCTCGTAGACAAGAAAGTAGAAGCCTTCCCCAATTTTTGGATAAAAGAAATCTGTATTTAAAAAAAACAAATAAGAACTTAGGAGATATATGAACTGACTATTGATTTCTTACTTCAATGTCACAACGTCTATGTCTTTTTCTAACAACTTCATCACAATGGCTGTAAGGAAATTAAGTTAACTGAAGCAATTGAGCGAATAGACAGATCTGATACACCGTGACCATAATTAAGGGTCAACCATAATGAAGCAATCAAGCGAATACCGAAAAAATTATGCAATGTGACCATAGTAACCGCTTCGCTTAGCTTCGGTAGGTTCGGTCACTTTTGCTCGAAATGAATTGCTCTCTACGTATGCAAAAGTCAGTCGACAGCTAAGTTCTCCTTAAGATTCTACAAGCAATTATAGACACTTTGAAATTGAACAATACTTCTCGTTACTTTTCGTTTGGTCATGACTTAATTTTTTGTACGGCCATTATGGTTGGCTTTTAACACGTTGAGTGCCATCAATCCGAAAAACTGTCCCCACAGGCCACGGATTTTTTTTTATTGACGCTTAGAATACGCTCTAGTCTCACGCGGCACAGCAAGCCCAAATTCGTGTGAGACCAAAGTGGTCTCATGTGGCACTCAACGTGTTAATTGTTTCGCTCAGTTTCGTTAAGTTCGTTAAATTTTGCATACTTGTTGGTATGGAATTGGATTAAGAATATTACTTTTTGTTTCTAAATGTTCCAGTTTTTCTATATAATAATTCTATATAATATAACGAATTATGTTAAATATTTTAATGTTCAATTCAATGTTCGACTCACGAAGAGATGTTACAAAAATATTTTTTGAATTTGTATCATTTTCCGTTGAACTAAAGACACCGACGAATAGAGCCCTTTGTGTGCTCTGCACATCATGAAGTTTTTGTAATGGAGTGGCCCAATACAAGAAAAGAAACAATTTTTAAGTTCCGAGAATTATAAAAAATTGGTTATTGAAAAATTACAAGTATTTGTTCATTTAAAAATCGCATACACCAAAACCGAAATAAGGACAGTTTTGAGTTCTATGGCATGGAAAAGATTAGATTTTCAGTAACGTCAGGGGTAATTGAAGTCCAGGCATCCGAAAAAGCCGTTTTTAACGAATTTCGAATCGTAATCCTAAATTTGGGAATCCATCCTTTCAGTCTATTTCAGATATGCGCAATTTTATTTCTGGATATCTGTTCTTTTTGTTCTCTAAACATCAGCCACTTCTTAATAAACCTTGCGTATGTCTAGAGTATTTAGTCTGGTATAATATTCAGTGGTCCTTCAGCCAAGGCGTGCTGAGAACCCAAAATGTTCAAATATTGAAACCTGTCCATATGGCTAGGTCATGTAGAGCGAATGGAAACGAATGCTCCAACCCGGAAAATCTTCGAATCCACCCCCGAGTAACGGCGCAGTAGAGAAAGACCGCGACTCAGGCGGCGAACGCAAGTGGAAAGGGACCTCAACCAACTATGCGTGTGAAACTGGAGGAAGCTAGCTAAAGATCGAGCTGGCTGGAGACGCTTGTTGGTTGAGGCCCAGGTCCGCCCGGACTGTAGCACCACCTTATGTAAGTAAGTCCATATGCCTTTCAATAAATACTAGCCTTCCTACACCAGAAGCTCACACTGCGCGCAGACTACCACATCCCGTCCACCGTGCATGACACCATTCTTCGCTTCCATTAGCCCTGCGTCATATTTTTTCCATCCCATTAAAAATATCAAAAGTGAAAGATTTAAAGACATTAAACTTCGTCAGTGAAAAGTGCCGTTTTTCAAAAGTTACTCGTATGGTTGTCTAAAATGCAGCTATTCGGGAACTCAACAAAAAAATTATGCAAACTTTTGTAATACAAAAGTACATTCAATTGATGGCTAAAAAACACAGATTTTGTATGAATATCAGGAGATTTTTCACTTCAAGTTTATTCAGATCTTCCAGTTCGTCAAAGGAGTTTATAGCTGGGCAATCGCAATGAAGGTAACGCACAGATTCTATTTCGTTCCAGTAACTCTTTCAGCAGTCGCTGTAAAGGGTAGAGACCCGACGCCTTTTGCACGGTATTCAGTAATGGCTTTCATCAGAATGCATACATTCTTGCAGCTGGGGCTGATCATTGATAATGATATCATTTTTATCAACATCGGCCATAGGGCTCTCGTCGTTCATCTAATGTCTAGGTTCAGCTGCCATTTTTGTGCTTTTTCTTTGTAAATTCTTTCATAGAAATCTTTGCAGGCTATTTACGTAGGGGACACTATGCCATTGGCACTCACGCCTTAAGAATGGGACTCCCTCAAAACGACTTCTGCAGAAGCTGCAGAGACGAGGAAGGAGAGGAAAGCATAATGGGTGAAACACAACAGTGCGTGGCGCTAGCCGACTTCATATTAAGGAGGGTGTGCGTTGACGCACTGCGTTAATCAGCTGTTCCCTCTCTCTCTCAAATACCAAATAAAAAATATTCCGTCAGCTGTTTTCATTTCTGAAATGTTAAATCAAAAAATTTTCTGGTCAAACAATTGAACGTTATAAAAATTAATTGCGGAAAATGAATGCCAAGAAAATTAAAAAAATTAAAAAAGTGCTTCTTGTTATTAATTTGGCGTATTCATGCTTCCAAGCATAAACGGATTTCAAATTAGTTTTGTCGTTAAAATAATTTTAGTCAGCTGTTTTCATGTCTCAAATGGCAGTTGCCACAAAATGTTCTCAATTTGGGAAGCATTTCTCAATTTCGCTCTCACAGCGCATACCTCTGTCAAAAAAATATCCAACATGTTGAATAATGACGTGCGTTGGGATTACGTTTTACGTTTCCATTGAATTGTGTGCGTTGAAAGACAACGCTGACGCTGACGCACTGTTGTGTTTCAGCCATTAAACGACGAACATGCTCGTGCTCGCCGCATTTTCGTCGTTTATGGGCTGGTTCGCGAGCCGTTTGCTTCGATTTTGTCGTATTCATTGGCTTTGATATTCGCCGTGTAGGGCCACGTTTGCGAGCAAAACTCATTTTTGCTATGAACGTCGCCGAGTGCATATCGCGGATTAAGCACAATGCCAACAGTCAGCCACGATTTTATCAAGGAATTCACCACTTGCGCTTCCCTTTCACACATGTTGATGGTTTGAAGAAACAACACGAAATGAATGTTCGCCAAATGTGTTTGCCGTGTAGGGGATAACACAAACGAGCAAGTTCGGCGAGCATGTTCGTCGTTTAGGGCTAGCTTAACGCATCTCGTCTGAACTTGTAGAGCTCTCTCCTCCCGCAGGAAGAAACATCTTGGAGGCTATTTCTTCAACGACTTGAGCGAATTGCACAACGTCAGCATTCATCAAATAAAAAGCTTCGTGGCAAGCACCAAATGGTTTTTTGGATAGGTGACATCCGATCCGCGTGGCCTAAGTGTGACTGCTATCTGCAGTCAACCACTTTAACCTAACCTACTTAGGGTAGAGCTATACACTTCTTCGTCGCCGAACCATCTTCTTGCAAGTATTTTCGCTCTTCAATTTTTTTTTAGATCCGTACATGCCCTTGTTCCCAACATAAAGACACCGTGCTTACAGTGGAACTTTCGTTAAAGTTAAATCTGCCCAAATTGGCAATTTTTGATGTCAAAATATGCCACGATATGGCTCTAATTGCTGCTTAGCTGTCAGAGTATATTTTTAAATTTGAATGCTGGTTCGTAATGAATGTAAAACGATCAACAATTTCGGTTTCCTCCATTCCAAGTAGGATTGAACACTTCTTTGGAAGCAAAATAACAATAATCAATGGCATTGCCTTGAGTACACAACTGACAGCCTCCCACAATGTTCACCACGTTGTTTTGCCTCACTACGGGTTTTATTTGTACCACCTCTTTCTTCGCTAAATTTTATTCTATTTGACTGCTGAATGCCTTGGAGGGTCAGGGAATGAGAAGTTAATTTATTTTGATAAATATGAACTCATTTTCACTCCTGGAAATATTCTTGAGGGTGACAAATCGTGTCTCATATCAAAATCTGGCAACATTTACAACACGTTGAATATGTTTAATAAAGAAACCTAAAATGTAGTAACCCAAAAAAAATAGAAGGAAGTCAGACGACGAGCGCTCATTAGAAGAAAGGCGATGAAAAATGTCCAAAAAGTTCTTGTATGCTCAAAGATGTACATTGTTTGGATAAATCCTTCGATTTTCCCAACGCCCATTTTCATAGCTTTTGATAAATACTATCAAGGGAAGAACAAATTAGGCAGGCAACAGAAATCATAAACAGAATTGTCAATTTTAGAAAAAAATATGAACATAATGGGGGTGGTTTAAGTTGTTCGACTTATGACGTTTTATGTGTCACTTTATTGGCTCCCGTTTTGTGACAAGGAGTGAAACGACTAATAATAATAAAATGTAATAGGGGTGAATAGCAGTTCGTCTAAGGCCGTCTGTCACCTGCCTTAAAATACAATATTATCCTCAGGTTAATTTTTGACACTTATGAGGTGAAAATTGATGTTGAAATTTAACCTGCTCTAGATCCGCATGGAACTCATTTTACGGTAGCTGTAAAATAAGTGATAAACACAGGAATATTTACAATTCGATTCATTTTAAATTTGACTTGTTACAGTTTGCACCTTCACAGAGTAAAGAAGTTGACATTCTATTCACCTTTTTGTGGAAACGTCAAAAATAACCCGAGGATAATATTTGTAAAAGTTGTTTTGTGTTGCGTTAAAAAGAAATTGGAATTAGTCACACACATGGCTGCTCTTCCTTGAATATTAAGAGTTATAATAATGGTGCTCTACAGTCCGAGGTGGTCTAGCTTCTCAGCAACTTCCCTGAATGAAATTTGATATGGCCTTGTACATTGATGATGCGAAAGGGAGTGATGTGTAACTCAATGCCATTCTGGCAGCTTGGCCAGGGGCCATGTCTGCCCTCTTGTTTCCTGGTATATAACAACGTGGTCTGGTGCCGAAACCAAGGGGATTCTTGGAAAGTGGAAGTTCAAATGATTGCGCGTATAAATTGAAAGATGGGCGTCTTGACTTTGTCATTCATTGTGTTGTGTATTGCACTCAGCGAGTAACTGCAAATAGTCGCTTTTCAGTCGTTTTATTGGCGATTTCATATGCGTCCACTAATGCCATTAGTTCAGCAATAAATTGACTATGGGTATTTCGAGCTTTTGTGTTATGATCCTGTCGTATCTATGTACATATATACACAAAAGCTAGTTATTTCATTTGTGGAAGCATCTGTATTCAGTATACAGTCAAATTGTTCTGCAGCGATTATTTCGACAAACTTCTTTCTGTATTTTATGGGCGCCGTATTTTCTCTCAACATTTTGTTTAGTGAAGCGTGAATGATGTTTATTGGGAATGACTAAGGTGATATATCCGTATCATAGATGTACGCTTTTGGAATTAAACTATTAGACGCATTCACCCTGTAATACAAGTCATACGATTTTGCTTGATGGACCAAATTTGTTCTAAGTCGTACAGTGTGAACACTCTTTCGACAAGTCGTATGGTAGTACAACTTTTCCCCTGGTCGGACGGGAATGTCGTTGTGTGTTAACACATATCGTACGACACTTTTTTCTTTACTCTTTTCTATCATTTTTCCTCGATTTTCAACTATATTCACACGAAGTTTCTGTTGTAAATGTAGTAAAGTGTGAACGCAAGTCATGTTTAGGTAGTATGATTTGTAGTACAGTGTGAACGGGGCTCTTAGTGAAGCGGATGGGGGGGAAAATTGAGCTTTTAACATTTGATTTTTTGTGGTGAATTTATTCTGACTGTGGTTTTTATCTTCATATCGATGAAATATGGAGTGTATGTTTCTGCTTACAATGCATCGGTAGGAGTTAATGTTAAGGTTTCTGTAGTTCTTCGCAGAAGGACATTGGTTTTGGTTTGGATTAGTTGGTCGTTGGTTTTTGTTCAATTAGCGTAAATGGAGAACATGTTTTTTTAAATAGATGATGGATCTTTTTACTGGAAGCAGATGTCTTTTTATTAACAATCAATCGAAGTACTGTAGAATCTCGATAACATGAACGCTTCTGTAACACGAACAGTTCGGAAAGATGAGTGATTATATTTCCCAGGCTAAAGTAGAAAAGTAAAGCATTTCAAAAAGTCTTATGAACATATTCCTAATTCTTCATTCTTTGTTTTTTAAAAATAAAATGGGGTGTTAGTTTAATATGGGCTCAAAGTGGGTAATTGTGGACAATTTCATGTTTTTTTTTTGTTTTCATATGTTTTCACGAAACAACTTGACGGAAATCTTTAAATGGAAATATGAAATAATGGTATTCTTTTGTATAAATATAAACAAATGTTTCCGCAATTGTTAAAATTAAAGTGTTTACAAATACCCCCCAATGTTTTTGTTTTTTATGAATTCGGGGGTAAATGCAAACAGTGATTTTATTCACTAGGCATGGTAATGGAAGTTGCTATAGGGAAGAAGGCATTTGACAATCTCATTTTCCGCTTCCAATGAAAGTACAATCTTACGTCCTTGTTTAAAGTTGTCCATTAAGTATTTTCTCCGACTTTCCCTGTACACTCAGGACTGGCTCTGGCCAGAATCTGAGCCAGGAAAGGAATGTAGTCGACTTTTCACGGACGGCTCCAAGACCAGTGAAGGATCTGGTGCTGGTGCCTTCGTGGAGAGCGACAACTTTAGACTGCACACCTCGTTAGGTAAATTTGCGTCGGTTTTCCAAGCGGAAACCTATGCGATCCTAACGGCTACGAGATACATTGTGAAGAATAGGTGGAAGGGGCGAAGTATTTACGTCTGTAGCGACAGCCAAGCTGTGCTTAAGGCCTTGCTCAACCCTTTAACCATTTCCAGGATAGTTCAGGAATGCCTGAAATTGATCGGTAGCTTAAATTCGCTAGGACTTGTCTGAGTCCCGGAGCACCACGGGATCACAGGAAACAGGAGATCGCCGATGAACTTGCTAGGCGAGGATCAGATGAGGCATTCTCAGGACCTGAACCTACGCTGGGACTGCCTGCGTCCTTGGTTAGGGCTTCCATCGATGGTTGGACTTTTCGAGAGCACAACCGCAGGTGGCATGACTCTCCAGGATGTAGACAGACCAAGCGCATGCTCCCCAACGTCTGTAAGAAATCCGCGGCTTTCTTGTTATCTCTTAACAGAAAAGACTGCAGACAACTTATTGGCGTACTAACGGGGCACTACACCTTCGCCAAACACCTAAGTGTGCTTGGCCTAAGTGACGAAACCCTCTGTGACGCCTGTGGAGAAGACGATGACACTGCAGAGCACTTCCTCTGCCATTGTCCCGCCTTTGCTCGGATCAGGTGGCAGTTATTCGGCGCTGATGAGGTGAGAGCTGATGATGTAGGCTCCTCATCACAGAAGCGCCTGCTGGTCTTCCGAAGGAAGTAAAAGTAGGTTGCTGCCTGGTAGTACAATGGACCAGTCTTGAGTCTGAGTGCTCCAGTGTAGTGTGACAAAAACCTACGACAAAAAAGAAAAAAAAAAGTATTTTCTCCCTTTGATTCTGTTATAAATCACAGATATTTATATGCATCCTGAACTGCTCTGAACATCATATTTTTGTTTTGCACGTCGAGGACCGCTTTCGCAACATCATCGACTGAATATGATGGTGGTGGCTTCTTTAATATGTAGTTCCGCGGCATAATAGCTGTAGAAATTAACTAAAACAATTTTATTTTTATTCAAATCAATCATTTTTACGAAAAATATATGTTTACATTTACCCCCAGAATGTTGTTCACATTTTTCCATATGAAAACATATTCCGTGGTAAATGTAAACGCATGAGAATCGACATAAATTTCATGGATTTTTAAGATTTTATGTTTCACGTAGAGTCTACATCAATATTTAAAACTAAAAAGTATTTGCAAATTATAATTACCCGATTAAATCTGCAAATATATTAAATTTTTCTGAAAGACTAACGACTTGTTTGGCACTTTTAAAGATTAGCTTTCACGAAAAATGTGCTCGTCAAATGAATTCTCTTTTGGCAGCAATGAGTTTGATGTATAGGATAAAAGATGCACGACCCCGCAATTTCTAGTAATATACATATGTGTTAAAGAGACTTAACTAAAGTTTGATATCAGCCATGTTTTCATTTCCCCCAATTTACATTTACCCACATTGACTCTATGTATGTAATGTTTTTACGTATATACGGTCTTTTTGAACTAAATTTCGATACTTGAAAGATGAACAATTCGAAAAGATAAAGGGGTCTGTTTTATATCTGTTCACCTTTGATTGATTTTCTAAAATTTTAAATCATGCACATTTTTGCTGTTAGAAAATGTGAACCGAAACGCCCCCTTGTAGTGAAATTCAGTGTTTAAATGTGTTGTTGGACGGGACTCATGAAAAGTAAATGATAGTGAATGGTTCTCCAATTGGGACTTGAACATTTTGAGATTTCACTGTAAACGCACCTTTAAACCAATGACCAAACTGTCAATGTCAAAACATTCACCAAAAACAACTTTTCACCATGAGGTGATCTTCAAGAACGAAGAACGTTTGAAAATATTAAAATTTACAACCAACATTCCGAGTCGGTGACGTCAACTTAAATTAAATTTACAATCAAAATTCCGAGTCGGTGACGTCAACTTTAAGAGCGTTAGCGTCTATTTCTCTTCCCAATTCCCTATTTCTCTCTGCCACCAACCCTGACTACCACAAGAAAGTTCTCTACTCGAAATCCGGACAGGAGAAGTTGGAAAGAATTATCAGCAAATGGCGGCGAAGAGATCTCCCTATATACTGATGGCTCGAAAACAGATGCAGGGACGGGGGCAGGGGTCTTCTGCGATCTCTTTGAAAAATCCCTAAACCTAAGCGACGAATGTAGCGTTTTCCAAGCGGAAGTGGTAGCAATAAATGAAGCGACGCTTTAAAGAGCTGAGTTTGACTGAAAAACGATAACTATACCATATACTCCGACAGCCAAGCGGCTATAAGAGCCATAGCGTCGGATATTGTCGAAACTAGTCAAGCTATGCAGACAGAAAGTCAACGAAATCTCCAGGCTAAACACGGTGACTCTCTGCTGGGTACAGGGACACACAGGAGTTCAAGGAAACGAGAGAGCGGACGTGTTGGCGAAGGAGGGCTCAGAGTTAGATAAATTTGCTATGCGATTGTCCAGACCTACGGGGAAGGTCACCTTCCCTAACACTAGGCAGTAACTTCTTCGACGAGCTGGAGTATCTGAATAAAATAGAGCTGAAGCACCTCCTGAGATATATACAGCAATCTGGGTGGTTCTAATCAGGAGTAAAAGTGAAGGTCTCACGCGGTACACCCCCCGCCCCCACACCCAGGGCACAATGGACCCAACTGTGCGAGCCGCGACCCAGTCGCAAGTGCCCCCTACCTACCTACCTACCTACCTACCAACCATTTCTTCTTCTTTTTCTTCTTCTTCTGTAGCGCCGTACTGTCCGAGGTGGACCAGCACGATCTTTCGCCAGTTGTCTCCAGTCTACCATTTCTCTTCCCAATAAACAAGCAATTCATAGTCTAGTGAACAAATTTAAGTCAAAATGCTGGATGTTCCCGTGTCACTGAAACAACGCAAGTGCCGAGAATGTTGGCGCCGTCCAAGCGTACGTCGCAAACGGATCAAAACAGTTGATTTCACGGCGTTGTCAAGAATTGGGCATTGCCAAAACCACAATATGGCGAATTTTACAAAAGAATCTTGGCCTGAACCCTTATAAGATGAAGTTAACTTAAGCCAGTGGATCATGAAGCGACGTACGATTTTGGATTGGGCTCTAGGAATGTCGGAAGATAATAATTTCACCGCAAAATCATCTTCAGTGATAGAGTGCATTTTTGGTTAAACAGCTTCCTCAACAAACAAAATTTACGTTATTGACCAGGTGAAAACCCTCAGATGCTTCAAGAAACATCAATTCATCAACAAAAAATAACTGTAGATATAGTGTGGTGTCATTGGACCGTTTTTTTTCGTTGATGAAAATTACAGTCACGTTACAGTCCACATGCCACACAGCGGGTGTAAAAATATGTTATATCGAGAAATGATCTTGTCGATTGACCGCCCAGATTGTGTGATCTAACACCTCTACACTTTATTTTTATGGGACTATCTTAAATTATTGGTCAATGCCAAAAAGCCAGTGTCGTTAAAGGAGCCCAAAGTCAGTATTAAACGAGAGATAACGTCCGTTTCCGTCGAAATGTGTGGCTGAGTCATCGAAAGTTGGGTTCAGTGAATCGAAATTCGTCGGTTCTGATTTTTCTATGAACGGGGCTTAAATTAGAGTTTTCTTTTACTTTTGGGGATGAGTGAGAGTCCTCAATCTTTTCTAAAATTTAGATTTTTATAACTATAGTTTTAAAAAGCTGTACTTCCGAGCTTTGTTAAATCGCTTACAAGTCTCCTTCTTATTTCGTCGAGGCTACTCATTGAGTTATACTTGGTCCAATATTTCTCCAGCCGCTCGTATTGTGCATTATATGCACGACATAGTTTTATGACAATTTCGAATGATCAAATTTTGGAAGTTCTTCTTAAAGCGACTGACCATTACCAGCTGCTCGAGAGAGTAACAACTGAACCGGGAGAGGTGGTGCCGTAAAATTGAAAGCTGTATTGTGTCCGGGATCAAGCCAACGTTGGGATCCACATATTTGCCCACTACGTTATTGTACTTCTTCTTCCTTGAATGTCGCTATAGCCACGGTATGCATGGCTCTCAATCAATATGCCTCTCTAGCCAGCATCATCTTTTACTAGCTGACTCTAGTTGCACACGCTAAATTGGTTGAGCTCCTTCTTCAGTTGTGTTCTCCACCTTAAACGTGCACATTGTCCATCGCGTTATGTCACGTTATTCAAATCGCTTCTGTTTCGATCTGTTTTGTTCTGACTGCAGGATTTTTATTATTTCATCAAGAATTTTAAAAAACTAGACTGCAGTTACTGTGAAATTCTTCTTCAAGTAATCCTTATTTCAAATTTGTTCTATTATTTTTTTCAGATGAAGTTTCCATTTCCATTGCCGGCAGGAGTTTCTTCTGGAGTTGCACTGTTTTCGAAGTTAGTTCGCACCAAGGATCTTCGAAACGTCCCCAATGACAACGCCCGCAATACAAAGCCAAAGCTTACAGTAAGTTTCAAACCATAGCGTCAAAAATGTTTCGACTAATTCATGTTCATGTTTGAATTGAAGAAATGCCTGACAACATTGGACTTGACTTCCCTGGGCGTGGGATCGTGCTGCGGAACCGGAATGTACCTTGTAGCTGGAATGGTGGCAAAGAACATTGCCGGCCCTGGGGTAATCTTAAGTTTCGTCATAGCAGCGGTTGCAAGTATATTCTCAGGTATGTTCGTCCGGACTCCGTACAAAGATTTCTCACTCTTGATGATCCCCTCCTTTTGCAGGTGCCTGCTATGCTGAATTCGGAGTCCGAGTGCCAAATACTTCAGGATCTGCATACATGTACTCCTACGTAGCTGTCGGGGAATTTGTTGCATTTGTAATTGGTTGGAACATGATACTCGAGTATTTGATTGGTAATTGCCTAGAAAACGCCTTCAAATGGGTCGCCTTGGGTACATGTGTCTGCTTTCAGGTACGAGTGCCTGTGCATGTGCATTAAGCTCTAGCTTCGATTCGCTGACGGGCGGACTAATCGGACAAAGCATCGCAGAGCACGTTGGGACGATCTTTGGTACACATTTCCGTCCAGAAATAGACAAGGATTTCATGTAAAATCATTTTTTCTGTTGCAGGTAAACCGCCAGATTTCATTGCCTTCGGTATCACAATACTGATGACATGTGTCCTGGCAATGGGCGCGAGTAAATCAGTTCTGTTCAACAATTCGCTCAATATTCTAAATTTGGCCTGCTGGGTGTTTGTTATGACAGCAGGCCTCTTCTATGTAGATACAAGTACTTGGACTGAACATCAAGGATTCTTGCCGTACGGGTGGGGTGGCGTAAGTAAAATCAATACATTTCCATGCACGGACTGTAATGGAATTATGTGCATTTGTTGGTAGGTCTTCTCTGGAGCGGCCACGTGTTTTTATGCATTTATAGGATTCGATATTATAGCGACAACTGGAGAAGAAGCGCACAGTCCTCAGAAGAGTATTCCAAAAGCAATAGTTGTCTCATTGTTAATAGTTTTATTCGCATATGTCACCAGCAGCCTGATATTAACTTTAGTTGGTAAGTGAATTGATTAAACTATTGATTAATGGATTGGATGTCAGCCGCATTGAAATCATCACAAGCAAAATTGATTAAAATATGTCATAACCTCCAAACGTCGCCATTGATTTGAATGACCATGTGCGAGAGTTAAGTGTTATTCCTGCGATTCACTTGTAACGTGTCACTTATTTTACAAGCGGAGAAGAGTGAGTCTTTACGACTTTATTTTTTGCTTTTCGATTAGTAACGCAACACGACAGTAAGTTTAACTTTTTAAAGTCTTCTTTGCTTTTAGCCAATTGCTGGATTTAGATTCTACAGCTTAAAATTAAGTTGAATAGAATTGAAGAGAATGGGGATTGACTGTATAGTCACATAGCATTGCGACCACAATAGATCTATTGTGCCCCCTTTTGTTTCTCTAGGACTTCAGAGCTACCTTGAGAAATTTTATGATCTCTTTGGATGGAATGTCCTGGTAGTCTGTTCCTGTTAATGTGAATCTGCTGGTGTCAGATTTGGACACTGGACCAATAGGTGTTCCATGGTCTCTTTTGATTCTCCGCAGTGTCTACAGTTTTCTGTGCTGCTGTTCCCCATTTTGTGTAGGTGATAGTTACATAGGAAGTGGCCAGTTAGTGCACCACATAGTATTCTGAGGTCAGGCTTGTGAAGATTTAGAGCCTCTTTGGTTCTTCTGGGATCATCCCTCATGAATTTTTTGGAGTGCGTAAGTCCCTCCTACTTGTTACATAGTTGGATACGGCATTTGTGTGTCCAGTTGTTTATATTATATATATATACGTTATACCCTCATACTTTGTGATAATAAAATTCAATTTTGACTTGAGAGTGAGCTTTACGGCACTTTACCCAGTCCAAAGACTGATGTATATCTTTAAGATATTTAATTAAAAATTGTTGGGAAAGAAAGAAAAGTATTTGTAGGTCAAATTAACGTCTTTTTGAAAATCAGTTTTTTAAGGACTTACTATCTACGTTCAATAATTCAATAAAATAGTCTTGGTCTTTGTTAGAATATAATGTTCTGATGGTTTTCAAATTCTATGCTTCATGTATTGTAGATTTCCTTTTCTAACTTTATAGCCCCGGCGGACTTGTTTGCTCTTAATCCTAGAACTTCAAAAATCATTTCTTTCAAAACATCTTTTTAAGTACTCAGCCACGAGTTTTTTGCCATTTTCGAGGTAGCTTCATAATTCCATCGGTGTAGAACTTCTGTGGTTTATCAGCGAGAAACTTGGCCAAGTGATTTTCAGCGGCTCTTCGGTCGGCTAGTTTTTTACCATCAAAAGAGTTTTGCAGAGACCGAAACAAATGGTAACCAGAGGGTGCAAGGTCCGGGCTATACGGTGGATATATCAAAACTTCGCAACTACGCTCTGTCAGTTTGGTCCGGGTCATCAAAGATGTGTGTGGCCTAGCATTGTCATGACGGAAGACAACTCCCTTTCTGTTGGCCAATTCTGGGCTCTCTTCCTTGATTGCTTCATTCAAATGGTCGAGGTCTGCACAGTAGAGGATCAAATTGACCGTTTCGCCACATTCTAGCAGCTCATAACAGACAATTCTCTTCCAATCCCACCAAACGCTCAACATATTCTTGCTCCACAAGAAAATGTGGACAATTAGGCCGTGAGCACACGCATGAGGAAAGCAAATATCAATAAAGCCAATGATAGGCCTAAAAATGTGTACTAAAACTTATTGAGTGCGCATTTCAAAAGGTTGTCACACTCATTTGAATAAAAGTACACGCGAAAATCGGAGACAACATAGGTCCTGATTGGTCCGAAACTGTTTGCAAATGGATTAAATACGAGAATATCCAACGCAAGCGATCATGATCAAAGGCCACAAACGACTTCAAAGCCTGGATTGACTTGCCGTCAATATATTCTCGTATTTAATCCATTTTTCATCGCCCGTAATGAATAGCTTCAAAAATGGTTCCATTTCGTTACGTTTCAGCAGGGTTTCACTGATGGTTATTCGATCAATTGAATTTCTTTGCGTTAATTCATGTGTCACCCAAACATCGAGCTTCTTTGAATAGTCTGACCGTTTTAGATGATTCCAAACTGTCATACGGTTGATGTTTAGTGCCTCCACTATCTCCTGACAGCTTCCGTGCCGGTTTTGCTCCACCGGTTGCAAAATTTCATCGACTTTTTCAGTGACAGGCCGACCAGAGCGAGATGCATCTTTTACATCGAAGTTTCCGGAACGGAATCGAACAAATCACTCCTGGGTCCGGCGTTCACTCACAGCATTCTCACCGTAAACAACACAAACTTTTCGGCATGTTTTTGCAACGTTTTTCATAGCATATTTCTTCAGATATTTCACTCATATTCAAATCAGTATAACTTTTAACAAGAACAACGAATTACACAGCTGCCTTCACAAAAAATATAGCCTGACATGACATCTTTCAAACACGTGTTCCTTTGACACAATCAGATTAGTGTTTCCAGATATGTGAATACCAACACCATCTAGTCACCAAAAACCGCGGAGACTTTTTATATGACCCAATACTAGAAAATGTTAGGTGTTCCCGAGATTCGAACCTTCGACCTCGATTGTAGGAGTCGACGCGATGCACGTGGCACTATGCCACGGCTCCACTTCTTTCGAGTCACTGACAATGCTCAAAGAGTATAATTGTCTAGAAATAGCTTCTCAATCTCACCGTTTGGAGTCGGCATTAAACTGTAGGTCCCCTCCAATCGTGAGAGAAAAATAACACGCACAACACGAGTGGTTGTTGAGAAGCTAGGCCCAGGTCCACCTTGGACTGTAGCGCCGCCATTATTATTATTATTAAAGCGTCATTGTAGGCTCAGAGTGTTTGATCCACGTGTTATTTAGCTTTAGCTGCTTTCAATACAGCCTGCCACCAGAACTTAACCTTATCTAACGTTTTCTAAACTTCATTCTTAGCTGTATTCAATCTGCATTCTTATCTTTGTACAACTTTATGGATTCCAACAGCTACTTAAAAATCAACTCGATTAAGACTGCTAAAGAGTTCCGCCCCTTGGTCTATACCATCTAGTATCTATAATTCATGTAGTGACTTAATCTAGATTCTAGAGCAATCACTTCTGCTGTGTGTGATACTGTTTTCACATGAATGCATTATGAAACACCAACAAAAATTGTTTAATATAGACTCAGTACTTATTCACACGTAACTCCCTGGAGGACAAGACCCTTTTGGGATTAAGCTCTGAGTGAACATTTCCGTTTGCCTCATTAAAGTCGTGTGTGATTATGCAAGATTGCATCCTCCACTGTAATTATCTAAATTACACTGCAAAATGTCCCTTCAGAGCTAACAATTGTGTGTAGATCCTCTCAAGCATAATGCGATAGTTATGAAGTTTTTTCCTTAATTCTAAAGAGACCATTCAAGACCATTCAATTTAATGTGAAGTATATGGTTTCTGAATTCTGACTGAAGGAATCGCAAGATATTTTATAATTCAACAAGTCATGGATCTTTGGTTCATGGTAGGCAGATAGGTAAATGGGTGCCCTAAAGTTTGAGTCCATTGCGCTTTTAAAAGTACTACCGTTGGCCGTCTACGAGTATTTTTCGGCAGAGATTTAAACCACTCAGACTTAAGTATGAATCTCGTTATGGTGGCACTTTTACCAGGGTAAAATAACACGTAGAGACCAGGGGGAATTCCATGCAAAGCCGAAATCGACTTAGGAGCTAATTGATGCGGAACTAGTCCTTGCCAAATCATTATAGCGCCAGCAGTGTAATGTCCTTTTGAATGAACGCTGTATGGCTTGCATAAGTAGGGTGACCAGATCCATGGGCATGAAAAAGAGGACACCTTGAACTTTTTCAAATGAAAATAAAGACTCACTTCTTTTCTAATGTAGAGCACACGGTAAACGGTAGGAATACGGTAAACAAACGGTGTATTTACTTTTAAACAGAAAACAATAGGTATAAAATGAGCTGTCAAATGAGTGGGTGTGTTCAGACGACTGTTAAAAAAAACACATAAGATGGCATTGTGTTCAAAAGGGAATGAGCTTAGGTACAAATTTATTTTAGGTCGTGTTCCCACCAGAAAGATGCAGAAAATTTCTAAATTAGTGTTGAAAAAAAAAGTTTTGTTGTAGTTTTGTGATGTTGGAAAATGTAGTTAACTGAAAAAAACAGAAAAAGAGGACAAATTGCATGTTTTTCCAAAAAGATACCGGACATTTTTTTATAAGACAAAAAGAGGACATGTTCTCTTAAAAGAGGACGTCTGGTCAGCCTATGCATAAGCCTCATGTTGCGGTTTTTGCAATTTCGTATTTTTATTTCTTGTATTTTTAAATTGTCAAGATCATTTAGTTAAGAGGGTAGACCGTAAGACACATCTCCGTTAGGTACCCTTACGAAGCATCCTTTGCAGTTTCGCTTGGCTTAACAAATGTCACTTGGAGGATTTCGCACAACTTTCAAAATTCGGTCGCCAATTGCTCTTTAAAGAAAACGATGGTGGGCTTGTCCCTGAGCTTCCACAGAGCTCTTACTTACCAATCACAATTTACTTTCCTTTTCTCTAAGAAAGTGTTTTCTTGACGCATGCCATCTGACTAACCATCAAATGTTTGGTTTTGAAAGACAGCTGGTCAGTAGCATACAAATTCTATTCTTGCAGTACCTTATGATGAAATCAATACTGGAGCGGCTTTAGTACAAATGTGGTCTTACGTCGGGGCTCCGAAGTGCAGGGCCATCGTTGCAGTTGGTGCAACAGCTGGCCTTTCAGTAGCAATGTTTGGATCAATGTTTCCAATGCCAAGAGTGATCTACGCAATGGCACAAGATGGTCTCATATTCAGGTAAGCACATCCCCCACATCTCCTATTCCATAGCTTAATATTTATTTTTGTGTGTCTGCAGGCAATTATCCCAGCTGTGGGAACGTACGAGTGTGCCGGGACTTGCAACACTTGGAAGCGGAGTTGCTGCTGCTCTGGTAGCCTTAACCATTCGTCTGGAGATTCTGGTCGAAATGATGTCGATCGGAACACTGTTGGCGTACACACTCGTGTCGACTTGTGTTCTCGTGCTGCGGTACCAGCCCTACAGTACGTCCTTGGTGGAGCTATTGCCTGCGCAACTGCGGACTCCAGTGCCACCGAGCACCCCAGATCCGACGGTGGAGAAGAACACAAACAATCTGACCATCAAACGCATAACCCGTGGCTCCCCGGACTCGGACGATTCGTTCATTGACGACAGCCCCGACGGCTACATGGGCAGGGACGACCAATTCCTGGTCTCTGATCGGTCGGAGAATAAGTTCTACGGCAGTGTTCACGGTGCTCCAACAGGCCCAACGGGCAATGCCACGGCCTTCGACACCATCGGAGTCGGTCTGTTGGGAAGGAAACTGCAGGAGTTCTCTTACATGTGCCCCGGCCTGTTCCCGTGGGTGAATCCGGGCCCCGCGACCTCGGAGAGTGGTAAGTTCAGTCGCGTGAAACCTGAAGCAATGGACACCTTCTCAGGCTGTGGTGGTTTTCAGGAATGTTCGTGACCAAGCTGGTGGGCCTGATGTATATACTGATATTCTTCTTGGACCTGTTCGCCGCGATAGGCTGGACGGGAAAGCTCGCTGGATTCGTATTCTCGATATTAACTATAGGTATTTTTGTGATATTACTAACTATATCCAGGCAGCCACAAAACAGGTGCGTATCGTCGTCCTCTACCGCGGCGGGCGCGTGTGAGTAACGTGGAGTTGTGTCGTTTCAGGTATGCCCTTGCATTTCTAACACCCGGACTTCCGTACATTCCAGCGATTGCTATAACAGTGAACATATACTTGATATTTAAATTGAGTATATTAACATTAGTTAGATTTACAATTTGGATGTCCCTAGGCCTGATTGTATATTTCTATTACGGCATCACTCATAGCACTCTAGAGAACTCTTCCGAAGAGATCGAACTGCGAGTGGACGAGACTTACGTAAACACACGTGTAAGTACACATCTTATTGCTTTAAGTAGACTTAGGTCTTTGAATGAAGGACAAAGCATTCTTGGTAAGGGCATTCGATATTCGATTCATCGACTCATCCAGAGAGCAACGACTGGAGTTGGAATAATGATTAATGATGAATTGCTGTTTAATAAGTCATGTCTAATTTTAGTGTATCTATCGTCTCTCTCAACCTTCAAATATATTTGTGAGGAACATTCAGCAACAAGTATTTAGTCATTTGTTGTAGTTTAAGGGGCGTGACACATGCGAATATAATCCCATTCCAAAGAAAATGTTTGTTCCTGGCTGCAGTTCATGCGTGTCATTGACAATATGTCATCCTTGAACACACCCTTTCGGTATTTGTTGCTTGTCAACGTAAATATTTGTCAAACGTGGTGTTAGATGACCTTAAGGATGTCTAATGATTGTAGTTTTTTTTTATGGAATAGGAGGACTCATGTCTTTTGCGCTTGAGCTTTAAGGATTTTCAGTGAGATGTTGATAAATGTTGGAACGTCAAAAATCTTTTTTATTTCTTTTCATTAATTAATTTTTCGATTACCAAGTCAAACAGCGAATAGGTTTTATATCTCCATTTCTCTTTTTCTCTCTAGATTGTTAAAAAATTAGTTTTTTACACTGCGCCGAACTAGTACCTTCATGTGGAGAGGTTGTTTCACTGCGGATCTGATAGTTTTGTTTGTTTACGAAAGGAGATGGAAACGAGTTTAATCTTCTCCTTCTTTGGGCGCTACAGTCCGAGGCGGACCTGGGCCTCACTCAACATGCCTCTCCAGCCAGGACGATCATTCGCCAGCTGTCTCCATTTTCGCACACCAAGCCGGCCAAGGTCCCCCTCGACTTGTGTGCGCCACCTTGTACGTGGACGTCCTCCGTTGCATTGTCCCACAGGCTCAGAGTCGAAGACTCTTTGGGCCTAGCCATCTTAGGCGTTGGATCCATAGACGCCTGGCTAGACTCATGTCGCTGTTCAGCCCATACAGTTGGTTGTTCAACTTTTTCCTCCAAATGCCATCAACGCAAACAGGACCAAATATCGCGCGCTGAACTTTTCTCTCGAAAAGATCAAGAGACTGTTCATCCGCTTGGGATGTTGTCCATGCCTCCGCGCCGTACAGCAGTACTGGGATGATCAAGGTCTTGTATAGGGTCAGCTTGGTCTTCCGAGAGAGGGCTCTACTACTCAATTGCCTTTTGAGCCCAACGACGGTTGGCAAGAGTTATTCTGCGCTTGATCTTGGTACTGATATTGTCTGTACTGTTTACTGCGGAGCCAAGGTAGATGAAGCCCTTAACTACCTCAAAGTTATAGCTGCCTATCATTAGTATTATGGTTGAGGGTTTATTGCACCGCGACCTTCAAGATCTATTGTGCCCCCTTTCAATACCTTAGCACAATTACGAGTTCCCCTCAAATACTGTTCTTTTCAGAGTTGTATTGAGGGTAATTGACCCATATTGCGCATAGGTTAAGAAATCTGTTCTAGAGTATTCTCTCAAAGCCCGTTTCCTTCAGGAATCTGAGAATGAGTGATGGTTCTAGTGATTGCATTTCTTCTTTTGATAGTAGGTACTTGCCCAGACTTCTTTTTCTTTTGTGAGCTAGTACCTCACAAAATCCCAGTATATGTTCTGGAATTTTATTAAATTCTCCACAAAATCTGCAGAGACCTTCTTCTGATACCCCTAGTTTCCTTAGATGCCTATGCTGACGTTCTGGCCAAGTCGTCGATGTTGTGCGTCCTTTCTCGATGACAGCATATACTTGGTTTTGTCCTAGTTTACCGCCAGACCCATTTTAGCTGCTTCCGTTTCAATGCCAGCAAACGCATCATTGACGGCTCACTGTGTTCGCCCAATCACGTCAATGTCATCCGCGTAAGCTAGCAGTTGAACGGACTTTTGGAAGATCGTGCCTCTTGTGTTGCCCAGTGAGTTTTGCACGATCTTTTCAAGAACTATGTTAAAGAAATCATATGACAGCGCGTCGCCTTGTCTAAAATCTTTTTTGACATTAAAGGTCTCGGTGAGTTCGTTACCGACCTTGATGGAGCAGCGAGAGTTCTCCATCGTCATCCTGCTCAGTCTGACGACTTTGGCAGGATTGTAAAAACTAGACATGGCGTTGTATAGCTCGTCTTTAAGTACGCTGTCATATGCGGCCTTAAAATCGACAAATAGATGGTGTGTGTCGATCTGCATTTCTTGTGTCTTCCCCAGGATCTGCCGCAGTGTGAAGATTTGATCTATCAGTTTGGTGACGAAAGGTTTCAGGCTTTCACACAGAATGGCAGAAAAGATCTTATAGGCGATGTTAAGGAGACTTATCCCTTGATAGTTGGCACAGTCAAATGGGTCTTCTTTCTTGTGGATCAGACAAACGATACTGAGATTCCACTCATCGGGCATGCTTTCCTTCAATCATATCTTACAGATGAGCTGGTGCATGCGCCCTACCAGATTATCTCCAGCTCCTGCACGTAACATTCCCATAAATTTGGCTAGTAGTAGTAATGTGGTTGCATGTTAGGCAATTGCTTTCATTTTGTAATTGCCTGGGAAGTCTCTATGGCCTGGCACAGCTGAATTTTGCCATTCTGTTCTGTTCGGTTAACTTATCAAGAGATGAGCGTCAGCTTGATACTACTTTTGAGCTTAGAGAGATTAGCGCCAGGGCCTTAATGGCCGCCTGGCTATCACTGAAAATGCAAATATCGCGAGCGGATATTATGTTCCAATTAAGCTAGGACGTTATAATTATCTCGGCTTTAAGCATGCTATAGTGGTCAGGGGGCCAAGGTAGAGACTGATACTCAGTTCGCTAGAGTAGACACGACTGCCCATTCCCTCCTCCTCTGTTTTCAATCCATCCGTACATATTTGTACGGAATTCGCGAAGGGTATACAGTTAACTTCCTATAACTGTTTGGCCGGGATGAGGGTTCCAAACGGTCTGTCGGGTAAGCATTGTGATGCAGTGTAGTCAATGTTGTTGGGCAGGTATTTTATCTCCTGTAATATTGTAGAATGTCCGAAAGGTATGCTGGATCACTGAGAAGAGGCATGTAGCCGAATTCCATCCCATCAGTGAACTAGACGCTTGAAAGATATTCTCCGAATATTATCAGCGTAGAATAAAAGATTCAGGCTCTATCTAAGTCCCAAGTCCTTATAGTGAACAAACACTTGAAGCAACTAAAAATCAAGCAATAAACCGTTTCTGAGCCTATAGAAAATTTACCGAAGTTTTTCAAATTTAATATGAATCCTGGACAAAAAGAGAATCATCGGTACAACGCAATTCTTGCAATTTCCTTGCCGTATAAATTCAGGGGAGTCAGAACAATGATGACCTCCATTGAATCGGAGGGGTTGGTTCTAAGCTCGCCACCTATACAGATACATGCCTATCTTTGAACTCTCCTTAAGGTGTCATAGTGTAGGGCTTTGCCTAGAATGTACGCGGTCACATAGACATATCAGAGAAAGTTACCAACTAAAATCTAATTAAATGCATGTACTATTGGTTTATATAACTGGCTTCATCCAAAATGCATTCTATAAGATCAAAATACTTTTCACTTTTAGGATAACAACACCGATGAGAAAGCAGTGTGGGATCAACAGACCTACGAGCAAAACTACACTCCAACCGATGTTATATGGAATTACGGCCAGACCGAACGCAATACAGCATGGAATAGTACATCACAGAGGACCACAACCGGTGGCAGTAACACAACATCGCTTCGAGTGAAAAAAGCACCACCCAAACCACCAGCACCGCCAGCAAAATCACCAAAGAACACGTCTTCTGAGCAAACAAACCGAACTAACCAAAACACGTCAAGTACAAAGCAAGGCTTCAGTATGTTCGTCGATGAAACGCAATTCCCTTCATGGGACGATTGAAACACTCCCACTCGTTCCTTCGATTGCATTGTTACATGTAAAATTTTAACGTTATTTATACAATTCTATTGTTTCCATCAAGTGTACATTTTAATATAACATTAATACATATATATATATATATTTATGACTCATAAATTCTTATAAAAAAAACAAAAAAACTAGAAGAAAACATTTATTAAATTCAGTTTACAAATTCATGATATATACAAAAGAAAGATATACATACTATATATATACATACATATAAATAAATTTAAATTTTAAAGTATTTCCCTTCCGTTTTATATGTACATACTTCAATGCGGACGCGGGAGTTAATATTTAAGTAAATTTATTGATAACAACAAATTACGGTTACATACTTGTAAACTTAACAACAACAACTGAAATAACTACAGATACAGATATATTTCCAGATAAATAACTACTCAAGGGCCTAGTGCCCTACCAAAGAACGCCATATCTCTCCCAAACAACTCAAGTTAATTTTACATTTACAATTTTTTTCGTTTTTTTTTATGTTCTGAATGGATAAAATTTACAATTGATTTTAATTGTTTTGAAATGCTATCCGTTCTACGTAACACCACACAAATTAAATTAAGTTTACACTAATTTATGAGGTAGATAGAAAATTTAATGAAATAATATATGATATATAAATTATTATGATATTTAAAAATGAAAAAAATGAGAAAACAGAAAAAAAATATGTTAAGTCAGGATGAGTGGAAAATTGAAGAAGAAATAAAAAAAAAGGAAAAATTAAGCAATTTCAGCGCATGCACAGATGCGCATGCGCATACTGCAGGCATAAAACTATACGCAACGGTTAACACACATGGGCGGCGTGCGCAAAAACTATGTAATAATTTATACACAAGTACATACATATGACATAACTAATGAAGCCCACTGAATTGCGTCTTACAATTTCAGCCCTATTATACACTTTTACAAATTATTCAATTTTTTTTGTTAATATTTTGCATTTTATAAATAAAGTCTATTTCAAAATATGTTTAATAAAAATTAATTATTGAAAAAAAAGAATAAACATGTGTTTTGAATGTTTGCTTCTACAAGTCAGTCCAACTGTTGGGATACGCATATGACATCGACATCGTTGCGCGTTCCCAACGCGCCGTAGTTTCACGGCGATTGAAGAACAGGCGAAACGAACTGGCCTTAAGGTCAATCAGGATAAGACCAAATTTATGCTGTTCGGTTTGTCAAAACAACTGGGCTCAAAACTCCAAATCATGCTCTACAAAAGTCTTATTGTGCCAGTCTTGCTATATGGAGCCGAAAGCTGGACACTAAGCAGAACTGCGAAGCTGATTCTTGGTGCCTTCGAAAGAAAAATTCTACGTCGGATATATGGTCCCGTCTGCGAGGAAGGCGAATGGAGGAGAAGACACAACCGCGAATTCTATGAGTTGTACCAGGATGTGAATGTTAACCGTCGACTGCACTGGCTTGGACACATGGACATGGACATGGACACATGGACACATGGAGCGCATGGACAACAACGCTCTAGCTAAGAGGATCTTCGAATCCGAGCCTCCTGGTTCGAGAAGGAGAGGAAGAGCGAACTTCCGGTACAAAGACCAAGTCATCACGGACGTAAGACAGCTTGGTCTTGATGACTGGAAGCAGCGTGCCGAGGACCGTCAACGATGGAAGGCAGCTATAGCTCAGGCTCAGACCCTACATGGGTCGTAGTCTGCTAAGTAAAATAAGTAAGTAAGTAAGTTTGAATGTTTGCTATATTTAAGTATATCTTAGCTTAACATCAATTTAATAATAATAATATTGCTGAGTAGCGGTCTTCCTCTACTGCGCCGTCCCTCGGGGGTGGATTCGAAGACTTTCCGAGTCGAAGCATTGGTTTCCTCTCGCTCTACATGACCTAGTCATCTTAATCGTTGGATCTTCACCCTTCTGGTTGAGTCGATGTCGCTGAACATCTCGTACAGTTCGTTGTTATATCTTCTCCTCCACTCACCCTCTATGCAGAAGGGACCAAAAATCACCCGAAAAATTTTTTTCTCTCAAAGCAGCTAAGAGCAATTTCATCCGCTTTTGACAAAGTCCATGCTTCTGCGCCATATAGCAGAACTGGGACGATTGAGGTCTTATACAGGGTTACCTTGGTTGTTCGAAAGAGGGCTTTGCTTATCAATTGCTTTCTTAGCCCAAAGTTTAGTTATTCTTCGTTTGATTTCAGCGCTGGTGTCATTGTGTAAATTGACAGCGGTTCCTAGGTAGACAGTTAGATGGATAAGTGAGAGGGTGCCCTTGCGACCGGGTCGCAGCACACTGAGACCAACAGTTGGCTCCATTGTGCCCTATGTGTGAGGGGTGTACCCCATGAGACCAACACTTTTGCTGCTTATTAGAATCACCCAGATTATTGTGTATATCTCAGGAGGCGCTTCAGCTCTATTTTTTCCAGATCCTCCAGCTCGTCGAAGAAGTTACTGCCTAGTGTTAGCAGTCTCCCTCCCCGTAGGGCTGGACAATCGTATAGCAGGTTGCGGATGGACTCTATTTCCTCTTCGTTTCTAGGTAGACAAAGTCTTTGACTACCTCAAAGCTATATGTCTACTGTGACGTTCTGTCCGAAACGTCGTGTTGGGTGCCCTTTCTGGTTGACAGCATATATTTGGTCCTGCCTCCGTCGCAATACCCACAAAAGTTCTATTGACATCACGCTGTGTTCTTCTGATCATGTCAATATCGTCGGCATATGCAAGTAGCTAGACGGACTTCTGAAAGATTGTACCTCTGGTGTTGGCGTGAGAGTTTTGAACAATTCTTTAAAGAAGGATGTTGAAGAAGTCGCATGACAGCTCTTAGCCTTGTCTGAATCCTTTTTTGACATCAACGGTCTCGGTTAGGTCTTTCCCGACCTTGATGGAGTAGTCGTCCATCGTCATCCTACACAAATGAGTAAGTTTGGTAGGGATGCCAAAACTAGACATTGCTTGGTATAGCTCGTCTCTATAGATGCTGTCATTCGCGGCCTTAAAATCGATGAAAATGTGGTGAGTATCGCTTTTTTGCTTCTGGGTTTTTTTCTAGATTTGCCGCAGTGTGAATATTTGGCCGAAAGTGGATTTTCCTGGCATAAAGCCACACTGGTATGGACCGACTAGGTTGTTGACAAATAGCTTTAGGCGTTCACACAACACGGCAGATATGATCTTGCAGGCAATATTCAAAAGACTGATCTCTCTATAGTTGGCGCACTTCAGACGGTTTCCTTTTTTGTGGATATGTATGTATACGCGTATCAAAAATTGGATGTACATGTATGATAATAGTAGCGGTACTATTCTGTTGTGGATTGTCGTGATCAGGATTTTAAATGATTTCATTGAAAATTGCAGCAATTTTTTAATGTACAAAAAGATTAGTGTTCCTAACAGAACTTCTGGCAATAAGGCATCTTAGTACCAACTGCTTGTTTTTGTCCACGGCAGGACTCTAGCAGAACACGTGTTTAAATGCCTTCCTTTTCTAACACCAGAGTCATCAAGAGGGACCCAAGTGAGGCAGAGTCCCCCTTTCTGATGCAATATTATAGCTGCAGGAGTAGTCATTATAGGGGATTGCTAATTTGGGTGCGAGTTCGCTTATAGATCAATGACTCGTGAAGATCCCTGTTATTCTTGCGACATCGGATCGAGTTCTGTAAAGGAAATCGGTTTAGGCAAATTATAATCTGGCCAAGTTTTCCTAGATGTTGCACAGTTATTTAAACTGGCCCTTCTAATGCTGGCTATCTTTAGGAAATGCGTTTATATTCATTTCCAGATCAACGATCGAGCAAAATCGACGCATCTATTGCGTTCAAACGATGAAGTGCAGACTTGCGCTTTCACATTTTCCAGAATGTTGCTATGTCATGGGACCCAATCCACATTCCCTGACTGCCTTTGAGGTTATTCAGACTGACTCGATTGGTTGAACGTCAACATACATAACTGTACTATGTTGTAGTCTAGTGTTGTGGTGTGATCTAATGTTAGAACAGTCATCTCGGATAGCAAGATTTCCACTTGGAAAACACTAGCATAGTCTGAAAGTTTGAAAGAAGTGGATACATTAAGCTCTTCGGAGTAAATACCGCAAACACCGACACCGCTGTCCATTTTTGGGGCGTCCGTGTACGAGCTGTGTTAAGCCGAGCTCATAAAAACACGTCTAATCTTAGCGGCTGTCGACATCTGGGACAGCCTCTTTTCCATTCATTCCTAGTTGCGTCCAATAAACTTCAGAACTGTATTTTCAAGAGGAATTGATAGAGATACGTATGCCGGTATGCCGATATCAACTTTAATTTTTTACGGCACCATCTCTCTTTAATTACTGACAATACTCACAGAGTGTAATTGTGAGTAAAAAGGCTTCTCAAACTTTGCCCTTCGTAACCGCTATAAGACTGTTCCCTCCGCTCATTCGCGAACAATAGCAGGCCAAAACGCAAGTAAATGGGCAGTAAATGGGAATATGAACCATCACCAAAAAAAAATGCTTTCAAATATTTAAGAATCAATTTCATATTTTTCGATTTCTTTGTTGTGTGATCCTTTGCTTTTTCTCCATCTTCCAATTAAAATTTTAGAGTCTTTTTAATTCAAACGCAAAAAGCCGGTTATGTGTTTGTATGAACCTAACTATTCATAAAATGCCCTTTTTTTCTTCTGTGTGAGGTCTTTCTTGATGACCCAAATAGGATGTTTCCTATTTACCAGGCACCAGCCTTACTCCAATTCTTTAACTGGAATATACTCGTATGTATGTGTATGTGTGGTTGTGTAAAGCAAAACGCTCCAATCTATATCAACTTTTCAATTAAATTAGCTTTATTCCAGACGTCTGTTTCTTCATTTTTCTTCATCCAACTCAATCCTCAATACTCAGCGTTATTTACTACCCCAAGCAACCAGCTTTAAGTCCATGACTGTCTGTTTACGTGTTCGTATTTGCTCACAAATGAATACAGACATTTGGATGGTATGTATTCGGATCGTTCAAGTGTGAAATTTAATTAAATTCATCGCTCCAATGTAACTTTTTTTTCATATCAAAGTTCAGGGGGTTACTCATGAAGGCATACCATTAAGTTTTTTTTTTTAATTTGACTTTTATTGGGTTTGTTTGTCTTGGGTTTAGTCAAATTAAGTGTAATTCCTACACAAATACTTCCGTACATTTATCCATCTACAGTGAATGAAAGAAAAATTAATTTGAAATTCGTACGAAAGGTAGATATAATTATTTTAGAGAAGTTCTCCTTTTTCTGAAGTTCACACTTGGTCAAATCAAAAAAATACATTAAATTTACAAATTTTTGTTTTAAAAGTTTGAAATGAATACTGTTTTTCTCTGTGATTTCGCTTATATCCATCAGCGTTTTGCAATCATCAGTTCACTTCATTCTGCCTTCACTCCATAGAACTCGCACCGTTTTTTCTTGACTACTGAAGCTAATCATGTGCAATTGCTTTACACTTCCCTCAGCATTCATTCTAAAGTAACTATTAACACAGTTTGGTTGTTGTTGTTTTTAATTCAATATTGTTCTTCATTCGTGCAAGTTCCAAGGTTCGATTCCTGAGCGGTTCAACTTTTATTTTGGGTACCACTTCTCGAAAGATATTGACAATACTCTGAGATTGTAACTGTTACGGAAAGCTGTCCTTATAGACATTCTCAGGGAATTCCCAGAAACTCGCAAAGTGAAAATTAGTGTGTGAACCGCTCAGGAATTGAAACTTAGCGTAGCAGTCGCAGAGACTCTCGGCGACCACAAAATTATCAAAAAGACGAAATGTTATATTGAATTCCTTGAAGAAGAGGAAGGTATCGTATCAGATATTTACGACGCCAAATGTAATGAAAATGTTCTTAGGGCTGTTACCTTTGTTTAGTTTAGTTTTTAGCTCAGTGTAGTGAGGGCAATACCCCCATTTATTGCGCTTAATACAATCTTGGAACTTAAACAATCTAAACTTAAAAACTAATACTTAACTGAGGTAGGGTTAAGGAGGAAAAAAATGGGTCTGGAGTGAATTGCAAAGACATGTTGTTAAGGTGAAAGTCAAATGAGTACTCCATAGTGTTACCAACACGTAAAATTCTAGACATATGCATGTGAGTTGAATCCATAGTTGGTACAATGTGATCTAACACAGAAAAGCGATGTGGATCTTAAATTGTGAGGATTGGTGCTAAGGGAAACCAGTTCAAGTAGTGCGGAACAATCAGTGTGACCGGTAAGTTTTTTTTTATTTTTTTTTCGGAGGATTTTTGCAACCTACTCCAGATTTTAGCAACCTACTCCAGTGCAGTTAATTTGATCCCAACGGCAAATGGTGACCGGACCAGATTCGATTTCACTGGGATTCGAACCTGGGACCACTCGAACTTGGGGCAGGCACTTAACCAACTGCGCCATCCAGTCGTGTAACCGGTAAGCAACTGGTGGAGGAAAAGCAAATCAGCAATATTACGACGGTTTTCAAGGGTTCGAGGCGGAGAAGTTTCAGACGATGCGAGTATGGTGACAAATTGTTTCTATAAATAATGTTCAAATAATGTTCAATGAAACCAAGTGTAGAATTGACCCTATTAATAATATAGTCAATGTGGGAACGTTGAGCTCTCGATCACAAATCACGCTTAGATCGCGTAAAGACGAAACCGAAGGGACTAATTCGTTAAAGAGGAAATAGCTTCGATGGAGTTGCGGGAGGCGTTTTCAGGTGAATGTGATGGATTGATATTTACTAAGTTAAGTTATTTTGTTAAGTTTTTTTGAGACCAAACGGAAAAATTATTCAGGTAATTTTGAAGAAAGAAAGAGTCGGTGGGAGAGGAGATATATGAATAGATTTTTATTTCATCGGCATAGACGGATGAGGCCTTGATGGGTTTAGAAACAGAAGATCTAAATAAGACCTCATATTGTCTGCCTGCCAAGTAAGATTTGATCCATTTCACGAAACTGGATTGGAAAATAAGGGCAAGCAATTTAAAGATAATAACTTGGTGCGAAATGTTATCAAATGCTTTACTAAAGTCATTTGCAATGATATCGATGAAAATTCGGTTGGTGGATCAGATCTCTCTTAAGCAGATGTTGGCGTTAACTAAAAAGTAGAGTTTAGATAAGAATTGTGAAGAAATACAGAGATTTTGATCTACACACAGTCACAAAAGTAAGTATACACCGTAAAAAATAACGAATCTTGACCGAATCATCAACTAGAAAGCGAAACTGCATAAACTTTAGGTAACATGTTATACATATTTATTTTGCTATTTTTATGCTCTTTTCAAAAAACAAACAAATAACAGAATGGGACTAACAATAACAGAAATATTAAGAAACAAAGTAAGACACTGTTAAAATTGCATGTTACAAAAGTAAGTATACACTATTAAAAAAGAGAGATTTATCGCAAATTAATCAAATTTATTCCTAGTTGGATATCCTTAAGCAGTAATAACTGCCTTTATTCTCGATCCCATGGAGGTAACAAGCTTTTGAGTTACTTCCAGACTTATTTTTTTCCCATTCGTCAGATATAATAGCCTTAAGCTCGAATTTGGTTCTAATGTCATGGTTTTGTTTTGTCTTGTTGGAATATAAATGAACCCTTCAAGCCTAATTTCTGCAAGCTATAGTGGAGATTGTTTTTCAGTATACTGAGGTAATCGTATCGATTCATTGTCGTCTCAATTAATACTAAAATGCCAACACCAGATGCCGCCATACACCCTCAAACCACTACTAATCCTTCACCATGCTTCACCGTACCAGCCATATACTTTGGATCTTACTGCGTCTTTGGCTAAAAAATTTGGTTAAATTCGCCAAAAATCACTCAAAGGGATTTCTGCAATATCGTAATATTCTTTAACGAGAGTAAATTTCACATTCACGCTTCCGATGGACGCCATAAGGTTTGGCGAAAACCGAATACGCAGTTAACATGGCTGGTACGGTGAAGCATGGTGAAGGATTAGTAGTGGTTTGAGGGTGTATGGCAGCATCTGGTGTTGGCATTTTAGTATTAATTGAGACGACAATGAATCGATACGATTACCTCAGTATACTGAAAAACAATCTCCACTATAGCTTGCAGAAATTAAGCTTGAAGGGTTCATTTATATTCCAACAAGACAATGACCCAAAGCACACTTCCCTGGTTGTGAAGGAATGGTTGCTGTACAATGTGCGAAAACAGCTCAAAACACCACCTCAATCACCGGATTTAAATATTATCGAGCTTTTGTGGGATCATCTCGATCGTCAAATCCTAAACCATGACATTAGAACCAAATTCGAGCTTAAGGCTATTATACCTGACGAATGGGAAAAAAATAAGTCTGGAAGTAACTCAAAAGCTTGTTACCTCCATGGGATCGAGAATAAAGGCAGTTATTACTGCTTAAGGATATCCAACTAGGAATAAATTTGATTAATTTGCGACAAATCTCTCTTTTTTAATAGTGTATACTTACTTTTGTAACATGCAATTTTAACAGTATCTTACTTTGTTTCTTAATATTTCTGTTATTGTTAGTCCCATTCTGTTATTTGTTTGTTTTTTTGAAAAGAGCATAAAAATAGCAAAATAAATATGTATAACATGTTACCTAAAGTTTATGCAGTTTCGCTTTCTAGTTGATGATTCGGTCAAGATTCGTTATTTTTTACGGTGTATACTTACTTTTGTGACTGTGTGTACCTCCTGATGAATACCTACCTGATGATGCCCTGACTGGTCCATGCGGCTAGTTTACAGAAGGTATGCTGCATGTTGTCCCTTAGTGAAGATAGACATTTTCCGAAATTTGCTATCGCATCGTCATCCGCATAGGCAACTCCGTTGCAACCCCTACGAGCTACTGTTAATACTACAGGGGCTAGGACTGTAGTAATTCCAAATTTTGAAAGATCATACCAACCAAAGAAACAGTTTTTTTTTATAATTTGCGCATGCAGAAGAGGTTACGAATAGCCTTAAGTGTCCGGAATCAAGACAGCATGGGCCGAAGATATAAAGGGAGAAAGTTAGAGGATGTACCTGTGCACATTGGTCCTAAATGTCTGTGGATTCTAGTAAGTGGGAAATATTGGGCTGAAAAGAGTATTCAACATTCGTGTGGTGTGCCTGAAAAAGGACTCTCTCAACTTAACTGTACGTCCGAAAACAGGCTTAAAGGTGAACTGATCAGCATTTCTGCCGACACGAGTATTGCGAGTGAATGGAAGGGAGGAATGCAATTGGCTATCTCACTTTAGCATCGTTTGCAAAAATAGCGATAAATCAACGACAGGGGTGAGACATTACGCCGTTCGAGCGAGTTTTTTGAGGAGAAAGTGTCTCCCAGATTGTAGCGCCACCTAAGAAGAACAAGGTAAATTCCAAGCTTTGATTTTTTAATTTGAAGGGTATTACTCAGTCCACACTTTTTCGATGTGTTATGTATGTTTTTCCCTATTAAAAAAAAATAAACGGTTCAGTGGTGCTGTTCTTCAAAATGTTAGGCAATAAATTGAAATCACTTACTGCGTTTTATACACACTTTTCTATAGGAGCTTGAATGTGTTTCGCTTTACGAGACGTTAACCGACAATTGAAAGCGTATGAATTGTGCTACGTTCTACTGTAGTAACCTTTGTAGAATTCTCTTGCGTCAATATCTCACAATCTGGTTACTGACTACTCTAGACAAGTAGTTGTGAGCTTGGTGAATAATATCGAGCAAATCATAATTCACCGCCAAAGCAGCAACACTAATTGACATTAACGGTGTTACGCTAACAACGCATTTAACACGTCCACCTACCCACATGCAATAGATGTAGATGTACATAAGTAAAAGCTTGAAGATATTTAAAAATAGAAGCATATTCGTAATTCAAATTGAAAGCGAATGCATCTACGAAAGAAAATCCTAACCAAAAAGCATAGAACTACAATTATTTGGCTGGCATTAGCGGTATACTCTCAATACCAGATGAGTTACGAATATCTCTCAACTTAGATGAAGTATACGTGCATATGTATATAAATAAAAATCTATTTTCAGCCAAAAAAACAAAAAAAAGCAAAAACACAACAACCAAAAACATTCTAAGAGATTAACCCACACAGTCGTAGAACCAACCGAATGCAATCCATCGTTCGAACTGTGCGCTGCTTCAGCATGTGTAGTATCATCGAATAACCTCTGGTGATCCCCATCTACTGCCATTAATAACTTCATCATCCCTAAAAACTCGGGGCGTTCTGTGTGTCGTCGCTTACAGAGCGCTTGCGTCCTCAATCAGCAAGCAGAGAGAACGAGGTCTCTTTCTAGCTGCGGTAAGTTGATATTACATTGGCATCCTACTTCTCTCTATACTCTCGTACATCAGAAACAACGATCGTAGAACAACATCCATTTCGTTCTTCGTCTGCAGTCATATGGTCTTTAACGCGATCCAGCGCCAGAGCGGAGTGATCATTCTAAAAATACTCCCGTCGTTCATCGTTGTCGTCTAACAGCAACAACAACTACAGCGTATGACGGTTCAGTAAAGTAGGTACCCCAACACTAACAGAGCATCTCTCTGTCCTCTCCATCGAGTGTCCCCGCCAGCATTATAGCTAGCTAACCCAGTTTACTACTTTGCTAACGATGATAGTAAACGCAAAACGCACAGGGGCCGACCGCAGTCTCTCCAGACTCTCTGTGAGGCGTAATAAAAAATTTTCAAAAAATAAAAACAGTCACAGCTGAACGAGGGGGAGAGGGGGCGATGGCAAGCGGTGAAGCGGGCAAGCGGGCGGACAGTACATTACTGTGAAGCGAGTGGTGTCGTCGTCGAGGAGCAGAATTCTTCTTCTCTTCAGAGAGAACAACGATTACAATAGTATTATGTGCACGGTAAAGTAATATACTGCTACGATCAACGATCGACAACGACGACGACGACTACGACGACGATGAGTACAACCACGAGTAGTCCCGTTCCCATACGCTTCATCGTCTTCGCCGTCGTCGTCGTCGTCTACTCGCATGGCGCGCTCAATATATATATTTTTTTTTTGCTTTTTTTACAGAAACATACGCTCTGGAAAATTTCTCGTAGTAGTATATTTATAAACACCATACACCACTATTGAATTGTAGGGGGTTATTTTTGGGATACTTTGATGGTATGGGGATAGATATGAGCTAACGATCGTAACCAAGCGGGCCGCCACTGCTGGCGCGGCTGCCTCTGTTTGCTTCGGTTTGTTTCTCTGCTTGCTGCCGCCGCTGCCGCTTTACACTGCGTCTTCAAAAATAAATTTTGTTTTGAGTAGTGTATAACTGGCATTCGTCCGAGTACTTAGCTGCAGTGAGCTACTTCACTTCTATTTTTTTTTGTTTTGCTCTTTCAAAAAAAAATAAATAAATTAGACAACTAGAAGTATGAAAAGGAACTTTTAGAAAAATCTCATTATTTGTCTCAGTTTTTTTTGACGGTTTTCGGGTTAAGTTTTAAAAAAAAAAAATTTAGTTTCGAAAAATTAGAAAATCGTTTTTTTCCCAATTTTCACGCTGTCATGGTAGAAAAGTGAAAAAAGAAAATAGTGTTACAGTTGCACATCAGTATCCGAAAATATCTACAAATATCCACACACAGCCTGTCGTCTCGTCTGCCTGCCTGCCTTTAGTTGCCTCGGCATAGGAATAAGATACTCGTATTATTTTGCTTAGCCAGCAGCAGCAGCAGCGGCAGCAACAGCAAGCAGCAGCAAACATCGAAAGCAACAGCGGTTGATGTAATTGAATTTTGCAGAAAATAGTTTTCAATGATATTTTTTACTCGTATTCGGCCGGAGGCTAAAGGTTAACTTTTATTTTTGAATATTAATAGCCTTAATTTGGCGGAGCTGTGCACGGCTCTTCTTCGTTGTTTCAGTTTCAGTTTTGATCGGCGGTGATCGTTGGAATGGTAAGAACATTTTTTATACACACTACACAATTCTCCTACTCACATTCACATTTACGTATAAATAATTTGTTCTTGTTTTTGTTCTTTTCGATTTTGTTTTGTTTTGTTTTGTTTTGATTTTCAATTTAGAAATTGAAATCTTAACTCGTATGAATTCAGATTGAATAATCAACGAGCGTTGTAGAGCATTGTTAGTTTGAATATTTTAGTCGGTTGGGTAATGGGATCGTTTAAAGTTTCTTTAAATAGGGCCGTCAGTTGTTGACGACCGCCGTCGTATTATCCGCATTGAGTTGACACGAGAGTTGAACCTTTTGATATGAATAGATTTTTGTTTTACAATTTAACTGTGGAACGACGCACATGTTGATCGCCGCTTGGTAGATAGGGAACATTGACTGGAGAACGGAGGAGTTTTTTTTTGTTTTTTTGTTAGGGTTACGCTGGGAATGGTAAAGATATTCAATCTGGTTGCAGTCGGAGGAAACAAGACCTACATACTGCTGGTGGGGCTGTTGCTCTTTTGTGAGTTTACATTACAGAGTTCCCATGTGCTTTTCCTTTAATGTTTACACAGTCTTCCCCTCCACGAATGTATTTATACATGACGGGACCTAAATCTTACCTCATCTCGTTTTTAATTAGGTTTTAGCAGAGTTTTCGTAAAACGCTTAATATTGTAGTGGGGTTCACTTATATCTTCCGTTGATGAACAATCTGACCGTGAGTCAAAAATTATATCGAATTTGAGAAACTCCTAACATCTGGACATCTTGCTCTCTAAGAGACTTTGAGCAAGATCTGCCCTATCCCCACTGCCAAAAATCGTCAATAGAGTTTTATTTTTTGAGTCAACACCTTCAAGCGAGAGATGTCCCTGCAGAGTTTGCAAAGTTTTAGTTTTGGCTCAATATTTGTGGGAGCCGTTGACTAGCGAATAATTGCGACGACTCTTACGCTCAAGAGCCAACCATAATGGCCGTACAGAAACAGAAAGAGCACTGAAGCAGTCAAGCTAATACACAAAAATGATACAAAGCGACCATAATATCCGCTTCGCTTAGTTTCGGTAAGTTCGGTCACTTTTGTCTATTTAAGCGTGGGCAAAATGAATCGTTCTCTACGTATGCAAATGTCAGTTGACTGCTAAATTCTCCTTAAGTTTCCATTAATAATTATGGACACTTTGAAATTGGACGATGCTTTTGGTTACTTTTCGTTTGGTTATGACATAAGCTTCATTTTTTGAAAGGTCATTATGGTTGGCCCTTTAGTCTTTGTTCGATTTCCGAAAAACATCTTTCATATTTTCAGCGAGTCATAAATACTGCTCAAAGAGCTCTAGAAAGAGCTCCTTCAAATTTCGCCGTTCGAGGCCATCAAATAAATTTCCGCCCCATTCCTAGGAGAACAATAGCACACATTTGCAATATGAGTGGTTGCTGTATACGCTAGGCACAAGTGCACCCCGGAATGTAGCACCACAATATTCACTCATCTCATCCCTCATCTTATCTTCAGTGACATGCATGTTCCACTAAAGTGGTCGCGACGGCAATGCATGCACGAGAGATCTCCAGGCCACTCGATTCTTAGCCATCGACTATAACTCATCAGGAGCTATGCCCAAGCGCAAACAGGCGAGTGTTTGGACCAGTGCTGCCAGTATTTATAAGTAAAATTTACCACACTGGGGAAGAAAAATTACCATCTCATTGAAAATTTACCACTTCCAAAAAAACTGTGAGCAGTAAGGTATCATTTTTCGCAAATTCTGAATTTTAAAATTTTGTTTTTAAGGGGAGCCGTATGATCTGTCAAATTTATTATTGCACTATGCTCTGCGAAGGAAAATGTTAAATTTATTTCACCTTATTTCATTGCTGTATCTTTTAGGCAATTCAATGTTGACACTAGAGAAGGTATTGGACTGCATTTGTATTCTTTTACGTTCGCTTCGCTTTTTGTGGCATAGGTTTTAGCCATCCCTTCAACTCAAGGCATTCCAACCATAGATTTGTTAGAGAACACAAAGAAACGGAAGGACATTTGTTTGAAAAAAAATGTACCCTTTTTTGTAAGAAAATACCTTTTTACCAAATGTGTGGAATGGGATTTGGAATTTCCCACGAAAAGGTAAATTTACCATATACTGGCAGCACTGGTTTGGACTTGGTCCAACCATCTCGTCCTGCGTCTGCCATGGAAGTCGTGATGATGGGGACATTCGTGCCACGTGACCATCGAAATACAGCCCTTTCCGTTCAAAGAAGCAGCTGCCCAACATTGAGTTCCTCGCGCACAGTCGTGTTTTTGACTCTATTCCGGCGAGTAATTCCCACAACAGCACGAAGAAATCTCTTCTCGGCACTCCTATTCTCAAATCCGCCGGGGAGAACCGTTCACAGAAATCGTAAATTTCTCATTTCCGAAAGCGTTCGAAGTGAATCGTTCCCGCGTCGGTAATATGAATTACGATTCACTGTAGTATAAAATTCGAACGGATCTCCTCACACTAAGTTGACATTTCAGATCCGCACCAAAATTGTTGTAAATTCAAACTCAATTGAGCAAACTTAAGTGTTCAATTGGTAACTTAGTGCATCCGGCGGATTTCACAATAGTACACATGAGTGAAGGCGAAATGAACGTTTGAAGGGTATGTCAGATCCGCCAGATTTGAGAATAGGGGTGATTAGAGCCCATATTGCTAACAACTAAAGTCTCGTCCTTACACACTTGGTCATAGAATTTGTATTTTAGATACCTAAGAGCCGCTGAATTCTCTTGGATGTAAGACCCATTTTACTATGGCTGGTTGGAGCAGTTGGTTAAGTGCCTGCCCTAAGTTAGAGAGGTCCCAGGTTCGAATCCCAGTGAAAGCAAAGTTAATACGCTTTAATCCGTTTTTTCAAAAGTGGTCTAGTCACCATTTGTCGTTGGGATCAAATTAACGGCGCTATCACTGGAGCGGTCAATCAGTGGTAGTAGTCTGACTGTGGGTATCAGAATGGACCAACATGGTCTAAGTGTGCTGGTGAATTCACTAGCATCTCCCTAACCTAACCTAAGACCCAATAGTCTTGCTCGAGAGATGTGACAGACCTTAGGCTTGGTGAAATGTAGAATCTCTTACATAACTGTTATGAGGCGTCAGCAGTTGATATTGGTCGTTAAAAAATGGCTTGAAATTTGATCTACTGTGAGTGTTCTTGTAGATGATGTCACTGTGACCTTTTCATCACTTTTTAAGATAAATGATTTAAATTCATTAAACAATTTACATTGCTAGAGTAAGCTCAAAAGCCGTGGACCTTTACTAACGGACCAGTTGAGATAGAGTATGTGTCGTTCGAGCAAGTTGACCCCATAAACAATTCAAAAGTTACAACTATTGTCAAAAATGAAGATTAGGTTAGGTTTGGTTGGTGAGTAAGCGAGCAGAAAGCCACACCTCACTTAGGTCCTAGTGGACACATTGTGATGCTCAAGAGGGGAGGGAAACCAATAACGTCGTGTGCTAAATTACTCTGTATTTAGCCAACCGGTTATGCTTATAAATCTGCAAAAAGTAGTTAATTTGCTATTTCACGAAAATTTTGAAAGATCTGATCTTCCAGTGTTCTTTTGATAGTGATGAGTGTCATGTTACTCCTCTTCGTCAATAAATGCCCTGCATATAATGTCATCGGTGAGCTGAAAAAAATCTTAAGTTGATCGCAACTAGCTCTGACCAGATTTCCGTTGCCGATATTGCTTTCAAATCTACAGTCAATTTTCGATTCAATCGAAACTTTGCATGTTTTTCAAAAAAATTTGTACATCAAATGGAGTCGCGGATCAATCTCTTAAGAGCAAAATTCTTAACTTTTTTTTACTTATTTTTGAAGAGTGACAGGGAAGAAATTGCACTAGAATAGCTTCCTTTCATCAAGGCTTCAAAAAGGCTTATTTTTCATGCTTAATTGTTATTTGGGCGCCGTGGCATAGTGGTAAGGTGCGTCGACTCCTACGCTCGATTTTCTCGTTTCAATTACGGAAAAAACACCTAAAATTTTTTCACGGCTTCACCTCTTTCGAGTCACTGACAATGTTCAAAGAGTATAACTGTCTAGCAAAAGCTTCTCTCTCGCCGTTCGGAGTCGGCATTAAACTGTAGGTCCCATCCACTCGTGAGAGAACAATAGCACGCATAACACGAGTGGTTGGTGAGAAGCTAGGCCCAGGTCCATCACGGACTGTAGCGCCGCCATTATTATTATTATTAATTGTTATTTGTAAAATGAAAAATTTACCACGAACTTTTGCCAAATGTTGATGAGACACTAGTATACCGTCAGACTCGTACATCTCAGTAGTAAGATGTACATTTTGTCCTTACCATCTTTCTCTTCTTCCGTATTTTAGAAGCTGCACAAACTTTTTGTTGTTGCAATTCTTATTCTTATAAGAATGTCATTGTCATCTGTCATCACATCTGCCTGCCTCTTATTTTAAAAGAAGAATAGCTCCATGATGCAGTAAAATTCGCACCAAACAGTGATTTGTGGATTTGTGGATGATTCGTGGAATTTTTAAAACCCCAAATTCCATAATTTTCTAAATCTTCATTATTTTTAAAATATTACTCAACAATGTGAACACTGTCCGTTCAGCTGTACTGTTCTTAAATTATTGTTGCGCACTAACTCGTGCTGCGCGTGTCAAAGTTCTGTCAAGAGTAAAAAAGCCATCAATTAACAAAAAAATTGTTAGTGTTTTCAGTAAAATCTGGGACCAACTTCTTAAGACTCAGAGCATCAACTCACTTATTACTTTTGAGTTTACAAATTACAGTCAAAATCGGTTATAACAACTTCCAAGGGACTGGCGAATTTGGTCGTTATAAGCGATAGGTCACTGTAACCGATAGCTCGAAGATAGCAGATAAAGAACGGAGACCCTCAAAACTGTGCCAACAACAACTGATCCCAGTCTCCTATATATCGGAGATGAGATCTTCTGAGCCCTGAATACTGAAACCCTACGTGAACTGTCAGATTGGTCAATATCAGTGCAGGTTCGGGCCAGCAAAGTCTGCCATCGACCAGATATTCACATTGCATCAGATCTTAGAAAAGACACAGGAGCTTCAAGTCGATACCCACCATCTGTTTATCGATTTTAAGGCAATGTACATATATGGACAGTATTTAGGGAGTATTTAGGGAGACAAGTTATTCAGCGCATTGTCTAATCTTAGCATCCCTGCAAAACTGCTTCGTCTTTGTAGGATGACGGTGGGGAATGGCTGTTGCTTCATCAACGTCGGTTAAGACTTCGCCGTGACCTTTAATATCAGCAACGTTTTTAGACAAGGCGATTTTTGTTATGTCATTCTTACGAAGATCGTGCGTAACTCAAACATCAGCTCAGTTTAGAAAAAATGCGGTTGCATCAGCTACGGCGTCGATTTAAGTCATTATAACCAATATTTTAAATAAAAAATGAAAAAATCGGCCTTAGTAAGCGATATGTAGTTGTAAGCGATATCATTGTAAACGATTTTTTATTCAGTGGGATTATACTGGAGCTCAGTCAGGACCTAAGAATTTGGTCGTTATAACCGATACGTCGTTATAACCGATACGTCGTTATAACCGATGTCGTTGTAAGCGATTTTGACTGTACTTTTGATACTACTGCTGCAAATATAGCTTTCGAGTTTTTTTAAACTAAAGGTTTTCTGGAATTCTGGTTACTTCACTCTTGAATTGGAGATTCGAATTTAGTTTCTGTTCGACGGAGAAGACTAAATTTCGAAGTCACTCTTCGCTGAAGAAATTTCGTTCTAAAAGTGTGAAATATTTTCCTAGTGCTAATTCTGTTTCCGTGTAACCACGAATGAAGTGTGTCAAAGTTCCCCTTTCTACTGCATAGTTGCTGCTGTGGCAGTGAGCGTTGTAAGCAATGCTTCATCTGGCTACATGTACTGAACCCAGTTATTTTTGCGGTTTCTGTACGAATTCTCTTTAGAACTTACCTGGCGTAGTTTGGGAACTTGTAGATTGAGAACATACACAGGGATTCTGAATACACAGCCATTTACTAAATGGGAGGTTTCAAGAAAATGAAGACTAGTTTCCTTTTCCGCTTCGTCTCTTCAGCTTCTGCAGAAATTGTTTTATAAGGCTACCATTCTTCTTGCATGATTGTCTAATAGGCAGTCAGATTAGCTTTGAGATTTTACAAGATTCAAAACGTTTCCATCTTGGGTTTGTTGCCGCAATGGGTAAAAGTAATTGTCCCCATTGACAGTTTGGTTCTGCCATTCCTGATCTAACAGATCGTGCGTCCAAAACGTTGATGCCCGCCTGACTGTCTATGTAAAGGACAATAGACTCGTCATCTATCGAAAGCATGGGCATCAAGCGATGTACCTTATGAAATGCTTTTATTCCCCCGAAATTCACTACAATGGTCTAGGGGACCTAAAAATAACTTCAGTAAGACCTATCGTTTTTATTGCTTGAGTGTCTTATCTTGTTACGGATTTCTTTGAATCTTGTTTACAGAGAGAGAATCTTAGATATTTCATGCATCAACTAAGGTTGCCCAATGTTTTGTTTTCTTTTTTGTTTTAGGAAACGAAGACGCCAACAACTAGTCAACACCAAAGAGCACCCAGAACACCTGAGAGCTACTTCAATGTTCCTGAGTCAATAGCACTCCTAAACATAGTCAAATCGGAACGGATACAAAGCGCCTTCCAGTCAAACAGAAAGAACCATGCCAGCGTCTGGGAAATGGTGGCCGAAATACTAAACCGATTTAGTACACGTAAGCGTTCAGCCAAACAGTGTTGCAACAGATATGAGAATTTAAAAAAAATCTACACTCAACTAAAGAAGAACCCCGAGAAGCATGTCCGCCGCAACTGGCCGTACATGTATCTGTTTAAAGAAATCGAGGATCAGAGAGGCGAAACATGGGGAGCAAATGGCAAGCGACTGCCGTTGGGATCCAAAGAGGAGTTGTCGTACTATCATCGACGGAGAGCAGCTGCATTGAATCTACTCATCGCCAAAGACTCTGCGCAACAAAATGGGGCTGTGGACGAGCACTCCAATGGAAAGGTGGAGCGGTATATGGCAAATAGCTTCGTGGAAGCTCAACTCAACGAATATGGTGATGGCGGCGAGAGGGAGGAGCCATTCAGAGGCGAGTACATGAGGAGTAATCACATGGACCAGGATGTGCAGGACAAAAAGGATTCTCCAATAGAGTCTACTACAGTGAAGTAAGTGATTCCCGTTTGTTGGTAAACTTTTGTTAAATTAGCTACTTTCCTAATTTGCAGACACGAGCCAATTTCTGACAACGACTTCAACCCGGACGACATAACACTGGTCCAGTGTGACTATAATGGGTAGGTTATAGAAATTTATTGTTACGAGTAAAAAATTTTTGTAGGATTGACAATGGTTCTAAATTTACTTATAAAATTATTGTTCCCTACACTGCAGTCTGATGTCACTGGCACACTCTCTTCAGAGTGGCAAAGGTTAATTCAGTCGAATTTTTGTTCGTTGTGTCTTAGATTTTATACACTGGTTTTCTGCTCTGCACTGCGGCTGTGAATTAAATTCATAGCATTTTCATTTGCAGCTGTTGACCGTTTTCTCCCCCTCGGAAGATCAAGTTGACTTTGTATAAGACCTTAATCATCCCAGTCCTGATTTACGGCGCAGATGGATGGACAATATCCCAAGCGGATGAAGAGTCTCTTGGTCTTTTCGAGATAAAAGTTCTGCGCGCGATCTTTGGTCCTGTTTGCGTCGATGGCATTTGGAGGAGAGGGTTCAACCACGAACTGTATGGGCTGTACAGCGACATGAGTCTAGACAGGCGTCTACGAGTCCAATGCCTAAAATGGCTCGGCCATGTAGAACGTATGGACAACTTAGCTCCAGCCCGAAGATTCTTCGACTCTGTGCCTGTGAGGCAACGCAACAGAGGATGCCCACGTACAAGATGGCGCACACAAGTCGAGGGGGACCTCGGCCGGCTTGGTGTATGAAACTGGAGACAGCTGGCGAGAGATCGTGCTGGCTAGAGAGGCATGTTGAGTGAGGCCCAGGTCCACCTTGGACTGTAGCGTCGTAAGAAGTTTGTACTTTGCCATTATGAATGAAATATAAAATCATTCAAATGTCCGGCAACGGCAGTTGTTGCTGGACTCGATTCCTTCAACGAAATTTTCGATGACTTTTCGACATATGTATATCGACAATAAAATCACACAAAATAACTCGTCCACGAAATTTGTCTGACAATTAGTCCAGAACGGTTCGTGTTGTGTGAAATGTGGCATTCTCTTGTTGAAACCACATGTCTTTCACTTCCAAATCTTCGATTTTAGTGCAAAAATATCGGTTAACATTGGCTATGGCGATGAGAATTGACGGTGACGGTTACACCTATCGCATTTTCGAAAAAGTAAGGACCAATGACACCACAGGACCAGATTCCGTAGCATACAGTAACTTTCTTGTGGATCCAATGGTTGTCGATAGTTCCATGTGGAATTTCACTAAATACAGGGTGGACCAAATACAAGTTTCTTTTTAAAAATGCAAAAAAATTAACAAAATTAATTTTTTTCCATGTATTATAGCTTTATTTGTAAGAACAAACATTCCCATTAACTACGAAATACAACTTCGTTCAAGTGGCTGCCTCGGCTGGCTTCGCAGTAGCGTATTCTGTCACCCCAATTTTCCTAGACCTCATTGATGGTTTCGGGCTGTAGACCACGGATTGCTTGGATGATATTGGTCTTAAATACTTGAATCGTATTCGCACTGTTGGCATCGGTCCTTCAGGGTAAAAAAGTCGAAAGGGGTCAAATCGCAACTCCGAGGCGGCCAATTTACATCGCCAAGACAGCTGATAAAAAGTTTTGGGAATTTGGTGCACAAAAGATCGATTGTGGCATGGTCTGTTTGGCATGGCACGCCATCCTGCATTAACCAAATATCGTCCAAATCCATTTCTTCAATTTCAGTAAACAAAAAAGTCACTTAATATGACTTTGTAACGCCCACCGTTGACCGAAACGTTGTTCCCTGCCTCATTTTCAAAGATAAATAGTCCAATTATGCCACCATTCACCACATGCGCACCAAACTGTCACTCTCTGTGGATGCATTGGCTTCTCGACAATAACCCAAATGCGACAATTTTGTTTGTTAAGAAAATCGTTAAAAAAATCGTTGTTCAATTGAAGCTGCTCTAAAGCCCAAACTGCGAAGCGATAACGAAGCGGATGGTCACGCGCCTTCAGTTGCTGACTCAATTGGACCTTGTAAGCGAATAATCCGCGATCTTTGTGCAGAAGTCTCCTCAGGCTAAGGGTAGTGCGTGAAATGTTGAGCTGTTGAGATCGATGGCGAGTTGATGTGCGTGAATTGAGTCTCACACTCTCGGCCACAGCAGCCACATTTTCATCTGTGCGCATCGTACGACGACGGAAAGTATGAGTGCTGTCCACTAGCATATCAGTCTCATGAACTTTTTGCACAAACTTGCGTACAGCAGTCGCGTCGTATGATTTAAAAAAAAACACTAGATGGCTCACGTAGTATTAGACAATTTTGTTTGTTAACGTATCCTTCTTCTTGTGGTGCTACGTTTCTGAGCCTTGACCAGCGAGCCTCTCCAGTTAGCACGATCCTTTGAAAGCTGTTGCCAATCGTGCACGCAAAGTTGGTTGAGCTCCCTTTAGACTTGGGTGCGCCATCTTAGTCGTGGACGACCTCCGTTGTCCCACTGGTCCAGAGTCGAAAAATTCTCCGGTCGAAAAGTTGTCCATGTGCTCTAGCCATCTTATGCGTTGGATCTATAGACGACTGGTTAGACTCATATCGCTGTCCAGCCCATGACTGTAGTTCGTGGATGAATCGTATTCTCAAAATGCCATCAACGCAAACAGAACTTTTCTCCCAAAAAGAGCTTCTTCATCAACTTTCGATATTGTCCATGCTTCGAAAGCGGGTAAAGAACACCTTCATTTCAAGAGGAAAGTTCGACGTACGATCTTTAGTTCTGTTTTTTTGGAGGAGAAGGTTAAAAAATAAACCATATTTGGTTTACAGTGACCTTTGTTTATTCGGGCGTCAATGGAACGCGGTGACAGGCTACGTAGAGCATATCGAAGAAACTTCGATTCTGAACCTATGAGATAACCCAACATAGGATTTCCACTTTTGAGGTGGCGCCAAGTATGAAAAATTAGCAGTATAAACAGCTAATCGAAGATCGTGATAATTAAAGGGTTTTGTTGGTTTATAGTCGGGCTTACAGCACGCAAAGAAGAAAAAGTGTAATCACCTGCATTGAAACCACGAAGTATTCTTTTTTATCTAATTCTGATCTATAAATGCCTTCCAACCCTCATGGTCGTGAGCACGCTGCTTCCTGTTATAAAGCCCAAGTTGTCGTACATCCGCGATGACTTTATCTTTACAACGGAGTTTTAATTCTTCTTTTTGAACAATGAACCGTGGATTCGAAGACTCTCTCAGGCGGTGCATTGCTATTTACGTGCTTAAATTGGCTGATTTTGTACAGCTCATAGAGTTTGCACTGATCATATTTTAAAGTGTCAAACGATGTTGGAGAGACTATTCAATTGATAGTTAGTACAGGATAAAACGGTTATCCTGAATAGGAAACTCATGTGAGACTGTTTGTCAGTAAAGTTATTCTTTGATTAAATTTAAGAAAAAAATTTGTTTATCCCCCTCACCAGAGCAAGCAAGAGTATAGATTTTTATATGCATGGTTTGATCCCGAACAGAGCAACTTTCATTTTAACGGCAACACCTCTCTCCAGTCACTGATTATGCTCGGAAAGAATATAACTGTCAAGAAAATATTCTTAAAACTTCGTCGTTTGGAGTCGGCATGAAACAACAGATCACGAATAGAGGGACTCGAGAGAAGACAATAATACGCACACGAATGGTTGCTGTAGAAGCTTGTCCCGAGAACAACGCGAATTGTAGCGCCGATTAAAGAAGAAAAATAATTGGAATATACCTGCCTAGAGGCTTGTGTGTTGTGTGATGGTTCTTATTCAAAACCAACTGCCCACTCCATCCAACTCATTACCTCGTGAATTTATTCTAGTCCTGCACTCAAACGTTGTCTTTTAATAAGGTTATCTACACCATCTTGTTCTTTGCATGTTATCCCTTTAAAAAACATGAAATCAAGTAGATTTGTGATTTTTCCCATACTTTCGAATGTTTACTTGCTCACACTGATGGAAGAGATAAAAAGTTGCATCAAAATACCTACAGTAGCGAAAGTAACTTAAGACAGAAATCATGTTTAAGACAATGCCTTTAAATTCAATCATAATTTATTCAGTTTCAATAAATCAATTCTGTTTTTTTTTTCTTTCAGAAGCCACAATTTCTACCCACACAACATAGACCCCACCTTACTGCATCCAGATGTTATAGTCGACACAGATAACATCTCGGAGAGTTCGAGTAGATCAACGAAAAGTAAACGTAAGGCATCCACATCCACAGACGGTGACAGCACCAACTACGAACTAATAGAGTACTTAAAGCGACGAGAGCGTCGAGATGAGGAGATGTTCAAGCGAATGGAGGAGCGCGAAAAAAGACTGCTCAACCTACTGGAACGGACCGTGATCGCTATAGAGTGTCTAGCGGGAACTAGAAATAGATTTGAGTGACTGATTTTAGTACGTACATATCATACACGAATAGGTTTATAGAAACAAAGTGCCATAATAAGATTCATCTCAACCAAATCAAATCGAAACAACCCCAAATGCTGTGTAGCCCACTTTTACCAAAAACACGAAACTCAGAGTCAATAAAATTAAGTTTTTTTCATTTTTATTTAAACGCAAATTTGTTTAGAAATTTCAATACTTCCTGGTTTTTATTGGGATTGGGGAATAATGCTGGTTTCAATTGCAACAAATAAGACGAAGTATTTGGTCAATCATTGACCCAGTGCCTCAACTTAAATTTTGGCTTTTATTACAGTTATCGTCACCGGTGGTAAGCAGTTCTAGGTTAAATTTTTAAGGGATTTTGGTGATGCGATTGGATTCAGGAAAACTGAAGCAGATTTAACCATTGAAGACACATTTTTTGACAACATCGTGAACTCGGTATTATCACGAACAACGAAATCTGTTTGATCCCAATACTCGCAATTGGAACATAGTTGTGAGTAAAGGGTGACCAGTTTCAGCAGCTGTCAAAGTTACCTATGAGATTCAGCTGTCAAAATATTCAGTAAAGTTTGTCATTTCATTATGCATCGTTTCACGCAGAAATTACTGAAAAATACTATCGTTATTCCGGCTCAGTTGTAAATGTGCAACGTGAATTCCATCCTTAGGTCGGTCGTCATCATGGCTTCAGTGCGCAGGCAATTCGTCGCACCCATGAAAAGTTTGAGCATGAGTACACTCTTTTGGACCTCAAGCCACCAACCAAACAGAGATTGATTTGAAATGAAGACAGAATAGCCGCCGCCGTAGCCGTAGTGGTCAGTAGCAAAGAAGACCCGGAAATGTCGATTCGGTATAGATCTGCTTAATTGGTCACCGCCAGAGAGTCAAACCGGTTTATTTTGCAGTCGGACTTGGGCCTACATTCCTATAAGATTCTGATGACGCAAGAACTGAACCTGGCTGACCATAGACAACGTACTGAGGTCGCTATTTGTGTGCTGAAAATGTTATTCGAGATCCGAATCTTGGCCAAAAAATTCCCTTCTCGGACGAGGCCCATATTTGGCTCAGCTATGTCAACAAGTAAAATTGCCGTTATTGGAGCGTAGACAATCCACAACTGTTCGGCAAGCATCAATGCACCAACAAAAGTTGACTCTTTGGTGCGGTCTATGGCATGGCGACATAATCGGACCATATTTCCTTCAAAATGAGGAAGGAGACACCGTTATCGTCAATGGTATAGAGCGATGTTAACCGACTTTCTGTGGCCAGAGTACGACAACATTGATTTATCCGAGCTGTGATCCCAACAATATGCCGCTACTTGCCACACAAGCGATGCAGCCATCGAAGATGTGAAGGAGAAATTTGGGGAATGGGTCATCTCACGGCGAGCGTTCTTCGCGAACATGCGACTTGACACCATTCTTCTCTGAGGCGGAGTCAAGTTCTTAGTCTATGCTAACAAGCCAACCACTTTGCATGAGCTCGAGGACAACACTTGAGACCGCTTGAAGCATTGCCAACGAAGCCGAGGCGTCCATTTGAATAATGTTATGCTTAAAATCCTTAAAATAAAAAAAAATTAGCCTAAGGCCCTTGGTGCTCTGGATACTAAGCTACAGTATAATTCAAATTATATTGTAGCTTAGTATCCAGAGCAATATAATTTGAATTATACTGTAGCTATTCAATAAATAAATAAATAAAAAAATTGTTGCAAGTGCATTGTGACTTTATAACTCACGAACAGTAAAACCGAATTTGATACAATTTTTCGAGTTTGTTCGTATGGTCGTGTAGATGGTTTATCTAAAGCTAGCGCAAAATTGATAGACGCGTTCGTAAGTTATAACTTTTTATGGTAACATCTGAATTTGTGCATATAAAAAAAACAACAACAAATACGTTGGCGCCTATGAACGTGTGCTGCATACTGTGTGCTAATGTCATACATACTGCAAATACACGTTTGATTGATCAATCAATTGATAGCTGTCAGTGAGTGCTCATGTTAAGGTTATTTTTCATCGAACTCGCATTGTGAACTGATGTAATCGGTAAGAGTCGCATTTGATTTTTTTTGTTTATTGAACGAAAAGAGTTTTGTCGTGTAAATCAGTTTTTTTTTTCAAACTTGCAGCTAAACATCATCAAAAAATTAGCTTAATTTTTTTATCGTTTAAACACAAACGTACTCATACATGTGCACATTCGCGCTTGCCGGTAAATGTTGTTGTTTTGTTGTTTTTGGTATGCGAATAATTGAATGAATGAGGCAATGATATTTGTTAATAAAATCGTAGTGTCTGTCTGTCTGATTGTTCGGCTGGACCGATTTCAATTTTGCAGAAATGAGGAGGAGGTTATTAAGAGTGACTTGGGTTTTTTTAATGCGTTTTTGGTTTATAAGAATTCGAGCTATGCAACCTATGTCATTATTCATCATGCCTAAGCGAAAGTAGACGACGCTCAGTCACCTAAAGTCAAGAATGTGCAAGTTCTAAGAGACAACGTGAGCCAACCTCAATTTGTAATCTTAACTTAACAAAAAAACTGCGCCCTCCACTCGTCGGCATTAAACTGTAGGTTCCCTTTCGTGAGAGAACAACATGATTGATTGCTGAGAAGGTAGGCCGCAGTCCACCTCGGACTGTAGCGCCACCATTATTATTATTATGATCGTTCTTATCTGGTCACCCAGTATTATGCCAGGACTTTGGATTGAAAAGCATTCTCATAATCAGGAAGTATGATTCGGCAGTGCAGGTTTAAGGCTTTGGAGAATATACCTGCCTCTGTGCTCGTCACCATCTTCGAGCTATCGCCAAAAACCCTAATGCCCGTATTATTGATGGATTCTTTTGCGACCAACTTACCTCTTTCGGAAAGGTAGCAGTTAAAAGGTTTTTGAAACCAAAGAAAAGAAGTGTATAGTCACTTTCCACCTCTTCCAATGACAATTTGTTCAGGATTTTGCATGGCATTGCATTCGGTGTTTGAGTTTGAACCCCCAAATTGGCTGATTTTCAATTCACTCTTTGCAACCCATCCCTGAAAAGGTCTACAGGTAGCATATGAAGTATTACTTCCAAGACAGCTGATGGAATCCTGCTGATCGCACCCGTAATTCCGGACCATGCATGGCTGTATATCTTTGTCAATGCCTTTTAGTTTATAGCTTTCAATGTTACCTGCCACCAGACTAGACTGCTGTACATAAGAAAGGCCGGTATACATTTACATTGTTCGTGTTTTTTTTTTTGGAGAATTTTTAAAGCACTGCTGGAGCACTCAGACCACAACTGTTCTATTGTACTGACAGGTAGCAACCTACTCCAGTGCCGTTAATTTAATCCCAACGGCAAATGGTGACTGGTTCAGATTCGATTTCACTGGGATTCGAACCTGGGACCCCTCGAACTTGGGGCAGGCACTTAATCAACTGCGCCATCCAGTCGTCTAAGTCGTTTGTGTTTGTCCCCCACTTTTTGCCGATTCGAAGATTCGGTACATACAGTCAAAATCGCTTATAACGACTTCGGTTATAACGATAAAATTCTTAGGTCCCGCCTGAGCTCCATTAAATGTAATCTAATAGCATCATAAATCGTTTCCAACGACATATCGCTTACAACGACCAAATTAGTCAGTTCCTTGAAGATCGTCATAACCGATTTTGACTGTATGTAGGTCCAGAGCACACGTAGCTTTTTTGACTCTTTCGCAGACATTGAGTTTCCAGTTCAGTTTCTTGTCAAGAACAAGTATCTAACGCCAAAGTATCTAACGCTGTCGGTTAAAGTTACCGTGGTGTCTTCTGTAACAAGGCGCCGGAACAGAATCAACCCGGTCTTTTGGGGTAAACCTCTAGTTCGCATCCTTTTGTCCATCTAACTAAGGTTTCAATGAAGGTCTGAAGGAATTTGTCTCTTGGAATTAGGGTCACGTCGTCTGTATAAACAATTGCCTTCGTTTTTGGATATCTGAGCTGTTCTAAGATTGCGTTGACAAATAACTGCCGTTGCTCGTCCCACAAACCTTGAGGGAACTACAACATTTTGGCATTCACATGTTGTATCGCTCTGAATGGCAAAAATAGGTACATTCCAATAAGTGCTATAAAATTCAGCCTTTCCATGGAATTCTTCTCTTTCGCTTGATTGTAAACGTTCTTGAAAATTGAGAAGCATTGTTGTTGCTTTTATTCATTGACTACTGACATCATTCTCTACAACATTTGTAATAAATCTTTTGGAATATCAACGCTCAAGTCAGCAATGATGTATGCTGCTGCAGCAAACAAGGCAACACATCGATCCAAGCTATCCGGATCCTCCACCAACATTGTATCACCGGCCGTATGATGAAACCTTGAACAAATCTTTCATCAACTGGAAAAATAGGTGAACCTAAATAAAAACCTTACCAGAAATATCGTTCGTTTTTGTTCAACAAGGATGCACCTGGGAAACCACGATCCAACCACACAGAAATGTCCGGGCCGCCATCGGATGGGGTCGCAAATGTCGTCGCATTCAACGGACTCATTAAGCTACAAGGACCCCAATTGATTCGAATTGCATATTCAACTAGAAAGTGTGTCATACCTGACTATTTCCTTGACAATACATTCAGCATCCTTGTTTCCAGAGAAGTCCAGTCCGACCGGATCGAATGTGCCCGTGTCCGACTCGATGAAGAAGTTGAACTCCTCAACTTCATTGGCTTTGTGAGCTTTCGCGTACTCTTGAGCTCCGATCAAACCGAACTCCTCAGCAGTCCATAATATTGAGCGGATAGTGCGTCTTGGCCTCAGACCGAGTTCCTTCAGGAATTTGATTGCCTTCCAGGAGATGAACGCACCACCTCCATCGTCCATTGCTCCGACTCCTACATCCCAGCTATCCAAGTGGCCAGACAGGACAACTACTGATCTAAAGAGGGAGAAAGGTGAATGAGTAAGGAGTGCGTGAAATTTAGGGATGTGTTCAGTACGTATTTGTGAAGGTTGTTCCTTGCAATTCTGAGATTGTATTGCGCGATATAACTGGTTCCATATTGAAATCGTCCATTTCGAGGCGGATTTGAACTTGTTGTCCTAAATATTGAAAAGAGATCAAAAAGAAGTTAAAAAATGAAAATGACAGAGTTCAAAAATGTACACCAAAAACTCTACCTTCTCGATATAATCTGAGGATCATTTCAGCATCCTCAACGGTTATACAAGCCGTTGGAACTTGTCGCACTCCCTCTGCATAAGTTTGTCCACCGGTGTGTGGTGATGCGATGGAATACGGTGTGGCAGAGCGTATCAGTGCGGCTACGCCTCCCTTCTTTGCTGCTTCAGCTGCACCCGAATGACGGTAGGCCGCAGTCACTCCGTATCGTACCCAAACTGGTGCAAAGACAACAATTTTTCCTTTTACCTTGAAGAGAAGCATGGATTTGAGTTGAAGACTGTGTTTGTGTTTTATGGGTACTCACTTCTTCATCCGGCATCTGACGCAACTCATCGAATGTTCGAACTGCGACTACGTTTGCAATGATTCCTCCTCTGGGGGTGCCAATACTTGTTCCAAGCCCCAAAAGTGGAATGTTTGCTTTGCGGGGTTCAACAAGAGTAGCTCTCTCATAGCCTCTGTGAAAAGGAAATCGTAAAGCTTGTACATAGATATGTATGATGATCACTTTTAACCCTTATTTAGAACAAAAATTACTCTCAGATGAACAATTGAAATAATTTTTCACTAGCCGTTGGTATGGAATAGAGTAAAAGATTATTAATTCGTTGAAGGCTTCCTCAAACTGTATGTGGCTGAAACCATTTGGTTAGGTGAGGTTTTGGAAGGGGAGTGTGATGGTTAAAGCTTCACTTCCACTCGGAGGCCATGGGCTCATTGTGAATCCCTTCGTCAACAGCGTGACTGATCAATATGCGTGTTAAGGCCAGCGAAGTCTACTATCGACCAGATATTCACGATGCAGTGGATCTGGCAAACCCCCGGGAGTTTCGAGTCGGTACCCAATATCTGTTTATCGAGTTTAACAGTATTTATGGAGCGCCGTGGCGTAGTGGGTAGGTGCGTCGACTCCTACGCTCGATGTTGTCGGTTCGATTGCCGAAAAAACTCCAAACATTTTTTCACAGTTCCACCTATTTCGAGTCACTGACAATGTTCAAAGAGTATAACTGTCTAGAAAAAGCTTCTTCAAATCGCCGTTCGGAGTCGGCATTAAACCGTAGGTCCCCTCCACTCGTGAAAGATCAATAGCACGCACAACGCGATTGTTTGCTGAGAAGCTAGACCCAGGTCCACCTCGGACTTTAGCGCCGCCATTATTATTATTATAACAGTATTTATAGAGACGAGCTGTAGAACGCATTGTCTCGTTCTAGCATCTAGCCAAAACTCGTTCGTTTTTGCAGAATGACGATGAAGAATGTCCGTTGCTCCGTCAATGTCGGTAAAGACTTTACTGAGACCTTTGATGCAAAGTAGGGTTTAGACATGGCGAAGCACTGTCATGCGACTTTTTTAACAACATTATCAAGAAGATCGTGCGCAACTCAAACGTCAACACGGATTGCAAACGATCTTCCACAAATCTGTGCAATTGCTCGCATATGCCGATCACATTGACATCACCAGAAAGACACAACGGGTTGTCAGTGTAGCATCTCGAGTCTTCGATGATTAGGTCATTTAGTTTGGTTTGGTTTGTAGCGCTGATTTAAGATGGTTTAAGGGCTCTACATTTTTTTAGAACACCATTTAAGTCTTGGCCTTACAGGAAAAATTAGTTTCAACTGCGTTTTCGAGCCACAAAACCAACTCAAGTTATGAATAATAAGCAGTTTTCAGTGATTTTTACAGATTTTTGAACACTTTGGTTTAGAAATAGAAGGGCAAACGCATTAAAATCGAATTTAGACCTCTATATTTTTCAAACGGTACTTTGGATCAAAAAATGTTCGAACAAACCTCAACCTTCTTTTAAAAGATCTGTCGATTGATATATAACTCGATGGTGTGCGTCAACGTTTTAAAATCCATGACAACTTCACCTATACGGGAGCCACCCCAAATGGTTCCGTTTTTGTAGACTGAACCAATAATAAAAATAATGGCGGCGCTACAGTCCGAGGTGGACCTGGGCCTAGCTTCTCAGCAACCACTCGTGTTGTGCGTGCTATTGTTCTCTCACGAGTGGAGGGGACCTACAGTTTAATGCCGACTCCGAACGGCGAGATTGGGAAGCTTTTCCTACAGCCACGGCGCCTATTTTAGTGAAAACAAGCTGATATGAAAAATGCTTTTGGCTTAATAAACAGAGCATGCAGATCATAATCAGGGGTGAAATCGGCTAAAGCGATAGTTGACTTGTTGTTGAGTGCGACTTTCGACTTTTGACAATCAAAATAAATTATGAAATACTATATCCAAGTCTGAGTAATGCGATAGCAAAAAATATATGACTATGACAATGGAATTTGCGAAAGTTTATAGTCAAATTCGAGTAATATAATTGCCAATTTAAGAATCGTAAATACGCGATAATTTTCATGTGACAGCTGCATTGTTGTCGTAGTCGTGTATTTTTGTGGGGTGCATACTCAAAATATGTATGTTATTTGTGGGGAATTTGCTACTCTTTTGATGATCTCACTGCGGTTGTTTCCGTCTAATCATATGATAAATCAAAAATTGAAGTTTCAATTTTAAGAAGAAGATGAGTCTAATACATTCCAGTTTCCAATTTCATTTTGTATTGGCATTTCGTTTTTAAGGTTCCGTCTACAAAAACGGAACCTTTATAATTTCGGTGTGTACGTCCGTCCGTCCGTCGTGTCTGTCACACTTTTTTATCTCTGAAGTTTATAAAGATATCGGCATGAAATTTTGGAATTAGGTACTTTAGGCCTAGATCTCATTTCCCATGCAAATTTAAAAAGTGGGGCCATTTGGGGGTGGCTCCAGTACAGGTGAAGTTGCCATTAATTTTGAAACATTGTCGCACCCCATCGAGTTATATATCAATCTACAGATCATTCTGTACTAATCGTTATACATTTTAGAGCGGTACCAAGTTGTTACTCATCTCTCGACGAAATGCCAGAATAATTTAGCTGCCGAGCTGTAACACTTCTTGCAACTGTAAAGCAGTTTAACTTGTCAGACATTTCACCACACTGTTTCTATGAAGAAAAATATGGCAACGTGTGAATGTCCCTAAATAAAAAGTGAAACAGCAGATGGGTGAATGACGGCGAGATTGAGAAGCTTTTTGTAGACAGTTATATTCTTTGAGCATTGTCAGTGACTCAAAAGAGGTGGAGCCGTGAACAATTTTTTTGAAAAATTGTTTTTCTGAACTGGGATTTGAGCCTAGACTGTGAAAGTCTAGTGAGCATGGGTCGACGCACAAACCCACACGGCCACGGCACCCACAAGTGATCTGTCAAAATTCGATCCAAAATACTCCAAAAGTTTGATCTCCTTCTTAAGAGGCCTTATTTTGATATTATGGTGTCTACATCCTCTACGTATCTCTCCAGGTCTGTCATCTCTCAAAACTTGGGAGCCTAGTGCTTCAATTATCCCCAAGACACTAGCGACATACCTATCAGAAATCTATGACGCTTTATAGAAAGCTTAACATAATTTTCCACAAGTGGATGACTTTTTAATAATCCACGTGGCAACACAATGGACTAAGTCTAAGTGTAACCAACTCAATCTCTCCACTATGAATTGTATTGTATATTCCATTGCATCTAGAGGGTGATCAGATAGCAATGATAAGTCTTCCAATTATTATGTTTCAGCAGCTGTCAAAGTTTCTAATGACATCCAGGTGTTAAAATATTCAGTAAGGTTTGACATTTCATCGTGCGAGATTGCCTCTCGCTTTCCAAAGTGCTGAAAGTTATCGAAATTCCGGCTCAGTTGTCAATGCGTAACTTAAATTTCATCCTGAGGTAGGTCGTCATCATGGCCTCAATGTGAAGGCAATTCGTCTCATGGAGCAATGTGGAAAAGTTTGATCATGAGTACACCTTTTTGGATCTTTCGGCACCAAATAAACAGGGATTGGGGCTAAATGAAGAAAACATGGCCACCACAGAGGCCCTTATCGAAAAGACCCAAAAATGTCGATTAGGCGCTGATTAGCCGAATTGGGCATCGCCAGAGAATCAGCCCGTCTAATTTTGAGGTTGGATTTGGGTCTTTATATATAGTTATATAGTCATATAAGATTGTGCTGACGCAAGAATTAAAGCCAGACGATCATAGATAACACCGTAAGTTTGCTAACTGTGTGCTGGAAATATTGCCCAGAGATCCGAATTTTGGCCAAAAAATCGTCTTCTCGGACGAGGCTCATGTTTGGCTCAGCATCTTTGTCAACAAGTAAAATTGCCGTTATTGAAGCGAACACAATCCACAAGCGTTCGACCAGTATGAATGCATCCACAGTGATTGACTGTTTGGTGCGGTTTATTGCATGGCGGCCTCATCGGACCATATTTCTTTCGAAAAGAGGAAAGAGGCGCCGTTTCTGTCAATTGTCTCAGGTATAGAGGGATATTAAGCGACTTTCTGTTGCCAGAGCTGGACAACATCGATCCGTGCTGTAGTTCCAACAAGACCGCATTACATGCCATACAAGCGACGCTGCGCTGTGAACCAGAAATTTAGCGACTGGATCATCCCACGGCGAGCATTCATCAATTGGCCGCCGCGATCATGCGACTTGACACCACTCGATTACTTTCTCTGGGGCTACGTCAAGTCCTTAGTCTATGCTAACAAGCCAATTACTTTGGAGGAGCTCGAGGCGAACGATCGAAGTGTAATTGTCGGAATAACGCCGCACATATGGAACCGAGTCATAAAAAAATCGACCGAGATTATCGGTTCTATTCGGGAAGTGCTCAAACTTCTTAACCTGATCGAAGTAATCGAAGCTGGAGGGTCTAAGGGTGACTTAGTCGTAACAAATCGCACAAATGAATAGTACATATATTTCATTTAGAATTTCAAAGGTCACTAGACCTTGATTATCACGATAAATTCGAGTACCAGAAAAATATTACTCTGGTGACGATCACTCGACGTAAGACTTGAAAAAATTAGATTAATTTAGAATCAATGAAGCGCAAAAGACGAACGACTGGCTAAGTGATACAAGCCCAAACGTTGTAGCGTCTAATATTTATTATTTTATTTTTTTAATTGGCAATCACACTCTAATCAATCGAAAGATAACGATCGTGACACAGATGCCAAGTGGACACACTGAAGAACGAAGAAGTGTCTTTGGATACGAAAAAAGATCGATACAATTTTTTGATTTCCAGTGTAAACATTTATGACCTTCCGCTTTATAGCAAAGATTTGCGATGATAAGCGTAATTTCGATTTGATTAAGTTTATTTGTGGACCAATAAAAGTGTTGGTCGGATAATAGGATCATTACGTCGAGCCATAAATAGTTCCCAGACACATGCTTACGTAAAGATTTTAATTACCTTATCCAATGCGGGACTTTAGCCGGTTCGGTGTGGACATTCTCCAGTCCCTCCGCCTTCAGAAGAGCTTCCATGTAGTCGATGGACTTCTCCAATGCATCTGTGCCGGCCATTCTAGCTCCGAATGTGTCTGTGAATTTTTCAAGACTGCGCAGAAATTAAAACACTCGCTGCGTCAATCTTGGTAAACTTCTCACCTCTTGTAGACTTCTCCCTTGAATTTCCCGTCAACGATTCCATTCACAATCTTAGAAACGACATCTTTGTATCCCTGGATTTCGTTCTTCAGCTCCGGAGATAAATTGCATCCATCTTCTGCCTTTGAACTGTCTTTTTCAATTAAAACGTATCCTGATGAAATGTCGAAGGCAATTGCCAAGCTAGCGAGCAGACCGAACAAAATGCGTCCGCGCATGGTGAGACCTAGAGTGTGACTAGTGCTAGCATCGGGCACAATGCACGAAACGGAGAATTTAAAGTAATTATGTTCAGATTGTTGATAAGCAGTGTCGGCTGAACTATTGATTACCGCTTTCGTCAAATGCGAATGAGAGAACACAACGGAGCGAGGCAAGCTGGCTGGAATTCTGGAGGATATGCTGCTGATTGGGCTGATTGGAGTGTTCCCTGTTGTGACAAACACTTTGAAGATCTACACGTGACAATTTGCTTTGAATGTTTCAAGTGACTGTTGGGAAACAAAACTACGTTTGCTCTTTTTCTTTTTCTGTTCACTGGACCGAAGAGATTGCGTCACTCACAAGTTTCTAATCAAGTGGTAACTGCTTGTGAATGAGTGTTATCGGAAGAAACAAAGTCCCCCTGAGGTCACTGACACCTCCTGAAAAGTAAGTGCCGGTTCGAGTTGGTCGATTTTCTTCTGCAACCACTACTCGTGCTGTACGTGCTAAAATTTCCAAAGGGAGCTTCAGTCTTATTCCGACTCTGAACGGCTAAGTTTGAATGTTCTGTAGTTATACTCATATAAGAACTGTGGGCCCCGTGGCCGTATGGGTTTGTGCGTCGATCCATACGCACTTGACTTTCACAGTCTAGGCTCGAACCCCAGCATAAGCAACAATTTTTCAAAACAAAATTATTCGCGACTCCACCTCTTTCGAGTCACTGACAATAAACTGTTTCAAGAATTTGCATAAAACACTAGAGAAGATCTTGTATGTGATATTCTTGTGGATTGGGCAAACGATCCTGAGATGCCACTCATCGGACATGCTTTCTTCCGACCATATTTTACAGCTGATCTGGTGCATGCGGGCAACTAGATTATCACGAGCTTCTTCTTCTTCTTAGGGCGCTACAGTCCGAGGTGGACCTGGGCCTAGCTTCTAAGCAATCACTCGTGTTGTGCGTGCTATTGTTCTCTCACGAGTGGAGGGGTCATACAGTTTAATGCTGACTCCGAACGGCGAGATTGAGAAGCTTTTTCTATACAGTCATACTCTTTGAGCATTGTCAGTGACTCAAAAGAGGTGGAGCAGTGAAAAAATGTTTGGTGCTTTTTCGGGAATCGAACCGACAATATCGAGCGTAGGAGTCGACGCACCTATCCACTACGCCACGCCCACGAGACCAGAAGAGCAAGTAAATAAATGGTAAAGCTTTCGCAATGGTGTTGCCAGCCAAAAACAATATTTTTTCAGAACAATTAAGGGAATGACATAATTTTTTTGTGTTTAGGCCTAGCTACATTTGCAGCTGATTTCTGGTTTAGGCATTAAAACTCTTGCAACTATACGGATGCGCAAGCTGATTTGTCCCATAGTAGAAGCCATGCTCCCAAGTACAGGCACTAAAAAAAAGCAATCTGGCAGTGTTGAGCTGACTGTGTATGTATGTATGTAAGTTTATTGAGATTTTTTTTTTTTTTTTTTTACACGTACTAATTCTAGGGTTACAAATTTAACTTAAAACTATTCCTAATTGATATTGCTGCCGACTTAGGAGTGGTCTGGCTAAAACTATCTTAAATGTTTTATCGATAAGTATAAAGGGTCGAAAAAGTATATCTTAACAAGAATTTCTCTTCAATATTAGTATAGATCTGTCCACTCAACAAGACAGATGAACTTATGTATTATTTAAGCTATAATAACGAGAGACAAACAAAAAATCAACAAGGTGGTAGAGTATTAATATATTCTCTACTCCGCACTATAAAGTGTATGGTAAGATGGGCGCATTCCCTGTGTATGCGTTTAATTTAAATACTATTTGTCTCTACAGAGAGCAACACAGCCATATGGCACTCTTCTTGCAGTATGTAATAGAAGTCAGTATTTGTAATAGAGTACTTTTAGTTGCACGTCTTCAGGTACAATTTGTCTTATGAATATGTGAGGTAATAATTAATAATTATTAATTGTACATTCGTGAGAAATGAGGAAAAATAATTCATTTAGGAGCAGTAGAGTTTCATAGTTGATATATCCTAATACGACTAGATTAATATATTTAATTCATTTTGAGTTGAGCGTAAATGATAAGTTAATAACTAGTATAATCCATTTATAATTATTGGTAGATACATAAAATACTGATGTAACATTATAATAATTCTTTTAGTATTATACGTTAGTAGTAGGTAATTAAGCAAAGGAACAATTTAAATGAACAGTAAAAGGAATAAGTTATCCGAAAAAATGTAATTCGAAATAGGATGATCTAGGGGGTATCTAAGGCACTAAGTTAAAATTCAGTCCGAATTCAAAGATTACTACGTTACCTCGATGCGTTCAAATGTGGTGTAATAATGCTATGGCTAATATATTGTAATAGTTAATGTAAGTGGGTCTGCTAAGTGAGCTTGTTGAGATACTAAGGATGTTGAGGTTATTACCCCCTGTATATGCTGGCATTTTTTTTTTTTATAAAAGGGTGCAGTATGTGTTATCTCCATCACGCACTAGGAAGAGAGGGTTAGACCTCTCACAGAGGATACTAATGGGTGATGTATAGTATCTATCATTCACCTGCCATTCAATATTATCGGCAAAAACTTCTCTAAGTATGGGGTTCTCGTGATGATGGAGAGCAGAGATTCTTCTTTTACTCATAAGTGTCAGATAATCCAAGAGAGGTGTTACCTTCGAGTCCCTATAGATGATTTTGTTAGGGTACCATTTACCTCCAGGCCTTTTATGTTTTGAAATACAGCTTCTTAGTATTCTGCGCTCAAATCTATGCAGCTCGAGGGCCACATTGGGAGTGATTGGGAACCAGATAAGGAACCCGTAGGCTATTAATGGTCGGATCAATGTTTTGTATATGAGTGTTTTAGTTGTGCTTTCTACTTCTCTGGATTTGAGCAAAAATTTTAATTTGGAAGTCGCCACCTTTGCCTTATTTAGGGTTTGTCTAACGTGGGGGTTCATCTTAAATCGTTCATGGAGATTTATGCCCAGGTACTTTATAGAAGTTTTAAGCGGGATCTTATTTCCTTCGACCTGAAGGGTCAAGTTGCGGCTTTCTCTAACTAAATGATGTCCTCTTCCAGAAGCATTTCTAAAGCAAACAATTTCACACTTCCTGAAGTTCAAGTTTATACCCCAGGTTTTGTAGTACGGTAGAACCTTGTTAAGGTGAGATTTAACTGCGTCTAGTGCAATATGAGGCCTTTCGGGATGACTAATTAGGACAGTGTCGTCGGCATATAGAATTGCTTCCGACTCTTCAAAGTGTGTAGGAAAGTCCGAAAGGTAATAATTGAAAAGGTGGGGCCCTAGTATGGAACCCTGCGGCACTCCTGCGAGAATAGGAATAAGTCGGGAAGGGTGGTTTTCGAAAGAGACAGTAAGAGAGCGGTCGGAAAGAAAACTTGTAATAATTTTTGTTAAATCTGGGGGAAAATTTAGATAAAATAGTTTATATATTAGGCCCTCATGCCAAACGGAATCAAATGCTTTTGTGAGATCCAGAGCGCAAGCTACGGTACATTTTTTGGATCTTAAATTCTTTAGTATCTTATCTTGTAAATATAACAAAGCATGTTCTGTGGAGTGGCCTCGTTTGAAGCCAAACTGTTGATGTTGGGAAAGCTCCGAGTCATCAAGATCGCATTGAATTTTGAGTAGAATAATTTTTTCTAATATTTTTCCCAGATTAGACAGCATTGAAATGGGCCTATAGTTTTCTACGTTGTTGGAGCTGTTACTTTTCTTAACGGGGATCAGCTTAGCTTTCTTCCATGCCGCTGGGAAATAGCTGTTATTAATACAATTGTTAAAAATGGGGGTAAGAAACTTGGCCAAGACGTCTTTAGTTTTTCGGATAATAAAGTTAGAAATATTATCCGGACCTGTGGATTTTTTATTATTTAGTGATGAAATGACCCAAATGACTTTATTGATGGATACAAACTTGCTATTAGGGGCTTCGTTGGACTTATTATTGTGCGAGAAATTAGTTTGAATAAGATTTTCGTTCCAGATCGAAAAGGAGCTATTGAAGATTTGCACTATCCTTGTGTTATTTTCATCATAGGTAGGTGTTTTTTATGAGTATAAATCTCTATAGTATTCGCCAAAAGCCTCTGCTTTGTCTTTGGCCGATGTGTAAGTTCTGTCTCCATAGTTTAAACGCACCTCCGGGTTCGGAGATTTCTTCCGACCAGTAATTTGATCAATTGTTTTAAAGACATTTGATGAAGGCTTAAGGCTGCTGAGCTTTTTTCTGAGCTCCTCATTCAGATCAATTCGTACTTTGTCTTTAATTATTTTGCTCAAACATCTGATTCTAGCGGATAAATCAATGTATTCAGGATTAGCGCGATCGCCATAGTGGTGAAATAATCTTTTTAGGCGTCTTTTCCAGATTGTTCTGGTTTTAAACAAACTTATTGTTGTATCTGAAACCTTAACCCAGTTAGGTCGAGAACTAACTCCGTTGCTATGGTTTGAGATACAGGACTGAAGTATGCTAGTGAGAGATTCAACAGCGGAATCTATCTCTGAATTAGAGAGGTTCCTGTCTATGGCAATGTTTAAGTTTTCAAGTTCCATATTTAGAGAGTTGTTAAAATTTGACCAATTTGTGTGTTTTAAGTTGTTAAAATTTTGAGGGAGAGCTGGAAAGGTGGTAAAGTTTGGAAGTTGGATAGTCAGAATAATTGAAAAATGGTCTGAAAGTGGGTCAGAAGAGATGCAGGCAATATTATCTTCATTCACTAAGTTGGATGAGAGTAAAAAGAAGTCTATGTGCGAACCAGAACTTGGTCTCGATGGTCCAATGGACTTAACTAAGTCGAAATGCGTAAGGTGATCTTGAAACCATTGCGCGAAGTGTTTTCCATTAAGATTGTCCTTGACATCTCCCCATAGCTGATGTCTGGAGTTAAAGTCACCTCCTATAATTAAATAATCAAAGTTGGCAACAGTGTTAATGAGATCATTAAGAGCAGGTATCAGAGATGCGCCCGCTCTGTTACATATATAAATTGAAATAATCGCTAAGGATTTAGTGACTTGATTGGGAATAAGAATAGGAATTGAAGCAATGGTTGCCGAAATAGTATCATTAGAGAAAAAATGCTGTGAGAAGGTAAGAGACTTACGCAAGAAGATTCCGGTTCCCCTACCGTCCTTGTTACTTATGAAGCCATAATCGTCATTGAATCGATATCTTCTAGTTTGAGCTGATAAGCAGGTCTCCTGAACCAATAGTGCTGTGGGAGCCTTCTCTTTCAGTAGTAGCTCAATTTCTTTTCATTCGAAAGTGTTGAAATGTTTGCTGATATTATTGTAAAATTCATGGAGAGGACGAAGACAGAGAGAGAACAAACCTTAAGTAGGCCATTTTTTTTTGTTTATCATTTTCCAGTTTTGTATAATTAGGCCAAAATGCCTCAACTCTCTCCATAAGTTCCTCAAGGGGGATGCCAAAGAGTTTTTCCGATTCCGAATAAAAATCGGAGAAGATACCCCCAATGTTGCCGCTTTGGATAGTTTGCGGACTTCTAGATACATGACCCCTGACTGCATCAGCATAGGAGGCATTTTTCAGAATTGGCTTATAACTTTCGCTAGCCACAGAGTTACGCATGGCATATATTTTGCCTTTAACTGCTTCTTTCAGGTTATCCCTCTTTTTCTGGTACTTGATCCAGTTAGGCAGTCATCGACTAACTCCCGAGCGAACAACATCGTGTTCTCCCAGTGTTAGTTCCGTTCTCGCATCTTCGTCGGTGAAATCCCGCTACTTCGATAGCATTACATTCCTTCTCTCTCTCTTTTTCTTCCTACGCGGCAAGTGAAACAAATAACCTATATAAGTGCTTTACGTTTTTTTACCATGGCCCCTTGGCCACGTGTCAATGGGGAAACCCGTTTTAGCGAATTAGATTTTGATTCGCAAGCGGGGCCCTCTAATAAAAAAAGAAAGAAACAATCTTTAATCATCTCCCAAACAAATGTATTTCAACCTGTAACTGGCAATAATAACCCGAGATTTATTATCATCTCCCCATCTAACCCTGATATTCCGCTAACATCATTCAGTGTCTTTATCTTGAAAAAAGCGATAGACAGCATAAGCTCTGCTTATGAATATATCTCACAACTTCGTGACGGCAATCTACTTATACTCGTGAAATCCCAAAAAATTGCTGATATCTTCCTATCCAAAAAATCTCTCTCCAATATATGCCCAATCAATGTGAAACTTCACGATAACCTAAATTCTTCCAAAGGTACGGTTTACGCGCCCTGCCTGATTAATGTCTCAGAGGAAGAGATTCTCAGGGAAATGAAATCACAAGGAGTGTCTAGTGTTTACAAGTTCTCAAAAAAGAATGAGGATGGCAAGGAGCGTCACACAGGTTCGGTACTTTTCACTTTCGACCTTTTCCGTCCACCCAGTACAGTCAACGTGGGATGGTATAACCTCAAAGTGGAGGAGTACTTCCCTAATCCCATGCGTTGCCGTAAATGCCAACTGTTGGGTCACACCTCCAATAACTGCAAAGGTAACGCCTCATGTGATACTTGTAATTTACCTCCCCACTCCCCTGAAAAATGCACTAGGGTTCTATGCGCCAACTGTTCCGAACCTCACCCATCCTCCTCCAAAAACTGTAAACGTTACCTACAATCTAAAGAAATTCTTAAAATCAAAACCTTAAGAAAATGCAGTATGGCCGAAGCCAAAGCTATATACAGGAGTGAGAATCCGATCTCCAACACCTCCAAAGATTATGCCACCGTAGCTAAACTTGCATCTCAACCAAGCTCAGAGAACCATTCACATGTAGTAACAGAGAACATCCCTCCAAATACCAGCAATAGATCCAATCAACCTCAACCCAAATCTTCAACGTCTACTACCTCAAAACAGCCTTCAACTCAAACACCACTTTCCCCCCCAAAAGTTAAATCAAAACATGCAAAACTTAATAACAACACAAACGCAGAAAGCACGGAAAATACGTGCTCCCCCTCAACATCACAAACCCAATCAAACCCCAACTCCCCTATCCCCCCTCCTTTACCAAAAAGAGACATAGCAGTTTCATCCAGCCGTAATCAGCAACCAAATCACCAAGTTCAACATACAGACCTCGCCCAGAATCTCTCACCTATCTCCTCCGCAACCCAAAATCTCTTAAAAAAAAATCAGTACTATCTTCATCCCGCCCAAAGCGACGATGATGATGACATCTAAGAACATTAATTTATCCACTTCTCAGGGCGACCCCGCTGATCGGGAGCCGAATCAGGCAGTCTCCCCTGGGAGCCTGCTTGTTTCGGCCCTCGAACACCGGGGTCGCCTAACTCCCCCCTCCAAACCAACACCTACCATACCTCACCGCAATTTAGCCATTTCTCCTTTCAAACCATCTTATATACATGACAGAAGCCTTAAAGTACTCCAGTGGAATATCAATGGATATTTTAACAACCTGCATGAACTCCAACTTCTCCTGCATGATCTATCTCCCTCCATTATCTCCCTTCAGGAAACCCATATCCCAAATTCAATCAACTATCCGACGTTAAAGCGTTATGCTTCCTTCTTCCATAACTTTGCTTCAAACTCTTCAGCCAAACAAGGCACATGTCTACTGATTCATAGATCGCTACCATGCAAACCCATTCCGATCTCCTCACCAATCTCTGTAGTGGCGGTAGAAATTATATATAAAATTAAATTAACTGTAATATCGATATATATTCCTCCGGACCAAAACTTCACAGTTATAGACTTAGAAGATATCGTTAACCACTTTAATACCCCCATTCTTCTGACAGGAGATTTTAACAGTTGGAGCACCTCTTGGGGCTCTTCCCGCACCAACGTACGGGGCAAAATATTGGAAAACTTCCTGCTTAACTCCAACTTAGTGATTTTGAATGACGGGAGTCCTACCCATTTCTCCACACATAAAACTTTCTCAAACATAGACCTCACTCTCATCTCCCCTCAACTTGCAGCAATTGCTTCATGGAATATTCTCCCAGATCTGCATGGAAGTGACCACTTCCCCATCATTACCACTCTAAAGTTCGATTTTGATCAACAGAAAGCTAGTATTAAACCAAAATTCCTTACAGATAGAGCCGACTGGGATGCTTTCCGTTTGAATATAAACACCTTTTTAACACACAAATGCATCTCGGATAACATTAACAAGGAAGCCTCCACTATCATTAGTGCAATTCGTTATAGTGCCAACTTATCCATTCCTTTGGCCATTACTTCGTCAAAAAAAAGAATTGTACCATGGTGGAATAGAGAGTTAGATTTTATGCGTCAACTTAAACAGGATCGATGGAAAAAATTTAAGAAATATCCTCTCGATGCAAATCTGATAGCCTACCGCAAAGCCAATGCTGTCTTTCGCAAAGCAGTAAAGGAAGCTAAAAAACAATCCTTCGCAAGCTTCACAGAAAAAATCAATCCTTCATCTTCAACCAAAATACTTTGGACCAAAATCAAATGCCTCACAGGAAATTTTATTCCCCCCACGATAAACATCGTCGACGGTGATGAAGTTCTCTCCGACTCCTCCCAAATCGCAGAACACTTTGCTAAATCCTGGTCAGAATATTCCGCCGACTCCAACTTCTCGCCGGAGTTCTTACGTCAAAAATCAGTCTATGAAAACTTACATCTACCCCGAACCTATTCCCAACCGTCCTCCCCGTTGGATGACGAAATTACACTTCAAGAACTTGAAAGCACTTTGCACTTTGCCAAAGGTAAAACTCCTGGGCAGGATAGAGTATGTTATAATATGTTAAAACACAGCCCTAATCTACTAAAAGCTAGATTACTATCTCTCTACAACAGAATTTACACCCTTGGGATTATCCCTCAATCTTGGAAAACTTCCGTGGTTATCCCTATACCAAAACCGAACAAAGAATCCTCCAACATCAATGGGTACCGACCAATCTCACTTCTTCCGTGTGTCAGTAAAACACTCGAAAAAATTATTGCAAATAGGCTCACCTGGTTCTTGGAAGAGAATCATCTTATAGATATGAGACAAGTTGCATTTCGGAACGGAAGTTGCACGTTAGATGCCCTACTCCACCTTGATAATCACATCTCATCCGCGTTATCTACTAAAAATCACATTTCCATCCTATCAGTAGATTTCGAAAAGGCTTTCGATAGGATTGGTGCGCACGTCATTCTAAACAAATTAGTAGAATGGAATATTGGATCCAAAATGGTCCGCTTTATTAAAGCATTCCTCACCAATAGAAAATTCCGTGTTAGATTTAATAACTCACTTTCATCCATCCACCCCCTATGTAATGGAACTCCACAAGGATCCCCCCTTTCTGTCATCCTCTTTATCATCTCACTCTTGAATATAAAACAAATCTTGTCTAAATACCTAATCTGTAAATATACGCTATACGCAGACGATCTCATCATATTCACTCAATGTAAAGATTTACGCATTGTGTCTGAGACATTTGCAAAAATTCTGATTGACATAGATACTTGGGGCAAATCTTCTGGTGCCAGGATATCTATAGAAAAATGTAAAATATTGCACATTTGTAGAAAAACTAGCTGCCCTAAGCAAATTAATGTCACTCTAGATCATTTTTGTATAACCAATGTAAAGAGCCTTAGTATTCTTGGTATTATTTTTGATAAGTGGTTTACTTTTAAGGAACATTGTACTAATTTAAGGAAAAAGCTAGCTACCAGAATTAATATCATTAAGTATCTTAGCTCTAAATACAGTTTATGTCACGTCAACAGTCTCATCAACCTAACGCGGGCAATCATACTATCCAGAATAGACTACGGCTTATGTATATACGGAAAGTGCTCACCGGCGTCACTAAAACTTATCGAACCTATATACCATGCTGCTATAAGATTCAGTCTAAAAGCTTTTAGAACAACACCCATAAAAAACATGCTCGTTGAAGCTGGGCTTCCTACATAGAGCTAAAGAATTAACATCAAAGGTTACTCTAAAGATCAACCAGTATAAAGGCAGCCTAATCAAAAAGGACGTAAAAATGTTGCTGGCTAGGAAAAGGTCTATTAAGCCACCTTCAACCCTTACCAATACCTTGACATTAGCCCGTCAGATGGGAGTCCCAATTTGTCTGAAAAGCCATTCGAAAGGTTCATTCCCTCCATGGACTTTAAAAGAGGACAGTATAATATTATCATTACACAAATACAACAGGTCTACAACACCAAACGAAACATACCAGCAGCTCTTCCTTGAAATATATTCTGCCTACAAAACACAGAACTGGAAAATGGTGTTTACAGACGGATCAAAAACCGAGTCTGGGACTGCTTTTGCGGTCGTAAAAGAGAATGGTAATTTGCTATCAAAAGGACTGCTGCCACATTTCTCATCAGTCTTTTCGGCGGAAGCTTTGGCGATTCTTCAGGCTATTACCCTCTCTAGCAATGCAAAGGTCATCATCTGCACCGACAGCCTATCTACTCTAGCAGCGGTAAAAAATTTACACAACAACTGTACTGTCATCACATTAATTCGGGACAAATTAATAAAAAACGCTGATAGAATCAAACTGCTTTGGATCCCAGGACACGCTGGCATTCGAGGAAACGAGAATGCTGATATGGCAGCAAGAAGCTCCACACGAGAACCCCTTACAACCTCCTTCATCTTCAATAAAACAGACATGAAGAAACATATCAATCGATTCTGGTTTGAAATTGCAAGAGAAGACTGGCGTCCATACACCCACTCCTATAAGCTGATCAACCCCGAAGCAAAAGCAGCTGTGTATCCTCAAAACCTTCCCGCCAACATGATCAAATCCTACATTCGACTTCGGCTAGGACATACAAGGATCACGCATGAACATCTTTTGAAAAGAAATACTCCTCCGCAATGTAGTCTCTGCGATTCAAATGCCACGCTATCCACACACCATCTCATCCACCAATGCAAGACCATCAAAGACAATGTTCATAAACTGTTCCCCAACTCCAATCTTCACACCCTACTCTCTTCCCCTTCTGCCGACAATATTAGAAACGTATATAAGATCATCTGCCTTTTGCAATTAAATATATAATTTTCTTCACATTACTTTTATACTTTCTGCCTAAAGCCCTGGTAGCTAGAGCCTTTGTCTTACTATTAACATTATAATTAATTTATGTGTTAATAGAGTTTAATAATAATAATAATAATAATGATCCAGTTAGGGCAACCCTTGTAGCTCGCCGGATGGCCTTTGCTGTTGCAGTTTACGCAGAAGGTTTCAGATTTCGGCGCCTCCTTTGGGAGTTCACATTCCCCCTCTGCATGTGTCTTTGCACACTTGACACATTTGGTTGGTGCTGTGCAATACCTGCTCATGTGTCCAATGCCCTGGCAACGGTAGCATTGTTTGGTTCCCGAGCTTCTGACGCTCTCCCACGATATTTTGTGGTTAAGCAGGTATTTCACCTGCTTAATCTTAGACAGACTTTCTCTGTCCTCCAGCGAGCAGAAGAACAGGTCCTGTCTGGTATTATTTTTTTTTTTGATTTTGGAGTAGCAAAATCTTTTATTGCTACCCTCAGTGAGGGGTCCAACACTATTAATTCCGTCTGGACCTCCTCTTCTGTGTAGGCACTAGGGATACCTCTCAGGATGGTGTTATATTTTTTGAATTCCTTCGGTGTAAAGGAATATGCGTTCACTTTCCCTATTTCCAGCATCATAAGCGTTTTCCTATGCACCTCAACATCCTTGACAAATATTTTATATTTGCTCAACCCATATTTAATGAATTTAAAGTCATTTACACCACAATTCAAAGCATCAAGGTATTCACGTACTACTTTTATGTTGATGTTCCTAGCAAAAATTGATGGACACCACTGCGTTTTTTCTTTCGCTGCTTCTGCCGCCTTGGATACACTTCCCGCGCTGTTGTTTTTGCTGCCACTACTCTGCTGAAGATGTGGCCTTGCTTCATTCCTCTGGATGTTGCTCTTCTTCAGGTGGTGTTCTGCAGAGTCATCCTCGTCGTCATCACCCAGAATGTCGAAGCTGTTATTAGGGTCGAACACCCTTTTCCTCTTGTTTAAGTGCGGAGAGTCCATCTGCCTCTTTTTGCCGTTGTCCTTCGATGGCGAACTTAGATTGGCGTTAATATTTATCGCGATGACTTTTTTAGCGTAGCTTTCAGCTTTTTGTACGCTCTCCACAGAGTTATCTTTATTTTTTTATGAAACCGGCATGAATGCTACTGCCAATTAACTGCACCTTGTTTAATTGTTGCGCCTTAGACGCTTTTGAACAAGATGGCGAGGCGGCGTCGTCTCCAGATACCTGTCCTTTTTTCACCGCGTTATTTGGTGCGTTTGGCGTGGCGTCGTTCCACCAATCCATATTGTTTTTTTCGATGAGATTTGCCGTTGCACTTAGGCATTGTTCAGGCAGAATAACTTTATTAATAAAATCTTTGTCCGGCGGTATTGATTTTTTATTCTTCAAGATATTTTCCTCCATTTTTAGAGGTAAAAAGAAAAAACAACAACTTCACAAAATTCGAAAACTATTGAAAAAATTTAAATCACTCTTAGAACACAGATAAGCACGTCTATACTCGACGAGCTCACTACAGCGAATCGAGCTGACTGTGAAATGCTCAGCAATCGTATTGGCTTTGTCTTAAGAGCTGACAGGGAGAATGTCATTGCATTGAGTGGAAATTAAAAACGAGGCTGAATCCATCGAGAATTGTATATTACAATAATTTCTGATTCTTTTTAACTTTTTCCGATTTTCATCAAGAGTTGGCTTTCTTAATCCGAAAATTCAACACTTATCATTGTAGCATCTCTACAGTTCGAATCGCACTTTAGACTTGTCCATGTCCAGAAATAAACTTAGACTTTCTAATTTCTGCCCATGTCCTTGCTTTGTTGATGCACATAAAAGTGATCCCCTACAAATATCGAGTGTGTACACAATTTGAAAAACACCTCAAGAAACTACAAGAAATTGCTCGCAAATGAACTTACATGTTGGCAGGACACGATTCTACACCAGACTTGTACTACCAAAGACCAAAGACTTTCCTTGCTTTAATGGTATGAAACCATTTTGACCATTATTTTCTGAACATCTGGACCAAGACATTGAAGTATTCAACGATGTCTCTGAAATTTTTTTCCTTCTTAAATGGATGAGAAAACTCGATGGAATGAGAACGAAACACAGACGGCGGTTGAATATTTATTGTTGAGATGATAAATATCTCATCCAAAGCCTCCGATTTAGAAAAGTAAGTAAAAATCGAAGCATTTATCTTTCAACGAAAATATATTTTAAAAACCATTCAAAATCATCTTCACTTTCGTCGTACCGTTCTTTTTGTTATTTTGCCCTTAAACTGACGCTTCGTTTTGTTGATTTTCGTTTTGATCAAGTTCTTCAATTTGTCCCTTATTTCATCGTAGTTTTCAGTCTTCTCAGACGGTCTATACTTGAAGAACGCTTTCCCTTCTGAAAAAATTAAAAAAATACTTTAAATCAGAAAAATGAAATCGAAAACCACAACTCACCCTTCAATCGAATGTCGTTCTTTGGAATAAAGAACGACTCCACAAATATTTTCGCGGCATCTTTACTGCTGCTTTTAGCGTTCTTCTCTTTTTTGTCACTAGTTTTCTCCGTGCTGGGATCATCTTCGTTTTCCGAGTCAGACGAATCATAAGTGAACGGGTTCAATGAGTTCTTGTCGCTCTTGCTGATCAGGACTTTCTCCTTGGACTCCATTTCGTTGTTTTGCTTCTCCTCTTCTGTGGCCTTTCCAAATATGCTGAGCAAACTGAATCCATCGCCTCGCGTCTTGAGGGAATTCGTCAAATTGTCACTGACAACATAGAAAACTTCTTTTGAAACTTCCCGCTTATCTGAAACTTCCTCGATACCGTCTTCGACGTCTTTCTCTTGTTCCTCGCGTTTTTTCGGCTTTCTTAGGAGACCTTCTTGATTGTCTTTCGATGGATCATAGCGCACCATTTTAAGCATTCTCTTCTCGTGCGCTTTGGGATGGGAAACACTGGAGACTTTGTTGCCCGTGACTTGTTCAAGAATTCCGTACTGCCAGTCACGTTCACTGTTCTCATTCCTCGCAGGTTCCTCTTCGATGTGGTCGACGAACTTGTGATCGACTTTGAATCGAGGATCGAGGCTCATTTTTGACTGGAGTTTCATCAATTCCTCTCCTCGAGAGCCTTCATACTCGGCCTTGAGGGCGAACTCATTGCCAAGCGACTCGTCTTCTTGATCGGATCCATCGTCGAAGAGAGCCTTTGTTTTGACTTCATCTTCGTTGTCGCTGCCGTCGTCGAAAACAATCTTTTTCGTCTTTGACGCATCCTTAGGAGAGAAATGGAGTGTTGATTTGATTTTATTTGATGAGATGGCATTCACTTACCACAGATGAAAGTGATTGTTGAATCAATGACTTCTGAAGCTGATACTGGTTCTTCTTCTTTTTCACTGATTCCTTGCGCTTTTTATCTGAGGTGAAAGATTTCTCGTCTAGGTGTCTGACTTCTTTTTGTTTGCCTATGACGTGAATCGGTGCGTTGTTGGTACCTTCGATGACAATCTGCAAGCGATTCAAGTCAAATTTGAATTTACCCGAGCCTGGTCAAACTTACCCTTCCATTTCGCACAGAATTCGATGCTCTCTTCTTCTTTATCAGCACAGGATCTTCGTCATCAGACACTTTCTCGCCCTCATCGTCATCGCTGTCAAAAAACTTCTTAGATTTGCTCGAGGATTGAATGTCATCGGCAGATGGTTTGAAAGGATTTACGCTTTCTTCCTCATCATTTTCAGAAAACTTTCTGGATTTCTTAAACGGCTGAACATCGTCTTCTGTTGTCGCAGGCGTATGCTTTTCAGATTTGCTACTTTTCTGTGCATTCTCCTCACGCTCTCTTTTGAGACGTTCCATGAAACTTTCCTTGGCAACTGATACTCTGACATACTGGCCATTTATTTGCTTTGAATTCAGTTTCTTCAAGCCTGCAAAGATAGAAGTTGAAACTCAGGTCAAGATAAAATAAAAGCAACTTACAATAATCCACGTCTCCATCGAAGAGTTTGAGGGTCACAAAAGCCAGTACTTTTACACTGCCTGGCTCGACAAGGTTCTCCTTCTCCTTCAGCTCAACATTGGTCACCTCCCCATGGTCCTTAAAAGCTTTGCGTATATCTTTTTCACCTGTACCCGCCGGTAAATCCCCAATAAAAAACCGATGGGTCTGCATTTGAATCATTTTATTTACTTTCTGTCGTGCACGTGCATATGGAGGGAACTTGAAATGTCAAAATCAGCATGAATGAGTGAGTTCAACGAAAATTGAACTGTTGATGACAGGTGGCATATCGCATGTACTTGTTTCATCATTATTTCAATCAAATTGTAATTTCTTATTGAAAAAATCATTAATTATGTTTCATTTGACCTAGTCTTCACTGTTTTTTATAAGAAAATGTCCAGGAGAAAGTCCCCATGTTTTCCCAGTATTTTGAGGAAATCTATTTGAGGTTGAATGCATCCAACTCCCATATGTCATATTTTCTCTTGTCATATTAACCAGTTTTCAAACAAAAACACTTTGAAATCAAGAAAATTAGGGAATCATTTTTGAAAATGTTAAGTCCAGAGGATATTTTAACCCGTTTATCACTTACCGCTGGCGGATATAAGGCACCCAGTGATCACATCTTTAAGGATAATCGCAATTACTTTCCCAACTTCGCGAAGCGAGGCGTTATAAGCGTTGACGAAGAGGACGACTACCACCAAAAGTACCTCAAAATCACATAAAACTACATACCGCAGCAATAATTTCTGTTTTCCTTCCAGAAAACAAATATTCTGCAACGTACCTGGATGTGAGCGTTTCTTTGAATCAGTTTTTGCCTATCAAAGTCACTACAACAGTTTACATCGTTACATCTGTAGTCAATGCAAGAAGAATCTTCCCACTCCTCACCTGTTGGATTTGCATCTCTCTGAAAATCATGATTCCTACTTTTCAGTCGCCTCACAAAGCAAACCAATGTATTCGTGTTTTATCGAAGAATGTTCACACAAAAGCCAGACAGCAGAAGAACGTAAAGATCACTGCATCACAGCTCACAAATTCCCAACGAATTATCGTTTTGAAAACTTCTGTATGGTCAGTAAGAAATATCCGCCTCCATCAAATCAATCGATTGATGATCCAATGGAATGTGGGAAGTCCAATTGCACAAAATCAAACTCACAGTTTACCTTTGGTCACGCGAAGAACAAAACATTCAACAAGAAGAGCTATGCCAAGGCCCTCACGAAGTCTGACGGTGAATATAAGAATACGTTGGAAGATTCTAAAATGGTCACCGATTTATTGAACAGCTTACCTGAATAATTCGAGATAAATGTCAATATGAGACGCTGAATAGCGTTGTGCCATCAAAATTGTTGAAATAGTGTGATATTCATACTACATTTGTACTTTATTTACATATTGAATAGAATTTAACTTATTTTATAAAATGAATTATATTGAAGATTAAAGAAATCTTTTTAAAAGAAAATGGTACTTTACTGCATCTTTTAAGTTGGGGGTGATTGGGCGTCAACCAAGAGCTACCAATGTTTTTGCTGGCTGTGTGCAGAGTCACGTTTTAAATTAAACCTTTTAATTTCACTATCCGCTATCAGTGCACACAAATATGGCAAGTTTCCCTTAATTTCTTTTTTTCTTTATTCCATTTTGACCGTGTCCAAACATCCGCGCCACATTATCCACGTTTGCTGTGCAAGGTTTTGGAAGATCGTGCCCTTAGTTTTGCAAGGCCTTCTCAAGAATAATTGAAAGCGTGTCGCCTGGCCTAAAACCTTTTATGGCATTAAAGGCATCGGTGAGTTCATTACCGAACTTGAAAGAGGAATGAGTGTTCCTAACAGCGGACTTTATGTTCGAGGTTCCCCGCTAGGGTAACTTCCCTACAGTGTAAAAAATGTTTAGTTTGTGTTGTTGTTTTTGGTATGCGAATAATTGAATGATTGAGGCAATGATGTTTAATATAGTGTGTATCCGAATCTATGTTAATAAAATCGACAGACGGACTGATTGTTCGGGCTAATCTCCGAAACGGCCGGAACGTTTTCTAGGAAACTTTGCAGGTATAAAGAGGAGGTTATCAAGAGTGACTTTTGGCTTATAAGAATTTGAGCTATGCAACCTATGTCATTATTCAGAGTTTCATATTCATCATGCCTAAGCGAAAGTAGACGACGCTGAGTCACCTGAAGTCGCGAATGTGCAAGTTCTAAGAAACGACGTGAGCCAAACTCAACTTCTTACTTGTCCATCCGTAGATGTCTTGGTACTAACAACCCTTCCTTTGGGCCAGGAGTTTCTAGGACCATTTGGATCTACGATCAAGACAATATCCCCAACTTCGACCGGTTTCACGGGCGTGAACTATTTTGAGCGTCGTGTGGGCACAGGTTGTAGAGAGTGCTGCTCTTTTGCACGGCGCGACTCGATTCCAAATCTGCAAATCGGGATACTCACTCCCCTGCGCTTTTTTCAATAACACATTTTCAGCTCGCTGAAGCTCTTCTTGATTCAAGAGTCCACCCAACTTGCAAAGTTTTTCTTGTGTCCTGAGGATTATTGGTGCCTCCATCTGTGAACATACGCTGTGCTTCGAAGCAATAGCCGCCAACTCGAAATTTTGTTGAACCGAAGGACACTCTCTGATGAGTCGCCGCGAGTGTGGATGTTAACAAACTGTCTTTATTTCTTCCATAGTTGTGTTTTCTTCTGATGTGTCTTCTTGCGGCCACTCTTCTAGTGTGAACATTAGGAATTCGGGACCTGCAAACCACCGACTTGAAACCTTGAAGTCCGGAAATTTATGCCATTTGGTGGCTTCATCAGCTACGTTCATCTTGGTTAGGATCCAACGCCATTCCGCTATCTCTGTGAAGTCTAGAATCTCGCTCACACGAAAGGCGAGAACTTGGCGATATTTACGGTGTTCAAGATGGTTTTAGAGTCAGGCCGAAAGAATTTCTTAGTGAATTTAAACGTATGTGAGTCAACGATAGCTTTTGCGAACCTGGTCCCGAGTACCGCGGCTTGTAGTTCGAGGCGTGGAACAGATAATGGTTTGATGAGTGCGCTCTTGTCTTTGCTCCGATAATGCTTCACTTTACTGAATGGTGGTCCTCGTTTCTGATATATGCGACCGCAGCGAACCCGTTTTCGCTAGCATCGAAAAACACATGCAGCTGTGTTTCTAGTCCCCAAGACGTGGATACGGATACGTAACACCTTGGAATTTGGAGCGCCTGCAGATCCGGCAAGTAGAGAATCCATTTAAGCCATTTCTTATATTCGGCATCTTTGATTTCTTCGTCCCACTCAATTCTAGAGAGCCATATTTCTTGTAGTAGTATTATGACGTACGTAAGGAAGTGCGCCAGCAAGCCCAAGGGATCGAAAATAGTCATTAGTTAGTATGATATAACATAATATCATGTTTTTAAGATTGAACGAAGCACCTGTTGTTCTTGCGAAGTGCTTCTCCGTCATGGTACACTATCTTTAACTTACAGACTTTGAGCGTAACACATCTGCCTTCACACCAATTTGGAGTATGTGGGCAGGCAAAAAAAAACACTTCATACAAATTATTACTATAAATAATGTAAAATCTTTATTCTACTTCATAACAATAATATTATATTTAAAGAAAATACACTTTTGTTTTGTTTTTGGTAATTCATTCTGTTCACAACATTTTGAGCAAACTTTGCGCATAAATATCAACAAATCTCTCTTTACACTACGTTCGCTACAGTCCTCTTGGAAAATAATAAAAAATAGAACATTTATTTGCTTATCGCTTTGGCATCTTATTGTTTTTGTGTAGAATCCTCATCAACTGCTTGGACATGAAGTATGGCTTCTCTTGAGATCCATCGTTTCGTTCACAATCTTCCACTGAAATCAAAATGGATGATCAATTTCAGCACAGTTTTGTTTTTTTCAGGTTCAACTTACAGAAACACAAGAACAACGTGTCAACCGCCATTGAGTAGACTCCAAAGAATACGCTGGTTATCAAGAACGTTGCAATGACTACGATGGTAATCGGAACGGCGGTGTAGTTCAAATGATGGACGTGTGTCGTGGACATCAGGTAGTAGTATGTGCCAACGCCAGCAGCACCAGTCAGCAGTAGTTTGGACAAAAAGAATAAGAAGTCCGTCACCTTGTCGATGGCGATCACACGGAGGAAGTTCCTCATCAGGAGGTTAAATGAGTCCTTGGCACTGACGCAGAAATTCTTGCCGTGAATCGCGCACATGATGTATGCGTTGCGGTTGATGAAGCGCAAGAAGTTCTCCAAGCACCAGAAGAAGCACTTCATGCAGCACAAGATCGCTCTGGTGACGCTGTTGTCGAACTTCTTGCACTTCTGATCGATGTACTCCAAAATGATGCGAATGATTCGACACACGGTCAGAATGAATGCACCCAGTGCAAGGGTTCCCAGGTGGTATCGAATCGTTCGGAAGAACGCTCTGGTGAGGACGAAGTAGGGTACGTCGGATTTATGGAATGTCCAATACCAGGTGGCAAATGTTGCCGCGAGCACCATGTCGCCTAGGGCGGAAATGAAGAACGAAAGCCACAAGAAGCCAACTATGTTGTATGCCTGGAAGGAGAGATTCAAGAAATCGAGATCAAATCAGAGCACAGAGGGACAAAGAATGAATGAAACTGCAGCAGAGATCAAAGATCATTGTCGCTGAGGGCATTTCCAGACACCTCTTCCTTCCAAATTTTGTACGCCAACTTACCTGAAAGTACGACACAATCGTTGGATTGCCAATCTTTTCGAAATAGCAGCCAGTGTCAACACACGGCGCCTTCTGGTTGAAAAAACTGCCGAGTAACGCACCACCAGCGGGTCTGACGCGACAATTGCTTTGGAAAATCGCCGGATCACACTGCGCGCCGAGTGTGTAGTTAATTGCTGGACCCTCGCAATCGCAATTCTCGGAAGTCTGCTGCGATTTGATGACCTTAAACGCCGGTTCCCCAATCGATGCCAAGTACAGTCCAATTCCAACAGCCAGGGTTATGGTGCAAATGTAGAGAAACCACGGGAATATCGGGAAGAAAACCGTTGCCACGACACAAGACACAGCTCTGTGAATGGAAATTGAAAGTTAAGAAGAGGACTCACTCCATCAACGGTCTTCAAACTCACTTGCTACCCTCCTTGACAATGGCAATCGCAATTCGAATTCTGCTGCGCAGAACGATGACCAGGAGGAATATCACGACAAAGGATATGGCCAGAGCAATGGATGCGTACAGCCAAGTCGTGTGCTGCTGGAAAATGTTCTTGACCGATGATGACAAGTTCAGCGAATGGTACGGAACGGTTGGCGTTGCTTTCCAATAGTTGTACTGCGTCACGCTGTAGTACACACCTGAAATGCAAATAGATGATGAGCGTCTTTCGGTTGATCGGACGGTGTTGCTCTTACCAAATCCAAGTCCAGCCAGGACTCCCAGTATAGACAGCCAGACAATTGGAGTTGCCACCCATCTCATGAGGGAAATGAAGATGAGCGACACAACCATGGTCACCACTAGGGCCAGGAAAATCACCAGCCATGAGCTTATGATATCCTCAACGATTTTTTCGCCAACCTAAGAGAGGGAATTTGGGTTAGTTTGATCGAAATGGAGTCTTGTTCTTATGGTTTTATGTGCATTTTCACTAAGATTTCATTGATTCACGACTGTTTGTAACTTGTTTCATTTTGTGGTGTGTAGAAGGGATAGGGTGGAGGGTCTTTTGGGTAATTTATTCCAGGTTTATGTTGGTGAATGTGCATCTCCTTAGAAAGTGTTAATGTTTCACGTGTTTGTGTCTGAGGAAATTAACATAAAAGACTGGATTTTATTGGATCAGGTCTAGTAACTATTTAACCAGCTAAATTTAAGTTGTCTGCAACATTAACAAGAGCATCTGCTTCTTCTGGGTAATTCTATTTATCCTTGATTTTCCTTTCCTTTAATCCTATCAATTTTTGTTTAATTTCCTCAAACTTTGTGGAAGGGCACGACTTTTTGAGTTTCGCTTATTCCAAAAAACACTGAACCTAATTTTCGAATGCAATTACAGAATTCATCTTTCAAAAATATCTTTCAAACTGCTAATCGAAGTTAGAAACTAGTTAACATATAATTACATATGTAACCACAGCAAGGCGACGCATTGAGAAGGAAGCGGCAAATGAGGAAAAAGCGATGTCATCCGGAACATCCAAGCGATGGTCGGAACGTCGCTATGCGGAGCTATAGCTTATAACTTCGAGTTAGTGAAGGACTTCGTCTTCCCCGAATCCGGGAAAAACTTTACGAACATCAGTACCGAGATCAAACGCAGATTAACTCTTGCCAACCGCTGTCTTTTGGGCTCAAACGCAAATTGAGTAGTAGAGCCCTTTCTCGAAATACCAAGCAAACTCTGTCCTGCTTTACGGCACAGAATAATGGACAGTATCAATACAACCTTTAGTTGGAATGATCACATATTCGAGGTCACCAAGAATGGTGCAAAATGTCTAGGTTGCCTTAATCGATGCAAGAAATATTTCACCCCCTCTGATTTGGCTTAAATTTACAAGGCCTACATCTGGTAGATAGAATACAACAGCGAGCGATAAAACTTGTAGGAGACAGCAATATCGCGAAGTCAATAGACTCGCTCGAACACCGCCGTAATGTGTCTTCATTGTCTCTGTTTTATCGCTATTTTTACAAACGATGCTCAAGTGAGCTAGCCAATTGCATTCCTCCCCTCCCGATTGCATTTCACCCGCGATACAGGTCTCGCCAGGAATGCTCATCAGTTCAGTTCATCAGTACAGTTAAGTTAAGGGACTCGTTTTTTAGCCGCACTACACGAATGTGGAATGCTCTTCCACCTCGGACTGTAGCGCCCTAAGAAGAAGAAGAGTGCTCTTCCCAGCCCTATATTTCCCACTCAATACAATCCACAGGCATTTAAGACCAATGTGCACGGGTACCTCCTCTCCCTTTCTCCCTCTGTACTTTCAGCCCGTGGTGTGTCTTGATTGCGGACACTTAAGGATATTCATTGTGGAACACGCAAACTTCCGGGTTGGTTCCCAGCTAATTAGATCCAAGGATTCTCTGAAATACCTAAGAGAGATGCTCGACAACCGACTTAACTTCAAAAAGCACGTCGCATACTGCAGCAGAAAAGCGTCAAAGACGCAGACAGCACTTTCCGGTATGCTGCCGAACATCTGAGGACCCGGATACCCAAGAAGGATCTTGCCTTCCAGAGTGGTAAGTTCGATTCTTCTATATGAAGCGCCGGTCTGGGCGGGACCTCTTTCGGTGAAGGAGACAGCAAAGAAGCTTTCGTCAGCATACAGGCTCTGCGCCATAGAACAATCAGAGGCTTCCGAATAATTTCGGACGAAGCAGCCGTGTGATCGCGGGTATGGTCCCCATCGACATTTTCGCCAAAGAGATGCGTAGGGTCTACCTAAGGCGAACGGCAAATCACGCGGAGACTAGCGCAAGATGCCTGAAGAAGGAAGAAAGTGCAACATCTATGGCACTGTGGCAAGCCAGATGGGACACCAGAACCAAAGCAGATGGACCCATAAATTGATCCCCGCGATAGAAGCCTGGACATCGAGAGCTCACGGGAACTGCAACTACCACCTCACGCAGTTCTTGTCGGGCCATGGAGGCTACCGGAAATACCTCCACAGATTTGGTCACGACAGCTCAACCTCCTGTCCAGAATGCGCGGGCGAAGAGGAAGACGCAGAGCACGCAATATAGCACTGCAAACGCTTTGCCGCGGGGAGAACAAATTTACCAATTCCCGAACTCCTAGTTAGCCATATGATAGATTCAACTGTAAAAAGTCTGGAGATTTGCTCCTTTATAATGAACGTCCAGACCGAGCTAAGAAGGCTCGAAAGAGTAAGGAAATCCGAATTGGACAATATGGAGCACATAGTGTGATATGCTTACCAGCCCCGCGAAGTAATACCTAACGGCAGTTCCGCGGGGAGAGTGGTTGAAGTGTGCAGGGTGTGGGTTAGTACGTAGGCGTATTCCCGAAAACGAGTACTCGGGTTTGCGAATGTGCATGCTGATAGCCCGAGCTATCAGTATCTTAAGAAGATTGCCACATCCAAAACAAAAAAAAAATAAAGAAGTTGGTGCCTCTGTTTGTCAAATCTGCTGGATATGCATGCTGGAACGCAAGTCCACTGTATGTTTTATAAGAGGCTAATAGTACGTTTACACTGCACCCAAATTCAGCATTTCTGCTAGTTTCTGCATTTCAGCCCAAATGCATTGCATTTCGCCATACGTTTCCTGCATTCTGGAATGTTGCATTTCAGCGAAATGCAGAATTTTGTCGCTGCATTTGTAAGTTCGTCAAATCGAACAATCCTCTTTACTAATTCAGCACCATTCAGTTCGTCATACAATGACATTTTAGCCCGCTGACATAAACAAAAAAACAGCTGTCAACAAAACAATAAATCATTTCAAGTGATCATTGCAATAAAAATGGAATATATATGTTTATATTTGCATTTAAATTCATCTTCAAATTAATATAACAAACTAAATGGTTCAACCACTTCTGATTTCCAATCAGGAAAAAATATCAATATTCAATTCTGAAACTAGCTGTCACTTGCAATGCTGAAGTTGCAGTGGGAACGCAAAATTGGATTCTGAATTTTTTTTCCTAAAATGCTGAATTTGAGTGCGGTGTAAACGTACTATAACCCTTTTTCTAACACCGCATAAAAGTCTGTTAAGTGTAAAGTATTAAATTTCGGACAGTTTTTTGTGTGACTCTTTTTGTTATCAAATATTGAACAGCTAAAAACAATTCTGTACGCTTGGATGCTTATATGAATGAACAATTCACATGTTTTGCTCTGCTAATGAAAGGCATATTTCCGTTTCGACAACAATTCCGCGAGAATTTGCACGCACTGTTGGTCATATGAGCATTTGTTACACTTTACTGATCAAATCTGCTGGAGTATGATGTTCTCTTTTTTTTCAGGTTCCGTCTAAAAAAAACGCACATACGTACACACCGAAATGATCAAAGTTCCACTTTTTTAAGGTTCCATCTAAAAAAATGGGACTTTTATAACTTCGGTGTGTACGTACGTCCGTCTTGTCTATCACACTTTTTTTTATCTCCGAAGCTTATAAAGAAATCTGCATAAAATTTTGGAATCGGGTACTTCAGGCCTGAATATCAGTGGGGTAATTTGGGGGTGTCTCCCGTATAGGTGAAGTCGCCATTGATATTTAAACTTTAACGCACCCCCTCGTGTGATATATCAATCGACTAATCTTTTGATGAGGTGGAGGTTTGGTACAACAATTTTGTTTTAAAGTACCCTTTGAAAATTATGGTGCTCCAAAGTGTTTGTTAATGCGTTCCCCGCTGCTATTTCTAAACCAAAGTGTTTAAAAATCTGAAAAAATCACAAAAACTTGGCCTCATTGAGTACTCATTAATTTAAAATAATTTCAAGCATTCTGGCCGTAATAGTTTTCGAGATATTGGCCATAAACGGTCAACCAACGACATGCGAATTTTGAAGATCTGAAAACACAGTTTTAAAAACCTATGCGTAAGCATTAAGAAATTATAAATATTTATGTGGACATTTTAAGCTATCCAAGATTTAAAATGATAAATATTTTCATTTTCACACATCAATTTCATGCTGTGTTCGACCAGAGTGGTACGTTGATGAGTGTTATCTCTTAGATCGATTTCAACCCCTAAATACCCAACAGAAATACATAAAGACACCGCAGGCATGACTAGTGATTGGATATGATATGATGGAAGGGATTTTCTGTGTTGGATAAACTTGAATGGAGATAAAGGTATATGCGTGGATGTATGTTTGTTTGTTTGGATGTATGAATGTAGTAATGAATTTTTTTTTTTTTCGGAGGATTTTTGAAACACTACTGGAGCACTCAGACTCAAAACTGGTCCATTGTACTGCCAGGTAGCAACCTACTCCAGTGCCGTTAATTTGATCCCAACGGCAACCGGGCCAGATTCACAGATTTCACTGGGATTCGAACCTGGGACCCCTCGAACTTGGGGCAGGCACTTAACCAACTGCGCAATCCAGTCGTGTAATGAATGTTTGATTTGTGTTGTAGTTAGAAGAAAATTCAACTGAAATACTCGTAGTTTGGAAACGTCGTCTAATATTCAGAAAACATCCATCAATATTATGCGACGGAACTTTCCCCGTGCGAATACAATTCGCACGGCCCCAGTTTAGGTGTCATGACATAACGTCAAGCGACATTAGGCCAGATTTTGAAATTTGGCCTTATGTCACTTTCACAAAGCGACATAAAGTCAATTGGCCTATTACACTTTACACAGAAAATTTTTCGCTTCTAACATGATTTTCGATAAGAAATTAAGAATTAGATGATGTGAAATAAAGCCAAATGAAATACATATTTACAAATTGCAAATTGTAGTTGGCCAATCCTTACAAGTTCGCCACCTGTAAAGATGGACTAATGGACTTATTGGTTATAAATGGGGATTACAGCCTAGAATAGCACACTGGCTGTACACAGCCTTAGTCAGACGAATTCTTTTGTATGGAGTCGTAGTATGGTGGACAGCTCTTGATACAGCTGTCAACCGCAATCTTCTCAACCGCGTGCAAAGATCTGCAAGCATATGCATCAGTGGGGTGCTAAGGGTGACACTATTCGAAGCACTGAATGTTGTCCTTCATCTCCCTCCACTCGACTTGTTTGCCAGACAAGTAGCAGCATGCACAGCGGTTAGACCCAGAACAGTTCACCTGTAAAATAACCACCATATAGGTCATTCCACGAGGTTATGTAGAATAGTATAGTAGGATTAGGTGTCTACTCCAAGGATCTGAACTTTAAACATATCCTTCCACCTTCCAGAACATTGCAGCGTATTCCAGGTTGAGACTATGACAATAAGAGAAACCGTGTGATTCCAGGGAGTAGCGGTAAATGACGGTCATGTGCTTCATCATTTACAACAATATGAAACAGAGGTTTTATTTTGTGGTGCATTGGCTTCAAAAATTTAAAGGTTTTAAGTTTTACAAATTAAAAAATAAAATGATTACGTGGTAGAAGAAATTATGTTTCACTGTACATGATATCGAGTAAAACCTCAGAACCGACAGCCTCAACTTTAAGGTAGTTAGCGAATTTCTCTACCGTGGGGTAAACGTTAACTCCACAAACAACATCCTGGTGGAGATTGGATCCGGAATCGCACTTGGCAACAGCTGTCGAAACAACTTGGGAGAGAAGTAGCTAGAAAGTCAGTTTACCAAAACGGAATGTATCAAGTTTTGAGCAAGAATCCTAACCAAACTATGGCTTGCCTTAAGGTCTATGTTTAGGCACTGGATTTTATTCCTTGTTTGAAATTAAATGCAGACCTAAAACTAGTGCAATTTTTGAAGGGAAAAGAACATACATAAGTTTATCTGTACAATGTTGTGCTCAAGCTGATAAGGACACTCATGCATTAGCAATTTAATTGAACACTTAAAAACCAGAACTACCAACTTGACAACGACATATACTTTTGCATACTTTTTGAATCCAAAGTGTTCGCGTTAAGGTGAATTGTTAAAAATCACCCAGGAATTTTGATATTTAAACCGAAATCATACAAATGCACATTCATACTCCCTTTATTTCCCTAACAAAATTCTCATCACTTCCTTGTGTAGTTTCACATTCGTCTTCTGTTTGAGCTAAAAAAAAATATTTACATATTCTTACCCCGTTGAGATCTGCTCCCAGCATTCTTTGACTTAAAGTTGCGATCTCCGGCGGAAGCTTAATGTCTTGAATTAACCGATTAATACCTTCGACATCCGAGGGAACACAACGTTTTGACACTAATAAATTTCAAAAACAACGGTTAAGGAATCTCGTGCAAATGAGAATGACATTTGATACTTTCGTTCTTGTGTACGAAGCGATTAGACAAACATTGGCGTGAGCAGTTAAACAGGACGAGGGACACACCACGGGACAGTGAGAAAAACAAAACTGGGACACCACACAAGTATACACACATAATATTCGTAAATAAACACCGTTAAAGTTAATAAAAAAAATCTAGTAAATGTGATTTGTGTTGTCTGAGATTTAGGGCAATCACCTGTTGGGCTTCCATTCCGCCGTAGAAATGTGCGACCATGTTTCCGACAAGGCGTGACAGATACGAGTTGGCCTTTCTCATTTTTTCCCGGATGATGGACTCGCTCAGCTTCTGACGTGTACTGCACTGGATGATCGGTTCCTCGACTTCCTTCAGCTGCTGATTGGTTAGATCTGTGTTGGTTCGCTTCACTAAGGATGTCTCGGCACTTTTGCTGGGATCGTTTGGGGGGAATGAGACAAAGCTGGACGAGTCATAGTGATTGGAGACATCCCTCTTACTGAGCGATCGCACAAACGATGGAATGTATTCACACCGATCGGGTGCGAATGTCCAAACACATCGGTTCAGAACTAGTGTTTCGAATTTATTAAGTATTTATTGAGTTGAATTAGATTTAAATTTAGTGATGGGTGTTATATAATAGGTGAAGAGATAAAGCATTTCCCGTGTGAGTCGACAAGTGTTAAAATATTTGTTTATTTTGGCCCATTTCCAATCCCGATTCGTAGTAAGGTGAGACCCAAATACGTACCCGTATTAACATTAACATAGTCGCTGTAATCTCTGAAGTACCACTGATACATCCAAATGGGAGATGCAGAGATGTATTTGTGAGACAAACGTGGTCTAAGCTAAATTATCGAAAACCTGGCTCTTTAAGGCGTAAGGCAGTCACTACGCAGTAAAAACCAAGCCGCACTTCTTTCAACTTCAAGCTCTAGTCTAGGATATGAATGAGAGTCTCATTGTCTAGCTTCACCTAGTCTATTTAGTATTGTAGAGTTAACAGAAGGCGTAAAAACACAACAGCCTGCTTGGTCAATATCTGTGGGAGTCCAGGCCAGCCACCATAAATAAGATATTCCCAGTGCGGCAGATCTTGGAAGAGAGATAAGGAGGTTCAAGTCGATACCTACATACCATCTGTTTATCGACTTTAAGACCGAGTCTGACATCATGCCGATAATGTGATATCATGGGAAGGGCAAAACGGGCTGTCAGTGTTTAATTTGTGAGCATCGAGAAGAAAGCGTCTAGGATGGGTCAAAGTACATGTTGTCTATGAGAAAAGTCTACCAATCGACGTCTTAGACAAAACGTCACTAAAGGCAACTAAAGGGTATTCATTAAGCGCTTCTTATCTTTAAATTTAGACAAAACAAAGTGTATATGATGTATCGTCGAAATTTTTTATTCGTTTGAAAGACATATTGATGCCATTATATATGAAATATAACATCGTTCGTTCTCCCACGGCTTCTCTGGGTGGCGCGCATTCGAAATGTCCAATTTTCCATTACTGTGGCGCATAAATTGGCCTGAATTTGACCGATGGCTTGGGTTATGTTTTCTTTAAGGGCCGCTGTGGTTTATGGCTTATGCTTATAGACCTGTGACTTTAGAAAACACCCCACAAGAAAAGTCTAACGGGGTCAAATAGCACGTTCCCGGTGCTCAGTTCACATCGCCTCCACCTGAGACGATCGTGCCTTCGAATCGCTAAAATTTCCAATGTTACGTGAGCTGTGTGACACTTAGCGCCGTTCTGTTGAAACCATATATCATTGGTGTTCATACTTGATCTATAGCTCTCTCCACTGACGCTGATGGCCTGGCGAATGTCATTCTCAAGAAAATATGGACCGATGACGCCGCCTGCCCAAGGTCCACACCAAACAGTGATTTCTTTTTGATCCATTGGACGCTCTTAGATCTCATGCAGATATAAAACGAAGAGTTACTCTACACAAATCACTGTGTCTTTGGGGTTAAACGGCAACTGAGGAATAAAACCCTCTTTCGAAGAACCAACATATCCCTATATAAGTGTCTGCCCTGCGATAATGCCCAGCAGCATGGGATTTATTGAAATCGGACAGGGAGATTCTTGGTCGCTTCAAAAGGAAGGTCCTTTAGTCACTGATGACTCGAAAACAAGTGCAGGAATGGAAGCAGGGGTCTTCTGCGAGCTCTTGGATAGATTCCTGAAGCTAAGCGATAAATGTAGCGTTTTTCAAGCGGAGGCAATAAATGAGGCGCCACTTACGCTAAAGGAACTTTATTTGACGGGAAAAACGATCACTATATATTCCGACAGTCAAGCGGCAATAGGAGCCATAGCGTCGGTTATTATAAAGTGGAAAATAATCAAGCTATGTAGACAAATTGTCAACGAAATCTGTAGCGCAAACACGGTGACACTCTATTGGGTACCGGGACACACAAGAGTTCGAGGAAACGAGAGAGCGGACGTGCTGGCAAAGGAAGGGTCAGAACTGGATAAATCTCTAGCACTACCTTATGTCAGCACCCCGTTAAGTTTCCTAAAAAAGAAATAGATGACCGTAAAGAAGCCGTAAAGAAGGCAAATGGGCGATGACTGAATCTGGACACTACTTCAAGCTACAGCCTGTTACTAGAGATTAACCTATTTTCCTATTTTGCATTGTTTTTGCTACAGCCTTGGCCGAATGTATTAGGCACCCTTATCTCTTTGTCTTTGCTGTCAAATTACTTATCGGAAGCAATTAGATCGAATTTTATGGTTTTCGGCGACACTATCTGAGGTCGTAAACAATTTTTATTTTTTCCTCTCATTTCATTATTTTTTTGCTTTTTAAAGATATAGCGAATCTCAAAGGGTGCCTAATACATTTGACCAAGGCTGTATATTGTTATTCTTGTCAAAACTCTAGTCCAAGGCCCTTAGTCCAACGGTGCAAATGACTTATAACAAACCTTTATGACAACACTCTAAATTTATGTTCATAACAATTCCGTTCCGGGGAAATACCGTCGAAATTATTTACCAGCCATTAATGGACTAAAAATAAATAAGACGATAAGGTCGAACACAGTGGTTATTAACACGTTAAGTGTCACCATACAATCCGAAAAACTGTTCCCATAGGCCACGGATTTTTTTTTAATGACACTTCGAATACATTCTTGTCTCACGCGGCACAGCAAGCCCAAAATCGTGCGAGACCAAAGTGGTCTCATGTGGCACTCAACGTGTTAATTCTCCCTCTCAATAAAATCCAACGAAGCCAAAAATATGCCAAAAATAGACGATAAGCTAGAAAATTGTGGTTAGGTCTACAACTTTGACAGGCTGTATTGCCCCAGACTTACACTTTATGCGATGATGCAAACGAAAAACCTATCATAAGAACATTTACCTAAACAAAATGCAGACAACCACCAATTACACAGCTGAATTAAAAACAACTATAGACAATCTAATCATATGAAAAATAAATCATGGCTGTAACATTTCTTCTTAAAATGAACTTGAAGTTTAGGGATGCTGCTAAGAAGCGATGAATACTTTTGAAGCAGAAGTTAACGATCAAAGCTGATGATGCTGCTTATTTCCTCTTCTCTTAGTGGCACTTTAATCTGTGATGTACCTAGAACTAGTAAGCCCCTCCAGCTAACATGAACCTTTGCAAACTATTACCAGTCTCCTTGTCATACAGTCCTACAAGACAATAATGCGGTCGATAAATAAGCTACAAATGTTTAGGAATTCAGTAGGTATGAATTCTCGAGGCAAGGATTAAAGTAGGAAGTCCTAGCCATGGGCCTTAGAGATTTCTACTTTTGACAGGAAATTATGGCTTAACTTTGGCCAGATAAGAGCCGGCAAAAGAACGACAACGGGCACAGAAATATACAACTACAGTCAAAAATGTGTACACAGCCAGTACCCATTAGTACAGGAGCGAAGATGCGTAGCATAACGTGCGAGTAGAAAATAATTTATACAGAGAAATAAAGCCCACAACTCCCTCTTTTATTATTCACTATGTAGTAAGGAAGACCATGTAATTTCATTAAAAGTAGGTTGCTACTTGGCAGTACAATGAACCAGTCTTTTCCAGTACAGTGTTTCAAAAACCTCCGACAAAAAACATGTAGTAAAGGGGAAATCGGTTTTTATAACGAACGAAGCTGATCATTCACTGCCGACAGCGCCCCCTGCCCATTGGTGGATTAATAACCTGACGAAGAAATGTGACGATCCCTTGTCCTTTAGGTGACAGCTTCCACTTTGAATTCAGTTGCATAAGTGTGTACAAGTGTACCAGTGGGGAATACACTTTACTTAACAAAAGTATCAATTAAAATCAAATTCTAAAATTATAAATCAGTTAAAATCGAGCGATCGAGTGAATGAACATCAATTCTTTAGTTGAGAGAGTCTTCGAATCCGAGTCTCGAGAAGGAGAGGAAGACCTAACCTCAGGTAAAAAGACAAAGCGATCGCAGACACAAGACAAGTTGGTCTTGCCAGCGATAGTCAGCCATGGAAGGTGGCAAATGTTTAGGCTCAGACCCTCCAGCGGTGTCCAGAACTAGCTAAGAAGGCTCGAAAGAGAAAGGAAATCCGAATTGGACAATATGGAGCACATAGTGTGATATGCTAACCAGCCCCGCGAACTAATACCTGACGGCAGTTCCGCGGGGAGAGTGGTTGAAGTGTGCAGGGTGTGGGTTAGTACGTAGTCGTATTCCCGAAATCGAGTACTCGGGTTTGCGAATCGTGCATGCTGATAGCCCGGGCTATCAGTATCTTTCGAAGATTGCCACATCTTTGGTCGTATCCAAAAAAAAAAAAAAAGACCCTCCAGCGGCCTCAGGGCTGATAAGGTAGTAGAAAAAAAAGTTGAAACAAGAAACAACAACAAATAAGGTCGGGAGATCAGTAGAGGTTCAATGATGTTGGTTTTCACTGAGTCATGAACAGCAAGGCTTAACCAAACAGTTTTAAAGACAATCTAATACTCATTGTGCAAAAATTTGGTCTAACAACGCCTTGGGTCTTCTAACAAGGTACCTACCCAAAACACACAGCAAAGATTGCTAAGGTATGGTCACTGTAAAATACCCTAAAGCAACTTAACTCTCCTCCACAATTGTAAGACCTTTTTTTTTTTTGAAACACTACAGTGGAGCACTCAGACTCAAAAACTGGTCCATTGAACTGCTATCGCCAGACCTTAATCCCATTGAACGTTGAACAGTAAATATAATCTTAGGTTTTGGACAGAAATATCAGAAAAAAGTCCATAACGACTAAGCAAGATCTTCGGCTGGCTTCAACCGAAGAATGGGCAAAAAAAAAAACTAACTTGAAGCGGTTTTAAGCCTATGTAAGACAAGAAGTGCTTGTTTCTTAAGAGTGCACAAACTGTTGGTGGGCACCTTGGTGTAGTAGCCATGTGCGTCTACTTCTACGCACTAAACTTTCAGTTCAGGTTCAATTCTCAGTACACACACTTTTTCAGAAACAAAATTGTTCACGGCTCTTCCTCCTTCGAGTCACTGACAGTGCTCGACGAGTATAATTGTCTAGAAAAAGCTTCTCAATCTCGCCGTTCGGAGTCGGCTTAAAGCTGTAGTTTCCGTCCACTCGTGTTGTGCGTGTTATTGGCACAACACGAGTCGTGGCTGTAGAAGCTAGACCCAAGTTCACGTTGGACTTTAGCTCCACCCTTCTGTATTTATAAAATACACCAAGTATTTATTTCCGAAGTGTATACAATTTTTTGACTCTCACTGTAATTCCAAACGAGGGATTAGAAGAATCAAACAGGAGTGCACACATTTATCAAAGCCAGAGAAACAACTAATTCAAAAAATTATCCACCCCCTTTCTCCTGTTCTAGTGACGTATTGCACATTTGAGCAAAAAAGTGCTGCGCAAAACTTGAGTCTTAAGTAGATTTGACTTGCCAAACGAGATTTGGGCAAGGAAGCGGCCACCCTCGCTTCACTTTGCTTGTAGATATCTTAATTTATTCGCATAATCGAACAACACTATCCATCAAATTTGCTTATCAAATTCATTCCTAATCCTTAAACGACAACAATGACTAATTTTCCGAACGATTATGACACGCCTCGGCGTAACAAGAATTACGTCATGTCTGCAGCCCACTTAGTCGACTCACAACCCGAAAAAAATTCAAGCAAATTAAGAACTAAAACAAAACAAAACAAACGTCTAAATGTAAACAAAACATGCGGCAGATTTCAAAAAGTTCTACACAAGTCTACAAAAAAATAGAGAAAAATAGATAAAGAGAAGTGAAGTGCTTACATGGTGTACTCCGGACGTACCAACGAGCGCATCTGTTGTCTTTGATGGCTTTATCGGCCTCCGCCACCGAGTTTATCTGATTCTTGTCGAATTCCGATTGACAAATAAGCTTTTCCTTGAGCTGCTCCATAGACAGCGAATTCTTCATTGTGTCCCAGACGAAGGTCTCCGTCGGGCATTTCGCGACGCACACCTGTGGGGTGGGACACCCCGTGATTGGCACGAATGGATCAATACACTTTTCCAGATTAAAGAAAAACAAATAGGGCTTGTCCACCACCGGGCCATCGACACCGCATTTCCGATTCAGTGAATCCGTCGGAACTAGCAGCTTGTTTAGGTCACCATTGCGAATGGCTGCAAAAAAAGAAAAGAACACAGAACGTGACGTGAAGGCATGGGAATTTATCGATTCGCACTCACCATATGATCCAATGTAGCCCCAAGCCGCCAGGAATATGATAAAGATTAGCAGACATAGGACATCTGTGCAGGATCGCTTCTGGAGGGGTCCCTTAAACGATCGATCGTACTGTAAACGCTCACCTGTTGGGGCAGAAAAAGACAAAAACACAATCAAACTCTGCACCGTAATCAAATTGAATTCATTTGTTGACGTGTTCTTATACATGTATGAGTTATTTACCGTACTGAAGTAATTGTTCCTGTTCTGGATCTTCACTTATTTTGTCGGAGACTCTGTCATCCGACGAATTGTCTCCACAACAACCTCCCATTTCAACTCTAGTCGCGGCTCATTTTGCAACAGAACAGCGCGACAAAACCACCTCACCTTGGACACAGTTGACACTACTGAGTCGTTTCAGCCACTCGTTCTAGCGACAATGCTGAAGTGTGCACAAATAATCTAATAAACCAGCACACATCCGCACAAGCATGAATGTACACAAGCGTCTGTGTCGAGTGTGGTCTGGTCTTAAACCAAAAGAACTCATACCGATAACGACAATAAAAGCGTGCAGCTGTGTGGGGTTGAGAAATCTCAAGACGACAGATAATAGCTGATGATTGTATTGACCACTAAAAGCGGAATTGCTTTTCCTTTCCAAAAGTTATTGAACAGCCCAAAATGATGGAGGTAATCAAAGGGACCGTCAAAGTACATTCGCAAGTCAAGAATGTTCGTCTGTTGGTGTTTTAATTGATCAATTATGATAATTCTGTTTGATCGATTAAAGAAAACCGAGAGAGATCTTACAAAAGGTCAAAGCCGGTTCTTGACGAACAAAAAAATTAAATTACGCGAATGTACAGTGGCTCACAGTGAAGTGCTAGACGAGTATGTGAAGCTTGATTGGTTTTATATAAATTTGTGAGTTAAATAAATTTGATAAATTTCTGTCTAAGAAGGCATAAAATTGATACTGTCATATGGCAGGAAGACTCATAAAAAAAACAATTTTTGTTTAAATGTTTATGCCCGCAGCATATTCATATTCATATAAATTCTGTGGTTTTTTTAGGGTTAAAGTTAAAGACAAATTTTTGGTATAAAAGCTTATAATTTACTGTGAAATTACAATATAATCCATCAGATATTGTCCATCATGGACTAGTAATTTTTTCCGAAGTTCTGGAAGAGACATAATGATTCTTTTGTAAAAATTAGCAAACTTATGGGTAAAAAAGTTTTCTCGCTAAGTTTTGATGTCATCTTCGAAATTGAATTGCATTCCGTTTTGGAGACAATGGAATAGGTGGTAGTCAGAGTACATAGCATTGTCATAATGGAAAATAACGCCATTCCTTCTTCGCCATTCCAAGCTTTTTTTAGTTTTTGCGAAATGGTTGTATGGGCAATCTCCTTTGTAGTCAAATGCCTGTCAATGACAACCAGTGCAGCCAAGATTTGATCGTCGTTTGTAGTGGATGTACGTCCAAAAGGAGCGACATTAGAAAGGTCTGTATTTCCTGAACGAAAACGTGTAAACCAACGCTTAAAAGTGTCAGCGCTTATAGCCGAATCTCAATACTTGCTGCAAATCTACCCATTACGTCTCTGTCGCTTTGACACCTTTTTTTAAAGAGAGAAAGCAAAATATATGCCGGTAATGCACTCTATTCTTTTTTCTTTTAAGCACTTAAGACACGTCCGAGCACAACAAATTCTTATAACAATGTGAAGGATAACGGTATATACAGTGATTTTCTGAAGCGATAAACACTACTTTCAAGAAAAAAACCACAGAACTTATTGAACAACTCAATATTTGGCCAAGAAGAAGAAAAATAACTAATTGTTCATCTCTCCGGTAAAGTTGACAGGTCGGCTTCCCACTGTTGTGGACAGCTATTTTAAGGACCCTTAGAAGTATGGAAAAAGACACAAAGAAAAGGCCAACAAAGCAACGACATTTCAGGAAAGACTTTTTCGTAAGAAAAAACAAGGCGGAAAGCGGAGTTCAGATAGTAGATCGACTGTTAATCCCGTGATACAGAATGGCAACCATATTCGACACGGAATACGCCGATACATACCGCACGGACAATAAAAGCCTGTATAAAGGGCCAAAATTCTCACCTACTGGTATGACCATCATATTCACCCGACCAGGATATCTGAACTTCGACTCTGAACCAGTGGAACAGCGTAGCAGAGGACGTCCACGTCTAAGATGGCGCACCCAAGTGGAGAGAGACCTCAACCAACTTGGCAGCGCAATAGTCGCCATCGTGCTAGCTGGAGAGTCTCATTTGTTGAGGCCCAGGTGCACCCCGGACTGTTGCGCCACAAGAAGAAAGAGAAGTGTCACATTTTTAAAATGATCTAGCCCATACTAGATACGGAACATTCTAAAAATGTGATCTCTTTTGACAGACATTACATGACACTGCCACTTAGCCAAATATGCCAGAGTAATAATAATAATAATAATAATGGTGGCGCTACAGTCCGAGGTGGATCTGGGCCTAGCTTCTCAGCAACCACTCGTGTTGTACGTACTATTGTTCTCTCACGAGTGGAGGGGACCTACAGTTTAATGCCGACTCCGAACGGCGAGATTGAGAAGGTTTTTCTAGACAGTTATACTCTTTAAGCATTGTCATTGACTCGAAAGAGGTGGAGCCGTGAAAAAACGGTGTTTGGTGTTTTTTTTTTTTTTTTGGTTTGGTTTCGAGAATCGAACCGATAACATCGAGCGTAGGAGTCAAATATGCCAGAATACTCGGCGTTAGAACAACTGACATCTGTAGAAGCTGTCTAGATGATGAAGAGAGATTAGAGAACACTCTACACTCTCTGTACCAATCCGGCGTTGACATTCCTTCGACGCCTTCATCTGGAAGCCTTCTACTTTGAGAACATCTGTGATTTCAGCGAGTGATCTATCAGCAGTTTACTACGCTACATAACAAGATTCAAATGGGATTAATTCACGTGACAGCATCAAACAGCATCAGAAGATACTTTACTCGCTTAACTCGAACTGAAGGGTAATGGTTTATTCCCGTACTGGACGGCGAACCGACATTGATGACAACATTTTGCATACCTTAGTAAAAAATAACCCGAAGATTTCAACTGAGGAGATTGCTGAGAGGCTTAAAATTGATCATTCGTCAGCATTACGTCATTTGAAGAAGCTTTAGTTCATTTCCAAGTTCCATAGATAGGTACCGTACAGAAAAAAAAAAAGCTTCACCGCGTCTTCGTGGCCATCTCTTTGCTTAGACGCCATGAATAGAGTGGAAATGGGAAGTTTTTCAGCACTCACCGTATTCCATAGATCTTGCTCTTCCAGATTTTCATCTGTTTCGGTCCCTTCAAAACGGTTTGAATGGAAAGGAATATGGTTCCGCCGAAGCTGTCGAAAACTACTTTACGACATTTTTTGAAAGGAAACCACGTAGTTTTTTATGAAAACAGAATCCGCAAGCTTGTAAAACGTTGGAAGACAAATGTAGAAAATAGTGGGGACTATATAATCGATTAATAAATTTGTTTTCTTTTAAGTGTAATAATCAAATCGACCACGAACTTTTGCAATACAAAACAAAAATCAAATCATCATCATCAAATCATCAAAACATCAGAATGCTTTAAAATCAGCTGTGAATTATGTATGGCAAAATGCGTGCACACAAATTCTATTGGAGAATCGGAAGGTATTGACCTTGGTACTGTATAGGGCTTCGTGTTTCTTGTTTCAGCGATAACACAAATAAATGCCATCATCAATAAAGGCCCAAGTCAACCCCGGACTGCAACGCCACAGTGTTTGATTCTTTTTCAAATTTCTGTTGATTGCTTAACAAAATAAAAATGAAAAAACAAAGAAATACTCCACTTATCATTTTATTTAAAAAAAAAAAATGTATGAAACAAATTTTTTCAGTAAATCCACGATCATCTGGGTTCAACGTGCCCAAAGTTAACTGTGAGTCACTGTATGATTATTAATGCAAACATGTGGACGTTCACGCACGTACAGTGCTGGGAATCAAAATGAATCACTTTATGTTTCGATAAAATTCACAGTCGTGTGCCACCGCCAATTTTGAGCACCCTTCCCTACACGTAATGAAGTCAAAAGAAATAAATAAACGCTTCAGAGAACACCTGTGAAAAGATGGTTTTGAATTTTTATCGCATTTTATTTATTTAACAACAAAAGTATGCAATGTTTATTGAACCTTGTCACGATTGATTACCACTTGTTTGGCGTTTTTTTTTTTGTAGATCGTTTAATGTTTTCTAGAGAGTTATGTGAATAATATGTGTTTGTTCCATTAACTAATTCAGTCCAAAAATTGTTTTTTGGAAAAGAAGTCATCACTAGAAGTCAATTGAAATAAACATAATTGTTGCACGTTGGTTCTGTTCTGAACTCATACGTCCTAGTGTTAGCTGAGAAAAATCATGTTCTAAAAAGTGCTCGTCCATTGACTGCCTGCCGAACTATTCAAAGCAGCTGGGGATGATTTGCTAAGGTGCATAGACCAACAAAGTCTGGGTGTTGGACATCAAAATCCTAGGATCATAACACCATCTTAGATCTTTTACCAAGAGATCTCGTAACATACTTCACAGATTACACGATCCCCAAACTAAATCTAACAAACGACTTTGACACTCTAATTCCCGAAAGGAACTGATTGGCACAGCGGGCAGATGTGCAGGGATTTTAACTAGGAAATCTACACTGACGGCTCTAAGGAGGGCGGCGGAGTCGGTTCTCAGAATGCCTAGACATTTCTAAAGCCTAGAGACTGCTAGACTATTGTAGTGTGTTCCTAAAAAAGAAGATCCTCCAAAATTTTGCAAACTAAAGAGGTATAAGTGTCCTAAATATCGCATATAAGATCTTCTCTGCCGTCTTCTGTAAGCGCCTGAAAACCTACGTCAACCGTCTGATTGGTCAATATCAGTACGGGTTCAGGCCAACGAAGCCCACCATCAACCAAGATTCATATTGCGAGACATCTTGAAAATACCCAGGAGTTTCAAGTGCATAGCTGCCGTCTGTTTATCGGTTTTAAGGTCGCGTATGACAGTATTTTTAGAGACGAGCTGTACAGCTGATTGTCTAGTTTTAGCATCCCTGCAAAAGTTAAGTTAGGGGGCTGCTATTTTGTTAATTTGATCCTAACGGCAAATGGTGACTGGACCAGATTTGAAAAACCGGATAAAAGCGTATTAACTTTACTTTCGAATTAAATTGAATTCAATTCAACTTTACTTTCACTAGGATTCGAGCCTGTCAACCCTCTAACTTAAGGCAGGCACTTAACCAACTGCGCCATCCAGTCGTCTCCCTGCTAAAATCGTCCGTCTTTCCAGAATGACGACGAAGAATGTCCGTTCCTCCGTCAATGTTGGTAAGGACTTCACTGACACCTTTGATGTAATTAAGAGGGTTTACACATGGCGACGCACTGTTATGCTGTTTCTGAAATATCAACCTCGAGAAGATCGCGCGTAACTCAAACATCAACAACAGAGGTACGATCTACCAAAAATCTGTGCATTTACTCGCATATAATAAAATACGAAGTTACCGGTTGGTGGCTGCACGTCGACTGAAACGAGAATCTGGCCCAGGAAAACACGCACGCTGTTGAAGATGTGCAGAGTTGCACTATGTTTTTCCAAGCAACCAACGGACGCGCAAAAACAGACGACGAAGCAAAAGTGTCAACAAATCGAAAAGCAACCACGGGAGATCTTGTGACCGATGGAATACTTGCCGTATCATGTTTTCCATGACAGACACTCGTCCACACAAGCCGTCTACTTAAGCGGGCCGTAGGGAACAATGGACTCATAGTGGTCTAAGTGAGCCGTTGACATGTTTTTATGTTAGCAAGGGCACCCATTTACCTAACCTAAGCGGGTTAGCAAAAAAAAATGCCGATGACATTGACATCATCGGAAGGAAACAACGAACTGTCAGTGTAAAATTTGTGAGCATCGAGAAGGAAACGACTAAGACGGGTCGTGCGGTAAATGAGGGTAAGACGGAGTAAATGCTGTCTATGAAAAAGGCTTCGCCAACACCGGCGTCTTAGACAGAGCGGCATTCAACAGTCAACAGTTCCGAAAATATTCACAACAAATTCTAGTTCTAAGATCTTAAAGACATTTCACATCTGAGCCAAACCAATTCTTATAACATCTGAAATCTATGACAAAAATCAAGGATTTCAGACAAAAATGCCTTTCTGATCAAATTCTTCTTCTGATCTGATCAGAAATTAGTTCTTTTTCTCGTACATAATGACACCGAGGCATCAAAACAAAAGTCTTACTTTATTTTCAGGTTCAGAAGATATGAAGCTAAACGGACGAATAAATCAAAATTATGCCTCAACTGGAAGAACTTCAAAAATGACCTGCTCTTTGACAGCGGAAAATGTTAGACCATTTGTTGGTGGCGAGTTCTTTTGCGAATTTACTTCTTCATAAATTTAAGGACACGAAGGTGAAGTGGTGTATCCAAAATTCTTCAGAAATGCGCGACTAATTGACTCGGATACCGAAATGACAACACTCGTTAAAGGAGACAAAGAAGCTGAGAAACGGATTAATGAGTTAATGGATTTTAAAGTTGATCTAAATTAAGAACTTCATCGACTCCAGTGTTCACTTTTAAATAAATGAATTAATGAAATGACTTGAAACTAAATGAACTGTCAATTTGTCAAAATAACTCGAAAATGTTCGAAAAATGTTGTTTCAAAAATCCCACTGAGCCAGAAAACACAAAACTTTTTGTAAAAAATTTGTCACTGAAAAAAAAACTGAACTAAGGTTCATTCAACTTTTTAAGACTGTTCGATTCATTCATAAACTTCAAATGAATTTTTATACAAAACACAAATATGTTCACTCAAAAACAAAATCCAAACTACTCGGCTTACCCGGTCGTTGTTTATTTGTTTCGCTATCGCGAACCGCTTGATATTCACTGTTAAAGGAATCCATTGAGACTGGATTAGCAAAGATGCATTTGTTGTACCATAGCCTGATAATGCACTGTTTTGGCACTACGTGCAATACACAAACAATTTGTACACACAGCTCCAGCAAAATCGTTTATGAGCAGACCCACATTTTGTTTTGGAATTTCCAATGCCATGCTACCTACCGAGGGTGAGTAGACTCAAATCTTCGAAATGTATCTTCCATTGACGGTTTATTGTCTCGTCCGCTACTGTAGAGCGACCTGCCAACACACACATGCACACAGATGAGTGCCTCTCGATAGATATTCTCTTTTTTGGTCATTAATGCGAATCTAGTTTTTTTTGTCTCTCGCAGTTCGAATCTCATAAATTGACATCACCTCGTCTCGAGTTTTCGGTTTTGTTTTGCTCGCGTTCTTCTGATGATTTCATCTCCGATAATTACGCGGTTTTGGAGCATTGCACGCGAACACTTGCTTGTATGAACGAAAGAAAAATAAAAATTGTCTACTGTGCAAGTATCGTGAATGTAAAGACATTGACGGCTTTAATTAAGAGCGGCTGTGTGCGACTTGAAGTCGTATTGGCGATTTAAGAAAATTGACAATGTGATGCATGAGCGTTACTTGTACGTAATGAATGTTTTGTTAAGTCAGTTGAGATAGTTAAGATCAGTCAATTAATCGGTAAGAAAATCATATCTTAATCTGTTAGACGTGTGCTAAGAAAATTTTGGAATTTTCAGTGGAGCTTTTCTCGAGATTGCAAGCAGATCTAAGAAATAAAACCTCTTAAGTGAAGGTAGAGTCGAGGAAGATCACCGCGGTTTGATGTCGGAGGCCAAAAACGCAACAGACTCGCGAAGAGTCCCGAAAAGTCTTCCGAAAATTGTCTGAACCTACCCAAAGAACAGAAGGAAAATGGAAGCGTTGTAAATAAAGCTATCCGAGAAGCCGCTGATGTTCTGCGTTTTACGACACCACATAGAAAAAATCTGCAACAAGTGCAGGCAGGCACATGCTGCAAAGCATGTAGCCTACAAGGCAACGCTGCATTGAACTACGAGAGCTTTTCGTGAGTTTTACGAACAAAAAAAAGGAAAGGGAACTCGGCTTCTCAGGAAGAAAAATAAAGATCACGAGAAGCACGGGATCGAGGAGATGGAGAGGTGCTATAACAGGAATGATGTCCGTCTAGCCAGAGGGCGAAATTATTATCAAATGCACAAAACGTTCGGACAGAACCCTGTTGGGAGGTCCAGTCCATGATGGACCTGAGCCTCATTCAACACCCCACAGACTTAGACTTGAAGGTTCTTCGGAACGGAGCTGAGTTGTACATACACTCTACATGGTCTAGTCACCTTAAGCGTAAGATACGTGGGAGCCTTTCTAGACTCATGTCGCTGTATAGCTCATACAGTTTGTGGTTATTTTTCTCCGATCACCATCAACGATAACAGAACCAAGAATCGAACCCAGAAGTTTTTCTCGAAACGACCAAGGGCTTCTCCATCCGCTTTCGATGTTGCTTATTTTTCTGCAATGAATTACGGAACTAGAACGTCCAGGTTCTCGTACAAAGTCAACAAGATTTTCCAAAAGTCAGCTCTTTACTTTATAGTAATAATAATGGGGGCGCTACAGTCGGAGGTGGACTTGGGCCTAGCTTGTCAGCAACCACTCGTGTTGTGCGTGCTCGTGTGCGTCTAAGGAGCGGAGGGGACCTACAGTTTAATGCCGACTCTGAACGGCGAGGTTGAGAAGCTTTTTTCTAGACAGATATAGTCTTTGAGCATTGTCTCAAAAGAAGTGGAGCCGAGAACAATTTTTTTTTTTTTGAAAGTTTGTTTGTCTTAACTGGGATTCGACCCTAGACTGTGAAAGTCGAATGCTTATGGGCCGACGCAGAAAACCACACGGTCAAGGCGCCCACTTTACCTTACTATTTACTTTACTTAACCAAATAACAGCGATTGGCAAGAGTTATTCCGCATTTGATCTCTGTACACATTGTCAATTCTAATAATTGCGGATCTGAGGTAAAAGTGTGTGCAAATAATTCAAAGTTTTTATCAAAATGTTGCTTCTTTGGAATAAAATTGGCATAACTTAAAATGACATTTATCTGCGTACGACAGAATTAAAACGGAAGCAGGTTTATTTTTACGCAAAATAGTGACATAAATGTAATTCATATATCCGGCCACTAGAGTTAAGCTAGTCGGTGTTTTTTTTTTTTTTTGGACTCTCTCCAAACTAGTGGCTCAACCACTAGGTGGCGACTTGTGAACATTTCGCAACACACGTCATTTGCATGTGAGAAGTTTACAATCTACTACGAATATTAGAATTCATGACAATGAAAGGCCTAAACCAGTTGTGGACTCCCCTCTCCATCGTTAGAATGAACCTGAAGTTATATGAAAGGTGAATGAGAAAACAGACTAAATTTGAATAAAATATTCCTACTAATTAAAACTAGCATAATCTACAAACTGCGATAATAAATCATTTTTGCGAACGTTTTAATGGATTTTGACTGACTTTTGGAAAGAAATGTATGCCAAACCGAAACTTTCATAAAATAAACTGGGCAAGTGTGAGTTGAACTGACGGAAACACCGAAATTATAAAGGTTCCGTTTTTGTAGACGGAACCTTAAAAATGAAGAATATTCACGCACAAAGCCAAGAAAAAGTGTTAAGGGCCATACACGATTAATGATATGGTTACTAAATATTGCACAAAAATATTTATTCTGTATCGGCCGCTTTAATAATAATTATGGTGGCGCTACAGTTCGAGGTGGACTTGGGGCAAGTTTCTACAGCAATCACTCACAAACTACAATGGCCAGCGTGCATTTCTACTACGTGAGCAATGAGAACCACTCCAACGGCAGGTATGGAAATGCTACTAAACTTTCCCCAGCTACATATTGCTTTCCAAGTGGAAGCTGCAAATAAGCAATAGCCCTACAAAGAACATATAACTTTAAAGAAGGAAACTCAGTGGGGTAGATAGAGATTCTGAGAAGGGTCAATCATTTTAGTGAGCTAACTCAGGTCAGTGATCTCATGGCCCTAGTCACTTCAAGAATGCCTTGGATGAATGACGACGTCCAAAGATGGCATACAGACAGGTCGAAGCCGGAAAAAAGAAGCAATGCCTGCTTCAATTCGTGGACGTTTGGGTTTGTGCTTCGTCGTTTGTGATATGCACTACACTTTCAAGTCTAGATTCAAACCCCAGTTTAGACAAACAATTTAAAAAAAAAGAAAATTGTTCACGGCTCCACCTCTTTCAAGTCACTGACAATGCGCAAAGAGAAATTTGTGTGTTGGCTGTCTAGAAAAAGTTTCTCAATCTCGCCGTTCGGAGTTGGCATTGAACTGTAGGCCCCCTCCACTCGTGAGAGAACAATAGCATGCACAACACGAGTGGTTGCTGAGAAGTTTGGCCCAGGTCCACCTCGGACTGTAGCGCCACCATTATTACTATTATTATTATAGTGGGATTCAGATGTTGATGGAAGGAGACTGGGCAAAAGACCTATTGTGGTCACAGTGCATGTGATTGTTATATTCACTCCCCAATATCTTCAAGTCGGCTCATCTGGTGACTTCCATGTCGTACTCTGCCTTTTGATGAATCGCTCGTATTGGGAGCACCATGTTTCATCGTCAGTTACCTTCTCTTAGTAATGTCAGTCATCGGTAGCTTAAAAGAAAAGATTGCAGACAACTTATGGGCGTACTAACGGGGCACTTCACCTTCGCCAAACACCTAAGTGTGCTTGGTCTAAGCGATGAAACCCTCTGCGACGCCTGTGGAGAAGACAATGACACTGCATAGCACTTCCTCTGCCATTGTCCCGCCTTTGCTCGGATTAGGTGGCAGTTATTCGGTGCTGATGAGGTAAGATCTGATGATGTAGGCTCCTCATCACAGAAGCGCAAATTTCAGCAAAAGTGGGTTGCTATGTGACAGTACAATGGACCAGTTTTTGAGTCTGAGTGCTCCAGTGTAGAGTTACAAAAACCTCCGACAAAAAAAAAAATGTCAGTCATCTCCTAATCAAGTCTCTCGGACACACAACGACCTGAGTGCAGCATTTTTCTGACTTTCTCAGTGTTTACCTTAATCCTCGAAATTTTCGGTTTTGGCGGAATACTTGTGTACGGGATAGACTCCAGTCAGCGTAAACATTTCATGGATTCTAATGTTTCTTAAGCTGTTTTGCCCAACTTCAAACAAAACTTTGACAGACTGAAGATGCGTCTACAAAATTCAATAGATGAGTCAGAGATGGCGTTGCAATTGGCTGTCAATTTAAACCAGTCTCACCGTAAATGGGATTGACTGTGTGAAATGATCAAAATAAAATAAATCAATTTCTTGGGCCTTTCGTTCCACTTTTACACTGATTGCTTTTGCAACTCACAAATTTCACTGGACTAAATTCGAATTTCCCCACCACTGTATGCAACACGACTAAAAAATCCACTTGAAGCCAATCAATTAAATGGCCTCTAGCCAAATCAGTGCAAATTCAGAATAAACTAAAATTACATTCCTTCACATCACAAATACCTTTAATATTTGATGGTGAATTTTTTACACAGTCCCTCGGGAAAGAGGAAATTGGCAAGAAAGAAAATAAAGCAAAGAATGCTGATAGTTAAGACAAAGACAAAATGAAGCTGCATAGAAAAATAAACAGAACACATATTCAACCAGAGCAACGTAGAAGAAGTTCTCGCATTTCCTGCATCAATTCATAGCAACAAATCATTCAACTAACGAGTGCCATTCAGAGCATATCCACCACATTACCTGCTGTTTGAAGTCTCAAAACAAAACACAACTTTACGTCACACAACCAGTTTTCTCCCTCTCGTCATATCCCCCATTCATTCACCCACATTCACAAACAGGTCTTCCTTGAAGAAGGCTGCCAACCAGGTAAGAAACTGCAGAGGAGATCAATGAACCGTCCTGCATTACAAATAAACCCAACACTCACACTCGCACACACGAAAACACTGAACACATCCTTCTTGAGAATGACGACTTACCTGAGCACAGAACAGGATTTATTTTGTTTCCACAGCAGAGCCTCATCAAGAAACACAACATTCTCCTATCCCGATGGAGTCCATACAGAGAAAAGTGCAAGTGCAGTCAATCGATAGACGCTTCACTTTCCGTGGACAGTGAACGCGGAATTAGGTTACATGCAACGTGAATTATTCCGCGGAACTGATGACAGGACATGGAAAACAGGTCGGATACACATTCCCATACCCATTTCATTTTTAGAAGTAATTGACCATAAGGACTATCTTTGCATGTCACCTCGCGAGTGTCCAGCCACATGTGAGCTAAGTGTAGTTGTGGGAGTTTAATTAAGCGTTTCCCTTCGCTAATTAAAGAAATCCATTTGCGTTGGAACTTGGCCAGAAATTATCGCGAGGCGCTTACTTTGTGTAGCGTGTAGCACTAGGTAACCGAAAGTGTTTTATCAATGAAAGTTCCTCAGCGCATAGAAACGCTACTGAATTCACCACATCGGTGGGGAGACCACACGGACGAGGACACCACACTTATCTGTGGGGTGCATGCAAAGCCAAGGATTAAGCAAAAAATAACATTGCTTTTTGCTGGGGATTGTTGCATGTTTTATGATTTAGACTGAATTATCCTCAATTGCGGACAGGGTAACACAAATATCTGACGATTGCGGTCACCAGCGAGGACAAGCTAAGGATGAATCGCAAAATGGATTGCATGACAATAAAATTCGCTATAATTACAAAGCAATCTTTTAATCTACCTCTTGGTTCTGTGGTTTGTGTGTTTTACTTGTCAAAATAAAATTCGAAAACAACAGTTTCACCTTCAGGTTTCTAGCAAACCTTTGGGTGTATTAAAGACCAAGGAACTGATTGAAAACAGAAGGGCTTAGCAGACAGATTCGTCTATAATGTGTTTGAAGAAGATTTAATGTATTTGGCACCATTTGGAAATTCTTTGTTAACAAACTAAATCCATGGACAATTTCGATGTTTTGATTCGGCGAGCAATTGAGCAGAACCACCGAAATCAGAGTTTTAGAAGAAGTCTTTCGATAAGAGTCATTACCGTTCAATAGCCCCTTGACATCAATGAAACGCTGAATGCTAACAAAATCGAACGAAAATGAGTATAAAATGAGGACGAGGATGTGGATAAGGATTAGACCACGATAAGAGGAGGCCCTTGATCTTACTTGTGTTTTTTTTTCTGATGCAGAACTCAATGAAGCTTGAAGTTGCTCAAACAGTATAACTGTCTAGAAAAAGCTTCTTAATCTCGCCGCTTGGAGTCAGCATTAAACTGTGGGTTCCCTCCACTCGTGAGAGAAGAATACGAGTGGGTGCTGAGAAGCTAGGCCAAGGTCCACCTCGGACACTAGCTTAGGACTGTTCACTTAAAACTACAGAGGAGATATTGTAAGCAATATCTTATATACTCGTATCTCTCCACAAATAATACAAATCGTAACAAGGCATATTCATTTGTTCGTTAAACAAACCGCTGAACTGCTATTTTTGTTTTTGAATATGGCAATGCCAGTGTAGATACATATGTCAAATCTGGCATCAGAATCATAAAGTTTTACGTTCAATGGCTCAAAACGTCTTGCCGTATGAATTATATTTGAGTTTTTTTACAGACTTAAAAAAATCCATCTCAACCAAAAAATTTAGTTGAGTCGTTAAGATTTTCGTGCGATTATTTGTATGACTATAGAAATTTCGAAATTTGACGATGGAGCACCATCTCAGGCCATCAAATTTAGATCATCTTGCGAAGACACTCGATTTTCTTCAAGACGAATTTCGTTAAGATCGTTCAAAATCTAATTTTGTGCCAGAAAACATTGATGATGTATGCTAACTGCTAATGAGAGATCATCATGTGACCTATCGTGGGACTGAGGCATTGTTGGACATTAGTGCCTTGCGCATACATTTAGGGACAGGTGGCCAAGTGTAGGCTTTAGCCATCAATACTTATTTGGCTTTTTCAAGGATGTGACAAACATCAACTTTTATACGAGTAATTTAATCAGTTTCGACTCCGTATCGAAAACATTCTGTATAAAGGACAGTAATGGTCAAAGAAAACTATCATTTCCAGTTACTTTTCTGTCCTTTAGAGAGATTGTTATAAGACTCTGAGTCCTATTTGGTCTATGTGAGGCTACGACTGCCATTCACGTTTTTGAATTGCCTCATAGGAAGTGGAAAAAAGGTTTCAAAAAATGTATTCAAACGCCTTCAAAAGTGTATAGATCTTAATAGAGAATATACTGAAAAGCAATAAAAACATTTGATGAAAAATATTGGTTTCAATCTGTTCTCCTCAATATATAAGAAACAATCCGCGGAATTCTATTATTTATACACATTATGTCATCAAATTCCAGTTTTGAAACATACAAATTACAATAAAATATTTCACGATTATCTACTCCAGACTAGATCTAACTTGCTGCCATTGACACAAATACATGTATGACATCTGCACTAGGAATTTTCCGACGAGAATCTCATCAGTTGTTTTCATCGCTCAGTTTCCAAAAGCATTTATGCTTTCCATGCCAATAAATATTACAACACTGTACCACATGTGTATTCAATGCGGCCGCTGAAAGTTATTGGCACTTGACCAAAAATGATCCCCAATTTTATTGCTCCAGAACATTATGCAGATATTATTGAACATAAAAGTTCTACACTCGCTTGCGTGTATCCATGAACTATTTGAGGAACACGCATAATTACTATCACGATTTTATTTGATTAGACAAGATTGTTGAAATTATGGCATTTCCGAAAGCTTTATGAGCTATTTCCTTATTATGTTGCTGACGGTACATCAAAAATGAATATAATGTTGTGCTTATAATTCAAATCGCTTTAAAACTGTAGACTGTTGCTTTATGTTTCCGGATGGAAAGACTTTTCTCAAAAAAAAAAAGCTTTTTTTTTTTACTACTTCTACTGTCTGAAAAGGAAATACCAACTTCAGTTAGATCATAAAAGGGACATAAAATCAGAGTGAGGCGTCCTTTAAAACTGCTTTTATGTCCCCTTTATGCTCATACAAATTATTTGTGACAACTAACAAAGGACTGTAATAAAACCAAACAATCAAGTGTTACACATCGTCAATCATTAACTCATTAATTCTGAAATCGTTATGAAAAATGTGATTTAGACAATTGTTGAATTTGGACCTCACAAATTTGTTGTCGACCTTGGACGCAATTTCCTATGAAGCAACAATTTTATAAACTATCAAGCATTGAGCGTCGTCAAGGGCTAATCAAAATGGTTGTACGAAAACTTACGACAACTAAAACAATAGAACGAAATTATATAAAATGATATACCATACATAATAAACGCTTCGTTTCATATTTGTGTTGTCCTTAAGATAAAAAAGTAAGAGTAGGAAAAATAAACTTACCGTATATACTTTCATTGTCAGTGTCTCTAACCATTTTTCATTGTTCAAATCTGCAAAACAAGAAAAAAATTAATTCGACTTGTATTAAGAAACAACTATAAAAAGAAAGAAATGTCAATTCTTAAAACTTTGCAAATGTATTAGACTAGATTCAGTAATGAAGATGGTGAAGTGAATAAACAATGAGTCGTAGCAGAACTGTTTACTTTCAATAAAAAAATAGTTAAAAAAGAAGACAAACGTCAGCGACAAAAACGCAAATAAAGCGACTGTCAGGTAGAATGTTTCACTTAATTTGAAACGTAATAGAAAAGGATTCCTACTCCCAGTCTAGACGAAATCAAGGTAGAAATATCGCAACAGAGGTCAAACAAAGCTTCTAATGCGAACAGACTGTCTGCTGAAAACTTTAAAGTAACTGGAGACTCTGGAGGCACTGTCAGTTTTCTGGCAGTGTAAGAGAATTTTCGGCAAATCCTGGGGTCTATCATCAAAAAGATCCGTTTGGATCTACACGGCTAAGATTAGGCCCCTTCTCTCCTATGCATCGCTCGTTTGGTGGTATAAGCTTTCGCGTGAATACGTAACCGCTGCTTTCGCCAAGCTTCAAAGAACGGTCTGTCTCGGCTGCATAGGGGCCTTCCCTAGTACGCCTCACTCTGCTCTTTATGCACTGCTGATGCTTTATGCTTTATGTACTGTTACCTGACAGTACAATGGAGCAGTTTTTGAATCTGAGTGCTGCAGTGTAGTGTTTCAAAAACCTGTGACAAGAAAAAAAAAACTGGAGACATTTGTTGGTCACATGCACCAGTTAATTTGCAAAAAACAAAGTCGGAAGAAATATTGCCCGGTAAATAGATTCTCACTGTTGTTTGCTACTGCTTTTGAATGCGCTAATTATTAAGGAATCAGTGAATTAATGATTCTGTGATTTTGTGCATCATACATTTCTAGCGGTGATTCTAACGGTCAAATAAATTCATATACACAAATTATAATTGGAACTCACTTTCAATTTTTGCCCCGTTAATGGATGAGTTGTGGATCAATATACTGAACAATTTTGCAAACATGATGCTAGTTTGGCTTGGTGGTTGACACTGATGCCGACAAGGAATTCATGTAAGTGAATTTGTTAACGATGGTTCAAGTTAAGCAAAATTGATCAGAATTGAATATGACAACACAACTTTCCACTCTTGCTATGAGTACTATTAGTTCTAAATCAAAACAAAATTAGTGTGATTTCTAGATTATTCCCAATCATTGCGAAATTGTCCACAACTTAGACAAATGCTCACCTTAAAGAATACATTTCAAATTTCAGATACGCTAAGCTATGTCTTCTAGAAATGTTTACAGTTCGATGCTTTAATGGATAATAATGCAAAATAATGATTGATTTGCTGCTCCTTTTGCATTTGAAAAGAACCTTGTTGAAGTATTGACGACTTGATAGAGAACATTATTTCGTTGACAATATTCACGATGTTCACCAGAGGTGCCGTCATAAGTAGTCGGCAATAAAATTGTTGAATTACATGGTAAAATGTCAATAAAGCCATTATTGCTTACTCTCTGTTACTAATGGAAGATAATGACTGAATGCAAAACTTTTAATAAATTCTCTTATTGACTTGTAGTCTGTTTAATGAAATGTTATCTGGGTAAACGTTCTTTTTGCAATAAGAAGAAGGAAGAATATATTTATTCAATAAATCTCAACAAATTGTAGAAGAGAAGACAAAATCGCGAATTATTTGAACTACACGCGGATGTATATCGAAATGGCACAATCTATTTAATAATAGTAACGGCGGCGCTACAGTCCAAGGTAGAGCTAGACCTATGTAGCTTTTCAATCTCGCCGTTCGGAGTCGGCATTAAACTGCAGGTCCCCTCTACTCTTGGGAGACCAATAGTACACACAACGCGAGTGGTTGCTGAGAAGCTAGACCTAAGTCCACCTCGGACTGTAACGCCGCCATTGTTGTTATAATATTATTATTAAATTTTGAGTCCAAATGTGAATTGGATAACGACTGGATACAGACTAGTTTGATGTGGAATATCTGGTTCAAATTCAAATATAAAACAAAATATTAAAAAAAAAAAAATGAAATAAAAAATGTTATGTCTCTTCATCGGCTATTCCCTCTAAGCATTTTTTACTTTTTTCTCAAGATAATTCCGCCTACGCACGTCTTAAGATACGTCAAAATGTCTCAACAACCTGTGAAATCTTTTAATTATATTTACTTGCTACTAATTGGTACCTTCCTGTTAAATACGTATCTATTCTCGTATACTTTTGAAAAATAAATAAGATAATAATGTGTGGAGACACATTATACTTATGTGTTCAAACTGCGGATGAGATTACTATACGAGCCAACAGGTTAGAGATGCCGGAAGATATATGTGTTTGCGCCAAAATTGCCGCAATAGGTCTTGGCTAAGACCCTTATCTCTAATCAAACATTCGATAAAACCTCGGAAGATGTTAGACAAGAAACGTGTGTCTACTTTTGAAATGTTTACCAACTTGTTTAATCCTATTTCCTGTGTTTAAAGGTAATTTAATCTTTTAAAAATGACAACGACTCAGTGGCTTACATATTAAAAAATAAAATAAGCACAGGGGCGCCATTTTTACGTCGATAGGATAACTTTTAAAAAAACACGATTTCCATATACGAGGTTTTTTATATATATACAAGAAAATCTGACAAGAGCTTTTTAGAATAATGTTCAAATTCAAATTTTGCGCAAAACACAAACCAATGCCTTAACAGAAAGTCACTGTATGGTGTGCAATTTGGTCTGATGGTGTCATTGGTTCATACTTCTTTGAAAATGAGTAAAGTGTAACTGTCATTGACAATTCTCATCGCTAACAGAATTTCTTATCCTCTATGTCACATCTCACAGAATGCGACCATTTTTGGGCTTTATTTCAAGAAAAAATTCATAGGCGAACTATTTTGAGTTATTGTTTTACGAACTGACCATCAAGATCTTTAGAGCTTTATTAATGACCGTATACATATATGCACATAATCCATAAAGTTGTTGACGCTCTGAAAACGAATATGCGTCAAATTGTGTGTTGCAAAAGCATTGATAATTACTTTGACAGAATCGAATCCTTCAAGAAAAAAAAATGTTATCAAACTCTGAACCATTATGTTTACTTTCAGAACCACAAATTGAATGACCTTGTATATTTAGTGATTCATTAAAGATTTTCTTATTGTTTAACTATTAAAATAAAATCTTATTCATTCGAGAATCATATCAGATACATCGCGGTTGGCAGTTGATTCAAACTCGTATGGCAGTTAATTCAACTTTAAAGTCATAAGAAATCAATAAAATCAGTGCAGATCATTTGAAATGTCGTACTTGATCATGATCAGTCTCAAACCTTTCACCTAATGAATTATCTTAAGTTTCTAGACTTGTTAATTTAAAGGAGCGCACGTAGATCGTCAATTCAAGTTTATATCAAAGCTCTACAATTTTCCATGAATGCCCGTCAATCAGTTTAGTGTCAAGTTAGTACCCTGCATGAATAAAGCTATGTCAATGCACAACAAGTAATTACGTCTCTAGCATTTTAATTGTTGTAGACCATTGACGCATCCAAAAACGATTTGATGTGGGTTTGATTCATTCTAATTGGAAAATCCACGGGAATTTTATTTGTTCATAATCAAAAAGGAGAATACATTTTTTAATGAGTACAAATAATTTAATGCTAGTCTATCACTTCCTTAGGTGAGACTGGGGCGCAAACAATAAACCAGCTCGGTCTCTCAAAAGCAGACTCTAAAATTGCTGATTTGTTGGATATTCACTAAGTCAAACATCTTGGCATTACAGAAGTCTAATAAGGTAAAAAAAAGGTGGGCGCCGTTGCGTAGTGGATAGGTGCGTCGACTCCTACGCTCGATGTTGTCGGTTCGATTCCCGAAACCTAAAACTTTTTTCACGGCTCCACCTCTTTCGAGTCACTGACAATGCTCAAAGAGTATCACTGTCTAAAAATAGCTTCTCAATTTCGCCGTTCGGAGTCGGCATTAAACTGTAGGTCCCCTCCTCTCGTAAAAGAACAATAGCACACACAACACGAGTGGTTGCTGAGAAGCTAGGTCCAGGTCCACCTCGGACTGTAGCGCCGCCATTATTATTATATTATACTAAGGCTAAGTAGAAACTATAATCTCTTGGAATTCAAACGCAACACATGAACACTTTGCTGCAACTCATAGAAACTTTAAAACCATTCCAAAGACGCAAACAATTATTTAAGTGAACTCATAAAGTAGTCTTCGACTGTAAAATGACGTTTATGACAGCAATTTGTTTTATAAACATGCCTTCGTATCGTTTATCATTTCCTGCTTGCTACTCATCTCAAGACATTTATGAGAAAGCCACATCCCGATTGCGGTTAGATTAAATATGCTTGTGCGGTCTGATGGTTATGACAGTCTACGATGTCGTGTAGTTTCACCCAACTTATCTTCCACAGACTTTATCACATCATGTGTGTCCACGTTTGTTTTTTGTTTTAATAAATTGAATTTCAAACGAAAATATTTTTCAATTCATTTTTATGGAATTTACGAGTCAAAGAACTCAAGACGCAGTCATAACTTTCCGTCCCGCCGTTCCATCACCTTTGTTCAAGAATCTTTATCATCCAAAGTGGGGGTTGTTATTTTTCGGTTTAATGCTATAGACACTCAATTCGTTTTCTCAATTCTCTTTGTTTGTACGCATAGACAGAGCACTTCGCAAACTTCTGTTTTCATAATTCTTTCCCTTGAAAGCGCAATCCACCAGAAAGTTATGACTAAGGCTGACGACCTTAACGACAAAGAGGATGCAGTCACCTAGCACCGTCTTTATTATCATCTTTGTTACTGGAATCCTTGATGGAAAGAAATCTGTTTTTTGTTCTCCTCACACACACTCCCAATTTGAACAAAAGGGGCCACCCTCTTCGAATTGAGTAAAAGAACAATGTCAACACAAGTCAATTATAACCAATGCTTTCAATTTGAATAAATGGTGTCCGAAAATGCGTGAACTGAGCTAAAGTGCACACGAAATTAATAATTGACATCAGAGAATGATGTTAGTGGACGTACGTAACCTTTCATCCGCATTAACTCCCACCCTTGGAAGAAACACAATTCAAGGTTAGGTTGGTTGGAGGTGCGAGGATTCGTGTACTTTGTAATAATTGGACATGAAACGTGTCTAGTAGTCAAGGCCACTTGTGTGTCGGTAATCCCTAATTTGTACATTGCGTTGTTCGTGTTTTTGTTAAGAGAATGAAAAATTTGTTTTGGATACGCTTAGTGATGAGCGCTTCTGTAATTAAGAACTGGAGTGCTTTGGGAAAGCCGTAGACAGCTTTTTGTTTAATTTATTTGATGATGATGAGTTCATCTGGGATTAGCTAACGAGTAGGTACTGGCAAACAGTTTGCACGCATATTTTTTGCCTTAAATATTTGCTTCCAGTAGCTCTAAGACTGCCTTGATGGCATTTGAAGAAGAAGATTTAAACTGTACAATGACATGAGTCTAGCCAGGCGTCTACGGATCCAACGCCTAAAATGACTAGGTCATATAGAGCGCATGGGCAACTTAGCTCCGGGCCAAAGATTCTTAGACTCTGAACCAGTGGAACAACGCAACAGAGGGCGTCCACTTTAAAAGGTGGCGCAGCCATGTGGAGAGGGGCCTTATCCGACTTCGTGTGCACAATTGCCGACAGCTAGCAAAAGATTGTGCTGGCACAGCGACTATGTGAACAAGCAAATTTGCCATTATTGGAGCGAGCACAATCCACAAATGTTCCCCCAAGGATCAATGCATCCACAAGGATTGACTGTTTTGTGCAGATGTGGCAAGGCGGCATCATCGGACCTTATTTGTTTCGAAAAGATATGGGAAACACCGTTACCGTCAATGGTCTCGGGTATAGAGCAATTTTAACCGACTTCCTGTAGCCAGAGCTCGACAACATCGATATATCCGAAGCTGTGGTTTCAAAAGAGCGCTCGCTACATGTCACACAAACGACGCAACACTCGAAAATGTGAAGGAGAAATTTTGTCACTGGGTCGTCTCAAAGTGAGCGTTCATCAATCGGCCGCCGCATTCATGCGCCTTAACACCACTCGATTATTTTCTCTGGGGCTATGTCAAGTCCTTAGTCTTCACTATCAACCCAACTACTTTGGACGAGCTCTATGCCGCACATGTTTGACCGAGTCATCAAAAATTGGACAGACCGCTTGAAGCACTGCCAGCTAAGTCGAGTGTATGCTTTACAGTTTCATACATAGTGGCATAGATTCTGGCTTTATTTTGAAGCTAAAAATATTTTGAAGTATTAAATCTCACACCATTGTTGTTTTACTTAAATTTGTATTTCTAGCGTTCTATCGTTCTATCGTTCCACCATTCCTTTAAGTTTGACTTTAACTCGTAGGTGAACACCGCTCAGTGATTCCAAAACGGATTTTTTGTAATAGAATTCTACGATTTTCCAAACAGAACGACTAAACTGTGTTTTTTTTTTCGCATTGTAAATTGTCAACAACTGATTTGACAGCTATCAGCTGATTTGTGATCCACTTATTTGTTTTTTTTTTTCGGAGTGTTTTTGAAGCACTACTGGGGCACTCAGACTCAAAACTTGTTCGTTGTACTGCCAGGTAGCATCCTACTCCAGTGCCGTTAATTTGATCCCAGCGGCAAATGGTGACTGGACCAGATTTGATTTCACTGGGATTCGAACTTGTGACCTCTCTAACTTGGGGCAGGCACTTAACCAACTGCGCCATCCAGTCGTGTCACTTATTTGGTACTTCCTTTTTGTCGATATTATATTTGGGGGTATGGAATTTGCGTTATTTTAAAATGAAAGACCCTTTTTTTATAAATAGCGTCAATAGGTGTGGAATCGTCTTAAGTTTTTTGTATGTATGATAAGAGGAAATTCATGTACCAGTTCCTCGAGCTTTAACCAGTCGTATTCGAAGCTTTCGAGGAAGGAATTCGAGAGGGCGCTAGCAAAATCAAACCCCAGTTTGTTGAGGTTCTGCAATAGAAATTATCTTTATTTTTGTTGCACAATATCATCGCACATAGCAGACAGGAATTGTGCCGGACGACATTCGTGCTCCGGGTCCCACTGTGGTGTATAGTTTCTTACAAGCTGGAAAGAACCGCAGGACCAGACACTACGCCAGCATTCTGACAAATATCTGATGCCGACTATGTTGATGATGTACATATTATATTACTCGCTAATTGCATCAACTAATCATTCTTAAGAAGAACAGGCTAGGACAACAAATCTGTCAGCAATTTTTTAAACTGATGGAGTTGCTGGGGGACTTTTTTGGAAAATATAACTGTCCCGACTGTTGCAGTCCAAGGAGAGCGTTAAGAATTCCTGAAGAGCTGAAGAGTTATGGAAGAGCCACAAATCTTCTTTACATCATGCCACTAGGACTGGTCTATTAAGGAAGCATTTAACGAGTATGTATTATTGTGAACCTCTAGGATTGTCTAAGTTAAGGTATCGGGTAGGAAATGGATGAATCTTGGCCATTGCCAAGATTCTAATAAACGTAGAATAATTATGTAAAGATCAGGATCATGAAGTATTGGGTAAATGTTTGATCCCAAACAGCAGACCCATAAAAACCAACTCTCTCAAGTCACTTACAATAATCAGAGAGTAAAATTGTCAAAAAAGTTCGTCATACTTTGCCGTTCAGAGACGGCAATATACTGCAGGTCACATCGATTGATGAGAAAAGAATGGAATGCACAAGAGCAGCGGTTGCTGTATTGTTGCCATTGCTGTTTACTGAAGGCAGGGCAGCTTCGGTAGTATAGTAATTCGGACAGCGACTCGCCTCACTTGTACATCATCTCTCTCTCTCACTTGTACATCACCCCGTTGGACGCAAAATTCTGTGCCTTAAGCTGGCTAATGTGGGCGCTGTAGCCGTGTGGGTTCGTGCGTCGACCCATGCGTATTAGACTTTCACAGTCTAGGTTCGAAACAAAGTTCAGACAAACAATTTTTCAAAAAAAAAAATGTTCACGGCTCCACCTCCTTCGAGTCACTGACAATGCTCAAAGAATATAAATGTCTAGAAAATGCTTCTCAATCTCGCCGTTCGGAGTCGGCATTAAAAGTGTAGGTCCCCTCCGCTCATGAGAGAACAATAGCACGCACAACACGAGTGGTTGCTGAGAAGCTAGGCCTAGGTCCACCTCGGACTATAGCGCCGCCATTGTTGTTATAATATTATTATTAAATTTTGAGTCCAAATGTGAATTGGATAACGACTGGATACAGACTAGTTTGATGTGGAATATCTGGTTCAAATTCAAATATAAAACAAAATATTAAAAAAAAAAAAATGAAATAAAAAATGTTATGTCTCTTCATCGGCTATTCCCTCTAAGCATTTTTTACTTTTTTCTCAAGATAATTCCGCCTACGCACGTCTTAAGATACGTCAAAATGTCTCAACAACCTGTGAAATCTTTTAATTATATTTACTTGCTACTAATTGGTACCTTCCTGTTAAATACGTATCTATTCTCGTATACTTTTGAAAAATAAATAAGATAATAATGTGTGGAGACACATTATACTTATGTGTTCAAACTGCGGATGAGATTACTATACGAGCCAACAGGTTAGAGATGCCGGAAGATATATGTGTTTGCGCCAAAATTGCCGCAATAGGTCTTGGCTAAGACCCTTATCTCTAATCAAACATTCGATAAAACCTCGGAAGATGTTAGACAAGAAACGTGTGTCTACTTTTGAAATGTTTACCAACTTGTTTAATCCTATTTCCTGTGTTTAAAGGTAATTTAATCTTTTAAAAATGACAACGACTCAGTGGCTTACATATTAAAAAATAAAATAAGCACAGGGGCGCCATTTTTACGTCGATAGGATAACTTTTAAAAAAACACGATTTCCATATACGAGGTTTTTTATATATATACAAGAAAATCTGACAAGAGCTTTTTAGAATAATGTTCAAATTCAAATTTTGCGCAAAACACAAACCAATGCCTTAACAGAAAGTCACTGTATGGTGTGCAATTTGGTCTGATGGTGTCATTGGTTCATACTTCTTTGAAAATGAGTAAAGTGTAACTGTCATTGACAATTCTCATCGCTAACAGAATTTCTTATCCTCTATGTCACATCTCACAGAATGCGACCATTTTTGGGCTTTATTTCAAGAAAAAATTCATAGGCGAACTATTTTGAGTTATTGTTTTACGAACTGACCATCAAGATCTTTAGAGCTTTATTAATGACCGTATACATATATGCACATAATCCATAAAGTTGTTGACGCTCTGAAAACGAATATGCGTCAAATTGTGTGTTGCAAAAGCATTGATAATTACTTTGACAGAATCGAATCCTTCAAGAAAAAAAAATGTTATCAAACTCTGAACCATTATGTTTACTTTCAGAACCACAAATTGAATGACCTTGTATATTTAGTGATTCATTAAAGATTTTCTTATTGTTTAACTATTAAAATAAAATCTTATTCATTCGAGAATCATATCAGATACATCGCGGTTGGCAGTTGATTCAAACTCGTATGGCAGTTAATTCAACTTTAAAGTCATAAGAAATCAATAAAATCAGTGCAGATCATTTGAAATGTCGTACTTGATCATGATCAGTCTCAAACCTTTCACCTAATGAATTATCTTAAGTTTCTAGACTTGTTAATTTAAAGGAGCGCACGTAGATCGTCAATTCAAGTTTATATCAAAGCTCTACAATTTTCCATGAATGCCCGTCAATCAGTTTAGTGTCAAGTTAGTACCCTGCATGAATAAAGCTATGTCAATGCACAACAAGTAATTACGTCTCTAGCATTTTAATTGTTGTAGACCATTGACGCATCCAAAAACGATTTGATGTGGGTTTGATTCATTCTAATTGGAAAATCCACGGGAATTTTATTTGTTCATAATCAAAAAGGAGAATACATTTTTTAATGAGTACAAATAATTTAATGCTAGTCTATCACTTCCTTAGGTGAGACTGGGGCGCAAACAATAAACCAGCTCGGTCTCTCAAAAGCAGACTCTAAAATTGCTGATTTGTTGGATATTCACTAAGTCAAACATCTTGGCATTACAGAAGTCTAATAAGGTAAAAAAAAGGTGGGCGCCGTTGCGTAGTGGATAGGTGCGTCGACTCCTACGCTCGATGTTGTCGGTTCGATTCCCGAAACCTAAAACTTTTTTCACGGCTCCACCTCTTTCGAGTCACTGACAATGCTCAAAGAGTATCACTGTCTAAAAATAGCTTCTCAATTTCGCCGTTCGGAGTCGGCATTAAACTGTAGGTCCCCTCCTCTCGTAAAAGAACAATAGCACACACAACACGAGTGGTTGCTGAGAAGCTAGGTCCAGGTCCACCTCGGACTGTAGCGCCGCCATTATTATTATATTATACTAAGGCTAAGTAGAAACTATAATCTCTTGGAATTCAAACGCAACACATGAACACTTTGCTGCAACTCATAGAAACTTTAAAACCATTCCAAAGACGCAAACAATTATTTAAGTGAACTCATAAAGTAGTCTTCGACTGTAAAATGACGTTTATGACAGCAATTTGTTTTATAAACATGCCTTCGTATCGTTTATCATTTCCTGCTTGCTACTCATCTCAAGACATTTATGAGAAAGCCACATCCCGATTGCGGTTAGATTAAATATGCTTGTGCGGTCTGATGGTTATGACAGTCTACGATGTCGTGTAGTTTCACCCAACTTATCTTCCACAGACTTTATCACATCATGTGTGTCCACGTTTGTTTTTTGTTTTAATAAATTGAATTTCAAACGAAAATATTTTTCAATTCATTTTTATGGAATTTACGAGTCAAAGAACTCAAGACGCAGTCATAACTTTCCGTCCCGCCGTTCCATCACCTTTGTTCAAGAATCTTTATCATCCAAAGTGGGGGTTGTTATTTTTCGGTTTAATGCTATAGACACTCAATTCGTTTTCTCAATTCTCTTTGTTTGTACGCATAGACAGAGCACTTCGCAAACTTCTGTTTTCATAATTCTTTCCCTTGAAAGCGCAATCCACCAGAAAGTTATGACTAAGGCTGACGACCTTAACGACAAAGAGGATGCAGTCACCTAGCACCGTCTTTATTATCATCTTTGTTACTGGAATCCTTGATGGAAAGAAATCTGTTTTTTGTTCTCCTCACACACACTCCCAATTTGAACAAAAGGGGCCACCCTCTTCGAATTGAGTAAAAGAACAATGTCAACACAAGTCAATTATAACCAATGCTTTCAATTTGAATAAATGGTGTCCGAAAATGCGTGAACTGAGCTAAAGTGCACACGAAATTAATAATTGACATCAGAGAATGATGTTAGTGGACGTACGTAACCTTTCATCCGCATTAACTCCCACCCTTGGAAGAAACACAATTCAAGGTTAGGTTGGTTGGAGGTGCGAGGATTCGTGTACTTTGTAATAATTGGACATGAAACGTGTCTAGTAGTCAAGGCCACTTGTGTGTCGGTAATCCCTAATTTGTACATTGCGTTGTTCGTGTTTTTGTTAAGAGAATGAAAAATTTGTTTTGGATACGCTTAGTGATGAGCGCTTCTGTAATTAAGAACTGGAGTGCTTTGGGAAAGCCGTAGACAGCTTTTTGTTTAATTTATTTGATGATGATGAGTTCATCTGGGATTAGCTAACGAGTAGGTACTGGCAAACAGTTTGCACGCATATTTTTTGCCTTAAATATTTGCTTCCAGTAGCTCTAAGACTGCCTTGATGGCATTTGAAGAAGAAGATTTAAACTGTACAATGACATGAGTCTAGCCAGGCGTCTACGGATCCAACGCCTAAAATGACTAGGTCATATAGAGCGCATGGGCAACTTAGCTCCGGGCCAAAGATTCTTAGACTCTGAACCAGTGGAACAACGCAACAGAGGGCGTCCACTTTAAAAGGTGGCGCAGCCATGTGGAGAGGGGCCTTATCCGACTTCGTGTGCACAATTGCCGACAGCTAGCAAAAGATTGTGCTGGCACAGCGACTATGTGAACAAGCAAATTTGCCATTATTGGAGCGAGCACAATCCACAAATGTTCCCCCAAGGATCAATGCATCCACAAGGATTGACTGTTTTGTGCAGATGTGGCAAGGCGGCATCATCGGACCTTATTTGTTTCGAAAAGATATGGGAAACACCGTTACCGTCAATGGTCTCGGGTATAGAGCAATTTTAACCGACTTCCTGTAGCCAGAGCTCGACAACATCGATATATCCGAAGCTGTGGTTTCAAAAGAGCGCTCGCTACATGTCACACAAACGACGCAACACTCGAAAATGTGAAGGAGAAATTTTGTCACTGGGTCGTCTCAAAGTGAGCGTTCATCAATCGGCCGCCGCATTCATGCGCCTTAACACCACTCGATTATTTTCTCTGGGGCTATGTCAAGTCCTTAGTCTTCACTATCAACCCAACTACTTTGGACGAGCTCTATGCCGCACATGTTTGACCGAGTCATCAAAAATTGGACAGACCGCTTGAAGCACTGCCAGCTAAGTCGAGTGTATGCTTTACAGTTTCATACATAGTGGCATAGATTCTGGCTTTATTTTGAAGCTAAAAATATTTTGAAGTATTAAATCTCACACCATTGTTGTTTTACTTAAATTTGTATTTCTAGCGTTCTATCGTTCTATCGTTCCACCATTCCTTTAAGTTTGACTTTAACTCGTAGGTGAACACCGCTCAGTGATTCCAAAACGGATTTTTTGTAATAGAATTCTACGATTTTCCAAACAGAACGACTAAACTGTGTTTTTTTTTTCGCATTGTAAATTGTCAACAACTGATTTGACAGCTATCAGCTGATTTGTGATCCACTTATTTGTTTTTTTTTTTCGGAGTGTTTTTGAAGCACTACTGGGGCACTCAGACTCAAAACTTGTTCGTTGTACTGCCAGGTAGCATCCTACTCCAGTGCCGTTAATTTGATCCCAGCGGCAAATGGTGACTGGACCAGATTTGATTTCACTGGGATTCGAACTTGTGACCTCTCTAACTTGGGGCAGGCACTTAACCAACTGCGCCATCCAGTCGTGTCACTTATTTGGTACTTCCTTTTTGTCGATATTATATTTGGGGGTATGGAATTTGCGTTATTTTAAAATGAAAGACCCTTTTTTTATAAATAGCGTCAATAGGTGTGGAATCGTCTTAAGTTTTTTGTATGTATGATAAGAGGAAATTCATGTACCAGTTCCTCGAGCTTTAACCAGTCGTATTCGAAGCTTTCGAGGAAGGAATTCGAGAGGGCGCTAGCAAAATCAAACCCCAGTTTGTTGAGGTTCTGCAATAGAAATTATCTTTATTTTTGTTGCACAATATCATCGCACATAGCAGACAGGAATTGTGCCGGACGACATTCGTGCTCCGGGTCCCACTGTGGTGTATAGTTTCTTACAAGCTGGAAAGAACCGCAGGACCAGACACTACGCCAGCATTCTGACAAATATCTGATGCCGACTATGTTGATGATGTACATATTATATTACTCGCTAATTGCATCAACTAATCATTCTTAAGAAGAACAGGCTAGGACAACAAATCTGTCAGCAATTTTTTAAACTGATGGAGTTGCTGGGGGACTTTTTTGGAAAATATAACTGTCCCGACTGTTGCAGTCCAAGGAGAGCGTTAAGAATTCCTGAAGAGCTGAAGAGTTATGGAAGAGCCACAAATCTTCTTTACATCATGCCACTAGGACTGGTCTATTAAGGAAGCATTTAACGAGTATGTATTATTGTGAACCTCTAGGATTGTCTAAGTTAAGGTATCGGGTAGGAAATGGATGAATCTTGGCCATTGCCAAGATTCTAATAAACGTAGAATAATTATGTAAAGATCAGGATCATGAAGTATTGGGTAAATGTTTGATCCCAAACAGCAGACCCATAAAAACCAACTCTCTCAAGTCACTTACAATAATCAGAGAGTAAAATTGTCAAAAAAGTTCGTCATACTTTGCTGTTCAGAGACGGCAATATACTGCAGGTCACATCGATTGATGAGAAAAGAATGGAATGCACAAGAGCAGCGGTTGCTGTATTGTTGCCATTGCTGTTTACTGAAGGCAGGGCAGCTTCGGTAGTATAGTAATTCGGACAGCGACTCGCCTCACTTGTACATCATCTCTCTCTCTCACTTGTACATCACCCCGTTGGACGCAAAATTCTGTGCCTTAAGCTGGCTAATGTGGGCGCTGTAGCCGTGTGGGTTCGTGCGTCGACCCATGCGTATTAGACTTTCACAGTCTAGGTTCGAAACAAAGTTCAGACAAACAATTTTTCAAAAAAAAAAATGTTCACGGCTCCACCTCCTTCGAGTCACTGACAATGCTCAAAGAATATAAATGTCTAGAAAATGCTTCTCAATCTCGCCGTTCGGAGTCGGCATTAAAAGTGTAGGTCCCCTCCGCTCATGAGAGAACAATAGCACGCACAACACGAGTGGTTGCTGAGAAGCTAGGCCTAGGTCCACCTCGGACTATAGCGCCGCCATCATTATTATTATTAAGCTTAGCCTAACCTATTTTAAAACTACATACTCAGATCTTATGCGATAAAACGACCTATCAACTTCGTTTGGGGATCAAAGTTCGTCCAGTACTCAAGGGGCATGATTACCTGACTCATGTCAATCGACATGATCTTTGCGGTGCCATGACATAACGCCAAGTCGCTTTATCAAAGTGACATAAGACCAAATTTTTGTTTTGGCCTTATGTCACTTTCACAAAGCGACATAAGGCCAATTGGCTTTATGTCGCTTTCCGCTGTATATCTGATTTAGGCTTACCTTATTAAAATATACCTACCATTAAACATTCTGAGACATTTAAGAGGAAACGGGTAAAAAGTGAAATTGGTTTGGGGGGGCATGCTGCCCCCCTGCAACCCCCCTGCTTGGCCATAGATAGGATTTGGGGTAGGTGCCAAGTTGGTTATATGTTACTTTTTCAAATCCATTCTAAATATAAAAATAAGGAAACATTGGACACCACCAACCTCGCACCTATCCCAAATCTTATATGCGGCCAAGCTGGGGGTTTCAGGGGGCAGCATGAACTCTCTTTTTTCACTTTTTACCCGTTCCCTAATACTAACTCCACTGTTCAATTTCATTTTAATTACACATATACATGTTATTAAAAATTGTGGAATTATAACCCACTTGATGTTTATTGATATTATTATTTGGTGTTATGTCTCAAAAAAATTTGGCGTTATGTCGCTTTGTCGAGCGACATAAGACCAAATTCTTAAATTTGGCTTTATGTCACTTTGAGAAAGAGACATAAGGCCAAATGCTAGAATTTAGCCTTATGTCGCTTGGCGTTATGTCCGGGCCCCGATCTTTGCTATCTGCCTAGGCGAAATTTTTTGGGAGACCCTTAGCGGAGACGATAGCCACAGCCTTATGTTCCACTCTGTCAACCACCCCATAGTATGGCGGCTTTCCCCCACATGACGATAAATGAATAGACTTCCTCCATCGAACGAAACATTAACAAGCACAACAGGAGTCCCGTCTGTAGCGCCACTCGAAGAAAAAGATGGATAATGAAAAACGCTTTCTTTCAACTTAATTTCTTCTTTTTCCGCAAATGCAACCCCTACAACATGAGCTACATCTTCCTCGTTAAGCAATCACCTTAAATATTAGGACACGAGATCGTAGGTGTCCTACATTCGTTGAGAACTTTCCCCAATAAGCCTATATAAACCAAATATGGACAAAGCACTCCAAAGATTCAACAAATCTCTTAAGAATTACACACAAAATAACACCCATGCACATGAAAAGTCTTGTCGTGTCTTTCACTTTCGTTCCAGCGACGAAATTAGGAACACAGCTTCTCCAAAGAAGATCTACCACACATCATACATATTTCTTTTTATTTCTTTAAACACACTAGATCATTAAACTTTCCTTTTCGTATACTCGCCCCAGCAGCAACTTGCAAAAGCGATTATGATGTTTATCGAGCCAATATAGTAAACGAACACCTGCAATGTGGAGAAGTGATTCGCTACCATCTAGGCGAAGGTGTTCCAGTTCCATATCGGTTACTCTTTGATACCGAAAAGGAAATGTTACAGTGCACACCTTGGTCTCATTTTTCTTTTTTGTTCAGTGGTGAGGTAAGTAACCGATTAAATACGCAAGTATCTGCAATTAATACGATGAGGTTATCGTATTTTGTTGTAGTTTTTATTTAACATTGTTTAGGAAAGGAATTCACATTCACATCGCTCTTCGCACACAGATAAGCATGCAGATAAGCTGTTCAAGATTGTAGAATATCCATCTCCGTTTCATCACAATGAATGAACAAAAAAAGATCAGGAAAGATGTACAAAGCATCTCAAAGAAAAGGCCTATCTATTGTGCCCCAGATAAAGAAATGTGTACTTTGTACTTGATCTCTGCTGTGTATCACGTGTACGTCCAAGTCAATCTTGCAGCAGACAAGTTTTGCGTCATCCGATAAGTATCTGGCCTAAAAACCGAAAATTATCATGGTCACACACACGCGAGCTGAATCATATCCAGCACAACGAACTCCACGTCAACACCCAGAAATTGTAAACCAATTTTAAAGCCGCATACGACAGCATTCATGCGATGTATTAATTTGTTGCCGGTGACTCAACTCGGGATCTCCAAACTGTTGTTCCGGCAGTATGACGTTAAAAGCAGATCTGCATCGTCTTGGTTGACTTACGAACGTCTGAAGAGGTCGAAAACGTCACTTAATTATTCAACTCAGTTTGAATGAAAATATGGTAAAATGGAAGCAGGAAATCATCAAAAAAAGAAATAACTTCGTTCATGTAGGAAGCAGGAGTAAGGAAGCACTTTCATCATTGCAGTTTTGGGGATGAATTTATATCGTGACACGCCTCATCAAAACATCTTTAACCCTTTATTGACCGACGGTACTTATAAGTATCACAATGTTTTACTTGTAATAAAAAGTCTATATGACTAAAATACGGTATTCTCGCCCAAGGAGACTTTTAAGTACCATTTACCCTACATGTATTTTGTTGTTTACAATTTTTTTTTTAGTTTTAGCTACGGTTGCAACGGTTTTTTCAAAGCTTACTGTACTTTGAAGAGAGTAATTTTAGTCAATTTTGATGTTTTTAGAATTAAGTAGTCATTGGAAATTTCCTCAATTTTTTAAAGCATTTAATTGATTTGCATATTGAACTTTGGAAAAAACAAGAAATCAATTAAAGTTATGGCTGAAACATAACAGTGCATTGCGCTAGCCGACTTCATGTTACGGAGGGTGTGCGTTGACTCACTGCGTTAATCAGCTGTTCCCTCTCTCTCTCAAATACCAAATAAAAAATATTCCGTCAGTTGTTTCAATTTCTGAAACGTCAAATCAAAAAATATTCTGATCAAACAATTGAACGTTAAAGAAATTAATTGCGGAAAATGAATGCCAAGTTAAAAAAATTAAAAAAGTGCATCTTGTTGCTAATTTAGCGTATTCATTCAAATTAGTTTTGTCGTTAAAATAATTTTAGTCAGCTGTTTTCATTTATCAAATGTCAGTTGCCACAAAATGTTCTCAATTTGGAAAAAAACTCTCAATTTGTGATGCTTTTCTTAATTTCGCTCTCACAGCGCATGCCTCTGTCAAAAAAATATCCAACATGTTGAATAAAGACGTGCGTTGGGATTAAGTTTTGCATTTTATTACGATCATCTCATCTCTCTCATTTTTTACTTACGTAGGTCGACGCAGTATTTCGTGCATGTACATTGAATTGTGTGCTTTGAAAGACAACGCTGACGCTGACGCAATGTTGTATTTTAGCCATTAAAAGGATTTGTTGAGCATTAATATTGTAAAAAAAAAACTTAAATGTAATGTGAAAATTAAATAATGAAAAATTGTCTAATTTTACATACTGTTTGTGATTAAGGAATTTATGTAATATACAAAAACATCACAAGTGACATTTCGATGTAAAGGAATGGAGAAAAAAAAAATACTCGTACATATAGTTTTTAGTATAACGATTTCCGTACATCAAGGCGTTTTATTTATCCGTTGGTTCGAATTGTATTTCTTGGTTGAAAAGAGTTTGCAATCCTCATCCATAAACATTTGTTCTATGGATTTTTCATATATTTTCACAAAAAAACTAAAGTGGACTTGCAAGGCTGTGCGACAACTACATTTCTTTTATTTCGAATGTGGAGTGGAGGCACTTTCGGAGTAATAGTGAGGATTGGGGAGCTTCGTTAGTGGGAAGAACGATGAGGCACAATAGATTTGATGCTACTTTGAGCAGCTTACACATAAATGATAACAGCCTTATTCCAAAAGATAACAAAGATCGACTATTAAAACTTTGGCAGCCATTGTAATGTATAACTCTGCTGCAATGACAAACAAAAACTGTTTTTTCCCTATACCACGGAATACATCTTCACTAACAAAAATTAATGCTCATATTAAAATGTAGTGAAATTTGAAAATTATTTTTTCTGTGCTGGGAGTTGAGCTAGACTTAGAGCGTAGTAGTCGACGAACATACCCAATCCGCCACGGCGCACAGAATCCTGTTTACTTTAAGTATATGTACAGTAGTTTCGAAGAGACAAAGAATAAACACAGGCAAAGTAAGGGAGTGGCTGAACATTTTAGAGAAATTAACATGAAAGTAATTACTCTATTTTATTAAAAATGTACTCGTATATACTTCGCTTCAAATAATTTCCCATGAGTGAATACGTGGATTAACTCCATGGAGATCTAGGTGGAAACACAATAGACTATCTTAATAATAATAATAATGATGGACCTGGGCCTAGCTTCTCAGCAACCACTCGTGTTGTGCGTGATATTGTTCTCTCACGAGTGGACCTACAGTTTAATGGCGATTTTGCCAAGCTTCTTCTAGACAGTTATACTCTTTGAGCATTGTCAGTGACTCGAAAGAGGTGGAGTCGTGCAAAAGATGTTAGATGTTTTTTTCAAGATTCGAATCTTAGACCTCGAGCATCTACCCTCTACGCCAAGGCGCCCAATAGACTACCTTACACTTAATGTACTTTCCCAGAAGAGGCAATCATATCTAAGAGTGTACTTTGTCCATGTATTTTATTGTCTTTTAAATTCCTATAAATCCGAACTCACTTATTTAACAATTCGATTACACCTCGGATTAAATCTCAGCTTCAAGCACAGAGCCTCTCAAGCTAGCATGATTTTTCCTTATTTGTCTCAAAATGCGCATACTAACTGGGTTAAATACGACTGTATGGCGCAGTTGATTAAGTGCCTGCCCCAAGTTACAGCGGTCCCTGGTTCGAATTCTAGTGAAATCGAATCTGGTCCAGTCACCATTTGCCGTTGGAATCATATTAACGACACTGGAGTGGGTTGCTACCTGTCAGTACAATGGACCAGTTTTGAGTCTGAGTGCTCCAGTAGTGTTTCAAAAACCCTCCGAAAAAAAAGAAATACTGGGTTAAGATTTCTCCACTTGTGTGAGCCATCTTAATCGTTGAGGCTTGATGCCTCCGTTGTCTTATCCCAGACCACTAGATTTGAAGACTCCTCCGGACCTTAAAACATTTTCATCTGATCGCCATCAAATCAAACATGAAAAGAGGTAATTTTTTTTTCGAAACAGCCTTTTTGGCTTGTTATCAATGCCTCTGTCATGTAAAGCAGTATTGAGCTGATGAAGTTCTTGTGCACAGACAACTTGGTCTTTCGAGAAGAACCTATTGGGCACGAAGAAAGGTCAAATGTTAAGAGTTATTCTGCTTTGATCGCTCTTCAACTGTTGCTCTTAGTCCTACTAAGCACGAAGCGAACGTTTATTCCTATCCCAAAATTATAGCTAGACGTTGTGGGCAAGCATTTAACAACAGACCAATTTTGTTTCAATGCCAGCAAACGTCATATTGACGGTTCACTGTACTCGACTGATTAAGTCAATGCCATCCGTCTACGTCAACAAATATCCGGACTTAGAAAAAATCGTTTCTCTATTGATGGTCAAATGATTTTTGAACATATGGTGTTGAAATAATCAAATGACGATCCGTCGCATTGCGTAAAACCTTTCACTAAAGGCATCGTTGAGTTCGATATCAACCTTGAGACCAGCGAGAATTCCCCGTAGTCATCATACACTACCTGACAAGTACAACTCGACTCTATGAACGCTGTCACAGTCGACGAATAGAAAATGGGTGTCGATCCGCATTTGAAACTTTTACGTGATTAAAAATGTTTGCCTTAAAAAAATTCGACTTGTCACTAACATGTTATATCAAAACATGGTTTGTGCTCCAATGAATTGCAAAAGTCATAGCAACATAATGCAGCGTTCCTACAGACAACATATGGGGCAATAGCGTGGCAATAACAAGTTAATTTTGACGTTAGATAAACTGGGCAAGTACAAGTTGCACTTGCACGGAAAAGGTCCCGTCGCATACATAAATAATTTGTGATAGAAGCATATTGGGCAACGAATTCAAACTATTTCAGTTAAATTTTCTTCTACCTTCAACCCAATTCAACTATTCTTTACTACATACGTATATATAAACAAACTTCAATACATACTATCCGTATATAGCATACAAAAAGGTAATTTATTAAAAAAACAAAAATGTAGTTTCAACAACACATATTTCATTTAAAAAAAAAAAAACAAATAATAAAAGTAGTAAAATATTATACAAAACATACTATTTTTTAGCGAAATATAAAAAAAGTACTTAATTTAAAGGCACTAAATTGAGCATACACTGAAAAAAACTATAAGTTAATCCAAGTTATGGCTTAAAAACTAAATAAAAAATGACGAAAACTCAAATCTCAGTATCGGGTAGCACCTTCTCTAGCATCTATTACAGCTTTTAACCGCCAGGGTATGGTTTTTATAAGTTTTTCCGTAAAAGATGACAACATGCTTTCACAAGCTGCTTGAAATTGTCTACCTATTAGGGAATGCACTTTCTTCAAGCAGCAGTTTTATCTCACGTCATAGGTGTTCAATCGGGCTTAGATCAATCGATTTTGGCAGTGTTTTAAGTTGCACTTGGGACAATATAAAGCAGCCATTCGCATACTTAGTAAGAGGTGTGCTTTGGATCATTATCTTATTAACAGCAATAATCCTAATGCAGGCTTAATTTTTCTGCGGAACTCCGTAAAATTTACTTGAAAATATTCAAATACCCAATTTTTTCCAATTTTCTATGAATTCAATATGCCATACAATCGCAGAACATCACACAATCTCCTCCGTGATGTACGGAGAAGCTTTCTTTAAGCGCTGTGTTTAGTCCTTTCCAAACAACCAGCATATTACCTGATCTAAAGTGGTTTATTGTTGTTTCATTTGAAAACATAACCCAACTTTCTCAAAAGCTTTCTGGGTGATTTGCATATTGCCTAGCAAACTATATTCTCTGCAATTCTTTATAATTTTCTTTGTTCTGATAGGTGTATGTTCAATTTTGTGAGATACTGTATATATCTCTATCCAAAAGTATCCAACACAGAAAATCCCTTGTACCATACCCAATCACTGGTCATGTCTACTGTGCTAATATTGTTGTTAGGCATTAAGGGTTGAAATTAATGTGAGTGATGCCACTGAGACTCGTGTTGTGTTGTCGATCTCAGCATGGAATTTATGAGCGAAAGTGATAATCTTTGAAATTTTAAATCTCGGAATTTGAACATAAATTATTATTTTGGTACTTATCGTTTCTTAATACTTTCGGTCAATCCTACAAGAATGCCTTTTCAGATCTTCACAATTAGCAAGTCGATGCTTTAACGTTTTGGCCAATATGTTCAAAACTATTATCGCCAGAATGCTCGAAATAATGTTAAACTTTTTTTAATTTTTAAACGAATACTCGTTGAGGCCATTTTCGCATTATATTCGACGTTAATAATTAATTTCGTAATGGTGGTGCTACAGTCCAAGGTTCTGGCTTCTGAGCAATCATGCATGTTGCACGTGCTATTGTTAGCCCACAAGGGACATACGATTAAATTAAATTAAATAAAAAGGTTAGAATCCCATTGAAATCGAATCTGGTCCAGTCACCATTTGCCGTTGGGATCAAATTAACGGCACTGGAGTAGGTTGCTACCTGGCAGTACAATGGACCAGTTTTGAGTCTGAGTTCTCTAGTAGTGCTTCAAAAATACTCCGAAAAAAAACATATTCTAGGTCATAAAATCACTGTTCGCTACAAAAGTCGGTCAATTACTGGAATAAATTCTGTTTGTGTTGATACTGTTATTTTGTTACTTTACCGTTAACTTAAGAAAAAAATGAAACTTAGTACAAATTGTTTGGTTTTAGAGTTCAACAACAGTATAAATTAGGGACAACTGAGAAGTAAAGCGTGTTCTTATTATTTTGCATAGCACTGTGAGACTGTTAGTCTAAGACAGCTTAACTTATCCTAGACTGAGAGTGAAATTAAGAATTATGTGAACAACTATGACAGTGTTTAAAAATAATTTCACATTTTCTTTGAATTTTTTTACAATTTGAATTGAATTTTTGTCTATTGCTTTGTATAACATTAACACACAAATTAACACAATCTAGATTTGAAGATTTTCTTTTTATGCTCTAAAACGCTGTAAACAAATCAAGTAAAAAAAGCGAAAACAAATGGATGTACGAATTGATTGGAGTTTTTGTATTTAAGACCGAATTGAAGTCTTGACTCTCACATGAAAAAATGAAAACATTAATCACCTTCCCACTTTTTTATCTCATAAAGACATATGCAACAGGAATATGCATTGAAGACACCCTCCACAAGATTCAATCCACCAAACAATAGACTTTCTGGTTCTGGTGTGCTGGAGCATAATAGGGTGTGCATCCCTCAAGGTAATAGAGAGAGAGGGAGAGCCATTTTAAGGGAAAACAGAAATCTTGAATTTCACAACATCATCTGTCGCTTAGTTCTTCTCAAATCGTATCCATTGAATTCGTAGACACAAAGCAAAAGCAAATGATGCAGGATCAATTTTCAAAGGCAACAATTTTGAGCTGAAGGAACAAAGAAAGTCTACGAACTGTCCCTTTTGTTGCTCAAAAATGAACTCACTCAGATCACAAGATTTATAAACAATTCATTGAATCATTCCGACGTGTTCTTGGCCTCATTTGTATCCAAAAAAGAATTTGCCTATTTTTGAAAAATCAAATCACTTAGTCACTTGCTGTGTTCCGTCTTTCATGCGGCCACATAATTGCCAAAAACACACACACAAACCCCACATACATCAAGCGAATCAATCGACTTAGCAGGCAGTCCGCAGACTAATTGCACACCAAAAGATTTACTCTCCATCAAGCAACAGCACTATTTAGACTGTACTCTATGTTGTTATTTTGAAATTCGAAATTGTACGAGAAAACACACTTACTGCCGTTTGTGAGTCAATTAAATCAGCCGAGAACTGCTGCGAGAGAGCGAGAAATTAAAAGTTCATGAAGCACTTCTTCACGATGTAAGCACCTGCGAATAACTGCACTGTTGTCTGGCACTGACACTGAGCACTGGGACGTCAACTGACACTGTTCTTTGTTTACAACCACCTTACAATCATATGGCACTGTGACTCCGTCAGCCGAACACACACACGCACCCCGCTTGGTTGCCCTTATCACAATGGTATTCCGTATTTCAACACACTCATGCACCGTATCCTGTTTAACCGAAATTCAAATCAAAGAACTAGGAAAATGCCACCGAACCGACTCAATGCACGACACCTTCAGATGAAAATCTGTCTCGATTGTGATTTTCTTCTTCCCTCTTTTTTTTTTGATTTCGTTTCGCTGGTAATTATGTGTGTGGATCTGTGGAGTGGGTTCCACTTGAACGAGTTTCTCTTGTTTCACTTTTCCAGAATCGGCCCGAGCGGCAGTAGCGGTCGGCTCTCTGTCCAACGCCACATATTTACTTTCAATCGAAAAAGAATGAAAAAAAACCTGTATCGAGGAGCTGCGCGTGTAACAACCGTCCGCACAGAGTGTAGTGGTTACTGAGACTGCTGTGTGTGTGGCGGGGGTAACGTTCCGCAAGCCTAGCCGGAGAAACGTGAAAAACTTATTACCAAGACACGACAGCGGCGAGTCAACTGTGAGTTCGTGTTTCGAAACCTCTCTCGGTCACCTAAGAAATGGTACTAAGAAATATTGTATCTAAAACTCTGATTGTGATACCGAAAGATACACACAGTCTGCCTTGTTTGCTTTGTTATCGGAAATTAATTCTCAGCGTTTGTTGTTTCTCGTATCGTGGAGCTCGACAGCAACGACGCACGGGGGCGGACGAGCTGCTGTTGTTTTTGTTGGTGTACAGCGCAGCGAGTCGAATGTACTTGGTTACAGTGCAGGAGCAGTGACAAAACATTGGAGCGCAACAAAACAATAAACAAACGACCAAACCCACCGACAAATTACCTCGGACTCCGCGGGAACAAAGTCAACGATAACCAAAAAAACTTCAACTCGGTTTCGGTTTTCATTTCGGTTGTGTTTTGTGTTGTTTTTGTATTCGACTCGCGTGTGTATTTATAATTTCTTTTAATTTTTTGGAGGAATTCTATTTTCTCCATTTCATCACACACAATCGGTGTGGTTATGTAAAAACCAAAAAACGTTCTCCTTCATTCGTTCGTCCAAATAGCAGCCACCACCGAACGAATGTCACGAAGAAACCTCACGGCGAGCAGATGACACATCGAGGCGGGCGGACCTCTCCGCATCAGAGAGTGTACAGATTCAGTCGGTGTATCGCCAACGCCGCCGTGTCGTCACTGGTCTTGTGAGACGAGCGGGCTTTTCTTGCACATCACACAAAGCTTGCTGTTTTGTTTGCTATCCGATGCATCGGCAGTGTAGTTGATGATGTGGGTGGTGGCTTTATTGATGTTTGCGCACATGTACACCCGCTTTGGTGTTGGATCACAGGGTGGTGCGGCAGTTAAAGGATTGCGTTCCTAGAACCCTCTCACAAACGATATATCTCCATTGGGGGGTTGATTGCAATCACCTGACAAACACTTCTATAATTATCTTTGTCTTTCCCCCCGTGATGTTTGTTGATATGGGCACTTATCGTGTCATCGCTCTTGTTTTCACTTCAGATACTCGTATGCTTGCTGTTTGGGATGTGGGGAGCCGCGAACTGTGAAATTCTCAGTACTGGCGATGTTTACGATGTATTTTATTTCCCTAACGAGTCCCCAGAGTCACCATTCAGTGGCCTTTACAACGTGGTTATTTAAGAGTGTGTAGGAGGGTCGGTCAAACGATGCCAACGCGAAAAAACACACATCTTCATTCATCATTAATCATTAATTCATTCATTATTAAATTATGAAGGTCACTTATAATGGATAGGAGGGAATTTGCGATGTTGGCAGAGTATTCTTAACTCAATCCAACGAGCTACGGTGAAGTTCGCTGCCATGGACAACCCAAAAGGCCGTGTCCAAGGAATAGCCTTGGATTAAGAGAGAATACGCCTACATAATTCCGATTTTGAGGGTGGCATGAGAAGGTACGCCTCATCAATCTTGCCTGTTTATAAAAGTACTTATATTTTGAGATAAGCTCATGGGGCGATCTGTTGACAGACGAATTCACACTGACTACGACGTAAACTTCAGCTCAGTGACAAACCATGGAGGAGTATCGAACAAATCCAAGAAAATGGCTATTTATGAACAGGCGGTGTGCTATAATTAATGACTCTATTTTCATTGGTTTCAGATTTTGATTCAGAAAAAAAATCACCCATGCTCCAGGATTCACGTTACCCGAATTCAGACAGGAAAAATTCAATTCGTTGCTCCACAATTCGACTAGTGATTTGAAAAGTTCGAAAGTTGACTGAGTTTCGAAATAAAATGGTGTTTTTTTAGAGGTATACAAATTCGATATGAAATAAAATTAAGATATTTCTTAATTACTTACTCACTTAGCAGGCCTACGACCCATGTAGGGTCTGAGCCTGAGCTATCACTGCCTTCCATCGTTAACGGTCCTGGGTACGCTGCTTCCAGTCATCAAGACCAAGCTGTCTTACGTCCGCGATGACTTGGTCTTTGTACCGGAGGTTCGGTCTTCCTCTCCTTTTCGAAACTTGAGGCTCGGACTCGAAGACCCTCTTAGCTGGAGCGTTGTTGTCCATGCGCTCGATGTGACCGAGCCAGTGCAGTCGATGGATTTTTGCCTTCCACACTACATCTACATTCTGTTGCAGCTCATAGAGCTCGCGATTGTGTTTTCTCCTCCATTCGCCTTCTTCGCAGACGGGAAAAATTTCTTTCGAAGGCACCAAGAATCAGCTCCGCAGTTCTGCTGTCCAGCTTTCGGCTCCATATAGCAGGACTGACAGAATAAGAGTTTTGTAGAGCATGATTTTGGTCCTTCAAGTCAGGAGTTTTGAGCCCAGTTGTTTTGACAAACCGAAGTAGCATCGGTTGCCAAGGGCGATTCTACGTCGGATCTCCACTGTGTTGTCGTTCGTGGAGTTTACGTTTGCCCCGAGCTAAACAAACTCCTTCACTACCTCAAAATTGTAGCTGTCGATTGTGATGTGTTGCCCTAGGTGGTGTACGGCGAATCGTTTCTTGCTCGACAGCATATACTTTGTCTTATCCTCATTGAACTCAAGACCAACTTGTTTCGCCTGTTCTTCAATCGCCGTGAAAGCTTCCACTACGGCGCATTGGGAACGCGCAACGATGTCGATGTCATCTGCGTATCCCAACAGTTGGACTGACTTGTAGAAGATAGTGCCTTTCGTGTTTATCACGGAATATCTTCTCCAGTACCAAATTGAAGAATCACACGACAGCGCATCTCCTTGTTGAAATCCGGTGCAGGTTTCAAACGGCTCGGAGGTCCTCGAGCCGAACTGCACAGTGCATCGCGTATGTGTTAGGGTGGTGCGACACAACCGGATCAGTTTTCGCGGGATCCCGAATTTGGCCATCGCTTCGAATAGTTCCTTGCAATGAATGCTGTCGTATGCGGCTTGAAAATCGATAAAAAGGTGGTGCGTATCGATTTGAAACTCGCTGGTCTTCTCTAGGATTTGCCTAAGTGTGCAGATCTGGTCTATAGTCGATTTGCCGGGCCGGAACCGCACTGGTACGTGCCGATTAGTGCGGTGCAAAACGGCTTTAGACGTTCACACAGTCTACGATATTAGCTTTATTTAACAGATAACTTTATGCCAATATGATGTCGGGCATATGCGCGCCACGGCTAGTTCAAATG